>CM034146.1:473880491-478680491 GCA_019776745.2 Taxus chinensis
AAGATAACCACAGAAAACACTTTACAGAAGTCTCCTCCATATCACAAGCTCAGCAAGGTTTAACCAAAGTCGAGCTAATACGAAAATACAGCAAGGACTCAAATAGAGTCAAGTTTGTTAAGTAACCCAACACACATTTCCACAGAATCAAACTAAATATAACCACAACAACATTAAGAGAGATATTCGAATCCAAAACCAACTCAGAAAACATATCTACTGAGCCGAATTCATAAACAATGCAGTAATATTTACAACTGAGTTGAATTCTTAAATAAACGAAGCAACCATTTGCACTTAGTCGGATCTATAAGTATTCACAGCGAGGGCTTACATCAGAAGTCGAACCAACACGTAACACATCAAGGATTTTAAAAGGAGTCACATTCACATGAGAATACAGGAAGGACTCCAACAAAGTCATTTCCAACAAGTGCACAAAACTAGGCTTCAATAGAAGACGAACCATACAAAAAGAAACATTTCAAGGACTCCAACAGACTTGCTTCCAACAAGCGTTAAAAGAAAGGCTTCGGCAGGAGTCGATATCAACAAAAATCATTTCAAGGACTCCAACAGAGTCGATTTCATATATTATCCTTGCAAGCATTTCTAAGGAATCTAACCAAAATGCAAAACACAGCAAGATATTTCAACAGTAACGAATCCAAATGTACACTCAGCAAGGATTCAATAGAATAATCAAACTACCATGAAAACATAGCAAGATATTTCATACATTAATGAATCTAATGTACACTCCTCAAGGATTCAACAGAATAATCGAACCAGCATGAAAACACAGCAAGATATTTCATACATTGCTACCATTAAAACCAACTGAACCAAAAATCATCTGAACAGAGTTGTTCTAATGAAATAATTTGAAGGAAAGTAAGATTTTTAAAAGTTAGGGCCTATCATGCCTAATAGTGTCGTGTAAAAATCTGAAGAAGACCTCTGAATGTGCTCGCGCCTTCTCTTCTTCTTCCACGATAGATTAAACAACAATAAATTGTTATATTCATGCCTTATAAACTTTCCTCGAAAGAGAAAAGAGTTAGATATTCTCAAGGTTTCCATGCAACATAGAGTAGACTGGTTCAAAGAACCAGTCATCAAGTAGAGAGAAAAACGAAATGCATGGAAAACCAAAATAACAAAAAAAATTCCATTTGCATGCCTTCCCAAGCAATCTGCACTCAGGAACCGAAGTTCATCAATGGCATTAACTCTAATATTCCGGCCTATTCTCCATTTCCACCGACCGCCTAAGTTGGTGATTTCCAAATGAAAGCAAACAACCATTTCCAAATTTGGCGATGCTGCCACGTCAGGTCACAATAGCCGTTAGCAACCTCTGCCAAATCCCAACTCCTTCATCCTTATCCACCTCATTTAATGCCATGGAAACCACCGCCCATGACTCACGCCCCTTCATAGGTCCCCCTCCATCCATTATCAATAGTTAAGATAGGTTAGAACATATGTTAGATCATAAGGTAAGACATTAGTCTTACTTACATAGTGCTAGGTGTAGCTAACCTTAGGAGCATTACGCTTCTAGTTTAGGGTTAGTTTAGATTAGCAATCATTCAACCAATAGGTTATAGTTTAGGTTAAGGTTATTAACCTTAACAAATTCAGTCTAGGTCTCACAAGTAGGACCGATCAGTATTAGAACCAAATAGGGTATAACATTTCCGTAATGGATTCTATTTGGTATTGCTACTAAGCTTGCAGTATACACCATAATTTCTTACTTGGCTTAAGGTCTAGGCCTTCCTGATATTACGATATTGGGAACCAAATTCATTTTACATGATCAACCTGAGTTAAACTCCGGAATTGCTCATTCAACTCATTCAGAACTTGCATCTTTCAAAAGGTCAATAATTTTTCTTTTTGTTCATCCTGAATAAACTTAAAACATCTCTTGGATCAATGCAATTGATCCAAGGCTGAGTCATAAAGATGGATAAATCCACAATTCCTCCTGAAATCAAATTGAACTCAGGTGCTAAAAATGAAAGAAATAAAAGAGTCCAAGCATATCCTGACTCAGTCAAAGATCTTCAAGAGCAAATAAGATACAATCCATATCAAGCATGACTTCACAATCAAAGGAACACATCCTTATACAGAAGAAATCATATATCAACACTTGAATGCTCAGGAGGAAGTAACAATAGTTCAGGGTGTTACAATTTCACTCACGTGAGTGGTCTATATCTCCTTATCCTTGTCAGATACCTATTATACCAGCTCATTTTTCTCCTTCATCTAGTATTAAGGTCATTGTTCTTCCTTTGTGATAAGTCGTCACTTATACACACTCTCCACCGCATCCATCCATAATCACACCACCTCACCCATCTCATCCATCTTATCCATTTCATTATGTTACCGCTTCAAATTGGTTTCCACATCCCTTAGCATTCACACCTACCGTTGTTAATCCATATGAAATTCATTTTGGCTCATACGCTCATGCTTCTTCCATCCCACACACTTCCGCCTCTTCACACCACATCAGTATTTGGTAGGTGATTATTATCACCTCACCCCCATTGATGTAGTCATGTTATTATAGTTTTTACATGACTATTGAGGGATCTATTACAATAAGAACCTATCTTCCAATGCTCTATCAATTCATCTAGCACATTCTATCGAATCATTTTCTGATGACACTCTCTTTTATTACATATTTAAATTTTTACTATTGATGGGTCTTATCTAAATGAAACTCATCATATATATGTTGGGGGTCATTACTAATCTCCGCCCCGCCCCCGCCCCCCCCCCCATCTTCATCTTATTGACATATGCTTCATTACACTATAAAAAATATATCATACTTTTACACGAAAATTGAACATTTCATCACAATTTTATGTGCACAATCTTATTACAACATCATCTATTATCATCTACACTATATCATCACATTACTTGAAAACTATGCATTGCAAATAAATTAAACAAACATAAACCATATCCAAACACATCAAGAGCTATCTATAAGCAACATCAATCAAATAAATCATGCATCATCATCACATCATCACACTAATTCACAGTGAATATAATCGTCATATGCCAATAAATCTATCTTTAAATATATATATATATATAAATCACAATCATCACCACAAAATATATCATCATTGGGGGGAAGCTTGGCTACATTAAATACATTAAATAGTAATCATGTGTCATCATCACTATCACTATCTGGTAGTACAAGTGCTCTCAAACTCGATGAATTGCCACTAACTTTGTGTCATTCATCGCAACCTCAATACCTCTCTACCTATCTTAGTAGTAGTGTATTCTCCGTAGACTACTCCAAAAAATGACTATGTAGTGTGATAAATTATCCAAACGCATCCTACGCTAATGGAACACCACCCGTCACCTCTCTAGCTCATCATTTCTCCTTACATGCATCATCCCTCTCACTTAGTAGCACAATACACGTCACTTCTATTATAGACACTGGCTCAAACAAATGGTCATGTTTACCTATAATATCATCCACATGCTCTAACATTCCTCCACCCATAAGTGTGTTAGCGGCCACATTCTGCATCAATGTGTGAATAGATGTGTCCATAATCAAAGACCAATATGTGTCACCTACAAATAATAGCACAAAAAATTAGACAACTATAGCCATTACATACACGAGTATCCAATCATAGAACAAAGTTATATAGATACACATGCTCAGCTATCGTCACTACTACACTATCAGAGGCATGTGCTTTCCCCTCCAATCATACTCCCTAGGGTAATCTATATTCATCCGCAAATAATTGAAACAAAAACACCCATTGATGCACTTTCCACCATGCATGATATGCCTTTGTACACTTGACATAGTTTATGTCAATAATCTCTATGGTTGCATCTTCCTTGTTAGGCCCAAGATGTACTAGCTTCTCTCCTTTGGGTCTTGGTCTAGATCCAAACCTCTTAGGTTCTATAATGGCTCATACGTACATATATGGATCTAAGGGAACATCCTGGGAAATACCAAACTATCAAGATATCCACTCTTCCTGAAAAAACTCGGTCACACTTGGAAATCAATCCTTCAACCACATAGTCCTTTGTATGCATCGTAACTCTACCATATCCTCTGGTCATCCTCCATAATCTTGGTATGGCCTCCACATCACTACCTCTGGTCCCATCCAATCTCTATAAGTATCAGTATACATATTTCACCTACATACTCCAACCCATCTCGCAATAAATATGTCTGGTCTAACCCACTCTTCTCATGGACAACCAACTAGACTCAATACTTTTATATGATTTTAGGCCCACACATGAAATAAATTAGTCACATAAATTCCACCTCCATGATATTCCTTTGTAAATTTGTAAAGATATTTATACAGGTGGGCCAACACACATTGTGCCCAAGAATACCTAGTATCCTCCTCCTTGATCCACTAGAAAATATCGTGCATCTTATATAATATTCCCACACCACCTCCCTCCACTATAATATATGACGCCACATTCTTGGCTATAAACTTCTACAAACATGGAACCCTTGATCTCAAAATTACATCCAATATAATATGGGCCTTAATATGCACTCAATTCCCCAAAAATTATTTCTTAGTGTCCCGCATCTATCTCTCCATGTTCTCCACATCCATGATGTGTACCCTCTCCCCAACAACTGGTAACTATAGCATGTGATATACATCCTCTAGTGTGACTTTCATCTCACTAGTAGGTATAAAAAATGTACAAGTATCCACACATAATCTCTCACACAGCACTGTAAACATGGGAATATTCGACGGCACATCCCCCATCCTAGACATGTGTCACAAGTTGGCACAGTCCATAACCTCCCAATCATTGTCTGATAAACCCAACCCAAGAAAAGTACTCAAATGTCATCCACCATGGAACTCCCTCGAATGGATATCCCTCTACACAACAAAAAACAACGCATTAGCACCCTATACATAGGCAAACATAAACAGTTACAACATTACTACATAGTAAAAATCACATTTACACCACTTTAGACTGAATGCACACTTTTTGGACTAGGGCATCTAAAAGTAGGACTAGGGTGCCAAGGAGCAGGAAACCATCACCTAGGTATTTTTTCTCCTATCACAAAGGTCACTAGTGCCTTCACTACTTTTGTTGGGGTATAAAACATAGAGAACAAAAAAAATTCATAAATTCACTAAAACTAGCTACTACATATGCAATTTTTGAAGAAAAATCACACTTACCAATTCTATCATCATAAATGATGCCACAGTGGTCACTACCATCTTGAAATGCATAGGTTGTGGTGTTATAACTTGCACATCCTTATATACCTAGAGCTCACTCTCACACTTGTACAAAAGAAAAATGAGTTAACTAATCACTTTTTCACTTTACTATGTATAGTCACTTTTCATTATTCACTCTAATATGGTCATCCTTCATATTCACTACTCAATTAATACTTGTCACATGATTTTGCTAATATATTGAGTGTTTTTCCTTCGATTTATCTCCCGTTTGTGACATTATCTTGAAAAAAAATCTTACCATCATATCATACACATGACACACACATTATTTCTCCTCGACGTTGTCTTTCACTCAATCTACACACATTTTTGTGAAATGTATTACACCTTATCTATTACTGGGCTTACTTTCAGCTCAAATTGTGTTCTCATTATCACTTCCCCTTTTTCAAAAAGGGGGTAATATAATTAGGGTCATCCTATAATTCCCCTTACTCCATCATGTGATCATTCAACACCTCTACTTTCTGATTTTTGAATATTTGCTAATACACCATGAGATATTTCATCATTTTCTATGGATTCCCCATAATGACCTGACCTGGGGGAAAATATTGTAAAATATATCTATGAGTAAACCAACCAATCAATCGACCAATCAAATATGTTAAAATATTTAACAATCAAAATCACACCATTCAATCGACACAATCCAACATATTCGACCTCCCAATTGACCTAACTTAAGAGTTACAAGTGGCCTCCCAAATAACCTAACTTGGGCATTACATTACTATTTTCCTAGATGAACTAACTTTGAAACCACCATACATTGCAGAAATATCCTTGGAGTGGGGGAAATGAGACATCATTTCCTTTCCTATACTTCTCTCATACGGGTCAACATGTTTGATCAAAATCATTGGATCCAAACCTGCTGAAAATTTGATCTGAATCCATCTGTAGTGGCTAGATCTTGAGGATGTAGTTAAAGGTTGGAGAATAACACACCATTTTCCCACACTCTTCCTATGGCTGTAGGACTCCCAAATCCTTTGGTTTTTCATACACGTATAATTAGGTTGGGAATTGATCACTCCCTCATCATAATCATCATCAATCATTCAACATTATAATCATCACTTTCATCTAATGCACTTCATCATTATTTTTCATCTCTTTCTACATTACAGGGATAAATATGTTGATCTATGGTTCATCACATTATATGTTCACATTAGGCATGATCTTTTATCACATCTACATGTTCTTCTATAGAATGGGCTTCTTTGGATTTCTATTAAGTACGCATCTCTAACTAATATTTGTTACCGAGATTACTAATACTATTATATTGCCAAGTATGTTTTTTTATGTATGGATCTTACGTAAGAAAAGTGTTCACTAATGACCCATCTCATATTTTGGTCTTCGGTCTTGTTGGTATTTGTTTTTAGTTTTCTTACACATTCATCACTCACTCGCACAGTTCTGGTCAGGTTTTAGGGGCTCCTATCTATCATAGTTCACTTAATTGTCATCTCTAGTCTTTGACTAGGGTGCTTAGATATGGATTAGGGTGCCTAGGATTCCCTGGTCCTTTTTTTTATTCACCCTAGTCCCCATCGTACTTGGTTTTAAGGTTGACATTCGAGGTTAGTCTTTTTATTTTTCCCTCTCATCTCCCTAGGTACTAATAGGAATGTCGGGTCATTAGTGTCAAAACTTGAACAAGAGATCCCTATATAAGCATAACATACACACTACCTTAAGGGCGGACTATTTTTATGAAGTTATTTCTATCTACATATAGCAAGGGAATACATTTAGGCATTATTCTGCATCACACACTACATAGGAAATGAGTCTATTCATTCTATTACATCCAACATTTCACATTTTATCTATCTATTTCCCACTTCTTGGGCATCATTGGTGCTAGGGGACCCTAAGAACATTATTACATGCACAAGCACATAGAACTACATCATGTCTAAGATGTTGTGCAATTCTCAGTCATAAGTCCATTCATTTGGAAATTGAGGCTAGTCCGACCCATTCATTTTCATATTTATTTTTCTTAGGGTTTGATGCTTTGTGTGTGGTTTTGCAAATGATTTTTCATTGGAAGTTAGCAATGACATCGGTGAGGTGGGTGTAACACTCACCTGATCAAATGATAAGTATTGCAAATATCTATAAACCAAATCGATATCAGATTTTGAGTTGTTTCACAGACTAAGGAACTAGATTTCAGACCAGGGCACCCACAGGCACCCCTATTTCTCTCCAGGAGCCCCAGTTTGGCCAAATTTTCCTCTATTACTACTTTCTGAGGTTTTTTGTGACACTTTGTTCTACCATTTCATCACTCTTTTTAGTCCCAGATCACTGCAAGGTAAGTACCTTTCCCCCTTTAATCGTATTTCATTTTAATTATAAAATAAACTACTTAGTAATATTTATTTCAGTTTATTCCAGTTATTACATTGTTATACTTCTTAAATTCTTAGTAGAATTTATATTTTATATAATAAAATTGATATATGCTCTACTCAAACTCTTCAAGCCCACACAGATCCAGATCCCATCCCCTACTCCAAGTGATTTTGACTTCTCCTCTATTCACAAAATGGAAAATATTTTTCAGCAAGGTATAGCAGTAGATAGCTCGATACAACATCTCCTTACTCAAGGAAAATGGATAATCAAGGATGATGTGGATAGATAGAATCACATTTAGAAGGAAATATTTAACATTGATAAAATGAAAAGTGAACTCTTAGAAGAGTGTGTCAATTAGGAATTAACTTTGGAAGCTCTAAGCAAGCTTAAAAAGGTTAGATATGACATTTTTCTTACAAAAGGAGTTGTGGATTTTTGAGTTCTGTAAATCCATTGACTTCTGAGTCATGATCGTTCAGGAAGATTTCAAAAAGCTTCAACAGTCTAGGTAGGAAGCAATTGATTCCACCAAAAACATTCACGAGGAATTTTCCAAGCTCCTTAAAATTGTTTTAGATGATGGTTTGAACATACTGCTTGTTGATGATCTCTTCATAAGGTTCAAAGACTTGGTTGAGATAGAGTTATCAGTTGAAGAATATTTTGTCTTTAGAGCCATTAACAAGTTAATTTTAAGTAAAAATTTTCTGATTAACTTGTCCAAATTCATCAATAAGTATCATAACCTTCCAGGAAATATGTGAAATGTTTTTAATACTTGTTATGTCCTGAACCAATACTCACATGGACTAGATGAGAAATAAATATAAGATATTATTAAGAAGTTCTAGGAATTCATCCAAAATCAAGTTGAGATCAATGAGGAAAAATAAAAATCTAATTGATGGCTTGATCGTGTAATTTTCTTTTTGTATCAAACATGTCAAGTTTTTTGATGTTGAAACATCTTTTGGATTTATAAGTTGACTAGGTAATTTTGTGAGAACCATTCAAATGGACTATTAATGTGTACTTTCTTTTTTAGCATGCAATCCAAATTGTTTCCCCGTTTCTCTCTTATCCTTATCTATAATTGTAAAATGTTGTGCCATTATTCAGGGTTGGAGATTTTTGCAATAATATTGTAGATCTTGAAGTTGAAAAGATAGAAAAAAATTTTGTTTCCAATCTTTACAGTGAAGAATATAAGAAATATATTACAAACTTTGTGTTTTGGTATTATTTTCTTATTTAAGGTATTGTTATTACGTGTAATGCATTATATGATTATTTAATTTCAAGTATCTAGTTTATTGTATCTTCAGCACTTGATTACTATTATATTTCACATTTTATTATCATTGGATTTTTAATTGCCAAGGAGAAAACACTTCTTTTATTCTCTTCCCAAACTTCTTGTTCTCAATATTCACCTTCAGTCTTCCCCTCTCTTTCTTTCATCATTTATAGTATATAAATAAACCTACTGGGATGAGATCCCAACCCCAAATGTTTAGACTAGTGTTAATATTGTAAAAACAAAATTGGTGTTTTTAGAATAGTAATAAATTGGAAGCCTCCCCTTTATCCAAGGAGGGACTTTATCCCATGTATTTTGGTTAAACATCATATTTTTTTTGGGAAGTGGAGGGTTTCAAGACTAAAACCATAAAATAGAGAAATAAAATGGGTTTTTTAAGGACCTTGAGGTCAATATGTTTATGTACATGTTCCATATATGCCTTGGTGATGTGTTTTGATGTCCTAACTTGCTCACTTTTGTAGACTATTTAATTAGGTGCATATACCTAATTGGAGGAGCAAGTCTATTGGAGTGATCCACATTGAGATTGTACATTTTAGAAGTGTACAATCATGAATATGGTGTTTTGAGGATGGTTTTGATGTTTCCAGAGTATATTGTGCCTTGGTGAAGATTCTAAGTGCTTATGTGGTTCAAATTGTTATCGTTAGGTGTAGACCTAATGTTTAAGCCTAGTTGAGAAGTATTGTGTTGTAATGGCTTATGTCAACCTTTATGGAAAAATATTGTAATTTGACAATGTATGTAACATGTACTATTATATTTTAAATGAATGACATTGATTGTCAATTGATCATGGCTGACCTATAATGGTTTGAGCATGTAGCTTGTATAAATGTTAGGCATGTTAAGGCCAAATCTAGAGAATAGAATACATAGTGTAATGAGCTAAGAGAGAATCAAGAATATGTGTTTATGAGATTAAAGGGAATCAAAGAAGAGAAGAATAAGTGCCATGAAAATAGAGAAAAGGAAGATATGTTGTACTTTAAGGTCATTGACACATAATGGTGCATGTATGAGTGAGGAAGGAGAAGGAATGATTTGAGAGGTGTATGAGTGGAAGGAGTGGTCATCATCAATTGTTGAGCAATAATTTTTTAGAGGTGATCTACATATTCAAGTGGCTAACTGGATTTTGGTCATTTTGGGGGGTTGTATCCTCCTTATAGGGTGTTTGCTCTACTAAATAGGGTTTAGTGCTCCTTGTGGGGTTGGTGCTTCAATAAAATGTTAGGGTGGGTGTTCCTTTTGAAGTGGGTACTTCACTAAATATATCTTTATATTTTGTAATATGTGTATAGGTTTCAATGTGTTTTCTTCCCCTTAATGGTTTCCCATATACATATTATGTTCTTATGTTGATTACACATGTATATGGTTATATGTGCATTGTCTATTCTTATTAATGTTTAATGGTGTCTGGATGTCCATGTTTGATAAAAGGAAATTTTTTAAAACATTTCTTCACCACCCTCCCTCTTAGTGATTGTTCTTCCAACAATTGGTATCAAATTGGGGCCTCTAAAACAAGATTAACAACTTGAGGTGATCCTTAAATCGCAATGGGCATGTTATGAAAACTTGTGTTCAAAGTCTTGTAGAATCAGATAGGGTTCTCAAAGAGTGTTATGAAAAAATATCGGAAGACGGATAAGGAGAATGAACCTTTAAGTAGTACAAGGTGTGTTAGTTCATTCGATGGATTTTTATTTTCGTGCAATGGGTTTGATCACAAAGTTCTAGATTGTTTTCTTTATTCCCCATTGAAATGTTTTTCAAGAATAATGTGTTAAAGGATCTAAGAAGTATGTAAAAATCAAAAATTATCTAGAGGATGTACATACCAAATATGAAGAATGCACTAAGTACAGTAAAGATGTAAAAATTGAAGAAGAAGCCTTCATTATTCAAACTGATTTAGTACATACTTCTTTATTCAAATCTGATTTTTACATATTTACATACTTTCAAATCTAATGAATTTTGAATTTTCAAGAAGTATGTACATTTTGAATTCAAATGTAATGAATTTTTACATATTTACATACTTTCAAATATAATGAATTTTGATTGGTCCTGGGTGGTTGAAGAATAGGTTGGACTCGTTAATTTAGAATTTCCCTCTCTCCCATCTTCTTCTTCTTCTATATATGCAACTCACTTTTATTGTGATTTATCCTTCTCCATTTCTATAAAGGCACTATCCCAAAATGGCATCCCAAACAAATTTGAGTTGAAAACCTATGTTTTGAAACTTGTAATGCTCTGAATGCCTCCCAAATGGATGTAATAGACTATGTATACTATGGAACAATTAAATCTAGACATTGTGGCTCTTCTCTTCCCTTTTCTTTCATTTGGTTGTGTTTTTTACCTCTCTATTCTCTCACTTTATGTTGTGTATGAGTTATGCTTTTAGTTTTTCCTTTTCCTTGTGTTTTGCATTGTGTGGAATGAGTAGATTTGATTATTTTGGGCCTGTGACACACTTTTTTACCCTCTCCTTCACTCATTTCCTTCTCATTTCTCCCTCATAGAGATTGATCCCCTTTTCTTAGTGTTATTACCTCTATTAGCTTAGGATTTTCCCTTTTATGCATCTCTCTCTCCATGGTCCATTTGAATGCCCAGATTAGGCTTAAATATTTTTGTTTTTAATTGTAGGAGTAGTTTAGCATTAGGATTAGGTAAATGAACTAGCATTATCTGGAGGTTTTTCTTAAGTAAAAAGTCCCATAGATTGAGAGACAATCCCTTGTTACCCAAAAACATTGTTTTATCATCATCCATTCATGAAAAATCAAAGGGTGTTGTTTTTTGGAGATAACAATTATGACACGCCCGGTGCGATAACTTGGAAGCCTACCCACAGGAGATAAGGTTGGTAGTGTTGATGATGTAGGTAGTATGTCGCTTCGCCTTAGCAAATGTTGAGTGCAGGAGATTCCCATGAGCACTGATGGGAGTGCTCCAAGATATGATGGAGTGGATTTGCTTTCTTGGTCAATTAAATTCCTCGTACAAGTATATAGGGACCTATGGGCCTATGGAAGATTGTGGCGATTTAGTTTGTGTTGCACCTTTTTACTACACTGCTAGGCATACAAGCACATCATGTGCGTGTGCTTAGTGGCTTTTCCATGACATGACTAGTTCGGTGGTGGATTACTTAGAGTTGGATATGGACGATGGGTACTAGTTGGTGGGCAACATAGGGTGGCTAGGGCCACACATGATGTCATATACTATATCCAGTTGCTAGAGGGACTTTTAGGAGTCAAAATTGTTTGGAGGCCATATGTTGGATTTCCATCATATAGAGGAATGGTGGAGGAGTTGGAGGAGCTACAATTACTGAGGTGGATACATGGATGACATACCATTGAGCATGAGATGATACCCATAGACATGGTTAGATGATAGTTTGGACTACCACAGGACGTTCCTCCACCTTTCAGGTAATATTGGAGAGATGATGTGGAGAGAGCTATGTCTCCACTGTGAATAAGTGTACTGATAGGTAAGGAGGACTAGGTGGTGGATAGGTGGATAGATGATGCTAGATTCACTGATGGATATAGGCAGTGGTGGGTGGCACATCGATAAGTGACACTACCAAGGCCATGGCAACTAGATCTTGCTACAGTGATAATACATAGAGATGCCTTATAGGGGAAGGTTTCCACCCTTTAGACACAACTCATAGGTGTGTAGTATCGGTTAACAGTAGCTCATGCATAGGTGGATACCTTGCAGGCCCAGGTGATAACCTTAGAAGCTCATCTAGCCTAGGTACAGGAGCCTGCATAGGGTGGTGATGGTGATGGAGTACAAGTGGTCACCTTAAGGGCATAGGTGATAGGTTTGGAGGGCCAAATGTCCAATGCATAGGCATAGGAAGTGGCCTTACAATCCCAACTTGCAGCACATGTACCTCCATAGGCCAAAGCATAGGGTCCTATACTACAAGTAGCAACAATGGGACATGGTCTTATAGTACAAGGATGAGGACATGGATCACAAGTACAAAGACCTAGGATAGGATTAGCAGGGAAAAGATCACAGGGTTCCTTGAGACCTATGACACCATCTAAAATGATGACTATGGTGAGGTTTAGGGATTCCTTGAATGAGGTGTGTTACTATCAGGATCACATGACGACTACCAGGATAGATTTCACTTCTTATGCTGAGTATAGAGCACAACAGGAAAGGAGTAAGAGGACTATGTCTCACACTCACATCTCAGAGAGCACATGGGGTTGGAAAGCCCAGAGATAGGATCATGGTGAGGCTACTAGTTCATGTAGGCCAAGCCCAGTTGAGGCCTAGGTGGAGATTAGACCAAAACCCCCAGAGGGTGGAGAGATGTGGGTATGGTAGTAGATAGGTAGGGAGGAGGGGATAGGTGAGACTAGGTCGGAGGATATGAGGTGGGGTTATGTGTAGTCACTTGAGATGTTTTAGATTTTTATGTATATACCATCCTGCATGCCAAAGATAGTGAGGATGTATATGAGAGTTTTGTGTTTTTGAGTTTTATACTAGCCTACGTGCCGAAGATAGTGAGGATGTATCTAAGCGACTTGAGAGATTTGTATTTATTTGTATCTATGTATATATATATATATATATATATATATATATATATATATATTGATAAACATACTCTCCTAGTTATATAGATGATGATATTTATTGTATGAATGATGTACTTATGTTTTAATTTCTATTGTTATTGTGTATGGATGGAAACTGGGTGAATTAGGCATTTTTGAGTTGAGGTCATGTAGGCATGATGAAGTCAAGGTGAGTTAGGAATAAATGAATCTAGTTCATTTAGGAATGAATGAGTTTAGGTGAGTTAGGCATGGTGAAGTCTAGGTCATTCAGGCATGATTGAGATTGGGTGAGTTAGGTATGGTGGACTCTAGGTCATTTAGGCATGGTTGAGTTTAGCTCAGTTAGGCATGGTTAAGTCAGGTATAGGCATGGTCTGTTTATGTTAATGGTTTTGATTTAATTTCCAAGTTATTGGTAGTATGGAAAATAAATGATGATATCATGGTTATGTAAAATTATTGATTTGGATGTTTTGATGATATGATAGATATGTATTTTTTTATGATTTGTTTAATTTCCAAATGTTTGTGAAAAATGGAAACTAACTAAGGGATAATGTAAATATAAAAATGAGGTTAAATTAGTTAGGGTAAAGATTGGTTGAGCTAACCTCCAAGGGCATCATGCCCTTGGAGTGTTGCCTACATAGCCCCGACGAAAAAGGGGCCTCATGCCGATGTACTTTTCCCATAAGCTAGGGAAGAATATGATGAGGTAGAGGGATGGTTTGGTAGGTTTTAGGCATGATCGAGTCTAGTTGAGTTAGGCATGGTTTATTTTAGGTCAGTTAGGCATGGTTGAGTGTAGGTCAGTTACGCATGGTTGAGTGTAGGTAATTTTAGGTATGGAAATGTTGATAAAAGAGGAATTCTTAACATGTAGGTGTCGATGGTCTAGTCCTATATATGAGAATCAATAAGTAATGAAGAAGGTCAAGGGTAAGAGGTTATCCAAAAGAGCCATCTAATTGGAAAGAACCATAACAAGTCTACCATACCGAAGATGGGCTTATGAACATAAGACCTTAAAGGCGTTTCCTGAATGACTATTCAAAAGGTGAAGAAAGTAACATGATCAAGAAATGCCAAATTTACGGCACTGTAGACACCAAAATTGGGTCACACTCCCCTTGGCCCCATTTTGAATAACCAACTTAAACACATTCACCTTACCATGACCCTTATATCCCACATTAATATTAATTTAATTATTTACAATTAAATTAATACTCATCCTCACTTCATTCATTATTTAATTACCTCAATTAAAACTAATTTCCACCTCACCCCACCTCCTCACCTAGACACCTCACCATAGACCTATTCATAACATGTTTCCATAACTAACTAAGACTTAGTATAACCCTAAAATCACATGCGTATTCTTCCTCTAAGAACATTCCCGTGTATCTAAGTGCAACGTTCTATTTAGACCCACCAAAAATGAGAAAAATCTGGAATAGGATAGCCAAGATCTGCTATTTTAGGCAACCTAGGATATCCTGCATTAACCAACGCCGGTCAACTCGAAACCAATGCCGGTAACCCAAAACCATCATTGGTTACCATAGAACCATTTTAGTAACCTTTTTGTAGAGGTTAGTAACATTCTCAAGTTTTGGGAGCAAAGGATATTTGTATGTAAGAAAGAACGAGAGCTCTTTCACACATCCAGGGAACCATAGCCATCACAACCATTAATCATAATGTATTTGCATTCACATGAGCATTCTAGGAAGTAATGTCATGACATTGATCACCATTTCACTAATCAACCATCACCACTACCTAGCCATTGAACCTACACAATAGTAAGTGTTTCTCTAACCTACACCACTTTATTTCTATTCAGTTTATAAGAGTTATTCACCTTTTTTTATCAACCATTGACTATATTTTCACCCTACCACTATTGTCTTCATGTGAACCTGACCATTCCCATCACTCATAACCCTTTTAATCACCTTTGTCTACTCCTGAGTACCTCTAAATATTCCCAACATCTCCCCAGACCTAAACCAACTCCTCACCATCTCTGATCTAGTCTCAAATAAATCCCCAAAACCAAGAACTATTGAGTTATTACCAACCTACAGTAACCATCGTCGGTTCTTACTAAACTGTCGTTAGTCATACCAGAGTAACGTCAGTCTCTGTATTTAGTAGTCCTACTAATACCAGATCCCAATAACCCTTTTAAAGTGATATAAGTGACAAAGAATCTGACCCTGACATGTTCTGACACCTTAGTTATTTACCTTATTGTCAGATCTAATCATAGCCTATCCTGTTATGTTAGATTTTCTTATTATATTTGGATGAGATACCTAAATCATATCAACTACAACAAGATTCTATTTACTTACATTATTGTTTATATTAAATTGTATAAAACAGTGGGTTGACTGCCACCAAGGAAGTATCACACTTCCTTGATCTAGCACACGCTAGGCATCCCAATGACATATATTATTTAATCCTCTTTTTTTGGTCTTATTGTGTATTTCAGGTAGTTCCTCCTATCCAAAAGGAAGCTATCACATTTAGAATTAGATCAATAATTCAAAACGCATGCAATGAACTTCAAACCAACCATCACAACATGTATTCCTCCTTTGTCCACACCCTAATGTTTTGTCTAAAAACTTAAATAAAATGGTGAAACATTTTGGCACACTTGGTGGGACCCATCAAGGGTTCTTTGTATTTTATTCATTCCTAGGTAAAATTTGTGTGTTTTTTCCCTTCTGAAAATCTTACACCTTAATTTTCCTCTCTAGAATCTTCCTCTCTTTCTATTGTCTAAAATCAATCATGTTTTTGGTGCTATAAAAAGAATACTTATTTTATTTCATTCATATTGCATTATCGAAAGAACATCCCTCTTCCTGTTCACTACTTGCTACATCGAATATCACACTTTGATTTGGGCTTAAAACACTTGCATATAATTCTAATTTTTTGCATTTTAATTCATGTTAAAAATGAGTGAAACCTATATTCTAGTATTCATGCCCAACTGATGGTTGACATAATTGAATGGTAGAAAAGCACATTATTTCTTCTCTCTCTTTGCCAAGCTGCACAAATTGAAATATATACATCTTCTTAAACAACATCCCACTAGGAATAAGTTTTCAAAGATCATATGATCAAAGGACTAAAAGTGGGCACCCAGCTAGTTATCTCTATCTAGTCATTAACTCAGAGAACAACCCGCCCCCACCATAACATAACCTGAATCCTCCCCTTTAAAATTTCCTTCTTCACAAGAATCCTTCCCAACCAAAAATGCTACTCTAAATTCACAATTCAATATTTTAAATAACATAAGATAAACACATTAAAATCACTTTTTGGGTTACATATTTTTCTTAGCTCTGTGCTTGGCTTGTGTTTTGAGGTGTGAGTATACGTTTCTTCATTTTTCTTTTTTTCTTTCACACTCCTCCACCATATTTGGAGTATTTTGACTTTCTTAGAATGTATCAGGACCTCATCTTATCATCCCTAGACTTTTGGGTTGTTTATTCATCTCATCTAAATTCACAATAATTCATTTTTCCTCATTCTTCAAATTTCATACTAACCAACATCAGTCTAGTGACCAACGTCAGTTTATACCTGACCATCATCAGTTTACCAGAATGGTGTTGGTTCCTTGTTCTTTTGGTTAATTTACCCAAAAGACACTTATCTCATCTTCTCTTCTTTTTAGAGTCTCTATGTATCATTGTACTCTTTATACTCTAATAACAGTCATCAAATACAACTTTCTTATATGACAATCATCAGTTTCTGCCTCATTTGCTGAAACTATCATTTTCTCACAGTAATCGGTATCAGTTCCTGTAACCGACATTGATCACCCATTAACCTTCATTGGTTACTCTATTTTTTATTTTAATTAAAACATTTACCAATGTTTCCTCCCAAAATTTGTTTCATTCTATCTTTGTTGTTCCCTATGTCGTTTATAGAGCATAGTTCACCTGATATACTCTGATTCACTTGGTATTGACTCACACCCAAACTAATGCCCTCTTGTTTCATACAAGCTATCAACCACTCCCACCTAGTCCATCACCTCCATCCATCTGTCACCTATGGATCCGACTCAGCTTATCCCCATTACCACCAGTGATGAGGAGTTTTCGAGACTCCTTGACTAGAATCCCACTACCCTCTAGTACTACCTTTCTCATTCTTCCACCTGGGATTCCTCAGGATAGTTAATATAAGACATGCCCTTATCTATCCCTCTTTCTCTAGCCCCCACTTATGTCTTAGCTAGCACTATTTTGGTGCTACCATCATCCAATTTATCACCTGTGGTGTCTCGGTTAAATCCCACAACCATTATTAGTGCATCATATGCGCCCTCCACTTCATATATACCCATTACATTGTAATCACCTCCAGTGTCAGCAAATTACACCCCTTTCCAAAACCTTGTCCTTTCTATCCCACAATCCTTACCCCCAATCTCCACTAGAGTTGTTACGACTACCCCACCCGCATACACATACTACAAACAACCTCCAACCTCATGTATCATTTATGATGGATATGTGCCACCCACATCTATTCCTCCTGCGTATTTCTCATACTCAGCGCCACCATACACCAACATACCACCTACCTCGTACATTTAGCATTAACCTCCTTTTTTTACAGGGGAACCCATTCATCCTAACCTACTAACAACCTCATTAAAATGATGATGGAGAAGATGCAGACCTTAGAAGTATTTGTTTTTGGCTCCCATAATTATTTAACATATACCAAAATCTATAATGAGCCTATCCATCAATCTATTCCCATTCATCCTTATGTAGTACATTGTGAAATGCCTAAATTTAATCAATTCAATTGTAAAGAAGACCCACAACAACACTTGTGGTCATTCAAAAATGGGTGTTGTCTAATCACCCACGATGATGCTTTGCTCCTACAAACTTTCCCAATGTCCCTGACAAGACAAAAATTAGATTGGTATAGTGGACTACCTCAAGATTTTATTTATTCCTTTAATCAAGTATCCCAAGCCTTCCTAGATCATTTTTCAATCAATGTTACTAAGAAAGTCACCATGACCAATCTCTATTCAACCTGGTAGTATGAAGACAAATCTATCCCAGATTTAATTGCCTGTTGGTGGAGTCTCATTAACCAATTGACATTCTAACTACCTCAGACTAAACTTATTGGGTTGTTCACTCGAGCTTATGCCAGACACATATCACCAACTCTACAAATCCAAACCTTCCAAACCTTTGATGAATTGTTCACCGTGGCCCAAAAATTGGAAATTCATGTCAGTGAAGAAAAGAAAATCCAATTACGAAACAAGAACACCCAATTCAAATCAAATGATTTTTCTTCATCTTCAAAACCCCAAAATAACTATTCAAATCCCAAAGGATCTTCTAACGCGGTGGTCCTCAAGGAGGGTCCACCTCATCCTTCTAATTAGGCCCTAATTTCTTCCAATCTTTCTCCTATATAGGCCTTTCAGCTCCAATGGGAGCAACAGATGTACATTTCGATCAGAGAGACCTATTCTTTAGTCTTAGAAAATCTTCTTAAAGATGGATCCATTACACTTCCTCTCATAAAACCTCATACGGGTTTCTATCCCGCTCGTCCTATGCCCACATGGTATAAATAATATGACTACTATAATTATCGTCATGTTAAAGGACATAGTGATGGTAACTACGTAACTTTTAAAAACATTATTCAAGAGATGATAGACAATGGAGACCTTGTCATAGACAACCCAAATGCGGTAGCAAATAAGAATTTTCACATCTTTAAAAATCCATTCCCTAATCATAAATCATCATCCAATCAAAATAGCTAGCCTTCATCCAGTGATAACAAAATCCATGAGGTTCACGTATTTTTTGATATCATGTCAACTATTCCTCAAAACCTACCTACTTCATCTATTGAGGAAATCTTGGCACAATCTCCTCCACCCACAAAGGATCATACCTCTTCTACTCCTCCACCCACAGAGGAGTCCCCCTCATCTCCCCTTTCTCTCATGAAGTAACCCACACTTTCTATTGATGTCGTGTCATTGTTTGCTTCCCAACCTTCTACACCATTAACACTTGTTATTCTCCCATCCACAAGATAATCATCATTTCCTTCTCCTCCACTGACAGATAATTCTACCTCACCTGACCTATTATATCTCCTACCCATGAGAGATTATTTAGACATGTCACTACCTATTGGGGATACTTTTCCCCAAGCATCCCATGACCCTATTGACATGATCTCAGATTGTTTACCTAAATAATCCAAGGCCAGTGAATTCCCTGTCTCAAAAACATATTTTACAGGGATACCCATTCCATAATATTATTTAGTAATACCATTTTTACAGTTGTTTGATCATTTGGATTACATTGATCATTCCATGCTCTAGGGAGGTCTTTGGCTCCCCATTCTGACCCAAATGCAAATGTTTCCTGAAGATACTTCCACGATCTACCCAAAGGTATTTTCGATAACCAAAACTACACTAACCATGCTGATTGAAATGACTTCTTCTTCATCATCCCTAACTCCATCAAAACTTCTACCCATAACTACAACTATTCCTAAACATAAAAACCTACCCACACTTATCCCCCCACCCATATCGAGACCCATCACTACTTTGGGTGTTATGTTGACGTCAAGCCTTGCTCACCCACCTATCAGATTAGACCTAGCTACATTTTCCAAAGTCCGCAGTAACATTATCTCCCCACTTGAAAAGAAAACCCAACCCTCTAAGCTACGTACACCGGTCTCACCTACCACACCTTTGTCACCTTCCCCCCTTTCATCCATCCTGGGGCCTCATCCAGCAACCTTGACCAAAAAATCTCATACCCAAGGCCAGTCAAAAGCTAAAAAACCTACTACTACACCATGAGCCTTTGTTAAACCTCATTTACCCAAAAACCAAACTTCCTCACCCTCACCCATGTACTTCTTGCCAAATATATTGCCACCAGTTACTATAACCCCAACCTTGCCTATACAACTTTAACCAATGTCACCTACCCAACCTATACCAACCACCTCTACCACAACTTAGTTTCCCCCATGGGTAACCTAGCCTCTTCCACCATATTATTTTCCTTATACATCTCATACTCCCATGTCACCTTTACCCAAGAAAGTGCAACCCAAAGCTAAGAATCCACTACCCTCCAATAAGGTAGTCAAAGCAACTAAACCTTCCATCACTAGCTCTTATACCCCACCTTTACCTAAATAGATGCCAGAAATACCTAAGACCACTCCAAATAATAAAATAGTAGTCCAACCCATTCCCCTTCCTATAAAGCCTCTTTCCTCACAATCAACCACACCTATACCCAAACCCACACTCACTTCCCATTGTGATCCATTAGCAGGGTCCTACACCAACATTTTAACCAATCTCTTGGATACTTCTTTCATCACATTACCAAAAATTTGACCTTACGATCCTCTTAAAACCAAACCAAAAGGGTTTGATGAAACCAATATTTGTGCCTATCATCATGTGTCAGAACATTATGTTGAAAATTATAAGGCTTTGAAGACCCTTATTCTTCAACTTTGTCCTCCTAAACAAAATTTTGACGATGATGACCTTCTTGATGAGGACCATACTTCACCTTCACATATCACCATGCATCATCATCATTTACCCATTCATTGATCAGTATCTCCACCCCCAGAACCATTTTTCCCACCTCAAAAATTTGAGATCAACATGGTCTGTATTAGAGATTTGGAAAAACCACCACCCAAATGTCAGTGCACCCTACTCATTTCACAAGGATCTTATCCATCTCTATTTTTTCCCCTCATGCCATTATACCTTTCATGACACACCCTCTCCATCCACCTCCCCTCAAATTAACATGGTTCATGTTACTACCCGTGCTTAGAAAGAAAAAGGAAAATAAAAATCCACTATCCCATCAACCAACCTTGTACCCTATATACCATCTGCACCTTCTCCTAAAATCACCATCCATGGAGCTACATACCCTATATCTGATAGGGTCACCCATCACGCAATGATAAAACAATTGCATTAGTATCCTCTAAACATGTCTTTGTATGATCTCATCCAGAATTTGAAATGCCACAAAGAATAAATTATCGAGGTTTTACAATCCATTGAAGTTCTACCCAATGACCCCACACCAGTGGCCTTGGTTATCACCCCTCATCATGTAGCCTCACAAACCAAATCAGCTCCTTCTTTTACCCCCATGACCACTCCTCAAGTCGACACCCTCAACTTCTCTGAAGAGGAGATTGTACCTCTCCAGTTAGATGACCTTGATCTTACCCTATTCATTTTTGTCTAGATTGATAAAATATGCATATAACTCATCATGATTGATGGTGGTGCTAGCATTAACATTATCTCCTCCCACACATACAATAAAATGTGTATTCCTTCTAACTCTATGCATAATAACCTAGTTATGCTACGCTCCTTCAACGACGTCATCACCTCCACCCTTGGCACTATTATCCTTCATGTTCCCATAGGCCCTTGCATTGTCCTGGAACTATTCTACATCTTAGAAGGGGAATTCTATTATAACCTATTAGTCGGCCAACCCTAGATTGGCATCATGGATTGAGTCCCTTAAACTTTACACCGTTGTGTAAAATTTGAGCATGAGGGACATAATTACACCATGCCCACTGAATCATCACCATTTAAGAACTATAACATGTTGTACCGGCCTAACGATTTACTTGTATCAATCAACGCATCTACCAGTACCCCCACTTTTCCTTCACCCATAAGCCCATCCACCAATGTTACTACCACCTCTCCCACACCTAACCCTATTATCCCTACTACCACTATAGCCTCTATAGCTAACTCACGTACTTTCCAATCATCTGGCGAGTCATCTATCCTCGCTACCCACATATCAACTATTGATCCCTTAGAAGGTTTTTTTCAATGCCTCACTCTAGGGGAGTACTGCCTATGTAATATTGACACATTCCTCATTCCACAAGAGTATGGGAACCTGTGCTAGCACCCTATTTATGACTACCACATACGTGAGGTTTTTCGTTATGGTCCTTCTCACCTTAGCACTAATCTAGCATATGGGGGACTTGATATTTCCACTTATTCACTCAAAACTCCATCCCAAACATGGATATTTTCATTTGACCTATAATCCCTTACTAACCACTACTTCACCCAAAATTTCCTCCACCATTGCACATGGAAAGGATTTGGCTTCAGATTTTACAAACAGATCCACCATACTGTCATTTCCTGCACTACCTGTAAACACAATGATAGTAGTGGCATTGGCTTTACCACACCACCTCCTAAGAAGGATCGTTTCGACCTCATTGAGGAAGAAAAACCTTTTCTACCACATTCAGCCATAGAGTCTATAGATCCCTCCTAAAAAAATGTAAACACAATTTACCTGGGACCTCTAACCTATCAACGTGATGGCGAGGCTCCCTCTTCTCTCCCATTCCTGTATCCTGACATGATTGATGACAATACACCTTCTATTAATGTCATTAAATGTTAGAATGATGATTCCATCCTCGCCTACATTGGTGTAAAATATTCTTCTAGTCATCGGTCGTTACCTTTTGAGATGCAAACCATGTTGAATGAATTTACCATTGAAATCAACATTAACGCTCTGAATGACCCACACATTCTAAAGATAGGAAAATATTTAGATGCTACTAAATAGGAAGCTTTTACCTCTTTCCTTTAGGACCATAACAACGCTTTTTCCTGGTCCTATGTCAATATTCCCAGTATTGAACCCAAAATTGTGGTCCACAATATTGTAACCATTCCTAATACCAAACCCATCAAACAAAAGCTACGGAAAATGCATCCTCGCATTGTTCTTCTGGTCAAAGAAGAACTTCAATGCCTTCTCTCGGTTTCCTTAATCCTACCCAATGACTAGCCCTAATGGATTTATAACATTGTTCCTATCACAAAGGCAACAAGGGACTTCCCATTTATATGGAATTTTGTGACCTCAACCTAGCTTGTCCCAAAGATTATTTTCCCCTACCAGGCATTGACCAACTAGTTGATCTCACCACCGGTCATGAAATGTTATCACTCATGGATGGTTTCTTAGGTTATAATAAAATATTAATTTATCCATAAGTTCAACACAAGACTACCTTTATCACCCCTTGAGGGACCTTCTGCTATCAAGTCATGCCTTTTGTCCTTAAAAATGCTAGTGCTACATATCAGTGAGCCATGACTTACATATTCCATGACATCATGCATCGCATATTGGAAGATTATGCAGATGATCTTCTTTCCAAATCCAAACATCAAGTCAAACACCTGACCATCCTTAAGGTCATATTTGAATGCCTCATCAAGTATTGTGTTCATCTTTAACCAAAGAAGTATGTCTTTGTGGTACTTTCAGGAGAACTCGTTGGTTTCATCATTTCTTTGTGTGGCATATAATTTGATCCTACTAAAGTAAAGGATATCCTAGAAATGCCTCTGCATACTAATATTCGTCAAATTTGAAGCCTACAAGGTAAGTTTTAATCCATTCATTGTTTTATCTCACAGCTTTCGGACCATTGTCAACCATTTCATCATCTTCTCAAGAAGGACGTTTCATTTAAATGGGATGATGAATGCCATAAATCTTTTGATGCCTTAAAACAATACCTTCTTCATCCACCAGTGCTCATTACTCCTAAGGATGACCAACCCTTTTACCTATATGTTTCTGCCACAGACCATTTTTTGGTGCCATGCTCACTCATCACGACAAGCGACACATAGAGAAAGTATTTTATTACTTAAGTCACACCCTTCTAGACTACAAAACTAGATACACCCATGCTGAAAAACTCTTCTTAGCCTTATTTTTCATTGTCACCAAACTCTTCCATTACCTACTCAACCACAAAACCTTTTTTGTTACTAATAATAACCCCCTACACTATATGTATTCCAAACCCTATCAACATAAACATGCTACACGTTGGCCCATTCTTCTCGTAGACCTTGACCTTGAATTCATCCATCAAAAATCCATCAGGGACCAAACCATCAATGACCAGATAGTAGACGCACCTCTTTCCAGGAATCAACCCTCTAACTTCGATTTCCCAGATGAATCCATATCTACACTCTCCTTAGATGAGACCACTTACCAAATGACACTCTTCTTCGATGGCTCTAAGTGTTAGCGTGGACATGGGGCTGGTATTATCCTCATTCCTCTTGATGGTGAACATATGCCCTTATCTTTCAAATTGGATTTTTATTGTACAAATAATATTTCCGAATTCAAAGCACTTGTATTAGGTCTCCAAGATAATTTTGCCTTAGATGTAAAGTCAAACAATATATTTGGTGATTCCCAGCTAGTTGTAAACCAAGTCAATGGTATATACCATTGTCGTAATTAAATACTTCAAAAGTATAAACATCATGTTGACATACTTTTTCCTATCTTTGACCATTATGAACTTCAAACCACCCCACGTTATACCAATAAATTTGTGGATACCATGGCCTAATTGGCTTCGTAGATACCCACTTTGTCTACCGAATCTAAAATCTTTGTCACAATACAAAGGTTACAATCATCCTCTTATTTACTTCGTAAGGTCTACTCCATCGTAATCATTGCACCTAACCCACCTGACCTTTGGTATAAGAATTTTGCATACTATCTTTCCCTTTCCATTCTACTTGTTGATCTCACTCGTAATGGAAAATGTGCCTTTCTTAAAAGTGTCTCTCTCTATGTCATCATGGGTATAAGTGTGGATTTGATGGTATTCTCTTACGATGCCTAACAAGTTATGCAATTCCTTACACCATCAAGAAAGTTCATGATGGAATTTGTGGAGGCCACTTTAGTGGTTTAGCTGTTGCTAAACACATTATTTTCCTTGGCTATTATTAGCCAACCCTAAACCATGACTATTGTGACTATGTCAAACATTGTGTGAAATGCCAACAACATGTCAATCTTCATCACATAACTAATCATGCCTTATAGGTCGCATGAGACCTTTTACCTTTCTCTCAGTGGGGCTTAGATCTTGTTAGTGAGATGAATCCCCATTCTTCACAATGCCAATAATGGATTATAACCACTATGGAATATTTCTACAAAAGCCAAGAAAATATGTGAATTCATCAACCATCACATCATTTTTTACTTTGGTGTTCCTCACCGTTTCATCACTAATAACAGAAATAAATTCAAAAAGAAAACCCTCTGTAAACTTTGTGATGATTTTGGCATCTAACATAGCTTCTCATCACCTTATTACCTGTAAACCAATGGCCAAGAAAAATTGACCAATAAAACCTTGAACAAACTTCTTATGAAAGTAGTTGATGATACTGGCAAGGATTGGAATTCACACATTACTTTCATTTTATGGGATTATCACACTAGTATTCATACTTTGACTTCTGCCACACCTTTTTCTCTGGTCTATGGTACTGAGGTTGTCTTGCCTCTCAAAGTCTAGATTCCATCTCTCCACATCTCACTACAAGACATGCTCAACGATGATGACTTTTTCCAAGATGAACAACTTGAGTTATTAGATAAATTTCATCTCAATGCTCTTAACCATCTCCAAATCTACCAAAAATGTATCAAACATGCCTATGAAAAATGTGTCCATGAATGAACCTTTCAGGTCGGTGACCTCATCCTGAAGGAAAATCAACATGTAACAAAAGAAGAGAAAAGTAAACGGGGAAAATTTTCTCTTAATTAGCTTGGATCCTATATCGTTACCCATGCCTATGGATTAGGTGCTTATCATTTTTCTTCACTCGAAGGTAAACCTGAACCTGATCCTCTCAACGCCTTGCATCTTTGACCATTTTATTTTTGACATCAAGTCCTATATAACTTTCTGTCAATTGATCGCTCATCCTTTAAGCATTGTTCACCTTCCATTTTACATTTTTTTGAGAATCAATGACTAAACAAGAATCATATGATTATCCACCACCTTTCAACCTTATCTTCAATATGAGTACCATGGATTTACTCAAAGCATGATTCTCATGGATAATTTTTCATCTTTTTAAAATATGGAGCCCCATGGTCATTCGTCACTTAAAACCACCTCTTTCATAGTTAACCCCTGTGTACTATGGTTTTTTCTTCTAAATAAAAATGTAATCTTCCTCTATAGTATTGTCCATGACTTAAACATCCAAAAAAAATGTATTTAACTCCTTGAGTCAAACTTCCAAAAAAAATGAATCCCTCAAAAAGGGACATCTCTTCTCTCTATTTCACCACTATAAATAGAGTGCTGCCTTGAAGGACAACTATATAAAGTCATTGCAAAAGTACAATAAAAATATCCATAAGCTTCCTGCATCGATTAGCTTCATGAAGACCTCAAGGAAATAATATACTCATCTCATATAGACTTCCCACATCGATTAGTCTACTACAAATAAACAAATGAATAAAATGATGAAATTTTTGTCATGGACTTGCCTATTTTTGGATCCTAGGTTGCTTGCTAAGTAAACATGCAGTCATACACTAGGTTACGCTTAACCATCCACTTTCACCTCATTTCCTTTTTCTCCCTAGTTTTCATTCTACTCAAGGGACTTACCACAAATGTGACATTTCATGATCATGTGACTTTCTTCACCTTTAGAATAGTCCATTATGCAATGCCTTTAGGGTCTTACATTCATAATCCCATCTTCAGTATGGTAGACTCATTAGGTTTCTTATCAATTAAGTGGCTCTTTTACCACCTCTTACCATTTTCCTTCCTCATTACTTATTGATTATCCTATACAGGACCAAATCATCAACACCTATATTTAAAACGACTCACCTATGCCTATGACCTAAAATCAACCATGCCTATGACCCACATTAAATCATTCTAAAGATCTACCAACCCATTTATCATATCATTCCCTACCTTATGGGAGAACTACATTGACCTAAGGCCCCTTTTCGTTTGGGCTATGTAGGAAACACTTCGAGGGCATGGGGACCTTGAAGGTTATCTCGGCTATTCTTCACCCTAACCTATTTCCCCCTTCATTTTCCTATTCAAATCCTACCTTAGTTAGTTTCCATTTTCTATCAACAATTGGAAATTAAGCCAAAAAAGCAATAATTAACAAACATTTTTACCACATCATCACATCATTCATTTATCATTTTCACATTTCCACTTTAGCAAATACTTGGAAACTTAAACCATAACATACATATACATCATCATTTATTTCCCATAACCTATAACCTGACTCCATCATGCTTATAACCTAACTCCATCATGCTTATAACCTAAATCCATCATGCCTATGAGCTAATTCCATCATGCCTATGACCTGACTCCAACATGCCTACTTGACCTAACTCAACCATGCTTACAAGACCTCAACTCAATCATGCCTAATTCACCTACTTTCGATCACTTATACAAATAATAAAGGAAATTAAAAAATGTACACCATCCATACAATAAATATCATCATATATATATATGAGAAAGTCTATGTATCCATACATATGTACATAGATACAAATAAATAAAAAAATCTCAAATCACTCAGATACATCCTCACTATCTTCAACACGTAGGTTGGTATAAAAATAAAAATAAAAAAACTCTCATATACATCCTCACTATCTTCGGCACGCATGATAGTATATATATATAAAAAATCAATACAACAATCACCTCCTCATAAGATACCATCCATGCATGTCTCACATTCTCCTCCTCCTCCTCTACTCCCACGTGGAATCTCACTAACATCTCACTACCCTCCATGGGCCTCGGTCTAACCTCTATGGGTACCTCACCTGGATTTGGAATCTCTGAACTGGTGGCCTCACCATGACCCTGTCTCGGGGCTCTTCGACCCCTTGTATTCTCCACACTATGAGTATGAGACTTGGTCCTCTCACAAAAGGCTTGTTGTTCTCTATACTCTGCATAGATAGGGAAATATATCCCTGTGGCCATCAGGTGATCCTAATAGTACCTCACCTCACCTAGGGAATCCTTGAACCTAGCAATCGGTACTATTTGTGGTGGTTCCATCGATCTATGACCCTATACCTATACCATGGGACCCTGTCCCGCCCCTGCCTATAAAATGGGACCCTGTCCTTAAGCCTATGTGGGTGCCTATGATTGTACCTAGGCCTAAGGAGCCATAATATATGCCTGTGTAGTGGCTAGCTAGAACTACAAACCTATAACCTGTGCCTATAGGGTGGCCACTTATACCCCATCTCCATCTCCACCATGTGCAGGTGCCTATCCTTGTGCAACCTGGGCATGAAGGGCTACTACCTGTGCCTGTAGAGTAGCAACCTACACCTTTTACCTTGTTAGCTTCCCCTACACTATCCCTAATTGTGTCACCAAGGTAGTCCCCTACCCTTGTAGGGTGTCCCTTTGAACTGTGATAATGGCTAAGTTAGGCTACCCTGGCCTTGGTGGTACTACCCATAGCTGTGTTGCCCACCACTATCTATATCTATCTGTCACTCTGGCATCATCGATCTAATGGTATAATTCCTTCTCTTGCCCTATTGACACTTTCATCTCTGGTAGAGTCAGAGACCTCTCCACATCATCCCTCCTATACTATGGGAAGGGTGGAGGCACATCCTGTGGCAACCCAAACTTTCATCTGACCCTGTCTACAAATATCATCTTGTGCTCCCTGACACGGATTCCCTCTAACCATATGAGAAAATTTAGCTCATCTAACTCCATAGCCATATGTTTATATGATGGGAAGCCCACATACAACCTCCAAATAATGTCAACCCTAGATAATTCCTCCAATGCCTGCCTGTAATATACTACATCATTCATTTATCATTTTCACATTTCCACTTTAGCAAATATTTGGAAACTTAAACCATAACATGCATATACATCATCATTTATTTCCCATAACCTATAACTTGACTCCATCATGCATATAACCTAACTCCATCATGCTTATAACCTGAATCCATCATGCCTATGAGCTGAGTCCATCATGCCTACGACCTAATTCCAACATGCCTAATTGACCTAACTCAACCATGCTTACAAGACCTCAACTCAATCATGCCTAATTCACCTACTTTCGATCACGTATACAAATAATAAAGGAAATTTAAAAAATTACACCATCCATACCATAAATAACATCATATATATATATATATATATATATATATATATATATATATGAGAAAGTCTATGTATCCATACATATGTACATAGATACAAATAAATACAAAAATCTCAAATCACTCAGATACATCCTCACTATCTTCAACACGTAGGTGAGTATAAAAATAAAAATAAAAAAACTCTCATATACATCCTCACTATCTTTGGCATGCAGGAAAGTATATATATATGTAAAATCAATACAAAAATCACCTCCTCAGAGGATACCATCCATGCATGTCTCACATGTCTCCTCCTCCTCCTCTACTCCCATGTGGCATCTCACTAACATCTCACTACCCTCCATGGGCCTTGGTCTAACCTCTGTGGGTACCTCACTTGGATTTGGCCTCTCTGAACTGGTGGCCTTGCCATGACCCTGTCTCAGGGCTCTTCAACCCCTTGTATTCTCCACACTGTGAGTATGAGACCTATTCCTCTCACACAAGGCCTGTTGTGCTCTATACTCTGCATAGATATGGAAATATATCCCTGTGGCCATCAAGTGATCCTTATAGTACCTCACCTCACCTAGGTCATCCTTAAACCTAGCAATTGGTACTATATACGGTGGTACCATCGGTCTCTGACCCTATACCTATACCATGGGACCCTATCCTTAAGCCTATGTGGGTGCCTATGATTGTACCTAGGCCTAAAGGGCCATAATCTACACCTGTGTAGTGGCTAGCTAGATCTACAAACCTATAACCTGTACCTGTAGGTGGTCACCTATACCCCATCTCCATCTCCACCATGTGCGGGTGCATGTCCCTATGCAACCTAGGCCTGAAGGGATACTACTTGTGCCTATAGAGTAGCAACCTATGCCTTTGAACTTGTTAGCTTCCCCTGTACTATCCCTAACTATGTCGCCAAGGTAGTCACCTGCCCTTGTAAGGTGTCCCTATAAAATGTGATAATGGCTAAGTCAGGCTGCCCTGGCCTTGGTGGTACTACCCGTAGCTGTGCTACCCACCACTTTCTATATTTATCTGTCACTCTGGCATCAGCGATCTAATGGTATAATTCCTGCTCCTCTTTCCTTATCAGCTCTTTCAGCTTTGGTAGAGTCATAGGCCTCTCCACATCATCCCTCCTATACCGTGGGAAGGGTGGAGGCACATCCTGTGGCAACCCAAACTATCATCTGACCCTGTCTACAAATATCATCTTGTGCTCCCTGACATAGATTCCCTCTATCCATCTGAGAAAATTTAGCTCATCTAACTCCATGTCCATCTGTTTATATGATAGGAAGCCCACATACAACCTCCAAATAATGTCAACCCTAGATAATCCCTCCAATGCCTGCCTGTAATATACTACATCATGTGTAGCCCTAACATCCCGACACTCTCCAATAGTAGGTACCTATTGCCTATAGCCTACTCAGACCAAGCCCACCTCAAATGCATCTAGACAGGGCATACTAACTAGAATCACACATACGATGTGCTCGTATGCCCAACAGTGTAGTAGAAACATGTAGCACAGGATGAACTATCGTAACCTCCCATAGGCCCATAAATCTCTTTATAACTGCACCAAGAATTATGGTGCCCATGAAAAATGGGTCCTACCATCCATCATGTTGTGAAGAACCCCCATCAATGCCCGTGGGAATCTCCCACCATCCACATCTAGTAGTGTAAAACAACAAATGACCTCCATAATCAGAAGCACTAACCTCATCTCCTTTGGATGGACCCTGTACATATCTCCCTAACTCAGGCTAGCACTATGGAACCAAAACTCCACCATCCTCTCGCCAAACACTATCAACATCAGCTCCTCAAATTCCTTTGAGGTAATGGAATACACCTACGTCCCAAATATCAGTAACCACAGGATCCTATACATATCCTCTAAGGTGACTGTGATCTCACCCGTCAATAGATGAAATGTGTTAGTCACTAAATCCCATCTGTTAATGAGGGAAATCATCAAGCTCGGCTCCTGAACTACATTCCAATATCTTTTGACCGTAATCAGGTTGATAACTGCAATATGGCACCACTCCTTAGCTTTTGTGCTCCCTCATACCGATACTAATAGGGGTGATACCCTATCTCACATCCGTAATTGATCCCTCGCCTTCATCCAATAAACCCTAACATCATTAAACCTTGACCATACTCAAATTTACCTTGGACCTCCCCACATACTCCCAATATCCTTCCTACTCATGACCTATCTCCCCCATCTCAATTTCACATCCCTTGAATCATACCTCTTTATACCCATTACCATCCCTATTTTCCTTTGAAATTACCTTCCTATCTCAAGACCTATCTCCCCCACCCACCCCCTCTCATTTTCTGGCCCATTTTTTTCTAAATGCTAACAAACATCTATTCTTATTGAATGTCAATAGTCTCCTAAAATTGACATTGGTCACCTCATCCTTGACCGATGCTATCTAACTCCCACTGACATCGGAAACCCTTGACTGACGTCGTTCATTGTCGTGGCATCAAATCCACCAAACTCTACCCTGTTTCTCTAAAACATTCCACATTCTACCCTACCAACCTACCCTTCCCTACCCAAATCTCATAATAACGCATACCCACCCCTCTTTAACCTACATACCACTTCCTACAAGTCCTATTTCTTCAATCCTCCTTCCAAATTAAAATTTGATTCTCCTAAACCCATTTTACCCAAACCCAAATTATACAAACAAATTCCTCTAACAAACATAGAATGGGACTGAATCCTACCTCGTCGTGATTCTTTCTGCTTGGGGGCATGTCAAGCCGCTACACTGGTGGTCTACCTGACCCCTCTCCTACCTCTACCATCACTGAATGCCCTCATCACCTCTAAGAAACCAAAATGCTCACACCGATCTCATGGACCTGCCTCTTGAATGATCGATCACCTGCTCCAAGGCTAGACAGCTCAACTCTCCATCTCACTCCATCACTTTCCACTTTTCCACCATTCCTTTATCATTTGCTAGTATTGTCAAATGATAAATCATTCCAAAAAAATTAGAATTTTCCTTTCTAATCCCAATCTGCTATGACCGATGTAGGTCATATTGGTGCCCTAGTTAACCATTTTCGTTCAACATGTAACTGGCGTCGGTCACACTTCAAACTAGTTTCCCTTACCCCTCTCCCTTTTCACATGTTGCCACTCATGCCTACACTTGTTTTCATTCTGGCCACCCATTGACACATACCTATAAGCTCAACCTACACCTGAATTTCCTTTGTTTGTCTTAGGAGTTATTAATTTATCTATACCTTGGCCTTACCCATGCCATGACCTGTTTACCTTAACTTGACCTACTTGGTGTGACCATTTACTTTATGTACTTGCCATACCTTGTAATGTTGTTACCTATGTTTTTTAATCCTAACATCTATACCTTTCCTATTTCCATGATGTGTATCCTGACCAAACCTTTGGTGTACCTTTTGTGTTTCTTGACCATATCATATACCTTGAATACCTAAATCACTTCACCCTTGTTTGGATAAGCCTATCGACCTTAGACAATGTCAAGTTTGCAAGCTTTTCAACCTGGTATTGTGTTGCAATCTATATGTGTGTGTGCATTTTATTTCCATTACCCATGACCTGATTTTGACCCTGGTCTATTACCTATTACCCAAGTTGACCATCACCCTTTCCCTCAATACTCAAACCTCTCCCTGCCTATCTCAACCACTTGAACATTTATCAAACTACTCATTGATTCCATCTTACATCTCATCAGTTCCCACTTTGAGGGGGATCACCTTCACCCACACATGGGGCAATCACCTCCTGGTTTTGTCACCATCACTTACCAATATAAGATATGCAATAAAAAGGGAAAAAAATGTAGACACCAAAATTGGGTCACTCCCCTTGGTCCCCTTTCGAATAACCAACTTAAACACATTCACCTAACCATGACCCTTATACCCCACATTAATATTAATTTAATTCTTTATAATTAAATTAATACTCATCCTCACTTCATTCATTATTTAATTACCTCAATTAAAAGAAATTTCCACTGCACCTCACCTAGACACCTCACCATAGACCTATTCATAGTATGTTTCCATAACTAACTAAGACCTATCCCTACTTACCTTAATGAACTAAGACTTAATATTACCCTAAAAGAACATGCATATTATTCCTCTAACCACATTCTGTGTATCTAATCGCAATGTTCCATTTAGACCTAAAACACAAGAGTAAAATATGGAAGAGGATAGCAAAGATATGCTATTTTAGGAAACCTAGGACATCCCACCTTAATCGACACTGGTCAACCTGAAACTGTTGCCAGTAACCCTAAACTATCGTCAGTTATCATATAACCATTTTGGTAACCTTGTAATCAAAGTTAGACATATTCTAGAGTTTTGGGAGAAAAGGATATCTACATGCAAGAAAGAATGAGAGCTCTTTCACACATCCAGGGAGCCATATCTAGCAAAACCATTGATCAGAAGGCATTTGCATTCACACGAGCATTTTGGGAAGCACTTTTGCGACACTGATCTCAATTTCACTTATCAACCATCACCACCACCCAACCATTGAACCCACACAATAGTAAGTGTTTCTCTAACCTACACCACTTTATTTCTATTCAGTTTATAAGAGTTCTTTTGTAGTTCCCACTTCCCTTTGGCACCTTTTATTACTGATCATGACACTGTAGACTATATGACAGACATTTTAATAGTTTGGATTTAGTAAGGCGTTAGATGTTAGATCTTGGATTATTATTAAATCTAATTATATATGATGCATGGTGATTTTTAGAGACACTCGTATGTGGATGATGATAAACTCTTGACATGGATGTTTAATGGAAGTTATTTAGACATGTGATTTTGGATATTATGAGTAGATCTAGAAAATGAATATTTTATGATGTTGATATAGTTGTGGATTGAAAATACAAATGATGTAGTTGTTGCTTCAATGTTGTTGTGATTCATTTATATAGTTGGTTTTGTGATTTATTTTATATCATGTTGGATGTTCTGATATGGCCACAAGGCTGAAGGAGGTATTTGTGCTTTGCAGGTTTAAAACATCACAACAAACATCAGGGGATTGGAGACCAACCACAATAGAATTCTAGGTGAATTTGACAAGGTCACCATGGCAACTTGTTTTATTGTGTTGTATGTTGTATTTAGTTAGAGGATCCCATGGGGTGATTTCCTTATATGTGACCATGGGTTTGTGTATTTTATTAATGTGGTAAAATGTTTATTATTGTATGTATTTTATTAGTAATGTATTCCTTCCTTTAATTAATTAAAGTTGTGGTAGATTAATGTGGAAATCATATGATTAAAATTTAAATAAATAAAATGGGGATATGGGAAGATAATAATGGATGTTGTTGGTTTGTGTAAGAGTATGTTTAATTTTTTTTTAGAGTATGAAACACTCCACCTCCATGACAAATTCGAATTTGTCCTTGGGATCTGTTTTTGGAGGCTTATGGGACAAGAAAAACTTGTCCCATACCTCAAAATTTATTATACCAACCATACTTATGGATGGATATGTGATTTGTGACTTTTAAATACATTTTATTCCTCATGTTGCTTGTGTTGGATTGCACTCTCTTACATTTTATTAAATTTTTGTCCCTTGAGGTGTGGTCTCCTTTTGGAGTGTGCAAGTAACTTGTCATTTTTCACCCACATCTTTATTGTGCTTGGGAGAATGGATTTTTCTCTTTTGTGTTTGAATTGGTGGATGTTTGATGTGGCATCCTACATGGATCCACATCATCCTCTTCTCTCCCTATTCTATTTAATTCAAACTCTCTTCTTGTTTTGGGGGTTGTTAAAACATTTTTGCATGCATCCTTGGGTGCATTTTTCTTGTGATTGGAGCTCTTACTTGGGGCAAGCTTTGGTAAAGAATGTTTCTTGGTTTTTAAACCTCCTTACATTCATCCTTGGGTGTATTTTTCTATGATTAGAGCTCTTTTTGATTTGGAGGAGATTGGAGAGCATTTGATACTTTGGCATTGATGTTTTGGGACTGTATTTTTTGACATTAAAATCCTGCTATGTGGAGCAAATCCTTCCATGGAGAGGTAGGAGTTTATTCCTTCTTTTATTGCTATTATTTTATTGTTGAGTTGTGTGTATGGAGAATGTTTTATTACTTTTGTTGGTTGGTTGGGTAGACTACCTTAGGGAAGGTGTAGGAGAAGGATATGGGGAAACCATGTGGGGGTGCATAAGGGAATGACATGGGCATCAGATTTTTGTGAAGGGATTTTGGGTTTGGGATCCACCATGGAAAATAAATAGCTTGCATTTATTACTTTGTGGGGGGGCATAAGGAGGGGTTGGGAGGCATAAGGTTTATGGGATATGATATGTTATATTGGCAGTATGATTATAGGTGGATGCCCAATTCCCAATTGGGAGGCATAAGTAGCTTCCCCCATAGTCCTTGCTCATTTGGCTTGAAAGATCAACCCTGAGTTCTATTTTGAAATGTTTTCAAAATGTAGTTGTGAACTACTACTTGTTTTGTGTTGCATTGTGTTTCAAAAAAAGAAATGTGTATGTGAAAGAATGCTATATTGTGGAAGCCAGTTGTTTCCATGGTTGAATTACACCTTTGATTGTACTTTGGTTGGGGCTTGAGGGCTAATGATGAAGGAAGGATTCTCCTTTCATTGGATGTCTTTGTTGGGTGGAGAGCATTGCCTCTCCCCCTCTTTTTTTGTGATCAAATTGAATAAAAATAAAATAAAATGAGCATGTTGCTTTCCTGGAGCAAAATAAATGTACAGTTTGATAGTCCCTTCTTGTGAGCAAGTTTATTTTATTCCTTTCCACTTGAAGTGGATGATTTGTATAATTATTGCAATGAGAAGTTGCTTGTATTGATGAGGAAAGTTTGAAAGTGAGATGTGAAATGTAAATATTTATATTCTCTTCTCTGTTTTGAAGAAGGAATGTGGAAGAGTGTTGTATATTTTGTAAATTGTATTTGAAACCAAATGAAAATTATGTTGATTATATTCAAGGAATGAAAGAATGTAAATATGTTTCTCTTTTTGAAGTTAATAATGAATATAAAGTTCATCTCTTATTCAAATTGTTGTAAATGAAATGGGAATATCAAATGGTGATTGAATTACTATTGTGAAGGGAATCTCAATTTAATTGCAAAGGAAAGAAAATATGCACGAGATAATTATATTGCTTGTCTTCTTTTGAAATATATCAAATTGGGAAATCAGGTTTTAAAAATATCATCTGGAAATGAGTTTTTAGAAACAACTAAGTGTAATAGACTAGTTTAGAAACTTTATACACATTTAAATGATAAAATTGATACACATACTTAAAAGAAAAATATCACTGTTATAAACTTCATACTGGCAATTCATTTTAATAAAAAAGAATAGTTTGAACCTGCACACATAAATTAACTTAGAGATTTTAAAATTTAGTACGCTGGTTCACAAATGAACCCAAATTGACAAAGAAATATCAAGAAAACAACTTAACCATTGCTAATTTGAAAACAATCCCTCTAACAGTCATTTTCTGTCACTTGTTAAAAAAATAATATTTTGAACCAATTGAACAAATTAACTTTCTAAATACACTCTAAACCCTCCCTAGATCAATACTCCATTTTTTTTGACATGTTGAGTGAAGGAGGAAACCAAATTTAATCAAATTGAAAAGTTGAAAATTGCCAGTTTTCCAATTAAAAGCCTGCAGATTGTTTTATAAAATTGACCCTTTAAAACTTATCAAAAAGTAGAATTTATGCTTTGTGTGCAAAATGGGCATCGAGAGCTTTCCAAAAAGTCCCTGTTTTCCCAAAACTGAGATTTCTAGCCCAAGTTATGGCACTTTGAAGTTTTTGTACCTTGGCGGGAGAATTTGGGAAAATTTTCCCTGGTGGGCCCGCAACCCAAAAATTTCCTGTCATTTTGGCCTTAGAAAAGGTTTTGGAAAAATTTTGGTTTAGGAAAAATTTTCCATTTTCCTCCACCAGCCTGCAGCCAATCAAAGGGTGCCACATGTCCTCTTGGAGCTATAGCGGAGGTGTGGCTTCCTTTCAACCCTTAGACCTTTTGAAAATTTGGGGAAAAATTTTCACGTTAGCCCCGTTGGGCCGCAACTAATGAGAATGTGCCACGTGGCACCTTAGGGTGGCAGCGGGGAGGGTGGACCCCTTGTCTTTTTCAGTTTTTGGCCTTTGGAAATTTTTGAAAATTTCCCCCGTGGCTTCATTTTCCCACCCCGCCTTTGAATTTTCTTCTTCCATGGGCACGCGGACCCACGCATCCCTTTTCCCTTTTCATTCTCCCTTCGGTGAAATTTGGCAATCTTCTCTTTCACTCCACCAACCCCTCACCTCTTTCCCGCTTTGCGTTAGGACTCGACACACATCCACTAGTGACTTGTGGAGGTGCAAACTAACTTTTACCTTTGTGACCGCGCAATGGAAAAATTCCCCAAGCTTCCCCACAACCCGCCAACCCATTGAAGGTGCTTTCCCCACCTCTTGACACGTGTCACGCTAGGGGAAAAGTTGACCTAAAAAATACACCCACTCATATCTTGAGTTCTGTAAGGAGTTAGGAGGACTTATTTATATCACCAGAAAGGTGAGAAAATTTCCTATCCATTGGGAATGGTTTAGGGAAATTTTTGAAGTGCTAAGTATGAGAGAAATATAGTTTAAATTATGAGCATGTTAGAGAGTGGGTATGGGGGTAAATTACTCCCTGAACCTTACTGAAACTTATATCCCTAAGTTTTAGACCTTGTGACCTCTATGAATTGTTAATAAAAGAGAATTTTGTTCTTGTGGATTTGAGTTGTTTTGGAATCTATTAGTGGTAGCTGTTGCCTAGCAACCTGGTTGTAGACACTCTTAATCAAGTTCTGGGAGTGGGTAAGTGAGACCTTACTCTGTTGATCTTAAATATGTGTTCTTTCCTCACTGTAATTTAAATCCTACTCTTGTCTTGATCTTGTGGAATTAAATACCTTGGGTATTTAATTGTTTTGGGTCCCTTAACCCTAATATTTTTAATTAGGGAATATTTAGCTAAAATGTCAATGTAATCAGTAATTAAATTAATCCCTAGAGAAATTTGAACTAGGTATGGACTTATTGCTCTTGTTTCTTTTTAATGTGGAATTAGTAATTATTATAATGGGAAAAGTTATCAGTTGAATTTAATTGTCTTTGAGACTTTGTTCATTAACTCCTAATAAAAAAAAATTATTCCATAATTTTCTAACTAAACCTAGGTTGTTCATGGTTCTCAAGTGGGTAGTTTTAACCAGGCGTCAAATCTTCACCTTTGTTTATCAACCATTAGCTATATTTTCACCCTACCACTATTTTATTCTTGTGAACCCGACCATTACCATCACTCATAACCATTTTAATCACCTCTATATATGCTCTAGTACCTTTGAATATTCCCAACATCTCCCCAGACCTAAACCAATGCCTCACCATCTCTGATCTAGTCTCATACAAATCCCCAAAACCATGAACTATTGAGTTATTACCATCCCATAGTAAACATTGTTGGTTCTTACTAAATCATCATTAGTCATACTAGACTGACATCAGTATCTGTATTTGTAAGTCCAACTAATACCAGATCCCAATGTAGACACTAAAATTAGGTCACACTTCCCTTTGGTCCCTTGACAAATAAGCACCCTTCATCACATTAACCTAGCCATGACCCCTTTCATGCCACAAATATTAATTTAATTAATTAAATTAAATTAATGCATTATCCTCACTATATTTATTATTTAAATATCTTATTTTAAATAATATCCACACATATAGTTCACTTAGACACCTCACCAAGCCAACTCAACCTAATACCTATTCTTAGTAAGTTGCCATAACTAACTGAGTCTTACCCAAAACCCTAAAAACCAATGCCTACATTCCCTCTAACCACATTCATGCATTCTCACAAGAAGCTCCCAATCTAATATGCAGGTTAACGACATGATATCTGAGGAAATCAAGAGGATCTCCCTAGTTTAGTAAACCTAGGAAACGCTACCTTGACCGATGTCGGTTACCCCTAACCGTCACTAGTTAAGCCAAAACTGCCATTAGTTACCCTTTTAACCCCAAAACAACCTTATTCTCAAGGTGGGAAGTTAGAAGAAAATTTTTTGGTGAGTAGTATCACATCTTCAGAGAGAAAATTTTAGCGAGACCATGCATGCAAGGAAGGAGACCAAACATCTTTTCCTGCACAACCATCCAAGCCAAGATTTGATCTAAACAAGTAAATAGGAGCGTGTATGCAGCCCATGAAGAAGCTTTCCTTCAGTTGGTGATCACTTTCAACCTTCAAACCTCTCATTAGCACATCCATCCCTCACTCACAGGCATCCAAGACCATAATCCAAGTAATTATAACATCATACTTCTCTGGCTTATTTCATTTCATCATTATTTTATCATCTACTACTTACCTAGCAACCTATTGACCTTCTCCAAAATTTTCATCTCCATATACCCATTAAAGCCTTGCCAAAGCCTACCCCAGTCACCCAATACCTCATGCCAACTAATCAAAGCCATTTGTGAAATCACAAAGGATACCTAAAGCTTGTTCTATGACATTCCCAAATTTCACAGTAACTGGCATCGGTCACACCTGACCGCCATCGGTTACCTCTAACAGACATTGATCTCTATATTTTCCCACACAACCTAGAATAGATAAAAACCCACTTAATTTCATCTCACCCTCATCCACCTGTGATCTACCTGAGACCTCTGTCAAACCTGCAGAACCTAGAACCAATCATTTGACCTTTGGATTTTATTCTAGCTTAACCAGTTAAATTAGATCTATTTCTTATTGTGTTTTAAGTGAGATACCTAAATCATTTCAAATTACAATAGGATTTACTTTGTTTACAACATTAAATTGTTTAAAACAGTGGAATGACAGCCATCTAGGAAGTATCACACTTCCCAGATCTAACATACACTAGGTAGTTCACTACACATATTGTTTAACTCCTTCTTGTGGTCTTGCTTTGCATTACAGGTAGTTCCTCCTAGCAAAAAGGAAGCTCTCACAATCAGCTGTGGATTTGTAAGTCATACATACACAATAACCCATCAAGAAGCATTTGAACAGGTATTCCTCCTATGCCCATTACCCTATCTGTTTAGTCAACACTTCAAAGAAACAATCTAACAAAAAGGTGAAACATTTTGGCACACCCGGTGGGACCCATCTGGTGTTCCTTGCATTTCATTCATTCCTAGGAAAATTTGTATGTGTGTTTCCCTTCTGAAAAGAGTACACACTAATTTTATTCCTTGGTAACCCACCTTTTCTTTGTATTTTCTCTAAAGGAAACTTTTCTTTTGGGGTAATTAAAAAGAACCATTTCTTCATTTTTTTGCATTATAGTGAAAGAGCATCCCTCTTCCTCTTCATCTTATTGTGTCATCCAATTTTACATTTCAATTTGGGCTTAAAAATAAGTGCATTCCATTCTGATTTATTGGATTAGCTCACATTAATTTAGGGCAACCTATACGCTGGAAGTCATGCCCAGCTAATGGTTGACAAATGAATCATAGAAAAGCACTTCTTTCCTTTTCTCTTTCTCTAATTCTTACCAAACCTCACAAAAACTCAAAATACATACATTCTTAAACAACATCCTACCTGGAAGAAGCTGTAGGTGATCACACGATCATGACACAGTAGGCACCCAGCTCACTGCTCTGTCGAGTCATACTTCAGAGTGAATCTTGCCCCCCACCATAGCATACCTGAAACCTCACCTTTTAGATCTCCTTCTATGTAGAAAGCCATCCTCACCAAAAAATCTATTTCACAATTCATGTGTCAATCCCTAAATAGCATAAGCTAAACAAACATAATAGAAAAGGCACTCGTAGGATCACTTTTTCTTAGTGTTTCTACTTGGCTTGCGTTTTGAGGTGAGAGATCATGTTCGTTACTTTTTTTTTCATCCTTGCATGCTCCTCACCACAGCTGGTGTATTCTGGCTTCACCTGAGTGTGCCTGGGCCATATCATCATCATTCTCAGAAATTTGGCTTTGATTCTACATCATATTTTAATTCATAACCAATTTTTATTTCATCACTATTTCAGTTTCACAGTAACCGTCCTCAGTTGCCTCTGACCATCGTCGGTTATACCCAACTGGCATCAGTTCCAGGTCATTTTACTAACCTACTCAAAGGGACATTTTCATTCATTTTTTTCCACTTTTTATAGCCCCTGTCACTATCATCATTCCCATTGACATTGTAAACATCATCATATTTGGCATACCTGTCAGATTTTACCTTCTGCCTTGTTGTTCACTCACTGTCCATTTTCTACAATAACTAGCAGCGGTTACCCCTAACTGGTGTCAGTTTACCCTAACCGACATCAGTTAGCCTGTTTCACATTCTAGTGACCATTTGGTACTTAATCTACTTTTTGTCACCAGATTCACGTATTCCTGTTGTTCTCTATGTCATTTACAAAGAAGTAGCCCTACCTGATCAGTACTAGTTCACATGGTGCCAACCCAAAGATAATCAAGTGCACTCATATTTCATGCAAGTTGTCAACCACTCCCACCTAGTCCACCATCTTCCATTTTATAACCAGCCATGATCCCATCTAGCCTATTACTATCGCTACTAGAGATGAAGAGTTCACACGACTCCTTGACCAAAACCTTACCACCTTATAGTTTTACCTTTCCCACTCATCTAATCAAGATGCCTCGGGTCAGCTGATATATGGAATGCCTATATTTATCCCCCCGACTCTTGCACCCATTCCCACATCAGCCCCATCTGGCTCTATGCTACCCGCATCTACCTTACCCCCAGTCATTTCCTAGTTAGGTCCTATACCAACTACAAATGCCACATCTGTTACCCCCGTGGCACCCATTACATCCACCGTACCCTCAAAAACTACCGCGAACACAATCTCATCCACTCCTAATGTCTCACACATACCTGTAGCTACATTACCACCTCCAGTGTCGGTGACCCATACCCCATTTTAGAATGTAGTCCTTTCCATTCCAAAATAATTATCCCCTATTTCCACTAGGGTTACCATGACCCTTCCACCCCCATATACATACTATCAACAACATCTCGTTTCATCCATTATACACACTGGGTATGTACCCCCTATTTCATTTCCTTCTTCTCCACCAACCTACATGGCAGTCCCATACACTGGAGTGCCACCCCTGTTATATGCCCAAAACCAAACCTCTCATGCTATAGGAGGCATCTAATCATCACAATCCACCAAACGACCTAATTAAATTGATGTTGGAAAAGATGTAGACATTAGAGGCATCAATTTCCGGCTCCCGCAACACTCTCACCTATGACAAGATTTGAAATGAGCCCATTCACCCATCCATTCCTATCCGTTCATACCCTGTGCATTGGGAAATGCCTAAATTCAATAATTTCAATAGCAAAGAAGACCCGCAATAGCATTTGTGGTTGTTCAAACATGGGTGTTATCTGATCGCTCATGATGATGCCTTACTCTTGAGAACCTTTCCCATTTCCCTCAGTGAACCTACATTATATTGGTATAGTGGGTTACCTAAACACTCTATATTCTCATTAAATCAAGTATCCCAAGCCTTCTTGGATCATTTCTCTATCAATATCGTTAAGAAGGTTACCATGACTGATCTATATTCCACACGTCAGTATGAGGACGAGTCTATCAAAGATTTTGTTGCTCGCTGGCGCAACTTGATCAACCAACTCACTTCCAACTACCACAAAAATAACTCATCAAGCTCTTCACATGGGCCTGTGCTAGACATATCTCATGGACCTTTCAGGTTCAAACCTTCCGAACATTCAATGAAGCATTCACTATGGCACGAAAGTTAGAGATTTGGGCCATCGAAGAGAAGAAAATCTAATTACGTAATAAGAATTTGGCATTCAATTCGAATGATACCTCTTCTTTTTCCAAACCACAAAACAATTATTCAAAAGCTAAGGGCACCGCTAACGTAGTGGTACTCAAGGCTGGCCCAACTCATCCATCAAATAAGGCTACAACCTCATCTAATCTCTCACCTATTCAGACTTTTCAATTCAGACAAGAGCAACAGAAATATACACCAATCAGGGAGCCTTACTCTTTTGTCTTAGAAAATATTATCAAATCCAGAGCCATCACCCTTCCAACTATAAAACCACACACTGGTTTTGACCCTACTCACCCCATGCTTGTATGGTATAAAGAACATGATTTCCATAACTATCATCGAGTGAAGGGTCATAGTGACGGCAACTGCATCACTTTCAAAAATATTGTCCAATAAATTCTTGAGAAAGGTGAGTTAACCGTGGATAATCCTAATGCACCTGCCAACCAAAACCTACATATCTTCAAGAAACCATGCCCCTTCATCTAATCAAACTGGTGAGACCTCCACTCATCATACCCATACCTGCGAGTTTCACACTATCTTTAATGACGCACTTGTCACCTCCCAATTACCCCATATTACTTCCATAAAGGGGATCCTAGCCCAGAATCCTCCTTCTATGTCAGAACCAACCTCCCTTGTTCCTTCACCAATAGAGGAACACCTTTCATCTCCTTCATTTCCTACGGAGGAATATTTTGCTAACATTGAGACCATCTCACCCCTGGCTTCACCACTTAAAGTGCCTTTAGCTACAGTACCTCCTCTACCCATAGAGGAGCACCTATTACCTCCTCCACCCATAGAGGAGAACCCATCATCTCCACCACCTATCATAGACCTAGTTGAGATACCTTTTCCCTGTGGCGAGCATTCTCCATTAGCCACCCAAAATCCTACAAACCTAATTTTGGATCTCTTACCCACAAAAGCTGAAGCTAGCCAATTCCCTATCTCTAAAACACATTTTATGGGAATTGCCATTAGGTCCTCACCAACTCCACCTACAGACGTTCTATTCTCATGTTTGGCTGATCACTTAGATTATGTGGATAGGGCTCTACTATGGGGCACCTTTTACTCCCCATGTCAACATAGATGCAGAGATCCCTTATTGATACCTCCACTATCTACCCAAAAATATTTCAACCAATCAAACCAAACATAACCGCCTCTATCACAACCCCTTCCATGACACCTGTTATAGCTCAAACCACACCCTTACCCATAACTCAACCTAAACCTAAACCCAAAGCCATACCTACAACATTTTCTTCAACTAAACCCATTACTACTTTAGGGGTCACCTCGACCACCAGCCTTACTCATCCACCCTATCAAACTGGATTTAACTACATACTCCAAAGTCAACACCATACCTACTCTGACACTCAAATAGAAGCACCAAACCCATAGAACTCATACCTCGATTGTGCCAATCACACCTACACCTGTCCCGTCCATCTTAGGATCTCAGCTTCCCCAAATGGTCAATAAACCTCCACCCATCAATAAACCAAAAACACAATAGCCGATTCCTTCCTCACAAACGTCTGACCTACCTAAATGCCCAACCCGACTTACACCTACACCTACAGCATATTTACCACCCATACCTCTAATACCCTCAGCTATTGCTTCACTACCCACTACACTTTAGTCGATGTCTTACGCACCTCGAGCATGAACCGTGTCATCTACCTTCATAACACCCCCATTATCTTGTTGGGTAACTCACACTCTTCCTCCATCATATTTTCCTTCTAGACCTCATACACCCACATCACCTTTACCCAAGAAGGTGCAACCCAAACACAAAACTCCACTACCCCACAATAAGGTAGTCACAACGACCACACACGCTCCTACCTGTCCATCTAATATACCCATAGCTAAACAAACACGACCAACACATAAAACCACACCAGCACCCAAACCCATGGCTTGACCCCCTCCTCTTCTAAATACCATTCCTCAACAACCACCTACACCTACACCCAAACCCACATTCACTTCCCATTATGATCCACTAGTACGGTCTTATGCCAAAATTTTAACCAACCTACTGGAGACCTCTATCATCAAATTACTACCACCCAAACCTTACGCCACCCTCAAACCCAATCCAAAAGGGTTTGCTGATACTAAAATTTGTGCATACCATCATGTGACAAGAAACAATTTAGAGAACTGTAATGCCTTGAAAGCCATCCTTATCCAATTGTGTCCACCAGAAACAAACTTTGACAATGACGACCTTCTTTATGAGGATCCTACTTCACTAACACCCATTCCCACACTACCCACTCAATGACCACAAACTCCACCCTCACCTCTCCTAGAGCCATCCCCAAGATTTCAAATTAATATCGTTTACATCAAAGAACTTGGCACACCACTACCCAAATGTCGTTGCACCCAACTGACCTCACAGGGTTTTTCTCCTCTGGTAGGTTTTTGCCCATCGTGTTGTTATACCACTCACCCTAGACCTTTTCCATTTTTCAATTCCCCTCATATCAACATGATACATGTCACTACACATGCTCAGAAGGATAAGGGAAAAGAAAAGGCAACTAACCCACCAACCAATCCTATACTCAACATACCATCTGCACCCCTACCTAAAATAACTATCTGTGGCCCCATGTACCCCATTTCTAATGGCATCACACATCACACCATACTCAAACAATTACACAAATCACCCCTCAAAATTTCCTTATATGACCTCATCTAAACCTCAAAATCCTATCGTCAAGCTCTCATGGAGGTTCTTTAATAAATTGAGGTTTTACCTAATGACTCTACACCCATAGCCTCCAATATCACACCCCATCATGTAGCCTCTCTCACAAAATTACCACCTTCATCTTCACCCCACCTTGTTCACCAAGTGGCCTCCATTAGCTTCTCATAGAAAGAGATTGTGCCACACCAAAACAATGACCTGAACCCAACCTTCTTCATCTCTGTACACATTAATGACATACAGGTACACTGTGTAATGATTAATGGGGGCACTACCATTAACATCATTTCATCCCATGTATTCACTCAAATGCACATACCTTACAATTACATGCATAAACACCTGGTCATGTTGTGTCCATTCAATGATGCTATCACCTCTACACTAGGCACTATCATCCTCCACATTCGCATGGGCCCCCACACTGTTCCCGAATTGTTTTACATTTTGGAGGGGGAATCCCAATATAACCTTTTACTTGGTAGACCTTGGATCCATGTCATGGGTTATGTTCCTTCCACTTTGCATCATTGTGTAAAGTTTGAACATGAAGGACACACCTATACCATTCCAAGTGACCCATCACCTTTCAAAACATGCAACATGCTTTACTGACCCAATGATGTGCTCATACCTATCAAGCTGTCTACCTCCGTGACCACTACCACTTCACCTACACCTCCACCTACCAGTACAGATGTTGCTCCTACCGCACATACCTCCTCCATTCCTACTGCTACCATAACCTCCACGGCTACCCCATCAGCTTCCCAATCCGTTAACTCCACCTCCGCATTGACCTATGACACATTATCCATACCAGCTACCTACATACCAACCACTGATCCCTTGGAAGGTGTTTTTCAATGCCTCACTCTGGGGGAGTACCGCCTATATAGTTTCAACACATTTCTTACTCCACAAGAGTATGGAACCCTTCACCAACACCCTCTTTATTATCACCATATAGGAGAACGTCTCCTTTATGGTCCTCCCCACCTTCGTACTAGTCTCACCTATGGGGGAATTGATACTACCACTTACACACCTGAACCACCATCACAAACCCACCCATTTTCCACTGACTTCCAATCACTCACCAATTGCCATTTCACCCACACCTTTCTTCACAACTGTGCATAGAAGGGTTTTGGTTTTGGCTTTTATGAGCAAGATCATCATACTGTTACTATATGTACCACCTGTAAACATAATGACCATAGTGGTATCGACTTCCCCAAACCACCTACCAAACAGGCCCACATTGAACTCATTAAGGACACTAGCCCTTCTCCACCTTCTTCACCCACTCCACCTTCATCACCACCTTCACCGATGGATTTGGTGGATCTTGAATCTATCCCTATTATCTTTTTTTTTTCATAAACACCATTTCCTTGGGGCCTCTGACTTATCAACACAAGGACGAGGCCCCTTCCACTCTTCCCTTCCTATATCTTGAGATGATCAATGATGTCACACCTTTAATTAATGTAATTCAATGTCAGGATGGCGAATCCATAATAACCTACCTTAGTGTAGAAGACTCATATATTCATCGATCGTTACCCTCTGAGATGTAAACCATGTTCAATGAATCAAATATCGAGATCAAAATTCATACTCAGAATGACCCGCACTGTAAAGATCAGAAAATCTTTAATTGTTGTTGAACAAGAAGCTATCACTTCTTTTCTCAGAGATCATAACCACGCTTTAACTTGGTCTTACACAGACATGCCTGGTATTAACCCCACCATAGTGGTCCATAATATCATAACCATTCTTGATGGCAAACCCATCAAACAAAAGCTGAGGAAAATGCACCCTCGTATTGCTCTTCTCATCAAAGAAGAACTTCACTGCCTTATTTTTGTTTCCTTCATCTTACCCATTGATTATCCTCATTGGATTTATAACATTGTCCCTGTTACTAAAGCAATAGGGGGACTCCACATTTACATGGAATTCTGTGACCTCAACCTAGCCTTCCTAAAATATGACTTTCCCTTACCCGATATTGATTAGTTGGTTGACCTCACTACTGGTCATGAGATGCTATCACTCATGGATGGCTTCTACGATTATAATCAAATTTTTCTTGCCCTAGAAGATCAACACAAAACCTCATTCATCACCCTGTGGGGGAACTTCTACTATCGCGTCATGCCTTTTGGCCTTAAAAATTCCAGTGCCACATATCAGTGGGCTATGACTTACATCTTCCATGACATCATGCATCGCATATTGAAAGATTACGTGGATGATCTCTTGGAAAAATCTACACATCACTCCGAGCACCTTGCCATCCTCAAAACCATCTTTGACCACCTCATTAAATATTACATCCACCTTTAGCCTAAGAAGTGCGTCTTCGCAGTTCTCTTAGGAAAGCTCATGGGATTTATCGTTTCCCTCCGTGGTATAGAAGTTGACCCTAATAAAGTTAAGGCCATTCTGGAAATGTCTCTGCCCACTAATGTTAAACAACTCTATAGCCTGTAAGGTAAGTTACATTCTATTCATTGTTTCATTTCACAATTATCAGATCAGTGCCAACCATTTCATCATCTACTCAAGAAGGATGTCTCCTTTAAATGGGATGATGACTATCACAAATCTTTTGAGGCCTTAAAACAATACCTTCTCTAACCACCCGTACTTATCCCACCTAAAGATGATCAACACTTTTATCTATACATATCCACTACCGATCACTCCTTGGGAGCCATGCTCGCTCATTGTGATGAACAATACAGGGAGCAGGTAATTTATTATATCATCTGTACTCTTTTGGACTATGAAACCCAATACACCCATTCTGAAAAACTTTTCTTAGCCTTAGTTTCTGTTGCCACCAGACTCCGTCATTACCTACTCAACCATAAAACCTATGTTGTGACCAACACCAATCCCTTACACTTCATATATGCCAAACCTTATCAAAATCAGTGTGCCGCACAATGGTTTATGCTTTTAGCTGATATTTACCTCAAATTTATTCATCAAAAGCCCATCAAGGGCCAACCTATCACTGACCAATTGGCCAATGCACCTATTTCTGGGGATCAACCCTCTAATTTTGACTTTCCAGATGAGTCGATTGCTACCCTTTCCCTAGACAAACCTCCTTATCAAATGACACTCTTTTTTTATGGTTCTAAGTGTCAGCGTGGGGGTGGGGATGGTATTATCCTCATTCCTCTTGATGGATAACCCATACCTTTGTCTTTTAATATAGATTTTGAATGCACCAATAATATTACCGAATAAGAAGCACTCGTACTAGGTCTCCAAGTCATCTATGCCCTAGATGTAAAATCAATCAACATCTTTGGTGATTCTTAATTGGTCATAAACCAAGTCAATGGTATGTACCAATTTCATAACGAGATAATTCAAAAGTATAAACATCATGTAGACATACTTTTGACCACGTTTGATCGTTACACCCTTCAAACCATCCCACATTCCACCAAAAAATTTGTAGATACCATGGCCTGCTTGGCTTTCTAAATACCTACTTCACCCTCCAATTCCAAAATATTTGTCACCATATAATGCCTCCATTCACCTTCTTATTTACCTCACGATGTTTACTTAATTAGAACCAATACCCCTGACCTGAGTGACCTTTGGTATAAACAATATTCTGACTATCTTTCTCTCTCCATCTTACCTCCTGATCTCACCTGTAACAGACATCGTGCCTTCCTTAAAAATGTATCTCATTACGTTATCGTGGTATGAATCCTCTATAAGCGTGGATTTGATGGTATTCTCTTATGATGCCTCACAAGTTGTGAAATTCCTTATACCATTGAGGAGGTTCATGATGGCATATGTGGAGGTCACTTTAGTGGCCTTGCTATTGTTAAGCGTATTCTTTGTCTAGGCTATTACTGGCCGACCCTTAACCATGATTGTTGTGACTACTTCAAACATTGTGTAAAATTCCAACAACATTCCAATCTTCATCATACACCCAGTCATGCCTTATAGGTCACTCGTGACCTTTGGCCCTTCTGTTAAAGGGGTTTGGATCTTATCAAAGAAATCAATCGTCATTCTTCCCAACACCATCAATGGATCATCACTTCTACCGAATATTACACAAAATGGGTAGAATCCATACCACTCATTTCCATGAAAGCTGAGTAAATATGTGAGTTCATTAACCACCACATCATTTGTCACTTTGGTGTTCCTCATTGTCTCATCACTGACAATGGAAAACAATTCAAAAACAAAACATTGCAAAACCTTTACGATGCCTTCTGCATTTAGCTTAGTTTCTCATCACCCTACTACCCACAAACCAATGGCTAATCCAAATCCACTAACAAGACCCTCAAAAAAATTCTCATGAAAGTGCTTGACAATACTGTGAAGGATTGGCATATGCACATTCATTTTTCCCTGTGGGCATACCACACTAGTATTCACACTTCCATTGCAGCCACACCCGTTTCTATGGTCTACGGTATAGAGGTTGTTCTTCCTCTCAAATTCCAGATCCCCTCACTCCATATTTCCCTCCATGACATGCTCAATGATGATGAATTTTTTCAGGACCATTTAGCACAACTAGAGTTATTAGAAGAATGTAATCTTAATGCTCTGAATCACCTTCAAGTTTACCAACAACGTATCAAATGTGCCTATGACAAACATGTTCATGAACGAACTTTCTAAGTCAGTGACCTTTTCCTAAAAGAAAATCAACACGTAACCAAAGTAGAAAAAAGTAAACAGGGAAAGTTTGCTCCTAATTAGCTTGGACCATACATCATGACTCATACCTATGGATTAGGTGTTTATCATTTATCTTCTCTCGATGGTAAACCCAATCTTGAGCCCCTAAATTTCTTGCATCTTCGACCATTCTATTGTTGACTCGTTGTCCTACCTCACCCTTTATCTCTCTCTAGGATCATCCCTTAAGCGCTACCTACTCCATACACCTCCCTAATGATTAAACCAAAATCATGTGCATACCCATCACTTGTTATCTTCCCTTGAATATGTGTACCACGGTGCTACACATAGAATGATTCTCATGGCTACTTTTCATCTACCTTTAGATGAAATCCCATGGTCATTTCACCTTGACCTTTGAATAAGATTCCTATCTTTCACCTTGGTCTTGTCCATGAATGCAAAGACCCCATAGTGGGACCAAACTCCTTAAGTCAAACTTCAAATATAAAAGATGACTCCCTCAAAAGGACATCTTCCTCTCAAACAATTTCTACTATAAATATACTACTCCCATGAAGGACAGCTATGTAAAATCTCTTCAAAAATAAAAATAAAAAAAGAGAGCAACTAAAGCTTCTCGTATCGATCAGCTTCACGAAGACATCAAGGATTTTAATTTTTCCCATATAGACTTCCTGCATTGATCAGTCTATCTCAACTATAAGTCAAAATAAATAAAAAATTAGTCATGGACTTGCCCGTTATGACCTAGGACCTCTTTCCCAAAGGCCCTGCTACCTCATACAATATAAAAATTAAAAATTACCTACTCTTCACCATGTGAACCATGCCCACTCTCATTTCCTACAGCCTTAAGGGACTTCCTGGAACTTAGACATTTGGTGATCATGTGACTAATTTTCATCGTAGAAGATTTCAATCATGCAATGTCTTTAGGGTCTTATGTTCATCACCTCCTCCAAGGTATGATCTACTTAGTATGATCCTACCCAATAAGGTGGCTTTATTGCCCCCTTTTATCTTTTAACCATCTTTTTTTACATTTTGATTACCTTATACAGGAATTGGTCCTCGACGCTTACTTTTGGGGTAATCTCCTTCTTTCACCTATAATCCACCCACACTTAAAAAACCTAAACCCACAACATGCCCAAATACCTATAAACCTATTTTCACACCTTCTCATTTTCTTCCCTAGCTTATGGGAGAACTACATTAGCCTAAAGTCCCTTTTCATCGAGACTATGTAGGTGGCACTCCGAGGGCATGGGGCCCTTGGAGGTTAGCTCATCCATTCTCTACCCTAAAAAAATTATCGACTATGCCTAACTCACCATTTACACCATATCTCACTTAGTCTCCCTTTTATATACAAAATTGGAAATTAAGTCACTAAACCATGCCTATAACCTGACTCAACCATGCCTAAATCGACCTCACTTAATCCATGCCTATAGCTTGACTCAGCCATGCCTATAACTTGACTCAACCATGTATAAATCAAATTGACTTAATCTATACCTATAACCTAACTCAACCATGCCTATAACCTGACCTAAATCCACCATGCTTAACTCACCTAATTTCCATCCATATCAAAACAATAAATCCATATCTCATCTAACACAAGCCATAAATCCAATACCTCATAAACACATCAACACATCACAAAATAGCATGATCTCATCATATAAATCAATAAATGTGTATCTCAATATACATGCCTATCTCATCATGACCATCATCTCAAAATGTCATCGGTATGTAGGCCGGTCTCATATATACAAAAAAGAATGAATCAATACAAAATATCTTTAGCACACAAACTGGTATATGCTCAAAATATATAAATCACTTGTACATCCTTGCTATCTTTAGCACGCAGACTGGTATGTGATAAAAAATACAACTATGTTCGGCATGCAGGCCAACATATATATCAAAATATAACTAATATACATCAAAAATTAGGTGACTGCATATTAGGCATCTCATCAAATTTCCTCCATCTCTATGTCACCTATACCCTCGGCCTCTTGTGTCCCTACTGGAACCTCACCTAGCGCTAGTCACCATGCGCTGGTAGCCTCTCCTTGATCGGGCCTCAGAGCTTGCTGACCTCTTGTTCTCTCCACACTATGAGTGTGGGATCTCATCCTCTCACTAGACACCTGTTGTGCCCTGTACTTGGCATAAGATATGAAATATATCCCAGATTCCATAAGCTAGTCCTAATGGTATCTCAACTCACCTATGGAATCTCGTAACCTGGATATAGACATGGTCTGTGGTGGTCCCATAGGTCTCAACCCCTGTACTTTCCCTGCAGTAACCTCCCCTACGCCTGCCTGTGAACTGGTTTTGGGCCCCTGATATAGCTTCCAAATCTTAAAGGCACGTAAACTCACGTGGAACCAATGAAGTGTGGAAGTGAAGGTGTGCAAGGTAGGATTTAAAAAGGGTTCTTGGAGAACCAAGGGCACATGCTGCACGAAGAACAATTCAGGACTTAGCCATTTTTGACCTTTTGGGTAGGACACATGAAGAACGTGTTCCATTTGGATAAGGTTCCATCCTGGTGATAGGGTGTCTTAGAAGGAATATACCTTGTGATAGAAAGATCCAAAAAGTTAATCATGACATGGAGAGGCATGTGCCTGGGTGACCCACACCTTGACACTTGGGGCCAGATATGAGGCTACAGAGAAGTTTGTTAGAGCTCATAGGCCTATTTATACGCACGCCCTTGGCAAAGAAAAGAGACAAAAGAGAGGTAACAGAGCTCTGTAGAATTACTGCGAAAACTATGGGATGAAAATGGGTAAATGATTCTAGTATGTAATGGGGAAATGGGGAATGCAATTTTTGTTTTGTGAGAATACATGTATGGATCCACACATGGCGCATGACTACGGTCTACCTTATGTAATCTTTTATAAGTAATACTATGAAGTAATGTGATAAGGTTGCCATGAAAAATGTATTAAGACTCTCTCTGTATTACTTGCATATTTCTATTATGCTTATGTTCTTGTATAATCATGAATCTTACTTGAATGCTATGTATAATGGTGGATTTATAACTTCCTAGTTCTATTACTTCTATTGCATTCTTTTCTTTTATTATGACTGAAAGGGTATAATAAAATGCTTGCTGGACACCCGGGTATTACTAAAATGCTTGCTGATCTAAAACAACAATACTTCTGGAAAGGAATGAAAAAGGATGTTATGAATTTTGTGACTCATTGTCTAGAATGTCAGCGGGTTAAGGAAGAACACATGCACCCTGCTGGTTTTTTATATCCCCATAGCATACCGCAGTATAAATGGCAAGGAATAAGCATGGACTTTGTACAAGGGCTGCCTATGTTGAGAAATAAACATGATGTTATCTTGGTAGTTGTGGAAAAACTAACAAAGGTAGCTCATTTCATCACTGGAAATCTAAAGGATGATTCTCCTATGTTAGCTAAAATATTTGTGCATGAAATTTTTAGGTTATATGGAGTACCAGAATTGATTATATCTGACAGGGATCCTAGAATGACATCAAGATTTTGGAAAACGCTTAATGCAGCTCTTGGAAATAAACTAAACTTCAGTTTTACATATCATCTAGAAATGGGTGGACAAAATGAGAGAGTAAATCAGGTGTTGGAAGATATGTTACGAATGTATTGCATGAACCAACAGTACAAGTGGGAAGACTATCTCCCATTAGTTGAATTTGCATACAACAACACATATCACTCTTCCCTTAAAATGGCACCTTTCGAGGCACTTTATGGAAGAAAGTGTAGAACCCCTGTTAGTTGGGATAGTATTGAGGATAGAGTGGTAATTGGACCAGAAATCCTTACTAAAATGTAATAGGATTGAAAGAAGTAGCAGATAGGAAGAAGAGCTATGCTGACCTAAAGTGGGTTGATCAAAAATTTGAACTTGGTGAAAAGGTTTTTCTTCATGTTAAACCAAGAAGGAGTTCTATAACTTTTGGCAAGGCTACCAAGTTATCACCTTGTTATGTGGGACCTTTTGAAATTGTCGAAGTAATCAATCATGTAACTTACCGATGAGCATTACCACCTACTTTGTCTCGCATGCATGATGTTTTCCATATTTCTTTGCTTAAGAAATACGTTTCAGACTTGTCACATGTTTTAAATTGTAATTCCTTGCAGGTCTAAGACCCAGGAATAATCGTGGTTAAACCCACACGAGTGTTGGAAACTTGCCAATTGCATTTGAGAAATCATGAAATACATCAATGTAAGGTCCAATGGGACCAGTTTAACGAAGAAAGTGCAACTTGGGAAAATCTGGAAGAGATGAAAATTGCTTTTCCCTTTCTTTTTAAACAGAATGGAATTTGTTGACTAAAAAAAATATAATTATTATGAATTTATCTTTTTCATGTCTTTATGTAAGCCAGCTTTGGGGAAAACATTATTCAGGTCGAATAAATTGTATCATGATATTGATTTCTGGAATTATTCAAGTTGGAAATATTTATTTATTTTGTGAACCAATGAATTGATTGACCTGAAGGTAAATCAAAGGATGTAATCATCAGGATGATGAATCTTTTAGGAGGGAAGCATGTAACACCCTAAACTATTGTTACTTTCTTTAGAGCATTCAAGTATTGATAAATGATTTCTTCTGTATAAGGACATGTTCCTTTGGTTTTGGGAAGTCATGCTTGATATGGATTGTATCCTCTCTACTCTTGAAGATATTTGATTGAACCAGAATATGATTGGATGCTTTCGTTTCTTTCATTCTTGCACTTGAGTTCAACCTGATTTCTGGATGAATTGTGGATTTATCCACCTTTATGACTCAGCCTTGGATCAGTTGCATTGATCCAAGGAATGTTTTAAGTTTATTCAGGATGAACAAATTTTATTGACTTTACGAAAGTTACAAAGTATGACTGAGCTTTGAATGATCAAACCCGGAGGTTAACTCAGGCTGATCATGGTAAATGGAATTTGGTTCTAGATATCGTAACATCAGGAAAGACCTGGACCTTAAGCTAGGTAAGATGTTTATGTTTTATATCTAAAGCTTAATTTATTGATGCCAAATGGAATCCTTTACAGGAATGTTTTATCCTGTATAGACTCTAAAACTGATTAGTCCTATTTTAGGGGACCTAAACTAGAGTCAGTAAGGTTAATAGTTTTAACCTAAACTATAACCTAATGGTTAAAAGAATTGCTAATCTAACCTAGCCCTAAACTATGAGCTTAATACTCAAGGGTTAACTACACCTAGCACTATGGAAATGAGACTAATGTCATACCCTATGATCTAACCTAAGTCTCTAACCTACCTTAACTAATGCTATGAAGGGGGACCTAAGAAGGGTCATGAGTCATGGGCGGTGGTTTCCATGGCATTTAAGAGGGGGATAAGGTTGAAGGACATGGAATGCTGTCAGGTTTGGCGGAGGATAAAAACTTCTAATATAGCCTTACGTGGCAGTATCTCTAAGGATGGGAATGTTTGTTTGTTTTTTTGTGGTGATCACCAACTTTGGCAGTCGGTGGAAATGGAAAATAGGTGGGAGAATGGAAGTAAATGCAATTAATGAGCTTTGGTCCCCGAGCGTGGATTGCTTGGGAAGGCATGCAAGTGGAATTTTGTTTGGTTGTTTTTTTTTCCATGCATTCTATTTTTCACTCTGCATGAGCACTGGTTCTTCGAACCAGCCATCTACTCTTCGTTGCATGGCAACTTTGAGAGTTTCTAGCTTACTTCTCTGTCGAGGGAAATATATAAGGCATGGAGGTAACAATATTTTGTTGTTTAATCTTTCATGGAAGAAGAAGAGAAGGTGCAAGCACATTCAGAGGTCTTCTTCAAATTTTAGCGACACTATCAGGCATGATAGGCCCTAACTTTTAAAAATCTTTCTTTCCTTTAAATGCTTTCATTAGAACAACTCTGTTCAGATGATTTTTGTACAGTTGGCCTAGCTGGTAGCAATGTATTGGTTTTCTTCTTTTCTTGTTGATTTGGGAATCCCTGGTTATACGTAGACCCTGATGAAATCTACTTCTTTTATCTTCTCTCCTTATTGTGAATACAATATGGGTTCGACTTCTGTAGAAGTGTTTTATGTCTCTTTTTCTAACTGAGGTATTGAATTTCTAAACTGGCACCATGACAGACGTCATACTTGATGATTTCGTGTTTGAAGATACCACAGAATGAACTATTGTGTCAAATTTGGTTGGTTTATTTGATTGTTGCTTAGTTGTATGAGCTCTACTATTACTTGACAGCTTCAGGAAAATATATAGTTGGATTTGTGGTGAAACTGTTATTTCCTTCTATAAAGCTCGACTGGTTCAGTCACACGAGTAGGAAATATGTTTCAATACTAAGCCTATACCTTTATTAGAAAAGGGTCTGAAGGTAAAGCTCAACTAGTTCAGCGCACGAGTTGGAAATATGGATAAATTATAAGCTTGTACCTTCATTAGAAAGGGGTCAGAATGTTTCTATGAATATAGGTTCTGTAAGTAGGGAAATATTTGGTGTAGCTGTTGCTTTTATGATTTTTTTATACTTGGATAATTGGAACGTAGTTATGACCAAGAGAAAACTTACTTTGATGAACTTTGTCCCCTAACAATTTGTGGGTGATCCTAGATCTGCATGAATGGAAATTAGGTTTTATATTTGGATAGGAATGGACTGTGTTTGATGTTACCTGAAGTGACCTTGAAATCTATCATTAGAATTCATCTATTAACACTGGAAGTGCTATTTGATTTGGTATCTTTGAACGTAACAACAAACTATCCAGTGTAATGGCTGGAAATAATTAGTTTAATCTATTGGTAAGTAATGATAACAGTTACCCTAACTCTTAGTCAAAAATGATTCGAGTCCTGGGTGAAGTGTAGACTGTTTATTTAGATCAGGATTGTGGTCTGATATTTGAACGTATATGTATATCGTTTTGTAACAATCTGTGGCTTTTGTTTAATGTGCAATTGCAAGACCCTAGGGATCTATGGGCAACCTTTTAAGTAGTTCTACCTAATTTGAGCTAATGGTAAACTTAGGTGTTGATTTTATTGCCTTCTCTTTTTCCCTAATTGAATTTAAGATATATGCATTACTCCTAGAAAGTTGGTACATTCATGAACTTGTTTGAAATGGAGATCTGATTTCCTCTGTTTCTTCCTCTTAGTTGTAAAGGATAAGTTGTTATAGGATTTTTGGAATACGAAAGGTATTCTCTCCCTTTCTGGAAATTATGAGTGCTCCCTTCTTTTGAATCTCTATAAGAACTCTACAGTATGGGTATAAGATGAATAGACTGTTAAATTTAGGTGGAAAGAGTGGAAAGTGCTGAATCTTAACAGAAGTCTCCTTTCCTTCTCTTTAGCGATATTATTACCCTGATTGAGAAATTTCAGTTATTATCTTCTTGTATAAAAGTAGTATGGTAGTAAAAGTTTGAATACTTATCAATGCTTATGAATTGATACAAAAAATTTAGAGGATATCCGTTAGTTGAACTTTCTTGAGGCAGTAATCTGTTTTTGCTTGAATTGTTTATATGCAAATCTGTTGGTTACATGCCTTGATAAGATTTCATTCCTTGAATAGAGTAATTATATTAGGATTGATACTGCTCTTGGTTTTCAGATGGCTAGGTATTTAAGATTCATTTTGTTTCTTCTTATTCTCTAATATAAGATGAATCATCTGAAAATATTTAAGTTGAAATGGTAGCTATAATATGAGTTATGTTATAAAGTCATATTAGAATGGTAGAAAGATAATTAGCGTGATTCATGTTTATGGATTTGATGAAATGATTTCATTTAAATAGGTTGTTTAATGGAAACAATTGGTGGAATGCAATTGTTTTAAGAATTAGTGCTTATCATGCTCAGTTCACTGAACTGACCTGTGCTAGCAATTTTTGCAGATGGTCATCGTAAGTGGTAAAGGCATGCAGATCTGATATGATGCATAGATTGTTTAATCTAATTTTTATGATGAATTCCAACATGATTTCTCTAATTGTACTATAGGAAGAAAGTTACTCTTTTGTTGATGATTATTGTATTAAAATATGCTGAAGTGCATAAGTTGTAATTGTATGGCTTGGAAATAAATGAAATTGGGAATTGTTACTTACGTGGCTGCATTTCTTATTTGTTGAATTGATCTTCTCATGTCTGAATGAAGGAGAGTGCATTTTTATTATTATATGCCATGGGGTCTAGATGGATTCCCTAAGGTTGATTTAGTGTTTTTTTTTTATATATTATGGATATGGCTAAATTGGAAATTAGACCACTGCATTTTTAGGGAAGTTGAGGTTAAACTATGCCTTGATATGTAGCTAAAACAGGAAGAGTATTATATTAATCCCTAACAATGATCTAAGTCAAATCAATGTAATTGATGGCTTTAAATCATCATGTCTTATGGCAATAAGTCTGAATATATTTCAGTCTTCGGGGTTGATATGAACCCTTACGGGTTTAGTTACCTTCCTTATGAGAGAACATAGGGTTGTTGTCCTTTTATGAGGAATCAAGGATTATTAGAAACCGATTGACACCTTGAAGAGATCTCAAATCTTATTAAAAACTTTTCTCTGTGAAACTGAACCTAAATATATAAGGTGTCTCAAAAGTGTGGGACCCAGGGTTGGGAAAAGCTACCCAGTTGGGAGGGCCTATAATTCAAATTTAACTCAACTTAAAGTAACTTCTTGAAGTTATGTAAATCTTTCCAAGGCAGTATTGTAGGATGTTGACACATGTCAACTGCAGGGTTGTACCTTGAGAATATTAGGATCTTCTCGAGGATACAACAATGCAGGTGACATATGGCAACACCCTTCTGCATTGATCGTTAAGATTTACACCTGAAACTTGATCAAGATTTTCTTTCGGGACTGGATAGGACCATAGATGTGTTATGAGGCAGCCCTTTGGGACTCAGGGTACCTTGACACATGGGGTTAACAGTGGTTGATCCTGTATGTCAGCTTACCCTAGTCTTCAAGGGCATCCTTATAACATGTGTATGATATTAACCCATTCCGGAGTGAAAACTAGGGACAAGGGGACTGACAGAAGTCAGTATAAGATGATCTATATAACATCGGAGTGGGGTGAAGGACGTATTCTGGATTGATGAGTATGCCGTCAAGGAATATAAGACATGAATAGTATGTTTCAAATCTTTGGCCAAAGTATCGCAAGTGGCTGATTGCGTTGTCCTATGTCACCTAGTCTAAGGGACGTGATGCCGATGAATAATGGTAACAATTATTCAAATAGGTTCCTTGGACAGAACATTCAGAATCCTAGATTAGGGAAGAGAACCACAAGAGGGAAGTGTTTAGATGAAAACACCAACTCTATGATACACATGAATAGATCGGTAGTACATCGAGTCATGGAATGAATAGATCGGCGGTACACCGAGTCATTACAACAGCATATGGTTATCTGTTATTTGAATTATTGTAATGATCCGTGTGTTCTAAATTATGTATTTAGAACTAGATAACACTAATAAAAAATAAATAAATCTCAAATTTCTTGTTCTAATGTACTAAAATGAGGACCCCATCAGAAATAGGGTATGTGGGTCCCCTAATGGTGATTTTTGGTGTGGGTGTAGATGTTATATTGGGCACATGATTTGTGGATGGGATAGTTACTTTCTCCTTTCCTTTATCTTTCTAGGTGCGATTGGTAATGCTAACCATATTAATATTGGGTGAGGTAGAAGATGAGTCATGATAAGTGTAATGAAAATATGAGCAGTAGAATGATGAGGGAATATACTATTGTTATGCAAAGAAAGTAGCACATTAGCATTTAGGCATTGGTTTGGCTATCTTATGTAGACCATACTGATCTCAAATTTTAGAGGAGGATAAATGGTTTGTGGAGGTGGTGATGCAGGTTGCTGAATTAGTAGTGGGCAAGGATGTGTGGTGATAGGTGGAGGTTGAACCAAGTACTCCTCTACAAGATCATTGTTGTCAAAAAAAAAATCAAGAGGAAAAGGTTAGAGAACAATGGTTTTTAGAGCTTTACATTTTTCTACATCATGCCCTAAAACACAATGGTAGGCACAAATTATAGTATCATCAAACCCTTTTTGTTTGGGTTTGAGTGGGTTGTAAGGTCTAAGGGGTGGCAATGTGATGACAAAAGTATCTAAAAGGTTAGATAGAATTTTGGAGTAGGACCCTACCAATGGATCACAGTATGAGGTGATTATGAGTCTGGAATTAAGTGTCTGTGATTTTTGTGGGAGAGGCATCAAGTGGGTGGAATGCAATGTGAAATGGGTTTGACCATTAGTTTGGTAGGTGGTATTGTTTTTGGTTTGGTTTTTACCTTCTTTGGTAAAGGAATAGTAGATGAACTAGTGATAAAAGGTGTTATAGGATTAACCACCACTTTGGAAGGTAGTGATTTTTTAAATTTTGGTTGCACCTTTCTGGGAAAAGGTGAGAAAGGAGTGTGTGATGTGGAAGGGAAGGAAGATGGCAGAAGAGGAAGAGTTATCCATGGTGATAAAGGAGGCATGGTGAAGGTTTCTGGACAGGGAAATATGGAAGGTATGGGTTGAAGAGAAGGAAATATCATAAGTACTGATGAGGTTACTATAGGTGGTGGGGGTATAGGTGGTAAAAAATATGAAGGTAATGGCGAAGGTGTGAGATATGTTGGTAAGTCAGGTGTAATAAAATATCGTGATGAAGAAGGAGGTTATTGTCACAATTTTGATTTGCCTTTGGATAGGTCAGTTGCATTGGCCAAGGTCAAATGGGTGAGGCCCTAGGATAGACGAAAGGGGAGAAGGTGAAAAATTCATGGTGGGTTAAACTAGTGTGTGCGGCCTAAAAATTTTGGTTATTACTTTTAGGTGGAGGATTGGTTTTTGTTTGGGCTTTGTGGAGATATGTGGCTAAATCCAACTTTTGACGGGCAGGATGGACTAGGCTTTGATTTCGGACATGACACCCAAGGTAGTGATGGGTCTAGATGTAGGGGAAGGTGTAGGATACAGGTAGGTTCTTAGGTATAGGAACATGTTTAGATTGTTGATAAAGATTTAGGATGTAGGTGAGGGTGATGGAATATAGAGGTCATGTTAAAAAAGGAATGGGTAAGGGTTGATTGGGTTCCTTGAAATACCTTTGGATAGATCGTGGAAGTATCCGTAGGAAGACATTTGCATTTATGTTGAGAAGGGTAGTTGAGAGGTGTCCTTAAATCATGGTATTATCAACGTAATCCAAACGTAGTCTGGCCATGTGCATGAAAATGGCATTTATTGTAAGAGAGAGATGACATTGGCTTAGTTTTTATCCCCTACAAAATATGTTTGTGAGGACAAGGAACTAATTGGCTTTGGACTCTGTGGGTAAGAGATCTAAGAGCACATCAACTGGGATCCTAGAATGCTAATGGGGAATTGTCCCCAATAGGTACTGGACACATTCTAAAGGACCCCTTTATTATTAGGGGAGATAACATTTGGGATGAGGTAGGTTTCATTTTATGACAGTGGAGCAGGAAGGCAAAGATGACTCTCCCATGTGGGTAGGAGAGTTAATCATCGTAGGTTGTTTGTTAGGTTGTAAGAGGTAAGTAGATGAAATGGCAATTGGTGTAAGTATGTGGTTTTCCTTTGTTGGTGAAGGAGGAGATAAAGGAGGGTATCCTATATCTGTGAGTAAGGAGTAGAGGAAGTAGGATCCTCTATGGGTAGAGGAGCTTATGTTCTAGAATCTCCTTGATAGAGGGGATAGGTGGAAAATGAGCGTAAGGGCTGGTATGATGTCAAAAAAAACATGAACCTCATGGACATAACTATCATTAGTTGAAGATTCACTGCTCTGGTTAGATGATGGGGTATGGTTAGGGAATGACTTCTTGAAGATATGTATATTTATTATTAGGTGGGTGTGTTTGGGTTGTCTAGGACGAGTTCTCCATTATCTATAACATTTCTTGGATGATGTTCTTGAAGGTTATATAATTGACCATCGTTATGGCCTTTTACGTGAAATAATAGTTTATTATAGTCAAGTTCCTTGTGCCATGCTAGGTATAGGAAGAGTGGAGTAAAAACAAGTATGTGGTTTCATGGGTGGAAGAGCAATGGCTCCAGACTTAAGAATTTTTTTTGATACTGTAGAATAAGGCTCCCTAATTGGAGTGTACTTTCATGGTTGCTCTCGTCCTGAACTGAGAAATTTTGAACTGGGAGAAAGGTTGGAGGTAGTTTTCGATTGAATTGGATGGTGTAAGATGGGCCAAATCCTTTAAAACTACTGCATGTTAGCAGATCCTTTATACTTTTCAATATTTTTTTTGTGGTTTTTTAAGAGGAATAAGCATCATTTGAATTTAAATGCAGTGTTTTTTGTTACACAATTGAATTTTCTTCTCTTCTATGGCATGGATTTCAAAACTTCAAGCCATGGTGAATGCTTCATCAAAGGTACAGAATGTTTTTACTTGCAGATTTGGTGAGATGTGCCTAGCCCAAGTTCTGAGTGAACAAATCTATAAGCTCAGTTTGAGGAAACTGGAATGTAAGCTGGTTGATGAGGCTCTAGCAACAAGCAAAAAAATCAGAAGATAGACTCGTCGTCTGTATTGTTCATGTTGAGTACAAGTCAGTCATGGTGACCTTCTTGATTATATTGATTGAAAAATGGTCTAGGAAGGCTTTACCACTTGGTTGAATGAGTAAATGGAATTTCTAGGTAAACCACTATACCAATCCAACACAGTCTTGTAAATGACATGGGGAATGTCCGTATAAGAGTAAAGCATCATCATGGCGATTAGATAACACCCATGTTTGAAAGACTGCAAGTGTTGTTGTGGGTCTTCTTTGTCTATTGAACTGGTTGAATTTGGGAATTTCCTAATGCACATGGTATGGGATGAATTGGAAGAGATAGATGAATGGGCTCATTACAAATTTCGTCGTATGTTAAAGAGTTGCGAGAGCAGAAACTAATGCTTCCAATGTTTGCATCTTTTCCATCATCATTTTAATAAGTTTTTTGGTAGGTTGTGATGAATGGGTACCCCCTGCAGTATAAGGGGGTTGATGATGAATGTATGATGTAAAAGACAATCCAATATATGGTGGTGCTAAGTATGAGAAACGTGAGGGGGGAATAAATACAGGCAGAAATTATCCCAAATATGAGATACATGATATGAGTGGTTGTTGGTGATATGTGTAAGTAGGTGGGGTGGATTTAGCGATCCATGTAGTGATTGGAGGTACAAGACTATGGGATGGAGAGGATGACGTTTTGGAATGGTGTATGGGTTGTCGACACCATGGGTGGTTGCGATGCAATAGGTATATATGAGGTGGTAGGTGCAGATGGGGCTATGCTCAAGGTGACTGATGAAGGAATGGTTGACACCATGGGAGAAACTTACATCAAAAGTGTGACCGATGTTGTAGGTGCCACAAGTATTGATGATGTGGGGTCAAGTTGGGATACTACAGGTGGTAAGGTGGAAGAAGGTAAGGCCGAGTTAGTACTAGTTGACGTGGAAGTGGGGGCGAGGGAAGGGGGATGGACATAGGCATGTCGTATACCAATTGTCCTGATGAATCCCTAGAGTAGATGAATGGGAAAGATAATGTTGTAAGGGAAAGCGGGGTTGTGGTCAAGGATTCTTGTGAACTCCTCGTCACCAGTATTAAAGATAATGCGTTGAGTAGGATCCATAGGTGACAGGATGGAAGGAAATGATGGGCTAGGAGGGATTGGCTAAAGGCTTACATGGAATACAAGGGAATTAGTTTGACTACAAGTCAAAACCATGTGAGTTGGCGTAGGCTTGAAAATCTATTTTCTATAAATGAAACATAAAAATGGCAGAAATAGAGAAAAACAGTTCCGAGAGATAAAAATAGGTTGTTATTTTAATTAAAAATTTAAAAATAGGAAGTGAATGTGGTTGGGTTAACCAATTATGGTGATAGGGTGACCGATGCCGGTTAGGTTAACTGATACCAGTTATTTAGGAAATCAATAATTTGATAAATGTTGTAACAATTGATGAAAATGAGACAAAATGTAGATTTTATAGTGATTTCAAAGATCCAGAGGTATGATGATGTTTCTGAGGAACCACATAAAGAACATAAAATTTGGTGAGTGTTGTATTTTGTAAAATGACCAAAAAAATAGGTAACCAATGATGGTCAAGTATACCGATGATGGATAGATGAGTAAACTGATGTCGATTGCTAGAATGATGCCGGTAACTATGAATTTTGAAAAGATGGAAGAACTTGATTTTTGTGACTTAGGTAAGATAAAATATCAATCTAGAAACCTTAGTATGATATTGATGGACCCTAACACACCTAGAAAAATTTGGAATACATCAACTATAATTGTGGGGTGTGAAAGGAAGAAGAGAATGGAGAATGCATCCTCATAACTCAAAACACCAATCAAGAAAAAGTTAAGAAAAACATGAAATCCTATGGGTGAATTTTATGTTTTATCTTATGCTATTTAAGACTAGACTTGTGAACATAATTAGATTTTTTGGTTTGATGGATAAGGTTTCATATGAAAATCCAATATCTAAGGGTGGTTTTAGGTAATGTTTTGGTGGGGGCAGTCCTTTCTCTGACATAATGACTGGTCAAAGAAACAAGTTGGGTGTCCATTGTCAATCCTCTAATTGTGTGATTTTTTATAAATTCTTCTAGGTAGGAGGATGTTTGAGAAGATTTGTAAATTATGTAAGTGGTTTGGTATAGAGAGAGAGTGTGTAAGTGAAATACAATTAAATTAGTCAACCATCATCTAGGCATGACTTCCAATGTATAGGTTTCCCTTAATTAATATGAGCTATAATGTAACAAACCAGAATGTAATGCAAATATTTTAAAACCCAAATCCACAATTTTGTTCGATGTAGAAAAATGGAGAAGAGGAATAGGGACGTTCTTCACTAATGCAATGCAGTAAAAGGAAGATATGTGTTCTTTTTAAAGCACTAAAAGTATAAATTTATTTTAGACAATAGCAAGAAGAGAATATTCCATAGAAGAGATAATTAATGTGAATATTTTTTGAAGGGAAATAAACACACAATTTTGCCTAAGAATGAAAAAATGCAAAGGAACTCCTGATGGGTCCCAGCGGGCTGTGCCAAAATGTCTCACCGGATTCTTATACAAATTAATGAAACAGATAAGGGTAGTAGGCCAAGGAGGAATACCTATGTTTGGTAATGTCAGTTGAAGGTCGAATGCACGTTGTAGATAATTTCCTTATCATAAGTTGACTGTGAGAGTTCCCTTTTGGCTAGGAGGAACTACCTATAAATGTAAAACAATACCACCAAATAGAGTTAAACAAAATAATGAGTGCACTACCTAGCGGAAGCTAGATGCTTGGGAAGCGTGATACTTCCAGAACAAGATGTCAATCCACTTTTATATAACAATATTAATGCTAGTTAAATCATACATGAAGTACAGATCCTATTAGAATTTAAATGATTTAGGTATCTCGTAAAAAATAATAAGAAAGGTCATTCAAAAGGTTGTTTAAGGTCAAAAAAATGGGAGGGTTGATTAGTTTGGTGTTTGTTACAAGTTAGGTACAGGTCTGGTAAGGATTAGAAATGGTTCTGGGCTATTTGGAAGTGGGTATTAGCTCACTGGTCTGAGCGTATATTTCCTAGACACAGTAACCAGTGTTGGTTGTACTGACTGATGTTTGGTTAGAGTAGCCAACGTAACCGAACGTCAGTTGGCTAACCGGCGTTGGTAGGGAAATTATCGTAAAAAGTTTCTAGAATTGGTTTTCCAAACTCCTCTGTGATTACATAGAGGTTGGAAATGGTGAGGTTAGGGTCATAAAATATTTTTGAGGACTCAGAGATGATCAAGAGAGGATGAAAATGGGTGAAAATTATAGGTATGATCAGGTGATCGAGTTGATGTAAAGGAAGGGAGTATATGGGTGTGGAGAGAAATAAACTATAGAGATGAATAAATAAATCTATACAGAGAAACTATAGATTTAATGTAAAGATGTTAAATAGTTACTGGAAAATAGATTATGAGGAAGTAGGTGATGAAGATGGTGATAATAGAGATCCAGGGAGAAGAGATTCAGTTGTTTTCATGCCATGACTAGTTCAAACCTCATGCCTGCTTTTTTGTGAATCTCTGATCATGAAGAGGATGATCAATGGTGATCGATGTTGGTAGTGCTCCGTGTGTCTTCTTTTGCCTGAGTGCTAAAAAAATTTGAGTGCTCCAAGTATCTGGAAGAAATGAGATCTTGAATGAATTGACCAACCTGGGCAAAGGCTTTTGGAAAGGTATTTAACCTAACCGACAATGGTTTGGTAACTGGCATCAATTGATATATAATCAACATCAGTCAAGGCGGGGGAATATCTAGGTTGGCCAAAATTATCCAGATTGTTGTTATTTTTGGCTGTGATCTCCAACCTTCTTCCGAGTCTCAATTAATAGATCATGGCAAGATAATTAGAAGTCCTTTTAGGTTTGTTAATAGGAGTTGATTCTAGGTTTTAGACTGATTCTTAATTAGTTAGGATAGGTTTGGACTCGGTCTTAGGTCATTAATGACGTTTGAGTAGGTCATTGAGTGAGGTGGCTAGGTGAGGTGGTTAAGTGAGGATATTAATTAATTTAATTAAGATAGTTAATTTAATTAACATGTGCACTATGGGATATGAGTAGGTAGGATATGGTTAATTTAACTAACGGGGTTTAAAGGGTAGTATGACCCAATTTTGGTGTCTACATATTGTCAAGGACCTATGACAATATTAGGAATTCATAGTAGATTGATTCATGTGTAAAGTGCCTATAAATATTATCTTGTTTGCCATAAATTTTGAGAAAAGAGGTGGTGTTGGTAATAACATCAATCCACCATTTAATCCAGTCTAAGTCACCTTATAGATGAGGGACTAAATTCTAACAATATGTTCCACAATATTATCATAATTGAGTTGAGTTGTGGTGAGATAGAATTGGGATTTATGGTTTTTTATTTGAGTGGAGGTCCATTCTATTGGTTCCCAGATTTAATCTCCTTCACAACTTGAGAAACATCATGGATTTTACAAGACACTCAGAGGTAGATAAATGATTTATATGTCATTTTGTAGCCAGGGAAGCAATTTATCTAACTTGTTAGCACTCAAGATTTGAAGAAGTGGGTAGCACCTTGAAAGGATTTTTATCTAGTCCTCACTATTTTAGGTTGTGCCTTTCAACCAAGGTAAGAGAACCTATATTGCAGCCTCAGTTTTGTGAAGGAGGTGGAGATATCCTTATACTGTGCATATTTTATGGAGATGGCCTTGGGAAAACATGATCAATTTTCTATTATTCAAAGTCAACGGAGCTGTCACTACTAAATGATGGAAATGCTTTCAAGACAACGCTGAGGCTGCTAGAGACATGGTATGATCCTGATTTTCTTTGTGCATTTTTGTAAATGGATTGTATTCTTTTGTTGAAACACAGTGTAGTGCAGGGGTAGTATAGGGTAGGATTAGTTATTCTGAATGAATTTTTTGGTGGGAGATTTTAGACACGACTAACTAAGAAATTTGTAACACCTAAACAATAGAATGCTTCAAAGGGGTTAAGGTACTCCAACTAGGATATGTGCACCAAATGGAGGCCCAGATATGCACTCTTCCACACAATATTTGACAACCTGCCATAATAAATTGAAGCAGATGAACCAACAAAGTATCCAAAAATCTTTATTTTATCATGACCTAAGGTGCACCCAAATGTTTACAAACAATCTCAAAATTCAAGGAAGGTAAAGTGATTTTAAATCTTTTTATCTCTTTATCAGATGAAATATCTTCTAAATGTGAGACTGTAGATGCCACTAAAATATCAACAAGAAATGATGCCATGTATGATCAAGAGATATTTTAAACACAAAACTGCAACAGGAGTAAGAAACAGAAATTGAAAACATTCTGAATCATAAGTGCATGTAAAATTTGCCAAGAGACAACATAGAATAATCCAGAATGACCAAATTTATCAGTAGGGGAATGTTATAAGAACAATCTCATAGCTTGTTGATGGCTTTACAACTGAAACCAACTCAACATGATACAAATCTGATGCAAAAAGGAATTAGAAATGGTTCTCATATGGTTTCTCAGAGAATGGGATTCTTGCTAGATTTTCCCATGAAATTCTAAGTTTCTCCGACCTTTTGCATGTCTCAAAACATGAATTATATAACTTTCAATTAAATTTGATCCTTCTTTCCCAAGAAAATAATATGCCCAACATCAAGTTTGTTATAAAATTCTGACATGATTCGCAAATAGGGACATTTAACAAATTTGCAACAAGAGTTGCCAGGTGTTTCTAAAATGGAGAATCATTACAAATCCTTCATCATAATCCATTGTGGAGGCATGTTTTTCATTCTCCAAGCATACAGACCCCTTTCATTTCATCATTTCATCCTTATCATACCAAAATTTGATTCTGCAACTTTATAGTTTGATATTTCACATTTTTCACAGGCCTGAGTAAAACTTTATTTTAAAAACACCTCAAATCTACAAATTAATCCCTAAAGCCACTTGCATTGATCTTTACAGGCACAAAGGACATGAATTCACCAAACATTTGATAAAAATTGATGCAAACTTCACATTTCCACACTTCCTGGAGAAAAAATGGGCCAAATATGAAAATGTACAGTTACCCTTGATCTGCTATTTCTCCTTCAATCTGGGCCCTCAACCTGTCAAAATACGATTAGGAATGAATTCGGGCTCACTTTGTGACTTTTTAACATTTTTGGAAAAATGGAAAAAAATCACTTTTTTTTCCACCCCTCTGCCCTTGCAATTTGGTGAAGACACGTGGCACATGAAGGGTCCCATTGGGATTGCGGCTCAATTTTGTGCATTTTGACCCTTTTTTTGTGTTTGGAATTTTTTCACTTTTTTCCCCGCAGGCCCGCACCTTCGTCTTTGTCCTTGACACATGTCATGCTCTCTATCACTAAAATTCTTTAGGCTTGTTTCATGTTTTAACCCCTTTTTTTGCCAAGGGAAAATTTTCCATTTTTCTTCCACGGGCCTGCACCTCCAATTTCTCCCTTCCACGTGTCTCCTTTTTATTTTTCATGGGGCCATGCCTCAATATTTTATTCTACGTCTTTTTTTAAAAAGGGAAAAAATTCCCTTTTACCTCCACCTTCCCGTTGACCCGCTCTGCCCACCACGTGTCTCCTTTTACGCCATTGCGGACCCCTGGTTCCATTTGCAACTTTCACCCCTTTCGCCAAAAAAGGCAAAAAATGCCTAAGTCTTCCGCCAGTCCATGCTCCCTTCCGACCCCACTCTGCCACATGTCCACCCCCTACTCCATGGTGAACCCGCGGGCCTTTCCACACCATTTTTCCTTTTTCCAAAAAGGAAAAACTTTCCTAAGTCCCCTGCCAACCTCCCACCCCAACTTCACATGAAAATGAGATAGGTGTCCTCCTTTAGGACCTACAGAGCTGCGGGGAATATTTGTAAATTTTTCCAAAAATAAAAAACACTAAGTTTTTAGGAAAAACCCACCGAATCTCATCCAACTAGAAGTGACCATGTGTGAGGGATGGCTTGAGCTTAATTTTGATGGGCAAATGACATCCGTATAGTCGTCAAAAAACACAGAATTTACCAGAGATGCCTGAATTTGATTTTTTCTTCATGGATGAAGGATTTTTTGCTCAAAAAACAAGGGAAAATGGTTTCAAGAAATTTTTGACCATGGGGAAGTATTTTTTAGGGAAAAAAATGCAAAAAATGAACAAACATGAGCTCCATAGGATGAGAAAATGGAAAAAATGATAGAGGCCGGTGGATTTGGAATTTTAGGCCATAAAGTAGAGCTTGCATGTATTTTTGTTTCAAGTTGGGGAAAAATAATAGGTTTATGAGCCATTTAAAGCATTCAATCTGGATGGGAAAACTTTCAGACCACCAAAATCAAAGAAAAACATTTTTTGAGCATGTAGAACAAAGGGGAAATATGGGAAAATAACATAGGATCAAAATGGACACCAACATCAGCTCCTGCTCAGGGATGGGTAGTCCCAGTGAGTGCCACAAGAACAATAAGTAGACCAAGTGCCAAAATAATCCAATGGGAAAAGGATTCATGAGCTAAAACCACCAAAAACTAGCTTAGAACCCAACAAAAATGGCTGCCACACATGAAGGCAAACCACAAACCAAAAAAGCACCAAAAACAGAGTGAAAAACAAAACACTATACACTGTACAAGTGGTGCATACCTCAAATTTGGGGATTAATCCAAAAAAAATCAAATGCCTGCCATTAACATGCAATTTAAGCAATTCCCCATATAAATCTTTGAGAAAAAAGGTATTCTGACCAATTCTGATATCAATGGAGTAAGGGCCCATCCATAATACATCAATTTTTCCATGTTTGCCCTTAACTTCATTTCTATGGTTCCATAACAAAACCAGATCTCCAATATTGAAGGCCTTAGGAGTGACCTTCTTGTCAAACAATCTTTTCAACTTCTCTCTAAATCTGACATGCCTCTGGTGTGATGCTCTTCTCTCTTCATCTAGCTCCACAATCTGATTAATCCTTGCTTCATATGGACTGACCTCTTGATCCTCAAGTTGTTGAACAAATTGAAATGAAGATAATTATATATGTAAGGGTAGCAGGGCTTGAGTTCCATACACCAACTCAAATGGGCTCTTACTAGTAGCTCTCTTGGTAGTGATTATAGCAGCCCAAACGGTAAATTTCAATTATTCACCCCATTTTCTCTTGTTTAACTCCAAGGTCCTCCTAATGATCTTCAATAAGTTCTTATTTTTGGAATCATCTTGTCCATTCCCTTGGGGTTATAGTTTGAAGCATAAGTCAGACTGGTTCTAGAATCCTTGCACATTGCCATCAAAGGTTTAGCTCTGAAACACATGGCATTATCAGCAACAATCTTGACTAGCACACCAAATTTGCATATAATATTATACAGCAAGAAGTCTATAACAACTTGGTGTGTTACTTTCTTTGTGGGGATTGCCTCTACCCACTTGGTGAAGTAATCTGTGGCTACAAGGATCCACTTGTGTCCAGTACTAGAAGGGTTTGAAATCTCACCAATGAATTCCATCCCCCACTATTTGAAAGGAGCTTCAATTCATACAAGATGCAAAGGAAGGGAGCCTGAAGCTTTCATTCTTCCAGAGAAACACTGAAAACTTTCACATTTTCTGATCAGGTTGCATCTTTGAAGAGAGTAGGCCACTAATAACCAGCTCTCAAAACTCTTTGTGTTGTAACCCTTCCAACAAAGTTTCCTCCACAAAATCCCCAATGGAAATCAGAAATTACTTTGGGAGCTTCATCTTTAGTTATACATTTCAAGAGGACACCTTCATGGTTCTTCCAAGCTAGCACAAAGTCAGTGATTATGTATTTTTGAGAAGCCAGCTTGAGGGATCTTTTCTAATTTTTATTTGAATGATTAGGACAACATAGGTGTCTGAGGTAAAATATTATATCCTTGTACCACTAAGAACTTACCAATTTCCCAAGAACATCTACCCTTTCTTCCTATACTTCATTCACTTCCACAGTCTACAAGTTGCTCTCATCCATGAGCTTAGCAAGACCCAAACTTCTTACCAAATTTGTGGTTTGGATGTCCATATCATACTCTTGTAGTTTTTTCACCCATCTACATCTTTTACTTGAGATCTCCATCTCTGATAAGATGTCTTTTACCATGGTGTGGGGAACATAAGCAACAACTTTTAAACCTAGGATATAAGGCCTAAAAACCTTTGTTGCTTTCACCAAGGAAAATGCTTGTTTTTCCATGATTGTATATTTTAACTCAGTAGCTTATAAAGCCTTGCTAAATATGACAATAGGCCTCTTAGCCCCATCTTCATCCTTTAGAAGAAAAATAGATGCAATAGTATTTTTAGAAGCAAAGGAGAATATTTGGAAAGGCTTCTTGTAGTTCGGAGCTGCCAAGACAGGTGCATGTTTAAGTGCTCCTTGATTCCTTCAAAAGCCTGAATAGCAGCCTCCTCCCATTTGATAACTTGATCTTTCTTTAACATGCATGTGATAGGAAGAGTCAACTCAACAAAATTGGATACAAACATTCTAATGAAATTGATTTTCCCATAGAAAGATTGGACTCCCTTCTTCGTTCTTAGAATTGGAACCCTGCTGATTGCTTCTAATCTCTCCAGATCAATCATGACACCAACCTTTGAAACAATATGACCAAGAAACTTGGCCTTTTTCACCCCAAAGTGACACTTCTTTGGATTGAGAGAGATTCAAAATTCTCTACATCTGATCAACATTCTTTCCAAATGCTGCAAGTGATCTTTTTTTCTCCTTGAAAATGCAATCACATCATCCTGATAAAATGCAATGAAGTCATTTAGATAACCAGCAAAAGCAACATCCATTGCTCTTTGAAAGGTAGCTCAAGCATTCATGAGACCAAAATGAATTCTCACATAAACATATGTTCCCCAAGGAGTGGTAAAGGCAGTTTTAAATCTTTTTGATTCTTTGATAACAACCCGATTATAGCCAGAGAAACAATCCAAGGTGGAAAATAATTCAGATCCAGTTACTAACTACAACATGTTCTCCATGTTTGGAAAAGGATAATTATTTTTCAATGAATCTCTATTCATATTTCTAAATTCTACACAAAGTCTGATATCTCCATTCTTCTTTCTGACTGGCACAAGGTTTGTAACCCAAGATTAATACCTCATGGGTTGAATGATCCCTCCCTCCTTCAGTTTCTTCAATTCATCTTGCATTTTCATGGAGAGGAGTGGATTAATTTTCCTTTCTTCTATCTTAATGGTTTGGTATTATTTTCAAGAGGGATCTCATGTTGAAACAAGTCCTCTCTATATGATTTCAGCTCTGAATATTACCAAGCAAGGTAGTCTTGATATTGTTTCAACAATTGAAGATAGGACTATTTTTTTCCTTAAACTACTACCCAACCAAACTTTTCTTGGTTTTTCCTTTGTTCCCAAGTCATTCTCTTCCACATCCCTTGAGTTAGATATGTTTCTTTTGATGATGTAATCAGCATTGCTAAAATTTGACTCAAGAGCAATAAGACCTCTAGGAATGGTGTTAGTTTTGAATTCGATAATATCTTTTCCAAAAAAAGTCTCTCTTCCTTTAGTCACACAGACCATTGGTTCCCAATCTATATGTTGATCTAAAATATCACCTTGATTTTGTAGGAATATTTGCACCTAAGCATCATTATCAAAAACTCGCCAATGCTTGATGTTTTCAGGGACAGCTGGCCTAGTTAAAACTTCAACATTGTACTCACAATATAGTGAAGTTGTGCAATATTCAAATCTTGACCCCAATACTACCAATTTTTCAGCAGCAGCATTCAAACTTCTATCATGGTGCACAATATTGAAGGAATCAAACATCTCAATTAGATCCCAAACTACATGCTTATACTGCTTCATCCGCTAATTTTTTGTAGCATACAGTTTTCTTATTTGTTTGACAACTAGCTTTGAGTCTCCCTTTTCAATGATGTCCTTGAAACCATACTTACATGAAATTCTCAGACCCAACAACAAGGCTTCATACGCAGCAATGTTGTTAGTACATTCAAAATCAAGCTTGAAGGAAAAAATGAATTCTTCCAAGCTAGGAGAAATCAGAATTATACCAGCACCATTACCAAATTTGGAGCAAGCTCCATCAAAGAGCAAGGTCCAAGGAGAACATACCTGTTCAAGGCACTTTGACTGATCCATTTTGTGTTCTTTTCCATTAAAAAAACCAATAAAATTATCAGCATCAACATCAGTAAATAATACTTCATAAGAAGCATTGTTTGGGTCCTCAATTAGTTGCAACATTTTCTTTTTTCCATAGAGCTTGACAAGGCTTCCCTCAATGGGAATGGTGGAAAAACATATCCATTTGGAAAATCCCTCCAAAACTTGCAACTAACTTTCTTTATAATAACATACCCCATTTGGCAGGGAAATCAACAATCACAACATCCAATTTTAAATTCCTCCTGGGATATGATGCAAGCTGCACTACAAAACCCTTTACACAACCAAAAACTGACACTTATGTTGAGTCCATGGCAGTACATTTTCCATAGGCTGATTTCAATTTGATATCCAACTCATTCATGACTTCTAGAGGCATGACATTACATGATGCACCAGAATCAAACATACAATTGTGAAATAGCCTATCCTTTATGATCAAAGTTGTGAAGAATGGATCAACATTTAATTGGGAATCAACCAAATATGTCCCCAAATATACCTCAGTTGTCTCTCCAAGATCCTCTAATTTTGGTGGTGTTTCAAGGTCAATAATGATTTGAGGAGCAATCTTAACAACATTTACATTTCTGCCTGGAGTAGTCTTCTCTTATTTCAACCCCAAGTACTCAAATGCTCTCTTCTTATGCTCAAGAATTCTAAGCAACTCAATGATTAGAACACTCACTTTGATTTGGCTCAATATTTGGGCTATGTCATAGGAAACACTCTTTGGAAAAGTAGCATTGGAAGGGAGACAAGAAGATTCATTTGATGGCAAGGGATTCTTGGAAGCTTGGGCATGAGGAGGACTATAATTTTTTCTTGGGAAAAAATAGATTTTGGCAAGTGCTTCTCTTCTAGGAGCTTCTTTGGGAATGCTTGTGAGCAAGGGTGTTTTAGGTTTGACTTGAGGCCCAACTCCCTTAACAACTTTTCTTCTAGTTTTATAGTATTTCTCTTTAGCTACAAAAGCATTCATCAATAATTGTCTATCTTCCTCCAAAGGAATACCACCATCATACCTCTTAATCATCAAAGCTCTTAAGTATTCAAAGTAATTGTTAGGAATTTCAAAAGCTTGCACTACATCAACTTCAAGAGTATGAGGGGGAAGAAATACTTGTACCCGTTTGATGTAATCCCAAAAATTTGAAGTTTTCCTTACACTTATTACTTTAGTAGATGTTGCTCCTCCTTGTGAGCTTGAAGAATAACCCACAATGCAAATATCATCATCAGTACCATCATCATTATTAGCTTCACCTTATTACTGGTCCACTTCACATGGAGGATGGGGTAGAAAACACCTATCACACTAATCAATATTAGCAACTTCTTCAACAGTAGAAACCCTAGCAGTTAGGGGATCAGGCAAAACTCTTCCTTCACGTGCTTGAGGATGTCTATTTGCAGACCCCATGGGTCCTTTTCCTCTATCACCTACCCTTTGATCACCTCTAGGATGATTGGAAAATATGTCATGGTTTTGTGCTCTTGGTTGACCTTTTGAATTTTTCCCAATTCCTTTCTCATCTCTTGCCAACTTATATGAGATTTCTTTGACAACCCCTGCCAAAGTTTTCACAACCTCCTCTAAATCAGAACCCTTGCTAGCTTGAGTTTTTTTAGGTTTATCAAATTTACACCATCTCTCTTGAGAGGTTTCCCAATTACTTTGATATTGTTTTCAATTTTAAGCGTCATGGTGAAAGTTTGTCTTAGATTGGTAGGGTTCTTGTCTCTTAGGTAATAGGCTGCCTTTTTATCAAATGCATATGCATATTTGATTAAACAAGACTCATCACAAGGCCACAAACTAATAGGAAACCTTCTGAAAGTTTTGTTAAACCCTTTTTTAAAGTCATGGAATAATTCATTGGGGTTCTTCTTGATATTATCAAACTCAGACAAGAGAAATCTAGGATCACTCTTGTCACGATATTGCAACCTAAATGGATTCTTCATTTCAGTCCAAGAATCAATTGAATTATCAGGTAGAGCCTTGTACCAATCCCTAGCATCATCTTATAGTGTATGAATGAACAATTCAATATACACATCTTCAAACTCTATCTCAAAATCTTCCATCATGTTAACAAAAAATTTGAGATGCTGATCACCAGTTATTGTATCGTTACCTTGGAATTTTGGCAATCTATTTCTGACATCTTGTGGGACAACATTTAGGTAACTATCCATTCCTCTAAAATCTATAGGACCAAAGGTGTTAACAACAAACAGGGGTCTAGGCTGAGCCATATTGTTTGGTGGAGGTGATCTTGGGGGTGAAACAAGCTGACGAGGATTGCAAGGTCTTTAGGGCTTGAGAATGTGATTCACAAGACTGGTATTCTCTAAGTGCTGATTTTCTTGGAATGTTTTATTTGAATTGAAACATGGAGGTGTAGATTTGAGAAGGAACTTACCTGGTATAGTAGAAGGACCTTCACTAGCGGAGGAAAACAAGTTTATGACAGGATTGCTTGAATCAGAATCACTTGAAGAAGAGTGATAATCCTCTACCAAAGGTTGATCTCTCTCACCAATGGATATATCTTTTCTTGATGTCTAACCTTTAAAAACCTTGTAAACTCTTCTCCCTTCCAACTCTAAGTTTCTTGAATTTGAGAAAAAATTATTAACAGAGTCCCTAATGAAGAGAGATCTTCTTCCTTTCAATTTTGCAGAGATTAGAAACACCAAAGTAAATGATAGAAAGGTTAAGAAACTGGTACTTATCAAGATCAGAACAACATGGAGTCACCACTAAGAAATTTTACCCTAGTTGTGTAAATGCACTAAAATACTCTGTCAAATATCTATCATCATTGAAAATCTTGCCAAACTTTATAGGTCATACCTTCCTTTATTTCAATATATCAATCACAAATGTAAATGAAGTACAACTACTACTAGAAACTGGTAAAATTTGCAGGCAAAACGTATATCTTCACTCAATCCTTACAAATTTGATTATAAAATGATGCTTCAACAATGTATTTGCATGCAGAATTTGTAAGGGAGTTTACCAGGGATCTGAAATACTAAATAATTTACCCAGAAATGGTTCCATTTGGGTGTTGGTACCTAGATTTAATCTCCTTCACAACTTGAGCAACATCATGGATTTTACAAGACACTCAGAGGAATATAAATGATTTATATGTCGTTTTGTAGCTGGGGAAGTAATATATCTGACTTGTTAGCACTTAAGCTTTGAAGAAGTGGGTAGCACCTTGAAAGGATTTTGATCTAATCCTCACTATTTTAGGTTGTGCCTTTCAACCAAGGTAAGAGAACCTATATTGCAGCCTTTTTTTTGTGAAGGAGGTGGAGATATCCTTATACTATGCATATTGTATGGATATGGCCTTGGGAAAACATGATCAATTTTCTATTATTCAAACTCAACGGAGCTGTCACTACTAAATGATGGAAATGCTTTGAAGACAAGGCTGAGGCTGCTAGAGACATGGTATGATCCTGATTTGCTTTGTGCATTTTTGTAAATGGATTGTATTCTTTTGTTGACACACAGTGCAGTGCAGGGGTAGTATGGGGTAGGATTAGTTATTCTGAATGAATTTTTTGGTGGGATATTTTAGACAAGAATAACAAGAATTTGCCAAATTCTTTGAGGACCTTTGTAAGAAATTTGTAACACCTAAACAATAGAATGCTTCAAACGGGTTAAGGTACTCCTTCAACTAGGATATGTACACCAAATGGAGGCCTAGATTTGCACTCTTCCACACAATATTTGTCAACCTTTCATAATAAATTGAAGCAGATGAACCAACAAATTATCTAGAAATCTCTATTTTATCATGACCTAAGGTGCCCCCAAATGTTTACAAATAATCTCAAAACTCAAGGAACGTAAAGTGATTTTAAATCTGTTTATCTCATTATCAGATGAAAGATCTTCTGAATGTGAGATTGTAGATGCCACTAAACTATTAACAAGAAATGATGTCATGTATGATCAAGAGAGATTTAAAACACAAGACTGCAACATGAGTAAGAAACAGAAATTGAAAACATTCTGAAACATAAGTACATGAAAAATTTGCCAAGAGACAACATAGAATAATCCAGAATGACCAAATTTATGAGCAGGGGAATGTTATAAGAACAATCTCAGATCTTGTTGATGGATTTACAACTGAAACCAACTCAACATGATACAAATATGATGCAAAAAGGAATTATAAATGGTTCTCAAGCATTTTCTCAGAGAATGGGCTTCTTCCCATATTTTCCCGTGAAATTCTAAGTTTCTCTGACCTTTTGCATGTCTCAAAACATGCATTATATAACTTTCAATTACATTTGATCCTTATTTCCCAAGAAAAGAATATGCCCAGCATCAAGTTTGTTACAAAATTCCAACATGATTCACAGATAGGGACATCTAACAAATTTGCAACAAGAGTTTCCAAGTGTTTCTAAAATGGCGAATCATTACAAATCCTTCATCATTATCCATTGTGGAGGCATGTTTCTCATTATCCAAGCATGTAGACCCCTTTCATTTCATCATTTCATTCTTATCATTCCAAAAGTTGATTTTACAACTTTATAGTTTGATATTTCACATTTTGCACGGGCCTGAGTAAAAATTTATTTCAAAAACACCTCAAATCTGCAAATTAATCCCTAAAACCACTTGCATTGATCTTTGCAGGCATAAAGGACATGAATTCACCAAAAATTTGATGAAAAACAATGCAAAATTCAAATTTCCACACTTCCTGGATCAAAAATGGTGGCCAAAAATGAAAATGTATAGTTACCCTTGATCTACCCTTTCCCCTTCAATTTGGGCCCTCCACGTGTCAAAATATGATTGGGAATGAATTCAGGCTCACTTTTTTACTTTTTAACATTTTTGTAAAAATGGAAAAAAATGACTTTTTTCTCCACCCCTCTGCCCCTGCAATTTGGATCGCAGCTCAATTCTGCGCATTTTGACCCTTTTTTGGAGTTTGGAAATTTTTCACTTTTTTCCGCGTAGGCCCACACCTCCATCTCTATCCTTGACATGTGTCATGCTCTCTATCGCTAAAATTCTACGGGCTTATTTCATGTTTTAACCCCTTTTTCACCAAGGGAAAATTTTCCATTTTTATTTCACAATCCCATGCCTCCGATTTCTCCCTGTCATGTGTCTCCTTTTGATTTTTTGTGGAGCCACGCCTCAATATTTCATTCTAAGTCTTTTTGCAAAAAGGGAAAAATTTCCCTTTTGCCTTCGCTGGCCTGCCGACCTAATCTACCTGCCACGTGTCTCCTTTTGCACCGTTACGAACCCATGGTTCCATTTGTAACTTTCACCCCTTTCACCAAAAAAGGCAAAAAATGCCTAAGTCTTCCACCAATTCATGTTCCCTTCTGACCCTGTTTTGCCACATGTCCACCCCCTACTCCATGACGGACCCGTGAGCCTTTCCACACCATTTTTCCTTTCACCAAATAGGAAAAACTTGCCTAAGTCCCCCACCAACCTCTCACTCCACCTTCACATGAAAATGAGACACGTCTCCTCCTCTGGGACCTATGGAGCTGTGAGGAATATTTGTAATTTTTTCCAAAAATAAAAAACACTAAGTTTTTAGAAAAAAATCTGCCGAATCTCATCCAACCAGAAGCGGCCATGTGTGAGGGACGGCTTGAGCTTAATTTGTATGGGAAAATGACACCCGTATAACCATAAAAAAACATAGAATTTGCCAGAGATGCCCGAATTTGATTTTTTCTTCGTGGGTGAAGGATTTTTTGCTCAAAAAACAAGGGGAAATGGTTTCAAGTAATTTTTTACCATGGGGAAGGATTTTTTAGAGAAAAAATGCAAAAAATGAACAAACACGAATTCCACAAGCCAGGAAAATGGAAAAAATGATAGAGGCCCGTGGGTTTGGAATTTTAGGGCACAAAGCAGAGCCTACATGTATTTTTATTTCAAGTTGGGGTGAAATAATAGGTTTATGAGCCATTTAAAGCATTCAATATGGATGGGGAAACTTGCAAACCACCAAACTCGAAGAAAAATGTTTTTTGAGCACATAGAACAAAGGGGAAAGATGGGAAAATAATAGAGAATAAAAATGGAAACCAACACATTCAATACGTAATCAAATATGAGAGTGATCTAATAAGGTGACACCATCAATGATAGAAATAAGGAGGTGATTATTGTAAGAAAAGAGAAAAACCTTACTCAACCAACAACGTACTATCCAACATTTTAATGACCATATCTTTTCCTTCTATGAAATTAGATTAGGTGATCAATGAAGTATAAGAATATTGTTGGTGGTGATTGGGATAAAAATCTATAGTTTTTTTATGCATATAAAACTAGGCTTCCCTTTTGTTGATGCATCTATACATTGGAAGGTGGCTGAATCTATCCTAATATGATTCAACCATGTTTAAATCCCTAGAAAAAACCCAATGGGAATTAATAAGAAATTATGCTATCCATATCTATAGCTAGGTGTGTTTCATAGCATCATTGGAGGTATAAAGGTTAGCGAGCCCAAAAATATGATCGTTGAACTCAAAGAGGGTCCACATGACCTTATGGGTAAGGTAAGATCCCCAAGAAATAATATTATGAGAAATATCTAGTGAAATTAATGTGATGACACCTAATATTTCAAGGTCAAGGATAGATATCTAACATATAAAACTCATCCAAATGGCATGGGTCATAAACTAGAGGAGCAAACCAATGATTTTAACTTTTTACAAGCAAATATTTTGTATGCTTTTGAACTAATAACAATTTTCCTTGACCATATACTTGCAGGTTGGTTCGATAATACCTTGAAAATTCCAAGTGTGTAAATATCATTAGATATTATTGAGGTTCATATTTAATCCCCCATCCAGGTCTTAGAGGGTTACAAAATTATTAAAAAAGGTATTTTTGCACTCCATAAAATCATTGAGTTACATAGATCGACCTTTTCCTCAAGCATATTCCTTTTCTCTAGAGGGAAAGGGGCTATGAGACTGGAGAAGGATGGTTTTGTGTTCAAAATATACTAAATTATAAAAATTATCCTGAGGGTTTGACTTACAATGAGGTTCCCATTCTAGCAAGGGAAAAATCATGGTTTGGGAAGGCAAAAGGGTAGAAAAAATATTGTAGGGATTGAGGGATGAATTGATGGTATATAGTAGAGAAGGTATGTAAAAAATATCATGGTTCTATACATTAAAGTGAGTTTTTTTGTGGCACCCCAAGAGGATGTCAAATTTTTCTTGTTCAAAATTTTCGTCCAAACATTAGTAGAAAAGCTAGTGGCCATGATATCTATAATAGGTTTTTCTTGTGGGTGCGGCCACAAGTCTACTATTAAATAGAATTACCAAATCATATGACTACAATATTAACATTGAAAACATGTTTTTTGTTCCATTATATATAAAATGTGCTACAAAAAGTGAGTATCGTTAACCTGAATATTGATGGTTTCCTTTAGCTCTCTAGCTAAGTCAATTTCCACACAAATCCTCTTTTGTGGGTGAGCTACAAAACACTTGGATTTATCATGGAAAATAAAGTACTTGAGGGGTTGAATAGGCTTATAAGTAAAATCCTAAAGGGGAATTAGAAGCCCTAGAAATTTCACCCAAATGATTATTTTGAACTTATCATGCTTTGTGACCTAAAATTCCTTGGTCTAATGGGAACCACAAATAAGGTGTTTGAATGAGCCATGAGCCATGATTAAAAATGCATTTGTAATTTTCAGGGCTAGTAAAGTGAAAGAGGAAGAAACCTTTGGTCATGTTCTAGACCCATTTGACCTTAACACCGTGGGGTTTCCAATGGTTGTGAATCCACTAGACATGACTCAACCAATAAAATAGCCAACCTAAGTGAAAATTTCAAACCAGTGACATGTTTCATTAAATTTGGGTAAATCCACTTCGAGATTAGAAATATGGGTATTTGGATGAGTATTATTACTTCGTGAAATAATTTCATAACAAACTTGCAGCGATGTTTCAATCCATTTTTCTCTAGAGCTCCATTGGTTTTTCCTACGTCAAATGATGTAGATTCTCTAGAGGTGTCCATAAATAAAGGGATTGGCCAAATTCTACCAAAAAGGTAGAATGAATGACCAAATTAGTGCACTAAATATGCAATAAATACTAAAGAAACCACTCTTACCTAAATTGATATAAAAATAATAATACAATTTCCATACGGATGTAAAATAAAACCTGAAACCATAAACAAATTGAAAAACCATAATTCATTTGGTCCTTAATAACATGTTTTTTATATTAATATATTTTGAATGTAAACATGACCTCTTCTACAGATGTGCATGTATGTCCATAAATTTTAACTAGTTTGACTTATTCTTTGGGGTCAACATACTACTTTAATAACTTATCCTTTTGTAATGTCAAGTTTGACTATTCTTGGCGAGAAAATTTTTCAGGTGGACAAAATTGTGTATTTCTTTCCAACGCTCTGGGAATCTAAGTCCCTCTACTTAATCGGTGGAGCTGCCGTATATGCATGTGCATCAAAAGATGAATTTTTGTGGTGGCCTTTCGATTGGGGATCCAACAGGAGCACTCCACTCACCCAACGGAAAATGCTTGCATATACCTACAAGAGATGACTTTGTCTAGAAGTGGGAAAGGGAGTGAGAATGGAGGTAGGAGAGCTAATGCTGCAGGTAGAAAATTAGATTCCTGCACACACACTAGTTAGAAACTTCATCACATGCATTTATGAGAAGAAACAACCCTATAAATGACAACAATACCAAATAGAATTTGATGAGAACAAAGTGTTATGAAATCCCTTGGTCAAAGAAAGATAGAAACTCCTTCTTCTTGTATTGATGCTTGAACAAAATTTGTACATAGTGTAGGGATGGAATAAATATGAGAGGGGAAGAGAGTAGAATAAAATGGTTGTCTCCTTTGCTTTCTGTCAAGGTAGAATGCACTCTTGAGTGTACAAGATCAATCACCAACCCTTTGAAATGGGAATGGCTTTACAATTTATAGAATAGAATATGACTCTTCATCTTCCTCATGACCTTTCAAATACCTTAATATGACTTAAGACTGCTCATATTCCACTTCAAATATTTAAGTCCCTTTTATAATAGCAAGGCAACTCAATTTACAGTATGTTTCTGAATTCTCTTAACTCATATTAATAGTGCAAACCCCAATGCAAAAGTAGAATATTGGAAAGTGAGAGAAAGTTGGGGGGAAGAGGAGAGAGAAAGAGGGGATAAGAAGAAGAGGAGATGCCATTCTTGATGAAGCCCACTGATCCTCATTGACGAAAATCTCTAAATGCAGTGAAACTCTAAATCTTCAAACTCCTTGCACACTATGAAATTCCTCCAAATTATCTCACGAACGTTATCTAAGTTGAATGAACTAAAGTGGATCTTGAATTCCCTGTGAAAAATGACTAGGATGCTCCTGAATAATGATGTCCCTCTGAATGATTATCCTTGTACATCCCATTGTGCCAAAAATTCTCTTTGATTGTAACTTACTATTTTTAGTAAGTGTGAAAAATGAAACTCTCTCGATCCTTTGCTAAGTGTTGTGACCTTGATTCCCCTTTCTCCTTGCATTCCTCACTCCTCTGGATCAAATTTCTATTTTTAGCAGGTACTCAAGGGCCCACTTACTAGTTTTAGTAAGTGCCAAATTTGTCCATTCTAGTGGATTCTCAGTTGTAGTGCACCTCTGATATCTTCATCTCCTTTGTAGGTTCTTCTATTAACGACTTTCCTGAAATAGTAGTTCCTATGTAGTAGACCTGCTATTTTTAGAAATTTGGCCTCTGGGAGTCAGATTTATGTGGAACAAAGTTTTTGGATATGGGTTTTTGCCCAATATCATCCCTTTGAAATTTCGGGCCCGCCTGCTTAATAATCCAGGAGATTTTAAATTTTCAATTTTTGGATGTGGCAGTGCTTCTGGGTATGGTAGCCATTAATGGACCTTAAAATTGTAGGTCTGGTTTTCTCCTCTGATTGTAAATAAAATTGTATTTTTGATGTGGGTTTTTTCTTCTGGTGCTTCACGTGCAATCTTACTTCGATCCGGCAAACGTTTTGACGGGAAATCCCACTTCTTTCTTCGTTGAGCTGGAAAGGAGATTTCTTCATTGTGGATGATTTATCACACATGGGGGGAGTTTGAAGTTGTATTATTGATGGTATTGGATAGAGTAATGAACAAAAATGAATGGTTCATTGATTTGTGCACTGGTTTGCAAGCTTTGTTTAGATTTCCATTTTTTAGCTACGGGGATTTTGTTGTCCTCTTCTTTGTTGTTCTTCATTTCTCCTTAGCTTGATAAGGATTCCTTTTGAGACATATGCATCACCATGGGAAAGGTATTTCAGTTCCTTTGTTTATCTTTCCTGATCATTTGCAATGGCAGAGTGATGGTAGAATGTTGTAGAGGAAGAATGGAGGAAAGGAGTGCAAATAAAATTGTTAGAAGTTAGAAGCGGGAAAAGCAACACTTGGAGATTTTTCAAAAAGATGTGCACAGGTAGGGATTGGGTGAATTTTTTCATGTTTTATGTCCCTAACCTCATGGATTTGAGGGATATCAATTTACACAATGAGCAAGACAGTGACACATGGCACTAGATCCAACGATAGGGAATGAAGGAGGAAAAAGCTTATTTGAAGCATTGGGAGCTGAAAGGAGGTCACGTGGCTGTCCAAAAGAATTCTCGTATGGTTTGGGAACATTTTTAAAGGTTTTATGTCCCAAACATTAGGTGCATAAGGTACATAAAATTCCATAGTGGTCCTGGAGCTGACACGTGGTGACCGATCTAACGACAGGGAATGCATGCTCTAAATAAGCACTTAAGGGATGAACTGCCAGGCCTAGAGGTCATATGAGGGTCCAAAGGGTCACATGAGGGCTGGGTAAATTTTCCAAGGGGTGATGTACTTGACCTAAAGGATGTGGGGGACATGAAATCCTACCAAGATCCTGGTGCTAACACGTGTCCTCTCAAAAAAATGACTAAGTCCTGAACTACCTTTGAGAGGGTAACTTGGAATGCAGATAACTTGAGCTTTCGGTGGAATTTATTGGTGAAAATTTATATGATCCTGACTGGAAATAAAAAATTTAATCCAATGATGTGGGTCTCATGTCTTTATATGATCATAAGATCCCTAAAAAATTAGAGTTTTGATCTGGGACTCCACTTGTACTTAAGAAAAACTATCTTCCAATCATATACACCAAGGTGTTGTGGAAAATATTATTTCACCATAATGTAGGTATTAGAATAATATTCCTGAAGATGTTCCATTTTAGTTCCAACTCCATCTGGAGCTCCCAGAATCTTCATTTGAAGCTCAACAGTTGTTTTAGGCCTGTGTACTACCTAGGCTTGTGAACCCTGTTTTCACTCAGACTGCTCCAAGTCTTTCAAAACTTCCCAAATAATTCCAAAATCATTTCCATGACATTATAAGGTCTTCCATTCACCTCCGTGTTGAATTTTTCCCTTCTGCTCTACTCCAAGGGGTTGATCCAATCCCAGGAAGGCCAACGATATCCCTTCCCTATAGTGCCAAAAGATAACATTTTCAATGAACTCTTAAAATCACCTAAGGGGAATGAATGGAATTTCCTAAATCACCTAGGATAATATCATGACATTGGTTAGTATTTCATTTGGACTGAATAAATAGATCATAGGTTTCTTAGGAATGATAAAACATGAAAAATTTGGCATAGGGGTATAGTTGTCGTGCTCAGAAATTGTCAATTTCCCTGTTGCACATTCTCACAACAACAGTTGGCTCTAGATTGGGGACATGACATGGACTGAGCATATCAAATACATGATATGGGAATCCAAAATCTCAATTTTAGACCATATAATTTGTTGACCAGTGCCTTATCCATTGGGCCCTGTGGAGTCATGCACAACTTCAAGAAAGGAAGATTAGAAGAAGGAAACACCCACACACAAAACGACCGAAAGGAAACACATGACACACAACAAGAAGGGAAACACACACAATGGAAAGGGAAAAACACCTATCAATCACCTATGGTACAAAGCGAGGGACAACCCACTTTCATTGAAGTACTTTTTATTTCACAAAAGTTACGCCTGAAGAGGTAAAACCAGATGATGATGTTCTGCGAAGCCGTTGATGGGTTCTAGAAAGTATCCTCCCCTCCTCAACTGCTTATGAAAGCTAGGTTCTTTCACAATTGTCTATGTACTTGGTAGGAGTGATTCCATGTGATCTTCTTGATGCTCAGGTCCTTTCTTAGAAACTCCATTGTCTTCATGCTCTTTGAAATTGGTTTCATCGTGCTAGTTTCCTTCCATGTTTATCCATATAGCTGATTCTCCATTGAGCATCTCATCGCTACCCCGATGCTGATTTTCATTCCAATTCCTTGAACCTTTTGAGTTAATTTCTTTCCCGCGTTTATGCTCATTGACATATCTTCCATGAGAAACCTCATACTTATCTGTTTCCTTTACTTCACTGTGAGGTTCTTGAGTACTGACTGAAAGATTGGATGTGGCCTCATACTTGTCTTGTATGCCCATGGCATGAGTGAAGAGATCAAGAAACAGCTCAGGGTCTTCCGCCACTTCTACTGCATCCAAGATTTCTTGCATGGAGTAATTCTTCATCATTTCCTGTAGTCCCTCTTTGTACACCTTTGAAAAATATTTATCTTGCAACTCAAAGAAACTATCTAGAGGGATTACCTCATCATCTCGAGAATTGCTACACTCTACTGATCCTTCATCAAAAGGATCTTCCTCTTTAGAGGTCTTCAAACTCCTTTCTTCAATTTCTTCATCATAGAAAGAGTCTTCATCTTCAAATGGGAAAGAAAATACTTCAATTTCATCATTGTATCCACCAACCATTAGCTTGAGAGGGACATCATATTTCTCATCTTGCCTTATCTCAATATGGCTGACCTTCACATTAGTTAAGGCTTCCAAATCAGTTTCATGTTTATCTTCCATATTCATGGCTTACATTAAAAGTTCTAGACTGATCTAAGGGTCCTTTGTTTCTTCCATGGCTCTTAACAATCCTTGTATAGAAATTTCTTTCAAACCTTTCACAGGCTCATCACAAGCTGATTTTGTCTCTCCATAGATGGCTTGACAGAGATCATCTTCATCCCCAAATGGGAATGAGAATAACTCCTCATCTTGGAAAAACATATAGGCTGTTTTTTCTTATTGAAAATCACCGAGGACCATTTCCTCTTCCTCGCAGTCTGCATCATTTGGTGATTCGGGGCTGCCCTCTTGTAACTTGAATCTCCTCAATGCTTCTTCAAAGTCCAAATATCTCTAGGAAGGCATGCCTAGACAAATCAAGGTCGGAATATCTTCTTCCTCCTTGGTTTTCACCAAGTGATTCATCCACCTGGTATTTTGGTACAAAATGTTAGCTTCTAGGCTTCCAGACTTTTGCAAAGTGTACCTCATCTTCTTCTCAGGAAGTAATTTCTCTATGTCTCCATTCACTAGTATGGTTGCAAAAGACCAATTCATCTAAATTTTCCCTCCCAATTCTCAGCAGAAATTTCTACTCAGCAACATTCTGAATGAGGTTGGGATGTCTACTACCAAAATCATCACTGAAACTTTCTTATCTGGAAATCTAGCAAGAGCCACCTATGCATCTTTAACCTTCCCTACAAGTGAGACCTTTTTTGAATCCAAAGAGTCACAAGAGCCACTAGGTGGAGTCATGGTAGGTTTGAGAGCCTTAGTGACCTTCAAAGGCATCACGTTGTTTGAGGCACCAAAATCTATTATGCAACTGTTTAGTACATATTCTCCAACAAGAAGGGAGACGTAGAAAGGTTCAACTTTATCATTCTTTGATGCACTCAGAGAACGCATGTTCTATGAGGGAGGTGTAGGTGAGTTTTGTAGCATGTCTTTGGAACTATAAGTTACAACATTGGGTGTTAGAATACCACTCCTGGTGTATCAGATGAACCTATCGAATTGTTTAGGGTGAGTCCACAAATATTTGCTTTCGCTAATCTACACTTTGGCTTTGTTTGCATATTCTATGAAGTCAAAGGGAGAAGATGTAGACAAGGGGGGTGAAGGGACTGATTTTGGAGTCTAGATAGGTTTATGAGTAGGATTTGATGTTTGAGAAATGGAGGGTATTTTAAAAGACACACTAGGAGCTTTCAAGATATTATATATTGTAGGAGCATATTTAGATTTAGAGTTAGAAGAGACATCAGAAAGCTTACTTGGGATTGCGGGCATCTTCTTACTTATTGCAGGGTTAGGCTCCAACAATGCATACTTCATTGAAGATGGAAGTGGGGATCCTCGAATGATTATTTTATTTTTTGGAGTCACCATAGGAGGATCATCAACCTTCTTTTCTTTTTCAGCAGTGGAGGGAGATGCTCTTTTCTCAGACTGAGAACAAGTGAATACCGCACATGAGAAACTTGGTGCATCTTCTTCATCTTCTTCATAACCTCCAGAATACTCACAAAACCTGATTTGTGTATTGTTCTCAAACTCATCACTTTCTTGGAAATCACCACCTTCTTGTTCAAGGTTTTCTTCACTTTCTTGAAATCTGCAATTTACATTCACGGGTGGGGCCTCCAAGGCAAGTCTTTTGGGTGCTCCTACAATCAGATTTTTGTTGCTTCTCTAAGAAGAAACTCGTTCAAATAATTCCCTCTTTAAAGAGGCCATCTCATTTGCCAAATTTTGTAGCGATGGATTAGTTCTCTCATCTTCAGGATGTTGGGCCTTACCCTTTGATGGATTCTTTATCTTTCCAGAGAGGATGAGATTGTCATCCAATTCAATGGCCCTCCTTTGTGCTTCTACAATGTTCCTTGGTTGAACTCTTCTTATGATAAATCCTACCTCCGGTGATTGAGAGTTTATGAAGAATATTTTGATATTGTTCTGAGAGGGTGAATATTCTTTTAGTATCCTATGAATCAACCGTTCAAAATGAGCCACGAAGTCTCTCATCGTTTCACTTTCTCCTTTCCTCATTTGAGCCAATTGCACCAAGAGGTCTTGACAATCTTCAATTGATTTAAATATTTCCTCGAAGGCATCCTCGATATCACCCCAACTAGTGATGGATCGGGAAGGTAGGAGGTAGAACCATTGTACTACTTTTTCTTGGAGGGACTCCACAAAAAATCTTATAGCAACATCTTCATGTTGGACACCAAGAATTCCACATGATGTTGTGAAAGAAGCAATGTGTTCTTCAGGATGTTGTGAGTTGTCACCTTTGAAATTTGGAAAGTTCTTGCAGGAACCCATTGGTAGATCATGAAGAGGGGGTTCAAGAGAAAGTGGGCATGTATTCCTTCCCCATGGAACAATGGGTTGAGGTCTTTCTTCTTTGTCTACCATTGTTTCTTCTTCTTCTATTTTAGATCTTGCTTCAGAAGATCCTCCCTCAAATTATTCTTCTTCCATGAACTCTATGTCAATGGTGGTTTTAAAATGGGAGAATTTGAAGGAGTTTGGATAGGATTACTAGGTGAACTTCCTGAAGATTCGGATGAAGAGGAGGCTTGAGAGAAGAAGTATGGATTATCTCTAATTCATTCTTGCTGATTTTTCAAAGCCTTGAAGTTGGAATCAGCTTCACCTCTCGACCTTCTCAACTTGGTGTATCTTCCTTCAGCCAGCTTTTGGAAACTTTTGGAGTCAGAATATGAAAGGACACTGTGGAATGTGAAAAGTCACATGTAGAAATCAGCAATGTATCTTTTGGAAATGGACTTTCTTGAACTCTCTTTTACGATTTTTTCAATATTTGATTTTTTTGAATTTTTGGGACCTTGCGGTCATATTTTGAGTGCAGATGCTGCTAAATCTGCCCCACGATGAGCACAAAAAACTGTTGGTGAGAAAATTTGTTGGGTGGACAAACTTGTGGATTTCTTGCCAATTCTCTAGGAATCTAAGTCCCTCTACTTAACCGGTGTAGCTATCGTATGTGCATGTGCATGAAAAGATGAATTTCTATGGTGGCCTTTCGACCGGGGATCCAACAGGGGAACTCCACTTACCCTGCAGCAAATTCTTGCATATACCTATAAGAGATGAATTTTTATGGAAGTGGGAAAGGGAGTGAGAATGGAGGTAGGAGAACTAATGTTGTAGGTAGAAAATTAGATTCCTACACACACACTAGTTAGAAAATTCATCACATGCATTTATGAGAAGAAACAACCCTGTAAATGACAACAAGAGCAAATATAATTTGATGAGAACAAAGTGTCATGAAATACCTTCATCAAATAAAGATAGAAGACCCTAATTGTATTGATGCTTGAACAAAATTTATACATAGTGTAGGAATGGAAGAAGTTTGAGAGGGGAAGAGAGTAGAAGAAAATGGCTATCTCCTTTGCTTTCTCTCAAGTTATAATGCACTCTTGAGTGTACAAGATCAATCACTAACCCTTTGAAATGGGAATGGCTTTAAAATTTATAGAATAGAATATGACTCTTCATCTTCCTCATGACCTTTCAAATACCTTAATATGACTTAAGACTGCTCATATTCCACTTCAAATATTTAAGTCCCTTTTATAATAGCAAGGTGACTTAATTTGCATTATGTTTCTAGAGTCTCTTAAGTCATATTAAAAGTGCAAACCCCAATCCAAAATTAGAATATTGGAAAGTGAGAGAAAGTTGGGGGGAAGAGGAGAGAGAAAGAGGGGGATAAGAAGAAGAGGAGATGTCATTCTAGATGAAGCCCGCTGATCCTCATTGATGGAAAGATCCAAATGCAGTGAAACTTTGAATCTTTAAACTCCTTGCACACTGTGAAATTCCTCCAAATTATCTCGTAAACTTTTGCTAAGTTGAATGAACTAAGGTGGATCTTGAATTCCCTATGAAAAATTACTAGGATGCTCCCAAACAATAATTTCCCCCTGAATGATTATCCTTGTACATCCCATTGTGCCAAAACTCTCTTTGAGTGTAACTTACTATTTTTAGTAAGTGTGAAAAAGGCAACTCTCTTGATCCTTTTCTGAGTGTTGTGACCTTGATTCCCCTTTCTCCCTGTGTTCCTCACTCCTTTGGATCAAATTTCTATTTTTAGCAAGTGCTCGACGGCTCACTTAATATTTTTAGTAAGTGCCAAAAATGTCTATTCTAGTGGATTCTCAGCTGTAGTGCACCTATGATATCTTCATCTCCTTCGCAAGTTCTTCTATTAATGACTTTCCCGAAATAACAGTTCTTATGTAGTAGACCTGTTATTTTTAGAAAGTTGGCCTCTGAGAGTCAAATTGATGTGGGATGAAGTTTTTTGATATGGGTTTTTTCCCAATATCATCCCTTAGAAATTTCGGGCCCACTCGCTTAATAATCCAGGAGATTTTAAAGTTTTAATTTTTGGGCCTGGAAGTGCTTCTAGGTACGGAAACCATTAATGGACCTCAAAATTGCAGGTCTGGTTTTCTCTTCTGTTTGTGAATAAAATTGTATTTTTTATGTGGGTTTTTTCTTCTAGTGTTTCATGTGCAATCTTACTTCGATCCAGCAACTGATTTGACGGGAAATCCCACTTCTTTCTTCATTGAGCTGGAAAGGAGATTTCTTCATTGTGGATGCTTTTTTACACATGGGGGGAGTTTGAAGGTGTATTCTTGATGGTCTTGGATAGAGGAATGAAAATAAATGAATGGTTCATTGATTCGTGCACTGGTTTGCAAGATTTGTTTAGATTTCCATTTTTTAGCTATGGGGATTTTGTTGTTCTCTTCTTCATTGTTCTTCGTTTCTCCTTAGCTTTATGAGGATTCCTTCTGATACCTATGCATCACCATACGAAAGGTATTTCAGTTCCTTTTTTTATCTAGTTTGAGAATTTTCAATGGCGGAGTGATGGTAGAATGTTGTAGAGGAAGAATGGAGGAAATGAGTGCAAATAAAACTGTTAGAAGTTAGAAGCAGGAAAAGCAGCACTTGGAGATTTTTCAAAAAGATGTGCATAGGTATGGCTTGGGTGAATTTTTCCATACTTTATTTTCCTAACCTTAGGGATGTGATGGAGATCAATTTCCACAATGAGAAAGATGGTGACACGTGGCACTAGTTCCAGGGGTAGGGGATGAAGGAGGAAAATGGTGATTTGAAGCACTGGGAGCTGAAAGGAGGTCACGTGGGTGTCCAAAAGACTCCTCCTAGGGTATGGGTGAATTTTTAAAGGTCTGATCTCCCCCACCTTAGGTGAATAAGGTACATCAAATTCCATGGTGGTCTTGGAGCTGACACGTGGCGACCGATCCGACGACAGGGAATGCATGCTCCAAATAAGCACTTGAGGGCTGAACTGCCAGGTCTGGAGGTCATATGAGGGTCCCAAGGGTCACATGAGGGCTGGGTGCATTTTCCAAGGGTTTATAAACCTGACCTCAGGGATGTGGGGGACATGAAATCCCGCCAGGCTCTTGGTGTTGACACGTGTCCTCTCGAAAAAATGACTAAGTCCTGAACTGCCTTTGAGGGGGTAACTTGGAATGCAGATAACTTGAACTTCCGGTGGAATTTATTTGTGAAAATTTATATGATCCTGACTGGAAATGAAATTTTTAATCCAATGATGTTGGTCTCATGTCTTTATTTGATCATATGATCCCTTAAAATTTTGATTTTTGATTTGGAACTCCACTTATACCTGAGAAAAACTGTCTTCCAATCATATGCGCCTAGGTTTTGTGAAAAATATTATTTCACCATCATGTAGGTATGGAATCCTCTTTCTGAATATTTTTTTTTTTACTTCCAATTCCATCCGAAGCTCCCAGAATCTTCATTTGAATCTCAACAGTTGTTTTAGTCCTGTGTACTGCCTAGGCTTGTGAACCTTGTTTTCACTCAGACTACTCCAAGTCTTTCAGAACTTCCCAAAGCCTTCCAAAATAATTTCCATGATGTTATAAGGTATTTCATTCACCTCCATGTTTAATTTGTCCCTTCTACTCTGCTCCAGGGGGTTGTTCCAATCCCGGGAAGGCCAACGATAGTCGTTCCCTATAGTGCCAAAGATAACATTTTCAATGAACTCCTAAAATCACCTAGGGGGAATGAATGGAATTTCCTAAATCACCTAGGATAATATCATGACATTGGTTGGGAATTCATTTAGACTGACTTAACAGATCTGGGGTTTCTTAGGAATGATAAAACATGAAAAAATTGGTATAGGGGTATAGTTGTCGTGCTCGAAAATTGTCAATTTCCTTGTTGCACATTGTCACAACAACTATGTTCCCTTATTAAGACAAATGCTCACATTTAGAATCCAATTAGTTCACCTCTCTATCTCTTCCATGACTTTCTTATCTCTACACTCTACTTTTTCAATAATTATAGGAATATTATCTTATCAAAGCAATAAACAACCACCATGCTTCATGTTTAAAATTTCTATTTTAATTTTCTTCTTCTTTATCTAGGACCATAAAATGGGTCAGGATGTGGGGTCCAATCTTGGACAACCTGTACATTCTTTTCTCTTCAATTTATTTGACTCAATTTTTTCAAATTGAATATCTTATTTGGGTCTTTTCATCTTCCTAGGGCCATCGTTATTAAATATTTAACCTATAAAAGGATATATAAGAAAGTCAATATCACTTTATAACTCATTTGACACTCTTACAAGATCATATTACAAAAATCATTCCAAAATAACTTAAAGGGTCCCTAAATCTACTTAAATAAACTACACATCAATTAGAGCATTCCCTAATACAGATTTTAAGAAGTCAACGAGGTCAAGATTATAACTTCCTCCATTTCCAAGCATGCAAAAGTCATAAAGCCATTTCTTAGAAAGAGAAAAGTCACTCTAAGCATTTTTCAAGGGTTTTGAGGAACAAAGGGTTAGGTAACGTAGATGAGGCCTACCACATCACATTACTATTGTGTTGGATATAATTTACACTATGTAATTATCTCTCTATCTTAGTGTTAAGATACATGAGGATACCCCTATAGGGTTGATTGATTATTCAAACATCTAAAAACACCTAGGTGTAGACACTAAATCACACACTTGGGTAAATTTATAGGTCCTAATCACATACCACTATTTATATGATTCCTAAGTGAGAAAACTAGTAATTGATAGTTGTCGTTGGCCTCTTTGCTTTCTTTATTACTTTCTTTGTGGTCTTACACACCTCACTACCTAGTTTTACTTTCACTACTTTATCTTTCTTGGATCTAGACACCAGCACCTAGCCAGGATGCCACCACATAGATGCCCTCATCCCCTCTGGGAGCCTTCAAAATATTTCTATCTTACTCTCCCATTTTGGGCCTCTTTTATCTTTTAGGAATATTGTTTTCTTATGGGTCGGCCTTTTAGTTGTCAATTACGATATTGAAAAAAGGGAATCATATAAATACGAATTTATGTGACCATAATAAAGGACCAAGATCTAAGAATCTACTATCATCACCTAAGGTTCCATCCAAAGGAATTATAATAACATCAAAGCATCCATCTAGCACGCACTCAAGGGACAAGGGACTATATTTTTCTGCATACACTTCATAAGAGGGGAAGTTCATTTTGACATCCATACATCTATTTACATTGCTACATCTAGCTATTGCTTGTTATTCAGTGAATCTTACATAAGATATTCCAAGGGCATGATTCTACACACATGCACATAGAACTACATAGAGTCTAATATGTAGTGCAACTCTCAGTCATAAGTTCACTCTATCGCGTGAGTGCCAGGGTCAGTTCGACTTCTTATTTGCAAATTTTTCTTTTTAAGGTTTTATGTGTTTTTGGGTTTTGTGGGAGATTATTTATTTTGCAGGTTATAGGTGATTTTAGTGATCAACCAACAACATACATGAGACCAAAAATTAATATTAGTGAACATTTTGCGATACTAAAAAATAGTTTCTTAGTGTTTTTTAGTTGCGGGTTCCCTAAAGTACTCTCCAACATCTAAGCACCGCAGTTCAAGCATATATGATAGTTTTGTAACTTTTTGAGTGCGGTTGGGATGGATTCCTCCTCATGTTCAATAGTTTTCTAGTCAAACACACTTTGAGATTTATTACAAAATAAGATAAGTCCTCTATCCTCTCTCTTGCACATATGGTTTCATATTTATTTAGCTTATTTATTGTGTCCTATATGTAATTCATTGATTATTATTGTATTGTGACTCTTAAATTAGGGTTTTACAAATTTTAATATTTTTAATTAATTTATTGAACCCATCTTATTTGAATGCTCTTGGGTTTTCATTTCATCACTTCTTTAATTTTTCCTATGGTTCCCCCATCATTGATATTTCCATTCATGGTTTCTTACAAGCTAATCGTGAGTGTAGAGATAAAATCATTTTTCTCTTGGATAATAATCACATTACTTATATGAATCATCCAAACATAGTTTATCAAAATTTTGTAGATGTATTTTCTCAACAACTTACGTTTTCATCTAACATAGCTGTCAATATTTTTGTTTATGAAAATGATCCTCCCCTATATATAATTATGCATCAATAACTTAGATATTAAGATAAATTTAGTTGATAATGAATCTAAGCTCATGTTAACCCAATGTCCATTTCTCTTTGTGCATATGATTCTTCTACACATCCATGCATAGTCACTGTCATCTTGTCACTCATAGTTGGGCAAAAAACTATTCTTGTTGTAATTTTTGTCATCAATTTCCTATTCCAATACAATTTATTACTCGGTAGGCCGTGGTTTCATGATATATAGGCAATGCCTTCTACATTTCACCGATGCATAAAATTATTACATGAGGGATTTTAATATACAGTTGTCACTAATCATAACCCATTTTAATATTTCTACCTAAATCTAACTACTACATTACCTATTCCCACTTCTGCTACTGAATCACGACCCACATATTATCTAAACAACTTACCTTGACTCAAAGGATTTTTTTGTGCATTAGACACTATTACATCCACTTCAGTATCACCCTCTCCTTTTACTTATGCTATGGTAATTTATCGGGGGTCTATCCATACATTTGATGTCATAACACCTTCCTTGTCTTCTCATGAGTAACCTACATTTGTGCTTCCTCCTTTCACATGCACTCTTTTCATGAATAATACTTATTGGCCACATAGTCCATTCAATCCCACTTGCACTGACATTATTTGTACATATGATGGCTTGGATCGGTTTAGATTTATGCTTGATGATCTTCTCCCTCCACCTCATTAGGCCCATCTCTATCATGGATATGTTCATATTATTGCTTCTTATGGTCTTCATGTTTTCCCTTTATCGGTCTATATTGCACACACTTCTCACACTTATCCGCTTACTCTTGGATAGTCTTGGCTTGACTATATTGGTGGTACTTTAGATCCTAATCATATAGAAATTTCATTCCCCATGCCCTTCAACCATGTTTTTATTTACAATGATTCATTTCTTAACTATTCCAAACATTTTACTCAATGGTATGCACATGGATTTCCACTACCACATTTCACTAATGAAAAATATGCAATGAGCATGTATAATCTATGCCACAATGACTCTTTGCATGATCAACATCATACTATAGCTGACCAAATATTTGACATCTCCATTTGAATTCAACCATGACAACGATGATTTATTAGATGATGTTACTCAATTATTATTTATCGTCATACATGCTTACTTTTCCCCCTCTTAACATCATCAAGTGTCTTACATTTCTACTCACACGCTTTGAGATTTGCATCTAATATTTCTTATTCATTATACACACACTAATACAAACATCCTATATCTTCATTACCCTATGACACACTCTTGTAATATGATTCACACTTGACAGTTGAGAGATGACTACATTCATGAACCTCACATACTACACATGACACATTTAGCACTTGGCGCACTCATGACACATCTTTCTAACTCACTCTTTCATATTATACTACCCTATGAATAAATCTAGTTCCATAATCCATACTTGACTGATGAGGGTCTAAATATGAAATGAACCTCACCACACTCATTTCCTCTTTATGTTCTATGCTCATTGATCATATCTATCTAGTGCACAATTCAAACCATATTTTGATGACACACTTATGTTCTGTGGTTCATTATTGACTACTGAGTGGGCATTTATAAATGAAATTCATTACATACACATATGTCAAGGAAATTTTTAGTGTAATTTTTTCATAAATTCACAAATATTTAGGTTTTTAGAAATTGGAAATGGTGAATATTCAACAATCTGTTCCCACCCAGTTCACAAAAAAAATTAGATGAAAGATCATTTGTATGGGTCAGTTCACCTACTATTTACACATATAAATGAACATATGCATGTATTTCAGTTAAGTTTCAAATCAAGCTGCACTCATATTCACCGAAGTGTAATACTATACATATTTCGAAGGTATAATTCATACAAGACCATCTAACCTTTATCACAAGTTGCAGTTGTTGCACTGCTTTGATACTTCTTCTGTGTAACCTCTACTATCCAAACTCTTATGTCCAATTTATTCCATCTATCCTTAATACATCTAATCTTAATCCATCCAAATTTAATCTATCTCATTGATATCTATCCAACCTCAATTTTTCTAACCCCAATCCATCCAACTGTAATCCTTCAAACTATAAACTATCCAATTTTAATCCATCTAGCCTCAATCCGTCTAACCTTAGTCTATCTAACCTCTTTTTTCCAACCTATTCACCCATACCCTATCTCTTATGTCCCTATTTTCCCAAATCGTATCCCTTCCTACCCCTGTACCATGTTTTTCCAACCTCTTTTACCTCCTACCCTTTTCGTACGACTCTTTATCGTCCATCCCTCTAGCCATCTTTCAATAGTCAATATTTATGGCATATCCATGGATTCTATAAAAAAAATTAATAAGGTTACTATTAGTTCAAAAAAGATTAATAAGGCATTATTAATATATTTTTGCCACTCACATAAAATGAATATTGTGTCAGGATATGCATAAAATATAGGTATGTATTGTCTACTAATTTACATAATTTTATTATTATATTTTCCATATTGTATGTTTCTTCTACTCCTCTTTATTAAATTGAGTATTTAATCTTTGTACTCTTATTTATTTAGTGGTATTAATCAAATAAATAATTAATACTATATTTATGTAACACTTTTATCTGCAAACATTTCTCAAACACATTTAGAAACTAATATTTTTCTAGATGATCATATTTATGAACACATTTGTTTCCTTGATGACCTTGAACTAGGAGAATATTCATCAAATTATCATCTAACACTATTATCAGAGGAATATTATTCTCCAATATTTGTTTCCAAGAAAAGGAGATGTGATGATCAATATATTTCTAATGAGAACCTAGATGCACAAGTTGAAGTCAAAGAACATAACAAAAAATATGTGGGAAGAAAGAGGACACCACTAGACAATAGGAAGGGATTTTATGTTTGATTGGGAAGTCAAACATTCTTTTATTGAACCTGTGGAGCCCAAAAATTGTAATGATATTCTAACTCAATATCAATGTAAAATATGTAGTTGAAAACAAGGGAAAGATCATACAATACAACTCAAAATAGATACCATTGAAAAACATTGTGGGAAAATATATATTTACCAAAAGCAAAAGGATGGGTACATAGTAATATCTCATGAATGGAAAAATATAAAATACTACTTACATTTAAAGTATGCATAAGAGTATGAAAAATAACAAAAATGCTTGAAAAATATAAATGCAAAACGTGGTACAATTGTAGCAAAATTAGGAAAAGCTATGGAGACTAAAACGCATGCCAAAAGTATTCAATTTTATAATGTATTCCATATATTGAAAAAGGGAAGACCTATTTCAAATTTCTCAGATAATAAAATTTTGTATCAAGTTATTGGCTTATAGGACATTCCAAAATCACATTGGTCAGATGATAGTGGCTGGGAAATTGAAAAATGTCTTGTTTTGGTTGAAAAGGATGATATGAAAGAGGCTATTAAAAATGAAAAGTTTATTTCACTTTCAATTGATGAGTTCACACGAATGGAAAATACTTCATGGATTTGTATTCATGTATATACTTTTCTAAATGAAGTAATAAATCCCCTTTAGTTAGCTATTCATAAAATGAGTGAAAATTGTAATTCTAAAAACTGTTACATATTATTAGTGTCAAGTTTGAAGGATATAACAAGTATGGATGAGTTTTCCATTCTAATGAAGTTAGTTTGTGTTGGAACTGACAATGCAGTTGTAATGTAGGGGTATAGAAATGGTCTCTACGTCATAATATAGACAACTATTTCCCCTATATGATTTTAATTCATTTCATGGATCGCAAAATGAATATGGTGTACAAAATTGTGATCACATTCAAAAGTGTTTCCATAGTGGAGGAGCTGATCAGTGAATTGCATGCATATTATTCAAATAGTTCAAAGATATTTTTATAATTTCAGAAATTTACAATTAGATTGAAATATGGGATTTTTTTTTAGTTATGTAGACAATAGATAGATTTCAATGTATGATCCTACTTGTAGAATATTTCAAGAATATCCTTCATTGACAGGTTTTATGTATAAATACCATAGGGAAGTAGATAAAGCTAAATATTTTTTGTACCATCTAACATATATTCAAACTTTAATTACGCTATATGGTATTTTTCCAATGTTTAATGAGCTAAATGTTTTGATGAAGCATGCGCAAGAGCATTGCATCTACATAAAAAACTTCATACGACTGAGAAAACATGCGTGCACGAGTTTATATATTTTATATTTTCTAGATGGAAGTTTGTAGGGACCGTTTTTTTGAAAGTTGGAATACATTAACATACCTTAAGAATCCAAGATACTTTTTACAATTTAATATAAATGATCATATGTGTATAAAAACTCATGGGAAAGAGATACTGCTTCATACTTTTCAGAGAAGAACATATTTATTTGGGTCGGAGATGGAAGGAGTAAGAGTTACACATAATTTATATGAAACAATATTATGTAACACGTAAAATAAATTAAAAAATATTTCTCAATATTTATCTATGTAGATCTGTGAACGATTCAAAAAAGATAAATTACTTGAATTAATGAGAGTTGTCAATCCACTCTTTTGGAATATGCATTACTGAAACGTCCATCAGTAATACATTTATAAAATACATGAATAGTCTAATGGAACATTTATATAAGTGTAAAGAGATAAATGGTGTTGTTGTTGAAGGTATATTGAAAAATAAGTCACTGAGTTCTTAGTCACAACATTTTTCCATGACTATGATAGAGAAATTTTGGTTTCTAGACAAGTCAAATGAAAAGGGTTCCATTAGAAGACTTTGGAAGAATATTTACTCAAGCAGTATTTTTCAAGACTAATTGAGCAAGTATTTTTGGCTATATGAATTGTGTCAAACTATGATCCTGGGATATGTTGAAGATGAGAGGGTATTTAATGTAATATCCTTTGTAAAATAAAAAATTTGTAACAAATTGGACATAAATTTATTAAGTTTTCTGAGATTTAATATATCCATTTACTTTGTGGAAACATTTCCTTATAAGAAATAACTTGCATTATGTAATTCACTTGTATAAAGAAGAGGAGTCGGAAACATTCTAACTGATCCATGGATCTGAAAACATCCACTGAACACACTACTAATTAAGTAGAATTCTAAGACACTTATGAACGGGTTACTCCAAGACTGTTTCAATTGCTAGAGACCTAATTTCTTGTCTACATTATTGACACTAATGACAAAATGATTTGATATATTGATATATTTCATATTGATTAATGATTATGAACCGTTCGTAATAGACTATGTTGTTTTACTTGTAACAAATTCCTTTTTTATATTTTGTTTTATTATTGTAATACAGACAATGATTTATTTAGATCCATCTTGATTTATGTGATTAATAATTTATATTTGCATAAAACATAAATATTTTCAAATATACACACACTAAACCTCAAAAACCATGCTTTACATCTCCAAATAGTAACATAAAATAACAATCATAGTAAGTAGAAATCTGATTACAAGTTTGCATATTAAATTGTTGAAAACTTTCAATAAATGTGATACAACACTAAATATAGTTCCAATTCATAATTAAACTTGTATTAATTCTAACAAGAGGTGGATTACTTTATCTGCCACACAAAATAAATATGTAAAAATTGGTTGGCCACTATATTTTAATTTCTATACCAGTGTCAAAATTTTGACAACACACATGTCACATGGTGAAACTAACTTTTTTTCAATTTTTTGTTGCAGGGGCACCTTGGTTTTTTAATAAATAATGTGGATTTTGTTAAGTTTCGATAGTGCTCTCTACTTAAAATTTTGATGCCTATAAATCCTACGTTGCACTATTTATATTTTGAATAATATTATTCTCCTTCCTCACAAAATTTCCTAATGATAAATTGATGGATCGACATTTATTTTTTCTTTTAGTAAGATATCTGGATCCATCTTATACTCCTTTATTATACTTCGCAATGTATTATTTTGTTAATTTAATAATAAAAGTTTTTCCTTCAACTATATAAAAGAATTCAAGCTTTTTTGGGCATTCGTCAAATGTGCATCAAATACAACTACTTATTTCTTTAAATTTTCTATATTTTTCTTACAAAACAAAAATTTATTAGTCTATTAGATAAGTTATAAATAATTTATTACAATTCTCATAATTTCACAAATTGTACGTGTAAAAGATGACCTACCACATCTTTCTCTATTTCTACATTTACAATTAAAACATTACTTTTGTCTCTAGCCCATTTGTTGTAGTATGCCTGGGCTTCAACATTAAAATTCTCCAACTTGTTTAACATTATCTCTAAAAATTCATCATCATAATCATTATTATATAAACTTTTGCTAGAATGAGTTTTAGTGAAAAAAATGTCAAGTCGTGTTGGTTTGATCTCTATGGAAGTGAGCAATGAATTCCTTTGAACATGATTATGGTATCATGTATTTATTTCTTTGATAAAAACTTTGGCCCTTTTCTCCCACGTGCACACTAATTTTACATCAGACACAACCAATTCCTGAATTGTGGCCCCCATACTATCTGATACCATATTTTTTACCATAAAATCTATCTTTTGATCATCTGTGAGTGGAATTTGACATGGTGGAGGAGGAGAGTCTAAGATTTCAAAAACATCATGTTGCACTTGTGGTTGAGGAGGTGGATTAATTTGTATCATATCATGGGTGTCAAAATAGTTACCCATCTTGGCCTCACCAATATCAAATCCCAAAAACTCATCATTGAGATTGATCTGATTCAAAATATGAGTACCTGTTACACTCAAGACTCCACCTAGTGAAAAACCTAGAAATTCTGAGGTTACGGGGTGAATTGTTATTGCGGAGTCGACACGAAACGTAATATTCCTCCCTAAAAATTTTATTTTTATTTGTATAGTGTGCGACGGTGTTACTTGACGCCTATTTTGAATCTGTTGTGGTTGTCTATTAACTACAAGAATAAAAGTATTAAAAAATTAAACATTATACCCTTACAAATACTAAATAAAACTTTTGCAAGTAAAAAAAAGATGTTAAACATTATAAATTACCTTGCATGCTTAGAGATGTGACCATTTAAACTTGTGACTGAGACTGAGTTTGATCATGATTGTCAAACTCAGAATTTCTAGAAAAAAAAATGTAGAAATATTAAAATACTTTATCACATATAGAATAGACATCTTGTTAATGATTCCTGTTGTATATATCTTCCCCTAGGTAGATATAGACAAGCAGAAGATTATAGAAATCAAAGAAGCTCAAAACCCTGACATTTATCCCCTTGGTGTACGGAAATGGCGCATGACAATGAGTGTCGACAGGGTAAAGGATACGCCCTTGGCGCATGGAAATGGCACATGACAATGAGTGTCGACAGGGTAAAGGATGCACCCTTGGCACACGGAAATGGCGCATGAAAATGAGTGTCAACAGGGTAAAGGATGCGCCCTTGGCGTACGGAAATGGCACATGACAATGAGTGTCGATAGGGTAAAGGATGCGCCCTTGGCGCACGGAAATGGCACATGAAAATGAGTGTCGACAGGGTAAAGGATGCACCCTTGGTGCATGGAAATGGCACATGATAGTGATTTCGACACACACATGGATGCGCCAAGGCGTGCCTTCAGGAGGCACAACAGTTTGAGCGCTGATAGGAAGCAGACCCTGGCGCAGATATTCAGATGGCCATAACTTTTGACTGGGAGCTCAGATTCATGCAAGGTTGGACTTTTTGGAAATATTACAAGGTCCTTTGTCCAACTACGACTGGATATATTTAATTGGGTGAGAACAAATTCTTAAAAATGCAAAATACAGTTCACCACTTTTGGGTTCGCTGGGGTTCTCACCTACCATCATTATGAGATAATTAAATGCAGTCTGGAGGTGGTTGGGGCAGATTTCGAATTCCTCTCTTCTCCCTCTCTTTTTCCTCCTATAAATTGTAAGGAGGGGCTTCTTTCTAAAGGTTGGACATTTTCTATTTTTTCCCTCCCTTCTTCTCTTTGGCAGGTGAACTTGTGGAGTTAAAACCTCCCATTTGAAACTGTAATGTAACTTTGCCTCTTGGCATTTTCCAGTGTGTTGTATCAATCTTTGGAGAAAATTAATGCATGTCTATGGATGATTCTCAACCCTCTCTGTGTTCATTTTCATCCTCCTGATCTTTCACTGTGAATCTGGTTATCTGTGCATGATCTTGCATTACGTTTTTTATGGTTTGTGTTTATTGGCAAGACAGGTGTTCTTCATTCCTTGGTGCATCACCTTTGTAGTTTAGGTTTTATTTTATGCATCTTCTTACCCTGTCTCCTTGGTAAGTTAGATTAGGTTTTTTAGTAAACCCTCTACATTTTTACGTATGCATCTGAACAGAGGAATAGGAACCGGCCTTCATCTGGAGAGCTTTTTTTGATTTCGCAAGGTCCCACACTTGGGAAAAGCTCCATGTTATGCAATCGCACTGAGAGTCTCAACCCATCGAGTTGTAGACATTCAGGGGTGCTGTGATTTTCCATCAACAGTTTTGGCATGCCCAGTGGGACCAAGAGGTCATTCCTTAGATTTGAAGGAATTTTCAAGAAATTCAGACTTAAAAAATTATAGGTTTTACAATTTCATATTTTCACCTTCTGGGCTGAACTTTGAAATCAATTTTAAAGGACTTAACTTGCTCGAAACAAGTCAAAATTTCACCAGTTGATAGATCGGGGGATAATATTCAAAAGGGTATTCTTAGATTTTTGATATTTTGACTTTCAAAACTCCATGGTTTTTTGAATTTTGGATTTCAGGTTTTCGGAAGTCTAGCATTTTTGGATTTTCGGGACTGTCATTCCAAATCAAATTCCAAAATCTAAAATCTCAAAAATATCAGGTCTTTTAAAATTCTATTTTTTTAAAATATTGTCAGGTTTGGTGTGTAACTTGGCAGAAGTCTACCTTTTGAGGCTCATTTTTTCTAACACATCTGGTGACTCTGAAGGGATAGAATTTAGCGGTGTAGCAGCACAAGTTGCCCAAGAACATGAGAAGAATTCGAACTAGGTCTAATACTCAAGAAGAGGGGCTATTTTTCCACTTGCAACTATCACCAGGAGGAGGAAGGAGGGGAAGAAGGATTCAAAGATCACCATCTCCACCTAACAGGACTTTTTCTACACCTCCACCTGGTAGGCCTTTTCTCGCATCGACTAGGGTTCTTAGGCCAATCATAATGGCACATCTACCACTGAATCCCTTTGTCAATTTCATGGGTAGTAGTCCACTTTCCCTAAATGCTCAGAATCAAATTCTAGTTGCAGCACTAAAGAATATACCCTATTTTACAGGAGAAAATCATACTACTCCTATTGATCACATCCAGGATATTGCTAATGCATGTTGTTAATTCATGAAATAAATGAAATGGATGTTGCAGTCAAGTTGTTGACTTCATCTTTCAAAGTTAAGGCCTTACAATGGTTTAGGAGCCTAGAAGCAAGGTCTATTACGAATTGGAACCAACTTTGTTCAGCTCTTTGCAACCAATTCGGGGATGAGGGCAGACAATTTGTCTTTATTGGAACAGATGACAACAATCAAAAGGGCTCCTAATGAACAAATGAAAAATTTCAACTTCAGATTCCAACGGACATGGGACAAGATTCCAATAGCTGTGACACCAACCACCGAAGGAGCATTCCTTTATTTCTTAAAGGCTATAAATTCAGACATAGCCATGATGATCTAATCAATGGGAGGAACAACGCTGCCAAGGGCCTACGACACAGCTATCAGAGTAGAGAACTATTTGATCTAAGCTGGCAAGCTTGCACCAAGGCCACCAATGCCTCTCTATCCAAATATGGGAAATTCTACAACCAGTCAAGCACCAGAATTGAATCCCATTCCAACTCCTAGAAATCAAAGCAATAATGAGGCGTCGACTTCTTCAAATACTTCAAAGGAATTGCAAGAGGTCATGAAACAACTGCAGAACATTGGAAATGAGCTAGTGACTATCAAAAGACAACAAGCTCAAAGTGCTAGACCGTATCAACCTCAAGCACAGTACCAAGCTAGGCCCCCATACCAACAAAATAGACCATCACCTCATGTTGCAAATCAAAACCAAAACAAAGGACAACGTCAAGTTGTCAGGCCATTTCGACCATATGATTCAAATGCAACTACATCCTCAAGAGCCTTGGTCCCGACACAAAATAACATGGCACAGGAGTACGACTGGTGTTACCCTTGCAATCTACCTCACAATCTATCAGCATGTTTCAATGGTGCACTAAATCAGGCCTTGATGGTGCAAACCATTGGTGTTCCTCAAGAACCAAGCCAGGAGGAGAATCAATAGCAAGAAATGCAACAAGAAGGACCTCCAATAGAAACCACATTGGCCAATTAGCAAATGGAAGACTTCTATGGAGTTAACCAACAGCCTTTTCAAGGCATGGCTGCCAACACACAGTCAAAGAAGAGAAATATAGGAGAGGGACAACCATGTAATCTAGTTGTTTCTCAGTCCACTCCTACACAACAAGGGGTCAGTAGACCAAACGCAACTCCAAATGTGCAAAATCAACCTAAGGTACCTATTGTAGCAACACATGCACCTGTTCAAGCTCCAGAAAAGGTTGCACCAAGTACGAGACAACAAAAGGACAATTCATCCCCTTTCAACATCATCGATCAAATGAAGAAGACACATGTGAAAATTTCCATGTGGGAGTCACTTATGATCCCAGGGCAATGAGATTTATTGCAAGCTGTAATGGCTAATTGGTCTGCCTCAAATGTATCTAACCAGGGACATGAGCAATTTCTCACTAATGCAATGCAACATGATGGGGGCCAGACAAGGAAAATTTTGAAGCCTCCACCATTCTATGTTTCGTTGATTGTTAGAAACCACTTGGTACACAACTACATGATAGATTCAGGGGCAAGTAGTTCAGTGATGCCAAAGCAAATAGCGGATCAACTGGGTCTGAAGTATGAGCCAGTGCTGAAAGGAGTAGTGCAACTAGATGGAACGGTAGTAGGAATAGTTGGGGTCATCAAAGGGTTAAGCCTAACACTACATTCATGTCCTAATGTTACAGTTCTACAAGATGTGTCTATGATTGACCTTCCGCCACTCTTTGCGTTGTGTCTATCAAGAGACTTCACTACAAAAATCGGTGGATATTTATCTGCAGATTGGTCACACATGTTTTTTAGGACAAGGTATGGAGCCAAAGCAATAATTAGGTCAGAACCAATTACCAATTTCCATATTGAGCCTCATGTACCAAATCCTATCAATGTAAATTTCTCGGCTTTTGATCAGGAGGAGTGTTCAAGTGATCTAGAAATAGGTACTAAGGTCAAGGGAATTCCTGATTTAACTTTGGATGAATGGGCAAACAAGAGTCATGAATTTGACCCATACAAGAAAATTGAAGAATCTGAATTGGGCATGTATTGTATACACGAAGAAAATTCACCCATTCCCGACATCATTCAGCCTGAACAAAAGGATGAAAACAAAGTTTGGAAATTATTTTTCGATGGTTCGAGAAGCAGACAAGGTGCTAAAGGTGGTGCAATGTTGATTTCAGCACAAGACAGCAAATATTTTTCAGCTTTTCATTTCCAGTTTTCCTGTTCAAACAACACGGCTGAATACGAAGCATTGATTCACAGAATTCATTGGACCAGGAAAAGGGGCATAAAGAACTTACAGGTGTTTGGAGATAGCGAGCTAATCGTCAACCAAGTTAGGGGACAACATGCTACAAAGAATGACTTGCTGAAGAGCTACAAGAATAGGGTATGGGACCTTATTGAGGATTTCAAAGCTTTCAACATTGTGTCCATACCCAGGAAGAAAAATGAAGTTACAGATAGGCTCACAGTAGTTGGAGCAACATTTGATGTGGTTGAAAACATCAGAAGGGGAAAAACATAGCCATATATCCATGTGATTGTGCGGCCAGTAGTTCCAGATAATAACACAAGCTGGCAGGTGTTTGAGAACAATCAACAGATCGTCAATTTCTTACAAGAAGAGGCTGAATTCTCAGCTAGGAATCAGGAAAGATTAGAGTAGCAGTATGGGGATCAAGTAGTGCAGCTGTGGATAAACAAGCTTGCTAAGGGTTTAGTAACATTGGATTCTATCTTCAACCCTAACGACCAGTTCCATAAGGAAAAGGATAACATACAGGTCAAGAGAGAAGATTCAGAGCCAATTCCAGTTGGGGAAGGAAAAGCACTTCAAATTGGTAAAGTGGCCACTAAGCAGGAGAAATCAGATTTCATACAACTTTGCCAAGAATTTCCAGATGTCTTCGCTTAGAGATATGAAGACTTAAGAGAATTCGATCCAAATTTGGCACGACATAGCATAGAATTGGATCCAGATGCTAAGCCCATCAGGCAGAAGCAGAGACCAGTCAACCCTCACATTGAACCTCTAATGAAGAAAGAGCTAAATAAGCTAATAGAGGCAAGCATTATATTCCTAATCAAGCACTCAAGCTGGGTTGCAAACTTAGTTCTGGTCAGGAAGAAGAGTGGAGAAATCAGGTTTTGTGTGGATTTCTGAGACCTAAACAGGGCATCTCTCAAAGACCATTACCCACTTCCTTCAATGGAACAAATATTGCAAGTAGTATCCGGTTCAGAGAGATTCTCTCTCCTAGATGGCTACTCAGGGTACAATCAGGTGATGGTGAAAGAAGATGACCAATTCAAGACGACTTTCACCACCAAATGGGGGACCTATGCCTACAAGAAAATGCCATTTGGGCTATCAAATGCTGGAGCCACCTTCCAAAGGGCAATGGATATGGCATTCAAGGGGTTGATCAATAAAATGCTACATCACTGTATTCTCAAAAAATGCAGCAGATCACCTCTGTCATTTGAGGCAAGTATTTCAGAGATGTAGAAGATTTGGGGTATCATTGAATCCCAAAAAATGCATATTCTTGGCTCACGAGGGAAAACTTCTAGGCCATATTATTTCAAAGGAAGGGTTGACGATTGACCCAGAAAGAGTTGAAGCAATTCGAGCATTTCCATTGCCAAGTCATAAGAAGGCTCTTTAAAGCTTCTTGGGAAGGATCAATTTTGTCCGTAGATTTGTTCCAAATTTTGCTGCTCTTGTGAAGCCAATAACGCTGATGTTAAAGAAGAGTATGGCATTTAAGTGGACATCTGAAGGCAAGGCAAGTTTTGAGGCAATAAAAGAGGCTATATCTCAAGCTCCGACTCTCGTCAATCCAGACTTCTCCAAGGACTTCGTGCTATATGCCTTTGGTGGTGGGGACACGATTTCTGCAATCCTGGTACAACAAAACAAAGGAGGATTAGAACAACCAGTTGCTTTTTTCAGTCAAGGCTTGGAGGAATACAAAACTAGGTACTCTTTCATTGAAAAGCATGTCCTTGCAGTAATCAGGAGCTTAAAGAAATTCAAGCACCTAGTCTCGAACAACAAGATCCAATTATTGGTCTCTCATGCGGGAGTCAGGGACTTCCTTCTAAACAAGGATCTGAATGAGAAACGTGTAGAATGGATAACTCATGTCATGGAATATGACATCGAGATCAAGGTCACCAAACTAGTACGTGGGAAGGGACTATGTGAAGTAGCTAGCCTTGAGTCAACAAGTTGAAGCAGGAGAGATGAAAAAGAGACTGCCTTGGTACTACAGGATGATCAAGAACAAGAAAATGATGATGTGCCTACTCCTTGTTTGACTCAGAATATGATACACTTCCTACAGACAGGCCTATGCCCCCCAGAAATGAGCAAAGCAAAGAGGAGATACTTCAGATTACAAGCCATTCCATATGTGCTTGTTGATGGTATTTTGTTTAAGAAAGACATCAATGGAGTTATATTGAGGTGCATTGGGACAAATCAAATTAAAAGGGTGTTATGAGATTTTCATGATAGAGATTCTAGAGGACATTTCGCCCCATGAGTAACAACTCTCAAGATAATGAAAGCAGGGTATTATTGGCCGACAGTCTTCAGTGACTGCTATACATGGATAAGAAAGTGCAAGAAATGTGCACTCTTCACAGGCAAAGAAAGACTAGCAGCACTTCCATTGCACCCAATTCTGGTTGACCAACCATTTATGCAATGGGGATTGGACTTTGTCGGGATCATCAATCCAAACTCAAGCCAAGGCCACAAGTGGATTCTCATGGAAACGGACTATTTCACCAAGTGGACCGAAGCAGCAGCGCTCAAAGAAGCAAATGAGTCTAACATACTAGACTTTTATGAAGGAATAGTGACTAGGTTCGGTGTGTGCCGGCCACTATCATATCAAACAATGCATTGACATTTATAGGTTCCAAGATTACAGAATGGGCTGTCAAGAATGGAATCTATTTGAGCACCTCTTCAAATTATTACCCGCAGGGTAATGGACAGGCAGAGTCCACGAACAAAAATTTGCTAAGAATCATCAGGAGGACTCTGGATGAAAACCAAAGAACATGGCATACCAAGCTAAAATCAGCATTATGGGCTGAAAGAATAACACCAAAGAGGTCTACAGGTAATTCCCCTTACAAGTTGTTCTATGGAAAAGCAGCAGTATTGCCTATATCATTAGAACTGCCTGCATTAGAGTTCATGAAGCAGTTGGAGTTGGCTGAGTTTGAACCAATGGAGGCCAGGTATGTAGAGTTGATGGAATTGGAAGAAATTAGAGAACATGCAATTCAAACAATTGAGAAAGATCAGGCCTTAGTAAAAATATGGTTTGATAAGAAAGCAAGAGCAAGGACTTTCAAGGAAGGGGACTTAGTTCTGAAATGGGATGCAAATCGGGAAAAGCCAGGAAGGCATTCCAAGTTTGATGCCATTTGGAGTGGCCCCTACATGGTCACGGGATGTAAAAGTAGTAATGCCTTCCAATTATCTACATTGGATGGAGAAGAATTCCCGATTCCGGTTAACGGAATCCATCTTAAACATTACTACTAAAAGGAAAAGGTTTACCCTTGTAAATATTATCCTAGATTTCAATTCCTCTAAGTGCGTATACACATTATCTTGTTGTAGTTAGGTTTTTGTTTCCCTAAGTGCTCCAGCATAGGTTTTGTTGCTCTCAGGTTATTTTCTACAGTTCAGCATGCTCTCGAAGAAGGAGTTACAATATCAGGTTCGGGATCAGATATCAGGTTGGTTTCAAGTTATTGACTCCATGCCCAATGGATTGCAAAAAGGCCACTGATCTTCTACCTAGCAGGTAGGTAATCCCATTGAGTCTCCAAATTGTTGTATATATCTTCCCCTAGGTAGATATAGACAAGCAGAAGATTATAGAAATCAAAGAAGCTCAAAACCCTGACATTTATCCCCTTGGAGCACGGAAATGGTGCATGACAATGAGTGTCGACAGGGTAAAGGATGCACCCTTGGCACACAGAAATGGCGCATGACAATGAGTGTCGACAGGGTAAAGGATGCGCCCCTTAGCGCACGAAAATGGCGCATGACAATGAGTGTCGACAGGGTAAAGGATGTGCCCTTGGCGCATGGAAATGGCACATGAAAATGAGTGTCGATAGGGTAAAGGATGCACCCTTGGCACACATAAATGGTGCATGAAAATGATGTCGACACACACACGGATGCGCCAAGGCGCACCTTCAAGAGGCGCAACATTTTGAGTGCTGATAGGAAGCAGACCCTAGCGCAGATATTCAGATGGCCATAACTTTTAACTGGGAGCTCAGATTCATGCAAGGTTGGATTTTTTAGAAAGTTTACAAGGTCCTCTATCCAAATATGACTAGATATCTTTAATTGGGTGAGAAAAAGTTCTTAAAAATTCAAAATACAATTCGCCACTTTTGGGTTCGCTGGGGTTCTCACCTACCATCATTATGAGATGAGTTAAGTGCATTCTGGAGGTGGTTGGGGCAGATTTCGAATTCCTCTCTTCTCCCTCTCTTTTTCCTCCTATAAATTGTAAGGAGGGGATTCTTTCTAAAGGTTGGACATTTTTCTGTTTTGTCCCTCCCTTCTTCTCTTTGGCAGGTGAACTTGTGGAGTTAAAACCTCCCATTTGAAACTGTAATGCAACTTTGCCTCTTAGAATTTTGCAGTTTGTTGTATCAATATTTGGAGAAAATTAATGCATGTCTGTGGATGATTCTCAACCCTCTCTATGTTCATTTGCATCCTCACTGATCTTTCACTATGAATCTAGTTATCTGTGCATGATCTTGCAATGCATTTTTTATGGTTTGTGTTTATTGGCAAGACAGGTGTTCTTCATTCCTCGGTACATCACCTTTGTAGTTTAGGTTTTATTTTATGCATCTTCTTACCCTGTCTCCTTGACAAGTTAGATTATGTTTTTTAGTAAACCCTCTGCATTTTTACAGTATGCATCTGAACAGAGGAATAGGAACCGGCCTTCATCCAGAGAGCTTTGTTTGATTTCGCAAGGTCCCACACTTGGAAAAAGCTCCATGTTATGCAATCGCACTAAGAGTCTCAACCCATTGAGTTGCAGACATTCAGGGGTGCTGCGATTTGCCATCAACAATTCCTTCTAGTATATTAGTTATAAATGTAATATAAATACCCGTAGAAAATTTTGAAGGAAATATGGTGGTGGAGGTATCAACCCCCTATTTTTTCTCTGTTGAGGAAATAAAACCAGGGTCAATTCCACTGAATCCATATCAAAATCACCAGTGGCCTCTGGTAGGGTTTTACCCTGAGTAATAACCTCCTTATGAGATATTGCAACTACAATTATTCTCTGTAGAATATAAAATTATTGTTATTATTGCATTTAAAAATAATTAACTGTTATAATGTTAAAATTAATTGTTATGGGTTACTTGTTGTTCTTCAACTAAAATACCAATAAATAGCAATTTTTCATTTATTGCAGTTGGAATTTGTCTATTCTACAATTGGTGGAAAGATTCTTGATAGAAATAAAGTAGATAATTGGCACAAGAAAACACAGTATTGGATTTATTAGATGCATTGATACAGGCAAGGGCATTGTTGACATCTATTTTAATTCAATTGGACAAATATGTGTACTAATAAAAATTTTTCCTCGCCGGTGTCTAAAATAAATACTTAACTGCTCAAAATAGAATGTTCCCGGATATGTGCTGCAACATAATATTAGATTGAAAGAGTGATATCATTATAAGAAATAAATTATTTATAACGCCTTGTATAACAAGGCCTCTTTTTAAATTATTAACTGCAGCTGTAAAAAGATACAAGATAAGTGATATGTTTGGGTAGTCAAGTAATATAAAGAAAATTAAAAATTAAAAATAAAATTGTACCATAAACTTGTACATTGTAATTAGATTCCAAGTATTTTTTTCTTCATCAATTAGGAAATCGTTTGAAGTCACAAGCATTTGGTTTTTAAAAGATTACCCAGTTAATCGATGGACGTCCATGGGTTCCACACGAAATGAAAATGTATGATCCATTAGGGGGATGAAAAACTTTCCATCTACCTAGTGGTAAGAATTGATCAGGTAATCAAGGATGGTATTATATGTTTTGAATTAGAGTATGTTGAAAAGCCCCCCATGAATTTTGTTTTATGCATCCAGTATTTAGGTGTATCTTTTAGTTTCATCAATGTCATAATCTGAGGGAGCATGATATTTTTATACTAGAATTTAGAGGTAGGAGGAACTATGGAGCTAGCCATTGTTGAAATCTTTGGAAATTGGTGTAAAGGTTCTGAAGAGGGAGAATAAATACGGTAGGTGCATGTTGGTTTTGCATAAATTTGGAGATAATGCTATAGATTTATAAAAATTTATGGAAATAAATAAATAAATGAACCTTGTAGGGATATATATAGGGCTTGGGTTCATGGGGAGGACACGTGGCAAAAAAATATAGGTGGAGAGTTTCAAGGAAACACATTTTTGGGGAATCATGCACGTGCTAATCCATACAATATGTCTTAAATGATTGGATCTCATGGTCTGTCTAAAAGGTAAAAACCCACCACACATACTAAACCATCCAACATGGAAGAGATAGGTGTCCAACCTGATCCATCCAACAGGAAAAGTATGATTGTCCAATAGTGAAAACATGACCATCCAATAGGGAAGAGACAACCAACTAACAGATTATAGATGACCTTCCAATCTAACCCTTCCTATAGGGAAAAGGAGACCATTTAATAGAGAAGAGACAATCATCTAATAGGGAAGTGGATGACCAACTTGGCATGTCCAATAGAGAAGAGATGATCATCCAACCTAGCCTTTCAAAAAGGAAGAGATGCCTGTCTAACAAAGAAAAAATGGCCATTTAACTTGACCTGTCCAAAAGTGAAGAAACTATTGTCACATCTATTAGTGGATAGATGACCATCCAAAATCTATAAAACTATGTGAAACCATAGAAAACTACATGCTTTCAAATCACCTTTACCATGAAACGGTTTTTTAGATATTTTCCATTTTTTCGAAAGTCCATTTCAGAGATTCACCACCATTCTATAATATTTTTTTGGAGGTCTTAAATTGAACCCTGACATTCGTATACATCCACTCGGGGGGGCACGCTTCTTCTATCACACTCACATTACATATCACTCCATCTCACACATTCACAACATACTACATATCTTGGTTGCACATATTCTTTCTTTCTTATACTTGTTACATGTACATTTTATTTCACATGCTAGACATATACTTTATATGTCATTGTATTTTTTATATACACATGCACGCTCACTTATTCTCTAGTTGTGAATATAGAAATTCTATAGATCATTACACACAACATGGATGTTTGGCACTGTACCTCTTACCATTCCTACTAAGGCTCCTAGGGGAATCTAATTTCATACACACTACATATGCTATTGTTTCATTTTATAATATTTCATATTCATACTAGCACACAACTCTATCAGACCATACACACTTTGACATACTTTTTTATCTTTCTAACATGCTAACGGGTGCTTCATGTGCAACATTTTCCTTACAGGAACTATTTTCCACCATGGTTGTTTGATACTTTTCTTATCATTGTTTTCCATTGTTTTCCATTGTATGCCATTTTTTGCGTGATTTACCCTATATCTTTCTTGTTTGTTTTTTATATGCTTTTGACCGTGTCATCCTTAAGTGTCTTGTGAAATTATGAGTAATGTACCATGTTTGAAACCTATTTTTTGTGGTTTACATTGTCTTCTTGTTAGGAAATTAGGGATAAAATATGGGGAATATTCCCTCACAAAATCTCAACAGTAGAAACTAATACGCAAAAAATATTATAGATCTCAAATAAAAGTGTAGAATAAAATAACACAACACAAAGAGATAATATTTAACGTGGTTCACCCAATTTTGGCTACATCCACCAAGAATCACTTGCTCATATTTTATTACAAGCCACCACTCTCTCAATACAATACCCAGATCTATTTGGAGCTATGCTCAACAAAATCTACAAAATTCACACCCGAATTCAAAACACATCTGCAATGGTACATTATGCCTACCATATGTATAAAACCATATAAGTAGACAACTGCTCGAGTAGTTTTACAAAACCATGGGTATCAAAACCATGGGCCAAAACCATCACATAAACCTATGGGTCAAAAATCCCACCCATATGAGAAAAACACGTTTCCCGGTATATCGGGCACGTTTTAAGGCCAAAAACAAAAAATTGGGGCTGCACTCTTGAACCCCTACTACTGGGGGTTGCCGCCCCTGGACCCCTGCTCGGGGCCCACCCTGGCCCTGAACCCTGGTGAGAAAATTGTGGAAAGCATATAGTACTCTTAGTGTACAGTCTTCAACACTTTCACACATGAAAATAGGCTCCACACCCTAACACTTCTCACTTGCTAGATTACACATTTTATTCTAAATGTGTATTCATCTTGATTATACTAACACATGTTTCTAGCCACTTTTTTTGCATGTGTCTTGATTTTTACTAAGCACATCCCCCCTGTAGGGTATCCGTTTCAATTTAGTATCTTGTCCTTTCCTTTGGGCCACATCCTCCTAGTGAATTTACATGCACCGCAAATGATGGGGTATATATTATGTGAATAAGTCACCCCATATAATAGTACAGAGTTACTATTCAAATATTCACAACATAGAATCAAAACAGAGTTACAAACACATAATGACCTAGGTCCTCAGTTTATTATAGATGTCAATACTTAGATATAGACATGAGAAACTGAGTTCCCATGACCCTTCTTGGGTGCCTATGACCAGGGGGTGGTTATAGAATTTTTCTCATATCAACATGGTTTGCAACAGTTTACAAAGTAGCATTCACATTATATTCATAGTCCTCCAACAATCAGAATGCATTATACCTTCATTTTCTACTTGGGTCAAACTGAATCAAACTTGATCAAAAATGAACAAATATGGATCACACCATCTGTAGTGGTGTATACATATCAGGAATTAGTCAGGGATGGAGAATAACACTATACCTTTCTCCCCAACACTTATTTTTTCATGGTGTGTGATTGCCCAAAAAACTCACACTTGGCATGATATCTCCTGAAAAAATCACTCTTGACGTGATATCACCCAAAAACTTTTTCTTCTATAACATTTTCAAGATCCTTTCTATTCTTTTAACTCGTCATGGATCAGGTGCACATGTTCCTTTTACTATTTTTTTGCATTTTTACATACGTTTTGCATACTTGGATCAAAATTTTCACATATACACAACTTTGAATACTCTTTGAGATCTTATTTTATAGGTTTATTCTTAATACACAAAAATAATCCACCCTTCATCAAGTGAAAATGACAGTACGTATAAATGCAACATAACACATACACTTTCACCCCTAGGGTCACTTCCTCTTCTTTAGCTTCCATACTTCACTTATCACTCCACACTTTTTCTTATCTCCTTGGAATGATTTCACCATTGATCTACATGGTTATCAAGTGCACATCTCTTATCTAATTTATGTTATCAAGTATCCACTCAAAAACATAAAGTGGGGGTAAATGTACACACTAAGTCACGCACTTGGGTACATTTCTAGGTCATAATCACATACCACTATTCATATGATTCCTAGCAAGAAAACTAGTACTTGATGGATGTATTTGGCCTCTTTGCTTTATTTATTTCATTCTATGTGTTAGTACACCTCACTTCCTAGTATGAATTTCACTACTTTATCTTTCTTGGCTCTAGACACCAATGCCCAATAAGGATGTCAGTTCCCAGGTGTCCTCGTCGCCTCTGGGTGCCCTCGACCTTTTTGTATCTTACTTACCCATTTTGGGCCTCTTTTATCTCTTGGACATATTGTTTTCTTATGGGTTGACCTTTTAGTTTTCAATTACGAAGTTGAAAGAAGGGAATCATATAGATATAAATCTATGTGACCATAATAAAGTACCAAGCTCTAAGCATCTACTATCATCACCTAAGGTTGCATGCAAAGGCATTCTAAGAGCATCAAAGCATCTATCTATCACTCACTCAAGGGATAAGGAAATGAATTAATTTTCATGCATTTCATAGGAGGGTAATTTCATTTTGACATCTACACATATATTTACATTGCTACATATAGCTATTAATCGCTATTGAGTGCGTCTTGCACAAGAGCTTCATAGGGAATGATTCTACACACACACACACATAGAACTACATAGAGCATGAGATGTAGTGCAATGCTTGGTCATAAGTTCACTCTATTTGGTGCCCATTGTGGTTAGTACGACTCCCCATTTGTAATTTTTTCTTTTTTAATATTTGATGTGTTTTGGGATTTTGTAGGACGTTATTTGTTTTAAAGGTTATAGGAAAACTCTGCGATCAACCATTGACATACATGCAACCAATAATGAATATTAGGGAACATATTGAAACACTAAAAAATTAGTTTCTAAGGTTTTTCATAGTCGTGGGCACCAAAAATTAGTCTCCAATGTCTAGGTGCCCCTGACCCAGTCTATGCGTCCCAATCCAAGCATATCCGATAGTTCTGTAAATTTCTAAGTGCAGTTATGACAAATTACTCCTCATGTTCAAAAATTTTCCATCCTAACACACTTTGGGATTTATTACAAAATCAACTAAGTCCTCTATCCTATATCTTGCACCTAGGGTTTCATATTTATTTAGCTTATTGTGTATCATAATTTTAATTCATTTCTTATTATTGCATTGTGACTCTGCATTTAGGGTTTTATAAATTTTAATATTTTTTAAATGACTAGCAGAACTACATGAGGCTTGATCCTACAATGAAGGCATGTAGTGGAGTACTTAGATTAGTTCAATAGTTGGGAATCCAATTACCAAGGGTAGTGTAACCTCACCACACATACATGTGTTCTCATTTTGGTTTGCTAATGTTATGATAAAGGGTTCTATAGGTTTATAAGGTTTGTACTTTGTTATAGGTGATTATAGGTCATCAGAAATTTGTGAAAACAATATTGATGTACCAAAAATGCCATTTATGGGAAAACAAAGCATATAGGAAGTTCCAGACCTAGACTGTTTAAGGGTCCATGAGTGTATAGATCTAGGTTAGGAATGTACAATTCTAATTTGGAATGCATAGTAGTTGTATGGTCATACCCCTTAGTTTCCAATTTATAAATCAATAATGAAGCATTTTCAATATTTTATATATGTGTTTCATCATTATACACATCCATATCCTCCTTATTATGACTTGTACAACTAATATTATTCGTCCTCTTATGTATTTGAAGATTTACTTATATAATATGAATTTTTACAAGTTTGAAAGAATTATTCGTACTATGAATGGTTAATTTTGGAAGTTAATTGAATAGAATAGTCTACCTATTACAAACCATTACATCCTTTTTAACATTGTGCATTTTCATAACATATATTTAATTAAGGTGTTTTTGGTTCCCAATCTAACACTCCATATAGACTTGAAGATCAATATGCATAAAACAAGGAGCAAAGAAGAATGGTGGATTTGTAATTTTTTATTTGTAGTAGGGGATGGATCCATATTCATTTCATGACCTAGTCTATGGATATTACAGGGAAGCACTAAAACAAGGGTATTTTTTTTCACTTGGTACTTTATGGATCTTCCTGAACCAATGTGAGAGGACCTAAGGGGTGGCTTGAAAGAGGGAGGTAAATACTATGTTTCAAACCCTCTAACTTGTTGGAACCTCAATCTAAGATCAAATACAACCACAAAATGTAATTCTCATTCAAAATAATTGTCATAAAATCATTACAAACACTTAATACATCATACGCAAGCCACTAAAGACATACTTAGGGTGATAACAAGAATCATTTTGAAGGAATCAAAATATACACAAGATGTTGAAGTTTTAGGTAGATATCATGTTGAATCAACAATAAGTAATGAAATCTATAAGGGTAGGGAAATGGGTAGTGTAAGATGAGATGAAAGGGGATGAAGATGGTAGGAAAGGGGAATAGTGAGAGGAAGTAGCGATATTAACCACTTTGTCTTGATAATTCTTCATGATTTCAAACCTGGTATCAAAGGTAAGACACCATCCAAAGGTTATTTACCCTCATGGACACCCAAGTAAGGTAAATAGTGTATAATAACTCTTAAAACCCCAAAAAAGACACCTGAGAATAAAGTCTCATGTACTCATCACAACAAATTTTCAATAGCAAAGGACACTCTAAGGCAAACATGTATGCATTTTTAGAAATTGTAAAAAGGGAATTTATAATTGAAGCCAATGATTTAAGGTAACACGAAAATCTAGAAAATGCTCAGTGCCCAATCAAAAAATAAATTGTAAAATAATTCCCTATAGTTATTTGGTATGATCAACAAATAATTATAGAGGAGAATTGAAATTTATTAATTTAAATTTGTTTACAAGAAGGAACATCAAAATTGTAGATGAAAGAAAGGTTTTATGTGTTCATTTTCAAGGTTGATAACGGAAACATGTAATAATGAGTCTCAAAGCCTGCTAATGGTTGTACAACATCAACCACCTTAACATAAACCTATAAATGACAATCAAAATTTATTAATTCTTTGTAAATATGCTTCACAAACATAAACCTACACTTCTGAATTGGAAACCCCATAAAATCCAACCATAATCTCTAGTGAAGGGAATCCTTCACTTATTTATACAACAATGGAAAATCATAAAGGAATATCCCATAAATTATAATAAGAGGACTATGATCATGTTGATTGGTGATTTGTGTGCTTAGGGAGTAAATCAATGGAAAATCGTATAATCAAGAAGAAGGATGAAGAAAACATTACCAAATGTCCATTTCACGTCACTTTGAGTAAAAACCTTGACTTTGTTGGGTGAAATGAAATAATGTTTCCTTCTAGAAGTATCTCATGGCGGAGGGGGATTAATCATGGCATATTAAACAACAAACGACATCAAATGACTTTTGAAAATGACGTTTAATAGCCAAAAATTTTGTAATCAAAATATCAGGAATTAGTTCACCTTTTTTTCAAAATTTATCTCTTTGGAAAACCTTCTCCAAGATGTTCCCAATGCACTTAGTTTGAGGTGAAATAGATGACTGAATTGAAAGTTATGGGTAAAAATAAAAACCCTACCATTCCCCATAAAACTTCCTTATTTCACAGATTCTAGGATAATCTACCTTTGCTTCATAAATTTCTGATAATTCATTTCAAACTATGACTTTGGTTTAATATTTTAGGTTTATCACATACTTTTATTGTTTTTTGGGGCCTTCATTGTATCATGTCATTCTCTGTGTTTCATGGTTTATGCCTTTGTTGCACTAATTTCGTTTTATTCCATAGCTTCATCAACTCCATGGAACACTAAGTGTTTGATGTCTGCGAAACACCAAATTTCATTGTCCAGTGGATTTGTTAGTTTTACTCACTTAGCCTTTTGATACTCCCTCACTTACTATTCTTATGTTAATATGATGTAAATGCTCATCCCCCTATTGATGCTAAAAATATCTGATTCCCTTGTTATGTGACATCATTTCCCTATGACCATATTTCTTTTTTCTGTGACTTTTTTAACTCTACAGAAAACTATACTATAAGAAACCCATAGAAAATTAAGTTCTTGTTCTGTGGCATCTATACTTGGTTGCATTCTAACTTATTTATTCTTTACAACTTCTTGTAACACTTTCTCTAATAATTTTTTCCTCTTATGAGTGGAATACACCATTTGTTTCATGGAAATGACTAATTCTATGGAACACTATAATCGCCAAGTCAGTAAAGCACTAAGTTTCTTCACCTCTTTTGTTCCAAAATTTTCTATTTTTCCTCAAAACCCACGAAAAACTACATTATCTTCAATCCATGGAATACTACTCCTTGAAAGCCATAGAACACTGTAACTTTTTTAAATCATCAAAATCAAAGGGAAAGTCAAGTTGTAAGTGCAAATCCACATTACATGGTTGTAATATGACAGAAACATAACTCTGAGGATCAAGGAACCACTAAGTAATTTGTAGAACAAATGGAACAAATGAGGAAAATGACAAGGTCACTTCAATATGTTTTGAAGGGTTTTCAAAATATGGGGATCAAAATGGGCACAACATTAGCTCTAGCTTAGGGATGGACACCCCCAACGGGTATCCAAAGAACCACATAAAAAATCATGGAACTAGACGAGGTACCTATCCATTGGGAAATAAATTTAAATGGGTAAACAATGGGTTTTTTTCATTTGTAGATCACATGAGTTACAAAAACCTAACAAAGATAACAAAAAGGGACAACAGAAACACAAAACAAACTCAGGAATAGAAAAAAAATTAGGACTATATAATGTAAAAATGGAATGATTTTGGGATATACCTAATCTAAGAAAAAATTGGGATGCCTACCATTAACATGAAACTCAAGTATTTCACCATACAAATCTCTCAAGAAAAAGTTATGCTCTCCAATTGTGACATCTATGAAATAAAGGCCTATTAAGCAACTTAAAAATTTACCTTCTTACCCTTATCTTCATGCATGCTATCATATAATAACACCAAGTTTTAAATATAAAAACTTGTTAGATAAAACTTCTTGTCAAATATCTTCTTCAGTTTTTCCTTGAACTTAATGTGTCTCTAGTGGGATTCTCTCCTAGCCTGATCAAGTTCAAAAATCTAGTTGATCCTTGCTATATAAGGATAAATTCCTTCTTCCTCTCCAAGATATTGCATGAATTGATATACTGATAAATTTAAATGAATATGGATAGATACTTGGGTGTCATTAACTATCTCAAATGGGCTCTTTCCAATTGAAATTTTGGGCATGATTTTATCATCCCATACTGAAAATTTCAATTGCTCACCCCATTTATTATTATTAACCTCAAATGTCCTTTTGATTATTTTGAGCAAGTTCTTATTGCTTGAATAAAGTTTCCAATTTCCTTGGGGATTATAATTGGAGGCATAATTTAGGTTTGTCTCATATTCTTTACAGATTTCCACAAGAGATTTATCTCTGAAACTCATGGAATTATCCACACCTAACTTGGCTAGGACACCAAAACTACAAATTATGTTGTTCAAATGGAAGTACATGACCACTTGTGGAGTACCATTCTTGGTGGGGATTGATTTATACCACTTAGTGAAGTATTTTGTAGCAACCAAAATCCACTTGTAGCTTATACTAGATGCCTCTATTATTTTACTAATCAAATCTACTCCCCATTTTCTAAAAGGAGACACAACTAAAATGGGCTAAAATGAAAGGGATCCTGAAGATTTTATATTACCTTAGAAATGTTGACACCCTTCACACCTTCTCACAACTTGAACAACATCCCTAAAAAGAGATGGCCACCAATACCTTTCCCTCAAAATATTATGAATGGTTACTTTAGCAACATAATTGCCACCAAAAAATCCTATATGGAACTAATTGATCAACTTAAGGGCTTTGTATTCAATTATACATCTCAATAAGACCCCTTCTAGATTCTTCCAAGCTAATTTTTTTTAATCAAGATGTATTTTTGGGAAACCAAATTTGATGTACTTATTTGATTCTTATCTAGGTTAAAAGGACAATTCAAATTCTTCAAGTAACACATAATTTATTTTTACTAAATGGAAACACATCTTTTCATGACGATCACTTAACTCATTATGTTTTCAAAATAATTTTTCATGAGAACAAACTAGTTGATTTTCACCAGTACTCTAGGACTATATCCCTCTTTTTGTGATGGGGAGGATCTCATTTATTGAATGCAGATGAAAAAATATCATGAGTGGTTGTAAATATGGGGATCACACAAGATTACTCTAATAGACATGGAAAATTTATTGCACCTAGTGCAAGGGTGGAATTATATTGAGATGTGAGGTAAAGGGAGTGAGAACTTTGAGAGAGGGGGGTTAATCTTGTAAATAGGCACTAACAGTTTTTTACAAGATTTAATAATAATTAATCCAAACATAATTAGAAGAAAGAAACTTTACTAGCAATGTCAAGACATAATGAATCATGAACACAATATTTCATTAATCCATCCATCAAAGGCTCTAACACCTTTATTGGTTGTATAATATTGTCATGCACACAAAGCTGAAAAGTAGAGAGATGGCAGAAACATAGAGAAAATGAATGGAAGAATGCTATCTTTTATTTAATTTTTAGTTGTGCAATAACTATCTACTCATATAATCACAACTGAGAACCCTTTGGAATGAAGGAGTCATACAATATACAGATTTTCAAAAAGACTCTTCACCTACCCCCCATGAATTTTCACTCACCCTTACAACTTGTGACCTTTCATATCCCTAGGAAAGAAAGTGAGTCCCTTTTTATTAATTAGAAAAGACTCATTACAATGCTTGACTATAGCTCACATTTAAATGAATAAGAAAAAAAGGTTAAAATTGAACCTTCTTAATGAATAAATAGAACATGAGAGAAGAGAATAAGGGGGGAGAGAGGAGAAGGGAGATTGCTATGATGAACAAGATGTGACATTTACTGATGAAGATCCACCTACTGTAGGACTCTACAAGTGTTCTCCTGGAGAGATATATATTCCTTCGAACTCTTTGTTGAAATGAGACATTGCAGGTTTTACTTTCTCCACTTGAGGAATGTACATGAAACACAAGGCCTTGATCTACTTTTTAGAAGTATTGTTGATGATTTTACATTTCTTGAACCAAACTTGATGCTCCTTTACAATGTTGGAAATAAGACATAGGATCTCTATAATTGATTTTAAGGTGTCCTCATTGAAGGATAAATGATATCCTACCTCTCTTATGACTAGTTCCTCAAATGGATTCAAAATATCATTCACCAAAGAATTCTCATTCATCAAAGAATTCTCATTCACTGAAGAATTCTCATTGACTGAAGGTGCTCCAAGTTTATGTACTTACTTGATTATGTCCTCTTGTATCTATGAAGTGATCTCATTACATGAATAAATCTCATAAAGAGCATGATTCAACATGTCATATCGGATAACCAACTCCCAAGACCAAATTTGAGACATGTTCTTAGATATAGAATTGAACACCTTTTTTTCCCACCAATACAAGAGAATCGAGGTTTCCCATCTCTTTCACTAGTGGAAAAACTTGATCCCAATGCTATTTTTCATTCTCAATTTATTCTTTAGTCATTCTTACTTTTTCATTAGTGAAAAACATGAACTCAAATAGAAAAATAATCTCTAGAAATAAGGTTTTACCTTTCTCAAGGATTTTGTCCACCCACTTGTCATTGGTTTTCCCTTGAATTGTGTAGCCATGTACCTTCTTGATTAAATATGGATAAAATATTATTATTAGAGTGACATATTCAGCTAAGAGAGATGGGATTACACTCAGATACATGAACGATTGAACATATGAAGTGAGAGTTCTCACATGTTCTTCTAAATGTTTAATCTTTCCTTTGTATTCTTCATTTCTTGTATGAAGGTGAGTGGTAGATTCTTGGAATAAATGATAATCTCCATCATGTGTTTCTGGTCCCAAGGGAATTTTTTTCATCTCATCATCTGATGGAATCATCTCCCCAAAAATAATAACTACCTTCTACCGAGAAACTTCTACATATTGATTTCCTAAGGAACCACTGAAGAAATGGGAAGTTTTCCAAGATTTATCACCTTGCTTTACTTTCAACATTCTTAAAATATCTTGAAGTTATGACACCACTACTTGTTTTAATATATGAGTCTCACCTCCGATCAAATCTTGGATCCATGGAAAAACCGCTATTATAACATGTTCGACACTAGGCATGATTTTAATATTAGGCTCAGTATGAGCCAATATCTCCTACATTCGGTGAGTCAACTCTATAGCGGAAGAAGAGATTCTTGGAGAATTATGTGGAATTATAGGATGAGAATGTTAGAACATAATATTAAGTGTTATTATAAACATTAGTTTATAGTTAAATAATTTAGAATACTTATATTTTGAATTATTTAATATAGACTATGTTTTTTATGGTTAATTGGTTTTATTAAATCAATTTTATTAAACTAGGTGCTTTGTAAGGAATCACATCCCATCACTTAATGTGATTCCCATTAAAACAAACCACTTAGGACCCAAGAAATAACCTAGGATTAGTCAAGAAAATTATGGAATAATATTTTTTATTAGAAGTGTCTACAACCAAGTTGCAAGACAACAGTTAACACTAACAGGTTCCAGAACAAGTTTAATCTCCTAGAACATACTTTTCTTTTATTAGAAATTATTAGAGGTCACAAAGTCCAAATTTTAGGGTTATAAGTTTTAGTTAGGTTCAGGGGGTAAATTAACACCATACCCACTCTCTAACAAGCTCATATTTTCAACTTGATTTTCCTCATAATTAACACATTCAAAATTTCCCTAAATCATTCCCATTGGATAGAAATTTTTCTCACCTTTGCAACAATATAAAGAAGTCCTCCTAACTCCTTGTAAAACTCCAGTTATGGGCCGATGGACCTTAGAGTGAAAATTTTCCCAAAAGGGACACGTGTTGAGTGGGTAAGAAAGTCCATTTCTCAGGTTAGCGGGTTGCGGGGCGGCGTTTGGAATTTTTCCCCATGTGGGTGCAAAGTCCAAAATTTTCCCTCACCTATGTGGATCCTTCAAGGACACGTGTTGGGATTTAAGAAAAGGTAGGGAGATGATGAGGGAAGGGTGGGGCAGTAGAGGAAGTTTAAGAAATTCACCGAAGGGAAAAAGAAAACAAAATAGCACCCACGCATCTGCGGGTCTATCAGGAACACGTGGCGCTCAAAAAACCAATGCGGGGGAGAAAGAGAGGGATGGGAAGGGTGGTGGAGCAAGTTGGTGAATTTAACCAAAGGGAGGGAAAGGGTTAAATGGTGCACATGGGTCCACATGCCCACGGAAAGGTCTCACCAGGGAAAAGGTGGGAGTGCAGGGCCATGGGGGAAAACGTGAAATTTTTCGAAACAAAAATTTCAAAGGATAGAGTTACGAGGGTTTCCCCACCCCTACTATCACCCCATACTACCACGTGGTATCCTATGATTGGCTCAAGCTGGTGGGGGAGATTTCAAAAAAAATCCCCAAAAATTTTCAAAAATTTTCCACGGATTTTTAACGGGAATTTTTTTTGGGCCGCATGCCTGCTAGGGAAAATTTTCCCAAATTTTCCTGCCAAGGAGGGAAACCTTTGGAGGGTCAAAACTTTTGCTAGAAAGCTCATTTTTGGGAAAATGAGGACTTTCTGGAAAGCTCTTGATGCCCTCTTTTCACAAGAATAATAAATTTTAGATTTTGATAAAGTTTAAGGGGTAAATTTTATGAAAATGATCTATAGGATTTTAAACAGCCAACTGGTAAATTTTAACTTATAAAATTTATTCAATTTGGTCTCCTCCTTCACTCAACATGCCAAACAGAAATGGAGGATTGTTCTAGGAAGGATTAAGGATGATTTTAGGAAGGTGAATTTGTTCAAATGATTTGAATTTGAATTTTTCCAACAATTTATAGAAAATGGCTGCAAAATGACTATGAGAGGTTTAGGTCCGATTTTACAAAGTTTTAAATCATTTCTTAAGTGTTTTTTTTTTCAAAATGAATTCTTTGATAATTTAGAATGCTAAATTTTAATTTTTCCAAGTTGATTATTATGTGCGGGTCCGAAATGTACATTTTATTTAAATTTATTTGCCATTTTTAAAAATTTACAAAGAGATCAAATTAAAAGAGGTACATCTAACTTTTTATAATTGAAGTATGGCATTTCATTTCTAATCTAAACTAATACATTCAATTGTTTTAAAAAAAACATTATAAATCAAAATGCAATACTAAATACGATTTTACACATTTCCAAAGATACAAAATACTACATTATTTTCACATACAATGAAACATTTAATTCATTCCATGCTATACCTAAGTGTTTTCCTTTTTCAATCAATCATTTAAACAAGAATCTAGTTTCTATCTTTCCCAAAATCATATATTTGAAACAAGGAAAAATAATACAATTACATCTCACGTGTTTCTTCCTTTTTCCATTTTCCAAAACAAGGATTCCAATCACAATCTGATATTCCAATTTAAATCAGCAATGCAAATGAATAAGGTATAGCAATCCTTTATTGACTTCAAAAAGAAATACATCTTTACATTCTTCCATTCCTTGAATGCAATTAGCATATTTCACTCTCTTTCTTCAAATGTACAGAATAGAATATAAATTTCTTTCACAATTCAAAAATACAACTTTCATAACCAATTACATGCATCTTTTCTTCACAAAATAATATTACAATTTCATGCACTTCAAATTGGGAAAGGTTACAAATGAATTATATTTCACAAGGGAATAGCAAAAATGTCTTCTTCTGCTCCAAAACAACAACATGCAATTTTCCTTTTTCTTCCAACATGATCACAACAAAAGTTGGGGAAAGGAAACACTCTCTACCCAACCAAGACATCCAATGAAAGGAGAAGCCATGTTTTATCATTGGCCCCCGAACTCCAACCACAATGCAATAAGAAATGGATATCAACCCATGGCAACAACAAGCTTCCACAACACACAACATTATTTCAACATACAATATCAAATTAAAACACAGTTCAACACAAGACAATAGTTTACACATACATTTGAAAACCATTCAAATAGAACTCAGGCTTGATCATGTAAGACAAAAGAGCAAGGAATATGGGGGAAGCTACTTATTCCTCTTAATGGGAATTGGGTATCCACCTGTAACAAACCACCAAAATAATTCATCACACATATCCTTATGCCCCCCACAATCACTCCTTATGCCCCCCACATATTTTTCTAATGCCCCCCACAATCACTCCTTATGCCCCCCACATATTTTTCTTATGCCCCCCACAAAGTAAGAAATACAAGCTATTTCTTTTCCATGTCGGATCCCAAACCCAAAATCCCTCCACAAAATATGATTCCATTGACATTACCTTATGCCCCCCCACATGGATTCCCCATAGCCTTCTCCTACACCATCCCTATGGCAGTTTACCAAAACAACCATCAAATAACAAAACATACACCATTCACACAAATACAAAAAGAAATAACAGTATAAGAGAAGAACTCAGCTCCTCCATCTCCATGGTAGCTTTTGTTTCCAAACAACAAGCTTCAATGCCAAAAAAAAGTGCCAAAACAACAATGAAAAGAGTGAAATTATCTCCAATCTCTTCCAAAATCCACAAGAGCTCCAAAAAAAAAAAAAATGCACCGCAAAGAAGCATGCAAAATGATTCAACAACCCAAAGAAAAGCAAAGAGGTTAAATTTTATAGAAGAGGGAAGAGAAGAGGATGATGTGGATCCATGTAGGATGCCACATCACACATCCTAAACTCCGAACACAAAATAAAAGATTTCATTCTCTCAAGCACAATAAAGAGGTGGGTGAAAATATGAAAAATTACTTGCACACTCCAAAAATCCCACACCCCAAAGGACTGCAAATTTAAAACATGAAGAAAGTGCAATTAAAACATGTAACATGATTAATAAAAATGCATTATAAAGGGCTAAAATCAACCCTCCAACCATAGGTATGGTTTGTAAATATATTTAAGAGGCATGGGATAAGTTTTACTTGTCCTACAAGCCTCCAAAAACAGCCCCCAAGGACAAATTCGAATTTCCAAGGAGGTGGAGTATTTCATACTCCAAAATCTGACTTACAACTCTTACACCAACTTAAACATACCTTACATATTTAATACAAAGAGCCAACAACTTCCATTATTAATTTCCCATATCCCAATTTCATTTATTTAACTTTTAACCATATGTTTCTCACATTAATTCACAACAACTTAATTAAATAAAAGAAAGGAACACATCACTAATAAAATACATACAAAAATAAATTAAAAAATAACCACATTAATAAAATACACAAAATCCATGGTCACATTTAAAGGTATCCCCCCATGGGAATCCCTAGTAACAACAAACACAACACAATAAAACAAGTTTCCATGGTGACCGTGTTGAATTCACCTAGAATTCCATTATGGTTGGTCTCCAATCCCCCGACGTTTGTTGTGATATTAACCTGTAAAACACAAATACCTCCTTTGGCCTCATGGCCATATCAGAACATCCAAAATTATATAAATATAATCAAAAAATCATCTAAGTATGTTAATCAAAACAACATCAGAGAAATTTAACAAAATCACTTACAATTTATATCAGCACATCAAAGTAAAAACTATATCATCATCATATAATGTCCATTTCTAAGTCTACTCACAATATCCAAAATTCACATGTCAAATAGTATATCATCATCCACATATGAGTGGCTCTAATAATAATTATGCATCATAATGTTATGATCCTCATGTGTGGATTTCACTAATTCCTCGAGGTTTTGGTGTAAGGGTTCGTTACATTTGGTATCAGAGCGACCACCTAGGTTCGAGTCCCAGCACGGGTAGCTATGTCGGCATTGCAGTGTTTTCTCGGGGCTCGTATAGGGAAGGGTGTGGTCCCACTATACGGGTGCAAAACTAGCCTAGGGTCCGGGCTACGGAAGTGTTGTGGGATGTTATGATCCTCATGTGTGGATTTCACTAATGCCTCGACGTTTTGGTGTAATAGTTCATTACACATAACCAAATCAAGGTCACAATAATCCATGATCAAGGAGCTAATATCATACTAAATCAAAATCATAATAATGTCCATAATGTAGTCAACAGTATCAAAATCAGTATCAAAAGGTGTCAAAGGGAAGTGGGCACTACACTTAATATTTAAATGACCCATAAGGTCAAATGATTCACATGGTATGCTCAATTTGAATATGGTCATAGGCCATCATAGGTGAATCCAAGGGAATTAGATTCACGTAGGGTTAAAAACATGGAACAGTAGTGAGGAAAGGAGTTGTTGAACTGTGTAACATTTCTCTTTAATGGAAAATTCTTTATATGTGATTTTCTACCCTATTGGGGTTTTCCACATTATAATATTGTGTGTCTGTGTAAATTTTTTTATTTCACATGTTTATTATAACATAGTTTGTAATGTTTATTTAACATTATTTATTAGATTAATTAAAAAGCAGCCCTAATATGGTATCAAAGTGATCTGGTAACATTTTTTAACCAATCACATGATAGTTGAGTGGTTGGAAGTTGTTTGGTTTTTTATATTTATTTAACCTGCCTTCCCTCTATGACATGTGTTTGTTTTGATGTTGTTGTATGCTCATGAGAAATGGACTTTGTATTCTTGCACATGGAAAACTTCTTACAAAGACCATGTATGAGTTTCTAATATTTTTTCCATGCTCTCTGAAGTTCATGTCTATAGGATTTAATGTTATTTAATGAAGGGGGAGATAAGTTTATAGAAAAATAGGGATCTTATTTGTCCTTGTCCCCTCTAGATAATTCCAAATAGCATACTGCTATAGTGAATTTATCTTGATCCCTATCAAGATGTCCTTGCACCCATCATTATTTATCACCTTCTGAACCTGATAAGCAACAAACAACGTGTCTTCATTCTGGTGCTTCTTAGGGTAAAATCCTTTTGCAGACCTCAATTCCATAGATTTATCTATTTTAAAGAATCTTTCAGGTCTATAATTTGGTCAAAGGCCACGTGTCAAGTGATGATGACACTAGATGGCGGTAAAAGAAATGGTTGATAGGTAACACATGTCACTATTACAAGTGATCTCCCCGTCAAAGGCTTATGGCGGATGCCAAGCCCCAGAATAAGCCAAAGTAAATTTTTATTTTACATCTGAAATGGAGGTCAAATTTGTGACTCGGAGGTCAATGAAGGACATGTTATGAAAAAGGACAAAGACACATGGTCCATCAAAATCCATTGATGGATGACACATGTCAAATTTTTAGAAAACCTCTCTGAGATCGGACTTGGTGGGCTCGAATCCCATAGAATAAGCCACAATCAATATTTATTTTGGGTCCAGAGTGGAGGTTAGTTCTAAATTCAATGATCAATGAAGGACACACTGTGGCCAAAGATACATGTGGCACAAAATAAGACCATCAATGGAAGACACACATTGTCATTCTGGAAAACCTCAAAGAGATAAGATTTAGTGAATGTTAGTCCATAGAATAATTCATATTCTATAGTTATTTCAGGTCCATATTAGGGAAAGACATAATTACAAAACATGACACATAAATAGTCAAATTAAAAGGTACCACACTTCAATACGATGGGCTTTGGTGGACTCCAGCACATGTAATAAGATACTTTCAATAAATATTTTGGGTCCGCCAACCTCTCTCATAGTCAATGAGCCTGACCTCATAAAAAATCAAAGGTTGCCATGTGGATGGCTGCCCCTTATATGACTGACCTCCTTCCATTCCACATGGTCACAGGACCTTGGCATGAATAGATTTGGCATTTTTATGGGATTTTTTAGTCCCACATCATATATGTTGTGGGTGGTGAATAGGTTTAAAATCCATAACCAGATCTATGATCAGTGTGAATTTGGTTACGGCTCCAACATTTTTTTAAAAGAATCTTGAGTTGTAAACTCGAGTAAAATCGCCGAGTCATTTTTGGCTCAGTCTTATATATGATACAACTCGATTGTGGGACAGTATAAATTTAGTGCATTGAAAAAATGGAATTTGTATATCTCATATGACATTATTAATTAGTTTTTTAAATATAAAGAAGCTCAGCCATAGGCTTAGTAAGAATTAACTTGGCCCATTTGAGTTAGCCTTCAGACTCAACCGAGTTGACTAAGACATTACTCAAATAAAGGAGTAATGTTCCTATTTTTAATATATATTTTTTAATTTGTTGTTTCTCTTATTTTTTAAAAATTAAATAATATGTAATTTAAGTCAATCTAATACATTGTTATATTGGCATGCCATTCTTTTTCAACGTGAATTCATCAAATTTTGATTGCGAGGCTTAGACACTAACAGGGGGATTTTTGTAACCTTGATTGTTTTAATCCTCATTATTCTTAATTTTTAAAATGTATTTACATGAAAATGAGGTCTAATCATTTTACGATTGATAAATCCTAGATGTTGAATGAGAATAATTACAATATTTGGAAAATTTTATTGAAGGTAGAATTCATGGCTCACACACTATGGGCAGTTATGATCGGCACTGAGAAGGATCTGACTGGAAGATAAATAACTGCAGACAACATTGTTGTATATCAAAAAAGGTATAGGAAGCTATGTCCATTATTTTTTGGAGCATGTAGGATGATCTCCTCCTTCATTTTGGGAATCAAGAAAGTCTAGGTGAAGCTTAGATGCAACTAGAATCAATGCATGAAGGTATGTAATTATCAAAAAACATTAAAATAATTATTGAACTTATGACAAATCCGATAAAGGGAGATGAAAAACTAACTAATTTTCTAGAAAAAATTAAGAATATTGAGTCTCAGTTGGATGGATGTAACTATAATTTAATTAATGATAAATTACTATACTTTATTATTCAATTGAATATACATTAAATATTTAGGAATTTCATTTTAATATTGAATTTTAAATATCAAACTGAGTAGAATATACCTGATTTGTAAACTTTAAGTGTTCTTCTGATCCATGAAGAGAAATTTATGACAAAATTTTATTCAAAAGAGAATACTACTTAGGAACTTCTCGCTCAAAAATAAAAAATTAAACCTTCTAGGTTCAACAAGAATCAAAAATCAACTTTTAAACCTCCTAGTAAATACAAGAAACCAAGAAAATTAAAAGTTAGTTTTGATGGTAAATTTCATAACTATGGGAAATTTGGCCATAAAAAAGAAGATTGTAAATCAAAAAACAATTCAAATTTCATAAGTAAAAATGGAATAAATCACATCAAAATCGAGATGAAAATGAAGAAGATAATCATAGAGCTAATGTAGTAATTCTTTAAACTACATCTATCACCTCTAAATGAAAATTATATGTTTATTTGAATATATTACACTAAATTTAAGTTGATTTTTCATATTTAACTTAGATGGTTTATTGAAAATAAAATAGAAGTAACTATAACTAAAAACATACACAAAATAGCTTATATGTGTTCTAATATTTTGCTTCATTTTTTAATAGTTCATTCAAAAATAGAACCATAGTTCCTTTTTTTGTTTCGGTAGGATTATGTATGACATGGATTAAATGTGCAAAGGGTGATTACAAGGTAAGCTATCACCAAAAACCCTTAGTCATTTTTTAAATCAAACTTTACATAAATCCATGAGATGTGTCCATAGTTAGTGGATCATGTTTTTCAGTGAATGATGTGATTATTCTTGTATGATTTGATTATATTTTTAGATATGTTATCTATCATTCTTATCTCATTTTAATTAAAAAATACTTATAATAGATAATAAATATATTTATTTTTTTGATAAAACATTTCAAAAATATTATTATATGCATATCAAATGAAACTTAAGGAACATAGTAAGGAGGAATAAAAATTGGGGTTGAAGGTAAGTATGGATTCCCATGCGGGTGAGGGGATGACATGGAGAAATTCTAGTAACCTTTCCGTGGAACAAATTTTGAATGTTAATATGTCCCCAATCAAGATGATGGAAGAGAAGAAAGAACAAATAATGCTGGGAAACAAAGGAATCTCTAGGGAAAAAACCCCCTCAGGAAATAGAAAAGTGGATTGAAAAAGAAAAAAGGGGGAATTCTCAATATCCTCCCCTTCTAAATCTCAAGAGATTGAGAATCCTATAAATGTGGAAGTTTTTAGTAGTAAACAAGGCAGGCCTAGAAAATTTGAATGAAGGAAAAAAATACCCAAAATGATATAGATTCAGGGAAACATATGTGTTTAGACCAAAAGGTCTTTAATAAAAATAAACCCAATCTGCATAAATGAATTACATCTCTTGGAATGGTAGAGGGCTCAATAGCCCTGAGAAATGGAGGATTATCAAATACATGTTTGAAAGACACAAAATTGATGTGTTAGCTATACAAGAAACTAAAATGAAAGAAGACCTTTTGTTAAGTTCTTGCAAGTATTTTTGGAATAATTCTAAAGTTTTTGTTGTTAGTTTAAAAGGATCATCTAGAGGTTTAGCTATGGTGTGGAATCCTTCCCAATATGAAGGAAATATTTAGGTAAAAAGAGATAATCATTTGGTGGTGATGATGAGAGATCTTGAAAACAGAAATATATGGGTTTTATCTAACATTTATACTCCTGCCATTCATAAAGAAAGGAAAAATATTTGGCATCACCTTCTTTCATTTAATCATTCCATCAAAGGTTCAGGATGTATTTTCATGGGGGATTTCAATACCCCTCAGACTCCCGGGGAAAAAAAGGAGGATCTAAGGAGTTTACAGTAGGCATGGAGGATTTTAATGAATTTATTACTTCCTCAAAGCTCCATGATATTGATTTTAAAGGAAAAAGTTTCACTTGGTCTAATAGAAGAGTTGGAACCCAACATATTCAAGTAAGATTATATAGGGTTTTAGTCTTGGAGGAGTGGTTAATCTAGGATATCTCTCTTTTCTCTCTTCCTCGAATAGGGTTTGATCATAACCATATTCATTTACAAATCAAGAGTCCATCTAGAATAAGAATGCCCTTCCGTTTTGAGAAGATGTGGCTCTAGAATGAGGAACTATATTCCCTCATTAATGACTGGTGGAAACTGAATGTTAAAGGAACAACAATGTATAGAATTTCTAAAAAACTCCAAAATGTTAAAGTTCACCTCAAAGCCTGGAATAAAAAAATCTTTGGAAATATTTTTCAAAAGAAAATGGACATCCGAGCTAAACTGTAGAAGGTTCAAAGATAGAAATCGAGTTGGGATTCTGAGATGGATATAGAGGACCATGAAAAGGAATGGTCCCTCCTGGTGGAATACCACAACATCTTGGGCAAAGAGGAAATCTTCTAGAGACACAAATATCGAATTACATGGCTAAAGGAAGGGGATAAAAATACAAGATTCTTTCACTTGTCTACTTTAAAACATAGAATATTCAATAGAATTAATAGAATTAGAAAATAAGAGGGTGTTATGGTGGAAGAAAAAGAAGAAATAAGTTAAGAGGCTATCTCCTTTTTCCAAAACCTACTGACTAATAATTGTTATCCAAATTTGATTAAAGAGAAAGACTTTTTAAAGTGCATTACTCCTTTGGTTTCAGAGGAAGATAATTTTATGCTTAAAGTGATCCCTTCAATGGAGGAAGTGGAATTCATAGTCAAACACCTCAATCCTAACAAGGATCCTGAGCCGGATGGTTTCCAAGCCTTCTTCTTTCAACACTTCTGGGACATAATTAAAAAATATGTCTTTGAGGCTATGAAGGAATTTTTCAGGCAAAAAATTATGCTAAAAGACATGAATTGTACCTTTATAACTTTGGTTCTTAAATGTGGTAATGTCATGGAATTAAAAGATTTCAGACCTATAAGTCTCTGTAATACCTCCTATAAAATCTTCACAAATATTTTGGCTCTCCGTCTGTAGCTGTTACTTCCCTCTATCATTTCTGATCAAGAAGGGGTTTTTTTCATTGGACGCCAAATTTAGGATGGGATCATTACAATCAAAGAGACTATTCACTCGGCTAAGCTCAATAAGAAGGATGCATTGTTTTTAGAATTATATATGGCCAAAGCTTATGATAGGTTGTCATGGTGCTTTCTTGATAAAATCCTTGACAAGTTTGTCTTTGATGTATCCTTTAGGAATTTGGTTAAGGCATGTATCTCTAATGTCCGGTTTTCAATTCTCATTAATGGGCCCCCCTTTGGTTTTTTTCCTACCTCTCAAGGTCTGAGGAAAGGGGATCCCATTTCCCCTTTCCTCTTCATTATTATGGCGGAAGATTTAAGCAGAAGATTAAATGTTGAAACTGAAAATGGCTTCATCAAAGTGATTTCCCCGACAAGGCAGATGGAAAAAATGTCACACTGGTATTTTTTGACGAAACTTTCTTGGTGGGGAAAGCTTTTTTCCCCGAAGCTAAGAAAATAAAATATCTCCTAGATGACTATATGGAAGGTTTGGGACACATGGTAAACTTCAGAAAAAGCTCTCTCTTCTTCCTTAACACCATGGACATTTGTTGTAAGAAGATAGCTGAAATTTGGAATGTGACTATAAATCTTTCCCTACCTTTTATTTTGGAATCCCTCTTGGGGATAAGATACCTTCTTGTTCAGATTGGAATTTCTTAATCAAAAGGTTTGAAAGAAAACTTTCTGGATGGAAGCTAATGTGTTATCCTAGGCTAGCAAGATTACCCTTCTCATTAGTTCTCTTCAGAGTCTCACGGTGTATGTCATATCCCTTTATCAACTTCCTGGAGATGTTGGGGAAAAAATGGAAAAAATCCAAAAATGTTTCTTATGGAGTGGCACTAAAAGCAAAAAAAGAATCCAATTGGTGGCTTGGGACAGAGTTTGTAAACCCAAAAAGATAGGGGGACTTGGTCTTAGAGACTGGACTAAAATGAATAAATCCCTTCTTGAAAAAATTGGGTGGAGGTTAACTAAAGAAAAAATATTGGATAGATGTTAATGATGATAAATGGATTTTTAAACAGGCATCCTTCAATGGTTCATGCATATGGAAAGATATTAACTGGGAAAAAGAAATTGTGGCTAGGGGAAGCAGGTGGAAAACAAGAAAAGGAAATGAGATAATCTTTTGGAAAGATAAATGGGATGGGAATTTTGTCCTTGAATACCAATTCCCCCAAATTGCTAGTCAGCTTGAAGATAAATATGGGGGGAAACTCAATAACTATATGACTGATGAAGAAAAATTTCAGATATGGAAACTTCTGGAATTGGATAGACATGAACTCAATGAACACTTGAGCAAGCTAAATTATTTTCTAAAAAATTATGTATCTTCTAACAATAAGGACCAAGATAGAATAGTCTGGGACAAAGAACAAAGTGGTAATTTCTCTGTCAAATCTATCTACTCCTTTTTTTTTAGGGAGAAACTAGAGAAGAATATTTAAATGCTTGTAATATATGGAACAAGAACATAAATCCTAAGTTTAATGTTTTCAGTTGGCTTTTAGTAATAAATAAAATTCTTACTATTGATAATCTTGCTAAAAGAGGATTCTAGCTGGCTAATAGATGTGTTCTTTGTGAAGTGAATATGGAAACTGTTAATCATCTATTCCTGGAATGTCATTTTTCCCATCTAATGTTATATTCTATTCTAGGATGCTTCTCAGTTTACTGGGTAATCCCTAAAGAGATTAAGGATGCCCAAAATTAATGGAACTATCCCTTCTTCAATCGAGGGCTAAAAAATCTCTGATTCAGGAGTTTGGGTCACCTCTAGTGGGAATTATGGAAAGAAATAAAAAGAAGGATCTTCAAAAACAAGAAACTTCCCACTAGGTTGACTATAAACAAACTCCTACAAGCTGTTAGAAACAATTTTTCTATCCTAAGGAAAAATGAAATGGAAATTATTGACAATGAACAACACTTCTTTAAGAGTTGGAACATTATAGGTGACCCTAAACCCAAAATAAGTAATCCTTGTGTGGGGATTAAGTGGAATACACCTAGGGAAGGTTTCTTTAAACTCAACTTTGATGGGGCAGTGAAAGGTAATCCTAGGAAATCATGGGGAGGAGGTGTCCTTCAGGATTCTCAAGGAATATTTCTTCTTTCCTACTTCTTCGACCTGGGATTTCAATCTAACAATGTTGCAGAGGCAGCTGTGATGTTCTGGGGGTGAAGTTAGCCAAGGATAAAAGCTTAAAACACCTTTAAGTGGAAGGGGAATCATTATATATCATATCATGTTTGAAAGGAAAATCTCAACCTTCTATTTATGTTGATGAATTCATCAATAAAACTAAGTTTTTATTATCCTCTTTTGAGGTTATATCCTTTCAACATGTGTATCGTGAAGGAAACACTCTAGCTGATTTTATGGCCAATATGGGGGTGAAAGCAAGGGGTCTTAAGGTGGTAGAGGATCCTAATAATATGCAAGCCAAATTTAATGAAATCATGAAAAGGGAAGGTATAACTAATAATACTCCTATAAATGAAGAGGCAATAATTCTTTAGACTCATGACATCTCTTTCTCATGATTCCCAAACTCGTGCAAAATATCCTTTCTAATCCTTGGAGGAGCAGGTCAGATATTTTTTATTTCTAGAAGTGGGATGATAATATTGGGGAAGGTAACCATTCATAAAAAAAAAATAAGAACAAGTTTAGAAGCATGGGGGGTGACTTAGTGAGAACTGAACCTAGTAAGAGGCAGGAGATATCTAGAGAAGTTGAGATCCTGCTTGAAAAGGTGGGTATGTTACCCTTCGTCAACATCTTTTATGGCTACAATGAAAATTTGAGTGAAGCTGTGGTGAAAATGTGGAAAGAAGGACATGTTCGGATCGGTAACTTATCCTTTACCATTACCCCCAATATTATTGCCAAATTTTTGAGTTTAGATTTGGAAGGAAGATGCATCTACAAACCTAAGTAAGACTACAGCCTGGAGATTGAATGCTTTATGCAAGGTAAGGGGGCGTTTATCTCTCTTCATAATGGTTATTCTCGGGGTAATTTTCCCCCTCCTTTTGATGAAAAATTTGGGGCTTCAACTGCTCAATATTCGGAGCCCAAGGAGGAAAGTTTTAGTGAGGATTTATTTGGAAAACCAGTGGCTAAAAGAAACAGATCCAACCCAAGTATAGGTGGCTTCAAGAAACAAAGCAGGGTTGAGGAGGCACCTAAGATGGTTGAGGAAGTGGATATTATCTTAGATTCAGGTGAGAACCAAGAAGGAAACCCAAACCATTCAGTTTTCAGTAACAATAAAGATGTTGAAGGGGAAAATAGTAATGAGATGGAGAGTGAAAAAGCTCCAAACACTTCTAAAGGAAAGCATTCAAAGAAATCAAAGGAGGTCATTGAAATCCTGCATGCTCTTAAAACTATCCAAATGAAATTTTTTACTGCCCACGACTCTGTTGTCAAGTCTCATGCTTTCATGTGGGGAATTTGAGAACTGCAGGCTTGATACTGATATTAATAGACATAAGATTAGTATGGTTTCCATGGACCTGAGGGAACTAAGTTAAAAAGTGGAAAAGTTATCTTCTTTGGTTCTTAGTGAACAACTCAAAAATGCTAATGAAAGAATCCTGGAGATGGAAAAGGAAATGTTGAAGATGAAAGAAATCATTCTTCAGATTTGTGATTTCCATCTCCTCAATGTTAAAAGCACCACCCACCACCTCAAGCTATTAGCAAAGATGATTCATTTTATGGAACTTGCAAAGGAAAAAGAAAAAGAAGGAAAAGTCCCCAAAGCGGAGATTCCTGAGCCTAACTACAAGTATTGGAAATCTACCATTGACTCCCTTGTCAAAGAATGGAATGGTTGTATGAATAAAGTGGGGGACCTGATAAAAGAATGATGAAGAAAAATGGGATAATGGTTTTCTGTTGTTAGTTCTGAGTTGTTTTTCTGTTAGTTCTTATGTCTTTTTGTTGTTAGTTATTTTATTGCTTATCTGTTGTTTGGAAACATTCCTTTTTGGTGGTTTCTCTTAGTTTTTTGGTTTGTGATGCTTTTGGTTTTTGGTTGGGCTTCAATGGTAACCCCTTTGCCTCTTTTTAATGATCTGGTAATACTTTGTATGGGGTAGAGTCCCCTCAACCCCTTTTTACCTCTAATAAAAAAAACTTAGGGATGAATTTGTGTTTATATTGGAGACATCCAACACCGATCACATCTAATATATATTTTACAAGAGTAATATGTTGAAAAAAATTCAACATATTTTAACATGGTTAGTTATTAAGCATATTTTTATGTTAGTTGTTATAAAACTAGGGTTTAACTTTTACAAATGGTTAAAAGTGAAATCAATAATAATTTATATTATGCTAATTATGATTTCTATATGGATATTAGGACTCTGACCACGTGATTGATGTTATGTTATATATACAACTGGATATATGTTCAAGTTTTTTGTTATAGGTACTATTACTTGGAACAATAAAAAGAAACCAACAATATCTATTTCTTCTACGAAGGACGAGTATAGAAGTGCAATGGAAGTAGTGAAGAATCCATGTGGCTAAAGTGACTGTTGGAAGTGACACATATCGAAGTTAAAGGAAGTATTTCTCTTCTATGTGATGGCCAAAGTTGTATTACTCTTGTTAAAGAATTAAGTTCAAGATCAGAGAACAAAGTATATTGAGATACACTTGCACTTTATCTAAGAGAATAATATTTGTGGTGATATAGATATCTAGTATTATTTTTCTGAAGATCAAGTTTCAAGTATGTTTACAAGCCATTGTGTGTTGTATAAATAATGTATGTTTTGTGCAATGCTTGGCATTTCAGATTTTTCATTGAGGGAGAGTGTGCATAAATATGTCACCTCCTAATGGTTGGATGGTTGATCACTCCTCCTATGTACTTCTTCTCTTGTATAAAGCATTGTAAATATATCTTTATGATCTTTGTAAACTAATAGAGTTTATGGTGTATAGTACAATGTGTTGTCTCTATTTGTAAAGGACGTCCTTATGTTATAAAAGGCTCCTAGAGATGCCTTTTTAATAATTTTTCCATGAGAAACTATGGGATGAAGTCTCACAAATCATGCTTATCCTAAATCATACTTTTGATTTATGGATTCAAAATCCTTTTATACCAAAATGTAAGTTGAGCATGATGAAGGTGTTATAATTGCTTCAAAAGTTATATGTTGCCCTAAACCTTCACTAATGGTTTATGGATTTGTAAATCCTATTGTACAAATAGGTAATATTGGCATATGGTTCCCCACTTAATATTAAGGGGGAGTGTTAGAACCTAATATTAAGTGTTTTTATAAACCTTAGTTTATAATTAAATAGTTTATAATATTTATATTCTAGATTATTTAATATAAACTAGGTTTTTTATGGTCAATTGGTTTTATTAAATCAATTTTATTAAACCGAGTGCTTCATGAGGAGTCACATCCCATAATTTATATTTAAATGACCCCTGGGGTCAAATGATTCATGTACCATGATAATTTTAAATATGGCCAAAGGTCATCACAGGTGAATCCAAGGGAGTTGGATTCATGATGGGTTAAAAACATGGAGTAGGAGTGAGGAAAGAAGTTGTTAGATTGTGTAATGTTTCTCTTTAATGGAAAATTATTCATATATGGTTTTTACCCCATTGGGGTTTTCCACATTAAATTTTGGTGTCTCTTTGTAAATATTTTTATTTCACATGTTTATTATAATGTAGTTTGTAATGTTTATTTAATATTATTTATTATATTAATTCAAACTCGGGCTTGATAGAGAAAGATCAATTTCTCATTTATCTAGATATTTTACATGGTCTTGAATGAATTTTGATTTATCGTGCAACCTCCTATAATGGGAAATTTCAACATCCATTATTTTCCTCTTCGCGGGATCTCCTGAGTGATTAGAGCTCACAGTCCTCTCAAGTTCCTTTAGATACGAGAGACAAGATGATTTGTGATATTTTGAAGACCTAATTTAATGAGTATAACCCTCTTTTTATTGAACCACTACTTAGACCTTTCTATCACTACCATAGTTATTTAATTTATATCCCTTTCCTCATAAACATTCTATGAGACCGATGAGAGAGGTGAAAGCTTCACAACTTGGTATTCAAGATCGAACAACATGGTTTCATCATCTTATACACCTTCCATGGACCAATAAAATATAAATTTCCTTATTTGGCCAATATTCATCCTCATGTGACCATTTTCTTATCTAAAAAACATCCAAGTAGTTGATCCAATAGTCTTCAATATGAGGAACATGGAATGAATTGAGGAGGATGGAGCTTTTAGGATTCCTTCAAATGTCAAAATATGCCATGGATGTGTATGAATATAGGCTCAAGGAGGGAAATGAAGCTTCAAGGTTTGAGGAATTAGATTTTTTTTGCAAGAGTAAATACCAAGAGAAATAGGGAAAGCCACACCTTTCTTCTTATGGTTCTTGGACTTGTTATTGATGTGATAAAGTTTCCTACATAGTTTTAACATCACAATATTATCACTGAGATATCTCAGGATATTTTGAGGAGATAGATCAAATCCTAAAAATTTGATATAGGAGAAGGTGGATAATTGAGCAAAGTAGGACTCATACTTTCTAATCAAATTCGTGGCTTGAGAAGACAATCTCAACTCTAAGTTACTCTTAAGAAATCAGATAATGAACATGGAGAATACATCATTCAACCCAAAAAAGTGATGATTACTTTCTTTGATAGTGATTTTCAGGTACCTTTCATAACTTGGTGCCTTATTATAAATATTTTGAGAAAGAGTCAGGCCTTTGAATGGTATTTTTCTCTTGAGAGCATACACCAGATATGATGTCATTACAAACTTCTTTGTGAGTTGTAACTAGAGTAATTGGAAGTGGATGTTATCACTTATTTGTCCCCAATAAACTATATGATTTCCCTCAGTGAAAACAAGTATGAATTATGTCACACAACCCTAAAATTCCTTTGTGGTTTCTTCACCCATCACCCTGCTTAATAATATGATTGCATCTAGGTAACCCTTATAAAACTCACACTAGAAAAGGTGTTCGGAATATGAAAGGATTTCCTTCCTTTTCTCAACCATGATCCTAGTGTCAGCCTCTAAATATGGGATTCAATGTTTGAATGATTATTAGATGAAAACTCTTTTGAGATGATTAATATGTTATTTCTAGTTAGAATTTGCATACATTTTGAGATGCCTTTCAGGGTGAGTATGGAATTATTGTTCACCCTCATAATCCTAGATGTTGGCTCATAGTACTAAGCACATAATAGCACTAATTTTGAACTCTATACCAATAAAGGGTGTCCTTCAGCTACAAAAAATCCACTTGTGAAGATAGTTTCCTCAACAGGTTGTCTTTATCCTCCTTTCTACTTTTCAGGTCCTCTAGGTCCATGTGAGTGACATCAATACCATCCACACCTAATTACTCCATCACTAATGTTTTTTTGAAATTGGGTAAAAGTTAGGATTTTGGAAGGATCATAATCCTTGTACAAAAATATCTAAAAAGAGGATCTTAAAAAGAGGAAAAAAATTACATATTTCAAATATCATGGAGGATATTAGTATCTTCCATATCAACCTCTGAATTCTAGCAATTAGAATTTACCACAGTGTCAATGGAGGGCTTGATCTCCTCACATGTGTTATCAATAACATCTTTAAGGATATATGTGTAATATTTCCAGTTTTTCATGACTATAAATGCATGTTGAATATTACGAAGGATGAGGTTGATAGCTTGGGTATAGTGGTAATATTGCTCCATGGCATGGACCTTAGAAGGTGAGCTATTTGGGGCTACATTTGAAGTGGGAGGTTAGTTGTCATCAATAGTGGGATCAACAAGGGCATCTTAATCTGAGTGTCTGTAAGTGAAATCCAGAGTAGGAAAAGAAGGAGGAGATGCATCCAAGTTAGATAAGGGAGAGGCAGGGTGCTTCCTAGTGTTAGATGAAAGTGGGGCTGATAAGGTAAGAAAATACAAAGGGGGGCCTAGTGAAGTGGGTGGAACAACAGGGCTAAGGGGGGAGAGGAGAAGTGGGAGTTCAGGGTATCGGTGGGAAATTAAGAGGGAGACAAAGGTGGTGAGATGATTTCAAGAGAATCATTCGAGATGTAATTAATGAAAAAATGAAGGTGATGAAAGTTATAGGGGACAAAGGCTGAGGGTGTGGAAGAAACAACACCAGGTGGTTAATTGGAGGAGGGTGTTGGGATGGGATGGGATACGATAGAAACTTACCCTTAGTAATAATAATAGGATAGTGGAAGATGAGGGAAACATGGTAAAATTTGGAGAAAAGAAGATAGAGTAGGCCTTGATGGAGGATAGGGTTGGCTTCTTTCTTTTCCTGGTCAAAAGATTATGTTAATGAGTTAAAGAAGAATTGAAGGAAGTTCACAAGCCTTCTATGGTAGAAATGAGAAAGGAAGAATATATGGATACCATGAATGAATTTGTAACAACCATCAATGGTGAAAAAAGGCATAATACATCACATTACCTTGTTTAATGGATGCTTCAGTGTGCTCCTCATAAAACTAGACTGGTATTTCTAAATTTCTTCAATAACATCAACACAACTAATTATATCTTCAAAAAAATTCCTTTTGATGTAAGTGGCACCATAATTAGGGAGACCGATGGCAAAAGAAATGATGGAAGAAAAAAGAAATAAGATAAGATCCCTAACTTTAACCTTTCCACCATATCAAGAGGTGAGAATAGAACTAGATATAATTGAGGAGTTCTCACGTAGAGTCTCCATGAAACCAAAGACCGCACCTGCAACAAGGATATCGAAAAATTCCTTATCTTCCTTAATTTCATTGCAATCAGTGGGTTCCACTCAAATAATTTTACCACCCATGGTGACATAGATCGAGAAGGGAGTATTTTTTTTGCAAAAAATAGCTGTTGGATATCAATTTAAAAAGAAGAGAATATTTAAAACTCAAAAAATTATAAAATCAACATGGAGATTGTAGATGGGGGGAGATCATCCTCGAAATGTGTGAGCATGTAGGAGATAAAATCAATAATAAAAGTAAAGGAAAGGATGATCATGTAGTGGCATGGGGGGAATGGGTGATGTGGAGGGAATTAATGAAATGGGTGAAGATTATAGGCTTAAAACCAAGGGGGTAGAGAAGATGCAACACTAGAAGGATGACTCAGGGATAATGAATCCAAATAGCCAAAGATGCTGCAACTTATCAAACCAAGAGAGGGTCGCCAAGTTCTAATATTGCATAACTTTCGGTAATTGAGGTTATGTATTCTAGGAAGGAGTCAAACCAAGAGGTGTGACTAGAGAATTCAACACCTTTTATGGAAAGGGAATCAAAAAGTGAATTCTCTTTCCTATAAATGTGTTGGAAGATGAATTTAGTAAAATATTACTTCACAATTCTGATATCCTAAATGATAGTTGTTAGTGCAGGATCACAGCACCCCTGGACGCACATCAAGCTTCTAGGTTGATGTTTCAAGCATCCAGTGTGATTGCACAACATGGAAACCTCTCTCCAAGTGTGGGACTTGTGAAACTGAGAGAGGAATCTCCAGATTAGAGGCTGATTCCTCAAACTCCTCTGATTAGATCTAATGCTTGCACAACTACAGAGGTTTAGATCCTAATCCTACTCTAAACTGCAAGGAGACAGGGATAGAAATGCAAAAATTCAAACTAACTAAAGATGGTGATGCACCCAAAAGGATTGGTGAATATTTTTGTCATGCAAACAGACACAAACCAAAGATTTCAGCATAAAACATACACAGGCTGATAAGATATAATTTAGGGTCTGAAATGAAGCAAATACTACAAACAAAGGACTGAAATCATTCACAAATCTTGCATTATCATTTCCAATGTCAAAACCACTACATTACAACCTCAGAGAGGTAAAAAAACTATTACAATCTTTGAAGAGGTCTAATTCTTGCATCAGTCACTTGCTAGAGGTGAAAGAAGAAGATTGCTATGCCAAAAGTGTTCCACCTTTTGAAATGAGCCAAATCTGGCTTTTACATTGCATGGGTCGAGCCCAGGAGAGAGAAAACGTACAAAACATGGGAGCCCATTCCTCTCTAACTGAAAATGCATTAAAATGGCATGGGGGACCTTACAAACCCATACCATGTCATTTTTGACCGAATTGGAGGAGAATGCGACCCATTCTGCATTAAATTTGGTTGCTGAAATGTCATTTCTGGCCATGGACACACATCAGAGCCATTTCTTAACTTTCTCTCTCTAGACCGAACCAAAATTCAAGATTGACCTTGGAATCATGTAGAGAATTTTATAAAATTTCCAATGATATAAAGAACGTGTAAATCTGAGCTCTAGATCGAAAGATATGGCAATCTGAAGATTTAGGGCACAAAACAGGCAAAAATGGGTTTTAAAATTTTTTCCCGCGATCCGCCACCTAGGCGACACGTGTTGGGCACTGATTGGATGAGAAATTCTCTCTCCTTCCCTTACCCATACGTTTTCCCTTGAAATTTGACCTTTTTAATTTTTTGGAAAATTTTCCACTTTTCCCCCGCGTCCCCGCCACTTGGGATACGTGGCATGCATTGATTGGTCGACAGAGGCATGGGGAAGACCTTTGCTTTTTAGTTTTTGGCCAAAATTTTTGCCAAATTCTCTAATTCCTCCCCAAGCTCTGCACTCCCCTTCTCCTTAGGACACGTGTACTCTTTTTATTGGCTCGGGCCAGCGCTTCAAACCTCGCCCCTTTGAAATTTTGGACATTTTCCGTTATGACACGTGGCGTTTCCTGATTCGTCTGCGGGCCTGCCGGCTTTTCACATCCACCGCGTCCTTTTGTCCTGGATGTACCAAATTGTCTGGGACAAAAAATTCTGATCCTCCCTATCTGGGATTCTCTGTCCCTCTTTTGATTGATGACACGTGGTGTGATTTGATTGGCTCTCGGCTCCTTCGGCTCTCTGCATCCCTCGCATCCCTTTGTCCCAACTGTCCCAGTGTTAAAGTTCTCTATTTCGGCTGATCTAGGTGGTTTGCGTCCTTCGCATCCTCACGGCCTAGATGTCCCAGCCTGTTCCACTCAACAGTTAGTCAATTTTTCTTTTACCTTTGGCTGGTTCGCCTTTTCGCGTCCCGCGCATCCTCACGGCCTGGATGTCCCATTGCTGCCTGGGCCACCTGGAGGCTTTTCGGCTGGTTCGCGCCCCTATGTCCCAACTGTCCCAAGGGCCGCCTGGACCAGGACTTAGCCAATTTTCATGATTTTTCCTGGCCCAGCTTGTTTTTTGCAACTTTTTCACCATTTTCTTAGAACTTGCTCTTTTCTCCTTGGATAGGAGAGTTAGAAAAAATCCAAGGGGACCTTAGAAACATGATTTTTTGCCTTGAATTGATCTATTTGCCTGGGACTTGAGTGTTCTAATGCATGTTATCAATTTTACCCTGGGGGGTGCAAATTGGATAACAATTTGGTGACTCAACGGGGTTACCTGCCTGTTAGGTAGGAGATACCAGTTGCCTGAAGCAGTCCATTGGGCATGGAGTCATGAGATATTCTATTTAGAACCCCTAACTGACTCAGAATGTGTAAGGAGGCAGATGTAATATCACCTGATGGGAGCAAGGACTGCAAAACATCTCCATGGACAGCAAGCTGTGCCAAAGTACTTAGGGAAAACAAACCTAACCTACAACAAAACAATGTACACAAGCACTTGGAGGAATGAAAAATCTAATCTAATATTTACAAAGGTAGTGAATTTCCCTCTAGAAGCAATGCTTGAGATAGATTCCATTTACCGGAATCTACAATTCTTCACCATCCAATGAGGCCAATTGGAAAGCATTGCTGTTTTTGCACTTCGTGACCATGTATGGGCCACTCCAAATGGCATCAAATTTTGAATGCCTTCCCAGTTTTCTTCTATGCACATCCCATTTCAACACTAGATCTCCAACTTGAAAAGATCTATCCTTGGCCTTTCTATCAAAGGTCTTCTTGATCAAAGCTTGATCCTTTTCTATTGCTTGGGATGCCTGATTTCTGATCTCTCCACTCTTCTTTCTGACTGGAACTAAGTTGGCAACCCAACTAGAATGCTTGATTGGGAAAATGATCCTTGACTCAATCAGCTTGTCCAATTCTTTCCTCATGAGAGGCTCCATGTGTGGATTGACGAGTCTTTGTTTCTGCCTGACAGGCTTAGTATTTGGATCCAATTCAATGGTATGTTGAGCTAAGTTGGGATTGAAACCTTTCAAGTCTTCATAGCTCCAAGAAAACATGTCAGGGAACTCTTGACATAGTTGTATGAACTCATACTTTTCTTGTTCAGTTGTCATCCTTCCAATTTGCAATGGTTTGTTCTCTTCAACCAAGATGGATACTGAATCCTCTCTCTTGACCTGAATGTTTACTTTCTCCTTTCTAAATTGGTCATTGGGGTTAAAAATTGACTCCAAAGTGATAAGTCCCTTGGGCAGCTTGTCATTTCTCAGCTGTACCACTTGGTCACCATACTGTTGTTCCAACTTTTCTTGATTTTTGGCTGAGAACTCAGCTTCTTCTTGTAAGAAATGGATGATTTGCTGGTCATTTTCAAATACTTACCAACTAACATTGTTATCTGGCACTGAAGGCCTCACAATCATGTGGATGTTTGGCTGTACCTTATCTTGTTGAATGCTTTCCACAATGTCAAAGGCTGCCCCTACTGCTGCAAGCCTGTCAGCAGCTTGATTTTCCTTCCTAGGAATGGATTTGATGCCAAAACCCTCAAAATCTTCCATGAGGTCCCACACCCTATTCTTGTAGCACCTGAGTAGATCATTCTTGGCAGCATGCTGTCCCTTGACTTGATTCACAATCAATTCACTGTCCCCAAAGACTTGCAAGTTCTTTATTTTCTTCTTTATTGCCCAATGCAACTCTTGCACTAAGGATTCATATTCAACAGTGTTATTGGAGCATGCAAACTGAAATCTAAAAGCTGAATAGTACTTTACTCCTTGAGGTGAAACAAGCATGGCTCCACCTCCTACACCTTGTCTACTCCTTGATCCATCAAAAAACAGTTGCCATACCTCATTGTCATCTTTGTGGTTTGGCTTGGTGATGCTAGGAATAGGCTGATTTTCTTCGTGTATGCAATAGACCCCTAGCTCAGATTCTTCTATTTCTTGGTAAGGATCAAAAGCATGCACCTTGCTTGCCCATTCATCAAGAGTTAGATCTAGGATGCTTCCAACCTTGGTGTTAGCCTCATCAGTGCTTGGGTGATCTTCTTGATCAAATGTTGAGTAATTGGCATTAATCTGACTTGGAGTGTAAGGCTCAATGTGGAAGTTTGCAATAGGTTCATACCTGATTGTAGCCTTAGTTCCATACCTCGTTCTGAACAGCATGTGTGACCAATTAGCTGACAAATACCCCCCAATCTTGGCTGTGAAGTCCCTTGACAAGCATAGGGCAAAGAGTGGTGGAAGGTCTATGACTGATACATCTTGTAAAACAACAACATTTGGACATGCATGCAAGGTAAGACTCAAGTTTCTAATCACTCCAACTGTTGTTACTACTGTCCCATCTAGCTGCACTACCCCTTTGGATGTTGTTTCATACTGGAGCCCTAGCTGATCAGCTATTTGTTTAGGCATTACCGAGCTACTTGCCCCAGAGTCTATCATGTAATTATGTACTAGCTGATTTCCAATGATCAATGAAACATAGAAAGGAGGGGGTTTCAACATTTTACCTTACTGTCCTCCATGATTTTCCTCAGGCTGGGCAGCATTTGTGAGCACTTTTTCTTGCATCTAAACTTGCTGATTCGAAGTTGGCCAGTTCTTCATGGCAGCTTGTAGCAGATCTCTTTGGCCTGGTATAGATAGGGATTCCCACATTGATATATTAACATTTGTCTTCTTCATCTGATTAATGATGTTGAATGGTGATGAAGGATATCTTTGCTGTCCCTTGGTTTGCACATTCACTCCTTACACGTGGGCAACAAAAACTAGTATTTGAGTTGGCCTAGGGGCTGTTCTTGGCTGCCCTTGTGCATTTGAAATTGGATTCTATTTGCCAACCACTTGTGGAACCATAGAAGGTCGTGGATTGGTTGGGGCTAATGGCTGTTCTTCACCCAAATTCCTCCTTTTTGACCTTGTGTTGGTAGCAACACCTTGAGAAACTGCCTAGTTCATGCCACAAAAATCCTCTGCTTGCCAATTTACCAATGTGGTGTCATTTGGGGCTGATTGCTATTGGAATGCTTCTTGTTGCTGGTTGTTTCCTTGACTGCCCTCACCCTCCACACCAGTAGTTGTCACCATTAGTGCTTGATTCAAAGCACTATTGAAGCACATGGATTGGTTATGAGGCTCATTACATGGAAAACACCAATCATACTCTTGGGCAATGTTGTTTTGTGTGGGCACCAATGCCTTAGAGGCAGATATGGCATTTGGATTATAGGGCTGGAATGGTCTATTGGCAGGAGGCCTTGTTTGATTTATATTTTTAGCTGGGTTAGGTGGCCTTTGTGGTTGGTATGGATACTTATTAGGCTAAGCTTGGGGTTGATAAGAAGGTCTAAAACCTTGGGCCTGTTGCCTCTTGAGAGTAACCAGCTCATTGCCTAGGTTTTGCAATTGCTTCTTGACTTCTTGAAGCTCATTTGGGGCACTTGGAGATGAAGTGGAAGCTTCATTTGAACTCTGATTTCTAGGAGTGGGAGAAGGAGCCAAATTAGGTGCTTGATTGGTGTTTGGACTCTCTAAACTTGGAAACAGTGGCATGGGGGGTCTAGGGGCAAGTTTTCCAGCTTGGATCAAACAATTTTCAACCCTAATGGAAATGATATAAGCCATAGGGATAGTTATGCCTCCCATGGACTGAATTAACATAGAAATATCAGAATTTAGAGCTTTGAGATAGTAGAGAAAAGAACCTTCTGTTGTTGGCCTGACTGCCACTGGAATTCTCTCCCAAGTCTTTTGAAATCTGAAGTTGAAATCGGTCAGCTGCTCATTGGGAGCTCTCTTGATGGTTGTCAGCTGCTCCAAAAGAGACAAGTTGTCTCCCTTTTCTCCAAATTGTTCATGAATTGCTATACACAGCTTATTCCAATTTGTGATAGAACTAGCCCCAAGGCTCCTAAACCATTGCAACGCTTTCCCCTTGAATGAAGATGCCAGTAACTTGACAGCCACTTGCATCTCATTGATTTCATGAATTGCAAAAGGGTTAGCAATATATTTAACATGGTCACCTGGAGCAGTCTGATTTTCTCCAGTGAAGTAGGGAATGTTCTTTAAGGCTGCAATAGGAATTGGATGTTGTGCATTGAGGGCAAGTGGGCTGCTGCTTGTGAAGTTGACGTAGGGGTTGTTTTGTGCCATTCTGATCAGTCTTAAAACCCTTGTTGACTGAATGAAAGGCCTACCAGGTGGAGGAGTTGAGAGAGTTCTGTTTGGTGGAGATCGAGACCTTTGAATCCTTCTTCCTCTTTGCCTTCTTCTTGGAGATAATTGTAGGTATTCAAACAACACTTCTTCTTCTCCAACTCTTGACCTTGTGGTGATTCTTCTCATGAGTTTTCAGGCCTGCACTACTGAAACCAGTTGATTATTTCCCTTGGAGTCGCCAGACATGCAAATAATAGCTCTTTTTAAGAAAGAAAATTATAGCAGATGCACATCACTTTACTGCAATAAAAATGAGACCTCAGGGTCCCACCGGGCGTGCCAAAACTGTTAGTGTAGGATCACAGCACCCCTGGACGCACATCAAGCTTCTAGGTTGATGTTTTAGGCATCCAGTGTGATTGCACAACATGGAAACCTCTCTCCAAGTGTGGGCCTTTTGAAACTGAGAGAGGAATCTCTAGATTAGAGGTTGGTTCCTCAAACTCCTGTGATTAGATCTAATGCTTGCACAACTACAGAGGTTTAGATCCTAATCCTACTCTAAAGTACAAGGAGACAGGGATAGAAATGCAAAAATTAAAACTAACTAAAGATGGTGATGCACCAGAAAGGAGTGGTGAATATTTTTTTCATGCAAATAGACACAAACCAAAGATTGCAGCATAAAACATACACATGATGATAAGATATAATTTAGGGTCTAAAATGAAGCAAATACTACAAACAGAGGACTGAAATCATTCACAAAGCTTGCATTATCATTTCCAATGTCTAAGCCACTACATTACAACCTCAGAGAGGTAAAAAAACTATTACAATCTTTGAAGAGGTCTGATTCTTGCATCAGTCACTTGCTGGAGGTGAAAGAAGAAGATTGCTATGCCAAAAGTGTTCCACCTTTTGAAATGAGCCAAATCTGGATTTTACATTGCATGGGTTGAGCCCAGGAGAGAGAAAACATACAAAACGTGGGAGCCCATTCCTCTCTGACTGCAAATGCATTAAAACATCATGGGAGACCTTATAAACCCATACCCTATCATTTTTTACTGAATTGGAGGAGAATGCGACCCATTCTGCATTAAATTTGGTCGCTGAAATGTCATTTCTGGCCATGGACACACGTCAGAGCTGTTTCTTAACTTTCTCTCTCTAGACTAAACCAAAATTCAAGATTGACCCAAGAATCATGCAGAGAATTTTATAAGATTTCCAATGATATAAAGAATGTGTAAATCTGAGCTTTGGATCAAAAGATATGGTGATCTGAAGATTTAGGGCACAAAACAGGCAAAAATGGGTTTTGAAATTTTTTCCCGCGCTCCGCCACCTGGACGACACGTGTCGGGCGCTGATTGGATGAGAAATTCTCTCTCCTTCCCTTACCCATGGGTTTTCCCTTGAAATTTGACCTTTTTGATTTTTTGGAAAATTTTCCACTTTTCCCCCGCGTCCTCGCCACTTGGGACACGTGGCATGCATTGATTGGTCGACAGGGGCATGGTGAAGACCTTTGCGTTTTAGTTTTTGGCCAAACTTTTGCCAAATTCTCTAATTCCTCCCCGAGCTCTGCACTCCCCTTCTCCTTAGGACATGTGTCCTCTTTTTATTGGCTCAAGCCAGCACTTCAAACCTTGCCCCTTTGAAATTTTGGACATTTTCTCTTGTGACACGTGGCGTTTCCTGATTCATCCGTGGGCCTGCCGGCTTTTCACATCCACTGCGTCCTTTTGTCCCAGATGTCCCAAACTATCTGGGACAAAAACTTCCGATCTACCCGATCCGGGCTTCTTTGTCCCTCTTTTGGCTGATGACACGTGGTGTGATTTGATTGGCTCTCGGCTCCTTCGGCTCTCCATGTCCCTCGCGTCCCTTTGTCCCAACTATCCCAGTGTTAAAGTTCTCTATTTCGGCTGATTCAGGTGGTTCGCATCCTTGTGGCCTAGATGTCTCAGCCTGTTCCACTCAGTAGTTAGTCAATTTTACTTTTACCTTCGGCCGGTTCACCTGTTCATGTCCCGCGCGTCCTCACGGCCTGGATGTCCCATTGCTGCCTGGGCCGCCTGGAGGATTTTCAGCCGGTTCACGCCCTGACGTCCCAACTGTCCCACGGGCCACCTGGACCAGGACTTAGCCAATTTTCATGATTTTTCCTAGCCCAACTTGTTTTTTGCAACTTTTTCACCCTTTTCTTAGAACTTGCTCTTTTCTCCTTGGACAGGAGAGTTAGAAAAAATCTGAGGGGACCTTAGAAACATGATTTTTTGCCTTGAATCGATCTATTTTCCTGGGACTTGAGTGTTTTGATGCATGTTATCAATTTTACCCTAGGGGGTGCAAATTGGATAACAATAGTGCATATGGACCAAGAGTGGGGAGTGATATTGCTAAGAATATTGATGAGATTTAGCGAGTCACTCTCAATGGTGACCTTGGCAGGGCCTGAGGACCTAGCCAAATCCTTACCTTTGAGGATGGCTAAAGATTCTTCTCTATGGTTATTACTGACACCTAGAGAGGCTAAAAAATCCACTAGGAGATTACCATGGTGATCTCTTAGAGAACCCTCACATCTTCAAGGACTAGGATTCCCTCTAGAGTTACCCATCTACATGTAATTTCTTCCACCCATCAGGAGGATTTTTCCAGCATGTAACATCGCTAGCAACATTAAATTTTAGTAAACATGGATATGAAGAGATATATTTTAGCCATTTAATGCTAGTGAGGAGTTCAATCTTAGAGTTACCTAATATGTACTATGTTGATTTCATGTTTTCCTTAAGAGAGATGATGATATAGTTTACAACAGAGTACTCTCCACTAAAATATTTCTAAAAGATGCACCAGTTTATTTTCTACATAATCCTTAGACAACATGAGGGAGAAGGGATTTCTAATCTAAAGAGAGGCCTAAGTTCTTGAAGGGAGAGGACCATTGTTCAAAGGTGTCTTTTACAAAACCCAAAAAATTACATAAGATACTGAAATTGTTAAGGATATGAGACCATATTCTAGAAGAGAAAAGACACTAAAAAAATGATGATAGGAGTCTTTAGCATGTTTTAAGAATAAGATGAACTGAGAAGGGAGAGAGTAACCCCTTTTTGTAGGATAGCACTAGTAAAAATAACATCCTTCTAAATGAGCAAGGTGAACATGCCCATCTTGGGGATGACATGAGTAGGCTAGAAGTTCTTGAGATGGATTTCATTCGTGATAGAGAAAAGGGAGTTGTACGATGATATAATGGATAAATATCAAGAGGAGGTTCAAGGAACAATTATATTTTTGGTGAAGGGATATAAACTAATATATCGAGTAGATAGGATCTACTCCAAGGATTCAACTAACCCATCTTGAATTCTATCACATCCTTTCCATTTAGGAAACTTCCATCTTGAAGGATATGAATATCTATCGATGTAGCTAATAAATGAAGAGCCCACTAGGATAATCAAATGAGGCATGATAGGTAGCTATGTAGGGTACTTTGAAAGTGACTGATTTGAAATCCACCAATAATTCCATAAATAAATTTGTTAGCATCTCCCAGACACCATTTGACCCCTTTATAGATAAGGTCCCTGTAATTGATAGTAGGGTTCCATTTATATGAACAAATGGGAAGGTGGTCATCAGAGTCAATACTTAAGTACTTATCTCTAAGTAGTATGGCCCATGGAGCAATGGATCCCATGGCCAAGGCCCAACCTAATTTAATGAGCATATCCTTATTCATATCATCTATTCTTCTTAGACCAAGGCCTCCTAGTATTTTTGGCTTACATGCTAAGTCCTAGGCTACAAGGTGGGTTATTTTCTTCTCTTCTGTAATTAACTAGAGGAAAGAATTTTGAATTTTTTCTATTTTTGAGGCCACCACTAAGGGGATTTTCAAGATAGAGAGAGAGAGAGGTAATAAATTGGCATAATTTTGAGGGTGGAATTAATCGTTTGGAGTTTACCAACTTGGATAAGGAGATAACCCTTCCAACTGGAAATTTTCCTTTGAAATCTATTCAACATAGAATTATAAAGTCCCTTGAATTGTTTACCTTTGAAAAGTGTAATACCTGGATATGAGGATGGAATATTAATAATTATGCATTCAAAGATGTATGTTATCTTTATCTTACACCTAGGGGGAGTGTTGAGGAAGGAGATGCAACATTTGACTGAGTTTACCTTTTGGCTAGAAGCTTCTTGGTAGGAGTTAAGGATGAACACTATAGTTCTATATTAAATAATTGATGTAGATATAAGGAGAATTGTATCATCATCAAATTGATTATGAGTAGAATATAGAAGTTTGGCCATGATGAAGAGACCCGAAATAGAGGAGGATGACATAACTACATTGAGGGATCTACTAAGAGAATCCTCCATAAGTATGAACAAGAAAAAAAAGAGGGGGTCACCCTAGAGAAGTCCATGCTTTCTTAAAAAATAACCTTCCAGAAGCACATTGACAAGAATGGACAAGTGAGGAGTGGAGATGCAACAGTGAACCCACCTTGTCCATTTTTTGCTGAATCCAAATTTTATGAGAAATTTGAGAAGAAAGGTCTAACCCACCCAGTCAAAATCTTTCTAATTATCAATATTAAGCTCATAGACACCGTAGTTAGTGAGGTGAGCCAAGTTGATCACTTCATAGATAATGATGATGCCACCTTGAATTAGCCTCCCTTGGATGAAGTTGTATTGATGGTTCAAGATCAATATGGAGATGAAAGGTTTAATTCTATTAACAATAATTTTAGTGATAATTTTATACGAGGTATTACAAATAATTATCGGTCTAAATTTAGACAGACGTTTTTATTCCGCAAACTTAGGGGAAAGAGTGATAAAGGTGGAATTCCATTATTTAAGAGGGACATATTTGTTTTGAAATTATCTAACAGCAAAAAGAAGGTCCTACTTTATGATATCCCAGAAATTTTGGAAAAAAACAATAGGAAAATCATCAAGACCTAGATATTTTTCCACATTAATTTCAAATAAATATTTGGTCATCTCCTCCATTTCAAATAGGTAGGTGAAGGAGTTGTTGATCTTAGAAGTGATAACCTATGGAATATAAGCCAACAGTTCTTCCGTTTTATCCAGGGATACATCTTCTACAAAACCCAAGAGTGAGTGATAGTAGGTGGTGAATTCCTCAAATATTTCCTTGTCCTTGGTGATGAGTGTCTGTATGATGGAAAAGTGACAAGCAAGTGTGGGAATCTACAAGTAACTCTTCCTCACACCTGACCTCCCGAGGTCATACTAAGACAATCAGTGGGGATAGAATATACGTGGGGTACAAACAAACTAGTTAGGAAATCTTATATCTTCAACGTGCACTAATGGAACCTGCGAATATAAAGAAAAGAAGGCCCTCCTAACCTGAACTGGCATGATAGATTGGTTGGTGAGGATGACTGCTCGAAGGCTCCAATCAATATCGAGCTCTGGCGTGATTCAATCTATGGGTTGTGGGATACGTAGAAAATGACCTGGGATTGTTTCTTGCATGTCTCCAGATAGGTTCATAAGATGGATGATGGATATATAGTGGATTCTATGGGCGATTCTCTTGTCTAGTCCAGAAATCTTTAGCTTCGTTAGCTGCTATATCTAACAAGGATAACTGTGTGATAATAGTTGGTGGAAGTGGAGAGGATCTAAACACTAGTGTCCTCAAACCCATGTCAATGTTTGACTAATTTGTAGGTCCGTTGGGTTGTGGGATCTGTGGATCACAACCATAAGTTCGTGGTCGTTGTAGACCTCCTATGGTCATGCACAAAATTAATCCCTAATATCTATTAGTCGTATGCCTTTTCGGCCACTATATTCAAAACTAAAAGTTGTGAGATCTTCTCAGAGTGCCTTACAGGCATTCTGGCAACTTGAATTCTTAAGCTAGTGTCTATATCAATGAGGATATCTCCTACGTTTGGCTATGGGACCAAAGGATTACAACCGAATGTTTTCTCTCTTTCAAGCCCTTCTATAGTCATGTGGATATTTATCTAGGGTAATCTGTAGTTTGGCTGATTTGACCAAAATGTATGTGCTTTGTCATCGTCTATGTTTAATCCTTTCAACTGTGAGCTGACTTCTTGTAGGTCTGTTGTTGTTTGGAAGACTTGGATTCTAAGATTCTGGTCTATATAAGTTATTGTTGTAACAAGATTGGGTTGAGGCACGATTAGCTCAAATACGTATTCTCTGGGCTCCCTAGGTCCCGTTATTGTCATACAAAAGAAACAAATCTAACTAAAGTAAAGTAGACTAATTATGCAAAGTATGTCTATAGCGTATATATATCTAAATCTAATCGAAAGAGCAATTATTTAATATATCTAGAAAGTGACAACTAAACTAACAATAAAATCAAAACAAACAAAGCAGCCGAGTATAGCTACTTGGCTGTGCAATTGTAAATCTATTCTAAATAACTAAATAACCAATCTAATCTATTTGAAAGACCCTCGATATAGCCTCAAAAGTGAGGAATGAATCATAGTTTCTCAGAAACTATCAATCCCCACAGCTTCCCTGGAAATATCGAAAGTGATATTAACTAAAATGTAATGATTCGGTACTCTATTTGATATGTTTTAACTAAAAATTTTGATAGCTTGAACCTAGATTTTGTAGAACAGTGGAAAATCCGGTTGTGTGTGGCTTTGTCCCCTCAGTGTGGTCTCCTTATTCCTTCATGCTCACGTGAATCCATAAAAGTGTGTAATGCTAGTATCAATAGAAGTAGGTATTAGAACAATGATAGATCTAGGTGCAGACTAAATACAATGAAAGTAGAAGAGGGATATCACAAGAGAACAGACCTTGGCTTATGTATTCCTAGTGGGATTTATTGCGATTCATGCAACACAAAACATCTAGAACCTGAAACTATTCTTTTTGACAAAAAAAACCTGCAACTCTAATGGGTTTAGACTAAAAATGAAACTATCCTATCTCAATTGATTGCATGAAAACAGTAAAAATACTAGCACAAGAAGATTATGTAGCTTCTAAACAGCAAAGCAACACTAACTATGCATGCAAAAAATAAAACTAATACAATTCCTAAGCAAGAACCGGAAGACTAAAATTTGAAATGAGAGAATGAGAGGAAAATTTGAGGGGCCATTTTCTTGAGAACCAACAAGCTATTTATAGAAATCTCATTTACCTAAAGGTGAAATCCAATTTGAATTCTTTTACAATAAAAAATGGAGAAACACTATTCCAGGGAACCAAAATCATAAATACAAGAAAAAATGGATGGAAAAGTGGGTAAAAGTTTAAAATTTATGCAAGTCATGATAAAAGGAATGTTTTGGAAAAATACATGAAGGATTGCCACCATGAGCAGGGCGGTGGTTACAGGACCGCCATCCTGCCTGGTTGGCAGTCATGAGACCGCTACCCAGGCAGGGCAGTGGTTTCGTCACTGAAGACCAAAATGTAAGGAAAAGAGGGGGGAAGAGAAAAAGAAAGCACACAGAGGCTAAGCGGGGCATGCGGGATGTTAATGTACAATTGGAGATCTTTTTTGAATCCCAAACACCTTGCGAGTAGACTTGTATCATCATTGGGGCATGTGTGACATCGTTCCGGAAGCGTAGTACCCTTACAATTTTGGGTACGTACATATTGCCCCCTTAGAGAAGCATTTTAGCCATGAAGAGGCATAAATCGATGGGTCCGAGTATGGCGGTCCCGAAATGGGAGGTTAGAAATCATACCTAACACGTCTGTGTGTCGAAATGATGCCATCCAAAATTCCCGCTACCTGCAAAATGAAAAGAGGACTCAAGTGCAAATAGATAAAATAGATTGAAAAATAAATACTAAAATAATATGAAGTGAGGACTTACCATTTTTGCGGGGATAAGAACTTACCTTCGTCGGTGCTCCAAACCTGCGAAAAGGGCATTCAAAATGAGTCAAGATGCTATATATGTAAAAAAGGGCCCATTTTCTTATTCATTTGTACGTGTTGATTTGATTGATTTTGAGCTCTGGGACCCACGGTGACAGTTTATGATGAGAGTATAGTCAAAAAATTCATGATGAGATAGTGATCATGCCTCCATGAGTGAAACATTGACCCGTGAGATCATAGGTTAGTTCTTCTTAATTTAACGTTTTTACCCCCAAAATGTTAAAATGATGAAATCTTTGTCATGGTGGGATTATTTTTGAAAATGTCAGTGCTAATAGGGTCACTTAGGGGGGAACCTAATGGGTAGGCTTTGTTTTAGTCAAAATAGTCATTTTTTCATGTTTTAAGGCATTTTTAGGGCACGTGACCTGTTTGGAAATGTGGGACATAACCGCTGCCCTGAGTAAGGTGGTAGTTATAGGACCGCTACCCTTTAAGGCAGCGATTACGGAACCACCGCTTTGCTTAGGGCAGCAGTCCTTTACAAAATGCCAAAATATCAGTGTTTTGAGCCCAATTTTGTATTTTTAGTATTCTTATATGTTTTAATGATTTTTTCAATGTAATTTGAATACCAACTTATTCTGTTTTGCATGTTTTTGGGTGTATGCAGAAGGAGGATTATATTAGATGGATCCAAGAGAGAGAGTGTGACTGGCTTCCAGCAGTGTTGGATGCACTTTCTCTGGATGAGCAGGACACTCTTTATAGGGCCAGAATATTACGTATATCACGAGTTCCTCATATCGCACCTTCTAGTCACATACTTTGTGACTTGTTTTCATATTAGGATGCTGATCGGAATACTTTCTGATTTCCTGGAGTCAGGGGTGAGTGGACTATCACCTTGGAGGATGTCTACTATATCTTAAGAGTCCTGATCATCGAGATATGGCTTAAACTTGAGATAGTGGGGTCGTGGGCTCTGATAGCTCAGTGGGCTATGTTATCTCATTTTTGTGTTTATGCCAAAATTTTAGTGACAACCCTAATAATTTTTTTGAGCTGGTTTCCTAAGAATGCCCTTTCAAAGAGATAATAGGGTTTTCAGATTTTTGAATGAGTTTTGGATGCTTCATGTCGTATGTTCCCCAAAACTTGAAACCCACATCAAGTAAGTGTTTTGGGCTTACGGGTATTCAAAGCATCAAAACATGCCTTTGTCAAAACATGCTTAATGTCCCATGTCTTCTTATTCCCGAAGCCCGATTTACTCTTTCGTTTCAAGTTTTTCGGGTCTTCAGAGCATTGAAACATGCCTTCATCAAAACATGCTTCATGTCGCATGTCTTCTGATCCCTGAAGCCCAATTTACTCCTTCATTTCAGGTTTGCGGGTCTTCATAACATCGGAACATGCCTTCATTAAAAAATGCTTTATGTCGCATGTCTTCCAATTCCCGAAGCCCGACTCGCCTTCATTTCAGGTTTTTGGAACCATCAAGCATCATGCTTCATGTCACTTTTTTCCCGTAACCCGAAACCTGAATTAATACAAAATCCTTTATGTCAAGTTTCTGGGTGTCCCAAGCATGCTGAGATGGCATTAATGCTGAGTTGTCGGGTAGTTGACACATGTGTCAACTGAAGTGTATTAAATATGAAATTTTTTATAAATACTCTGATTTCCATGTCATTTTTACTAGATGTACTTTTTACCTCGTGGATTTTCATGCATGCACCTTCGACCTTGAAACCCGACTCGCCTTCATGCTCGATTGTGTTTCTCTTTTTTGATCATTTTTCAATCTAATTGAAGGTATTTTCCTTTGTTCTTTATTTGTGATGTTTGTGGAAGGATTTTGTAATGAGCTTCCTAAAATCCCTCTTTCTTTTGGTTAGGGTTTTTGGTTTTTGTTTACATTTTCCTTTTTGGGTTGTTTTCCAATCAGGTTTACGTTTTAGGTTTCCCCCTTGAAAATATTAGTTTTATTCCTTGGAATATACCGTTGATTCATAATAGTGGAGAGGAATTTGCATGTCTTGACTTAACCACAACCTGATTCCCTCTTTTCAGGTTTCACAGGTTGTTTTGCAGCTTCCAAAACCTGCAGTGTTTCAGGAAATCTAAGGTGTTGGACACTTCAAACCTTCTGACATCTCCAGTGTTGCGGGTTTTCCAAACCTTCCGACATCTCTAGTGTTGCAGATTTTACGAACCTTCCGACATCTCTAGTGTTGCGGGTTTTGTGAACCTTTCGACATCTCCAGTGTTGCAAGTTTTCCAAAGTGGCATGCATCTCATACCTTCCGACAGCTTCAATTGATTTTTGGGACTTTCCAAGTGTTCGATACCCTCTACTCTCCGATACTCTCTATTCTTTCGGGCCTCTGAGATTGCTGAGAAGGTCCTCAAACCCGAGGTGTCTAAAAATCAGAAGTAATCAATTCATTCCTCCTTTGAAATTCCTCATGTCAGATCCTGGTTCATCATAGGATAAGACTGAAAAATTAGGGAGGATGAAGTACAAATTTAGGAAGGTGGATTCTCCTTCCTACATTGATTGTAATTACGACGTCTAGGATAAAAAACTTGGAAACATAGATATGGAAGATTTTTGGAATAGAGTCAAGAGTTCTTCCCAAACCCCATGGATGAAATCAATAGTTGGCAGTGGTCTACCTCTTACAGCAGGTTTCCCCATGTCCGCTCAGTGCCCCGAGTTCATCTTAGCCTATGCTTCAAATTACAACTCCACTTCTCGTTCTGTAAAAAATCAGGCGGGTGAGGTCGTAATCAAGTTAGATGGAGGTTACTTCGATGACCTTCTCAAGCTTCCTAACTTTGAGGAGTATGGAGATGTAGATCTCAAGTTAGCCCAAAAATCTTGGGACAATGATCAGGAGGATAATATCAAGCACATAAATAAGAAGTTCCTAATCAAAGCCAAGCCAACTATTTCCAGGTTCCCAAGACTTGTTCCTAGAAGTGATTTCATTCAGGAAATCAACGAAATCAATGATATCAAATGTTTTCCAAGGATGGATGTAACAATTCATGATCATTATTAAGAAGAATCAACAGGGGATTGATTGGGGAACCCTTATCAGTAACGAGATAGACTCTTAGATGACAATAATCTTATCTACTAGGAAGTTTTATATGTCCTCGTATGTCACCTATGCAGCAACCAGCATGAGGAATTATCCTGGATTGGACACAAAGGGAAACAAGATAGTGGAACATGTTTATTGGTATTTTCCTCAGTTAACAAGAAAAGGGTCTGAAGACTAATTCAGAAGGGTAAATGATGCCTTCTTTTATGAGAACATCTGCAGGTTAAATCCCAAACTGAGGAAAATGATAGTCTCTAATGAGGCATGGACTGAAGTTTCAAAATGGGGTTGTGTCTTCTTGTAATTCAATAAGTTCACATACCTCCGAGTGGTCATGTACCCGGGTGATCCTTTCCATTTTCCCAGATATCTAGGAGACAAACTAATCTTGATGGAGTTGGTTAGGCAATTGTTGGATTTTCACAAATTCCAACAGATTAAACACAAGGCCGTTGTATCTTTCCCAATTTCTATTGGAAGGTATACTTGTTCAACAGTGGTGAAAGCCAAGAACATTGTACATGAGCTTCAAGATAAGTTGAAAAAGCACATGAAGTCAAGAGATGGGTTCAACTTTCGAGGAGTCCTTAATTCATATGGAACTCTGCACCCGCACTTACCAAGCATAAAAGACATCTGGATTGATATACGTGATGAGGTTGTTGTCAGAAGAAAAGATCATAGCAGGTTGACACTTGTAGAGATTCAGACACTCAAGCTCACTGACATACCAGAGGGTACTGGTGATAATGGAAGTGTTCTGGATCCTTCTTATGACAGATTGAATGAAGATCAATATGTTTTCCCACCTATTGATTGGTCTATTGGCGAAAAAGCCTCTATTACAGATAGATCGGCCCCAATTATCACATGCACCAAGGCATGGCTCACCTCTTGGGGGATGATTTTCAAAGAAGATATTTTTTCAAAGTTGGTTGTTGTAGGGGTGGGGCCCTCCAAAAAGGAAGAGGACAAAATCTCTTCCAAGGGACCTATAAAGGTCAATTTTGTCAAGAAGAGAAGAGAAGAAGAAACCCCTTCAACTGCTACTCTAGTGGAAATGGTGAATGTGCTAGAATCACCAACACCACCAAAAATAGGAGAAATTTATTTGGAAGGAGAGGTGAGTCAGCCCTTAGTTTCCCCATTTGATGACTACCCAATAGAAGTAACTTTATCTCTCGCATCCCAGGCTTTGGCATCAGGATCTGCGCTTCCTACTTCACAACCACTTCTACCTCCTCTTTCCCATCCAATTCATCAGTCATGGCTAGAATTTTCTTCAGAATCTCACCCCTCTCTACTGGAACCAAAGAAACTATAGATATGCCCCCTCCTATGCCTCTTTTCACCTAATCTACTACCACACTGATAAATTTTCCCACTCCACCAGTGAATCCCACTCCGCCTGACAGTATGATACCAACTTCTATAGTAGTGACTACTCCTTCTAGTATACCTCAATGGCTACTAGAGAAAACTCCAAGGAAAATGAAGGTGGTTGTACCCATACCATCCTTTGATTTTAGTGCACTCAAGGCTCCTACTACTAAGTCTGCCAAAAAACCCAAAACAGTTTCGAGGGTTTTAGTGGATGCTTCAAGACATAAGTTTGCAAAGATAGCCACTCCTGCGATGAACAAGACCAAAGAGGACATAGTAGCCTCTGATTATCAGATAACTAGGGTTTCTCTAGGAGAGTTGATGGCAGAAGGAGCACAACAAGATGCATGAGATGCTATGAATGTGTTATGCCAGAAATTGAAGGAAACAAAGGATAACAGGGATGATCTTAAAGAAAAGGTGGAGTAGTTAACTGAAGTATTACTTAAGCTCTCAAAACCCCTTGAATCCGTACCATCTTCCTCTGTCCCTATTGGGTTCAATTTCTCATCGGTGCCCATAATTGATAAGATTAATGAAAAAGTGAGAGTGGTCGATGAATGGACCCAAAGGCTGCTCCTGCAAGGGAAAGAAGTAATCTAAGACACTGTGGAAGTCTATCAATCTTTGGGGAATATACAGAGTGATGGAGAAAAGATGGATGATGATTTCTCTTAAGAGGTCAGACACCTAGAGTTGAATTTTGAATCTCTCCAGGTACTGAAGCAAATCCCATCATGCATCTTGGTCAAAGAGGGCATCATCCCACATGTGGATAAGAACTTCTAGTTGACCAAGGCCATCAGATTCATAATAAAGATTCTCAATGAAGCTTATGTCAAATTGAGAGAATCAAGAGATCAATTGATTGATGGCAAGAGTGACTTGGAAGAGGAACTGATCAAAATTTGTGTAAAAGTGTCAGGTGGAGACTCAGGTATCCTACCAGTTGAGGTTCTTTTCAAACAAATCCAAGAATCAATTCAGCATGAACCAACTCATGAATTTGGCATTGAAATCAATGACAGGTTTTTAAAGATTGAACAGTCTTTAGAAACCCTGAGAAAACTCAACAAAAGATTGAGAAAGCTTCCCGGAAATGTCAATGACACTCATGAAACATGTGAAGTCCTGAGTGAATATTCTACTACACCTGATGAAAATGAGATGTAAGGTATAATCTGGAAATTCTAATAATTTTAGAACAAACAAGCTTTACTGGAAGAAGGGAAAGACGAATAAGAGAAACATGACGATTCAGACTAAGTCATAATGCAACATGTCATTTCAATCTTGAAATTGACATGTCTTTTTCATTTTTGTTTCGTCACATAGGAAGTAAGTTGTGACTTGGTCTCCTGCGTGAGGGCCAAGTAAAATATGACTCTTGTTAGAACACTATTTTATAGCGTTTGTCCTATTTTCTCTCAACTCTTTTTATTATAAATAAGGGATGTGCATACATTCGAAGGGGTTGAGATTTTTTGAATATTGAGAACTATTGTGAAGAAGAAAAACTTTGTGTTTTCTTTTAATCATTTAAGGAATAGAAGATGATTCTATTTTTCAAACTTTGTGTTGTGAGATGTATCTTTCTTAAGATATTGTTCTTGTATTCATAATCTTAAGCTATTATTTGTTTAGCATCTTGATGATTCTAATCATTTCAAACATTACATTTGTTATCTAAAGTTTGTATGATTATTTCATGCTCTGTGTTTACTTGAAAGAAAATATGTTCCTCTCATTTCCTTTCCATTGTGTTTCTTCCATAATAATAATTTCCAACCCATTCCATTTATAAAAACAACATCTTCACATAGTGTGGATATGGATTTCAGGATTCTATCCCAACCCCAATGGTTAGATTAGTGTGAATATTGTACGCATTATTTCTATTGTGTTTTAGATTAGTAATAAACAGGAAGCCTCACCTGTCTTTGAGGAGGGATTCAATCCCATGTAATGTGGTTGAACCTCATATTTCGTCTTGAAAAAATATCCAACCAACAGGCTACATACATGGGAGACGTAGTTGTCTCCACTAGTTTGAAGAATGGGGTAAGGGTCCGTTCCATTCCTAGCTTGCCTATTCCCTTGATTTGTCGAGACATTATGGAGATCCTTGCCTCGAGATTGATCTGGGACAAGGGAGGGGACACCTTACTCTACTGTTGGTCCCCTATTATTACACTGATTGAGGCATATGGCTAGATTTATGCCTGAGGAGCTGATATTCTTGGGACCACCTATCACGATTTATACCAGGTGCTTCACCTATAGGGACAGTCTTTGGGCCATCCGACCCTGGTTATGAGTTGGGTCTATGAGCATATCATCCCTTATGGGAGAGGTGTAGAGGTGGTAGATCCTGGAGCCTTCAGGGAAGCTAGATGGATAGAGATGTCGGTGCTTAGAGCACCTCACCAACCAATTGCTTCCCTAACTACTGATGAATGGAGAGAACTGATTCACTGGGTATGTACTGATACCCTAATGATCCCTCTGGAGAAGACTCACGCTGAGCTATCCATGGATGCAGTGGATCCTTCAACAGCTGGTAGACATACCAATGTTTTTTCCCCTGTCTAACATGTGGCCAAGATGGTGACTACCCTCCGTACTGAGTTGGCCAAGTATAGGATAGTAGAGCACCTGATGAGGAATCGCTCTCATAGCGAGGCCGCAGCTGTTCCTCGAGACTGTGAGCCCTTAGTACATTCAGAGCACCGGCATAGCCGGAGTCCTAGACATGGTTGTGCCCCTTTAGAGGGGTCTCATAGGGGTTGAGAGGCCACTTAGTTCTCTTAGATTGTTTATACAATTTATTTTGTATTTCTTGAGCTCATTGACCATTTTTACCATGCCTAGCACATGATGGCATTGTACATAAAACTTGATTATATATATATATATATATATTCTTTTTGGATCAGACTGTTGTTATCTAGGATTTTGTGATTTGTTATTGCATGTAAATTATAATGTTGTTTTTGTATGATGTTTAGAATGTATGTAAATGGAGAAAAAATGATGTGAATGTTTTCTTTCTTTTTGTATTTCGTGATGCTGATGTATGATAATGTAGACACAATGTGATCTTGAACTTTAACTTGCATAAGAAAATTTTTAGTACTTCATATAGTTTTGATAGAATGTGATGATGAATTGGTATGATGAGTAGATGTACTTTCCCCATTCCTAACTCCATGCAACTAGTAAGATGCGAGGGCTCACCACTGAGAGCTAGAAAGGGCACAAATTATGAAATTTGTTGAATGGTAGTGATGAGAGATAGACAAAGATGTGATGGAACCAAATTAGGACGCTACAAACCTATTCTACTTAGGTGAATCCATAGTTTAGAATGTAACTTGCTTTGCAATTTATCTAGACTTAGATCTGTAGATGGCCACATGGTTGACAAAATCTAGTTTTCAGGATTTTGAGCTCTCTTGGAATTTTGGACATCTGATTCACTTATTTTTGACTCAAGATTTCAAAGGTTTATTTGAATTGTTTGCTTATGACCTTCAACGCTTATTATCAAGAGAACCCCCTGTACCTTTCCCCATGCTTATAATAGGAAGCATCGGCTTATCACCATGGAAAAGGCATAGGCGAGTAAGGGAATTCCCATCCTTTCCCAACCTTGCGTCACTAGTAAGAGACGCAAGCTCATCACTGAGTGCAAAAAAAAAATTCTGTTTGATCTATATTTGAGCAAAATGTCAGTATGTTCTTATTTCCAAAGAGATATATATACGAGATAGATGTGACACTATGAAGCTTCTAGAACAGACCATAGGCAAGACACCTATCCTAGGAAGAAACAAAAGTGAGAACAAGCATGTAGGCCTTGGTATGGCTACCATTAAGACTTTGTCATATCTAGCTTTATTTGATGAGATGATTCTGAAATGGTTGATGATGTTATGAAAATGAAGAAGTATGATTGAAATGCTTCTGCCAATACTATCAAAAGTTTGTAATGAATTTCTTGAGAATAAGTCCCTTGATCACAAAATTTTATGAAACGAGTGGAAAAAATGACCCTAACTAGATGAAGATGCAACGTAAATATAATTATACAAATAGTGTTGGCACTTCATGCGTAAAATCATTTAAGGTGTAAGGAATTGACAGTTTCATTGAATTCCTTGCCTTCCAGTGTACATAATAAATACGCATTGTTTCCATAGTCCTTTGTGACTCGGTATGGGCCCAACCATTTGGGCTGGAATTTCCTTCCTTCACCGATCTTCTTATCGATCCGGCTATCTAGTCTTAGAACTAGATCTCCTTCATATATTTATTGATCATAGACCTTTTTGTTATACTATTGGCACATCCAGTCAGCATAGACTCTATGCCACTATTCAGCATTAACCTGGCCTTATCTAGGATTTCTAGTTGGGAGAGGCATGCTTCTCTATAAGCGTTTTCATCCAGAATCCATTGTAATGAGATGCGGAGACTGGGTATTTCAACCTCAAGTGGGAGAAAAAATTCTGCTCCGAATACAAATGAGAAAGGAGTTTCTCCTGTTGGTGTTCTTATTGAGGTTCGGTGGGCCCACAAGGCTGGATACAAATTTAGATGCCAATCTCGTTTGTTTTATTTTACCATTTTGAGGAGAATAGATTTCAATGTCTTATTTGTTGCTTCAGCCTGCCCATTAGCTCGAGGGTAATACAGGGAGGCTGTATGATGGTTTATTTTAAATTTACTACATAGCTCATGAACCTCATCATTCTTAAAGGAATTTTCACTATCTGAGATAATGATTTGTGGGACACCATACCTATAAATGATCTAGTTCAAAATGAACTTGGCAATCACGGTACCTGGTACAGTGGTAAGAGGCATAGCCTCTACCCATTTGGTAAAATACTTGGTGGCCGTGATTATAAAGTTGTGGCCATCTGTTGACGAGGGAGAGAATTTCCCTATCAAATCTAGGCCCCATGTAGAAAATGGCCATGGAGTAGCGATTGGTTGTAGAGTTTATGGTGGCATGTGAATTTCATGGGAAAATTCTTGGCATTTATGGCACCTGCGTACAAACTCTACTGCATCGTGTTCTAGAGTGGGCTAGAAATATCCCATCTGATGTATTTTGCGGGTAGTGGCATGACCTCCAAAATGACTACCACATATTCCACCATGGGATTCATAAAGAATCTTCTTGGATTCTTCTGTGTCAATACACCTTAGAAGCATTCCATCGAAAGCCTTATGATAGAGCACTTGTTCAATAATAACGTATTTAGCTACGATAATGTGTAACCACTTTATTTTCTGTGGTGTAACACCTTCTGGATACGTATGGTTCATGATATAATTAATAATATCACTATACCAAGGACATCTAGAGATGGGAGGTCTGGTTTCAATGTAATATATGCATTCATCGGGAAAATCTAGATCTACTAGATCACCTCCATCTAACGGGTTGTCAGCTAACCAATCTGTAATGATTTGTCCCTTAATGGACTTCTGGTTTACAAAAGTTAGTTTGAATTCACCCATTAAGGTTATAAAGCGTCCAACCTTTTAAGACAAGGACCCTTGCCTGAGGAAAGTTTGTAAATTTTTTGTTTTTACAATGACCTTTGTTCCTTGGTTTAGCATGTAATTTCTTAAGCGTTTGGTTACAAATACTATGGCAAGGCATTCTCGTTCTGCTTGCGTATAATGCATTTCATAATTGAGCAATGTTCGGCTAATGAAATAGATCACACATTCTTGTTTATTGTTGTCTTCTTGAGCCAACATGCAGGCTAATGAGACATCTATAGATCATGAATATAAGATCAAAGGATGATCTGGTCTAGGTGGCATTAACGTGGGAGGAGATAGCAAGAAGCATTTAATTGCTTCAAAGGCCTTGTGGCATTCCTTTGTCCAAATAATGCAGCAATCCTTTTTCAACAAATTATTGATTGGATGAACAATAAAACTCAAGTTTGGGATGAATCTTTGGATTGCACCAAGCTTTCCGAGAAACGATCTAATGCCAGAATCATTTGATGGTGGGAACATCTCAAGAACAACTTAGATTTTGGCTGGGTCCACATCAATCCCTCGTGATGATATAATGTAACCTAGTTGTTTCCCTCCTGTCACACCAAATACACATTTTGCTGGATTTAGTATGATTCTGTATTCGATCAAACGTGAAAGGATGACGTGGAGCACTTCTAGGTGATCATAGCACTTCCTGTCTTGGCCAACAAGTCATCTACATAAGATTCCATGATTTTATGAGACCGAACGGCATAACTGCGCAGCAATAAGTTCCCCAAGGAGTTATAAATGTGGTTTTGGCTTGGTCTTGTATCCCAAGAATCCATCCATGAGAGACAAAAGCTCAAATCCAACTGTTGCATCAATGATGATGTCAATGGATGGTAATAGTAAGTCATCCTTAGGGCACACTTTGCTAATGTCTCGGAAGTCTATACAGATGCATATCTTCCCATTCTTTTTTAGAACAAGGATGATATTAGATACCCACTGAGAATAATCGACCGGTTTGATGAACCCCAGTTGGAGAAGTTTCATTACTTCTTCCTTCACCATGAGAGCTACTTTGGGTTTCATTGGTCTTGATTTTTGTTTAATTGGATTTGCATCTGATTTGGTGATGAGGTTATGTACCGCAATGTGTGGTGTAATTCCCGTCATTTCTTTATAATTAAATGCAAAATCCTTTTGATGTTCTCTGAGGATTTGAGTGTGTATCTCTATCTCTTCTAGAGTTAGTGAAGATCCTAATTTTAAGATCTTTAGTTCTTCCTCTGTTATGATGTTAATATAAATTATTTCTTCGATTAAAGAAGCATTACCTTCTTCAAACTCAGGAGGGGTTGGAGGTAGTTCGAGATATTCTCCATTCTCTACCGCATATATGTCAAGCTCCTTTTGTGGGGGAAGCTCTATCATGGGATTTCCAAAGTAAGAAGATGAATGTGGGATTAAGGACAAATACACCACATGATGGGTTAGATGTAACTCTGCATAGGTGTTTAGGTAATCAAGACTAGCTCTATCACTATCAACGTGATCTAAGATAGTAGATGTATTCTTAGTGATGTTCGTTAGAAGAGGGTTTGACATTTTCTTTACTAATGGTTCAGTACGAAGGGAAACCATGAAACAGGTGTCTTCTAACTCACTGTTTGGAGTGAAATGTGAAGCTGAGGTTGCTATCGACTATGCGAGAAGGTTTCGTTATCTTGGGATTGCTTCAATTGATATGAAGTTAAATCCTTTACTCAAATCTAATACAACTATTTTGTAGAGCTGTAAATGGTCAGCTCTAGCCTCATACACCTCAGAGACTTGGTTTGCTACTAATTGAGAGTCTCCTAACACCCTGATGTCATTAACACTGAGCATCTTAGCTATGATGAGGCATAGGAGGAGGGAAACATATTCAGAACCGTTGTTTGTACATTTAAAATTTAGTTTAAAGGTGAATGGTAAGATCTTTCCCTTGGGAGAAGTAAAGATAACACCTGCCCCAGCCCCATAACGACATCTAGCTCCATCGAAATGGAGAGTCCAATATTTACTTGGGAAGATAGATGTTGGGATGTTTTCTACATCTATTTCTTCTACTTTGGCTACTTCTACCATGCAGAGTTCCTCTACTGGAAGAGAACCAACTCCTAAGGTACATCCCATACCTATGGAATCAAATGGTAGGAAGATTGACAAATCTTGGTCTAGAAACTCCACAATTTTTGCAATAGTTCCTAATGACACCATTTCTACAATGTTAGCTTCATCCTTGAGGGCTATGATGCTCTTGACTAGGTTCGTAACCTCTAACTCCGTTGTAGGTACCAACTTTTCTTCCGGTTTTGAGTCAGTTGGTTTGTTGGGAGTTCAAACTCAGAGTGAATGTCTGGCCTTTTCTTCAAGTATGCTAGGTGTATATCAAATGGTTTCAAATTACCTTTTTCTACGAATATCTTTCCTAAGTGAAAGAATCTTATTTCCTGGAATAACGTACAAGGTATTGTCTTCATATGGTGTATCCATGGTCGGATGAGGATCGTATTATAGTTGGTTTCTCGATCTATAATATAAAACTTAGTGAGGATTTTTTTGGGCCCTAAGGTGACTAGTAGTATTATAGTCCCAATCGAAGTGGCTTTAAGGCTATCATAGCCTCTTAGTGTATTCCGAGTCGTGGAATAATTTGTTTCTCCATACCCTAGATTTTGAAGGAAAGAGAAGGGGACTATGTTAACTGCTGCCCCATCATCAGCCATTGTGCATTTAACGTAATTTTTATAAACCCACACTTGTAAATGTAAGGCTGGATCACCTCTATGTGTAATCTCAGCATCTATTGGCATTTTTTTTATTCAAATATAAACTCGGTATCCCAATCTAGCTGCCCTAGAGGGTGTATATCGAAGTCTTTATAGTTTACTTGTGTTTCGGTAGGTGGAGTGATGTTAATTAAATGACCTAAACCTAATGGTTCTAAAAGAGTAGCCCTATGGGTAGGAGAGTTCTTCAATAAGTCCAAAAAGGAGATGTGGGAGAAGGTTTTTATTAGTTCATTAATTAAATCATAGGCACCTATAGGTTTTACTAATGGTTGTTGAATGTTATCTATCTCTAGTGGGTAGCTTGGATTTGGCTGAGAGGAATACTCCCGTGTCCTTGTTACGGCTTCCACATGTAACTCAGTGTCTAACTCAACTAAACTGACTATCTTGGGTCGTGGCTAGTTTCCTAATTACGGTACAACGAGTGGACTTAGTGAAGTCCAAGCTTTATGATCATTGTTTCTTGTCATTAAACCCTTGTTCGTCCCATTTGGATTTAATTTATAGTTATTGTGATTTGGGAGTGGATCATTGAAGATCTTGAGGGGTGAATTTTGAGGGGAGACTACTCCCGTGAAAGTATTTGGTGCAAGTGATGTAGGATCTGCTAAGAACATATCTATGAAAAGTTGTCTTTGTTCGTCTAGCAAATGTTGCATGAATTTATTGTAGTCATGGAAAGTCCTAGTGTCATGGCCTTGAATTTTGTGGAAACCACAATACGAGTTGGGATTGTAATTCCTAGGTTGCTGGTTTGGTACGTATTGTGGTCCAAAACTCTGACTAAACCATTGATCATTATGATTAAAGTTTTGCATTTGTTGCCTTTGGTTTTGATATCCAACTGAGTTTTTTTTGGACATTGTGTCTGGATTTTCCATTGTTGTTGTGGATGATTAAAATCCACTACGTTGATTGTTGGGGTAAAATTGTTTTTTCATTAATTTTTAACCGGTGGTGGAGCATTTACAACATTTCCCTTTTTAGCTTGGTCAATTACTCCATCTGTGTAACTCCATGATTCTTGTTAAGGATTTTAGGTCCTTGATTGGCATTTACTGCACTAGGACAGGTTGTAGTATTTCGATGGGGATGATTAACCTCCCGTTTGTTCCATACGTCTTGTGGCTGCTATCTATTACAGCTTGATCTATTCAGAGGGCGCTCTCAAGTACTTCATCCTAAGTTCTTAGTGGGAACTTCTGGAATTATTCCTTTATCTCTCTGCTGAGAGAATGCAAGAATAAATCACATAGTTCCATCTGATCCATGTTTGGAGCACTTTCCAAAGAATAAAGAACTGTACGCCATCTTTGGATGAAATGAGCAACAGATTCATTATGTTCTTTCTTAATATGCAAAAATTCCCTGATTCCTATTCTCAACAGTTTGTTCATGTGAAACGCCTTGATGAACTCTGAAATGAGCTGTTTAAATGAATGTATTGAGGCTTCAGGTATTATGTAATACTAATCGAGGGAAATTCCCTCTAAAGTTTTCGGGAATATTTTAGCAACAACCCCATCCCAAAGGAGCAGTTCTAGAATGGCTATGGCATAGGCCTTGATATGAACATTCAGGTCTCCCTCCCCTTTGTACTTGGGTAGATCGGGGAGCGGTCTTGGAAGCATGATGCTTCATATAGTGAATTCTAAGGGCCCTTTCAAATATTTTGAATAAGTTCCTATCGCATAGGTTTCGACCATCAATGGCACTTGCTGAGGGGGTGGAGGTGGAATGGGTTGTTAGTATGGTGCAGCGTATGCATTTGTAGGGACATAAGGGAATCCCTGTGGTTGAGGGAACATGCCGGGAGGAGAGAAAATATCTCCTTGTGGTGATATGTAATACATGTTTAAGTATGGAGGAGCATTGCCCAGGAATGGATTATTTTGTACTAAACCGGGAGGTATCATATTTTCCACTGGAGCGACGTTAGAGAACGCAGCTCCAGTTGGTGTTTGTTGTGAATATTGAGGAGACATGCCCAACATGCCTATTACCATGAGGAGGTGTACCTGGCTAGGATGATGTGGAGGGTTGGGGATTCCTACTTGTCCAAAATGTGAATTCTGATTTGCTTGAGCAAGTTCCAACCCTCTAACCTTTTCAGCCAAGGCTGAAATGAACTCTATTGGTGAAGACACAGTAATTTGCCTTACGGGAATTTGTTCTGTCATTTGAGGCTGCAAAGGGGTATGATACCCTGCTATGAATTGGTCATTATCCTACCAAGTTTCACCAAGGGCATTTCCTATAGGTAGAGGAATGGGGGTGTTTTCCTGGAACAGAGTATCAGATTGTACTTGTAAGCTCCCTACTAGTGGATACATGCTTGGGAAGCGTTGCTCACTTTTGGTGAAGCGTGCCAAGTATTCCTCATCCAAAAAAGGAAGTAGGTTTGACTGTCTACCAATCTGTGGTCTAACTAAGACCTAAGGAGATGAAATGGAATCTCCAGTAAATGAAAAATTATTAGAGCCTGAAGGCTTTGGTCGTTGTGTACGTTGATCGAACTACTCAATCTGGAATGAATAAATTGAGCTAGTTCTTTGAGGGGCTGTTTGAGATGATAAGTAATTATTTGAATAACTATCAGCCCATGCAGAAAGTGAGGGCGATGGTTTTCTATTTGTTTGACTATAGCTTGTTTCAAGACTTGAAAGAGGTCTGCCATATGCATCATATCCTGACATATTCGGGGGGTATATGAATACCCACAGAATAATGGGAAAGAGAGAAGGTGGATGGAAGAGCTAACAAATAAAAGAGAAAGAACTATTTGTTTCACGTCAGGTTCACCAATTTGTTGGTGAAGCTGATGTGAATGCTAATGAGGTATAGAAGATGAAACAATTATTTGTTTCACATCAGGTTCACCGATTTTGTATGATGGAAAAGTGACAAGTGAGCGTGGGAATCTACAAGTAACTCTTCCTCACACCTGACATCCCGAGGTCGTGCCGAGATAGCCGGTGGGGATGGAATATATGTGGGGTACATAAAAACTAGCTAGGCAATCTTATATCTTCGACGTGCACTAATGGAACCTATGAATCTAAATCAAATAAGGCCCTCCTAACCTAAAATGTTGTGATAGATTGGTTGGCGAGGATGACTACTTGAAAGCTCCAATCAATATCAAGCTCTGGCGTGATTCAATCTATGGGTTATGGGATACGTGGAAAATAACCTAGTATTGTTTCGTGTATGTCTCCAGATAGGGCCATAACATGGATGATGGATATATAGTGGATTCTATGGGTGATTCTCTGGTCTAGTCCAGACATCTTTAGCTTCGTTAGCTGTTATATATAATAAGAATAACTATGTGATAATAGTTTGCGGAAGTGGAGAGGATCTAAACACTAGCATCCTCAAACCCGTGTCAATGTTTGACTGATTTGTAGGTCCGTTGGGTTGTCAGATCGTAGAATCACAACCGTAAGTTTGTGGTCGTTGTGGACCTCCTATGGTCATGTGAAAAATTAATCCCTAATCCCTAATATCCAATAGTCATATGCCTTTTCGGCCTCTATATTTAGAACTAAAAGTTTTGAGATCTTCTCAGAGTACCTTACAGGCGTTCTGGCAACTTGAATTCTTAAGCTAGTGTCTCTGTTAATGAAGATATCTCCTGCATCTGGCTATGGGACCAAAGGATCACAACCAAATGTTTACTCTCTTTCAAGCCCTTCTATAGTCATGCAGATATTTATCTAGGGTAATTTGTAGTTTGGCTGATTCGACCAAAATGTATGTGCTTTGTCATCTTCTATGTTTAATCCTTTCAACTGTGAGATGACTTCTTGTAGGTTTGTTGTTGTTTGGAAGACGTGGATTCTAAGATTCTGGTCTATATAAGTTATTACTGTAACAAGATTGGGTTGAGGCACGATTGGCTCAAATACGTATTCTCTGGGCTCCCTAGGTCCCGTGATTGTCATAAAAAAGAAACAAATCTAACTAAAGTAAAGTAGACTAATTATGCAAAGTATTTCTACAGCATATATATATCTAAATCTAATCGAAATAGCAATTATTTAATATATCTAGAAAGTGACAACTAAACTAACAACAAAATCAAAACAAATAAAGCAGCTGAGTATAGCTACTTGGCTATGCAGTTGTAAATCTATTCTAAATAACTAAATAATCAATCTAATATATTTGAAAGACCCTTGATCTTGCCTCAAAAGTGAGGAATGAATCCCCACAGCTTCCCTGGTAATATTGAAAGTGAGATTAACTGAAATGAAATGATTCAATACTATATTTGATATGTTTTAACTAAAAATTTTGATAGTTTGAACCTGGATTTTGTAGAACATTGGTGAATCTAGTTTTGTGTGGCTTTTTCCCCTCAGTGTGGTCTCCTCATTCCTTCGTGTTCACATGAATCCAGAAAATCTTGTAATGCTAGCATCAGCAAAAGTAGGTATTGGAATAATGACAGCTTTGGGTGTAGACTGAATACAATGTGATTAGGAGAGGGATAGCGCAAGAGAATAGAGCTTGGCTTATGTAATTCCTACCAGGATTTATTGTGAGTCATGTAACACAAAACATCCAGAACCTGAAACTATTCTTCTTGACGAACAAAACCTGTAACTCTAATGGGTTCAGACTAAAAATGAAACTATCCTATCTCAATTGATTGCATGAAAATAGTAACAATACTAGCACAAGAAGATTATGTAGCTTCTAAACAGCAAAACAACACTAACTATGCATGCAACAAATAAAACTAATACAATTCCTAAGAAAGAATTGAAAGACTAAAATTTGAAATGAGAGAATGAGAGGCAAATTTGAGGGGCCATTTGCTCAAGAACCAACCAACTATTTATAGAAATCTCATTTACCCAAAGGTGAAATCTGATTTTAACTCTTTTACAATAAACAATGGAGAAACATTATTCCAGGGAACCAAAATCATAAATACAAGAAAAAATGGATGGAAAAGTGGGTAAAATTTTAAAATTTACGTGAGTCACGATAAAAGGAACGTTATGGAAAAATGTGTGAAGGACCACCGCCTTGAGCAGGGTGGTTGTTATAGGACTGTTGCCCTACTTGGGTGGTGGTCACAAGATTGCCATCCAGGTAGGGTGGCGGTTTCATCACTAAAGATAAAAAAGTAAGGGAAAGAGGGGCGAAGAGAAAAACAAAGCACGCAGAGGCTAAGCAGGGCATGCAGGATGTTAATGTACACTTGGAGAGCTTTTCTAAATCCCAAACACCTTACGAGGACACTTGTATCATCATTAGGGCACGTGTGACATCATTCCGGTAGCATAGTAACCTTACAATTTTGGGTACGTATAGTGTCCCATTTTCTTGGACCATCTCAGTTGATCCTATTACGTGTTTTGTGCTTTTGAGCGGTTAAGTGGAAAAATTTAGTCTTCCTATCACCATCATTGAGACAAAGGGCTCAATATATTTACCTCCAAGCAATATCTTCCTCTATAATGGTGTTATGGAGATTCAACAAGCAGGTTAGTTCAGAAGAGTGTAATTCTGGGAGCCTACCCTTGATTTCAATCTCTCTTGCCATTTCAACAAGGTCCTAAATGAGACTATTTTTTCTTTCGTTGGTGTTTCTAAAAGAATAAAACTTCCATCTCTTAAGATGAATTTTGAACTAAAAATTATTCTTAATGAAGTATAACATAATAGAACCCATGACCTCTAGATACCAGTAGTTGGTAATCAAGTCATGGAGATCATGATTAGCCAAACAAGTTAGCTGAAAATGGAAGGGGGTAAGCAGATGCTTCCATCCTTGGCCACAATAGGAAGAAGGGTTGAGTGATCCTAGGATACTTTTAGAAGGGCTTGGAGGGATGCCTATTTGAAGTGATAAATCCATTCTATAGATCCCAACATCCTATCGAGTCTTATTTGAATATAAGTTTTTCACAGTCTTTTGCTAGACCAAGTGAATTTTTTGTCATAGAGCTCCAAGTCAATAATAAAGCTAGAATTAACAAAATTTTAAAGGGCTTCCAAGTTACTCGTGCTCGTTGGAATACCTCTATGATTATCATCATTGAACACAAGGGTGTCGAATTCTCCCATAATAAACTAGGTAAAAGTACACCAGGTTCGAGCCATAGCCAAGATGTTTGTCCAGACTTATTCTCTTAGTTGTTAAAAGTTAGGAGCATAGATAGTTATGGATTTCTACCCAACGTTTGACCATATATATTGGAATAAGAACACCATAAAAGAGATATATTTGAAAATACATTCCCCATAAAACACAAAAGGATACTAGAGAATACACAGACCTACCAAATTTTTATTAGATAAGGTAAAAATAGGGATCGGCTCCCAGGGGCCTTACAAAAGGAGGAAACATAACCCACTAGAAATAAAGATATAGAAAATTCCTCTAAAGGAGTTAAACATGCTTAAATCAGAAAACAAAGATCACGACTTAAACCAAAAAAGGATAAAGAGAAAAATAGAGAAAAGAAACCAACCCTAAAACATCAAACTGCAGAATTTCACCAAAAGTTTTTTCAACAGTCTAGAAATAAAGACCTCCCAAGTTACTCAAATTAGTTTTATCAACAAAAACAAATTTGGGCCAAAGTTTGTGGATATTTATGTCTTCCTTCAACTTTTTTCCTTGCAACATAATAATATTTGGTTTATGCATCAAGTGAAATTATTTGAATATTCTGACCTTTTAGGAGGAATTGTTGGCCATGATATTCCACAAGAGAAGTTTCACTTTGAAAATATTTTCTTAGGGATGCGTTAGATTGTTAGGACCACCTGAGTGCTATCAAAAACTACTTGGTAAATGTATTAATACATATTAGAAGAGCTTGGAGGTTTGCCTTTAAGTTTTGAGAAACCAAGATCGACATTAATGATGACACTTGTACTCATCATGCTACTAGGGTCTTCACAAGGATGTGAATCGTATTCATTACCCAAAGGGTAAAAGGATGGGGGATCCACAGGAGTAGAGAGGGTGGATCTAGACAGGGGAGGGGAAGGGAGCAGAAGTAGAAATGAAAAACACAGGGAGAGAGAAAGGATCATAAGGAAGCCCAATATCCTACATGGGAATTGAAGGAGGAGGGAATAAGGAAATCTAAAGAGGAGAGTAGAGGGGAAACAAAGGGGAAGAGAGAAGCGGTATCAGAACCGGATCCAAAAAATGTGAGTTAGGGGATTCATCCACTGATAGATCAATAATAGGATTAGAGGTGCATACCTCTAGGGAGGGATTAAGAATACCCTTCCCTTTTCCATTGGTAGAGTTAACAGAGGAGAGATTCTTCCAATCATGTTTAGATTTAGGTTGAGGAAAGGAAGGACAGGCTAAATAATGATGACCCATACCTTTACAAGAAGATAAATATTGAGGGATATGTTAATATTTAAAGGGTTGAAACCATAAAAAAAAGATTGATATTAGATCAATAGATGAAGGGAGGAGTTTAATTACATCAAAAATGATGTATAATTTTACATGAATCAGGTGATATTTGGATTTGGTTGTGGGATCCACAACAATAAGTTTCCCTAAAGAATATACAATTCCCTCAATAACTGGTTTCTCCCATAACTTGAGGGGGAGGCTCAGGAGATGAACCCAAATAGGAGCTTCATTTATTGTTTCAGGAAAGGTGTTGAAACTTGAGGACAATTTGCGAAGATAGACAATACGGAAGCCAAAAAATGTAAGACCATTAAGGAAAGCACAAGCGAGTTATCTTTCAAACTAAAGGAGAACATGATGAATCCATCGGGAAGTGCAACCACCAAGAAGGCACCACCAGGATCCCACTTGGCATGAGCCCATTTTTTTATGTCATTTAGTAGGGGACATGGAATAATAAGTTTACTAATAAAGAAGAACTCTCTATTAGCAACAAAAACATCTATGACTATAGGAGGAATGGATAGGGAAAACTTGTCATCTTTTAGCTCAGGCATTAGAGACAGAGATGACCCAGAAGTAAAGGAAAATAGGGGGTTATAGGTGACTACAAAAACCAAGTGGCCCACTATGGGGGAAATAACATCTATCTTAGATCTTGCAAGAACCAATACCAGGGGATCCACCATAGTAGGGGAATTCCCATGCTGCAGAGAACACATGAGACAATAGAGGAACCAGGTGCATGTGAGGGCTCAGTTCAAAAATATTGTTAGGAATCAAAAGTAAATACTCCATGAAATTTTTTGAAATATTTTCTATGCCAGATAATTTGAACTTCATGACTCCAAAAATCAACAAAATGAGTTAAAATTAACCTGACGACTTTTTGCACTAGAATCCAAACATTCTATTTTTGGCAGGTGGGGTTATGGGTTGCTATTTTGGGAATTTTTCCTTTTTTCCTAAAATTTTATTTTTTGAAGATCCTATCACACTTAACTAACCTCTACAGATGATTATTTACTATTTTTATAACGTTTCTATTTTTAACAGGTTGTTTTTTGGATACTATTTTTGGGAAATTTGCTTGTTTTGGCTAGTTTTCTATTTTTCACAATTTTTGAGTGTTCTACGTAATGTGAGCTTGTTGTTCAAGGAGGTTTTATATTTTTAGTAAGTAAATATAAAAATAAATTTCTATTTTTATAATATACACTTACCAGTGTCTATTTTCTATGAAAACACTCTCATCGGATTCGCCTCCGCACTAGGATCATGTGCTCTGATTTTCACATTGATCATTTTGCTGGAACTCTTGCAAATTGAAAAAAACAAATTTTAGGGTTAGTATTTTAGGTTTTATGATATAAATAACCTATTGAATTATATGATATGCAAGAAATCTATTTTTAAAGTAATTGAGAAAATTTTAGTTGAATTTGACTTCAGGTTGAAGAGTTATGAAGAAATCTCTATTTTCTTGGTCATGGCTGTTCTAGAACATTTTCGGCAGCATGTATGGTGTTTTTTCATGTAATTGGAGGTGTAACAATATTTGTAATGGATAATATGTCTATTTTTTTAATAAAATCAATTTTAAACCAGGTTAACTCTATTTCATGTCTTTCTAGTAATTACACTTTAACCCCAGTTGGATGGAAGCTGAGTGTGTTTCAAAATTAGAGTTAAATGAGATGGTCATGGGTGATCATTTCTGTACCCTATATCCCCTTGGTGTAAAGGGAAAAAAGGAAAAAAAAATGAAAAATTAGAGTAATATATTGAAAAGTGTGATATTGAAAAATTAGATATTAACATGGCAAGGTTGGATGTAGTGTGAGGAAGATATGTTTAGCATGTTAAACACCTTGTGGAGTTGGGAGAGGGTCACATGGGGGAAAAGAGTAGGGGATTACATGGAGGTGCTTATTTCTCTCCCATAATTTCCCTTAAGAAAGGTAAAATATGGACACAAATGGGTTATTTGAGTGAAATAATGACATGTGGCGGTAAAACATTTGGCTAAGTATGGGATCAACACACTCTGCACTAGTGAAGACTTAAAAAATTCATTCTTAGAGCTTGGAAAGGTATTTTAAGGTCAAAGTGTATATGATAATAAATCCAAACAACCTTAAATAATCAATGGAATAATTTTTATAACATAATTATTATTTTAACTCCAAAAAATGGCCAATTTTTATAAGAACAACAAGGTGCATCTGCAAAAGTTGAGCTGCCATGATAAATACTTAGGTCTTGCGTAGGATATGATATTTCCACCGTGAATATGATTATATAATATTTCCATTTTATACTAATTTGCATTATAAATCCTTACATAGCTCTCAAAATCATGTGGAGAAGTTTAGGTTCATATTTTGAACCTTCATTCTTTACACCTGAAAAACCCACTTTTGCATAATCCATTCCTAAACAAAAATTATTCCCTAAATATTCCTAAACCAAATCTAACACATTCTTAGATCTCAAATACCACCTCTACATTATTATTATATTTTATAATCTTCGCAGAGGATGCAAAACTTCTTTGAAATGGTCGAAATTGGCCTTTCAAGGCTTGCCAAAGAAATAGTCTTCACTTGTACTTTACTAAATGAAATAAATGACTTTGTTACATTACTTACAACACTTACACATGATTTTTTAAAATATTAGGAGGACATGCAAGGTTTTCATGATCATGAAAAGGCATATAAATTGACCATGAGAGAAGTTCAAGGATATTTTGAAGCAAATTTTCACATTTAGCTTAGTTATCATGGCTCAAATTTTGAATTTTTGGGATTGAAAAAATGCATGACAGTGACTGAATCTTCCTTGGGGACATTGGAATAAAAGGGGAAATAGAGGACTCCAAATTTATCTTGGGTGAGAAGATCATTGCCTTATCCATTGGGCAATAATGTCCTAATTACAAGAAATAGGTATGAATGGACCAGCGCACGCACACACACACACACACACACACACACACACACACACACACACACACACACACACACACACACACACACACACACACACACACACACACGAGCCTACATGTGTGATGGAAAGGAAACACACAAAAATTGAAAGGAAAGACACAAAAAATAGAAATGGAAAATATGGTACAAAGGTAGGATGAATAACCTTGTTCTTTGTAGAGTTTGAGATGTTTTCTGCTGTGAGGAAACTCTAATGGGGTTTCTTCTATGTATGCTAGGTAATAATTATTATCTCTACAAAAGTGTTTCACTTCAAACATTCCAAGCCAAAGAGAGTTAAAATTTTCATGGTTTCCTTTGGGTTGTTATCTTTTATCCATGAGTATGAAAAGTTATCTGATTTAAGATCTTATATCCAGTGTCTTCTAATTGAATATTTTTTCCACATTGGATTGGTGTCTTTTCAGTATGTCTACTGATACTAACCTATCTTCATTATAATTTTCCAAGTAATAGATCCACTTATCAAGAGAATTTGAATAATCTCCATCTTCTACTACATTTAGAATTTAGTAATTACATGGAGATTATTACATATTTAAATTCCTCTTGGAATTATGAGAAATTTTGATTTTTACTCCATGGCCTTGTTTGACCTCTAAGTGCTCCAAAATGGAGGTTTTATAGTTATGCCCATGGCTTCCTACACATAGTCCTACTCTGTGATTTTATAAAATCCACTAAACTTGTTTAACCAAATGAATGAGCCCTCCGGTGCATCGGTGAGTCACTCTACGGTATAACCACCGAGTCAGGAGTTTAATTCCTCTCTACCATTTTGGCCATGGGTTGTTGTGGTAAATTCAAGGGAATAATCCCACATTTCCCATGTCACGGATGTCATTGGCATTAAAAATAGGTGGAATGGTGTGCCTTTGATGTGGCTTTGGTCACACCCACAATGTTTTTTCCCCATGTTATAAAGTTGGGGAGTTTGTTTGCATTTCCACCTCACAAAGTGGTTAGACTACAAACATTGGTTGAGTCGTGTGGGAGGCCACGCATGTGGCGAGTTATGTACTGAGTGGTTCATTGTTGCAATGTTTAAGCCGTTGAACTATGTGGCTTTGGTTTTATTTCTGGGTTATGTGAATCAGTTAATGTGCATTGATAATCTTGAATGTGGGATTGCCGAGTAATATGGAATTCAACCTGAGTAATATGCTGAATGACATCAACTGGCCAAGCTAATAGATATCCCTTCTAACCATATAAGGGATAAGCCCAATCCATTTGGGAATTGGGCTTGCTAAGTATTAAGAAAACCAACATGAATAATGCGGAATGAAATGTAATCAACTAGGTGGGGATTTGATCACCGCACCAAGTTATTAATAGCTCACCTGAGCTCTACAATGCATTGTTCAAGTCTCCAATACAATAATACCACATGGAAAATGTTAGAGATTATATATGGCATCTATAATCAAAAATTTGATAATGGAAATATGAAATAAAGGCGGTAAATGTAACCCTCCTACAAAAGAGCTTGTCAAACCTAGTTGAGGGTCATTGGCTAGAAAATAGTGGGAACCACCAATTTTTTTTGTTTCCAAGACGAGAGGTGATATAAACATAAAATTTAAAATTTTCACCTTTTTTCCAAACTGCTACATGTCAACACGTAATCTACTTGTTGACTTCCTTTGACCAGTTTTCAAACCAAATCTTTGACCTGTAAGAAATTCTTCATCCAGACTCCATTCATGGAGTTCTACATACCATCAAAAAGGTATCATAATTATACATGCTAACTCATCCTGCATTACAAAATCACATAAAAGAACCCAAAATAATAATATAGGTTAATTAAATACAAATATTTCTTAGCTAGTCACAAATAATGGATCAGATAATAACACCTATTCTGCAATAGAAAGCTAGTGTCTAACTGATACCCTGTAACCTTGTTAGCTGCTGCAAACAACTATGAACTATCAAATCCCACTATAATGCCATCACAAACAACTAAATAGATAATAAAACCCTTTCTATTATGGAAATATAGTGTTTAATTGTCACTTTGTGATATGACCAATTACAAAAATTATAATTCCATAAAAATAGCTTAGTATAACAGACATCTAAATTTCCCACAATTAGGCTACTGTCCACTGTCTATCTAAAACTGTAAAAAATGAAAATATTCACTATCCAGAATTTTTAGACCATCAATGCCATAAATATCTATATTCAGGATTGAATCCATGTGAATCTTCCCAAAACCACTATAATGCCATCACAAACAACAAGTCAGATAATAACACCCATTCTATTACGAAAGCTAGTGTTCAACCGACACTTAGTGATACAAATAATTACAACTACAAATATTCACTATCAAGAATAAATTAGAACATCAATGCCCAAAAATAGCTATAGTCAAAATTTGACTCAACGTGAATCTTCCAATTCTATCCATAACTGTTGAACTCTAAAAGGATATAAAACAAACTGTAATTGTTCTTACCCAAAAAGGTGAATTGCCATTTGTTGCAAATGATCACCAGGCATACCTGCACACTAGTTTTTTAGTGAAAATAATGTACACATCAATTGTAACTACACGGGGTAGCTAAAAATACATGCCCTAAAAATAAGGGTATTCATGAATGTGTAATTACCCTGTGAAGAAACAATAGATTTGTATATTACCTAAAAAATCAAACAGGTGTCACACCCTTATACCATGACATTTAACAACAATAACTTAAAATGCATTTCCAAACTTAGACATTTACCACATGCACACTGAATCTGTATATTGCTTCTAAAAATAGAAAATGGTATATGCCATCCTTAAAACATAAGAATTTAAAATCTGAGTATTTTAAAACTATCTCCTAAATCCTCTTACAAGTGACCCCAATTTTCCAATTTCAAAGTAATTAAAACCACATGTGTATTTATCCTTCAACATACACCAGAAATCCACAAATTGCTCTGAAATTTTTTTCATTACTGAAATCATGCAAAAATAATCTATCCAACTCACACAAGCCTACATTATTCGTAGTAAAGAGAAAAAACTCATCAGTGGTTTCACAATGGATAGCTTAAAGGTTGATTTAAAAACCTTGGTTCAAAAGTTTCCTTTACCTTGGCTCCAACTTATCTTACCATACACTAGATGGTTTGTTGGATGATTTTTTCAATATTTACCAACATGATGCCCACTCAATTGATGATGCATGAAAAAATTCCTCTTGTTTTCCTACTTCTAAGGTGATGAATCCAATTTACCATTTCTCACCAAAATAGCTACAATATTGGTTATTCTACTTATCTGCAAAATCTACAACTACCCATAGTACACCTGTACATGTTCACATTGAACTAAATACATCAACTGAATAAATAATTGTTAAATCAGATTAAACTAGAAGAAAAATATCGAGCTGAACCCATCTCTAATACCAAACTTGATCTAAAAACGGGTGTTATTTTTTCCACTTTTAATCGTTTCCAAGGATATAGGAACTCAACATCATGTTTATGGTTAAATTACTCCTAAAATGATTAATTCTTTTTCAAAATAGATGCACCTCAATCTGATTTTTTATCCACAACATTGACACGTGCATACACATATTCCTTTGTGGATTATGGATACTGAAATTTAATTAATTCCATTTTCCCATTTTACGATGTTTACTTAATCAAATTAATTAAAAACAATTACTTATTTTATCTAATGAAAATATTCATCAAATCAAAATTAAAATATCCACAAAAATGAAATTGATAATAGAGTTCACCCAAATGCTATGTCTACGGACTCATAAAAACTTAATCGATCTATTAAAGTCCAAAGAATTACACTTACCCTTCTATATTGGCAATAGACCTTTGTAATCTGTAAATGGGATGATGCTAGACCTCATGTAACTATGCAATTAACCAGAAACTATTTGAAGTCCATATGTGAACCCTACATTGTCTTCATAATGTGATCCCCCTACAACTGTTCTAGAAAAACAACTACAAATGGATAGTTACAGGAATTCTATGAAAAAATATTAAATATTTGAATTCCTCTTGGAATTATGAGCACTTTTCATTTTTACTCCATGGCGTGGCTCAACCTCTGAGTTCTCTAAAATGGAGGTTTTCCAATTCTTCCCATGGATACCTATACACATTCCTGTTCTGTGCTTTTATAAAATATACTGAGCTCATTTAACCAACCAACCGAGACCTCTAGTGCATCGATGAGTTAGTTTGTGCTATAACCATCAGGTTAGGGGTTTTATTCCTCTCTACCATTTTAGTTGTGGGTCATTTTGGCAAATTCGTGGGAATAATCCCACATTTCCCATGTTGTGGATGGCATTGGAATTTAAAATAGGCTGAATGGCCTGCCTTTGTTGTGGCTTTAGTCACACTCGTAATGATTTTTCCCCACATTATAAATTTGGGGGGTTTGTTCACATTTCCACCTCGCTGAGAGCTTAGACTACCAACATTGGCTGAGTCATGTGCGAGGCCACGTATGTAGTGAGATGTGTGTCTTTGGTTAAGCCACCAAAATATGTGTCTTTGGTTTGATTTCTGGGCTATGTGAACCGGCTACTGTGAATTGATAAGCCCAAATGTGGGCTTGTCAAGTAATATGGGATTCGGCCCGAGTAATATGCCAAATCATGTGGACTGAACGAGCTAAGAGAGATCCCTTCCAACCATATAAGGTATAATCTTGATCAATTTGGGCAATGGGCTCCTCAAGTATTAAGAAAACTGACTCGAACAATGTCAAATAAAATGTGGTCATCTTGGTGGGGAGTTGATCACCCCACCTATCTAGTAATAGCTCACCTAAGCTTTGCAATACATTTTTCAACACTCCAATACAATAATTGCACAAGGGAAATGTTAGATAGATATATGGCATATATAATTGAAAATTTGATAATGGCAATATAAAATAAAAGTGGCAAAGGAACCCCTCCTACAAAACAGTGTGCCAAACTTGGCTGAGGGTCCTTGGCTAACAAATAGCAGGGCACACCAATTTTTCATGTGCAAATATCGGAGGTGATCTAAACAAAAAAAATTACCCTTTTCACCTTTTTTCCAAACTACCACGTGTTAACGCATAATTCACCTGTTGACTTCCTTTGACTAGTTTTCAAACCAAATATTTGACTTGCCATAAATTTTGCATCCAGAAAATGTTCCTAGAGTTATACATACTGTTGGAAATTTCTTTTAATGATCTACAATGTGGTCATGATTTAGGGAGTTTTAGGAAACTTCTAGGACCCCAAAAATCCTTTAGATCAATAGAATAGAGTGAGCTAGAAGTAACCACCTATGAATATCTTGTGTGATGTGACAATTTCATAAAAGTGGTCTCCACATGCTTGATCGTGATATGATTCTAAGATATTATTTTATTTCTCCTCCTCTATGCACCTCAAGAATGTTCCATTTATTCCTTTCTTATATATGACATTCCCCCAAATGACATATTTTGTTTCTTTAAGTTGCAGAGTTCCTTTGGTTTTTATTGAGGTCAGGGTAATCTCCATACGTAAAAATGTAATTTATATAAACATACTATGGATTATTTTTACTCACAAAAAACAAAAGAGGGATATATTTGATCAACCAGTTGAAAAAATTCCAGCAGTCTTCCCACTCTTCTCAGATAAGAAGTTCACATAATCTTTTCCCTCACACCAGCTTGGAGGGCTTTATCTATAGACCAAACTTCTATACCTTTGAAACCCAATTTCCTCTTTATGTCCATGGGTATTATTACAGCAAGATAGAATTAACTGTTGGACTTGGGACCATGACCATGACATGAGTATTTAGAAGGTAAAGTTTGAAATTTTTCAATTCTCTTACTACTACATAGGTGTGCTTCTCATGTTGAGAATAGTTAAGTTCATGTACCCTTATGGGGGCACTCATGAATACTATTGGTGAATATAACTCATCTTAATTTTCTTGGACTAAAATGATAGAAATAATATGTTCAAAGGTATAACAGTAAAGAATGAAATCCTTAATAAAGTGAGGGTATACTAGAGTGGGTGCTTTGGTAATTGTAACTTTGATGGACTAAAAAGGATTATTTTCCTTGTTTTATACATTTTACGAACTCCTTAGGATTTATTATATTTACAATATCCTTCATCAGCTCCATAAAATATGGTAAAAATATCCTAAGGAATTTGACTTTACTGAATAAAGAATGCACCCCTGGTAAACTACTAGACAAAGATAGTATTTGGATAACTTCTACCCTATATGGATCAATTTTGGTGCCTTCCTTTATCACAATGTGACTGAGGATATTTATTTTGGAAACATCAAGTATGGAATTATTTGGGTTCAATAATATATGATGCCTCATGCAACAAAGTAATACATGTTCAAGTTATTTCAGATGTTCACCTCTTTTCTTGGAGTACATGATTAGATAATCAAGGTACACTATAATGCATTGTCTATTCAAATATTTTAATGCTAAGTCCATAGCCCATTGAAATGTTATACTTGAATTGATAAGTAAAAATGGTATGCATTGGTAGACGAAGGTGTCCCATGGGTTACTTAAGGTGGGATTGAATTAACCTTCCTTAGAAACTTCAATTTAATTATACCCTAAGAATCCATCAAGTATCGACATAATTTTTGAACCATTTACCACTTGTAAGATAGAATCCATAATTGAGAGTGGATAATTATTATTTAGAGATGCCTGGTTTAGAGATGTAATTATTACCACTCTTCTTTCTCTTTGGTACAATATTAGAAATCCATGTTGAGTGGTGGATGGAGAAGATGATACAAGTATTGAGTAACTTTTCAACCTCTACTCTGATGGTTCTAGAAATGTTTAGATTGTACTACCTCTTCCTTTTCCATAAGGCCTTCACATTAGGATTCAAGGGAATATAATTTTGTATTGACTATGAGTAAAATGAATTCAAATCATCATAATATTGTGTAAGAAAAATGAAGTATTTCTTTAACCATGCTGAAAAATTCATTCGTTCCTTACGTGAACAACATTTAGCAATGTTCACCACCCTTCATTGCTCATTGGTTGTAATACTGACCTTTTCATACTAAGAAGAAGAAATTTTTTTGTTCTTTTCCTTTTTATAGATTAATTGGTCATGTTTTTCAAGCAAATAGTCCATAAATACCAACCCTTTTAGAATCTTGTTTCCTTTTAGCTGAATCACTCCATCTTCATCCACTTGATCACTTGAGTTATTGTCACTTTTGTTATTAGAAAACTCCCATGGGAGCGAGTCAATTACTTCAAAACATGGACTTTAAGTCCCAAGTATTTTTTAAGAAGGAAATTTTTTATTATCATATTCAAATACCTACCAATTCTTTGAATTTTCTAGCATGTTTGGCCGGAAGACCATTTCTGTTGAGAAAATTTCTCCATTGGAGTCAGGATGTGGAATCATCAATGATGCTGACACAACTACTGAATTGACTCTAGAATTTTTATCCTGGGGGAATTATTTTATTTATAATTCATCAAAACCTTCAATGTGGTCCTAGACACTATTCCTATAATGGTGAAGATGAGAGTTCTTTACCTGAAAAATGTATCTCACTTGATTTACAATTAGTTCAGCATCACTATGTACACTAAGATTCTTTATTCCCATTTCCTCATCGGGTCTCAAGCCAAGAAAAAAGATTCATATTCAGTCATATTTTTGGTGTTTTAGAACTACAAATTGTAGGCAAATGGGAATAAATATCCTTGTGGAGAAGATAGGAAAATACCTACTCTGGAACCAGATGTGGAACAATTGCTATAAAAATCTATTTTAGAAAATTCTTCATCTCTGTTGGTTGAAATTTCTTCCAAGATGTGCATCTTCTCCCTTCTTTTTGATCTCATGAAATAATTTCCATTCCCTCTTTCTTCATATGATATTCTTACTGATTCTTCAAATTATGCTTTCCCAATCTACCTATTCTGAAAGAGGATGTTGGCTCTGGGATCTTATGATTTTTTCATAGTGTGTTTCATTTTCAGTTATAAAATAAGTTTCTTTTGTTTCACCTATTACTGCTACTAATGTGGAAGACCAACCCACTTAGATATCTCCTTAAATATCCCACCATAATATTTTACTGAGAAACATTCCATATGTAGTTATCATGCTAGCTACAATAATAGTTGCTTTTAATCCATTTTCTGGATAGGCCACAAGAGCCATCACTGCATCTTTAATTCTTCCAACGAGCATAAATTCCTTTGTATCCATAGAGTAACAATGGAAAAATTCACATGAGATATTCAAACCTGAGGGTTTGAAAAACTTTGGTAGGCATGGCATTGTCTGAGGAACCCCAATAAATGATATAATTGTTCAATTGGTACCCATTTATTAGTAAAATGACATAAAAATGTTTAATACTTTTGGTGGATGTAGGAGTAGAGGCCATGTGATTTTTGGCTTGGGATAAGCTAAGGGGTAGGAAGTGAGGCCTTTTGAAGTTGACAATATTTTTGAGGAAGATGAAGCTTTGGACTTAGAACCACCACTTTTAATGAAATTAACCAACTTTTTAAATTGCTCAGGATGGGTTTGCAAGTACTGAAATTTTGAAATTCAAAATTTTCACATTTTTGACATGATCAATGATATAAAATTTAGAAGAGGGGTTCTCAGAAGTAGTGGAAACATTATATTGATTTAATTTATAGGAAATGCTTTTTGATTTATCATCATTCCTATGTTTTGCAAAATAATAAACATCATTTGTGGAAAAGTTGGACTTACCTTTTCTAGAAGAAGTCTTTTGGGGAGGAAAAACTTCAGGATTTTTCTTGGTAGACTCCAAGGATGGAGGAATAGTATAGGATCACTTTGATATTATATTTTTAGGGAGTAGAGTCATCAATTGAGGATATTATTTCTCCTTAGCTTTTAGCTTGGAATACTTCTCTTTCTATAGAGCTTTTTACTGGGTAAATATAACACAAGAATGGTTGTTCATGTTTGTTATGAAGTCTTCATATTCATTCTTCGATGAGGAGGCATATTCAAAGAAACCAACTTCAACTGATCCAATTTCCTCGATCATCAATTCTAATTCATCTTCTTTGATTTCTAAGGCTTATTATTCTTCTCTTTCTTCATCCAATTCATTCCCACATGCTACATTCATAGGAGGGGCTTCAAGAGAAATCCTCTAAGGTAGAGGACCAATCTTCTACTTATTTGAAAAATTATTCCTAGGGAGATATTTATACATGGAATTTTGAGCTAATTGGTTCTTGAGAGAAAGAACATAATTAGGCAATTTTTCATACTAATGAGTTTGTGGTTCCAAAACTTGAACTTTGATCCTTCTCCTTATTTTGACTCTTCTTGATGTTTTTAGACATCATAAGGTCATCTTCTACATCAATTGCAATTTCTTGAGCCAGTTTCAAAGTAGCTGGTTAAGATTTTCTCAACATGAAAATAACTTTGAGAAGTTGTGTATTGGTGAATAACCTTAATTTATTATCCTCCGTGGGCTGAATAGCTTTCAGGATTTTATAGAGAATTATATTGAATTTGGATACGGAATCTTTCATGGGATCATAGGGATTTTTCTTCAACTAAGACCATTGGGAAATAAGAGCATGAACATATTTGGTTGTTTTGAATCAAGATTCAAATTTTTATTTTGTATCATCCCAATCAGTAATGGATCTTCTTGGAAAATGATAAAATCAGTCTACAATGACATATTGTAAGGGTTTTACGAACAAAAAAACTAATACATCTTCATATTATAAGCACAACACTCCATAAGCTATTATGAATGTTGTGATGTGGGCATCAGGAAGTTGTTTTCCATCTACTCAGAATTTTGGAAAGTTCTTCTTAAATCACTTGGGTAGGTCATGTAAAGGAGGATTTAGAGCCAACATGACCATGTTCTGTCCCCAAGGTACTGGTGTTTATTTTTATATTTTGAGTTCTTATTCCTATTCTTCTTCATATCCTTATTATTCTACTTATTATTATAGAGGAATACAATTTAATGGTTCAACTACCATTTCTTCAATGGTATTTTCAAGAGGAAAATTAGGATCGAACTCAGGAAAATATTCTTGACCTATCCTTCTCACTAGTAGAGTAATGGGAATTCTAAAATCATGTAGTTTTTTCTCTTCGAATGTTGGATCAATTGAACCACTAGATTGAGAAGACATTGCATATCTTATTTTATCCAGTTTGGAGGATTGATGTATAACTCAAAATAGATCTTTTTATGCCCTTCTTTATTGATTAGGATATTTCTTGGATGTTTTAGAGCTTGTGCATGGTCTTATTCCTAATCCAAAATTCTTGAGGCTATGTAGTATTGATTAACTTTCTCTATTATGCTAGACACAGTTCCTCAAATAAGATGTGAAGTCTTCTTGAGTGTCCTGAAATAAAAGGAGATTAGGCTGCAACATAATAGAATTTCTAGGAATGGTCATGATGGGAAAAATATAGAGTAGACATTAGGCTATCATGATTTTTAAATTCCAAATTTTATTTTTTGGTTTTTAGATATTTGATTTGTATGGATTTTGTGGTTTATGAGGTGATGCAGAAATAACAAAATCTACCCATAGGGGGTGCAAAACATTGTTGGAAAATAAATTTTCACAAGGAAAAATTAGTTTATTTTCACCAATACTCTAGAACTATGCCCCTCATATTTATGATGGGGATGCTTCCATTTATTGAATGTGGATAAAATAAAAATCATGGGTGGCTGCAAAGTCGGGTATCACACATGACCACTCCACTAGAACTATGGAAAATTTCTTGCACCTAGTGCAAGAAAGGAATTTTCTTGAGAGGTGAGGTAATTGGAGTGAGAAATTAGAGAGAGGGTTTAATATTTTAAATATGCACTAATAGATTTTAAAAAGATTTAAATAAAATTAATCCACACATCAAAGTCTCTAATACCTTTCTTGGATTTACAAGATGGTCATGTGCGCAAAGATGAAAAGTAGAGAGATGGTGGAAATATAAAGAAAATGAATGTAATAATGGTATATTTTTCTTACTTCTTAGTAGTTTAATATCTATCTACTTAGATACTCATAAATGAAAACCATTTTGAATGAGGGATTCAAACAATATATTAAATTTTAAAAAGACTCTTCACCTACTCCCAGATGACTTTTCACTTACCCTTATAACTTATGACCTTTTATATCCATAGGAAAGAAAGTGAGTCCCTTTTTATTAATTAAAGAAGACTAATTATAATGCTTTATTGTAGGTCACATTTAAATGAATAAGACAAAAAAGAGAAAATTAAACCCCCTTAATGAATAAATAGAACATGAGAGAAGAGAAGAAGGTGGGAGAGAGGAAAGGGAGGATAACTATCCTGAAGAAGATGTTGCATCCTATAATGAAGATCCACCAACTTAAGCACTATGGGAGATTGATCCTATAGAGATATATATTCCTTTGAACTCTTTACTGAAAAAAGTGGGTACGGGTGCTAATTTCTCATATTGAGGAATGTGCAAAACACTTAAGGCCTTGATCTGATTTTTAGAAGTATTGTTGATGCTTTTACATTTCTTGAACCAAAATTTATGCTCCTTTACAATTTTGGAAATAACACATCTGATATCTGCAAGGTATTCCAAGGTGTCCTCATGGAAGGAGAAGGGGTCTCCCATCTCTTTTTTGACCAAATCCTCAAATGTATTAGAAATCTCATTCACTGAAGGTGCTCCAAGTTTTTGCACTTCCTTTCTTATGTCCTCTTACATCTATGAAGTGAGATCATCGCATGAATCAATCTCATCAAGAACACAATTCAAAATCTCATATCAAGTAACCAACATCCAAGTCAATATTGGAGACATGTTCTTAGATATGGATTTGAAAACATTTTTCTCCTCCAATACAAGTGAATTGAGGTTTCTCATCTCTATCACTAGCATAAACACTTGATCCTGATGTTATTTTTCCTTCTTAATTTCATCTTTATTCATTCTTAATTTTTCAGCAATGGAAAACATGAACTCAAATAGAGAAAGAATCTATAGAAACAAGGTTTCACGTTCCTTGAGGATTTTATCAACCTGCTTTTCATTGGATCTCCCTTTAATTGTGTAGCCCTTCACCTTCTTGATTGAATATGGATTAAATATACTGATTGGATTGACCTATTTGGTCAGGAGAGATGGTATGGCACTTGGATCCATGAAATATTGAACATATGAAGTGAGAATTCTCACATGTTCATCTAACTATCCAATCTTTCCTTTGTATTATTTGTTTCTCACAAGAAAATAAGAAAGAAATTCTTCAAAAAAACCAGCATCTCCTTCATGTGTTTATAGTCCTAAGGGAATTGTTATCATCTCATAGTCTGATGGAGTCATATCCTCAATGGGATTTACTACCTTCATCTAACCAAAATATACATATTGATTTCCTGAGGCACCACTGAAGAAGCAGGAAGTTGTCTAAGATTTCTTATCTCTCTTTATTTCACCATTCTTGAAATATGTAACACCCTGAACTGTTGTTACTTTCTCCTAAGCATTCAAGTGTTGATATATGATTTCTCCTATATAAGGACGTGTTCCTTTGGTTTTGGGAAGTCATGCTTGTCATGGATTATATATTTTCTGCTCTTAAGATCTTTGACTAAACCGGAATATGCTTGGACTCTTTTGATTCTTTCATTCTTCGCTTTTGAGTACAATCTGATTATGGAAGGTTATGGATTTATCCACCCTTATGACTCAACCTTGGATCAGTTACATTGATCCAAGGGATGTTTTAATTTTGTTCAGGATGAGAAAATGGTATTGAAATTTCGAGAATTACTAAGTCTGACTGAGCTTTGAGTGTTCAGTTCCGGAGGTTAACTCTGGCTGATCATGGTAATTAGAAACTGGTTCCAGTTATCATAGCATCGGGAAGGACCTGGACCGTAAGCCAGGTAAGATGTGTATGTTTTATATCTAAAGCTTAATTTTCTTGATGCCAAGCGGAATCTGATCTAGGAATATTTTATCCTATTTGAATTCTATTACTGATTAGTCCTATCTTGAGGACCTAGACTAGAATAAGTAAGGTTAGTAGTTTTAACCTAAACTATAACCTAATATTGCAAGGTTAGTTAATCTAACCTAGTCCTTAAACTATGAGCTTAATACTCCTAAGGGTTAACTAAACCTATCACTATGGAGGGTGACTAATGTCATATCCTATGATCTAACCTAAGTCACTAACCTATCCTAAACTAATGCTAAGAAGGGGGACCTAAGGAGGGTCGTAAGTCATGGGTGGTGGTTTCCATGGCATTTAAGAATGGATAAGGATGAAGGGTAGGGAGCGCTGCCATATTTTGCAGAGGGCAAATTTACTAAGTGAGTCATACGTGGCAGTATCTCTAAGGATGGGAATGTTTGTTTATTTTGTTTTGGCATTCACCAACTTTGGTAGTCAGTGGCAATGGAAAATAGGTGGGAGAATAAAAATAAATGCAATTAATGAGCATCGGGCCTTGAGCCACGGATTTCTTGGCAAGGCATGCAAATGGAATTTTGCTTGGTCGTTTTGTTTTCCATGCATTCTGTTTTTTGCTCTGCATGAGCACTGGTTCTTCGAACCAACTATCTACTCTTTGTTGCATGGCAATTTTTAGAGTTTCAAATTTGCTTCTCTATCAGGGGAAGTATATAAGGCATGGAGGTAACAATATTTTGTTGTTTAACCTTTCGTGGAAGAAGAAGAGAAGGTGTGAGCACATTCAGAGGTCTTCTTCAAATTTTTAGCGACACTATCAGGCATGATAGGCCCTAACTGTTAAAAATCTTGTTTTCCTTTAAATGTTTTCATTAGAAACAACTCTGTTTAGATGATTTGTGCATAGTCAGCTTGGCTGGTAGCAATATAATGGTTTTCCTTTTTGTTGATTTGGTAATTTTGGGTTGTATGTAGATCTTGGATGAAACCTACTTCTTAATTCTTGTTGCCATGTTGTGAATACGATATGGGTTTCACTTTCTATTGGAAGTGCTTTATGTTTTCTTTATCTGGCTGAGGTATTGGATTAAAACTGGCTCCATGATAGACTTTGTGTTTGACATTTTCATGTTTGAAAACACCACTGAAATTAACTGTTGTTTCGAATATGGTTGGAGTATTTGATTGTTTCTTCACCGTATGAAATCTAACTATTACTAAATATGTTCATGAAATTAAGTAGTAGATTTTGTGGTTGGAATGCTTGTTTATTCTGTAAACTCGACTGGTTTAGTCGTGTGAGTTGTAAATATTGTTGAATTCTAAGCCTGTACCTTTATTTTAAAGGGGTTTGAATGTTCTTTTGGATATAGGTTCTATGAGTAAGGAAGTTTTTAATGTACTATTGTTTTTGTGATTTTTGCATGAATATTAGGAATACAGATATGTTTGGGAAGAAATGTACTTGGAGGAGATCTATTCCCTGACAATTCGCGGTTGATCCTAGATCTGCATGAATGGAAATTATGTGTAATATTTGGTTAAGAAGGACTGTGTTTGATGTTACCTGAGGTGATTTTGAAATATGTATTTGGAATTCAACTATTAACTCTGTACATGCATTTTGGTTTGGTATCTTGGAATGATTTAACAACCTAACAGAGTAATGGTTTGAAATTATTAGTTTGATCCATTGGTAAGTAATGGTAATAGGATAGTTACCCTAACTCTTAGTCCAAAATGATTCGAGTAATGGGTGAAATGTAGATTGTTTACTTAGATTAGGATTGTGGTCTGAGTTTAGAACATTTATAATGTTTTGTAGCGAATATTGGTCTTTGTTTAATGTACAACCGTAAGACCATAGAGATCTATAGGAAAATTTTAAGGTGGCTCTACCTGACTGGAACTATTGGTGAACTTAAGTGTGGTTTTACTTGCCTTCTTTTTCCCTGATTGAATTAGAGAATATAAATATTACTTCTTGGAAGTTAGTATAGTTCTCAACTTGATTAAAATAGAGTTCTGATCTCTCTGTTCCTTCCTCTGAGTTATGAAAGATAGTTGTTATAGGAATTTGAAGAAGGAAGGTATTTTCACGCTCTCTTCCTTGAAAAATTAATGAGCTCTTCTATAGAATTCTGTAAGGAACTCTACAGTATGGTTTTGAGATGAAAATACTGTTAAAAAATTAAGTGGGAAGAGTGGTAAGTGGTGAAATCTTAACTTAGAAGTCTCCTTTCTTTTTAAGTAGGATTATTATCCAGATTTAGAGTTTCAGTTATTTATCTACTTGTATAAAAGTAGACCTGTAGTAAAAGTTTGGCTTACTTATCAATGTTTGTGAATTTGATATGACAAGAGTTAAAGGAAATCCACTAGACGAACTTGCTTGAGGCAGTAATCTATCCTTTGTTTAAATTATTTTATGCAAACCTATTGGTTGCATACCTTAAGAAGATTTCATTCTCTTTTTTAGAGTAATTATAACAGGATTGACACTGCTCTTGGTTTTCGGATGCCTAGGTACTTAATATTCATATTGTTTCTTCTTATTTTCTGGTATAAGATGAATCATCCGAAAAAGATTTAAATTGAAATCGTAACTATAATATGAGTCATGTTATAAAGTCATATTATAATGGTTGAAAGAAAACTAGCGTGATTCATGTTTATGGATTTGATGAAATTGATGTCATTTAAATAGGATTGTTTAATGAAAACAATTGGTGGAATGCAGTTGTTTTAAGAATTAGTGCTTATCATGCTCAGTTCACTGAACTGACCCATGCTAGCAATTTTTACAGATGGTCATCTTAAGTGGTAAAGGTAGGTAGATCTGATATGATGCACAGACTGTTTAATCTGGTTCTTATGAAGAATTCTGACATGATTTTTCTAATTGTACTATAGATGAAAGTTACTCTTTTGCTGATGATTATTGTATTATAATATGCTGAAGTGCATAGGTTGTAATTGAATAGGTTTGGGAATAAATGAAATGGGGACTTGTTACTTAAGTGTTCTGTGTTCTTATTTGTGGAAATGATCTTCTTTTGTCTGTATGAATGAGAGTGCATTCTTACTATTATATGCAATGGGGTCTGGATGGATTTCCCTAGATAAGCTTTATTTAATTATGTGGATGAATACTACATATTTATGGTTAGTAAGTCTTATATCATTTGATTATGGTTATATTGGAAATTAGACCACTGCATATTTAGGGAACGTCGAGGTTGAACTACGCCCTAAATGTGGCTAAACTAGAAGAGTATTCTTTTACTCTCTTAATGCTCTAATCCAAAGCAATGTAATTGATGGTTATAAATCACCATGTCTTAATGGTAATAAGTCTGATATATTTCAGTCTTCGAGATTGTTACGAACCCTTGCTGATTTAGTTATCTTCCTTATGGGAAAACTTAGGGCTGTTGTCCTATTATGAGGATACAAGGTTAATAGGAACCAATCAACAACTTGAAATAATATTTAATCTTATTAAAACTTTTCTCTGTGAAATTTGAACTTAATTACATAAGGTAACTCAAGAAGTGTGGAACCTAGGATTAGGGAAGGCTACCCAATTAGGAGGGCCTGTAATCCAAATTTAACTCAACACATATGAATTCTTGGAGGTACGTACATCTTTCCGAGGCTTGTTTCGTAGGACGTTGGCACATGTCAACTACAGGGTTGTACCTTCAAGAAGATTAGGATCTTCTTGAGGATACAACAATGCAGATGACATATGGCAACACCCTTTTGCATTGATCGTTAAGATTTACACCTGAAACTTGATCAAGATTTCCCTGCAGCACTGGTTAGGACCATAGACAGGTTATGAGGTAGCCCTTTGAGACTTGGGGTACCTTGACACACGGGGTTAACACTGGTTGACCCAGTATGTCAGCTTACCCCTATTCTTTAAGGGTAACCTTATAACATGAATTATTATATTAACCTGATTCGGAGTGAAAAATTGGGTCAAGGGGACGGACAGAAGTCAGTATAAGACGTTCTATATAACATTGGAGTGGGGTGAAGGACATATTCTAGATTGATGAGTATGCCATCAAGGAATAAGTAACATGAAGAATATGTTTCAAATCTTTGGCCAAAGTATCGCAAGCTATGCTGATTGCATTGTCCTATGTCACCTAGTCTAAGGAACGTGATGCCGATGAATAATGGTAACAATTATTCAGATAGGTTCCTTGGACAGAGCACTCAGAATCCTAGATTAGGGAAGAGAACCTCGAGAGTGAAGTGTTCTGTTAAAAGCACCAAACTCTAAGATACACATGAATAGATTGGTAGTTCACCGAGTCATGGAATGAATAGATCGGCGATGTACCGAGTCATTATAGCTGCATATGGTTATCTGTTATAAGAACAATTGTTATGATCTGTGTGTTCTAAATTATGTATTTAGAACTAGAAAACACTAATAAAAAAAATTATCTTGTTCTAAAGTATTAAAATGAGGATGTTACATCTTGGTATCAGAGCTAAAGGTTGCAGCTCTTAGACCTATTGTGTCCATAATCTGATAAAAACCTGAATTTTCTTGTAACAGAAAATGGTTAGAACAAGGGGAAATGTTGCAAATAATGCTCCACTTGAGGAAGGGGTGGAAACAACCCAAAAACTTGATGAGATCCTTTCTGCCCTACTGGACACAAGAGATTGCTTGGCTGTACTTGAACAACAAGTGATGGGAAATGAGGAGGACGATGAAGCTGGTAACAACAATTAGCCACCTCTTGAGGATAACCCTGATATGGGTGTTGGTAATAACAATGGAAATGTACCTATCCAACCAGAAAACAAGAAGGCCAGGTTGGCAGTGGAACTCACTAATGATATAAAAAGGATAAGTCCACCTAAATTTGATGGCACCACATTAGGAGATGGAGCTGAGAACTGGCTCAGCGAAATGGAGAAGTAATTTTCAATAAGAAACTTCTCAGAGGAAACTAAAGCTATTTGGGGAGCATATCAACTTTCCCATGAAGCATCTTCATGGTGGGATAACCGTAAGGCTGAGCTAAATATTGATGAAACTAACATCACTTGGGATCAATTTAAAGGCTATTTTAGGCAACGTTGGCTGCCACAACTTTTCTATGATCAGAAAATGACAAAATTCAAGAACTTAATTCAAGGGAAGCTAACTGAAACTTGAATACTGGGAGTGGTTTATGAAACTCCTCAAGTATGTACCGTAGTATCAAACTGATGAGAAGTTTAGAATACGGAAATTCATCATGGGACTAAACCCCGTGATTGGTGGAGAGGTTAATGTTCACAACCCAACCACTATGGAAGGGGTTGTTGAAAAATCCATAAGGCAGGAGCATAAATTAAAGGCTATTTCTTCTCATAAAGAGGAAGTGCAGAAGAATATTTCAAACCCTTCTTCAACTTCTCTTGCACCCAAGAAGGGACCATGGAAAAATTTTGGCAACAAAAATAAGTTTGTAGCTGGATAATAATAAGAAAACGACAGTGAATAAGCCTGCTGGAAATGTAAGGGATAGTTTTGCCAAGAATTATAATAATGGGCAGAAGTCCTATGGAGGCCAACGTGATAATTTTAAGGCTGGAAGTAATTTTGAGCCTAAAAAGGGACCTATAGGAGGCTTCTATAATTGTGGCAAGGATCACTACGCAAATCAATGCCCTTTGAAGAAGGATGATCGTAATCAATAGCATAAGATACATGCTGCAGTAGTAGACAAGCAAGCTGAAAGGCAAGTGACACCTATAGAAGTTCTTGGTAAGTTATTTGGCATACCTGTAACTATTATTTTTGATACAGGAGCTATTGAATGTTTTATTTCTAGTAAACTCGCTTCTAAACTTAAAAGAAAAGCTGGAAAAATGGATAAATCTTGGACTGTATAGTATGGTAATAGCTCTGTTCATACCATTAGTATGTGTCTTTTCGGGGAAGTCCCTGACTTACCTAACTTTTCCACAGAGGTTGACCTCTATGTTGCACCTTTGGGATCCTATGATGTTGTCATCAGTGTTAATTGGTTAGCTGATCATAAAGCAAAAGTGGACTGCTTTGAAAAATATATAAGATGTTTAGATGATCTACAGAAAATAGTAGAGATTCAAGGTGTGAAATGGGAAATTTTAGTTAGGAAACTGTCAGCTATGCAACTTAAAAAGGCTAAAAATAAAGGATGTACTTTATATGCAGTAAAGATATCTGAATCTACATAAGAGGATAATGATTTCTTAAAACGGTACCCACTATTACAGAGTTTCCAAGATGTATTTCTAGAGGAATTACCAGGTTTACCACCCAAAAGGGAATTTGACTTCACTATTGAAATCAAACCAGGGATGTAGCCTATTTCTAAAGCACCTTATCGGATGACTACTACAGAGTTAGTCGAGCTTAAGGCTCAATTACAGGAAATTTTGTCTAAAGGTTTGATAAGACCAAGTGTTTCACCTTGGGGAGCGCCAGTAATATTTGTGAAAAAGAAAGATGGGACACTTACATTGTGTATTGATTATCAAATGTTGAACAAGGCAACAATCAAGAACAGATACCCACTTCTTAGAATTGATGATTTATTTGATCAAATGCATGAAGCATCGGTTTATTCCAAGATAGATATTCGATCTAGGTATCATCAATTAAGGATTAAAGAGAAGATATTCATAAAACAGCTTTCCAGACAAGGTATGGACATTATGAATTCACGGTTTTACCCTTTGGATTAACTAATGCACCCGCAACTTTTATGAACTTAATGAATAATATCTTTCAAGAATATTTGGACAAGTTTGTGCTTGTATTCTTGGATGATATTCTCATATATTCTAAAAGTGTCGAGGAGCATAATGAGCATTTGAAAGTAGTCTTGGAAATTTTGAGAAAAAGAAGGTTATTTGGTAAGTTATCCAAATGTTCTTTCTTTGATACCGAAGTTCATTATTTGGGGCATGTCATTAGTAAAGAAGGAATTGTTGTTGATCCTTCAAAAATAGTGGCAATAACCAAATGGCCTACACCAAAGAATGTACATGAAGTAAGAAGCTTCATGGGCCTCGCTGGTTACTATAGAAAGTTTGTTAAAGATTTTTCTAAAGTGGCTGCACCGATAACTTCATTGCAGAAAAAGGATAAGAAATTTGCTTGGGATGAAAAGTGTGACTCTGATTTTAAAAACTTAAAAATTCAGTTGACTTCAGCACCTATTTTAGTTGTACCTAACCCTAATGGATATTTTACTGTTGTAACAGATGCTTTTGGGGAAGACCTTGGAGGTGTTTTGTTACAAAATGATCATGTCATAGCTTATGAAAGTAGAAAAATTAAGTTATATGAGTTGAATTATGCCCCTCATGATTTAGAGCTTACTGTCGTTGTTCATGCACTTCAAGTTTGGAGACACTATTTACTTGGGAAACCTTTTGAGTTGAAAACTAATCATCTTGGGCTGAAATATATTTTCACTCAGCCTAATCTAAATGCAAGACAATGAAGGTGGTTAGAGTTTTTGTCTCAATATGATTTTGATATTAGTTACATAAAAGGAAAAGATAATAGAGTTACAGATGCTCTAAGTTTTAGGAAGCACATTTCTGCTCTTATAAAATTAAGAACTCAGTTTAAAGATGAGGTGAAAAGTGTGTTAGAATCTGATATATACTTTCATCAAGTAAAAGCAGCGCTTGCTGCAGATCCAAGAGATGAAAGGTATAAAGGTTTTCATTTTGATAATGAAGGAATCTTGCACTGTGAAAACAGAGTATACGTACCTTTGCTAAATGATTTGAGAAAGAAATTGTTAACTGAATTTCATAATTCACCCTTTTCTGGACACCTGGGTATTACTAAAATGCTTGTCGATCTAAAACAACAATATTTCTGGAAAGGAATGAAAAAGGATGTTATCAATTTTGTGACTCATTGTCTCGAATGTCAGCAGGTGAAGGCAGAACACATGCACCCTGCTGGTTTATTATATCCCCATAGCATACCACAGTATAAATGGCAAGTAATAAGCATGGACTTTGTACAAGGGATTCCTATGTCGAGAAATAAACATGATGTTATCTTGGTAGTTGTTGACAAACTAACGAAGGTAGCTCATTTTATCACTGGAAATATAAAGGATGATTCTTTGGTGTTAGCTAAAAGATGTGTGCACGAAATTTTTAGGTTACATGGGGTACCAGAACTAATAATATCAGACAGGGATCCTAGAATGACATCGAGATTTTGGCAAACGCTTAATACAGCTCTTGGAACTAAACTAAACTTCATTTTTGCATATCATTCGGAAACGGATGGACAAAATGAGAGAGTAAATCAGGTTTTGGAAGACTTGTTATGAATGTATTGCATGGATCAACAGTATAAATGGGAAGAATATCTCCCATCAGTTGAATTTACATACAACAACACATATCACTCTTCTCTCAAAATGGCACCTTTTGAGGCACTTTATGGAAGAAAGTTCAGAACCCTTGTTAGTTGGGATAGCGTTGAGGATAGAGTGGTAATTGGTCTTGAAATCCTTACTGAAATGGAACAACAAGTTAAAATGATTTGTGAATGATTGAAGGAAGCATCAGATAGGTAGAAGAGTTATGCTGACTTAAAGCGGGTTGACCGAAAAATTTGAACTTGGTGAAAAGGTTTTTCTTTGTGTTAAACCAAGAAAGAGTTCTATAACTTTTGGCAAGGCTGCCAAGTTATCACCTCATTTTGTGGGACCTTTCAAAATTGTCGAAGTAATCAATCCTGTAGCTTACCGATTAGCATTACCACCTGCTTTGTCATGAATGCATGATGTTTTCCATATTTATTTGCTTAAGAAATATGTTTCAGACTTGTCACATGTTTTAAATTGGAATTCCTTGCAGCTCCAAGACCCAGGAATAATCGTGGTCAAACCCACTCGAGTGCTGAAAAATCACCAATTTCATTTGAGAAATCGAGAAATACAGCAATGTAAGGTCTAATGGGACCAGTTTAACGAAGAAAGTGCAACTTGGGAAAATATGGAAGAGATGAAAACTGATTTCCCCTTTCTTTTTAAACAGAATTGAATCTGTTGACTGATTAAAACCAAAAAAAAAAAAAAAACTATTATTATGAATTTATCTTTTACATGTCTTATGTAAGCCAGTTTTGGGGCAAACATTTATTCAGGTTGAATAAATAGTATCTTGATACTGATTTCTGAAACTATTCAAGTTCAAAATAGTTAATTTGTTTAGTGAGTCAATGAATTGATTGACTAGAAGATAAATCAAAGGATGTAATCATCGGGATGATGAATCTTTTAGGGGGGAAGCATGTAACACCCTAAACTGTTGTTACTTTCTCCTGAGAATTCAAGTGTTGATATATGATTTATCCTGTATAAGGACATGTTCCTTATGTTTTGGGAAGTCATTCTTGATATGGATTATATATTTTCTACTCTTAAGATCTTTGACTGAACCGGAATATATGCTTGGACTCTTTTGTTTCTTTCGTTCTTTACTTTTGAGTACAATCTGATTATGGAAGGTTGTGGGTTTATCTACCCTTATGACTCAACCTTGGATCAGTTACATTGATCCAAGGGATGTTTTAATTTTGTTCAAGATGAGAAAATGGTATTGAATTTTTGAGAATTACTAAGTCTGACTGAGCTTTGAGTGTTCAGTTCTAGAGGTTAACTCTTGGTAATCATGGTAATTAGAAATTGGTTCCAATTATCATAGCATCGGGAAGGACCTGGACCATAAGCCAGGTAAGATGTGTATGTTTTATATCTAAATCTTAATTTTCTTGATGCCAAGCAGAATCTGATCAAGGAATATTTTATCTTGTTTGAATTCTATTACTGATTATTCCTATCTTGAGGACCTAGACTAGAATCAGTAAGGTTAGTATTTTTAACCTAAACTATAACCTAATATTGCAAGGTTAGTTAATCTAACCTAGTCCTTAAACTATGATCTTAATACTCCTAAGGGTTAACAAAACCTATCACTATGGAGGGTGACTAATGTCATATCCTATGATCTAACCTAAGTCACTAACCTATCCTAAACTAATGCTAAGAAGGGGGACCTAAGGAGGGTCGTGAGTCATGGGAGGTGGTTTCCATGGAATTTAAGAATGGATAAGGATGAATGGCAGAGAGCGCTGCTAGGTTTGGCAGAGGGTAAATTTGCTAAGTGAGTCATACATGGCAGTATCTCTAAGGATGGGAATGTTTTTTTTTTTTTTTGGCATTCACCAACTTTAGCAGTCGGTGGCAATGAAAAATAGGTAGGAGAATAAAAATAAATGCAATTAATGAGCATCGGGCCTTGAGAATGGATTGCTTGGGAAGGCATGCAAGTGGAATTTTGCTTGGTTTTTTTTTCCATGCATTCCGTTTTTCGCTCTGCATGAGCACTGGTTCTTCAAACCAGCCGTCTACTCTTCATTGCATGGCAATTTTTAGAGTTTCAAATTTTCTTCTCTATCAGGGGAAGTATATAAGGCATGGAGGTAAAAATATTTTGTTGTTTAACCTTTCATGGAAGAAGAAGAGAAGGTGCGAGCGCATTCAGAGGTCTTTTTTTTATTTTTAGCGACACTATTAGGCATGATAGGCCCTAACTTTTAAAAATATTTCTTTCCTTTAAATGCTTTCATTAGAACAACTCTGTTCAGATGATTTATGCATAGTCAGCTTGGTTGGTAGCAATGTATTGGTTTTCCTTTTTGTTGATTTGTGAATTCTGGGTCGTATGTAGATCCTGGATGAAACCTGCTTCTTAATTCTTGTTTCCATGATGTGAATACAATATGGGTTTCACTTTCTATTGGAAGGCTTTATGTTTTCTTTATTTGGCTAAGGTATTGGACTAAAACTGGCTCCATGATAGACTTCGAACTTGATATTTTCGTGTTTGAAAATGCCATTGAAATTAACTATTGTCTTGAATATGGTTGGAGTATTTGATTGTTGCTTCACCGTATGAACTCTAACTATTACTGAATATGTTCATGAAAGTAAGTAGTATATTTTGTCATTGGAATGCTTGTTTATTCTGTAAACTCGACTGGTTTAGTCGTGTGAGTTGGAAATATTGTTGAATTCTAAGCCTGTACCTTTATTTTAAAGGGGTCTGAATGTTCTTCTAGATATAGGTTCTGTGAGTAAGAAAGTTTTTGGTGTACTGTTTTTTTTGCGATTTTTGCATGAATAATTAGGAATACGTATATGTTTGGGAAGAAACGTACTTGGAGGAGCTTTGTTCCCTGACAATTCGCGGTTGATCCTAGATCTGCATGAATGGAAATTATGTTTAATATTTGGTTAAAAGGGACTGTGTTTGATGTTACCTGAGGTGATTTTGAAATATGTATTTGGAATTCAACTATTAACTCTGTACATGCATTTTTGTTTGGTATCTAGGAACAATTTAACAACCTAACAGAGTAATGGTTGGAAATAATTAGTTCGACCCATTGGCAAGTAATGGTAATGGGACAGTTACCCTAACTCTTAGTCCAAAATGATTCGAGTAATAGGTGAAATGTAGACTATTTACTTAGATGAGGATTGTGGTCTAAGTTTAGAATGTTTATAATGTTTTGTAGCAAATATTGGTCTTTGTTTAATGTACAACCATAAGATCATAGAGATCTATAGGCAAATTTTAAGGTGGCTCTACCTGACTAGAACTATTTGTGAACTCAAGTGTGGTTTTACTTCTTGGAATTTATTATAGATCTAAAATTGATTAAAATAGAGTTCTGATTCTTTATTCCTTCCTCTGAGTTATGAAAGATAGTTGTTATAGGAATTTGAAGTAGGAAGGTATTTTCACGCTCTCTTCCTTGAAAAATTAATGAGCTCTTCTATAGAATTCATTAAGGAAGTCTACAGTATGGTTTTGAGATGAAAATATCGTTAACTAAATTAAGTGGGAAGAGTGGTAAGTGGTGAAATCTTAACTTAGAAGTCTCCTTTATTTTTAAGTAGGATTATTATCCAGATCTAGAATTTCAGTTATTTATCTACTTGTATAAAATTAGACCTGTAGTAAAAGTTTTGCTTACTTATCAATGTTTGTGAATTTGATATGACAAGAGTTAAAGGAAATCCACTAGACGAACTTGCTTGAGGCAGTAATCTATCCTTTGTTTAAATTATTTTATGCAAACCTGTTGGTTGCATACCTTGAGAATATTTCATTCTTTTTTTTAGAGTAATTATAATAGGATTGACACTGCTCTTGGTTTTCGGATGCCTAGGTACTTAATATTCATATTGTTTCTTCTTCTTTACTGGTATAAGATGAATCATCCGAAAAATATTTAAATTGAATTTGTAACTATAATATGAGTCATGTTATAAAGTCATATTATAATGGTTGAAAGAAAACTAGCGTGAATCATGTTATGGATTTGATGAAATTGATGTCATTTAAACAGGATTGTTTAATGAAAACAATTGGTGGAATGCAGTTGTTTTAAGAATTGGTGCTTATCATGCTCAGTTCACTGAATTGACCCATGCTAGCAATTTTTGGAGATGGTCATCTTAAGTGGTAATGGCAGGTAGATCTAATATGATGCACAAACTATTTAATCTGGTTCTTATGAAGAATTCTGACATGATTTTTCTAATTGCACTATAGAAGAAAGTTACTCTTTTGCGGATGATTATTGTATTACAATATGCTGAACTGCATAGGTTATAATTGAATAGGTTTGGAAATAAATGAAATGGGGACTTGTTACTTAAGTGGTCCGTGTTCTTATTTGTGGAAATGATCTTATTTTGTCTGTATGAATGAGAGTGCATTCTTACTATTATATGCAATGGGGTCCGGATGGATTTCCCTAGATAGGATTTATTTAATTATGTGGATGATTACTACATATTTATGGTTAGTAAGTCTTATATCATTTGATTATGGTTAGATTGGAAATTAGACCACTACATATTTAGGGAACGTTGAGGTTGAACTACACCCTAAATATGGCTAAACTGGAAGAGTATTCTTTTACTCTTTTAATTTTCTAATCCAAAGCAATGTTATTGATGGTTATAAATCACCATGTCTCAATGGTAATAATTCTGATATATTTCAGTCTTCGAGATTGTTATGAACCCTTGCTTATTTAGTTATCTTCCTTATGAGAAAACTTAGGGCTGTTGTCCTATTATGAGGATACAAGGTTAATAGGAACCAATCGGCAACTTGAAACAATGTTTAATCTTATTAAAACTTTTCTCTGCGAAATTTGAACTTAATTACATAAGGTAACTCAAGAAGTGTGGAAGCTAGGATTAGGGAAGGCTACCCAATTAGGAGGGCCTGTAATCCAAATATAACTCAACACTTATGAATTCTTGGAGGTATGTACATCTTTCTGAGGCTGTTTCATAGGATGTTGACACATGTCAACTGCAGGGTTGTACCTTCGAGAAGATTAGGGTCTTCTCGAGGATACAACAATGCAGATGACATATGGTAACACCCTTTTGCATTGATCGTTAAGATTTACACCTGAAACTTGATCAAGATTCCTCTTCAGGATTGGTTAGGAGCATAGACAGGTTATGAGGCAGCCCTTTGAGACTCTAGATACCCTGACACATGGGGTTAACATTGGTTAACCCAGTATGTCAACTTACCCCTAGTCTTCAAGGGCATCCTTATAACATGAATTATGTTATTAACATTATTCGGAGTGAAAACTTGGGTCAAGGGGACTGACAGAAGTCAGTATAAGACGTTCTATATAACATTGGAGTGGGGTGAAGGACGTATTCCAGAATGATGAGTATGTCGTCAAGGAATAAGTAACATGAACAATATGTTTCAAATCTTTGGCCAAAGTATCGCAAGCTACTAATTGCATTATCCTATGTCACCTAGTTTAAGGAACGTGATGCTGATGAATAATGGTAACAATTATTCAGATAGGTTCCTTGGACAGAGCACTCAGAATCCTGGATTAGGGAAGAGAACCTCGAGAGTGAAGTGTTCTGTTAAAAACACCAAACTCTAAGATACACATGAATAGATCGGTAGTTCATCGAGTCATGGAATGAATAGATTGGCGGTGTATTGAATCATTACAGCTGCATATGGTTATCTGTTATAAGAATGATTGTTATGATCTATGTGTTCTAAATTATGTATTTAGAAGTTGAAAACACTAATAAAATTTTTTTATCTTGTTCTAAAGTATTAAAATGAGGATGTTACAAAATATCTTGAAATTATGACAACATTTCTTTTTGTACTATAAAATTATTACCTTTGATCAACTCTTGGATCCATGGAAAGACCTCTTTTGTAACAGGTTTGGAACTGAGCATGATTGAAGTCTCGGGATTAGTGTGAGGAGGTATCTCCTATATTTGGTGAGTTGACTCTGTAGTGGAAGAAGATATGTTTGGATACTAATGCATAATTAGAGGATAAGAAGGATCAATATCTCATTGCTCTAGATCTTCTGTAGGGTGTTGAATGAATTTTTACTTCTTATACAACATTATGTAGTGGGAACTTTAAACATCTATTGTTTTCCTCTTTGTGGGCTCTCTTGAGTGAGTAGATCTTGCAATCCTCTCATGTGACTTTAAAGAGGAGAGATGATATGATTTACTTGTGAAAGTATTAATACCTCCTAATGCATTGAGTATAACCATCCTTTTCTCAAACCAATCCTTAGACATTTAGATCTCATAGTTCTTTCATTAATATCCCCTGACTCACGAACACTCCATGAGATTTGTGGGAGAGGTGAAGCCTTCACAACTTGGTATTAAGGATCAAAAAACTTAGTTCCATCATCTTTTACACCTTCCATGAACCAATAAAATATGAATTTCCTCATTTTTCCAATGGTAATTCTTATGTGATCCAATTTTCTTATCTCAAAATCATCAAAGTAGTTGACTCAATAGTCTTCAATATGAGGAACATGGAATGAATCAAGGAGGGTAAAGATTTCAAGATTGCTTCAGATGTCAATATATGCACTGGATGTGTATGAATAGAGGCTCAAGGAGGTAAATTAAGCTTCAAGGTTCAAGGCATCAATTTTTATTTGCAAGTGTAAATACCAAGAGAAATAGGTAAAGAAACACCTTTGTTATTGCGGTTCCTGAACCTGTTAGTTATATGAGGAAACTTCCTACATAGTTTTAACATCACAATATTGTCACTGAGATGTCTTGGGAACTTACGAGGATATAGATCTAATCCTAAAAATCCAGTATAACATAATGTGGAGAATTAAGTGAAGTAGGATCCATGCTTTTTAATCAAAGATATGGCTTAAGAAGACAATCTCAACTATGGGTTACATTCAAGTAATCGAATGATGAACATGGTGAATGCATCAGTAACCCATGAGAAATGTTGATTGCTTTCATTGAGAGTGATTTATAGGTACCTTTCATAAGATGGAGCTTTCTAAGAAATATTTTGAGTAAGATTCAGGCCTTTGAATGGTCTTTTTCTTGTGAAAGCATACACTAGATACGATGTTATTGTGAACTTCTTTGTGACCTAAGAATAGAGAAATTAGCATGGATTTTATCACTTATGATTTGTCCCCAATAAACTATCTGATTCTGCTTGGTGACAACATGGATGAATTGTGTCATCCAATCTTGAAAAATACTTTGTATTTTCTTCACCCATCACATTGCTTAACAATATGATTGCATCTAACTAACCCTTATGAAACTCACTCTTAGACAATTTTTTTGGCATATGAGAGATTTTTCTTCCTTTTCTCAACCATGATCCCAGTTCAAGCCCCTAAATATACGATTCCATATTTAAACACTCATTAGATGCAAAATCTATTACCCTCATAATATTACATTTTTTATCATAGTGCTAAGAACATACTAACACCAATTATACACTCTATACTAACAAATTATTTCCTCTAGCTGAAAACAATCCATTTGAGAATATCTTTTCCTTAGCATGTTCTCTTTATCCTTTGAGAATTCTATTTTTTAGGTCATCTAAGTCCATATGAGTGACCTTCATGAATCCAAAAATACTCCATGGATAATATTGAAATAGGTTTTATGCCATATAATTTGAACTTCATGAATCCAAAAATCAGCAAGATGAGTGAAAATGAAGCCAACAACAAATTTCTGCAATAGAATCCAAAACTTTCTATTTTTAGTAGGTGGGGTTAGGAGCCACTATTTTGGGAATTTTTATTTTTGCTCAATTTTTTTCTTATAAATATCATATTAAACATAATTCACCTCCATTTATGATTATTTACTATTTTTAGAAAGTTTCTATATTTAGCAAGTTGATTTTTTGGAAACTTCTTTTTTGCGAAAATTGTTTGTTTTGCGTAGTTTGTTGTTTTTCACTGTTTTTGAGAATTTTGAGTAATGTGAGCTTGTTGTTTAAGGAGGATTACTATTTTTAGTAAGTGAATTTATATATCACTTTATATTTTTATAATATGAAGTTATAAGTTTCCATTTGCAATGAAACACTCTCATCAGATTTGACTCTACACTAGGATCTCATGCTCCAATTTTCTTAGCGATCCTTCCAATGAAACTCTTGAAAACTAAAAAAAAATATTCATGGTTAAGGTTTTAGGTTTTATACTATAAATAACAAAGATAATAATTTTATATTGATAAAATTTATTTTCAAAGGCACATGGGAGGAGAGATTTCTGAGAAAAGTTTAGTTGAATCTGACTTCAGGTTGAAGAGTTATGAAGAAATCTCCATTTTCATGGTCATGGCTGTTATGGAATGTTTTTGGAATAATATTTAGTGTTTTTTCATGTTTTTGGAGGTGTTACAACATATTTAATGGATAATAGGTCTAATTTTGTAAGGAAATCAATTTTAAAACAAGTTAACTCTATTTCATGTCTTCCTGACAACTAGAGTTTAACCTTGTTGGATGAAAGTTAAGGGTGGCTAAAAAATAGTGTTTAATTAGATGATCATGGGAACTAATTTATTCCAATTATATCCTCTTTTTGTAAAATTAAAATAGGGTAAAAAATGGGTTCTTTGATCAAGATCCTTATAAGTGTCATCATGTGGTGTAATGAGTAGATGATAGAGTAAGCTAGATAAGCACCAGGGTGATGGAAAGATGACCATATGAAGAAACACATAGGGGATAAAATGGGGGTAATATTTTTGTACCCTATGTCCCATTGGTGAAAATTTAAAATAGGGACAAAAATGGGTGCTTTGAGTAGGATGCTGAAAAGTGGCAAGATTCAGTGTAGTGTGAGGGAGATGAGTTTAGCCTGTTAAGCACCTCGCGGAGCTGGTGAGGGTCACATGGAGACCAGAGAGGGGGATTTCATGGGGTTATTCAATTTTTTTGCCTATTTACCCTTATAAAATGTAAAATATTGGAACAAATGGAACTTTTATAGAAATCATGACATGTGGCGGTAAAAAAATTGGCTAATTATGGGATCAACACACTTTGTACCTGGGAAGACTTGAAAACTTCATTCCCAGAGCTTGGAAAGGTCATTTGAGGTGAAAGTTAATATGATTTTGAATATAAGTAACATTAAAATACCAATGGAATATGTTTCATATCCTTATTCTTCCTGACATTCAAAAAATGGACAATCGTTTATGAGGACAACAAGGTGCACCTGTAAAAGTTGAGCTACCTTCAGAAATCATTAGTTCTTGTGTAGGATATTATTTTTCCAGCATCAATAGGATTATATAATATTTAAATTTCTTAATTTTTTTACATTATAACTTCTTTCAAATATTTTGGAATCATCTAGATAAGTTCAGGTTCATATTTTGACCATTCATTCCTTACACATGAAAAAACCACTTTTGCAAAGTCTATCCCTAAACAAAAAAATATTTCCCAAATATTTCTAAGCCACACCCAAAACCTTATTATTTATCTAATAAAACCTATGGATTATTATTATATTTTAAAACCTTCCCACAAGATACACACCTACCTTAAAATGGCCATAATTGACCTTTCATAGCCTGCCAGAGAAACAATCTTCAGTTGTACATTACTGAATGAAAGAAATAAATTTGTTACATTACTTAAAATACTTACACTTGATTTTTAAACATATTAGGAGGACCTAAAAGGTTTATATGATCACTAAAAAAAATAAAAATTGACTAGGAGAGGGGTTCAAGGAGATTTTAAAGTAAATTTTCACATTTGACTTAGTTGTTATGGCTCAAGTTTTAAATTTTTGGGCTTACAAAAATACATGAAAACACATTAAAAAAATGTTTATTTCAAAATATTGCAGATTTTATTCTACCATTAATCTTACTAAACCAAGGCCTCTTACCAACTTGGTGGTTTGAATATCCATGTCATGTTCTTGGATTTTTTTAACCCAACTGGACCTTTTACTTGATGAATCCATTTATGTAATAATGTATTTGACCAAGGTGTGTGGTATTTAGGAAATAAACATTGAGCTCAAGATGTAAGGTATGAAAAATTTAGTGGCCTTTAACAAAGTAAAATCATGTTTTCCATAATTTTGTACTTCAATTTAGATCCTTGTAAAGTCTTGCTAAATAATGTGATTGGTTTCTCATGGACTTCATCATCCTTTTATAATAAAACTAAGGCAATAGTAAATTTAGATGCAAAGGATAAAATCTAAAACTCCTTATAATATGGAATAGCCAACATAGGGGTAGTCTTCAATGCATCTTTCACTCCTTTGAATGAATGCACTACCTCATAATTTGATAATTTGATCTTTCTTCAGCATACTTGTGATAAGCATATTGATCTCAAAAAATTTATATACAAACCTTCTCACAAAGTTAATTTGACCAAAGAAATATTGTATAATTTTCTTGGATTGGGGAATGGGTACTTTATCGATTGCCTCCTTCCTCTCATATTTAATCATATATCCTTCTTAAGACATAATTTCCCTAACACATTTTCCTTTTACACACCAAAATGGAATTTTATAGGATTCAATGAGATACCAAATTCTCTACACCTAATCAAGATATTTTCAAGGTGCTCTAAGTGATCACCCCTCTTATGGGAAAACACTATTATACAATCTTGGTAAACCACAATAAAATCATTGATGAATCCAAAAAATGATACATCCATTAATCTTTGGAAAGTATCTCCAACACTTAAACTAAATGACATTTTGACATAGACCAAAGGTTCCTTATGGAGTGGTGAAATTAGTCTTGTATTTCTCAGTTTCTTTAACCACCACTTGATTATAACTAGAGAAACCATCCAATGTTGAAATCATTTATTACCTTGTTACATTTTGTAAAAGGTTATTCGTGTTTGAAAAATAGTAGTTTTCATTTAATGAATCCTTTTTTACATTTATGAAGTCAAAACACAATCTGATGTCCCCATTTTTATTTCTTACCAGAATCAAATTGGTAACCCATGAAGAGTATCTTGTAGGTTGAATAATTCCTCCATCCGTAATTCTCTTAATCTCTTTTTGTATTCTAGTTTAAGGATGGGGTTGATTGGTATTTGTTTTCTCTTAAAGGGATTGGTGTGAGGCTCCAAAGGTATCATGTGCTAAAAAAAATCTTATAGGATTTCAACTTAGAATAGGACCATGCAAAAATGTCATGATATTTTCTTAACAATTTGATATAGGCCTATTTTTTATTTGTATGTAAATTACGTCCCAACAAAAAATTTATTGGATCTTGACAAGTTCCTAAGTTACATTCAGTTATACCTCTTGGGAAATGGGTAGACTTGTTGATAGCTCTATTAATGCCATCAAAAGTAGATTAAAGGCTAATAAACCCTCTTGACATTATGGTAGTGTTTAACTGAATCATCTCCTAAAAAATGGTGTCTTTTCCATCACACATCTCTACCATAGGATTTGTATCATTCAATTTATTAGAAAACTAATATTTACTTAGGAATTTCATGATGTGAGAGGAATTATCAAATACTTGCCGATGTTTAATGTTCTCAGGTATGAAAGGCCTAAAAAGAATCTCAACCTCAAACTTGCAGTATGGGGACATAAATTCATTATCATAGTGAGATGCCAAGACTACTAACCTACTAGCTTCTATATTTTAAATTATTTCATGATATTCAATGTTGAAATAATCAAACATCTCAATTAAATCCCATGTTTCTTTCTATATTGTTTCAACCTATGATACTTACATGTATATAGTTTTATGATTTGCTTAATAACCGATTCAAAGTCACCTTGTATAATAAATTCCTTTATTCCATGTCTCCAATAAATCCCCATACCAAGTATGATTTCCTTATATTTAACAATGTTATTTTTGTACTCAAATAATAATATGAATGAAAAGTTAAAGGATCCTTGATTTGGAGAAAACAACACAACTCTTGCTCCATTGCCCAAACTAGAACATTCTCCATCAAAATACATCAACCAAGGAGCATTGGGGTATTCAAAATTAGTTTTAAGGTTGAAGCATTAATCTTCATAGTTCATGTTACCAAAAATTTTCCCAAATCCAAATATGTATACAACACCTCATAAGATGCATTCATAGGATCTTCATTAGATGAATAAACTTCTCTTCCCTATGTAGCTTCACTAATTTTCCTTTCAAAGGAATGGTACCATAAGAAAGGTTAAACTACACACTACTTCCCATACTTGCTTCCCACTTTATTGAAAATAACATTCCCTATTTGGGAGGGGAATAAAAAAAAAAAACATTCATTGTCAAGTACTTATAAGGGCGAGCCACCAATTTTAAAACCAATCCCTTTACACAACCAACAAGAACTTATCTTAAATCTATGGCATAACATATTCCATAGTAAACTATCATATTTATACCAAGTTCATTTATGACTATCAATTTCATGATATTTCAATAAGCACACAAGTTAAACATGCAATTATATAGGAGAAAACCATTAACCATTATTGTGGTGTATAAATGATCAAAATCTAATTGGATATAAACTATGGTAGTCCCAAAATATACTTCAAGGGATGGTTAAATGGTCTCTTGTGATTCTTCAATGTCATTCTCAACAATAAGGGGAGAGATATCCTTTTTTACATCAAAATCCTCATTGAATCCCAAATACTCAAATGCCTTGTTTCTATACTTAGGAATCCTAAGAAAATATACTAAAAGGAAAATTATCTTCATCTAGCTTAATATTTGTGCCATACCACAAATAATGTACTTGGTCATGCGGGTGTTGAGTGGAAGGGTGACTATTTTTTCAAAGGAAAAAATTACTTTTAAAGTAGACACAACAAAATTAATGCTTAGATTTGGCTCAACAAAAGTTATTTTACATGCTTGACATCTTAGCCTTGGTTTGGGTAGGGCCTTTCAGCTACCTATTTCTCAAATTTTACTCCTTTTGGGAAATAAATGCATTGATCAATAATTACCTATCCTTTTGGAAGGGACTTCTCTATCATAGTACCTGATAATTAGAGCTATTAGGTACTCAAAATCATGATTGGGAAATTCAAAGGATTGGGCCATATCAAATTCAACTTTAAATCCAAGGGTAATATAACATACCTTGCCTACACTTTCCTAAAAATAATCAACAATTGTAACACATAGAGGATTGGTAGAGATTGCACCTAGTTCAAAGTTTACTTGATGATCAAGAACACATGAATGATTAAAGTATGATCCCATAGTATCTTCATTCAAGTAAAAATTTTCACAAGGAAAATGAGACAATAAGAATTTATCACACCAATAAATTATGTGTTATTCTTCAATAGTTGTAATTATTACACCCAATGGATCAAGAACTACCATATTATTTCTAGGTAGATGTTGCCTATCAATTTGACCCATGGGTCTCTTTCGTCTATCATCTTCTCTAGGATATCCTCTAAACCTTTTTTTATTTTTATTTTGAAATTAAGGGCTTGAAGACAACCATTTATCATCTCTTGCTAGTTTGTAGGACATTTCTTTAATTTCCCCTGCCAAGATCTTACCCACTTATTCTAAATCAATAGGTTTTCTTTCTTGTTGTTTTTAGGGTTGAAAATTTTTATGCCTTACCTTTTGGGTGGTTTACAAAAAAATTGATGTTGTTTTCAATTTGAAGGGACATGATGAATGCTTACCTCAAACTCATGGGATTATTTTATCTCAAGTAATAAGCTATTTTTAACAAATACCTTATAATACTTGGTCAAACAAGACTCATCACTTAGTCTCAAATCATCTGGAAATCTCATCAAGGTCTTGTTGAAATTTTTGTTGAAATCATGTACATGTTGATTTGTATTTCCTTATGTTTTAAAATTTAGATAGGAGGAACCTGGAGTCATTCCTATCACCATATTGAATTCTAAAGGAATTTATCATTTCATTCCGAGATTCAATTAAACCACGAGGAAAAGAATTAAATCACTCTCTTGCATCCACTTCTAATGTGTGTATAAATATATTCAGGTAAATGTATTCATTTGATAATTCATAATCATTAATAATATTTTATAACAAAGAAAGATTGCTAATATTCTAGGATGCACTATTAATTCTCTACCAGCTACTTACTTAGGGTTACCTTTAAGTACTGGCAAGATTTCAATGGAGGTATGGAATTATCTTATTAAGAGATTTCAAAGAAAGTTGGCTGGCTGGAAAGGAGTTGTTCTTTCAAGTGCAGGTAAGTGTCTTTTGGTTAAAATCACACTTCAAAACTTACCTATTTACATACTATCAATGTTCAACATGCCTATAGCTGTGATGAATAGTATTGAGAAGATTCAAAAACACTTTCTGTGGCATGGTACTGAGGACAGATTCAGATATCATCTTGTGGCTTGGGAATAGGTTTGTAAACCTAAGAGACTAGGGGGGTTAGACATCAAAGATATCAAACATATGAGTACTTCCCTTATTGCAAAATTAGGATGGAGGCTTATAAAAGAGCACAGACCTTGGACAAAGTTGATTAAGATCAAATATCTTTCAAATCAAAACAAGATTTCCTTCATTTATGATCAGTCCCTTCTGAGTGGTTCTATTTTCTGGAACAGCCTTCTGCGGAGCAGACACATTCTCTCTCAGGGGTGCAGCTGGAAGCTTGGAGATGGGCAAAACATAAAATTCTGGACTGATAAGTGGATAGATTCTAACTGGATTTCTACTTATGATCATATTAAAGACAAATTAATTGCAAAGTATTGACACAAAATCCAGGGATACATTGAGAGGGATGGAAATAAAAGAAAATGGAAGCAGCTAAAAGTGGAGAATGATAATATTCAGGCTGATATTATATCTCTCCAAAATCAACTTTCCCTAATCCATATAAGTAATCAAAATCTTAAGGATGAGCTCATCTAGAAAGATTATTTTGATGGGGAATACACTGTTAAATCAGGATATAATTCTTTCTTTGCATCCATGGAAAGTGAAATTAAGTGGCACAAGTTGTGGATGCCGGAGCTAACCCCTAGAGTGAACTTCTTTTGGTGGCTAATTATTAATGGCAAGATCCTAACTAATGACAACCTCATCAAGAAGGGAATCATCATGCCAAATAGATGTTGCATGTGTCAGTAAGAGGCTGAAGATATAAAGCATTTATTCCTTCATTGTGAGATTGCTTCCAAAATTTGGCAGCTTGTTTTTGCAAAATTTAATCTGAGATGGATTTTTCCCCTTACCTGCCTTCAGGCTTGGGAGAAATGGAGCTCTCCATTTAAACATTGCATGGTGAAAAGGCTAGGCAACTGGTTATACCCCACACTATGTGGAGAATCTAGAAGGCCCGTAATGATAGAATTTTCAGAAACAATAGATAGGCTTGTAACAAAGTATATAAGGAAATTATCATTGCTGTGCAAGATAATATTGCTAGATTTAAACCCCCTAAAAATAGACTCTACCCGGAGAATGAAGAATGCATTCTGACTGAATGGAATATTGCCACTGTCAATAGAAATAACAATGGTACTAACAGAAACACAATCTGATGGATTAAACCCCCCATTGATTGGCACAAGTTAAATTTTGATGGGGCCTCTAAGGGAAATCTGGGTGACTCTAGAGGAGGGGGAATCATCAGGGATCAAAGAGGCTATTATGTTGCTACTTTTTCTGGGAGAATGGGCAGACAGAATAATCATTATTCTAAAGCCATGTTGGCTCTTTGGGGTATTAGACTTGCAAGAGATTGTAATATTCCAAATATCATAATTGAAGGTGATTCTCTAAATATTATCAATCTTATGAATAAAAAGCAACACCCCAACTGGTCTATCAGGGATTATATTGTGGAAGCTATTGATATATGCAAAATATTTGAAAAGGTCCAAATCACCCACACCTACCGGGAAGGAAATAGGGTCGCTGACAGTTTGGCTAACTTCGGTGTTAATAATCCCTTTCAAACTTGGATTGGGGGGAAGTTCTGCCCGCTCATGTCAATAAAGCCATTATCATTGATCTACATGGTAGTGAAAATCATAACTAACGGCTATATTTTAGACGCTAATGTGTGGATCCCCAAGTACATGATGATGACATCACAAAATATTTGGATGATTGTTGCGATCTGTGCTGGCTGGACTGACATCATTTCTTGGCATAGGAGGAAAGCCGAGGAGTGGGGAAATAATAACAAGTGTAGTATAATAATTAAACCAGCTTTCACGGGAAGGAAAGATTCAAATACAAAAATCAAAGTTCAGCCTATCCCACACATTGGTAGCTATTTTACCATTGAGAACAGGAAAAGGAGCAGAGGAAACATGGGGAAACCACCATGTAAAACCGAACTGACCCACAATCCTGAGTGGAAAGAGAACACAGAGCTTTGGGATTACCTACAAATCGGGGGGCCTGTCTAATTTCATTGAAAGGATCCAAGGCTTCGACCAAGACATCTCTATCAAATTCACCCAGGGTTGGAAGAATAGAATAGTCAAATATAGTAACATGAAAATGGAAATCACGGAAGAGCTCATAGCTCAGATCACAGGCCTCAGCCTGGAAGGCACAAAATTCTTCAATAAGAAGGTAGACAGGGAGGTGGAAACCAAGAAATTTCTAGAAGAGGGGGAGAATCTTGAGTTTGTGACTGCTGGCCTCAAGGTGGCGTCGATCCCTGAACCTTTTGATGAACTGGTCAAAATGGTGGTAAGGTATGTTACCCTTGAAGGAAGATATGTGACTATACCTCAAAAGCATCTAATTTTTTTGAATCATTTTCGTAGAAATAATATTATCAGCTTTCCTCACTATCTGATTAACTCTCTAGAGAAATCTATAAGGGAAGTTCAAAGCCACTCTAGGGCTGTCCCTTTACACCAGGGCCTTATCCTCTTGATTCACCGCCATTTCTCCAGCTGCCCTCCCATGAATCCTATCCCACCTCCCTCCTCCATACCTCCACCTGTCCACACTGCTCCCACTCCCCCTACTAAAAAGAAAGAATGAAGATGTTATCTCCAGCAAGAAAAGCAAGAGCCTCAAAGCTAAAATCCCTATTTCCCAATGGGTCCTAAGGAGCCACAAAGACTTGGAACTTGCTGAAAACCTCCTGCATATTAGCAAGCCGGTGGAGGAGCCCAAAGAGGAGGAATTGCTAGATAGGGTGGATAGATTAGTAAAGGAGATACAAGAGCTCAAAGGGGCTATAAAAAACATGGAAAGAGCTAAGGGTAAAAGGATCCTTCAAAGTGAGGAGGAAGAGGGGGTTATTGGGGAAGTCTTCAAGAAACTATAGTCCTTAGATGGCAGATTGGGGAATGCTAAAAGCTGAAATGACTGCATACTGTCTACCCTCAAAAGCATTTATAATTTCATTGAACAACATGTCCATAGTGTTTGCAGTTTAAGTGGGATTAATGAGGACATATGGGGCCCTAAAGAGAAAAGGGACATTGCAATTTCCCAAGTAGATTTGTAAGACTCCTCTCAGACCACTGCCATTGCCTTCTTCATGTCACTGCAGGCTATCAAGACCAAAATTGACAGAGCCATCAAGTAACGGGCTGTTGTGATGCTGTTTTTTGGCTGCGATGTGGCTGTCATTGGGTGGTTCTGGAGCTGTTTTTTTGGTAGAGCTCTTCTTGTTGTTTCTATTTTGGTTTCTTTTTTATCTTTCCTTCTTTTTTCTAGATCTTTGTATGTTTAGATCCTTTTTTCTCCTATATTGTAATATTTGGCTGTTGAGCCTTCCTTGGTTGATTGTTTTGCCCTTCTCTGGGCTGCTTCTCTCATCTTTACTATCTGGCTTTTGAGCCCTTTTGTATACAGGGTATATTCCCTTCAAAACTATTTGCCCTTAATAAAAAAAAGATGTTGATCACCAATAATAGCATTATTTCCTTGAAATTTAGGTAACTTATTCCTCATTTCATTAGGCACCTCATTTAGATATCCAGTAATATCCCTAAAATTGATGGATTTGAATGCTTGAACTCTAAAAGGGGCATGTGGAGGAGGGTGGTCCATGTTGTTATTAATAATATTATCAATAATAAGATCAATAGGTCTATGATCCAAAGGAGGAGGTTCGTTATTTTACAAATTTCTCAAAGGAGCACCTCCAACATTTGCATGCCTATAAGCTTGTTTAAACAAACTATGGAGTTACAAAACATGGATTCTAGGATCTAACCTCTTAAGATAACTCAAATATTCTTCTATCAAAGGAGAACCAAATAAATTATATGTGTATATGTTCTTACCATGTGAACTTTTATCAACAACTGGTTTCTAAACTTCTCTACTCCTCCTACATAGTGTACCCAACTCAGGAAATAGTTTTTAAGTGGAGTATAATTTGAATGAAGATCTCAATCCCTCTAGCTTTGTAAATTTGGAGTCACCAATTAAATATAATGAATAATATAGTACTGGTCAAACTTTGAACTCAAAATGGAGTCACCACTAGAGATTGCACTTTATACACGATAAATCAACCTTAAAATGCATTGAACACTACTTCTAAGACAAACAAAAAACATGATGACTTGAAAAAAACTTGTTAAACCCTAGGAATTGATAAATATTACATAAATTCCATAAAAATGGCTCCAGAAGAGGTGTTGGTGATGTTGACGGGCACACAAGACTTCCTTGAATACCACTAACTTATGAGACTTGAATAATCTAACTCAAAACTTGATTCAATCAAATACATATTATATAAATCTAAATTATATGAATCAATATCCCTGGAAACAATGCCAGAAGAGGTGTTGGCTCCCAATTTAACACCCCACACAAACTTGAAGATAAATATGATGAAATAAGGAATAAATAAGAATGATGGATTTATTAATTTATCATTTACAACCGAGGATGGATCCATATTCCTTTCAGGACCTAGCCTATGGAGATGATAGGGAAACAAATAACTAAGGGTGTGGTTGTTCATCTGCTAATTTATGGCTCTTCCTGAACCAAAATGAGAGGACCTAAAGGGTGTCTTGAAAGGCGGAGGTAAATACTATGTTTCAAACCCTCAAACTTGTTGTAAATTCAATCTAAGATCAAATGCAACCACAAAATGCAATTATCATTAAAAATAATGGTCACAAAGAAATAAAAACACTTGATACATTATACACAAGACACTGAAGATAAATTTAAGGTGATCACAAGCATCATTTTAAAGGAATATGTTTACAAATTGGATTGAAATGATAGTTGAGATGTTAAACTTCATTAATCATAACAAACCCACTCAAAATATACACAAGATGTTGAGTTTACAGGAAAATATTATGTTGAAATAACGATAAGTGATGAAATTTACAAGGGTAGGGAAACAAGTGAGTGTAAGATAAGATGAAAGGGGATGGAGATGGTGGGAAAGGGGACTAGTGAGATGAAGTAGTTGCATTAACCACTTTGTCTTAATAATTCTTCATGCTTTCAAAAATGGAATCAAAGGAAATTCAACCTCTAAAGGTTATTTACCCTCACAGAAACCCAATAAAGGTAAATAGTACAAAATAAGTCTTGAAACCCTAAAAAATACACATGAGAATGACGTATCATGTACTCATCACACCAAATTTCCAAAACCAAAGGACACCCTAAAGAAAACAAGTATGCATTTTAAGAATTTGTAGAAAGGAAATTTATAATTGATGTAAATGATGCATTTTTAGAAATTACAGAAAGGAAAATTATAATTGATGCCAATGATGTAAGGTAACACTATAATGTGTCAAACCCTTAATAACTAGTCAAAAAAAATTAAAAAATATTTCCCAATAGTTATTTGGCATAATCAACATAGAATTACATAGGATAATGGGAATTTATTTATTCTAAATTTGTTTACAAGAAGGAACGTCAAAATTATACATGTCAGAAAGGTTTTGTGTTTCCATTTGTAATGGAGAAAAGGGAAACATGTAGGAATGAGTCTAAAATCCTTATAATGTTTTTACAATAACAATCACCTTTGAATGAACATGAAAATGATAATAAAAAGTTAACAATTCTCTACAAGGTCACTTCACAAATCGAAACCCACACTTCTGAAGTAGAAACCATACAAACTACAACTAGAACCTCTAGTTAAGGGAATCCTTCACTTTTTTATACAATAATGTTCCAATCCTAAAATACTATCCAATATATGTTAATCCAAGGACCATGAGCATGTTGACTGGTGATTAGGAAGAAAATCAAAGAAAAACATATAATCGGGAAGAAGGATTAAGAAAACATTGCCAAATGTCCATTCCACGTCGCTTTGATCAACCTTTAGTTTGGTGGGAGAACTGGAAGAATGTTACCTTATAGAAGAATATAATGGTAGAGTGGGATTAATAATGGCATATACAATGGTAAATGACATCAAATTATTCTTGAAATTGACATTTAATAACCAAAAATTTTGTAATTAAAATATTATGAATTGCTTCACCATTTTTTAAAATTTTATCTCTTGGAAAGCCTTCTCAAAGATGTTCCAAATGCACTTAGTTTAAGGTAACATGGATTTTTGAGTCAAAATTTATTGGTAAAAATGAAAACCTGGCCATTCCACAAAAAACTCCCTTTTTTGTGGATTCTAGGATATTTTTCCCTTACTTCGCCGCTTTCTAAGCATTCATTTCATACAATAACTTTAGTTTGATTTTTAGGATTTTTAGGTCTATTGCATATTTTTCTTGTTCTATGGGGTCTTCCTTGTATTGTGACATTCTATGTGTTACATGCATTTGATCCATAAATTATCTTTTGTTCAGTGGATTCATCAACCCCCATGGAACATTAAGTGTCAAATGTTTGCAAAACACCAAATTTCATTGTCTCGCAGATTTTCCATTTTTCCACACATAGCCATTTGATATTCACGTACTTACTATTCTTACATGACTATGCCACAAATGCTCATGCCCCTTATTGATACCAAAAATATCCAATTCTCTTGTTATGCGACATCCTTTCCTCACAACCATATTTCTTTTTTTGTCAGATTTTGTAACTCCACGGAACACTATACCTTGAGAAACATGTGAAACATTAAGTTATTTGTTCCATGACATCCATACTTGGTCACATTCTAATGTCATTATTCATTTTTTGTGGCTTCTCATGAAACTTTCTATGAGAATTGGGGTAACTTTTTATCATACTACATCCTTTGTTTCACAGAAATGACTAATTCCATAGAACATTATAGTCACTAAATCATTGAAGCACTAAGTTTCTTCACCTCTTTTGTTCCATGGATTTTTATTTTTCCATAAAACCTTCCAAAGATTACATTCTATTCAATTCATAGAATACTACCCCTTGAAATCCATAGAAAGCTGGAACTTTGTGAAATCATAAAAACAAAAGGGAAAGTGAAGATGTAAGTGCAAATCCACATTACACGGTCCTAGAAAATATAACTTTGAGGATCAAGGAAGCACCAAACAATTTGTAGAACAAAGGGAAAAAATGGGGGAAATGGAAAGGTCACTGCAACATGTTTTCCAGGGTTTTTCAAATATGGTGCCAAGAAATATGGGGATCAAAATGGACACCAATAGGTTTAAACAAGTTATTTTATAAATGTACATTTTCATATGCTTATATGTACATAATAGTACTTTATCAGTACACATTTACACTTGTTTTTTTGTTTTTTTATAGACATATTTTGGAAAAGGATATAAGGGCCATATATAAAGAGATATTACAATGAAATATCACAGCTAAAAAAACATATATAAAAAAACCAGCCAAAACAAGAAGCCAACTCGAGTCAAAAAGGGTTTGACTCACCCAGAGCAGAAACATGAATATATAGAAACAAAACCAAACTAGCAAAAATACCTAACCAAACCAAAGGATCAAAAAAAAATCACAGGAACTGGTTAGGGAACACTCCACAAAAAAATCAGATAATTTTAGTTCGTTTCCTCAAACTCAGTCCCATAACCGCATCCTAGTTATCAGAGTGAGAATCATCATCAAACCTACTAATATCCAACATCAGTTTCTTCCCCTTCTCAACCACTACCATCTTTTGAATTTAATCAACCCTATTACTAAGAATCATCAACTCTGGACCCAAATGTTGAGATCCTTTGATTAAGCTCATGTTCTCAACTTTCACCAGAGTAACCACATCCTCTAGAGCTTCAATTTTACTGAAAGAAAAGTTATCAAGGTATTTCCCTCATTCAACCCCTCTAAAGTTCTCATCTCTAGATTCTTCCTAGCTAAAAAATTAAGAGCCACCACCACATCCAGTTCCTTCTTAGCTTTCTCCTTCAAAACATTAATCTTACACCTGTCATACGGAGTCAGGTGTTTTTCCCAGTCTTCACCATACCTAATCCTAACAATTTTAGTTTCAGGTATTGAAGTGCCAACTTTGAACAACAAAAGGATTAATCCTTGATGCAAAGTAACCTCCTACCTCTTATCTTTAAAATCAATCACTGACCCTTGAAGTGAATTGAAAAGGTAGAATGAAATGCTCATCTTTTGATTTATTCTAAATTGGTTTAAAAATATGAAATGTTGGGTATGGAGCTTTATATACTTCCCATCAAGATTAAAATAATTTGTGATAATAAAAAAACCTCAGGCTAGTGCCATAGGAGAGAGATGCAAGCTATACTATTTTCCCTGTGGAAAATCTTCTCATCAATATCAAGGAAATTGAAGACTTACTCCTGAAACTTCTTTTTATATTTAAAAACCTTACACCTAGTGCAGTCAATTTCAGTAACCTTTCCATTCAATTCCTTCAAAACTAGAAGACTCACTCCATGCATAGTCACAACCCCTTTAACCCAAACCTACATAAAATCCTTTGATAATTTCTCATCATAACCCTTAAGCCTTTAGAAAAATTGGGTAACACCCCCATTTTTTAAGATATCCCAAATGGTTGAATCCATTTCCAAAGCCAAATAGGATGAAGGATCCAACCTAACTCTATTACCACCCATGATGGAATAATTATTCAAAACTTGCAAAAAAACTAAAACAACAATATGATGCCCACATAAAGCCAAACTAGAAGTAAAATAATGGATCTGTGTACCTGTACAAGTGATAATGAAAACAAGGATTACTTGGATCCAAATCCCACACTAGACATTAAATTCACTTTTCAACATGAAGGATAGCCCTAGTAGATGGCAATAGTTCCACCTCATCATTTTATATATGATTATGATGATCATGTACTTTGTAACTAGCCAACATGTCCGCACAAGCATTCGCTTCGCAATACACATGTTCAATTCAAATCTCCTCAAAATTCGATAATAATGCCCTTATATCTTCCATAATGAAATTTATGTTAGCTTGATGTTTTGATTTTCCATTTATACCATTAATAATGTATAAAGAGTCCCCTTCCACATAAATTTTCCTTAATTGATAATGATTAGCCCACTTTAAAGCATACAACACCACATAGGCCTCAACATAATTATTAGTTTTATTGCCAATAGGCATAGCATAGGAAAAATAGAAGGAACCATTTTCATTCCTAATAATACCACCCACACCAGTTAATCCCAGACTGATTTTTGATGCACCATCAAAATTAAGCTTCATCCATCCAACTATAGGCTTTTCCCACTTCAAATTAATCATAATAATATTCTTCCATAAATATCCCTACTGAGTGCTCTTTCCAATGCCCAAAGGGTAAATGATTTCATTTTCACACTAAGGAATACTTCTTTCTTCCTTGAATATAATAATAGATAGGTTGTTAATTAAATCTCCCATAATCATATTCCCATCCTAAACTGAAATTTTTTGTTTTTCCCTAAAAAATATATGATTTCTTTCCAACCATATTCCCCATAGAAGATGGGGAAACACAAACTTCCAGGATTTTGACAAACACCGAGAAGCAAAGGGACAATTCCATTGTTCATACCAGTCAACAAAAGTCTCTAGAAAGACCCAAGAGACCTGAAATAATCTCATAAAATTTGAGAAAACTTTTTGAGATAAAAAACATTGAAGGAACAAATGTTGAACATTTTCACTATCAAATTTACACAAAATGCACCTATTTCTTATCATCATACCTTTATCTTGTACACTTGTTTTATATTACTTTCCTTATTAAATGAGTGTTTGAACACAAAAAAGTGTTTTTAATGTTTACAAATGTGTCACTTTGTAATGTACTATGCTTTTAGATACTTGTGTTATTTAAATTTATTAATGTTTTATAAATAATATGATTATACTTAATAAAAAACCAAATCAATTCATTTATTGGGACCCCATGTAAAACTATAACCAAAACAAGATGTTAAATTAATAGACCCCACAATGACAAAAGATTTTTAGCAACTGGGATGTTGTCAACAATTGGTGCATTTTCCCTACACTTATTATATAAATCTTGAAAATATAGTTTATAAGACTTGGATTCAAGTGTCTTTTCCTTTTCTATATGATCACAATCCCAATAAATGTAACACCCTACTTATTTTCTCCCATGTTTACCCTACATTATTATTACTTTTACATGCCCGTGATTTTTTTTAGTATGATTTCCATGGGTGTGTGCATATGAACTTTGAACACAATATAATAATAATAATAATAATAATAATTGATGTTTGGATGCATTAAGGTAGTGGGAGGTGAAAGTGATGGTGTTAGAGTGTGGTAATATGTTGAACAAAGTGTTTTGACTTTTAGCAAGTGGGTTATTTAATAGGTGAGGGTGTGGAGTCACTTTCAAGGGATGGGAATTGCAAGCACTTTCAGACACAATACCATCTCCATTTCTCTCACTAGACATACTAAGTACCTTGTTGTCAATCACTTCAAAGTTTGGTAGTAGGATAAGCTACATTATCTTGCAGGCCTATTGTCCCATATATATTATCATGTCTAGTCATTTGGTCAAACACTTTATGGGTTTCCAAATGGATCCCTTAGAATCAAGGTTTGTAAATTTGACAATGTGCATGAGATGTATGGTAAGAAGGTGGTAAAATCCATGAAATGAGGGAGTGATTCAAGGGGACCATATTCAAACTCTCAATGTTTGACCTTGGTGGGAACTCTACAAATATCTAACCTTGTTTGAGAAATGAACATGGTTTATTTCTAGATCCTTAGAAAACTAGTAATGGGCATTTTATATCTATCTATGGACAATGGAGTTTCTTACAAGAGTTTAGGATTTGAATAAATCCATAGATTTAATTTGTTTCATTTTTCAACTCTCCATACACTTGTATTAGGTAAAAAATGATATTGGCACTATGTCTTGTGGTTGAAATATTTCCATGAGTTATATATATTATGGTGATCTAAGGTATTCTTAAAGAGAGTGCAATTTCAGGTGTTTTACTTGATCTACATCTTATGATTGTAGCATGTGAACATCCTTGGCAAGACAAGATTGCAAATGGTCATAATTACATTAAGATGTTGAAATGTGCTATATGAGGACATCTTTAGCATGAAAAATGAAAAAGGATCCTCATCATCTATCCCACAAATCAATGCCATATATATCCTATTTATGTGCTAAATAATAAGAAATATTCAATAGGGTATGGTTGTGCATCGAGGCATAATAGGAAGTTTTTTTTTGTTATACATTATAGTTATAGGTGACCTATTCTTAAATTCATGTAAAATGTGGTTAAAAAAGGAAAATCCTTGGAAATTTTTAAGTTGATGTAATTATTAAGTATAAGGAAAAAGTTTACAATATTTTACAACACCTCTAGTTCAAAAAACTAGGGGCTTTGAAGTAGGGAATGGGAATCCATTATATTATTAAGGAGAAGTTACGTCTAATGGATTTTGTAGTTCCATTTATTGGAGACATGTTTGAAAAATGTCAAAGCATATACACAATGCACATGTGAACCATTAGACCAAATTCTCAAATGTTGAATAACATAATGGAATTATGTGCATGTCTGTAGAAATTAAAATGTGTAATGCAAGTCCTCATTATACCTCTTATGAAACACTAAGAGTTTGACATTGAAAATGGTGGTTGGTGACATGAGCATTGTTTGAGTATATTTAAAATATTAGAAATGTACAAGGTTATTTAGTCTGCTTCCACCATAGGAAAAATATGATTACAAATGAGAATGAAAACTAAAAATAAAGGGTCCAATCTTTATTTATGTGTTGTAAAATCCAACTAAGAAGGAACACCAAATAATAAATTTGATGCATATCTAATTTATTGTTCAACTTACATACTTCTTGTTACAAATATATGTCACAAGGATATGAATAAAAGGGGTTTTTTGAAGAGATCATTGAGTCATTCAATTAAATATCATCCTATTATCCTATTTCGACATGAGAGCTAAGAAGTAATCTGGATAGATAAGCAACCTTTAGAAGTGGATATTTATCAGAACGTCAGAGTGTGCACAATGCAAATGAATGGGCTGAAAAAATACTCTTGTTGTGATCTTTTGGCATGTACATCTCAAACCATCTGAAGCATATCTCATATGTTGTCCCTTTAAATACATATGCATTGATATCTCTATTCCTCTTACTAACAATGTAATTGTAATTTCATTTTTATTAAGTTTGATTTTATGTCATTATTTCAATAAGTATAGATTTGAGGAATGACTAACGATATATTTTAATATTTTAAAAGTAGCATAGTAAATTCTTGTTGGTTAGTTTTTAAAACATTATAATAGAAATGAGCCCTCTAGATCCAAAAACCATCTTGGAAACAAAAATAACCAAGAAGCACACATAATAGGTCTATAGTGTGGGAGTTGTTCATATGGGTTTTGTAAGATGAAACCTTAGCCTATTGAAAATAACCTTTCCAAAGTTATAAGTTTTGTTTAGAATCACATAATATTATTTGATTATGCATCAAGAAACTACATCATACCAACTCCAATTTTTTTATCTCTATATTGGGATTATATTCCCACAACTTATTTCTTTATAATTGTTTGGGAAGTGTTTTTTATACGGGTGTTTTAGAGCCACTTGGATTTATAGGTCACAAGTGAAAACTTACGATTTTCATTAATTTCTTCTAGAATGACACCTCTAAAAAGAGTATCATATGTCATATTATAGCTTTGTCAATTTATTTACGTTCTCACCATATATGATAATATATTTAAAGTGATATAATTATTATTATTTTCTCTACGAATATTTTTGTGAGGTCATTCTATGGCTAGTTTAACTATTTTTAATTCTATTGTGGTTTATTCCTTGACCTAATTTTTGAAACTACCAATTAAATATTTTTTATTACGATAATATGTCATGTTGGAAATATTTGCTACTATTAATTATCTCTCTTTGAAACTTATAAGAACTTGAAAATTGTGTGAATATGAGAAATTAGTTATCTCTCTCTCTCTCTCCTTACTCTCGATATGACTTTGAAATATAATAGAAATGTGACATTGTGTGAAGATAATTATTTCTCCATATTGTCTCTCTCTCTATAAATAATAAAATATAATAGAAGTGTGACTTATGTAAAGATAATTCTTTCTTTTTCCTTCCATATTATCTCTCTAGAAATAAAAAATATAATAGAAGTAAGACATTCTGTGAAGATAATGATTTCTTTCTCTTTCCATATTCTATCACTAAAACTTGAAGACATAAAGGAATTGAGAAATTGTGTGTTAAAATAATTAAAATATCTCTCTTTACTTTTATGCCTTCCTTATTTAAATGTGTAAAATAACTATTGATTTTGGGAAGGTAAAATTTACAATGTATGATTTCATAGCTAGTAGGATAGAGGTGAATGCATGTAACATTGGTGCTGACCTATGTTGTTGCTAGGGTGTATTAGCTATGATGGAAATGAATATGATCGAGTTCATTCGATTCTCGTATCTGCATTCAATTGTAATTGTAGGTTTCATCTTGAAATATAACTTGATTTTCTAGTTTTATAAATTGAGTAGTGGTACTCTTAGTATTCTTGATAAGAAAATGAATTGTTGATATCATAATATTCAAGAAGGTGTCGTAGCTAACTAATTTCGTTATTTGTAGAGTATTTTGTAATTACAATAATTATATGGTGAAGAGGTATACTCAATTATGTGTTAGATGCTAAAACAAAAAGTATGAGTGTAATTGAAATAGTTCATTAGAATTTAATTTGAAACATTTTCCCTTGGCTAATAATGGCTATAATCCAATTTCTAAACATTTCCAGAAGTAAATTACTCTTGACTTGTGTAAAGGAAATTTCAATGTTTGTACAAGATGATATGAAAGGATAAAACCATCTCTTATTGAGATTAATATTATACTTATTGTAAGTAACTAATGTATAGGCCATGTTTGAAATTTTGAGTAGATTCTACAAAGTGGGATAAACATATGTGACCCTTCAATATCCTTCTTGGTAAGATTAATTTATGTTTTCTCTTAAATATTCTCCAAGGTGTAAATAAGTGAAGATAATAGGATAGGTCATTATGTTTGGATACTTCTTCATCAATTAAGGGAATATTTAATGTCAATAAATGAGAAGGTCGATATTAAAACCTAGGGTAGAGACCCTACAACAAACCAAACCATATCAAATGAAAAAATTCAAGTATGATGCAAAAATCCAAATAAAGGATCCCAACACTTATGATTTCCCACCCAATAGGATGTCAGTAGAAAAAAAATCACAAAACTACATAATAATTGGAAAAGGTTGCATACAAAAAGATGATAATGATAAATATATCCATGATCTATAAGCTAAGTGCTCTTTTGACAGGTAAGAAACTCAAAGAAAAGTTTACAAATATGAATCCAAAGTTATATTAACCGAAACATTAAAGGATTTATAAATATAAAGTTATACTTCAATAAGGTAAATTATTTAGTGAAAATATTATAGAAAATGAGTGGTCAAATGAACTATGATCAATGCTTGAATCCATCAAGTAAGGAGTCTCTAGAATTAGAAAAATAAGTTAATGATAACCAATAGAAGACAATAATTTACACAATTATTGCACACTTTGCTATTAATTCAAATAGATAATGAGATTATCCTACTTGTACCCCTCATTACTTATTAGAATAAAGTATCATAAAATGGCAACACACTGATATTGAAATAATTACAAGTAATATAACAAAGTGAAAACATGTAAGGATTTTTATAAATCAACTCTCATATATTCCTACATCATAGAGATTAGTGATTCATCACCAAATAATGATCTATACTTTAAAAATTTTCTAAAGAACCTATAACACTTGTTCAACATCATATGCCATTCTCTCTTTGAACCAAGAAATGATACCATTAATAAATTTCTTAGAAAGATGGAAAATAAAATGATAAATTAGGACAACTAATTTTTCTCATAATAAAAAAGACCAATATGAAAGATTTCTTATCTGAATTACATGATTCCCTTTGTAGAAGTGAGAAGAAAATGTACCCGCAATATTCCCTCAATAGTTGAGGAGGTTTGTATTTTTAAAACTAGGTTAAAATAAACCATCCACTAATGAGTGCAGGGATATCAGCATGTATGGATCACTCTTATCAAATCAACATAAGAAGTACAAGTTTTACCTAGAAACAAGATAAATTTGGTATAAGAGTGATATTTGAGAAAGAAAAAATGGAGATTCACAAAGAGAGAACATATGCAACCTTGAAATTAGGAGATTGGGCAGATGTAAAGATATCACATATTTAAAAATATTAGGATTTACGTTTTAGATAATTTTGGAATCTTTTATCTTTGATTTATGACTTGTTCAGCTCTTCATTGTGTTTTTCTGAGTCCACAAAGGGAGAGATAGCTTGAGAGCATCATCTAGAAGATATCAAGACCATTTGTGCACCTAGATTTAGATCACCTTTAAGATGTATTAGGAGATATGAAAATCTCCAAATCAATGCTACTAAATAAATGGGCTAACACTGCCATTGAAAAGAGAAGGAAAATCATGGGTTCTTTCAATGAATAAAGTGGGTAAAATTCTCGATATAAATATATAACTTGCACATAAACACACTTAGAAAATTGTTAATTATTTTTTGTGGGTAGGTGACCTACCTAAGTCACATACCTAACCATTTAAGGAGACTGAAAACATTTTATCGCAGAAAAAATTATAAAACAATGCATAAAAATGAATGTTATACCTGACTCATTCATAAACCAGTTACGACTACAATTCACTAAACATTACATGAAGGATGTAAGCTATTCACGGGGTGACTAGAATCTACACTGAGATATCATCAAAAAAGTGATGTCACATGTTGTGCCTATCCTTTTTGATCCACATTTTCCTCTCTAAAACTTGTAGCATCGCAATATGCAAGAAAAGAATAAAAAAATCAAGTATGAGCTCAAGTGCATAAGGAGTCAAGGGGATGAAATGATGTGAGTGAGTGGTGTTTAATAGTTTTTAAGTTCCTAGAATATTGTGACATATATGGGTGTAATGTGCATATATGGGTGAGATGATAAGGGTCCATAGTGAATTTATCATGCAAATGGGTAGGTGGGATGGAAAAATTAAATGTAAGTGGGTAAGGGTTAGTAAATGAGTGATGAGGTTCCTTTTATCACGTTTTTGTGATCTTTTATATATTTTTAGTTACTTTTGTGGGATTATTTGATTTTTTGGATTATCGTGTTTCATAATGTTTTTTGGTATTTTTAATATAAGATACCTTTAATAGGATTTAATCCATAATGCATGAATGAGAAGAAGCTCAAATGTGCAGAAGTAAAAATTTAGTCAATCATATTCAACATGTTATTAATCAAACTATTACAATTATATAATAATTGTCGTATATCCATTCACTCTAAAAATAAGTTGTTCGGAAAACTAACAAATAACTTCTCATAACTCTGCTAGGGGCTTTCAGGGGAGGAAGGTGGAGTCTCCTATTCATGAAGGTCTCATCCTTCTCTTATACCAAAATGATAAAATAGTTCCATTTATGCCAGTGATGGCCACTGAGGAGGATGACAGCATTACCCTGGCTGAGTGCCTTACTAAGATGAGATTGGGTAAGCCTCCCTTTAATAGAGTGAGGTTTGAGGAAGATTTGCAGAATAGGGTTAGGCAGGATGAGGACAATGAGGTAACTTCCAAAGGGAAAAGCATTATTGTTAAGGAAAAGGGAACAAATTATGAGGATATTAACAAAAAGTATCAGTATTTGGAAATGGTTGTGCATTCTATGGAGGAGACTAATAAAAATTTTAGGAAGGTGATGATTGAGGGTATTGAGGCCACCAAAAAAATATTTATGTCTCAATCCAAATTTAGAAGGGAAGTGATTAAGATGGATAAGTTGGTTAGAGAATTGAGGGAGCATCTAGAGGCTATGGGAGAGGGAAAGAAAAAAGGAAATTCCAACTTTGCATGAGTATTTCCGACGATGAGGACAAGAGGAAGGTCACATAGAAGGAGCTGGAGCAGGAGAATCATCATAAAGAACCTATCAATACCTTTGGAAATTCTCCTAAGTATAAAAATATTAATTATTTCTCTTATTTATATTCTTGGACTTTTTGCGGCCTGTTGCCGAACTATTCTGGCTGGTTTACTTTCTTTTCTATTTTATTTCTCTCTATGTCTTGTGAGTTGGACCTTTCTATGCCTGGAGTTAAGTTTGTTTAACTAATTTTGGTACTATTTCTAATTTGGTCTCTTTTGTTGAGATTTCATGATGTATGTTATGATGTAATGCCCCTGGAATCCTATCCCTGTTTATTACCGAATCTTATAAAAAACTAACTCCTCATAACACAATTCAAGTTGGTTTTTCTAACAACCAAATTCCTTTATTATTTTACTCTTAATACGTTATTTGCATATCAAATCACATATAGTTATATATCATATTATTTATGTTCACACTAATATATAAGTTCACACTATATTTTCTCAACATTCCCTCCCTTAGTGTGAACTTACAGAAATCGATTTCAACCGATAACGAATTCATTAAAAATATGTGATAAAAACATGTTTTATTGAAATGTGCCTTTCAAGACTTGATTTGACAAATTGTGACTTAAGTACAATGACACAAACTTAAATAAGACAACAATAGGGCTGGACTGTGGGCATAAAATACTTGAATCTTTTAATAAGACTTTTTTTACAAATCTGGACAGACTTAAAAAATAACCAACCACATATTTTGACGATATAAAAATGAATCAAGACTATAAACTAAAAACTCTAAAAAATCGAGATACTTAATATCTATAGAACTCTAATAAAAAATCTAACACTAAATGACAACACCCTTTGATAACAATGACATATTAACATGTAATGAATAAATACTAAATGACATAATAACTTAAACCACTATTAATAATCCAAAACTTAAAACTCATTAAAAAATGAAATCAAATATTTTTAAAAACAAACTCTATTCCAAATATATAAATGATGACACATACAATAAAAATATTAAATAAGTTAACACTCAAATATGCCTAAAACAAAACTTAAAAACATAAATAAAATTCAAATCTTAAAAAAATGAATGACCAAACGTAAAAGAATTACAAAACCTAAAACTCTTCAAATGAAGGCATCGAAAGAAAAAAAAAAAAAAACACACACACACACACACACACACACACACACACATTTCCAGAGGGAATACCCATGCAAAATATAGAGGATTTGTAGGTTCATCAGAGGAAGATAGAAGGGACGTCACACCCTACAAATAACACTTAACTACCTCTTTTCCAATGTAAGAAAATCCTTGGATATGTAGAATTTCATCAGAAAAATTGGGTTTACTTCCTGTTATATTTATATTTCCACTAAAATTTGAATTGTCCAATTTTTTTGAGAAACCAAAAAGATAAGATAATTTTTGTGAGCTGTATCAAACTATTTTTCTGAATTTTTGTTTTTTTTAAACTATATTTTCTAGATATACATGAATAATGGACTTGTACCTAGTAGATGAATTTTATTTGTTGGTTCTTATCTTATCCATAAAATTTCATTAAGAAATACATAGATAAAATAAAATAAGAAATAATTTTTTCTTTTGATTTTCATATGCAAACAAATAATAAAATGGAGTGTTCAAACTATTAATATGATGAAAAAAGTGGAAAGGAGAGAGTAGAAAATACAGATGAACATTGGAATCAAAAAATGCGCACGTGGTTTTCACTATAGTTTGTTGACAACATGCAAGAAAGGGTGAACAATCAATAATGGAATTTGCATGAGGTCCAGTCTGCATGAATTTTGTGTGAACCTTTTAGATGCAATACAAATGAATGAAAGGAAAAAGATAGGTCCAAGCGAACCTACTTTGATACCAATGAAAGGATTTAATGCATAATACATGGATGAGACAAAGCTCAAATGTGAAGAAGCATGAATTTTGTAAATCATATTCAACATGTTATTAATCAAAATATTACAATTATATAATAATGGTTGTATAATCATTCAATGTAAAAATAATTTAGTTTTTTCTAACAACTAACTTATCCTAACACAATTTTAGGTTATTTTTTCTAAAAACTAGATTCCTTTAGTATTTCACTCTTAATACATGATTTACATATCAAATCACATATAATTCTATATTGTATTATTTATATTCATACTAATATATAAGTTCAAACTATATTTTCTCAACAACCTTATACACAAGGTGTGTTTTATAGTGTTTAAATTTCCCCCCCTTTTGGATTATATGATGTAGTAGGTAGGATGTAATGTAAAAACTAGATATTAGATGGGGTCGTCTAACCCTATAATGATGGTTGCCATAATTTTGGGATTAGATAGTTGACTGGATAGATAGGAACTTGGAAATGCAATCAATGGACCACTTCATCCGGAGTCTATGAATGGATCGATAGGTTGATTTCAAAAGGTAGAGACTATTGAGTCAATTGAATAAGATGATTGATGATTGTATGTCATAATATTGATGATAAGTATTTTGTATGATATCCCCCCTTAAGTGGTAGTTTTTGGAGCTGTAGGTTACCCCAACATAACATGAGATGAAAAGTAGTAATTGATAATGATAGAAAATAAACCTTGGCAAAGGCATTATGAGTGAAATCAAGGACAATGTTTCCCTAACATAAAGTGATGAGAAATTATTGCAAGATAAATGACACTAAAATTAGTGGTTATGAAAAAGTGTACAGAAGGTAGTGAATGTTCATGGATGTTCTTTCCAAAAGAGGTAGAATGTAAGTATGAAAGTGACAAGGTTGTAATGAATGAGTGTAAGAGGTGTGTAGGTGTATGAACATGGTTTGAAACAATTTTTTTAGGTGAAACCATGATGAGACGGAAGTCACAAGACATGAGAATAAAAAAGTGAGATAAAACAAGAGCTTGAACAAGGTATGAATATCACAAGGAGACATACTATCCCTATTTCTCATTAAGATCCTATTTTTGCACTTAAAGGTTAATTTATACTTAAAGTGAAGATCCATAAGTAAATAAGTGAAAACATGAGCCAATGTGTAGGTGTGCGTGAAAAAAGTGATTGGTGATAAATGGAATGGAAGGAAATGATAATTCGTGAATTGTTCCATTGTTTGTCAGGCTTCTATAGCCCCAATGAAGATACATTTCATTCTAGTCACAACATTTATCTACTACTAACCATGCATTCATAACCCTAGTAGAGATACTAGAAAGACCCCTGAGAGAGAGTTTTGATATTACGGTTTTTTACTTTGCTTTTGATTTTTTTTTTCTTTTTGGATTTTTTTTGACATGATATTCAACTCTATCATTTTACTAAGATGATTAGAACCATTAGTGGTTTGATAGAGGGAGTGGAATTGATTTTTGTAGATGAAATTGACATGTACCAACAAATATATCCATAGGGCCTTCAATAAAAGTTATTTAGTGTGTAAGAATGTGTGTATCTCTAAGAGGATAATCATTTTTAATTCACCAAGTAATAAGAGACCAAGTTTAAGAAATTGTAGTAGAGACTATTAACTCACAAAAAGTGACAGTAAGATAATCAAGAGTTCACCAAAATATTTGAAAAAAAACAAGACATGGAATGCGAATGAATTGTAAGTTAAGTATGTAATAGTGATTTAAAAATTGGAAATAAATATGAATGAATGGAGTAAATGTGGAAGATAATCCATGAACAAGACTCATTTATTGTAATTTTTGGGATATATATATTTTATTGGATTTTGAAAAATGTTTAGTCATTTTTGGATTATGTGTGTTTGTGTTTGTATCAATGATGATATTGTAGGATGTGTAGAAAACCAAGACATGTTTTAAATCCATTTCAGATGAAGATAAAAGGAATATATTAAGCACAAAAAATGTAACACTAAAAAAAAATGAGATTCCCCTGGTCCATGTAGATACTAGTTAAATTAGAGACACAATGTAGAGAAGTAAGTGATAGATGAGGTAATAATTTAATTAGAGTGTATGATACATATGAAGAGTGAAATAGTGATGGAAAATAGAATCCGTATAATGGTAGTGTGTGTGGAGGATGTGAGTATGAGGATGAATAAAAAATGACAAATGTAAAGTGTGATAATGCTTAGAGGACGAGGACATAAAAATAGATCAATGGTAGAAGATAAAGTGATATGAATCATGGTGTTAGGGATGATGTTAGGTGGAAAAGGAATTGAGAAAATATTTATTTCTAAAGATTGTGTGAGAGAAAAGGGATTCATCATGTGATGAAAGGATGTGATGAGAGGAAGATTACATGGAATAGGAAGGGGATGCCAAAAAATGAGAATGTGGGAGAAAATAAAAATGAGGTGAAATTCTAATCATGTGGGGAGGAGGTTTGTGAGGAAATTGTGTAATAACAATTGGTTATGTGGCCATGATAGATGATTTGAAAAAATAAGGAGGATATAGTAATAAGAAGGGTGTATGAACAAGTGATGATGTGAAGGAATGCTCCAAAATAGGTGAAGAAATGAGAGAAAGTGTCGATGAATTTTGAGAAAGAGATGTAAATAATGGGAAATAGATGCAAGGGGAATGTGAATGAGAAAAATTTATGTTATAGGATGCAATGAAGTAACAAGAAGCAAGAATGGTACATTAATGAGTGATGATGAAGGGAAAACAATGAGTATGAAAGAGGGATCTAAGATATGATGAAGAGAAAAATCCAAGTGTGATAGTTAGTTTCTGGTGAAGTGGGGTGTGTATATACCTAGTTTTTCACTTTCATCTTTATACATGTTACTAACAATTTTCTTTGTAAAAATAAGGGCCAATGATACATCTATTTCTTGATTGAGTACCTTTAGGATTCTTCCAGGAATGGGGTATGAATATTCACATAGTCATTATGGGTTAGAAATAGTACACAGAGATATTATCACTATGTGGTCCCATCCATAGTTGTCCTTGAATTAGTTATCCATATACCTTTATGTTCCATACACATTTCACTCTCAACACCTTGTTTGCATTTCACTATTTGACACCTTGTTCATCCATCTGCTTGATCTATGACACATCTTTTTTACTTTACATGATATTTAACATCATTGGCCAATGCCATCACCTATAGGAGATGGTGATAGTGTTAGGTTTTTCCCTAGCCAATTCCATCACCCATGGGTGACAGAATCACACACACACACACACACACACACACACACACACACACACACACACACACCATATCTTGAATTTCATGAAGGAAGGAATTTAGAATCAAAAGAACTAGCCATTCACTCTTCTCTCTTGCACCAACTTCACATTTTCTCACTTTTCCCTTGTTTCATCTTATACTTGAAGTGGATTGGATTGGAAACTCTACTTGGTTGTATTTATTTCACTAATGGGTTATCTATAGTGATTTTAGGACATAAACGACATTCCCCTTTTCCACTCAATAGATATTATCTCTTAGTGTGTTGCTTCTGTAGAGAGATAAATGCATCAAAAACCAACCCATAGGTAAGTTCTCTAAATCTCTTTTTCATTTTTTATAGATTAGTTCATTTCCCTTCCACATTTTTCTATGTTATCTTAGCATTGTATGAATGTTAGTATTAGTTAGCATATTTCTCTTATATGATCAACTCCTTAGATTTCCTTTTCTTTATTTCAATTGTATTACAGTAGTATAGATTTTACATAATTTACTTATCCCCCATCGATATATATCTTTCCCTCATCTACTTATATACTAGGAGGGAACTCTCCTCTATCTTGATTACTGTCCTTGGAAACCCTAGGTTGACCTAGTGTAGGGATCACTACCCTATTGATATATGACCTTAGCATTCACCATAGTCCCTTTAAATCAACCCATTGCATATTGGTTCACACGCATCTCCTATTCATTTCCTCAATACCATTTTAAAGAAGAATATTTAGGACTGTAAGCTATTGGGAAAGATTATTGGCCCATCATACAGGGTATATAAAATCAAGTCAAGTGATGAATTAGAGGATATGGTGGTCAAGATAGAATCATATGATTATATAGATGATTTTAATATTGATAGACATGGTAATAATGTGGAGGACTACAAAATGGATGAGGATGAGACCACATCGAAAGTAGAAGCACATGATGGTGGAGCTTGATAAGGGGATGAAATTGATGAGGAGACATTAGGTGTGTATGGTGATTTAGAGATAGTGGGAAATGATGATTCATATGATGGAGACATTACACATGGAGAATAAGTGGGAATAGTAGTAATGAGGTAAGTGATTGGATGTTTGTTAGAATATGGAGTAGGGAGATATGGAGGATTGATGGTGATGTCACTCTTCTTGAGAAGATCATGAATGGTGTTACAAGAGTTGAGGACATGAATAAGTGGAATGGGCATCAATACGATGGTAGACACACATGTCATGAGAGGTGTGCTATAATGGAAGGGGTGGCATGGGAGGGAGAGTGATGAAATGTGTGTCAGGTAACTTATGGAGAATAAAATAAAGTGACTGGGTCAAATGAGTGAATTTGCAATGTGGTTAGAAAAAGTAATGAGCCTTAGAAAAATGTGAAGATATAGGTGTCGAAGAAAATTAAATATGAGTAAGATCCAATTGGATGATATTGTGAACATGGAAGTGTGATGGTGGAATAGGGGGAGGAGAAACTAAAATATGTAGAAAGGTACTCAGATACCCAAGGTGGAAATTATTGAGGCACTTTCCCATGTGCATAGTCTCATAAAATGTGCATAGTGGATGAATCTGTAAATGGTGGGAGATGAGAGTGACACAAATTTTTGAAAACATGTCAATGAGCTTAAATTGTGGGAGTGGAAAGGAGAAATGGTGAAGAAGTGCATTCCAATGCATAAAAAATTCAATAATAAACTCATTATGGGATTGGAAAAACATGTGAAGGTCAGCTAGTGTTGCGTTGGATGAAATATGAATTATTAAGTGGGATAAAAATGTGTTAAATGTTTTTGAAAATCTATAAATGCTATGTTGTGGGAGATAGGAATACGATTCAAATACGTGGCTAAAAAGTGAAAGTGGGAATGTGCATAGGAGGATGTATAAAATGGATATGAGATGGGTTATTCTAACCATATAATGATGGATACGATAATTGTGGGCTTAGATAATTGACTGGATAGATAGGAAATTGGAAACTTGATCGATGGACCACTTCATCCAGAGTCTATGAATGGATTGATAGGTTAATTTCACAAGGTAGAGACTATTGAGTCAATTGAATAATATTATTGATGATTGGATGTCATAATATTTATGATAATTATTTTGTATGATATTCCCTCTTAAGTGATAGTTTTTGGAGCCACAGGTTACACCAACATAACGTGAGATGAAAAGTGGTAATTGATAATGATAGAAAACAAACCTTGGCAAACGCATTATGAGAGAAATCAAGGACAATGTTGCCCTAACATAAAGTGACAAGAAATGATTGCAAAATAAATGACATTAAAAGTGGTGGTTATGCAAAAGCGTATATAAGGTAGTGAATGTCCACAGATGTTCTTTCCAAATGAGGTACAATGTAAGTATGAAAGTGATAAGGTCATAATGAAGGAGTGTAAGAGGTGTGTAGGTGTATGAACATGGTTTGAAATAAATTTTCTAGGTGAAAATGTGATGAGACGGAAGTCACTAGTCATGAGAAAAAATAAGTGAGATAAAACAAGAGCTTGAACAAGGTATAAAGATCACAAGGATACATACTAGCCCTATTTCTCATTAAGATCATATTTTTGCACTTAAAGGTTAATTTACACTTGAAGTGAAGATCCATAAGGAAATAAGTGAAAACACAAGCCAATGTGTAGGTGTGAGTGAAAAAAGTGATTAGTGATAGATGGAATGGAAGGAAATTAAAATTTGTGCATTGTTCCACTATCATTCAGGTGTCTATATCCCTGATGAAGATATTTGATTCTAGTCACAAAAAATCTCTACTACTAGCCATGCATTCACAACCCTGGTAGAGATACTAGAAAGACCCATAAGAGAGAGTTTTGATGTTACATTTTTTTTTACTTTGATTTTGATTTTTTTTCTTTTTGGATTTGTTTTTGACATGATATTCAACTCTCTCATTTTACCAAGAGGCTTATAACCATTAGTAGCTTGATAGAGGGATTGAAAGTGATTTTTGAGATGAAATTGGCATGTACCAACAAATATATCCATAGGGCCTTCAAGAAAAGTTGTTAAGTGTGTAAGAATGTGTGGATATATAAGAGGAAAATAATTTGTAATTCACCAAGTAACAAGAGACCAAGTTCAAGAAATTGTAGTAGATATTATTGGCTCACAAAAAATGATAGTAAGATAATTAAGAGTTCACCAAAAGCTTTGAAACAAACTAAGACATGGAATGTGAATGAATTTTAAGTGAGGTATGTAATAATGAATTGAAAAATTGGAAATAAATATTAATGAATAGAGTAAATGTGGAAGAGAATCCATGAAAAATCCTTCTTTATTGTAATTTTTGGCACATATATATTTTATTGGATTTTGAAAAATGTTTATTCATTTTTGGATTATGCGTGTTTTTTTGTATCAATGATGATAGTGTAGGATGTGTAGAGAGCTAATATGTGTTTTAAATCCATGTCAAATGAATATAAAAGGAATATATGCAGCACACAAAATGTAACACTAAAGAAAAATTAGATTCCCCCAGTCCATGTAGGGACTAGTTAAATCGGAGACACGATGTAGAGAAGTAAGTGATAGATGAGGTAATAATTGAATTAGAGTGTATGATGTAGATGAAGAGTGAAAAAATGATGGGAAATATAAGCCATAGAATGGTAGTGTGTGTAGAGGATGTGAGTATGAGGATGAAGAAAACATGAAAGATGTAAAGTGTGATAAATGTGTTATAATGTTAGGAGGATAAGGACATAAAAATAGATCAATGGTAGAAGATAAAGTGATATGAATCATAGTGCTAGTGATGATGTTTGGTGGAATAGGGATGGATAACATTTTTCTGTATAAATAATGTGTGAGAGAAAATGGAGTGGTCGTGTGATTAAGGGATGTGATGAGAGGAAAATTACATGGAATAGGAAGGGGATGTGAAAAAATGAGAATGTGGGAGAAAATCAAAATGAGGTGAAAGTGTAATCATATGTGGATAAGGTTTGTGAGGAAATTATGTAAGAATAATTGGTTATGTGGTCATGATAGATGATGTGAAAAAATAAGGAGGATATAGTAATAAGAAGGGTGTTATGAACAAGTGATGATGTGAAGGAATTCTCCAAAATAGGTGGAGAAATGAGAGCAAGTGTAGATGATTTTCAAGAAAGAGATAAAAATTATAGTAAATGGATGCAAGGGGAATGTGAATGAGAAAACTATACGCTATAGGATGCAATGAAGGAACAAGAAGAAAGAATGGTGCATGAATGATTGATGATGAAGGGAAAAATATGAGTATGAAAGAGGGATATAAGATACATGAAGTGATGAGTGGTTTGAGATGTGATGAAGAGAAAAATCAAGGTGTGATAATTATTTTCTGGTGAAGTGGGGTGTGTATATACCTCATTTTTCATTTTTCATCTTTATACATGTTACTAACAATTTCCTATGTATAAATAAGGGTCAATGATACATCTATTTCTTGATCGAGTACCTTAAGGATCCTTCCAGGAATGGGGTATGAATATTCACATAGTCATTATGGGTTAGAGACAATACACAGAGAGATTATTGTTATGTGGTCCCATCCATAGTTGTCCTTGAATTAATTATCCATGTCCCTTTATGTTCCATACACATTTAACTCTTAACACCTTGCTTACATTTCACTGTTTGACACCTTTTTCATCCATTTGCTTGATTTTTGACACCTCTTTTTCACTTTGCATGACATTTAACATCCTTGGCCAATTCCATCACCTATGGGATATGGTGACAGTGTTCGGTTTTTACCTAGTCACACACACACACACACACACACACACACACACACACACACACACACACACACACACACACACACACACACACACACACACACACACCATATATTTACTTTCATGAAGGAAGGAATCTAGAATCACAAGAACTAGCCATTCACTCTTCTCTCTTACACCAACTTCACATTTTATCACTTTTCCCTTGGTTCATCTTACACTTGAAGTGGATTGGATTGGAAAATATTCTTGGTTGGATTTATTTCACCAATGGGTCATCTATAGTGAGTCTAGGACATGAACATTGTTCCCCTTTTCCACTCAATAAATATTCTCTCTTAGTGTATTACTTCTCGAAAGAGAAAGTTGCATCAAAAAACACCCCATAAATAATTTCTCTAACTCTATTTGTCATTTTGTATCGATTAGTTCATTTCCCTTCCCCATTTTTCTATCTTATCTTAGCATTGTATGAACATCTGTGTTAGTTAGCATATTTCTCTTATATGATCAACTCCTTGGCTTTCCTTTTCTTTATTTCAATTTTATTATAGTAGTATAGATTGTGCATATTTGGCTTATCCCCCGTTGATATATATCTTTCCCCCATCTACTCATATACTAGGAGGGAACTCTCCTCTATATTGATTACTGGCCTTGGAAACCCTAGGTTGACCTAGTGTAGGGATCACTACCCTATTGATATGTGACCTTAGTGTTCACCATAGTCCCTTTAAATTAACCCACTGTATATTGGTTCATGTGCGTATCCTATTCATTTCCTCAATACCATTTTAGACAAGAATATTTAGGAGTGAAATCCATTGGGAAACATTATTTTCCCATCATACAAGGTATACAAAATCAAAGCAAGTTATGAATTAGAGGACATGGTGGTATAGATAAAATCATATGATGATATAGACAATGGTAATATTGATGTACATGGTAATAATGTGGAGGAATACAAAAATTATGAGGATGAGAACACATCCAAAGTGGAAGCACATGATGGTGGAGATTGATAAGGGGATGAAATTGATGAGGAGACATTAGGTGTGTATGGTGATTTAGAGATAGTGGAAAATGATGATTCATATGATGGAGACATTACACATGGAGAAGAAGTGGGAATAGTAGTAATGATGGAAGTGATTGGATGTGTGTTATAATATGGATTATGGAGAGATGGAGGATTAATGGAGATGTCACCCTTTTCGAGAAGATCCTAAATGATGTAACATAGTTGAGGACATGAATAAGTGGAATGGATGTCAGTTTGATGATATAAACACATGTCATGGGAGGTGTGCCATAATGTAAGGGGTGGCATGGGAGGGAAGTGATGAGATGTGTGTCAGGTAACTTGTGGAGGATAAAAGGAACTGACTGGATCAAATGAGTGAATTTATGATGTGGTTAGAAATAGTAATGAACCTTAGAAAAATGTGAAAAATGTGAAGATATAGGTGTCGAAGGAAATGAAATTTGAGTAAGATCCAGTTAGATGATATTTTTAACATGAAAGTGTGATGGTAGAATAAGGGGAGGAGAAACTAAAACATGTAGAAAGGTACTAGGATACCCAAGGTCAAAATTCTTGAGGCATTGTCCCATGTGCATGGTCTCATCAAATGTGCATAGTGGATGAAACTGTAAATGGTGGGAGATGTGAGGAACCCAAATTTTTGAAAATATTTCAATGAGCTAGGATTATGGGAGTGGAAAGGAGAGGTGATGAACAAGTGCATGCCAATGTATGAAAAAATCAAGAATAAACTCATTATGGGACTGGAAAAATATGTGAAGGTCAACTAATGTTGTGTTGGATGAAAAATGAATGAATAAGTGGGATATGAATGTGTTTTTGTTTTGAAAATGTATAAATGCTATGTTGTGGGAGGTAGGAATATGAGTCAAGTACATGGCTAACAAGTGAAAGTGGGAATGTGCATAGGAGGAGTGCATCATCATGTTGAATGAGGTGACATGCATAGTCAAAGAGATGTAAGTGGTGTTGGGGGTCTTGAGTGCCATCAAAAAATTTAAATATGGGAAATTTGAAATGTAGTGGATAGGGGCAGTTTTGTACCATAGTGTGGATATGTACATTGAAAATTATGTGATAATATGGTATGGGTGGAAGTACCCCAAAGTCATGGGTTTGAATCTTAGAAATGTGGTCAATGAGATGTTGGTAGAGTAAGTTAGAGTGTAAGTGAATGGAAGCCACATGGAGGCCAATTAAGTGATCTTGGTGAAACTCAATGGGAAAGTTAGGAGATATAGATGAGTTGGTTAGTTGGTAAGATGACAAGGTTAGCTGGGTGAGCTAAGAAATTTGGTAATGTTTAGTGATTTGGGGGAGCTGAGTGATATAGGTACGTAAGATGGCTAGGAAATTTAGATCAGTTGGCTGGGTGAGCTAGGTGAGTTGGGAAAGAGACACATATGACTCACTAGGTGAGTTGAGAGAAAATGTTGGTTTGATGATATGGGTGAGTTAGAAAATATTCGTGAATGTGAATTTACATCTGAGTTGGGTGAGATGGTTGAGTGAACTGGGTGAGTTAGGAGGAAGTCATGCATTTGAATAATAGGGTGAGATGGCTAGGTGAGCTCAGTGAGTTGGGTAGGTGAGATTTGTGATATGTGAGAGAGTCGTGCATGCATTTTTTTTAGGTGAGATGGGTGAGATGGTTGGGTGAGATGGGTGAGCTAGTATGGTGAGGTGGAGAGATAGGTAGGTGTGGTGAGCAAGCTGACTAGATAGGATCATTGGGCACATTGGATGGGTAATTGAGCTAGGAGATATGGTTGGGTGAGCTCAGTGAGCTAGGTGTTTTTGGAAAGAGTCGTGCTTGTGACTTGCTAGGTGAGTTGGCTAAGCCATCTTGACAAGATGGGAGATTAGGGAAAGAGTAATGCATGTGACTCACTATGTGAGTTGGTTGGGTAGGAAAGATGATTGGGAGAGATGGTTGGGTAGGTGAGATGACTAGGTGAGATGGTTTGATAGGAAAGCTAGCTGGGTGAGTTGAGAAAGAGTTAAACATGTGACTCATTGGGTGATTTGGGTGAGATGGATTTGTAATTTAGGTGAGTTGTATGGGCTATCTTGGTGAGTAGGGTGAGTTGGGAAAGAGTTGTTAGAATTGGAAGAAATAGTATAATAAACCCAAAATCATGTCATGAAAATATCCAACATCTCTTCACCATTCTCCCTAAAATTAAGACCAATGAAAATATATCTTAAAGACCTTTCTAATGTTAATAGTTACATGTCATTTGGATATTCCAATCAAAATATATTAGTGAAAAACTATATATTTATCGTGCCTCCATTGTGACCTCCCCAAGCTCAATTTGTATTTAGTGAAACCGTCAAATTTAACTTTATTTCTTAATGAATTTTTGAGTTTACTGGTCTCTTCTACATAATCAACAATATAATTTTCCCAAATACATAAATTGTAAAGTTTTATAAAGTGTAAAACTTTAAGAACAAGGATTGAGGCCCATGAGAGTGTAGAATGTCGATGGTTTATGTGTTACCTTAATTGATCCTATGTGAATTAGAGTAAAACATTAACCTTAAGACAAGTTTTGAGAGAACCCTAAATGCACAAATTCCAACATCACCTACTCTGTTATGTTCCTAATTTCTGCCATGTTCCCTCTTCTCCACATGACCCAAATCCATTTTCTATGGATTATTATTCAAAAAGTGCAACAATTTAAGGCCAAGATTTGAAGGTTCGACAGAGTACTTTATGTTGATGACTTCCATCTATTGACCATCCATATAAGGAGCCAAAAAACAAAAAATGGTGGTTACGTTTTGATCACTTTGAGGAAAGAAAGAGTGTCGATGAGCTTCATCTATTAAACCAACCATTTAGTTTTTATCTATCACTAAAACGTTTGAAATTCATGAAAAGTGGTTGACTTTGATGAATTTGGAGACATTGTTGAGTGACACGTACTCATGCTTTGATCCATTTAAATTGAAATCCCTATTTTAATGGAAAACTACATGAGCTAAATGTATTTTGAACATTTTAAGGGCCAAAAACGTTAAAAACTTTAAGCTCTTCTTAGATCAAACATGTATAATGACAAGGGAAACAAGTACAAGATTTTTTGATGTGTTGTAATCATTAGGGTGCCCAAAAATGTTAGGAACAAGAATTAAATTAACATATTAAAATAATATATCACCAAACATTACAACTAACATTTTAAAAAATTCAATAAATGAAATGAAGTAAATAAAACATAGGCAATATTTAACGTGGAAAACCCTCGAGGGGTAAAAACCATATAATAAAAAAATTACATTAATTGAGAAACATTATTACAGTCCAATACATATCCCTCCTCACTTCTCTCCACTAATTCATCATGTGAATTCTAATTACCACAATCATGCCCCATGATCATATTTATTTTAACCCACATGTCACGAATAATTTAAGTTATGGGATGCAACTTTATAAAATGTCACTTTTATTTAAATATTGATTAATAATAATCAATTAAACATAAAAAACTTAGTTTATAATAAATAATGAAGAATATAAATATTCTTAATTATTTAATTATAAACTAATGCTTATAGGAACTTAATATTATGTTCTAACACTCCCCCTTAATATTAAATGGGGAACATATGCCAACATTAACTATTTATACAACATGATTTACAAATCCATAAACCATAGTGAAGGTTTAGGATAGCATACCACAATTTAAGGATTTATACACCTTCATCATGCTCATCTTACCTTTTGGTATAACAGGATTTGGAATCCATAAACCAATAGTGAGTGATTTACACTACGCATGATTTGTGAGACTACATATCACATATACTCATGGAAAATATCCCAACCAACATCTCTAGGAGCCTTTTATAATACAAGGACCTCCTTTATAATAGATACAACACATTGGATTGTACACCATAAACTTAGACTGACAATTTTACAAAGATCATAAAAATATATTTTTACAATGGAGAAAAATTATAGAGGAGAAGGAGATAACACACGATTATAAATTAAGAGGTGGAATTTTCATGCACACCCCCCTAAATGAAAACTCTAAAATCCAAGAATTGAATGAAAATTACATATTTTAACAACACCCAATGGATTTGTAAACATATATGTAATTTGATCTTCAATCAGGAAGCTTTGGAGATATATATCACTACAGAGAACCTTCTCTTGGATAAGATGCCAATGAATCTCTATATGCTTCAATCTCTGACGATGAACTGGATTTTTTGAAAGAGTAATACAACTATGACTATCACATAGAAGAATATTACTTCTGTTAACTTCCATGTGTATCTCTTTTAACAGACACTTTATCCACATGGATTCTTTCATTGTTTCCATTATAGTTCTATAATCCTCCTCAGTAGAAGATATGTAGACTATTGGCAATTTTTTACTGCTCCAAGTAATGGATCATGTACCAAAAACTTGAACACATATTCAATTGTATATTTTATATCTAACACAAAATCAATATGGTTAGAGTCACAATATCCATACATTATCATAATAAGCATAATATAAATCATTATTTATTTCACTTTTAATCATCTATAAAACTTACATTGATAAGTTATATAACAACTTAAATAATAATATGCTTAATAACTAACCATGTTATATTACCAAGATGTTGAAAAATTTCAACATATTAATCTTGTAAATTATATATTAAATGCAATTAGTATTCAACATCTCTAATACAAACACAAAGGTATCCCCAAGTGTCATTCGATATGCATATAATAATATATTTAGTAATCACATACTAATTTATAATTTATAATTTTTTTATCAACATATATAGCTTCATTATCTTTTCTAATCTTTTCAAATTGTGATAATATTGATAGATAACATATCTAAAAAGATGACCAAAGCATGCAAGAATAATCAAAACATACATTAAACCATATAGGAATTTTAAAGATCCCCTAATACTACTGTGGACAAAATCCATGGATTATGTGGAGTATTCTTCAAAAATGATTGAGGAAGGGTTTTTAGTGATAGATTACCATGTAAGCACCCTTTACACATTTCAAGAAAGATAGGTGGTAGATAGAATCTAGGTTAAGATGAAACATATCATATATGATCCTTAAAATATGATCTAGTCTTTCATGCCATGATTGAACAACACTTCTATTTTTGAGTAGACAAAAATAATAATAAGTAAAAACTTTAACTACATATAATCCATTCTTTTGTATGCCTTTAGAAACTAGTAACTTTTAAATCATTTGTCAAAAAAATACACTATAGCTATTTTGAGTTAGTTGTGAATAAGAAAGTAAATTCATTTTCAATTCAAGAACATACAAAAAACTCATTTGAAAAAATATAAAAAAATATTTACTTTTCATTTTTCTTGAATATTGAGAATTAAATGATCACTTAGATAGATAATTTTTTTTAGAAATGAGGGTATTGAAAGGACCCACATCTTTGTAGAATTGAGTATTTTTTTAGAGGATCCAAAACTTGGCTACAATGAATGGGGCCACTATTAGGAACCCAATTGGAGCAACCATGAAACCATAGTGAAGATGCAGTGACCAATGATGATGGCCGCAACAAAAGGGAAAACTATTAGTGATTGGAGCGAGAGGAACATCCACCAGCATCAGAAGTGATATGAGTAGCCACTAGTGTCAACAGTGAGAGGAGCATCAACACTGAGCGGAGTAGCCACTATCTTCAGCAACAAGAGGAGAAGCGAGAGGAGGAGACACCAGCGTCAACATCGAGAGGAGAAACCACCAACATCAGCAGTGAGAGGAAGAGCCACTAGCATTAGCAATGAGGAGTAACCACCAGTGTCAGCACAAGTAGAGAATCTGCCTCTAGCAGTGAAACTACCTCTGAGTAGGATCATGCCTCGGGGGGATTTAAACCTAGGTGGGAAAGCACATAACCATGTGACTTGACCGCACCACTCCCACCCCATCGACCACTTAGATAGAACATTTTATATCATATAAAAATTATATTTATATGACATGGTCCATGATTGACCACTGTCAAATAACTATTCAATTAAAATTGTAACTACATTAGATTTATTTTTAATATAAACATGATTATACCATCATCCATTTATTAGAAAAAATAACAAAAAGGAGAGGTTTTGTTCACATAAGGTATTGAACACAAAATTAGGGAGTAGGGGTCTGGGGGCAACATCCCCCAGTGGGGTCGAGGGGTGGCACCCATGGTGCGCTCCCTGTTGCGATACAGGTCAGGGTCGAGGGGCAACACCCCTTAACGCCAAACAAAATTTGTAATTTATTCGTCCTTTGAAATTGAAAAAAATCAACTCTTTGTCAACAAAAAATAATCATACATTAATCATATTCTCCTCAATTATCAATGAAAAAAAATTACATACAAGGTTGTTAATATCATCTTATTTATACCTTTCCTTATACTAATAAGCTTTACCAATGGAGTTTTAGGAAGTCCCCCTATTATTATTCAAGTGAAATATGAGAGATGTTTTTGGTGTTTTTTCCATTTTTCTTGTTAAAATTGATCTATTATATGCTGAAATAGACCTCGTTGGTGCTCGAATTAATCTCACCCCTTTTTGTTTGAAATTTTCTTTTGACATTTTTTTTGTCTTCTATCTTCCAATGAGGGGTGTCGGTTCGAAAGGTTACAATCATTGATTAATTTATTTGAGTCTCCTGTATGTTGATTATTTTTCCTCTTTTTGGTCAAGGATCATGTTTGGATATGTATTATTTTTTAAAACTCTTGCAAAAAACTGATCATGAATCAGGTCTAAAAATCAGGAAAAATTACTGGTTTGGAGTATTCCATGATCATGTTACTATTTTCATATTTTCTTTTATCGCCCATTGGTATGTGGCATTCCCCTGTTGGATGTAATATAACGGGTTTAATTTTCAAACTTATAACTTTATATTTCCTTCACAAAATGCAAAGTAGGCTTCGTGGCCCAACCAATATTCCTCTCAATATTCACAATCAGAAAATACACAAACAAAAATTTATCCCACCCTTTGAAGGTGTACACTTGTCACAAGAGGGATGGATGTGGGGGATTGGGGAATAGTTATATATTCATGAACTAATAGAATAAGGTATAAAATTTCAAATAATCACCTAAGGCCCGCAAAATACACGCAGATATTTCTTATGCACAGATTGGGGAAGTGGGTCATCAGAGAAAATTTATACTTTTGGTTTAAAGTGAAAAAGGAACAGAGTTTCAGAAAAGTCTCGTAGCTCCGCTATATTTTAGGTGTTATCATGTGTCAAGCTCAGATTAAAATTCAAAAGCAGGCAGTCGGGTCAAATGACTAAAAGTGTATATATTTTAAAACATGAAAAAAATGTAAAGAATCTCCCCAAGCCCACATCAACAAAAAGACTTTTCGACATGGACAGCTCACTTTAAAATAGGGAAAAAGTGGACTAAGTGGCCATGATGCAACACATTAATTTCTATCACCATAAATGTATTTTTCACATAACAAGGATGATTTTAATATTTTCAAACACATTGATCCTTTTATTGTCAATCATCAAGATCTGGTTGCCATTGTTAGTAATTTTAATTGAAGATTATTGTGAATTTGAGTGTGGATCTTGATTTTGGAACCATAAGTTTGAAAATATTTCAAATTAACATTTAAATTACTTAGACATTCACAGGAAAACCGGTAAGAACTAAGGAACTCTTGTGCTTTTTATTTTATCAACAAGAAATTTAAAGTAAAGCTAGGGTTGTTAAATACGAAAACCATGTCATCCTTGTTCTCGGTTACGTCTAGAATCATGAGTGATTTAGATAAAATTAAAGACACAAACTTCATGAATGCTGACTTAAAATATTTTCTTTAAATATTGAGTAGCCCTAATAAGATTGATTCTATGGAAGCAATTCAAGATAGCTGTATTTCTTTAGCTAGTGTTATTCTACCATCAATTCAATTCCCAGAACTGGTATGGCATTGTGCTATGAACTATGACCTAGAAAAAAGGGAAGTGTTAGATGGAAATGGTGATGCAGTGTTGACATTGATCCCTACATCTATTAGAATAATGCTCAAGTTACCTATGATAACTAATCCAATAACCTTAGGTATCAAGTTAGTCTTACGAGATTATGAGGAAAATAAAAAAGAGCATGCTAGGCTCATAAATATAAAATGGCTCCTAGTAGAGAAAAAGGTAACAACTCAAATCCCTAAAACACTGGTTAGGGCACAATTTTTTGAAGAAGATGAGGATGTTATTGTATTATTAATTCGAATGGCTAGATTGGAGACTACAAATGAGTTCAAGGAATGGATGTGTACCTACATGTGGATAATTTAGGAAAGAAAGTGGATAATTTGATGGCCTACTTTTATTGTGAAAACACTTCATGGTCACATGGTTACCTTGGCAGAAAAAATAAATATGGGTGATACCTCAGAGTTGGAATTTTGCATGATGACCTACCTGATTTCTAATGTTGTAGGACATAGACGTTTCCCCGTTCTTTTCCAAGTGTTAATTTTAATAAGTGCCAATGCATGATATTTTTCCTCAACTGTAGCTGGTTAACTGGAGTGGGAATGTAAGATTGGTCAATGATGCCTTCTTTTCACCAATATATGTCTTTTCAAGCCAAAATGGGGGAAGTATAGGATTTATAAGAAGGCTAGGAAAATGATTATGGAATATGGGTGTTATTTTATTTAGTACATGAAGTTCACATATATAAGGGCTATTGGTTTTGAAGGTAAGCCATATAACTTTCCCAGATACATAGATGATAAAATGGATTTGTGTGAACTGGCAAGGCAATTAATACTAGTTCATAAATTAATTGTTTGGAAACATAAGACAAATATTAAGTTCCTCATCATAATTATAAGGTAATCATGCACTTAAATTTTAAAGGCCATATTAATTGAGGATGAATTGAAAATGTTTGAGATGGAAAAGTTTGAGGCAAGACCTAACTATGATATTAGGTGGGTGTTTAATAATATTGAAAACACTTTTGAACATGAGCCTCACTTTTAAAATTATTGGATGAATTTTATGGATGACGAAGAAGTCAGGTTGAGAGATTTTTCTAAAATGACCTTCACATAAATCATAGACTTAAATATTGTAGTTATCCCAGAGGAAATTTCATATGATCCGCACACGGTGAGTAGGTACTATCTCTATCAAAATATAGAAGGACAACCTATAGCACATCTAAATTGTAATGAAACAAAACCAAAAAATTCTTATATTCGGATAGCTGATGTGATGGGAAGATATATAAATTATTTGGGTCAAAATAATATTTATCTATTAGTCCAAAACATAAGAATCTTGAATAAATTTAGGGAACTAGGAAACTTAAATTATGATATCCCTCCCCTGAGAGAAGGGGATTACAAAATTGATTCTTTGGGAGGAAAATATCCTCAGTTTCCTTCAAAGAGGCCCACTTCTAAACTTATACATGAATGGACCTCATCCACTAGTGGGACTGGTACTTCTATATCCACTCTCAAAAAAAAATATTGAGGAAATGCTTCTAAAATCAATGGATAATGCTCCTATTACCTTTGCATTACCACTTAAAGAAAATGGGAAAAGTTTGGCATCTCATTTGGCTCCCTCAGGTATTTTTCCAAAACCTCATAGTGTTGAAATATTGATGAGTGGGGATATAGCAAGTGGTCATTCTCAATCTAGGCCATGTAAAGAAGAGTGAAGAACAGAACCAGAACTTAAAACATTTGAAAGGGAACATAAGAAACACAGGGTTGTTTATGAGCCAATTTTGGTAAGATAAGGTTCCCACCCACCCAAGAAACATAAACATAGGTATGTGGTGATTGATCCCCCTGAACATGAAAAAATTGATTGTTCTCAATTAAAAATTACTACACCAGTACCACAGGTTAAACAATCAGTACCTTTATCCTCACCTTTTCCTTTGGAAGAAGTGATAATGAGAAGAATTCAGGAAAAAATGACCCAATGAAATGTTTCATCTAATCCAGTAGACAAAAAAATTCTAAATTCAGGTATGAAAACATTTGAAATCTTACCTACTGAGGATGTGAACATACCTTTGTTTGAAACATTACAAGCATTTGCAAAGGCTCAGGAAGATGTGATAGATACTGACATTGGTGAATAATTTTCCACATTAGATGCACTTGATGTATCTATTGATGAGAAAATAGCCAAACCAGTAGATAATCTTCAAATAAATACATAAATAGAATAAATTACTCATATGTCAACCGATGAAGTCAAGATCAAAACAACAGAAGCTTCTCCTATAGGTCAAGTGAATTCAGAGTCAAAGGGGCCATATTTATTATTGGAAGAATATGTTTCTCATTGTGTCAAAACCAATAAGGATGATGAACATCGTCAAGCAAGTAAATCTATCTTTGAAAAGACAATAGAAGTTGCACAATCTGCAAGTGCTAGAGAGGAAATTATTGTTGATATAGATATGCAATCTCTAGATGGGAATAGATATTTTTCATCAAGTGAGAAATCTACCATGGCACGACCTAATGTATCATTAGAACATGAGGATAGTAAGATGCCAACCTAGCAATCTTCAAAGAAGGTAGAGATATGTGATTGGAAGGAGGAATCTGCAAGCCAATTATTGGTTCAAGAAAACCTCAAGGAAGAAATTGAATCTAATGTGGCATCAATTGGAGAGATAAGGAAATAATATATTCTAACTACTTGTATAAATTAGAAGGATGTTGATCAATCTCAAGATCTAGACCAAGGAGAAAGAAAATTAAAGGAAATGCCAGTACAAGATGAGAGAAGGGAGATGGAAATTGAAATAGATGGTGAGAAAAAGGTAAAACCATAAGCCCAGGATGAACATGAAATATCTAAGCAATTGGTGGTTGTCCCTGAGAAACCCCAACAATAATTGTAAGAAGAAAAAGTTGGGACAAGTCTCATAAAAGGGTGGATTGGTGAATTGATTTCAAGTGAAGAGAAATAAATTCTTCCTATTTAAGCTATTGATCTTACTACATTATCCTTTCCAAAGATGGTAAGAGATTCCAAAATGGCTAAGTTTATTACCAAGACTTGTACTAATGCATTGGGGTCCAAAACTCTATAAATATCAATCCCTTATAATGGTAAAACCAAAGACAAGGTAACAATTAGTGACTATAATGGTCATCTCAGTGCTTTAGGAAAACCCTCAAGAGATCAACTAAAACAGGGTGTATCAAAGGTAGTAAATGACCTATTGCAAAAGGTGGATGAAGACAAGATAAAAAACAAGAAATTGAAGGAACAAGTCAAATTTTTGAGTTCGAGTATGTAAAAACTAATTGGGCAACCCAACCACAGTCAAGTAGATACCTTTGTAAATTCCCTTGAAGGATTGGAAAATAGTGATAAATTTGTCATGAAGGTTCAAGATATTGACACATGGATTGAAAAGCTAACAAGGAAGGGAAAAGAAGCAATTGAGAAAGTCAGGGAAAAAGATGAAGAACTCAAAACTAGGCTTAATGATATTGATGAGATAATTGATTAATGTGACAATGAATTATTTTACTTTGATGGAATTTTTCCCAAATTAGAAAACATTACTCAGCTTAGTGATGAATTGGTTGAAGAGGAAAATATTGTGCCAACAGAATTCAGAGGAAGTTAGCATGCCTTAAAGGAAATAGTAAAAATTAGAGTGGAAACTATGAATGGGATAAAAGAAAAGCTTGAAGTTAAAATAAATTGGGTTGATGATACTCTTGATGCCATCGATTTGAATCTGAAAGACATGGTGTTTGAAAAATTAAAAAAGAGTTATGATGATTTGAATATTGGTTTCTTGTTCAACTATTTTGAGAAGAATATTAAAAAATATGATTTCTCTTATGAAGTTATTAAAACAATGAGAAAAATTGAAAATCTAATTAAAAATTTGAAATCTAGGCTACTAGAATACAAAGAAAATATGGGTCATTGTATGGATGTGATAGCTAGACAGCCATTAATATTCCAACACCACACTGGGCCAAACGAAGGTGAAATAAATGAGATTTTCCAGAGATGTGATGCATACATGGAAAGATTGTCAAAATAACAGGATGCAGGAGTGGAAACTAAAGAAGAAAAGGATGTAGATATTAGAGACGATGAACAAGTTTAGGCTTGTTTCTCTTAAATTTGTACTTCCTTCCCATACTTATTTTCTAAGTTGATGTTTTAACTGATATTTTTGTTTCATTAAGGATAATTGTTACTTTGAAGTTCATTGTTTTCTTATATCAATTGTAAAATTGTACAATACATTGGTTTTATATGACTTAGATAAAATTCAATATACATTTGTATAAGCATATAAACTATTATGATATTTGTGCTTCTTGAATGTTGAAAAAGGAACAAAATGGTGTTTAATAGGAGCCCCTGCCCATGGAAAAAAAGGGTTCTATACATGTTGAAAATAAAGACAACAAAGGAAAAACAATGTTCAGACTTCTTTTATTCCCTCTTCAAAATTTCCCCCTAATGGAGGAAGTTTGTTTAACAACTTATTCTTCCTCAGCATGAATTCACTTGAGCCTTGTAATGTTTGGATGAATATGATGAACCCTGTTAGATCTTAGGAAATCCCCATGTTCATCAATGACTAGAGAGTCATTATAGGATTGTTCATAATCTTTTCCATCTCATTTTTTTTTTGATGAGAGGACACCCAATCTAGAAGATCCAAACCGCTTGTGAAGAAGGTTGTTTTCCCCTTCCCCTTATAAAGGATTAACTTACTAAGAGTGAATTGAGAGGGGATGTCCAGGGTAATTAGAAGGGCAAGAACTGCACCTTGTAGACCGAGAAGGTTATGAGGTTTTGAGCTCAACCCAACTTCCCATTTCTTTGTGTGGGGTAGACACTCTCTAGGAGAAGGAATTGGATGAGGGCCCAAAAATTCATGCTCTGACTTAGGAGTATGAGGAATTAAATAAGAGGATGAGAAAATGGAAAATATACAACTGTTGTCCCAAGCATATGAGATTGTTTCTCTTGAACTACGAGCAGATATGGAAAACTCTTCTTCTCCATTTGAGATAATGATTAGAGAATGAGAACTTGATTAGCCCTTTCATATGCCCGAAGATGGTACTGGAATTGAAATTGGTTGTGATGATTCATGTCTCATCTGCCCCTTCTCTAGAGAGATGATCCTCTACTCTAATTCATCTTTCTTGTGAGATATGGTAGGAACCATGTCAATGGAGGATTTTTCATATAACACATATGATTAATTGGGAATCTTCTTCAATGCAAAATCTTCATCACATAAGAATGGACTCTGAAAGTTAGTTTTCCTAGACACTTGGGAGCTTCTTTAAATCCATAATTTCTTCAGAACTTCAGGAGTTTTCAGAAGTTCCCATTAAAAGAGATTAAAGTACATGACTTGAAAGGATGTGAATATAGGATTGATCCTAATCATCCTTGTCAGAAGCGCTATCCTGACTTTCCGATAATTCAAGGGTTCTCTAGTGTCTCATGCACATTCTATGTCAAAAAAGGACCTAACAAAAGCCTCATCAGGACCACTAAAGTTGAAAATATGATTCAAATCCTATGAAAAAATTTATTTCAGGTTGTGTGCTACAAGTACCTTTGCCATTTTTTTAATAAGAAATATGAAAAAGGTTGTTTATCTTCAAAATAAGAAAATAAAACGTAATGGTGAAAATTTAGAACCAACTTTTATAGTGAAAAGGGTACATATTGGTCTGATTAAGAGTCCAACTCCCTAGGAGCATAGGGAAAAAATTGGAAAATATCCAAAAATGTTTCTTATGTATTGGAACTGAAAGTGAGGAAAGAATCCCGCTTGTGGCATGGAATAGAGTCTGCAAACCCAAAAAAAATTGGGGTCTTAGTCTTAGAGACTGGACTAAAATGAATAAATCCCTCTTAGCTAAAATTGGATGGAGGTTAATAAAAGAAAATAGTGTGTGGACCAGAATACTTAAGAGAAAATATTGCATGGATGTAAATGACAAAAGGTGGATTTTCAAATAGGCTTCTTTCAATGGTTCAAGCATATGGAAAGCTATAAATTGGGCTAAATAAATTGTTGCTAGGGGTAGTATTTGGAAAATAGGGAAAGGAAATGAGATTTGTTTTTGGAATGATAAATGGGCTGGGAATTTTACCCTAAAAGAAAAATTTCCCCAAATTGCAGGGTTGATTGAGGAGAAGTATGGGGAAAAAATTATCAATTATATGGAAGATGAAGACAACTTTCAAACATGGAAAATTTTAGTGTTGGACAATCATGAAGTCAAAGTACTCTTGGCTGATCTCAATGATTTTATAAAAAATTATGTGTCTTCTAACAACAAGGATCTAGATAGAATTGTGTGGGACAAAGAACAAAATGGTAATTTCTCAGTCAAATCTTCCTACTCACTATTCTTTGAGGGAGAAGTTAGAGATGAAGACTTAATGGTTGGAAAAATTTGGAATAAGAACATATCTCCTAAATTCAATGTATTTATTTGGTTTTTCGTGATAAACAAGATTCTAAAAGTGGATAACATGAATAAAAGAGGATTCCAAATGGTGAATAGATGTGTTCTTTGTGAAAAGAACATGGAAACGGTGAACCATTTGTTCTTAGAATGCTCTCTAGTTCTCCAGATGCTATCTTATATTTTGGTTTGCTTTTCAATTCCTTGGGTAAACCGTAATGGTATCCAATATGCTTGGATTCAATGGAAATTCCCTTTCATCAGTAAAGGTCTTAAAAATATATGGATAATGAGCCTAAGTCACCTATGGTGGGAAATATGGAAAGAAAGAAACATGAGGATCTTCAAAACTAAAAAACTTCCTAATAGGCTGTTAATAAACCATTTATTTCAGAAGGTTAGAAATAATTTTTCTATCCTCAAGAAAAAATAATTTGAAGTTCTTGAATGTGAACAAAATATCATTAGGAATTGGAATTTAATTTATGAACCTCAACCTAAGAAGGCCAACCCTCGCAAGGGGGTTAAGTGGACTCCTCCTATTGGGGGTTTCCTTAAAATTAACTTTCATGGTGCTGCTAAAGGGAATCTTGGGAAATTAGGAGGAGGAGGTGTTTTTCTTGATGATGAAGGGAATTTTCTTCTTGCCTATTTTTTTAATTGAGGAATCAAATCAAACAATGTCACTGAGGTTGCTGATTTGTTCGAGGGAGTGAAGTTGGCAGAAGAGAAAGGCTTCAAGAATCTAGTTCTGGAAGGGAACTCTTTGTATATCATCTCTTGTGTGAAGGGAGTGTCTCAAGCCTCTATTTCTATAGTTGACTTCAATAAATCCAAGGGTAAATTATCTTCCTTAGAAACTATATCCTTTCAACACGTGTTTCATGAAAGAAACAAACTAGCTGATATTTTGGCTAATATGGGGGTGGATGCTAAGGAATTAAAGGTGGTCGAGGATCTTAAAGAGATGGATTCTAATTTCATAGAAACCTTGAAAAGGGAAAGAATCCCTAATAGAAAACCTATCAATGAGGACGTAATTATTCATGTGGTTTGATGTCTCATGATTTCATGTATCTCAACATCATTCAGACTTTTATTTTATATCTTTGCAAAGGTAGGACAGTTCTCAGCATGTTGTGGAATCTCTCTTTCGAGTCAAGTAGATATGTTAACCCACAAAAGAAAAAGAAGAACATCATTTACAGAATGGGAGGGGATTTAGTTCGTACTGAACCAAGCAAGGTCCTAGTGATGTCAAATGTAATGCCCGTAAAACTAACCCTATGCAGATCTTTGATTAACTTAGGCTTAGTTAGCTGAAAGAGGAATATTTTCTTCTTTTTACTATCACAAACATAGTCTAAGACACGTAATTTTGAATCTACCATAAGAGGAGATCAACTTTGGTGAATCTTATCTCCTATGCAAAGTGATGTTTCTGATGTCTCCATGTACAAAATACAAGGTGCCATAAGCTTTTGAAGTAGTAGGCCCCAGCCCATAGCAACTCTGGCTGTGCTCCTACACCAACCCGTAGCAACTATTTTTCCTCCTACAGTAGCCCGTAGCAATTGGTTGTACACCTATAACAGCCTATAGAAACTACAAGCCTACCCATAGTAACTCTAGCTGTGCACCTACAGCCGCTCGTAACAACTTTAGGCCTACTTGTAGCAACTCTGGTTGTGCACCTACTGCCACCCGTAACAACTCCAGGTCTGCCCGTAGTAACTCAAGGCCTGCCTGTAGCAACTCGAGGTCTACCCATAGCAACTCTGGCTGTGCACCTACAGCCACCCGTAGCATCTTCTAGAACTACCTACAACAAGAACTTCAAAATGGTATAAATTTTGACTAGGAACTTGGTTTTTGAAAAAATTGGACTTTTTGGAAAGGTGACGATGTCTACTTTGCACAACAATCATAAAAATTAGGATTGGATGAGTTTTAAATAGTAATTTTTACAAAATATTCCTTCCAGATCTTATAGTCAAGACTAGCAATTTTCTGAGTGAGTCTTTTTGTTAAATTTGTTTGATTGAAAGCTTTTAAGGTAAATTCCTTGAGTGTGTAGGTTTGTCTTGGGTCTGTTTTGGTCTTGCAATGCTTATTTGGTTCACTTCATTCATTACTTAACTATTTGAGGGGTTGTTTAGTTCATTTGTTGGTTGATTAAGTGTACATGCAAAGTGAAGTAAGGGAAGATCATATTACTACATTCTAACTGACTGAAACATCAACTCTTAAGTATGTAAGAACATCATTTAAATTCATTTCATGCCATCTTAAAATAAACTTATTTCTTCAAGGATTGATAACAAGATCTAAATGAAGTCCTTATTCTTTATAGATTGAACGTTTCCCAACAAGACAAGTAACAAGAATAACATAATTACCTTATGCAATATTTGCTTCCAACATTCCAAAACAGATAATTACATGCATTTGAATGATTCTTACTCACACTAACTCATACCAATGGATGCAACAAAGTAATTATTTTAATCATTTCAAATGTAATATGCAAAACACAACTCGATCCCTTTACATTATTTCAAGCATGAAGTCACATTACGATTGAGAAATCAACTTGGACAAATGAAATCCAATGGAGATAGAAACATATCTCTTTTTTCATTATGCCATGAATGCACAAATACAATACCATAACAGTTCTCTCAACAGCAAGAAGACAATATTGTTCCCTTTCTCAAATCAAAATACATCTTGCATAGTCAATACAACATCTTCCAAAGATGCTAGGAAATCTACTCTGAAGATTTGTTGAAAGTTGTTAATGAGTTTTATAGAACTGGAAATCTCATAAAAGAGTTAAACAATACACATATTGTGCTTGCTCCTAAGAAGATGGATGTAAAGAATTTTAAATATTTTAGGCCAATCAGTTTGGTTAATGTAATTTATCGGATCTTCACTAAGATTTTAACCACTAGGATGTAACCTATTCTATTGGAAATTATTTATCAACAATAGAGTGGATTCATTCAGGGTAGAATTATTCAAGATGGAGTTATTATGGTTCATGAAACAATTCATTCAATGGATAAAAGTAAAAAAGTATGGGATGGCTATCAAGTTAGACATGCATAAGGCTTTTAACAAAGTCTCCTGGAAATTCATGGATGAGGTTTTATCCAAGTTTGGTTTTCAAAACAAATTCAGGAAAATTATACATTCTTGAATTTCTTCATCTAGATTCTCAGTGGTTGTTAATGGGGAACCGGTTGGTTTTTTTGCCAGCAATAGAGGAATTCGACAAGGGGATCCCATCTCCCCTTTGATTTTCATTATTATGGCTGACAGTTTCAGCAGATCTATCTCAAAAGCTATTAATATTGGTATGATAAAGGGACTTTCAACCTACTTCTGGTAATTAGGTTTCCTCTCACACAAACAGTTTACTGATAATACTCTCCTACTTCTGATGGCCTCAATAATTGAGGCGAAGGCTATCAAAACTATCCTCATATTTTATGAGGAAGCCTCAGAGACAAAAATTTAATTTTGAAAAAAGCTCTATCTATTTTTTCAGTACTCCTATAGAAAGGCAAAGAAAGATTGCTCTTATTCTTGGGTGTACTATAAATTCCCTCCCTGCTACTTATTTAGGGATCCCTTTGAGTACTAGTAAGGTTTCTAATGAGGTTTTGAATGATCTTCTTAAGATATTTTAAAAAAAGCTGGCTGGGTGGAAAGGAGCTTTACTTTTAAGTGCAGGCAAGTGTTTATTGATAAAAATAACTCTTCAGAACTTACCTATTTATATCATGTCAATGTTCAGCATTCCAACAACAGTGATGAATAGTATTGAAAAAATTCAAAAGCACTTTTTATGGCATGGTACTGAAGACATGTTTAGATACCATTTAGTGGCTTGGGAGTAGGTTTGTAAACCAAAAAGGATTGGAGGGTTAGGAATCAAAGACATCAAGCATATGAATGCTACTCTTATTAAAAAGTTAGGTTAGAGACTTATAAAAGAGCACAAGCCTTGGACCGAGTTGGTCAAAATCAAATACCATTCCAATCAAAGCGATGAATTCCTTTATTTCTTATCAGTCTACTTCTGAATGGTTCTATTTTCTAGAACAATATTCTCCACATCAGACATATTCTCTCTCAGGGATGTAGTTGGAAGCTTGAGGATGGTCAAGATATTAATTTCTGGATTGATAAATGGTCTGATATTAACTGGATTATCCTCTTATGGTCACATTAAAGATAGCTTACTTAGAAATTATGGGCACAAAGTCCACAGGGCTATATTGAGGTGGATGAAAAAAAAGGAAATGGAAACAATTCAAAGTAGATGAGGATAATGTGCAGTCTGATGTTTCATCTATGCAGAGTCATCTCTCCCTAATTCATATCAGTCCTCAAAATCATAAGGATGAGCTCATTTGGAAAGATTCCTTTGATGGAGAGTACTCGGTTAAATCTGGCTACAACTCTTTCTTTGCCTCTATTGAAAGTGATACTGAGTGGCATAAGCTATGGATGCCTAAGCTAACCCCTAGTAGTAAAATTTTTCTAGTGGCTCATCATTAAAGGCAAGATCCTCATTAATGACAATATCATTAGGAAAGGATTCATCATGCCGAACAGATGTTGCATGTGTCAGGAAGAAGCAGAAGACATCAAACACCTCTTTCTTCATTGTAAGTACACTTCCAAAATTTGGCATCTTATTTTTGAAAACTTTAATCAGGAATGGATCTTTCCCCATACTTGTCTTCAGGCCTAGGAACAATGGAACTCTCCTTACAAACATTGTGTGGTGAGGAGATTATGGCAACTGGTTCTCCCTCACACCATGTGGCGAGTTTGGAAAGCTCGTAATGATGTCATCTTCAGGAATACTAGAAAGTTATGTAAAAAAGTCTACAAAGAAATTTTCATTGATGTGAAATACAACATTGAAAGATTTAAACCCCCCAAAAATAGACTTTACCCTGAGGAAGAAGAGCACATTCTGGCTGCTTGGAATATTGGCACTGTTTTGAACCAAGAATAACAATAGTATTGATAGATCCACTATCTAATGGATTAAGCCTCCCAGTGCTTGGCATAAGTTGAATTTTGATGGGGCCTCAAAAGGCAATCCTAGAGATTTTGGAGGTGGGGGAGTCATTAGAGATCACAGAGGCTATGTTTTGTTGCTACTTTTTTTGGTAAAATGGGTAGGCAAACTAATCACTACTCTGAAGCTCTTGCTGCTCTTTGGGGAATAAGGCTAGCCAGGGATTGTAATATTTCCAATATTATAATTGAGGGTGATTCACTGAACATTATCAATCTTTTAAACCAAAAACAACCCCCCAGTTGGTCAATCAGGGACTTTATTGCTGAAGCTACTGATATTTGCAAGAGTTTTGAAAATTTTGAAATCAAACATACCTACCATGAAGGTAATATTGTGGCTGATGGTTTGGTAAATATTGGGGTTAATAATACTTTTCAAACTTGGTTAAGGGGTGACATTCTTCCTACTAAAGTAAATGATGACATCATCAAAGATTTGCATGACTTGGAACATAATCACTAATAGTTGTAGTGTTGATGCTAAGGAGCGGCTTTTAAAGTGAAGAATGATGACATCATAAAAGATTTGCATGACTTGGAGCATCATCATTAATAGTTATAGGGTGGATGCTAAGGAATGGTTAATTAATTACAAAGTGAGAATTAATAATTATATCTCTTCACATGATTAGGAGGGCTTCAAAAGCAGAGCTAAGGATGATTCGTATAGTTTTCAAATTTTTACCATTGCGGGAAGAGGTAATATCACAGGAAAAATGGGGGACTGCCTTGCAAGATAAATATCCCACCCATAATCCAGCATGGAAAGATGATACAGTTCTTTGGAACTATTTACAAAAAGGAGCGTTCTCACAAAATTTATTGAAAAATTCCAAGGTTTTGATCAGGATCTCTCAATTAAATTTTCTCAGGGATGGAGGAATCATGTGGTTGAGTATAGTAATATCAAGGTTGAGATTTCTAAGGAATTTATTGCCCAGGTCACCAGGCTCAGTCTAGACAGAACCGAATTCTTCAATAAGCACATGGACAGAGAGGTGGAGGCTAAGAATTTTCTTGATGAGGGGGATAATTTGGAGTTTGTGATGGATGGCATCAAACTTGCTTCTGTTCCCAGAGCCTTTTTCTGAGATCGCAAGGATGGTGGTAAGGTACGTTACTCTAGAGGGGAGATTTGTCACTATTCCCCAAAAGCAATTGATCTTTCTTAATCACTTCTGTAGAAACCTCACCATCAACTTTCCTCATTACTTGTTGAATTATCTAGAGAAATCTGTTCCGGAAGTACAAAACCACACTAGGGTTGTTCCCCTTCATCAAGGGTTAATACTTCTTATTCACCGCCACTACTCAGCCTGTCCCCTGCTCGGATTCTCCCTCCTCCCCCTGCCTCCATTCCTCCCCTTCCTAATAGGAAACTTGACATTGCTACCACTAGCAAGGAAAAGGAAAGAGATGAAAACTAAGGTCCCTTCTTCTCAGAGGGTTCTTAGAAGTCATAAAGACCTGGAGCTTGCTGTAAATTTACTACACATTAGTAATCCGGTTGAGGAGCCTAAAGATGAGGACTTGTTGGTCAGAGTTGGAAAGATGGAAAAGGAGATTCAGGAACTAAAGAGTGCTATTAGGGATATGGATAAAATTAAGGGAAAAAGGAAACTAAAAAATGATGAAGATGATGATATCACTGCTGAAGTTTTCAAGAAGCTTCTATCTCTGGATGCCAAGCTTGGAAATGCAAAAGGGCATAATGATTATATCCTCTAAGCTCTTAAAAGCATCTATAATTTTATCAAGTAGCATGTGCGTAGTATTTTCAGTCTCAGCGGTATTACCGAGGATATTTGGGGCTCTAAGGAGAACAAAGATATTGTAATTTCCCAGGTGGATTTGAAAGACCCTTCCCAGGCCACTGCCATTGCATTCTTCGTCTCGCTCCAAATGATTCAAAGCTAAGATTGACTGGGCTATCAAGTGATGCGGAGCTCTGTTGCTGTTTACTGGCAGTGAATTTCTTTTGACTGGCATTTTTGGTGTTGTTTTTTGGCTGGGAAGACCAGTGGTGGTTATCTCTTGTTCGTATTTTGTCTCTTCTACTTTTATTCGGATCACTATCTGTCTTGATCCTGTTTTGTTACTATATTGTATTATCTAGCTGTTGAGCCCCCTGATGTTGGATGTTTTGCATTTTTAGGGTTGGTTTTTCCTCTTTTGGTATCTGGCTTTTGAGCCTTTTTGTACACAGGGTATAGTCCCTTCAAAACTATTTACCCATACTAAAAGAATACAACATCTTTACAATATAATGAAAGTTACAGTCCATCGCCACATAGAGTGGGGAAAGATGAAAGTATAGCAAGAAGTAATCTAATATTGTTTTTTTTTATACTCTACATCATGATTAAGCTTCCAACTATGAAGTAGCAAGGTCTAAAGTTGAATTCTTTAAAGTGATCAGTGATATTTCAAAGACTCTTTCACTTGTCCAGGCATATGATTTTGTTGCATATCAAGATCATCCAATATTAGAGACTGACATAGTCTCTCGTGATTGGACCCTGATCCCCAGAGTAGTGTTACAGTGGGAAACACTCAGACAATTACGCATGGCAACATTCACAGGCTTCCACATATGACTCACAGACAGATTTAGTTCAACAACAAAATAATTATATTTGCAATCACACAGGTGAAGCAACACGTTCCATTGTCATTTCCCAATCAACAGCACATATGCTCTATTTAATCAAGCCAAAGGAGAAAGGACTATGGGAGAAGCTTCTTATGCCTCCCAATTAGGAATTGGGCATCCATGTATAATCATATTGCCAATATAACATATAATATCCCCTAAACCTTATGCCTCCCAACCCCTCCTTATGCTTCCCACAGAAATTTCCATTATGCCCCCCCTCAATATTTTCCCTAAGGATATTGCCCCCCCACAAGTTTGATCCACATTTGTAATCATCTTTACTATGTCCATGGTTATACCTATAAACCCAAAACTCCTCTCCTCAAAACCTAAAACCTATGGCTTTACCAACATTTATGCCCCCCCATAATGATTCCCCATAGCCTTCTCCTATTCCAACCCTAACATAGTCTACCCAACCAGATGAAATGGAGAAGAGACACATATTTACTTTGCTCATAACTTATTTTCTTTCATAAAAACAATATTATACCTAGATGAACTAAGCTCTTAACATTTGTCAGTATAAAATGTATAACACCTAGTTGCAAGCTACAACAAGACAGCCCCAAGTATTAAATTGAATGTCCAAAAAATAGTCTCCAAAATAGTAAAAACAACTTCACAGACTCAGTAATATTATACTCAAAAGTATTGAAATACAATAATGCATTGCCCCAATGGTCACTTGAATTTATACTAATAACAGTAAATCAAATACAGCAACAAGAATGTTTTCTAAATCTTTAAATTATTTAAAAATAGCAGCTCTACAAATGCCAAGAATTCTAGCCCCAACAATCTAACATAAAAAAACACTAAAACAGTCAATCAAAATAGCTAACAAGTAAATGCCCAAATTAAGATAGTCGCAACAACCGCTTGGAGGTTAAATGACAGAATAGCAGCTTCAAATGCCAAAAGAGAGTCCAATAACAAGCTTGATTAGATGATAGTTAAAACAACAACTCTCTCTAACACCAAGGAGACATTCTAACAACAACATTCCAACAAGAGAAGAACTCCAATGGCTATCCAACAAAATGCAGGTTTTAACCAAAAAATATTCCAACAAGTAAAGTGTTAAATGCATGGCTACCATGGAGGATCATTAGAAAGGCTCCACAACATGGCAAAAGAAGAAGAAGAGAAATAAAAATATGTGAGCTCTTTCTAACTCTCTCCAAAAATGCAAGTGAAAAAATAATAATCCCCCCATAACTCAAAAAAAGAAAAAAACCAAAAAGGAATGTAAAGGTCTTCAGTAGCCAATCAAATCGAATTTACTTGCAAGCCTGAGCCACTTACACCTCAAGTTTATACAGCCAATTAAATTTTTGTATAGAAAGTACAACTTACATTAAGCAATATTGACGAAGCAAAAATGCATTTAAGAGGTAATGTGGTAAACACTCCAATCAAGATAAAGTTGGTATGAAGCTTTTCATGGGTGTGGGACAAGTTTATTCTTGTCCCACAAGGTTCCAAAAAGCACCCTCCAAGTAACAAATATGTGTTTCAAGATGGTGAAGTGTTTTATACTCCAAAGATCAACTCTCTTACACACATTAAATGACAAGGATCAACAGATTAATAACTATCATAGTCTATTGCAAGATGATTGATTTAAATTTATGCATCACATATGGTATTCTAAGACATTAAGGAATGTACAGGCATTGTCTTACAAATAATTGACACATTTTAGATCACCTTGTTAACTAAGGTTATCTACATACTAGATGCTTATAACTAAACCCCCATGGTCACTTATAAAGGTGATTCCCCCCATGGGCAACACAAAAACATTAACGACTAGTTGCTATGATTACCATGTTGAATCCTAAATCCAAAATTCGGTTACGGTTATGTCTAATTTCCCCACATAGGTTTGTAATGGTGGTTATATTATATAATCCTGTTACAATGACATTTAACCACCATTCGGCCTCATGGCGATATAAGAATAGCTCAAAAATGTATGGATATCATCTAATCATCGTAAGTATAACTGGATCAATACAGCATTAAAATAGTGACTATATCATTTTATAAATTAAATCAACCATTCTATCATCATTTACTGTATTTTCATTTTCTATATATAATCAAATGATTAAACATCACATATCTGGATAGCCATCAATGATATAACTACGTCAAATAAAGAATCAACATACCTATATATATATATATAATGCTTATAATAATAATCATGCATCATGTATAAGTCTAGTCAGTAATGGAAGTCCATAATCCAACATCATACTAAACCAAGCCAAAATAGTGTCTAATACATAATCCATAGTTTGACGATCAGAAACCCTAATAATGTCGAAGGGAAGTGGGCCCTACATCCCCTCCCCAAAAAATCGACTTCCTACTGGCAAAACACTGGATCATATGAGCCCCACAATGCAATAGTGCCAAGGATCATTCTCTTCGTGGAATTAACTTTGCTTCACACAAAATTTAGGCTTATTCTATAAAACGTGGCAAAATTTATTAAAACTGTAAGATTCAGTCAAAAGTAAGGGAAATGTTCGAAGGGATGAGTTTTAGACACTAGATGAAGGAATGCAAGGCTATCAACATAAGAATGCCAAAGAGTCAACAATATGCTAATCAGAACAATATGGCAACACATAACATATATAACTAATGAAGATTCTAGCACCCTGGAAAATATGATCCAATGAGTCGAATCACCAAGTTATGGCCTTACAGGGAAAGTTATGCTCCCGCATCAGTTTTACATTATTCCACATACTTGCATCATGAATATAGAGTGTTCACATTAATAGAAATGCTTCGAGAACCTTGTGTACATACATCATAATGAAGCCATTCTTTTGGGAAGATTTTAATTAGGCCATACAAGTCCTAGAATAACTTGACTCTGACCAATATTTACACGTGAAACATCCTATTACACAAGGTCCCACAAATTGATATCTCACATGATCGAGGTTAACTCAAAGAAATTGGACACCTAACATTACACAACACATTCTTATGGTTTAGGAAGTAGCCCCCAAGGAATATAATATTCTATAGACTAGATGAGTGCACAATTCAATTTGAAATGGTATTGCAAGTGATTTAGTTCGTAGAATATGTGCAATTTTGTTTCTATAGTTTATAAGATGATTTTACACTATTTAGTTATAAGATTATCGTACAACAAAATACTTATTAGGCAATTCTAGAATTTATTATAAGGTATATGTGGTATTAATATATATCATATGATATATATATATCTCCCCTCACGAAGAATTTTAGGGTAGTGAATGCACCATAAATTTTGGAAACTCATGGGTTTTCAGTATGATTCTATATTTCTTATTTGAAGCTTAGAGTAATCATAATGCAGATTCACAAGAAATATTAATGTACTAGTCCAAAAATATGCTAGGGAGAACTTGCAAGTAACACGGGGTCGCAGAAATGTAATTCCAAGGGTGAATAACAAAAACTTGCACTTTGAATCCTAATGGGACATGACAGGGCTACAAAAAACAAGGTTACACATAGCCTATATGAAGATGATTGATATATTTATGCATCAGTTATCTTTTATCCTAAGACATTATAGTTTGCCTTAAGGCATTGTCAGATAATTTTAGGTCACCTTGTTAAGGAAATATATCTAGCATTTTAGCACATTTATAACTAAATTCCTTCCCTATAATTACAGTTTTGCACACAATCCATTAAGGACCATTTTTCACATCCATTTTTTTCCTGGGATTATATTTGTGTTATGGTACCTAATTAAATTTCACAAGAAGGCTTTTACATCCCTGGTTATTTTTATAGAAGTTGTTAGCAACTTGAACACATTATTCATCCACCGGGTTTTTGAAAAATATCTGAAATGTAGGCGAAATCACTACAAGTTCAAGTTATAGAGTGCAATCAGCATACTCTATATATTATACCCATTGTTATAAATCAAATTCCTAAGTCGAACCACGCTTCCCAGATATTGTATTGTTAACACTCATAATCCTGTAGATAAATGGCTTCACTTTATTTATCACTTAATCTTCATTACCTATTCTGACATCATCAATCTAGCATGTATAGAGAGCTGACCAATAACCTGGGCAAAACACACACGAACCATTCTGAAAATAAGGCAGAGAGAATTCAAAATAGATTTCTTCTCGTTTCAGGAAGGTCCATGGACTAGATCTTCCCTTACTATTCATTACAATCATTATTTTTATTTCTTCTATTAGCTCTAAAAAACCCTAAAATGCCAAGGATCAATTACCTTTACTATGCAAAAACACAGTCACATGTGCCCCAAATTTTGTGTGCCAAATATGCTTTAATAATAGTTTTAAGGTGTTTTGGTTGATTTAAGCTTATTCTATCAAAACTTGGTGAAAAGTGATGGATCAAACACATCGCAAAATTACCTAGTTATGGGAAGTAAAAAAAAATTAGACACACCACATTTTAGATTCCACTAGGATGAAGAGACATCCAGCCTCGAAAATATGCATTATTAATTTGGCAGTAAGTACTTAAAGAAACATATGAACCACATCATGAATCACTACCATGAATATCTACCATTCCCCGAATAATTTCAAGCATCATTAAACATTCTTAGTGGGTCTCTACAAGTTTCATAAGAAATTTTCAAGCAAGGCTCATTAAAGAGGTATAAGCTTACTTTTACGAATCTATTAAGGTTTTAATTTTAATTTTTTAAAAAGAGGAAGTACAATATAAGCACTACCGAGATTACTAACAGGCATCCAATTCAATGGGGCACCAAATAATTTACCAAATCATGAACTTAACAACCAAGAGTTATAGTTTTTTTTTTTAAAGAGGAAGTACAATATAAGCACCATCGAGATTATCTATTAAGATCTACCAAACTAAAATTTCTGAGAGAAATATCCAAAAGACCCAAAGCATCCATAAGTGTTTCCAAGTAACCCAAAGATTAATAGGTCATAGAATGTTATTCATAGTAAAGAAAATTTAAGGTAAGGGTAAACTTATTTATAAGTCAAGAGAGTAAAACAAGTACACTTAAATAAACATACTTCCTGAAAGGCTTAAATCTATCCATAATTACTAAGATGCATACATACCACGAGTCAAAACTTTCTATGATGTAACCAAGAACCAAAGATACAATTTAACATGCCATCAATTAAAAGTAACTATCAAAACAAACACTTTTCCAGTAACTTTTATAGTCAACCAAAGGCAATCCAATCCTAACAAAATCTAAAATCCCATAAATAAACACTCCTACTCCAATGAGGGTTAAGCTCTTACCAAATTGAAATAGAATCACCACTACCACTGTTAGACTGCCCTCTAGACCACACCACACAATAAACTTTCTTTCTAGCAAGGTCAAGCAACAAAAGGGTTGCTCTAAGACCTTAGGCACAATCAAGGTTCTGTGCATCCATAACCAAGGCATGAATTTAAGCACCTAAAAGGACATTTAAGACACCCAGGGTTTACCCCCCACGCAAAAAAATATTACAAGACAAACAACATAGGGCCGGCTCAACAACATGAAAGTGAGAATCACGTAATGTTTAGCCAAGTACCCAACAACATCATGAGCTCCAAGTCATCAATCAAATAAATTCAAAGAAACATTGACAATCAATAAAAGTGGCTAAGTAGCCACATTGCAAAGTTTGAAAATTCTTGCAAGAATTATAAATAAATAAAATATCCTTAGGCTTCTTCAATCCAATCATAAAACAAGATGCTCTTCCTTGATAAAATACACAAGATTATGAATGTAAAACAAAAAATTTAACACCACATTCACTCCACAGCCCTTCATGGCCACCAATAGGGGTACTTTGCCTTGAGTTTAGTTCCAAGAACACATACATAGGATTGGGTCCTAGATGACACCTAGACTTAGTGTCAACCCTCTCATTGGGTAACAACGTGGAAAAATGACAACTAGACCCTCTTTCATAACCACTCAAGGAAGGAAGCTCTAAACAACTTCAAATCAGCTCTTTCCAACACAGAACACAACCACTACTATCCAATCACAAGGATCACATCATACAACTCATCATTCCAACAAATCTAAAAGGAAGAATCTCAACAAAGGTCTTAATGCATCATACAATTTAAATCAAGTTTTAGGACTTGTAAAACAACACATTTTCAAAGGGGAAACAAGTTTCCATTATACTATAAGTTCACAAAATCAATTTAATCTGACATTCTTAGTTACCTCGGGTTTAGAAAAAATGTCACTAAGCAAGCACAACAACTCAAACAACTTATTATTATTTTATTATAATTTTAATTATGGCAGTTCAAATGAACAAAGTAATTTAGTATTTCTTCATACTTATTTCTTCTTCAATTTTCAAACAAGTTTGTTTTCTTAGATTCAAAAGTGTGTTAAGTTTACAGTTCATGTCTCAAGTTTTCTAGTGTGCCTAATGGCCCAAGCTTTTGAACCACTGCTCTGATACCAAAGTGTAACGCTCGTAAAACCAACCCTCTGCAGATCTATGATTAAATTAGGATTAGTTAGCTAAAAGAGGAATACTTTTAATTTATTTTTTTACCATCACAAGCATAGTCTAAGACACACACAAGTTTGAATCTACCACAAGAGGAGATCAAAGTTATGGTTTCGCATGCATTTAGTTTTATATGTTCATTAAGATATAATATAATTATTTACTTTGGTGAATCTTATATCCTATGTAAACTGATGTTTCTGATGTCTCCATGTACAAAATACAAGGTGCCATAAGATTTTGAAGTATTAGGCCCCAGTCTGTAGCAGCTCCGGTTGTGCTCCTACAACAACCCGTAACAACTAGTTGTTCTCCTACAACAGCCCATAACAACTGGCTGTACACCTACAACAGCCCATAGAACCTATATACCTACCCGTAGCAACTCTGGTTGTGCACCTACAGCTTCCCAGAACAACTTCAGGCCTGCCCGTAGTAACTCTAGTTGTGCACCTACAGTCGCCCGTAGCAACTCCAGGTCTGCCCATACCAACTCCAGGCCTTCCCGTAGCAACTCTGGTTGTACACCTATAGCCACCCATAGTAACTCTATGTCTTCTCATAGCAACTCTAGTTGTGCACCTACAGACACCCGTAACAACTCTAGCTATGCACCTATAGCCACCCGTAGCATCTTCCAAAACTACTTGAAGCAAGAACTTCAAAATGCTATAAATTTTGACTGGGAACTCAATTTTTGACAAAATTGGACTTTTTGGAAAGGTGACAATGTCTACTTTGCATAAAAATAATAAAACTTAGGATTGGATGAGGTTTATATAGTATTTTTTACAAAATAGTCCTACAGGCTCCTACAGTCAAGACTGGAAATTTTCTGAGTGAGTCCTTTTGTTAAATTTGTTTGATTGAAAGCTTCTAAGGTAAATTCCTTAAGTGTGCAAGTTTTTCTTAGGTTTGTTATGGTCTTTCAAGGCTTATTTGGTTCACTTCATTCATTACTTAATGGTTTGAGGGGTTTTTTGGTTCATTCATTGGTTGATTAAGCGTACATGCAAAGTGAAGTAAGGGAATATCATATTACTACGTTCTAACTGACTAAAAAAACAACTCTTAAGTATGTAAGAACATCATTTAAAGTCATTTCATGTTATCTTAAAACAAACTTATTTCTTCAACGATTGATAACAAGATATAAATGAATTCCTTCTTATTCTTTATAGATTGAAAGTTTCCCAACAAGACAAGTAACAAGAATAACATAATTCTCGTATGTAAGAATTTCTTCCAACATTCCAAAACAAAGAATTAGATGCATTTGAATGATTCTTACTTACACCAACTCATACCAACAGATGCAACAAAGTAATTATTTTAATAATTTCAAATGTAATATGTAAAACACAACTCGATCCCTTTACATTCTTTCAAGCATGAAGTCACATTACGATTGAGCAATCAACTTGGACAAATGCAATCCAATGGAGGCAGTAACATATCTCTTTTTTCATTATGCCATGAATGCACAAATACAATACCATAACAGTTCTCTCAACAACAAGAAGACAAGATTGTTTCCCTTTCTCAAATCAAAATACATCTTGCATGGTTAATACAACATCTTTACACTATAATGAAAGTTACAGTCCATCCACATAGAGTGGCAAAAGGAAATTACAGAAAGAAGTAAACTAACAATGATGGATGTTAAATCTGCATCATGACTAATTCCAAAATAGCAGCATGCTTTAGTTGTTTCCTTCGATTTATCACAACAAGAAGAGAGGGAGAAAGGCAACGCTCTCTGCCCAACCATGATATTGAATGAAGAGATGAATTCTCTCTCATCTTTTGCCCCCGAGCCTTAACCACAACACAATGAAAGATGGGGTTCAATGCATGGAAACATCCACAGGATTCCACAACACACACAAACATATTTTTAACAACAAAATAAGCAATGAAACACATACCAATTTCCACTGTATTTCACAATGAAACAACACATATGCTCTATTTAATCAAGAAAAAGGAGTAATGAGTATGGAGGAAGCTACTTATGCCTCCCAATTAGGAATTGGGCATCCATGTATAATCATATTGCCAATATAACATATCATATCCCCTAAACCTTATGCCTCCCAACCCCTCCTTATGCGCCCACAAATTTTCCCTTATGCCCCCCCTCAAGTTTTTCCCTTATCCCCCCCACAAGTAAGAAATGTAAGCTATTTATTTTCCATGGTAGATCCCAAACCCAAAACTCTCTCCACAAAACTCTAATGCCCATGGCATTCCCTTATGCCCCCCCATAATGATTCCCCATATCCTTCTCCTACACCATCCCTAGGCAGTCTACCCAACCAAATAAATGGAGAAGAGACACACATTTACATTCCATAATAACATGCAAGAAAACAATAGTATAAAGATGAACAAGCTCTTACCTTGTCATAGCAATGACAACACCTTTGCAAGCAAGAAAAGACAGCCCCAAATATTAATTTGAATGTCCAAAAAATAGTCTTCAAAACAGTAGCAGGAATTCCCAACTCACAGTTTAGAAACAAAAGTATTCAAATACAAGAATGCAGCCCCAATGGTCACTTGAATGTCCACTAAAACAGTCTTCAAAACAGCAACAAGAATGCCCAAATCACAGTTCAAAAATAGCAGCTTCAAATGCCAAGAATTCAGCCCCAATAGTCACTTGCATGTCCACTAAAACAGTCCTCAAAATAGCAACAAGAATGCCCAAAAAGATAGTCCAACAACAATCTTGATGGAGGTTAAATGACAGTCCAAAAATAGCAGCTTCAAATGCCAAAAGACAGTCCAATAACAAGCTTGAATAGAGGTGAAATGATAGTTTAAAACAACAGCTCTCTCTAACACCAAGGAGACACTCTAAAAACAACATTCCAGCAAGAGAAGAGCTCCAATGGCTTCCAAAATGTGCAGGTCCAAACCAAAAAATATTCCAACAAGTGAAGAAATCCCATGGCTACCAAATCATGCAGCTCCAAACAACAAAAGAAGAAGAAGAGAAAAAAAATGTGAATTTTCTAACTCTCTCCAAAAATGCAAGTGGAAAATAATCATCCCCCCGCCCCCCCCCAAAAAAAAAACCAAAAAGGAATGTAAGGTCTTCATGCCAATCAAATCGAATTTACTTGCAAGCCTCCACTTACACCTCAAGTACAGCCAATTAAATTTTTGTAAGAAAGTATACTTACATAAGCAATATTGAGAAGCAAAAACACATTTAAGAGGCAAAATTAAACACTCCAATCAAGATAAAGTTGGTATGAAGCTTTTCATGGGTGTGGGACAAGTTTAACTTGTCCCACAAGCTTCCAAAAACACCCTCGAAGTAAAAATTTGTGTTTCAAGATGGTGAAGAGTTTTATACTCCAAAGATCAACTCTCTTACACACATTAAATGTAAGGATCAACACATTAATAACTATATTTAAGCAAGTCTTATTTAAATTTATATTTCACATTCTATTTAAATAAAGGAATGGACACATTCACAAATAAAACACATGCAAGATAACAATAAAATAATGACCACATACTAACACACACAAACCCCCATGGTCACATATAAAGGTGATTCCCCCCATGGGAACCCCCCAACAACAAACAACATGTAAACGACTAGTTGCCATGATGACCATGTTGAATCCATCCAAAATTCTGTTTTGGTTAGTCTCCAATCCCCCCAATGTTTGTTGTGATATAAAATATCCTGCAAAATACAAATACCTCCTTCGGCCTCATGGCCATATCAGAATGCTCAAAAATAATTTAATATAAATCTAATCATCGTAAGTATAACTACATAACACAACATTAAAATAGTGACTATATCATTTTATAAATTAAATCAATCATTCTATCATTATTTAAAATTTTCATTTTCTATATATAATCAAATGATTAAACATCACATATCTGGATAGCATCAATGATATAACTACGTCAAATAAAAGAATCAACATATATATATATATATATATATATATATATATATATATATATATATGTATGTATATAATGTTTATAATAATCATCATGCATCTTGTATAAGTCTAGTCAGTAAGGAAGTCCATAATCCAACATCATACTAAGCCAAGCCAAAATAGTGTCTAATACATAATCCATAGTCTGACGATCAGAAAAATAGTAGCAAAGGGAAGTGGGCACTACATCAAAAGAGGCTAAGGTTTTTCTCGAACAGGTAGGGTTGTTATGATTCTTTAGCATTTTTGGTGGGCATGATGAAAAGTGTAGTGAAGCTGTGGCAAAAACCTGGAAGGAAGGCCATGTCCGGGTTGAAAATTTCTCTTTCACCATTTCCCCCAAGGTTATTGCTAAAGTTTCTAGTCTATCCATGGAAGGAAGGAGCATTTTCAAATCTAATTTGGACTACAACCTGGAGATTGAATGTTTCATGCAAGGTAAAGGTGTCCTCATCTCTCTCCATAATGGTTATGCTATAGGTAATTTTCCCTATCCTTATGGGGAAATTTCTCGGTTAATTATGGCCTATATTACTCTTAAAGGGCGTTATAAAGTGATCTATGGGTACCACTTTCCCATGTTGAAGCATGTTAGAAACAACAAGCCCTACAATTTACCATATTTTTTGTTCTCTTCTTTGTCCAAATATATATCTCAAGTTAAGAAAGGTACTTTCTCATTGCCGTTGCATCAAGGTCTCATTAAATCTATGCTTAGGATGGGAACTCCCCTCATTGGCAAAAATGAAAAATTGGGGGCCTCTCCTTTTCTATAGAATTATTCCTCATAATGGAATATTGAAATCCTAGATGTCAAGGGGGTTAATGTTAGTGAGGATTTTCCTACTATGCCCATGGTAAAAAGAACTAGATCCCACCTTACAAGTGTAGAACTCAAGAAGCAGTGCAGGGAGGAGAAGGTTTTGGCTTCGGCTGAGAAGGTGGAAGTTATTTTGGAGTCGAAAGAGAATCAAGAAGGTAATTCTATTCATTCTACTCCCAGTGAAATTCAGGAGGAATAAGAATTGGAAGGGGATCATAGTGAGGACATGGAAAGTGGGAAATACCCTAAATCTTTTGAGGGAAAGAGATCAAAGAACTTGAAGGAGGCTATAGAAAGCCTGCATGCTCTCAAAACTACCCAAACTAAACTCTTTAATTCTCAAGACTGTGCAGTCATATCAAATGTTTTTATGAGGTAATTTGAGAATTGTAGGATAGACACTAACATTAATAGACATAAGATCAGTATGGTGTCTATGGACTTGAGGTAATTGAATGAAAAAGTGGAGAATTTGTCTTCTATCGTTCTGAGTGAACAATTAAAAAATGCTAATGAAAGAATCCTGGCTATGGAAAATAAAATGTTGAAGATGAAGGAAATTATTCTTCAGATCAGATATTTTCACATTCACAATGTTAAAAGTACCATTCATCACCTTAAACTCCTTGCTAAGATGATCCATTCTATGGAATTAGCTAAGGAGAAATAAAAAGAAGGAAATTGCCCCAAAGTACATATCGTTGAACCAAACTACAAGTAATGGAAGTCCAATATAGTGAGCCTTGTCAAAGAATGGGATGGATGCATGAGTACTATGGGGGAACTGGTAAAAGAAGGGTGAAGGGGTCTAATCTCCTGGATTTTTTTTTCTTACTTGTTAAGACTCTGTTCCTTCATAAGTTTTATGATGTTAGTTACTCAGACCCTTGCTATTAGTTACTCTTCCATGGGTTATCTATGTAATTTCTTTTTGATGGTTTGATTTTTTACTCTTTTGGTTCTGTATGGGCTTCAATGGTTGAACCCTTGACCTTTTTGGTTGTACGGTTGTAATATTTATACGGGGTAGGGTCCCCTCAACCCTCTTTTACCTATAATAAAAAAAGAGATATCTTTCCCATGAGATGAAATAATATTTCACTCATCTCACACAAGGAAGATTTAAGAGTTGGAAGGGAATAGGAATTGGAAGAACTAATGAATCAATACAATTTGACAAGAACCATATGTAGTAATTAACCCAATAAAACATGAAATGGAGTGTGCAACACCCAAGATAGATTCTTGGGAAGTAGATGAGGATATATGTCATATCAGATATCATCTGGAAGTGCTCAGAGGTCATCAAAAGTGATTATCCAATCAATATGTGGAAATAATAACTAAAATAATATTCCAAAAGTGATGACCCAGTATCTCAGTCAATAAAAAATGAAACCAATTGAAAAGACTCGCATTTTGTACACCTGACAATATGAAGTGAAGTATTTTAAAAAAGAATGGCATGATTTGAAATGAGTACTATAAAGAGGAATATTCTTTGGAATATTCATACTGTTGGGGGAAAAATTTGAAGATGAGTGAGTTAGATGGTATAAAGGAATAAAAGATAATCACGTGAAAAGGGGGATTTTGAATTTTCTTAGAATTGTTCAAAATAAAAGAGAGAGAGATGAGTAAAAAAACATTTTCCAGAATCTTATCTAAGAAACTTGTTATTTCCTTTGTGTTTTCAAATTTAATCATGTCCAGATGGTTGCAAGTGTCCAGCAATTGAAAATCTTTGAGACTATAAATAAAGATATCCCTTGCTAATAAATTTGATGAACCTTGAGTTAATTGTATTAATAATAAGCACACATTGTCTCTGATTTCATTTTGAGATGTTTTTAAGTAGATATTCATGTTCCTATTGCAATCTTATGTTATGAATTTCTATGAATCACACAAAATATTGTCCTTGTGGTAGTCTTGTGGCATTTTCAATTGTGTTGTGAGAAGATATTTCATTTTAATACACAATAAACAATTTAAATTCACTTTACTTCCATTTTGTCGATACAGATTATTTGTTAGTCTATGAGTGTATCTTAGGTGTGATAAACCAGGAATCTCTGATGTTTAGTTGAGTCTTTGATATGAGATTCTATGTCAATTTCTCAAAGAATGTATGAAACCATGCATCCTTGAGCTTCCATGGGTGTGCATCTTATGGTTAAAGGTTTGTTGTTGACTATTTGAAGTGTTTTAATCACCTTTCTTGGTAAATTTCCCAACCTTTGTTGATATTTCTTAAGAATTTGGTATAATCAACTTTATCCTACTTAATTACCCAACAAAATTCATCTATAAATGATAAATCCTACATGAATTACCCCTACTTTCACTGTTTGACCATAAATGCTAAGGATATTTGTTGGATTTTCCCATCCTTTATTCAAAACATGCAGGAGTGATTAGGTTATATTGTTGTCTTTAGTAACTTGAACCTTGTTTAGAAGACATCTCCATTCTCTAGAGTACTCATAAGAGTTATATTATGTTGCATTGACCATGTCTTCTTAAGGTTTTATTTTCAAATATCATAGAGGAAGAGTCTGGTATAGCTGATACATTTACACCTCTCAAAAATACGAGTTACAAAATGGGTCCTCTCACCCTAGTTGAAGGAAAAATAAAAAGTAGTGAGGGTAGGTCAAACCCTTTGCACAGTGCTACCTAATTTTTCTAATCTCCAGTGATAATGAGTCATTAAAATCCCTCCCCTGCTACGAAATGACTCGAATTCTAATTTATTTGTCTCTAATAATCTCTCTCAACTTTTTGATGTTTCTTAACCTCAAAGGGAGAATAAATTTGGGTACCAACACTGACTTGACGCATTTTCTGGGGAACATTCATACAAATACGTACGCATATTATCCTCTGGAAATTATTCTTACATAGTTTGATGTAAATATGTTCTTTAAACATTATCCTTTTTTAATATTTTTAAAGATTGTGTGAGATCAGAGGTTTATTGTGCATTATTTCTTGGTTTAAGAGAAGGTTACACTAGATTTATAATTTTAGTGATAAGTATTGACAAAGGATGATCATATTTGTCAATATTTGTAGAAATTGGGTATTGATAGGAACTTGACAAGTTACTTATAGTGTTTTAGCACATTTAAGGTGAAAATCCTTGGTGGCGACTCCGTTTTGATTTGCATTTTTTGGTAAAACACCAATGTCTTAATATTTGTCAAGTGAGATCTGTTGTTAATATTTACAAAGATGGAAGGAAGAAGGTCTTTATTTAGCAAGGATACTACTAGAATATTTTTTGCAGATCTTGGGAAAACAAATCCAAAAGGAAGACAAGTATGGAAAGCATTAGGAGATCAAGAGTTGAGCGAGAAGGTAATAATAAATATGGAAATCGATCAACCTATAGTTTAGGATTATTCAACATCTTCAAATAGTTCAGAGTCAAGTAGTCCTCATATAAATTTAACTACTCCAGTTGGTGAAGGGACATCATTTATATCTGTGATAAGTGTTTCTTATTTCTTTCCTTTATCACTCAAGATTGATAGGGTACTTTGTGAAACCAAGTCACTGGAGGATATTTACTTTGAAGATCATACACATGTGTCCCAAAGATCCCTTGTCCCACACCATTTTAATCCTCCTATAGGATCACCTCCTCAAAATAACATGGCTTATCTTCCACTTAGACCTCCTTTTTTTTCAATACATTTGGACCAATAAATTTTAGCAGCATGGTTGGGCATCCTAATGTTGTACCACAAGATTTGATAAATAGGTTTCCTAAATTTTAGGGGAATAATGCCATCATTGGTGATCATAATCTAAGACTCTTCGTTAATATGATGGAGGATTTTGAAATTGAATATGAAGATGTACATATAAAACTATTCATTCATGCTGTTGAAGAAGATGCATGTGATTGGTACAAATATTGACCAGATAAGTCAATAGATTCATGGACTGAGATGAAGAATGCTTTCAGATTACAATATGGGGATAAAACTGACCCAAGGTTCCTCTTGTCTGAGTTTGATAATATAAAAAAGAATCCCAATGTGTCTGTCTAGGATTACAATACTATATTAAATAATACTTTAAATAGACCACCCATAATTTTGAGGCCTAGTGATGAGTCTTGCCTAATTAAATATTCTAATGATTTTGACAAAATAGTTACTTCTTATTTGAGAGATAAGAACCTTGGAAATTTAAGGTAGGCTTTCACGATGGCCTTGCAAATCAAAAATAATATTAAGGCAGTTGGAAAACCCCATAAGAGGGAGGGTGTCAAATTGATTAATCAAGATAGACCTCAGTCAAAAAAGGCAGTCGATCTAGAGGAGGTTCTGAAGAATTTGGCTAGAGAAGTTAAAGAAATATCCTATAATTTTGCCAGACTAGAGAAAGGAATAGGACAGAGTTCTGAAGGTCTGCATAAAGCACAAGGCCAACATAGATTTGTAAATCATCCTAGGGGTGATCATGGAATATATGAAAGAGGAAAATTTCCCATGGGATCAGGAAATAAACAACCAAAACTTAGAGAAAATAGAATTTTCCCTGATCCTTTGACTGCTAAGGTTGCTACAGTGGAAGAGTCCCATGTTATTAATTGGTTTGAGAAGTGTTTTTTGCCACATTCCCATTGCTATCTGAATAAGGAAATTGAAGAGACAAATGATGATGAAGCTTATAGTGATGTATGTATGATGGAATTCCCTAGAAATTCACAACAAGGAGCAACTTCAACTGAACTAATAAGTGTCATGCTTGTAGAGAGTTTCTAGGATTACATTTCACTGGGTATTGCCTCTTCCTCTTAATCATGATATTGAAATTGATATGGTGTAGGAATTTTATTTACCTAATCATGAATTTGAGTATTTAAGGGATTTAATGATCAGATAATACGATGGGGGGATTTCTTCTGAGGAAGATAGGTAACTTTTGATGAATGTAGTAGTTTCCCAAGAAAGAGAATATAATAATAGAAGTAGAGTTGTCAAAGGAGGAGGACCACAAGCCAAGCAAAAAATCCAATTATCATTAATATCCCAAAAGAATATCCTAAAAGGGATACACTTAGCAAAGGCCCAGTCACTCTAAGTAAAATATCTACCCCAACTTATGTCCAAATTGTAAAAACTCTCATACCACCAGAAGGAACCATAAATATCCCTCCCAACATAGTTCTACCCAAATATGTTCCTATGATATAGCCCAAAATTTGAGGAAGATCAAGGTTACTGTGCCTATTGTTTAATTTCTTAGAATCCCTTAACATAGAAAAAGGGCATTTGAATATTTGGGATGTAAAGAGGAGGTGATAACAAAAGGCAAAAATGTGAATAATGTGGATGTTCCCCCTATCATTGCAGAGCTAGAAGTACCACAAGCACTAGAAGAATTCAGAGAATCACTTGAGGTATATTTTGGTACTTCTCTAGTTGAGTATCATCTTGATGTTGATCCTTTTTATAATACTTTAATAATCAAATATAGGCTAGTGCACAACTACATGTTCAACTCAGGAGCCTCATGTAATGTGATGCCTCTTGAGGTAATGAATGAATTGAATATCAAAGTGACAATAGCTTTTGGAAAGTGCACTACTATGGATTGAAGGGAAGTGTCAGTGATTGGATATGTCAAGGGATTGATAGTACAATTGGAAGCTTACCCAAGCAAGTGCTTAACCATGAATGTAGTCATTGTGGATTACCTGACCAAATAGGGAATGTTATTGTCAAGAAATTTGATTGTTAGTGTGGGAGGAAGTGTACAGATGTCTATGTCATATGCAACCATACCAGTAATAAAAATATGTTACATCTGATTGAAGACCCTAACAATGCTTCTTGTGAAGTATTATATAGAGATGTAGATGTCGATAACTTTGTGGGCTATGCATATTTTAAAGAGCATAATATTGATGAATGTAAATGTCTTGAAAAATTTGTCTCCCCTTGGATTTTGATGTTTGATGGAGCTTGTTCTAAATTTGAGAATGGTTTTGTTGTTGTCTTAATATCTCCAAATCAGGAAGAATTCAATTTATCTTTTAAAATCAAATTTGAGTGCACTAATAATACTGCAAAATATGAAGCATTACTTTTGGGTTTAAGGAATACTTTGAGGTATTGTATTAGGGACATTATTGTTAAGGGAGATTTAGGACTGGTAGTCAAGCAAGTTAGGAAATTGTATGCAACCAAAAACCAAATAATCAAATAATATACACATGAAGTTTGGAATTTTTATTGAAATGTTTGATTCTTTCAACATAATATACCATGACAGAAAACATAATACTATTGCAGAAATGTTGGGAGTATTGGGGTCTAGATTTAAAAATTATGCAATGTATCCTTACTGTGAATATGATATAGAAGTATTGACAAGACCATCTATCCTAGACAATGTCAAACATTGGAAATTTTTTGAACATGATGCCCAAGTTCAGAGTTTTATACAAAATGAAGGAGAGTTTACAAATCATAATATGGTCTTGGAACCAATGGTCTGTGTTTATGAAGGGAAAAAGACTCTATTTGGAAAGGATAAAATTCAATTGAAAAGTAATACTATTCCACTAGGTTTGGTTGCAGTAGAGTCGAAATTTGATAATGTTGACTGCATTTTTAATATACACATGTTAGCTTCAAGAGATGTAGAGGAACACAACTTGGGGACTGATGGTAAACCTAGAAAAATATTTTTAGACAGTAACCTGAGTAAATAAGAAAAGTAATCATATGTCCAGTTGTTAAAAAAGTATCAAGATTTCTTGGCATGGTCATATTAAAAATTGAATTCATATAGAGAAGACATTTTCCCACATGAGATACCATTAAAAACTAATGAAAAACCATTTAGGAAAAAGAAAAGGCCAATCAATCCACTTATTTCCATCAAAATGCAAGAATAATTAAATAAATTAAGGGATGGAGGCATCATACAACCCACAAGGTATTCTTCATGGGTGGAAAATATAGTACCAGATTGAAAGAAAAATGGAGATATAAGGTTATGTGTGGACTTTAGGAATTTGAATAAGGCATCAATCAAAGATAATTATCCCTTGACCAATATAGATAACATGTTGCAGTTGGTTACTGGATCTAAATTATTGTCTACTCTAGATGGATTCTCAGGATATAATCAAGTAGTAGTGACACAATCAGAAATAATTAAAACCGCTTTCACTACTCCATGGGGTACGTATGTGTATGTGAGAATGTAATTTGTCCTGATGAATGATGGAGCTACATTTCAAAGAGAAATGGATGTAGCATAAACGATACATAAATGATTTTATTTTTGTATATCAAGATGATGGAGCATTATTTTCAAGAAAGAAAAATGATCGCCTACATCATTTGGAGATGTTGTTAAGATATAAATAATATGGTATTTCATTGAATCCGAAAAAGTGATACTTTGGGGTTCAAAAAGAATTTTTTTTTGAAACATATTATATCTAAGGAAGGGGTCATGATTGACCCTAAAAAAATGGAATTTATTACTAAGGTGTCTATTCCCAAAACTAAGAAAGGAATTCAATCATTCTTTGGACAGATAAATTTCATCAGGAGATTCATTTCAAACTTTTCTAAAATAACTATCCCTATCATGAGTATGTTAAAAAAGGATTAGATTATGAAATGGGAGGATGAATTCATCCAAGATTTTACTGTAATTAAGGAAGCAATGAAGAATGCTCCTATTTTGGTAGCTCTAGATTAAAAAAAGGATTTTCAAATGTTTTCTTTTGCCTCTAAAAACATCATTGCATCTGTACTATTGCAAAAATATGATGAAGCAAATGAAAGTCCAGTTGCTTTCTTTAGTAAAGCATTATAGGGGGCTGAGTTGAAATACACTATCATGGAAAATCAAGTTTTTTCCTTGGTTAGAGAAACAAAAAAATTCAAACCATACATCTTGAGTTCTAAGATCACATCTTAAGTTCCCCATAACATGGTCAAGGACATCTTGTCATAAATGGAGATATCAAGTAAAATATGTCGATGGGTGAACAAATTTCAAGAATATGACATGGATATCCAAACTACTAAGTTAGTTAGAGGTCTGGGCTTGGCAAAGCTAATGGCAGAAAACAATCTGTAAGTGAACGAGATAAATGAAGTTGAGGAAGGATATATTAATGTTCATGAAATATTATTCAATTATGCATGGTACAAGGACATTATATTTTATCTTAAATGTTTGGAATGTCCTAGAAATTTAAGCAAAAACCAAAAGAGGGAACTCAGGATAGCTTCCTCGAAATACATCATCACTGATTATGAATTGGCATGGAAGAATCCTGAAGGGTCTTCCTAAGATGTATTATTGAAGATAAAGCTCCTAAATTAATTGCTGATTTTCATGGAGGAGTTTGTGGGGGGATTTTTATGGAAGAGTAACTACCTATAATATCTTAAGGGATGGTTATTAGTGGCCCACACTTTTAAAAGATACAACTTTGTTAGTAAGAAAATTTGAAAGTTTTCAACAATTTTTAGGAAGAATGAAAGCTTCAGGTGATCTCCCTTTACAACCAGTATTAATTGAAGCTCCTTTTAAACAGTGGGGTATGGACTTTGTTGGGAAATTTTTAGACTCTTCAATTTTAGGCCATAGATGGATATTGGTGGCTACTGATTAATTCACCAAATGGGTTGAGGCAATCCCTACTAAGAAAGCAACTCATTATATTTTTATTGATTTTGATTTAGATCATATAATTTATAGGTTTGGAGTGCCTACCAAAATAGTTGCTGACAATACTGAGTTTTTGAGCTAAACCATTAGTGTCCATGTGTCAAGAGTATGGGATAAACCTAAAATATGCATATAATTACAACCCTCGGGGTAATGGACAGGATGAATCAAGAAACAAAAAATTGTTGAAGATAATCAGATGGACATTGGATATAAATAAATGAAGATGTGGTCAGCAGTTGAATTTTGATGTTTGGGTAGATAGGATCACTAATAAAAGAGCTATTAGAAAGAGCCCATTTGAACTAGTCCATAGAATTCAAGCCCTTATTCCCCTACACATGTAGTTATTTTCTTACCTATTTATTCAACAACTTAAGTATCAAGAACTCATCCTTTATGATGTAATAATAAATCATATTGTTGAACTGGACGAAGAAAGAAGAGAATCCCACTAGATACATTTGAAGTTCATGGAAAAGCTGAAAATGTTATTTGACAAAAAGGTGACTCCTAGAATTTTCAATGTGGGAGATCTTGTGTTATTATGGTATACCAGACATGAAGACAAAGAAAAGCATAGAAAATTTGATGCATTATGGATGGGTCCTTATTCAATTGATATAATAATTGGTGAACATACTTTCTATTCAAAGGATCTAGATGGAGAATTACTTGAGTTACATGTTAATGGAAGGCACATGAAACATTTTTTTGACTGATTTTTCAAATCAAGGTACCCATAAATGTATAGGATACAGTTGTTCTATTTTTTTTTTGTGTTTGTTGTGTGTGTCTTTCATTTTTTTGTTTTTGTTCTCCATGGTCTGTGATGGCTCGTTGTTTTGGTATCTCAGTATGTTTTTGGAGGATAGGTTATTATCACTTGACCTTGGTATGTTTGTTTTGACTCCATGGCCTAATGGATTTGGGCACATGGTCTATTTTATTTATACTATGCTTATTTCTTGTGGCACTCATAGGGAATGCCCATCCCCGTGTTGGATCAAGTGTTGGTGCTCAAATTAATCTCACCCCTTTTTGTTTGAAATTTTCCTTCAATGTTTGTTATGTCTTCTGTCTTCCAATGAGGGTGCGGGTTTGAAAGGTTACAATCATTGATTAAATTATTTTGAGTCTCGTATATGTTGATTATTTTTCCTCTTTTTAGTCAAGGATCTTATTTGGATATGTATTATTTTTTAAAACCCTTGCAAAAATGATCATGAATCGAGTCTAAAAATCAGGAAAAATTTCTTGTGTGGAGTTTTCCATGATCATGTTACTATTTTTCATATTTTATTCTACCACATGTTGGTATGTGGCATTCCCCAGTTGGATGTAGCATGACGGGTTTAATTTGCAAACTTATAAGTTTCTTTTACCTTCACAAAATGCAAAGTAGGCTCTGCGGCTTGACAAATATTCCTCTAAATATTCACAATCATAAAATGCACAAATAGAAATTTATTCCTCCCTCCAAATATGTACACTTGTCACAAGCGGGATGGATGCGGGGAATCGGGGCATAGTTATATATTCACATACTAACATAATAAGATATAAAAGTGCAAAGAAGCTCTCAAGGCCCACAAAAGACACATGGCTATCTCTTATGCAAGGAGCGGGGAAGTGGGTCATCAGAGAAAATTTATACTTTTGGTTTAAAGTGAAAAAGGAAAAAAGTTTTAGAAAAGGCCCGTAGCTCTGCTATCTTTTAGGTGCGACCACATGTCAAGATCAGATTGAAAATCAAAAGTGAGCAGTCAGGTTAATTGACTAAAAGTGTATATATTTTAAAACACGACAAAAATGCAAATAATCTCCCCAAGCATGCATCAACACAAAGACTTTTCCATATGGATGACTCACTTTTAAAATTGGGAAAAATGGAATGAGTGGCTATGATGCAACACATTAAGTTTTTCCACCATCAATCTATTTTTCACAAATCAAGGACGATTTTAATGTTTTCAAATGCCTTGATCCTTTTATTGTCAATTGTCAAGATCTAGTTTCCATCATTAGTAATTTTCATTGAGGAGTATTGTGAATTTGAGCATGGAGCTCGAGTTGGGAACCAGAAGCTTGAAAAGATTTCGAATTAACATTCAAATTTCTTAGACATTCTTGGGAAAACCAGTAAGAACTAAGGAACTCTTGTGCTTTTTATTTTATCGACAATAAATTTGAAGTAAAGCTAGGGTTTTTTAAGATGAAAACCATGTCATCCTCATTCTCGATTATGTTTGTAATCATGAGTGATTTAGATAAAATTACAGACACATAATTAATGAATGTTGACTTAAAATATTTTCTTCAAATATTGAGTATCCTTAATAAGATTGATTCTGTGGAAGAAATTCAAGATATTCACATCAATTTAGTTGGTGCTATTCTACCATCACTTCAATTCTCAGAACTAGTATGGTATTGTGCTTCAAACTATGACCCAGAAAAAAGGGAAATCTTAGACGAAAGTGGTGATGTAGTGTTGACATTGATGCCTGCAACTATTAGGATAATTCTCAAGTTATCTGTGATAACTAATCCAATAACCTTGGGTGTCAATTTAGCCTTACGAGATTATGAGGAAAAGAAAAAAGAGTATGTTAGGCTCATAAAAACAAAATTCCTCCGAGTAGAGAAAAAGGCAACAACTCAAATCCCTAAAATACTAGTTAGGGCACAACTTGCTAAATAATCTGAGCATGTTATTTTATTATTAAGTCAAATGGATAGATTGGAGACTATAAATGAGTTCAAGGAATGTATGTGTACCTACATGTGGATAATTTTGGAAAGAAATGTGAGCATTTTCTGGGCTACTTTTATTGCAGAAGCACTTCATGGTCACATGGTTACCTTGACAACAAAAATAGAGATGGGTGATACCTCAGCATTGGAATTTTTCATGATGACCTACCTAATTTACAATGTTGCAGGACATAGACATTTCCCCGGCCTTTTTCCATGTGTTGATTTTAAGCAGTTCCAAATGCATGATATTTTTCCTCAGCTGCAGCTGGTTAACTAGAGTGGGAATGTAAGATTGGTCAATGACTCCTTCTTTGCACCCATTATATGTCTTTTTAAACTAGAATGGGGGCATTATAGGATTTCTAAGTAGGTTAGGTAAGTGATTATGGAATATGGGTGTTATTTTATTCAGTACATGAAGTTCACATATATAAGGGTTAGTGGTTTTGAAGGTAATCCATATAATTTCCCTAGATACTTAGATGATAAAATGGGTTTGTGTGAACTAGAAATGAAATTAACACCAGTTCACAAATTGATTCCTTGGAAACATAATACAAATATTATGTTACCCATAAAATTTGGAAGGTACGCATGCCCTTTGATTTTAAAGGTCAGATTAATTGAGGATGAATTGAAAATGTTTGAGATAGAAAAGTTGGAGGCAATAACTAACTATGATATTGGGTGGATGTTCAATAATATTACAAACACTTTTGAACATGAGCCTCACTTTGAATATTATTAGATGAATTGTAGGGATGAGGAAGAAGTCAGGTTAAGATATTTCTCTAGAAATGACCCTCACATAAATCATAGACTTCAAGATTGTAGTTATCCCTAAAGGAATTATGGATGATCCACACACGGTGAGTAAGTACTATCTTGATCAAAAGATAGAAGGACAACCTATAACCCCTCTAAATTGGAATGAAACAGAATCAGATGATTCATATATTTAGATCACTGATTTGATGAGGAGAACTGTAAATTGGTTAGCTCACAATAATATTGGTCTATCCATCCAAAATACAAGAATCTTGAATAACTTCATGGATCTCGGAAACTTAAATGATGATATCCCTCTCCTGAGAGAAGGGGGTGATGGAATTGATCCTTTGGGCGGGAAATTTATGCAATTGCATTCAAAGAGGCCTAATTTTGAACTTATATATGAATGGACCTCAACCACTAGTGGGACCAATACTTTTAGATCCACTTTGAGACAAAATATTGAGGAAATGCTTCTAAAATCCATGGAGAATGCTCCTATTACCTTTACATTACCACTTCAATAAAAGGGGAAATGTTTTTCATCTCATTTGGTTCCCTCAATTATTTTTCCAAAACCTCATAGTGCTGACACATTGATGAGTGGGGCTATAGAAAGTGGTCATTCTCAATCCAGGCCACATAAATAAGAGTGAAGAACAACATCAGACCTTAAAAAGTTAGAAAGGGAACATAAGAAACAAAGGGTTGTTTATGAGCCAATTTTGGTAAGAGAAGGTGCCCACACACCCAACAAACATAAGCATAGGGATGTGGTGATATATCCCCTTGAACATGAAAAAACTAATGTTTCTTAAGGGCAAATTGTTGCACCAGTACCACAAGTTGAACAATCATTACTTTTTTCCTCACCTTTTCCTTTGGAAGAAGTGACAATGAGAAGTATTGAGGAACAAAATACACAAGGAAATGTTTAATCTAATCCAGTAGAAATCTAAATTCGAAATTCAGGTATGAAAACATATGAAATCTTACATGATGAGGATGTGAACATGCATTTGTTTGAAACATTACAGGAGTCTACAAAGGATCAGGAAGATGTGATAGATGTTGACATTGGTGAATAATTTTCCACATTATATGTACTTGATGTATCTATTGATGAAAAAATAGCCAAACCAGTAGATAATCTTCAAATAAATATAGAAATGGAAGAAATTACTCTTGTGCCAATTGATGAAGTCAATATCGAAACAATAGAAGCTTCTCCTATAGGTCAAGTGACTTCAGATTCAAAGTGGATAGAGTTATTAGTGGAATAATATGATTCCCATTATGTCAAAACTACTAAGGATGATGAGAATTATCAAGCAAGTAAATCTATCTTTGAAAAGATAATAGAAGTTACACAAGATGCAAGTGCTAGATAGGAAATTATTCTTGATATAGATATGCAATCTCTAGATGGGAATAGGGATTTGGAATCACGTGAAAAATCCACTATGGCACCACCTAAGGTATCATTAGAACATGAGGATAGTAAGATTCCGACCCAACAATCTTGAAAGAAGGTAGAGATATGTGATTGGAAGGAGGAATCTGTAAGCTAGTTATTGGTTCAAGAAAAACTCAAGGAAAAAATTGAATATAATGTGGAATCAATTGGAGAGATAAGGAAAGAATATATTCCAAATAATGGTATAAATCAGAAGGAGGATGATCATTCCCAAGATCTAGACCGAGGAGAAAGACAAGTGAAGGAAATGCTAGTACAGGATGAGATCAGGGAGATGGCTATTGTAATAGATGGTGAGAAAAAGGTAAAACCATTAGCCCATGATGAATAAGGAATATCTAATCAATTGGTGGTTTTCCCTGAGAAACCCCAACAATAATTGCAAGAAACAAAAGATGGGACAAGTCTCGCAAAAGGGTGGATTGGTGAATTAATTTCAAGTGAAGAGAAAGAAATTATTCTTGTTTAGGCTATTGATCTTACTGAATTATCTTTTCCAAATATTGTAAGAACTTCCAACATGTCTAGGGTTATTACCAAGACTTGTAATAATCCATTGGGGTCCAAAACTCTAGATATATCAATCCTTTATGAAGGTAAAACCAGAGACAATGTAACAGCTAGTGACTATATTGTTCAACTCATTCCTTTAGGAAAACCCTCATGAGATCAACTAAAATAGTGAGTATTAGAGGTGGTAAATGACTTGTTGTAAAAGGTGGATGAAGACAGGATAAAAAAGAAGTAATCAAAGGAACAAGTCAAAGATTTGAGTTCTAATATGTAAAATCTAATTGGGAAACCCAACCACACTCAAGGAAATACCTCTATAAACACCCTTGAAGGATTGGAAAATATTAAAAAAGTTATCAAGAAGGTTCAAGTTTTAGACACATGGATTGATAAGATAAAAAGGAAGGGGAAAGCAATAATTGAGAAAGCTAGGGAAAAATATGAAGAACTCAAAAGTAGGCTTAATGAGATTGATGAGATAAACGAGCAATGTGGCAATGAAATATTTTACTTTGAGGGAATTTTTTTCCAAATCAGACCACATTACTTAGCTTAGTGATGAATTGGTTGAACATGGAAATATTGTGTAAATAGAATTAAAAGGAAGTCAACATAACTTATAGGAACTAGCAAAACTTAGAGTGGAAACTTTGAATGAGATCAAGGAAAAGCTTGAATTTAAAATAAATTGGGTTGATGATACTCTTGATGCCATCAATTTGAAACTGGAAGACATATTTGTGAAGGAGATTCACAGGATGGTGATTTGGAAGACAAGGAAGCCATTAAAAATACCATTGAGGCTTATGACTATAAAAAAGGGTTTGCGTTACTTTAACATCTCTACAATTATTGAACCAATGATGAGGTTGGCCATGCACTTGGTTAAAAATCTGAATGGGAAAGAGAGATGGAAACATATCAACAAGCCCTGGTTGAATGTGTTCCACAAGATCTTGGAGGGAACCATCTATAACCTCTAATATTTCATTATAGAGGAGATTATAAATTCCACACGTTACAGAGAGAAGATTATGTTTGGTAATGTCCTGCTCACCATTGTATTTTCATAGATTAGATTACATGATGGGCCAAATAAGTTTATTTGGGAATACTAAGATGATAATCCCTCCTGTACTAAGAGGTTTGAATAGTATACTTGTGACACCATGACGGCAGCTTATAAGACATGCCTAGAAAAGTGGTATAAGCACATGTGTGACACATTTAGGGTTGAATGGAGAATACCCAAGTAGTTACCCTCATTTGTACAAGGATAGGATGAGTTTTTCGTATACTAGAATTTTTGTATCGGGATATTTACTTTGGTAGATGGAATCAAGAGTCCTTGGAGTAAATTTCCTTTCTTATTTATAGCGCAATACTTGTTGGTCAGGGTTAATCGATTCAAAGAGGCAAAAAAAATCATATTTCATCTAAGTGTAGTAGATCAAGACTACTGTGAGCTATGCAGGAAATTAATATACCCTAAGAATCACACCTATGTGGAGATGTATGTCCCTTATGCCATACACATGATAAAACCAGTAACATTACCTATTGCAGGGAGGAAAGAATTCAGGGTGTATTTGTGTATAAGGCCTAAGTATGAAAAATGTTCTTATGTTACAGATATTGTGTTCATTCCTGAGGACCCCACCACATGGAAAAATATTGTGCTAAGGAAAAGAGACAGAGGAGAGGCTCATGGGGAAAATACACTGAGTGCATAAATAATAAAGACAATAGGGGCACAAGAGTAAGTCATGGGCATAAATACTTACGTCCGCTGGAAGAGGTATCCTATGAGAAAATAGTCACCACATAAGAAGGAATCACCACAAAAGGAAGAGTCACCAGTAAGGGGAGAGTCGCTGAAGAAATAAGAAAAAGATAAATCCCCTGAATTGGAGTCACCAGTAAGGAAGAAGCAAAGGGTGACAAAAGGGTCGGACTCAAGTGAAATAGAAATCATGGAGGCTAAAAAGGGTAGTGAAGATGGTGAAGAGAGCGACAAAGCTCAGAAGCATCTTGTGTACGATGTACATGAGTCAGAGGAAGAAGGAAATGAAGAGAAGGATGAGAACAAGGGAGGTTCTCACGAAAAATGGGGGGTAAGGAAGTAAACATGAAGGATCAAAAAACCCCAACCCTGACCAAGTAGAAGATTGCTAACACTATAGAGAGGGAAGTGGAAACAATTATCAAACAGTTAGTGGAGGAAGAAGTCAAGCAAAGCACCGAAGAAGTGCTAAAGGAAACTGAGGAGAGAACAAGTGTAGGAAAGGAGTATGGGAGCATGGACAGAGACCCCAAGTTAGTAGTAATATTTTCCAAAGGCAACACACACAGGTGAAAAGAGCATAGAAGTGGTGCAGGAACAAGAGATGACTTACATTAATGATCCAAACAAGTTACTGCATGCACTCTTCCAAAGTACTATGCCCATAAACTAACTCCTCCTTTAGTATTATTTTGATGAAGAAGGTGCATACCTATGTATAAGGAAAATTCTATCTTGGGATTTTGAATCCCATATTGATGAACCCAAGTTTGAGGTAAATTGAGATGCATTGATGAAGATACCAGATGCCAAGGGAGTAAACCCTTTAGTAAATTCCCAATAACTATCCGATGAGAAATTTTTCAATGCTCTCAACAAAGCATCAATAGATGTGGAGCAAAGAATCTTTATTAGAAATGACACAATAAGGGTCTTGGAGGAAGATCTCGAGAAAAATAATGAGGAGATCATTGAGCAGGACAAGGAGATAAAACTGAAGGAATTGATCAGTGTGAAGTTAAGGCACAAGCTAAGGGATGAAAAGGAAAAGTTTTGCAAATTCCATAAAAAGATATAGGACATTTCAGATGCCATTATCTTAAAGCACCCATACTTGGCCCCGCCTACATAGAAATACGAGTCAACCATGCACTACTTGGAAGACTTAACCCACATCCTCACCATAGAAAGGTGACCACTCGTATTTGAGTCAGTGGAGGAGGTGATGGCATGCCAAATGGAGGAGGAAAAGTAGAATATTGGGGAGATAGTGACTCAGTACTCTGATCTCCTTATCACAATAAATACCACCACGCAGATGGCTGAAGCCATGTATGACAGCTTTTCCCACATAGACAGGGTAGTAATCATATTGGTTGTTATACATGATGTGGATTTGAAATAATTTCAGGAGAAGCACAAAGGTAATAGGGTGGAGTGCAACAAGATCCTGGAAAAATTTAAGAAGTTGGAAGCAATCAAAACCTTACAGAGTTTAATTAAGAATAATATAAAGGAATTGTACCCCCAATTCACTCGTAGGATGGATGCATTAAGTAGTATTAGCAAGCGACTGGAAAGCATTGTAGATACGTTGAAAGCTAAGAGTGAGGAACATAGTTTTTATGAAGTAAGTGCATTAGTGGTTGACCTACTTAGCATGCATATGGAGAAGTACATGCTTAGGAGAAGATTGAGGCACATGTAAAGGAGTTCCCACTCCTCATACAACAATAGCATATTCTTTTATTCTTCCATTCTTTAATTGTTTCAATACCACTATTCTTTATTCTTTGAGGAATAAGAATGTTTCCAAGGATGGAGATCACGCGTAGTTTGGGGTGATGTTAGACCCTAAAATATTGGCTAAGTACCAAGAGGCACACACACCTAGGATTAGTAGATAGAAGGGCACTCAGGGAAAAGATCATATAAAAAAAGGTTTAATAAGGGTTTAAGTGGAACTAGGGTGCATGCGAGAGGTAGAATTAGGGTTTAAAGGACTTATCCATATTTGGCATTATGGAGTCACTTGAGGGAAAATGTGAGGACTTGACTAGGCATGATAAGTGGATAAGGTGCCAGCCTAGAACCTTGGAGTTCAAGAAAAGTATATTCCATGTAGGGAATATTCCTAGAGGCATCATTATAGTTAGTGGAAGGTTTTCAAATAGGAAAATCATTCACCAATGGAATACCACATCGACACTTAGCACATGATCTTCTGAGGAGAGAAGTAATGGCAGTGGATGATGGTCCTATTTAAAGGAGTTCTTGGTGTAGAGAAAAGATATGGAGAGATATACGAGTGAAGAGTATAGTGTGCAGAGTGCAAAGGGGAGAAAATAAATAGAAGGATAGTAACAAAGTGTTGCAGGAATGTTAGGAAATGCTAAGGGTTTAAATTTCATGGTGATAGGGTTTATAGTACTTAGTGCTAGATGGTTGTAAGGGATACCATTAATCATATGTATGGGTACTGGATTCTCTAACAAGGGATATAGTGGGGGAAATCATAGTTAAGATCTCTGATCAAATAGGTTTCTAGGAGTTGAGTCTCTGTCATTTGATGTATATGGTCTGAAATGACCCTTTTGATTGTAATATGGCTACCAGAACTCTTATAAATCAATATACATGGATCTATTCTATACAACTCGCTTATGGGTGTAAAACCTTATGGTATTGTGATTATTATGACTCAAATATGGTTTCTTGTACTTCTTACAATGTTTCTTAGCTTTTTTAATGCATTAATGTGTAGATTTGTTAGTTATATATTTTTCATTTTTAAAGTAGATGAATGCACTTCTATTTTTGTGAATAATCCTCCATTAATGGCAGAAATCTATTACAAATCCCACATACATGAGGGGATTTTTGCCCTTGTGTACCTCGAGTGAGTTCCCAACATATGTTGGATGATAGACGGGTGTGCTTGAGGTTAGAAAGAAGTATTAAGGGTAAAATAATAACTAAAATTTCTGCCATACCACATGTATGAGATATTACCTTGACAAAATTCAAGAGGGTCTTAAATGCCATAACAACTCAAATGATATATTATATGGTAAGTGGTGCTTTTTGAGGCTAGAATAGGTCATAGTATAGGAGTTTTGACATTTTTTTTTTTAAATCATTTTTTTGAAAATCTAGGAACTTTAACTTAGACAGGGCCGATTTTGTCCCTAGGATGGTATCTTCTAATTATATACGCTATTGTCTAGTATCATGTGATAGTTTCCTTACTACTATATGGTTATATCCTATATATACAAATTTTATTAGTATATCTTTTAGGTAATTTTTAATTAGATGATAAACTAATGTGTGCCTTTGTGTGTTATTTATGTTATGTAGAAGGATGTACATTCTCAAGAGTTCTACATGGGGAGACATTTGAAAAATATATTTGGATTTATATTAGAGGAGGTTAAATGTTATTTTTTTGATCATGTCGGTTTACGACATGTGACTAAATTGGGGGAGGTACCCTATAATATGGACTTGATCACAATGCTTTATGATAGATGGTGTTTTGACACATACGCCTTTTGTCTCCTTACAAAAGAGATGACAGTGACCCTAGAGGATGTGTATTACATCCTACAATTATAAGTGGTAAGAGAATGATTCAAGGTGATACTCCCAAGGTATGCATGATATAAAATGAGAGCATGTATGAGTTACTTTACAAGTTCCCATTTTCGTGCCAAGTCAACAATGACTATGGATGATATAGTGAAATTTACATTTTTACATTTGTTGAAATTTATTGTAATTGTTAAAACTTAGTTTGTGGTCATCAATGGAGGTGGGGTAGCCATATCTTACCATTTACATGAGATATGTAAGATTATTGAGTAGTGTGAGACCAAGTATGCATGGATTCATTATGTATTGACACAGTTATATAGGGATATTTATATATTTACATAGGAGGATCACATAGGTGGTATTGGTATGAGAACATTATAGTTATGAAGCCTCTCAGTGGGCTTTGAGTGGATTAGGAATGGAAAAAGTATCTTTTTGGTAAGGTATATAGGATCAAGGAGTTGAGGTCTGACAATATGACATATATATCGATCCTAGATCAAATGGGGATGGTTGCTATTATATGGAGGCCTTATAAGGATTATGGTGGGTGGGAAGAGGACCTGTTTGAGCTTCTTTGTCTACATCATACCATGTGGTTAGAGAATAGATTTCTGGGAGTAGCCAAGTTCTTCTAGTGTGAGTGGGTTTCACAATAGTTTGGGATAGCTCCATATGTGCCCCCTGAGTCATACATATGAAAATGATCGGTACAAGTGGTGAGGAGAGTGGGAGAGAGGTGAGGACCCATAGGAGCCCAATTACTCTCACCACCTATGGATGAGGTGGATCCCTATATAGTGCCTATCCTGATATATGATGTAGGGTGCACACCAACCTATACTCGGTGGTGGGCTGAGCACCGATGGGTGTTATTATTTCCAAATGTGGTAGATGTTGCAAGAGGGTCACTAGGTGGGCCCATAGGATGATGAGAGTGAGTAAGATACCATACACCTACCCCTAAGGATGACATGGAAGCATAATTCATAGCATAACATTACATAGTATGATTTGTATTTGGATAATATCATAATGACAATGTGTTAATATGATTCATATCTTATAGGTAATGAGTATTGGAGCATGATTTTGGACATATGGGTACACACGTTGACCAAAAACATGACCTTAAATGTTCTTGTTAGAGGTAAGTTATTGGAAATTGTTGATCACATAGCAAGTGAGCATGTCCATCTCTTTAATCACGTAACAATGGTGACATCCACATGTTTGGTATTACAATCAAAGTGTGACAAGGAGAGAGCCAAGATATCTCATTCAATTCATGCCATGGGAGGAGGATCCATAGCAAAAGATATTTTTACGTGATACATAGATCTCTAGGGTCGTTATACAAAAGTGGTGGTTGAGGTGGTGTAGTTATAGACTCATTTAGATGAGTGGAATTCCTGAGCACATAGATGAAGGTCAAGTGGTGAAACCTTGAATTTGAGATCTTCCATAGTTATATCTAGTAGTAGTGATGATGATGCGTGATTTATCTTGGAGATGTAATTTCCCCCGAACTTTGCATATTAAAAAAATCAAGAGAGATAGATGATGATAAAAAATGTGTGTTCTTTGTATATGTGAGCTTCAGAGAAATTTATTGTATGAAGTTATCGAGTTCACTATTGAGGATGGCTATATATTTTACTTTTTGGTAATTTCATAAAGTATATTATGCATGATCGTAACTTATTGATGATATTAGTATGATAATGATTATAGCATATTTATTATAATAGTACATATTATATTAATCAAGTTGTGTTTATAGCATAGATAATAACAAGGATGGTGATATATAGATAATGATTAACCATATGTTGAAAGTGTAGAGACACAAAAGAAATAAAGGCATGTGTGTGTAGAATAGACATGGAATCATATAGTATTTAAGATCATATTTCATCTACCTAGAAATAAGGTGATTACTACACAAACGCGGCTCAAGTGATGTTAATGTAGTATCTTGAGCATAAGTTCTGAATGATAAGTCCAAATTGATTGTAAAAACACCAGAAATATGTGAATCATGTTATGTTGAGTGGTGATATTTTAGGATCCATTTAGTCTTGGTTTAAATAATAATTTGATTAATTGGCTCATGCATATTTGAATCCAATTAGAGAAATAGAAAATATAACCTTAGGAGTATGAGTGGTAGTCAAATAACAAATAATGGTGTAAATGGTATTATGGCATGGGAGAATATGATCAATCATAATGGCATGCACAAAAATTAATGACACCCTTTTCCTCAAGAAAATCAATCTTATTATGAATTTCATAACAATCATCAGGGGAGAGAGGCTAGTAGTGGTACACCCTAAGTTAAAGGGTCTCAAAAATCAATATTTTATCATGTGGGATGGAAATGTTTTCACTGATATGTAGTTCATATTTATTTTATATTTTTTTCATTGGAATGTTTAATTTGAGGTAAATCCATATTTTGAATTGATTTAAAATAATAAATTTGAGTTATACTATGACCATGGTTGAAACTAATACTTGAACATAGATGATAATGCTTAAACATTGAATTTTTAATTCCTGTACATGGGTGAGAGGTGTCACATGTCATGATGTTATTGGCTACTCTACATAGTTATCAAGTCAAAAATAAATAAGCATTGGATAGTATTGTGAAAAATATGAGGTGATACTATAACAAGTATTGGGTATTATGTGATCAAGACTCATGTCAACTATTGGACATTGTTCACCTATAGGCCCCTCTCCCCTGTCTTAGTGTCAATTAATCCTCTGAAAATTGTAAAATGTTGGTTATGATTATGTTTCAATCAATGGGGAAGAGGATTTTATCATAAAGTAACCAAATAAATTATTCATCAATCAAAGTTTGTAAAATTTCATTAGGCCTGGTATAATGTAAAAAGTATAATGGCTCATGCTTACCAATAGGAATAAAGCATGGTGGAGGTGTATGTGGAGGTGAACGAAAATGGAATGAATTACTATGAGCATTCCTATGTGGGGATGGGTAAAGCGAAGGTGGTGCAATAGGAGGAATATAATATATAGTAGGTGGAGTAGTAGAAGAGTTATGAGCAAGAGAAACAAAATTACATTAAGCATATCTTATTCTAATTGAATAATTTTAAGACAAAGAACTGTAAATAATTCACACGTGTCATTTAATAACTTTTCTTGTAGAGGAAAAATCAAACCATGAAAAAATATATATTACATTTCTAAATCAATAGGATGATAAAGTAAATGATACATGCACGATTTAAAATTTAAGATATAATCAATAATAGGTTCATTCTTACCTTAATATAAATAAGGTAAACACTCAAATGTAACTTTAGGACCATTGCTAGAAAAAAAAAATCTAATAAATTCTTCTTCCATATCAAAATGATTAATAATATATCCACTAGGAAAATGATGAAACCAATGTGAAGTAATATCAGTAAAACTGCTAGGAAATTCTTTTATAAGTAATCTATCATTATAATGTGAAGTCATACCTAATCTAAAATCATTAAGATGTATGTAAGGATTACTAGTTCCGTTAAAGAGTATAAAAGTATGCATCATAAATTTTTAGGAAAAGGTAAGTTGTATATCTTCTTAGGAATAGTATTTCCATGAATAAATTTATTATCAGTGCTAGCATAATATTCCCTACTCTCAAGAGTAAGAGTATGAATCTTATTTTTTAAATCACCTACACCATGCATAAGAGAAAGGAATTCATGTGGAGAAATAGTATAAACATTAAGAGGTTTATTTATTGGTTATATCTTGTCATTTTGAGTAGTCATATGTACACTATATGGTTGGAATTTTATCTTATGATCAACTAATGGATAACTAGTATTATGAATACAAGGACAATGGTCGAGAGAAAAATAATTTTTTACACTTTTATTAATTCCATTAGAAGAAGGAATATAGTAAACATCCACACTATATTTTTGGTCATCGTTATGTACACTATCCTTTTGAGCATCAACAATATAAACACATGCATTGCTAAACTTTTTATATTCTAACACATCATGATAATAAGAATGAGTATTATCATCACCAGGTTTCACACACGTAGCAGAGGGAGAAAGATATGTCTTTTTGGGAACAATAGTTAATGCAAAATCACCTTGTTAATAAGAAAGAGATGTAACATTAACATCATTATAAACAATGGGTGGAACCATGGGAGGAGTAGTACAAGTCAGTTTAACCATAACTATTTGTGTATAGGTAAGTGGAGAATGCATAGAAGAAGAAACATGGCTAGCACAATTTATAATAACATCTTCTAAAACATTATAATTATGAAATTTTTGTGTATGGTTATCACAAGAATCATAAATTAAACATTCCTCATCTAAAATATTAACCAAATCCTCTTAACATGTATTATTTGGAGTAAAAGAAGTAATATCACTATCATTACCAAAAGAACTAGTAATGTTATTAGATAGTATTAATGAAACATCAGGATCAGGTGTTATATGTTTTTTATAGGAAAAGGAAGGTCATTATTATCACTAGGGCCATATGCATTATGATAAAAGTTACCTTCTTCTTGTGAATTTGTAAAACAAGGTTGAAGATTAGTCATAAGGAGATAATCACACTTGCGGGGAAGAGGCTTTGAAATATGATCATGCAAAATATTTCAGTAAGCCATAAAAAATATGAAAAAAACATAATTAGGGATCCTATGGAAATCTAGAGATTGATCAATAAGTAGGTTCACCAAATGATTTAATAAAAGTAAATATTAATCAAAGGACTAGATTAAATCAAATTCATCATAAACATGTAGCATACCAACATACAAATCCCCCATGGTTGGCCTCAATGGTTTGTTTTTGTGTTAGTGACCACTAGGTCACGGGTTCAATCCTGATTTAACCTACAACACTTCATGTTGGGGCATCAATTGTGCTTCCCAAGGATTATTATGATTAGACTCTCCTTGCAACTACACACCTTCAGATTATTTTATGTTATTGGTTCCTTTCAAAGGCATGTTATTGTTTTGTGAAAATAATTGTGATACCTCGTTTATCAAAAAATATTTATACTAACATATAGGTAATAAGAAAGTATAACAAAAAAGTGGGTAAGAGCGTGACTTAGCTGATATTTGGTTGTCTAGACTAGATTTTGGCTAGACTGTTGGTGGATCAGGATCAGTCTAGACTATATATGCTTCACTTGGAAAATAGTAACCTAGAAGTTATTCTGGATAGTTCCACCGATAAGGGGAAAAAATTTTCCAAGTGCTAGTGTGATAAGAAGTCTAGATGCCATAATAGCGTATGTCAAAGACATCAAAATAAAAGGACTAGATTAAATTAGATATATCATAAACATGAAATATATGAACATATAATGATGATAAATTATAACCAAAAATAGGATAAGAGTGACTTGGTTTATATTTGGTTGTCTAGACTAGATTTGGGCTAGAGTGATGCTCGAACATGTTTAGTCTGGAGTGTGTATGCTTTGTCTAGAAAATAGTGACCTAGAAGTTATTTTGGATAGTACCATCTAGAAGGGGACAAAATTACCTAGGTGTTAGTGCCTGCATTGGGATATAGTTTCCTGGTAATGGTGCAAATATGGTTCTTTCAGTGTCTAGTGATGTCGCCTTCTCTAATCCTTAATGTCACTCAAATTCTATGTGCACTAGAACCTCATTCAGACAAATCTGAACACTCACCCAAAGATCTTATAGCTATCAGGCCCCTCCTTTCTGATGCTTAACAGGAATTTAACATGCATGTTATTAAGTAATCAACTATTCATCCTCAAATAATCATTTTAACCACAATATCTTGGAAACACATATAATAAGGAAGAATAACAGTCTATATAATCACCAAGATTAATTAGATCATTACTAAACCATAATTAGATATGTCACCAATCATTATCTAATGAAAAATATCCATTAGAACCCATAGTTCATTACATTATTTAAGTTGAATACATATAACAGTCATTATACTGGTGCATTAGACCATACATGTAATCATAAAACCCTAGATCTATATCAAAGTAGCATAAATTTGTTAAGGCATATAGGAATTAATTTGAATAATGACCTATATCAAGTATATATAGGGTTGGGTACTTTCCCTTTAGTACTCATGCACTATCCTAATAATATGTGTGCTCGTAAAAGATCATGCATGCTTTATTTTCTAAAAATAGCCATGTTTTCAACACCTGCATGATTTTACAATGATATCTAATAATATACTATCCTAAATATAGCCTTGCTTTAATCATATTAATATCCTTTTCTTAACCGCCAAGTCATCATGATTATATATCCCTTTTGTGTTCAACACTCAACCTTGTTTTTCCTATTTTTAGCTTTATATTGGAAATGGCTAAGTCCTTATTCCTTCTTCTTATGTGTGCGCAACCTCATGTGCCAACCTATACCTCAAGTGTGTGAAACCTTTGCACACTACCCATTTTCCCTTGCACACACATGCTAATGTGTGTTGACTTTGTATCTTTTAATTACCTAGAAATTTCCCCAACCAACATCACCCCACACTAAGTATGTTTTCCATCCTCAGAAACACCAATAAAAGAATAGCCCCAAAGAATAAATAAATGTCCATCATGAGTGAAAGAATAAGAGTCTAGCTTGCGCCACTAGAATTAAAGAATTAATTTTTTATTTTTGGGAGGTAGGAGGCCTAAAAACTCTTTATCCAAAATCTTATCTTACTCTCTCCATCCCTCAAACTCTTTATTTTCCTTAATGGGCATGACATCTACTATATGTGGGACCTCTACAAAATTTAGCTCATTGATCTTTCAATTTAGTTACATGATCGAATCCTCCATCTTCTTAGTTGCATCATCAAATGCATCTATCTTGCATATAACTTGAGGAAATATCTCTTTTAACATATCTTTCAGATTGGCCTTGAGCATGGTTATTAAATATTGTTCTTGTTCTATCTCTGTCAAAATTTTCTCCTACTTCAACCTATTATTCTTGTTCTTGTGTTGAAATTCCTTCAAATTGGTCTCATCCTTAGCAATGAGCATACTCATGAATTGACTGAAGTCCTAGTAGTTATTAAATACAAACTCCACCCTTCACACAACCTCCTTAGATTCCACAGTTAGTGTCTCATACTACACAAGATGTTCCTATATTTGTTCCTTGTCTTTTTTATTCTATGTGGGAATCTCCTCGTCTATTGGTCCCTTTTGTTTAATTTTTGTATCTGAGATAATTCAATCCAAATCATCTAGGTAATGTAGCACTATTTCATATTATACCTTTGCAATTTCATTGAGGCTATGTCATCTATAAGTAGTCTTATGTCGATCATGGGGAAATCCTCTCCTAGGGCTGACTTGATATGAGTTTTAGAAAATGCCTTTACACTACCCTTAAAATATGGATCCTCCATGTGTGATTGGTATACCCAAGATATCTTCTTTCTAGTTCACACAAGGGCCTCATTAATAGCAAAGAATGACTAAAAGAATATATCTTCTATTGCCACCAAAATCTGATATTGCACATGCAAGACTTTAAATAGATCATCATTATATTACATGAGGGGTCCTTGGGGTATGTTCTGGTTCTTTCTCCCTTTTACTCTATAACCCTTGGGTACCTCCTAATCAATGGAGTGAATCACACCACTTGCTTCACCCATAAGTGAATCTTACCCTATGAGGGAACCCTTAACCCTTTCCTCTTCCTCCTTATGCTCAATCTTGTGATCAATATTGCACTTATCATCATGCTTCTCTTCTCTGTGATCTACACCTATGTCTTGTGTTATGGGCTCACATGGCCTTCTTCATCATTTCTCTTCGGCCCTTCTACTTTGTTAGTATTTTTTGGCCCTCCCTCATGGCAAGTGTCATGCTCTTCTACATATGAATCCACCAGAGTATGAATTATCATAGATATCTTAGGCATCTCCTCTCCTCCTAACTTCTTTACTTCCTCAGTTTCCTTTCTTGAAACCACTTAGGGTTTCTTCTTTACTAGGGAATTTTTTCTTGGGACTTGGTTTCTTTAACGACTTCTTGGTCACACCAAATGTGCTCATGACTCTTCTTGGTTCCTTGCACGGTTCCTCTATTTCATTATCCTCTTCTTATTCCTCATCCTAGTGGGGAGTTGTCTCCTTTTGGTTCCTTTTTTGTTCCCACTATTTGTTTTCCCTTACGTGTTGCTAGAAGTGTGAGGTCTTCTTTATCCACATACTAGTCATTGGTCATCTTGGGTTTTAATTAAATATAAACTTTTCCCCCATCCTCATTCCTAATAACCAAATTTGTGGAGTTGATAAATATGTCATCTAATATCATGATTTCTACATATGTAGTATTTCTAAGGTAAACACATTTCTTACGCAACATATGGTGTTCAAAATCAACCTTTTTTGCATAAAACTTTATCTTGCGTTCTTTAGAGAACCTGTTTATAGCTATCTAGAAGAACTTTATTGCAAAGGAAAATGGAATTTTGCACCAAGGTTTCTTTCCTCCATTCTTGAAATAGAATCTCCCGTGGCATAAGTTTTGGTATATGGAAAACTCTTCCTTCCCTTCCAAAACTGGGGGCACCTTTCTTGGGATGCACTACTATTTTCCAAACACTTGACTCATTCATCTATACCATCTATCCACCCTTAAATTATATGCATTATTAATCTCATTGTATGTATATTCGATGAATCTCTTCATGGGGACTTATTCTCTAGGTGGGACTTACACATGTTATCATTTGGTCCATCAGGCACCCCAATATCTGAAAAGATAATCAACATGATAATTTCTCCCTAAGTGATTTTCTCTCTCATGCACATTTCCTCTATGATTCCTTTAGAAATAAAACCCAAAATGTTAAAGGTGGTTCCATCATCCATCTTATGTGCAATGTGGATCCATTTTTTATTCACTTGCATCCAACTCTCCTACACCCCAAACTTAGTGAATATTCACTTAGTCAATTTGAAAAATGGGTCAAAAATCTTGATGATGTTCATCTTACACCCTCCTTTTTGGTACTTCAATGTGGCAACAGTGACCTATATGACATCATCATCCTCTAAGTCAATATCTATCTATGTGCTTGAAATTTGAAGACCAGTAACTCTCTCAATCAATTATGTGGTGAGGCGCATCCTTTAGCCCACAAAATAAAAATAATCCTCATGGACTCGCGACATTAACCATTGATAGATTCACTCGAGTTTTCCAAAATAAGGAATCTTGTATAGTTGGAGAATCACTCTGCTCTCCAAATACTTATACCCTTTCTCATCATAAATTGGCTTCCAATCTAAAGTCTTCCCATTTGTTCTCTGAATAAACTCATTTTATATCTCACACTCTTTTTTGTCCAAGAAATGATTATAGTCACTAATGGTGCTCTTCATTTTGTGGGATACCCATTTTACCCCATAATCATGACTTTGGGGCACTGAATTTCTGAGTACCATTCCTCTGACGCATCCTCAACTATGGTATTTTTTATTTCCTTTTCCCTTCCATTTTCCTTTGGGTGGTATGGTTACTGGTTTCCTCGATTTTGTGTCATCAACCATACAAAAAAATTAACTTCTCAACTTATACTCATGTGCCCTAGGTGCCTAAAATTTTTCTGTTCAAGCATCCAAGCCAAATAGCTTACTTTTTTCTCCTTACCTAATTTCACACCTTGCTCTTCTCCAACCAAACTTATGCCCTAACTCCAATTCTGGTTACTTTTCTATCTATAAACCTTAGCTCAAAGAACTCTGCAAACTCTACTTTACTCAAAATAAACCACCACACCTTCCTCATCTTCAAACTTATTTCCAATGGAGCTATTCAAATAGGTCATGTACTTCATCTATCTAGGTTACTTGATTCTCCTAATTCACACAAGATTGCACCAATTTGTACTCTAAAATTGCCTAAGTTATTTACAAAGTAAGGTGAAAACAATCTCTCCCCTATGCCCCTTTTATACGTTTCCAAATTTTTATTGCATTAATTGCTCCTCACCTACCACTATATAACCTATTTAAATACACTTTTTACTTTTTCTATGCTTTCTTCCATGCATTGCATTTTTAACCTTTTAGCGTGTAACTACTTCCAGGCTGTAGGAATCCTTCGTGTACACTTCCTTGCACCACAACCCTTCTTCCTCTACACCATTTATTAAGTAGTCCATCCTACTTCTGCCTACCTCATGTTACATTGTGTGACATTTTCCTTGCATAGTATTTCATCTAATAAAATCCTTATGAGTGCCACCATACTTAGCACCCATGAAACCTTTCTCCATTTTCTCAGACACACCCTTTAAACTACATCCCATCTTTCTACTGTCAAGCGAACATCTGTACCAACCTTCCTATAAGTCTCAACATCAACCGATCTCTTTTTTATGAATTTACACCTAGTTCACCCCTCATTAAACTCATGTGTGGTCCTCTGTGCATTAACTCAATAGATAATAATCAGATTTATGTGCATAAGTGCATTTAAGACAACAGAATAAGAAAAGGAAAAACAAAACATGAAGGGAAATATAATCTAAGTGGTAACACTACCTTATTACAAACACTAAGAAGCATATTTATTGTAGAGATTCAACCTACTCCTGTTGAAGTAACTAGGAAACATGGTGCCATCTAGAAACCGTAATTAACATGTGCCTAATTCAAGTATCTTTATTACTATAAAATGTCCCAACTAATTTTCCTTTAACTTCCCTGGGTAGCACGCAAACTTGGATTCATAGAGAAGTACCATCTTTCCAACTATAAATGACTTATTTCTAATGTTCCTATCATGTCAAGCCTTCTATCATGCATTTTCAGTCTTCTAGATCTAACACGTAATGGCACTTCTCTCATCTAATTGCATTAGTTTCTCAATGCACTCTTCTATGGACTTTTCATTCGACAACCCTCCTATGCACATAATATGCAAGGATAGTAGAAAAAATTACACAAGTAGAATTTCCTCTATGCCAAATACCAAATAGAAAGGTGTAGCCTTGTTCAACCTTTATACGTGGTCTTGTAAGTCCAAATTATAGCTTACACTTTATCATCCCAATACTTTCTTCTATCATCACAAATATTTTTCAAAGTTTGGCCCCATATATTTTTTAAATATTATGCACTACCATTAGATTGAGGGTGATAAGGGGTAGTTTTATGTTGTGCTACTATAAACTTTGCTAACATAATTTTGATTGTCTCATTCAAGAAATGAGTTCCTCTATCATTGGTCAGGCTTAATGGACAACCATACCTACTAATGATGTTTTCCCAAAGGAACCTTCCTATTGTAGTTGTAATACAATAATTTGTAGGTGTCTCCTATACCCACCTAGTCAATTAATATGTGCATGTAATTATGTAGTGAGATTTATTCCTACGTACGGGTGAAGAAATAGGTCCTACAAATTCAAAAATACACTACTCAAAATGTTTTTCACTTACTACAATTCACAATGGCATATCATCTCTATGTCTAGGCTTTTCAAGTCGCTGACAATGATCACTTGCTTTCACAAAATATTTGGTATCCTTGTAAAAAAAATTCTAACTATAAGCCAGCTAGAAGGATCTTTCACGTAGTTGCATCTGATGCATAATATCCTCCTATAATACCTCTATGAGCCTCTTTCATAATAGCTTCGCACTCATTTTCTAAAACACACATGTGCAAGACCTTGTCACGGCCTATATTATACAAGTCTCCTCCAATGAGACGATAGGGTGTTGCATGAATAGTAAGTTGCTTCTTCTCCAATGTTTTCATCCCTTCTGACATCAATCCAATGTGTAAAAAATATTGATATATCCTCCAGATCTATGGGAACTTGATTCAACCTAAACAATTGTGCATCAGGAATAGTTTCCTCAATACTTTGCACGTCCTCGCCAAAATTGATCCTTGATAAATGATTTAGACCTGAATTTCTCTTGTATAGTTTTATAAAAAACTGTGAAATCAAACTCTTGAAAAATAAGTATTGACTGGAAGATGATTCCTTTCAAAATAGGCTTGTTTACTAAATATTTCAATGCCATATGATATGTATAAACTATTAACAGTGTAGACAACAAGTATAGTAAAAAATTATGAAGCACATAAATGTCTAGATTATGCTTTGCACTCAGTTTTAGTATAATTCTACTATGCTGGTTTCAAATTTCTACTCACAAAGCATATAGGATGATCCACATTAACCTCTCTAGGTTGTGTCATGGCTACACCAATTTCCATACCATAGGCCTTTATATGCACATGAAAAGGTTTTCTCCATGAAGGAAAGACCAAAATTGGTGTACTGGTAAGCTTCTCCTTCAGTGTCTCAAAAACCTGCTACTGCATGTTACCCCAATGAAATTTTTCTTTAGCCTTGAGAAACTCTCCCAGGGACGTAGAAATATTTGCATATCCCTTAATAATTTTTCTATAATAGCTAATATGACCCAAAAAACCTTGCACTTCACTCTTATTGGTAGGAACTTCTAAACCCAAAATCACATCTATCTTGGTTGGGTCTACCAATAATCCTTCATTGCATATGATATGCCCAAGAAACGTTCCAAATGGTGTAGTAAAGATCAACTTCTTAATGTTAAGAGAGATGCTCAACTATCTCCACCTCTCAAACATGAGCCTTAAATTATCACAGTGATCCTTAACCAACCCATATATAATCTAATCATCTAAATAAACCTTCAATAACTTATGAATGGAGTCATAAAAATTCTGCAAAATGATCCGTAAAAATATTGTTGGCATATTCTTCAACCCAAATGGCATAACTGTAATATGTAAAAATTACCCATTTGGTGTTAAAGGTGGTATTTTCCTAGTCCTTGCATATAATGCACACCTGATGATAGCCTAAAAACCCATTTGTGAAGTAATAAATCTTGCACCCTACAACTCCCTCAAGTATTTATTATGTGAATGGTGTAGGAAAAGGGTTTGTAACACATGCAAAATTCAGTTCATTGTAATCCACACAGATCTTGATCATCCCATAATTATTAATGCTAATAATCATAAGGCTAATATACTCAGACTCCTTAATTGGTTCAATAGTTCTAGACTTAAACATGTTAAAAATTTCCTCCTTCACTTTCACATGTAGGTTTAGATTCATCCTATAAGGTCTCTTCCTAACTGGGTAGGCAACTTATTTTAGCTTAATCTTCATTTCTCCCAATGAGAGGTGCACTCCCTTTAACTCATAATATCCACATGGAAATAAGTCCTAGAATTCACACAAGAGCTCAATGATCTTGGATACCTCTTGTTTTGACTAGTAATCCCTAATGATGGCTTCCTTAGGAAATGTAGTCTTTTATTTTACCAAACAACCCAAGGAACATTGACACATCACTCAGAAAAATCTAAGCGCTCACCTGAAGCGCACAATAGTACCAAGTCCCTCTTTTATGCAATATTTTTCAAGGAGTTACCATAATAAACACACACATAATCCAGATCCTTACTATCCAATCAAAAGTAAAACATAAACAGATCTAGATCACAACCATATGTAAGAATGAACTAAGTAAGTATCAAAATCAGATCTACTATACAAGATCTATAAATAGATATGATAATAACCATTATCGAATAACATAGATACATTTTATCAATTACTGCAAAACAAAAAAGATGAATACATACATAAAAGTATCATCATAGGTCATACGTGCCCATAAACAAGTAGCATAACCTTACAATAATTCACAGAGTAAGATCCCTTAAACCATGCAAATAAAAATACATATTTATAGGGGTGGGGACTTTCCCATCACTGCTTAAGCATCCTAAAAATAGGATGCATGCCCAGAATATCCATGTGCTGCTACAAGATAAATATAAAAGCATGAAAGCTCTTCTAATAATAGATCTCATATATTTAACTCCTATTTCATATCCTCTTATTAACTCAAAACATTGCATGTCACTTGATCTTCTACTTGTCCCAAAATAGAATTTTCTTAGTCTCCAAGTCTTCATTCCTTTATGTGCTCCACAATCAACCATATTTTTATCACATCCATAGCTAAGTACTTAAACTCAAACTTTCCTGGGAGTTCCCTTTTCTGTTATATTTCCGCACATACCTACATGCCTCATGTCCACGCACCCCAACCTTATGATCCTTCAATACTTATTTTGTAATTCATAAACCCAACATTACCCCACACTTGCTTCATTTCCACCCCCAAAAATTGGGTAACCATGCCTTCTCTATCCATGAATAAAGAATAAGAAATAAAAGAATAATTATACATAAATAATGAAAGAATGCATGAGCACTCTACCCTTTTGAAATCAAAATCAACTCAAGATACTCACTTTTTATTTCTTCCTCTAACTCGTTCCAATAATTTTTTGCCTTATTTGTTTGTCAAGGAATTCTACAAGTACCCCTTCCATCTCATCCAATGTCATGTTATCTCCCTCATTCTACAGTACTCTAAGAACATTCGCTAGACATGAAACCATCCCTTATATCACCTCCATACACCACACTATGATCTTCCCTATTTCCTTGATTCTCTCTTTGTGAGGGTCCTGGGATACTCTAAGTGCATCAAACTTTTCTGATACTAACGTGAGTCTCTCATTATGCCCAAGATTCGAATTGTGTTTGGCTACAAGGACTTCATTATCCTCCACCAGAGTCCTTGTCTTGATTATTATCTCAGGATCTACACAAATTTTCAATGCCAAATATTCCTTTTTCAACTCATCCTTCGGGGTATATAGCAAAGACTCATACCCTGTGATTCAGTGCACTATTTTTTCCTTCTCTTTCTTCCTATGCTTCAGCATCCTTTGATTTCAGAATCCTCATTTTTCCTTCATCCAAGACCATATGAATTCGTGTGTGAAAATAATACATAGTAGATGGGAACCTCTCAGCCAATTTTTCTTCCAAATGTGGCCTTTCCTTCAAATTTTTCATCACCTATTTGCTCTATCATGTCAAGTACCACTCACACATTTACCTCAACTCTCTTCTTTTCCTCTATCAGGTACTTACACTCTACTTCTTTATCCTTTCTATCTTTTAACAAAGCCCAAATAGTTGTTGTCTTATCGATGTTTTTGCGCATATCCTCTGTAAATACCTTTGTCAATGCATTACTTACTTTCTCACCTAGCATATGAGTTGGATTGACTATTACATGATGGGAATGTGAGGCATTCTTGATCCTTTGAGAGACACATGATTCTTCACATACATCAAGATCATGCTCATCCATGTGATTCTGCATACTCCATGATAACTTATTATGGGTGTGTGTGGTTTCCATCTTGGGATCCATCAAATCCCAGCCATAAAGCTCCTTGGGATCTAAGGTAATTTAGAACCTAGTGTGAATGATATTATTAGGATAATTGATATAAATAGTTATAGGAGTTTCATACATTCCTTCACACTTTTCTACCCATCATTGTTTACCTTTTGAAATGCTTACTCCCACATCAAGCACTAATCATTCACCAGTTTTTATATCAGTAGGCACACTAAATGGTTCATCCTTATCTTAACTCTTCTCTTCATCAACAATGTCATTAACTACTTCCCATTCTTCCAACCCTTCTGCATCATCTTTCAATTATTTGTCCTGAGGTTCCTCTACATCCTCAGTGTCAACAAGATTCTTCTGATTTCTCACCCTCACTATCCTTAGTGGGGATGTACTTGCACATTTTCTTTACTGGTTATTCCTTCATAGGAGAGTTTCTAGGTGACATCCTTGGTGGTTTTGATGGCCCCACACCTAATCCTTGATTCCATGTTCTCCTTAATACTCTCTTATATTGATGGTCCTTGGTGCCCTCTGGCGAACTTATGCCTACACCACCAATTTCCACCCCTTCTTCTTCCTCACCTTCTTCTTTTCTTGGATGATTTTGCTCACACATTATTTTTTCTCCTATAGTGGGTTGCCTTCTTCTTCCATGTTCTAGGCCACCACTGTCTTCCCTCGGTTCTTTCTTCTCCTCTTCTCCTTCATCATCAAGAGGCAAAGTACACTCCTCATCCTGTTATATGTCTATAGTATGTTTCCCCTCGGTAAATTCAGGGAGATTGAATTCATTCTCATTGTATTTTCCATTCTCCAATTTAGGCTTAAGGTAGATGTATACGTTAGTTACTATATCCTTCCCAATTATATAGCTCATAGAATTTATATTAATATCATCTCAAAATCAACTTTTCAATATAAGCAAACTTACCCGGGTAGACATATGTCTTTTGGAGTGTATGGTAGTCACAATCCACTTTATCTACATTAAATATCAACCTAAACATGTTTGAAAATATGTTCACATATGCCTAAAAATGGCGCGCAGTGAAGTTATATGGGAGCTTTCACTAAGGGCTCCAATTTCCTTCCTTCATGCCAAAATGCCCTATGTAAAAATGTTGGTAAATAGAAAATTGAAACTATTTCTTCAATACTGAAGAAATATCCTTGGGTATTCTACATTTATATTCAAATGCAGCATGCAACACATAGGTGCTCATACCAAAGTTTTTTTCTCTTCTTATAGGGTTCACTCATGGATCCATCACATGTATACTTTGTAAATCTATCCGCAAGGGAACTCTTTTCTTTAGGGTATTGTCAAAAATTATCTTTTGGCCCGTTGGGCACTCCAATCTCTACAAACACAATGGAAAAAATTATCATCTTATCTTATCCCCTTGGTGTGCCTCTGTAATGATAGTCTCAGCAATGAAGTTAGACAAATTGTAGACAACTCATTCTGTCATCTTCTTAGCAACATACAACCATATTTTTTTCACTTGTGAACAGCGTTCTTGATTTTTTAACTTGGTGAGGAGGTGTGGTGCCACCTGAATAACATGTTATTTTTGAAACTTACATATATCCATTCTATTCCCTCCCTTCACATAAGACAATAATTTTCTAGTTGCTTATACGCCCTCCTTATCAATAATATCATTGTTGATCTTGCTACATGAGCTTATTAACCCTGTTAATCTCCCAATCAAGGGCATGATAAGTCTCATTCACCACTCAGTATAGTAAAATAAGTCCTCATGAACTCAGGTCATCAGCCACTGGTAAATATTTTTTGACATGTCAAAATAGGGGAGCTCATAGAGCTGCAAGACTCCCACATTCGATAGAAATTTATCTCTTTTGTCATCATAAACAGCCATGTAATTATTTATTCACAAAGCTATTTTTACCACCAATTTTTTTTCCAATTCATCCTTGTTATCCTTTTTCTGATGGTTGTAGTCAATTACTTTTTATCACCTAATGTGTGACTCCCAAAAATGGCCCATAAATACCCCTTCTAGGTACTACATCTTTGCAAATAAAATTTCAGGAGTATCTTCTACCTCCACTTCTACTTCTTGTCCCTTGAATTTGTTTGAGGTGCTCGCTTTGGTATCATAGTGACTATAAAAGAGTGTTCTTTCAATCAAATCAAGCTCTTAAACTCAAAACCCACGTGCCCTAGCTTAAAAATTGTGTCCTAACTTTAGACATGAACCCTAACTTGTCAATCCAATTCCCCACGTGCCTTTTCTTCACTCAAACACTCTCTCTAATGAAGTAAAAACCATTCCCATGCACAAATCTGTTTGGTTCAATCTCTACTATAGTTATCTTCACACTTTCTCACAAAACCCACCCTTAGCTCACTATTTAACTCACTCAAATGTTTCACAATGCAAGGTGAAAATGATAATGAAAGCCCACCTTTTATATATTTCTCAAATTCCTCCACATTTTTTTCTCTTTGCCTACCATCATACTCAGCATTATATGGTGTTTCTTTTTTGGTGTTGATGTTTCCATGCCTCATCCATAACCTTCTGGCATGCCCGCTACTTCTTGGCACCAGATTTCCTCATGCGCACCTTCATGTGCCAAATTACATATCAAAAGTGCCTCAAACCAAGAAGTTTCCACTATTGCATCCTACCTCACGTTACACTATGTGTCCATTCATCCACACGTGGTCTTTATCCATACCCTTACTTCAAGATCTTGCACAATATTTCTCTATGCAAACCCATATTCCAGAGAACATTTAAACTTGACCCATTTATCATGTATATACTCTACCCAAACTAAAAGTATGACCAATCCTCTACACATGAATTCAATATATAGTAATAAAATTTTGGTGTGCAAGCGGGCTTATTACAAAAAAAATGAACTAAATTGACAAAGCATAACAATGTTCAAAGGAAACACATATAAAGGAAATGAAGTAAATGAAATATAATATAATGGCGATACTTCCTTATTAAAAACACCAAGAATTCCTATTTATAATAGGGCTTCAGCTTACTCCCATTAAAATAACCAGGAAACCGTGTCTCATCTAGCACCTGTAATTGGAAATCACCTCAATCAAGTATATAAGTCACAACACATGGTCCCAACCAATGCACTTGGAGCTTTCTAGGATGGTACAAAAAATTTGAATCATAAAGAAGAACCATTTGTCCAACTTCAAGCTACTTATTTTTAATATGTCAATTATGTCATGCCTTCTGCCTAGCCTTTTTTTCTTCTGACTCCACCTAGTAATAGCACATCTTTCATCTAATGACATCAGTTTATCAATGCACTCTTAAAGTTTTTGATCATCATCTAGTCCACATACACATGTAATACGTAGGGAAGGTAACATGAATCCCACTGGTAAAACATCCTCTGCACTAAACACCAACTGAAAAAGTGTGGCTTTGTTTAACCTTTTGTAATTTGTCTTATATGCCCAAAGTACAATAGAGAATTTATCATCCAATTCCTTCCTTCCAACATCACAAATTTTTGTCAATGTATGTCCCAATATCTTGTTGAAATCCTCAACAACTTCATTAGCCTGGGGGTGATAGGGCATTGTCTTATGGTGTGCCACCATAAATTCTTCCAATAGTATCTTGATGGTCTCATTAAGAAAATGAATTCCCATATCACTTGTTAGACTTTGTGGACATCCATACATAATAATTATATTCTCTAAAAGAAACCTTGTTGTTGTATTTGTCATATAATCCTTTGTAAGTACTATGTCTTCCCACCTTGTAAGATAATATGTACAACTTAAAATGTAGCGCAATCCAGTCATGCATGCGGATGGGGAAATAGGACCGAGAAAATCAATTACCCACTTTTCAAAATGTTATGCACTAGTAATATGCCTAATATGCATTTCATCTCTATGCCTAGTCTTCCCAAGGCACTGACAATGGTCATAGGCCTTACAATATTCTATGCAATCCTTATAAATCATTTCCTACCAAATTCCTACCAATAGAATCTTGTGTGTGGTAGCATTTATGGCATAATGACCACCTGCAATTCCACCATGAGATTCCTCCATAATGGTAGTATGCTCATGCTCTAATACACACCGGTGCAAAACCTCATCCTCACCTAACTTGTATAAATCTCCACTAATTAAAATATAGGACATGACATGTATAGCAAATTGTTTCTTTTCCAAATATTTCATTCCTTCAGATACCACACCTATACGTAAGAATGTAGTAACATCCTCTAATTCATAGGGTGTTTGGTTCAATTTGAAAAGTTATACATCTGGCATTATTTCCTCAATGTTTTTCAGATCCTCACTGAAGTTAATCCTTAACAAATGATTTGGTCCTAAGTTACTCTTTCCTAGCTTCACCACAACTATAAAGTCAAATTCCTAGAAAAACATAATCCAATGACATATGTGCCCTTGTAAAATAGTCTTGTTCACCAAGTACTTAAGTGTCATGTGATCTATATAGAAAATAAAAGGATTTTCCATTAATTATTGTTAGAAATTATGCAACACGTAAATCATGGACAATGCTTCATGCTCTATAGTTGTATAGTTATGTTTAGCTGGGGTCAATTTCCTATTTGCAAATAAAATTGGATGATCAACAATACCTTCTCTAGGATGGGCTAATATTGTGCCAATGGTCATGCCATAGGTGTCCACATGTACATGAAATGGTTTGGTCCATGAAGGAAAACACATAATAGATGTGGAAGTAATCCTTTCTTTCAATGTCTCAAATGTGTGATGTTGCACCTCACCCCAACAGAACTTTCCCTTACTCCTCAAAAATTCCTCTAAGGTCATGGAAATCCTAGCATAACCTTTTATAAACTTCATACAATAACCTGTGTGTGCCAAGAATCCACACACCTTGCTCTGGTTAGTAGGTTCCTCTAAGCCCAAGATGATAACAACCTTAGCAGGATCTATCAACAAGCCTTCTTTACATATGATATGTCCAACAAAATTCCCAAAGGGTGTAGTAAATACACATTTCTTAATGTTTAGGGAGATTCTCAACTATCATCACCTCTCAAACATAAGTCTTAAATTATCACAATGATCTTTTACTAGCCCATAAACTACCCAATCATCTAAGTAAACCTGTAAAAAATTATGAGTAAATTACTGAAATTCTTACACAACAATATGTGCAAAGACTACAGGTGCATTCTTTAATCCAAAAGGCATAACTATGTATGAAAAAATTACCCACTTGATGGTGAAAGTTGTCTTTTCCTGATCTTCTTTAGCAATCCACACCTGATGATATCAAAAAAATACATCAGTGAAAGAGTAGATATTATGGCCTCACTACCTTTCAAAATATCCTCAGTAAACTATGTAGGAAAGGGATCTATTACACAAGAAACATTGAAATCCTTGTAATCCATATAGATCCTTATCCTTCCATCTTTATTTTTACTTATCACCATAGTAATAACCCATTCTAACTCCTCAATGGGCTCAATGATCCCATACTTAACCATCTTATCAATCTTTTCTGTTACCTTGATGTGTAGGTTAGGATTCATCTTCTAAGGTATCTTCCTAACCGGGCACACAAATTACTCTAACTTTATCCTCATCTCTCTTAAAGAGTGATGTACCCCTTTCAACTCATGATATCCTCTAGGAAATAAGTTTTGTAATTCAAACAACAGCTTAATTATTTTTGCAACCTTTGATTCAGACCAATATTCACTAATGATGGCCTCCTTTGGTTTTGCATTTATCCCAATGTTGACATTATTTATTTTCATAGGTTCATGATACACATGCACCTTGTCATCTACACTATCTAAGACCTCACACACATCCAAAATATGATCAACATCCAAATTCTTCATCATCAATCATGTAAACCAACTTTCCTTTTTATTTTTCTAGGAAGGTGCACCTAAGTTGTTATTCATCTATCTCTTCTTATTTAAAGCATACCTCCAGATCTGACTCACCTAGAAATTCCTGAATAAGCTCCCCAACCTTTGCATTATCCCCCATAGTTAAGAAATTCATAATCTATAAGGACTCATTCAATGGATTTTTCATAAAAACATATTCAAAGGTATGAATCATACCTATAATAAATTCTTGCCAATTCCTTATTTATCTATTCAACACCACATAAACATACCATGCACGCGTATATCCATGCAGAGTGAAGTAGAACTCTTTCACCCATAGTGAAGGTGGTAAGGCCTCCTTCCCCTCTGTCCATAGTCTCTCACACTTCTCAACGTGGTGCGAAGCAGAATCCTTCCCATGAAATTCACATGTCTTGGTAGGCACATGGCTCATAAGAAATCTAGTAGAGAAGGTGATTCTCACCTCCCACCACTCTAAAAGACTATGTGTGTGTGTCATCCACCAATGTGTTGTTTTCTGATGCAATGTATATATCAACATATTCCTTCTTTCCACTAGGATTCCATAGTGCATAAAATCACATCAAGATTTCCTTCACTAGTGTACCTTGGTACCTAGTTACTACCCAAATGCCTAACACAACATGGCCTAGTTACATGAGTAACTTCACTCTTCATCTCATGCCCAACCATTTCATAATTCCCATGTCCCCATTTGTCACAATTAACACTTTTTATATCACTCATATACTATGTTTCATCCCATTGAATAAATCCTTCCTTTGATGGCTCAAACACTTCAGGATCTCTAATGGTGTGCACATAAATTTTACTAAGATCTTCCTCACTTAATGCTCCACATAATATGAAGATTTTCCTTATGTCAAAGGGATGATCATGTGCTCCCCTTTGTTCTCAAAACTACTATAACCTTTATTAAAGCACAAATCAGCATTGTTCACACAACACCAAGGGTGCCCAAGTAAATCTTGGAAACTATCTGCTTCTACATGCACCAAGACTTCAAAGTCCCCAGTAAACTTGGACCCTTGTATAGTAATATTGGAATCTTTTAATACTCCAATGGGTGTGTCTTTAGTCCTATTTTCCATATATAAAACATTTGAAGATGTTCATAATGGTGGCCTCCTCATCTAATTCCACGTATCCAAGGTGGGTACATTCACTTCTACACCTATATCAATCAATATATTACTCAATATCCATTTTTCAACAACTGTATTCAAAGTGATCTCTTTATCATAATCAAGACTATGAGGAGCTAAGTTTGCATGCAATATCTATCTCTTGCACTCAACACCTGCGCGTGGTATATTCTCCCTTAACCATTCCCCTAATAAATAAATGATGTTTTATTGGCATAACATATTACAAACCTCCTTCAAGTCATCAACATATTTCTGAGGAATCTTAACTTATTTTTCCTATTCCAACTTCCGCAACCATTCCTTCAAGCAATGTATCTCACCCTGTTAGTTTTGAATAATCTCCAAAGTCTCTTGATAGAATTCCTTTTGATGGGAAGGATATGGATACTTTACATGCAATACTTCATGTTTTTTAATAATAGGTTTCTACTTCAAAGTATAACACGTGCGTACCACCTCAACATGTGTAGTAACCAACAACAAGATTGTCTCATGGTCAGGTATAAACTTTAACATCCACTGATCTTCCACAGTGCACTGTACTCATACCATTCTTGTGACCTTATCCTGGTTATATTGATTTATCATGTGTTTATACAAATATGGGAATTCTTTATAATTGTGATTCTTTCTACACTAGGAGAAAATAATGTTATAAGGGAATTCACCCTTATAATTATCAGGGGATCCACATGTATAATAGGTTCCTCATGGGAATTTTCCTCTTCCACCACCACGTCCTTAGCCTCTGAATCCTCCATGGTAACCTCTACCTCTACCACCTCCATCAGAGTTCCCTTCATTTTGATTATGATTATGATTATGATGTTCACATTGTACCTTAGAATTGTTTATAACACTGGTCTAACATACACCAGTTTCAAATACATTATGAATCTGATCAATCAATCTGTAATTCTTTGTATCATGTGTGGTAGACTTACAAATCTTATAGTAATAAGATACATTATTCCTTATTGCATGCTACAACAAGGGGTACCTACTTGAATCATGATCCATATGACAGATCTCACAATCTAGCAACATGGCACACACCAATTTATGATGGTGAATGTCGTTAGTATGTCCTTCCACCTTGCAATCCATACACCAAAAAACACTGTGCATCTCATGGGCTGAATTACATGATAATGTTTCCAACTATTTTTCCATAGATGTAATCTAAGCTTCACAAAATGAGCTTACTCTAGTGTCTATGCTTCCAACTACCTCAACACATAGAACTGCCTCCAAGGCCTTACATGGGTCTATAAATTTCTTATGAGAAAGTACCCTTCTAAAAGGTGTGATCAGACCTCAAATGAACCATTGAGCATGTTGAATAGGGTGAATTTTATAATACAACTTTGATAAAAATGTTTTAAAATGAGCATCATACTCCCTTACACTCTCATCCATGCCCTACTTAATTTCCTTCAACATGCTAATTTTATTCTGTTAAAACTCATGTATATGCAACTCTGCTAAGAAAGCATCATGCATCATAGTATCTCACACATGTGCACATTCTCAACTTCATATTTAATTTCTCTGTATTTTGGTATATGAAGATACATCTCGTAATAAACTTGATGGGGTTGGTGCAAACCATACCCACTAGATCCAAAACATGTATTACCTCCAATAATCCTTCCATCTCTATAACCTCTAGATCTACACAATCCCAAACCACATGATCCTCCTAATCCTCCTCCTGTAGCGGGCACCAAACCAGAGGATGTGTTTCCTTGTGTTCCAACTATTTTACTAAATTTAACTCCCACGGTTTGCAAAGTTGTACTACTCCCAAATGTGTCACCAATGTTTTGTGCACCCACATTCAGTGTCAATCAAGTGCTAGAGAATATACCTCTAACTAAACCCACAAATAATGAAGATGACATCTATGCCACCATAGATGAATGTGTTATCTAATTAACTCCTAAATTCAATGGAAACTTAAATCTACTTGTTGTTACTCTGCCACCCACACTACCTTGCTCATCAAAGATTGTTATAGAAACTGGAAAACCAAACGCAAGGGCTAGGTCACCATGATGGATCAAGTGCATGCCCATAGTCCTTATAGTTTCATCCAACAAACTCTCATCTGAGGCTGAAGAGGGTTCTCGACCATTCTTACCTAAATGGGGGGTACCAGATTCTCTATCTCCACGTCTTCTACATGAGCTCCAAATCCTCCATGAGTGATCTGTCTCCACAACACCATTCATTCCACAACATCACACTACTTTGTTAAGTCCCTCTCGAGCAATTCATTAAACTTAATTTTCCTTTCTTCTCTCTATCTCTCTACTAAAAATTTGACCATAGTTCACCACACTTTCTCCTTCCCTCACACATGGTGGGGTTTAGTTAGTCAGAGGTTGTGCCTATAAATCTGAAGTTACAATCAAGACCTTAATCACTGATGGGATAACATACAAATAAGATCCCCTAGGTTCACGTAAGAACTTGAACTCACCAATCTCTAGATAGGAATAAGTAGAAACAACGTACTCCAAGGAATAACCGTGTAAAACACCACTCCACTAATGATATACAATATGCATCTAACTCAAATAGGCATCATGTAAATTATGTTAATCTTCCTACGTCCAAACAAGTTCTCTATACTTCCAATTTCTCTTTGATGTGTATGTTACCAGCCACTTGTACATATCTATAGGGAAATAGGAAAAATTGTCTCATAGAGCTCATGATACATATTTTGTTCAACCCATGTGCATGCATCAAATTCATGTCCAGTGTTAAATCTGTGAGAAAACTATTCCTCTAAATTCTCTACCCAATCCTCAATATTGTTCGAAGTCAATTGGTACATATTCATCATGCAAGATCCTTACAAATATATTGAAAAGAGGTCTCAAAAATGGAACCAAATTGTAGTATTTTATTTTACCAAATATCCCAAGTCACACTAACACATCACTCAAATAGATCTGAGTGCTCACTTGAAGCATGCAAGGGTATTAGGTCCCTCTTTTATGGAAGCTTTATCAAGGATTTAGCATGATAAACACACATATAATCTAGATCCATAATATCCATTCAAAATTAAAACATAAACAAATCTATATCACAATCATATGATAGAATAAAATAAACAAGTATCAAGATCAAATCTACCATACAAGATCCATAAATAGATATGTTAATAGCCATTATCCAACCACATATATCCATTGTATTAATTATTGCAAAACAAAAAATTTGAATACATACATAAAAGTATCATCATAGGTCATGTGCACCCATAAACCAACATCATAACCTTACAAGCATTCATAGAGTAATATCCATTAAAATGTGTAAATCAATATATATTTATAGGGGTGGGGACTTTCCTTTCACCTCCTAAGCATCCTTAAAATAGGATGCATGCTAAGAATATCCATGTGCCACTAATAGATAAACACAAAAGAATCCAAGCTCTTCTAATAATAGATCTCCTATAATTAAATCCTAGTTCAGATCTTATTATTAGTTAAAAACATTACATGTTGTTTGATCTTCCACTTGTTCTAAAATATATTTTTCTTAGTCCCCAAGTCTTCATGTCTTTGTGTGCTCCGCACTCAACCCTATTTTTTATCCTATCTATATAAAATGGACAAGTACTTGAACTCGTACTTTCTCGAGTGCTCCCTTTTCTTTTATATTTATGCATATACCTACATGCCCCATGTCCACACACCCCAAACTTATGTTTCTTCAGTACTTAGGTAGTAATTCATCAGCAAAATAGGTGCATCTTCCATGGCAATATTAACATTTTTTGTCTTCATCAAATCATGGTACGCGTGTGCCTTTTCATCTACAGTGTCCATTAATTTTCACACACCTTTTTTATGGATATTATTCAAATTCCCAACCTCTTTGTCATCAATGAGATACACCATATTACCCTTCTCTTTCTCCTTTTAGGCATGGTCTATTTATATCTCCTCTTTTTCTTCAGTATCCATGTGTGCCTCATAATTAGGTTCACTAAGTAAATCAAGCATGAGCTCTTCTTATTTAATGTTACCCCCCAGTGTGATGCACTTCATGATCTATAGGGCTTCATGTATAGGTGGATTTTTAGAAAAATAGTGAATTGTTTCAACTATACCTGTAGTCATCTCACACCATCTTGTAATCTCTCTTTTTAACTCATTACAGACATAATATGCACATGTGCATTCATGTAGAGTGGAGTAGAAATTATGCACCCACGGAGATGATGGTAAATCCTCCGGACCTTCCACCCATTATCTCTAATATTTATGAATGTTTACCATGGTAGGGGTATTCCCATAATGATCATATATAAGCATAGGCACATTACACCAAGTGAGCCTTGATGAGAAATTCATTCTCATTTCTTTACAACCCAAAAGGTTATCTTTATGTGATTCCCACCAGGGTGTTGCCATCCTACATAAGTTTTATACCTACATGTTCCTTTGATACCCTTAATTTTTCCATTAGCTCTACATGGAAAGCAAGAATGTATCAGGATTCCCTTCACTAGGATACCTCGGTAACTGACTCACACCCTTCTGCCTAACCATGCATGACATAATCATTGTAGTCACTCTTCCTTTCATCTCGCACATGATCATCTTGTATGTTCCATGGGCCCAATTATCAAAAGATATACTTGTGGTGTCACTGACTAAATTTGCATCTTCACATTGAAGTATTCCTTCCTTATTCAGTTCTACATCCTCGGAATAATGGACTTTGTGTGCATAAATATTGTTTAATTCTTCTTCAATTACTATCTCATTATAAGGTGTATCCTTCACATCATCTAGGGGTGTGATCACACACTCATCTTTGTTCTCAAAACTAATGTATCTCTTGTTGAAGTGAAAATCATCATTATTAGCATAACACCAGGGACACCTAATTATTTCTAGGAATTTATCTACCTCAGTAAGCTCCAAGACTTTAAAATACTCAATAAATGTGTCTCCAAATGGTAATTGAAGAATTCTTAAAAATCCCAATAGGCATAGCCCATGACTTTTTTTCCATATACATTTTTTAAGATGGTGTTAATGTAGGTATCCCCATTTGATTCCATGAATCTAGAGTCAACACATTCACCTCAACTCTTGTATGTATCAATATATTACTTACAAACCACCCATCAATCACTACATCCAAAGTAATCTTTTTATCATACTCATGGTTCTATGGTGGTAATTTTTCATGTAGTATTTGTCACTCGCGCTCAACTCCAACACGTGGGACCTTTTCATGCAGCCATTCCCCTAACATTGGGATGATATTCTCCTAGCACAACATATTACACATGTCTTTCAGATCATCCAAATCCTTCTAAGGGAGCTCCACATTCTTCACATGTTCTCTCTCACACACCTATTCTTTCAAGCATTGGATCTCACCCTATAACTCCCTAATAACTCTCATAGTTTCCTAGTAAACTTCCTTCTGATGTGAAACATATAGATACTTGGTATGCATCACTTATTTTCTCTTGATGAGTGGCTTGGCCTTAAGAGTCTCACATGCACGTGTTTCTTTGGCACACGTAGTAACCAACACAAGTTGTAACTCAATATTAGGAATCTTCTTTGATATACATTGATCATTCTTCACACAATGCACCTTTATCATCACCGTACCTTTCTATTTATTCTTTTTCTTACACATATGTTCATAAAGGTCAGTGAAATCCTCAACCTTATGTTGTTTTCCACAATAGGCACATACTATATTGGGGACAATGGCATTGGTAATGATCAGGGGACCCACATGTATAACAATTCTCTCATGGAAATCAACTTCTACTTCCATGACCTTTGCTCCTATATCCTCCATATAATCCACCTCCATTATTACATTCTTTATAAGGTTGAGCTTCCTTCACTTAATATTTTCTTTCCACCGTGGTCTGTTGCATTATAGTTTCACATGCACCATTAATTCGATCTATTAACTGGTAATCCTTCATACAATGAGTGTGGACATAAAAAATCTCATGCATTGTAAGAGAGAGAAATTGTAAACATCATGATTCTTATGATAGATCTCACAGGAATGTAGTAGTGTATGCATCGTCCTACATGTAACTCTATCTTTTTATGTACTTCAAACTCAAAGTCTATACACAAAATACCACTATGTGTCTTATGCATTGATTTAGAAAAGATATTCTCCAACTGCTTATCCATAGCCACTATCAAGACTTAAAAAAATGGGATCACTCTAGTATAAACACTTCCAACTACTTCATCATGTAGAGCTACTTGTAGGTCTTTGCATGGATCCGCATATATCTTATGAGATAGAGATCTTCAGATCTGAGTCATTAATCCTCAAATGAACTAGTACGCATACTGACATGGATGGATATCATAAGATAATTTAGACAATAATGTCTTAAAATGTGCATAATACTCTCTCATACTTTCTGAAAAACCCTATTAGATATCCTTGAGTGTGCTAATGCTCTACATCTCAAACTATGGGATGTGAAACTTAGCCAGAAACATTGTTTGTAAAACATCATAATCCACTATAATCTGGTGTGGGTCATACTTCTTATACCAAATATGCGTGTGTTCTTAAAGCATAGTGGAAAATTAGCTTTCCTTTTTATCTGAGGTTGTAATTCTCTTCACGCATCATAGTAATTCACAATTTTACACATGATCTAGTAAATGAAGATACATCTCAAAATAGAACTGATGTGTCTACTTAAGTGGTTGTTGAGGTGGATTTTGTGATGGATTAGGACCTTGTCCTAGATTAGGGACAGATTTTGAACCTGACCCCCCACCAAAATTTCCTCTAAGTAGCTGCTAACCTGAGCCTCCTGAGCTTCCCATGCCCCCTAATATGGTTTATGTCCTAGTTGTGGTACTTAACTAGAGACCTACTATTTACATTATCACAGTACCCACCGAAGTGCTTCTAATGGTCTGCGTGTTAATACTTTTTCTTGTTGATGCGCCTGTAAATAATATTGCAAGAGTACTCCTAGGCACTTGCACTTGTTGCAACACTATGTGTGTGTTCCTAATATGGTTCTCTAAAGATGAATTATCCATACTAGATTTGGATTTGGAACACCTATCATAAAGGATAGGTATCCACGGTGAGTCATATGCACACTCATGGTTCTCATTATCTCTTCTTATGCCATCTCATATAAAGATGATGGGGAATATCGGCTATTGTTTCCTAAGGTTAGGATGACATGATGTGGTTCATTTCCTTTTACAAGAGCTTCAAATACTTTGTGATACATCATTTATCTCGATTGCAAAGATGCATCAATTTACCTCTCTTGTGATTCATTATACTTGAGTCACCTCTCTTCTCTCTATCTTTTTTCCACCAGGACCACCATCCTTCTCCAGACATGTCCCTTCCCCTACATGTGGTGGGGATTTAGCTAGGCATAGGAAGTCTCTAAAATCTCAATTCTATTATCAAAATATTGATAGCTGGTATTGTGTGCAAGTAATATCCTCTAGGCTCATGTAGAAACGTGAAATCTACTTCCTCATGGAAATAATACGTCAAAATCAAGTACTTTAACATATAATTGTGCAACACATCTACCCACTTATGATCCACATTTGTATTTCACTCTACATCTACATCAAAGATATTTTGTTAATCTTCATATGTCCATATCCTTGACCTGTGATAGTAATTTTTTTTTATGCATAAGCTGTTAGCCACTCGTATAACTCTACTGGGAAAAAAAAGAAGAATGTCTCATATAGTTCATGATAAATATTATCTTCCACCCACTTTCACACATTGAAATCAAGTCTAGTGTTATTGTAACACCCTGAACTATTGTTACTTTCTCCTAAGCATTCAAGTGTTGATATATGATTTCTCTTGTATAAGGACATGTTCCTTTGGTTTCGGGAAGTCATGCTTGATATGGATTATATGTTTTCTACTCTTAAGATCTTTGACTGAACTGGAATATGCTTGGATTCTTTTGTTTCTTTCATTCTTCGCATTTGAGTACAATCTGATTTCTGGAAGATTGTCGATTTATCCACCTTTATGAATCAACCTTAGATCAATTGCATTGATCCAAGGGATGTTTTACTTTTATTCAGGATGAGCAAATGGTATTGACATTTTTGAGAGTTATTAAGTCTGACTGAGCTTTGAATTTTCAATTCCAGAGGTTAGCTCTAGCTGATCATGGTAATTAGAATCTGGCTCTAGTTATCATAACATCAGGAAGGACTTGGACCATAAGCCAGGTAAGATGTGTATGTTTTATATCTAAAGCTTGAATTATTTGATGCCAGACGGAATCTGATCTAGGAATGGTTTATCCTGTTTGAACTCTATAATTGATTACTCTTATCTTAGGGGACCTAGGCTAGAATCAGTAAAGGTTAGTAGTTTTAACCTAAACTATAACCTAATGTTGCAAGGTTAGTTAATATAACCTAGTCCTAAAACTATGAGCTTAATACTCCTAAGGGTTAACTAAACCTATCACTATGGAGGGTGACTAATGTTATATCATATGGTAATGAGACTAAGTCTACCTAAGATCTAACCTAATTCACTAACCTATCCTAAGCTAATGCTAAGAAGGGGGACCTAAGGAGGGTCACGAGTCATGGGCGGTGGTTTCCATGGCATTTAAGAAAGGATAAGGATGAAGGATAGGGAGTGCTGCCAGAGTTTAGCGGAGGGTAAATTTACTAAGAGGAGTCTTACGTGGAAGTATCTCTAAGGATGGGAATGTTTGTTTATTTTTTTTTAGCATTCACCAACTTTGATAGTTGGTGGCAATGGAAAATAGGTGGGAGAATAAAAATAAATACAATTAATGAACATCGGGCCTCAAGCGCGGATTGCTTGGGAAGGCATGCAAGTGGAATTTTGCTTGGTTGTTTTGTTTTCCATGCATTCCAATTTTTGCTCTGCATGAGCACTTGTTCTTTCAAACTAGCCATCTACTCTTCGTTGCATAAAAATTTTGAGAGTTTCAAATTTACTTCTCTGTTAGGGGAAGTATATAAGGCATGGAGGTAACAATATTTTGTTGTTTAATCTTTCGTGGAAGAAGACAGAGAAGGTGCGAGTGCGTTCAGAGGTCTTCTTCAAAAATTTTTAGCAATACTATCAGGAATGATAGGCCCTAACTGTTAAAAATATTTCTTTCCTTCAAATGTTTTCATTAGAAAAACTCTGTTATGATGATATATGCATATTTTGAACTTGGCTGGTAACAATGATTTGGGTTTTATGTTGATTTGGGGTTATGGGTTGTATTTGAATCTTGGATGAAACCTGTTTCGTTATTCTTGTTTTCCATGCTATGAATCCATTATGGAGTTTTTCTTTCTGTTTGGAAATGTTGTAAGTTTTATTTATCTGTCGAGAGGTATTTGATTATAAACTAGCTCCATGAAAGAATGCGTATTAGATGGTTACGTGTTTGAAAAACACCACTGTATTTCTTCACTATTTGAATATGATTTTTGGATTACATGTTTGAAAAACACCATTGTATCTATTTACTATTTGAATATAATTTTATTATTGATTGTTTGCTTCACCATATGAACTCAAACTATTACTGGTCCATGTTCAGGAAAGTAAGTAATATAATTTGTGGTTGGAGTGTTAGGTTATCCAGTAAAACTCAACTGTTTTAGTCACGTGAGTTGGAAATGTTTCTTGAAATCTAAACCTGTACTTTTATTTTAAACGGGTCTGAATGTTCTTATGAATTCAGGTTCTGTGAGAAAGGAAGTATTTGGTGAAATTGTTGATTTTGCAATTTTTACATGGATGTTAGGAACACAGTTATGTTCAAGGGAAAACATATTTGGATAAGCCCTGTAACTCCTGGAAAATTTGTGGATAAATCTTAGATCTACCTTAATGTAAATTATGTTAAATGTGTGGCTGAGGTATGACTGTTTTTTACCCTGAGGTGACTATGAAATCTACTTCTCAAGGCCGCATTACACAATGTTGGGAATTCTACTTTACAAGAAAAACAACTACTTCAATGTCGTTAAGTTTATTTATGTACAGTTAATTCTTTTCTTTTGTAGTTGAAATTTGGCTTGAGATGACCCATATGCAACTGAATGATTTATTTATTTTTGTACAGTAAAAGCGCTGATAACTACTATGGTATGAGTAGGATGGATTTTGGGGCATTGCTGAATCTGTATTTAGATATCAATAATTAACTCTTTACATGCATTTTTGGTTTGGAATCTTGAAATGATATAACAACCTAACAGTGCAATGGTTGGTATAATTAGTTATGATCCATGGGTAATAAATGGTAATGGGAAAGTTTCTCTAACTCTTAGACTCAAATGGTTCGAGTAATGAAGGAAATGTAGACTATTTACTTAGATCAAGATTGTGGTTTGCAATTAGAATGTTTATAACATTTTATAATGTTATTGGCCTTTGTTTAATGTATAATCGTAAGACCGTATGGATCTATAGGCAATTTTTAAGGTGGCTCTACCTGACTTAAGCTTTTGGTTAAACTTAAGTGGTGCTTTACTTGCCTCCTTTTTCCCTGATTGGATTAGAGTATATATATATTACTTCTTGGAAGTTGTATAATTCTGAACATGATTAAAATAGAGTTCTGATTTTCTCTGTTCCTTCCTCTAAGTTATGAAAGATAGTTGTTATAGGATTTCAAAATACGAAGGTACTCACTCTCTCTTGAAATTATAGTGTTCTCTTCTTTAGAATTCCTATAAGGAACTCTACTATCTAGTTATGAGATGACAAGACTGTTAAGAATAAGAGGGAAAGAAATTGTAAGTGGTGAGATCTTAACTTAGAAGACTCCTTTCATTTATTGGCAGTACCATTGTCTTGAATTTAAACTCATTTTGTTATCTCTTGTATAAAGGTAACCCTGTGGTTAGAATTTTGCATACTTATCAATGATTGAAAATTGGTATAATAGAGTTAATGGTAGTTTGTTGGGTGATCTTGCACGAGACAGTAATCTATCCTTTGCTTAAATTGTTTTATGCAAACCTGTTGGATGCTTACCTTAAAAAGGTTTTATTTATTTTTAATTGGAATGAACAAACATGATTGAAATTGTTCTTGGCCTTGCAGATGATTAGGTACATATGTTACCAAATGTCCTTTCTTCTTTCCTTGTATTATACAAATCATCTGAAATAGACTAAGTTGAAATTATGTCTGTGATTTGAATTAAGATATATAGTCATTTGAAAAAGGAAACTAGTGTGAGCCATGATTTTGGATTTGATGAAATTGATGTCATTTAAATAGGATTGTTTAATGAAAACAATTAGTGGAATGCAATTGTTTAAGGATTAGTGCTTATCATGCTCAGTTCACTTAACTGACCCGTGCTAGCAATTTTTGAGATGGTCATCTTAAGTGGTAAAGGTAGGTAGATCTGAAATGATGCACAGACTATTTAATCTGGTTTTTATGAAGAATTCTAACATGATTTTTCTAATTGTACTATAGAAGAAAGTTACTCTTTTGTTGAAGACTATTGTATTAAAACATGCCAAAGTGCATAGGTTGTAATTGTATAGATTTGGGAATAAATGAATTGGGTACATATTACTTATGTGGTTGTGTTCTTATTTGTTGAAATGATCATCTTTTATCTGTATGAATGAGAGTGCATTCTTACTATTATATACAATGGGATCTAGATGGATTCCCTAAGTAAGCCTTAGCTAAATATATGGTTGGGTACTTCATTTTTTTGGTTATTAATTCTTTACATCTTATGATTTTGGTAAAATTGTAAATAAGACCACTGCATTTTTAGGGAACATTGAGGTCGAACTAAGCCCTAAAATGTAGCTATAACTGGAAGAGTATTCTATTACTCTCCCAATGTTCAAATTCAAAGCAATGAAATTGATGGTTATAAATCACCATGTCTTAATGGTAATAAGTTTGATATGTTTCAGTATTTAAGGTTGTTACGAACCCTTGCTGGTTTAGTTATTTTTCCTAATGGGAAAACTTAGGGCTGTTGTCCTATTCTGAGGGTACAAGGTTGTTAGGTACCAATCAGCAACTTGAAACAATCTTAAATCTTATTAAAACTTTTCTCTTCGAAACTGAACCTAATTACAAAAGGTAACTCAAGAAGTGTGGGACCCAGGGTTAGGGAAGGCTACACAATTAGGAGGGGCTATAATCCAAATATAACTCAACATAAGTGAATTCTTGGAGGTATGTACATCTTTCTGAGGCTATTTCGTAGGATGTTGACACATGTCAATTGCAGGGTTGTACCTTTGAGAAGATTAGGATCTTCTCGAGGATACAACAATGAAGATGACATATGGCAACACCCTTCTGCATTGATCATTAAGATTTACACTCGAAACTTGATCAAGATTTCCCTTTGGGACTAGTTAGGACCATAGACAGGTTATGAGGTAGCCCTTTGAGACTCAGGGTACCCTGACACACAGGGTTAAAATTGGTTGACCCAGTATGTCATCTTACCCCTAGTCTTCAAGGGCATCCTTATAACGTGAAATATGATATTAACCCGATCCAGAGTGAAAACTTTGGGCAAGGGGATTGACAGAAGTTAGTATAAGATGTTCTATATAACATTGGAGTGGGGTGAAGGATGTATTCCAGATTGATGAGTATGTTGTCAAGGAATAAGTAACATGAACAGTATGTTTCAAATCTTTGTCCAAAGTATCGCAAGCTTCTGATTGCGTTGTCTTATGTCACCTAGTCTAAAGAACGTGATGCCGATGAATAATGGTAACAATTATTCAAATAGGTTCCTTTTACAGAGCACTCAGAATCCCGGATTAGGGAAAAGAACCATGAGAATGAAGTGTTCTGTTGAAAACACCAAACTCTAAGATACACATGAATAGATCTTTAGTTCACCGAGTCATGAAATGAATAGATCGGTGGTATACTGAGTCATTACAGTTGCATATGGTTATCTGTTATAAGAATGATTTTTATGCTTTGTGTGTTCTAAATTATGTATTTATAACTAGAAAACACTAATAAAAAAAAATCTTATTCTAAAGTATTAAAATGTGGATGTTACATCTTGGTATGAGAGCTGAAGGTTGCAGCTCTTGAACCTATTATGTCCATAATCTGATAAAAACTTGAATTTTCTTGTAATAGAAAATGGTTAGAACAAGGGGAAATGTTGCGAATAATGCTCCACCTAAGGAAGGGGTGGAAACAACCAAAAAACTTGATGAGATCCTTACTTCCCTATTAGACCCAAGAGATCATTTGGCTTTTCTTGAACAGCAAGTGACGGTAAATGAGGAGGACGATGAAGCTGGTAACAATAATCAGCCACTGCCTGAGGACAACCCCGATATGGGTGTTGGTAATAACAATGGAAATGTACCTGTCTAACTAGAACACAAAAAGGCCAGGATGGAAGCGAAGCTCACTAATGATATAAAAATGATAACTCCACCTAAATTTGATGGCACCACATTAGGAGATGGAGCTGAGAACTAGCTCAGTGAAATGGAGAAGTACTTTGCAATAAGAAACTTCTCAGAGGAAACCAAAGCTATTTGAGAAGCATATCAACTTTCCCATGAAGCATCTTCATGGTGGGACAGCCGTAAGGCTGAGCTAAATATTGATGAAACTAACATCACTTGGGATCAATTTAAAGGCTATTTTAGGAAACATTGGCTGCCATAAATTTTCTATGATCAGAAAATGAAATAATTCTAGAACTTGATTCAAGGGAAGATAACTGTAACTGAGTACTAGGAGAAGTTTATGAAACTCCTTAAGTACGTACCAAAATATCAAACTGACGAGAAGTTCAGAATATGGAAATTCATCGTGGGACTGAATCTCTGTGATTAGAGGAGAGGTTAATGTTCATAGCCCAACCACGATGGAAGGGGTTGTTGAAAAATTCATAAGTTAGGAACAAAAATTAAAGACTATTTCTGCTCATAAAGAGGAAGTGCGGAAGAAGATTCCAAACTCTTCTTCAACTTCTCTTGTACCCAAGAAAGGGGCCATGGAAAAATTTTTGCAACAAAAATAAGTTTTCAGTGGATGATAATAAGAAAATGACAATGAATAAGCCTGCTAGAAATGTAAGGGATAGTTTTTCCAAGAATTATAATAATGGGCAGAAGTCCTATGGAGGCCAACGTGATAATTTTAAGGCTGGAAGTAATTTTGAGCATAAAAAGGGACCTGTAAGAGGCTGCTATAATCGTGGCAAGGATCACTATGCAAACTAATGTCCTTTGAAGAAGGATGATCAGTAATCAGTAGCATAAGATACATGCTGCAGTAGTAGACAAGCAAGCTGAAAAGCAAGTGACACCTATAGAAGTTCCTAGTAAGTTATTTGGCATACATGTAACTATTCTTTTTGATACAGGAGCTACTGAATGTTTTATTTCTAGTAAACTCACTTCGAAACTTAAAATAAAAGTTGGAAAAATGGATAAATCTTGGACTATATAGTATGGTAATAAGTCAAAAGTACAATAGGAATGTTAGTATGTAAAAAGTAAATATTTGTCGTAAGTGGTCCGGTAATGACTTACCTAACTTGTCCACAGAAGTTGACCTCTAAGTAGCAGAAGTAGGGATCTACTATGATGTAGGAATTAGAAATATTATATTGGTAATAAGTTGAAAGGGAGTGAGGTCATAAATATTTTGTACTATTTTATTTGTAAAAAGTATATAAAATGTGGAACCCATGTGAAATGATAAGGTTTATCTTATCTTAGAAAGATAAGCTTACATGTATAGATCAAGAGTGTAAGGTATGGAATATGATTCGTCAGAGTGGATTATCAGCTATCCTATCTTAAAGAGGATAAAGATAAAGGATGTAGCCTATAATTCTATAAATAAAGATATTTTGCCACCCCCCTAATTTTAAAAGTCATAGAAGGAAGTAGTTGACTTCAGCAAATATTGTATGAGCTAAGTACTTGACCCTAAAGGAAGACCATACAGTTGTAAAGGATGCTGTCTGAAGAAGGCCATTAAGAGGTGTAATTGATACAAGTTTCTCCCATAGTCATTGGTGGATAGGAAAGTGAAGTCAATAACACTTGAAGTACCTACATGAGGTGAGATTGATTCAATTTCATGTTAATATTATAATTTACTCTGATATTTCAGATTTATGCATCATTGCTTCTTATCATAGTCGATGGTATTTACTTGTGTTATGTTTGTTGTTGTGTTTCTAGATTACTGATCCATCCAAGGCTAAAGTATATGTGCACTTAGCCTAATCTAAATCATAAGCACAACAAAGTTCCCGGTGAAGAGTTATCATAGTGCTTAGATATGGTGATGACATTAGTTACCCTCAATAGTTCACTAGAGAGTATAGAGTCATTGTAGATGCTCTAAATCATAGAATAGAACATTTCTGCTTTTCATGAACAGAAATGATCTCACATTGTAAAAATGAGCTGAACAGTTGTCCTTAGAATTAGGGTAGATTACTTTTAGCAAATAAACTCATCGATATAATCTGCCTCACTAAAAGATGGTTAACGTAAATAAGTTTTGGTTAATATCTCATAATGAAGGAATCATGCCTCCCTTTCACTAGCATACAAATACTTAAGTATATGTGACATTGTTTCTAAATCCTCTGAGGTAGAATTCTTTCACTAATATTTCATAATTGCCACCATTGCATCTTGTGAACATTAATTGGTGAGTTAGGAATAAACATAAAAAAGGTATTCCTTTCCATGACATCTTTGAAGGTGTAGAGGCTATCCAAAAACAAATGACAAAAGGATCAAAATAAAATGTGGTCACTCACCACCTTGGAGTGGGTCTAAGCGTGAGAATGAAATGACATATGCAACATGCTGGTTTTTTCACAATCATCATGATCATTACCGTAGTAATCAAGATTGTTAAAATGTAATAAGCATGGAATTCAAACTAGATAGCTTCCTGTGTAGAGTATTGAAACATGACGTTATCATTGGTAGTTGTTGAATATAACCTCACGATAGGAACGACACATTTTGTCACTTCAAAAATTCTTAGGATGATTCTCCTGTGCTAGCTAATATATTTCTGGATTTAACATTGTGAACATTACAAATGCAAGTACCAAACCTACATGGTGGAAGTATTCTCTACAGGGAACATCTAAATGACATCAAGATTTTGGCAAATACTTAGACCCGGCTCTATGGAATCTAAACCCCACTTTAGTTCTGTGAATCATCCGGAACCATGGATGGGTCTCTAAACAATACAGAGAAGTTACCTCCATATCAGGTCTTTCAAGGTATCTTATTTAGTGCATTGCAATTGATCAACAATATAAATGGGAACCCTATCTCCCTTGCAGTTGACACATCCCTATCAACATCACTTGAAGTCATTCTTCTGATTTCAATGGACACCTTTTGAAGGCACTTTATGGAAGGAAGTGCAAAACCGGTGGTAGATAGAAAAAATGTTGAGGATACGCCAGGTAATTGGGACTGAAGTCCCCCACTGTCCCAAATGGAGGCATGAATCTTGTCCTTTTATTCGATCTCATTCCTAAATCTACGTTGTTGGCCTACTATTTTGTTGTTGGGAAGCTGATGTTATGATGTTGTTTATTAGTGGGTTGACCAAAAGTATGTTTTTGGTAGATTATAGGTTTTTTTGTTGGTCTTATTGGCTATATCTTGAGTTATGATCACTTTTTGTAATGCTACCAAGTTATCACCTAAAATCTGGCTTGTGGGATCCTTTCGAAATTGTACGAAGGGTAATCAGTCCCATATCTTATCAAAAAACAATTTTCCACCTACTTTAAAAAAAATGCATGGATTAAGTTTGTACCATCCATTTATTTCCAAAATACTAATATTGTGGGAAAATATTGATGTACATGTGAATCTCATTAACTGGATTTTTTTGTAGGTCCAAGTACCCAGTAATTGTCGTGACTAAAATTTATTTTATATTTCCTTGTGAAAAATCACCAATGTTTAATTATTTAGACATTGATAAATACAGACATATGTAAGGTCATTCTAAAATGTGTTGAATGACTATTATTATCAGTAGAGAATATAATACACACTTGGGATAATATGGACAGATATTATCAATTTAATCTTTAGACATCACCTTTAGTGTGGTTGTGAACATAATTGAATCTATTGAGGTTAATATATGAGCTATTGTTAATATGAAGTGATCTTTTCCATGTGTTGATGTACATGCCAGTTTTGGGGAAAAAATTCATGTTAGGTTGAATCCATGTGTGTTATGAATATTTTCAATTATAAGGAAACTATTCAAAGCTATGAAAATAATTGATTTTAGTACATAGTAAGTCAAAGAATTGATTGCACTACAAGATATTAATCAAAGGTTCTATTTATTTGTACATAGTAGTCCCATCCATTAGTAGGGACATGCATGTAACACCTTGAACTGTTGTTACTTTCTCCTTTGCATTCAAGTGTTGATATGTGATTTCTCCCGTATGAGAATATGCTCTTTTGATTTTGGGAAGTCATGCTTGATTTGGATTATGCCTTTTTTGCTCTTGAGATATTTGATTGAATCTAGAATATGTTTGGACTACTTTTGTTTCTTCCATTTCTTCACATATTGAGTGCAATCTAATTTCAGGAAGATTGTAAACCTATCCTATCTCTATGACTCATCCTTGGATCAATCACATTGATCTAAGGAATGTTTTAAATATTATTCAGGATGAGCATAACCTGGTATCGACTTTTCAAGAGCCAAGTAAGTTTGAATGAGCTTTGAGTGTCCTATTCCGGAGGTTAACTTTGGCTGATCATGGTAATTAGAATCTATTTCTAGTTATCATAACATCAGGAAGGACCTAAACCTTAAGCCAGGTAAGATGTGTATGTTTCATATCTAAAGCTTAAATTACTTGATGCCAAACAGAATCTGATCTAGGAATGTTTTATCCTGTTGAACTCGATTACTAAGTGGACCTATTTAGTGGGACCTAGACTAGAATCAGTAAGGTTATTAGTTTTAAATCTAAACTATAACCTATTATTGCAAAGGTTGGTTAATCTAACCTAGTCCTAAAACTCTGTAGCTTGATATTACCTAAGGGTTATCTAAACCTAATCACTAAGGTAGGGTGGCTAATGTTATATCCTAAGGTGATTAAAATTAAACTCTACCTATGATCTAACCTAAGTCACTAACCTATCCTAAACTAGTGCTATGAATGGGAACCTAAAGAGGGTCGCAAGTTTTGGGCGGTAGGTTCATATGGCATTTAAGGGAAGGATAAGGATGAGACGACATGGAGTACTGCCAAGAGTTATCGGAGGTTGAGTTTGTTAGATGGTAAAGGCTTACGTGGCAGCATCTCTAAAAATGGAAACTGTTTGTTTATGTTAACATGGAGCATTCACCAACTTTGGCAGTGTGGTGGCAATGGAAAATAGGTGGGAGAAATAAAATTTTATGTAATTAATTTGCGTCAAGTCCTCGAGTGCCCAGATTCCTTTGGGAAGACATGCAAAGTGGAATTTTGTCTTGGTTGTTTCATGTTTTCCATGCTTTCCATTTTTCACTCTGCATGAGCACTGGTTTTTTGAACTAGCAGTTCTACTCTTCGTTGCATGGCAATTTTGAGAGTTTCAAATTTACTTCTCTTTTAGGGGAAGTATAAAGGCATGGAGGTAACAATATTTTGTTGTTTAAAATTTTGTGGAAGAAGAAGAGAAGGTGCGAGCACATTCAGAGGTCTTCTTCAAATTTTTTTAGTGACACTATTAGGCATGATAGGCCATAGCTGTTAAAATCTTGTTTTCCTTTAAATTTTCTCATTAGAACAACTTTGTTATGATGATATATGCATATTTTGATTTGGCTGGTAACAATGATTTGGGTTTTATGTTGATTTGGGGTTCTGGGTTATGTTTGGATCCTTGATGAAACCTACTTCATTATCCTTGTTTTCCATGCTATGAACCCAATATGGAGTTTTTCTTTGTGATTGGAAGTGTTGTAAGTTTTCTTTATCTACTAGAGATATTTGATTATAAACTAGCTCCATGAAAGAATGCGTGCTAGATGGTTATGTGTTTGAAAAACACCACTGTATTTATTCACTATTTGAATATAATTTTTGGATTTCGTGTTTGAAAAACACCACTGTATCTATTTACTGTTCGAATATAACTTTATTATTGATTGTTTGCTTTGCCATATGAACTCCAACTATTACTGGTCCATGTTCAGGAAATTAAGTAATAGAATTTGTGGTTAGAGTGTTAGCTTATCCAGTAAAACTCGACTGTTTTAGTTGCGTGAGTTGGAAATGTTGCTTGAAATCTAAACCTATACTTTTAGTTTAACGGGGTCTAAATGTTCTTACGAATTCAGGTTCTGTGAGTAAGGAATTATTCGGTGAAACTGTTGTTTTTGTGATTTTTACATGGATGTTAGGAACACGGTTATGTTCAAGGGAAAACGTATTTGGATAAGACCTGTAACTCCTAGAAAATTTGCGGATAAATTTTAGATCTACCTTAATGTAAATTATGTTTAATGTGTGGCTGAGGTATGACTGAATTTTACCCTGAGGTGACTATGAAATCTACTTCTCAAGGCCACATTACACAATGTCAGGAATTCTACTTTAAAAGAAAAACAATGACTTCAACGTCGTTAAGTTTATTTATGTACAGTTAATGCTTTTCTTTTGTAGTTGAAATTTGGATTGAGATGACCCATATGCAACAAAATGATTTATTTATTTTTGTATAGGAAAAGCATTTATAACTACCATGGTATGGGTAGGATGGCTTTGGGGCATTGTTGAATCTATATTTAGCTATCAATAATTAAATCTTTACATGCATTTTTGGTTTGGAATCTTGAAATGATATAACAACCTAGTCGTGCAACGGTTGGTATAATTAGTTATGATCCATGGGTAATAAGTGGTAATTGGAAAGTTTCTCTAACTCTTAGACTCAAATGGTTCGAGTAATGAAGGAAATGTAGACTGTTTACTTAGATCAGAATTGTGGTCTGATATTAGAATGTTTATAACATTTTATAACGTTATTGGCCTTTGTTTAATGTATAATCGTAAGACCCTAGGGATCTATAGGCAATTTTTAAGGCGGCTCTACCTGACTTAAGCTTTTGGTTAAAATTAAGTGTTTCTTTACTTGCCTCCTTTTTCCCTGATTGGATTAGAGTATATATATATTACTTCTTGGAAGTTGTACGGTTCTGAACTTGATTAAAATATAGTTCATATTTTCTCTATTCCTTCCTCTAAGTTATGAAAGATAGTTGTTATAGGATTTTGAAATACGAAGGTACTCACTCTCTCTTGAAATTATAATGTTCTCTTCTTTAGAATTCCTATAAGGAACTCTACTATCTGGTTATGAGATGACAAGACTATTAAGAATAAGAGGGAAGAAATTGTAAGTGGTGAGATCTTAACTTAGAAGACTCCTTTCATTTACTGGCAATACCATTGTCTTGAATTTAAACTTAGTTTGTTATCTCTTGTATAAAGGTAACCCTATGGTTAGAATTTTGCATACTTATCAATGATTGAAAATTGGTATAATAGAGTTAATGGTAGTTTGCTGGGTGATCTTGCATGAGATAGTAATATATCCTTTGCTTAAATTTTTTTATGTGAACCCGTTGGATGCTTACCTTAAAAAGGTTTTATTTATTTTTAATTGGAATGAACAAACATGATTAACACTATTCTTGCCCTTGTGGATGATTAGGTACATATGTTACCGAATTTCCTTTCTTCTTTTCTTGTATTATACAAATCATCTAAAATGGACTAAGTTGAAATTATGTCTATGATTTGAATTAAGATATAAAATCATTTGAAAAAGGAAACTAGTGTGAGCCATGATTTTGGATTTGATGAAATTGATGTCATTTAAATAGGATTGTTTAATGAAAACAATTAGTGGAATGCAATTGTTTAAGGATTAGTGCTTATCATGCTCAGTTCACTTAACCGACCCATGCTAGCAATTTTTGAGATGGTCATCTTAAGTGGTAAAGGCAGGTAGATCTGAAATGATGCACAAACTATTTAATCTGGTTTTTATGAAGAATTCCGACATGATTTTTCTAATTGTACTATAGAAGAAAGTTACTCTTTTGTTGAAGACTATTGTATTAAAACATGCCAAAGTACATAGGTTGTAATTGTATAGATTTGGGAATAAATGAATTGGGTACATATTACTTATGTGGTTATGTTCTTATTTGTTGAAATGATCATCTTTTATCTGTATGAATGAGAGTGCATTCTTAATATTATATACAATGGGATCTAGATGGATTCCCTAAGTAAGCCTTAGCTAAATATATGGTTGGGTACTTCATTTTTTTGGTTATTAATTCTGTACATCTTATGATTGTGGTAAAATTGTAAATAAGACCACTACATTTTTAGGGAACGTTGAGGTTGAACTAAGCCCTAAAATGTAGCTATAACTGGAAGAGTATTCTATTACTCTCCCAATGTTCAAATTCAAAGCAATGAAATTGACGGTTATAAATCACCATGTCCTAATGGTAATAAGTCTGATATGTTTGATTCTTTAAGGTTATTACGAACCCTTGCTGGTTTAGTTATTTTTCCTAATGGGAAAACTTAGGGCTGTTGTCCTATTCTGAGGGTACAAGGTTGTTAGGTACCAATCGGAAACTTGAAACAAGCTTAAATCTTATTAAAAATTTTCTCTGTGAAACTGAACCTAATTACAAAAGGTAACTCAAGAAGTGTGGGACCCAGGGTTAGGGAAGGCTACCCAATTAGGAGGGCCAGTAATCCAAATATAACTCAACATAAGTGAATTATTGGAGGTATGTACATCTTTCCGAGGCTATTTCGTAGGATGTTGACACATGTCAACTACAAGGTTGTACCTTTGAGAAGATTAGGATCTTCTCGAGGATACAACAATGCAGATTACATATGGCAACACCCTTCTGCATTGATCGTTAAGATTTACACTCGAAACTTGATCAAGATTTCCCTTTGGGACTAGTTAGGACCATAAACAGGTTATGAGGCATTCCTTTGAGACTCAGGGTACCCTGACACATGGGGTTAACATTGGTTTACCAAGTATTTCATGTTACCCCTAGTCTTCAAGGGCATCATTATAACGTGAAATATGATATTAACCCGATCCAGAGTGAAAACTTTGGGCAAGGGGACTAACAGAAGTCAGTATAAGATGTTCTATATAACATTGGAGTGGGGTGAAGACGTATTCCAGATTGACGAGTATGTCGTCAAGGAATAAGTAACATGAACGGTATGTTTCAAATCTTTGTCAAAAGTATCGCAAGCTACTGATTACATTGTCCTATGTCACCTAATCTAAGAAACGTGATGCCGATGAATAATGGTAGCAATTATTCAGATAGGTTCCTTGGAAAGAGCACTTAAAATCCTAGATTAGGGAAGAGAACCATGAGAATGAAGTGTTCTGTTGAAAACACCAAACTCTAAGATACACATGAATAGATCGGTAGTTCACCGAGTCATGAAATGAATAGATCAGTGGTATACCAAGTCATTACAAATGCATATGGTTATCTGTTATAAGAATGTTTTTTATGATCTGTGTGTTCTAAATTATGTATTTAGAACTAGAAAACACTAATAAAAAAAAATCTTGTTCTAAAGTATTAAAATGTGGATGTTACAGTTATACCTCTGTGCAAAATTATCTTGCTCATCTTCTACCCAAATTTAAATTCTCTCTAAAGATATTCGATATGCCATATGCATGTAACATCCTAACTAACAACTTAAAAAAAGGTCCCATCAACAGAGCCAAAAGAATTTCCTTAGTTTAACTCAAAGGCTCTATGTGCTGGCACCTCATTCAGACAGATCTAAATACTCACCCAAAGTGTGCACATCTACCAGATCCCTCCTTTTTATGATTGATAGGAAGTTAGCATGCATGTTCATTATGTTATCAAGTACTCAACTATTCATCTACAGATAATCATTCTAACCATAGTATCTTGGAAACATATATAGTAAGGAAGAAGAATAGTCTATATAATCACCAAGATTAATTACATCATTACAATACCATAATCAGAGATGTCAACAATCATTATCCAACCAAAATTATCCATTATAACCCATAATTCATTACATTACTAAATTTGAATACATATAATAGTCATTACATTAGTGTTTTGGACCATGCACACAAGCATTAAACCCTAAATATGTATCTAGGTAGCATTACTTTGTTAAATCATAGAGGAACTACTTCGAACAATAACCTACATTAGATATATATAGGGGTGGGTACTTTCACTTCACCACCTATGTACTCTCCTAATAATAGGTGTGCTCACAAAAATATCATGCATTGTTAGGCCCCTAAGATATTGGCTAAGTACAAAAGGATGCATAGGTGCACAAGGCCTAGTTGAAGAAAAGCGCACAAGGATAAAATGCACAAGGCAGAGTCTAGAGAAGGCTTTAAGGAAGCTTGTGGCACACACCTGGAACAAACCAAGGGTTCAGGACTTAACCATTTTTGGAATTTTATTAGAACACATGAAAAGCATGACTTGACTGTGCATGTGAAGTGGATAAGGTGTTAGCCTAGCAACAGGGTGGCCCAGGAAGGAGCATGCCTAGGGTAGAAGCTTCTAGAAGCTCATCATGGTAAAATATGGAAATCTCACGTCTAGAGGAGCATCCCTACATGGAGGACCACATTCAGACACTTGGCATTAGATCTGAGGCCACTGGAGGATGATTCGACAGCCTAGAAAGCCTATTTATACAAGCACTTGCAGAAGGAAAAACAACTAGATAAAGGGCGGAGCTCTGCAAAAATACTACAAGAACTCTGTTAGTTTGGGAAATTATGCTTAGTGAAGGATGTATTAAGGGTATGGGGTTATAAATTTATTTTGTGAGCCTAGTCATATGAGTCCATACGTAATGCATGACTGCATTTTGCTTCTCTGTAAAATTTGCAATGACTCCATGAATATAAGGAGGTTACCAGTTTACAATGAATATGAACATTGATGATTCTAATGCATAGATCTTTTTCAGAATTATTTTGCATTTATATTTATGTTTAAGTATGAGTGTTTATACAACTTCTTTCAGTTTTGGTATAAGCTATCCATTATGTTAAGCATTTTCTATCTATAATGATTGCAAGGATCTAGAAGCTGTCCTGATCTCTATGTTGCTTATATGTTTTACTCCTTCAAAACCACTAAATATGGATCATAGATGATGTTTCCCACTAAAAATCACATAAAAGAGAGACTCATCTCCCATGCATGCCTCAAGTTAGTTCTCAAATCTACTGGGTGATAGGTCGACGTGCATGGGGTACATTTATTTTGTGATAAGGGTAAAAATGATTACATCTTGGTTCCATTGTCGGGACCTCTTTTTGAAGTTGTAGTGGGAAATGGCATACATCATGGTCTAGGTAATGAGTACTGACAAAACATTTTAACTCTGGAAAGTGTTGAATCATGGTTCAAGAGCACGGAGGATGAGTTTTCTCAGAGATTTAGCACTGGACCTGTGTTTGATGCACATAAATGGGTAGAAGAGAACCTCTACCATGATTTATATGAAACATTTTTCTATTGTTTCCCAGTAGGGCTATATGAATGGCTCTCAGCGTATGTGTCCAAATCAATCTAGTATTCTATATCATACATGTGGACCCAAGAGGATTACTATAGGCTGTAGGATACATATCTAACCTAAACTCGTGTTGTGGATCATTGGTGGGAAGGTGTGTTGACTAGCTACACTTTGAAGTACGCAATTTCCACATACTCTTGCCTGGAAGTTGTTGAGTTTGAATTTATGTGGGATCTCAGAGGATCATTTCTACATGTTAACCCTCTGGCAATGAAGATCCTAGTCATTACTTTGGGCTTAGAGGCATTTCCAATGGCCGGATAAACCATTTTGAGCACTGAACGAGGGAGCTAGGGTGGAGGAAGATGGCAGATATTAGGATAGAGAAGGAAAGGGAAGAGAGATGGTTCAAGTATAGTGAAGCACATGAAAGGGATATTACTAGATGATGCGAGCCTGCAAGTGTGATGGATCTATGGAGAAAGATGTTGTGGGAAGGAGTTGAGGTTCACGCAAAGGACATGGAACTTGAGAAGTTTGTGTTACCCCATCTTGGCAATCATGTAAAAGAGACCCCTTCAACTTCTGATAAGAGTTCATCATATGGAGAAAGAAGATTCATTGGCACATATCTGAACCTACCTAGTGACCAAACCCTGGTGCTTGGTTTTCCAAAACAAGGAAGAAGTATCATTGACCCAGTTGAAATCAGTAGAAATGACAAATCTATGCCTAGGAGGTACAATTTTTCAGTTCCCACTTCTATGGCTACACATATCCCCATATTTGGAGGAGTCTTTGAAAAAGGAGAAATTATACAAGCCTTGGGTCTTGCATCTAGAAGTGGCACAGGGTGCAATAGTGGTAGTGGGGCATTATCAAAGATCGTCAGTGCACAGTTCAGTGGAACCTTGGGGGCACTTGGGACAAATCCTATAGGACCTGGTGGACCTAGTGGTTCTAGTGGATCTGATGGATCAAGAGGTATAGGACCGTGTGGACCTGGTGGATCCGGTGGTGGAGGGAACACCAGGGAAAACCAAGGCTTTGGCTCAGGAGGACAAGGTCCCCAGTCACCCCCTCAGGTATTCTTTGAGATGTCATTACACTTTCCATATTATAGAGGTATTAAGGATGTTGTAGATCATGTTCACAAATATGAGCTGCTATAGCATGTAAAGGGGATCACAACCTCACAGTGGAAGGCTATTAAATTAGCAATAACCTTGTAGGGATGTGCACATAGCTGGTATAGGAAATATGACCCCCATCAAACGGTGGTAGATTACACTGCTTTAAAGAATTATTTCTTGGCATAATTCCACATCCCTGAGTTTAAACAGAAAAGCATCAGCACCCTAAAGGAAATTCAACAGGTAATGGTAGAGAGTGTGTAGGAGTATGATGTGTGCTTTAAAACTCTCTTGTCTAAGTTATCATATGATATTCACCCTTCACAGCATGCTCAATGGTTTTTTGGAGGATTGATCACCCCTTTTAGAAGGGCCTTATCTCATAAAAAGTTCATGGACCCACTTGAAGCATTGGAAGTTTTTATGTGCATTGAGGATGTTGGCAATATTGATACTAGAGTTATCCCATTCCTGAAGGCTCAAATTTCTGCTATGGCTAAGCAGTTGGAGAAATTGTATGCAAATTCAGCCCATGAGACTCCCAGTGGTTTATGGTGCACAAACTATGAAGTAGAGGGGCATTTTAAGGGTAGTTGTCCCTAGAGAGAAGTACGTGCTGTGACAGTAGATTGTGAAATTTGTCATGGGGACCATGATGTAAGTAGGTGCCCCTTGTTACAATGTGTAATCTAAAAGAATGTATCTTGCTACTATAAAATTTTCACTTCTATAACCCATGATACCAAGGATTATAGGCTCATTGATTAGATCCATGAGGCCATTGATCATGGGGTGTTCCAAACCAACATTACCAATAGTTCTAAGGGTGATGATTGCCATTATGAGGAGCACGCAGATGGTGGCCCATGTGGAAGGGGATTTTACAGAGGATTGTGTGGTCATGGTAACCGCAGAGGAGGAAGGAGTGAGTTCCCACGTGGGACCTTTTTTAATTACATGTCTACAAAACATTATAAACGGGAGTACCCAGATCTTTTGTAGTGCTCATGGTGAGGAAAGAAGCATAAGTATGAGGAATGCCTGAAATTTTTTGAGCACATGAATCGGTAGCAATGTAAAGACAAGGTCACTGTAATGGTAAGCATCAAGAAGACAAACACATAATGGATGTCGTAGGTGACACATGATGCAGGATTAGAACCTATTTTAGTAACAAAAAGAGTAGAGGCTACATGTGTAAAGGAAATACCAAGGTAGAGGACCCTAGTTTTAATAGAGGAAGTAGTTCATGGGAAGTACCCAGACCCCATGCATCAAAAGGAAGTATAACAAGATACCATGGATGTCATTTGGAGTTTACAGTAGTTGTGAAGCTTGGAAAAAGTAATTGTGGACCTGACCTTCTGTTAAGGATTGATTCAGGGGAGGATGCACAGAGTATTGAAGAGGATATGCCAGAGACACAACTGTTTAGGTTGCGGCGTGCACCCTTGGACTTGGAGGAGATTGCGGTATTCCTAAAAGAAGGTGTACTGCCAAAAGAGATGAAGGCACTAAAAACAAATCAACTAGCTATATGCATCACACCCTACATGTTGATCAATGGGGACTTATACAAGTTAGGGCATGATGAAGTTTTGTGTGGATGTGTACTAGAGCATGAGTGTCTTGTCATCATCGAGGAATCACACGGAGGAAGTGCGGGTGGACATTATACAAGCAATGCCACCACTCGTAATATTTTCATGGCAAGATTATGGTGGGAAACTCTGTATAAGGATTGAAAAGACTATTGTAAAGTGTGTGACCATTGTCAGCACATTGGCAAGCTAGGAAAGAGAGATGAAATGCCTTTACACCCTATCCCTAGTGTTGAACCTTTCGAGAAATGGGAAATAGAATTCATAGGCCCTATTGCACCAACACGTAGGACTAGATCACTCTATGTAATCACTTGCATGGATTATTTGACAAGGTGGGTAGAGGTAGCTCCAAATAAAGACTGCACAACAGCCACAATGGCAAGATTTTTATGGAAGAACATTATCACAAGGTATGGATGCCCTTTAAGTTTAACTAGTGATAGTGGTACACATTTCTTAAATGAGACCGTGAGGATCCTGTTAGCATAATTCATGGTAGCTCATGACAATACTACCCCTTATCACCCACAAGCAAATGGGACCGCGGAAGCATTTAACAAAATACTGAGTCATACCCTGACCAAACTTTGTGATGTCGGAAGACAATATTTGGATGACAATGTATCAGCCATATTATGGGCTTACAGGACAACTTATGAAAGGCTGAAGAAAGCCACACCATTTCAATTGGTGTTTGGCATGGAAGTCATTATGTAAGTTTAATTCATGTTACCTTCTCTATGAATAGCATGCGTAGGAGGGTTGGCTGATGAGTAAGCACTAGAAGAAATAATTGGAAAACTAATGAAGTTGGATGAGAGACGATCACTCACCAGGTGGAGCCAAATAGCAGAATAAGAAAAGGAAAAAGAATGGAACAATCGCCACATCAGAAACAAGAAGTTTGAGGCTAGGTAGATGGTCTTACTATATGATTCTAAGTTTCTATGCCACCTTGGGAAGTTGAAGGTCCATTGGATAGGTCCCTATAAAATCTCGTACATACTTGACTCAGGCGCATGCTAGTTACAAGTGGTAGATGGAATGAAATTTCTTGGACACTTCAATGGGAGTAGGCTGAAGCCCTACTATAAATAAGTCTTCTTGGTGGTTGTAAATAAGGTAGTTTTGCCAGTTATTTTAGAATTTCCTTTATGCATTTCTTTTCTTGTGTTTCCCTTTCATTTTGTTGCTTTGTTTTGCACCTTGGGAACTGATAACCCTTATTACTCTTTGAGGATTTTTGAGTACGCAGAGAACCGTGCATCATTTTAGTGTGGGATGTAGTAATGTGAAGGAGAGTGTGGGTAAAGTGCCTAGGAAGTTGTGTTGAAAAGCCCTGTTGAATGGCCCTATTAAAAGAGGTGCATGGAAAGAAAAGATTGAAAAGGAGGATTGGTGTCAAGATAAGGCTACTCTCAGAACCCATGTACAACAGAAGAAAAATTGCATAAGCAACACGAGGTAGGTGAGAGAAAAAATCAGGATAGAAGAAGTGCCTTCGGTGCAGGTGATGTGCATGCAAGATTCTCTTGTCTAGATGGATTGGTTGTGCACCAGAAGGTTGGAAGATTAACCGCACATGGTCAGGCACGTGATTTAAAGTGCTAAAGTCAGGCTTTGTTTGAAATATATGCATTAAATGTAAAAAGTATGGGGGTAGGTGAAGAAGCATTTAATGCTTGAAAAAGGTAAAAACTATAAAAATATGGTCGAGGAACTTCATTATTCACTTTGCGAATAAGGAGAAAGAAGATTTTTTTACATTTTCGTAAACTAGGGCTTCCAAAAACTGATCCGTGTGAAGAAAAAAATTCAAAGAAATTGAGCGTGGGTGACTAGTGTAGATCTGTGAACCAGAAAAAGAGGGATTTCAAGGGCATAAAAGAGTTTTGAGAAGGCGTCAGCTTGTGAAAGGATTATCCCAACTAGGGTTTGAGGAACTAGGGCATGGTTTTAAGGAATTTTCTTCATAAAGTTTGGATCTAATGTGGGGAAGAGTGAAAGAAAAGAGCTACATGAAGTGATTAAAGTAAGAAGTGAACCTATAAAATAGCACCTAAGAAATTATTTAGCACACCCAAGAAGGGAAAGGGCAAGGGAAAATAACAAGAAACTGAGGCAAATACAAATGAAGAGTGGTATGAAGAAATGCAATACCTAGATGGAGTAATGCTAGGGAAGGAGTGGGAGTCCCATCTAAGGAACATGTCTGTAAATGACTATAATCATCATATAAGCATGATCGAGAAGGAGATAGCACTGGAGCTAGTGCACCTAACAAATAGAAGGACACAAGAGGGCTTGCCCATCTATAACGATGACGTGAAGGTCAAGTTGGAAAAGGTAGGGCTATTGCAACTCTTTGAGTTACCTTTCTTTGGGAAGCTTGAGCACCTTTTATCAATGGCTGATGTCACGCGTGCATGAGGAATACTTCCATTTCCCAGGGTGCAAGATGCGCATTACCCCTCGACTCATCTCACATTTCATAGGCCTCATCTGTGAAGGAGATAGTTTGGAAGATGACCTAGGCAATAAAGAGGCAATTAAGGAGACTATCACTACCTACCCGTACAAAAGGGGTCAAGATATTATGATATAACAAACATCAAGGACCCAGTACTGAGAATGGTTGTGCATTTGGTGACCAAGTTAAATTTCCAGGAAAGATGGACCCAGGTCAATAAACCATGGTTACATGTTTGTAAGAAAATATCAGAGGGCACCATCTACAACTTTTCTGCATTCATCGCAGATGAGATTGTAAGCTGCATGAAGGAAGGAGATAGGATCCTATTCAGAATTTCCTATTGATAATAATTTTTTCATAAATTGGAGTACCTGATGCATCAGACAAATTTGTATGGGAGTACCCAGTTGAGGACCCTTCACCCGTAAAAAGATTTGAAAAATATGCATGTGACTCCATGACAAACGTGCACAAGGCACGCCTAGAGAAATGGTACACGTGCCTAAAGAACGCATTCAGGGCAGAATGGAGGATTCCCAAACAACTGCCAGTGGCCACCAAAGGAGAAGAATAATTTGTTGTGTACTAGCATTTCTTCCTGAGCAGGTTCAAACTGACAAATGAGACATGGAACCCATGGTACAAGCTCCCTTTCACCTTCACAACTCAATACTTCTAAGTGAGGGTAAACAAGTTCAAAGAGTCCAAGAAGCTAAAAATGGACCTCGGTAATCTGGACTAAGAGCACAGGGAAATGTGTAAAGGATTGGTCTACCCTAAAAAGCATACGTACATGGAGAGGTACTTGTCGCATGAAATAAAAATGAAAAATCCCATGACCTTGCCCATTGTAGAAGGATCCAAGGCATGTGGATACCTCCACATAAGACCCAAATTTAAGAAGGGCACATATTTGGAAAATGAGGTATCTAAGCCTGGGGATCCAACTGGCAGGAAGAAACCCATGCCCAAGCAGGTGGAAAAGGAGTCAGAGAGGAAAATACCAAGTTTTGGGGAAACACAAGTAATATGCTCCCCTGGGACAAGTGTTAGGACAAGCATGTATTCACAAAAGAAGAGGCCCTTAGTCAAAGAAAAGATTCCAGAGAAAGAAAATCCATTAGACAAGGAGTCCTTGGGAGAGGAAGAAACAGATTCACCTACACTGGAATCCCCGATTAGGAAGAAGCATAGACTAGAAGAGGAGACCACCTCAGAGGATACAAGAAGTTTGGACAAGCACATAGGTGAAGAGGAATCTAGCAAAGAAGATGTCAGTGGGGAAGGTGAGCTAGAAAAGGAACAAGGGCCACCTATTTTCAATGTACATGATTTGAATGAAGAAGGAAGATAAGAGGAGCAGGGGTTCCTTTTCATACGGCACAAGGATAGCTAAGAAGGGAGAGGCACCCAAGACATGAGAAGTGAGGGAGATGGAATGCAGACACAAAAGGCCCCAAGCCTTATGGTGGAGCATATGCCCAAGGTTGTAGAGAGAAGAAATCAATTCTGTTGAGACCTTAGAGGAGGAGAAGTTGAAGCACAGTATTGAGCCAATGTTAAACGAGGAGGAGGAAAGCGTGGAAAAGGACCACGGCAGCACTAGGGGCCCCATTTCAATTGTAAGTATTCCTAAGGGCACGTGCACAGGAGGAGAAGCCAAGGATGGGTTACATTGATGACCCCAGCAAAGTGTTTCATGTGTGGTTCCAAATCATGATTCTGGCAAAAGAGCTTATAGCCATGTCATCTTTTGAAAAGGAGGCTACCTACCCATAGATGAGGAAGATGGTCTCATGAGCAATTGAGTCCCATCTTGACAAACTGGAATTTGAGGTAAGCCATGGGGAAATAATAACATTCTAAGGGCCAACAAAAGATAACCCCATGGTGAATGCTCAGAAAATCTTGGGTGAACATTTCTGCAATGCGCTGAATAAGGTCTCTATTGAAATCAAGGCTAGACTCTTCAGGCGGAATGATAGAATCAAAGATTTGGAGGAGGACCTAAAGAAGAAAGAGGAAGAACTAGCTGCAAGGGATAAGGAGCTTAGCTAGCAGAAACTAATCAGTGCCAAGTTACAATGGGAGCTAAAAGATGAGAAGGCCAAGGTGGGAGCAATATACAAGAAGGTGGAGGCTATAAATAATGCTATAGTATTGAAGCATCTAGACCTAGCACCCTCCGCATAGAAATACGGATCTACTTTGGGATGCCTAGAGTATTGAAAAAGATTCCTCACCCTGGAAAGGAAGTCGTTTTCCTTCGAATCTGTAGAAGTGGCCATGCACTTGGAGAAGGAAGATAAATTAAAGGTCATGGTATTCGTAGTAGAATACAACAAGGTTCTTACTAATATAAATGTCACTTTCGAGACTACTGAGGCCGCATATGACAATTACGCAGATAGAGACAAAGTGGGAGGAATCTTGGTTGCCACTGATGAAGCAAAACTCAAGGAGTTATAGGAAAAGAATAAAGGGAATAGGGTAGAAAGGGAAATAATCCTTGCCGACGTTGAAATAAAATTTGAAGCCATTGAATCCTTAAGGGGTTCAATTAAAAACTGGTTGAAGGAACTATACCCGAAGATTACTTAGAGAATGGATTCGTTGGATGATGTGGGAAAAGAGTTATAGAAAATTACCAACACCATAAGCACACAAGGAAATGGGATGCGTTTTGATGAGGTGAGCACCCTGGTTGGCGACCTTTGTTAGAAAGCACAAAACAAAGTCGATTCCTAGAACAAGTTGGAGGCTGACTTGCAAAAGGATTTTCCTAGCCTCTTGCACTGACTCCATTTCCTTTTCTTTTTCCATATTCTTTCATCCCCTTATTCTTATCCCACGATGTAATTCCACCATATTATTTCCTTCTCTGGAGAATTTTTCCTGTGGATGGATAACAAGCGTAGTGTGGGGTAATGTTGGGCCCCTAGGATATTGGCTAAGTACAAAAGGGCGCATAGGCACACAAGGCCTAGTTGAAGAAAAGCGCGCAAGGATAAAGCACACAGGGCAAGGTTTAGGGAAGGCTTTAAGGAATCCTATGACATGTGCATAGATAGAACCAAGGGTTCAACACTTAGCAATTTTATTAGAACACGTGAAAAACATGACCCGAATGTGCATGCGGAGTGGATAAGGTGTTATCCTGGCAACAGGGTGGCCCATGAAGGAGCATGCCTAGGGTAGAAGCTTCTAGAAGCTCATCATGGTAAAATATGGAAATCTTGGGCTTGGAGGAACATGCCTGCATGGAGGACCACATTCAGACACTTGGAATCAGATTTGAGGCCGTTGGAGGATGAGTTGGCAGCCCAAAAATCCTATTTATACAAGCACCTGTAGAAGGAAAAACAACAACTAGATAGTGGGTGGAGCTCTGCAGAAATACAACAAGAACTCTGTTAGTTTGGGAAATTTTTCTTAGGGAAGGATGTATTAAGGGTATGGGGTTATAAATTTCTTTTGTGATCCTAGTCATATGAGTCTAGACATAATGAATGATTGTGGTCTGCTTCTCTGTAACATTTTGTAATGACTCCATGAATATAAGGAGGTTACTAGTTTACAATGAATATGAAAATTGATGATTCTAATGCATACATCTTTTTTAGAATTCTCTTGCATTTATATTCATGTTTAAGTATGAGTTTTTATAAATCTTCTTTCTATTTTGGTATAATCTATCCATTATGTTAAGCATTTTCTGTCCGAAGTGATTGCAAGGATCTAGAAGAAATCATGAGCTATATGATTATTGTATGTTTTACTCCTTCAAAACCCCTGAATATGGATCATAGATGATTTTTCCCACAAAAACGAACATAAAAGAGAGACCCAGCTCCCGTGCATACCTCAGATGAGCACCCAACTCTGGTGGGTGATAGGTCGTCGCACATGGGGTACCTTTCTTTTGTGATAAAGGTAAAAATGACTACATGCAACCTTTCTTTTATATAAAATAGCCATGCTTTCAACACTTGCATGCTTTTACAATGATAGATAATAATGGATTGTCCTAAATATAACCTTAATTTAATCTTAGTAATATCATTATCCATGCGTGTTCTTTTTTCCATAAATAGCCTTTGCTTAATAACCACACACCAGGTTTACACAGAAAATATTATTCACAGAATAATAATTCACCTTCTATATTATAATGTGAAGCACTAATCAAGATATTCATAACATCCCCCCCCCTTAGTGTGAACATGGTAGAAAAACATCCACACGCTCCTCTACAGTATGCTCACCCCTGTGGCATGTCCAAATCTGTGACTCATGAAATTGATCCAAAAGAAAGGCTCTCTCCTTCCATGGTTTTAAACAGGTTTATCAAAAACCTTGATGTGATAGGAACCTCATCAACTTTCCACCTCGTACGGTTTTCTGGATCCTCCCACAAACCCTTTCAAGATCCATGAAATGACTTACTTTGGTGCTATTGTTCATCACTATGCTTATACATCAGGGAATAATGTAAGAAACACAACTTGCATATTACAAAACCACACAATAGAAGATATACTAAAAATATTTCACATTACTTCCTATAAGAATCGTAATGTTCTTAATCGTAGTCTCTATCATTGATCACTACCACTTGATCTCGAACAACATAGAAAATTGCCACTGCCACTGGAATATTTCCTTGACTAAGTCATTTTGGGTGTAGAATGGGAATGGAACATTGGTATGTATTCCACCACACGATGTGAAATTCCAAATAAGAAATCAGAAATGGAAAAATGTATTGTGTTGTATCATACTAATTGGATCTTTTTTTCTTGATCTTGCTGCACATGGTCACCATTATGGGTGAACATATTCACCAGCTGACCATCTTCCAAGGAAGTACGGTAGTCAGAGGATCTCCATATTTTTATACTCTCTTATAAATTTCTTTTCCAGCATTAATAATAAAACACACCACTCAAAGCAACAGGAACACTGCAAACTGAAGCACACTAAGAAAATGGAAACCACACTGAAAATCATATACTCACACCATAAATATACCACCATAGCTTCTGCACGGCACCATCATTGGTGACTGACGAGAGGTCGATGTTTGACCTCCTTCCTTTGTTGCCTCCTTCCTCCATCAGTCTGCTGCCAACTTAGCTGAATATGTCTTTGAAGCTCATCAATTTTCACATTGTACTTTATTTTGTCTCTCCCCCGTAATGTGAAAGCAATTATTTTTGTACATCGGGTAATACCGAAAATGCATCCGTGATGATTTTTTATTATTATTTTTACAAACTTTGACAATGACTCTTTTGATGAATTTTGACGACACTCTTTTGACAATAACATGACTTTGAAAATGACAACTTTTGACTCTTGAGATATGATGAAACTGACAATACTATATTAAACATAACTAAATATGGGAGAGAATATCTCCAGTGGAATGGAAAATCATACCAAATCTGATCAAACTCGATGGATGTAATTCGGTGTTGAATTCTATAGGCTGACACTCATCATATATTGGAAAACTCGTAGCTCGATGTGTATTTGGATCTTCCTAAACACTAATATTTGAAAGTGATGGCAGTGAATACCAAATCAAGGGAGCTTATGAAACCTTTGACTGATTTGTCTCCCTACATGGTAGAATGCAAGCTATCAAGTGTTATTTTAATGTAGCATTGATATCTCGAGTGCAAAGAATGTGATACGGCTGCTGATGTAGAGGGATCTGTAATTAATTTTTTAGCTGGAGAATGCACTGTATGATGATGAACTGGCAATGTTTTGACATCCTTCAGATATATAACTAAGACTTGAAAAACATGAATGGTGTCTAGATCAATGAAGTGAGGTATGTCCATGTGTCCACTTGGTTATCCACACATCAATTCAACAGGGTCAAAGATGTCAACTACTGGAAGATCTCGATCAGGAGGGGTGACCATGAATTTGATAATGCCCTTGAGAAAAGATTCAATATTCCATATTATAATTTAAAAAACACAATCCGCTCTGATACCAAATAATAACCACACACCAGGTTTGCACAGAAAATATTATTCATGGAATAATAATTCACCTTCTATATTATAATGTGCAGCACTAATCAAGATATTTCTAACATTTCTTGACCACCAAGTCATCATGTTTTTATCCCTTGCATGTTCAACACTCAACCCTACTTTTCCTATTTTGAGCTTTAGCTTGTAAAATTATTAAGTTCTTATTCCTTCTTCCTTTGCATGTGAAACCCCATCCACCAACTTATGCCTTCAGTGCATACTCCCCTTGAACATTACCTATGTTCCCTTGCGCGCACATCCCCATGTGTATTGACTATGTATCTTATGGGTACTTAGCAGTTTCCCCTACTAGCACCTTAACTTTTCTCTATGTAACATCCTCATTTTAAGACTTTAGAAACAAGGAAAAAAAATTATCTTTCATAATGTTCTATGTTCTAAATTAATATAATGTATAACACACATTCTATTTCCAATCCATCTCATAACAAAAAACCATATACAACTGTAAATGACTTGGTGAGACACTGATCTCTCATTCCATGACTTGGTATTAAACCGATCTCTCATGTTAACTTAATAATGTGTGTACTATGTATACTTGGTTCCTTTACCCTTTTTAGAGTACCCAAGTGTTATATCTAAGAATCCTATCTGAATATTTTTTAGTGATATCCATTTGAAATCTTGCATCTTAGACTAGGTGACATAGGACAACACAACCAACATCTTGCAATACTTTGGCCAAAGTTTTTAAACATGTTTACATTCCTATACGTCATACTCCTCTAAAGGAATATGTCCCTCATCACATTTGTTTTGTTATCTAGAATGGTCTTTCCTGACTTCTGTTAATTCAATCTAATTCAAGGTTTCACACTAGACAAGGGCAAAAACATGCACTAGTGTGGAAGACTAGTCATGGTGACTAAGGATACATAGACATACTCAATCGACTTACGTTGATTGGGTGTGTCTAGTTACCCTAAGTCAACATGAGTTGACCTCAACACTAGATCATGTTTCTATATCTGTTTAGGGTGGGACCGTGATTCATTCTTCCACTTATGTCAATCAAGTTAATCAAACTAAGTGGGGTGTTGAGGCATAGCAGGCTACATCATAGTATCCTCGTAATGACCCCTATCATTATGAAGGTATTATGTCGTAGTTTCTATGTTATAACATCCAACTAAGTTTCCTCAACTAGACTAACATACTTAATATTATAATTTTATCAACCCAATTAATCATTATCTTAAAGATTAATGATAACAATGCTTTAAGAGTCAACTAGCATCATATAACCTAAAAATGTTACAAGATGAAAATTACACGAGAGGTAGGTATTTAGATAAAATCTACTTTCCTAACCATTATGAGTACATGCTTATGTTTATCTTAATCTTACCTATCTATTTCATATGGCAACATGATTGAACTTAATGTTATGAAAGTGTGATCAATAGACCTTTTACTTCAGTTTTAGCCTGTAACAAGCTTATTGAAACTTTACTTTAGACTTCACAATGCTGAAGTCTAAATCCTTGTATTATCCTTTTTAAGCATTCCTATTTCAATTATAGAAATTTTTGTAAGGAAAACACAAACAACCATCCTCATAATTTAATCATAACATCTAACAATATCTTAAATAAATATCTTTGTTAAATTAGAAGGAAAATATCATTTCTCCTTTAACAAGGACTAATGTCCTAATTATGAAAATAGATCACATATAATTAAACACAACAAATAATTCATAATCATTTATATAATTCAAACATATTCATATTTTTACTATTCAAGTATCCACTCAAGAGTATCAAATTAGTTGTGCTCTTTCACTAGAAATTAGATCAAGTACTAAAGCAGGTTCTTAACCAAGAAGATGATTTATTATAAGATTTAATAAGTTTCTTAATCCCATATCACTTAAATACCTAGATGCCCCCTTCATGAATGATATTACTTAATAATATATCACAATTTATGCTAATTAAGGTACCATAATAAAGCAGTAATCAACCATCATCAAGCCATTCATTTATCAGAAAGGGAGTGATCCACTCACTGAACTTAGGAATATTTTAGGGATTACAAAATTTCATTGCATTAATATAAAACTAGTTTTATTACATCTTCTTTTCCCGACAAAAGTACATTTCAAGTAATGTCACTACATAATCATCATAATAAAGAGACAACTTCTTTATTAAAATAGATGTAAATTTCTATATGTCTTTCCCCTTTCATATTTTATGAAATCCATCTACAAAATTGTTAGCACAAGTCAATTCATATGAAATGAGCATGATAAGCGCTATAACATTTAAAACATTGTGATTTTATCTAAATGTTTCATAAAAAGAACCATGTTGTTAATGAAACAGTTTCAAAATCACAAATAAATATTAACAAAAATACTTTCCAAAATATAACAAATTAAGAAGGAGAGAGAAAGATCATAGAATCAACAAGAAGTAATATTTAAGTAAGAACTAATTAAATCAACATAATTAATTCTATCTCAAACACCAATATGAACTCATTGCAACCTACTAGTCATCTAAACAAAAGTATTAAAGAAGGAACAAATTGATATTTTTGATCCTCATCTTATCTTCTTAGTCAAGTCTTCAACTTAAGTTCTTTAACTCAACCTATTATGTCTTTTACAGAAGAAGTGCAAAGATATAAACAACTACCTTTTTGTAACAAGTATATTGTTTTGTTATTCAAAATTTACCCTAAATAATAAATAAAAGATCAATAAAAAATATAAATACATTCCATCAAACAATCTTACCTATCTCAGGCTCAACGTAGATTCTAAGAATTAGATTTTTCAAGAACAAGTCCCAACACTAAAGGTGAGAAAGGTTTAATCAATTACAAACAAGACACTCACAGTTCAAGTTCTCAAAGTCCTACATTCATATCCAAATTCAAACTCAAAAGTAGAAGTCATATTAACACCTTGCAATCCTCGAACATCAACAAATATATGTTTATTGTTTTCACAAAGAAGAACGGGCTATCATCTTAAATAACACATAATTCAAATCAATCAATCCCAATTAAAGGAAAGGAATAGGAGAACTAAAATTTCAGAACCATCTCAAGACCCAAATCATTCCCACAGAACAATATTACCCTCCAATACATTTTTATCATGGTCAAGGAAACACTATGACCCAACACAAAAATTCAAGTGCATTAATATATTCCAAACAAAATAAGACTAAACTTCACTTAAGTGGTAAAAATACCATGCAAGAAAAAAGTTACGAAAGAAGAACTCTCAGACCTTATCGTGAACCACCCAAAACTTCAAAGAGACTCATCAACTAAAAGTTTGAAACTGAAAAAAGGAGAGTAACCAAGTAAATAATGGAGTTTACATCCTCTCAAGAAGAATATCATGGTTTATTCAAACCCCAGACTCATTATTAAACATTTATAAGTCAAACTACAACTTAAAACACTCCATACTTTTGTTACCTCTTTCCCAGGTTAACCCATGAAGATTGTCATTCTGATTTATTCAGCTATGAAAAGGAAGAAAATACATGTCCTTACAACAACTGTTCCAACCGAGAAGGAGTGTAATTACGACCAATAAAGATGACAAGTAAAACATAATAGTTTCCCTCAAAGAGAATCACACTTCCAGTACTAGACAAGCTTTGAATACCAAATACGATCAACAAAAATCTTACCTATAACAAAAACGTAGCCCATAATAGGTAATAATAAATGATTCTGTTTCAAAATTAACGGAAATCTATAATTATACATAGGTATACATTCTTACTCATTCTCCCATGAAAGATACAATTTACCACACATGGGTTCTATAAAAGAATAAAACTTTTGCTATAGCTCCCATTTCATGGAGAGGATACATATATTCAAAACCAATAATAACACATCTAAATGATTCCAAAAGTAAAATTAAAGACATGATATCATTTACCATTATTGTTGTTTTCTAGATACTATCAACAAGAAACCAACCCAAAACGATGAACATAAGGATTCTCCTAAAACACAAATGTATATATTAATTTTCCATGACGAAGTCTCTTATATAATTAGTCTTCAACCGTAATAATAAGGAGATAATTATAAGTGAGAATCTACATATTCCAAAAAAAACTAGGCTACTATTAAGGCATACACAATACCCAGACAAGGTATCCCTCCAACAGAGATATAATCACAACCACGTATCATAGCCAAGAAATTTTATAAGTAAATAAGCTAACACAAATATAAATCAATCAATACAACCCAGATTCCATCTTTCCCACAACAAACAAAAAATCATATTTCATCCAAAAGAATCAAGTTGAAACACCATTGAAGCAAGGATAAGAAATACAAAACCAAAACAAGAAAGTTTCCAAAAAGAGTAGAGTTATTTTAAAGAATACATTTAAATAAAATAAAAATACTTAAATATATAGCGTCTATCATGCCTGATAGAGCTCATGTCTTCTATTCCTTGTTGTAAATCTTCAAGCAAAGCCTAGATATAATTTTTTCTACAAAAATGCCAACAACCAACTCTAAAATTATATTTTCCTTCTTATAACTTCCTAGCCTTATTTCGGTTACCATCACCGCCTTGCAAGGCAAAATAAGAATGCACAAATTGAAACTAGAGGTTTGAAAATGAAAACCACATGCAGAGCTACAAAGCTCACAAAAACCAAATGAACAATAAAAAACTAAAAACCATATTTTCTTCTAACTTCCTAGGTAGATTTTTGTAATTGCCAAAATCAATTAATGCTAACAAGACTAACAAATTCATTCCTTATTTCCCACCTCCACGAACTCATGTTTAGATATTACCAAGTTTAAAATCCCATGTAACTAATACTTTAGCAGAGGTTCTAACTCAACCTCCACTAAAATTTCATGCACTCACCAAAATTGGCAACAATAAAGAGTTTAAAGCCCCATTTAATCCTCTTAAATAATTATATATTGTTCCACCGACATCCCATTGTATGTCATCCATGCCATTCCTTTATGTTAGTCTAAGTCTTAGGTTAGGTTCATAACATTAGATTAGAAACCAACTTAGGTCCTTAGATTAAATTTTATTAGTTTAGTCTTAGGTTAACCTAGTTACATGTCTTAGGATCCCTTTCCTCTAATAAATAATCCTCATTAATAAAAGAACCTAGTAACTTAGGAACTTATATTTAATTATATTCCCTTAATAATTGTTAAAATTATCACTTCAAAATTACCAAATGGAGAACCAATATGACGTTATTGGATCACTTGCGAAGGGTGTAAGAAAAAAAATTCACCTGATATCCCATGGCAATCACGTGTTCAAAAATATAACATTCTTCCTATCTCACTCAAGATGACCTCAACGTCATGAAATTGAAAGCATGGATTGGATTACTAAAATTGACCCTAGGAATAGTTATCCTACATCATATATCATGAAGACTGAATCACAAGTTAAAGTGCAATAAATACTATGAACTAGTTTAAGTTGAATCAATTTCTTTTATCCACATACAGTGAACATTTAACATAAGAAGGAATGAAATACCTCATTTTAAATTCAGAATAGACATGGAAGAATTATATCTATTTCCAAAAGATAACATATTATCTACAACAAACATGATTACTTAGTTCACAAGAGTAAACCATCTTCAAATAAGAATCACATATCAACATTTGTAACTTCAAGTACATAAGTCATCATAGATATCAACCATGTTAGAGGCATTACACTCTATGTCACATCCACTTCACTTTAGGGTTATTTTTTTGCAACTATTCCTCCAAAAAATCTAGTTAGCTACACAAGACTCAAGCACACATAAGACTAAATAAAAGATGCATATACTTGAGTCAGACTGACCTCGGTGATCATTGTATGCACCCAAAATTGCAGGGTGCTAAATTTTTGGAATAATAAAATCCCCAATGATTATAAATTTCATTTCCAAATTAAATAATGAATCCAAGTCCCATTTCCTTGGTTTTTCTTTCCTATGTGACTTAGTATTCTCTTCTTCTTAGTTCCCTAGATTCACATGCTTTCACAAATATTTTTTGCCTTCTTTTTCCTTAGTTTTACCTTTAATTTATGTAGCTATCGTGGTAGTTTCATAACCACCATGGTGGTTAGATAACCACCACAATGGTTACATAACTTCCAGTCTGTGTATACCAAAGGTTCCATGTGCATAAATCTAAGACTCAAAAAATGGGTTTTGTACACGTATTGCTAGCTTCAAATTTATTTTCTTGCATGTTTCTTGACAAAATAAACTACCTTTGATCTTAATAGATGTGTATATACTTATTCTTATTTACTTACTATTCTTAGTAAGTCAACTAACCCTTCTTATGGTGATTTGGAACTTTTCGGTTTCCAAGTGTGTTGCACCATTTCTCTACCAAATTTTTATAAAAACCAAGATTTTTCCCAAAGCATTGGTTGAAGTCTCTTGAATTGGAATTGTGTTATTATGCCACTAAAATATTTCCAAGAACACAAGAAAACTTAGGTCCTTTTCCTTGTTACTCTCTAACCTGCATTACTACCAAACTACTTACAACCAGCTAGCTTCAGCACATCTACAACTTCTTCTACACACCAACTAATGCAACTCCCTAGAATACATTGGATTAATTATTGGAAAATAAGTTGAGGTGATAGATAAAAGCACAACTAGTATTGGATATTGTCTCAGTTCTACATTTCAATCTTGGGGGTGTAATTGAATTCCTTTGAAGCTTTCTTCTTAGTTTATATTTAAATTTGTAATCAATTCAAAATCTTGTTTTAAGGAAGGTAGAATTTATAATTAGTTTTATTTCCTATAAGCAGCTTTCGTTGAAAACTCTTTCTCGGCTCATCCATGTGGATTTTTCTAGGAAATATTTGTAGGAAGTTCTTATGCACAAAGTATTTCAATTATTCACTGTCAAATTACCTATAGCTTTCATTTTTTCCTTTAGTTATATTTATAAGTGCATACAAAAAAATATTCTCTTGAAATATTCTTCCCTTATTATCCTTGTGGATCTACAAGGGAAGTAAGTTTGAATAAGCTTATTTGTTTGTGCATCTTGTAGAATTTCTTCATAGTTAAAAGCTTTTGTAGAATTGTATTATTTTACCAAGGAATTTTTAGGGGAAGGAATTAGTTCTGAGAATATTTTACTTCTTCCTATGATTCGGACATAAGACTAATAGAGGAAGTAGAAATCATAATTACAAATTAGGAAAAATACTCTGTTTAAATTAGAGTATAATTAATTAATCTTCAATAAGGGAATAGCCACATCCAGCCATTTCACTGTTTGTTTTATTTTGTTTTAACATATAAATATCTTTCATTTAATTAGAATTTATTTCCATTTCTCTGTAGTTTTATTTATTTGTTTCCATAAATCTAAAAATCCCAAAACATAGATTAAAGTAATTACATTTTTTATTTGTCTTATTTCCTTTTATTTTAAAATCTTCTCAAAAATACAAAAACAAGTAGATTAGATTGTTTACATTTATTTATTTAATTAGGTGCATTTCTTCAATCAATTATTTACATGTAGATTTAATTTTATTAAAGGAGAGTAATCAGATTTGTTTAATTTGAATTTGTTGACATTGGTTGTATAAATTAGGAACAAAAATTTAATTAGATTGGAATTAACACAAGCTCCTACATTTCCTAAGTGGCTTAGGCTACCTAGACTTAGCCTTAGCCCAATTTGGTTTCTTTGGTTTATTTTTTTATTTTCATAGATTCCTTATTTCATGCCCACATGACCATCTAGGGCCCAAGACAACAAAAAAAAAGAGTGTGTGACCCAACTCTACTGTAACCAAACATTACTATACAATTGATTGATATTGACCAGGGCCTTAGATAACTCATCTTCTAGACCAATCTCATCCCACCTAGCATTATTCAAAATAATGCCAATGATTTCTATTTTATTTCTTTGAACAATGATGTGAATAATGCCAATGATTTCTGGGAAAACTGGCCTAGTAGAGACTAGACTTTTCCTTTACCCATATCTCACACATATTCATGACACTCTTTAGAGAGAAATTTATGAGAGATGAAGGAAGATTCCCTCATATCCCATAACTAGTTTGAGGTTTATTTATCCCAACTAATATTGATCAAAATCTCCATGTGTCCATTATTATCAACTGCTTCATTTCACCTGAGTAAGATAAACAAGCGTTCATTTCCTTTAACGAGAAAAAAACCCATTATTACCATTGAGGACATCTATTTGCATTGATTTTCCTTGTATCCATTTTCACCTATTCAATTTATACCATATATTCATATTTATTCCATTTCATATTCATCTATCCATTCCATTCTAGTTGTCCTAGCATGACCTCATGAGGTTTCATGTTTCTAGGAGTCACATGTTGATTTTCAAGTGTACAAAATTGGTGAACCCGATGTGAAGGACTAGTTCATTTTCATTTCCTCCTTTCTTTCCTTTTTTTCATCCATTCTTCTCCTCTCCCATTATTCTTTGGATGTTTATATACCCCTAAAATATGTTGGGTCAGGAGTAGGATAGGACCATTTTGGGTCTCGAGGACTATCAGCACAAAATGGGCATGAAATAGTCACCCTATTTGTCAGGGTGGTATAATAATTACTCACAGAACTTGTCATTGCCTTACACACCTCCTCCTCAAGGTTATAACACTCACTCAACTGTTAAGATTGAAGAGATAGAAAAACTAAATCATAGTGCATAACAAGATTTCTCTAACTCTAATAACATGAAATTTATGAGAGAAAAATGGTTTTATCCACGGGTCTTATTCAAACCTCAAATCAGTATGCAAACTTATTCCTTTCCTTCTTATCTATCTACGGATGATGAGTTCCTAAGATGGCTCACCCAAAGCAGAGAGTGTGTTAATGTTATAGATCAATCCTTGGATAGGATGAAGGGGTATAACGATATTCTTCTTTAAAAAAAATTTGTTACCCTTCATCCCACAATGGAAAACAAATCTAAAGAGGGGTGTTCTATAAAAGATAAATTTTATAGCAGGATATCACGTGCCTTTGCAACCCAACAAGGCTCAGTACATGCCTAAAAAAATGAAACACATTCATTATATGATGTGATATCATCATTAGTATGTCGGATTAAGGAATTGGAGATTTCATAAGCCTTGCAGCCTACATAATTTATGGGCTCAAACAACACTTCCCATCATATGTAAAAGCAAGGCTACATTCCTTCTATGATTTCTTATCAGTAACCACCATCCCATACCTACCTAGGTGCTCCTAGCCCAGGAGACCTTCTTACAGTATCAGGAACACTATGTATGGGCCCTCACTCTTCATATAGTATCTGACACAAGGGTTGGCTGAAAGTGTGTTCTCAAATTTTGCTCCTTCAGGAAATGCAGTGTTCCCTTGTTTTGCACCCATGATCCCATATCCTGGTGTCATTCCTCCCTACATGCACATGTACTCCAAATCTCCTCACATGGACATGTATTATTTTCATGGACATTACGCTTAGAAATAATGGGTTCCTTATGCCCCAACCAACACTTATATTATGTTGTGCCAAAATTCAATTCCACCTCCTCCTACCCACCAAGGGTCATCAATGGTTGAATCATATGTAGTGGGAACAAATTTTGAGTACTTAGAAGGACCTCTATATTTCACTATATGAGGTGACATGCTCCAGAAACCATTGTTAGGCCGTTCAAATTTTTAGGGGGAGGGAGACCCAAATGCCCATATTAAGGCATGTGCTATTGGAATCAAATAACTACTCCCTTGGGATGAAGTCAACCAAAATATTTTTCCTAAGACTCTTGAGGGGATTTCTCTCAACTAGCGTTAGATAATCTTGGAATCATCTATCCACTCATTTAATTAACTCGTATTTGAGTTCATAAAGGCTTCCAACATGAACAAGTTGTGAAGAATAGGAATAAGATAATTCATGCATATCAAGCTAGAACACAATGAGTCTGTTGCTCACTTTATCTAAATGTGGTGGCAAGTCCTATACTATGCTTCCAGTGCTCCCAACATGTATCATACAAATATTTGAAATTTATTCCTTCATCCTCTTAATTGAGAAACCAAGGAAGAAGTCCCAAATTTTCCTCTTTGGAGCTATGAAGAAGTCTTATATAGTTCCCTCTATATTGATCAAGTTGTGATAGACAGCAGACATAAGACTTATGGTCCAAATGGTAAGTAATTCACTCCCACTCATAATAATTATAATTAACAAAATATTTTGAACAACAATCAAGGACCTAAGGTACTCAATCGAAACCATGGTTCCACAATGGATAGTGTGACCAATCATCCCAAGAAACCCAATGTTCCAAAAACCAACAATGTAAATAACAACATGGCCAATGTGAAAAAAAAAAAGAAACAATCTTACTCATCCCATTAATGAAATTGACTTCATTTGTCCCCCCGTCTAACAGGTTCAGACCCAAGCCCCTAGTCCATATCTGAACCAATATTAGAACCTGGGGAAAAGGCCTTTGCACTATAACTATAATAGCTAGAATCAGAAGAATAATAGAAACTATGGACCACAAAAAAATCATAACTAAAGACCTCGAGATTATGATCCTAACTTGTATTGTGGTTTCCATAGACTTATAGGACATGATGTAATGAGGTGTATGGACTGTAAAACATTCATACAACATCTTCTAGAGGACCATAGGTATCTCGTCATTGATATGTTCTTGGATAACCCCAGAATTCATACATAAACTACCCACATGGGACCCACTTCTCTGTAGAACACTACTCTTGGGATCTATAGGGGTCCTTTCCCAAAGCACCCTAAAAATGAGAAATTTAATCCTCTAGGAACAAATAAGGGAATTTATATACAGACTAACAATCACAAAGCTTCCACATCCACTGATCCACGAGTTTCTCCACTTTTAAACCCAATGAAATCAAGCTAAGATTGTGGGTCTAGTTAATTTAGAAGTCGAACCAGAAATCCATGCCGCTACTCACACTCATGAATATTCATCACATCCTCTCCCCATTTACCCTTCAATGCAAGATGATGCACTAGTAGTCCCTAAACTAGTGTGGGCTTATGATTTGATTACAAACCTAACCAATACATTCTCTCACATCTCCTTCTTGGATTTGTTAAATAACTCTCCAACACATTAATCTATTTTTTTATAATTGTTAGGTCTTGGCCACTTAATCCATGTTACTCCCCCTCCCCAAATCAATCATATAGACTTTTATTTCTATCCTTTGGGATCGCATGAGAGAGATTTTAGTTTTGTTTTATATATTAGTAAGTGTAACACCCTGTCATTTTATTATTTTGTTGTGATTAGAATGCTAGAAGTTATGGCATAAATTTGTAGATGGCCTATGATATTATATGGTTAATGTTCTTTATCATAATATCTTACACTATTGTAACATGCTTGTAAAAATGTGATTAGTGTACTTATGGTTCAACAAGTGTATCTTTAACTCTAATATTCTATTTTTTACTTTGATGTTACTTTTTCTATGAAGACTAACAAGTTCCTAGCTCTAACTCTTTCATGTGTAAGTGTCGTAATATGATCTTTACCAGATTTCTGGGTGACTATGAACATGTATAATCTCAAACTTCTTATGATGAGGTATGTGAACCTTGATTATATTACTACTATTATTTACTTGGTTTTAGATGATCACATATGACTTGATTGGAATTCATGTGCTTAGACGATATGATCTTGTCTATTACAGGCGTTAGAATAATAATGAATCTGTATAAGATTTATACTATTATAAAAGTGTGTGAATTAAGGATGGGAATATGTTTCAATGAAATTCTTATTGGTCACCTTTGTTTACAGCTTACCAAGATGGGTCCTAATGAATTAAGGGCCTAGCATAATAATTAATGTTATTTATGGTTTGGAAACTTATGTCTAATGGGCATAATATTAAGGGGACTTATTAACGATTAACTAGGTTTGAAGTTTTGAATTTGTTTTAGCTTAAGCTAATGTTGATAAAGATTTGGCATAATCTTGATGGACCTAGATATAGACTTAACTATATTTTATGATTTTAAAGTAATCAAAGCCTAGTGGCATGGGTTAGTTTTCACCCACCTCTTATGTAGTTGGTACCAACTTTGACATATAAGTGGTGCAATTAAGGACCAAAGCCAACAAAGGTAAGAGGGAGCTAACTAAATTTGGAGGCCTAGTCAAAATGAATGGCTAACCATTTCCAAGTCATGGTCAAAAGGAGTTAGGGGGCACTACTAAGAATAAATGCGGATAAGTGGGTGGCGTGAATATTTGGGGGAAAGGACTCACCACCTACACACATTGAATGCCTATAAAATTACATCACCACCTCGGGGAAACCACGGGGTGGTTTTGGGAAAAATAAGTTGACTCGGTTTTGTTTTTTGCATGTTTTGAGAGTTTTTCTCAAGCTATGCATGCTCTAATCTCACATTGTTCTAGGGTTATATGCCTATTTTCATTCTTCTAGTTGATTACTTGTGTTAATGCATGTAATTTTTACAACTGAAAGTTGAGAAAAATATGGGAAAGCATTAATAGCTTGGTTTGATAAATAAGATGGATAATGCTAGGTTTTTGCTCTTTTGTGGATTCGATTTTTAATTTATAGATGTAAAGTAATCTTGGAAACAAAAGGATAAAGGAGAATAAGAAGTGGGATATTGAATATAGGCATGATGAGCTCTCTCTTTCTCTCTTAATGGTTTATTCTATTTAATATTTACGTTAATCAGATCGCTGTAATTATTTTCATTTCTTTTGTGGAAGGAAATAGACCATAAATTCTTTTATCATTTTTGATTCATTGTATTTTATGGGTTAGAATGGAATAATTGAAAGGTTGTGGAGAAATGAATAGTTCTTATTTGTGTTATTTGTATGAGATATATGCATTTCTAGTTTTGAGTTCTAGGGAAGATATTATAAATAATAGTAATAGATTTCATGGATTTATTATGTTTGCAAATATTCTGCTACCTTCTCGATGTATATTTATAAGATGAATATATTTAATAATATAAGTACCCAGAAACCCTAGGTGTTAAAGGGTATTTATACTCATATTCGTTGAATTTAATCTTTAGAATCAAATAAGGGTAACCTGGTTCTTGAAACTCCTTTTTGTTATTAGACTTCTGGGTATTTTTACAAATCACTAGTGGTCAACATGGCTTATATTTTGGATAAAAAAATAACCCAGAAGATTGGGGTGTCATTTATTTAAATACCTAAGTCTGTATCGAATCCCCATATTTGAACTTTGTTATCTTAGGGTTATCAGTTTCACATTCCTTTCTTTTTTTGTATTGTGACTTTGTTTTATGTTAATGGGATGTAAAGGTTGATGTTGTTGTGGGTTCTAGGTTCATTTCCATATCTTTGTTATGGTATTTATGATTGTGATACTTATGAATCCCTACGTATACCTTTGAGATAGGTTACTACAATCTAGAACCACCATCATATTTAGGTGATCTATTGAACTGCATACTCTTTTTGAGGTTACCAGTTTGTATAATTATGTACCTTTCTCTCTAGACTAGCTATAGGTATGTTGTATCATGGAAAAATATATGGAAATTTGGCCTCTGTGCTTAGTTAAATATGTATAACCTGAAACATTTCTAAGTTCCAAAACTTGAACGTGTTTTCATATTCCTTAATAGGAATTATGACTGTGTCAACATGGTATTAGGGTATCCATTGCTTTGGGTTGTCTTCTCTGTTATAGTGGTTTGTTTATTTGAGAGGGGAATTTTGTAACATTTTCACTATCATATTCACTTAGGTAAATATTATTTACCTTAACATTGTCAAATCTAATTATTCCTTATTTTGAGGTTGTCGATACTTTTTTATTTGATAATCAATGTGTTTTGAATGGTCAAAGGCTTATAACTAAAATTCTATGTTGGATTTGAATTCAATAAGTAATTGGAATGACTGTATCCATTATTGAATTGTGACTTTTACTGGCTTATGATATGAGATGATATGTTATGAGAATAATCATATGAATGCATATGAGATATATTTGTTATATATTAAGTTACATAAGTGATAGCTTAAGCTACAAAATATAAACTGACTGATCAAATATTAATAGACACTCATAAGTTAATGGGATTATATAGTATCGTTATAGTTAATGTTCTTACTATATAAGTTGATATGAATGGTCGATGATAATTATATATAATAGAACTATCATTTGGAATGTATATATAAAGATTATTTTTTAATTTACCTGCTACTAGTTTATGTTAATAGAGGAAGTCTGCTATATAGTTCTATTATATATCAGTGTTTTATCTTCATGATCCTGCCTTAAAGTAATGGATGAAAAAATGTGTGTGGATAAAAATTTGATTATGGCAAGTTAATATGTTAGATGGTTTTCTTCTCTCTTGATTACAACATTTCATTTGTGAAAATACTAAATGGCATAAAATATTAAGGAAGAAATAGATCTTATCATGCCAGTTCTTTTGAATTGACCATTGCTAACATTTTGTAGATGGATTACTTTAATTCTACAAGGCGGATGAATTTGAAATAATTTACTTATTCAATTTGATTGATTAAAGTTGCATTATATTGAATAGTGAATTTGTAATGAAGTAAAATATCATTGTACTGATTAAATGATTAAGAGGAAAAGTTAGTCTATTCGGTTCATAACTATTTCAGAAATGAAATAAAGAAAGATGTTTTCACTGATTAATTAAGTGTTGATTACATCATAAATTTATATGAAAGTTTACATTATCTTAATGGAATGAATGTTTAGAAAATTATGTGAATTAATATAGTATGATAAGTAACAAATAAATGTGATGTACTAAGGGAATTATACATACTTATTATCAGTGGTTATATTGGGATAGAATATACTGTTTTGTTGCATAATTGAGTATAGTACGTATATTAAATGGTATGTGTATTTGAAGTCATATATGACTGAATTATATGAATGTGGATTGTTGTCTAATATTTGTAATGAATCATATTAAGTACTATTCTAGACTTAATACATTACTAGAGAAAACAGTTTAAAATGAGATGTAGTAATAATGTAGTAGGTTGATGTAATTATGCAACTTGTAAACATAATGATCATATTGGAATGACTCTAAACATGTGATTAATAGTCATGAATTCTTAGTTTATACCATAGGTATGAATCCTATTGTAATAAGAGTTTCACCGAAACCGGAATTGACTTTTCATAATACTTTACTAATCTAATGAAATAGGTATGACATTTCTAATGCATGGGTCACTACAGGACAACTTTGGATGGCTGCTATAGAGTGGGATTCATCGAATAATGCATTTCATTCTTTGAATACTTCCATACATCAAGTATCCCAAAATGTCCCTCGGGCTCCATTTATTACATATGGTGTAATCTACAATAAATAAATTTATGCTAAGTTGTGAAGGTTGTTGTCCTATCGAATGATTACCTCGGTACTAACCTATTTTGGCTATGTGGGAGAAATATATTACATAATGATGCAAGTTGTTGTGTGAACTCTATCTATCCCATAGGTAACCTAAGTTGGCACAAAATTTTCCAACGTACAGGGTGAATAAGTTTGCTTCTTTGAGTAACTAAATTAATTTTAAATAACTTATTCAATTCTGATAATGAAACCCAGTGATATGGTGATGGGAAATGTTTCAGATACTTTTTGAAATTTAGAAACAAAGCATGTAATACATGACTCATAAACATTGGCCAAAGTAGTATATGGTAGTACACTGTCAGCTTCACCTAGTTATAACTAAGTGTGCGATGTTGGATGGGATTCGGTTGACTATACCTTAGGTAGACATTTTGAACAAACACTTGGAAATAAATGTCAAGAAGGGTACTAACAAGTATACTAATTATACTAAATCGAAAGAATACTTAATGGGGGATCAAGTAGGATCTATTTGTCCCATGCATATGCACATGTTTAAGTGATTTGTTATATGAAGAATTACAATTATTTGACGTTGGATTAAAATGTTAGTTTGTACATTTAAATCATTGAAGGAAATATGACTAATATGGGAAATTAAAAAAAATCCTCAAGTTATGGTGATTGAAAGTGGATGTTACAGTAAGATTCCCACTAACACCAGGTTAGCGCGAAGATGTGATCTCACCTTATATTTACAAGTATGGATCTATAACAATTATTTTAAGAGGGTTATGATAGATGATGGGGCTATAATTAATATTATTCCTTTCTCCTTCTTGTAGAACTTAGGTTACAGAGAAATGAATTTTTATTTAACACGAAATACACTGAGAGGCTATGATAGTATTAAATATAATTCCATTGTAATTATACTTCTCTTGGTCACTCTTGGACCCAATAATGTTTTGACTAATTTTTATATTATAGATAAGGAAAATAACTATAATATGATCCTTATTCAGCCTTGGATTTATAGGATGAAATTCATTCCCTCTACGTTATTTCAGGAAATTATGCTCCTTCATCTAGGGAAGTTCTTTGTCATTCAAGGTGATCCAAATCCTTTCGACGTTTACTTGGATAACGTGAAGAAGAAGCCTTGGGTTCATTCGTAATTCAAAGTTTCAAAAAATTAGCTAACTAATCATACTCAGTTTGGGGAAATAGTTCCCACATCCAAACTTGTTCTGACTACTGAGTTAGAGCCAACCAAGATTATTAAAGGGGGGACATTAGAAAAAAAAAGTTCTTATGGTAGAGATTGTTTCAACAAAAACAACAGAGATTTTAAAAATATTACAGAATTATTTGTCAATTATTCTCCCTTTCGATTAATTGGGTATAGCTCAATCCCTTGGGATAACCTCTCTCCCAATAGATGGCATTGGATGATTTTCATGGTTGAGGTGTCTAAGGTACAAGAAGAGGATTCCAAGAAAGATGAAACATCTATCTTCCCTGACAACTGTTGGATCCTAAACTATGATGGAGCTAATTGTCATAATAGTGTAGGTTAGGGGTGATTATTATCTCTCCATAGGGAAAAGTCATACCTTTTTCCTTCAAGTTGAACTTAGAATTTACTAATAATGGCACTGGATATAAATCTCTACTTTATGGCCTTATTATAGCAAAGAGGATGGATTTTCACAATGTGAGAGTCTTAGGTGACTCACAATTTGTTGTGAACCAAGTCTCAAAATTGTACGAGACTAGAATTGAACATCTCCAACTTTACAAGGCCATTATGTGCAATCTTTGTAAATATTTCAAATTTATATCTATTGAAGCTATTTATTGAGAGCATAACCAACTCGTTGATTCTATGGCCACTTCTTCCTCTTGATTTTTTCCTAGTGAATTATTAGATGAAATAGAGTTTAGTGTCTCATTTCAAGCCAAACCACTAGTTCAAAAGACACCTAGAGCCTGCGAACAAACCTATTACATTGGAATTCATGGAGAATGATAGGGAAACCTTATGGTACCTTCACGCATATATTGATATTCATCCCATGCACCACAAGAAGGGATTTTCCCTCATTCCTCACCATTATTTATATTTGGAGATAGAAATATGGACCCTTCCTTATCAAAGGACTTTGAGATTTATGAATTTGAATAAGAAGAACTATAATTACCTCCAGATCCTCCTAGATTCAAAGAGGGTAACACTTCCTTAATCGAAGGGGTTGTAGATATTAATATTGGAATAGAAGAATAACCTAGGATCTTGAAGCTTGGTTCCTCTTTATCTTCATAGGAAGTGGAAGCACCCAACAAGGTGCTTAAAGAGAATTTCAAATCCTTTTCCTTTAACTTTAAAGAGATGATAGGTGTCTTTCCTAATTTAGTAGTTCACAACGTAGTTACAAAACATGATGTGTAACTAGTGAAATAGAAACTAAGGCCCATGAAGCCTAAACTTTCTTTGATGATTAAGGAGGAAGTTATGAAAATCCTTTGAGTAGGGTTTATCAAACTAGTAGATTACTCTATATGGTTTTTGAACATTTTCCTAGTTCTTAGAAAGAACAAGAAGATACGAATATGTATTGACTTCAGGGATATTAAAAAATCTTGTCCCAAAGATGATTTCCCTTTTCTTGTAATTGACATCATCATAGATGCAAAAACTAATATGATTTGTTATCTCTTATGGATGGATTTTCTAGATACAACCACATAAGTATTTATAAGGAGGACCAAATGAAGACTACTTTCACAATTCCTTGGGGGACCTTATGTTATGTTGTCATGCCTTTTGGTATAAAGAATGTTAGAGCAACCTACCAGTGGGACATGAAATATATTTTCCATGAAATTATTCACAAGATCATGGAGACGTATTTTGATGATCTTCTGGTGAAATCTAAGAAATGTAAGGATCATCCTGAGGTTCTTTGCATTATTCTCTCACACTTAATTAAATACGTTGTAATGCTAAATCCAAAAAAATGTGTGTTTGGTGGAAAGTTTTTAGGATATATCATTTCATCCCGAGGCATTGACATGGATCTAGTGAAAATTCATGCAGTTTTGGAAATGTCCCCACCCACAGATGAGTTAAGCATCAAATATTTTCTAGGTAAGCTTGAGGAAATTCATAGGTTTGTCCTTGACTTAACATACTTCGTTCAGCCTATCAATGGCTTACTAAAGAAATAATGTAGCAAAGAGTGAACAACTGAATGTCATGAATCATTTAAGTCAGTATCACATTTTCTCATGTCTCCACCCACGCTCATGCCACTGAAGGATGATCTTCCTCTTATATTGAATTCTCAAGCCATTGTTGTCTCGATAGCATGTATGTTGGAAAAAAATGATGATGGCTATGGGCCATATACTTCATTATTCAAACTCTCCTAGATTATGAAATGAGGTACACTCAAGTGAAGAGAGAGTGTTTAGCCATCATCTTTACAAATAATAGGTTAAGGCATTACATGCTTAACCAATAAACACAAGTGATATTCAAATCATAGTATCTGGAGATGTTCATTACTAGGGAGCCTTGTCGAAGAAGACTAGAATATTTATCACCTTAATGGGTGATTTTTATCTCATCTTATTAAATCAAAATTCCATCAAAGGAAAAATTATAGTAGATTATTTGGCGGATAACCCCATAGATTACATATAGATAGTCAATATGGATTTCAATGATGATTGTATGTTTTATATAGAGGAAAGACCTGACATTGCCTCTTGTCCATGGTATTAAAAAATCATAAACCACATAATAGATTGAGCATATCCTAAGGGATATAATTCACAGAAGAGGCAGTGGCTGCATGTCATAGCCACAAAGTACGTAATCATAGAAGAATTTATCTACCACAGAGCCTTCGATGGCATGTTTTTGAGATGCATTAATGAGAAAGAAGTGAAATTTTTTATATTTTAATCCCATAGTGAATTATATGGTGGTCACTTTGGAGGGAATTTGACCACTCGTAAGATTCACGAGATGGTATATTTTTAGCTTACTTTAGAGCACGATGTCATAGAGAGTGTGAGTAGATGTCAAAAATGTCAAGATTTCTCACACGAGATACACATTTGTACCCAAGAACTACAACTAATAGTGACACTTTGACCCTTCTCTACTTGGGGTCTTGATTTTATAGGGAAATTCTCTCCCTCCTCATTGGATGGCCATAACTTCATTATCACAACCATAGAGTATTTTACAAAGTGGGTTGAGGCCATGCCTCTTGCTACCTTACCTAAATCATTAATTTCTATGTTTATCTTAAACCAAATCATTTGTAGGTATAGTGTCCCACATGTCATCATCTTAGATAAAGGCACATATTTTAAGAATGAATAAGTGTGTGAGTTATGTGTGAAATTTAAGATATCCCCTCACACAACCTCTTTATACTATCCTTATGCCAATAGATAGGTTGAGGCTATGAATAAGACGTTAAATTTTGTTCTCCTTAAGATGGTTAACAAGAATAAAAGATATTGGAATTTAAATTTATTTTCATCCTTATGGGAAAATATAATGTCATTGCAAACACCAATGGGGTAAACCCATTTTTCTTTAGTCTTTGGTTTCGAAGTGGTCTTACCACTTGAGGTATAACTACCATCCCTTTGTGTGTCTTTGCAAGGCATTCTCAATGAAAATGTGTATCTAGAAGTGTGATTGGCTAGGATAGAAGGCCTGGATGAGAGGTGGCTTAGAGCCAAACAAAATCATTGGGTTTATGTTGATAGAATGTGTCACCAATACAAGAAGAAAGTTTATGAATCTAAAATATGGGTAAGAGACCTGGTATTGAGACTTGATACTCAAATCGATAAAAAGGTCAGAAAAGGGAGGAAATTTAGACCAGAATTTTTAGGCCCATACCAAGTAATGGAAGACTATAAGAATGGTGTGTACCTTATGTGTACCTTAGAAGGTGAAGAATTCAGGGAATCGGTTAATTCACTTCACCTCAAAAATTTATATGTGTAGTTCATTTGCATATCCACATTTTACATTATTGCATCCATATTTTTTTTCATTTTCATTGTCATCTTGTAAAATTGTAAACCGGAAACTTAATTTTCAAGAAACTTTTAAAACTTTCAAATATTTGCAGAAACATTTAATCATACCTCTCCAAGTATCCATTTTATCATCTCTAAAGTATCTAATCTCTTTATCATTTTGTCTATTAAGATAGAATTTTGACATTTATCCTTCCAATAATTACACACTTAGTTCTATTCCTCCTTATTTCCTCTGGTTCAAGTGCCTTTTCCCGTAGTTTCATCTAGAAGCTTCTTGATGTCAAATATTTCTCTAAAAATCTCTCTTGCAAAAGAAACAATCTAAACATTTGACTTGGATCCTTTATTTCCATATCTCAATCCTTGGTGGTGAGCCCTCACATCCTACTGGTTATGTGGGGTTGAGATTAGGGGAAAGCATTCCTTCCAAAAAGCACAATAAAAAATTGGTATGAAAATAAACAAAAAAAGATAAACAAACAACAAACACAAAAATCCTTCATTTATAAATAACACTACACTTCTCTACCCTACATATCTTTAGTGATGATCCCATTCTTCCTATTGGTAGCATGAGGTTAGGAAAGGAGGTAAGAGCCCTTACTTGCCTATGTCTTGTCCTTGGTGATGAGCCCATGATTCTTACTGGTAGCATGGGGCAAGATGGGGGTCCTATCTATTGGTACCCATATTTAACCTCCTTCACAACTTGAGTAGCATCATGGATTTTACAAGACACTCATAGGTAGATAAATGATTTATATGTTTTTTTGTATCTAGGGAAGCAATTTATCTGACTTGTTAGCACTCAAGATTTGAAGAAGTGGGTAGCACCTTGAAAGGATTTTTATCTAATCCTCACTATTTTAGGTTGTGCCTTTCAACCAAGGTAAGAGAACCTATATTGCAGCATATGTTTTGTGAAGGAGGTGGAGATATCCTTATACTATGCATATTGTATGGAGATGTCCTTGAGAAAGCATGATCAATTTTCCATTATTCAAACTCAACGGAGCTATCACTATTAAATGATGGAAACGCTTTCAAGACAACGCTGAGGCTACTAGAGACATGGTATGATCTTGATTTGCTTTGTGCACTTTTTGTAAATGGATTGTGCTCTTTTGTTGACACATAATGTAATGTAGGGGTAGTATGGGGTAGGATTAGTTATTCTGAATGAATTTTTGGTGGGATATTTTAGACAAGACTAACCAGAATTTTCTAGATTCTTTGAGGACCTTTGCAAGAAATTTTTAACACCTAAATAGTAGGATGCTTCAAAGGGGTTAAGGTACTCCTTCAACCAAAATATGTGCACATCTGCACTCTTCCACACAATATTTGTAAACCTATCATAAAATCTTGAAGCAGATGAACCAACAAAGTATCCGGAAATATCTATTTTATCATAACCTAAGGTGCACCCAAAGGTTTACAAATAATCTCAAAATGCAAGGAAGGTAAAGTGATTTTAAATCTATTTATCTCTTTATTAGATGAAATCTCTTCTGAATGTGAGACTACATATGCCACTAAACTATCAACAAGAAATGAGACCATGTATGATCAAGAGAGATTTTAAACACAAGACTACAATAGGAGAAAGAAACACAAATTGAAAACATTTTGAAACATAAGTGCATGAAAACTTTGCCAAGAGACAACACAAAATAATCCAGAATGACCAAATTTATCAGTAGTGAAATGTTATAAGAACAATCTTAGAGCTTGTTGATGGATTTACAACTAAAACCAACTCAACATGATACAAATCTGATGCAAAAAGAAATTAGAAATGGTTCTCAAGCAATTTCTCAGAGAATGGACTTCTTCCCAGATTTTCCTGTGAATTTATAAGTTTCTTTGACATTTTGCATGTCTTAAAACATGCATTATATAACTTTCAATTACATTTTATCCTTCTTTCCCAAGAAAAGAATATGCCTAGCAACAAGTTTTTTACAAAATTCCAACATGATTTGCAGATAGGGACATTTAACAAATTTGCAACAAGAGTTGCCAGGTGTTTCTAAAATGGTGAATCATTACAAATCCTTCATCATTATCCATTATGGAGGCACATTTTTCATTCTCCCAGCATGCAGACCCCTTTCATTTCATCATTTCATCCTTATCATTCCAAAATATGATTCTACAAATTTATAATTTGATATTTCACGTTTTACACGGGCCTGAGTAAAATTTTATTTCAAAAAACCTCAAATATGCAAATTAATCCCTGAAACCAATGGCATTGGTCCTTGCAGGCACAAACAACACAAATTTGCCAAAAATTTGATCAAAATTGATGCAAAATTCACATTTCCACACTTCCTAGAGCAAGAATGGCAGCTAAAAATGAAAATGTATAGTTACCCTTGATTTGCTCTTTCTCCTTCAATCTAGGCCCTCCATGTGGAAAACTATGATTGGGAAATGAATTCAGGCTCACTTTTTGACCTTTTAACATTTTATGAAAAATGGAAAAAATTGACCTTTTTCTCCATCCCTCCACCCTTATAATTTGGTGATGACACGTGCAATATGGTGGGTTCCATTGAAATCATGGCTCCATTCTATGCATTTTGACCTTTTTTTAATTTTCAATTTTTTTTAATTTTTTCCCTATGGGCCCACACCTCCATCTTTGTCTTTGACACGTGTCATGCTCTCTATCACTAAAATTATGTGGGCTTATTTCATGTCTTAACCCCTTTTTTCGCCAAGGGAAAATTTTCCATTTTTCTTTTATGGTCCTGCACCTTCGATTTCTTCCCTCCACGTGTCTCCTTTTGATTAGTCGCGGAGCCACGCCTCAAATTTCAACTTTAACTCATTTTTACCAAAAGGGAAAAATTTCCCCCTTTCCTTTGTCAGCCCGCCAACCCTCTCTATCTACCACGTGTCTCCCTGTGGCTCATTCACGGGCCCGCAGCTTAATTTTTTGCCTTAACTCATTTTGACCAAAAAAAGGGAACAATTTCCCCTTTTCCCCTGCCATCCTGCTTTGTTCCCTCCCTGCCACATGTCCATCTCTCTTCCATTGTGGCCCCACTGACCTTTCCACATCTTTTTCCCTTTTAACCAAAAAGGAAAAAATTCTTCTAAGTCCCCCATAGGCCCACTTTTCCCTTATTGATTTTTAGGACACGTGTCCACCTGTGATTGGCTATGGGGTTTGGAGCTAGTTTTGAATTTTTTTGAAATTTTCAAAATAAAATTCAAAAATCTCCAAGGAAATCTGACTCCCACGCTTCTCCTTAACCAATCAAAACATGCCACGTAGGTAATTTGGAAAAAGCACAGCCCTGGACCCAAAAATGTCCCATTTGCCAAAAAGGAAAAAAATGGTAAGTTATAACACTTCCCCACTTCTCCTCAGCTAAATTAGATTTTGCCACATACCCTGTGACTTCTCAGCAATAATTTAACAGTTAAAATACACCCGTCTGATTGTCAAAAACATAGAAATTTTCCAGTTGTGCCCAAAAGCTGATTTTTTCACCAAGGATGGAATTTTTTTTGAAATAGAATCAGATGAAACATGATTTCGAGCATTTCTTAACCACGGGGATAGATTTTCAAAGATATACAGGTATAAAATGATTTTTTTTAATCTTCCATGATCAGGAAAATGGAAAAAATGACATAGCCCACAAATTTGAAGAATTTAGGGAAAACTTGAGTATTCTTGCAAAATGGGGCATGCTAAATGATTTTCAAATGGATTAAGGCATGGAAACAGAGGCAACAACTTCATTTTACCCATTAAAAATGTAGAAAATGTTTTAGGAAATGCAGAGTGAGAAGAAAATTAGGGAAAAGGTGGTGTAAGATCAAAATGGACACCAACACTATCAATAAATTAAAATTTTGAAATAAATTAAGAAATAAAAAAAATCTTTGAAATCTAAAAATCCCAAGAAAATGAGCTATATGTGTATGTCACAAGAGATTCATTCCTAAAAACCATATTTTATGAATCAATAGACCATCTATGGATCTAAGTATAGTAAAACTTGCAAGAAAAACACATTTTTCATTGGTTAGTTGACCTTTCTTACGGTTGAGTTGTAGGTTTATAATTGGATCTTTGTAAAAAAAAATTCTTCTTGTCACCACCTTCATTCTTTAAATCATACAACTCACATCCTTCTTAGATCTCGCTATAGATCCCTCACACTTTACTACTTGCTTGAAGTTAAAAATGGAGTGAGTTCATTTTATTATCATAACACATTCATCACATCTTGCCAATAAAACAAAAGTTACTAAACATTGTTTGAAAATCAAAGTATTTAACTTACAATTTTTTATCATGTGCATAATCATATAAAAAAACCATTCTTTCTATCACATTTCATAATCATCCATAGCATGCATCCATAAAACATTTAAAAATCATTAAAAATTCTAATTATCTAATAATACACAGATGAGACAAACCATGACCAAGTCAACTCTTACAAATAATGTTGAACCAAAACATTGTCCATATATATATGTATAATAATTTCAAGTTTTCATGTACAATGTCATCACACTCTATCAAATGTGGTAAAAACTCTCATATAAGAGCTAAAAAATTAAAAAAATTGATATATATCCAAAATCAATAAAGGCCCATGTCCTATCCCTCTCTTCAATATCCCTACAAAGGTGTAGGATGAGGGATCCTGTTGTGGCTCCTACAAAAATAATGGTTGGGTGCAGCGTGAGAGCCTTTGTGTGTGGACCTATGAGGGTGTCCATGAGAATGTCCATACATTGGAGTGGGTGACCAGATGGTGGTAGTACATCCACTGCATGTGTGATCTCAATGTTGTCTCCTCTCAATCGCATCATACTCGAAAAAGTTTGGTCCTCATCGGAAGCATGTCCTTTGTTGTATGCCATGCCGACATGAATATATCGGTATGGTATCCAGCCATTTTCGAGTGTCATGTGTCTCACAGTAGCTCCTACTACATCATCTTCAGGGATAGCTTAAATTTATCAAGGATAATCGACCTAATAATGTCTCATCATCTGTCTAAATTAGGTGTAAAGTGCAAGTAAGTAATGGTGAGTTAAATAACTTTTTTTTTTTAAATATAGTAGATAGTTTGCTAATAGTCTATTTTAGAAGGTAAAGTCAAGAAAAGAGTTTTCTACTCACTCAGATCTCCAGCAATCCATCTGAGATATAAGGTTGGTGCCAGTGCAGGAGTTGTTGCGGGTACCTCCTCTACTCTAACCTCCTCCTCTCTCATTGGTTGAGGATGGATTGACTCCTTGTCTCTACCTCATGTAGTCAAGTCATCCTTTGTGTGTAAAGTATATCCCTTTGCCTCTGCCTTGTCTTCAGTAGTTAATGAGGCCTCTCCAATGGCCTCCCACTCTAAGTTTCTCTCCTCCTCTAACTCAGTCTCTGTCTCAACCTCCTCCTCCTCTCCACCTTTTTTAGGCTTTCCTCAATTTGGAGTATCATCCTTTGCCTAACTGTTGTCTCAACAGCAGGATCTAGTGTAGCCTGTGGTGTGCCAATACGAATCTATAGAGTCGTAACTATCCACTTTATCTTGTCCCTTTGGGAAGGTCTTTCCTCTTCTATGCATTTGTATACTATAGGTACCCCTAGGAGGGCATCTACATAAGGCAATATTAACTTTTGGGGAACTTTGAGGGCTGGATGGATCTCTGCTTGGCTAGTCCAGTCAACCAACTAAACTATAGTGCTACATATAGTCATAATAATAGCATCCTGACCCCATCTTATGGTCATATCTTGATAGGGTTATGTAATAATATATGATGTAGCGAGTTTAGAAATAAACTAATGTGACCCTCTGAGTGAATCCATATCGACCCACCTTGGTAATTCTAACTACCATGGGATCTGTTATCCTGATTCCTCTATGATATGGGATCATTCTCTTATAGACCCAACTCATCACAAGTGTAGGGTGACTTAGGGACTTAGCCCCCAATTGAAAAATCATGTATAGTTCATGATAGGTAGTGCCTAATATTTTTGTGCCCCAGGCATATACTCTGCTATATAGCTCAATAATTTGTACTATCGAGGCCCATTAGAAAAAGAACTTATCCTTGCCTTGTCCCCAATCAATCACGAGGCCTAAATACCAATGATGGTATTACAAAGAGTGGGGATAGGTATGAAATCAACTAAAACTAATATTTACCCTTTCTTGGCACATGTATCAGATGCTTATCCATCCCCCAAGTAGGTAGCCCACTAGAGAACCTCAATTGTTGAGCTAGCGTTGGTTAACAATAAATTCTTGTCGGTGATAGGAACTCCCAAGTTTTGGTAAACATCCTCCAAACTAATAATCCACTCACCCCTGACTCGAGGCAATAGAAAATTGTTTTGGTTTGCATCTCATTAGCTCAATATATCATAAATAAAGATCTTCATGGGTGCAACTAACTATATTTGCGATATCCTCCATATGTCATCCCTCTGTGATAAATCCCTCTCCGCCTGAGTCAACCTCTCCAAAATTGGAGGCAGCCAATTACACTCACAAGCACTACTTCATATGATATACTTTCCCTAAATTCACAAACATCAAGAAAAGATAAATTTAGAATCATGTAGATGCATAATAAGATCAAAAAACATTACAAAAATAACCAAAAAAAAATAGTACTTAGTTAAAAATTGAAAAATTCCTTGACAGTTACGTAACCACCATGGTAGTTATGTATTCATCTCTTGCATAAGAAAAAATTGTGTAACCATCATGGTGGTTGTAGAACCCCAACTGTGTACAAAGTGGTAATTGCGTAACCACCTAGGTAGTTCCACCCATGAAATGCGGGTCATACCCTAATGGCCTAAAATGCAAAATTGAAGCAAAACTACATGAAATTAAACCAAACAAAAGATAAATCTTACCCGATGCCCCCCTTCTAGTCATTTTCACTATAAATTCATTTAAAATTACCCCCTATGGCTAGTTTTGACAAATTCCTACATTTTAGGGTAAAAATAGACAAATGCAGACAACTAACATGTTCATGGTCCATTTCTCTTATCGCTAGTTGTGTTTCCATCCTCTCAGAGTGTTCTTCATTTCAACTATACTCTTACGTAAATTGGTCATAGGCAACCCAGATCTCAAACATTCACCAAGTAGGTAAGTGCAAATTATTTCTATAAATAGAAAATTTGATATATATAGTCTGTTTTATAAAATTGTTTTGATTGTGTATTTTGCAGGGCTAGAGTGATATTGCAAGTATACTTCCTATCATCACTGACATGGTAAGTCATCTTGTCATTTTAGTTTATAATGTTTTTTTAATTATATTTTTATCTACACTTGATTCCCTTTTTACTCTTGTAGGTTGAGGGAAGCTTGGATTGTCCTAATTCCAACACACGGGCATGTCAGGTATAATCTATAATTTTCCTGTTTCAGAGTGCCACACTCGGATTCATGTTTTACGTCTCTTCATGGCTAAAATGATTCTCCGAGGGGGTAATATATATTTACCCAAAATTTCATAGTGCTAAATTGTTAGAATGGTAAAATCCCTAATGATGATAACTTTCCTTTCCAAATTAAAAAATGAATCCAAGTCCCATTTCCTTGTTGTTTCTTGCATATGTGACTTAGTATTTTCTTCTTCTTAGTTCCCTAGCTTCACTTGTTTTCACAATTTTCTTTCACCTTTGTTTTTCTTATTTTTACCTTTAAGTTATGTAATCATCGCGATAGTTGTGTAACTGTTGATCTGCCTTGAGTGGTGTTTATGTAACCTCCACGATAGTTACGTAACCGACGGTCTACGTAGACTAGTGGTTCCATGCGTGTATTTCCCACTCCCTTTACACATTGATTACTACTCAGCCAATACACCTTCATTTTTGTTCATTGTATATGTATATGATTTTGAATTTCAATACACTAGATGACTTGGATGATAGATATTATGAGTTATATGATTTGAGGCACAAAGTTCCATATACGTTTTTTACTAGTATGGCCTACTTGTTTTATTTCACTAACCATGCAGGGATAAATTTATCACACTTATAAAATTAATTGATTTATTGAATTAACCTTGAAAATATTACATGTGTATGACCAAAATTCTGTGTGTATGTTATATGTTTGATTATGGATAAACTTATCATGATATCTATAGATGTATGAGTTCTATTTTATGCAATCAAAAGTTTGAAATATACCAATTGAATCATATATGTAGATGTTCATAATGAAATCAAAATGTAATTTTAATTATTGTTTTCGATTACGAATTGTATGATGATTTGATTGGATGTATGTGTTGGGATTTATTTCATTTCACATGGTTATATATGTACATATATTTTGTTGTACAGTATAACGCTTGTTTGAGGTGTGCAGGTGATGAGCATTTAAATTTAGAGAAAAATATAAAGTACCAAATTTATGAATGGAGAAGGCAAACAACCTAGGAATGATAGGTGTTATCTTGGGGTCACCTAATGAGACCTTGAGTTTGTGTGTTATATTATGTCAAGTGACCTTGTAAATTGTGATTTATTTTGTGTTTAATTCTTGAATGAATTTTGTCACATTTTTCTTATTCATAACTTTCAAACAAAAATAATAATTTTATTTTAGTTAAGTGAGTTATACTGGGTTAGTTAATTTTGTTTGTAAAAAATTAATTGTGTCTTGTCTTTGCTTTTGTGTTGGGTAATTTGCACTCAAAATGCAAAATCGAATTTTTCCTTTAGACCCACTTTTCAAAGAGTGTGGAGAAGGGTTACCTTTCTCCACACTCATAAAAATGACCTCAAGCCCATACCCATGGGGTAGGTGAGATTTTTAATGGACAAAGGTACTTTTCTCATTTATGAGGGACTTTTGCACTCTTTGGCTGATTTGATTGATTTCCTTTATTTATTTTGATGTTTATATTTTCCTTGGGATGATCATTTTTGAGTGTAGAATGAAAATTCCTTAAATCCATGTCTTTTTTTATTTGACCACCCCATACCTCTCTTACACATTTTCTTACACCTTATTTATTGATTAGTCCTTCACATCACCCTTTTTTTTCTCTTAAATTTCTATATATGTGTTTAATTTTGGAGGGGACATGTCATTTTGTTGGAAAAATTTTCTTAAAAGTTTTTGAATTGGATATCCTTTTGGAAGAACTTGCGAAAGATTTCTTTGATTTTGGATTTCTCAAGTGGAAAAGATGGCCCATAGTTAGGCCTATTTTACCTTAGTTATTTATTTTACTTAATCGTTCTTGTATGTGTTTGTTTTTATGTTGTTTTCATGAAATTGGGGTTTGGGTAGTGAATGGCCATAGGAATAGTGTGGGAGAAAAGTATCCAAAATTGGTGAAAATCGATGCCTTTTGGAAGACTGGAGGCAAAAGGGTTTTTACTTGGTAAGCACAGCAATAATTAAAGCTTATTGACAAAATGTAGGGATAAGTTTTTGTTTATGTGTGTGGGATTTATGGAGGGATGTATTATATGTTTTTATTTAGCGAAAAATAGATGCCTTTCGAAAGAGTGGAGGTAAAAGGTTTGGATAGAAATATTGTTATTGGAGGGAGTGTGAGAAGGATTTTTACCATCTCACTTGGGAGGAATACGAAGAGTATGACTACTTTTTCTCCTTTGGGATTCTATTGAGAATTCTATGTGTTGTTTTCTCCTTTAAAATGTTTGTCTTTGTTTTAATTGTCGCTTGTTGTGCTCGTTTGGTATAACATGTGGAAATTCCCACTTTGTTGGGTTTTGGGGGTCAATGGGAGAGATAATATCTTCCATTGAGAAGGTTGGGTGGAGAGTGTTGCTCCCTCCTCTTTTTGGTTGTTACATATTGAATTCAAATGGAACTTGCATCATCTATGTTGTAAGCTTGGGAAGAGGTATTTTGAAGCATTTAGAAGTATTGTTATTGACTGTCTTGTAAGCTTGATGGAGGATCCCTTTTGATCCTTGTAAAGTATACTTTGTTATGTGGCATTGAAAGTTATACGTGAACAAGTTGTAATGATAGTTGTATTATAAGTGGCTAAAAGGAACAGAATGAAATAGAAACTCCTTTTTTATTCTTCATTTTCCTTTTAAATGTTAATATTGTGGGTTGTATATTGATAAATGAATGGTTTTTCTTGGTTTTGTTAAATGGTATGTTTTGGAAAGTGTACTACTTATTTTGGATGAAAAAAAAAAAGAATGGAAATGATTAAGAAAAGTTGTTGTAGTTTGAAATCCATACCTTTTAAGTCTCTTAGCGTAACTAAATGCTTATTGAAATTATTTCTTTTCAAATTTTTACAAACTCACAATTTGGAATGGTACTCAAAACATAGTGTAATTCTTATCTAGCAAGTTTTGTGAATGTAGTGGTAAAATGTGTGTATAGCTTTATTGGCTAAAACCACTTAGAAAGGAATATTATATTATTATATAGATATTTATATTGCAAGTATTTTTCTAAGCCACAATATCATAGAAACTAAACTTTAGTATACCTATGCTATCTAAAAAAATTGAAAGAAAATAAAATTTATAAAATAATTGTAGTTAAGCTCCTTATATAAAGAAAATATATACACATTTCTATAAAATATTAGAAGTTGTACAAAAAAGTTGTTTATGTGTATATATATAATAAAGAATTTCATTTTATTATAATAAGAAATAGTTAAATAATAATAATAATACAATAAATAGTATTATACATACATATAATTTATAATTCTTATATTTATTTGTATATAAGTTGGTTAATAATTATTTTTTAAAAATTATAATATAAAATTAAAAATAAAATAATAATAATAATAATAATAATCCAATGGGTAGTGGTGTAATGGTTCTTGGGTCTCCTAGTAATTGGGAGGTCCTAGTAAATCTTGGTTGTGTGTTAAGGTGGCCTACTACAAAGTGAAAGAGACAAATCCTGCAAAGACATAAGTGGGATAGCAAGAAAGGGAATTTTTAATGTTTTAATCAATACAACTATTTGAAATAAAATAAAGAGAGTAAGAAAAATGAATTCGTAGCCCTCATCTACCATAGGAATGGTGTTACAGAGGCTATATGACATGTACCACATGGATCAGAAGAAAAGGAAGCAAAATTAATATAACTGGACATTATGCTTGAATGAAGCACCTCGTGATTTTCAATCTCATTCCTCTCCCAAATATAACAAATGAATCTGCTTCTGATACAAATATCGATCCAAATAAACAAATTTTTACATATTATATGAGGAGATACTAGGGTTATAGATGTATCTCCATTGTGCAGGGCCGATTTAATCCATAATGGTGTTGGTTTTAGGATGGATATTAGCGAGAGCTCCATTCTATGAAACTATCCAACTGTTGCTAAATTTACAATGTTAACTCTAGTTGCAGCATGATCAACACATTTTTATCTCAATAAAGTTCTTGTATTATTACGTAAGGAAAATGGAAATTCTTAGAATCCGTGTAGGACGGGTCTCCGACCATTTTTTACTTTGGGTTTTGAAGATCACTTATTTCGGTTGGTGGGTTTGTTTAACTTGGGTATTCTTTCCCACTCAAATTTTATTTATTGTTAAATACATGCACAAGAAAATAGTAGAAATGATACTTTTGAAGTTGTATGGTTCACATAATATCTTTTCATCCGCAATCTTATCACTCTAAGGAATATCTATATGATGCCCTTGAAAACAAATCTAAAATATGTCCTAGCTCTGCAAACCCTAAAATACTTACATTAAACTTGTCTTACTAAGGAAATATTTATAATGGCTTACAAGGATAGCTCTAAAAGATCTAAAACCTTCCAACCCTAATGGAAACAAAAAAAGAAGAAAAACTAATACCTAACCATAAGCCAAAATCCATGCAGGTAATATTTAGGATTAGTTTGTTTAAAAAGGGGGCAATTTATAATATAAGGTAGAATATTATAATATGTATCATATAGTATATCACGTCTAATATTTGTCACAATAATCCTTATAATATAATATATAGTAGGAAATATAATATGTAGTGGATGATATTAAATATAATATAATAAATAATAAATAATATCTATATGTGTGTGTGTGATAAAGTGTTTAAGTAATATATATATATATATATATAGTAAAATATATCTTTGTATAAAATGAAGGTCATACATCATAACTATCATTATAATGTATTCATAAAATGTTATATAAGTTTTATATAATATAATATTTATTATAATAGGATAATGCTTAATAGTTTTACGTTATTATATTTTAATATTACATTGTATAATAGAATATAGTATTATTACAACTGCTATCACGTCACAATGTTTGTATGCTTTTACGAGTTGATAAAATGAATATCACTAAGATGTGTATAGGGTCATAATATTATATCATATAATTCTATTATTATTATGTATAAATTAACATTAATATTATGTGGTTTAATGTTTTAATATGGTATTAAAATGTTATTATATATTGAATATTATTATAATGGTATTGTGTATAAAATCTTATTAGTATATATAATAATACTATTATATATAATATAATATTACTATAAAATTTATAGTGTTTATATTGATGGTTTAAGGGTTTACAATAAGTCTAATAACGTGATAATATTATATCACATGTTTTATTATTAAAAGGTATAATATAATATATAAGTAATAATATAACAATATTAATTAGATGGTCATATTATGGTAACATTAAATTAAATATAGTAATACATATGTGATATGATGATATTATACAGTGGTTAAAATTATAATAAAATATCTGTTGCAGCACCATAACAGCTTCTGATCATACTCCTGACAGTATCCAAAAGGAACAAGAGGAAGGGGAGATTAAGGAAAAGAAGGCCAATTTAATCCCTTCTGGTTCAGAAGAGAAAGAAATCATGTCATTCATTAGAGAGGAAGCTTGTAACAAGGAGGATATGAGTGTGATTGAGCCCCTGGAGATTCTCTCTACTGGAGAGAAAGGAAATGCGGATCCGCTGCCATACCTCAGCATTACAACAGCGTCTGCACAGGTCTATTGCAGCACCAAAACAGCTTCTGATCACACTCATGACAGTATCCATAAGGAACAAGAGGAAGGGGAGATTACGCCTACCAAGGAAAAGGAAGATCCAGACTCTGGATTCACAATGGTCATTTCAAAAAAGAAAAAAAGATTGAAAGGTTTTGAAAGGATCCCAGAATCATTATATAGTGATAAAAAAAAAGAAAATAGACAATTGGGACACATCTACTTCCAGAACAACTAGGTCTTCTGCTAGACGAATAGCTGATTTTGGAGGAAGTTCAAAATGAGGAAGACCTTCTAAAAAGACTCTTAGATCTAAGAAAGACGGAGAGGGATATTGCAGATGGTGTTCAGCGTCAGCTGAAACCAGCAAACAATTCCAACCACCAATCATTCCAAATGAAGATTATATCTTGGAATATTAGAGGCCTAAATGGAAACTCCAAGTAAAGAACCATCAAGGAGTTACGGGATTCTAGTAACCCCAACATTTTGATTCTACAAGAAACTAAGATGAAATCAAAGACCATTGAAAATATTAAAAAAAAAATTGGGATAACTCTGAAATGGCGGTTGTTGACTCTCAGGGAGCTTCCGGAGGGCTGGCTACTCTTTGGGATAGAAGGCACTGTACTAGTATGATTCTTAATGATAATATTAATCATCTTGCAATCAAATTTGTCACTATTGAGAATAAGAGTGAATGGATCTTGTCTAACATTTATGCCCCTAACTCTGCTAGTGGTAGAAGAAAACTCTGGGCTGATCTTAAATACCTTTAGAAACCAGCACATTGCTCTGCTAACTGGCTTATCATGGGAGACTTCAACTCCCCTCTAAACCCAGGCGAGAAGTTTGGGGGAACCCCCACCTTCTCTAATGGAATGGAGGATTTTGCTGATTTTATCGCTGAACATAACCTCATTGATGTGGATCTGCATGGTAATAAGTATACTTGGAATAATAGAAGGTTGGGAAAGGAGTTCATTCAGGTGAGACTGGATAGGGCACTAATCTCAGCAAACTGGATTCTTAGCCAAGACTTTTACCTCTCTTCTCTGCCCAGAATTGGATCGGATCATAATCCGATTGCTTTAAGCTTTCTCAATTGGACCAAACCTGCAAGAAGCTCGTTCAAATTTGAAAAAATGTGGATGGAGCATGATGATATCTATGACAGAATAAAAGAATGGTGGGAATGGAATGGGGAAGGCACTGCTTAGTTCAGATTGGTTCAAAAACTCAAAAATGTCAAAAAACAAGTCAAACTCTGGAACAAAAATGTTTTTGGGAATATCTTTGAAAAAAAGAAAGAGTTAAAACAGAAGCTTCAGGATCTTGAGTTAAAAATGGATACTATGGGGAGATCGGTTGAAGATGAAGTTAATGAAAAGAAAATTCTTTCTGAGTTGCATACGATCTGCAGTAGAGAAGAGTCCTTTTGGCGCCTTAAATCTAGGGCTATCTGGCTTAAAGAGGGTGACAGGAACACAAAGTTCTTCCACATGACCACTCTAAAGCACAGAGCCAGTAATAGGATCTTAGAGGTTTCTAAAAGCAACGGAAGTATCACTAAAGATCCAAACAACATCAAGAAACAAGCACTTGAATTCTACCAAAATCTTCTTAGAGAGAGAAATGTCAGCAATCTGGAAGCTATTTCCTTCATGCTGGAGGCCATCCCTCAGAATAATATTGAGGACCAGAAATTCAGAGATATTACTAAAGCTGTCACGCTTGAAGAGCTAAAAAAGGCTGTTTTTTCCCTTGAGGGAGATAAGGCTCCTGGGCCGGATGGATTCTCTATTAATTTTTTTCAGAAGTTCTGGGAAATATGCTCGGAGGATCTACTCAAAGCCATTAATGAATTTTATAGAACGGGAAATCTTCTAAAAGAGCTCAATAACACGCACATTGTGTTGGCACCTAAAAAAATGGATGCAAAAGATTTCAAGGACTTCAGACCCATCAGTCTTGTTAATGCTATCTTTAGAATTTTCACCAAAATCATTACATCTAGGCTACAGCTCATAATGAATGATCTCATCTCAAGGCAGCAGAGTGGCTTTATTAAAGGCAGGATAATACAAGATGGTGTGATTATGGTGCATGAAACTATACATTCCATGGAAAATAATAAAAAGGCAAACATGATCCTTAAACTTGATATGAATAAAGCTTTTGACAAAGTTTCTTGGGTCTTCCTTGACAGGATTTTATCCAAATTTGGGTTCACGGAAAAGTTTAGAAAAATTATCAAGTCTTGTATATCTACAGCCAGGTTCTCTGTGGTTGTTAATGGAGAGCCTGTGGGATTTTTCACCAGCAGCAGAGGTCTAAGGCAAGGAGACCCCATCTCCCCCTTGCTCTTCATCCTTTTAGCTGACAGCCTTAGTAGAACAATTAGCAAAGCGGTGGAAGACGGCCTTTTAAATGGTTCTAAACCCACTTCATTCAGCCAAGCTGTCTCTCATCAACAGTTTGCGGATGACACTATCCTTCTTCTTCTGGCCTCAGTTGTAGAAGCTAAAGCTATTAAGGCTCTACTACAGCTCTATGAATCTGCTTCTGGGCAAGAGATTAACTATGACAAAAGCATCATTTTTTTCTTTAACACCCCTGGGGAAAGACAGCTCAAGATTGCTAAAATTCTGGGCTGTAAAATTGGAGCTCTTCCAGCAACGTACTTAGGCCTCCCTCTTGGCACTAAGAAAGTCTCTCACATGGTGTGGGATGATTTATTGATGAGATTTCAGAAAAAAATGGCCGGTTGGAAAGGGGCCATTCTCTCCAGTGCTGGTAAGTGCCTTCTCATTAAAAGCACACTCCAAAGTCTGCCCATCTATATCATGTCACTTTTCAAAATTCCTTCTTCCTTCAGAGAGAAAATTGAAAGGATTCAGAAAAAAAATTTATGGCAAGGCATGGAAGAGAAATTCAGATTTCACCTAGTGGCCTGGGATAAAGTCTGCACCCCAAAGACTATGGGAGGGCTGGGTATAAAAAATATTGAAAAAATGAATGAGGCACTCATCGCTAAGATGGGCTGGAGATTGCTATCTGAGAAACAACCCTGGATTGATGTTATTAAAGAAAAATACTTGAATCAACAAGCTGTTTACTCCTATCTGCATGATGAGCAACTCCCCAATGGTTCCATTTTTTGGAATAATCTGATTAAGAGTAGAAACTTCATAAAGCAGGGCAGTAAATGGAAAGTGGGGGATGGAAGTGACATAAACTTCTGGGAGGATAACTGGTTCAGTGATAATCTCTTGGAGAGATTTGGGATGGCTAAGGACAGCCTTACAAGCAAGTATGGAACTAAAGTCAAGGACTACATTGAAGGAAATGGCACCAACAAGACTTGGAAAAGACTTTCTATGGAGCGTATTGAACTGAAACAAATTATTTCCTCCCTTTAAGACCTTCTAGATCTCTTCCCTTTGTGTCAGTTGGATTCCAAGGATGAGCTGGTCTGGAGTAATTCACAAGATGGAAAATACTCAGTCAAATCTGGGTATACCAATCTTTTTCACAGTAACCAATCTGATTTTAACTGGAACTTGATCTGGATGCCTGAGTTAACGCCCAAGATAAAAAAATTTCTTTGGCTGGCCATCAGAGGTAAAATTCTCACCACTGACAATTTGATGAGAAGAGGATTCATCATTCCCAATTGGTGTCACCTTTGTAGGAATGATTATGAAGACATTAGTCATCTGTTCATTCATTGTGATTATGCCAATAAAATTTGGAACTTTGTCCTTTCCAAATTCGAAGCTCTTTGGGTGTTGCCAGAGGATCTTAATCAGCTATGGAATCAATGGAACCCACCATTCAGACATTGTGCTATCAAAAGAATCTGGAAATTAGCCATCCCTCATTTAATTTGGAGGATCTGGAAGGATAGAAATAATATCATTTTCAGAAATAGGAAACAAAATTATAATTTCAGTATTGGAAAAATTTCCCAAGGCATCAAAGAGGACATGGCCAGATTTAAACCTCCCAAAAACAATTGTTATCCTGAGAATGAAGAGCACATCTTATCTAATTGGCAGTTTGGTAATTGGAGCAACCCCGGGAATAGTGTGGATAGATCTTTGATTAAATGGCATCCTCCTGACTCCAATTGGTTCAAGCTGAACTTTGATGGCGCCTCTAAGGGTAACCCTGGAACAGCAGCAGGAGGAGGGGCAATACGGGACCACAAAGGCAATCTGATTGCTGCATATGCTGGAAAAATGGGAATTCAAACCAATCATTTTGCCGAAGCTTTATCTGCTCTCTGGGGTTTAAGAGTTGCACGGGCCCAAAATATCCAGAACCTTATTGTTGAAGGGGACTCCCTTAATATTATTAAACTTCTGAATCAGTCCTCATCTCCCAGCTGGAATATTAAAGATTTTATCTCTGAGTCCATAAGCATCAGTCATACCTTCAACAGTATCAGAATCATACATACTTACAGGGAGGGCAACAAGCTGGCGGATGCACTGGCCAATTATGGCATTAACATAAATTTCACTACATGGGATAAGGATAGTATCCCTAATCAGCTCCACAACAGCATCCATGCGGACCTTCACATGCAAACAATCTCTAGAGATATGCCTTAATCTTTGGAGGAAAATCAAATCCATAAATTCTTCCACATGTGCTGCTTTAAAGTATATGGTGTGGCAAATGATATCTAATTCAAATAATAGCAAGATTTTTTTAAGGAACTTCAAGTGGAGATATCTGGATTTAAAAATCGCGCACGCGGGAGGTACAATAGCTGTTGATATCTGGATGCTAAGCTCCACGAAAACTGATGATAACTACAAGGTGAAAGCTGACAGGGAAAGGGTTTTCACGCGCGACTTCCCGCAGGCTCAGATCAGCAATCACACAGCCGTTCGTGAGAAGACCAACGGCTATAGTTCCTATTTTTGTGTGACCTTCAACAACAAGAAACGAAATACTCTTCATGCTCAAAGGTATCCTGGAAATTGTTGTAAGCAACACATCACAGTGAAGATGGGAGGGCCTCCCTGTCAAATTGAGCCGTGCATGGACCCTGACTGGAAAGAAAACACGGAGCTTTGGAACATTCTTAGCATTGGCGGCTTCACCAGCTTTGTTGAAAGGATGCAAGGGCATGATCAAAGCATCTCTGTTCGCTTTGCCAAGGAATGGAATGGGAGGACAGTCGACTATGGGGGGTAGAAAATTCTTATCAATGAAGAGCTTATAGCTGAAGCGACTGGCCTCAGCCTGGAAGGGTACCGCTTCTTCAACAAGAGGGTTATCAAAGAGGTTGAAGAAAGAAGATTTGTGGAGTAGGATGAGAAGATTACATTTCAGCACTGCGGGTCTGCTTGTAAGCTCAATTCCATCTCCCTACGATGAAGTCACCCGCATGATGATTCGATTCATCTCCTTGGAAGGTAGGTTTGTTACTGTCCCTGCTAAGCACCTTGTCTTTTTGAACCACTTCCGTAGGAATAGGTTGGTTTGCTTCCCGCACTATTTCTTTAAACTCTCTTGAGCGCTCCATTTTGGAGTTCCAGAAACATACCCGGGTGGTTCCCTTGCACCAAGGGCTTATTCTGCTTATCCACAAACTCTGCCTTCTTAAGTACCCCGGTCTCCCTTCCTCTCCCAGCCCGGCTCCCCCTTTGATGGGCTCTGCTGCTGCCAGTCCTGTCTCCCCTGCTGCCCCTGCTGCTGCCCCCCTCCTTAGGTGCTGCTACCCCCCATGCCGGCTTCTCATGCTTCTCCTTCTATTCCTCCTGCTGCTGCTCCCTACCACCCACCTTGCCTCTACCTCTAAACGAGTCACTAGGGCTTCTAGGAGACTCAACCTTGAGACTACTGCTGTGGGGGATGAACCTCTTGAGCTTGACATTGCTCGTGATCTGCTGAACATTAGAAGTGCCAGTCCCCGGGAGGCACAGATGGATAACCCTTCTAAGAAATTGGAGGCCTTAGAGGCAGAGATTAAATTGCTGAAGGTTGAGGTCAAAAACCTTGCTAAGCAAAAAGGCAAAAAAAGCATGGAGGGGGAAGGGAGCATTGACAATAGTCAGATTGATGACATATACAAAAAGCTGACCTCCTTAGACTCCCGCCTTGGGAAGGCTAAGACCAGACATGACTACAATATTGCAGCCTTTAGGGCCATCGAGGAGTTTATCGTGGGTCATGCCAAGAGTGTTTCAAATCTAAGCGGTGTCCCGGCAGCGCTTTGGGGCAATGATAAAGAGAGCAAGAGAACCATTGAGGAGCTCGATAAGATGGATGCTGCTCAAATGACCGCTTTAGGCATGTTTCAAGCTTGGAAAAAAGTCAAGATCAGTATTGATCAAGCGGCCAAGAAGTAGTTCTGGATACTTCTACTACTCTTTATTGTTAATATTTTGTTTCTTGGCTGTCGTCTTGCTGTTTTTTTGCCGTTGTTTTGCTGTTAAGTCTTGTCTGTGTAGCTGTTTCTGGGCTACGTTGATTTTGTTGTAACTCTTGAACTGTGCTACAGCTACTCTGCTCCTCTCTCTTATTCCGGCTTATAGGCCTTATTTTGTATTCAAGGGTATAGTCCCTTTCAAAAAACTATTTGCCAATATTAAAAAATAAAATATGCAATGTGATAATGTTACATGCCCTAATAATGTTCTAGGGTTATAATATTGTATAGCATCACAAATTTTTAAAATAGAGTATTATGTACAATATTATTATTCTATAACATTACATTAGTACAATAATAGTAACATTATAATATGTTATTAATATAATGGTTACAGTATATATATATTCCAAATACTAAACAAAAATATCAAAACATGTGGTAATATACAATACAATTGATGTAATCGAATGTATCTAGCATAACAACAATCATGTAATATGATCATAATATTGTGATAACCTCAATAATATTATAAATCTTATGTGAATAACACTTACAAAATCATTTATTACATATGATGGAGCTTTAAGCACTTAAGCCTTGTAACAAGTTATCTATTGTAGTAGTATCTTTCGATACATCGGATAAAATTGGAATGATACAGAGAAGATTAGCATGGACCTTACTTAAGGAAGGTGTGTGTGCACAAATCATGATTCATCCCCTTCAGTTTAGCAAAAAAACATAAAACAATAAGTGTTTCTCCAAAGCATCATAGTAACGTAGATCGACACGAAAACAATTGTCAGTTTTTTGGTGTGAATTTTTAGGGCATGACAGTGCACATAAATCCTAGACTTAAATAGTGTGTCATGTATGCATTTTTCTTACTTCCAAGTTATTTTCTCACATGTTTCTTGACCAAATTTGTTTCCTTTGAGATTTTTAGATGTGTATATACTTCTTATTCTTTACTTACTATTCTTAATAAGTTAACTACCCCTTCCTATGATGATTTGACACTTATTGGTTGCCAAGTGTGTTGCACCATTTCCATGCCAACTTTCTATAAAACTAAGATTTTTCCTGAAGCATTGGTTGGAGTCTCTTGAATTATAATTACATCGTTACTTTACTAAAATATTTCCAAGAAGCACACAAGTAAACTCAGATCCTTTTCCTTGTTACACTATTTCCTGCATTGCTACTAGACTTCCTACAACTAGCTAGCTCCAACACTTTCTACACACCAACCAACACAATTCCCTAGACTATATTATATTCATTATTGGAAAAGAAGCTGAGGGGATAGATAAAAGCACAACTAACACTGGCTATTGTCTCATTTCTACATTTCTAGGTTGGGGTGTAATTGAATTCCCTTGAAGCTTTATTTTTAGTTCAAATTTCAATTTTAATCAAATCAAAATCTTGTTTCAAGGAAGGTAGAATTTATAATTAGTTTTATTGCCTGCAAGTAGCTTCCATTGAAAACTCTTTCTCAGTTTATCCCTTTGGATTTTTTAAGGAAAAAATTGGAGGAAGTTCTTGTGCAAATATTCTTTCCATTCTTCAATGTCAAATTACATGTAGCTTTTATTTTTTCCTTTAGTTAGGTTCAGAACTACATATGAGAAAATACTCTCTTGAAATCTTCTTCCCTTCTTATCCTTTTGGATCTACAAGGGAAGTAATTTTAAAGAATATTTTGTTTTTGTGCATATTGTATAATTTATTCATAGTTAAAAGTTTTTGTAGAATTGTAGTGTTTTACTGGGGAAGTTTTAAGGGAATAAATTGCTTCTGAGAAGCTTTTACTTCTTCCAGTGATTATGAGGTAATACCAATAGAGGAAGTAGAATCCACAATTACAAATTAGGAAAAAACCTTTGTTTAAATTAGAGTAGAATTAATTAATTTGTGATAGGGGAATATCCACATCTAGTTATTTCATTGTTTGTTTTATTTTGTTTTAACATAGAAATAACTTTCATTTAATTAAAAGTAATTTCCATTTCTTTGTAGTTTTATTTATTTATTTCCATAAAATCTGAAAACCCCAACAACATATATTAAAGTAATTAGATTTTTTTATTTGTCTTATTTCCTTTCATTTTAAAAGCTTCTGGAAAATAGAAAAACAAGTAGATTAGATTGTTTGCATTTCTTTATTTAATTAGGTGCATTTATTCAATCAATTAGTTGCAAGTAGATTTAACTAAATTAAATGAGAGTAATCAAAAATTTTTAATTTAAAATTTCTTACAGTGGTTGTTTAAATTAGGAACATAGAATTAATTAGATTGGAATTAACACAAGCTCTTATGTTTCCTTAGTGGCTTAGGTTATCTAAAATTAGCCTTAGCCCCTTTTGGTTTCTTTGTGTGCTTTGTTTATTTTCATAGATTTTGTATTTCATGCCCACATGACCATCTAGGGCCCAAGACAAAGAGTGTGTGATCCAACCGTACCACAAACAAACATTGTTATACAATTGACTAATATTTATCAGTGCCTTAGACAAATCATCTTCCAAACCACTCTCCTCCCACCTAGCATCATCTAGAAATTGATTTCTTTGAACGAATAGGTGGATAACAGTAACGAGTTCTGGGAAAACCATCCTGGTAGAGACTATAATTTCCCTTTACCCACCTCTCATCCATATTCATGACCCTCTCTAGAGAGTAATTTATGAGAGATGAAGGATGATTCTCTCACGTTCCACAACTAGTTCGAGGTTTTTTTGGTCTAACTGATATTGATTGAAATATTTGTGCTGCCATTTTTCTCAACCATTCCATTTCACTTGAGTAGGTTAGATAGGCATTCATTTCCCTTAATGATAAAATACCCATTGTTCCCGTTGAGGACATTTTTTTTCCTTGATTTTCCCTCCAACCATTTTATCCTATTCTTTTTATCCCATCTATTCCTATTTATTCCATTCTATATCCATCTATCCATTTCATTCCAGTTGCCCCAACATGATCTTGGGAGGTTACATGTATCTAGGAGTCACGTGTTGATTATTAGGCATACAATCATCCCAATGTGATCATCACTGAGCACTGCCCTATGTTTTAGATTCAATTTAGTTATAGTGTGTGTGTATGATAGAAATTATTTCCCTTGAAACTAGTTTTCCCTTATGTAAGCTGCACCAATATAGAAGGATACAACTAATTTATGCCCAAGATAATATGTGTTATGAAATTAATAATTTTCCATTCCTATGTAGTGAATGATGTAGCCCAAATGCAGCCCTTAAGTTTTTATTTTTTTCACGAGTAGTAGATAGAGAATAATATCCTAGTGCCCCTTAGAATAGTTATTAGGTTTTGTATATATATGTTTTCTTGAATTTCAACATTAACAAAACTAGAAGCTGACCCAAAGTGATTACTGTTGGGAATATTATAGTGTAAACATTATATTATGATTTGTTGTGGAACAACAAATTATTACCTGGAATTATATGTGAAGTTGTTGTAAACAACTTCACATATTTAGCTTGTTGTTTACAACCACTCCTAAATTATAGGAGGTTGTTTTGCTATTTTCTTGGCTATTTATTAGCCATGTATTGTGTGTATGTGATGGAAAATGAAGATCAATATATTATATCATTCTGATTCGAACCTGTCATATGGTAGCAGAGCGAGTTTGATCTGAGAATAATTTTGAAGGGGCAGTCGGTACGCAGGTTGTGCAGTGTGGAGGATGTAAAACGTATGCAATAGAAAACAGTCACAGGTTTCTAATGTTTACTTGCCACTTGCCACAAGAATTTTTGCCACTTGCTACACAATCTGCCACGCAGCCACACATTTTGAGTCTTATTGTGCATCGTTGGAGCAGTCCACACAATTGGAGAACATAGTGAGTGACAGCTGGAGAAAAAGAACTATTATGTAAGCTAGCAGTCAGTTAAGACTCGTTTTATATTTTATATTTCAGTCGCAGTTTTATCTAAGCATGAATAAAATTATTATTGAAGTCTGAGGAGATTGTATGGACATGACATATGTATTTTTTTATATGCTACACAGTTCACAATTCGCAGTCGCCACTTAGAGCAGTCACATTTGTTTATGGGTTGTAGTTTTTCAGAAGGGATCCTTCACAAAACAAACAACTGTATACAGTGAATTGAATTTTTTTAAATTGATTAAATTGCTTAGAGTATTTAAGAAGTAATTTCCCTTTATTACTTCTTAAATAGTGATTTATTGATATAGTCTTCTTGTAAAACGTATTATATCCATCAATTGGAGTTGTTTTGTTTACAAATACAATAGTTGTGAAAATGGAGAAATCGAGTCTCGTTGAGAAGTTCGAAGGACGTGATTTTCACACTTGGCGAATCCAAATGCAGCTGACCTTGATTGAAAAAGATTTGTGGGATGTGGTCAAACCAAATGTGACAACACCAACAAATCCAACAGATATCACGAAGTGGAATATCAAGGATCAAAAGGCCTTGGGAACTATTGGTCTCGGTTTGTCTAAAGTGTACCTACACCACGTAGACTTCAAAAAGTCTGTAAAGGAAATCTGGGAGACATTAAATAAACTATTCAGATCTGAAGCAAAAAGTGCAAAGACAACACTGAAGCAAAAATTATACGGGTTAAAGATGGATGAAAGTATAAAAATGGCAGAACACATCAGCAAGTTCTGCTCTCTTCTAAATCAGCTTGCAGGTATTAACGAGAAGGTAAAAGATGATGATGCCAAAGCAATTCTTTTGAATAGTTTTCCTAAAAAAATGTCTCATATGGTTTTTACTTTGAGCAAGATTAAAATTGGTTTAGAAGGAGTAGTTTCTACTCTTCTTGATCAGAATGAACCTTCAGAACCAGAAGAAGAGGTCTTATATGTACACAATAAAGCCAGTACATCATCAAAGAAGGGTAAGTAAAATTCAAAGCACATTCCTACAAAGGGACAAATCAAATGTTACTATTGTAAAGAAGTGGGGCATGTCATTTTAAATTGTAAAAAGTGGGCACAAGATCTATTGGATGATAAGATTGATCAAAAGGCTTATATTGTTGAAGAATAAACTGACTGGGAAGATTATGCAACTGATGAAGAACTTTCTTGCCCTAGCGATAAAAATAATCTCTTCTGAAAATAACCAAACTGGAGGTAGGAGGAAATGGAGGATGGAGGCTACTCAGCACCTCTCATCAATGGCCAACGACGAGGTCATATTTTGTGGTGGTGACATATTTATTTCTAGTTGTGTGTTTAATTTATCTAGTGTGCAGAATAAAGAGCAACAGTTTGTGTATGTTTACTTGGTACATGCGAGTATTCCTATATGTTCTCTTGAAGTGTTGTGATGTGGTGTAGAAGGTTTCAGTCAGCGAAACAGTTGTATAGGAGGGCAGCTGGTGTCCAGAGGAGAGGAGCAGTATGCAGACCTAAAAATATGTGTAGGCATATGATTCTAGTTTCAACTAAAATTCACCCCATGTTCACACTAAGGGGGTGTATGTTGGGAATATTTTAGTGTAAACTTTATATTATGATTTGTTGTGGAACAAAAAATTATTACCTGGAATTATATGTGAAGTTGTTGTAAACAACTTCACGTATTTAGCTTGTTGTTTACAACCACTCCTAAATTATAGGAGGTTGTTTTGCTATTTGCTTGGCTATTTATTAGCCATGTATTGTGTGTATGTGATGAAAAATGAAGATCAATATATTATATCATTCTTATTCGAACCTGTCAATTACAAGTTTAGAAAATATAAACAAGTGGTCTGTAATTTTAAAATGTAAGAACAAAAGCAAAGGGATAGAAATGCCCATAGGGGACAATAGTGTTAGCCACTATTATCCCTTACTAGTCACTTGTGTCTAGAAATCTCCAAATATAAATTGGGAAATGCTCACCTCAGTAACATATTGTGTGATTTCCAAAATTAATGGGATAATTCCATAAAAGTAGAGGACAAAAGCATGTTAAGGTAAAACAATGTCAATGTAGAGAAAAACAAATGATATTAATGTCTAGTTTCTTTCTTAGGAATCATACATATAACAATATACTAGAAACATAATTTAATAGTAATAAGTGCATAATTTTATGTCTACATTTTCCCCTACTTTATTATGGTGAATGAATTTGTGGTAGCATGAAGTAGATAGGAAGAACATACCTTGTGGAGAGCTAAAAAATATTGTAGTCGATAACATGTTGAATGGAAATAATAGGATGTGTATTGTGGAATCTAGGAGGGGATAAGGACCCTAGGGATGACTTGTGCACGTAATGAAACAAATAACTATGTTTGTAACTGAATATTATCTTTTCCTAAGTGTTTGTGCTTGAGATTTTTCCTTGTTCCAGTTGTGTTTCCTTTTGTTGGGATAAGGACGGACTTATAAAAGAAGAACATTGTAGTCAATATTCATAGCATATGAAATTGAACTTTAACTTAGAGAATTCATAATTTTATGCATGTGTAAGATAAATAAGTGAATCAATGATACAGTACACCTAAATGCCAAGAGAGAAAGGATAGAATATCCTTTTGTATTATTTATTGGGAGATGGTTGAAAGGGTTGGGAGTGATCAGTTCCTAAACCGATGTGAATAATTTTAAGATTTAGGCATCCTTCTATCATAGGAATAGTGTTGGGAAAGTGGTCATCTTTTCCCTCTGTTTATGACACTTCCCCCAAAATCCTCAAATAAGGACCACTACATATGCCCACCAAGCCATTAGTTATTAGCCACAGATGACACTTTGTTCTAGACATATCATTATCCCTGCATATGCCCTAGGTTTCATTCCTTATTAGATACTAGTAGGAAAAGAGTGATCCAAGAAGGAAGTGAAGTTAGTTCCCTTTCCCAAAATATGAAACATGTTATTGATTTTGATCCTTCATTCTAGATAGTAAACTAGAGATAAATGTTTGTTGTTGGATTCTCTGAAAAATTGTCACTGAGAAGTTGTGCTAACTTTCAAATGCCTATTTTTCCCCTAGGAAAAAAATTCCTAGGTGGGACATTACTACCCATGATTACTATGAGATCTAGTTTCTTTTTTCCCTCTATTATTTATTTCTCATGTCTGATTCTAAACCTTTATTCATTCTATAATCTACCTGATTATACTCTATAGCATTATGTCTCTGATTTATGAACTATTAATATGGTGAAATAATCACCCGATGGTTCCCCCCCTCATTTAGGGTGTGATATGGATCAATGTGAGTGTAGCCCAAGCGAGAGAACCCAAAGCTAATGTGAACATCTGAAGAAGGAATCTAAAGGCAATATGGTATGTGCATGGTAACAACCCTAACACATGCAAAATAATGGAAATAAAGATAGAAATAATTGTTAGTGATAAATAATCATGACATAATGTAATAGAGACAAGTTAAACACACAATAACACATCAAGAGGAAAACATAGTAGCTGGTGGAAAACATTAGACACCACTTAGGATGTCACATGACATTCAAGTCCTTTAATTCCATACAATAAAAAAATCAATCATAGGGCATAGCTCTTAAACAATGGAAAACAATTCACAATCATAGAAGACAAGACACAAGCAAATAGTATAATCAGATAACCATGGTTGGAAGTAAGCGTGCAAGAAAAATGCTACACATGAAGCACACATTAGCATGTTATAAGAATGGATAATATCTCACTATTTATATATGAATGCAATAGAAAACTAGTATATATTGCAATGATGGTACTTGAATGTGGAAAAAGGTAAGGAAGGTATATTCCCCTAGGATCCTTGTTGGGATTGATAGAAAATAGTGTCAACATCATGCATTGTGTGATAACCTATATATATCCTACATTCACCTCAAGGTACCATGTAAATTAACATGTGTACATGTAAAAAGGGTATAACATATTATGAATCAAGCTAAAATGATATGTAGAATGCAACATGGAGTAGTAAAAGAAAGAAAAGACACATCTAACCAAGATCTAAGCTAGTGTGTTTTTGTTATGAGAATATGAGATTATATGAATAGGGAAGGGAAGAAAGGTTTCCCCTAGTGTGTATCTGTGAAAATTTAGTTTCATGTATGAAAGTGTACCCTCAACAGTCATATTTAAACCTAGAATAAGAGTGCATCATCAGGTATACCCCCCAAGTGTAAATGTCATACTAACCTATCCAATGAGGAAAAATGGCAAGGGCCATCTATCTGCTAATTTGAAAGAGGAATACATGTGAACATGATCCAAGTACCTAGCATTATGTGAAAGTGCATGTGTCATGATGTGTATAGGAATATGTTGTACATGTAGAGAATAAGACCATGAAGTGGGCCTAGATGTTTTATGTGTACAATGTATCATGTGTGGGAACTATTCCTATAAGGAGGACTATGGGACTGATAAAGAAACTGTGTTCAAGTAGTAGAAACCACATGTCGAGGAGATCTAAGTGGATATTTGGAACTAGAATTAGGAGTAATAGGAAGTCTAGATGTTATACTAGTGTGTGATTAGAATTCTATGTGTTTGATTCACGTCAGGTTCACAAAATAATTTAATAGAATTATTTATTAATCAAATGAATAGAGTAAATCAAATATATCATAAACACGCAATATACCAATATGAAATGATGAAAAAGTGTAACCAAAAAGAGGATAAGAGTGATGTAGTTGATATTTTTTTGTTTGTACTAGATATGGGCTAGACTGATAGTCGAACAAGCTCAGTATGGAATTTGTATGCTTCATCTAGAAAATAGCAACCTTAAAGTTATTTTAGATAGTACCACCCAAAAGGGAATAGAATCACCTAGGTGCTAGTGTCTGAATTAGGTGTTAGTGTCTTAGTAATGGGTGTAGATTTGGTTCCTTCAATGTTTGATGATGTCACCTTTACTTCATTATGTGTCACATCTACTTCATTTTAGGGTTCTCTTTTTTTATTGCTCCTGAAAAACAAACCCTAATAATGTGGAGAATACTAAAGCACACATTAGACTAAATAAAAGATGAATATGCTTGATTCAAACTAACCTCAATAGTCATCCCAATGTGATTGTCACAGAGTGTTGCACTACATTTCAGAATCAATGTAGTTTTGGTGTGTCTGTGTGTGTGATAGAAATTATGTCCCTTGAAACTAGGTTTCCCTTATGAAATTTGCACCAAGATAGGGGATATAACTACTTTGTCCCTAAGATAATGTGTGTTATGGAATTCATAATTTCCCTTCATATGTAGTGAATGATGGAGCCCAAATGTAGTCCTTAATTTGCTCCTTTTTTCCCAGGTAGTAGATAGAGAAATAATAGCCTAGTGCATCTTATAATAGTTAGTAGGTTGTGTATATATATATATATGATTCCTTTTCTTGAATTTTGACACTTATTGAGACCAAAGGCTGACCCCAAATATGAAATAGGAAATACAATAAATTTATAATCAGGCACCAAGTGGTAAATTAAAATATAGGGAAGAGTGTAAAAATGTTCCAGGAAGGAACAATAGAGATAAGAATTATTTTCCTTGCTAGCTTCTACTATCTCTAAGAGAAGAAAAATAAACCAGACCATGGGAAAAGATAGGGATCCTTGTGACACGACCAAAAATCATAAATATAGAAAATATAAGAAAATATCACAATCAAAATCAATAAAATGACTAAGATATGTGTCACCAGTATCTAATCTACTCAATTAGAAATCATGCATATAATGACATACTAGAGGGATAATGTAATAATAAGTTCATATTTTTGTCTATAGTTATGTCTTGGCTCTAGAACCCTTGGAGACTTGCAAATTGGGAAACTAGAATTTTGAACCTAGTTTGAGTGTTTCATACCTGTGTGGTGGCTACTCTAAAATATGTGTTGTTTATTTAGGATGATTTATGAGAGACTTAAGTGTTTTAGGAATGTAATAGTAATTTATTCTATTGAGAATAACATGTGAGTTCTTACGTGTATAAGACTTGCTTATATAGGATTTTATAGGTTATATTTTTCATTAAGGTCAAGCTATAAGATAAGAAAAAACCCATAAAATACAATTAAATTAAGGAAAGATTCATTGGAGAGTGGGAGATAAGACCATATGGATCAGCCCATATGAATTTTTCCTAGACCATATGATCTAGGAAATGTAGTTTATGATGTCTAATGAGAAAGATGCTTGTAAGTGTATACTACTTGGATAAATGAAATTGAGTGATTGAATAACAAATAAGTTTGTAAAGTTAAGTAATTCATGCAAGAGAGAAGGATGTGTCAATTAAGATTGGGATGTTTACACAAGTCATAGTATATAAACAAATCCAAAATTGTTAATACAAAAGGATAGGTTGCCAAATTTACGTGTCAACACAAAGGTGCTAGTGTGACATGTTTACAAAGGTATTGAAGTTCATTATCTATAGGTAATTTATTCATCTTCATAAGTATAGTTTTATATCTCAACACGTAGTCATTGATTATGTCATTAAACCATTGGAGATTTTTCACCAATATTGATCAAGAAATGTGTTGACAATTGATTAGAAAATGGATTTAATGTGCTCACTCATTGGAGAGGGATATCATTGAACATATTAATGCATCATCCTTGATACTTCTTAGAAACAACTTAGTAGTAATTTTATCAGTGTAAACAAGCTATATTGGAGGATCAAAGATGTCATTTAGGATCTCCTTTAACTTATTAGATTATAAGTTTAGAAAAAAAAAAACCTTGGGAAAAATTATATGATGCCACCTTACGTGCTAATGGATTGTGAAGTAAGATATGGGAATCCGTGTGAGGAGACACTCTAGACATACCTTACTCTAGCTCCAACACCTTGGTCTACAAATCAAGAATGGTATGATCTATGGAATGTGTTGAGGAAATTGTATGTAAGGTCCTAATTAAGTAAATATTGAAATAAATAAATGATAAATCTATAATATGTATCAGTGAAATGCTATAAAAAATTAAGTATAGATTTCACACAAGAAATCAAGCTAGAAAATATAAAACCCTCATTACAAATGAAGGGAATAAAATTCTTACCTACTTCACAGTGACGTCAAAGTTGTGCTGAGATGGAAAACTGTTGGTACAGAGAAGAAGGATGTCACACTCAGATCCAAAAAATTACGTAAATGTTGGAAATTCCAGGACCATGGTGCCAATGTAAGGTTAGGGGCACCTGGGGTGTCAGAGACCTATTCTGAGTGCCAGTGACTACTCAAAAGTTAAAAAACCCAATTTCATAAGGTTACAAGATGTTCACTGGTTATCACCTTTGATCACATGTATATCATTTCACTTCATTTTTAATTACCCGTAACCTACAATAAGAAATAAGTACATGTAAAACCACAATATACATGAAATCCTAAAAATAAAAAGATGCAAATGAAGAGTCAAACTAAACCTAGAGGTCACCCGGCTGAGTGAACTTATGATCTCAATATTTCACTACATCTAAGACTATGTAGTTTTGTGTGTGTTTGTAGAATCATGCCCTATGTGGCTCTTGTACGAGTCACACTTGAATATAAATAAATAGCTAGATGTAGAAAATGTAGATAGATATCTGTATGGAAAATTGAACTTCCCCTCCTATAAATTTTATGCAAAATAATGCACTCTTTTTTCCCTTGTGTGAGTGCTAGATGGATGTTTGAATTCTCTTTTAATGACATTTGGATGCAACCTTAGGTGGTGATAGATAATGCTTATTGTTTGGTCCTTTATTATGATCACATAGCTTTGCATTTATATGATTCCCTTAGTTAAACTTTTTAATTAACCACTAAAAGGTTGAATAGTAAGAAATAAATATTTCCAACAACTAAAAAAGGACACAAAAGGTGTGAGCAAGATACAAATATTTCATAGTGCCCAGAGGGGAGAGTGCATCTGGGCATTGGCATCTTGGCTAGGTGCTGGTGTTCCGACTCAGAGAAAATAAAATTATAAAATTTGTACTGTGTAAGGAGTGTAAGACCAAGAAGGAAAACTAAAATCAAGTAAAGAAGCCAAAGAAAATGGTCAATTAGTAATTTTCTCGCTTATGAATCATATGAATAGTGGTATGTGATCACGACTAAAAGTATACCCAAAGTGTGTGATTTAGTGTCTACATTTCCCCCCACTTTATGTTGTTGAGTGAATTCTTGATAACATAAAGTAGATAAGATATACGTACCTAATAACCATGTAGATCGATGGAAAAAATTGTGTCGAGGAGATAAGAAAAAGTGTGGAGTGATAAAAATATGAAATGTGGAATCTAGAGAAGAGGAAGTGAAAATGATGATGATCCTAGGGATGAAAGTGTGTGTGTAAATTTTACATTGCACATTTTTTATGACTCTTGATGTGTGATGATGTGTGATTGATGTGACTACTTCTTCCCATAAGAATGAACCTGTAAAAGAGAAGAACAAACGAGTAGTCAAATATGTGTATATGAAAATTTTTATCAAAACGTGTGAAAAGTATGTAATAAAGTATGTAAAAATGCAAAAAAGGAGCATGTGCACCTAATCTGTGATGATTGAGAGAGATAGAAAGGATCCTGAAGATATTTTAGAAAAATGATTTTTTTTAGGCAATCACATGCCAGTTGCACTAAGTGCAAGTTTTTTGTGCAATCTCACGCCAACTGTGTCAAATATGGAAGAAGTGTAGGGAGAAAATTCTATTGTTATTCTCTAGCCTTTGACTACTTCCCAAAGTATAAATTCCATTGCAAATGGTGTGTGTAAATCTGATCCAATTCGATCCAGTCTGATCCAATGTGAAAATAGAAAAGAAGGTGTAATGCATGCATGTCGATTGCTAGTAGAGTGTGTGTCCTGTAAAATTGGTTATGTGTACTACTGAAAAACTTTAATAAACTTAGAAAAAATGTGTAACTACCCCTTAGTCATAGGCACCCATGAAGGGTCAAGGGTGCCCATGCACTACAGTCTAGTGTTGCACGTTGGTGTTTGTACTATTCTGAGGACCCAAGTCATATTATAGGCCATTATTGTGACTAAATATTTTGTTTTACCAATACTAAACTGTGTTATAGTGTGATTGAAAATTGTTATATGGGGTGACTGATTCACCCAATAATGCCCCCCTCATTTGGGGTGCATGCAACGTCACAATGAGGATGTTACCCAAAGGATGACTAGACGTTGTGTTAAAATTGATTCCCTATAATGGAAGGAGGGAATGTGCTTGGTCGAAACCAAGGCACATGAAAAAAAAGTGGTTGGAGACAAGTGTTAGTTCAAACAAGACAAAAACACACATAGAAGATCATTTGTAAGATAGCAAGAAAGAAACAAATATGTAAGGTAACACACAAGAAAATAATTTAAACCACAAAAATAGGGTTGCAAACATGGGACATCCCTCATGATGTTGCAAGACAATCGAGGTCTAAGTGGCCAAAAGCATACAGTGTGTACACAAGAAAAAGGGAAAATCCCGCAAACAATGGCATAAAATGACAAATAATGGCAGAAAATAACAACCAATGTAACAGAAAATCATGGTAACAAAGAGTTCTTCCAAGAAAATTGTTACACATGAAGCACCCGTTAGCATGTTAGAGAGATAGAAAGTATGTCAAAGTATGTATAATACTATATGATGTAGTGTACTAATATAAATAGGAAGTAGTATAAATCGAAACAATAACACCTATTATGTGTATGAAATTGGATGCCCTCAGGAGTTGTTGTGGGACTAGTAATAGGTATTTTTCCAAGCATCCATGTCGCATATCAATCTATGTAAACTTTACGATCACAACTAGTAGGAAATTGAGTCTGCATCTGTATATGATAAATATAATGACATACAATGTATCCTACTAACATAGTAAACAAATTTTACATGTGAGAATAAGTAATCAAGAACAATGTGTAACCAAGAAATGCAGTATGTTGTGGATGTAATGGAATGGAATGTAGTGTGTGTGTGTGATAGGATAAAAATGCCACTCAAGTGAGTGTGAATGATTATACATGTGATGAGGTTCATTTATACATTCCCCCTTAGCAGTCAAGAATGAACCATAGAACAAGAGTGTGTCATCGGGAAATGGTTTAAATTGTGTGCTATAAATATATGATCAACAAAGTGTAGAGTGTAGAGAGTGAGTGAGTGTTGTGAGGTTCATTTCAGATTCATACCCTTAGCATTCGAGTATGAACTGTGGAACTAGAGTGCATCATAGGGTGGTGTGTTGTGTTGAATGTGAGTGAGAGAGATATGTCATGAATATGCTGAGTTTTAAATGTGTCGTGTGATGATATGTGAGGTTCATGAATATAGTGAGCCCTCAATATTCAAGTGTGAATTGTATCACAAGAATGCATCATTGGGTAATGATGATACAAGATGTAAGACATGTGTCAAAGACTAAATGTGAATCAAGAAATGAAATAGTAAAAGTGTGATACACCTAACATTGCTAGATGGGGGATAATAAGCATAATGCCCCCCAAGTGTATGATGATAAGTATGATCAAGTAACATCATTTAATATATCATCATTCTCATGGTCAAAACCATATGGAGATGCATCCAAGACTTGGTAAGAAATAGTATATGGTTTATCCCATAGAGAGCCATTGTGGCATAGATTATACATGTCCATTGCATATTCCTTGTCACTAAAAGGTGGTAATGGATATCCATGTGCATACTAATGAGTAAGGTTTTGTGAATAGCCAAGAAATGATTCATTGGAAATGAAAACGTGGCCAAATGGTATAACGAATGAAATATCAATATGATGTGGATCTAATGTGCAAACAATGTAGTCAAGCCATGATTGTCCGAGAGTAAGTGGTACAATGCATGGATTGTGTGCAAATGTAGACACACAATCATGCACTTTGGGTAATTATATAGTCCTTATTACATACTACTATTCATATTATTCCTAAGTAAGAAAAGTACTAACTAACCCATGTTTTTGGCCACCTTAATTTGCTTTTTGTTACCACTTTTGGTCTTACACCCTTACTTTCTCAATATTCCTTGTTATTCTTTGACATTTTTTAGCCTAGACACCAGTGCCCTAATAGGATACTTGCGTCAAGTGCCCTTGTCCCCTCTGGGTTCCCCTATCCTCTTTGTATTTTATTCACATTTTTTTTATCCTTTCTAGCCATTTCAGCATCTTATTTTTTTAGTAGTCGGCCTTTTCAAGGTTAATTACAAATGTTAAGCAAGGGAATCATATAAATATAAAGTTATGTGATCATACTAAAGGACCAAGCACTAAGCACTATCTATCACCACCTAGGGTTGCATTCATCAAGGCATTTAAGAGCTTTATTACATCCATCTAGCTCCATCACAAGGGACACAAGGGCTGGTTTTCTGCATCACACTTCATAGGAGGGAATTCATTCTATTCCATGCACACATTTACTACATTCTACATCTAGATACTTACTCACTATCTAAGTGAGACTGACACAAGAGAAACTTAGGGCACAATTCTACACACACACACACACACACACACACACAAAAAAAAAAAACTACATTGGGTCTAAGATGTAGTGTAGCACTATGTCGTAAGTTCACCATAATTTGTGATAGTTGAGGATAGTTTGACCCCTCATTTTTCATCTTTATTTTTTAGGATTTGATGTTTATTTAGGGGTTTTATATGTTTATACTTTATTGTAAGGTTATAGTGACCTTGAAAATATTGGTGCAACCTCAGAGAGATCAAAGGTGACTAAAGGCGAACACTTTGTGACATTTTAGAGGATTTTTTCTGAGCATTTATGTAGACCCAGGAAACAAAAAACAAGCCTACGGTGCTCGCAGAAACCCCTGTCCCTCTCTAGGTACCCTAGTCTAGCTTACTCAAGCTCTACATTTTTCTAAGATTTGGTGTGATGTTCAATGCTTCATCTTTTTACAGTTTATAACTCTGTGTACTTTTTAAAACTCTGTGAATCAACTAAGTCATCTTATTCCTTCTTTACAGTTAGGGTTTTAACATTTCATTTTTAGTTTTCTTGATTATATTATTGTACGTAATTTATCATTCATTAATTGAAATATTACATTCATATTAGGCTCATATATTTACATTTTTAGATTAATCAGTAATCCAGACTGATAAATGAAATAATCAAAGGTGATAAGTAACAATAATGAAAACAAATCCATGATATAAATGTGGTGAATTTAGTGGAGGTAATATTTCATCTAGTATAAACCCAAGCTGATTCAAACCATCATGTGTGTAAATAGTGTCAGATAAAGTAGGATCAAATCAAATATGCGTTCACTAATATTTATTCATACAGAGAGTGCATATGAAGGGAGGAAGCGTAAATGCACATTTCTCATGAGAAGACACTGAAGGTGGTATGATGTCTAATGTATGGACAAACTCCTGATAAAGTACCATAGTGTTAGTAGGAGGGGGTGTTGAAGAGGATAGAATAGTTTCTAGTGTACAAATAGTTCCCTCAAGTGGAGGAAAGTTGTCTGGATAACACATGGGTCATGGATCGAAAGCACGATGTATAGTAGCAGAAGTGGGGATAGGCAATGCAGTAGTGAGATCTGGGTTGCAATATTGAAATTTTATGATATTAGTGGGAACTTCATATTCAAGCCCTTCATGTAAGAATCTAACACATCAATGAACTATAGATGACACTAATTACATTATATGAAGCCATGGTATACCAAGTAAGTAATTATATGGAACTGGGATATCGATGACAAAAAATAGAACTAGAATAGTCTTTGGCCCAACTTTGATCAACAAGGTGATAGTTCCTAAACATGAACATGTAGTAGAATCATATGCTTGAATAGAAATAGATGTTGGGTTGAGAATAGATGCAATAAGGCCTATAACTTGAAAGAATGATAAAGGAAAATTATTGATCTTAGATCTAGTATCAACTAAAGTGTGCTCGATGCCTAAGTTATTGGTGGATACATTTATATATAGAAGAGGATCATTTTCATATATAGCAAGATTGATAGCTATAGTAGATGGGAAACTAATCTATTGAGAAAATTCATAGAAAAACGTCTGATAAACAACATATGGATGAGTAGTGGAAGGAATTCGAGTAGTATCAAAAAGGATAAATATTTTATCATCACACTCAGGATTGGCTAATAAGAAATCATGAATAGAAATATCCATGATGAGAGGAGCCTAAAAATGTAAGAATTGATGAAATGAGGATCCAAGAGTGTTCGATGATTTGGGTTCACCAAATGATTAAGTAAATATTGAAATAAATAAATACTAAATCTAAAATATGTACCATCACAATGATATAAACAATTAAGTACAAATATGACTCAAGCAAGCAAGCTAGAAAATATGAAACCCTAGTTGTAAATTAAGGGAATAAAATACTTATCTTCTTTGTAGTGATGTTAAAGTTTTTCTGAGATGGAAAATTATTGGAACAGAGAAGTGGGATGTTGCAGTCATACCAAGAAAATTGTATAAGTGTTAGAAATTCCAGGACCAGGGAACCTATGTAGGGTCAGGGGTGCATGGGGCACGAGAGACCTATTATGGAAACTTGTGACTTCTCAAAAGTTGTGAAACCCAATTTAGCAAGGTCACAATATGTTCTTTGGTTTTCACCTTTGATTACATGTATGTCTATGTGCTTCGTTATTCACCTAACACTTGCAATAAGAAATAAGCACCTATAAAACCCCAAAACACATTAACTCCTAAAAATAAAAACATATAAATGGGGAGTCAGAATCACTCTAGAGGTCACCTATCTAAGTGAAATTATGATCTAGGCAATGCACTACATCTTATACTTCATGTAGTTTTACGTTTGTATGTGTGTGTGTAGAATCATTCCCTATGTGGCTCTTATGTGGATCACACTTGAATAGCGAGAAATAGATAGATGTAGAAAATGTAGATATATTTTTTCATGGAAAAATGAATTTCCCCTCCTATGAAGTGTATGTAGAAGAATTTGGTACCTTGTCCCTTATGTGAGTGCTATATGGATTCTTGAATGCTCTTGTAATGGCCTTTTTATGTAACCCTCGGTGGTGATAGATAATGTCTAGTACTTGGTCCTTTATTGTGATCACATTGTATTTGTATGATTCCCTTAGTTGAATTTTGTAATTAACCACTATAAGGAAGATTAGTAAGAAATAAATATTCCTAACAGCTAGAAAGGACCCAAAATGTTTGAGCAAGATACAAAGAGGTCGGGGGCACCCAAAGGGGATGAGGGCTCCTAGGTGTTGGCGTCGTGGTTAGGTGTTAGTGTTCTTATTTAGAGAAATTGAAATGCCAAAAGTCAGACTAGGTAAGAAGGTGTGTAAGACCAAGAAGGAAAAGTGAAAGAAAGAAAAGAGGCCAAATAAAATGGTCAATTAGTACTTTTCTCTCTTAGGAATCATATGAATAGTGGTATGTAATCAAAACTAGAAGTATACCCATAGTGTGTGATTTAGTGTCTACAGGTGATCCAAAGGATCCTCACCGATAAACACCGATCTAAGATCTTCTCAGAATAATTTGCAGTCAATTTTAAAGTGTGGAGAAATATTAGATGAATCTATCAATATCTTGTTTACAGGAAACAAAGCTCATTTACAAAAGTTATAGCCTGCTGAAATTTTAGGGAAACTAGAAAAAATTGGGGTTTTGTGCAGGTTGGATGTGTGCATGCTCGCCAAGTGTTTTAATCATATTGCGACACATGGACAATTTTTGTGACAAATTAAAAGTGGGTTTTGGAACGCCGGTCTTGGACACTCGTTCATGGACAAATAGACCCCACTATTTACTGGCTGGGGGCCCTTAGCTAGGTTCGACACACTTGATTATGGAGGGGTGTCTTGGCCTCCTTCTCATATTATCATTATACCAACTTGTGTATATATGTGCCTTTAATTGCATTTTTACTATGCATGTGGGATTAATTGATAAGTGCATATTAAACCAAGGCCAATTCCAAATGCCACACATTACATAACTATTTGCCAAATTCCACGCATTTATTTATTAAACCTCCTCTATATTCTAATCCCAAGTTATACGCCATTTCCAAGTCAATGCACAACATAAATCAGCTCAACATCCAATGTTAAACCCACCACATAGGCATATTTAAATGCCCTCCTCCTTTTGCACACCCATAATGTGGGATAAACTTCTTAAAGGCCTCCTAAGGAGAAGGAGAGGGAAGTGGAGGTAGGGGGATTTGAAATGCTAACCTCTCATGGAAAATAATAGGTTCCTAACAGTTGAGCTAACCGCTTGGAATCATTATAAAAGGAGCTATTTTGTATATGTACAGGCATTCAGGACTGTGTAAATTATTAAAATGCTCATAACTTGAGCTAGGAGTGGAATTTTGAGGAGAAGTAAAAAGTAACCTTTGTCGTTTTTGGCATAGGAAGATTTTGAGAAGATCACAATTTTTTAGAATTATTTGTAAAGAATTATTTTTAAGATTTTAATAGATCGATCCCATTTAACCAGACCCAGAGATGTAGGCCTCAAGTGCCAAACTCCGTTATCACATTTTGTGTTAAATAACTAGTGAATTCTCTTCATTTATATGTATTTTTTAATAGTACTTGCAAGTTTTAATATTTTATTAAAAAAACAAAAAGGTCGTAATCACTTAATTTTAAATTGAGAATCAAAACAAAGCAAATTTTGTTGTGTAAACAATTGCTAGTTAAATTTGATTTTCAGATTACTAGTATCAGAGCTGGTTTTGACTGATTTTTTGTTTAGATTAACAATTTTTAGATTACAAGTTGTGTGTTGTATGTTAACAACGTCTCTCTAAGAAGGGTGAAGGAGAGTTAGTTGAAGGAGATCTGAAAATTGGTACCAGAAGATCTCGAATTCCTACAATGCCAGATCGAGAGGAAAAAAACTTTCATCAATCATTCCTACAGATGAAGGAAATGGTGGAAGAAATGTACCAAGATAGACAAAGGGAAAAGGGAACTAGAGCAAGGTAAGAAAAAAAGAAATCTCTAGTTCTGATAATCCTAAAAGAGACCCTTTGAAATCTGATTTTCGTTCATTAAATTTAGATATCATGTTTGAATTGCCTATGTATACTGGAGAGCTAAATGCAGAGAAGTTGGATAATTAGGTCAAGTAGATAAAAGTATATTACAGGGTTCAGATAATTGTTGATGATGAAGCAAAGATTCATTGGAAACTCTTCAGATGGGTGCACAACACTCATTTGGTGGGAGAGTAAGCTTCATGAAGTAGAAGAAACCAAAGGTATAGAAATCACTTCTTGGTCTGAATTTGTTTCAAACCTTAGGAAACAATTTTATCCTCTTGGTTATAAGCAAAAAGCTATGATGGATTGGAAAACATTAAGACAAACTAAGGGAAAAGTGTTCAAGAATACACACAGGAATTTAGGAAAATGGCTCTAATTTTGGGAATTTCCCTAAACACAAGAAGAAACACTGCTTAAATATATTGGTGGATTGCATAGTTATCTAAGGCATATGATACTTGTTTTAGGTCCTACTAATCTTGATGTCAGTATGTGTTCAAGCAACCCATTTGGAAGCATGAGGGAAAATAAAAAAGGATTCCTCTTTCTCTTCTTTTAAACAAAAGAACAAGCAATCTGAAGGAAAAGGTTCGAAAGAACAAGGAAAAGGAAAGGGTAAGCATAAGACAAACTCTACTATTAAGAAGGAAGATGAAAAACCATTTTGTAATCATTGTAAAAAGAACCATGATGAGTCTAAATGTTGGAAATTACATCCTGAATTGAAACCTAAATGGATGGTTAAGAAAGGAAAGGAAAAGAAAACAAACACTGCAATTCATGATCTTGGGTCAGATTCAGGTGATGAAACCAAGATCACAACTATGAGTTTTCAAGGTAAATCAAAACTTTCAATTTCTAACAATAGTACTACAAATGTTCCATCTTCTTCTAGTAAACAAACTATACATGATGATAAGAAAAGGAATGAGATTTTCCACATTAGAGTGATTTCAAAACATATGAAAATTGATACTCTTTTTGATAGTGGATCTCAAGCTAATCTTATTTCTGAGGAGGTTGTAAAGAAATTAGGACTCAAAACTAATCCACATCCTAAGCCTTATCCTTTGGGTTGGGTTTTTGATGATGCAAAACTACAGGTAACTAAAACTTATACTTTCAGATTTTCCATTACAGACAAGTTTATAGATGAGGTTGAATTGGATGTAGTTCCTTTGGATATTTGTGGGGTGGTTTTGGGAAGTCCTTATTTGTATGATCGTAAAGCAATCTTCTATAGGGAAGAAAATAAATATTTGCTTGTAAAGGATGGAATTGAGTTTATTGTTAGAGCTCACCGTGAAAAGAATAATCTATCCTTGGTAACTGCAGGTCAAATGAAAAGGCTGGTAAATTCAAGAAAAAATTTTGTGCTCATGGTGGTCAAAGCCAAAGAGAAAGAACATGAGATGGCTTTTGAGACTTGTGATATGAAACATAAGGATGAATTGGTAAAAAAAAAAATCTGATTTTGATGATGTTTTTCTTGATCCACAAGGCCTACCTCCCAAAAGAGGGGTTCAACATGAGATACAGTTGCTTTAGGATGCACCTCTTCCCAATATCAGAATGTACAGGTTGTCAGTAGTAGAGAATGAGGAAATCAAGAGACATGTAATGGAACTTTTGGCTCAAGGTATAATTCATCCAAGTACATGCCCATATGGTTCACCAATTATTTTGGTTCCTAAGAAGGATGGCACTTGGAGAATGTGTGTTGATAATTTGTTCTTTAAACAAGATTACTATAAAGAATCGTTACCCTCTTCCTAGAATAGATGATTTACTGGATCAATTAAAGAGTGCAATTTATTTCACTAAGTTAGACTTAAGAAGTGGTTATCACCAAGTAAGAATTGCAGAAGGTGATGTTTGGAAAACTGCTTTTAAAATGAAAAAATGATTGTTTGAATGGTTAGTGATGCCTTTTGGTTTGTGCAATGCACCAGAAACATTCATGAGAGTTATGAATGATATCTTTAGACCATTCATTGATAATTTCATTATTGTCTACTTAGATGATATTATTATTTTCAGTAAGTCATGGGATGAACATGTTAAACACATCCAAAAAGTCTTAGATGCACTAAGGAAAGAGAAATTGTATTTGAAGATGTCAAAATGTGAATTTGGAAAAACATCTTTAATTTACTTGGGTTATATTGTAGGAAATGGTGAATTGAGAATTGATCCTACAAAAATAGAGGTTATTGTGAAATGGCCTAGACCCACTAATGTGATGGAAGTTAGGAGTTTTCTAGGTGCACTTCAGTACTGGAGAAAATTTATTGCTAACTTCTCATATATTGCATCTCCTTTGCATGCTTTGACAAGTATTAAACATGTCTTTCAGTGGGAAGGAAAGCAACAAAAAGCCTTTGATACACTAAAAGAGAAGATAAGTACCACTCTGATCTTGTCACTTCCATATTTGTAGGATTCATTTGAGATTGAGATAGATGCTAGTGACTACACAATGGGGTCAGTTTTGATGCAAAACAAATGACCGGTGTGTTACAATTCAAAAACCTTTACAAGTGCGGTAAGAAACTATCCAACTTATGATAAAGAGTTGTATGCTTTGGTTCAAAGTGTTAAAAAGTGGAAGCATTATTTAATGGGAAAAGAAACAATTATACATACTGACCATCAACCACTTCAGTACTTGCAAACACAAACCAAATTGCAGCAGTCTAGACATTTCAGGTGGATGGGATTTTTGCAACAATTTCATCTTGTAATCAGGTATAAAAAAGGTATTCAAAACAAGGTTGTCGACATGTTATCTAGACCACCAGTGGTAGTAGCATCTATTCTTTTACAACATAGTTCTTTGGCTCATGTTAGTTACAAGGAACAATATGTTAATGATGTTGATTTTAGAGAAGTGTATGAGGATCTAGTAAGTGGGAAACAAGTAGGAGAAAAATATTATCATTTGCATGAAGGATTTTTATATCATTATAGTAAACTTTGTATTCTAGAAAATGAGTGTGTGGATATGATTAGGGAAGCACATACTTATCTTAATTCAGGGCATTTTGGTGTTAGTAAGAAAGTTGCACATTTACATAAATATTTTTATTGGCCTAGAATGCATGAACATGTAAACATGTATATTAAGGGATGTGTTCTTTATGCCACAAGCAAGCCAAGTAATAGGAAATTAGGAATTTACACTCCTCTTCCTGTTCTGAAAAGGCCTTGGGAAAGTGTTTCCATGGACTTTGTAGGAGGCTTTCCCATGACACGGAAGAAACATGATTACTTATATGTGGTAGTGGATAGATTTAGCAAAATGTGTGTGTTGGTTCCATGTACTAAACAAATAACTGGTGAAGGAACTGCACATTTATTTTTTCAGTTTGTTTGGGTTCATTTTGGATTACCTACTTCAATTATATCTGATCAGGATTCTATATTTCTTGGGGAATTTTGGTCAACATTGTGGGGGTTAATGGACAAAAAACTAAAAAAGAGCACTACTTTTCATCCACAGACTGATGGTCAAACAGAGGTTGTAAACCGCACAGTAGTACATTTTCTTAGGGGATATTGTGGAAAACATCCTAAGTTATGGGATGAACATCTATATTATGTGCAACATGCTTATAATCATGCCTTACATTCTTCTACTTTGAAGTCTCCATTTGAGACTTGTTATGGATATCTACCTAATTCTCCTTTAGATGTATATTATGGACATGAAACTTTTGTTAATGGTTTAATTGATTCTGACAGGGCTAAAATATTTGTTAAGAGAATTCAACAAGTTCATCAGTATGTCTATGAATAATTGGAGAAAAGTCAGGCTAAGTACAAATCCAGGCATGATAAACATATAACTGATCACAAGTTCAAATTTGGTGATTCAGTTTGGCTTCACATCAGTAGGGAAAGACTGACAGGTGAAGGTAAAAAATTGAAACCTATAAGGTATGGTCCATTCCAAATATTGGAAAAAATTGGTAACAATGCTTTCCAGTTAGATTTTCCTCCATATATGCAAATCTACTCAGTTGTTAATGTTGAGAATTTAAGATTGTATGAACTGCCTATGATTTTTGATCATGATGATGCTAACATAATGCCTTCCATTGATGATTTTGCTCCTAAGTATCTTGATGAGTTGTAGGAAGACATCATTTTGGACAGGAAGGTCAGAAATTCGTGAAGGGGTGATAATGAGTATCTTAGTGTTGGTTTTAAAGGCATGCATCCAAACAAGGCTAAATGGATGGAAAATGGAAAGGTGAGGGAGAAATAACCTCACCTATTCACCTATTACGTTGAATTTTGGGGTCCAAAAGTTTCTCAATGGGGAGGAATGATCCAGAGGATCCTCACCGAGAAACACCAATCTAATATCTTCTTAGAATAATTTGTAGTCAGTTAGAAAGTGTGGAGAAAAATTCTATGAATCTGTCGATATCTTGTTTGCAGGAAATGGAGCTCATTTGCAAAAGTTATAGCCCACTAAAATTTTCGAGCAACTGGCAAAATTTGGGATTTTGTGCAGGTTGGACGTGTGCGCACTCACCAAGTGTTTCAATCATATTGTAACACGTGGACAATTTCTGTGATAGACTAAAAGTGGTTTTTGGAACGTCGGTCTTGGACACTCATTCATGGACAAATGGACCCCGCTATTTACTGGCTGGGGGCCATCAACCAAGTTCTATACACTTGATTATTGAGGGGTGCCTTAGCCTCCTCATATTATCATGGTACCAACTTGTGTATATATATGCCTCTAATTGCATTTTTACTATGCATGTGGGACTAATTGATAAGTTCATATTAAACCAAGACCAATTCTAAATGCCATGCATTATATAACTATTTGCCACATTCCACGCATTTATTTGCTAAACCTCCTCTATATTTATCCCAAGATCTATGCCATATTCCAAGTCCAAGTTTTAAATAAACATTATTGAATAAGGTAACTAAACTCCACTTAACAAGGTCAATACATATCCATGTGCCATAAATTGGCCAACCAAACCAATCTACAAAGCATAAAATGGCTCAAAATCCAATACAAAAATTCCCCCTTTGCATTATTAAATGTCTTCCTTCATTCGTGCACCCACAATGTGGGATAAACCTTTTAAAATCCGCCTAAGGAGAAGGAAGTGGAGATAGGGGGGATTTGAACCTTGATCTCCATGGTAAAAGATAAGAGTTGTGACCACCGCGCCACTTCTTGTGAAACAATATAGAACGAGCTTTATTGTATTTGAAGTGGCATTCGAGACTGTGTAAAATATTGAAATGCTCATAACTTGAGCTAGGAGTGGAATTTTGAGGAGAAGTAAAAAAGCAACCCCTTTTGTTTTTTACGGAGGAAGACTATGAGAAGGTCAAAATTTTGTATAATTCTTTGTAAATAAATATTTTCCAGATTTTAATAGATCGGTCCCATTCAACTAGACCCGGAGACGTAGGCCTCAAGTGTTGAACTTCATTATCATGTCTTGTATTGAATTGGTGGTGAATTCTCTTAATTTCTCTATATTTTTGCACAATACTTATAGGTTTTAATATTTTATTAAAAAAATAAAAAAGGTTGTAATCGCTTAATTTTAAAATTGAGAATCAATACAAAGCAAATGTTGTTGTGTAAAAAATTTCCAGTTATTTTGATTTTCAGATCAACAAGTCCCATATGTATACAAAAAAAATTAGTGTATTCATAACATGTGTCAGGATAGTCATTGAAACTTGGGGTAGATATTAGGTACCCTTAGGCTTACTGTAGGTGTAGGAACAAAAGATGTCATCTTCTTCTTTTCCTCTCTAGTTATAAATATTAATGCATTAATTTCATCTAGATTCATATTAATGTATTTTATGAATTCTCTTTTATCAATAAGATCAATTTCTTATAAAATAGTATCAATGGTATCATCTTGATTAACTTTCCCTTATGAATTTTTGTGAATAATGTCATGATAACATCATCCAAAGGGTGTTTGATAATATGGACATATACTCGCTACATGCTCATATATTACTTAGACCTTAAAGCCATAACATAGAACTTAATACCATAAAGAGAGATCAATGTAACAGTGAAGAAAAGGAAAATTATTAAAAAAAAAACATCAAGGAATAAAACCCTAAGAGGGAAGGGTTTTTAAGATTAAATTATAGTTCACTAAATGATTACTCCCTAATCAAATCAAGTGCAAGCGTTGAAATAATAATTAATATTGTAATCTATAAACTATGTATATTTATAAAGTTAAATTGATATCTAAGATGCATTTATGAACATACAATAAATGAATAATATGTTGTATTAATGAGGGCACATGTTAAATATAGGGAATTGATAAGAGGATAATGCACTTACCTTTATATGTATTTTGAAGACTAATATGGGTATGAAACTAGAGGGAACATACTGGAAATATTTTGTATTTGCTTTGTCATAGAAAATAAATATTTATTTTTCTCTAGGAAATAATTAACTGCTATGATAGGATCAACCAATGTAACATGTCAATAGTTTTATGGAAATTTCCATCTCAAAATAACATAACTATGACTACATAACAACTTGTAAGTGTTGAACATGTTACTTTGTATGTCATTTAAGATCTAAAATATGTGTGCAAGTTACTAAAATTAGTATTCTTTTCTTAAGACATTAACTTCCTTGAAAATCCCATTAAACAAGGGTTAGTATTTCAAGTTAAGGCATCCCTTCCATGCCTACATAACACAATTTCAAATAGGCTTCAAACCCACATAGTACTTCGCCTATTGGAAGTGTGATTGTGATAATGTAATATATGTGTGTGCAACTAGAATTTGGCCCTTGAACACTTGATAATGGTTGTTTTTACTTTCCTTAGAATACTCTTGAATTGGATTTTCTTTCTCTTCACCTAGTTTAAAGTTCTTTATAATTGTATAGGGTTTTTTCCTAGTGTCTTCTCTTGAAATATGAAAGCATAGGGTAATTTTTCTTAATGTTTGATAGATAATTATAGAGGAGAATTTAATAATTTTCTAGTGATTAGATGAATCAATTTTATTTGTATTTATATATCTCCAAAGGTAGTATTTCACACTAAATCCAACCTAGAGGGAAAATATTAAATCAAGGGAAGATTCCCATTTGAAAATTTGACCATTGGAAATCTCTAGACAAGATAAACCAATAAGGAAAGAATTGACTATTTGATCTTGTCCTTGTTACGTAGGTTTGTCTAATGGGGATAAAAAATTAGTTGATGATATATAAATTTCTACATAGGTGATTTAGATAAAATTCATACATTCATATAGGTATCAACAAGTTAGAGGATGAAAAAAATCCACCATACTCAGATTTTCCTTTTCAAGATCATTCTTAGCTTAATAGGGGTTTATTCATACAAATGGAATCAATTTATTCCTTGAATGGCTTATGTGATCCTTGGCTATAGTTTATACATTACCTCTAATGTTGTTATACTTACCCAATAACTCACTCTTCATGCAAAATTACTCTGCACTTACCTTTTTGGTTCAAGTTTCTCCACTAGACCCCCCTTTCTCAAATAATCCAACATTGGGTTTGGGTCACTCGTAGATATTTTTAGGACTTTTACCCTATTACATCACCCATAACAAGGTTATTTAATCATATTAATGGATTCCAAGCCATTAAATTACTCACAATGACCTCTTAGTCAATATTGTCCCTTAAGTATCTTTAAGATAAGGTGAGTTGTTATATGCATGGATAGGGGAAACTACTATTACCAAGAATACCCCTCAAACTTCATTAATGCTATTTTTCACCCCTAAGGTTTGCCCCAAGTTTTAAGAACCAACTCCTTTTACACCTCTCACCCTTAACTAGGTCTTGGAGATAGGAATGTCATGCATAAATATCAATGTGGGTACTTTCAAGATGAAGTAAAGGTTAATTCAAACACCCATTAATCCCTTACCTCTTCACCTAAAGTTTCAAAGTTTAACTCAATGGATAGATTCTACATCCATTGTAATCCAACCTTATAACATTATCCTTTCACTATGATCACAATCCTAGAGCCTAAACTTTCCCAAATATCTTTATATTCATCCAATTAAACTTTAAATTTCCTTTTGAATAATCTTGGGATCATTCTCACCATACATTGTACAAAGTTTTATAATTTCATTCACTTTCTAGAAGGTTTTAGAGAACATTTTTTCCAAACCCTAGCTATAATGATTGTACATGGCTGAGAACCTAAAACATGTTATAATTTCAACCAAACTCCAAGTTGAAGATATAACTTTTAAAAATAGATTTGTATCAATGGTATATAAGATGAGAACTTACCATCACATTTGATCCAATCCTTCAAACACTTAAACTCTTATCATTTGTTTATCTTCTAGACTGTGCCAACTATAGGTGAGGGTTTTACAAGCTACTACCATATGCATTTAAAATAAAATGACCGTCATTAATTCATGATCACAATAGAAACTTGTTAACCATATCCTTTTAAGGGAATCAATGTAAAACTTGCACAAGCTCCCTTCCAAAATATTGCTATAGTCACGCCATTCTTACTCAATCCCTTATTTCTTCAGGTTTAATCCTAATAGAGTAACCCTAGCATTCATCAAGCATTATATGATGGATCTCATAAACTTCTAAATAATAATATTCATGTCTTGAGTAATGGAAACAATAAAAGTATCTCTCTGGCATGAATTTGATCAAACACTTCATAGTCTCTTCCTAGTTTCTCATAGTCATAGTTTTGTACACAATATTATGCGGATCTTCTAAAATTGCAAGGGAAATAATTAAGAAAATTAATTCTAATCTCTTATATATTATGTAATAATATTCCATGTACATTTCTACACAATAATTCATTTTCCTATTCATCTAATGATGGATAAAGGCCTATTACAGTCACAATGCACTTGTTAAAATTGTCAAGAACTGTTAATTTCAAAAAATAGAGAATAGGTATTCTATTTGATAAGAAAAAAATTCAATTCTTTCCGTGTAAGAAGAAACATGAGTGGAAAAGTTCATACAAACTCCTACAGTCATACATGAAGAGGTTCTTGCAAACATGAAATCAGGGTCACTGTCTTTCATGCACTTAAGATTCAAACTCACAAAATAGAGGGATAACCTTTTCTTCGCCACATTGTAATGGAGATATTATTCTTATGTTTATAATAAAAATGTTCTTACACCCCAAAATGATCCATATCAGATTATAATTTTAAAACTTAGTTTCATATCAGTACATACACTTTCATGATCCTACAAACAGACTTTCCAACTTATTGAGCCATGACATACAAAAATAAGATTTTTCAGCCTTTTATCTAAAAGATTTTCCCAAACTATTAAACCTACGAGATCTATTCACAAGCTCAATCTCCCTTTCAAAATTTAAATAAACTCTTGTTTCTTATTAACCATATCATAACCATCAAACTTCCCTGCACACTACTAAGTCTTTATATGAGTGGGTTGTATTGAAAAATCCTTCACTATAATCACATTAAAATATTTTAAAACATACTCATGATTAAATCCTCATTCAATCCATACAATACATTAATAATATAATGCAAAACACAAGAATATCAAGCCACAATAATCAAGGAACCTATATATTAAGGAGCATTCAATAAGGATAGTCTAATTTATTTCTCTTTGATCAAGATTACAAATCCATGAGGTTCTTAGGATCTCTCTCATGTACCTTTCTTAAAATTCTTCCCCTAAAATTCATTACTAACTCCCTCCTTCTTAGTTTCTTCTCATAAAATTATTGACCAAAGGTGGTTTCTCAAGTATACCTAACTCACTAAGGTTATAGAATGAGTTTAACTCATGGTTTCCTACACAAGAGTGTGTATACCTTTCTCTACTCTCCTAAGGTCGCAAATGACTTCTTATAACCCTTAATGAAATAATTTTCCACATTAATACTTTCAAGAACACCTTTCACATTCAAATTTCAAATTATTTCTTTTGGATGGAAACTTGAAATTGTTTATTAAACACACTAGGAAGGTCTTAAAAGACCATGGAGGAGCTATTAACACCTATCTAGACCACTACAACCTTATTCAACCCTTTCTTAATACATGATTATAAAATTGAAGCCTTTATAGTGATGCACCTGCATCATACTCCCCTGGCAGAAATTTTTTTTAACCCCCATGGAGGTTTTTAAGTCCTATTTCTCTTCTTTGAATCTCTCTCTTTCTTGACATGCTATTCATCCTTATTTTTCTTTCTTTCATCTTCAGCTCTCTCATTATTTACTTCACTTGATTTGCCTCTTCTTTCTTTGAATTTTCTTTCCATGTCTTAACTTTTCTCTAAAACTTATTCATTAACTTCATTCTCTTGTCCTTCTTGACTCAACTATATTTTTCCTTCATTTTCTTGTCTTTTTCCATCTTCTTTGATCATTCTTTGACTCTTACAAGAAAAAACACAACTAGTAGAAACAGTAGTTATAAAAATATGAAACTAAATTGTCTCATTTTGGCCTTCTTTCTTCCTTTACTTGAACTTTGCCTGCCATTTTTTATTATCTTCTTTCAACCCCATTATTATTGACTAATTTTTTTCATATTATCTCTCTTATGATTTCTCTGGAACATGTAGTTCATCTTTCTCTTCTTTAAACTTCTCTTTGTTCAATTTTTCCAATGTATTTTATTGCATTTCTCCTTCATTTTCTTACTTTCTCTTGCATTCCTTTAACTGATTTAAACATATACCTGTCATGAATAGCCCCTCAATCCTTTTTTATTTCCTCATACAACGTGATTTCCTTATCCTCTTCACTTACTTCATCAAATTTAGGACTTATTTGGTCTTCGTTTTCTTTGAAATCACATACTAATTCACTAAAATAAGTTTTCACTTCCTTTGTATTCTCTTCATCTTCATATTTCCTTGTTTTTATATCTTCCTCTTCTTGAATCTCATTCACATGTTCTTCATCATGCATGTTATTATTCAAAAGAAACTCATTATCACCCTCAAATACTTCATTATTTGCTTTCTAATCCAATTTATTCACATTGGTTTGCTTACCTTGTTTTTTCACTTGTTGTCTTCACTTGTCAAGCCCTTATCAGGTTTCCTTTTTCTTATCTTCTCTCTTTAACTCTCCAAACTTGTTTTCTGGTCTCTGTAGGATGATATGTACCTATAGTTTCAATCTTCCTTCTTGTCTCATATTCTAGTTTGTGCTTATAAACTTGTCTGTCGTTCTTAATTTATTTATCTTCATCATTAGATGCTTGTTCCACACTAAAATTTGACATTTTCTTTTCATTTTCCTCTTGTTTCCCACGGCATATCACTACCTCATTATCCTATTTCTTGTGTTTTATCCCTTATTCACAAACAACTAACTTGTTAAGTCATTTAGGTATGATATATCCATGTTGAAACTCATATTTTGAAGAACTAACCTCTTCTTTCATTGTGATATCTTGCATATCAAATAATTCACTAATATATACATAAAGGAGATCCTAATTCTCATCTTTCCATACCTTATTACATGTCATTTCTATGACCATGTCCTTTTTTTTTCCTTTCTATCATCCATCTTCTTCTTTTTTCTCTTTTCTTTATCTTCTCTCTCTTGAATTCTTTCCAAAGCATCATAGAACTCTATGTTCTTCTCTTATTCTTGATTAGCATGTTGGATGATATCATTTTTCTTCTTATAAACTTCTATAATATTTTATTTTCTTCCATCATGTACACTTCACTCAAAAGAGTATTTTCTTAACCTTTCACTTGAAATTTTCATTATATTCTTTTTTATTATATTCACAATTTTTTTCAAACCTATATACACACATGCAAACACAACACTAGAATATAAAATACAGACCACATTATCTCTATAAGTGCCTCTCTCTTGGACGCTTTCCTCCTTATCCATCCTTCATGACTAAGTGTTTCATTTTGCACTTTCCTTCTTCTCCATTCTTCTTCTTTCACTATGAGAACTATCTTCTCTTCCTCATGTTTCTAAAATGGAAACTCTCTTTTTCTTGTGCCTCCAAATGCTATCACTTATTTTCTTCCTCCACTTATTCTAGCATGATTCACAAATGACTTGACTAGCCACTTCACTCTCCTTTTCAAACTCCATCCACCTAACTCATTTCTTGCTTGAATTATTATCTAATTTCTTACCTAAAACCACATATTTTCTAAGGCTTCCAACCTCTATAAATCACTTCTAAACTCTTATATTTCCTTCTTCATTTTTTTTCCTTGCTTCAAAATCTTTGTCTTCATGGTTTTTGGCCCTCCTTTGTAGCTAACCTGGCAACCAAGAAATTTATTATCTACACAAATCCTTGTCAAATTATTATTATATTTCCTATGCCAAATCTTATACCAAATGATTCAGATAAAATGCATACATTCATATAGGTATCAACGAGTTAGAAGATGACAACAATCCACCATACTCAGCTCTACCTTTTAAAGATCATTCTTAGCTTAATAGGGGTTTATTCGTACAAATGGAATCAATTTTTCCTTGAATTTATTAATTTTTAAGTAGATATATTTTATATGCTACCTCTAATGTTGTTATATGTTCCCAATAACTCACTCTTCACTCAAATTTACTTTGCACTTACCTTCTTGGTTCAGGTTTCTCCACTAGACCTCCCTTTCTCAAACAATCCAACATTTGGTTTGGGTCACTCTTAGATGTTATTAGTACTTATCCCCTAATACATCACCCAAAAAAATGTTAGATTAATTATATTAATGAATTCCAAGCCATCAAATTACTCATAATAACCTTTTAGTCAATATTGTTCCTTAAGTTTCCTTGAGAGAAGGTGAGTTACTACATGCATGGATAGGGTAAAATATATTTACCTAGAATACCAATACAAATTATTTAATGCTCTTTTTCCACCCCTAAGGTTTTCCCCAAGTTTTAAGAACCAACTCATTTTACAACTCTCTATAGCTCACCTTTTGCATTTGATCTCTTAAACCCTTAACTAGGTCTTGGAGATAGGATTGTCATGCATAAATATAAATTTGGGTACTTTCAAGGTGATGTAAAGGGTTATTCAGACACCCATAAAGCACTTACCTCTTCCCCTAAATTTTCATAGTTGAACTCAATGGATAGATGTTACCTCCTTTGTAATCCAACCTTCTCAAATTATCCTTTCACTGTGATCACAGTCATGGAGCCTAGACTCTCCCTAATAGCTTGATATCCATCCAATGAAACTTTAATTTTCCTTTGGAATCATCTTGGGATCATTCTCACCATACATTGTTTAAATTTTCATAATTTTATTCACTCTCTAGAAGGTTTTAGAGAACTTTTTGTCCAAACCCTAGCTATAATGATTGTACATGGTTGAGAACCTAAAACATGCTATAATTTCCACCAAAATAAAATTTGAAGCTCTAAATTTTAAACATAGATTTATATCAATGATATAAAAGATGAGACCTTTCCATCACGGTTGTTCCAAGCCTTTAAGCATTTAAACTCTTACTAGTTTTTTCTCTTCTAGATTGTGCCAATAGTAGGTGAAGATTTGGCAAGCTACTACCATACGCATTTGAAAGAAAATAACCTTCATAAATTCTCAATCATAATATAAATGTGTTAATTATTTCCTTTTAAGGGAATCAATGTAAAACTTACAAAAGTTACCTTCTAAGATCTTACTAGATTCATGTCATTCTTACTCAATCCCTTGTTTTTCACGTTTAATCTAAACAAAGTAACCCTAAAACTCATCAATCCTTATATGATGGCTCTCATAAAATTCCTAAACAATAATATTCATGAATTAAGTAATGGAAATGAAAAAATTCTCTCTCAAACATTCATTTGATCAAACACTTCATAGTTTCTTCCTAGTTTCTCATAGTCACGGTTCCCTACAAAATATTATGGGGTTCTTCCAAACTTGCAAGGGAAATGATGAAGTAAATGAGTTTTAATCTCTTAGATATCATTCAATAATCTTCCCTTCACCTTTACACACAAGAATTTATTTCCCTATTCGTATAATATTGAATGAAGGGCTATTACAATCACAATGCACTTGTTAAAATTGTCAAGAACTGTTAATTTGCCAAAACTGAGAAAAGTTCTTCTAGCTAATATGCAAAAATTTCAACTCTTTCCATGGATGAAGTGACATGAGTGGAAAATTTCATACAAACTCCTGCAGTCATACACTAAGAGTTTCTTACAAACATGTAATCAGGGTCACTATCTTTTATGCACTTAAGGGTCATACTCACAAAATAGAGGGATGACCTTTTCTTCACCACAATTCAATGGAGATATTATTCTTATGCTTCTAAGAAAAATTTATTTACAAACCAAAGGATTCATCTCATATTATAATGCTAAAATTTATTTTTATATCAGTACATACACTTCCATGATCCTATAAACAAACTTTCTAACTTATTGAGCCATGACATACAAAACTCAAATCTTTCATCCTTTTCTCTGAAAATATTTTCCAAAACTCTTAAACCTATAGGAAGCCTATTCAAAATATCAATCTCACTTTATAACTTTAAATAGACTCTTAATGAACCATATGATAACCATCAAAATTCCCTGCACACTACTAAATCTCTATATGAGTGGGTTGTATTGAATAGTCCTTCACTATAGCCACATTAAAAGATTTGAAACCATTCTCATGCTTAAATAATAATTCAATCTATAGAATAAATTAAGAATCTAATGAAAAACATAATAATCTCAAGACATAATAATCAAGGATCCTACATATTAAGGAGAATTCAATAAGGATAATCTTATTTATTGCTCTTTAATCAAGATTACAGACCCATGAGATTCTCAGGATCTCTCTCACATACATCTCTTTAAATTCTTCCCCTAATATTCATAACTAAATTTTATGTCAAAAAGCATAGCTCCTTAGGGCTTGTACATTACAAAACCCTACTTTTGACTAACATGGGATTGTCCTAAGGTGTGGGACCCTTACAATTGAGACAAACCTATAGAGAAGCATAGTTCCTGACCTATTCTAATTCTAACCTAATCCTAAAATATCAATTCTAAAGGACCAGAGAGAGAGAGAGAGATACATAAAAATGTGAATCCTAAACTAAGGGGTGCGATAACACCAAAACAAGGCTAGAGGGATTCCTAGTGAGTGGAAGTGGTAGGAAAAGTAATGGGGAGGAAGAGGGCAAAAAAGTCCCACATTCCCAAAACACATTTAAACCTCCAATTTCATGGAGCACAACAAATTTAAACCCTATAAAGGAACACAGTATGCATAATATACCTAAAAAATATAATATAAGGCAAGAAATGCAATATATATCATGCGGGGGAAAGAAGAGACACAAAAGTCTAAATTTATTACTTAAAATGATGTATAATTCATTAAAATATAGGCACAAGGGAAGAATCCTTCACAAAATGTATAAATTTGAGACCTGTAGCTCACAATAGCTATAGAACAATTTTGACAGAGTTTTTGGCTTTTCCAAAAAAATTCCCCTTAAAATGAGGCAAATTTTACAATATATAGGAAATTTGGGTCACCAACCAGTAGGATGCATTAAAGAGGTATGGGAAACCATTAATTTTGGTACCTTTCCTACATGGGTAGTCATGGGTGCCATGCCTCATTAATTCTAGTCATTAGGATATCATTCATCCACCTACCCTTGTCTAGCTTATAACTCGTCCATCCTCTTTGTCATCCAACCGTGTTGGATTAGATGACGTCTATCTTTGTAACCATACATGCTTCTTATTGTTGACCAACCGAGGTGTTTTCATCTTCACATTGTGAGTCGTTCAACCTAGGAGGTTGGACGACCATCTATCTTTGCCTCGTATGACATACTACCCATCTATTATGGCAGCTGATGAACTGAGAAGCCGACCTACTAGATGACTCGACAAACCATGTCATATAACTATAAGTCATATATATGTGTTGGTCTTCAAACCCCGAGGGGTTGGATGACATTTATGTATGTCGATCAACCTCTCTATATGTCGTCCATTCGATCAATCATAATATTTTGATCATGAGCTGCCACGTAAGTCAACTGACACACTCATCTGACTAACCCATCACCCAACCAATCATGCTTCCATACCAGGGTTGGACATCATCTAACTGTTCATCCGACCAATTGAGTTGACTATCCTAGCTGACAAAATTTCCTGACCAACCTTCACCCAATAAACTGTCACCCTACTAACTGATCTGACCAACCTTCACCCGACCAATCGAGCTAACCAAGATTCACCCAACTCAGTTGAGACAACACACGAGATACCCTACATACTATAAAAGCATTTCCCTTTCCCCATCAACTTCCAATGTTATGACCTGCTAAGTTGTCCATTTCACAGGGGGTGCAAAAAATGGATAACAATTGGTGACTTACAGGATGATCGTCTTGCTTGATCTGGAAGACCAGTGACCTTAGGGAATCCATTGGGCATGGATTCATATTAATTGTTGGAACTGGCCCGTCACTTGAAAATATATCTTCTAACCTCAGGAGCACTACTGGATACTTTAATTTCAAAAGAAAACCCTAGTTGAGGACTGGTTATTTCTTCACCAAAATTTTCCTAAAACTTGAAACTATGAGAGTAACAAGGCTGCAACTATGTACAAATAGAAAAGGTCATACACATTCCAAATATAATATGTAGAGAGTGCACAAGCACTTATTATAAAATCAACCTAAAATAAAATAATGTGATATGATGCAAGCACTTGGAGGAATTACAACTCATAAAATAATATGTATAAGAAGAATCTTTCACTCAATAAAAATGCTTAAGATAGATTCCATTGACTAGAATTTGTAGTCCTCTGTCCAACCTTGATAGCTAGAAAGGATTGTTTTCTTTACAGTCTGAAATCATATAAGGGCCATTCCATATTACATAAAATTTAGAGTGCCTTCCCATTTTTTCCCTATCTAGATACCATTTAAGGACTAAGTCTCCCTCATGGAATTTTCTATCTTTTGCCTTTCTATAAAAACTCATATTTATTTGATCTTGGTCCTTCTCCATTTTTTTCATGGCTTGGTTCCTTAACTCTTCCAGCTCCATGAGCTCTGCATACCAAGTTGAAGGCTGATTTCAATTTGGTATGCCAAGTCCTTTGATTATCTTCTATTCTTATGATTCTCAACAAGTTCTTATTCATAGAATTTGCTTGCCCATCACCCTTAAGGTAGTAGTTAAAAGAAGTGCTCAAGTAGATGCCATTTCTAACAACCCAATTTGATATATTTTCTCCAAAAAAATATAAGGCATTATCTGATATTATAATGGAAGGAACACCAAACCTTGTTGCAATACCTTCATAGAAATCTAGAATACTAGCTTCATTTGCTTCCTTAAGTGCAATTTCTTCTGTCCACTTAGTGAAGTAGTCTGTGGCTGTAAGAATCCATTTGTGACCTAGGATAGAACCTGGATTGATCATCCCAATAAAATCTAGCCCACATTGCATGAAATGTTGTTTGAGTGAGATAGGATGGAGTGGGAGAGTTGCTAGCTTCTTTTTACCTATGAAGAAGGCACACTTCTTGCATTACTTGATCCATGAGTAGAAATCACTGAAAATATTAGGCCAGTAATAACCAGCCCTCATGATTCTAATAGTTTTCACTTTTGGGGAAAAATGAACACCTACCTATCCATCATGAAACTCATGTAATACTCTCTCTATCAGATATGTCTTGATGCACCTTAGGAGGACATCATTCACATCCCTTTTGAACAAAATATTATCTACAAGCACGTATGGGATGCAATGAAGTATGAAATACCTCATTTTGGAATTACTCAATCTCTGAGGAATTTGACCCATTTGAAGAAAATATACAATATCTTGAGTCCAACAAGGAATGGGTATACCACCTGCAGTTTGTTATTGATTATCTTACAACACCATAATAGCTTCTACCTCCTCTCTTATTTCATCAAGTTGGTTATAAGATAGATGCTCACACAACCCTTTCCTCCTAACTAATTTGGTCACATTTATATCAATTTCATATTCCATGACCTTGGTTACCCAACCAGCTCTCTTTTCATTAAGGTCCTTGTTCAATAGAAAATATTTTACACCAGCATGTGAAACTAATAGATGAATTCTATTGTTTGACACTAGATGTGTGAATTTATTTAAACTTATAATCATAGAAAGGACATGCTTCTCAATGAATGAATATATCACCTTATAATCCTGAAGGCTTTAGATGAAGAATGTGATAGGTTTCTCCAATCCTTCTTGATTTGGTTGTACTAGTGTGGTAGATATTACATTAATTCTTCCAAAAGCATATAAAATGAATTCCTTCAATAAATATGGATTTATGAGGGTTTGATCCTATGTAATGGTCTGCTTTATAGCTTCAAAGTTTTCTTTTCCTTCTGTATTCCATCTAACAACCATGTTCTTCTTCAGAATCATTGTTAGTGGCTTGATAAGATGGGAAAAGTTAGGAAAAAACCTCCTAACAAAATTAATTTTACCCAAAAATCTTTCGAGAGGCTTCTTGTGACTTGGTAATGACAATGGTCGAATGAATTCTACCCTTTATGGATCAATTTCCAACCCTTGATTAGACATGATGTGGCCTAAGAGTTTTCCTTCATGAGCTAAGAATATGCATTTTTTTGGATTCAAAGATACTCCAAATCTCCCGCATATTTGGAACACTTGCCTAAGGTGGAAGAGGTAACTTTCTCCATTTTTTTAGAATAAATTAATGTCATCTAGATACATAAGAACTATCTTATTGATCAACCCTTTGAATACCATATCCATTTCCCTTTGGAAATTTCCTCTAGAATTTGACATTCCAAATGGCATCTTCCTATACGCATAGGTGCCCCATTTTGTGGTGAAGGTTGTTTTGAAATGATCCTCCTCTTTCACCATAATTTGATTATAGACTGAACATCCATCTAAGAGGGAGAATCTTTCTTAATCAGACACTACCTATAGAATTTGCTCCATGGAGGGCAGTGGATAGTGATCCTTGACGAAGGCCTTGTTTAAATCCAGAAAATCCACACACAACCTAATTTCCCCATTCCTTTTCCTAATGGGCACAAGATTTACCACCCAACTTGAGTATGTGATCAGGAAAATGATACTCGCCTCAACAAACTTATTCATCTCCTTCTTTATGAGAGGCTCTATATGATGGTTGACCAAACTTTGTTTTTTCTTGGCAGGATTATCCTATGGATGCAACTCAATGTTGTGTTGTGCCAATTTTGGGTTAAAACCCTTCAAATCCTCATAGCTCATGTGGAAAAATCTGATAATTATTGGAAAATCCACACATGGTTGTACTTCTCTTGTTCACTACTCATCTTTCCTATTTGGAGCGTCTTACCCTCTCCAACCAAAATGGGTTTAGAATCCTCCTTTTTTACTTGAATGTTGGCCTTCTCTTTCCGGAATTTATCATTTGGGTTGAATATTGACTCTAAAGTCACAAAACCCATTGGCAATTTGTTTGTCTACAACTACACTATTTGATTCCCATACTGCTGCTCAAATTTCTATTGATTTAGCTGAGAACTCAGCCTTCTGTAAAAAATTAATGATCTACTGATCATTCTAAATAACATGTCAACTTGTGTTATTATCCAGTATAGCTAGCCTTACAATGACATGAATATGTGGTTATGCTTTATCTCTCTTGATACTATCCACCAAATTAAATGGTTCTCCAATTTCTACGAGCCTGTCTGCAACCTCATTATTCTTCTGCGGTATGGCCTGAATATTGAATGCTTCAAGGTATTCAATATGATCCCATACTCGATGCTTGTAGGATTTGAGTAGATCATTATTAGAGGCATGATTTCCTCTAAAATGGTTGACAATTAACTCACTATCCCCAAACACTTGATTTTTTTTAATATCCCTCCTTTCCCAATGCAATCCATGGATCAAGGATTCATACTCAATTGTGTTGTTTGAGCAAACAAACTAAAAATAGAAAGTTGGATAATATTTTGTACCTTTTGGTGAAACAAGAATAGATCCTCCCCTAGTACCTTACCTACTTTTTGAGTCATCAAATAATAGTTTCCATACCTCATTATCATCTTCAACATTTGGCTTGGTAATACTATGAAGCAATGAATTTTTTTCATGCAAACAATAGACTCACAACTTATCCTCCTCTATCACCTTGTATGGATCATATCTATGCCTTTTTTTTTCCCATTCATCAAGAGTCAAATCCGGGATGCCCCCAACTTTGGTAGTTGTTTCCTGAGTGTTTTGGAAATCCTCTTGATCAAATGCTGAGTAATTTATGTTGATTGGAATCGGTGGATGAGGCTCAATATGAAAGTTTACAATAGGATCAGATATGATCATAGCCTTAGCTCCATACCTTGTTCTAAATAACATGTGTGACCAATCAATAGACAAATAAACTATAATTTTAACAGTGAAGTCTCTTGACAAACACAATGTAAAGAGTGGTGGAAATTCTATGACTAATACATCTTGCAAGGCAGTCACATTGGGACATGCATGCAATGTAAGGTTTAATACTTTGATTACTCCAACCATTATTACCATTGTCCCTTCCAATTAAACTACACATCTATACATGACTTCATATTGAAAACCCAACTGATCGGCTATTTTATTTGGCATTACAAAGCTACTTTCTCTTGAATCAATCATGTAATTATGCACCAAATTATCTTCGATGATCAATGAGACATAGAATTGTGGGGACTTAAAATTTTTACCTTGTTGTCCTCCTATATTTCCTCCTTACTAAGTTGTATTGGTGAGTACCTTCTCTTTCTCTTTGGATGATTTATTCGATGTTGACCAATTTGCCATATCAGCTTGCAATATGTCTCTTTGTCCTAGGATAGTTAATGACTCCCACATTTAGATTTTTACATTCATTTTATTCATCTACTCAATAATGTTGAATAGAGATGAGTTATCTCTCTACTTCCCCTTACTTTGCATAGTTTTTTCCTACAAATGGGCTGTTACAACCGACACTTGAGCTGGTCTAGAAGGTGGCTTGGGCTGACCTTGCACATTGAGAGTTGCATCTTGGTTAACGATACCTTGTTGGGTGATAGAGGGTTGTGGATAATTTAAATTAGATGATTTTCCCTCTCCAATATTTCTCTTCTTCAATTGTTTATTGACTTCTATACTTTGAGAAGGGACTTGATTTATACCATAGAAATATTCATCCTACCAATTGACAAGTGTGGTCTCATTTAGAGGTGCTTCCTGAGTTGCTTCCTGCTGATGATTTCCTTCTTGGTATGTCTCTTGTTCCACACCTGTTGTTATCACCATAAGATCTTGTCTCAAAGCACCATTGAAACAAATTGACTAGTTATGAGGTTGATTTCATGGGAAACACTAGTCATATTCTCGAGCCATGTTATTTTTCACTAAAACCAAGGTTCTAGATGTGGACACAAAACTAGGATTTTAAGGATGAAATGACCTACTCGTAGAAGGTTTTTTTGGTTATTATTTGTAGCTTGATTAGGTGGTCTATTAGTTTAATACAGTGGCCTATTGGGTGGGGCTTAAGGATGATATGACCTGAAATTTTGAGCTTGTTACCTCTTAATTGTCACCAACTCATTTCCTAAGTTTTACAAATGCTTCATGACTTATTGGAGCTCATTTAAGGTACTAGAAGATGAGTTAGAAGCTTCAGTGGGGATCTAATTTTTTGGTGCAGGAATGGGAACTAATGTAGGTGATTTATTAGTGCTTCGACTTTCTAATTATAGATAAAGAGGCATGGGTGGTCTAGATGCAAGTTTTCCATCTTGAATCAAACAATTTTTAGCTACAATGGCAATATTATAAGCTATGGGTAAAGTTGTATGTCCCATGGATTATATCATCATTGAAATATCTATATATAGATATTTTAGGAAGTATAGAAAGGCACATTCAACTATTGGTCTCACAAAAAGTGGAATTCTAACCCATGTTCTTTTAAAAATGAAGTTTAAATCATCAATCTCCTCATTTGGTGTTATCTTGATTGTGGTTAGTTTTTCCAATAGAGACAGATTATCTACCTTTTCTCTAAATTAGTTGTGAAGAGTTGTACACAAATGGTCCTAAATTTGGATAGATCCTATTGTTATACTCCTAAACCATTGCAAGGCTTTACCCTTAAATTAGGAAGCTAATAACTTAACTGCAACATCCATTTCAGCAATTTTGTGAATTACAAAGACATTTACAATGTCTTGGATGTGGTCAATCAGAGTTGTATGGTTCTCTCCAATGAAATATGGAATGTTATTTAATGTTGCATATGGAATTTTATTTTTTTATTTGAGAGAAAGTGGGATGCTTCCCGTGAAGTTGACATGGGGATTTGGTGGCCCTTGTAATGGTTATTGAGCATGTTCCTTTATGATTAGCCTGATAACCCTGGTCAATTGAAGGAAGGGTCTACTAGGTGGAGGTGTTAATAAGGTTATACTTGGTGGAGATGGAGACCTTTGTAATATTCTTCCTCTCCTTAATCTTCCTAGTGATAACTACAAGTATTCAAAGAAACCTTCTTCTCTTTCTCTGGACTGATTTTGAATCCTTCTCATGAGCTAAACCACTAGTACTACTAAAACCAATTGATTTTATATTTGGAGTCATCAAATGTGTTATTGTAAAGCCTATAAATGCTATATATTCACCAAGACACGCACCCAATACTGATGAAATAGAAATATTTACTTATGGTCCCACTTGACATGCCAAAATTATTATGTTGAAAAAGTAGCACCCTAGGGTTTACACATTACAAAAACCTAATTTTGACTAACATGGGATTGTCTCAATGTGTGGGACCCTTGCGATCGAGATAAAACTCCAAAGAAGGATGGTTCTTGACCTATTCTAATGTTAACCTACTCCTAAACTATCAATTCCAAGGGACAATATTGGTTACCAAAACCATGGGCCAAAACCACCTCATAAACTTATGGGTCAAAAATATTGCCCATATGAGAAGAGCACATTTCCTAAAATATCGGGCACGTTTCTCAAACCCCGGTGAGAAAAATATGGATAGTGTATAGTACTTTTAGTATATATTCTTTAACACTTCCACACATGAAAACATGATCCACAACATAACATTTTCAACATGACCTTCATGCTCTTCCTTTGAAAATTATTCTTCTCATGGCACTCCACTTCATAGTTAATGTTCCATAATGTACTTCATGACTCATATGTGTTGTTATTTGTTAATAACTATAATTGGGTTGTCGTGCTAGAAATATGAGCCTTTAAGAACATTTTTTTGGGATGTCCATACTTCTTACCAACTTTATTAGTATCACAATCTCTAAGGCCTCGCATAACTCCACGGAGGATTTCATGGATAGCTATTATCAAAATGATGTGAGGAGACCTCCTACAAACCATTATACATGTTGAAAAAGGTGAAATTACTATGATATATTTAAAATCAAGGTCTTAATCATTGCATCATAGGGGTACACACTTTAAAAGAATCCTTGTTTGATATCCTTTAACAAAGTAATTATTTTTTCTTTGAATTCCTAAATATTAAACTCCTCAAGAAACTTATTCTTCAATAAGTCGTAATTTATGACTACCTACAATGGATCAAGCTTGTGGTATCATGTATATGTGTGGTCTAACAAGGTCATTATGAAATAAATTATTTTTCTCTTCAAGGAGGTCACTCTTTTTATTTTCTAAACAATCTAACAATAGTGCACATGATCAACTACATTTTCCACACCTTAGTAGTTTGGCATCATTATAGAATGATCATAGTAGAATTTTTTTCTAGGTGTAACCAATATATTTTTTATGTTCATATACACATTTTAAGTTGGTCCCGTGTTTGGAAGTTTTCTTGTTGGTGGGGACCCTATCAATGATGGTCTCATATCAGTCATCTCTATAAATGGTTGTATTTAAATTATGATTACATTTAGTGATACTTATATGTCATTCACATTACTTCCCTTTCTCAATTACATTATGGGACTCACTGCCATAATTATGATTTTATACTATAACATATGATATGGATCTAACTATTATAATACATTGTTATATTATCAACCTTATAAGCTCTTCTAGTTCCAAATATCTAATGCCTTTATCAAAATATTCTTTTTTTTTTATTATAAATAACATGGTAGAGATTATTTATTGGTTTTGGGAGTGGTACCTCCTTTATTTTGTGATCTCACATCTCTAAGGGGGTCTCAAGACTCTCTTATTGGTCTTCACAACATGGGTTTAGAATCATCAATGCTGGAGATGGGTGTATAAATTCTCTTTTTTTAGGGTTACTCACTTCCCATTTATCCTTTACACATGACACTTGCAATAGTCATTATTAGTTCCTTAATTTAGTTTTAATAATTCTTGCAAATCTTCCTTTTGTTCTGATTTCCCCCTTCCAACATCTTGATGCAAATTTCTCTTGTAGGTATAATTTTGTACATGCCTCCATTCACACACCATCCAACCACTTATGTGGGGGGAGGGTTTACCTTCCTATGGGAAAGCCCTCCATTCCTTACTCACAAAACAACATATTCATCATCTAGGGAATTGATATGATGTATGTGCCCCTTTAATTCACATCAGAGCATGTAATTTTATTCTTTTAGACATAATTATGTTGAAATGGAAAACTTGATCACATAACTCCTTAACCTGCCTTCCCATCAATGTATACTACATACATTTAGACCTCATATGTGTGTTACAACTTCTCAATTAATTATGGTGTCCAAAAATAAATTTTCCTCAATTTTATAGCACCACTAATTATATATGTTATTATCCATCTATATATTCTCTAAAAGCTCACTAAATAATGCTTCATAGATCTCATTATATATGACCCTTTCAACCCAATTTATTAGATCCTTACCACAACTTAGATGGCTTGTAGTGAAATAAGCATAATTCCCTTTGATCCTTTGATTATTGTGCTATAATGATATCCTTTCTAATATTTTTTGTAAAATGCATAACCATGTTTAGTAGGTCCCTGCAAAAAAACCAAAATATTAGCATAAATCTCTATCCTCAATCCTACCAAAGGAACTTACACCCCAAGCATAAGCCTTGGGTGTCTATATCTCTAGGCACTAATATATCACTTAGGTATTTCTCCCTGTTGGGCTGAATAAAATTCCAAAGTCTTAGAGGTTGTACAAATAGGGCACGTATGCACATGCAAGTGGTAGTTAACAGGGGTGGACCGAGAAATACATGTTTGGGACTTAGTCATTTTCGCAGGGCACGAGCTAAAAATAGGATGGAGTGCATATCAAGTAAAATATGAGAACAAGAATACTTCTCAATGAAGGAATGTCTATTTTGAGAACAAGTGGAAGACCAAGATACATGCATAGTTTTTGCTAATAATAGGATTAAAATAGAGTTCAATTATATATTAATCTATTATTAGCCACCATGTATAAGCATGCAATTTTTAGTGCATGGCTATTTTGAGCATACAACCTATTTTGAGAATGCATGGGTGGTGAAGGGAATTTCCCCACCCATATAAGTATTTATTATTCCATTATTTTGGGATACCATCATGTGATTTCTAAGTTGTAATAGAGTTATGTTACTGGTATGAATTTTCATGCATGATTCTATGAGATTATTGTGATGTATTTTGCTGTGGTTTTGTGATGAATTAATACAATGTATCATTTTAGATGGATAGTGGTTGTTAATGTGTCTATTTATGGTACTTATATGGTAAATTTGATCTTACTTATGCTATAATCTAATATTCTTTCTTATTATGTGTGTTTCCAATTTGAGCTCATGGATCCAATTATCATGATGGAATATGCACTTTGATTATGGTTAATATGGTTATGCATGCTAACATCGTGATAAGATAGTACAAGATAAGGGCCTGGGAGCTTCATGTGCTTTGGGTGAGCATCCAGATTTCTTTGGATGAAGTGTCAGTACACCTAGGAATTGAGTGGGAAAATAAGACTACATTTTGGTTCCGTTGTTAGGACCTCTATTCAAAAAAAAATTCCATGATGTTGCTTGATAATGGTGTATCGATTGTTTCTTGTGGTCATTGAAGATTGGGTATATAAAGTATAAGATCATTTTTCACAAATATATGCTTCTCGACTTGATTTCAATGTGTACAAGTGGGTGGAAGATATTTTGTATCATGAATTATAGGAGACATTTTTCAGTTGTTTTCCTATGGAATTTTATGAGTGGTTGTCAGCATATGCATCAAACAAAACTAGAGTTACAGACCATGGATCTGGATGCAAGAATATTACCAAAAAAAAATTGATGTTCATGAACCTTGGACGCATTTTGTAGATCATTTGTGGGATGGTGTTGTGTGCAGTTATATTTTGAAATACATTTTTTCTATGTATTCTTCTCCAGAAGTTATCGAGTTTGAATTTTTTTCTGATCCTAGAGGAACTTGATTACACATTATTCCTTTGGAAATTAAGATATTTATGGTGGTACTGAGTTTAGAGTGCCTACCTATGGCTAGATAAATAACCACCGTGTATAGGGGCAGGATAAAATCTGGTGAAAGATGGAAAACTTAGTGGAAGAAAGACAGAGAGGATAAAGGTGGATTAAGTATAATGAAGTTCGAGAGAGGGAATTGGTGAAGTATCATGAAATTGAGGAGTCTGTGGATTTGTGGAGGATGATGTCTCATGAAGGATTTGAAGCTCATGTGGAAGATGTGGAGCCAGACCATCAGGCTCTCCCCCACTTAGGAAAGTGTAATAAAGAATCCCCTTTGGCTTCTGATGAGAGTTCATTAAAGGATGAAAGAGTAAACACAACGAGTGTACATTTGATTCCATCTGGAAACCTAGCCCTTACACATGGTGTTCTAGTTTAATCATTAAATAAGCATGAGAGTGTAGGTAATCCAGTAGCTTCAGGTACATATCATTTTCCTTTTAATACAAAAGTACATCAGAAAACACATACACCTATGGAAACACAGATGACTTCATCTTTGTTTGGGGGACCGATTGGAGGAATATTATCTTGTGTGTCATCAGGACAAAGTGTGGGCACGTAGAACATTGGGAAAACCTCTGAAAGTACTAAAACTTATAGATAATGGGAGTTTAGATTAGCACTACTATTGGGACTCAAGGAAGTACATCGGCTGGTCCATTGCCTACTATAGGAGGTGGATTAGGAGGATCAAGAGAATTGGGAGGATCAAAATCAACTGGATCAGGAACTTCTTATGGTGGAGGAAATACTAGTAGTAGTTCTAGTTCTAGATCTGGAGTACAATGTTCACATCCCCAGTAACCCCATGTTAACCTCGGTAAGTTCATTACGAGATGTCCCTCCACTTTCTAGAATATATAGGTATTGCATATGTTGTAGAGTATGTCCACAAGTGTGAGTTGTTATGGAGTGTTAAAGGAATCATGACATCAAATAGAAAGGCGAGTCAGTTTGCTAATACTCTTCAAGGGTGGGCACATAGTTATTATAGGTTATATGATATACATTAGAATTTGGTGTATTATGATGATTTGGACTCTCTATTTCTAGATGAGTTCCATATTCTATAATTTTAGTAAAAAAGTATCAATGCTTAAGGACATTAAGTAGGGCTTATCTCGAGGTATGTAAATGAATTACACATTTCTATTCAATATGAACTCGGGATGATTAGGTTGAGAATAGCAGAGTAAGGTAGACAAGAGGGTACCTCATGAGGGAAAGGGAAAGTTCTCGCACAAAAGTGTAAGTTCATGATATCAGTCATGTAAAAAAATGTACAAGACAGGTAAAGTGAGCACTTCACGTAAATAGATTCATGCACAAAGAGGTGGAGGCAAACCTACATCCAAAGTTAGAGGGTCGCAGATAAGGTAGATGAAGCAACAAAACTAACTATCTGGACTAATTAATTAGTATCTAATTAACTACCCTCTTACGACACCTTCTTTTGGTCAATATTTCAATCTTGTAATTGACCTAATACCTTTGTTATAGCCTAAATTTTGACTACATCAGCTCCTCTAATTCCCCTTCTAGTCTAGCTTACTACCTATCTATCCTAGACTATCAATCACATTTTATTGGATTGATCAACACCTCCCAAAAACTCTCCCATGAACTTGCTAATTATAAATCTAAACAGGGTCTAAACTAAGTGTTAACCTTTTATACAGTCAAACTTATCCATTCATAAACATGTTTTAACTTTATCACACTTTGCAAAGGCTATGAAGTGTTTCTTTCATCCATTTAGCTATATAAAGAGCCCCCCTGCTACCTTTATACCTACAGCTAAACTTCTTGAGAAGAACAATAGCAAAACATATAGCAAAATAGGGCTAGACCCCCCTCCCTTTATTTTCTTGAGAATTCTCTCTTCTTCCTAGCATAAAGCTATAGCATTTTGTTTAGGCTTTTACAGTTTCTTTCAGGATCAAACGATTTAGCTATTTTGATTTGCTCATTGCATTTTACATAGGTCCATTCAATAGTTTTGAGTAATCTAGGAGAGTAGACCATTGGCCTTGAAGTCATTAACATGGGAGTTCTCTTTCTCTTAAAATACAAAGTTACGAATGCTTAGTATAGATCTTAGTTTAGTTCGTTATATTGAAGCTCTTCAAAGAATAAAGGTTAGCTTCAGGTTATAGAAATAGTTTAGCTGGTAGTTCTTATTTCATCTAATTTAATGTATGAAAAGTATGACATGCACACATTTGGCATGCATTTCTTATAGGACCTAGTCCCTTGGCATTTTAGTTTAAAATTCATTGTTTTGGCTAACTTTTAGACATGAACTTGTACCAAATTAATGTCCATTTTCTTTGAATTTATAACTAATTTTATATGTGTAAGTTCTTGTTCATAGCCATCCATTTTAATGGGTTGTTGCCATTTTCAAAGTTAACTTTCTAAAATTTAAAGTATTGTGAGCTTTCTTGTGTTTCTTTCCTATATTTTGGTTATAGGGGTGGTGGAGGCACACTATCAAGAGTGCAGGTACATTTATTGTGGTGCAGTACCTCTTGAAATGGACACAGGTGCACTGTCAGAACCTGATTCTCTTGTTTATCAACCATGGTGCATACACACTAATCCCAGGGTGCACATACCCTAACCAACACACAAATGCACTAACCTGGGCGCAAACACCTTTTCGTATTATACCTTCACTGCAACTCAAAACCTCTTAGATCAGCATGTGCACCCTAACCCAAGTGCACACACTGTTTTGGTGGCACGAGCATTCTATCAGAATCTGAGACTATTTTACAAAGAGGTGGCACACACATTTTTCTGGTAGCGCACACACTTTTCTGGTGGCACAGGCACTTTTCTGGTAGCAAAAGCATTCTCTGTGAATTTAATCATGTTTTTAAATGAAGTTAGCGCATACATTCTTCTGGTGGCACACATGACTCTCAGGTGGCATAGGTATATGAAAATCTAGAAACACACAGAGTGGTGCACTCGTCTTTTTAGTGGCGCACAAGCCTCTCGGGTGGCACAAGTGTACTATAAATAAGAAAAACATAGAGTGGCGTATATGCCCTAACCCACCTGTAGATGCAAAAATAAGGTGCAGGTGTCTTTTTATTTTATTTTGGTTAATGTGTTAAGGTGCTAACATTCTTGCAGGTTTTATCTAATTAAATACTCATCTTTGCAGGGTATTTTTACATGCTTTTACTTGATTAAATAAAATGTGCATATTTACTTATAGGAATAAGATCACGTATGCTCTTCCCTTACATCCCTTGGGGTGATCTTGGGAATCATAGATGATTCTTAGGTCCTTTTGATGCTTTAAGGTTATTAGGAATATTTTAATTAGAATTGGTTAACTTGGTGTGTTTAAATTAAAGTGTTTTTCTATTTGATATCTTTTTGGATTTTGGAAACATCACGTATGCTCTTCTCTTGTGTCCTTGGATGATCTGGAGAATCAGAAATGATGTTTACTCTTTTGATGGAAAACTACTAAAATCATCATACATGACCAAAACACCATGCTTTTCAAAGAAAGGAGGAATCAAAACAAAGTCAAAAAATACTAATACAATTATTATACAGGTTACCAAAAGGTGATCAAGCAAACCACATGTAATTAAACAAGATAAAAAGAACAACATATTAAAAAACTATATTGTAGGTTTCAGAAAAGGGTACATCCCTCTCCGCTCAACTAGAACATAACCCCTTTGGCATAACACCTTAAGCTACAACAATGGGGGTGGTTCTAGGAACCCCAAAGTAGTCCACACAAGAGGTAACCTTATGGATGAAATGGGAAATTATCCACACTACCTACTTGAATAGTGATTCCTTTGTGAGATAGCATTACCAGTTGTCCATATGGCGACCCCGGGGAGAGAACACATGGACACACTAGTTTCCCTTTGTGCTCGAAGGGGGTAAAGTAAAGCTGAGATACTCCCAAGATATTCGGGACTATTTAGGTAAATCACACTCGCTTAAGACAACTTTGTAACACCTAGGGCGAGAGAACCACCTAGGTAGATATTCTTTGGCCAGGAGCCCACTTTGACCATTCTAAAATAGTTTTGAGTTGTGAACCGTCTTTTCATCACGAAATGTATGACGCGTTACTTTCGCTTAGTTTTTCACTTGCCTTAAGGTGAGGTGAAAATCTACCGAAGTGAAGCCAACATTTTTCATCCCCATTTTGATCTACTTTCTTCACATTATTTTGACACTTTGTTGATCAAAAGTAGGGTGAATACCTCTGTGTTACCAATAAATTGTTTCTGCCACTTTTTTGTCTATTTACGCCTATCCATGTTTGCGGCTGGGTAAGTTAAATGTCTAAAGTGTGCGGAGGCATATTCATATCATTAGTGTCCTTTGTGATCTTGATACCCATGTCAATATCATCATTGTAGTTAGGAATGGTTCATCATCTTGGACTTCCTTAAAAAGGTTATCTTGTTTGTATCGTATCATTACAATTTTGGTATTTACATCTTGTTTCTTGTAAACTCGACCTAAATATCTATATTGTAAGGTTATGTTGCACACATTTTAACTATTCCTAGTTATACTTTGAGCTTTTAGTTTAATTCTATTATTACCTCGATTTTGAAGAGTGTTACGTGTTACCACTTGTGTGTGTTATATCAATAGCATCTTGATATCAATACCTTACTTTCTCACAAAGTTTGGTTAACATATCTTGGTGATATTGTTGTGTCACTCACAAATTGTAATAGGCACTTTTTGGGATATAGGTCTTAATCAAATTTGAACTCGCTTCTAGTATATATTTTTAGGAGGCAACATTAAATTTTTGTATTTACTTACGTCTTGTTCATTCTCTTGAACTTGGCATAAGTGATAACATCTTGTTAATTATCTTACGACACTAAAATAATTTTTGAGACGTAGTCTAGGAAGTACTTCATTTGATAGGATTAGATACCAAACATTTGTGTCACTAGTAATTTATCACTCTATCACATTGGTATTCTCACATTGATATTCATTTTTATTCTTGGTAATTCATCTTGCATTTCACTTATGTGTGGTCAAAAATTTTTGAACACATTTATAACTTACCTTAGTGAAACTATCACAAAACATGGCTCCCAAAACATGAACAGGACTCAAGAAACAAACATATGAGGAACAAAAAGTGCAATCTTGGGAAGCCTCAAATAGACAAGGGTCAAACCCTTTCATTGGACATGATCTAGGGCCTCTGTTTTCTATGGAAAAAGAGATAGAAGATATGGTTGATCATAGTGGTGATGAATATGAATCCCTACATGCAAAATTCAACTTTGACCCTAATTTATTAGATGAGTTTATTTTTAGAAATAAGGATAGAGTGCTAGCATGGGTCGTAGAATTAGGGGTCAAAATTCCAACTGAAAAATGGCACAATCCCACCTGCAAATAACGCTAATGAGGAATAATGACCCCTTATCAACATGGAGGATATTATGACGCATGGACATGCTTTTACCTCCAACACAGGAAATAATAAGATAGTGGGACATAGAATACCCTTTAGCAAAGTGTCACGTAAAAGCATGACAGGACATGAGAATGGTGAAGAACCTCCACAATATGAGGAAGAAGAGGAACCTTTAGAAGAAGAAACCACTATTCAACAACATATTAGTAACCTAATCCAATAATTAGCTTTACTAACCTCTCATGTACAAAAGGAAGCAAGCAAAAATGTTAAAAAGTCAAGGCCTAAAGTTAAGATCAGTGAACTCCATAGAGAAAATCAAGGAGAAGACGATACGGGGTATCGTCAATTATATATCCCCGCTTCTCTCACTAGAGAACAATTTCTCACACAAGAGGTACAGTCTATGAAAGAAATACTCGTAATCCTTCAAGAGAGAAATATAGGGAGCATTAGAAAGTATCAATATGAAGAATTATGTCCCTATCCTTTGATAAGAATATGACCCTTCAACCTTTTCCTAAGAAATTCGACATTCCAAAATTTGAAAAATATAAAGGGAAGGGAGATCCACGGGATCATGTCAAAGATTTATATATGGCATGTCAAGAGGTGTCCTATAGTGACAATTATCTCATAAGACTTTTTCCCAAGAGTCTAAGAGGTCAAGCCTTGAAGTGGTTTACACGTTTACCTCGGGGATCAATTTTCACTTGGCCCGAATTGGCAAAAAGGTTTGTGCGTCACTTCTCATACAATATAGAGAGTGATGTCACCATGACAGATTTATGTGGCACCAAAAAATTCCCTAATGATACTTTCGCCAGCTTCCTATAATGATGGAGAGGGATAGCTAGCTTCTTCCCTTGCGCTTTCCTTGAAAAATAGTTGGTTAGTATTTTTGTACCCAACCTAAATATGGACATAGCCTTCCACCTTCAAATGCATTTTGTTCACACTTTTGAGGAGGCCATTGAAAAATGGTTTCAGATAGATAAATCTCTCATTTCCAAAGGAACTCTCAAGTCCCAATCTAGATATAATCAAAATGTTAAACCCATGGAGAAGCCGAAGGTTTTTAACAAAAACAAAAATGTGGTGGGAGACGGGATAACTAATTCCAAATGTGTACAAATGGTCCAAAATGGTCAACCTTTTAAAATGACCAAAGGACCAATTCAACCACCACCAAAATGAATAATGTTCACCTCTCTTAATGAAAATTTTTCGGTTATCTTAAAATAGTTGGATGCAGATCACATGATGACATATCCTACAACACAACCATTTGATGACAATGATCCAAAACCTTCATGGTACAAGGAGAATGAATATTCCAAAATGCATCGTGTTAAAGGACATAAGACAGAAAAATGTCTGTGACTTCGTCATTATATCCAAGACCTCATCGACAATGGGGAGATAGAGGTGGACAACCCAGGGAAAACCTAGACACCCAATGAAAATATGTGGATATATAAAGAGCCATTCCCCAAACATGATAAATCAAAAAAGTTAAACCCAGATCGGGGAGAGTCATCCTAAGGTTATAAAGTAGCGAATTAATTATACACCAAAAAATACAACAATCATTATGATTCACTTATTGGATGTATTCACTCTCCTACTGACCATATTAATGCCATCGGAATCAAGGGAAAGGATTGCATCATGGTAACAAGGTGTGCCTACCTCGTGATTCTGGAACCTTCTCCATCAACTCCACAAACTGGTAAATACTACCTCTTAGAGAAACTTGAGAAGACATCTGTTAAGATTTCAATCTTAAATCTCCTTAAGATATCCAATGTACACAAAGACATTCTATACCAAACTCTTCAGGGGTCGGGAGTGCCATTAGAGGTCGATCCTACACACCTTCAAGCCATAGTGGAAAAAATTATACCAAATGAACATATTGCCTTCAACCATAGGGAGATCCCTACTAAAAATCCAACACATAATCTTCCTTTGTATATTGAGGTAGTTTTTACCCACAGGAAGATCAAACGAGTGCTTGTGGACAATGGATCAGGGTTGAACATATACACACTAAAGTTGGTTAAAAAAATGGGACATACTGAGGCATATCTTGAGTCAAATATTATCACTATCACCACTTATGATAACACAGAAAGCGAATCAGTGGGCATAATCATGTTTCCCATGGAGGTGTGTCCCACTTTCCATCAAACAAAGTTTCATGTCCTGGTCTTGTAACTTCCCTATAATATGCTTCTAGGTTGACCATGGATTCATGCCATACAGGTAGTTCCATCAACATTCCATAAGTGCATTAAATTGAAGCATGAGGGACACACCATTACAATATAAGGAGATTCAGAGCCCTTTGCTTACTGAAGAGCTCTCAATATTTTTGCACATAAGGGCACATATGCATTTCCCTCCATTGATATATTTGTCCCTCTCCAGTCTAAAGCCATAGAATCATGAATAGATTTAGATTCTCTCAGTTCTCGTGCCCATGGTGTGTCTACATCAACCTCTTCTTTTGTGTAACACCCTGAACTGTTGTTACTTTCTCCTGAGCATTCAAGTGTTGATATATTTTCTCCTATTTAAGGACATGTTCCTTTGGTTTTGGGAAGTTGTGATTGATTTGGATTATGTCTTCTCTACTCTTAAGATCTTTTATTGAACCAGAATATTCTTGGACTCTTTTGTTTCTTTTATCCTTTGCATTTGAGTATAATTTGAATTATGGAAGATTGTGGATTTATCCACCTTTATGACTCAAGCTTGGATCAGTTGCATTGATCTAAGGAATGTTTTAATTTTATTCAGGATGAAAACTTTTTATTAATAGTTCATGATTTATTAAGTCTGATTGAACTTTGAATGTTCAAGTTCTTTTAAAACTCCTTCTTATATATATATATATATGTATGTATGTATGTATGTATGTATGTATGACCATAGAAGATAGTTTTGTTGGATTCTGGAGGTAAACTCTAGCTGATCATTGTAATCAGAATTTGGTTTCAGTCATCATAGCATCAGAAAGGACTTGGACCTTAAGCCAGGTAAGATGTGTAAGTTTTCTATCTAAAGCTTAATTACTTAATGCAAATCAGAATCTGAACCCAGAATGTTTTATTCTATTTGAATTCTATTACTGATTAATCCTAACTAGGGGACCTAGACTAGAATCAGTAAGATTATTAATTTTAACCTAAACTATAACCTAATGTTGCAAGGTTAGTTAATCTAACCTAGTCCTAAACTATGTGCTTGATACTCCTAAGGGTTAACTAAACCTATCACTAAGGAGGGTGACTAATGTTATATCCTATGGCATTAAGACAAAGTCTACCTATGATCTAACCTTAGTCACTAACCTATCCTAAACAAATGCTATGAAGGGGTTCCTAAGGAGGGTCACAAGTCTTGGGTGATGGTTTCCATGGAATTTAAGGAAAGGATAAGGATGAAGGATAGGGAGTGCTTTCAGGGTTAGCAGAGGTTAAATTTGTTAAAAGGGTCTTCCATGGTAGAATCTCTAAGAATGGGAACTTTTATTTATTTTGTTTTAGCATTTGCCAACTTTGGCAGTCAGTGGAAATGGAGAACAAGCAAGAAAATGAAATTTAATGCAATTAATTTGCATAGGGTCTCGAGCGCGGATTTCCTGGGAAGGTATGCAAGTAGAATTTTACTTAGTTGTCTTGTTTTTCATGCATTCTGTTTTTCATTCTACATGAGCATTGGTACTTCAAACCAGGCGTCTACTCTTCATTGCATGGTAATTTTGAAATTTTCAAATTTAATTCTCTGTCATGGGGAGTATATAAGGCATGGAGGTAAAAATATTTTGTTGTTTAACCTTTTGTGGAAGAAGAAGAGAAGGGGCGAGTGCATTCAGAGGTCTTCTTCAACTTTTTAGCGACACTATCAGGCATGATAGGCCCTAACTATTAAAAATATTGCCTTCCTTTAAAATTTTTCATTAGAACAACTCTGTTTCGATAATATATGCACATTTCAGCTTGGCTGGTAATAATGATTTAGGTTTTATGTTGATTTGGGGATTCTAGATTGTATTTAGATCCCAGATGAAACCTGCTTCATTATTCTTGTTTCCTTGCTGTGAAGTTTTGTTGTCTATTTTGAGGTGTTGTAAGTTTTCTTTATCTAACTGGGGTATTTGATTAAGAACTATCTCCATGAAAGGATGGGTTCTTAATGATTACGTGTTTGAAAACACCATGGTAATTATTTGCTGTTTCGAGTAGGATTGGATTAACTGATTGTTTTCTTCACCGTATGATCTCTAACTATTACCGGTCCATGTTCAGGGAAGTAAGTAAATGATTTTGTGGTTGGAATGTTAGTTTATTTAGTGGAACTTGACTATTTTAGTTGCGTGAGTTGGAAATGTTTTTTGAATTATAAGCCTGTAAATTTTATTTCAAAGGGGTTTTTATGTTCTTATGATTACAGGTTCTGTGAGTAAGGAAGTATGTGGTTTAACTATTTTTTTTGTGATTTAACATGGATATTAGGAACACGGATATGTTTTAGAGGAAACATACTTGGATGATCTCTATTTCCCTGGCAATTCGTGGTTAATCCTAGATCTGCATGAATGGAAATTCTGTTTAATGTTTGGTTAAGATAGGACTGTGTTTGATGTTACCCAAAGGTGATTTTGAAATCTGTATTTAGAATTCGATTATTAACTCTGTACAGGCATTTTTGGTTGGTATCTTGGAATGATATAATGACCTAACAGTGAAACGGATGGAATAATTTAGTTTCAATCCATTGGTAATTAATGGTAATGGGAAAGTTACCCTAACTCCTAGACTAAAATGGTTCGAGTAATGGATGAAATATAGACTGCTTACTTTAGATCAGGATTGTGGTCTAAGATTTGATCGTTTATAAATTTTCATGTAAAGAAAATTTTAATGACTTTTGTTTAATGTATAGTTGTAAAACCGTAGGGATCCTTTGGAAAAATCTTAAGGTGGCTCTACCTGACCTGAACTATTGGTTAAACTTAAGTGTTGTATTACTTGTTTTCTTCTTCTCTGATTGGACTAGAGAATGTACATTACTTTTTGGAAGCTAATATAGTTCTGAACTTGGTTAAAATAGAGTTCTGATTTTCTCTATTCCTTCCTCTACGTTATGAAGGAAAGTTGTTATAGGATTTCGAAATACAAAGGTATTCATACTCTCTCTCTCTCTCTCTCGGAATAATAGTGATCTCTTCTATAAAATTCTATAAGGAACCCTACAGTATGGTTCTGAGATGACAGGACTGTTAAAATTAAGTGGGAAGAAATGGTAAGTGGTGAGATCTTAACTTAAAAGACTCCTTTCCTTTATTAGTAGTATTATTATCCTGATTTAGAACTCATTTTTTTATCTTCTTGTATAAAGGTAGCCCTGTAGTTAATGTTTTGCATACTTATCAATGATTAAAATTTGATAAAATAGAGTTAAAGGCAATTTTCTAGATGAACTTGCACGAGATAGTAATCTATTCTTTTCTCAAATTGATTTTATACGAACCTGTTGGATGCATACCTTTAAAAGGTTTCATTCTTTTTATTGGAATGTTTAAAACATGATTGACACTGTTATCATCTTTGCGGATGGTTAGGTACTTAAGATATAGAATGTCCTTTCATCTTTTCTTGTATTAAAAAAATCATCTGTAATAGACTAAGTTGAAATTATGCCTATAATTTGAGTTACGATATAAAGTCATTGGAAAAAGGAAAACTAGTGTGAATCATGATTTTGGATTTGATGGAATTGATGTCATTTAAACAGGATTGTTTAATAAAAACAATTGGTGGAATGCAATTGTTTTAAGGATTAGTGCTTATCATGCTCAGTTCACTAAACTGACCCGTGCTAGCAATTTTTGTAGATGGTCATCGTAAGTGGTAAAGGTAGAAAAAATCTGATATGATACAATGACTGTTTTAATCTAGTTCCTATGAAGAATTCTGACTTGTTTTTCAAATTATAGTATGGAAGAAAGTTACTTCTTTTGTTGAAGGCTATTGTCTTAAAGTATGCTGAAGTGCATAGATTCTAATTGTATAGATTTGGAAATAAATGAAACAGAAAGATATTACTTATCTTGATTGTGTTACTTATTTGTTGGATTGATCTTCCTATTACCTATATGAATGAGTGTGCATTCTTATTGTTCTATGCAATGGAGTCCAGATGGATTCCCTAAGTAAGCCTTATTTTATTATGTGGCTGAATACTACATATTTCCGGTTAGTAATTATTTTATCTTATGATTGTGGTTAAATTGTAAATTAGACCATTGCATTATTAGGGAAAGTTGAGAGTGAACTATGCCCTAAAATGTAACTTTAACTGGAAGAAAATCCTAATACTCTCTTAATGTTCTAATTCAAAAGCTATATATTGATGGTTATAAATCACTATGACTCAATGGTAGTAAGTCCGATATGTTTCAGTCTTTAAGGTTGTTACATACCCTTGCTGGATTAGTTATTTTCCTAATGGGGAAAACTTAAGGGTTATTGTCTTATTTTGTGGATACAAGGTTGTTAGGTACCAACCGGAAACTTAGAAACAAACTTAAATCTAATTAAAACCCTTTTGTGAAACTAAACCTAATTACAAAAGGTAACTCAAGGAGTGTTGGACTCAGGATTAGGGAAGGCTACCTAATAAGGTGGGCCTGTAATCCAAATATAAGTTAACATAAGTAAGTTCTTGGAGATATGTATATCTTTCCGAGGCTGTTCCATAGGATGTTAACACATTTCAACTGCAAGGTTGTACCTTCGAGAAGATTAGGATCTTCTCAAGGATACAACAATGCAGATGACATATGGCAACACCTTTCTACATTGATCGTTAAGATTTACACACTGAGAATTGACAAAGATTTCCCTCTAGTACTGGTTAGGATCATAGATAGGTTATGAGCTAGCCCTTTGAGACTCTGGGTATCTTGACACACGGGGTTAACATTGGTTGACCCAGTATGTCAACTTACCCCTAGTCTTCAAGAGCATCTTTATAACGTGAATTATGATATTAACCCGATCCAGAGTGAAAACTGAGGACAAGGGGGACTGACTTAGGTCAGTTTAAGATGTTATATGTAACATTAGAGTGGGTTGAAGGACATATTCTAAATTGATGAGTATGCCATCAAGGAATAAGTAATATGAATAGTATGTTTCAAACCTTTGGCCAAAGTATCACAAGCTACTGATTGAGTTGTCCTATATCACCTAGTCTAAGGATTGTGATGCTGATGAATAATAGTAACAATTATTCAGATAGGTTCCTTGGATAGAGCACTCAGAACCCAGAATAGGGAAGAGAACCACGAGAATGAAGTGTTCAGTTGAAAACTTTAATCTCAAAGTTATGCATGAATAGATCGGTAGTTCACCGAGTCATGGAATGAATAGATCGTGGTATACCGAATCATTACAGCTGCATATGGTTATCTATTATAAGAATGATTGTTATGATATGTGTGTTCTAAATTATGTATTTAGAACAAGGGAACATTAATAAAAAAAAAATCTTTAATTTGATGAAAACCTAAATTTTCTTGTAACAGAAAATGGTTAGAACAAGGTGAAACATTGCAAATAATGCTCCACCTAAGGAAGGGGAAGCAGCAACCCAAAAAATTGATGAGATCCTTGCTGCCCTATTGGACACAAGAGATCATTTGGCTATACTTGAACAGCAAGTGATGGGAAATGAGGAGGACGATCAAGCTGGTGACAACAATCAGCCAACTTTTGAGGACAACCCCTATATGGGTGTTAGTAATAACAATGGAAATGTACCTATCCAACCAAAAAACAAAAAGGCCAGGTTGGCAGCGAAACTCACTAATGATATAAAAAGGATAATCCCACCTAAATTTGATGGCACCACATTAGGAGATGGAGCTGAGAACTAGCTCATCGAAATGGAGAAGTAATTTGCAATAAGAAACTTCTCGGAGGAAACCAAAGCTATTTGGGGAGCATATCAGCTTTCCCATGAAGCATCTTCATGGTGGGACAGCCGTAAGGATGAGATAAATATTGATGAAACTAACATCACTTGGGATCAATTTAAAGGTTATTTTAGGCAACGTTGGCTGCCACAACTTTTCTATGATCAAAAAATGACAGAATTCCAAAACTTAGCTCAAGGGAAGCTAACTATAACTGAGTATTGGGAGCAGTTTACGAAACTCCTCAAGTATGTACCGCAATATCAAACTGACGAGAAGTTCAAAATATGGAAATTCATCATTGGACTGAACCTCGTGATTGGAGGAGAGGTTGATGTTCACATCCCAACCACTATGGAAGGGGTTATTGAAAAATCCATAAGGCAGGAACAAAAATTAAAGGCTATTTCTACTCATAAAGAGGAAGTGTAGAAGAAGATTCCAAACCCTTCTTCAGCTTCTCTTGCACCCAAAAAGGGGCCATGGAAAAATTTTGGCAACAAAAATAAGTTTTCAGTGGATAATAATAAGAAAACAACAATGAATAAGCCTACTGGAAATGTAAGGGATAGTTTTACCAAGAATTATAATAATGGGCAGAAGTCCTATGGAGGCCAACGTGATAATTTTAAGGCTGGAAGTAATTTTGAGCCTAAAAAGGGACCTGTAGGAGGCTGCTATAATTGTGGCAAAGATCACTATGCAAACCAATTCCCTTTGAAGAAGGATGATCGTAATCAGTAGCATAAGATACATGCTACAGTAGCAGACAAGCAAGATGAAAGGCAAGTGACACCTATAGAAGTTACTGGTAAGTTATTTGGCATACCTGTAACTATTGTTTTTGATACAGGAGCTACTGAATGTTTTATTTCTAGTAAACTCACTTCGAAACTTAAAAGAAAAGCTAGAAAAATGGATAAATCATGGAATGTATAGTATGGTAATAACTCTATTCATACAGTTAGTATGTGTCTTTTTGGGGCAGTCCTTGACTTACCTAACTTTTCCATGGAAGTTGATCTCTATGTTGCACCTTTGGGATCCTATGACATTGTCATCAGCGTTAATTGGTTAGCTGATCATAAAGCAAAAGTGGATTGCTTTGAAAAATATATAAGATGTTTAGATGATCTGTATAAAACAACAGAGATCCAAGGTGTAAAATGGGAAATTTCAGTTAGGAAATTGTTAGCTATGCAACTTAAAAAGGCCAAAAATAAGGGTTGTACCTTATATGTAGTAAAAATATCTAAATATGTAGAAGAAGAAGGTGATTTCATGAAACTATACCCGTTGTTACAAAGCTTCAAGGACGTATTTCTGGAGGAATTACTGGGTTTACCACCCAAAAGGGAATTTGACTTCACCATTGAAATCAAACCAGGGACGAAGCCTATTTCTAAAGCACCTTATCGGATGACTACTACAGATTTAGTCGAGCTTAAGGCTCAATTGCAAGAAATTTTGTCTAAAGGTTTGATTAGACCAAGTGTTTCACCCTGGGGAGTGCCAGTGATATTTTTGAAAAAGAAATATGGGACACTTAGATTGTGTATTGATTATCAGATGTTAAACAAGTCAACAATCAAGAATAGGTACCCACTTCCTAGAATTGATGATTTATTTGATCATATGTGCGAAGAATTAGTTTATTTTAAGATAGATCTTCAATCTGGGTATCATCAATTAAGAATTAAAGAAGAATATATTCATAAAATAGCTTTCTAGACAAGGTACAAACATTATGAATTCACGGTTTTACCCTTTGGATTAACTAATGCACCTGCAACTTATATGAACTTAATGAATAATATCTTTCAAGAATATTTGGACAAGTTTGTGCTTGTATTCTTGGATGATATTCTCATATATTCTAAAAGTGTCAAGGAGCATAATGAGCATTTAAAAGTAGTCTTGGAAATTTTGAGAAAAAGAAGGTTATTCGGTAAGTTATCCAAATGTTCTTTCTTTGATACCGAAGTTCATTATTTAGGTCATGTTATTAGTAAAGAAGTAATTGTTGTAGATCCTTCTAAAATAGTGGAAATAACCAAGTGGCCTACACCAAAGACTGTACATGAAGTAAGAAGCTTCATGGGCCTTGCTGGTTATTATAGAAAATTTGTTAAAGATTTTTCTAAAGTGGCTGCACCGATAACTTCATTGTAGAAAAAGGATAAGAAATTTTCTTGGGATGATAAGTGTGAATCTGATTTTAAAAGTTTAAAAATTCAATTGACTTTAGCACCTATTTTAGCTGTACCTGACCCTAATGGAGACTTTACTGTTGTAACAGATGCTTCTGGGGAAGGCCTTGGAGGTGTTTTGTTACAAAATGATCATGTCATAGCATATGAAAGTAGAAAAATTAATTTACATGAGCTAAATTATGCCCCTCATGATTTAGAGCTTGCTACCATTGTACATGCACTTCAATTTTGGAGACACTATTTACTTGGGAAACCTTTTGAGTTGAAAACTGATCATCTAGGGCTGAAATATATTTTCACTCAGCCTAATCTAAATTCAAGACAACGAAGGTGGTTATAGTTTTTGTCTCAAAATGATTTTGATATTAGTTACATAAAAGGAAAAGAGAATAGAGTAACAGATGTTATAAGTCATAGGAAGCACATTTCTGCTCTCATAACATTAAGAACTCGGTTTAAAGATGAGGTGAAAAGTGCATTAGAATCTGATATATACTTTCAACAAGTAAAAGCAACGCTTGTTACAAATCCAAAAGATGAAAGGTATAAAGGTTTTTATTTTGATAATGAAGGAATATTACGTTATGAAAATAGAGTATACGTACCTTTGCTTAATGATTTGAGAAAGAAATTGTTAGCTGAATTTCATAATTCTCCCTTTTTTGAACACCTGGGTATTACTAAAATGCTTGCTGATCTAAAACAACAATATTTCTGGAGAGGAATGAAAAAGGATGTTATTAATTTTGTGACTCATTGTCTTAAATGTCAGTGGGTGAAGGAAAAACACATGCACCCTGCTGGTTTATTATATCCCCATAGCATACCGCAGTACAAATGGCAAGTAATAAGCATGGACTTTGTACAAGGGCTACCTATGTCGAGAAATAAACATGATGTTATCTTGGTAGTTGTTGATAAACTCACGAAGGTAGCTCATTTCATCGCTGGAAATCTAAAGGATGATTATCCTATATTAGCTAAAATATTTGTGCACAAAATTTTAGATTACATGGAGTACTAGAATTAATAATATTAGACAGGGGTCCTAGAATGACATCAAGATTTTGGCAAATGCTTAATGCAGCTCTTGGAACTAAACTGAACTTCAATTCTGTGTATCATGCGAAAATGGATGGAAAAACTGAGAGAGTAAATCATGTGTTAGAAGATATGTTACGAATGTATTGCATGGATCAACAGTATAAATGGGAAGATTATCTCTCATTAGTTGAATTTGCATACAACAACACATATCACTCTTCTCTTAAAATGGCACCTTTTGAGGCACTTTATGGAAGAAAATGCAAAACCCCTATTAGTTGGGATATCATTGAGGATAGAGAGGTAATTGGGCCTGAAATCCTTACTAAAATGGAATAGAAAGTTAAAATGATTCGTGAATGATTGAAGGAAGTAGCAAATAGGCAGAAGAGTTATACTAACTTAAAGTGGGTTGACCGAAAATTTGAACTTGGTGAAAAGGTTTTCTTCTTGGTAAACCAAGAAAGAGTTCTATAAATTTTGGCAAGGCTTCCAAGTTATCACCTCATTTTGTGGGACCTTTCAAAATTGTCAAAGTAATTAAGCCCGTAGCTTACCGATTAGCATTACCACTTGCTTTGTCACTAATGCATGATGTTTTCCATATTTCTTTGCTTAAGAAATACATTTCAAATTTGTCACATGTGTTAAATTGGAATTCCTTGCAGGTCCAAGACCCAGGAATAATCGTGGTTAAACCCACTCAAGTGCTGGAAAATCACCAATTGCATTTGAGAAATCGAGAAATACAACAATGTAAGGTCTAGTGGGACCAGTTTAATGAAGAAAGTACAACTTGGGAAAATCTGGAAGAGATGAAAACTACTTTTCCCTTTCTTTTTGAATAAAACTGAATCTGTTGACTGAAGAAAAAAAATTATTATTAAGAATTTATCTTTTACATGTCATTATGTAAGCCAGTTTTGGGGCAAAGATTTGTTTAGGTTGAATAAATAGTAACATGATACTGATTTCTGAAACTATTCAAGTTTGAAATACTTAATTTGTTCAGTGAGTAAAATAATTAATCGACTAGAACATAAATAAAAGGATGTAATCATTGAGATGATGAATCTTTTAGGAGGGAAGTATGTAACACCCTAATCTGTTGTTACTTTCTCTTGAGCATTCAAGTGTTGATATATGATTTCTCCTATTTAAGGACATGTTCCTTTGGTTTTGGGAAGTCATGCTTGATTTGGATTATGTCTTCTCTGCTCTTAAGATCTTTGATTGAACCGGAATATACTTGGACTCTTTTGTTTCTTTCATCCTTCGCATTTGAGTACAATCTGAATTCTGGAAGATTGTGAATTTATCCACCTTTATGACTCAACCTTGGATCAGTTGCATTGATCCAAGGAATGTTTTAATTTTATTAAGGATGAAAAAGTTGTATTAACAGTTTGTGAGTTATTAAGTCTGACTGAACTTTGAATGTTCAAGTTCTTTTAAAACTACTTATATGAAATGGAGAATAGGTGGGAGAATTAAATTTAATGCAATTAATTTACATAGGGTCTCGAGCATGGATTGCTTGGGAAGGAATGCAAGCAGAATTTTTCTTGGTTGTCTTATTTTTCATGCATTCTGTTTTTCGCTTTGCATGAGCACTGGTACTTTGAACCAGCCGTCTACTCTTCATTGCATGGAAATTTTGAAAGTTTCAAATTTACTTCTCTGTCATGAGGAGTATATAAGTCATGGAGGTAACAATATTTTGTTGTTTAACCTTTTGTGGAAGAAGAAGAGAAGGAGCGAGTGCATTTAGAGGTCTACTTCGACTTTTTAGCGACACTATCAGGCATGATAGGCCCTAACTATTAAAAATCTTTCCTTCCTTTACATTTTTTCATTAGAACAACTCTGTTAAGATAATGTATGCACATTTTGGCTTAGCTGGTAACAATGATTTGGGTTTTATGTTGATTTGGGGATTCTGGATTGTATTTGGATCCTGGATGAAACATGCTTCATTATTCTTGTTTCCTTGCTGTGAAGTTTTGCTGTCTGTTTTGAGTTGTTGTAAGTTTTCTTTATCTGATTGGGGTATTTGATTAAGAACTGGCTCCATGAAAGGATGCATGCTTAATGATTACGTGTTTGAAAACACCATGGTAATTATTTGTTGTTTCGAGTAGGATTGGATTAACTGATTGTTTTCTTCACCGTATGATCTCTAACTATTACCGGTCCATGTTCAGAGAAGTAAGTAAATGATTTTGTGGTTGGAATGTTATTTTATTCAATGGAACTCGAATTTTTTAGTTGCATGAGTTGGAAATGTTGTTTGAAGTCTAAGCCTGTACTTTTATTTCAAAGGGGTTTGTATGTTCTTATGATTACAGGTTCTATGAGTAAAGAAGTATATGGTTTAACTATTGTTTTTGTGATTTAACATGGATATTAGGAACACATATATGTTCTAGAGGAAACGTACTTGGATGAACTTTGTTTCCTTGGAAATTCATGGTTAATCCTATATCTGCATGAATGGAAATTATGTTTAATGTTTTTTTAAGATAGGACTGTGTTTGATGTTACCCAGAGGTGATTTTGAAATCTGTATTTAGAATTCAATTATTAACTCTGTACAGGCATTTTTGGTTGGTATCTTGGAATAATATAATGACGAAAAATGTAATGGATGGAATAATTTAGTTTCAATCCATTGGTAATTAATGGTAATGGGAAAGTTACCCTAACTCCTAGACTAAAATGGTTCGAGTAATAGATAAAATGTAGACTGTTTACTTTAGAGCAGGATTGTGGTCTGAGATTTGATCATTTATAACTTTTCATGTAAAGAAAATGTTAATGACTTTTGTTTAATGTATAGTTGTAAAACCGTAGGGATCCTTTGGAAAACTCTTAAGGTGGCTCTACCTGACCTGAGCTATTGGTTAAACCTAAGTGTTGTATTACTTGTCTTCTTCTTCCCTGATTGGACTAGAGAATGTATATTACTTCTTGGAAGCTAGTATAGTTCTAAACTTGATTAAAATAGAGTTCTGATTTTCTCTGTTCCTTCCTCTAAGTTATGAAGGAAATTTGTTATAGGATTTTGAAATACGAAGGTATTTATACTCTCTCTCTCTTGGAATATTAGTGAGATCTTCTATAGAATTCTATAAGGAACCCTACAGTATGGTTATGAGATGACAGGACTGTTAAAATTAAGTGGGAAGAAATGGTAAGTGGTGAGATCTTAACTTAAAAGACTCCTTTCCTTTATTAGCAGCATTATTATCCTGATTTAGAACTATGTTTATTATCTTCTTGTATAAAGGTATCTCTGTAATCTATTTTTTGCTCAAATTGTTTTTATACGAACCTGTTGGATGCATACCTTAAAAAGGTTTCATTCTTTTTATTGGAGTGTTTAAAACATGATTGACACTATTATCGGCTTTGCGGATGGTTAGGTACCTAAGATACAAAATGTCATTTCTTCTTTTCTTGTATTAAACAAATCATCTATAATAGACTAAGTTGAAATTATGCTTGTGATTTGAGTTACGATATAAATTCATTGGAAAAAGGAAAACTAGTGTGAATCATGATTTTGGATTTGATGGAATTGATTTCATTTAAACAGGATTGTTTAATGAAAACAATTGGTGGAATGCAATTGTTTTAAGGATTAGTGCTTATCATGCTCAATTCACTGAACTGACCCGTACTAGCAATTTTTGCAGATGGTCATCGTAAGTGGTAAAGGCAAAAAAAATCTGATATGATGCAATGAATGTTTTAAGCTGGTTCTTATGAAGAATTCTGACTTGTTTTTCAAATTATATTATGGAAGAAAGTTACTTCTTTTGTTGAAGGCTATTATCTTAAAGTATGCCGAAGTGCATAGATTATAATTGTATAGATTTGGAAATAAACGAAACGGAAAGATATTACTTATCTTGATTGTGTTACTTATTTGTTGGATTGATCTTCCTATTACCTGTATGAATGAGTGTGTATTCTTACTGTTCTATGCAATGGAGTCTAGATGGATTCCCTAAGTAAGCCTTATTTAATTATGTGGCTGAATACTACATATGGGTAAGTGCACCAAGTTGGGGGACAATTAAGTGGACATCAAATCCTGAATTTTACATTAAAAACAACAAAACATCAAATTTAGTCTTCCACAGACTTGAACCATGCCAAAAAGTAAAAAATATGTCATAAAAATGGTACCATTGCGTAGGGGAGACTGTTAGCTTTGTAGAAATACTGATTTTAAAGTGAATAGAATATGATAAATATCATTTTATAATTTTTTACTAATAGTAGGTCTTTAAGTCACTTTTTCTTGTGAATGTTTATGTCTAGATTTAATACTATAAAAAAAATTCACTTGTCAGAATGTGATAAAACTTATACCATCCCAACCATGGTGAAATTATATACATGTTCAAAAAAAAATTATTTGATTTCAATATTTTTTGATGAAGTTATGGTGGGCAAACGGAAAGTGCTCTGTTTTCTTTATGTTTTCATACCACTTTCACGGAAAAAATCATAAAAAATAAAATATTACTCAAAAAAATAAAAAATAAAATCCATCCCAAGATATATAGTGGCATCTAACTTCTCACCAAAGGATAAAAATATATATCAATTTTTGGTCATCCAAATCGTGGGCAAACGAACTATAATTTTATAGGTGTTTTTAAAAAAAAAAACCAAGTCATTGAATTTTGAGAGTTTAATATAGCTAATCTTGTCTATTTTTTAAAAAAAATTAGTATTTTAGAAACTAGATTCTGGATACTACGATTCATCTTAATATAAATTTTTATAATTTTGAGTGTATGTATTGCTAATAATCCCTACAAGTTGATATTATGTTGTTATTTACAATATGACATCCACTTATGACCCCCTTTTTGTCCCCCAACTTGCTGCACTTACCCATATTTCCGGTTAGTAATTCTTATATCTTATGATTGTGGTTAAATTGTAAATTAGACCATTGCATTATTAGGGAAAGTTGAGAGTGAACTATGCCCTAAAATGTCACTTTAACTGGAAGAAAATCCTAATACTCTCTTAATGTTCTAATTCAAAAGCTATATATTGATGGTTATAAATCATTATGACTTAATGGTAGTAAGTCTGATATGTTTCAGTCTTTAAGGTTGTTACATACCCTTGCTAGATTAGTTATTTTCCTAATGCGGAAAACTTAAGGGTTATTGTCTTATTTTGTGGATACAAGGTTGTTAGGTACCAACCAGCAACTTAGAAACAAACTTAAATCTAATTAAAACCCTTTTGTGAAATTGAACCTAATTACAAAAGGTAACTCAAGGAGTGTTGGACTCAAGATTAGTGAAGGCTACCTAATAAGGTGGGCCTGTAATAAAAATATAAGTTAACATAAGTAAGTTCTTGGAGATATGTATATCTTTCCGAGGCTGTTCCATAGGATGTTAACACATTTCAACTGCAAGGTTGTACCTTCGAGAAGATTAGGATCTTCTCAAGGATACAACAATGCAGATGACATATGGCAACACCTTTCTACATTGATCGTTAAGATTTACACACTGAGAATTGACAAAGATTTCCCTCTAGTACTGGTTAGGATCATAGATAGGTTATGAGGCAGCCCTTTGAGACTCTGGGTATCTTGACACACGGGGTTAACATTGGTTGACCCAGTATGTCAACTTACCCCTAGTCTTCAAGAGCATCTTTATAACATGAATTATGATATTAACCCAATCTAGAGTGAAAACTGAGGACAAGGGGGACTGACTTAGGTCAATTTAAGACGTTCTATATAACATTAGAGTGGGGTGAAGGACGTATTCCAGATTGATGAGTATGTCATCAAGGAATAAGTAATATGATCAGTATGTTTCAAACCTTTGGCCAAAGTATCACAAGCTGTTGATTACATTTTCCTATGTCACCTAGTCTAAGGATTGTGATTCTGATGAATAATAGTAACAATTATTCAGATAGGTTCCTTGAACAAAGCACTCAAAACCTGGAATAGGGAAGAGAACCATGAGAATGAAGTGTTCAGTTGAAAAATTTAATCTCAAAGTTACGCATGAATAGATCGGTAATTCACCGAGTCATGGAATGAATAGATCGGTGGTATACTGAGTCATTACAGCTGCATATGGTTATCTATTATAAGAATGATTGTTATGATATGTGTGTTCTAAATTATGTGTTTAGAACAAGGGAACATTAATAAAAAAAAATCTTGTTCTAAGGTATTAAAATGAGGATGTTATATTTTGATTCATGGGAGATGAAAATCCTTTAATACGGCTATGAAGAATATAATGTGCAGCAAGCCCTCTTTGTTTCAGACCTCTCATTATCACCCAAGACTAAAGGTCGACCCAACTATTGATTCAGAAGACCTATAGATGAACACACTATTCTATCATTTTTACCTGGAGGCTTTTTGGCTGAAGAAAAATTGTTAGATCCACCTACAACTTGGGTCTCAAAGGATACTCATCCAACCTGTTATCAAACCCCTGAATACGAGAATTCCAGAAAAATTATGTACTCCATGGGCTACAAAGGCCTAGGATGTGGAAGAAACAAACAAGGGCAGAGAGAACTAGTGCCTCTTCCACATTTTAAAATAGAAAGATATGGTATTGGAATTCACCCTTATGAAGCACACCCCAATGATCAAGATGCTACTTGTTCTAAACAAGAGGATAGCTCTGACTATCTAGATGGTGATACAGATTCCCATTGTAGCCAATATGAGGATCTTGCCTCAAACTTATTCATGAACAACACTGTCCTAACCATAACCCCTGCTGAACCAAACCTTGACCTTATTTACCCTTCCCTTGTTGAATGGGACCAACAACATCACATGTCACTAGATCTATTCAAGAATGACGAAGCTATCGCAGAGTTCATGGGAATTCAGGATATAATTCCCATTGGAGAACACAAACAGGGATCCTATATTTACTTGGATACCTACGCTTACTTCAGTGAGGAGGTTGAGCTTTATGGTTAGAAAAACATAAGAAAAATTGAGGGCAAAAGTTCCTGTAATGCCCGTTTCAACTACCACTTGAGACCAAGAAATAAACTAGGAAAATTTATGGAATAATTTTTTTTATTAGAATTGTCTATAACTAAGTTTACAAGGCTTCAGTTTGAACAACTAGCTCTGGGACAAAATCTAATTTCCAAAACACAATACCTATCATGGTTTAACCTAACACAAGTGCACTAGGTTTTTAAATTTTAGGGTTACATGTTTTGTTTAGATTCAAGGAGCAATTTACCCCCATGCCTGCTCTTAAACAGGCCCAGAATTTCAACTAGATTTTTCTAAAATTTAGATTCATCAAAACTTTCTCCAAATTAGGCTCATTGGATAGGAAATTTCCTAGGCTTTCCAACCATATAAATAAGTCCTCCTAACTCCTTGTAGATCTCAAGATATGGCTGGGTGGAGTTTTAGGGGAAAATTTTCCCTTGGAAGTCCACGGGCTTAGGGGAAGAAATTTTCCCTTTGCGCGGGTCCATTGGGGAGGGACACGTGGCATCTTGTGATTGGATGTGGGTTGGTGGGGTAGGGGAGAAGGTTATAAATTTTTTCCAGAAGGGTTTCAAAAACCAAATTGGCTTGCGCGGCCCGCGCACCCATGGGGACACATGTCAGCATCCCATTAGCTATGGGTGTGTGGAGCCATGGAGGAAAAGTGGGATTTTTTTCCCAAGGGTGCAAAAATTTTAGTTTTCCATATTAACATGTGGGCCCTCCCTACCATATGTCAGGACATGATTGGTGCGGACCGTGGGGTTGCGGGAAAATTTTAGGAAATTTTCCAAAATCAAAAATTTCAAAAAGAAAGGTTTTCAAAGGGGGTCTGCCCCTCCATAGTGCCACGTGGTAGCTTATGGTTGGACGAAAGGGTGGCAGGGCAGTGGAATTTTCTAAGAAATTTTTCCAACACATTTTTTTAATTTTTCTAAGGTTATATTTAATTCTTTTTTGGTTTTGAATGGCCATTTTGAAGTAAAACTTCAAATGGCCATAACATTTGATAGGGAACTCCATTTTGGGCAAACGAGGACTTTCCATAAATCTCTCGGAGTCCTCTTTGCACAAGAATCATCAATTTTTATTTTTGATGAATTTTTGAGGGTCAATTTTGAAGAAACAATCTGTAGGGATTATAATTTTATAACTGGCAACTTTCAACTTATAAGATTTAATTCAATTTTGATATTTCTTCTTTTGAGCATGGAGAAATGGTTTTGGGTAAGTTTAATTATATTTTCAAGGTCCAATTTTGAGACTAAGTTGGAATTGATATAACTTTATAGTCCTATGACAGGGAGTTGGGTTGAGAAGTTTAAATTGGATTTGATAGAGTTTTAGAGATATTTTCTTAAATGTGAAGTTCAATGTGGGTTCAATAGGACCCAATACATCTAAAATACTTTGTCTCCCTTATTAATTTTATTCATAAATCTGAACTGTACATTAATTTCATTATTTTCAAATGTCAAAGTTATACAAATAACAAAATTCTTCCTTTCGCGAGTTGCATAATTAATGTGCAACATTCAAGTATGGAAAACATGCCAAATTCCTTTCTCAAACACTCCATTGATCCAACAAACACATATATACAGTATGCAATGTTAATTTCTAATTTTTAATAGCTCATTTCAAAAGATCAATTTTCTATCATTTCCTTTAATTGTTTCTCTTTTCCAAAACATAATTTCCTAAGATATAACAATCATTCATTTTCTAATACAACAATGCAATTGAGTAAGAACACAATTATTTCTTTGATTTCCAATAACAATATACAATTTAACTCCTTTTATTTGATTTCATACACAGTACATTTACTGGCAATGCTATTTCTTAATCTCTTTCAAAACAGAGTATCATTCTTTGACAACAATACAAGTTTAAAGGAATCAATGCCATCCTTTATTGATAATTCAAATAACTCTACAATTGAATTCCTTCCCAATTTGAATTGATTTCCACATTTCAAATACAAGTACAAAATATCATTCACATTTTCTTTTCCAAATAAAACAAAGAAGTATAATTATTTTTTACATTTCTCAAATCAATTTCATCTTCCAACTACAAGTGAACACTTCACATTTCAATATCAATTACAATCATCCACTAGAAGTGGGAAAGGTTATAGTGACATTTGCTCAAAAGGAATGACTGTCAAACTGTGAAATTCTCCAAGATCCAAACAACAACATGTTGATTTCTTCATCTTTCATCTTTTTATCACAACAAGGAAGGGGGAAAGGCAACGCTCTCCACCAAACCAAGATACCCAATGGGAAAATAGAAGCCATCTTTCCCCATTGGCCCCTGAGCCCCAACCATATTGAAATGGAGCATGATAATTCAACTCATGAAAACATGGACTTCTTTCACATGAAAGCAACACTCATAAATCACAAAGATCAATGAAGGCACAAATCAAAAAAATAAGGCAGCAGTTCTCAACTGCATTTGAAAGCAGTCATACAACACAAAGGCTTGAGCAAGCAAGCCAAACAAGAGCAAGAACTATGGAGGTCTCCTTATACCTCCCAGGTTGAAATTGGGCATCCACCTAAAACAAACCACCAAGAAACATAACCATCCCATAAACCTTATCCCTCCTCAACCCCTCCTTATCCCTTATACCTCCCCCAAAGTAAGAAATGCATGCATATTCTTTTCCTAGGTGGATTCCAAACCAACACTCCCTCCTCAAGACAAGTGCCAATGGAAAATCCCTTATCCCTCCTCTGATATAACCTCATAGTCTTCTCTCTACACCATGCCCTAATAATTCTACCCATCTAGAACAAGAATGCAACACAACATCATTCAACAATGCATGCAAGAAGGAGGAAAAAACAGCAAATTAAAAATAAAAGAGCCTACCTCTCCATAATGGAGACATGTTTTCCAAAACAAAAGTTCTTTGATGCTCCAGATGCAGTCCCCAAAACAACACTAATAATGCATGCACAAGAAATCCAAGTTCCTTCTATAAAGCAAGCTCCAAACCAAGAAAAATTCGACCCAAGGAAGGAAATCAAAGTTTTCAACAACCTCTAAATGAGAGGGGATGTTTATTTTTAAACGAGAGGGAGGGAGGGGATGATGTGGATTCCAAGTGGGATACCACATCATTTTTCCTCATCCCAAAAGCAATCAAGATCAATTACAATAAAATCACAATAAATGTGAATGAAAAAATTACTTACATACACAAACTCAACCCATACTAAAAAAAAAAGAAATGCATTAAAATTTAGAAGACAAGTGCAATCAATTCTTACACAAAAATCATTCAAAAATAAATAAGAAAGGCTAAAATCTACTCCCGAGCCATAGGCATGGTTAGTGGAGGATTTTGGGAGGTGTGGGACAAGGTTCAAAGAGGATGGATTGTTCTACACTCCAAAATCTGCTTTATATAATCTATAATTTCACTTACACAACTCTTACATCCTCTTACACATGCATTAAAGTTTATGACTCCATTTATTACAAGTTTTGACATAAGATTTATTTATTTATCCTATGGTTGCACATAATATAAATTAAATTTAATTATTAATCAAGACAACAATATTATTTCCTTACATTCCACTCCCCAATTAATTTAATTAAAATTTAACTATATGACTCCTACATTATACTATCACATTTGAATACTTAAAATAAGAAGCACATTACAAATAAAACACATACAACAATAAGAAAAGAAACACATAATTAAAACACATATATGCCCTATGGTCACAATAATGGAAATCCCCGCCCATGGGAAATCCTAACATAACTCAACACATAAATCAAACACAGTTGCCATGGTGACCTTGTTGATCTCACACTAAATTTCAATATGGTTAGTCTCCAGTCCCCCGACATTGTTGTGATTTTTACCTGTAAAATAACAATACCTCCTTCGGCCTAGTGGCCATATCAGAACATCCAAGAAGATATAAAATCATCGTATGTATATAAATATCAAATCCAAATCACAACAATACCAATAATTTAACATTATCATTTTAAATTCAATTTGTAACTATGCCATCATCCAATAGATTTCTATGCTAGAATTATTCATAATATCAAGGTCACATGTCTAAAATCAACATCAATAACCTATCCATGTCAACTAGTATATCATCATCCACACAATAATAATAATGATGTCTCAAATATCATTGAGCATAATGACTGAATCCGGATCAATACTAATCCAAAATCTAGTATCTAACCATCATACTAAACAAAACATAGTAATGTCCATAATAACCAATGAGCTAGCATATACACATCCTGCTATATCAAAACACAATAATGTCCAAAATATGATCAATAGTGTCAAAATCAGCATCTAAACAATGTCAAAGGAGAGTGGGCACTACATCCCCCTCCCCTTAGACTTGACTTCCTTCTGGAAGTCACTGGAACAAATGTGGAAACTGCACTCATAACATAGTAGCATCCTCCCAAGTGGCTGCAGTCTCATCATATGTGTCCCACTGCACTTGTACTTGATCAATCTCTCTACCTTGAAGTCCCAGGGTCCTGCGATCTATGATACGTACGGGCTCCACCATCACCTACCCCTGATCCTGTACCTACAATGATGTCCAATCAAGCACATGAGAAGGATCTGTGATGTATCTCCTACGAACACAAACATGATACACATCATGTATGCAAGACAAGCTGGGTGATAATGCTAGATGGTAAGCGAAAGGGCTGATACGCTCCAAGATATCAAAAGGTCCAAAAAACCAAGGAGATAACTTAGAACATTTTCCATAATTGATTGGGCTCTTATGTGGCCTAACACAAAGGAAAACCTTCATGCCCACATCTAAATTATGCTTGGTTCTATGTTGATCAGAGTACTTCTTCTGCCTATCCTGTGCCTCCTGCAATCTCTACCTAATCAACACTACCAATTACTCCATTTCTTGCAAAAGAGCTGGTTCAAGAGATACTCTATCCTCTAACCTGTCCTAGCTAAGAGATTTCCTACACTTCCTACCATACAAGGCCTGAAAAGGATCCATGCCTATGGAAATCTGGAAACTATTATTGTAGGCAAACTCTACAAGGTACAAATACTCCTCCCATCTCACCTAGTGATCCATCACATACATCCTGAGCATGTCCTCCAAAATCTGATTCACCCACTCAATCTATCCATCTATCTTAGGGTGATAAGTTATTCTAAAGTTAATCTTCATCGTGAGAACATACTGCATGGTAGTCCAGAAATGGGAAGTGTACAAAGGATCATAGTCACAAATGATCTTTTGCGGGATCCCGTGCAACCTAATGATCTCATCCAAGTAGACACGTGCCACTGCACTAGTTGTATACATGGTCTTCACCATAGAAAAGTGAGCTACTTTTGTCAATTTATCAATCATGACCATGATGACATCGTGGTGATATCTCAACATCGATAACCCAATAATGACATCCATAGAAATGGTGTCCCATTTCCACTCCGGTATAACATGAGGGAAGAGAAGGCCAGCTAGAAGTTGATTCTCAACCTTCACTTTCTGGCACTCTAAATAGTGTGACACAAACTGAGCCACATCCCTGCGAAGTCCTCTCTAGTGATATAACTGTCTTAAAGTGGCATGCATCTTCTTCACCCTCGGATGGGCTGAATAGGGTGCACGATGTGCCTCAATCCAAATGTCCTACCTCAAGTCTCCATCTCTAGGAACATATATCCAACCTCTGTGCCTGAGAAGGCCATCTTCCTCTAGAGATAAACCATAGAACTTCCCCACAAGGGGTCTCTGGGACTCAATCTCTTCTCGAGCTCTAATGTAGAAGTTGTCAAGAGGAAGCTACTGAAGGATCCTGCTCCACAAATCTGTGCTCACTGAAGTAGCCATGCACAAATGTCTCCATCTACTGAGAGTGTCTATAAAAAAATTATCCTTCCCCTTCACATGCTCTATCTCCTCGTCATACTCGCAAAGCAACTACATCCAACGCCTATGGCAAGAATTTAGGTTGGGTTGCATAAAGAGGTGGCAAAGACTCAAATGATCTGTACTGAGTATGAATCTCTGACCAAGAAGGAAGTGTCACCAACGAACTAAAGCATGCACAACTACTGCAAGATCAAGATCATGAGTCAGATAGTTAATCTCATGATCCTTGAGTTTGCGAGACTCAAAGGCTACTACTCTACCCTCTTGCATCAGAACACCTCCTAGGCCTACCAACGAAGCATCTTTGCACACAAATAACTCATCATGTGGATCCAGCACTATAAGAATAGGTGTTGTAGTGACGCATTCTTTCAGGATCCGGAAGGCTTTCTCACACCTAGCTGACCAAACAAACTTCTTCCCTTTCCGCTGAAGGGAAGTGATGGGGTGCGCTATCTGAGAGAAATCCTAAAAAATCTCCTATAGTGCCCTGCTAATCCCATGAAGTTGTGCACCTCTATCACTATAGTGGGTGCTAGCCAATCCATAATGGCTCTAATCTTGGAAGGATTGACTACGATACCTTCCCTAGAGATGATATGACCCAAGTACTATATCTTTGACTGAAAGAAAGCACACTTCTCCAAGTTCCCGTAAAGTTGTTGCTCACGAAGACAATGAAGAACATATTAAAGGTGCCCCTAATGTTCCTCAAGCGTACGTGAGTAAATCAAAATGTCATCAAGAAATATGAGCATGAAGTAATCTAGAAAGGTCCTGAATACCCCATTCATCAAACTCATGAATACTACAAGGGCATTCATCAAACCAAAGGGCAGCAATGTGAACTCATAGTGCCCATACCTCATACGAAAAGTAGTCTTATGAATGTCTACCTTCGTAATCCTCAACTGATGATGCCCTGAATTGAGATCAATCTTAGAGAACATCGTGGCTCCCTTCATTTGATAAAACAAGTCCTAAATATGAGGTAGGGGATAACGATTCTTGATTGTTACCTTATTCAACTGGCAGTATTCGATACATAACCACAATGATCCATCCTTCTTCTTTACAAAAATGACCAGTGCACCCCAAGGGGATACACTAGGATGGATAAGGAGTTTCTCTAGAACACCCTCCAGTTACAACTTGAGATCACAGAGCTCTGGGCTAGTCATCTGATAAGGAGCTCATGAGATAGGCTCTTCTCCTGGAACTAGATCAATATGGAAATCAATCTCACGTGGGGGTAGCATCCCCAATAGTTCCCCTGGAAAAACATCTACATACTCTCTCAAAATGGGATGGTCATCTAGTGATGGCCCACTAGACCCATCCTCTATCCTATCGCTAACTATGACTACATACATCTGACAACCCCGTCGCACACACCGCTTGAGCTATATAGTGGAGATAGTGCGAATAGAAATGGGTCTCCTGACCCCTGAAATCACTGACTCAACTCCAAGATCATCTACACATGATGTAGTCTTGTGGTAGCAATCCATCCTGGCCCTATGTGCAAATAACCAATCCATGCTTAAAATAACTCCATACGAGCCCAAAGGAAGTATGTGTGGATCTAAAGTAGTGGTGAAAGGTCCCAAATTAACAACACACTCCTTAGCTAGGGAGTCTATAGAGACCTTAGCTCTCGAAGCCATCTCAACATCTCAACTCTGACCCTATCTAACAGCCACCAGTCTACATCAGTCTACAAGGATGGTGTAATAAATGAATCAGAAGAACTAGAATCAAACAATATAGAAGTAGGAACACCTCCAATGCTACCTATAGTCTCAATGACCATGCTCTGGTGCTCATCCTGGTAGTTCTCGACCGCTACATAGATCTTGTGACTCTGTCCCATGTCTTCGACTGTGGGCTCTGAGATGGGTGCCTTAACCTTATTAGGGTTCTGGTGGAAGTCTCTCCAAAATTGTCTCACTACTCCACACCCGAAGCAACCACCTGAAGTCCTCCAAACTGCAGCACCCCCAGAAGGTGCCCTAGAGGTAGGTGATGTGGACCCTGATGATCCAGCCATAGTTTTTTGTGGCCTTTGTGGTCAAGCTCCTGCTGACTGAGTTCTAGCTCCACCTTGTGTCCTGGTGGGACCCCTAGGAGGCCCCATGCTCTGACCTCTCTATGCATCAGCTCTCTGAGGAGGCCTATATGGTGGGCGGGACTGCTACTACTACTGGGCTCTGAAAGATGACTGTAAAAAATACTGACCACCACGAGGAGGAGGAGCTGACCCCCTTGATCTGCTATCTTGTAACTACTGAATATGGCTCTTGACTTAGTCTCTATCCTGTTAGGTCTTACCCTGAGTCTCCTCTACAATGTAGGCCTTCTCAACGGCCTCTGCTAAATTCTTAGGATAGTGGATCCAAACTGCACCTCCAATGTCTACATTAAGTCCCCAAATGAACCTTTGGATCCACACCTACTCATCCTACATGTAATCAACATACTAAAGTAGGTCCAAGAACCTACTCTCATACTCTACCACTGAAAGGGATGCCTGACAAAGATCGTGGAAATCATTAATTCTCTGTTGTATGAATCTCTGTGACAAGTACCTACTCCTGAATCTCTCCTCGAACACCTCCCAAGTGATTGTCTTTGAATCTATATGGAGATTCTGCTACTTTTTCCTCCACCAAACACCAGCTCCATCCTTCAGTAGATGCATCGCAACACGAGCTTTTGTGTTGCTAGAACAAGGACAAAGCTTAAAGCAACTGCTCAAGCTAACCAGCCAGGCCTCTACCTAGAATTCCCCTGTGTCACCTGAATAATGTGATGGCCTAAGTTTCAAGATCTCCCTGATGTGATCTATAGCTATGGTCTGATGGCCTCTGGGCCTCTCTACCTACCTGTCCTAGAGCCTAGGGCTCCAAGACCTCTCTCTCTGTCCTGAAATATGATCACCATGTCCCCTCAAAGGAGACTCTGCTCTAGCTGACTCTCCATGAAAATTCTCTCCTCCATCCTCCTCACCATGTGGAGGAGGTGTATGTCCCTCTATGGAAGTATCTTTGTCCTATCTTCCTGATTTCCCTTCTACTGATCCTCCATGTAAGGCGGAATTAACATCCTTGAGGGTCTATAAAATTTGTGGTACTGTAGCTGTTAAACCCCTGGTCTGGTGCTGGTGATGGCGGTGGTGGAGGTGGTAGTGGTGGTAACTCTGAGTCTCTGTGAATGTTCCTCTCACTTTTTCTAAGCCCCCTGAATAGACAAAAGTGAGAGTTAGTTTTATACTTCAAGTCTTCTCCTTCAGTTTCTAAGGTTACTATCATGTTCAATTTTCAATCAGTTTTGTTTTCTAGATTATCAAATTTGATAGTTTTAGGTTTTGAGTCTCAATGTTTTCTAGTGTGCCCAATGGTCCAAGCTTTTGAACCTCACTCTGACACCAAAACCGTTTCATCTACCACTTGAGACCAAGAAACAAACTAGGAAAAATTATGCAATAATTTTTTTTTTATTAGAAGTGTTTACAACTAAGTTTACAAAGCTTCAGTTTGAACAACCAGCTCTAGGACAAAACCTAATTTCCAAAAAACAAGACCTATCATGGTTTAACCTAACACAAGTGCATTAGGTTTTTAAATTTTAAGGTTACATGTTTTGTTTAGGTTCAGGGAGCAATGTACCCCATGCCTGCTCTCAAACAAGTCTAGAAGTTCAACTAGATTTTTCTCACATTTATATTCATCAAAACTTTCCTAAATTAGACTCATTGGATAGAAAATTTCCTGACCTTTCCAACCATATAAATAAGTGCTCCTAACTCCTTGTAGATCTCAAAATATGGCTAGGTGGAGTTTTAGGGGAAAATTTTCCCTTGGAAGTCTGCAAGCTTAGGGGAAGAAATTTTCCCTTTGCGCGGGTCTGTTGGGGAGGGACACGTGGCATCCTGTGATTGGATGTGGGTCGGAAAAGTGGGGGAGAAGGTTACAAATTTTTTCCAAAAGGGTTTTAAAAACTAAATTGGCTTACGTGGCCCATGCGCCCATGGGGACATGTGTTAGCACCCCATTGGCTGCGGGTGTGCCGAGCCATGGAGGAAAAGTGGGATTTTTTTCCCAAGGGCACAAAAAGTTTAGTTTTCCATATTAACCCATGGACCCTCCTTGCGATGTGTCAGGTTGTGATTGGCACGAGCCATGGGGTTGGGGGAAAATTTTAGGAAATTTCCCAAAAGTGAAAATTTCCAAAAGAAAGGTTTTCAAAAGGGGTCCGCCCCTCCATAGTGCCACGTGGCAGCTTCTAGTTGGCCGAAAGGGTGGCAGGGCAGTGGAATTTTCTAAGAAATTTTTCCAACGCATTTTTTAAATTTTTCTAAGGTTAGATTTAATTCTTTTTTGGTTTTGAATGGCCATTTTGAAGTAAAACTTCAAATGGCCATAAATTTTGATAAGGAACTCCATTTTGGGAAAACGGGGACTTTCCGAAAAGATCTCGAAGTCCTCTTTACATAGGAATCATCAATTTAAGTTTTTGATGAATTTTTGAGGGTCAATTTTGAAGAAACAATTTGTAGGGTTTATAATGTTAAAACTGGCAACTTTCAACTTACAAGATTTAATTCAATTTTTATATTTCTTCTTTTGAGCATGTAAATTGAGCATGGAGAAATGATCTTGGGTAAGTTTAAGTATATTTTCAAGGTTCAATTTGGAGACTAAGCTGGAATTGGTATAACTTTACAGTCCTATGACAGGGATTTGGGTTGAGAAGTTTAAATTGGATTTGATAGAGTTTTAGAGATATTTTCTTAAATGTGAAGTTCAATGTGGGTTCAATAGGACCCAATACATCTAAAATACTTTGTCTCCCTTATTAATTTTATTCATAGATCTAAACTGTACATTAATTGCATTATTTTCAAATGTCAGAGTTATACAAATAACAAAATTCTTCCTTTCGTAAGTTGCATAATTAATGTGCAACATTCAAGTATGGATAACATGACAAATTCCTTTCTCAAACACTCCATTGATCCAACAAACACATATATACAATATGCAATGTTAATTTCTAATTTTTAATATCTCATTTCAAAAGATCAAATTTCTATCATTTCCTTTAATTGTTTCTCTTTTCCAAAACATAATTTCCTAAGATATAACAATCATTCGTTTTCTAATACAACAATGCAATTGAGCAAGAACACAATTATTTCTTTGATTTCCAATAACAATATACAATTTAACTCCTTCCATTTGATTTCAAACACAGTACATTTACTGGCAATGCTATTTCTTAATCTCTTTCAAAATAGAGTATCATTCTTTGACAGCAATACAAATTTAAAGGAATCAATGACATCCTTTATTAATAATTCAAATAACTCTACAATTGAATTCCTTCCCAATTTGAATTGATTTCCACATTTCAAATACAAGTACAGAATATCATTCACATTTTCTTTTCCAAATAAAATAGAGAAGTATAATTCTTCTTTACATTTCTCAAATCAATTTCATCTTCCAACTACAAGGTGAACACTTCACATTTCAATATCAATTACAATCATCCACTAGAAGTGGGAAAGGTTACAATGACATTTGCTTAAAAGGAATGACTAATTGGATCATTCTACTAAGTGAGTTTGACATAGAATTTATGCATCATAAGTCGGTTAAAGGACAAGTACTCGTTGACCAACTAGTAAAAGCACCTTTGTAAGGCATTGAAACTTTGAATCTGGATCTTCCAGATGCCTCATTGCTATAGATTGAAGAATCTTTCGTGTGGCAGATACATTTTGATGGGTCCTTTACTTTTCACGGTTTACATGTAGGGGTGGTCCTCTTTACTCCTTCTGGTGACCCTATACCACAGGATTTTCACCTGGGTTTTCCTTGCACAAACAATATCACAGAGTATGAGAAACTTATCGCAAGGATGAAGCTTGTTATCAATTGGAACATTCATCATGTCAAGGTTGTGGGTGATTCTAAGTTAATTATTAAGTAAGTTAATGATGAATATAAGGTTAAGGATGAAAATCTCATACCTTACAAAAAGCTAGTATAAACTCTAAAGGAGTACTTCATGCACATTACATTTGAATAAATTCCATGAATTCAAAATAGATCTATAGATGCTATGGCCATAGTGGGCTTTATGCTTCGTATTCTGCCAGGGAATAATGACATGTCATTCTTTGTGGAAAATTTGCGCCAACTTGCATATGACATGCTAGAGTCCTATCTAGCTTGTGATGTTGTTGGTCCTGATTCCCCATGGTATGAGCCCATATTTACCTATCTCAAGGACAAAACTTTCCCTCCCAATATCTCCCATTCTGAGAAACAAACCTTTATTCACAAAATAGCCCATTACACCCTTTTAGGAGGTATGATTTATCGTTGTGGCTACAATGGGAATTTGTTACGTTGTCTTGATATGATGGAGTCGATTCAAGTGATCAAAGAAGTACATGAAGGGGTGAGTGGAGCACATACAAATGGAATGGTTTTAGCTAAGAAATTGTTAAGAGTAGGATACTATTTGCCTACCATGGAAATTGATTGTTGTAATTATGTTAGGAAGTGTGTAATTTTCCAGAAGTATGGAAAATTCATCCATGCTCCATCGCAACCATTGCAATCTATCACTACCCCATGGCCATTTTCTAAATGGGGAATTGACTTGATAGGGAAGCTTACCCCTACCTCATCTGATGGTCATACCCACATCATCACAACTACTGAATACTTTGCAAAGTGGGTGGATGCCATTCCCTTAACCTATGTAACAGGAGCTTAGATTTCCAAATTTATCATGAATCATATCATTTATCGATATGGAATTCTTGTAGCCATTGTCATGGATAATGGAAAGTCATTTAAGAATAAAATGGTGAAATGTCTTTGTCAGCGGTTCCAAATTAGGTTAAAATGTTTTACACCATATTATCCCCAAGGTAATGGATAGGTCAAAGCCACAAACAAGACTTTGGTGAGAATAATGGAAAAGATGGTTGGTAAAACAGGTCGCAATTGGCACTTGCAAATCCACCCAGCTCTTTGGGCTTACAGGACCTCCATTCGCACTCCTACGGATGTGAAGCCATATTCTCTAGTATTTGGGATGGAATCTATCATCCCACTATAAATTGAACTTCCTTCCCTAAGAATCTCTCTTAGGTATTATCTGGATAAAGATGAAGATTACCGGGTGGCTAGACTGGCTGAATTATAGCTCCTAGATGAGAAGCACACTTTTGCCCTTAATCATCTCAAAGTGTATCAGAAAATACTCTCTAGAAACTACAACAAGATAATCATACCTTGTCAGTTCGAGGTTGGTGATTTGGTCATGAAGGAGAATTAGTTCAATATGAGGGTGGAACAAGAAAAGAAAGGAAAGTTTGAACCACATTGGTTAGGAACCTATGTTATTGATGCCAAGTATGGTACAGGGGCATACAAACTTACTCACCCTAATGGTGATGAGCTCCGTGAGCCCATGAATGCCATGCATCTTAAGCGGTTCTATGATTTAACATGGCACAAAATCATAAAAGCAAAAAAAATCAAAAACATGGTAAAATGATCAAAAATACAAAAAAAAAGAGAGAAAAAGAAAAATAGAAAATAGGTCATCCACAAGTGAAAACCATGTAATTGCGGTGCATTGGATAGGTCCTTCGGTGAAAATCAGTTTCCGTCACCTAGGGAAGATTCGTTGTTCACAAGCATCTTACATCTGGAGGGTACTTTTACTTGGCCTAGCCCTAGTTCTACCTTCGAGATTCCCTGCGTTCCCAATCCTATCAAGCCTTGATCTGGCTTTGTCTTATTTTATTCATCTCTGAGGGGCATGGTATTTCACTATTCCCCATCTTACACTGAGGGTAATTCAACAACTGTACCTTCTTGTTCATACATGCATGGCCTCTGCTCTTGCATATTCCCCATATAACGCTTGGAGCATCCACACTTTCTTGGTTACCTATGCATAACTCTGGAAAAACCATTGGAAAACAACACAAAAACAATAGAAAATTATTTCTCAAAAATTGTAAAAACACTCAACATATCCAAAATCACAAAAACAATAGAACATTGTTTCAAAAAACCCTAAACAGTAGAAAATTGTTTCAAAAACCCTAAACAATAGAAAATTGTTTCAAAAATAAAAAACAATAGAAATTTGTTTCACATAAATAAAAAACAATAGAAATTTGTTGCATGAAAACAAATCTTACAAAAACATTTACTTATGTTTACTTACATTATTTTGTTTCTTGCTTTGCTTGTTTACTTGTATAGTTGCTTCATGTTTATGCATTTTTTTTGTTTGTTGCTTGGGCATACTTTGTTAGGATTCATCTTTTCTTTCTTAGATTAGATTTATTCTTTCTTGTGCATATTGAGGTATGTTTTTACGTATTAGTGAATCATGGTGCATTGTTATGTTAATTCATTGTGTTCTTTGTTAGCATTGGATTGTGTTTATTTCATGTGCATTACTTTGTTATCACATAATCACATTACCATTACTATCATCACATATAACATAGTCTATACATCATATATCAAGAAAAATCTAAGTATACATCATACATGAATGCTAAGCTAATCATCACATATCATATCACCAAATGGGGGTAAGAGGGATTGCAAATATCAAAACCTATCACCCCTGAACCCTTATCATCAGATCATCCCATCCACTAAGTATGGCACGTCACATAAGCAAACACATTTGATATATTCTATGAGATCAATCATCTAGAAATCTAAACACATGTGATATATCAACAAGATCATTGATACATATACATGTCATCAAATCATCTAACATCATAAACACATCTATCTATCCATGTGAAATAATAAACAACTTTCCATCTCATATACACATATGTCATGTCAAAAATGTCCATATAATACATGTGTGGTATATCTATACCCAAAATGGATATATATCACGGAAGTGCATCAAAAATTCCTTCATCTGAGGTGTACAATGAGGATGATACATCTATCGAAGAATGAAAGCCTTCATCAGAGGCGTATATTAAAACTGTTGTACATAAAAAATTCCTTCATCTAAGGTGTATAATAAGGATGATACATCTATCAAGGAAGAATAACCTTCATCAAGAGGTGTGTATGAAAGTACAAAACATCAGGGTTTGACTCGAGCCCTTTGAGGGAGTATCCGATCTGTCTCATGGAATGACATGAGCAGAGATCTTCCTATATGGCTGCTTCATCAAGAGGTGTGTATGAAAGCCTAAAAAACATCAGGGCTGACTCGAGCCCTTTGAATTCGCTCAATGTTAGCCCACTACATGCTCTACCCTACGCCTATGTTAGTTATAAGATCCGATCTGTCATCACTTGGAGGTGGTCAAAATATGACATGACCTATAATCACAAGATCTTCTCTAGCTCATGGCTGATCTCTCCATAGAGGTCTGTAGTCCTCTCACATCTGGTGCCCTTGCTTGCTTGTTAGTTATAAGATGGTGTTCATCACTCAGCCAGAACTTCCTCACCCTCTCTCTGCTCAAAATGCTAAATCTCTCTGCTGTAGCTCAAGGTTTCCTAGCTAAGGACCTATAATAGGAGGCCCTGCCCTCTGCTATGGCTAAATTTCTATGATTCTAAGTAGTCATCGTTGTACCCTCTATGTGTCGATAGGATGCTATCTCTGTTGAAGCTCATAGAAATCCTAGTATCTTGGCCCAGGTGGCCTCTACTCACCACTACTAATACCCATGCTATCTTGGCCTTGAGCCTATCTCACTCTAGTATCACATGTTGCAGTTGGGAATGTGTATACTGGTATAAACCCCTATCACCTTACACATGCCATCTAGGATGTGGTATGCCATCTCACTCGAATCTGTTAGAAGTGCACAGCACTAGGGTCACAAAATTTGAAGTCATCCCCAAAAAGATGCCTGCACCCCCAACCTTACACATACACCTACGCGCATGAATGCCAATGCATCACCTAGCCCTAATTACTCATTTTAGGTTAACCCAAAAATCCTAAATTTTCTTCTAAGTGGGATTAATGACAAAATTTGAAAAGCAAGGTTGTGCCATCATTCATCCTCATGTGCGCCACTCATTCGGCGCTGCGCCATCATTCATGTCCCTGTGCATGTGCGCATGTCATCCCTCCTCTGTGTGTATGCTCCCCTCATAGTGTGTGCGCATCATGCTTGGCATGTGCACATGCACAAAGTGGTTAGTAAAATGTGCATGCCCCCAACCTTACACATACACCTACGCGCATGAATGCCAATGCATCACCTAGCCCTAATTACTCATTTTAGGGGATTAATGACAAAATTTGAAAAGCAAGGTTTGAATCCTCACAAAGGTTCCATTGTCGACGTGCCTCTAGTACCCTTAGACTGTGTATGCTCCCTTAATTGATCCTGTGTGATCACCATCGTCCTCGTCGCTGTCAAAGCCTCATAGTAAAATCTCAATAGTGGTTAGTAAAAGTGAATTGGTCGCGGTGATTTACCCCCCCAAGGTGGGGTATATCAAATTTTTTTTCACCGCTGTGAATTCTTGGAGGCTCGTTTCGACCGTCATTTTCTCCTCTGTTCACCATTGAATAATTATTTTTCTCAAATAATTATTTTTCTCTTATTTTTCACCGTATTGGGGCATTTTTTGCTGTCCAATACCCCTTTCTCCACCCTAGGGAAATTTTATTGCTCCTAGGTCATTTTTCTTCTTATTCACACTCTCGTAAATAATTATTTTTAAAAAATAATAATTGTATTAATTTTCCCACTGCATAAGGACATTATTTGTCGTTTGTTTCTTCTTTCTTCCACCTAGAGCACTTTCTGTTGCACCTAGGCCCTTCATCCTATTTCTTCTATTTTCTTCTACTATCCACCGCATTTTGGAAAATAGAAAACAAAAACAATATATATATCTCACATCAAAAAAATCCAAAAATAGGGAAAAAATTTTCACAAAATCCTAAAAAGTAAAAAACCTACAAAAATGGTAACTTGCTTATTATGGCAGAAACTTGTGTCTTGCACATGGTATTTTCTCCATATCCTACTAGTTTGTTTCACATCTTCCCTGATTAATATGACTCATGGATCACCAAATTCACAACCATTCACAAAGCTAGTTTCTCGCTTCGTCTACACTCTGGGACACATCTAGTTGCCTGGTGTTGTTTCATTGCACACAACACTTTCTCCTTAGACCTCGTGTCCATCATCTTTTCCCCTTGCATATATCCTTGATTGGGGCATCATTTTTAACCCTTTCCATTAATCATGAAAATGTGGATCTCTTTAGCTTGATAAAAAAACATTTGTACAACTGTCTTGACTATTGTTAGGTTGGATATGTGCATTCGTACTTGTTTTCCCTGTTAAATGAGCTTTTTTCCTTCTCATATTGCATTGCATTTTTCTATGTTGCATGGAGTTGGTATTTTCAGCAATGGAAAATTGTTCGTAGTATGTCTTTTCATGTCATTCTATCTTTGTCGTATGCTTATTTTTTCATAAGGACTGATGACATAGCTCTTGTGGCATTATGATGACATCGAAATTGTTCCAATAAACAGTGGCTAGAGGCTAAGCTCTTCTCTCCACTCCTCCATATTTCTTCTGCATCACTTTTCTCCCACCCCTAATCTTCCATCTTATCGGGGCATCCTGCCCCTTCCCATTCTTCTATCTATTTCTCACCTTTTTCAATTATCAATTGTCTTCCTTCATCACCCCATTGACACTCGAGGGGGCATCTCTCCCTCCTACTAATTTTTCTTCTATCCCTTCAAAATTTCATCCATCTACTATCTTTGAAGTGGCCTCACTTATGCCACCCCAAAGAGGGGAAAATGTAGACACCCATAATTATGCCTGAGCAATTTAAATACTTAAATTGTGCTAATTATCTCCCTTCTTGAAAATTGGTGAAATATCGTCAAAAAGTGCTCATACTCTCTCTTATCGTTACTAATTAATTACACTATGCTAATTAATTAAGTTTCCTATCCAATGAACACCCTAATTAATGACCTTCCATTAATTAACTACCCCTTCTATCTGGACTAATTAATTATTATTAATTAATTAGCTTTCCCTTTCATTTAACCAATAAATAAATATTTAATTGATTTAATCCCCTTCTAATAGCCTAAATCGTACTAATATTCCTCTAATAAGCTTCTATAAGCTTACACATACCTATTAATTAATCACCTTTGATTAATTAAAACACCCCCCAACTCCCATGACTTTCTAAGTATAAATTAAACCCTTCTAAAGTAAGGTTACCTTTTATAAAGAAACCTTATCCATTCCTAATCTTGTTTTACCTTTATCCCACATGCAAAGAAATGAAGTGTCCTTTATCCATTTGGCTATATAAGGATCCCTCCTTCTACCTTTGTACCTACACCTAAAATTCTTGAGAAGACAAAAGCAAAGCATATAGCAAAATAAACTAAAAGCTTTCCTTTGTTTTCTTGAGAATTCACCATTTTGGAAGATCTAAGCCTCCTATTTCTTGCATTCTTTAAGGATCAAAAAAGAAATTTTTATTGCCATTGGAGCTAAATAGGTCCATTAATTTTTGTTGGTAATATAGGAGAGTAGATATTTTGAATAGCATGTTAGTTTTGATCTTATGTTTCAAAGTTACGATGTTTAGTATAGATCCTTTTTAGCTCTTTATCTTGATGGTGCTTAGGCTTTGTCTTAGCTAGGTTATAGAATTATTTAGGTGGTATTTCTCATTTCATCTAACTTAGTTTAAGAAAATTATACATACACACAAAAAATTTGTTTTCAAAGTTATCTTGTGACATACATCTTATCTAGTATGCACAGTGGTTTTCTGGTGGATTTTTTGCTCCGTTTTAGAAATTTGTTATCTCATAAGACCTTTATGGATCCATGTGATGCTTTGGAAGTAACTCTGTGCATTGAGGCAATTTGGAGTGTGGACACTCGATTAATTCTATTCTTAGAAGCACAGATTGCAGCCATGGTGAAATAGTTGGAGAATATCTCTGCTAATTCAGCTCATGAGATGTGTAATGAGATATGGTGTACAGATTGTGAGATTGAATGAAATACTAAAGATAGTTTCCCTCACAAGTCATTATGTGACATGATGTTGGATTGTGAAATTTTTCATTTAGACCATGATGTGAGTAGATGACCTCTTTTACAGTGCATGATCTAGAAGAATGTGTCTATGTACTGTAAGATTCACAAAACTCATACTATACTATAGAGTGATTAATCATATTCATGAAGCCATTGAGACTGGTTTGTGCTAGACTAGTGTATAAAATGGATCTAAGGAATAGGGAGAGCAACATAATGAAGGGTAAAATAATAGGGATAACCAGAATAAAGGATTTCTTAGAGGATATAGAGGTCGTGGTCATGGCAGTGGAAGAGGAGGATTTCCTAGAGGAACTTATTATACTTTTGGATCTCCTTATCATTATCATCACAAGTTCCCTCATAATGTTATTTTCTCATGGTGTGGAAAATAACAAAAAAAATAGAATTCCCTAATTTATATGAGTACATGAGAAATAAATAAGAGTAATATAAGGGTAGTGCTATGATTAAGATACAACGTGCAGTAGGTGATCAATGGATGTCGAGGGTAGGGCTTAATTTTTAACTACAACTTGTGTTAGTTACTACACACGTTAAGGCTACACATGCATGTGAAACTCTAAAATATAAGTCAATTATAACAAAGAAAGAGGTGATAAATACAAATTATCCTGATATGCACATCAGAAAGAGGTTTACCAAGATATTATGGATGTTATCAGAGATCTACAGGGAGAGATTTAGAGCTTGAAGGAGTAGGCATGCATGATGGAATGATAAAATTAATTTTAAGTCTTGTAGAAGGATGTAGATGACTTGAAAGAAGTATGTTGAATGTTGCACTAGGATAATATAATTTCATTGTTAGGAGAATTGTTGAGAGATAAGATACCATGCACAGGTAATGAGCATCAGAGGAAGATATTTCATGAAAATCTGCCTCCCCATAATCATGAGTATGATCAGGAGATTACACTAAATGTTGTCATAGATGGATGGATTTTGAGCAACATTCTGATAGATACAGGTATAGAAGTTAATGTACTCATATTTGATGCATGAAATCAGATGGGAATACCACCATTGCAGCCTTCTTTGAATGTGTTATATATGGCCAATAGAACTATAGCCATGTCATTTGGGGTACTAAAGGATGTGACTATTATGATTCAAGAGGTCAAGTTTATTGGGGAATTTGAAGTATTAGAGATAGCTGAAGTAGATAGCTTCCCATAATTTCTTGGGTACCCCTGGTGTTATGCAAATAATTCAGATTTGCACTTCAAAAAATGGAACATTATCTTTGAGAACAAGTAATATTGTGTTATTATACCTTTGATAGATGGAAATGTTGCTCCATATGTTGAGCCTTTGAGTGAAGAGGACTTAAACAAGATATATGAATGCACAATAAAGGACCTTGAGCTAATTGAGCCATCTATGAAAGGATTGATACAATGGTATGATGCTCATTCAGTTATGTTTTCATGCAAATGTGCAATAGGAAACTCACCAATTTTTTAGCATGACAACGAACCCTAGTGTCGAAAATTTTGGTTGTAGGCCTTTCCAAACACTTTCCTAGGTCAAACCTATCCCCTTGTTAGTCTTATCCCCTATCTATGAGAGGTCCGATGAGTTTTTTTGGTATGACCATAGGGTATTTAGGGCTATCAAGTCACTTCAAATTCTTTCAAGATAAGATCCATCAAGACATGCATTTTACCAAGTTTTAGGCAAGGTTATTCTCTAGTATTCTCAAGGCTGGTGCACACCCCCAAGATGGAACAAAAGGACTAAAATTATGTTGGAGATGTATCAAATTTCCAAGTATGTTTTGAAATAATTTTATAATGTGTTTGGAGGTTCCACAATTTTTGGAGTAGTTTCAGTAAAAGTGGGTCTTGGAGGCCTAGGCGGTGTAGAGTGCTAAAAAATCCCCTAAGCTCAGGGAAGTAATTCTGAGAGATCTGGAAAGAGTTAGGAGTCAAAAAATATATCGTAGAAAATTTAATTCATATCCCTAAAATATGGTGGAATCATAATTTTAAAAACACCTATGATCATCTTGTCTACAACCAGTTTTTAGCAGACACAACCTTCAAGCTAGAACAAAAATCATATTTTTAAAGGGTTTAAGGAATAATAATATTATTAGACTACCACCATTGGATTCATAAGGTAATTTCAAGTTTTAATAATATAAAATTTCATCAAAAAAATCCTCTGGGAACTAAATTTATGGTCCCGACAAGTTGCTCTCAAAAGCACAAGCTTCAGCAGTTAGTCATTTTTGGGTTGAAAATCCAACTAATGGGAGAGTGGCCTACATTTTTTCACCAAGTGCACCAAATATTTTGTGCAATAGGTGCAATAAAATATTCCCCTACCCAATTTTACCCCTTGTGCCCTCCACATGACCACATTTTAGCTCTTTTCACAAGGTTAAGCCCCTCAGGCTCCATTTCCCAACCCCTGCTCCATGTAATCACACTTCGCCACTTGTCAAGATAGGGTGAGGGCACATTTTTTTGTCCCATGTGCACTAAATATTTGGGATGGTTGGGAAAAAGAACTCCCCATCCCTCCCATTTAATCCCTCAGTTCATCATGTGACCCTGACAGACCAAAAAGGTGTTATTTCTAATCCCCCATTCAAACCCAATGACAAATTGAGTTACGACAAGTGGACCAATAGGGATAGGGTGAAATTTTTTCACCAAGTGCACCAAACCTTTGGTGAAAGTTATGAAAAAAAAATAATTCTCCCAAATGCATCAAAATAATGAAATTTTTCTAATTGTCAATCTACCACTAGCTGCTTCCATTCTTCCTACACGTGCACAAAGGTCCTCTCCAACTTTTGAAATCTCTTGCTCTCCTCCATTGTTGTTTCTTACAAAAAATTGAAACCACATTAAAAGTAATTTTTAAACTGTTCCACGCTACTGAAATGTGAAGAAAAAATATTTTTGAGTAAAAAACAACTATGTGTTGCTAGAAACCCTAGGGCACAAAAACCACAAGTTACTCATATCTCTCAAACCGTGCATCAGATTCTTATGAAAATTTGAGAAAATATTCCTCGTAAAAATTTCTTGAAACTGAAAGAGAAACAATTTATAAATAGTTCCCTATTTTTTAATGGAATCTATCCAAAATATTGTGCCCTGGAGTGTTCTTCTTCCCTTTTTCATCAAACCATGAAGCGGATTGAGCCAAGAATCTAAACAAAGACTAAAGAGAAAAACCTAGAAAGAATCCACTAATTTTTTCGTCAATCTGATTCCTAAAAGTGACCTTATAAAAGTATTAATTGTCACTAGTTTACACTCACCATTTTTAGTAAGTTTCAAAAAATGGAAAAAACTCCCCATAAGGAAGAACAATGAAAATCAGGAAAACTAAAAACTAGGGCATACAGGTACGAAAAATTCAAAGAGAAAAAAAGAAAAAAGTAAAAAATCCACTTTCCAAAAATGGAAAAAGATTTAAATTGATTCCAAGGCATCAGTGATAAACTCATAATGTGAAGGAAACACTTCTCTGAAAGAAACAGGACCAAAATAGCACATTGTCCAAAATAGCAACTCTTGGGACCAACTCTTTAAAAATAGTAGTTTTCAGTTCTAATTGCATAAATTGTCTACCACTTCCATTGTAACTTATATCACTACTTTTTTTCATCCTCATAGGAATGTAAGGTGATTCTAAAACTCAAAAAGATCATTGATAAGTTTATATTGGTCTTGGAAGCATTGTCCTGAATTCAAGTGTGCTTGTAAGTAATGCAAGGCATTGCAAGACATAACAGATGAATTCATCTTCATCACTCATAGAGTTGGGTGATTCAAAATTATTTTTTTGGATATTTCAATGAATTTTAGTGGCTCATCAATTAGGTATCGAGGAGGATCATCGTGAGAAAATCTCATGCTTGTCTCGAGGTCACATAGATAATTCCTGAAATAATGTTTCTCAACACTCATTTTGTGACCCGACATGTCTAAGAATCATGCGAAAGGAGGAATCGTGATCATCAATAGAAGAGAAAAAGCATTCAAAATTCATTTCATCTTTTTTTTTCAATGAGTACAATAGTGGGGATATGTAGCAAAAGTCATCAGAGATCATTTTCAATCCTTAGATTCCTTCAAAGTGGACCTCAGTGAGTACCATAAGTGGTAACCAAGTTGATAATTCAACATTTTTTATAAACACTCAATTTGAGGTGTCCATCATTCAAAGGATATTTCTCAGGATGCAAATTATTCGAGGATTCAAATTTCACTACATTGGAGCATCTCACCGATTCACCAATGGGGTTGATCTACACCAAGGCAGAGTGTTCCTCATCCAAACTTTAGAGTCTTCTTCTCTCTCCTACTCACTTTCTCCCTCTTCTTTCTCTCTCCATTCTAATTCTTTGTTAGGCCTCATCATTTTATCATCGTATTCACTTAAGTGGCCTATTTTAATATTGTAAAAGTATTTTCTCAAAATTATGAGAGAAATACTTAATTTAATGAAAAGTGAAAGGTCACAAGTGGATTAGGAATACAAAGAGATGTGTGAGGGAGATGAGAGGTCAATTCAAATAGTATAAATTAGGATGGCTTCTCCATTCCAAGGGATTTCTAGATTTTGAATACTTTTGATTTCTATCAATAGTGGATTTTGATATGTTGTTGAAATTTGTGTCACCAATGCACATGAAATAAAAGCTACAATTTCTTCCAATTATTTTTTTCCCTTGCTTTGTAAAACTTGTGTAAATTGTAATCAAGGAATAGAGTTTTTGATTTCTAAGATGTATGAATGTGTGCATATTTGTATGCATGGTTTCCTCTCATCGTTGACATGATAAGAATGGTTTTTATAGGAATCTCATGGTTCTTTTATTTCCCTCTTTTATACACTTTATAAGCCTAGTGAAGGAAGAGATTTGTATCTTTGATAGATGAATCTAAGAACTTGGTGTCTTGATTTTCCCATCTCACTAGAGAGATTCATTTTATTTCCTTCATATTAAACGATGAAATAATCTAATTACTGTGTGTGAGAATTTGATTTCCTACTCACAGTAGTAATCTCCCTTTCATAATTCCTCTCTTTTCCCCTCATTACTATAATTTCTCCCCTTGTACCCCATACAAGCACTTTGCCACATGTTCATTGAAGTGTCCCTGTGTGATCCCCATCCAATTTGGCCACCCATGACATTTAGATAGGATTAGGATTACTTAAATTCAATAATGGGAGTTGTACCATTCAATGCATATGGGCATAGCCCCGTGAAAGTTGGTGGAGACACTTAATTTATCCACCTTAAAAAAATTTCTCACCAACAATTTTTGGTGACTCTACCAAGGGGATATTTTCCCAAGTGTACCCAAAAAGGATCTCTGCCCAAAATATAAAAAATACCAAAAATATTTAAAAATTACTTGGATGATCAAAAGCCTCTTTGTAATCTTGAATGAGAAATCTACACATTTCAAGATTCGAAGAAGAAGCATCTGAAGAAAAAGAAACCATGGTAGATGAAGAAAGAGGAAGACCCCAACCCATTGTTCCATGGGGTAGGAATACCGTCCCACTTACACTTCCAAAACTACTTCATGAGCTTTCACAAGGATTGATAAATAATTTTGTGAAGTTCTGTGGAGATGGAAAATGATGTCTTGATGATCATATTGCATATTTTATCATGTCATGTAACATCCTTGGATTGCAACATGAGGATTTTTTTGTGTTGATATTTGTGGAAACATTACAAGATGCAGCATAAGATTGGTTCCAGTACCTTCCATCACACTTGATCTCCAATTAGGGTGATATTAAGAAGAAGTTCGAAGAGAGATTCAATACTATTGAATATGTTCATGCCATCCTTACTAAAATCAATCAATCAAATAAATATCCGCAAGAATCCATGAGGGACTTCGTGGCCAAATTTAATAACATGGTCAACAAAATACCCACCACTGATCTTCCCACTACAAATAACCTAAAGATTTTATTTTTGACTTATCAAATATCTGAAGTGATTTTCTTTATGCGGTGAGTTGTACCACAATATTTACATCATGTTCAATAAATTTATATCAAGGTGGAAGACCTCATCTTGTCAGGTAAGATCAAGAATCCCTCAATGAAAGATAAAACCTAAAATTCCTAGAATAGGAGAAGTGATCCAATGGTGTAGCAATTGGAAAATGAAATGATCTTGATGAAAAGAGAACTCAATCAACTAAAAAATAAAGACAAAAACTAGATAGCAAGAGCACCCTGAAGGCTCACCTTGGAAGCTCCACCAGTCAATGTAATGTGCAAGAGTTGTGAAGATGAGGAAGAATAAATTTTTGAATATGAAGAGGAAGAAGAAGGTGAATGTTATCGGGTTGGATTTTATGAATCCACGCTTGATGATGGGAAAAAAATGATAGTTACTCTTATGTAGTATTCACCCATTCCCAAAAGGATAAAAATGGATCCTTTTCCACTACCCAAACTAAGAAACTGAATCCTCAAATGGAGACTCTGAGAAAAATAACAATGAAAGGAAGATCATCAAAGTCCACTTCAATAAGGTCAGCTGAGAAGAATCATGAGGCCACCTCAACCAAGAATCCTTCTTCCTCTTCAAGTAATCCATTTTCTACTTCTCTTGGAAAATCAGTTTCTAAAAAAATCCATGTTAATGCTCTTATAACCCATGATTCTCCTACCACCTCTTCATCCTTGTATATTTTTAATCATTCAAAACATTCCAAGATCCAAATGTCTACTTTTGAATACTTAATAACTCATCCCAAACAATTGGAGAGTCTCATTCAACATGTCAAAGGTAGTAATTAGATTTGTTTCTAAAGATGCCTCCACCAAAGAACCACCGCATGTATCTTAACCAAATATATCTCTAAATTTCCTCACTTTCACACCCTGTACATCTAATAATGTTGATCCATTCTACATATCCTTGTTTGTCAATGGGTACAAGCTAAATAATTGCATCATTGACTCTGGTGCCTTAGGAAACTCCATGCCTGTAAAAGTTGCTAAATATCTGGGTCTCTCCCTTTCCCCTACCTTTGGTAAATGTCTCTCCATGGAGATGAAACAAGTTCCTCTCATCTCCCTAAAAATAATATCACAATGAGGATCCTTGTAGCATACATGGCTGCCTCATTAAAGATGTTGATGGACAAATATAGGGTAGACATTATTGCAAATAACAACATAATATCAACTTGTAGGGATTTAACAATACCTAGAAAAAATTATATTAATATGAATCGTAGAAATCTATCACTAATGATGGAAAATATTAGATCCTTGTTTAGCCGATAAGATTATAGTCCGTTTGCCCACATGGATGACCCACCTCATATCTTGGGATGGATTTTATTTTGTATTTTTTTGGTATCCGTTGGTTAAAGAAAACAGAGGGCCATAACTTCATCAAAAAATATTGAAATCAAATAATTTTTTTTTTTGAACATGTATATAATTTCACCAAGTATAAGTTTTATCACATTTTTGGAGGAGATATGTCTTAAAGACCTACTATTGAATTGATATTTATCCTCTTCTATTCACTTTAAAATTAGTATTTCTCACATAGCCACCATTTTTATCATAGTTTTTACTTTTAAGTCAATGGTAAAATTCAATTTGATGTCCACTTAATTGTCCCCCAACTTGGTGCACTTACCCATCTTCTTCCATTGGAGGAGAAAATTGGTCACATGCCACCAAGTATAGCTGTTCTTTAGAAAATTGAAGTATACTATTCAAAAACTAAATGACCCAATGACAGACATCATGTGCCAAAGTTCCAAATTTGGAAACTTCCTCATAAATTTCAAGGAGGATCTTGAGCTTCCTCTTTTGGTGGAGGAATATCTAAGAATCATGGAACCAATCAAAGAGCACAATGAAGAGTTGATGAAAGTTGAGTTTGAAAAGATGTAATTTTTGTGGGATGAAGGTATAAATGAAATTGCTCTTGTGGATTATGAGGTTGGTGATGGGAAACTTGACTTATAACAAATCAATCTTGAAATGGTGAGAGATGCGTATCAAGAAGAAGGAATGATTCTCAGTACCTTTTGAACCAATAACTTCAAGGTTTTCAATGATTCTCCTAAGGATCAGTATGATTCTTCATGTCATGAGTTTTATAGTGAACTCGAAGGTGAATCTTTCTCATTAGAAGAAGATGATGGGGAACACAACAATGGTAGAGTGCCTTCACCTTTAGAACTTGAAATGGAGCATACCCAATAAAATGATGATGTCATCAGAGAAATTGACTTCTCAGTTCCTGGTAATCAAGAACAAGAAAATGATTATGATGATACTTCAGCCCCGGTATTGTGCTTGTTCCCTTTTCACAAGGAGGGAAACATCCTCAATTAAAAATGGAGAAACAGATTTTTTCTTGATCCTAAGGCTGATTTTGCTCGAAATGGAAACCTTCTCAATAAACTTCAACCTTTTAGTCCTCACTCTGATTAAGATTTGGATACCCTCAACAAAAAAATGGAGGATGAATCCAAAAATGGCCAAGGAAAAGAAGATGACAATTTTTAGGTTGGGAACCTAATTTTGAATTCATTATTTTTCCAAGAGGGTAATATAATGCAAGTAACACACTGTATAGGGAAGCGTATGGTAAAAGTTTTGGAGCATGGGAAAAAAACTCCATAGCATAATTGAAGAATGCATAACATCAAGGGGTGGGTAATAATGCCAAAATTCTTAGTACATCTGCAGAGAATCATCCTATAAAAGTGGTGGTCATGAAGTGGATGCATAATGAAGAAAATATGTCGGGTTATGGAAATGATAAGTCAAGAGTGACCAAGAAACATCTTCATGATAGCGGAAAAAAATCAGCAAATGAAAAGAACCTGAAAGACAAGGAGAAGTAGGAAAGAAGGTCCCAAAGAAATGAAGGAGTTAGAACATATAAGTAGACTAGAAATCAAGATAGTTTTCTCAAGAAGATGAGAAGAGGTTCATACTTCAGTGAACCTGTCAATGGATTTGTAGAAGAATGGCATTCAATGACACCTGTTTATGGGTAAGCACTCAATTCAAGTTTGCACTTTAATGAAAGTGGGTTATCCCCCACATGTACATAGGTGATTTAGGTTGTTTACCTTATTTTTGTTGTGTTTTTCCTTTCCTATTTTGTGTTTTCCCTTGGTTGTGTGTTTGTTTCTTGTCATATGTGTGTGTGTTCAATAAAGCAAGTTGTGTAATCTATCTTTCTATTGACTCTAAAGCCCAATGGATAAGGCACTGGTCCACGAAATTCAATTGAGATTATGGATTTCTCATGTCATGTCCTCACTATACTTGATGCATAACATGTCCTCAAACTATAGCTAGTTTTTTTTATGTAAATGTGCAATACGAAAATCCCTACTTTTTTAGCATGACAATGGACCCCAGTGTCAAAACTTTTGGTTGTAGGCCTTTCCAAAAACTTTCCTAGGTCAACACTATCCATGTGTCAGTCCTATCACATCTCTCTTAGAGGTATAATGCATCATTTTTGTATGCCCATAGGTTCTTTAAAGGTATCTAGTCATTTAAAATTCTTTCAAAACAAGATCCATCAAGACGGACCTTTTAGCAAGCTTTAGGAAAAAATATTCTCTAGTCTTCTCAACATTGGTGCACACCCCATAGGGAATTAAAAAAGGCCTAAACTCATCAGGGATATGTATCAGATGGCATAAAAAAAATTCAATCAGTTTTTGGAAGTTTTTCGAAGGTTTCAAAAGTTTTGGAGTAGTTTCAGCAAAAGTGGGTCTTGGAGGCCTAGGCAGTGCACAAGTACTAAAAAATCCCCTAAGCTTCAGGAAGAAATTCCAGGAGTTCTGAAAGGAGTTAAGAGTCAAAAAATATATCTTCATAAATGTAATTCAGATCCCTACAAGATGGTGGAATCATATTTTTCACAACACCATAGGCACATCTTGTCTACAACTATTTTATCAGAAGACACATCCATCAAGCTAGAACAAAAATATTATTTCTCAGGGGATTTCAGGAAGAATTATAGGATGATACATGACCACCATTGGATTGAGAAGGTAATTTACAGGTGGTATCATATAAACGTTCATCAAAAAACTCCTCTGGGAACTAAAGTTATGGTCCCGACAAGTCACTCTCCAAGGCACAAGCTTCAATAGTTAATCTGTTAGAACTATAATATTAAGTGCATCATAATTTTTAGTTTATAGTTAAATAATATAGAATAGTTTATATTCTTATTATTTAAATATAAACTTTAGATTATTTTTTTTAGTTATTAATTAACTAATTATTTATTAAATCAGGGTGTTCCCCATCACTTAATATAGTCATAACCCTTCGGGTTATTTAAATATGACTTTAAGTCATATTCATAATTACGTGAATCATTTGGATTATAGGTAAATACAAGGAGTAAAAGTGAGGAAGGAGTTACTGAAATGTGTGTATAATGTTTCTCTATAGTGGATTACTCTTCCATAGTTTTTTACCCATTTATGGGTTTTCCACGTTAAATACAGTTCTGTGGTTTTTTACCCATTTATGGGTTTTCCACATTAAATTTTATGTCACTGTGTTCCATTTATTCTTTACTTTACTTTATTTATGTTCGTTCTTATAAATTTGGTTATAATGTTTGTGTTAATATTAATTGCTAATTCAATTTAATATCTTGGCCCTGACATGTGCCAGAGAAAGATTAATTTATTAAATATAATCCTAATGTAACCTAAGGACATAAAGGTTGGGAAGGTAATAGAAATATTTGAAATATTATTTAATCCCCCCTTCCCGTATAGTTTTGGAGTTGCACAGGTGAAAGGGGTATTCAAATATTTACCTGCGTGAAAGAATCACATACAAGACCCTAAATGTAAGGTAATTTATTTAATATATGAAATAATTTGTAATAGTTTCAAATGGTTTGCAGGAATTTAAATATTTCAAGTAAGGTAAATTCAAGTATGAAAGTTTAAAAGGGGAGAAAAGTTTCAGGGAAAATATAGCCATTATAAATTATTTCATTCATGGGTAAAAATTGATTGTCCCCTTGATATTACTTCTATTTACATGTGGAATCACGTCCTGGTAAAAATTCTCTTACCTTTTTCACCTTATTGTGTTTTTTGAAATACTTATCTCATGTCCTATATAGACCCCCTTTAAAAATTGCACCTATAGTTTCATAGTTAATATAAAGTATTTTTTTATAAACCTCCATTGTTATGAACATATATATATACATATATAATATATAAATACTTATATATATGGGTTATATAAACCTATATATATAAACCTAAATTCTAACCCTATCAAATTATATAGTTTCAAACTTTTAACCTAAGCTCTGGGTGGCCTCCATACTTCTATATCTTATAGTTTATAACTTTAAAAATATAAATGAAACATTAAAACTTAACCTAAAATATGACTATGTAAGGGCGGAGACCTTTATTCATTTATAACCCATTGTTTGAACAATATGAAATTAACCACTCCTTCTCCTCTCCACGTGGGTGCTAAAGGCATATTATAGCGGATTTTTAAATCTTGGAAAATTTTGACATTAAATCATAACCCTTTTTTGGTCATGGACCAATTAACCTTTTTTAAACTAGCAATCGCATGTGTAAAATGCAATTAGAATAACGAATGGTTTCAAGGTTTTTGATTTTAAACCATTGGAGTTCCTCCATTTACTGGGATAAAGAGTATACCTCCTGGAAGTAATTGTATTAGTCCCCTGGATAGGTGTTTCAAATGTGGATCGTAATGGCCATGGATTTGACTGCCCTCTTGGAAAATCTCTCATATTGGCACAACTCTTTAAGATGGCAACCATATATGAAGGATACACATGGCATTGTTTTTTGTGGAAAAAACCATTGAAAATGTCAAATTCGAGTTGATAGCCTTCCTTCTTTGCATAAAAATCAATTTATTTCGTGTAAACCTGCCATGTTTACAAGTGATTTTTTGAATGGATTATTCTTTTCCCACATTTCCAATATTATAAATATTGATACCATTCTTCCTATTAATAAAGAACAAACAATGATAAGCATTGTTATGGGTTTTGAGCTTATCGCTATTAAAAATGATATGATATGCGTTTTCATTTTACCCTTCTGAAATAAAGTGATTTACCATTTGAAAATGTTATAGTGGATATTTACCTTGTGAAATGGGTTTGGATCAATATAGGCTTCGTCTGTGGATAATTTGATGTCACAAAGAGTTAAGTGCATGTTACATAGAAGGGGGAAACCATCTCATCAAATTTAATCCTTGCAATCTACCTTCACTTGTCATATCCATATATCTGAATGCACAAATGGGGTCTAATCAATTTTCAAAGATAAATCTCAGAAAGAAAAAAAAAACTCAACTACAAGTAGATTTATCCCTTCTGAAAACTCTATAGCACATAGAATATATGGCATCCACCATGTGGAAGTAATAAAGGCCAATAGAGAATATACTCATCAATCTTGATAGCCTTCCTTATATTCTCTACCATGAATAACTCTTCAAGAATGATATAAAAGGTGATGTCAGTATCTTGTAACAGATGACTAAATTCTTCACTATCAGAAATGCATTGGTAGCAGTGAGCTTGGAATCAATTGGAGCATCAACAAATCTAATTTCCCTCATCTTTGTCATCATAAATTACTAGATAGTTTTTAGAGCTTATGATTTTTGTAGAAGTAGCCTTGAAAAAGCTATTAATTTCTTCACAATCTCTTAAGCCACATCTAGGGATCTCAAATACCAACATACAATACCAATAATGAAAGCTAAAGCCATTATCCAATGCAAATATTCATGTAGGACATATAGAAATATCATTTCACCATTTTGAAGTCATAAGTATCAATCCAAACAACTCATTCCAAATCTTCAATAGCCCTTAGTAATCTACCATGAATAAGATCAGGATGATATAAAATCTTTAGTTCTTAAAAGAAAATGCCACACTACTTTTTTCTCAAAGGTAAAAAGGTAATCCTTCTAGTTTTAACAGAATCAAATTTCAACTCATTTGGTCATCATAAAAACAAGAAATCTGGTTAAGCTATTGAACCTTCTAGAAGTGTCTTGAAGATCCCCATGTTTTGCTTCACGAATCTCTTCTGGAATCAGCAGGATTGATCAAATTCTCAAAACATTTGAGGGCAATGATGAGAGTCTAAATCCAGTAGCCAAAATACTTGGAATGAGGGAAAGGTATCGGGTCAACTAACTGCTCTCTCACAATTTTTGACAAGCTCATGACTAAAGTATAGCCTTTTTAAGCTAGATGCATTTTCATAAAATCTGCCTTAAGATCTTGAGATTGATTCATAATCTCTTTCAAGGAAAAGGTTGATCCAATTTCTCTACATAATGGATACGCCCAAAGTAAGTTACCTTCCCAAATTATGATGACTAACTATCCAAATTGATAAATCATTATGACTCTGGAACAAAGATATAATTAGTTATTGATGGCTACCATTTCCTAATGAAATCATATCCCAATTCCAAATTTACAACTTTGTTTCTACCTATTTTCTTCTTTGGCTAAATCAATAACAATGGTGAAGAATTAGGCACTTTGATGATATTTACACCAGGGTCTCATACCCATCAAATATCATTCGAGTGTGAAAAATGTTCAGTTGGCCCTCAAATTTGAAATTGGGGCTGTTGTTTCCAAAAGCCCTTTCCCATGGGGAAAAGGACAGGTATATTGGAATTCTAAGGAGGATTTTATCATTGTGGTCCAGGGAATCATTGGCCAAAAGCACTTTCTCAACATGGAAACTTAATAGGGGGTGAATAATTAAAATCTAAATATAAGAAAAGATCATAATCTTGGATAAACTAGGAGGATAGTTTACATATTTTTAAAAATGAATGCAGTCAATGGTGAAACCCCTACCCAGCTTTAAGGATTCTTCTCTTGACAATGATGAAGGGGAAGCTGAGAGTAGTGTTTTTGATGACAACAAAAAATTTCAGGAGTCTTTAGAAAACCTAAGTTTCCTATTATTTTTTGGGAAATCCATAGTGTGCATAGGTTTAAAATGGATCGGATGGAGCTTTTCTTTCAGCCTAGGAATCGACTGTTAAAACCCATGCACTCATTGAGAGATTTTGAAAATTACAAATCACTAAATCATCCTTTTCTCTATGGACTTCAAGGAGCTGAAGTGATAAAGTGGATTTATAATTCTTCCCTTATCCGTAGCAACTAAACTCCAGTGATACCAATTCCAGCCTAAGCATGGAAATGGAAAATGAGCTGCCAAAAATGAAAGGTATTATAATGCACGATTAGAGATGAACCATTTTCAACTGTGAAAAGTACTATCTACCATCTTAAATTGCTAGCTAAATGATCCCTAGTCCATGGATACTAAAAAGAAAAGGAAAAGCATGGTACAGGGCCGAAGGTGGTGTTCAAAGAACCTAACTACAAGTACTGGAAGGATTTTTATAGCAACTTGCTCAAAGAATGGAATGACTGCAAGGAGACAGTGTTAGGATTTGGTCCAAAGATTAAGGAATGTCAATGGCCCCTGGATTTGGCCTATTTGTTTACCTTTATGTTGTTAGTTTAATCCTGGTCAAACTGGCCATCCTGTAAATGCTATGTTATGGATATCATGTTATCGTTCTCTTTTAGTAAATTGAATTTAGTGGAATTCGGGAAGTAAGGAAATTTTAAGACTTTAATAGCTTTGGCCACTCTAGAAGTTTAATGTGGAACGGCCATGTATCAAGGCGGTTTTTTCCCCGCCATTTGTAACTGTGTTACGGTTCTTTGGATTTGCAAATAATGACAAGAAACCAAGAAACTTAAATTGTCAATTTTGAATGTAGATGTCATAATTGTGGTGAAATTTAGACCTTAAAAAAGTGGATTGATAAATTTAAAAATTATTGATAGATATCTCAAACAATCAGAAATGGAATAAATCATTTTATTTAAATCAAAATAATGATTATGGTTTTGAGAATAATCATAATGCTTTGTTTTTTTTGAAAATATTAATAGCTTTATAAATTACTTTTTAATGAAAAGTACACCTTTTATTTTATATATTGGAAAAAGGAGTTGTTCAATTTTTTTCATTCATATTTAACTTAGATGATTAGTAAAAATAATTTAAAATAACTACAACTGAAAACATACACAAAATGGATTATATATGATTTTAAAATTTTGCTTCATTTTCTTAATAGTTTATTCAAAAATAGAACTGTGTTTTTGCATGAAAAACTGATCATATATGACATGTATAGGATTAAATTTTTTAAATGTATTGAAAAATTCTTACATGATCATTGTTTGAAGAAAAAACTCTATGAAATTTTCCACTGTTAATAGATTATGTTTTCAGTGAATACTGTGATTATTCTTTAATGATTTGATTATCTGTTTATATATGTTATCTATCAAGTCTTATCTCATTCATAAAGGTTTATAATAATATAATGGAGATAGATATGTTTTTGATAGAACATTTTTAGTATAATTACTAAAATATTATTATATGCATATCAAATGACATTTGGGGACACCCTTGTGTTTGTATTGGAGACGTCCAATACCGATTGCATTTAATATATATTTTACAAGAGTAGTATGTTGAATTTTTTCAACATATTTTAATATGGTTAGTTGTTAAGCATATTGTTATGTTAGTTGTTTTACAACTTGTGTTTAAACTTTTACAGTTAGTTAAAAGTGAAATTAATAAGTTTTATATGTTTATTATGATGTCTATATGGATGTTATGACTCTAACCATGTTGATGTTGTGTTATATATAGAAAATATATTGAATATGTGTTCAATTTTTTTGGTGTCAGAACCATTACATGGAACAACAAAAGAAACCAACAATCTCCATTTCTTCGACTGAGGTAGAGAACTACAATGGAAGCACCAAAGAATCCATGTGGTTGAAGCAGCTGTTGGAAGAGATACACATGGAAGTTAAAGGAAGTATTCCTATTCTATGTGGTGAGTCAGAGTGGTATTACTCTTGATAAAGAATCCAGTTCAACATTAGAGAATGAAGCATATTGAAGTTCATATGATGTGTTATCCGAGAGAAGATTCTCTACAGTGATAGAGATCTCCAATTATGTCAGACTGAAGATCAAGATTTCAGTTATGTTTACGAGCCATTGTGTGTTATAAACTATTACAAGTGTGTGTAATTCTTGGCCTTTTAGAGTTGCCATTGAGGGGGAGTGTGCATGAAAATGTCACCTCCTAATGGTCAACCAGTTGATTAGTCTCCTCCTCTATACTTCTACTCTGGTTTAAAAGCATTGTAAAAGATCTTGTATGATCTAATGTAAACTAATAGAGTTTACATTACTAGTAGAGTTTATGGGAAAAATACAGTCCAGTGTGCATCTATTTATAAAGGAGGTCCTTGTGTTATAAAAGGCTCCTAGAGATGCGGTATAAGAATATTTCCATTAGAAACAATGAGATGTAGTCTCACAAATCATGTTTAGCCTAAATCATATGTCTGATTTATGGATTCCAAATCCTTTTATACCAAAAGGTAAGTTGAGCATGATGGTGTTATAATTCCTTCAAAAATACATGTGCTAGCCTAAAAATTTAGGGTTTATGGATTTGTAAATCATGTTCTACAAACAAGTAATGTTGGCATATGGATCCTCACTGTATATTAAGGGGGAGTGTTAGAACTATAATATTAAGTGTATCATAATGTTTAGTTTATAGTTAAATAATATAGAATAGTTTATATTCTTATTATTTAAATATAAACTTTAGATTAGGTTTGTTAGTTATTAATTAACTAACTATTTATTAAATTGGGGTGTTCCCTGTCACTTAATATGGACATAACACTTGGGGTTATTTAAATATGACTACAAGTTATATTCATTAAGATCACGTGAATCATTTGGATTACGGGTAAATACATGGATTAAAAGTGATGGAGGAGTTACTGGAATGGGTTGTAAGTTTTTTCTCTATAGTGGATTATTCTTCCATGGTTTTTTACCCATTTACGATTTTTCCATGTTACATACAATGTCACTGTGTTATTTGTTTTATGTTGTTATTTACTTTTATTATGGTGTGCACATTTATATTTCCACTTATTAATGTATGTTAACCTAACATTTAATTTAGTTGGTAAATATACCTTTTCACCCCTCATCTTGGAGATGTATCAGACGGCCTAAAATATTTTTCAATCAGTTTTTGGAAGTTTTTCGGAGGATCCACAAGTTTTGGAGCAGTGACAGCAAAATTCGGTCTTAGAGGCCTAGCCAGTGCATAGTACTAAACATTCCCCTAAGATTCAACAAGAAATTCCAGGAGCTCTGAAAGGATTTAGGAGTCAAAAAATATATCTTCGGAAATATAATTCATATCCCTACAAGATGGTGAAATCATATTTTTCACAACACCTAGGCACATCTTCTCTACAACATTTTTCAAGAAGACACATCCTCTAAGCTAGAACAAAAATATTATTTTCCAGGGGGTTTTAGGATTAATAATAATAGAACTACATGACCTCCATTGGATTGAGAAGGTAATTTTCAGGTGGTATCATATAAACATTCATCAAAAAACTCCTCTAGGAACTAAAGTTATGGTCTAAACAAGTCACTCTCCAAGGAACGAGCTTCAACAATTAATCATTTGAGGGTTGGAAATCCAACCGATGGGAGAGTGGCACACTTTTTTGTAAAAATTACATAAAATATTTTGTGAAACAGGTGCAATAAAATTCTCCCCTGCCCCATTTGGACCCTCAGACCCTCCACATGACCACAGTTTAACTCTTTTCGCAAGGTTAAGCCTCCCATTCTCCATTTCCTAAACCCCACTCTATGCAATCATGCTCCACCACTTGTCAATCCAGGGTGAGGGAAAAATTTTCTGTCCCATGTTCACCAAATATTTGGGATGGTTGGGACACAAAAATCCCTAGCCATCCCATTTAAGCCCTTATTTTATCATGCGACCCTGGCAGACAAAAAAGGTGTTCTTTCTAAGCCCCCCGTTTAAACCCAACGACAAATTGCACTGCGACAAGTGGACCAATAGAGATGGGGAATAAAATTTACATGAAGTCAAACAACCTTTGTTGAAATTTGTGAAAAAATTGCGCTTCTCCCCAATGCATCAAAATAATGCCATTTTTCTAACTTTCAGATTGCCACTAGTTGTTTCCATTCTTCCTACACACATGCACAGGTCTTCTTCAACTATTGGAATCTCTTCCTCTTCTCCATTGTTTCTGCTTCCACAACCTTGCCACCACCTTAATAATAATTTTTCAACTATTCCATGCTACTACAATGTGAATAATGAATATTTTTTATCAAAAAACATGAACTACGTGTTATCAAAAACCCTAGGGCACAAAAACCACAAATTTCTCATATCTCTCAAACCGTGCATTGGATTCCTATCAAACTTTGAGAAAATATTCCTCATCCACACGTATTGAAGCTGCAAGAGACAAAATTTTGAAATAGGTCCCTCTTTTTTAATGGAATTCATCTAAAAAAATGTTCTCTAGAGTTTTCTTTTACCTTTTTATGTCAAACCATGAAGCGGATTGAGCAAAGAATCTGAACAGAGACTGAAGAGTAAAACCCCATAAATAATCCACTATTTTATTGTTAATAGATGACCCAAAGGTGAGATTCTAAAACTATTAAGTGTCACTGGTTCACACTTACCATTTTTAGTAAGTTTTCAAAAATGGAAAAACTCCCCATAAGGAAGAATAGTGAAAATCAAGAAAACTAAAAACTACGGCATACGGGTTAGAAAATTTCAAAAAGGAAAAAATCAACTTTCAAAAAATAAAAATTGCTTCAAATTAACCCCAAGGCATTGGCGAAAAACATGGAATGTGAAGGAAACACTTCAATGAATGAAATAATACTAAAAAATGCACTACCCAAAATAAAAGCTTGTGGGACCAATTTTCTAAAAATAACAATTTTCAGTTCCAATTGTAGAAAGTTGCTACCATCTCCATAGCAACTTATATCACTATTTTTTATCATCCTCATGGTATTACAAGATGATTCCAAGGATCAAATAGAGAATTGATAACTTTATAATGGTCTTTAAAGCATCATCCTAAATTCAAGTGTGCTCAAAAGTAATGCAAGGCATCGCAAGGCAAAATAGATGAATTTTTCTTCATCACTTAGAGAGCTGGGTGATTCAAAATTATTTTGTTAGATATTTCAATGAATTGCAGTGGCTCATCAATCATGTATCAATGAGGATCATTGTGAGTAGTTCTCGTGTCCATCTCTAGCTCACATTGAGAATTCCTGAAACAATGTTTCTCAACACTCATTTCATGACCAGAGATGTCTAAGAATCATGTGAAAGGACGAATTGTGATCATCAATAGAAGGAAAAAATGTTTAAAATGAATTTCATCATTTTTTTTCAATGAGTAAAATAGTGGGGCTATGTATAAAAATTCATCAGAGATCATTTTCAATCCTCAAATTTCTTCGAAGTGGACCTCGGTGAGCAACTCCTGCGACCACCAAGGTGATAATTAAAAAGTGTTTCTAAACACTCAATTCAAGGTGTCCAGGCATCATTCAAAGGAGATTTATTAGGTTGCAAATAAGTTGAGGATTCAAATTTCACCACATTAGAGCATCTCACCAATTCACTAATGGGGTTGATCTACACCAGAGGTAGAGTGTTTCTCATCCACACTTCAGAGTGTCTTCTTCTCTCTCCTTATCCATTTATCCCTCTTCTTTCTCTCTCCATTATAATTATTTGTTTAGCCTCATCATTTAATTTTGTCTTATTCAATTAAATGACCTATTTTAATATTGTAAAAGTATTTTCTCAAAACTATGAGAGAAATACTTAATTTAATGAGATGTGAAATGTCACAAGTGGAATAGGAATACAAAGAGTCATGTTAGGGAGATGAGAGGTCTATTAAAATTATATAAATTAGGATGGATTCTCCATTCCAAGGTATCTCTATATTTTTAAGAATTCTACACTGTAGAAATAATGTATTGTGATCTGTTGTTGAACTTTGTGTCACCAATGCACATGAAATAAAAGATAAAATTTCTTCCAATTCTTCTTTTCCCTTACTTTTTACAACTTATGTGAATTTCAATCAAAGAATAGAGTTTTTTCTTTCCAAGATGTGTGAATGTGTATAAATGTGTATGAATGTTTTCCTCTCATTATTGACACGATAAGTATGGTTGTTATAGGTATCTCATGGTTCTTCTATTTCCCTCTTTTATACACTTTATAATCATAGTGATGCAAGAACTTTGTATCTTTGATAGATTAATTGGAGAACTTTGTGTATCAATTTACCCATCTCACTAGATAGCTTCATTGTGTTTCCTCTATATTGAATGATTAAATACTCCAGTTACTGGGTGTGAAACTCTGATTTTCTAGTCATGGAAGTAATATCCCTTTCATAAATTCTCTCCTTTCCCCTCAACATTGTAATTTCCCCCCTTGTACCCCATACAAACACTTTTCCACATGTTCAGTGAAGTTTCCCTATGTGATCCTCACCCAATTTGGCCACCCATAGTATTTAGATAGGATTAGGATTAGTTACATTCAATAATGGGAGTTGTACCATTCAATATAGAGGGGCGTAGCTCAGTGAATGTTGGTGGGGACACCTAATTCATCTACTCAACAAATTTTCTCACCAACAAGTCTTTGATACTACAAGTATTACTTATGACAATTGGGCACATGAAATTTATGAAGTAGTTGGGTGAAATATAAAAAAAAATCACTCGGGTGATTAGGACATGTGTCGTTTGGCACTTGAGTTATAAGTAGGTACCTTGGTACACTGGTGAAGGGAACCCTGATGTATTTCTACACGCCATGGAAGCCCAATGGAACAATGAAGTTGATAGATGAAACATGTTGGTATATAATCTAAGCAAGACAATAACATGTATGAGGAATACACATAGAGACAAATTATTAGAATGGCAAGAAGTGACAATCACCTTTTCTACTAGGTTTTTATGGAGTAAGGTACATTCTAAGATATGTGAATTCCATGGGAAGTCCCCTGCTTTGCACCACGTTTAGAATTGTGAGAGAATTTAGATAGAGGGGTAGGGGGCTTACCACCATCACTCTGAGTACATAAGTTCTATGCCACCCTATGCGGTTAAGCATGCATGGTATGTCCATGCAGAGTTTCCAAGAGAGACAACGAATTGGGATGAGATGACCTCTGGTATGATTCATACTTTTGATTTCTTTTCTAATAAGCCTTTGGTCAATGAAGCACTGTAGATTATGAAGTTCCTTACTTTGGGAGATAGCATGAAGGCTTAGGAACTTATGATTAATATGTTTGGAGAGATGGATTTAGAGGCATGCCTTAACCTAGAAAATACTGAGGAAGAAGAAATGGTCTGTGCTTGGGAAGAAAAGGAAAAGGGTAAATTGGTATGCGTGATAAATGATGATGAGGAGGACAATAAGTTAGATGTTAACCACATTAAAGGTGCATGCGAGGTGATGGACATAGTGGATGAAAAGGTACGTGCATATTGTGATCCTATGAAAATAAATAATGTTAACATTGGAACAAATGTAGATCCTAAATAGGCCATTATTGGTGAATACTGGTCGAAGCAAGAAGTGGCTAAGATTATTGAACTCATGTGTGACTTTTAAGACTTGTTTCTGTAAGGTTCTCATGAGTTAAATGGAGTGCACCCTTATTTAGGTGAAATTCAAATAAATCTTAAAGAAGTGTTTTCATGTAAATGTGAAACAAGAAAATTTCCAATTTTCAAGCATGAAAACAATACCCCCATGTCAAAAATATTCAAATTTCACCTTTCCAAGATACCCCAGGTCTACATGTCCTCAGCACTAGCCTTACCTAGTCAGTCCAATGATCTCCTAGTGGCTGATAACTCAATACCCTAGGTGAATTAGGAAATTCAAGCTAATCCCCCTAGGTGATTTTAGGAGTTCTCAAAGAATGTCAATTTTGGGTAGTTTTGGGAAGGGCTACCATTGGCCTTCCAAGACTGGTGTGACCCGCTGGAGTGGAAAAAGGGAGAAAAATTCAACATGGAGAAGAATCAAAGGTATAATAATGTCAAGGAATTGATTTTGGAATATTCAGGAAATGTTTGGAGGAGTTGGAGCATTTTCATAAAAAATAGGGTTCACAGGGCCAAAAGAGCTACCAAACTTCGGGAAGTGATTGTGGGAGCTCCAAATGGAGTTAGGAGCTAAAAAAATAATTTTCAAAAATTTAATTCAAATATCTACAATATTGTGAAACCATATTTTTCAAAACACTTTGGACGAAATAGGTCTGCAATTAAGTTTTTCCAAGGTTCAGGAATGGAACAAGAACAAAAAATCAAGATTTTTTGGGTCCTAAATGGAGGAATAAAGAGCTGATACCCTCACCATTGGATTTATAATTCCATTTTAAGTCAAATTCATATAAAAATTTTCCAAAAAATTCCATCGAGAGCTCAAGTTATCGTCGTCACAAGTTCACTCTCAAGTTGTCATATTTAGTCAATTTTTGAAGTGGACACGTGTCAGCTCCAGGAGCCTGGCACATTTTCATGTCCCTTTAGTCCCTTTAGAAAAGGGACATGAGGGACTATAAAATTGTTCCCAGCCATATTTTTCCCTCATGGTCACCCATGGAACCCTCTCCGATCGCTCAGTTCATCCCCAGGTGCTTGTTGGAGCTCATCCCCTCAATTGTCCAGATCGTAACAACTGTCGACTATGGAGGCACGATGTGAAAACTGATTCCCCTTTCATCCCTTTATTTGAAAAGATACATGAGGGATAATGAAAATTCACCTAACCAAATAAATTCCTTCTAGTTCTTCATACGACAAAGTTCTAGCCCTCGGGTGCTTCCAGCAAGTTTTTTAGCCAAAGTGCTCAACTGTTGGATTTCTACCAAGTGTCGCAGATGAGGAACGGCATGTAATTGGATGTCCCTTTTGTTCCTTAATTATTAAGGGAAATCAGAGACACAAAAAATTTTCCCCACCCCTGCTATGTAATTTTTAAATTGTTTTAAATCTAACACTTAGCTTCATTTCCCTCTATTTCTTCTTCCCAACTTCACCTGCCATAACTTGCTCATGCTTGCACACCTCCATTCCACCATTGCTCATTGAACCAGCTCCATCATGGACTACAAGTAAATCCTCCAATCCATAAAAAAACATCAATTTGAAAGGAAAAAACGATCAAAATAATGAAGGAGGAGAACGAAGAAATTCATCTAAATGAATCCATTGTCATGAAATGAAGATTTGAACATATCTTGACAAACCAGTGCAGAAAATGAAGATCCGTTTTTTTCTGAAATCCTTCATTTTTAGAGGCCATGCAGAAAACCTGAAAAATGTAGACCTCCCTTCCAACATAAATTTTTTTCTAGAAAATAAATCTCCCTCTATGCCCAATGAAGTAAAAATTCGATTTCCCATCAAATAGACAATCAGGTTTGAAGCTAGAAATTTACACTGGTAGAATCGAGAAACAAAAACCCATATCAAGAATATTATTTTTGTCATGAATCCAAGAATGGAAAACCAGACCTAAAATTTTTTAAGCTCCATTAATGGCTTCCATGACACAGCATTGGAAAAAAATCAGTGAGCTAACTCTCCACTTCTCAAGGTTCCAGTAGGTGTAATCACGTGAAAATCGGTGGAAACGATCCTTGAAAAATCTAGTTTCACATGAACTAGTTTTCACGCCATGAAGTCCCTATTTTTTAGGGATATGGAGGGATGTGTTTTTTATCAGCATTCTTCCCTCTTTGAATAAATTTTCAAATCCCCAAATATCTGACAGGTGAAATCATCCGAAATTCAGAGGGAAGGGTCTCCAAAAAATCTAGTTTCTTTCAAACTAGTTTTTCTACGATAAAATTTCCAATTTATCAAGATATGAAGGACTAATTTTTTATCAATATTCTACCCAGATAGCTCCATGCCCAAAGCTCTTACTACATGTAAGTTTTTTATTTTATTTCTGAGGTTTATGGTAAGCGAATCATGATGAAAATTGGAGCACGAGTTCACAACAAAGAGCCGAATCCAAAAAAATTGTTCCCATTGCAAACTGAGGTCATTTTCACCACTTACTAAAAATAGCATATTCTATACTTCCTCACATGCTATAAATGGAAATTCCCACCGAATTTCAAGTTTGATCACTCTGGATAATAAGAAAAGGGGTAAAATGGAAAGTAAGACAGAAAAACTTCTTCCCAAAATAGCAGGTCCCCAACTAGCAACTTGCTAAAAATAGAAATGTGTTAAAAATAAAAATATCTTGAGAACAGAGGGGAATGGAATATGGAAGAAGGTTTAGAAGGTGAAACTGGAGAAAGACAAGTGATATGTACCAGAATAGCAGAGCATGGGCTCATATTCTAAAAATAGAAAGTTTTCATTTTGGGATTAGAAAGTTGCATATGAATTTGTTTCCACTCACCTTACTAATTTTTACACTCCCCTTTAGATAATGAGATGGTTTCATGGGTCAAATGGAGGAATGAGAACTAAAAGCATCACAGTGAAAGGTATACAGAGGAAAAATTGGCACATCATGAATTCATCACTTAAGTAGTCTTCAAAGTGAGTGTAATGGTATACAATAGGAAAAAGGAGGTTCAGGGCATCATCTCTAGATTTCAGGTAACATCATTTGAACTCATTATCTTCAAGATTTCACTTAAGGAGTCATTGGATAGGTGATTCAAATTTATTCAAGGAATCCATCTTCATCAGTGTAGAGGGTCACCAGTGGCAGAAATATTCACTCAAAGTTTAGAATGACATCATGGCATTCAAATAATTTCATCACGAGGAGTGTTTTCTCTTCATCCCTTCCCTCTTCCTCTCTTTCCCTCTCTTCTTTCTCTCTCCATTCTAATTCTTCCTTATGCATCATCATTGTAAATCATGTCCTATTCACTTAAGTGACCTATTTTAAATTTGTAAAATTATTTTCTCAAATTTAAGAGAAATACTTAATTCATGGAAAATGAAGATTCATATGAGGGAGGTGAAAGGAAAATTTAGATTGCTATAAATTGGGATGGCCTCTCCATTCCAAGGGATTTTGAATTTTTAAGAACTCCTACTATGTAGCATTGTGAATTTTGATAGCTTGGTTGAAGCTTTGTATTCATCACTACACATGGAATAAAAACTACACTTATTCTATTTCTCTTCCTTGTTTTTCCTCTATTTCCCTCTTGCATGAACTTTGTAAGAATGGTGATCAAAGATAGATTTGAATATTTGATGAATGAGCCTTAGAAAAATTTGTGTTTATGTGGGTTTTGTTTGTCTCACTAATTGTTTCATCATTGTTTTCTTCTATATTAAATGTTGAACTACTCCGATTACTAGGTGTGAAGCTTTGCAATCTACTCACAGCAGTAATCTTCCTTAAATAGTTTCCCCCATTTCTCCTCAACATTGTAACTTACTCACTTGTACCCCCATGCAATAAATTTTCCACAGGTTTAGTGGAGTGTCCCTATGTGATCCCTAGCCAATTTGGCCACCCACAACATTTAGATTAGGATTAGGATTAGTTACATTCAATAATGAGAGTTGTACCATTCAATGTAGAGGGGTGTATCCCCATGAACAATGGTGTAGACACCTTCTTTTTCTACCCAAAAAAATTTCTCACCAATATTTTTTAGCAACTCTATTTGGGAGATATTTTCCTAAGTGCACCCAAAAAGGAATATCTTCCTAAAAAATCATAAAATACAAGAAAAAGATATATTAAAAAAATACAAAAACAAAAAATCAAAAAAAGGAAGTATTTGGATGATCAAAAGCCTCTTTATGATACTGATTGAGAAATCTGTTGGTATCAAGAGTTAAGGAAGAAGAAGTTGAAGTGAAAGAAATCATGGTGGATGAAGAAAGAGAAATACCCCAACCCTTTGTTCCATGGGGAAGGAATACAGGTCCACTTTCTCTTGCACCTCCTCATCATGAGCTTCCAATGTATTCCTGCAAGAACCTTCCAAATTTTAAAGGTGATGTCACCCAGCTTCCTGGGGAGCACGTAGCAGCTTTCATCACTACATGTGGTGTGTTGGGTATCGAACATGAAGACATATCTGTAGTACTATTCGTAGAGTCTCTCTAAGAAAAATTAGCTGAATGGTTCTACCTCCTACCAACCTGATCCGTCACTTGTTGAAATGACATCAAAATAAATTTCAAGGGAAGATTCAGATTTATTAAGGATTTTCAAGATTTCCTTGTTCAATTGGAACAAATGAAGAAAGGATAAAATGAAACTATGAGATAATTCATCACTCATTTCGAACGATTGCTCTGGAGGATACTGGAAGATGATTCACCATCAGAAAAAAAATGCCAAGAGATTCTTTATTAGTGCTCAATCACCAGAGGTGGTATTTTTCCTATGAATATTTCAACCAAGGGATATTGTATAAGTACAAATATTGGCCATTGAACTTGATTATGATCTCATCTTATCTAGAAAGATCAAGAATCCCTCAAAAGGTAAATCTCAATGTTATGGAGATGAAAGAACTGATCCCGTGATTCAAAAAATGGCTAATGATATGTTTACCATGAAAAAACAACTTTTTCAAATCACAGGAGCACCTGAAAGGCTTTCTTTGGAAGCTTCTTCAATCAATGCAACGTGTAATAATTACGAAGACGAAGAAAAAGACATTTTTAGATATGAAGAGGAAGGAGAAAGTGAATATTCTAGAATCATATTTTTTGAATGCATACTTGATGATGAAGAATCCACGCAAAGTTATTTGTATGTGGTATTCACCCAATCCAAAGAGGTGAAAAAAGGATCTTCTTCCACTTCCCAAACTAAGAAATTGAATCCTCTAATGGTGACTCCAAGAAAAATAACAATGAAGTAAGGATCATCAAATTCTAATTCAACAAGGACAGCTGAAAAAGAAGCATGAAGTCACCCAGACCAAGAATCCTTCTACCTCTTCAAGTAAGTCCTCTTTTGCTTCTCTTGGAAAATCAGTTTCTAAAAATATTTTTGTTAATGCTTCCATAACCCATGATTCTCCCACCATCTCTCCATCCTTAGACATTGTTGACCATTTCAAAAAATCCAAAATCCAAATATCTACATTTGAATACTTAAGAACTCATCCTAAACAATTGGATAAATGCATTCAACATGTCAAAGGTATTAGCCATGTTCCTAAAGATACCTCCACCAAATAACCACCACGTGCATCCCAATCCACTCCATATTTGAATTACCTCACTTTCACACCCTCTACATCTAATAAGGTTGACCCATTCTAGATTGTCCTGTTATTCAATGGGTACAAGCTAAGAAATTACATCATTAACTCTGGTGCCTTGGAAAACACCATTCCCACATAATTTGCTAAAGATCTTGGTCTCTCCCTTTCCTCTACCTCTACTAAATGTCTCTACATGGAGATGAAATGAATGCCTCTCATTGGACAAGTCAAATATGTTGAGGTAGCATTAGTGGAATTCCTCGACAAGAAAATCACAATAAGAATCATCATAGTAGACATGCCCGCCCCATACGGCATGTTGTTGATTCAAATATTTTATTGTGATGTTGGAGGAGATATGTAATTGAATTGGTTGCACACTGCCATTCCGATCAACAGTAAAACAAAGAAGCTACTTCCCATCAAAAAAATGATATATATTGTTCAACGGCCAAACTACCTAATGGAAAACATACCATGCCACAATTCTAAACTTGGTAATTTCTTCATGACCTTAAAGGAAGATCTTAAGTTTCCCTTATTGGTGGAGGAATTTCCAAGCATCATAGATCCATTCAAAAAACACAACGAAGAGTTGATGAAGGACAAGTTTGAAAGGGTGTACATTTCATGGGATGAAGGTGTAAACAAAGTTATCACAACGGATGCCGAGGTTGGTGATGTGAATCTTGACTTGTAATAAAGATATCTTGAAGTGATGAGAGATACACACTAGGAATAAGGAATGATGCTTAGAACCTTCTTAATAGACAACTTCAATGTTTTCAATGACTCTCTCGAGGATCAGTACAAGTCTTCATGTGATGAGTGTTCTAGTGACCTCAAAAGCTTCTCTTTCTTATTGGAGGAAGATGACGGGGAACACAAAAATGGAGGCATACCTTTAGCTCTCAAACTTGAAATGGAACATACTCGTGAAAATGATGATTTCACTACGGAAATAGACTCCTTAGTTCCTAGAAATCAAAAATAGGAAGATGGTGATGATGTAATTTCAGATCTAGTGTTGTTCTCATTTATTTTTCATATAGATGGAAACATCCTCAATTAAAAAATGGAGGAACAAATTATTTCTTGGTCTTCACATTGATTTTTCTAAAAATGGAAACCTTCTCAATAGACTTCAAACTTTTAGTGCTTACTCCCCTTAAGAAATAGATGTCCACAACAAAAAAATGGAGGATGAAGCCCAAAATGGAGAAGACAAGGAAGATAACAATTTTCATATTAGAGACCTAATTTTGAGCTCATTCTCTTTCCAATAGGGTAGTGCAATGCAAATAACACACTTTATAGGGAAGCACATAGCATAAGACTTGGTACATGAGAAAGACAACTCCATAGAAAAATTGAAGAATGCAAGAACATCAAGAAGTGGGAAATGATGCCAAAATTATTAGTACATCCACTGAGAATCAGGTTATAAAAGTTGTGGTCATGAAGTGGATGCATAAAAAAGAAAACATTTCAGGTTATGGATATGATAAGTCAAGAGTGACCAAGAAACATCTTCATGATAATGGCAAAAAATTAGAAAATAAAAAGAACTTGAAAGACAAGGAGAAGGAGGAAAGAAGGTGTTATATTAATGAAGGAGGTGGGATGTACAAGTAGGCTAGTAATTAAGATAGATTTCTCAAGAAGCTGAGAAGAGGTTCATATTTCAGTGAACCTTTCAATGGATTTGCAGAAGAATGGCATTCAATGACACTTGTTTACGGGTAAGCACTCAATTCAAATTTTCACTTTAGTGAAAGAGGGTCATCCCCCACATGTACATAGGTGATTTAGGATGTTTCCCTTTTTTATGTTGTGTGTTTCCTTTCTATTTTTTTGTTTCCCTTGTTTCATTCGTGTTTTTATGTGTGTGTTCAATAAAGAAAGTTGTTTAGCCTATATTTCTAGTGACTCCATAAGGCCTAATGGATAAGGCACTGGTTAATATATGTTAAGATTATGGGATTCATCATGCCATGTCTTCATTTTTCTCAATTCCATACCATTTCCCCAAGCTAGATATAATTTTTTTCATGCAAATGTGCAATAGGAAAATTTCCAATTTTCAAGCATGACAACGATACCCCCATGTCAAAAAAATTCAAATTTCACCTTTCCAAGATACCCCAGGTCTACCTGTCCTCAGCACTAGCCTTACCCAATCATTCCAATAATCTCCCAACATATGTTAACTCATTCCCCTATGTGAATTAGGAAAGACAAGTCAATCCCCTTAGGTGATTTTAGGAGTTCTCAAACAATGTCAATTTTGGGTAGTTTTGGGTAGCGCTGCCATTGGCCTTCTCAGGACTGGTGCAACCCCCTGGAGCATAAAGGAGGATAAAAATAAAAAATGGAAAGGAATAAAATGTCTAATAACATCAATGAATTTATTTTTAAATATTCAGGAAATATTTGGAGGAGTTGGAGCATTTTCATCAAAAACAGGATTCACAGGCCTAGGCAGTGCATAGGGCAGAAAGAGCTACTGAACTTTGGGAAGTGATTCTGGGAGCTCTTGGTGGATTTAGGAGATTAAAAAAAATCAGAAATTTAATTCAAATCTCTACAATATGATGAAATCATATTTTTCACAAGACCTTGGTGCAATAGGTCTCCAATGAATTTTTCCCAAGCTCAACTATGGAACCAAAAACAAATTCCATTTTTACAGGGAATAAATGGAGGAATCAAGATCTAAAACCTCTACCATTAGTTTTAAAATGAAATTTTCAATCAAATTAATATAAAACATTTTCCAAACAATTCCATCAACATCTAACCTTATCGCCGTCGTAAGTTCACTCTCAAGTTATCATACTTAATTAATTTTTTAAAGTGGACACGTGTCAGGTCTAGGAGATTGGCACATTATAATGTCCCTTTCATCCCTTTAGAAAAGGGACATGAGGGACATAAAAATTTTCCCAGCCCTATTTTTCCCTTTAGTCACCCATGGAACCCTCTACATTACCAGTTCAGCCCCTAAGTGCTTATTGGAGCTCATCCCCTGAGTTGTCCAAATCATGACAGGTATCCCATGGAGGGGAAATGTGAAAACTAATGTCCCCTTATCTCTTTTTGGAAAGGGACATCAGGGACATGAAAATTCTCCTAGCCCAAGGAATTCCTTCTGGTTCTTCATATGACCAAGTTCCAGCCCCTGGGTGCTTCCAGCAACTTTTTTTGGCCAAAGTACTCATCCGTTGGATTTGTGCCAAGTGTCACAATGAGGCACGACGTGAAATTTGATGTACCTTTCATCCCTTAATTATTAAGGTACATAAAGGAAACAAAAATGTGTCACATCCCTTCTATGTAATTGTTTAAATTGTTTTAAATCTGACACTTAGTTTCATTTCCCTCCATTTCTTCTTCCTAACTTCACCCTTCCATAGCTCTATTTGTGCTTGCACCCCGTCCACCATTGCTACTCTGAACCAGATCTTCCATGGCTACCAAATCATCTAATCCATAAAAACACATAAATTTCAAATGAAACAATGATCGAAATAATGAAGGATATGAATGAATAAATTCATCTGAAAACTCCATTATCGTGAAATGAATATTTGAACATATCTTGCAAACCAGAACAAAAAATGAAGAACCTTTTTTTGCTGCATTATTTTTTTTCATAGGACATGAAAAAATCAACAACATACCACCCTTTCATAGTGTAAATTTTCCATAGTTAATAAATCTCCCTCTCAGCCTAATGAAGACAAAATTCAATTTTTGTTTCCAACCGGCAATCAGTTTGAAGAGAAATTTCACCGATAGAACGAGAAACAAAAACCCATATCAAGAATATGATTTTTATCATGAACAAAGAATAAAACTAGACCTGAAATTTTTGAAGCTCCATTAATGACTTTCATGACACAGTAGTGAAAAAATCAGTGAACTAACTCTCCACTTCTCAAGGTTCTAGTACGCGTAATCGCGCGAAAATAGGTGGAAATGATCCTTAAAAATCTAGTTTCATGTGAACTAGTTTTCATGCCATGAAATCCCTATTTATTAGGGATATGGAGGGCTGATTTTTTTATCATAATTCTTCCCTCTTTGAATAAAATTTCAAATCCCTAAAGATCCGGTAGGTGAAATCATTCAAAAATCGGAGGGAAGGGTCTCCAAAAAATCTATTTTCTGTCAACCTAGTTTTTGTACGATGAAGTTGCCAATTTCTCAAGATATGAAGGACTGATTTTTTTTCAATATTATTCCCTAATAGATCCGTGCCCAAATCTCTGACCATTTGTAAATTTATTTATTTATTTCTAAGCTTTATGGTAAGTAAATCATGATGAAAATTGGAGCACTATTTTGTGACAAAGATTTGAATCCAAAAAAGTTGTTCCCGTCACAAACTGAGGTCATTTTCACCAATTACTTAAAATAGCATATTCTATACTTCCTCGCATGCTATAAATAGTGATTCCCACTGAATTTCAATTTTGATCACTCGACACAATCATAAAAGGGGTAAAATGGAAAGTAAGATAGAAAACAACTTCTTCCCAAAATAGTAGGTACCCAAATAGTAACCTACTAAAAATAGCAATATCTTGAGAATATAGGGGGATGGAATATGGTAGAAGTTTTATCTTGTGAAACTAGAGTAAGCTAGGTGATATGTACCAGAATAGCAAAGCATGGACTCGTATTCTAAAAATAGAAAGTTTTCATTTTGGGAGTAGAAAGTTGCATGTCTTTGTTTCCATTCACCTTACTAATTTTTTGACTCCCCTTCAGATAATGAGATGGTTTTATGGGTCAAAAATAGGAATGAGAACTTCATAGAGGTCTTGGAAGCATCATCTTGAGTGCAATGGTATACAGAGGAAAAATAGGGCATCGCAAGGTACATCGTTTGAATTCATCTTCGTCACTTAAGAAGCTGGGTGATTGAATTTTTTTCAAGGGAGCCATCTTCATCAGTGTAGAAGGTCACCAGTGGCAGAAATATTTTCTCATAGTTCATTACTGCATCAAGGCATTCAAATCATTTCGTCACGAGGAGTGTTTTCCCTCCATCCCTTCCCTCTTCCTCTCTTTCCCTCTCTTCTTTATCTCTTTATTCTAGTTCTTCATTATGCATCATCATTGTATTTCATCCTATTCACTTAAGTGACCTATTTTAAATTTGTAAAAATTATTTTCTCAAAATTATAAGAGAAATACTTAATTCATGGAAAATGAAATGTCGCGAGTGGAATGTAGAAATGAAGATTCATGAGAGGGAGGTGAAAGGACAATTCAGAGTGCTATAAATTGGGATGGCCTCTCCATTCCAAGGGATTCCAAATTTTGAAGAAATTCTACCATGTAGCATTGTGAATTGCGATAACTTGGTTGAAGCTTTGTATCCATCACTACACATGGAATAAAATCTACACTTCTTCTATTTATCTTCCTTATTTTCCCTCTATTTCCCTCTTGTATACACTTTGTAAGCATGGTGATTAAAGAGATATTTGAATCTTCGATGAATGAGCCTTAGAAAACTTTTTATTTATGTGGGTATTTTTGTCTCGCTAACTGCCTCATCGTTGCTTTCTTTTATATTAGATGTTGAACTACTTCGGTTACTACGTGTGAAGCTCTGCAATCTACCCATGGTAGTAATCTTCCTTAATAATTTTCCCTCCTTTCTCCTCAATGCAGTAATTTACTCCCTTATACCCTCATATAAGCATTTTTCTACAGGTTCAGTGGAGTGTCCGTGTGCGATCCCTGACCAATTTGGCCACCCACAACATTTATATTAGGATTAGGATTAGTTACATGAAATAATGAGAGATGTACCATTCAATGTAGATGGACGTAGCCCTCTGAATGATGGTGGAGACATCTAATTTTTTCACCTAAAAAATTTTCTCATCAACAAGAAGGTGTGTGCCTGATTAGGAAGAGGCCTTACAGGATGAATCCCAATTTGTACTTTAAGGTAAAGGAGGAAATCAATAACATGCTCAAGTATGGTATAATTGATCCCATTGAGCAATCTAACTTGGTTATTCCCATGATTATCATTATTAAAAAGGATGGGAGGATAAGGATATGTGTGGACTACAAAGAGTTAAATTCTTCATGTGTTATTGATCCTTTCCCCACCCCATTCTCAAAATAGATCCTTGAAGGAGTTTCAGGGCATGAGATATAATATTTTATAGAAGGGTTTTCAAGGTATCTGTTGGTTACTCAAATGTGCACCCAAGTCTTGGATCTTGAAAAGGGCCGAGGTGTTTAAGACCACAATTGAACCATCCCCAAGTGTTGGGATCTTGCGAGCTTAGGATGGATCTCCAGAGAAGGGAGGTTTCTCTATCTATTTCTACTCCTAGTGCTGAAAGGGAAAACTAAGCTAAGAATGCCAAGGGACCAGGGAAAGAAGGATAACATGAAGTAAACTACACTAAAAGGTGATAGCACCAGAAAAGAGGGATGAACACTATCTTTTCTGATCAAGAATGATAGGGAATGTGTGAAAGGAGGCTAGGCATGAGTAGCACAACAAAAAATGCATTCACCAAAACATTCTCATGGAACACAACCAAATATAGAACTGCATGGGACATGAAGTAGCACAACCAACACACAACACAAAAGAAAATGCAAGAAGAAGGAATGTAAGCATGTTAGGATAGAGAATAGTCACAAAATGATGCTTCTATTACTTCTAAAAATGCACAGAACTGTTACAATGATGAAGGAGGTTGATACCTACCTAGAAGAGCAATATATAAAGATGTGCAACTCAAAATACATAAAATATGGTGTGCTCAGCAAAAATGTGTAAGGATCTAGAGTGTCCAGCCAAAACAAATGAGCCTTGCTCTTAAATTTATATATGAATCCATGGAGGAAGAAGGTAAAAGGAGGGAAAACCTGAAATTGAAACACAACCACCAACAAGAAGCATTCAATGTCTATAAATCTGCTTGGAAATTTGTAAAATACACTTCCCCATGCCTGTTTTGACATGTTCAAGACAAAAGAGGGTGGATCATACCAAATTGGGTGGTTGGAGCAATCAGATCCACCAGAATTTTAAATTTTGAATTTCTGGCATTGTAGCTAATGTCAACAGCTCTCTGACAAGTCCAGGCACACGCCAATCTAAGCTTTGTAACTGATGATATGGCTGTTAGAAGATTTATGAGTTTTCGGTGTACACAAAACACATGGCATGCACCGATTGGCTGAGATGGTGGCTAAATGTACAACTATTTGTCATTTCTTCCACATGCTAATCATTCATTTGTTACAAGGATTTGGTGCCCTATTGACGTGCCCTAATTGGTTGCATGCAGCACACTTAAGCATGTCAAAATATGATCTGACACAGAAGAATACGAGGGAAGGGCATGCGGAGAAAATAGAGGAAGGTGCGGAGGGTACATGGAGGGGGTGCGCATTATGCATGCAGGGAGATGAAGAAAACCCGTGAGCAGAGAACATATGGTTAAGGCACAACTATTACAAAGTAATGGGTGCGACACGCGAAGGGCCAAGGACTTAGTAGTAAGTGTGAGGCATGCAGGATGGGAAGAAACTGACTAGGAAGAAGGTGAACATGTGGTAGTCAGGCATGAGGGAAAGTTGAAAGAGAAAAGGAAAGGGGTGCACAGGTAAACTATGACCAAAGGAATGTGCCAAGTGATTTTGAGCACACGCAATTCTTCAATGAATAACCTGGGACCAGAATGTGTATGTAAGTTATCTAAATCACTAGGAGAGTTATTTGGATAACATTTTTGGGGACTTTTAGGGCCATCTTCCTACTAGATGAAAGATATTAGTAGCCTGAAGCATCAATTGGGCATGGAGTCTTCTTGTCCAATCATAAAAATGCCCCTGTGATCACTTTGAGAATCCTTTCTACACTTTTTTCTGAATCTCACAACTACTGAGGGAGGCTCTGTATTCTGGAAGTAATAAAAGATCACACGCAAGAGGAAAGAATTATGTACAAACAAACAATGTGCATGGATAACACTTGGATGAATTGAAACTACTTTAATATATACAACATGATGTAGCCAACCTAATGGAAAGGTTTGAGATAGATCCCATTCATTAGGATTTGTAGTGTGCTTCCATCTGGATGAGTTAACTCGAAAGAGTTAGCTTCCTTGTAAGGAACTGATGGTGTATGGGCCACTTCAAAGTGAATCAAACTTTGAATGGCACCCTAGCTTAGCTCTGTCAGCATCCCATTTTAGAATTAGGTTCCCAAATTTGAAAGCTTGAGGTCAAACCATTTCATTATTTCTTACTGATGTTGTTTTAGCTTGATCATGGCAGATTTTTTGAGCTCTTCAAGATGAAATAACTTTGCCATCTTGATTTCTCTCTGATCCGCACCCTCAAATTCTAGTTGTTGGGAAAGTACCAATGAATTTAGTTCTAGTTTCAAAGGAAGGGCAGCCTTCTTTCCATAGAAAAGCTTGTAAGGTGAAATTTTTATTGCTTTTTTTAATCTGATTCTATCTACCCAGAGTGCGCGTAAGACCTTTTTATGTCACTATCTTTGGCTGATGTTCATTGTGCACTTCATGATTATGTTCAAGTTCTTATTTGTTGATTCTACCAGACCATTAGCCTGAGGGTAATAGTTGGAAGAGTTTTTCAGGTAAATGCCTAGACTTAGATCCCAATCAGTGATTTTAGCACCATGGAAGGCCCTTACATTATCAAAGATAGTGGTTTGAGGAATGCTAAACCTTGTGACTAAACCCTCGAGAAATTCAAGGATGACTACCTCAGTTGATTATTTAAGTGCGACAACTTATTTCCATCTACTGAAGTAATCTATAGTTGTCAGTACCCATTTATGTCCAATGCTTGAAGGAAGATTGATCATGCCTATGAAGTTGAGACCCCAATACACAAAGGGCTAGTCCACTTGGATTGGTCGGAGGGGAAGTGCTGCCAATATTCTCTTTCCTGTAAAGAAAGTGCATTCTTTACATTTTTTGACCCACCTATGTGCATCTGCAAACAAGGTAGGCCAAAAGATACCTTCCATTATGATCTTCATTGTTGTATTCTTGGCAGAGAAGTGTCCACTAGAGAATCCATCATGAAATTCTGCTAACACTTTTTTATTCTCCGCGTCATTGATACATCTTAACACACCATCAAGATTCTTTTTAAAGAGAATTCCATCAATCAACACATAAGGTATAGATTGTAGCCTCAGATGTCTTCTCTTTACTTTATTTAAATCGGGAGGGTATTCACCCTCAAAAATAAATGTATTCATGTCCTTCATCCAGTCACTTGCACCAGGGTCTATATTCTATTTAAGTTCTACACGCGGAAGGTCTTCATCTAGAAATAATGAAGCCTCAGGTTCACTCTGCGCATCTTCACCAATCTGCTTGTAGAGTGCACTACCTCTTAACAGTTTTGTGGCCTTAATATTCACATCATATTCCATGATTTTAGTCACCCATCATGCTCTCTTATCATTAATTTCTGCTCCCATGATGAAGTCTCTGACAGATGAGTGGTAGACTAACACCTTGATATGATTTGTGGTGAGCATAATTTTTAATTTCTTGAGTGCACTCATGATTGTGAAGACCTGCTTCTCCATGTGATTGTATTTTAATTCATAATCCTTCATTTTCTAGTTGAAGAAGGCCACTAGCTGTTCTAGCCCTTATTCATTTTCTTATGTTAAGACAACAGCAATGTTTGCATTAGCACCATAAGCATAAAGGATGAAATCCTTTGAATAATCTAGGTTAATGAGTGTTGGCACACAAACAATCTCTTTCTTGATCTTTTTGAATATTTCTCTCCCTTCTGTTGTCCATATAAAGGCTATGTCCTTTTTGAGCATAAGGGTGATGGGCCAAACCAGTCCCATAAAGCTAGGGATAAAATTCCTAACAAAGTTAATCTTTCCAAGGACTACAAGGCCTTTTTGTGCACTGGTAGGGAAAGAGCTAGGATGGCCAAAACACACTCAAGATCAATCGTGATGTCATCCTTTGAAACCACATAGCCCAAGAGCTTGCCTTGAGACACCGCAAAATTGCACTTCTTGGGGTTAAGAGATACCCCAAATTCTTTGCATCTCTCAAATACCTTTTCTAGGTGCACCATGTGATCCACACTCTACTTTGAGAAGACAGCTATATCATCAAGGTAAACCAAGATGAACTCGTTGATATAACATTTGAAGACAATATCCATGGTGCATTGAAATGATGCAGCCGCATTTGACAGACCAAAGGGAATTTTCTGATATGCATATGTTCCCCACTTGGTTGTATATGTTTTTTTGAATTGATCCTCTTCCTTGACCAAGATCTGGTTAAAACCCGAATACCCATCTAGCATGGATAATTTCTATGCACCAGCTATGGTCTATAAAATCTACTCCATTGAAGGTAAAGGATAATGATCCTTTAGAGATGCCTTATTCAAATCTCTAAAATCAAGACAGAGTCTAATTTCACCATTTTTCTTGTGCACTAGAATAAGATTTGTGACCTAGGTAGAATATATGATGAGAAAGATAATTTTATCCTTAATGAGTTTGGATAACTCCTTTCTCATGAGGGGCTCAATTTTTGGATTGAATGGTTGTTGTTTTTATCTGACTGGCTTTATGCCAGGATCAAGGTCAATGGAGTGTTGAGAAACACTTTGATCAAAACCTTTGAGGTCCCCATACTCCCATGAGAAAATATCATTGTATTTTTTCAGAGAGAGATGAATTCTTTCTTCTCTTCATGCGAGCAAGTCCTACTGAGCAGTAGCTTTTTTCTACACGCAATAGTAATGGGAGAGTAGTTTCTTACGTGGCATGCATGTATCTTTCTTCACCCTTGAACTCATCATCAGAGCTAAACATTTTCTCTAAGGTGACCAGCCCTTTAGGTAACCTATTTGTCTTCAACTATATTACTTGGTCACCATATTTTTCATGCAAGTCAACTTGCATACTTGATGAAAATTTAGCTTCATTCTTGACAAATTGGACAATATGCATATCACTTTCAAACACTTTCCAGTTGGTGTTATTGTCTAGAATGAATGGTCTAATTACCATCTTAATGTGTTGATTGTTTCCTTTGACAAAGTACTCAGCAGGAGAAAACTGTGAACTGAGTTTAGCCATTTGGTTAGCTTTGTTGTTCATTCTGCGTGGGACTACCTACAGATTAAGGGCATCAAATCTCTCAATTAGGTCCCAAACTCTATGTTTATAATCTTTAAGAAGCTTATTATTTTTTTGGCATTTTTTGGTGACCTAGTGGATGATAAATTCTATGTCCCCAAAGATCTACAGTGCTTTAATTTTCTTCTTTTTAGCAACGAGAAATCCATGCACTAGTGCTTCATACTCAGCCACATTATTAGAGCATGCAAACTGCAATCTATGCGTGAAGAAAAATTTCTCATCCTTAGGGGAAATGAGAACCATTCCTACTTCTACACCATTTTTGCTTCTGGATCCATCAAATTATAACTTCCATAGAATAGTTTGAACTTTGTCTCCCATGAGTGTGCGTGGAAACGTAGCGTCTTCTTCCAAAATGTAATAAGTACCAAGCCCAATTTCATAGGCTTCTAGTTCTTCAGCATAGTGATCAAATGTGTGATGCCTTTATGTCCATTCATCAAGTACTAGGTCTGGAACAGAGGATGGAAGATACTGCTCTTTAGGAACTAGAACTTGTTCTTCTTGGATAAGACAATTAGCTTAGAGAGGGGACGGGACATATGGCTCTACGTGATAAGAAAATATAGGCTCAACTTGTATGGTAAATCGGGTACCATACCTTATCTTGAGTAACATATGAAACCAATTAGAAAACAAGTAACCACCCACCTTGGTAGTAAATTCTCTCAACAGACATAGGGAAAACAAAGGAGGCAGGTCAATGATTGACACATCTTGAGTAATTGTCACACTTGTACATGCATGGAGGGTTAACTCAAGATCATTGATGACTTCTAAGGTGGTTATAATTAAGCCATCAAGTTGTAGGACTCCTTTTGACAAAGGGATATATTTCAAATCTAAGACATCAGTTATATTTTTAGGCATAACCGAAGTACTAGCGCCTGAGTCAATCATGTAGTTATGCACTAGGTGTTTGCCTATAACCAAGGACATATAGAAGGGTGGGGTTTTAACAACTTTACTTACTTGTTTCTCCTCTTCTTAACAGATATCTGATAGCAGTTTGTGGCAAATTGTACAATGGGTCCCGTTGAGATGGAGTGCGTTAGAAGTTATCGCACATTGTGATGCTTCATGTTTGTTCAGGTCATGCTGAGACAAAAATGGTTAGGGCATCCCGCATTATTGTGTATTTAGGGATTTTTCTTCTTCCTTCTGGTCCACTGATGTTAGACATGGAAGACCCATTGAATTTTAGCATTTGGAGCTGTAGGCTTGGCATCTACTTCAAATGAGGGGTGCGTGTTGTTTCAGACAGAGCTTTATGAGGGGCCTCCTACATAGGGATTTCAACACTTTTACTACATGATGCCTTTTCTGATTCTTTCTTATTATGATGATCTTCTTGTGTTTCCAAGGGTATAACCTATGCGTCTAATTCTAACATTATTTTCTTATATCTCGTGTTGTTTACAATTTGGGCAAATGGTCTATTTGTATCTTTTGTAGCTTGGTTGATTGTGTAGAAGTCCTTCACACCAAATAACATCAAATTGGACTCCAAAGGAAATTCTGGTCCTTTTGGATTATCTGCTTCATGGGTTCTTTTTGAGGGCTCACAGGATGAATCATCTTGGATCATGAAGGTGTGGGTGCACGCAACATTAGCACAATGATACTGAATATGAGGAATTTTTCAAGGGAAGCACCATTCTGACTCTTGTGCCAAGTTATTCTGAACTAGAACAAGTGCTCGGCTCACACTGGGTACTGGGAAAGAATTTTCGGGAGGAACAAATTTCAAGGGTAGATGTGCATTAGGCTTCCATCTATCATTTTACTGATTGGGCACCTATCTTTGATTTCTATATTGATTCCTTCAGGGCTGATTTCCTTGTTTGTGCCCCTGATTAGAATTACCTCTATATGCTTGCGCTTGCTACGTTTCTAATGATATGACCTTGTTTGATAAATTTATGATCAAGGCCTTCAATTCATCATCTTCCTTTTACTGTAATGGAGAATAGGATGTTGATGCAGCTGGTTGCAGGATTTACTCAGGGATAGGAATAGGGGCCACAGAAGGTTGGGTGTCTATGATATCTTTGGGAACCAAGGCATGGGCGGTCTTGGAGCCAACTTCCCCACCTAAATGAGACTATTTTCTACCCTTACTGCAATGTTATAAGTAGCTGGGTAAGGTTCCTACCTCCGATGGATATTGGATCATGATTGAGATGTCACTATGTTAAGCACCTTTAGATAGTACAAGGAAAGCATGTTGGGTTATGCAGGCCTTACCACTTGAGGGATTATATCCCAGGTCTTCTGGAATCTGATATTGAAATCAGTAATTTTCCCATTAGGCACCCTCTTTATTGTAGTCAGTTACTCTACCAGAGATAGGTGATCTAATTTATCTTCAAAATAGTTGTAGAGATTTGTTCCAAGTTCATCCTAGGTGGAAACATATCCATAGTCTTAATCCTTTATACCACTGGAGTGCTTTACCTTTGAATGAGGCTCCAAGTATCTTGACAAAGACATCATTATGTGCATGATCAGATAGACAGAGCACACATTTTCAACATCGTATATACACTCAACTGATGGTTGACTTGATTCTCACCAGTGAAGTAATGAATACTCTTGAATGCACCATGTTGGTATATAATGTTGCATGAATTTAGGATTAAGATATCTTCTACTCCATGAAATTTTGGAAAGATTTTCTTGGAGGATGGAGGTGGTTGCTTAGTGCACCATGGTAGGTCACGCGTATTGTTTGTTGTGAGGAGAAGTGGAATGTGTGCGATGTGCACTGGAGATAGAAAGATGCTCATGTGGGTGTTCTACTACTAAAAGGTGATATCTCCTTAGAGATGTTGGAGGTACTTGAAAGACACTATCTAGTTATTAGAACTTTGTCTGGTAGTGCACTCTTCTCATGAAAGGCAGGTTAGGACATGAGTAGCACAATCAATAGATCTAGATATTGGGAGTCACCAGATGTGTTAGAATGGAGCACAACCAAATATGGAACTGTAGGAAATCACTAAGGTAGCACAACCAGCAAACTTACGTAAAAGAAAATGCATAGAAAAAGCTTTGAGTGTTAGTCCCACTAGGTGTAGGCCAGATAATTGTTGGTTCATAAAACTTGTACTCATGTCTAATACTTCTGAGAAGACCTGAGTCACATGACTGTCAACAATGGGACTGTCTTTAAGCTGATGGGGCCTCACATGCTTGAGATCCAGACCTATGAAGAAGGTCTGGTTTCTCAAACTATAGAAAATATGATGCTACTGCTACTCAAAATTTTGAAAGTGAATCCTAGAGCTAAGAATGCCAAGTAGCCTTGACTCTTACATTTATAGGAGGATAACTAAAAACGGAAAGACTAGGGAACTAAGGGAGGTGATAACACCATGAAAAGTTAGATGAACATTATCTATTTCAAGTGAAAGAAGAAGTACAATGATATAGTAGGGATGGTTAGGAACATCATAGCATAAACTTCCCCATGCCTTTTTGGACATTCAATCTCATGAGACATAACAAGAAAATGGAGCATACCAAATTGGGTGGTTGGAGAAATGGCAAAGTAAACACACAATACAAAAGAAATGCAAGAAAGAAGTTTTCACAAACACGTCTAAGGCTAGAGAATATCCACTAGAATTTGAATGTTTCTATTGCTTCAAAAAATGCATAGTAGCTATTGTCAATAGGTGTCTGATAAGGCCAAGCATCGCACATGATAAGAGACTAGATACTAGAGGATATGGCAACTCAGAAATTAAAAAGATTCATTGAGTCCTTATGAAAATTCTATGAGGATGCACGCCGATCTGGCTAACACTGGTGGCCAAATGTAGCCAAGCTATCTGTACATTTATACCATGTGTCAATCGATTGAGAGAGGGAGAAGGAGAAGGAGGGAAAACTACAAATGTGCCTTGAATCACAACGCACCAACAACAACTTAATGAATGCCTGCAAAATCCACCTGATCAATCTTTCAGAATGATGTTTCTCCAGGTTTGTATGACGTGTAGTAATAGAGGAAGGTAGGTGAGATTTCTATCAGAGGGGGATTGCGCAATACACATGGAGAAATCAGATCTTTTAATTAATCCTGAGCAAAGAACATTTCCATGTTTCTCACCTACCAAATCCTAATACAAATTTGAATTTTAATGATCTGGAGTGTAAAGGGCCAAGGACTCAGCAGATAAGTGCAATGAGCGCATGGGTGCATGTGTGTTAGAGCCCTACACTAAAAAGTTATGGCTGAACTCATAGAAGTCTACAAGTGCGATCTGACACGTGGAATGACACATGGAAAGGTGTGCTTATTGATTGAAACTGACCTACCAAAGGACTGTGCATCTGACTTTGAGTATGTTTAATTGTGACAATAAATCAACCTGGGGCCATGAATTTTTCTGTAGGATTTGGTGCAGATTACTAGGTGTGCTATTGACTGGATTGTGTGTAACACACTCAAAGTCTGACATATAACATGTAAGCATGAAGAAAGGATACAACTTTAAGGTGCAAGATGTGTGTGGAAGTTTTACATACAAAGTGAAGGGCATGTGTAGATTTAAGACACATGCCAGCTATGGAATAAGAGAAATTGTTGATACAAGAAATGTCATGACTTAAGGCCCATTTTATTACAAAGTATATGTAGCAACATAGAGGACCATTTAGTGTGCGAGAGTGTTAGGGACCATTAGCTGATTTAATCTGGATAGTTAAGTTCCAGAGGTGTACGCGAAGGTTGCATGAATTTATCTGGGAAGAAGGTGAATGCACAGTAGGGTGCTTTGTGACACCTTTTGGAAAATGGAACAAAGAGCATATTAAAGGAAAAGAAGATGTTGAAGGATCTACAACCAAGGTTGTTATGATCTTGTGTTTAAAGGAATCAAATGAAGTCAGTGTGTAACTTACACCATAGATTCCTTTGAGCATAGAATGGAAATATGAGTTGTCCAAATTAACTAGGGGATGTTATACAAATATAACAATAACCTTGATTTAGGAAATCATCAAACATCAAAAAGTAAATTTTACTTAGCATGTAGGGTGCTTACAACATTCCTTCTTTGATTTTTCTTTGGATGTAAGGATGACTTTTATGGAGTAGTTGGAACTTGTGTTTTACAGAAGGAGCATAGTTCCTTAAATCATGTTCACACTTGATGCTTCTGAAGATTGACGATTAGCAACTTGATGGTTGGCATTTAATCTTCCATGGTGATCCACTCTTCACTGCATCTACCTTTGATCCAAACTCGCTTCATGAGGTTTCTTTGTAAGATACATGGTGGAATAGAAATATATAACTAATGAGCATGAGGATTTCAATTCCATGACCTTCATGATTCACTTTAGTCTCTACTTATTGGGGTACACTCATTCATTTTCTTTGCTGATCATATGACTCACTTTCGTATTCTGGTCCACCTAAAGCTATTTTCACTAAAGGAGGGTGTTAGTGTAGGAAATATTTTTTCTACTTTTTTATTTATGTGGGTTATTCCTATACATGGATTATTCCTACACTTTAGGAGTTAGCTTTCTTAGGTTTACTTAATGATAGGAATTAGTCACAGGAGTTACACTTGATGATCATTGTTAGCTAAATGGGAGTTATTCCTTATTTGACTATGCCAAGTTTTGGAGTTATGTTTTTGTTTTGGGATCTTTGTCTAATAATCATGGAGGAGATGCACATTCACTCTCCTATATGTACATATTTGTTTGTGAGCTATTAAAAGTAGTGTATTGGATAAATATTGGATTTTCTTCATATTGAATTATTATTCACATTTTCATTCTTGTTAATTATTTCATTTTCTGCAACTACATGTGTGATGAGGCAATAAATTGGCCATAAATTACCATTATTTTGTCCTTCCAAGTTACCTTTGAAAGTGGATTTAAATGTAATCTAGGAACTTATAGTTTGCTTAATATAGAATATAAGATATATATCTTGTTCATTCTTTAGAAATCTTTTGTTATCTATTTTGTTGACTAATCCTATTGATTATTTGGGAAAAGATGCAAAGTCTTGTGTATGCAAGCCATAAAGGAAAGATAATGATAGTATTGGGAAAAGTTTAATTGATCATGTATGGTATATCTAAACTCAAAAATGATTTCATATTCAGATTCCTCTTGAAAAATTATGCAAGTTTAAAAAAAGAATCATCTCAATCTGAGATCGTAAGAAAAAGTTATAGCTATTTTAAGTTCACTCTAGAACTCATAGATTTAGTTCCAGAACTTGCAGAGTTAGTTCCAGAACTCACAGAGTTAGTTCTGGAACTCACAGAGTTAGTTCTAGAACTCACAGATTTAGTTTCAGAACTCATAGATTTAGTTTTGGAACTTGCATCAAATGGGGATTGTGAATAATCAGAGAGTCAAATGGAAAATATGAGAGAGGTTTTTGTTCATAGTAATGTGTTTAACATAAACCTCATTTATATTTTCTACAAGTTGTACCAATGAAGAGAAATCTAACTTTTAGTGAGCTGTAGTCCAAGGAAAAAGTGTATCCAACGAGCACTAAAAGTTCCATAAACAGAAATAGAAAATTCAAATAGAAATTCTAAGGGAGGTTTTTTTTTCATAGTAATGTGTTTAAAAAAAATAAAAATTTAGATTTGTTACAAGTTTTACCAATGAAGAGAGATCTAACTTTTAGTGAGCTGCAGTCTGAGGAAAAGTATATCAGACGAGCGCTAAAAGTTCCATAAACAGAAATAGAAAAGTAAAATGGAAAATATGAGAGAGGATTTTGTTCACAGTAATGTGTTTAACAAAAACCTCATTCAAATTTGAAATATGTTTTACCAATGAAGATAAGATCTAACTTTTAGCGAGCTATAGTCCGAGGAAAAGTGTATCAGACAAGCGCTAAAATTTACATAAATAGAAATAGAAAAGTCAAATGAAAAATATGGGAGGTTTTTTTCATAGAAATGTGTTTAACAAAAACCTCATTCAGATTTGCAACAAGTTTTACTAATGAAGATAAATCTAACTTTTAGTGAACTGCAGTCTGAGGAAAAAGAATATCAAGCGTCAAAAGTTCCATAGTCAAAAACAACAAAGTCAAATGGAAAATCTGGGAAAGGTAATTGGTCAAAATAATATTTTGAGGAAAAACCTCCTTCCAATAATGTAGGAGAATAAAATCATTATGATTCTTGTTACTGAAAATAAAGGAGAAGATTTGGGAGAGAATCTTCCTAAAATAAGTGAGATAAGACTTTGACTCCAATAATATATCTCTCTCTCCATATTTTGTGGAGATGGAGATCTTAGTTGTTAGGATTAGAATAAAGATAAGATTAAATTGTATCTCCCAAGATAAGGAGTTAGTTAGACGTATAAATTATAAATGCAACCTTCCACACTCATATATGTAATGTTTTACCACTAAGAAATGAATCTATTCTTTTCTCTCTAATATTCTGATATTCTGAGTTAAGATCTCGAAGCATGGTTTAAATCCTCTTCCAAGGAATGAGATGGCCACTCATTCTAAGGAATATGAATGTATATATTTGTGTTTTTATTTTGTAATAATTTTTATTTATTTATTTTTCTATAACTATCATCTTGTTGTGTTGTTCTTCTCTTTGTATTGTAACATTCAATCTGTTGTAAACCTGTAAGTGTTTCATCTAATTTTACTTATTTCCAATTCAGAAATTTCAATTTATGCAAGTGTGTTTTATTCTTGCAAGTGTGATTTCCTTTATGCAAGTGTGTTTACATTTCTACATGTGTGCTTTCAATTTATGCAAGTTTGGATTGTATTTAAGGGATTTGTTTTCCAATATATTCTTCTCTTAATGCATATAGGCTTCGAACACCAACCCGTATTGACATTATTAATGGCAAGGATTGATGACCCCCATCAGTATGCCATCATGCGCAAGATTCTATTATCTACCTTTTGGTTGGAGACTTTTTACAAGGATACTAATAATATGTTAAGGCGTGAGACCATTTTCAGCACCTTAGGAAGCCTAGGGCCAAAGATGAGATTCCTTTAAGGCCTATTACAAGTTTTCAACCTTTTGAGAAATGGGATATTACTTTATAGGTCATATTTCCCCACCCACACATAGGATTGGCGTGTGTTATATGATAACCTATACATATTATATGACATGATGGGTAGAAGCAACACCTATAAAGGATTGTACATCCACTACAACATTGATATTTTTTATGGGAAAACATTATTAGCAGGCATGGTTGGCCACTAAGTATAACAAGTGATAGGGGAACTCATTTCTTAAATGATACAATCAAGATTTGATATGCAGAATTTATGGTGGCACACCACAAGGCTACACCATATCACCCACAGGCCAATGGTACTACTGAAGATTTCAACAAGATTCTTGGACAAACACTGACAAAGATCTGTGATGTTGAAAGGAAATACTGGGATGATAAATTATTTGTTGTAACTTGGGCATATAGGACTACCTACAAGAGATTGAATAAGGCCACACCATTTCAGTTGGTATTTGGCACATAGGCTATATTTCTTATGGATTTCATGTTTCCATCCCTGTGTATTACATGCACAGGAGGAATAGATGATGAATAGGTTGTGGAGGAGTGCATAGATAAAATAATGTAATTAGATGAGTGGTGTGTTATTTCCTGATGGAACCAAAATACTGAAAAAGTGAGACAGAAATCCTAACATGATAGGCACATAAGGACTAAATACATTTGAGGTTAGAAAATCAGTTTTTCTATATGATTCAAATTTTTTGTGAAACCTAGGGAAACACAAATATCATTCGTTGCGACCTTTTGTATTAACAAAGATATTAGAATCAGACACTTGTCAGTTATAGGCAATGGATAGAACTTTATTTCCTAGTTACTTCAATGAGAGTAAGCTAAAGTCCTATTATAAATAAGGATTTTTAGTGTTTGAAAGAAGGAAGTATTTCCATTTAGACTATATTTCCCTTTAATTCATTTACTTTAATGTGTTTCCTTCCATCATTGTTATTACTATCTATTGGGTTCATGCACAGAGGACTATGAATACTTTTAGTGTGGGGTGGATTAGAAAGAAGCGATTGGTGTTATGATTCATATACAGATTGGTGTGTATAGGAAGAAGGTTAAAGGTGCTCATCTTGAAGGTACTTAATTGAATTTGATCATATCAAAAACCACGCATAAAAGGATGAATGCGTAGTGTAACATGAGGTAGTCATCAATAGGGTAAACTACTTGGAATAAGGCGTAGTGTATAGGTACTTTGATGTAGAGAAGTGCGCAAAAGGAGGTCTATGGAAGAGACGTAGTGAGAGTACTAGAAGGTTATGAATGAGGTGTGAAAGATTATGGCGCTAAGCAAGGAAGAGAGAACGAGAAGAATTAATTCCACGGATGGTGGTAGGTGAGGAGAAATTAATGTAGAGAAATTGAGTGAATCTATAACATAGGTGTTTACGATGTTATTTTTTACCTTGCATACTTTGAGTTTGTGAGTTGATAAGGGTGAATAAAATTTTGATGAAGTATGAAGTGTGTGAGCACATAATTAAATAAGAATACCACATGATATTGGGACACAGCTGGGATAAATATCCATTCGAAAAGTGTTTGAGCTAGCAAGGGGTGTGTGCAAAAGGAAATTTTGTGGAGTTAGGGTTTGGAGAAGATAGATTTTTAGCTAGGGCACAAAGTGTTTGAAGTAACAAAGGAGACCATGATTTTCAAGGGTAAGAGGTGGTAAGATATTTGAAGGTTACAAAGCATGTCATCAATTGATAATAGAAAATGGCACCAACGAGAGTTTTGACTGGGGATAAGGAACCCATGATAGAGGAAACACTAGCATAATGGTTCACCGAGACGTAATTATCAAAGGAAGTCATCGAGGGAAGGTCATGGACATCTCATCTGATGAAGTGCAAGATAAGTGACATCAATCAGCACACTAATAAAACCCTTAAGGATAACAAGGAAGACACCATTCTGAAGAAAAACATGAGGACTACATATGGGTAAAGGGTATATGATAAGATGATTTACAAGATGTTGGAGAGTGTTATAGTGATACAACTATACAAATTTCCCTTCATTAGAAATCCAGAGAACTCTTTTACCAGTGGCTTATATTGTGATTCCATGAGGACTACTTCTACTTTGTGGGTAGAAGGATAAGGATTACAACAAATTTTATTGGGAAGGTGACCGGATTGTGTGACTCTAGATTAGAAATTTCCAGTGACCTTTTTGATGATGATTAAGTAGAGGAAATGGTCATCACATTTAAGTATCACAAGGGAGGAATAAATTTTAATTTCAAAAACATAGAAGAACTATCTACAAGGGTAGTTGTGTGCCTAGTCATTTGTAAGCTAGGTACCTCAGAGAGTTGGAAGGAAGTGAAAAATCCTTGGATGTATACTGTGTATAAGATGACAAAAAAAACTTACTACAATATCGCAGGGTACATTGAAGAGAGCATCATGGAGGAATCATGCATTCATATAGACAAAGGTTAGAAGATTATTTTGGGTACTATATTAATCCTTATAGTATTTTTTTAAATCAGTGTACCCAATGGGCCAAAGGAGAACATGTGGGTGTACTCAATGGAGAACTTGTTTCCGGAAAAGAAATTCATGAAGTTCACTTATCAAGGCACTATTTTTGGCACTTACAAATAGTGAATATAAAAATGGTATAGAAGGTTGCGTGATGCATTTGAAGGAGAGTGGAACATCCCACGGGAGTTTCCCAGTGTCTTGGAGAGACAAGTCGATTGTGTATCCTACCAATGTTTTTGTTTGGGCAGGTTATATATGAATACTAGGGAGAAAATACCTTGTTTTAAGTTTCCCTTGGCCTTTACAATAGGTTATTTTAAGTACTTGGTGAATAGGTTTCATAATGTGCATAAGTTATGGTTTGATACGGATAAGGTAGACACAGATATTCACATTCTGTGCAAAACTTATGTCTAGCCCAATAAGAAGGTATATGTGGAAACAATGGAGTGTGATAATATTGATATCACTCCTGAAGTTCTAGTTGTGAGGAAGATAGAGCCCACGCAATTATATTTCTACCCAAGTCTAAGGTTTAAGGATGGAAAGTACATTGTAGTGAGGACTTATCATTTTCAAGTCCTCCTAAGGGAAAACAAATTGTGGGTACGAAGTGGAAGTTTGAAGATAAACCCCTGAGGAAAGAAAAGGAGGACTTAGAGAATATTCTCAAGAAATAAGAATAAGGAGGAAGAGGTCCATTATTTGATACTGGTGCGAGATAGAGCGGAGCGTAAGGTAAAGGTTGTATTAGAGATGGTCGAGGATATTAGAGAAGAAATTTTGGATGCATGTCCACAATATGAAGAAAAGGTATCCAGGACTTTTCCCTCCACACTGCACTATTTACATATTTTCATATATTTGTTGTTGGGAGAGGGAACCAGCGCACATGGCCCGAGTGCATAAGAGATAGTTACTTATAAGGAAAAGGAAGTTGCAGCTGAGAAAGAGAGGACCAAGAAGTAGATTGTGTGTTGGATATTTTAGTATGATTCCATAATCCAAACATTAAAGGATGAATTAGAAATATCAAATTTTGCATTGAGGATATGTGAAGATCCAAATTATATCATCAAGAAAAGGACATTACAAGAAGAGAATGAAGTCCTTATGGAAAATAATAAGAAATCCTTAGGAAGGGAGAAGAGGTTGGAATTACTAGCAGAGAAGTGTGGTACACTTAAAGCAGTAAGGGACCCCCATGATGAACAGAATAAAGGAGTTGGGGAAAGTGATAACATGGAAAATGGATGTAATGAATGGCATGGTATTAGGGTTAGTGAATGTAGTAGGGTGATTGAAGCACATGGGTGAGAATATGGCCCTGGAAGAAATGGAGGTAGTTCTTAGAGACATTCCCGCAGAGGTGAAGAAGGGGCTCAATGATTCAAATGAATTAGAGGATAACATCAAATAAGAGTACCCTGAGCTTCTGTTACCCATTGAAGAATAAGAGCATTGATTATTCAATTATTTATTACATTCTTTTATTCTTTAAGTCATTATCTTTTATTCTTTTGTGGAGAGATAAGATGAGAAACCCTATTTCTGAGGGCACCAATGTATTTAGTGTGGGATAATGTTGGGCTGAAGAAAATTACAAAGTATTAGAGTTCACACAAACAGGTTACGTATGTACGCACAAGTTGTAGTTAACAAGGGCGCACCGAGAAAGACAAGTTTAGGACACAGCCATTTTTTTAGGGCACGGGATAAAAATAGGATGGAGTGAAAATCAAGTAAAATATGATAACAAGAAGACTTATTAGCGAAGGAAGATCTATTTGTGGAACAATTAGAATACCAAGAGACATGCATAGTCTATGCTAGTAATATTATTAAAATATATTTCAATTATAGATTAATCTACTATTAACCACCATGTAGAAGAATGCAGTTGTTGGGGCATGGCTATTTTTACCATGTAGCCCATTTTTAGAATGCATGGGTGATGAAGCTAAATTCCCCACCCCTATAAGTATGTAGTATTCCACTGTTTTGAGACACCATCATGTGAGTTCTGAGTTATAATAGAGTTATGCTACCGGTATGAATTTGTGTGCATGATTCTATGAGATTATTGTGATGTATTCAGCTACTATTTTGTGATGAATTAATACAATGGGTCATTGTGTATGGATATTGGTTGTTTATGTCTCTATTTATGGTCATTAATTATGATATGATCTAATATGATTTCTTATTATTTTTATTTCTAATTTTAGCTCATGGATCTGATTATCATGATGGAATATACACTTTGATTATGGTTACTATGGGTATGCATGCTAACATCTTGACAAGATAGTATAAGAGAGGGACCTAGTAATGTCACGTGCTTTGAGTGAGCATCCAGATCTCTCTGAATGAAGTTCCAGTGAACCTAGGCATTGAGTGGGAAAATAAGACTACACTCCTAAGTGCTCACCTGAGGTGCTTGTTGTTCACAACTCCTATTGGTTAGGTTTTAGGTTTGTATAAACGTAAATATATCTTAAACAATGCGTTCACCATCCATTCAACTAGACTAGTAGTTCTAGTGAGAAAATTTCCTAACAAAATCATGCATACAATTTAACATAAATAATTAAAGGTAAATATCATTATAAGTTACAAACAACACAATATTTATCAAGTGCATTTAATAAAAAATCATATTCAATTGTAGAGTTTTTTTACAAATGTACTTGTTCATTATGATAACATAGTAATGTTATTCCTCTACATAAATTATAGTGGGCTTCATGTCACCCTATACAGACTACAATACCATTTATAATTAGCTTAGTTACCACTAAAAAACTATAAGAGCTCGCATATACGCACCACTAATTTCCAAAGACATTCATTTCTAACTTTATCATCAAAGCTCCGCTTAGGCGGTGTCATGATTCTCTCTACAATCTTTGCTAACATTATCGACCATGATTTTTGTCAACAATGGCATGCCCTAAATGTTCTTTTTGTAGACACATAAATTAGAAATTAGGTACTTGGCACTATTGATTTGGCTTATATCCCTTAGTCATGAATTGCATGTACAAACAAATCTTGAATTCATTATCTTATTATTCCTCAAGGATTGAAAACACTTCATAATTTTTTCTCTATTGTTTAGACACTACACGACTAATGTAAGTACTCATGAATATCCTAAACCTCCTACTAGGAATTTATAGATTTTCACTTCTATTGTTTATCCATCTTGGACACTTTCATCCAATTTCATATAAAAGTGTTATTTTTTTTGTCCACTTCTTAAGGGTAGTGTCTATAAAGCCCAAACGATCACCAAATAGTGGTTTCTTATGTTTATATTATTTCCCTATCTTAGGTTTATCTTAATGCACCATTTTTTTTCTTAGAATGGTATAAAATAAATTCTAACACTCTCATTTACTCACTTACTAAGCTCATATTTGGAAAATTGCAAGGTGTACTATGTACTATTCCAAGATTATTCCAAGCTAGAACAAAAGCAACTCAAATCCAAATCATGCATTTTCAATTATATAAAGGTCAAGGTAATTGAAGGGGATCTAATCTATCAAATATCTAGCTACAAGCACTCTTCTTTAACATGATATAAAATATGCACAAAGGGTAATTTTTAACCATACCTAATTATCCTGCTTTTTGTGTTGAGGCATGAGGGAAAACATAAAGGGATTGTTATCTAAATTTGAATACATAATTGCATATACTATAGGAGAAATACATAGAGTTTGAACCCCTCATTTGGATAATGTTATGTGATGCTTTGTTAAAATAAAAAAGGATATTTTTCTGCCAGGGGTAGTCTATATCAACTACATACAAAACCATTTTTGTTATATAATCATGTACTCAAGTGCTACTGCAAGATATTAGGGATTTGATCATTACAAGTGCATGCATGATTATTCTGAAGTAAGAGAAACTGTAAGAATGCCTTATAAAAAGATCAAAAATTACCCTAATCAAAATGGAAATACAAAAAAAATATATAGATACTAGAGTGAAACATGGCATAAGTGTTGAATGTTAGTGTCAAAATGTGATGCTAGTGTTTAGGAGGGTTTCAAAGCTCAATTCCATAGATGAAGCAATTTAAGAGCCATAAAATCCTATTTGACTTGATTCCAAATCTAGATCACTTTGTGAAACATTAGAAAATCTAATTCACTTCATCCTTTTCTATTTTATTATATTTTATCAAGTGTCCTAATTGAATTTCATTATTTATTACATTTGCATGTACTATTAGATATGAATGTTTAGGCATTTATTTATAGTATTTAATCATGCATTGGTTTCAAGTTGAAATTGTTGATAACGTATCATTACATGGGGAGAGAATTACATACAAAGAGAATTCAAATTTCTTTAGGTGGGAAGCCTAGTGCTCCATAATGATACCAAAGTGGAGAAGAAGAACAATCACTTTGCGGGAATCAGGGGATACGGCCCCAAGTTAGGTCAAAAATAAATTAGATGGTCAGAAGCATGTGGGTGAAGAATGTAATTGGAAAAAGCTATATTTATCAACCCCAACCAATCTAGAGTTTAATCTAGTTAAGGATCAAGATAACTTGTGTCTTAGCATACTCAATAAATTTTGCAATATGCTAACTCAAAAATGGAGAATACACTAATCGATAAGTTTTGCGGAAGAATCCTAATATTTATCTTTTTAGAGAATGGTCCAATTAAATGGAAACTGAGAGGTAACATGGAAATAGTTGTGTAATTTAATGTATATTTCATGATCAATCTATTAATAGAGAAAACTATTCAAAAATATGTTGGTGGTCATTGGTTTCTTAGAAGATTCAACCTATTTCTGCATAAATAGAAACCTAGCTTTGACCCAAAAAATTATTGTCTGAAAGAGGCACCTATATGGGTCAAACTTTTGGGTCTCCCCATGAAGTATTTGGAGGAGGATATCATAATAGGTATAGTTAAAGGAATAGTTCAACTTATAGCCTATGAGTGAGTTACTAATTCTAGATCAAAATTGATCGATGTCATATTTTGTGTCAATGTTCAATATGGGAAAATCCTACATGTTTCCATTACCCTTAAATCCAAATTTAGGGAATGGAACCATAGGATTAAATATGAGTGAACCCTGGTGATATGTCCAAAATGCAAAAACATCATCCATAAAGCAAGGAACTATGAGGAAAATAAGAAAAATAGAAAATATTGGAAGCATTAATACTTAACCTATCGAATAAGAAAAGGATGGTCAAGTATCTAACCACGAAGAGAGGGAGGACCTGACACAAACAAAGGACAAAGAAAACAATAAGAAGGAAAGATATTTGGGAGAAGAACACAGTATAAACAATAAAAAATAAGACCTAGATAGAAACTTATCATAAGGTATCTCTCTCAACTATAATATAAAGAGGAAATATCCAAGTACAATCCCAAGAATAGAGACAAGCCTATCAAAATACTAGTATCATAATATAAATTAAAAAACAAAGATGAAGATGAAACCCAAGCAATAAGAAATAAAGACTTGCACATGGATATATGGGAAATATATGGGGAGGGCTAAATATCAGTGAAAAAAATTGATAGAGATATGGTTTTTTTCACCCTTTTTATATTTTATTAGGGTTTTTACACTATAATCAAATAAGGAAAGAAATAGAAGCTATAGGGGGTTATCTTGATTAATTAATTTCCAACATTAACCATTTTATATCATAATAATGCATTAATAATTCTCACAAATGTACATGATACAACACAAGTTCGTAAATACATGGGATTGAATACACTTAGCTTATTATATATGATTTTAGGTAAATATGGGTGACTTAGATGATGAATCAAGGGTATTTATAGCTAAGAATGCTTTAAAACTAGAACTGTAACTTCAAAATATCCATGGGTAGGACTGTACAATAGGGATAGGAATGTTTGTATGGTCTTAAAATATTTATGCAAAACAAACATTAGTTGGGTTATGGGAACCATCGTGCACCAATAATATTGGCACTACTCACAATAGGCCTCAAACCGTACATTTTTCTCCACCTATCATGTGATATATAGTTATAGTGCAATCATATTTGACATCCTTTCTTTGAAAAATATTGACTTGAGTTTCCCTCTTGCAAATATACTTGAGTGAGTGAATTTGAGTGTTTGCAAATGTGGGAAGTAGTCCCTTAGAGCTACTAGTAAGATTCAAACTTGAAGATGGTGTTGCCTTAATTAATATGCAAAGGTATTTTCAGAGTGTAGGGATCTTGTGTACTTTTTCTTCTAGCTTTTGTAATAGGATTCCATAAGAGTGTTATACAATTAATGAGGTGTGTTTCACTTGTTTATATATACTTCCGAATGTGATTTAAGTTATAAAGGCTGACTGAGGAGGAGTAAGTGACCCAAAGAATAATTTTCAACTAAAATTTTAGGACCAAAGTGAACAAGGTTCAAATTCGTACACTAGGGTCAGGACAGTACGAATGTTCTTACCCCTACTATACATTTTTGACCTAGGAGGGATAATATGAAGTGTGAAGTTTGGAAGTAGAAAAATGGAGTTTCTTATTGGGCTTCATACATTCAATTCATAGATACTATCAATATATGAGTGTGTGATAAAGTAAGCTAGACAAGAGACCAAGAGATGTACTAGATGAGAATGGGTAAAGTGCACTTATTTGAGCAAGAGAGAAATGTCAAGACTAGTAGTGTCAAAGAATAGAATTACCAAATGTGAGTGTCTACATAGGGAATGAATGGAAAGTGTATGTTCTAAGAGAACTAACCATAATTAGACACAAAAAATAAATACCTTTGAAGAATCACATAATGTAACTACAAGGAAAACAAGGAATAACAAAAAAGGAAAATCTAGGAACCAAAAAAACTAAAGGAAAATCATTTAGTCAAGAAGTAGGGATAAGGAAATTGTTAAAGCTCTAGCGAAGGGAACACAAACACATTTGGAACTAGGTAAGGGCCTATATTACACTAAACATTAAAAATTAATGTAGTATCATTGAATATAATATGGTTGAATACACCAATTAGACATAGAGTGATTAAGTATCTAAGGAAAAAAAACAATCCTGATGTAGTTTTGCTTCAAGAAACTAAAATTAATGTTGATAGGGTTATGGTTGTAAAAAATGGAAGGAAGATTCAAGGGTGGGTAACATTACTATAGGGGAATCCAAGGAGATTATGAACCTTTTGAACCCAAAAGTCTTGGAAGGAGACTTATTGTTCCAAACTGTTAATTATGTGGATGTATTGTTTAGGGAAGTTAAATATGAAAAGAAATGGATTTTTTCCAACATATGTGATTTCAAATCCCACAATGGTAAAAATAGATCGTGGTAGGAATTAATACTCTTTAGAGAAGAATGCAAATATTTGGATTGGATACTCATTGGAGACTTTAATACACCTCCATCACTAAGCAAGGAGAAAGGGGGACTTCAAGATTTCACAAATAATATGGAGGAACTAGTAGGGTTCTTATCAAATATGATTTTTATGGATTATGATCTTAAGGGATCAAAGTACATATGGAAAAATCATAGGTTGGGGAACATTTATCCAAATTAAGTAGATAGATGTCTTGTTTCAGCTAATTTGTTGTATAATTTTAATGGGGGATTGGATCTAAGAAAAATCAAGGAAATGAATACGACCTTGATTGCTAAATTAGGATGGACAATGATGAAGGAGAACATTATGTGGGCTATAATTTTAAAGTCTAAGTACATGAAAAACAAAGAATTGGAATACTTGCTCATTCAAAATGAGTTCCCCTCAGGGTCTACTATTTGGAATAACTTTTTCAAGATTAGAAATATCCTCAGAAGGGGGAGTAGGTGGAATATAGACAATGACAAAAATGTCTTCTTTTGGAATGATTCTTAGCTCTAAGTACTTATATCCAATGGCTTGAGATTAGTTATTTATTCAAAAGGACTATTTTGGGGAAGGTTAAAGACTATTGGTTTAGAAATGAGGTGAGATGGGGATGGAAACTGTAACACCATTTATAGTTGTTATTTTCCTCCTTTACATTTAAAGTGTTGACATGTGATTTTCCTTATAAAGATATGTTCTTTTGATTTTTGGAGATCATGCTTGATATGGATAAATCATATTCTGTTCTTAAGATCCTTTGACTGAATTGGAATGGCTTCCTTGAATCCATTTTTCACTTCTTGTAGGTGAGTTGTAATCTGGTTTAAGAATTGTAAACTTATATATTAATCTGACTCATCCTTGGATCAATTTTAGTGATCCAAGGAATATTTTAAAATCTGCTCTATTGAACAAATGGTAAATCAACATTCCATGAATTGAAAGATGTATGAATGAACTATGATTTATTACAAGTTCTTTGATTTTTGTGTGAATGTGTTTCTATTCAGTCATATGTTGTGTTTGGATCTTTTCAGTTCGATCATGGCAGGACAATGCTGACGCAAATGAACTATAGCCTATTCATAACATAGGAAACATCTTGGTTCCTAAAACTAAAGGGACTGTCCTACAGAATCTTAAGCTAGGTAAGAATATACATAATTACTACCTAGCTATGTTAATTAATTGAATTTTATCCTAACTTAAGCTTTTTGCTAAAGGATTAATGGAGAGGTTACTAGGTTATTTAAATTACCCTAAAACCTAATGTTATATGGTTATGTGATGATCTAACCTAATGCCTATAAACTATTGTGTTGGAATTAATCTAACCTATGTGAAAACTACCTAAGGTGGTAATTTATTGATTGGGTTATATCTTAAGGTTACATATCCTAAGCTAACCTAAGATCTAACCTAAGTAATTATTTCTACCCTAAACTAGTGGGCATGAAGGGGGAATTGGTGGTCGCATGTATCATAGGTGATGGTTCCAAGGTATTTAAGTTGTTGATAAGGTTTTAAAAGCATACGTACTACCAGTTGTGGTAGGGGCTAGTTGACTTGGTGGAGGCTTATGTGGAAACTTCACTAAAAATGGAGTTACATGTTAATTTTTATTTGGCATTCGCCAAACTTGGAATGCGGTGGTAAGGAAGGATAGGCAGGAAAATAGGAATTAATGGAATTTATGGTTTTCATTTTTTGTGCTTAAACCATTTTGGTAAGCATGCAAACAGGTTTTTATGGGGTCATTTCACGATTTTCACTCTGCATGCTCTCTATTTTTTCGAACTAGTAGATAGAACTACACTTAATGGCTATTTTTGAGATTTTTGACCTATTTTTGGTTCGTGGGATATATAGGAGGTAGTGTGGAAAAAAAAGGTGGTTGTTTGATCTTTCGTGGTGAAGAGGAGAAGTTGTGAGCTCGGCTGGAGGTTCTCTTTGATTTGGCCGAAGTGCTATCAGGAATGATAGGCTCTAATCTTTAAGATCTCTTGCTTTCTTATTAATGTTTCATTAAAATGATTCTGCTCTTTTGAGATTCTTGGATTACATATCTTATCTGGCTATTTGCATGATGGGTTTATTAAATCTTGTGATATTGGTTTTGAATCCTTGGTAAATGATGTTCTGTTTAGAACTTACCATGAGTTATTATTTAAAAAAACATGCAATACGTATTTCTGTAACTTGGCTTTTTCATTCTGGAACAGATAATGGAAGTATTTTGTTTAAATAATCTTCGTTGTTATTTAGATATGGTTTAGAGTTTTTGAGAACCTTGGATTATATCTAATATTTTTGGATTTTGTGTTTTGTTTGATCGTGATCTTGTGTTGAGCTTGTGTTTTAATAGAGCTTGTATTCAAGCTCATATTTGGTTTGGAACTTGGTTCTGGTTTTGTGTTTGTTGATAACTGTTGATGGAGGTTCTAGTTGTTCTGAACCAGTGTTAGAATCTTGGATATCCCTCGACTGTTGTTAAAGTCTATATATAGCTCAGTTCTTGTGTTTTATTTCCTTATGATAACCTGGACTATTAATTCCAGTTCATAATGTACACGGTACTTGTATTTTATTACTCGTGTTTGGGGCTCAAACTTTGGTGAGAAACTTGAGTTTCGTTGGGGGATAATATTTGGCTTCGCATTTTGATAGGAATTGGTGTTGGATCCTCTTGTTATTCTAAACTAGTGTTGAAATCTTGGGTAACTTGGTACTGTTGTTGAAGCCATATGGGGCTCTGTACTCATGCTTTACTCTTGTGGTATTTTGGACTGTTAATGGAAGTTCATGATTTCACCACACTCTTATCTTGTTATTTATTTGATTCTGAACTCTCGTTGGAAACTTGTGTTTTGTTTGAGATAGGTATCTGACTCCTTGTTTTAAATATGAACTGTTAATGGATATTTGTATCTTATACTTCCTCATATTAAGATATTATGCATATCTGAGCTCATATTGAGTTTTTGTAATTCGACACTGTACATGAAATTTAGTACTTAGTGTTTGGAAATAGTAGCAGGAACGATGTGTCGGTTTTATCCTGGTATGTTGAGTTTTCTTTGTTAATGATTTAAACTTGGATGGGAACTTGTTGTTTCCTTGAACCATGAATAATTACTTGGGTATTCATGTACCTTTGTCAGAAGCTTGTGTTCATCATTGTGATCGGATTTTGTACTTTCGAGCGAGCTGGTATTATTATCGACACGTTCGATTTGGTTTGGTATTTGAATTGAGTTTTCTTAACTTCTTAAAGAGTTTAAAACTCAAAACTTTTCTAATCGAACTACTTACTCAAGGAAATCTATGAGAGTAGATTATATCGAGCTGTTAAATATCCTTGGGGATTTAACTAGAAGCATTTTCTAAGAATAATGGGATTTCAGTCTGAGTTTTTTGATACTTCTAATCATGTTTAACTTATTGATCGATTATTTTTATATCTCTTGTGGGTTATAGTAAATATACCTTGTGTCTTTATAAATTCAAGGAATTTGATTCATTTAGAACAGACCGTGTTTTAGGGATTTTATTTTTATTTCATTCTGGATATGGAATTGAAACTCGTGTTCATTAAAAGTAAAGAAGTGTGAGGAATATGACAGTGTGCTTTCTTAATACTGGATAGATCATTGGTTGAACTTTTATGTTTTGATTCTCTTTTTATATAGAGATTTCTTTATGAGTTGTTTGGTCCTCCTTTACCCAATCATTTGTAGAAATGATGTTGGAAGAGATTTTATTATTCAGTTTTATTGAGATGGAAATGCCAGTTTGTTTGGCAGACTGTTGTTTGAAAAGACTTTACTTGTTTGGTTTGAGATGAGTAAGTTTGTCTCTTGCACTCTATCTTTTTAATAATTCTCCTTGGATGAACTTGAGTAGAGATTAACTCCTGTATGAGTCTACCTTGATTTTTGAATGTTATTTCTGATCTTTAAAATTTAACTTCCATATGTGCAAGTAGATTTAAACTTACATGTAGAACGATTGATTCTCAATTCATTCTTGGATTAAAATGAAATTTTGTTCTGATGAATATCTTAAATGTTAAATTTTAAGGTAGTTGTCTTTTACAAGAAAAAATTAAATCACATTTTGAATCTGTTATGTTTCTCGAATGTTTTGTGTTTGGGCATAGTTGTAATGGTTCTTCTTCTTATTTTTCTCAGGAGCTAGATGAATCATCCTAGGTAGAACCATGATTTAAATCCTTCTTTTGGCTTGAAGCAAAGATAAATGTTGTATTCTTTTATGAAATATTGGGAACAATGAGATGTTATGATCTATTTTTTTACGAAGGATAATTGATAGAATCAATTAGACTCTATTTTGTAAGGTTGATATGGTGGTTTATATTTTGTCCTTCTCTTGAAAGTTAATTCAATTGGTTAAAGTGTACTTATTTTCCGTTGCTTTTGATATATTGATTTCGTAATGTAATAGTTGTCTCATTAAAGCAGAGTTGTTTTAATGGAACAATTATTAGAATGCACTTCTTTTTAAGCCTTATTGCTTATCTGCGCAGTTCTTTAAACTGACCCATGCTAGCAATTTTTATATATGGACTTCGTAAGTGAAAAGGAAAGCAAAAATTTGTGTGATGCATTGGCTGATTTAAGTCTGATTTTTGTGAAGAAATCTGAATCGTTCTTGAGATTGTATTGAAAAAGAAAAAGTAGTATTCTTTTGTAATGAAGGCAATTGTCTTGTAGCATACCTAAATGTATAAGTTTTAGAGATGAATTAAATGTCAAGAATTTATTTATAGTGGGTGTGTAAATTATCTTGTACTTTCATTACATAGATGGAATCTTATCTTGTTGTTATACTCCATATTAGGTATATGCTGAATGGGGTATTCTTAGATAAGTTTGACAGTGGGAATTGGACTAATCTCCCTAAATAGGATGCAGCTTCTTAAGTTTCAGAATTTGATGTCATAACTAAACAATTCAATATAGTAATATGATATGGAATGAACATTCAGTAATAACTATTGAATTTGTAAATGATTTATAGGGGTGCTAGACCCTATCACTTAATCATGTAAAGGAAGGTCCTTCCTCTATCTTGAGAATGAAAATAAAATGAAAGACATGATTCCTAATCATTAGACTTCATTTAATAAAGTCTACTTAATTACACCCTAGATGGTTGTTACACTTCCTTGAATGGTTAAGTCACAATAAATGGAACTTATGATGTTGATATGCTGTTATGGTTGACGGCTTGTTAAGTCCATTTAATAACATTAAAGGCAATCTTAAGCTAAGAAATTTCTTTAACAATCCATTGAATCTATTGTAGAGAAGAACTTAAGGAGTGTTGGATTAGGGTTAGGAAAGGTTGCTAAAATCTGTTTTTAATAATCCAAATTAATTAAATTTATATTAAATTCCTTGAGGTATGTACATCTCGATGAGGTTGTTCTGTAGGATGCTGGCACATGCCAACTGCAGAGCTATACCTTCAGGAAGATTAGGATCTTCTCAAGGTTACAGTGATGCAGTCAACATGTGGCAACGCCCTTATACATTGATCATCTAGATCTACACACATGGGACTTGATATTAGTTTCTCTCTAGGTCTGGTTAGTAACAGGTTTAAGATATGGGGTAGCCCTCTAAAACTCAAGATACCTTGGCACATAGGGTTGACTTGGGTTGACCCAGTATGCCAACTTACCCTAAGTCTTAGTGAGCCTCCCCCTATCATAACATATGTTGTTAACTCGAACTAGGGTTAAAGTTTGGGCAAGTGGACTGATGGAAGTCAGTAAAGGACATTCTAGATAACAATAGAGTGGGGTGAAGGATGTATTCCAGATTGATGAGTATGTCATCAAGGAATAGTAATACAAATAGTATGTTAGAAATATTTGGCCAAAGTATCGGAAGTTGTTAATTACGTTGTCATATGTCACCTAGTCTAAGGTTCATGATACAGATGAATATTGGTAACAAATATTCAGATAGGATCCTTCGACAGATCACTCAATATCCTGAGTAGGGAAAGAAAACCAAGTATACGGAAAAGTAATCAATACTTAATGTTAAACATGAATAGATCGGTAGCACACCGAGTCATTACAACTGCATATGGTTATCTGTTATATGAATGGTTGATAAATAATGTGTGTTCTAAATTATAAATTTATAACAGAGAACATTATTTATAAAAAAAATTCCCTTGTTTCTAAAGTCTTAAAATGGGAATGTTACAGAAACTAATACAAATGGAAACATCAAGCCCTAAAGAGGCTAGTAATTTGGTTTCCCTCAATCACAAAATTGTCAATGTCTATATCTTTTCTTTTCCAAGTGAGGATGAGTTGGTGTGGTCTACCACAGAAGATAGTAATTATAATGTTAATTTAGGTTATTTGGCAATGGTAGATTTTTGGGAGGTTGGATTCCTTTGGATTTTACTATGGGATAAAAATCTAACCCCCAAAGTTAATATTTTTTCTATCTCATGGCTCAAAAAATACTTATGATTGACAACTTCATGAAAATAGGCTTATCCATCCCCAATTGATGTTTCCTTTATGAGAATGAAAGTGAATATATTAGACACCTTTTTATGTAGCTCCCTTTTATTGTTAATATTTTTAGAAAAATCATTTTGATGTCTGATTTATTATGGGCTATGTCTGAGTCTATATTCTAGTATATTATTTACTATTCCCCTCCCTTCTTCTCTCCATCACTCAAACAACTATGGAGATTAATTCTACCCCACATGTTTTGGGGGATATGGAAGGAGAGAAACATAAGAATTTTTATAGTGTTACAAAAACCACATGAGTGATAATCATAGCAATTAAATAAAATATCTGACCACGAGAGGGGTTTAAAGTTTTCAAAAATAAATAACCCTGATATAAAAAGTGGAATATTATCATAAATCAAGAAGAATATGGTAAATAAGACCAATATAGGTTTATTGTGGTGGATCATGTTGGTACCCAAATTTGTTCTCCTTTTCATTCTGAGCAGCATTAGAGATATGGCATGAATCTTGAAGTCAGATAGATCATGATGTGTTCCATTTTGTAGATGGGGATGTGATCTAACTGGTACTTAGATTTGTGGAGAGATGGATAGCACTCAAATAGGACTTGATCTTGTCCTAACTGTTTTAGGTTGTTCCTTTCAACCAAGGTAAGAGGACCTACTTTGTAACCCTTGAATGGTGAACGAGATGAATATATCCCTCAATATGTGCAAATAGTATTGAAAGGGCCTTGGGAAAATATGATCAACACTCCAAATCTTACTTTCACAAGTTGTCACTCCTAGATTATGGAGATATTTTCAATGCAAGGCAAGGGTTACTGAAGAAATTGTATGATCTTGATTTGCTTTGTACATTTTTATAGATGGATTATATTCTTTTGTTGACACACAATGCAATGCAGGGGTAGTATGGGGTAGGATTTATTATTTTGAATGAATTTTTGTGGGAGATTTTAGACAAGACTAACCAAAATCTTCCAAATTATTTGAGGACCTTTGCAAGAAATTTGTAACACCTAAATAACAAATGCTTCAAAGGGGTTAAGGTACTCCTTCAACCAGGATATGTGCACCAAATGGAGGCCTAGATCTGCACTCTTCCACACAATCTTTGACAACTTGCAACATAAGCTTGAAGTAGATGAACCAACAAAGCATCCAGAAATGTCTATTTTATCATGACCTAAGGTGCACCCAAAGGTTTACAAACAACCTCTAAATTCAAGGAAGGTAAAGTGATTTTAAATTTGTTTATCTCTTTATCAGATGAAATCTCTTCTGAATGTGAGATTTAAAATGCCACTAAACTATCAACAAGAAATGAGACCATGTATGATCAAGAGAGATTCCAAACACAAGACTACAACAGGAGCAAGAAATACAAATTGAAAACATTCTGAAACATAAGTGCATGCAAATTTTGCCAAGAGACAACAAAAAAATATTCTAGAATGACCAAATTTATCAACAAGGGAATGTTATAAAAAACAATCTCAAAGCTTGTTGATGGTTTTACAACTAAAACCAACTTAATATGATACAAATCTGATGCAAAAAAGGAATTAGAAATGGTTCTCAGGCGGTTTCTCAGAGAATGGGATTTTTCCCAGATTTTCCCGTGAAATTCTAAGTTTCTTGAATTTTTGCATGTCTCAAAACATTCATTATATAAATTTTAATTACATTTGATCCTTCTTTCCCAAGAAAATAATATGCCTAGCATCAAGTTTGTTAAAAAATTCCAACATGATTCGCAGATAGGGACATTTAACAGAACACATCCAAAAAGTTGCCAGTTGTCTCAAAAGAGATAAATCATTACAAATCCTTCATCATTATCCATTGTGGAGGCACGTTTTTCATTCTCCAAGCATGCAGACCCCTTTCATTTCATTATTTCATCCTTATCCCTTTCAAATTTTTACTCTGTAACTTTGGATTTGATCTTTCATGTGTTTGCTCGAGCCTGAGTAAAAATTAATTTGAAAAATGCCCTAGATCTGTAAGTTAAAATTTAAAATTGATCCCATTGATCCTTGAAGGAAAAAACAACATGAATTTGCTAAAAATTTGATGAAAAATAATGCAAAATTTACATCTCCAAGCTTCATGTAGCAAAAATGGCGGCCAAAAATGAAAATGTACAGCTACCGTTGATTTTCCCTTTTTTCCTTCAATATGGGCCCTCCACATGTCAAAATGCAATTGGGATTGGATTTGGGATGACTTTTTGACCTTTTAACATTTTTGGAAAAATGTAAAATTTTGACTTTTTTCTCCGCCCCTCCGCCCTTGAAATTTGGTGCTGACATACGGCATATGGTGGGTCCCATTGAAATCACACTTCAATTCTGCACATTTCCACCCTTTTTGGAATTTTGGAAAAATTTCACTTTTCTCCTCACGGACCCACACCTCTGATTTTGTCCTTAACACGTGTCCACCTCTCTATCACTAAGAATCCATGGGCTTATTTCATGTTTTTCCCCCTTTCTTCGCCAAAGGAAAATGTCCAACTTTACCTCTGTGGGCCCGTGCCTCTGGTTCCTTCCTTGCCACATGTCGGTCGTTGGTTCATCGCAGAGCCACACCTCAAATTTCCACACTAAGTCTTTTTGCAAAATGGAAAAAAAATCCCCGTTACCTCTAATGGCCGGCACTTCCTTCTATGCCCACCACGTGTCTCCTTCTACTTCATTTGGACCTGTGGCTTAATTTTTTTCTCTAAGTCCTTTTTACAGAAAAGGGCACCATTTCACTTTTTCCCCCACTAGGCCACTGACCCACACTCTCCTCTGCACCTGCCAAATGTCCACCCCTTGCTCCATTGCAGACCTGCATCCCTTTCCTCACCCTTTCTCCCTTTTCACCAAAAAAGGAAAAAAATGCCTAAGTTCCCCACCCGCCTTCCATTTTGCCTTTGCATTAGAGAGTGACACATGTCCCTCCTCTAGGACCTATGGGGTTGTGGGAAACATTTGTGAAATTTTTGAAAAGCCAAAAAACGTTAAGTTTTTATAGAAAACACGTTGATCCTTGTCCAACCAAAAGTGGCACGTATGAGGGGAGGCCTGAGCTTAATTTTGACGGGAAAATGACACCCATATGACTGTCGAAAAAACACAAAATTTTCCCGCGACCTCCAAAATCAATTTTTTCTTCGTGTGTGAAGGATTTTTTGGTCAAAAGACATATGGGAAATGATTTTAAGCAATTTTCGACCATGAGGAAGGATTTTTTAGGGAAAATAAGTACAAAACAAGAAAATTTGAGCTCTAAAGGCCGGGAAAGAAGGAAAAAATGACAGAGGCCCGTGGATTTGAAAAACTAGGGCATAAAACAGGGCATGCATGTATTTTTCCTTCAAAATGGGGCAAAATAATAAGTTTGTGAGCTTTTCAAAGCATCCAATCTGGAGAAAAAAGTTTCCAGACCACCAAAATCAAAGAAAAAATATTTTTTGAGCACGTATAACACAGGGGAAAGATGTGAAAATAACAGAGGATCAAAATGGGCACCAACAGATCGTAACCTAAGAGGGTTGGTTCAAACTCAATTTCAATGTGGCCTCAAAGGAAACTATACACACCCAAATTTGCACGTGCTACATTGTCAAAAATGGTTCAAAAGTTAGTAATGATGATTCATGTTTTTTCTAAAGGTGTTTGAGCCCCTTTATCTCTTTTTAGTATATATTTGTATCTTAGATTGTCTTACTTATCCATTTCCTAATTTTTCATAGCTTTCTACATTACTTTTACTTTAGTTTTTCCCTTTAGTTACAAAACCGCTACCTTACCTAGGTGGCAGCTGCACAACCGTTGCCTTGTTTTGGCTATGGTTGCACAACCACCACCCTACTTGGGTGGTGGTCGCGTAACCATTACCCTTTGTAGAGAGGAAGTTTTGTTCAAATTTTCTAAAACTTTCCATGCATTAATTAGACACGTGTTAGTCCAATTCAATTCACTTTTAGCACATGTTTTTGGGTCGATTGAGCTGATTTTAAGCTTGATTGATTCATGCCAACCTCCTCTTCCAATTATAAATGTTGAATGAGTGTTTAACTTCCCCTCCACATTGTGATGTGGCACCCTATGGATGTTAAGTGTGTTAGAGCACTACCTAGCCAGCCTTATATAAAACCAACACTTCTTCTAAAGCAAATGGCTAGAGATTTTTATTGCATTTACGATGTTACTACTGAAATATTGCTAAAGACCACACAACCAAACACTATTATCTTGCGTTGTTATTCCTCTACTTGCATTAATACCAAACTACTTACAAGCCAACATTGCTCCACCACCTTCTTCTTGTTTCCTCTGCATTCCTAGTTCTCTGGACTCACGTGGACACAAAAGATTGGAAAATATAACTAAGGGGAAACAAAGTGATACCATGACTGAAATTTCCTCAACACTACAATTTCCTGGTTGGGGCTGTTATTGAGTTTATTTATTTCTTCATTTCTTTACTTCTGAATATGTACGCACATTTATCTACTAAAGTAGAAAAATTCATTTCCATATCAATCATTACAAATAGATAAATCATTTTCAATAGATTTCATTTCTTCTATAAAAGCTTTTGGTGATAGATCCTTCCATGTTTATCCCTATGGGTTTGTGAAGAAATAATATCTCAAGGAAGGCTTTCTGTATCATTTTAGACAATTGCAACTTCATTCAAATTTTGGTCTCCATTAAATCTTCTCATATTCTACCTGAGAAGTTGTAGGGGAAGAAAATATGATCATAAGCTTTAATTCTTCCAGTGTCTCTGTGGTAGGCAAAGGATTTAAAAATCCACAATTACAGATTGAAAAAATATTTTAATTAATTAGGATAGATTAAATATACTGTTGCACAGATAAATAGTTACATATGACTATTTATTTGTATAGGATTTGGTAATTAGAATTAGAGGCAATTTATTTCTTCATTTCTTCGTTTTCCTCTATTAATTCCAGAAAGCTCAGAAAATACAAAAATATTAGTTTAAATTAGATTAGATTGTTCTTTATTTCTTTATTTCTTCTATATTAGAAAATTAAAAAAACATAGTTAGATTTTATTTATTTAGATTAGCCTGTTATTTTCTTTTGTATATTAAATTTCACAAATGCACACATGACCATTTCTGAACCACAACAAGAGAGAGTTTATGGTTGTGATCCCAGGGTCCCCTAACCAAATGGGCCTGAATAACTCACAAATTTAGATACCGGATTAGGTGCACTTAGTATTTAGAACATCCCCACATCCACCAGATATTGTCAGACATCTGAACGTCCTGAACAAAGATTTTTACAGAGATTTCACATTCTAAACTGAACCAGATCACCGTGCATAGATCTAGAAGAACTATGCCTCTCTTGTTTATTCCATGACCTTTTTGAGACATCATTATGAGGCACCCTCCAGTCACTTTCCATGCATTATGCAATCGGTCGAATGAGTTTCACACATAGACATTGACATACTTTTGTGTGTGTGTATAATCCTTTATCATTCCATTGCACCAGTTCAAGTTAGAGAGGATTTCATTTCCCTTGAGGAGCACATACCTTTGGTTCCTATGGAGGAAATTAGGTTACCATGATAACCTGTTTATCAAATACAAACCTATTTCCGCTTCATATAGTCATCCAATCATTCTATATAGGTTTTCTTGGCATGACCTCAAGAGGTCGAGTGCGAATGAAGGTCACGTGTTGATTTTTGGTCGTATAAATGGTGAACCCAACGTGAAGAGCTAGTCTCTTTTAATTTCCATAGTCTTAACTTATTCCATCCATCTTCCTCCTCTCCCATTATTCTACAAGTATTCACATACCCATATAATATGTTGGGACAAGAATACAGATGACCCATTTTGGGTCTTGAGGCATATTACTACCAAATGGGTTTGCAACAGTCACCCTCACTATATAGGTGGGCTGATAACTACTCAACTAATATCCCTTTACCTCACACTCCTCCTCCTCAAGGGACCAATAATGGTTCATTGGTCATGATCAAGGAGATTGATCAACCTATACACAAGCAAAAGCCTGAACTCTCCAATTCTAACAACATGACGTTCACTAGAGAGTCAGGATCCAATCCTTGGATTTTGTTCAGACCAAAAAATACTATGCAGTCTGATTCACTCCCATTTTTAGATGAGGTATACCTAGTGCACTACACCTGAAGCAAGCAATGCTTAAAAAACATAAACTAGTCCCTGGACCAGATACAATAACACATTGATGTTCTTCTCCAAAATGACTCTGCTACCCCTCCTCCTACAAAAAACACATCCAAATAGGGATGGCCTCCCAAAGATCAAGTTATAGTAGGACATCATGTAAATTTTCCCCCCCAACTAGGCTCAAAACACACCCAAGTTAAACATGACATCATCTAAGGGTGATGTAATTTCAACATTGGGAAATAGGGTTAGAGAATTAGAGCTTTGTCATCCCTCCCAAGCTACATCTTTCACACGGTAGGGTAAAATTCCCCAAAATGCACAAAAAATTGGCCATGCACCCTCAACACTACCACCACCTTTAGTTTAAATGGGTGTTCCTTGCCCTAAAGATCTCCTCACTGGATCAGGAACATTAGGCATGCCCCCTCACACCTTGTATGGATACCCTCAATAGGAACCATCCAAAAGTATGTTCTCGAATGTTTTCCCAACTGAAAATGTGATGTTCCCTTACTTTTTTCCTCCTACTTCGTACCTGAACACCGTTCCCGCATATTTGCACATGTATTTCAAATTTCTATTGAGGAACATGCTCTATTTTCTTGGCTCATATGCTCAGCCACAGGGGATGCCTTATGCCTCTACAATTTTTTATGATGCGCCATATCAACCTCCTATACACCTACTCCACCCCCTATCAAGGGTCATCCACACTAGATTCCTATTCTTTGGGCACATATGTCAAATATCTTAAGGAGCCCCTAGAATTTACTATACGAAGCATAATGCTTATGTGACTGCTTTCCAAATTTCCAAAGTTTAAAGGGGAGGGGGATCTAAACATGCATATTAAGGCATATGCAGCTGTTGTTAGAGAGCTACTCCCATGGGATGTGGTTGTAGCTAATATCTTCCCTAAGACCCTTGAGGGGATCACTCTTGATTGGTATTACAGTATACTTGAAGCCTCCATACACTCTTTTAAGAAACTTGTATCCAAGTTCATAAATGTGTTTGTTATACACAAAATATTAAGAACAAGAATGAGGGAATTCCTCAACATAAAGCAAGAGCATAATGAAACTACTACCCACTTCAATCAAAGGTGGAGGTAGGTCTTCTACTATTTGACGAGTGCTCCTAATATGGATCAGACATATATTTTTGATCTATTCCTTTATTCCCTTAACTAGGAAACAAAGGAAAAAGTCTAAAATTTCCCCCTTAGGAGCTACAAGGAGGTATTAGAAGGTGATCTCCACATTGATCAAGTGGAAATAGATAGTGTTCAAAAGACCTATGGTTAAAATTGTAGACAGATCACTCCCTCCAAGGGTAATTCAAATTAACACAACAATTCCAACAATAATCAAGGATGTAAGGTCCTCAATAAGAATCGTGGTGTTATAACAGATGATGTTACTGATCAATCCAAAAATTTAATTTTTTTAACACTTGAAGCACAAATAATGTCAATAACAACGTGAACATAAATAATTAGAGGAGTAACAATTTCACTCCTTCCATCAATGTAGTGAATTTTAATCATCATCCAACTCCAAAAAAATTTTAGGCCCAAGGCCCCAATCAACACCCAAATGGGTATCAAAATAAAAATCAAAACCAAGGGCAAATACCTCCAAACTTTAATTATAACAACCAATAGTAAAACAACAACTGAAACTTTGGACCGCAACAAAACACAAATCAAAGACCTCAGGATTATGATCCTAACCTTTATTTTATCTTCCATAGGGTCCATAGGCATGATGCTAGAACTTTTTAAGACTGTAACAAGTCCATACAATGCCTACCAGAGGACCAAAGATAAATCTTCATCGAGATGTTTTTGGAAAATACTACAACGCCAATGCATAATGCTAGCATGGGGCCAGTCCCCCCCCCCCCCCCCCCCCAAAAAAAATAAAAAAATAAAAAAAATCTTAGGATCTTTAGCAACCCTCTTCCTACATGTCCTAAAAATGGAAAATTAAACCCTCATAGAACAAACAAGGGTAACCTAGTGGGAAACAACAACCACAAAGCTTCCATTTCTTCAAACCCACTAGCACCTTCCATTAGATGGTCGATAATAAAATAATATTATAGGTCTTGTCGAATTAGATATTAAACCTCAAATTAATTTAGCTACAAGAACTTTTTCTTACTCAATGCATCATATTCCCATCTACCCATCTATGATGGATGACAATCTAATACTTTCGAGGCTGGTAGGTGCATATGATCTAATTATGGATTTAACCAAGATCTTTTCTCACATCTATTTCTTAGATTTGTTAAAGAACTCTCCTACTCATCAAGTCACTTTGTTAGAAGCATTGGGTCTTGGTCACTTGATTAATGTTACACCTCCACTAGAGGGACAATTCAACCACATAGACTTTAACATCTATCCTCCTGGGCAGCCTGAAAGAGATGTTGGATTCATCTTCGACATCAGTAAGATGCCCAACAATGTTGAGTTGGCATGCAGATGTGACCAAATGTTATAATTATAGGTATAGATTTATAATAATTATGTTAAATTTGTAATGATTAACGATGGGGAAGCTATTAATATTGTCTCCTTTTCATTCCTCTAAAAGTTAGGCTACAGGGAAACCAATTGTTCCTCAACTAGAAATACATTGAGCGGCTACAACAATATCAAAGCAACGTCCATAGGGACCATAGTGCTCCTGGTGACCCTATGGCCCAAGACAGTTCTAACTAATTTTTATATTATAGATAAGGAAACCAACTATAATATGATTCTTGGTCAGTGTTGGATCCATCGAATGAAGGAAATCCCTTCCACGTTGTTCTAAGAATTCAAATTCTTACATTTGGGGAAATTATTCATCACTCAAGGTGACCCAAAGCCTTTCAATATTTACCTAGCCAACTTAAATAATAAACTTGGGGTCCATATCGAGTTCAAACTGCCCAATAATCAGGTGACCAAACCTAAGGATAAAATGTTAGAGTCCAAATCGATTCCCACGACGAAACTAAAAATCTCCATTTTAATTAAAGGGGTCATTGCAACTAAATATGATACTATTTTTGTTGAGGTAGTATCAAACGAAACCAAGGATAATATTTTCAAGTTATTGGATAACAAATTTCTTATTCTCCTTCCTTTTGAATCCTTAGGCATAGGACATGATCTAGGACTTGGATTTCTTCTAACAGAAGAGATCTGCATGGTTAAGGTCTCAAAAGTGGAGGAAGAAGATACTAGAAATTATCAAAAATCAATCTTCCCTAGCAACTGTTGGATGTTCATTTATGATAAATCGAAGTGTCATTTTCGTGCTAGGGTAGGTTTGATCCTCACTTCCCCAAAAGGCAAGGTTATGCCTTTTCCCTTTAAGCTTAATTTCGAATGCACAAAAAATGATGCCGAGTACAAGGCTCTTCTTCTTTGTCTCATTGTATCCAATATAATGGGTGCTTTCAATATTAGATTTTTTGGTGATTCCCAACTAGTCTCCAACAAAGTTTTAGAAGCTTATGAGACTAGATTGGAGAACCTACAACTCTATAAGACTACTGTGCTTAACCTAAGAAAAGGTTTTTACTTCATGTATCCATTGAAGTTATCCCATGTGAACATAACCTTTTAGCTAATTTTATGGTTACTTCTACTTCTCCTTTTTGTTTAAGTGGATATTTCGAAGATACTGAATTCAATGTCTCAATCTGAACCGAACCCCTAGTTCAAAAAATGCTGACTAATCCAATTCTTGTATATGTTGAAACTACCAACAAGCCTACCACTTTAGATTATGTGAAGAATGATGAGGCTATACTAGGTTACCTTAATTTGTACATTTACCTTCATCCCACGTATCACAAGAGGGGTTTCACTCTCATACCTCACTCTTCCTTCTATTTTTGAGATCATACGATAGGTCCTTCCTCATCACAAGGCCTTAAGATTTATGAATTAGAGGAGGAAGGAGAACTAGAACTAACTCCATCCCCACCTGAGTTTGAAGTGGGCAATTCCTCTTTAATTGAAGGAACCATAGATATAAATATTGGGACTGAGGATGACCCTGAGATATTGAAACTCGGCTCTTCTTTAACTCTAGAAGAAGTGGGAATTCATACAAAGGTTATCAAGGAACATTAAAAATCCTTCACATTCAGTTACAAAGAAATGATGGGAACTGTTCCTCATGTCATAGTCCACAATCTCGTAACCAAACCTTCCGCCAAGCCCATCAAACAATATTCAATACCTATGAATCCAAAATTGGCTCTGATGGTCAAAGAAGAGGTTATGAATCTCCTACATGTGGGATTCATCAAACCTATAGATTATTAAATGTGGGTATCAAACATAGTCCTTGTTTTAAAAAAGAATGGGAAAAATGAAAATATGCATTGATTTTTGGGACATAAAAAAGGTGTGTCCCAAGGATGATATCCTGTTACCATCCATCGATTTCATTATGGATGTAAAAGTTAGATATGAAATGTTATCACTCATGGATGGTTTCTCAAGTTACAATCATATTAAGATCTCTAAGGAGGATCAGAAAAAGACCAATTTAATTACTCCTTTGGGTACGTGTTACTATGAGGTCATGTCATTTGGTCTTAAAAATGATGGTGCTACCTATCACTGAGAAATGACCTATATATTCCACGATCTTATTCACAAGATTATAGAATCATATATTGACGATCTTCTGGATAAGGCCAAGAAGAGTTGTGGTCACTGCAAGGTGCTTTGCATCATCCTCTCTTGTCTCATTGAATATGGTGTCATGATAAATCTAGAAAAGTGTGTATTTAGAGTGACGGGAGGGAATTTGTTGGGTTACTATACGAATTAAAATTGACACATAACCTTCAACCGTACTCAACCTCCCGAGTTCATGTCAGGATAGTTGATGTGGAATGTGTGGATAAATGGATTTTGATATGTAAACAAGAATTTGGGTTAATGGGATGAACAAGTTATCAAGGAAAAACTATCTCCTCGACTCACAATATTGAAATTTGCTCGTCAAGTGCAAGGAAGGCCCTTCTAACCTGAACTAGTCTAATGGATGGATTAGAAAGAATGGCCACATGGAGACTCCATTCTATATCAATCTCTATGGAAATCCTTTTGACAGGTTGTGGTATGCATGGAAAACCAATGGGTGCCTCGTAACAATTTTAGGAAAAGGTCATGGAATGAGAGAGAGGCGTGATTCCACTAGCTCTATGGTCAAATAACTAGAGTGGTCTAAAATGTGAGGGCTCGATGAGCTTCCTCGTTTAGAAAATTCAGTTTTCTAATGATTTCTGGTGGAAGTGGGGATGACCTAAAGACTAATGAGTGTAATCTCGTGTCTAGGTCTAACTGGTCTTCGGGCCCTTGAGGTTGGGGAACCCACATATCACAACCGTAAACTCTTAGCAATTTTAGTTCTTTTATGGTCATAAGTGTTTAAACTCTATTGTAAGGGGTAGTCCAATATTCATAGGATTTATCAACCGTAATGTTCAAAACATTTAATTGTTCAATTTTCTCAGCGTATCGCATTAGTGTTCTAAGGACAAGAATATGGAGTCCCATTTCTATTTCTATAATTAACTCAGGATTGTTCGATTATGGTACCCATGGATCACTTTTGTATGTGTGTTCTTGTAGATGGTCATGTATTACAATGATCTAATTTAATTAATAAAATAACAACTAATTACTTGAATTAAAGTTATCCTATGTTTTTGGTATTTTTAAGATATGAATGAAACAAAACAATATAAAAGAAATACTCTAATAAAATATTTTTGTGATTTTCTAGAATAACAGTACATACAGAGGAAGTAAATTGCTTCTAATTTAATTAATAAATCCTAAAATAAATAAAATAACCGGATGTATTTATTTATCTATGCAGAAGAAATCTAATCTATTTTAAATAATTAAATTCTCTCTATTCTATTCTAATTAAATGTAAGATTTTTCGATAAGTAATTTTGGATTAATCCTCTCCTATATCAAATACACTGGAATATTGAAAGGTTCAAAAGTATTTCTTCCCCTGTAACCTCCCAGATAGAATTTGTGACAATCTAAGGGAAACCACAATATATGACAAATATATTATCTCCATGCTAGCAAAGAAAGATTTCTCCAGATATACTTCCCTCCAAACCCATAAGGATAGGGAAGGAATAATCTATCAGCAATAAATCCTATTGAATATGTAAAGCTTCTTTAAAATTGACTTAACTATTTGTAGTGGAGAAACTAAATTTTTCTACTCCATTTGATATATGTTTGTGTATGATTCAAAAACAATAATATGAAGAAATGAAGAAAAATAACATCAACCCCAACCTAGAAATATATAGCAATGGAAAATCTAGTTGTGTTATGATTTTTCCCCTTAGTTTGTCTTTTCAATCTCTTATTTTCATGCAAGTCCAAGGGATTGGGAATGCATTAGAAGTAGCAATGAGAAGATGTTGGAGCAATGGTAGTTTGATAGTATTCCGGTAGCAATGCAGGTGAAAGAGAGATAGTACAAGTGAACAAAGCTTGGCTATTCAATTTCTAGCAAGAATGTGGTAGCTCAACAATTCAAGAATAAATAAAAATTATCTCCACCCATTTTCTTGAGAACAAGTGATGATTTTATAGAAGGTTGGTTGGGTTGTGCACTAACACACTTGGCAGCCATTGGGTGCCACATCAACACATAAAGGGGTGGTTTAAATAGTCAATTACAAATTACAAGTGGAATATGATATTGCCACAAGTCACTCAAGCCTAAAATCAGATAAAATGGTTGAGAAACATGCTCTAAAAATTAACTTAAGTGAATAAATGACATGCCAAATCACAAGTAAAGAATTCTAGAAAAAGTGCACACAACCTCCACCCTGTGCAGGGCACCAGTTACTGACCACCTCCCTGCACATGGTGGTGGTTACAAAACTACTGTCTAGGTTGGGTGGTAGTTATAGGACCACCGCCCAAGCAAGGCGGTGGTTCTGTAACTAAAGGCCAAATTGGTGGGGAAATGGTGCATGAAGCTAAGGAAAAACATGCAATGGCTAAGTAAAGCAAACTAGGTTACTAATATAAGTTGTAAGGAAGTTTAGGAGCTTGAACACATTTGGAAAAGACATGAATCATCATTGGGGACCTTTTGTAACTATTTTTTGAAAATGTAGCACGTGTAAATTTGGGTGCATACATATTTCCCCCTCAGAGAAGCATTTTAGCCATAAAGAGGCATAAAACGTAGAGTCTGAGTATGGAATTCCCGAAATGAGGAATTAGAAGCTATACCTGACATGCTCATTTGTTTAAATGTTGTCTTCCAAGCTCCCATTACTTGCAAAATGAAAGCATAACTCAAGTGTAGATAGATAAAGCAATGAGAATAAATACTAAAACAAAACAACAAGAGGAATTACCATGTATACCTATGTAAGCACTCTATCCTTGTAAATCACATACACTCAAAATGAAATTAAAACGAAGCATATATATAACCAAAACCATTAATTTTTAATTCATTTACACATATCCCCTTTAGTGATGTTAGAGCTTTGGACCCATAGTGAGCGTTTTGAGCAAGATTATATTCAAAATGACGAGGATGATGACATGATCATGGCTCAGTGAGTTAGAGACCCAGCAACGAAGACAAAGGTTAACATTTTTTAGTTATTTATTTCAAAACCTAAAATGTAAAATATTGAAAATCTAAGCCTAGGGGGAGATTTTCAAAATTTCTTGTGTGAAAATGTTCCATAGGAGATAGTCTAGGTGGGTCTAGCTTTTTTTAATTCAAAATGGGTTGTTTTTTTGTTTTTTTGAGTTTTTAGGCTAAAGGGGATGGCATGTCCATTCTTGACATGATTGTTGCCCTGCATAGGGCAGAGGTTACAAGACCACCACCCTAGCCAGGTGGCAGTTACAAAACTGCCACTTTGCACAAGGTGGCATTTTTTTAATTTTCAAGATAAAGAGCTAATTTGACCAAGTTAGATTACTTTTTTCAGTTTTTAAGTTGTTTTATAATGTTTTTAATGAGTTTTCCTTTTGAAACATTTCACTAACTTGTTATTTTTTTATTTGGATGAATGTAGAACGATTTATACATTCACAAGAGTAGTGAGAGAGAGTGTGATTGGATTCCAGGCATCCTTAATCAATTGACTCAGGATAATATAGATTTATTACATCAAGCTAGTATATGGAGGATCGCACAGGTGCTGCACATAGCACTAGCTAGCCAGATTCTGTTTGATTTATTGTCTTATTAGGATGCGGACCAGAACACTTTCTGGTGTCTAGGTGTTAGAGGAGATTGGACTATCACTCTCTAGGATGTCTACAAGATTCTTGGTGTTCTTATGACTAGGAGGTGATTGACCTTAGAGACTATAGGGATCACAACAAGATATAGATAATGGGCTTCCTACGTGGTGGATGATGGGGCATCAGAGGATGCCAAGCAGGGTATGAGGATTTTATTTGTGTCCACCGCACCAATCCCTAGCCTACCTAATGCCATCATTGGTATTCTAGCTTTGTGTTTGGTAGGAGACAAGAGTAGGGACAAGATCGTGTATTGTTAGGATCTGATCATTATGAAAATTGAGCAGTATGGGAGGATTTTTTCCTTGGGTGTGGATATCTTGGGGTCTACATACCATGACTTGTACCGAGTGGTGAGGCTCAAGGGTAAATACCTTAGCCATCCTACTTTAGTGATGATTTGGTTGTATGAGTGGTTCATACCCTATTAGAGGGGAATTGGTGTACATGATCTAGGGGTTGTTGGGGCCATGAGATGGACAGGTTAGTCACTTCTTAGAGTGCCACATCATCATGTTTCTACATTGGTGATGCTTAATTTTATTGATAGGTCCTACCAATATATGGTTGGGTTATCAGGCTAGGATATGACCATCCTAATTACATGTGCCACCACCTCAAAGTTAGTATATAGATCCATGAGGATGGAGGCCCACCATTCCGTCATATTACCCCACCAATTTGGGCTATTATATGATTATGTTCTTCTTATTAGGTCTATTATTTATTGGAGTGTTAGGGAGGAATGATATGGCCCTAAGGGCTTACATGGATGAACATTTTTGATACCATGAGTACCTATCTCTTTGGATAAGGTGCTAGTTCCTAGGGTACGTAGGGAACCCAGGGCTCTTTTCCAGATTGAGGTTGCACCCACTCACATCAGAGAGGAGGAGGAGGCCCAAACAAATATATAAATATAGGAGACTAGCGAGGAGGTTGGAGCAGAGGGGGGTGGTGATGAGGAAGACAGTGACATAGAGTGGTGGATCTCTCGAGAGATCTCCATGGCAGAGAGAGGAGGAAAAGTTAGAGAAGGAGATTTTGGTTTTGGAGGAGCCACTTCCTCATGATGGAGGTGGTGACGAGGATTCCATTATGGGATAGCATGCTTCCCTAGGAGAGGGGGAGGCATAGAAGGTTCTTGTAGTAGTACCACCACCACCAGCTGCACCAACCAATCCTACATGGATGACAAGAGATCTAAGTTTGTAAATACTCTTCTCTCAACTTTGTTAGCTAGAATTATAAATAAAATATGCATTGTATTTCTTCTTGATTTTTGATAGCTTTCTAACTCGCCATTGTTTTTTTTGTTTTACAGTCACTGTTAACAGATGGAGAGATCTTATTCACTAGGTTTTTGTTGATACCTTTTTTATCCCTTAAAGGAAGACCCATGCGGATTTGATAGAGGATGTGGGACAAATATTGTAGGTTAGATGGCATACAGATGTGTTTGCACCTCTTTGGAAGGTTACAGAGATATTAACTGCTCCGGACAAGAAGATCTCCTCATATAAGATAACAGAGAGGATGGAAAGGAAGAGCCACTTATGGAGTGAGGTAGGGACTAGTGGTTGATATCACGGTAACTCACATCACTCGGTGCATTCGCAACATTGGAGCCGTAGTAGGAGTCCTAGCTATATCCACCCACCATCTACGGGTTCCCAGAGAGTGGGATAGGCCTTTAATCCTTTATTGCATCAATTTCATTTTGTGAGGAATATATATGATAGTTTTGGATTTTTGTGCTCATTACGAGTGTTTTGACCACACCTAGTGTGTGATGGCATTGTATACAAACTTGATTAACTATGATTGGCTCGGCTATCCTTTGCATAGATTTGACTTAATTTATAGCTTTTTTTGTATGTGTACTCTTAGATGTTTAGAATCTCTGATTTTATATGATTTTCAGAATGCATGTAGTGGATGATGTTATTTTGATAGAATGATTCCTTTTTGTTATTTTGTAATGATGATATGTGATGATTATGTAAGCACAGTGTAATGCTGAACTTCAGTTTTTCAAGCAATGTTTGACACTTCTATTTATATTGGCAATGTGTGATGAATAATGATATGATAATAAAATGAACTTACTCCACTCCTAACCCCTCACAACCATTAATATGCGAGGGCTCAACACCAAGAGCCAAAAGGGACATGAACCATATGATTTTGATAGAGAGGGAAATGGTGAGAGAAAGATAAGATTTTGAAATAAACCCAATTAATGGCCTATAACCTAAATTTTCACATAGTTTATTACATAGCCTAGAATGTGATTTGCTTGCAATTTTATCTCGAATTAGATCTATAGATGGCCTCTTGATTGACAAAATATGGTTTTAAGGTTTTAACTCTCTTGAAGCATACACATATAATTCACTTTTTTGGGGATTTTAAGATATTCAAAGCACTTTTTCTTGAATGGAATTACTTTTAACTTACTAATTTATTTGTAGAGACCCCCTACACCTTGCCCCATGCTACCAGTAGGAAGCATGGGATCATCACCAAGGACAAGGCATAGGTGAGTAAGGGTACTTCCCTCCTTTCCCAACCTCACACCACGTATAAGTGGCATGGTAAAAACACCAAAGGTTGGTGGGGAAAAGAACTGTGTAAATGAAAATTTTATATTGATTTTGACTTGAGATATGTATATATATGTATATATTAAGTTTCTAAGTTGTGATTTTGGGAAGGAGAGCTTTCCCCTAGCCTCAACCCCACATAACCAGTAAGATGTGAGGGTTTAACACCAAAGGCTGAGATATGTGAACAAGTATCCAGGGTGAAAATTTTTAGAAGTCTTTCGCTACCAAATATTTTTTTGGGGGGGGAAGATATGACATCATGAAGCTTCTAGAATAGACTATGGGCAAAGTAAACTATTCTAGAAGGAAGCTATAGGAAAAACAAAGTATGCAAGCCTTGCTAGGATTAGAGTAATAATTTTTTCTTATCTTATTGAACTGATGAAGTGATTAGAAATGTTGATGAAAATATTACAAAAGTTTAAATAGATGTGATTTGAATGATTGCCAATGTTTTTATAAGTTTTTGAAAGTTACTTGAAAATAATTTCCTTGATTAAAAATTTTACAGAATGAGCTATCATATTATAATGCAATGAGGATGTAATAGTATACATATGGAAATGTAGATGGATCATGTGTAGTATCTATTTAGTGAAGAGAGTTGATGGATTTTCCAAATTCCTCACCTTATAGTGTACACAGGAAATATGCCCCATTTTTGTAGTCCTCTGTGACTCAATATTGGCCCAACAACTTGGGCCTGAACTTCCTTCCATTGATGGTTTTCTTATCTATCTAGATATCAAGTCTCAACACCAAATATCCCTCACATATTTCATGTTCTTAGTTGTTCTTATTATACTGATGAGCCATCATGTCATCATAAACACTATGTTGTTTCTCAGCATTAATCAAAGCTTCATCTAGGCTTTCTAATTCAGAGAGTCATGCCTCACGATAACCTTCTTCTCCTAAAATTCCTTGTAGTGATATCCAGAGATTGGGTATTTCAACTTCAAGTGGTAGAACTACTTCTAAACTGAATACCAAAGAATAGGGGGTTTCCCTCATCCACGTTCTCACTGATGTTTTATAGGCCCACACGGCTTGAAATAACTTTAAGTTCCAATCTCGCTTGTTCTCGTTATAGTTTTTTAGGAGAATGGACTTTAACATCTTATTATTTACCTCAACCTATCCATTGGCCTGAGGGTAATAAAGAGAAGTCATGTGTTGAGTTATCTTGAACTTTTCACATAACTCACGTACTTATTCATTCTTGAAAGATGTGACATTATCAGAGATAATGACTTGTGGGACCCCATACCTACAGATAATCTAGTTTAAAATGAACTTTAGAATTACACATCCTAGTATGGTGGTAAGAGGCATGGCCTCAACCCACTTCATGAAATAATATGTGGACATAATTATGAAATTGTGGTTGTATGTCGATGAAGGAGATAATTTCCCTATCAAATCTAAGCCCCGCATGGAAAAGGGCCATGTTGTTGCAATTAGTTATAGAGCTTGGGTAGGTATGTGGATCTCTTGAGAGAACTCTTAACACTTGTGACACCTACATACATGCTCTACTATGTCATGTTCTAATGTAGGCCAAAAATAGCCCATGTGATGTATCATTTTAGTGGTGGTGTGACCTCCGAAGTGACCTCCACATACTCCATTGTGGATTCATAGAGAATATTTTCGGATTCTTCCTCATCAACACACCTTAACAGCATTCCGTCAAAAGATTTGTGATATAGAAATTTTTCTATGATTACGTACTTAGCAGCTATGATGTGTAGTTGTATTCTCTATTGAGAAGTTACTCCCTTAGGGTATGTATTTTCCATAATAAAACTAATAATATCATGGGCACACATAAATGGGAGGCTTGGTTTCGACATATTATATACATTCATCAAGGAAATACAATTTAACTAGATCCCCTCCATCTAATGGGTTGTTATCTAGCTATTCTATGATGATTTTTCCTTTGACAGAATTTTAGTTAATGAACATTAATTCAAACTCAGCCATTATAGTCATGAAGCATCCATATTTCTTATATAAAGAAACCTATGTTAGAAACATCTATAAGTTATTTTTCTATACAATGACCCTCGTTTCTTGGCTAAGAATGTAATTCATTTACCACTTTGTTGTAAATATTATAGTAATACATTCTTTCTCTTCCTGCATATAGTGTGTCTTATAGTCAAACAACGTATGAATGATGAAGTAAACTACACGCTCATGTTTTCCATATTATTCTTGTGATAGCATGTAGGCTAATAATACATCTATAGCCCATGAGTATAAAATAAAAGGGTGATCTAATTTGGGAGGAATGAGTGTGGGAGGTGACACAAGGAATCATTTGAGTGATTCAAATGCCTCATGGCACTCATCCATCGAGATGTTACAACAATCCTTCTTTAACAAGTTTTTTTATCAGATGAATGACAAAGGTTAAATCAAGAATAAACCTTTAGATTGCCTTGAGCTTTCCAACAAAGGACCTAATGCCTGACCCATCTGATGGTGGGATCATTTCTAGGACCGCTTGGATTTTTGTTGGATCTAAATCAATCCCTTATGAAGAGATGATGTATCCCAGTAATTTCCCTCCCATCACATCAAATACACATGTTTTTAGATTCAATGTAATGTCATATTCAATTATAAGTGATAGGATGATTTGAATCACCTCAGGGTGATCTTAGTGCTTCTTGTCCTTAGCCAGAATATGTAAGTCATTTCCCGTTAGTAAGTGGCACCATCATTTTTGAGACCAAATGGCATGACTGCGTAGAAATAATTTCCCCAACAAGTAATAATGGTCATTTTTTTTTTTATCTTCCTTGGAGATCCTAATTTTATTGTACCTAGAGAATCCATCCATAAGGAACAACAGCTCATAAACAACGATTGCATCAATGATAACATTAATGGATGGCAGTGGGGAATCATCCTTGGGACATGCTTTATTTATATCCCAAAAGTCAATGTAGATTCAAATTTTTTCATTCTTTTTAAGAATGGTGATAATGTTGGATACCCACATTGAGTAATTGACAGGTTTGATGAACCCTGCCTATAGGAGTTTTATAACTTCCTCTTTAACCATTAGCACTACCTTTGGTTTCAAAGGTATAGGTTTTTGTATGGTGGGCTTGGCATCATATTTGGTCACTAGATTATGGGCTACCACATAGGTATAAATCCCTTTCATTTCATTATAACTAAATGCAAAGGCTTTTGAATGTTCTTTAAGAACCTTCGTGTGTATTCAAAAAAATTTGGTCCTCCTCCATCCTCATATTGATGTTGATTGTCCCTTAGATAAAAGAGTCATTACCCTCTTCAAACTCAGGAAAGGCCGGAGGTAGTTCTAACTCCCCTTCCTCTTCTATATCACAAATCTCAATACCTTCTGAGAAGGAAGGGTCCATCGTGTAATCTCCAAAATAGGAGGAAGAGTGAGGAATGAGAGAAAATACTCTCTTATTATGCACAAGATGTAAATCCATATAATCATTTCAGTACCCTAATATGGCTTCATCATTTTCTACACAATCTAGGGTAGAAGGCTCATTCTCATCCTCAACATATGGCAAGACTAGATTCATTGACATTTTGTGAGCTAAGGGCTTAGTGTGAATTGACACTGTGAAGTTGGTATCTTCTAACTCTTTGCTTGGACAGAAGTGGGATGCGAAAGTAGCTATCTAACCTATGAGAAGGTTTAGTTTACATGGGATGGCTTCAATCGAAATGAACTCAAAACCTTTAGTTAAGTTGATTACAGTAGTTTTATAGAGTTTTATGTTTTCTTCCCTTGTCTCATATACCTCTAAAACTTGGTTAGCAACTAGTTGTGAATCACCCAACACTCAGTATTACAAGCACCAATCCTTTTGGCTACTATAAGACCAAGAAGAAGAGCCTCATATTATGCACCATTGTTTGTACATTCAAATTCTAATATGAAGTAAAAAGGCATGACCTTCCCTTTAGGAGAAGTGAGGATCACACCTACCCTAGTGCTAAAGTGGCATTTCACTCCGTCAAAGTTAAGAGTCCAACATTTACTTGGGAAGATTTATGTTGGATCATTCTTTGTATCTTCTTCCTTTGCTTCTGAGACTTCAACTATGTAAATTTCATCAGCTGGAAGATATTCAAGTCCCATAGCATGTCCTATACCCATGGAATCGAATGAAAGGAGAATGGGTAAATCATTCTCCAGCAACTTGATAATCTTCATTGTGGTTCTTGTTGATACCATCTCTATGACGTTAGTTTCATCCTTGACCGTAGAAATCCCTTTGATCAAACTGGTATCTTCTAATTCCATTATGGGAATTATTTTTTTCTCTTTTGTTGAACTCATCGGCTTGTTCAATTGGTTTGTGGGGAACTCAAACTTATAATGTACCCTGGGATTCTTCTTTAGGTTAGCTAGGTGAATGTCAAAGGCCTTCAAGTCACCCTTTACAATGAATACTTTCCCCAAGTGTAAGAATCTAACTTCCTGAAACAATGTGGAAGGGACCATTTTCATGCGATGTATCCAAGGAAATTCAAGAATCATATTATAGTTGGTTTCCTAATCTATCTTATAAAATTTTATAATAACCATGTTGGGCCCTAGGGCAAATAGTAACACTATGGTTCTAATTGACGTTGTCTTGAGGCTATCATACCCTCTCAGTGTGTTTCTCATTAAAGAGAAAAAAATTTCTCCATAGCCTAACTTCTGGAGAAAAGAAAAGGGGACAATGTTTATTGTTTCTCCTTCATTGATTATTGTGCTCTTTATGTAGTTTTCTTAAATCACCTCTATGTTCCAACTCAGCATCTGTGGGCATCTTACTGATGTCGAATATGAATCCAACATCTATTTCTAGTTGCCCAGGAGGATAGACATGAAATTCTATGTGATTTATTTGCACCTCCAGAGGAGGGGTAACATTGATCAAATGTCCAATACCTAATGCTTCTAATAAATAATCTCTATTAACAAGAGAATTCTTTAACAAATCCAAGAAGGAGATGAGAGAAAATATCTTTGTTAAATCATTGATCAATTCGCAAGCTCCTATCAGATTTGAAAGTGTTTCATAAACATATTTTGATATAGATGGGTAAATAGGAATGTGTTATGAAAAGTAGTCTCAAGTTCTCGTAGTGGCATTTATTTAAGGTTCAATTTATAGCTCTGTTAGGCCCACTATCTTATTTTTTTGGTGACCATCCAACGGAGGTGACACCAATGGGTTTAAAAAAATTGAAGCTTCATGATCATTGTTTCTCACTCAGATACCCTTGTTTGAGCCATTGGATTCCAATTTACCATTATAAGGGGGTCCTTAAAGATCTTGAGTTGTTACTTTTAAGGGATACATGCCCCATGCAAGTATTCTGAGTTAGCACCATAGGATTCTCTAAAAACATCTCAACAAAGAGTTTCCTTTGGTCCTCTGGTAAGCACTGTAGGAACTTTTTAAAGTCTTGACAAGTTTTGACAACATGCCCTCAGATGCTATGGAATCCACAATACAGGTAAGGATCATAATCCGGAGGTATTTGGTTTGTGTTTTATTACAGTCTGAAATTTTGATTGTTATTCAATTATTGGTTATTGTAATTGAAGTTTGGAGGCCATTGCCCTTGATTTTTATATTCATTTTGGTACCCATTTGGGTACTGGTTAGGGCCTTGAACTTGAAATTATTGTTATTATTATTGGGATGGAGGATGATTGAAGTCCACCATGTTGATCACGAGAGAACATTTTTTACTCCTATGATTATTACCATTTGTGTTGTGGTTAACATTATTTGTACTCAAGGTGTTAACAAGATTTGGTTTCTTTGCTTGATCTATAACACCGTCATTTGTAACACCACAATTTTTTAGGACCTTTATTCCTTGATTTTCATTGTTGGGGTAACATGAATTACCCTTATTTGGAGTGATCAATCTCTCATTCAAGCCATAAATATTTTGACCACTGTTTATTGTTTTTTATCTATACTGAGAGCACCCTAAAACACCTCTTCATAACTCCTTAGAGGCAACTTCTGGACTTCTTCCTTCATTTCCCAATTAAGAGAGTGAAGGAATATATCATAGAGCTCTATATGATCCATGTTGAGAGCACTTGATGAAGAGTAGAGGACCCACTGCCATCTCTGGATGAAATGCGCAGCAGACTCATTATGATCTTACTTTATATGTAGAAATTCCCTGATTCATGTCCTTAGCAACTTTTTCATTTCAAAATATTTGATAAATTCAAACATGAGTTGTTTAAAGGAATGTATTGAAACCTTGGGTATCCCATAATACTAGTTGAGAGTGATACCTTCAAGATTCTTAGGGAATATTTTTGCTACGAAAACATCCCATGGGAGTAGTTCTCGAATGGTGATGTCATATTCTTTTATATATGCATTTGTATCTCCCTCCCCTTTAGTTTTAGGAATATATGGTAGAGGTCGCAAAAGTATTACACTTCATATGGTAAATTCCAAGGGCTCCTTTAGATATTCAGAATAGGTCCCCACTGCATAAGACTCAGCCATCAATGACCCCTGATGAGGAGGCAGAGGTGGAATAGGTTGTTGATATGGTATAACACAAATGTTTATAGATGCATAAGGCATCCCTTGTGGCTGACCATATGGACTAGGAAAATATTACATGTCCCCTTGAGGAAATTTGGAATACATGTGTACATAGGGGATACATTACCCTTATATGGATCAGGAGGTACAAATCCAAGGAAATTTTCATTTCTAGTTGGGATGGTGTTTGAGAATGCACTTCTATATGATGCATGTTGAGGGTATCTGTACATAGTATGATGGGGCATACCCAAGGTTTCTGATCCTGTGAGAATATCTCTTGGTCCAAGAATGCCCGTGTGAACCAGAGAAGTATTTTGTGCTGTAGGAACTTAGGCAAAGTTCTACAAATGATGGAGAATATTTCCTTTCCCATTAGTAGAAAGAGCATGATTACCTTATCCAAGTTCCAATTCTCTAACCCTATCCACCAATGTCAAGATGGCATCTCCCGATGAGGGCATAGTGTTTTAATTTAGTGCACATTGTTGAAATTTGTTAGGTTGCAAAGGAGGGTGATATCCTACTATGAATTGTTCATTGTTGTTTGGACACCCCTCATTAGAAATGTTTTTTGCTATGGGAGGGGTAGAGATGTTATTCTGAAGTAATAAATCAACATGTGCTTGCATTTTATGTAGATATTGATTCATATTTTGGAAGTGTTTCTCACTTCGGGCATAGCATGCTAAATACTCCTTGTCTAGTAATGGGATTTGATCAGACTACATACTAATTGGCAGTCTGAACAAAACCTAAGGAGATGATCCTGAATCTTCGGTAAATGTCATATTGTTAGAACTTGAAAGTTTAGGTTGTTGTCCATGTGTAATTTTATCAATATCCTTTATCATAACTGAGGATCCATTGTTGATCCCTTGAGGAGGAGGATTTTGAGAGACAAGGAGATGATTTGAGTAGTTTTCTTCCCACACAAATAGTGAGGGTGACTATTGTTGCCTAGCCATTTGGTAGTAATATGCCTCGAGACCTAAAATGGGTTGGCTTTATTTGTCTTTTCCCAACATATTCGAGGGACATATGTATACCTACAGAATAATGGGAGAAGGAGAAGATAGATGAAATAAATGGAAACAAAAAGATACTAGCTCTTCACGTCAGGTTCACCAATTTTTATAGATGAAAATCGACATGCGACCTTCAACCACACTCAATCTCTCAAGGTCATTTTGGGACAACCGATATGGAATGTGTGGATGGCTAGAATGTGAAATGTGATATGTAAATGAGAATGTGGTTAAATGGGATAAACTAGTTATCAAGTAAAATTTATGTCCTTGAATCATAATATTGGGATCTTCTCATCAATTGTAAGGAAGGCCCTTCTAACGTGAACTTTTTTAATGGATGGATTAGAAAGAATGGCCATATGGAGACTCCAATTAATACCAAGCTCTATATAAATCCTTTCGATGATTTATGAGATGCGTGGAAAACCAATGGGTGCCTCGTAACTATTTCCAGACAAGGTCATAGAATGAGAGAGAGGCATGATTCCACTAGCTCTATGGTCGATTAACTGGAGTAGTCCAAAATTTGAGGGCTCTATGAGCTTACTCCTTCAGAACATTCTGATGTCTAATGATGTCTATTGGAAGTAGGGATGACCTAAAGAATAATGAGCATAATCTTATGTCAATGTCTAACTGGTCTTCGGGCCCTTGTGGTTGGGAAACCCACAGATCACAAATGTAAACTCTTTGTGGTTATGGTCCTTGTAAGGTCATAAGCGTTTAAAATCTATTTCCATGGGTCAGTCAAATATTTGTAGGATTTATTAGCCACACTGTTCAAAATGTTTAATTTTTCAATTTTCTTAGCGTATTGTGTTTGTGTTCTGAGAATAATAAGACAAAGTCCCATATCTGTGTTTGTAATTAACTTAGCACTATTTGGTTGTGGTACTCGTGGATCACTTCTCTATATGTGTTCTTGTTGAGGATTGTTAATGGTCATGTATTGCAATGATTTAATTTAATCAATAACATAATAACTAATTAATTGAATTAAAGTTATCATATGTTTTTGCTATTTTCAAGATATGAATGAAATAAAGCAATACAAAAAACAACTCTAATAAAAAAAATTGTGCTTTTCTGGAATAATAGTACATACGAAGGAATTAAATTTCTTCTAATTTAATTAATCAATCCTAAAATAAATAAAACAACTAGATGTAGTTGTTTATCAATGCAGAAGAAATCTAATATATTCTAAATAATTAAATCCTCTCTAATCCATTCTAATTAAATGTAATCTTTTCTAATAAGTAAGTTTGGATTTTTTAAATCCTCTTCTATCTCAGATACATGGGAAGATTGAAAGCTTCATAATATTTTCTTCCCCTGGAACCTCCTGGATATAATTTGTGAGAATATAAGGGAAACCACAATATATGAAAAATATATAAACTCTATGCTCACTAATAAATCTTCCTCTAGATATACTTCCCTCCAAACTTGGTAGGGAAGGAAGAATAGATCAACAAAAACTCTTATGAAAGATATAAAGCTTCTTTGAAATTGACTTAACTCTTTGCATTGGAGAAACCAAGTTTTTCTACTCTATTTTATATATATGTGAGTATGATTCAGAAAATATATTATAAAGAAATGAAGAAAGCTAACATCTACCCCAACCTAGAAATATATAGCAATGTAAAATCTAATTGTGTTATGATTTTTCCCCTCATCTTGTCTTTTCAGTCTCCAGTGTCCATATGAGTCCAAGGGATTGGGAATGCAGTAGAAGCAGTAGTGAGAAAGCTCTAGATAAATGGTATTTTGTTAGCATTCTGGTAAAAATGTAGGTGGAAGAGAGATATCACAAGTGAACAGAGCTTGGATATGTAGTTTCTAGCAAGAATGTGGTAGCTCAACAATACAAGAATACACAAAAATGATCTTTGGACATTTGCTTGAGAACAAGAAATGATTTTATAGAAGGTTGGCTGAGTTGTGAACTAACACACTTGCCATCCATGGGGTGCCATGTCAACACTTGAAGGGGTAGTTTAAACAATCAATTACAAATTACAATTAGAAGAGGAGATTGCCACAAGTCACTCAAGCCTAAAATCATCTTAAACAATTAAGAAATGTGCATTAAAAGTGAACTTTAGTTAAGAAATCACGTGCCAAATCTTGGGTAAAGAATTCTGGAAAAAGTGCATAAGACATCCACCCTGTGCTGGGCAGTAGTTTCAGGACTACCACTGAGGTAGGGTGGTAGTTCTATAAATAAAGGCCAAAACAGTGGGAAATTTATGTGGAAAGCTAAGAAAAATCATACAATGGCTAATTAAATCAAACTAGGCTACAAATATAAATTACAAGGAGGTTTAGGAGCTCGAAAACCTTTTAAGAAGACATGAATCATCATTGGGGACTTTTTATAACCATCTTCCCAAAATGTAGAACATGCAAATTTGGGTGCGTATAGTTACATCATCTCTTCACGAGGGAATGATGTAGATCTGGAAAAAAATTGAGAAGTCTTAGAGATGAATCCACCCATAAACGAGTCAGGAATCATGTCCTTTCTTAGAAATATCAGAGAAATCCACATGTTCATACCTAATTTAACTTGTGCCATTCATCCAATCAATATTTTTTTAAAGAAGGATTGTTATAATATCTAGATGGCTGGGTGTCATGAGCCATTTGAATCTATTAAGAATTTCCTATTATCTCTACCCACACTCATGTCGCCTAAATCAGATCTTTCTCTCATCATGTATTCTTAAGCTATAGACATCTATCTAGCTTACATGTTAGCACAAGAATATGATGATAAATGTCAACATGTAGTTTACTTCATTCGTTACACCTTGTTAGACTATGAGACATGCTATACGTAGGAAAAAAAGGAATACCTTGCTATAGTGTTTACAACAAAATGGTTAAGGCATTATATGTTTAATCAAGAAACATGGGTAATTGTCAAAATAGAACATCTTCAAACATTTCTAACACAGGGTTCCTTGTCTAAGAAATCTAGATGCTTCATGGCCCTAATGGGTGAATTCGAGTTAACCTTTGTCAATAAAATTCCATCAAAAAAATCATTACAGATTGGTTGGAAGACAACCCATAAGATGGTGGAGATCTAGTAGACTTGGATTTACCCGATGAGCACATATACTACATTGAAATCAGGCCTCTCATTTCGACGTGTCCATGGTATTCAGACATTATCAATTTCACTATGGACCGTGCATACCCTGAGGGAGAAACCTCATTGCAGAGAAGATGGCTATGCATCATAGATGCCAAATATGTGATTATAGAATAAGTGCTTTATCGTAGAGCCTTTGATAGAATGATGTTAAGGTGTTTTAATGATAAAGAATATGAAAATATTCTCTTTGGAGCTCGCAATGGAGTTTGTCGAGGTCACTTCGGAGGGCATACTACTACTCACAAGATACACTAGATGGGCTATTTTTGGCCCACCTTATAGCACGACATTGTGGAGTATATGCGTAAGTGTCACAAATATCAGGAATTCTCTCATGAGATTTATATACCTTCCCAGTCTCTACAACCCATTACAACACCCTGGCCCTTTTCCACATCAGATTTAGATTTGATAGGGAATTTTTCTCCCTCATCAATTAATGGCCACAATTTCATAATTACAGCCATAGAATATTTCATAAAGCGGGTTGTGGCCATGCCTCTTACCATAATTCATGGGTTTTTAATTGTAAATTTCATCTTCAATCAGATCATTTATAGGTACGGGGTCCCACAAGTCAATATCGCATATAATGTAACACCTTTTAATAATGAAGAGGTGCATGAGCTATGTGAAAATTTCCATATAAACCACCACACAACCTCTTTATACTATCCTTAGGCCAATGGACAACTGTAGGCTATGAACAAGACATTAAAGTCCATTCTCCTGAAAATAATTAAGGAGAATATATACGATTGGAAATTATAAACCTTTTTTGGCCTTGTGGGCCTACATAAATTTGGTAAGAATGTCTACGAGGGAAACCCCATATTCTTTAGTGTTCGGTTCGAAATGGTTTTACCACTTGAAGTTAAGATACCCGGCCTATGGATATCATTGCTAGGAATTTTAGGTGAAGAATGATAATGTGAGGCATGGCTCATTAAGCGAGAAACCCTTGAGGAATCTTGGCTCAAAGATGAAAAATGACATAGTGTTTACACTGACTGGATGAGCCAAAAGTACAACGAAAAGGTATACGAGCATGAGATACTAGTAGGGGATCTAGTATATAGAATTGATAGTCAGATAGATAAGACAACTAGTGAAGGAAGGAAATTTAGGCCCAAGTGATTTGGCCCATATCGATTCATCGAGGACTAAAAAAAGGGGCATATCACCTGTGTACTCTAGAGGGTGAATATTATGGTGAATCTGTCAATTCACTTCACTTGAAACATTGCTACGCATGATCCATATGCATTTCCTCTAATACATTACTACATCTATATTTTATTTCATCTGCTGGTTCATATTGTAAAACTGTAGTTAAGAAACTTATTTTTCAAGCAACTTTACAAAACTTCTTAAAATGTTGGAAAAACATTCAATCACATTTCTTTAAATATCTGCAATATGATCAGCATCAAATCTAATCATTCCATCAGTTTAACAAATTAAGATATAATTTTGACACTAATCCTACTAAGGTTACATACTTAGTTCCACTTGTAGTTTTCTTCCAGCTTAGGTGTATTTGCCCATAGTTTGTTCTAGAAGCTTCTTAGTGTCACATCTCTCTCAAAAAAACTTCTTTGATAGAAAAATCATTCTAAACATTTTACCTGGATTGCTTGTTCACCTATCTCAACCTTTGGTGTTAAGACCTCACATCTTATTGGTTGTGTGGGATTGAGGCTAGGGGTAAGTTATCCCTCCATGAAGAACAACTCAAAGTTAAAAATTAAAAAATGATATAATCCAAATCAAATAAATGCAAAAAAAAATATCTTTCATTTACAAATAAAACCACACTTCCTTACCCCACTAGTCTTCAGTGATGAGCCCACGTTTCTTACTAGTGACATGATATTGGGAAAGGAAGGAATTTCCCTTACTCACCTATGCCTTGTCTTCGTTGATGAGCCCATAATTTTTACCGGATCCATGGGGCAAGGTATAAGGGGTCTCTTCAAATAAGTTTGTAATTTGTAAGTAATTCATTCAATAAAAAGTTATTTGAAATCTTAAATATCAAAATTGAATTAGATGTGTATGTTCCAAAAGATTTAAAGCCATAAAAACCATATTTTGTAAATCAAGATGCCATCTACAAGTCTAAGTCTAGATAAAGTTACAAGTAAATCACATACTAGACTATGTATTAAATTGTCTGTAGAGTTAGGTTATAGGTTCCTAATTGGATTTCTGTCAAAATCTTGTCTTTCTCTCATCACTTCCATTCATCAAAATCATATCTCATGTCCCTCCTAGATCTCAGTTTTGAGCCCTCACATCTTACTAGTTGCGTGGGGTTAGAAGTGGAGTGGGTTCATTTCCTTATTTTATTACATTCATCATATTTTTCCAAAAAAACAAAAAGTACCAAATATTGCTTCAAATACCAAAGTCTCGACATTGTGTTGTCTTCGTATAAACATCATATAAAAAAAATACAAAAAGAAATTGATTTGTTAGCATATCATCATAGATGGAATGCATTCAAAAATCATATAAAAAAATTGGAAATTCTAAGCATTTAAGAGTACACAAGTGAAATACACCATCAATGAGTCAACTCATACATAAGAATGACTGAAAAAAAAAGTATTTGTATATATATATATCCATAATAATTCAAGTCTGTATATAATTCTGTCAGACTCTAGGTGTGGTCAAAATGCTCGCAATGAGCATGAAGTCAAAAAAATCATATATATCTCTCACAAAATGACATTGAAGCAATAAAGGCCTATGGCCTATCCCTCCCTATGGGACCCATGAGAAGATGTGTGGCTAGGACTCCTAATGCATCTCCTATGGAATTAATGTGAGCCTATGTATACTAAGTGATGAGAGTGACTATGTGATCTACCACTAGTCTCAGCCTCATTGTGAGAATGGCTCTACCTCTCCATCCTCTGAGCTATTCAGAATGGGGTAAGCTCAATCCTTGTCTCTAAAATTATCTCTACATATCTCCAAAGAGGTGAAGAAAATTGTGAGACCCATCCTGCAAGGGTTGCCCCATGTCTATGAGCAGTTCCTCTTAGGTCTTTCCCATGGGGATGAGAAGTGTATTGACCAAGATCTGGTAAATAAGATATCACCATCCGTTAGGAGTGGCTACAAGACAAAGAAAGCAATGGTGAGTTAGAAAAAATTCAAAATTTAAAAAGAAACACAATGTGTAGCTTGCTAATAGTTCTAGCTGACAAGTTCGAGAGAAGAGTATCTACGTACTTTGGTCCCTTAGCATTGAGGAAGGGTTGGTTGGTACATCTAGTGGTGGTGGAGCCTCTACAGGAACCTAGTAAGCCTCACCCTCTCCTGAGGCAACATGTTGGCCCATCACGAACTTATCATTTTTACCTCCCTCATGAGAAAGTGGATCCTCAAAAATAAGGGTCTCCCTTTCCGTCTCCTCCTCTTCTCTCTATAATGGATATCTCCTTTATATCCTCCCACTTTATATCACTATCCTCATCCTCACCATGCTCCTCTCCTCCTGTCTCCTCTCTGCCCTCAAGCTCTATCTTTGAATCCACATGGGACTCCTCCTCCTCTTCCTCCCCATTGTGAGCAACTGTTACCTCAACCTGGAGGATGGTTACTAGTGCTCTGGGGACTGGGACCTTCTCCACACTAATAGGTACCCCTGGTGTAACAACTTTCTAATGATGCAAGCCCTTAAGGCCTCCCTGATCTTCTCTGATGTCATGGTAAACAATAGGTATAGTGGGAAGTGTGTCATCATAAGGAAGCTCAAACTATTAGGGAATATGTCAATAGGGTGGACCTCCACCCTATTTGTCATATCTACTACATGCCTTGTACCACTAAAAGTAAGTAGTATAGTCCTATCATCACCCCATATCCTAATCAGGTACTGGTATGTTTTGGTGATGAAATTATTTGTGGTTAATGTAGATACAGGTTTTTGATCCCCTTTGATAGGATCCATACTTGTCCATATCACGGCCCTGATGACCCCTGGATCTTGTATACCAACTCCCCTCTAGTAGGAAATAATCGACTCATAGACCCACCACATCACCAAAGTAGGGTGGCTCAAGGATTTCCCTTAAAGCCTGACAACGTAGTATAGGTCATGGTATGTGGTCTTATTGGTGGTTAAACATGCACTTGTGTTTCATATCTAGAATAACCAAGTCGTTTGAGACAACAATGGAACCATCTCCAAGCTGTGAGACCTTACACACTTGAGACAGATCTCCAGAGAAGTTTGGCTCCTATATCTATTTCTACTATTACTACTACTTCTAATGATGAAAGGTAAAACTAAGATAAAAATTCCAAGAGACCAAGGATAGAAGGATAACATGAAATGAAACTACACTAAAAGGTGATAGCACCGTAAAAATAACAACGAACACCATCCATTTTTAGTGAAAATGACAATAAAAGGGGCATAAAAGAAGGCTACATACAAGTAGCACAACTAAAACACATTTACCAGATCATTTTCATGGAACACAACTAAATATGGAGCTATAAGGGATGTAGAATGACACATCAAGCACACAATGCAAAAGAAAATATAAAAAGAAAGAATACAAACACATTAGGATATAGAATAATCACAAAACGACGCATCCATTACTTCCAGAAATGCACAGAGCTATTACAATGGTGAAAGAGGCTTATATCCACATGCATGAGCCATATCTAGAGGTCTGCAACTCAAAATATAGAAAATATGAAGTCCTTAGAAAAATGCATAAGGATCCAAAATGTCCAACGATAACAATGAGCCCAGCTCTTACATTTGTAGATGAATCCATGGAAGAAGAAGAGAAGGAGGGAAAATCTGAATTTTAAATGCAACCACCAATAAGAAGCATTCAATACCTGTAAACTTTCCTGCAAATATGTCAAATACATTTCCCCAAGTCTGTTTGGTGTGTTGGAGAAGGAAAGAGGGTAGATCAGATGAAATCAGGTGGTTAGAATAATCAGATCTTGTAGTCATTTTTGCACCCACCAAGAACAAGGGAACCTCATGCGCGTTGGCCTATCACCCAATGTGTGTTGGACGCTCACCCAAAGTGTACGAGAGGGAGGCGAGTCTCTCTTTTATGTGAGTTCAGTGGAAGGCATCATTCATGATCTTGAATTAGTGATTTTAAAGGGCATGAAAAATCTATAGAGCTTAGAATGGCTTCTATACCCTTTCAGTCATATCAAAAGTAAAATCACTTAATAGAATTAACAGAACTAGGAAGTTGTAAATCCACAAATAGACTTAACATTCAAATAAGGTTCATGATTATACAAGAACAAAAGCATAATAGAAATATGTAGGTAATACAGAGAGAAGATCTTAATACAACTATCATGGTAACCTTATCATATCCATTCATAGCATTACTGTAGAATATCACAGAAGGGGAGACAGTAGTCATGCGCCATATTTGGATCCATGCATGAAGAATTTTGAAACAAAATTTACATTCCCCATTCCCTTATTACATCCTTCCTATAATCATCTACCCCTTTTATCCCATAGTTCTCATAGTAATTCTACAGAGCTCCGCTTCCTTCCTTGTGTTCTCTCCTTTTTTCTTTGCTAAGGGCATGCATATATATAGGAATTTGATCTCCAACAAAATCCTCTACAACCTCATATCTGGCCCCAAGTGTCAAGGTGTGGATCATCTTAGGCATATGCCTCTCCATGTCATGATTAGCTTTTTGGATCTTCTTATCGCAAGGTATATTCCTTTTAGGACACCCTGTTTCTAACCTAGAACCTTATCCAAATGAAACACGTTCTTCATGTGTTCTGTCCAAAAGGTTAAAAATGGCTAAGTCCCGAATTGTGCTTTGTGGGTGTGTGTCATTGGTTCTCTAAGAAATATTTTTGAATCCTTTCTTGTGTGCCTTAACTTACACACTTCCTCCAGCCGTGCGCACCTACACACCTTTAAGATTTGGTAGCTACATTAGGGTCCCAACATATCTTCTCATTAATTCCCATTAATATGTTCTCCCATTTCTCTTCTACCAGATTTTCCAAGAATTTGAATTTGAATATCTAGCATTGTTGCCTATATCAGCAGCTATCAATTAAAACTAGGCACACGCCGATTAGAGATCTGTAGAAAAATATATGGCTGCCATAAAATTATCAGGGACACCTGCATATGCTAAACATGTGGTGCATGTGGATTGGTTCAAGGGATGTACAATTATGTAAATGATCTTGTCATTTATGCCATGTTTCACTCATTGATTTGTTACAAGGATTTGGTGCCCTATTGGCATGCTTTTATAGGTTGTGTGTGGTACACTTGAACATGTCATGGAATGATATGGCACAGAATGGCATAGGGGAAGGCACAAAAGTATGCACGTAGAAGAATGAGGAGAAAGAATAAGGAAGAAGGAAGACACATGCAATCGCAATGCACGAAGAGGAAAAGGGGAAAACTAGTGAGCAAAGAACGTATTTTCAAGGCGCAACTATTACAAGTTAATGTGTGGGGTGTGAGAGAGGGCCTAGGACTTAGATGATTGAAGCAAGTGTAAGGCATGTGCATAGGATGAATATCTACTAGGAAGAAGGTGAATGAGTAAAATATGTGTGCAAGGTAAGAGTGGAACAAAGAGGAAAAGTAAAATGGAAAGGGGAGAAGGGGATGTGCGCAAAGGCGCATGAGGAAACAATGACCAAGTGAATGTGCCAAGGAGACAACTAAAGTTCGCACTACTTGTAATGAATATCTGTAAGCCATAATATGTATGTAAGTTGTCCAAATAACTAGAAGATTCATTTGGATAGCATTTCCCAAGAATGTCCATACCCCAAGAAAATATCCTACAATGCTTCTCAATAGCCATGATGATAGGAGCCCAGCAATATAAGAGGTTGTCCCCGCCCTTGTCTCCTACCAAACACAAAGCCAAAATACCAATAATGGTCTTGTGTAGAGTGGGGATAAGTGTGGAGGCAACTGATAGTAGCTGTGTACCTTGCTCAGCACCCACATTGGATGCCCCATAATCCCCCATATATGATGCCCATTGTCTATATATAGCCAGAGAACCTTTCTCTAATGTCAATCATCTTCCATTCACAGGAACACCCAAGATCCTATAAACATCTTTGAGAGTGATATTCCACTCTCCTCTAACCTTCGGAAACTAGAAAGTATTTTTGTTGGTATCCCAGTAGCTCAGTAAACTACACAACATCTGTATGGTTGTCGCTATCAGTGGCATATAAGAGATCCTCCATATGTCATCTCTATGTAATACATCCCTCTCTGTCTAGGACAACTGATAATTAATCTTGGGGATTCAATCATACTCTCTGGCCCGGGTCCATTGAACATACAAGTCCTTCTACATTCACCAAAACAAGAAAATAGATCTAATTAACAACATGTTTCAAAGCATAAACTCATCAAAAACAATATATAACTTAAAATCCAAAAAAATCACTTTAGTTGGTCAAAATAAGCTTTTGTCTTGACAATTACAAAACCACCACCTTGTACAGAGTAGCGGTTGCATAATCACCATGGTGGTTGCATAACCACCACCCTACACAAGGCAACGGTTGTGTCCACAATGGACAAGTCATCCCCCTTTGACCCAAAAATGCAAAAAAATGACAAAATTGACCATTTTGGACAAAACAAAGGACAAACCCACCTAAACAACCTCATAGGGAATGTTTTAACTAAGATATTTGTGAAAATTACCACCCTAGGAGGAGATTTTTCAAATTTTTACATTTTAGGTTTCAAATAAAAAAATGTAAAATACTAATTTTACATCGATGTACTCTTTGATTCAACTGTGTTCATGCTCAAAATGGTGACAGGTAATTGAGAGGTCCAAAATCATTATGAGGGAATGTATAAATGAATTTGAAAATGAATGGTTTTGAATATATATATATATATATATATATATTTGTTTTAACTGTGTGTTCAGTGTGTGTACTTTACAGGGCTAGAGCACTAGTGTAGGTGTACTTTTATCTTAATGCAAATGGTAATTCCTCATGTCATTTTGTTTTAGATTTTATTTTTCGATAATATGTCTATCTGCAATTGAGTCCTATTTTCATTTTATAGGTAGCGGGAGCTTGGATGGTGTCACTTCGGCACACGGGAGTGTCAGGTATAACTTCTAACTCCCCATTTTGGGAACGTCATACTCAGAATCTATGTTTTACACATTTTTATGGCTAAAACACTTCTCCAAAGGGGAAATATGTATACACCCAAATTTTCACAAGCTACATTGTTAAAAATGGTTCAAAATTCCCCAATGATGATTCATGTCTTTTCCAAAGGTGTTTGAGCCCCTTTATCTCTTTGTAGTATATATTTGTAGCTTAAGTAGCTTTACTTAGCTATTTCCTACTTTTCTGTAGCTTTATGCATTTTGTTTCCTTTAGTTTTGGCCTTAAGTTACAAAACCACTACCCTACCTGGGTGGCATTTGGGCAACCGCCACCCTACTTGGGTGGCATTTTCATAACCACCACCCTATGTAGAGTGGAAATTCCATTCAAATTGGTCAAGACTTCTCAGATGTGATTTGGACACGTGTTAACTTATTTTAGTTCACCTTTTACACATGTTTATTGTTCGATTGAGTTGATTTCAAGCTTTCCGGATTCATGCCAACCTCCTCTTCCACTTATAATTATTGATTGAGTGTTTAAGTTCCCCTCCACATTGTGATATGGTACCCCATTGTTTCCAAAATGGCCTAGACCATTTCCCATCTTGTGTTCTATAAAAACACCACTTCTACTAAATCAAATAGCTAGAGATTTATATTATGATTACACTATTATGCTACTAAAATCCTGCTAGAGACCACACAACCAAGCATTTTTCTCTTACATTGTTATTCATCTACCTGCATTACTACCAGACCACTTGCAATCCAACATTACTTTAGCACCTTCTTCTTTCTTCCTCTGCATTCCTAGTTCCCTGAACTCACATGGACATTGAAGATTGGAAAAATAACTGAGGGGACAAAAAGTGACACCACAATTGGTATTGCCTCAGCACTGCAATTTCCAAGTTGGGGTTACTACTGAGTTTCTTTATTTCTTCATTTCTTTATTTCTGAATCCTTACGCACATTTAACTACTATAATATCAAAATTCATTTTCATTTCAATAATTGCAAATAGATAGATCATTTTCAAAATATTTTATTTCATCTATAGAAGCTTCTGGTGATAGATTTTTCCTTACTTATACATGTGGGTTTGTGAGGGAAGAATATCTGGAGTAAGGCTTTTTGTATCATTATAGACAATTGCAACTTGGTCCAAATTTTGGTCTGTATTAAATCTTTTCATATTCTACCTAGGAAGTTACAAGGGAGGAAAATCTTCTCAGAATATTCAATTTTTCTCATGTCTCTGAGGTAGGCAGAGGATTTAAAATTCCATAATTACTTATTGGAAAAATATTTGAATTAATTAGGATAGATTAAATATATTGTTACACTGATAAATAGTTACATCAAACTATTTATTTTTATAGGATTTGTTAATTATAATTAGAGGTAATTTATTTCTTCATTTCTTTGTTTTCCTTTGTTAATTCCAGAAAGCTCAAAAAATACAAAAAGATTAGTTTAAATTAGATTAGATTGTTGTTTATTGATTTATTTTTTCTATATTAGAAAAAAAAACATAGTTAGATTTTGTTTATTTAGGATAGCCCATTATTTGCTTTCATAATTAAATTTCACAAATGCACACATGACCATTCCCAAACCACAACAAGAGATATTTTATAGCTATGATCCCAGGGTTCCCCAACCGAATGGGCCCGAAGACCAAATAGACTTAGACACTAGATTACATTCACATATCTTTAGAACATCCCCACATCCACAAGATATTTTAAGACAATTGAACTTCCTCAACCAATATGTTTATAGAGCTTTCACATTCTGGACTGAACAAAATCACCACACATAGATCTAGCAGAACCATGCCTCTCTAGTATATTCCTGTTATGCAAAATAAGCCCCTTGTTTGTTTTGGATAACTCCCTTCCATTTCTTCATCCCTTGTGCCTCAGTCAGAATTTTTCACTTTTAGGGCACTCAAAACCTTTTGGAAATGGAACCATTGGATAGAGCTCTTTCTCATCTTTCCAGAAAGGTAAATTTTTCCTCCTAACTCCATGTATTTTTGAAGTTATGGCTCGGCGGGGTTTTTGTGGGAAACTTTCCCTAGACATGCCCGCTAGCCAATCAGAAGCTGCCACGTCAGCATGGGAGTGGTGGAGGGCGGAGGAGAATTTCAAAAAATTTACTAAGTGTTGACGTAATGGGAAATTTTTCCCATGAAAGGCCCGAGCCAATGGGAGGAGGCCACGTGTCCTCAGAAGGGCGGAGGCGGAGGTAAACTTGAATTTTTTACCGAGTGTTTGGCGGGGTTCAAAAGGAAATTTTTGGCCCAAGGGCCCACGTCCAATAGGATGGCACCACATGTCTAGATGGGGAAGAGTTAAAAAAAAAAACATTCCCAAGGGTTGCCACAGGAAAAATTTTCGGGACCCAGGCCCGCATCCAGTGGCATTGCGCCGCGTGTCCTCGGCCCAGCGAAGGTTGGAGACACGGAGAAAAATTTGCCCATTTGGAAAAGGAAAAATTTAAAGGGAAATCCTGTCCCCCCAGAGCCTGATACAATAGAATGGCACCACATGTCCGAGGAGCCGCGGAGCTTCGATAGGCAGGGAGAAGTTGGGAATTTTCCCAAAAGGTTAGCCCAAAGGAGACATTTTTCCCCCAAGGCCCACAACCAATAGAAACCTGCCACGTGTCCTTCAACCAGTAGAGCCTGGGAAAAAATTGGGAAATTTTCCCAAAGAAAAATCAAAGGAAATATTTTAAAGGAAATCCCACCCCCAGGGCCCAAGCAAATGGGATCATGCCACGTGTCCACGCGGTGGCAAAAAACGCAAGGCAAGCCCGCGAAGAAAAATAGAAGGTAAAGCCTACGTCCAATAGGATGGCACCATGTGTCCAGTTCAGGGAATATGGTCAGAAGTGGAAAAAAAATTGAGATGAAGGCCACGATGAACCACAACACGACACGTGTTCTCGGGTCATCTAGCCGGCAGAGAATTTTTGGAAAATTTTCCAAAGGCCGAAAGGATGGAAAATGAAGCAAGAAGGGCCCACAACCAATCAAATCATGCCATGTGGCATCAAACTGGTGGGGTGAAAATATTTTTGGGGAATTTTTTCCAAATGCAAAAAGATGGGAAAATTTTAAAATTTTGTCCCTCCAACCATTTTCAGCCCTGTTTTGCCCTAAAATCTTCAGAGGGGCATAACTTTCGATCCAGAGCTCAGTTTTTCACGTTCTTTATATCATTAGAAAGCTGGTGAAATTATCTACATGATTCCAAGCTCATTTTTGAATTTTGATGAATATTTGTGGGATAAAAATGGAGAAACGTCCCTGGCACAAAAAAGTTACAAAACTGATATTTCAACCACCATTTTTAATGAAGTATGGCTCGCATTCTCTCCCAGCATGGTTAAAAATGTCAAGAAATGGACCTTTGAGGGTTCCCATGTTGTTTTTAATGTAATTTAGTTGGTGGTTGAAATCTCTCTCATGTTTTCCCATGTTTCTCTCTCCTGAGCTCGAATTGGCATTATTAAAAGCCAGATTTGGCTCATTTTGTAAGGGTTGGACATTTTTATGTTTTGCAGGCTCTCTCTTTCACCTTAGGAAGTGATTTTGGGATATCAGACCTCTTTCAGGACTGCAACATATTTTCTGCCTCTCTGGTGTTGTAATGCATATAGTTTGATTTTGAAAATGACAATGCAAGCTCTGTGAATGAGTTTCAGTCCTCTTCTTGTGTTGTTTATTTCATTCATGATCTTTCATTGCATTTTATCAGTTTCTGCATGATTTTTTTTGCATTTTTTGTAATCTGTGTCAATTTGCAGGAGTAAAATGTTCACCACTCTCTGGTGTATCACCTTATTAGTAGTAGTTTTACTTCTTTGCATTCTTTATCTCTGTCCCCTTGGGATTTATAGTAGGATTTTGATTTTAAACCATTGAAACTTGCAAGTGATACATCTGATCAGAGGAGTGAAGGAAATAGCCTTTAATCTGGAGAATATTTTCCATTTTGTAAGTCCCACACTTGGGGAAAAGATTCAATGTTGTGAAATCACACTGGATGCTCAAATGTTAAACTAGAAATCTGATAGAACATCCAAGGGGTGTTGTTGATTTGCACTAACAATTCCATGACCTTGTTTGGAAATCATTACAAGGCACTCGCTAGTCACTTTCCATGTATTCCACAACTGGTTGAGAGAGTTTCACACGCTGAAATTGACAGACGTTTATGTGTGTGTATTCTTCTTGACCTCTCCATCACACCAACTCAGGTTAGAGATGCTTTTATTTCCCTTCATGAGTAGATACCTTTGGTTCCCATAGAGGACATTAGGTTGCCTTGAAAACGTTTTTATCACATACATATCTATTTCCACTACATATATCCATCCACTCATTCTACATCAGTTGTCATGACATGACTTTGGGAGTTCGAGTGTGACTGAAGGTCACGTGGTGATTTTCGGTCAAATTTAAACTTGGGAAAAGTTGAGGGTGGAGGGATAATTAGGGATTTTATAGAAACATGTTCACTACTTACATGCATCCCATAGGCATCTAATATAACCACTATGTAGAATATTTTGTGCTCCTTTGGGGAATTCAATTAGCCAAAAGAATAAGCATCGAGAAGATTATAATTGAAGGTGACTCACTTTACATTATAAACAATCTTAGGGATGTGGCCAAGACTTGTTGGACTATAAGAAATATTATCATGGATATAAAGAAGTTGATCCTTGAGTTTGAGGAGACTAATTTGATCCATACCTATAGAGAAGCTAATGTCTGCATTGATTGGTTGGTCAACAAAGGGATCTATAATGAAAATGTCAAATTGGATTAGCATGGTTAATCTCCCTGTGACTATATTAAACATGATTAATAATGAAGTAAGTAATTATGAGAGATACTAAGAGTAAGAGTGCCTATGAAACATTTTTCATTATATGAGAATAATTACTACAAATTTAGGTGGGAGTGTGTGGTTTTTGATATCATTATTATTGTCAAAATTATTGCTAATACTTTTTAGGCTCTGACTCATGTGAGTATCCCTTGGAAAGATGGAGACATAAAGGTGATTGAATGATAATTTATAAACACAATTAACATTTAAATTTTAAGGGAGCCAAGTTTTATTTGGAAAAGTATTAGTTTATACATGAATTTATCAACTGTGGGAGGCAATAGCGTATGCTCAGAACCCACATCTTACAATGACCTTAAGAAAAATACCACAATGTGGAATATACTCAAAATAGGGGTGAGTAGATAAATTGAGAAAATCAAGGACATGGATACAAATATGTATTTGTATTTTTCTAGGGCGTAGAAGCTAGGATCAGGATTTGTGGCCATTAGAGGCATCCAAATTGAAGTGTTAAGAATGGATATAGCAAAGGCTACATGGATAAAAAAAATGAGGGTCTTAATATTTTCAAAGATAGGATAATGAAACAAGTGGAGATAGAGGAATTTTTCAATCCAAACAAACGTATACATGAGATAGATGATGATATTCTTAGAACTTCCCTTCCATTCATGTGGGCCAATTTTTGTCTCTAAATCATGAAATATGTTACAATGGTGGAAAAATTTAGAAATATACACTCCCATCACTTCTCCCACATCAACTATTTTACGGACCTAAAAAATATGAGCAGCCCTTTCTACATGTTTATGTATTTGTAAGTCATGGTGATGGATCACCAATATGAGAAGAATGTCACCCTTATTCACTATACCCTTATGCTTCTATTGTTTTATGTTAGAAAATCAGTTATAATATTGACAACCAATACCAAGGTGATGACAACATTTTTGAGGAAGAATTCTCTTCTAATTTTGAGCAACAAAAGCACAAAGCAAAGAAATAGATGAAGGTTCAATGTATAACATCCAAGGACAATTCAAATATAAAAGGATGGAAATAAACATATGTTGTTGAGGATGATCCTTGAGAGGATGAGTCTCCCATTAAAAAGGGCAAGGAAAAGATTAGTCAAGATACTATGAAGACCCAATTTTTCCCTGACATGGGAGGTGATATCCATGGGAGAGTCAACATCATGGAGAAGTATTTTAATATACAACTAGGTGTGATAAAGGGCTTGGTCTCTAACTCTAAGAAACAAAATGAATATTTTAAAATGTGGCAATCAATAGAACTAATGCCAATAATGTTATTCTAGAGAAAAGGGTGGAGAAATTAGAAAACATCTTGGAAATTTATAAGGAAAAGGTCTCACATTCATTTTTGGTAGCCACTAAGAAAGAGGAGGAGAAGGAAATAATGAAAGAAGAAGGCAAGGAAAATGAAAAGGGAAGTAAAAAGAGAAAGTATAAGGATAAGTGGGAGGACCCAAATATTAGATCCATGGGTCACCTAAAAAAGAAAGAAGAAGACTACTACTGAAACTAAGACTAGGAAAACTCAGAAGAAAACCAAGGACCCTGATAGTCCAACCGATTCCACTCCTTAGCTCTAGTTTCATTGTGACTTGCTTCTATTTGGAGTTTTTTTATACCTTTTTGTCAAATTTTTGTTATAGTCGTTAATCTTAGTGTAGGGTCTTATATGACCCAGTCTTATGTGAATTTTTTGTGGGATGATCATGTTTTATCTTTTTATTATGTAAAATGCTATGTGGACCTTTCAAAACCCTTTACTATTTACCCATCAAGTTGAAATATAAATTAAAGATAAACAACCAACAATTTATTTTTCATTATGATTAAAATAACTACACACGCCACTTCTTATTATTTCCGCTAAACACCTTAGCCTCCACATACTCTTCTACTTATCCAAATTGAGGGGTCAAAAACATTTTCCACATTCTTCATGTTATTATCATACTAAAGAAAAATTATTTTTATCAAAGGAGCTATCTTTTATATAACAACATTTTCTATGTGGCAAGGCATATAATGGGCCCATGTGTCTCGACAAAAAATTATCTTCTCTCAAGCTAAAGTTTTAAAAATATTACTATTACATCATATGGCATTTTATTCTCATCGTTTTTTAGGAATACACACACACACACACACACACACACACACACACACACACACACACACACACACACACCTTTTATTTTAAGTTTACTTAGCTTCATTTAACCTTTTTTTACTTAGAATACTTTACACACATCCTAATATTTGATTAATATAAGTGGCACTCATAGTTTAACCACTTGCATCATGAGAAGGTTATTGCACACAATTCTATCATATAGTCAAAAGCAAAGTTGGACTACAACTCTTAATTTTTCTATATATAGACCACTTCTATTTATAAATATAGAAAAACTGGATATCAAATTCATTTCACTAGTTAGTTGGAAATATTATGTTTCTATTATTATTTCTTATTTGCAGCAGCTTCTAGCATTTCTGGAGTGAGACCAAATTGAGGAGATTATTGGGTTTCACCTATTCTTTCACAATATCATAACATTTTCTATATGGTTTCAAAGCAATACTCCTTTAATAGGTAATAATGGTGTTGAATTTTTTTATTCTTATTTTGATCTATATACTTCTCTAGGTTTATTTGTAATAAATAAGGCAATCAGCTTTTTAGTATTAAAAAAACCATCTAGGTTTTTTATTCTTGCCAAAAAACCCTTTCCCAACCCTTTTTAATGTAATCTACAATAATAATAAAAATATGCATTTAAAAAATGGATTTTATCTTATTCACATAATATTTTTTGTGCTTTTTTCAGTTTCACTTCTGTAAAACAAAAACAAAAATCAAGGTGTACATCACTTTTTTTCAACTTTTTGTTGTTTGGAGGATCTAATCACTATTTTTCATATTATTCATCTAATGAGCTATCCATAAATTCTAATTTTTTTTACTTTAGACTTCTAGTGCTCTTTGAGTGTTCATTTGAAGTTTTTAGTTTCTCAATCAACCCTTCAAATGCACAAGCCTATGTTTTATCTTTAATAAAAATATTTTTTTGCTGATTGTTGTATTGAGCATGATAAGTGTTGTGATGGAAAATATTATTTTTCAAGGCTTTGGATACCAAGAGGTTTGGAGTTCAAATCCATTAGGCTACATGATTATCTTTAAGAGCCTTATTTAAGATCTTGGTCACCCATATGGCCCTCCAAAGTCTTTAAATTATCCCCTTGCAACCTAATTATCCCCTAGTTGCTTACTTCACCTATCATAAGACCTATAACTATTTTTTATCCTTGTGTGAGTTTTTTTTCACATACCTTGCACCACTGAGCATTGCCTTTTAATAAAAAAAATTCCAAAGCCCATATTTTCTACTCTAAAAGGTGTACAAAGTTTTAATTTCTTTTTTCAAAGTGTATTTTTTCATGCCCTACATATTGGAGTTGTGTTTTGTAACTTTTAGTGGCCCATATTTTCATAAAATCAATTTTTGTAGACTATTGTTATCGTGTACTTATTTTTGTACTTTCGATTGGCTATATCTTTTAAACCATGTGTCATATCAAGGGATCATTTTTTAAAATATTGTTTCATGTACTTCAAAAAGGTGGGTTCAATTTTGGTTCATAGTATACCAATTTTCTACTTTTAACATAAAATTATAACTTATTAATTGTATTTGATTTGTAAATCACACTACTTATAAAGTGTCAGCTATTTTCAACCAAGGGGTTCCTTTTGGTGCTTTAAAAAATACTTTGGGTTGGGAATGTTTTATTCTTGGCATGCATCTCATATTATAGAGTAACTTATGTTAACAATAATATATAGTTGCTAAGTATAAAATGACGCAACTAAATAAGAAACTAAATATGAAATCCTAAGAAAGAGGTATATAAAGAATGATTTACTTGATTTACATTATATCTGGGAGTGCTCTGGACTGGGAAAAGTGTTGAATAGGAAATGAATTGTGTCACCAATGCTCAGGATAAATTATGTAGCACATGAATGATGTCAGACGTGAGTGCCCACGACTGGACAAGGGCGCTTGAGTGTTGGAAACTGTTATTGGGTGCCCGTGACTATGCAAATGGTTGAAATATAAATTTTATAGTTATGCACAAGTGTCACAACTATTCCATGTTGATTTCCTATGTTTCTCTCTTTGATCGCCGAGGGTAACTATACCTTATAAAATATATATCACCTGGGAAACCCATAATACCACAACAAATCAAAACAAGAAATATGTAATATGGGGAGTTGGACTGACCCCGACAGTCACCCAACAGAGTGAAGTTACAACAAATATTTACACTATATCTTAGAATCCATGTAGTTTTGGTGAGCATGTAAAAAAATTATACCCTATGATGCCCTTATGCAAGTGTACTTGATAGCGGGATGTAATTAGATGTAAAAATTTAATATAATGTATGGATGGAATAAATAAATTCCCCTTCCTATGTTGTGTATACAGAGTTACAGCCCTTGTCTCTTGAGTGAATTGTTAAATGGATGCCTTTGGAGTGCTTTAGGTTCCTGTTGGTTTTTCAAATGTCAACCCATGTCTCAGATCTAGTAGAGCCGAGTTATTTGATTCAAAAATGGGACTTTCTCTAAGTGTGGGACCTTGTGCGCTTGAGACTGACCTTCAGAAAGTCTGATTCCTCTACCTATTTCTATTGCTACTGCTACTCCTATGTTGAAAGTGAAACCTAAGCTAACAATGCCAATGGACCAAGGATAGAAGGATGACATAAAATGGAAAAATAAACTAAGGAATGTGATAGCACAAGAAAAAGAGGGATGAACACTATCTGTTCTAAGTAAAAAATGAAGGATAAAGCATGAGGGAAGGCTAAGCACACGTAGCAAAAACCAAAATGTATTTACACCATCAATTTCATGAAACAAAATCAAAAAATGGCGCTGCAAGGAACTTAAAGTGACACAGCAAACACCTAATGTAAAGCGCAAGCAAGAAATAATAATAGAGACATGTTCAGGTAGAGAATAGACACAAAACAAATATTTTATTACTTCTAAGCATGCACAGTCAATTACAATGGCATATGAAGGTTGATATTAACATGCACGAACTAGATTGAGAGGTTTGTGACTCATAATGCATAGATATAAGATCCTTATCAAATATTAAAGGATGTAAAATGTCCAACCCTTTACAATGAGCCAAGCCCTTACATTTATAGATGAATAATGAGAGAAGAAGAAGAGAAGAAAGGAAAACTCAAATTTTAAACACAACCACCAACAACAAACATTAAATTCCTACAAATCCACCTGTAGATTACTCTAATACACTTCCCCATGTTTGTTTGGCATGTAGGAGAAGGAAGGAGGCGAGATCCATATTAAATTGAGTGGTTGGAGCAATCAGATCTTCTCATTAATGGTTTGAAAGACATTTTCCATTTTTTCACCTACCAAATCCCACTGAAATTTGAATTTGAATGGTCTATCATATAGCCCATGTCGTCATCTTTCCGAAAAGTATGGGCGCATAAGGATCTAAGCACGAGAACATAAGTTATGACTGTTAGAAGATTTGCAATGGAGACAAGGCACTCAAGACATGTGGCACATGTTGATTGACTACGAAGCCAGCCAACTATACATTTGCTTTGTCATTTCTGCCACGTGTCACCTAACGGTTCATTGTCAGGATTCAATTCCCTATTGGTGCACTTTGATTGGTTACATGTAACACACTCAAGTTTATCAGATGATGATGTGGTAAAGAATGGTGCAGAAGAAGGTACAAATGTAGGTTAGGGGAAGAATGAGGTGGGGAAGGAAAATAGAGGTAAGAATCACGTAAAGGTAAAATGTGTGGGACAAAATGGGAGAAATACCCAAGGAACATATGGTCAAGGTGCAACTATTACAAGGTAATTTATGGGGGCACAAGATTGCCAAGGACTTATCTGATTTTGAAAGTAGGACCAAGGGTGTACACGCACGATGCATGAACTACTGGGAAGAAGTCGGATGCATAGAGGGTGTGTGTTATGAGAGAACAAAACAAAGAGGAAAAGGAAAATGAAAGGAAGGAAATACAAAAGAGGAGCATGTGAGGTGCACGAGGAATTCAACTAAGGAAATGTGCCAAGGAGATAATTAAAGTGTACATGACCTGCAATGAAGATATTAGAGTCAGAATGGAATGTAAGTTGTCCAAATAACTATGGGAGTTATTTAGATAACAGTTTGGTGAATTTTGGGGCCATCTACTTGCTAGATGAAAGAGATCAGTATCATGGAGTATCCATTAGGCATGGAGTTTTCTTTGTGATCATGATATTCTAGTCTAGAACATTGAATAATTCCATTGAAGTCACTTGATGAATCATTTGTAAACTCTATCCTGAACCCTATAAAAAAATATTTAAAGATGACTTGAAGATATTCGACATCTTGGAAGCAAAAAAATACCGTGCGCAAGAAACATGCGAGAAGAAAAACTATGTACAAACAAAATAATGTGCACACAACACACTTGGAGGAATGAAAACTACTCTAAGATTTACAAAATGATGAAACAATCTCAATAGAAGGGTTTTAGATAGATCCCATTGATCGGTATTGATAGCACACCTCCATCGAGATGAGATAACTCAAAAGAGTTAGCCTCCTTGCAGGAACTAATAGTATATAGGCCACTCCAAAGTGCATCAAAATTTGAATGGTGCCCTATCTTAGGTCTATCAGCATCCCATTTTAAGACTAAGTCCCTAACTTTGAAAGCTTGAGGCCTAGCCTTTATGTCGAACCACTTCTCTGTTTCTCATTAATTTTTTTCTATCTTAATCATGTCAAAGTTTCTTGATTCTTCAAGTTTAACCAGCTCTTCCATTCTGACTTCTCTCTAGTCCACTCCCTCTAATTCCAACTGTTGAGCAAGTGCTAACAAATTCAAATCAAGCATCAAAGGAAGTGTATCCTCCTTTCCATAGATAAAATTATAAGGAAAAGTTCCTACTACCTTCTTTACTATAATTATTTCTACCCAGAGCACACGTGATACCTTCGTATACCATTTTCTTTGGCTGGTGTTCATTATGTGCTTTATGCTTCTGATCAAGTTCTTGTTTGTTAACTCTACCATACCTTTTCCTAGAGGGTAATAATTGGAAGAAGTATTCAAATATATACCAAGACTAAGAGCCTAATTAGTAAATCTAGTACTAATGAAGGGTTTTCCATTATCAGAGATAATATTTTGAGGAATGCCAAACCTTACTACAATACCCTCAAGAAATTCAAGGATGATTTACTCAGTTGATTCCTTAAGTGTGACAACTTCTGTCCATCTTGGGAAGTAGTCTATAGCTATCAACACTCACTTGTGGAAAGTTCTTGAAGGAGGATTGATCATGCCTATGAAATCAAGATCTCATTATGTAAAAGGTTGATCCACTTGGATTGGTCAGAGGGAAATCACTTCCAATTTATTCTTTCTTTCAAATAAAGTGAATTCTATGTATTTTGTGACCCACTTGTGTGCATCCATGAACACGGTAGGCAAACAGAATCATGTCATTATGATCTTCATTATTTTATTCTTGGTAGAGAATTTTCCACTAGATAATCCATCTTGAAATTCTGCTAACACTTTTTCAGTTTGCGCACCATCAATACATCTCAAAAGCATGCCATCAAGATTTTTCTTAAAAATAAGGCCATCAATCATAACCTATAGAATAGATTGAATCCACAGATGTATTCTCTTTTCCTTGTTTAAAATGAGAGGGTATGTTCCCTTAGAAAGAAATGTGACCATGTCCTTCATCCATTCGCTTACGTAATTATTTACATTCTATTCAAGTTCTGCATGAAGGATATCTTCATCCAAAAATAATGAAGTCTCTGGTTCATCTTGCATGTCCTCAGCAAGCTAATTTCATAGCACGTTACCCCTTACCAGCTTTGTGGCTTTGATAGTCACATTATACTCCATGATTTTTGTCACCCATTGTGTTCTCTTTTCACTGATCTCTGCTCCCATGATGAAGTATCTAACATAAGAGTAGGATACTAACATGTTCATATGATTTATTTCAAGAAAAAATTTGAACTTCTTAAGCATATGCATGATGGCATATACCTACTTCTCCATGTGACTGTATTTCAACTCATAATCCTTTAGGTTCTGACTGAATAAAGCCACTAGTTGTTCTAGTCCTTCTTCATTTTTTTTGTGTCAGGAATGCAGCAATACTTGAATCAGTGCCATAAGCATAAAGGATGAAATCCTTCAAGTAGTCTAGATTGATAAGTGTTGGCATGCAAGAAATCTCTTTCTTGATCTTATTAAATCTCTCTCTTCCTTTTATTTTCCATTTGAAGGTTTTGTCCTTCTTGAGCATGAGGGTGATGGGTTTTATCAATCCTGCAAAATTAGGAATAAATATTCTTACAAACTTGATTTTTCTGAGGAAGGACTGTAAGGATTTTTTATGCGTTAAAAGGGAAATATCCAGGATGGTTGAAATGCACTCAAGATCAATTGTGATTCCGTACTTTGAGACCACATGGCCTAATATATTTCATTGCACCATAGAAAATTTACACTTTATGGGGTTAAGAGATACCCCAAACTATTTGAATATCTCAAATACTTTCTCTAGATGTGCCATATGATCTACGCTCTACTTTGAGAAGATCATGATGTCATCAAGGTAAACCAAAATGAACTCAGTGATGTATCCTTTGAATGTAATATCCATAGTGTACTAAAAGGTTCTTTTTGCATTTAACAGACTGAATGGAATCTTCTGATAAGCATAAGCTCCCGAATTGGTTGTAAATTTCATTTTCTATTGATCCTCTTCTTTAACCAAAATCTAGTTGAAGCCAGAGTATCCATCCAATATTGAAAAACCTCTGCACGTCAGCCACAGTTTATAGAATCTTATCTATAGAAGGTAAAGGATAATGATTCTTAAAGGATGACTTATTCAAATATCTGAAATCAATGCAGAGTCTGATTTAATCATTCTTCTTCCACATTGGAATAAGATACACGACCCAGGTAGAGAATTTAATATGAAAAATCATCTTCACCTCAATGATTTTAGACAACTCTTTCCTCATGAGGGGCTCTATCTTCGGATTAACCGGCCATTGCTTTTTTCTCATGGGCTTGATACTAGGATCGGGGTCAATAGAGTGTTGAAAAACACTTGGATCAAAACCTTTGTGGTCTTCATACTCCCATGAAAAGATATCATTGTATTTCTGAAAAAGAGAGATGAAGGAATGTTTTTATTCATGCGTGCAAGATTTACTGAGCAGTAACTCATTTTCGTGTGCAATAGTGATTGGATTGTAGTTTTCTTATGCCACACACATATACTTTTATTCACCCTTGAACTCATCATCTGGGCTAAATATTTTCTCTAAGGTGACTAGCCTTATAGGTAACTTGTTTGTCTTTAGTTATATCACTTGGTCACCATAGTTGTCATATGAGTCAGCTTCCATGTTTGATGAAAACTCAGCTTCATTTTAGATAAACTGGCAATCTGCATGTCACTATCAAACACTTTCCAACTGGTGTTGTTTGGAATGGATTTTCTTATTACCATCTTGATGTGGTTTGTGTTTCCTTTAACAAATTCCTTAGTAGGAGAGAACTGCGAACCAAGTGTGATCTGATCAGCTTCTTTGTTTATCTTGCATGGCACCACCTATAAATTTAGAGCATCAAATATCTCAAGGAGGTCCCAAACCCTATGCTTATAAGCTTTGAGAAGATTTTTTTTTAGTGCACTTATTGGTCACCTAAAGGACAACCAATTCTATGTCCCCAAAGATCTGTAGTACCTTTATATTTTTCTTCTGTGCAATGAGCATACCATGTACCAGCACCTCATATTCTGCCACATTATTGGACCATGCAAACTATAACCTATGCGTGGAGAATAAATTTTCATCCTTAGGAGAAATGAGAACAACTCATGTGCCTATGCCATTTATTCTTCTAGATCCATCGAAGTACAACTTCCACATACCAAAATTTTCTTCATTTTTTTTCAACGCACATGGCACTATAGCTATAGTGTCAAGCTCAATTTCATAATCTTCAAGATCCTAATTATATGGATCAAATATATGGTGCCTTTCCACCCATTCATCTAGCACTAAGTGACAAATAGGAGGCATGACAAGCTACTCTTCAGAAACTGGAACATGTTCTTCTTAGATTAGGTAGTTATCTTGGAGGGGAGATGGTTCATATGACTCTACATGATAGGAAAATATTGGTTCAGTTGTATGGTAAACTGGGTACCATACCTTTTCTTGAGTAACATATGATACCAGTCAGAAGACAAGTAACCACCCACTTTAGCAGTAAAATACCTTGACATAAATAAGGAAAACAAAGGATTTAGGTTAATGATTGAAACATCTTGAGTTATCATGAGGTTTTTACATGCATGAAGGGTTAACTCAAGATCCTTGATGAGTCCTATAGTTGTAACAGTTGAGCCATAAACTTGCAGGACTTTTTTTTTCAAGGGGTTGTACTTAAGACCTAAGACATCAAAAATTTTATCATGCATGACAGAAGTACTTGGGCCTGAATCAATCATATAGTTATGGAAGAAGTGTCTACCTATGATCAAGGAAATATAGAAGGGTGGTATTTTAACAACCTTAATTAATTTCTTCTCCTCTTCTTGGCAGATATTGACAGTAGTGTGTAGTTTGTGAATAGATGGGTCTACGTGTGGAAGTTGGGACAAAGCCTCATGCAACAAGTCACCCTAAAATGGAATGGTCAAGGCATCCTGCATTGTGACATTTATTTTTGTCTTCTTCATCTGGTCCATAATGTTGAATGGGAGGCCAATTGATTTATGCATTTAGGGCACAATAGCATGCTTCCTTGATTGTTTAGACATTGAGACAGGATCCTTAAATGGAATGAATGGTTGACCTACCAAAGGATTGGCATGCATTGCCTTAGGAGGATCATTACACGTCACCTTACATGCAGGAAATTACACGCCTTTATTGTTAGATGCCTTAGCTACATTATTATTCTTTTGAGGATCGATCAATGTTCTTGGAATTGAAACTTGTGCACCAGATTCGAGCATTTTCTTCTTGTACCTTGTGTTATCTGAAACATGGGTGCATGGCCTATTTGTATCATCTACAACTTGATTGATTACAAAAAATTCCTCAGCACTAAAGAATATTGAGTTGTCCTCTAAAGGATCTTCTTATTTCTTTTGGCTATTTGTTTCACATGAGCTTAAGATGGGTTCAGAGTTAGAAGTATTATGGATCATGTATGCTTGAGCATACACAACATTAGCATAGTGATACTGAATGTGAAGCATGTTGTAAGAGAAGCACCATTTAGATTCTTGTGTTATATTTTTTTGGACAGGGACAAGTTCTTAACTTATGTTGGGTACTGGAAAAAGTTGAGTTGGAGGAACAACTTGCAAGGTCAAGTTCGCATTATCATTCCATCTGTTATTTTGTTGGTTCTAAGCGTATCTCTAGTTTCCATACTGATTATGCCAAGGTTTATTACTTTATCTTTTCGCCTAATTAAAATTACCTCAATAGGTTTTTGCATGCTACTTCTCCAATGATATGACATTATTGGACAAGTTTCTAATTATGTTCTTCAATTCTCCATCTTCTTTCTATTACGCGGGAGGGTAGGATGTGGATACAACTTGTTGTGCACTCTACACTAGAATAGGAGCAATGGAATGTTGTGGTACAGGGGACATCTCTAGAAATAAGGGCACAGGTAGCCTAAGAGATAACTTGCCCACCTAAATGAGACTATTTACTACCCTTATGGTGATGTTGTATGTAGCATGTAAGGTTCTACCTCCCATGGATTAAATTATAACTGAGATGTCACTATCCAAATCCCATAGATAATACAAGAAATTATGTTGAGTTGTAGGCCTTACCACTTGATGAATTATGTCCCAAGTCTTCTAGAATCTAATGTTGAAAGCATTCATCTACTCATTGGGAACCCTCTTCATTCTAGTTAGTTTCTCCACCAAAGACAGGTGATCTAACTTGTCCTCAAAGTATTTGCATAGAGTTATTCCAATCTCATCCCAAGTGGTAATGGATGCATGTCTCAAACCCTTATACCATTTGATCACTTTACCTTTAAATGAGGTTGTAATGATCCTGACTGCAACATCATCATGTGTGATCAGATAGACAGAGAACACATTTACTACATCTTGGATATGCTCGACATGGGTGACTTAATTTTATCCCATGAAGTATGGAATGCTCTTGAGTGTGGTTAATGGCATATCATGTTCTGAATTAAGATTGAGCAGGCTTCCACCAGTGAAACTAGTAAAGTTCCTCAGAGGAGGAGGTAGTTGAAGTGTCATGGTAGGGCTCACTTTTCTATTGATGTGAGGAGGAGTAGAATGTGTATGGCTCATTGAATATGAGGATACATGCTTGGGATATCTTTTGCATGTAATTATTGGTGAAATTTGGAGGTATTTGAAGGATCCTTCAGCTGCACCACTCTATCTGGTATGCAATCTTTTCATAAAAGGTGCTCTATCTACTAAAATAATAGATTCAAGTGTTGGGAGTCACCATATGTGTTAAATGAGCCTCCAAAGGCTGTAAATTACTAAGTCACACACCAAAATTTAGCAATCCAAAATTTAAGATTTCAATTGTCCCACCGAGCGTGCCAAAAACTGTTAGTTCGTTAGACATGCACCTGTGTCTCGGATCTAGTAGATTCAAGTTTTTTGAGTCAACAATGGTACTATCTCCAAGTGTGGGACCTTGTGCGCTTGAGACAGACCTTTGGAAATGTCGATTCCTCTACCTATTTCTACTGGTAGTGCTACTCCTATTTTTGAAAGTGAAACCTAAGCTAACAATGCCAAGGGACCAGGGATAGAAGGATGACATAAAATGGAAAACTAAACTAAGGAAGGAAATAGCACTAGAAAAATAGGAATGAACACTATATTTTCTTATCAAAAATGAATGATAAATCATGAGGGAAGTCTAGGCACGCGTATCATAAACCAAAATGCATTTACACTATAAATTTCATGAAACACAACCAGAAAATGGAGCTACAAGGAACTTAAAGTGACACAGCAAATACCTAATGCAAAGAGTGAGAAAGAAATAAGAATATAGACATGTTAAGGTAGATAATAGCCACAAAATGAAGCTTTTATTAATTCTAGGTATGCACAGTTAGTTACAATTGCATCTAAAGGATGATATTCACGTGCACGAACCAGATCTAGAGGTCCACGACTCAGAATGCAGAGATATAGGATCCTTAGCAAACATTAAAGGATGTAAAATGTTTAACCTTTTATAATGAGCCAAGATCTTACATTTATAGATGAATAATGAGAGAAGAAAAAGAGGAGGGAAAAAATGAATTTTAAACACAACCACCACCAGCACGCATTAAATGCTTGCAAATCCATGTGTATATCAGTCTAATATGCTTCCCCATGTCTATTTGGCATGTAGGATAAGGAAGGAGGTGAGATCCATATTAAATCAAGTGGTTGGAGCAATCAGATCTTCTCATTAATGGTATGAAATACATTTTCCCTTTTCTCACCTACCAAATCCCTCTAAACTTTGAATTCAAGTGGTCCAGGATATAGCCCATGTCAGTAGCTTTTCGAAAATTATGAGTGCATAAGGATATGAGCAGTAGAAAAGAAGTTATGACTGTCAAAAGATTTGCAGTGCAAATTGGGCACGCAAGACACGTGGTGCTCATTGATTGACTAAGAGGTCAGAAAACTATACATTTTATTTGTTTTTTCTACCTCATGTCACCCAGTGGTTCATTGTTGGGATTCAGTTCCCTATTGGTGCACTTTGATTGGTTGTGTGTAACACACTCAAGCTTTTCATATGATGACGTGGCACAAAATGGTGCAGAAGAAGGCACCAAAGTAGTTATGTACAAGAATGAGGTGCAGAAGGAAACTAGAGGGAAGATGCGTGTAAAGGCAACACAAGCGGGAGGAAATGGGAAAAATACCCAAGGAATGTATGGTCGATGCGTAACTATTACAAGGTAATTTGTGGGGGCATGAGAGTGTCAAGGACTTGGCTGATTTTGAAAGTAGGACCAAGGGCATGCACTTAGGATGCATGAATTGCTAGGAAGAAGGTGGATGCATAGAGGGTGAGCACAATAAGAGAATAGAACAAAGAGGAAAAGGAAAATGAAAGGAAGGAAAGCACAAAAGAGGAACGCATGAGGTGCACAAGGAATGCAGCTAGGGAAATGTTCCAAGGAGACAATTAAAGTGTACATGACCTACAATTAAAATCTCAGAGTCGGAATGGAATGTAAGTTTTCCAAATAACTAGAGGAGTTATTTGGATAGCAGTTCCTTTGGATGTAATCTTAGGTGATGATATTATGTTCTTAGTGCTTAGTACCTCATTTTGAACACATAACTATGTATTTATATGATTCCCATGTTTGAATTTTATAACTAACAACTGGAAGGATAGCCCATAAGTGAAAAAGATGCCTAAAAGATAAAAGAGACCAAAAAGGAGTGAGTAAGTTAAGAAAGGGTTAGAGGCACCCATAGGGGAAAGGGGCACCTAGGAACTCCTGTCTTGGTTGGGTTTTGGTGTCTCAAGCCATTAAAGACAAATAAGCAAAATATCAATTAGGTTATATGGTGTGTAAGACCAAATAGAAAATAATAAACAAATACATGAGGCCAAAGATGGTCCTCAATTACTAGTTTTCTTGCTTATGAATCATATGAATGGTAGTATGTGTTTAGGACCTAGAAATGTACCCAAGTGTGTGATTCTGTGTCTACATTTTCCCGTACTTTATGTTGTTGAGTGAATACTCGATAACATAAAGTAGATAGAAGATGTGTACCTGATAACCATGTAGTCCATGTGGAAAAAGGCATGTCGAGTGGACAAGTGAAGTGTGGAATGATGCTTAAATGAAGTGTGGAGACTAGGAAAGGAAAGTGACCCTAGGGGGTGAAGTGTATGCATTCTGTTCTACTTATTGGTATATTTTGATGTTTTTCTTCTTATAAGGAAAGACCTATGAAAATAAGAGAAATAATGTATTCAAAGTTTTGTATATGATAAATCAAAGTAAAGTGTGCATAAGTATGTGAAATTATGTAAAAATGTGTACAAGGAAAGTGTGCACCTAATGTTGAAGAGTGTAAAAGGATAGAAAATGTTCTAAACTATTGTTAAGAGTGATTTGTTTGGGAAATCTCGCATCAAGAATGAGTTTTTTAGGTGATCTCACGCCAAGAGTGAGTTTTTTCGGTGATCTCATGTCAAGGATCGGGTGTTAGGGAAAGAGATCTAGTGTTACTCTCATTCCATGAATCTATCTGATAAACACCATTACAGATGGTGTTCCCATTTTTTTTCTTGTTGTCCCTTTTTTATCTAAATTGTACCAATTTTACAGAATGTAGGAGATAAACTATATTTTTTTTGCTAGAAAACTATGTCTGATACTATAAAACTACTCTGAAGACTTATGTGAACTATTCTGATATGAGAAACTGATTGTTTGTGCTCTTAGGAAATTAGTTACCAGGGGAGGACACAGGCACCTAGATGTTCCTATATGAGCCTAGGCATTGGTGCATGTGTTGTATGGAGGAGCCAAATCATATTTTGGCCAAATTTGTAACTATGTTCATGTGTCAATTTTATGTTTTAGTATACTATGTTTTAGCTCTAATCTATTGTATTGGGTTATTTATTCACCCAATTTATACCCCCCTCGTTTGGGGTGCATGTGACATCAATATGAGAATGCATCCCAAACAAAGGACCTAATGTTGATCTGAATTGTATTCCTTCAAGGGAAGGATATGTGCAAGGTAGAAACCAAGGCACATGTAAATAAAGTGACTAGATACATATGTTTGTAGCAAAATAAGAAAGCATGTTAAATGTAACAAAAAAATGTGCATACAAGATAGATGGTGAAGAGTGGGTTTCAAACATGGGACATCATTCACAATGTCACAAGATAATCAGGGCCAAAGCAACCAAAAGCATACAAATATTGATGAAACAAGACATAGGGCATAGCTCAAAAATAATTTCATATAATAGCAAAGCATGTCAAATAATATGTAATAGAAAACCATGGTGGCATATAGTCATGCAATGAAATATTTACACAAAAATCACCTGTTAACATTGTTGGTGCTCAATCCATGCCCCTAGATTAAGTCATTCCTTTTCCTTGACTCTATGTAGATGTAACCATTCTATGTGCTTCGTATTATTCCCCTTGCTTCAAAGTTTAGTTTGATTAAAGGATAATTATCAATTTGTAATAAAAATTTTGCCTTGTCACAATAAAAGGATTTGACAGAAATGTTGGAGGACTGAAATGAAATATTTTAATTGCATCCATGAGACAAAATATTCTATGGGACCAAAAATTTATACTTTAATATGAATTTAGACTCTTTTCAATATCATATCTTCTACTTTGAATCTTGAGCACAAAATCCATGATATTTTCAAGCCTTTTTTATTTGACTAACACCATAATAATTCCCCAGGGAATGGTTAATAGACTTGTTGATCAAAGAATAAAATCTTCAAACTTGTGGGTGATCGAGATATCTTTACATCTTTCACATAGGTAAAAAAACATGCAATAAACACTGAATGAAAAATTTAAAATGGAATTATCCATTTAAAAAAAATCAGACATTCAAATGTACGTCAAAGATCTAAACCACCAAGAAATTCAAATTCACGCAAAGGAGACAACACATGGTTGGATTCGTAGTCTCTCTAAGTCATTCAAGTTTTGTATACTTGAAGTTTACATAATGTACCAAATACATACAACTTTGGGTCCATGGCAGGGCTAACAAAGTTAGCATGGTTAGAGAGAAATGTGGAAGAGTTAGGGGATATCAAAATGGTGTAAGATCAATGGCCAATGGTGGAAACACATCACTATTATGGTGCAGGGTGAGTAGACGGGATCTTGTGGACCTCAAGTCTTTGGAATGAACCAAGTTTCATAAGGATTTGGGTCGAGGTGGTCTTGTAGGTCAATTTGGATATGTGGAAACATATTTATGAATTAAATGATGAAGTATACCTAGATATAAGTCATGATACAAATTCCTGATCCCACAAGGTCAAAAAAAGGTGAACACAAAAGCATGAGAACATGACACTACAAAACTATAAAGGTGCATGGAGCTTTCTCATTTGTTTATGCATCACACTTTGAGAACACTGAAATTTCCATTAGCGTGGGTATTTCTCATTTGTTTATGCTTCACACTCTTATAAGGTTTTTGTAATTGAAGTTGAATTAAAAAGTAAGCATGGTTATTCCTTATTGGCTCATGTTTCACAATAGTTAGTTAATGTTATTAAATAGACTGACATTTTGAGGAGCATGGAGATTTCTCATTCTCTCACATTTCATGTTGATCAATCAAGGCTATCGAATATTTTGAATCTATAAAGGTCTGTGGATCTTTCTCATTGGCTCATATTTCATGTGGGCTAGTACAAATAAATGAACAATCCCACAAGGAAAAGGTGCATGGAATTTTCTTATTGGCTCACATTTTATAATAGAACATACATGTACGCAAATCCACATAACATAGAAAAGAAAAGGGAAGAAGATAATTAGACAAAGGAAAATCCTGAAGCCAATCAAATATTTTCATATGCCACTCTCGTATTCATCCTAACATGAAAAAATTCAAATGGCCATAAATTTTTCTCAAGAGCTCCAAATCATGAAAAATCGGTCTCGTTGGAAAGGTCTTCTCAATCCCTATAATTTGAAATCATTTGATTCAGAAATTTAAATGGAGTTTAGTGGGAGAAATATATTTTAAAAAAGGACACACGTGCACTTGGTAGTATCAATGAATTATTTTTCACATGTGGTAGTTAAGGCATGAAATCAATCCCAAAATACTAACCAAAAATTAGATATTTTTAGTTAGACAAAGTACATTCCCACTATTATTAAAGATTTTTATTTATGAACAAGGATAAGATTCACTTATTATTTTTTTTTTGGGGGTAGGGGGGGGGGGGAATCGAATTGTAAGAACTCGCCAAATTTGTATAAATATGGGGTCTTGTCCTCATATCAAGGGGGGTCAAGTTTTTCTATTTCAGGAAATGTTTGGGAGATACAATTATAAGACTACATGATTTCTTTTTTGAAATATATATGGATTTTGGTTTCCCAAAAATCTGTGTCAATTTGGTTGCAATGTACAACCATTGAAAAACATTGAGATATATTTTATTTATGTTACTCTTGTTAGGAAATTAAAGAGCTGAATGAAATAAGTCTTCTTATGAGCTTTTATTTCTGTGTTTTGGGTGTCTGTGTGTTGAATTGTTGGTTGATGAATTATATTTTCTGCTGCAATTTTGTATTTACTACTTCTTTATGTAGTACATTAGACTCAGTCATTAATGTTTGTGCTTTGGTCATTAATTCAATATTGTGGTGTGAGCATTTACTCTACAATATTAGACATAACTCTAAAATACTTACTAGAGCCATTTTTTCAAAGTGATTTTTGTTATCCTTTGAGTGTATCTTGGGCTTACTAGAGTAGAAGAAGCAAATCCTCTATTAGAATATTTGCACAAGATTTTGTGTTGAGTATTTTAGAGATTGTGTTAGTAAATTTTCATTTACTGAGTATCAATGAATACAAATCTTTCTTTGGAGAATCTATCACTACCTAATCAAGTGTTATGTACTTTTAAGAATAGAAGGCTTCTTTAGTAAGTGTTAAATGCTTTGATACAAGGAATATGCCATCATATAAATCCCCCTTTGTTAACTTACAACTACCATAATTAATCCCACCCCATACTAACTTCCATTTGTTACTTCGATTCTACTTTGTCTCTAAATATCATTGAAACTTCCCTTCTAACTTTAATTCTACTATCAAGAGAATGTAGGAGCAACCAAACTTTACTATCTATAGTAACCTGATGTCTTGGTGCATGTAAGAATATAGAAATATTTTTTTGTAACAAATCATGACAATGAAGTGTTGTATTCATGGTCTATTTTTATCTCAGATTGATCCATCATTTGAAACATATCAAATGGGAACAAAGACCCTCATCTCCATCTCTAAATTCAGGTTACCCCATGGGTCCTCTCACCTTGGTTTAAGGCATGACCAGAAGTAGTAGGATTAGGCCATCCCCTATGTGTGTGCCCCTTAATTACCTCAAGGCTTGATCCCAAGGAAAGTGTTATACCCCTCCTCAGCTGTAAATGAAAAATACTACCTAGTCTACTAGCATCCAAGCATTCCCCCTTTCTAAGAGAACATTTTCAGGCCACCAGGGGGTATATAATTGAGGACCAACATGCTTTTGGCATCGTTGTTGGGGACATACAGACCATTCTAAAAGTATTGTCCAAAATTTTCTCATTATAAATAGGCTATCCATATAACCTATACTTATTTGAGTATACTAGAAGTTGATAACCACAAAGGTGGGAAAATTCATAATTATATGCAAATTATAACCTCCCAATTTGTGAAGATATCCTTTAAAGAAATTTTTGATCTAATCTATACATCTCTAGTGCAAAGCCTTAGTGGCGGATCCATTTTTCAAAGAAAATATTAGTTTTACTAGTGTGAATCTTGTACAGCTTGTTGATTAAATCCTCCTTTGCAAAGTTGGAAGGAAGAATATCCTTTTTCAAGTCTGATCCCACCAGAAGATTAGAGATGGATAATACATAGTAAAAAAGGAAGCAAATCTGGAAGTCGATGGGTGGTCAAAAGAGAGAAGAAAAAAGTGTTCAGCCTATTGAATTTGATCCACCTTTGGTGGAGGATTACTCTAGCACATTTGACATCTCTGATCTAGGTAGTCCTCAAGAATATTTACATCATTTTTTTCAAGAAGGTTCAACATATATAAATAAAAAATATATTCCTCATCGTCCTTACTTATTAACTCATAAGAATAGAGTATTTTGTGAAACTAAATCCCTAAAGGATTCCTAATTTGTGTAGCATACTCCTCTACCTTAGAGCCCTCCAATTCCCTAACATTGTAACCCTCCTTTTAAAAATTCTCCACAAAATAATATTGAACAATCTCCACTAAGGGATCCTTTTGTAGTTACTACCTATAGACCAATAAGGTTCCGTGGAATTGTGGGTTATCTGAATGAATTGCGTAATGAAATTAGAATCAAGTTGCTGATATTTTAAGGGAATAATTCCACAAGTAGGGATCTACATATCAGATTTTTTCAAAATGTTATGGATGGCTATGAAGTAGAGCATAAGGATTTTTACATCAAGTTATTCATACATACATTACAAGAAGATTTCAGTGAATGGTAGTACTTGATACCTGTAAATTCAATTGATTCTTGGTTAGAAATGAAAAATGCATTTAGACTCCAATATGGTGATAATAACAGCCCTAGGTTTCTTTTATCAGAGTTAAAAATATCAGAAATAATCCTAATAAGGGTGTGCAAGACTTTAACACTAGGTTCAATAAAACTTTGACTAGATTGCCTACTAATAAAAGGCCTAGTGATAAGTCTTGCCTAATTAAATAATCAGATGCATTTGATAAGAAAGTAGCTTATTATCTAAGGGACAAAAATTCTAGAAATGTGAGGCAGGATTTCTCAATGGTTGTCCCAATTGAGAAAAATATTAAAGTAGTTGAGAATCCTCCAAAGAGGAAAGGTGTTAAGTTGATTAATCAAGTAAAGCCTCAAGAAAAAAATGATGTAGACTTGGAAGGGGTGGTTAAAATATTGGTCATAGCAGTCAAAGAGATTTCATAGGATCTTGTTAGAGCAAAGAAAGGATTGGTTTCAAATCCTCAATCTTAACACTAGGCCCAAGGAAAAAAAAAATTGGGAATCATCCCAAAGGAGATCACTAGGTTGATGATATAGGAAAGGGACCTATGGGTTCAAGAAATAAATATCAAGCTTTCAAAGATATATAAAATAGTCCTAGATCCATTGACAACAATAGTATCAATGGTAGATGAATACTACATCATTAAATGATGTGATAAATGTTTTTTGCCACATCCCCTTTATGAGGAGCTTGTTGGATATGTTGATGATACTAATGAATCTAGTTTTGGTGACATATACATGATGGATTATCCAAAATATTCAATGTAAGAAACCACTTCAACTGGTTTATTGTATGCTAAAACTATGAAGGACTTTTGGGCTTGCACAAATCAGGTATCCTCCCTCCCTTCTATAGTTAATGTTGGTATAGATATGGCTCAATAATTTTATCTTCCAAATCATGACTTTGAGTATTTAAGATATTTAATGATTTAAAAGTATGATGGTGGAATCCCTTGCAAAGAGGATAGGAATCTATTAATGAATTTTTTATTGCTCAAAAAAATGAGTATGACCTTCGGAACAGACAAGTCAAAGGACGTGTCCCTACTCCTAAACCAAATATACCTCTCTTGAGCAACATCATGAAACATTCCCATTTTAAGACTATAGAAATAAGGGGGGAAAAATTACACAATGTTCTCTATTCTAAATAAAACATCATTTAGAACACACATTCCATGCCAATCAATCTCATAACAGATAACCATATGCAGTTCTAATGACTCGGTAATTTACCGATCTCTCATTCCATGACTCAGTTACCAACCGATCTCTCATGTTTGTCTTAAAGTATAGAATACTTTATGTATACTACATATACTTGGTTTTCCTACCCTATTCCGGGTACTGAGTGATCTGTTTAAAGAACCTATCTAAATATTTGTTACCAATATTCATCTGACATCATGTTTCTTTAAACTAGGTGACATAGGACAATGCAACCAGCAGCTTACGATACTTTGGCCAAATATTTTCAACATATTGTTCATGTTACTATTCCTAGATGACATACTCATCAATTTGGAATACGTCCTTCACCTCACTCTACTGTTATCTAGAATGGTATTTACTGACTACTGTTAGTCCACTTGCCTAAGGTTTGACCCTAGCCCAGGTTAGCAACATAATTTTTTATAGGAAGATGCTCACGATGACTTAGGGTATATGGGCATACTCGATCGACCTAAGTTGACTAAATGTGCCAAGGTACCCTGAGTCATAGAAAGCTATTCCCTATTCTAAACATGCTACTAACTTGACCTAGAGAGAAACTAAGTTCAAGTCCAGATGTGTGTAGATCTAGATGAATAGATATGGAAGGGTGTTGCCAAATGTCAACTGTAACACTATATCCTCAATGAACCCTTTGTCTTCTCAAAGGTACAGTCCTATAGTTGGTGTGTGCCAACATCCGTTAGAACTGATTCATCATGATGTACATACCCCTTGGTGGTCATTAATTCATAATTAAATTGGATTAAGATTCATATTGCAGGAACCATGCCTAACCCTAATTCCAACATTCATTAAGTTCTATATCCATAATTAATCTGATTTGATATTAAGAACTTCATTAACTCATGTTTTCATTTATGTTCAATATCTGGTCATAACAAGCAGTTATCCCAAAATAGGGCAGCAAACATCAAACGTTTAATTTTTAATGCAACCTAGTTGTCCAAAGTAGGTGTGTCATCCACCTAGGTGCAGCTAGTATTTACTTTATATAAACAAAGTACAAATATTAAAGTTCATAACCACCATTCCTTTTATTTTTCATTCTTTTGAGAGAGGAAGAGTCTTCCTCTACATGGTTAGATGTTAGGGTTAACATAACCTTTTTATCATTCATTACTCATATAGTTTAATTGTATGTCTAATACATATTTCATTATTAAACTATAGTTGTTTAGTTAGAGAACGACATATTTTGCAATTTAACAAGTTTCATTATAGTAAGGGAGATTGTACTATCCCCTTAATCCAACTTATTAATTGATAATAGTAATAGTATACAAAGAGATATAAGAATATCGACAAGATATCATTCCTATTTCCTTCATACAAAGTACAAGAGAATTTACACCATAATTTGGAGTCAGTCTCCAAACCTTTCAATTTATCATGATAAAATATACATTTACAAGACTATGCATTTCAGGTATACCACATGTCGATCAGCATTAAGATCATAAAAGAACATCACTTTTATTTTTCAATACAACTCAAAAATGAATCGAAATTCTTTACAAAAGATCCAGACTTAAATAAGCCAATACATCATAAAAAAATTTGCCTTCTTTTATCACTTACGAAGTCCATCTACAAAAATTTCTAGCATGGGTTAGTTCATTGAACTGAGCATGATAAGCACTAAGCATTAAAACGAAGTGCATTCCAATAATTGTTCCATTAAAACAACTCTGCTTTAATGAAACAATTAATAAGTATCATACAAATAAGCATAAGTAATAACAACTAGAAAAGAAGTACAATAATGAGTCTGAATTCACTTTTAATAAAAGAGCGTAATATAATCAGCAACAACTACATTATAACATATAGTTTAATTGATCCAATCAATTACTTTTTAACAAACAACAGATCTTGTCATCTAATTATTTTATAATTCATTCTGAATTGAAATATAGAATTTATCTTACTATGTAACAAAAAGAGTTACTTTCAGCATAGTATATAATTATGATGATTCATCCTACAACTTAAATAAATAAGAAGAAGAGTCAATACAGACTATCCACCATTCACTAATCATCTGAAAGATAGAAAACATGTTCAAAAAGTACTCAACTGATTACCTACATAACTGCTTCAGTTCAAGGAAACCAATGTAAGGATTCAACATTAAAGAGACAACATCTAAAACAAGAATCCCAAATCAATCCGAGAAGGGATAGAGAATCAAACATTCAACTTTCAAGCCTTAACTAAATTCTACATTATAGAAGATAACATTCAAAGATCTGAAACCATACGTTCCAAAAACCAAAGCAAGACTCACACAAGGATAGCCTCTTCTCGTGTCCATCCCGGGAAGATTCATAACATGCTAGAGTGCTAACAGAGGAGTCATTCCAATAACAAAATCCCAATGGAGCATGACTCAGTCAAACAAAGCAATCGGTCTAACATGATTACATTTTTCCTTCAACAAAACAAACTCAGTTGATCATTTTCCACACCAAGACTACAATCGACTTAGTACAAAAATAGACTAAACAATCCACAAGGAAGTTTCCATCTTGGAAGAGTGGTTTCCCACTATTTCCTACAAGACAGAAAGGATAGAAAATTTGAACCCAAGAAGTCGAACATGCATAAGAGAGTAATCACTTTACAGCTAAGAAGAGAGTCGAGCTACAGAGAAGTTTGATCAAATGAACTTATCTTTACAAAAGTTAAAGGATATCAAATAGAAAAGATCCAATCAAGAATTCATTTCTTTTGAACTATCAAATGAATTCCCATTTCTATTTCAAACTCAGAATTTCTTTTGCTAGTTCCCAAAAGAGAACACAAAATCAAACCCACAGTTTATAGAAAGTGATACTTCTAGTTTCCTTCATGAATTCAAACTTTATCAAACAATAATATCAACATGAACCTGGTTCATCTATTCCACATTATTTAAACACAAGATCAAATTCATTCCATGTAGAGAAGTATACAGTACAATCCTAAGGCAGAAGTAAAATTTCTCAACAAAACAAGATTCAGTCCACAAGAGAAATCAACTCCTTTTCTCCTTTTAAAAACCTAGAGTTCCATTCAAATGAATCTAAAAGAGAGTACTAAAACCCAACACCAGTAATAAGCTAAGAAAGTTTCTATAATACTCACAAGCCCAATAGAAACCAAATTCCAACAACAAGGACTTACACAGCTCCATACAAAAGAGACATACAGTTCATGATCATAATGAAGAACAAATTATTCCAAACAATCCCGAACCAGAGGTATTAAATCCTTCCAACAAGATTCAGTATACGAGAGTATTCAACTCTTATTTCTTTTAAAAACCCAGAAATCAATTAAAAAGGATCTAAAAGAGAGTAAGAAAACCCAACACGTGTTTAAGTCAAGCAGGGTCTCAACATTACCCTCGAAATTGACTGAAACAGAAATCACAACAAATGACTTTCACAGCTCCATCTAGTACATAAAGATTGAGACAGAGAATGTATTTGTTCCAATCAACTAACACAAGAAGAAGTATGCACATTGCATTTCCATAAACTTCTAAAACCATTATTGACTATTTCAAATGATCTCTAATTCATACTAGTGAGTAAGTAACAATACAATATTGAACCAGATACATTTTCATAAAAGGTCCACACTCCTAACAAAACAGTTAAGAATTTCAAACAAGAAGCGGGTAACCCAGAGTAGAGGAGAGTAGAATATCCTCAACATTTACATGCCATCACATACTCAAGGTAAACAGTATAGTCTGGGATAGAAGTATCACAACCATTCCAAACTCAAGATGCTTCTAGGAGAAGTTTCCAAAAGAGACTTAAATCACAAACCATTAAATCGATCTCCTTTCGAGCAGACAGTCCTGAATATGAATTCAAACCAACACAAAGCTTTGAGCACAAATTCAGAACAACACAAGCCTTGAATACAAGTTCAGAACACACAAATATTTGAACACAAGTTCAGAATAACACAAGCCTTGCATACGAGTTCAGTACTAAACACAAAGCTTAGAATACGAGTTCAGAACCAAACACAATGCTTCGACTACAAGTTCAGAACACACAAGCCTCGAATATGAGTTCCACATGCATATTACCATTGAACTTGTGCAGAGAGAGAATCATCAAAATATTATCATTATCATGCAATGGACTCATATCTAAAAATCACAGGGATTCATACAACCAAGAAAGTAAATAACCAGACAAAACATGCAAACATTTATCTCATGAGAGCAGAATTTTTTTAATGAAACATTTATAAGAAAGCAAAAAATCTTAATGAATAGAGCCTATCATGCCTGATAGTGCTCCTGCCAATTCAAAGGAGACTTCCAGTCGAGCTACCAATTATTTTTCTCCTCTACGAAAGATCAACAACCAAACATCTTTCTCTCCAATGCCTCATATACTTTCCTTGGATCAAAAATAGACCAGAGAAACCAAAAATAGCCACAAAGTAAACTTCAAACTGCTGGTTTGAATAACCAGATAGCTCCATGCAGAGCAAAAATCGCAAGGCATGCAAGACCAAACAACCTCCAACAAATCTTCCTTCCTTGCTTCCAAGATGGTTTGCACGCAAAAATTGAGGTTCATTAATGCAATTACTCCCCAATCTCCCGCCTATCTCTCCTTGCCACCGCCTCCTAAAACTGGCGAATGTTATTTCCACTTCAGCATGCATTTCCAACTTTAGTGAAGACTCCACATATGCTTCCACTAAGTTTACTTTCCTTTACCAAAACTAGCAGTACTTCCCATTTATTCAAGTAAATCAAATCAAATCAATGTCATTGGAACCGTTTCCAAAGTTCTATGTGACCTTAGGTTCACTTTCAATAGTTTAGTATAGATTTCCACAACTTAGGTTACAACCTTAGGTTTAATCAAAATCATTTCATAAGTAATTGCCACCTTAGGTTAGATCAAATTCACAACCAAATAGAATTAGGTATTAGGTTAAAATAGCCTAGCATTACCTTAGTAATTTCTCCCTTAATCCATTTAGCACATCAACTTAGGTTAGGACGCCATCTCAACAAAATAGAATATGAAGCTTAGGTTAGATTGCAAACCAAATAAGTAGACATAGCTAGGAATTAGGTGCATTTACCTAGTTCAAAATTCTGTTAGGATCATCCCTTAGGTTTAGGATTTAGATTCCCTTTAAAGTCATGAATTAGGCTTCGTTCCGCTTACGCTATTAAATGTCCTGAAGAGATCAATCCCAAAGATCCAAGAACAAACATACAACCGAATGTAGGCACGATCTTACAAGATCAAATAATTTTTAACATACAAAGTTTAGTCCGTTGTGTCTCTCAACCTACGAATGTCAGTTTACCATTCAGTCTGGTAAGGAGATTTAAAACATTCCTTGGATCACTAGAATTGATCCAAGGATGAGTTAGTTAAAAGAGATAAGTTTACAACCCTCAAAACCAGATTCCAACTCACCTATTAGAAGTGAAAATGGATTCTTGCATTTCAGTCTAATTATTTCAAGAGTAGAAATGATTTATCCATAACAAGCATGATTTTCAACAATCAAGGGAACACACCTCATTCAAGAAAATCACATGCCAACGCTTGTAATGCAAAAGAGAATTATAATAGTTTTTCAAAGGTGTTACACATCCCCAAAGTTTCCCCCAAAATAAGTATGTCTGATAAAGGTCTTGTCAATACTTTAAGACCAAGTACTTCTTCATCTACCCAAGAAATAAGGATGACATCCCATCAAAAAATACTGTCACCCTTTCCTCTAATACATCCCTACCAAAGTATTTTGTACATGTTATGGCTCAAATTCTAATTTAGATAAATATTACTATCCTTATTATAGAATTACTTATAATTCCATAACACAGAAAAAAAATCATTTGAATACTTGGGGATGAATGATGATATGGTTGTCAAAGAAAGGGGTACAAATAATGTAGTAACTATGCCCAATGTTTCTGAAGTTGAAATAAAGAAAGACCCCGAGAACATGGAAGAACCCCTAGAATTATATTTAGGCACATCTTTGGTAGAATCCCAATTGGATGTGAATCCCTTCTTTACCACTCTGATTGTCAATGGGCAGATTCTTCACAATTATATGTTTGATTCAGGAGCTTCATGTAATATCATGCCTTTAGAGGTCATGAATGAATTAGACATAAAAATAATAGTAGTTTATGGAAAGTGTTATGTTATGGATTCAAGAGAGGTACCATTTTTTGGATATGTCAGAGGCATAGTAGTATTAGAAACCATTTAACTATGAATATGGTTATAGTTGATTTCCCTACTAAATAGGGTATGTTGCTATCAGGAAAATGGGTTTCTAGTGTGGGAGGAAGTGTTCATATGGACATTTCCTTTGCTTATATACCATTGGAAGGGAAATTATTCAAGTTTCATAGAGAAGATAAAATGCTCCATCTTATTGAGGATCCTATGAATGCTTCTTATGAGGTTTTTTTTTTTATACGGATTTGGGTAACTTCATAGGTTGTGCATATTCTAAAGATCATTGCATGGATACTTATGCATGCCTTAAAATTGTCAATGTCCTTTTTAATATGAATTTTTATGGATCATGTTTCAATGTTGGAAATGGAGATGGAGTGGTTCTAACTTATCCAAATCGGGGTTCTTTTAATTTTTATTTCAAATTAAAGTTTGAATGTACAAACAACATTGCTGAATAGGATCCATTTCTCCTTGGTTTAGGAGTTGCATGGAGGCATGGGATTAATAATATTATTTTCAAAGGATATTCTGAATTAGTTGTAAATAAATTCAAGAAATTATATGCAACTAAAAAACTAGAGGCTGAGATAGTATAAACATACAGTTTGGGATCTCCTAAAATTGTTTGATTCCTTTAATATCCTTTACCATGAGAGAACTCAAAATTTAGAAGCTCACAAATTGGATGTTCTGGCATGTTAGTATGACAATGAAATAGTGTCTCCATATTGTGATTATGAAGTAGAGGTACTGGTCAAACCATTAGTCCCTGATAACATTCAGCATTGGCAGGTTTTCGAGGATGATGCTCAGATCTAGATATTTCTAAACTATAAAGGTGATTTCACCAATCAACTAATTGATCTTGAGCTAATGGTTTTATTATGTGAAGGAAATGAAACCCTTTTTGGTAAATATGTAGTATAGTTAAATACAAATATCATCCATAGAGGACTAGTTAGTCTTGAATTAAATTTTGACAACACTGATAGGGTTATAAAAAAACCTATTTATGCATCTAGGGATGTTGAAGAATGTAACTTACGAAATTCTCAAAATCCTAAAAAGGTTTACCTGGGATGTAGCATGAGCAAAGAATAAAAATAGGCTTATACTAAATTATTGAAGAAATACTAGGATTGCTTGGAATGGTCCTATTAAAAACTAAAAGCTTGTAGAGAAGACCTGTTTCAACATGAGATACCATTGAAGCCTCACTCTAATCCCTTCAAATAGAAGAAAATTCATATCAACCCCCTTCTTGCAACCAGAATGTAAGAGGAATTGACCAAAATGTGAGATGGTAGGATAATTCAACCCACTAGATACTCTTCATGGGTTACCAATTTAGTTCTCGTCAAAAATAAAAATGGGGACATAAGGCTTTGTGTGGATTTTATAAATCTAAATAAAACATATCTTAAGTATAATTATCAATTTCCTAATATGTATAATATGATACATAATGTAATAGGATCTGAGTTACTATCTATATTGGATGTATTCTTAAGTTACAACCAAGTGGTGGTAAAACAATCAGAACAGTTCAAAACTACTTTCACTACCCCATGGGGAACATATGTCTATGTTAGAATTCCTTTTGGACTAATGAATGTTAGTGCAACCTTTTAGAAAGCTATGGATGTGGCCTTTTTTCGTTTCATAAATGATTTCATAGCAATTTATCAAAATGATATATTTGTCTTCTCTAGACACATGGGTGATCATTTAGGGCACCTTGAAAATATATTGATCAGATGTAGAGAGTATTGGATTTATTTAAACCCAAAGAAGTGACACTTTTGGGTGCTGAAGGAAAGACTATTGGGACATATAGTGTCACAAGAAGGAGTGATGATAGATCCTAAAAGGGTGGAGGTAATTGATAAATTCCCTATCCTTATGTCTAAAAAGGGTATCAAATCCTTTTTGGATAGGTAAATTTTGTAAGAATATTTATCTCCAAATTTATTGAGATCACTCTTCCCATTACAAGCATGCTAAAAAAGGATCAATTCATCAAGTGGGGAGAAGGGGTTGTACAATAATTTAAAGGAATAAAGGAGGCACTCAAGACTGCCCCCGTCTTAACTAGCCCTGACTATAGAAAGGTATTCTAGATGTTTTATTTTTCCTTAGAAAACATAATTTCTTATGTGTTATTGCAGAAAGATGGAGAGGGGCATAAAAATTCCATTTCATTTTTTAGCAAGGCCTTGAAGGGAGCTGAGTTGAAATACTCCATTATGGAGAAACAAGCTTTTTCCTTGGTGAAAGACACTAAATTTTTTAGACCCTATATTCTAAGATCCAAAATTATAGCTTATGTACCCCACACAATGGTGAAATACATTTTTTCTCAAATGGAAATGTTCAGTAAAATATTTCATTGGGTTAACAAGTTATAGGAATATGACATGGATATTCAAAACACCAAACTGGTTTGAGGATTGGGCTTGGCAACGTTGATGGCAGAGAGTAATTTATAGGTAGTGGAGATACACAATGTTGAAGAAGCTGGGCCAAACCCTCATGAAAAGGTAATTCAACTTGGTATAAATATATAGTGTAGTACTTTATAAACTTAAATTTTCCTATGCATTTGGATAAAAATCAAAGGAGGAAACTCAAGCTAGTTTCCCAAAAGTATATTTTGACTAATCATGGACTGGATTAGAATAATCTAGAGGGAGTTTTTCTAAGATGTATCATTGAAGAAGAGGCACCTAAAATAATTACAGAATTTCATGGGGGAGTATGTGGAGGTAATTTTTCCAAGATAGTTACTGCTCATAAAATTTGAAGGGCGGGCTATTGGTGGCCTTCATTTTTCTAAGATGTTTCCTTGTTGGTTCAAAATGATAGATTCGCTAGCATTTTATAGAAGATTGAAATCCTCTGGGGCCCTACCCATGTATCCTGTGTCAATATAAGCTTCATTCAAACAATGGGGATTGGATTTTATTGGTGAAATATAATACTCTTCAAACATTGGTCATAATTGGATATTGGTAGCCATTTATTACTTTATCAAATGGGTTGAAACCATTCCCACCATGAAGGAAAATCATTAAGTAGTCATGGATTTTATTCAAAATAACATAATCTGTAAATTTGGGGTTCTTGCCAAGATAGTTGTTGAGAATTCCATGAGATTTAGAGCTAAGCCATTGGAAACAATGTGTCATGAGTATGGATTAAATTTGGCTTATGCATAAAATTATAATCCTCAAGGAAATGGCTAAGTAAAATTTTCTTAAAATCCTTAAAAGAACATTAGAGACAAATAAAAAGAAATGAGGTGAGAAACTCAATTTTTCACTATGGGTAGACATAGTTATGACCAAGAGGTCTACTAGAAAGATCCCATTTGAGTTATTCTATGGAGTTCAATCCATTTTTCCCTTGTACTTATAACTTTCCACCTATCAGTTCATACAACATTTTGAAAATGGAGAAGTAATTCCATATGAAACAAGGATTAATCAAATTATAGAGTTGGATAAGGAAAGAAGAGAGTCCTACCAAATAAATGTCAAGTTTAGATAAAAACTCAAAAAAATATTTAACAAGAAGGTCACTCTAAAAGTTTTCAATGTCATAGACCTAGTCATGTTATGGAACAGAAGACACGAAGACAAGGGAAAACATGGAAAGTTTGATGCCCTATGGATGGGACCCTATTCTATTGATATCATGATTGGAGAACATACTTTATTTTTGAAATAATTTTAGGGAAATTTATTGGAGTTTCCTATCGAAGGAATATCAAACACTTCTTAGACTAATTCAGAGGATCGGGTATGATCATTATACAGTGTACAATTTTATTGTATTATTTTTTCCTTTGTTTGTGTTGTTGTTTCCCTTTTATTCTCTGGTCTATAGTGACCAAGTTTCATGATATGTCAATATGCTGGTGTGAATGTTATGTATCTATTCATAAAGCCTTGTTTTTTTATCTCCCCGACTCCTTACCCAATGGATTAGGCATCTAGTCTTTATTTTTGTTGCACTCACAGTGGGTGTTCATCCCTAAGCAGGAGCCATTGTAAGTTCTCAATCCAGGCCCCTAGATTGAGCTGGTATTTTCCTTGAATCTCCATAGATGTAACCATTCTATGTGCTTCGTATTATTCCCCTTGCTCCAAAGTTTAGTCTGAGTAAAGGAGAATTATCAATTTGTAAGAAATTTTATGACTTGTAAAAATAAAAAGAAAGGACTCAACAAAAATTTTGGAGGACTGAAATGAAATTAAATGAAATATTTTAATTACGTCCACTAGACTGAAGAGTATATGGGACCAAAACATGAGACTTTCAGATGAATTTAGACTTTTTTCAATATCAGATCTTCTACTGTGAATCTTGAGCACAAAACCCATAATCTTTTCAAGCCTTATATCTTTGACTAACACCATAATAATTCCTTGAGGACTAGTTAATGGATTGGTTGATCAAAGTATAAAAGCTTTGGACTTGCGGGTGATTGGGATATGTTTACATATTTCACAAAATTAAAAACATGCAATCAACACTAGATGACAAATTTAAAATGGACTTAGGCATTTTTTTTAAAATCCTAGAACGTTCAAATGGCCATCAAATATCTGCACCTCCAAGCAATTCAAAGGCCTGTGACAAAGAGGAACCATGGTGGGATTCTCGGTATCTCTAAGCCATTCGGGTTTCACAAACTTCAATTCTATGGAATGTACCAAATTCATTCGATTTTGAGTTCACGGCGGGGTATTAAAAAAATCATGGTCAGATCAATGGATAATGGTGGACATATGTCACCATTCCAAAACAAGGTGAGAAGATGGTCTCTAACGGACCTCAAGTCTATGGAATGAACTGAGTTTCATAAGGCTCTAGGTCTGGGTGGTCTAGCGGGTCAAAGTGAATACATGGGAACATTTCTATGAAGCCAGTGATGAATTTTACCCAGATAGAAGTCATGATGTGAAGGCTCGACCCCGCAACTAATGAAAAATGAACATGAAAGCAAGAGAACTTGACTCTGTGAAACCAAAAATATGTGTGGAGCTTTCTCGTTTGTTTATGCTTCACACTCTAACAAGAATGACATTGTCAGTAGCATGGAGCTATCTCATTGGTTTATGCTTTGCATTCTATAAGGTTTTTGTAATTAAAGTGAATTAAAAAATTAAACATGTATATTCCTTATTGGCTCACATTTTGTGACAATCAATAAAGGTTATTAAATAGACTGACATTGCGAGGAGCATGGAGCTTTCTCATTGGCTCATATTTCACAAGGGTCAATACAAATAAAATAATAGTCTGAGAAGGTGAAGGTGCGTGGCATTTAATTATTGGCTCACATTTTGTAATAGAACATACATGTGTGCAAAGCCACATAACTTAAAAAAATAAAAGGAAAATAAATGCACATGTAGACAAAGACAATTCCTAAACCAATCAAACGTTGTCATGTGTCACTCTCCTGTTCAACCCAACATGTAAAATTTCAAATGTCAATAACTTTCACTCCATAGCTCTAAATCACATAAAATTGGTCTCATTGGAAAGGTCTCGTATAGCCCTTCAATTTGGAATTAGTTGATTTGTAAATTGATGGAATATGATGGGATAAAAAGAGAAAATGGGGATATAAGTGCACCTCGTAGTATCAACTAATTGTTTTACACATGTTGGTACCCAAATTTGTTCTCCTTTTCAATCTAAGTAGCATCAGATATATGGCATGAAGCTTGAAGTCAGATAGATCATGATGTGTTTCATTTTGTAGCTGGGGATGTGATCTAACTGGCACTTAGATTTGTGGAGAGATGGATAGCACTCAAATAGGACTTGATCTTGTCCTAACTATTTTAGGTCGTGCCTTTCAACCAAGGTAAGAGAACCTATATTGCAGCCTCAATTTTGTGAAGGAGGTGAAGATATCATTGCAATGTGTAGGTTGTATAGATATGGCCTTGAGAAAACATGATCAATTTCCCATTATTCAAACTCAACAAATTTGTCACTACTAAATGATGGAAATGCTTTCAAGACAAGGTTGAGGCTGCTAAAGACATGGTATGATCCTGATTTTCTTTGTGCATTTTTGTAGATGGATTATATTTTTTTGTTGACACACAATGCAATGAAGGGGTAGTATGGGGTAGGATTAGTTTTTTTGAATGAATTTTTTGGTGGTAGATTTTATATAGGACTAACCAGATTTTATATAGGACCTTTGCAAGAAATTTGTAAGACCTAAACAGCACAATGCTTCAAAGGGATTAAGGTACTCCTTCAACCAGGATATGTGTAACAAATGGAGGCCTAGATCTATACTCTTCCACACAATATTTGACAACCTACCACAAAATCTTGAAGCAAATGAACCAATAAAACATCTAGAAATCTATGTTTTTTCATGATCTAAGGTACACCCAAAGGTTTACAAACAATATCTAAATTCAGGGAAGGTAAAGTGATTTTAAATATGTTTATCTCTTTATCAAATGAAAGCTCTTCTGAATGTGAGATTTCAAATTCCACTAAACTATCAACAAGAAATGATACCATGTATGATCAAGAGAGATTTCAGACACAAGACTACAACAGGAACAAGAAACACAAATTGAAAACATTCTGAAACATAAGTGCATGCACATTTTTCCAATAGACAACATAAAATAATCCAGAATGACCAAATTTATGAGCAGGGGAATGTTATAAGAACAATCTCAGAGCTTGTTGATGGCATTACAACTAAAACCAACTCAACATGATACAAATTTGATGCAGAAAGGAATTAGAAATGGTTCTCAGGTTGTTTTGGCTTCATCCCAAATTTTCCCATGAAATTATAAGTTTATCCAACCTTTTTCATGTCTCAAAACATGCATTATATAATTTTCAATTACATTTGATCCTTCTTTCCCAAGAAAAGAATATGCCCAACATCAAGTTTGTTACAAAATTTGAACATGATTCGCAGATAGGGACATTTAACATATTTGCAGCAAAAGTTACCAAGTGTTTCAAAAAGTTGAATCATTACAAATCCTTCATCATTATCCATTATGGAGGCACGTTTTTCATTCTCCAAGCATGCAAACTCCTTTCATTTAATTATTTCATCCTTATCATTTCAAAATTTGATTCTACAACTTCTTGATTTGATATTTCACGTTTTACATGGCTAGGGCATAATTTCACTTCAAAAACATCTCAAATCTAAAAATTGATCCCTGAAACCACTTGCATTGGTCCTTGCAGGCGTAAACGACATGAATTTGCCAAAAAATTGATCAAAATTGATGCAAAATTCACAATTCCACACTTCCTGGAGCAAAAATGGCAGCCAAATTGAAGAATGTACAGTTACCATCAATTTTCCTTTATCCCTTCAATCTGATCCCTCCATGTGTCAAAATGTGATTGGGAATGAATTTGGGATCACTTTTTGACCTTTTAACATTTTTGAAAAATGGAAAAAATTGAATTTTTTTTCTCCACCCCTCCGCCCTCGAAATTTGGAGCTGACACATGGCATATGGTGGGTCTCATTGAAATCGCACTTTAATTCTGCACATTTCCACCCTTTTTTGGAATTTGGAAATTTTTCACTTTTCCTCGCAGGTCCGCACCTCCGCCTCTATCCTTGACACATGTCCACCTCTGTATCACTAAGAATCTGTGGGCTTATTTCAAGTTTTGACCCCTTTTTTCATCGAGGGAAAATTATCCATTTTTCTGTCACGGGCCTGTACCTTCGATTTCTTCCCTACCACGTGTCTCCTTCTGATTTATCGTAGAGCCACACCTCAATTTTTCATTCTAAATCTTTTTGCAAAAAGTGAAAAATTTTCCTTTTGTCTCTGCCAGCCCGTGTACCCGCTCTGCCCACCACATGTCTCCCTATGGTTCATTTGATAGACCCACACTTCAAACTTCCATTTTAACTCCCTTTTGCAAAGCGGGTACAATTTCACTTTTTCCCCCGCCAACTTGCACTCTCCTCTACGCCTGCCACGTGTCCACCCCTTGCTCCATTACAGACCCACAACCCTTTCCTCACCCTTTTTCCCTTTTTCCAAAAATCCAAAACTTTCCTAAGTCCTCCGCCAACCTCTCATTCCGCCTTTGCATAAGAAAGTGACACATGTCCTCCTGCAGAGTTATAGGGACAATTTTTGAATTTTTTCCAAAACACCAAAAAACGTAAGTTTTCAAAGAAACCCGCCAATCCTCGTCCAACCAGAAGTGGCCACGTATGAGGGGAGGCTTGAGCTTAAATTTTACGAGAAAAGGACACCCGTACGAATGTCAAAAAACACAAAATTTTCCCGCGACCTCCAAAATCAATTTTTTCTTCGTGGATGAAGGATTTTTTTATCAAAAGGCAAATGGAAGGTATTTTCAAGAAATTTTCGACCATGGGGATAGATTTTTTAGGGAAAATAAGCACAAAATGAGCAATCACGAGCTCCAAAGGCTAGGAAAGATGGAAAAAATGATAGAGGCCCGTGGATTTGGAAATCTAGGGCACAAAACAAAGAATGCATGTATATTTCCTTCACATTGGGGCAAAATAATAAGTTTATGAGCTTTTCAAAGTATCCAAACTGGAGGGAGAAAGTTTTTAGACCACCAAATTCAAAGAAAAAACATTTTTAGAGCACGTAGAACAAATGGGGAAGATGGGAAAATAACATAGGATCAAAATGGGCACCAACAACACATGTGGCAACAAAGGCATGGAATCGATCCAAAAAATACTAACCGGAAATCAGATATTTTTAGTTAGACAAAGTATATTCCCACTTTGATTAAATATATATCTTTATGAAGAAGGTGGGGATTCACTTACTATTTGGGGGTACCGAATTGTAAAAGTGAACCAAATTTGTATAAATATGGGGACTTGTCCTCATATCAAAGGGGGTTAAATTTTTCTATTTCTAAAAAGGTCGAGAGATATAATTATAAGATTGCATGTTTCTTTTTTGAAATGTATATGGATTCTAGTTTCTCAAACTTCTATGTCAAGGTGGTTGCAATGTATAGCCATTGATAAACATTGAGATCATTTTCTTTATGTTCCCTTGTAAAGAGATTCAAGATCGGAATGAAATATGTTCACTTATGAGATTTGATTTTTGTGTTATAGGTTCTGTATGTTGCATTTTTTATTGATGAATTATATTTTCTAATGTAATTTTGTGCTTATTACTTCTCTATGTAGTACCCTAGATCAGTCCTTAATGGTTGTGCTTTGGTCATTAATTCAATATCGTGGTGTGAGAATTTACTATGCAATATTGGACATAATTCTAAAATCCTTACTGTAGCCATTTTATCAAAGTGATTTTTTTATCCTTTAAGTGTATCTCCGGTGTACTAGAGTAAAAGAAATAAATACGTTATTATAATATTTGCATGATATTTTATGTTGAGTATTTTATATATTATGTCAAAGATTTACATTTCTTGGGTATCAATGAATGCAAATCTTCCTTTGGAGAAATTATGACTACTTAATCATGTGTTCTATACTTTCCAGAATAGTAGGGTCTGTTAGTAAGTGTTAAATGATTTAATACAAGGAATTTTTCATCATATAAATCCCCCCTTTGTGAAGTTACAACTATCATAATATATCTCACCCCATACTAACTTCCATTTGTTACTTCTTTGCTCTATCTTTAAATGTCACTGAAGGTGTCTTCTACCCTTAATTCTACTATCAAGAGAATGCAAGAGCAACCAAACTTTGGTGTCTATAGTAACCTATTTCTAATGCATTACGCATATGTAAAAAAATTTTGAAAACTCATGAGAGTGAGTGTTGTATTCATGGCCATTCTTATCTTGAGTTGATCCATCATTTCAAAATATCAAGAGGAACAAAGAATTCATCTCCCCCTCTGCATTTAGGTTACCTCATGGGTCCTCTCACCTTGGTTCAAGGTAGAACCAAAAGTAGCAGGATGAGGCCATCCCCTCTATACATGCCCCTTAATCACATGAAGGCTTAATCCCAAAAAAAAATTAGACCGCTCCCTATCTGCAAACGACATGTACTACCTGATCTGTCACCATCCAAGCATTCCCCCTTCCTAAGAGAATTTTTTTAGGCCACCAAGGGGTGTATAATTAAGGACCAACAAACATTTTAGAAAGATTAAAAGTATGTCATAGTGTGTATGTATCAATGGAAAGTAATGTGTGAGTAATGATAAGAAGTAGTACATAATGAAACAATAGCACCTATAAAGTGTGAGAAAGTATATGCCCTCAAGAGCCTCAGTGGGATTGATAAGAGGTACAGTTCCAAGCATCATTACAGCATGTAAAGACTTGTAAGAAAATTTCATTCACAACTAGATACCAAGTGAAATTGCATGTGTATATGGAAAATATATTGACATACACAGTATCCATTTAGCATGGGAAAAAAAGTGTACATGTAAGTATAAGCAAGCAATAATAAGTGCAACCAAGATATGTAAATGAAATGTATGAATGTGATGGTATGGAATACAAAGTGTGGAGATACTGTCAATAATGAACACTACAACAGTCAATAATGAACCATAGAACAAGTGTGCTTCATTAGGAAATGGTTTGAAAATGTGCACTAGATAGAATAGAACATGAATTGTAGAGCATGAAGAGTGAATATGGTGAGGTTCATTTCATATTTAGACCCTCACCAATCGAGTATGAACCGAAGAATTAGATTACGTCATAGGGTACAAATTGTGTATCAATATGTGTAAGAGTGACTAGATGTAAATCATGGAGCATAATTTGTATGCATAGAAATTATAAATAGTTAGTAGTGATTGAAGGGGGGAGAAGAAATCATGTTTCTCCCCAAGTGTGTGATGAAAATTAATCTATCCTATGAGATTGAAGGGAAAGGGTCATCCGCATAATGTCTGAGGAGATAAATATGTGTGAAAATGCTCTAAGATTGGTGGTGTATGAGAAAGACAATGTATATGTACAAGAATCATATGTGTTGAAAGATGAGGTGGACACCTATGTGAGATAGGTGTGAGGTGGCATACGTGATAAGCACCTATGTGAATAATACCCATTTAGTGAAGGAGGTGGTGAACACCTATGTGAAGGGGCTTCCCGAGTAGGGGACTTATGCTGACGAGATGGACTAATGTACCTATGAGGATGAGAGCGTCATGGAGTAGGAAATGTGTGGATAGGAGAACTAGGTGTAGAATATGCCTTAAACTTGAAATCTCTAGGAGATCTAGAAGTTACAGCTAGTGGAATAATGTCATCAAGATAAGGTAGAGGAAATTGTGTGCACAGTGGAATGCATTTAACAATGAAAATTTGTTTATTGTGAATGAATTTAAGACACAAATGATGCATAGAGGGAATAGCTTGAGCAGTGCATATCCAATGGATACCTAATAACATGTCACAGCCTTTGATTGAAGATGCCACATTGAATGACACAAGCATAGTAAGATTCCCAACGATAATGGGTAGCCTAATGTAGCTAAAATTATTTAGGACTGGATAGGTGATCATAGATATTGGATATTTGATAGGCATAAGAAGTGCAATAGAGCACACACTGATAGAATCCTCTGGATAGATCATGGTGATGAGCCTAAAGAAGTATCCCATTTCATACAATATTTGATATTCGTATTCCTTGCATAAATTAGATATAAATGTAATTTCTAAACCTATGGTTTATTTAGGACAAAATATAGAGTTTATATCATGGTTATTTTTTAGAATTCATTATTATCTTTCTATTAGTTATTTCTAATGATTATGGGGAAAAAGATGTCAATTTTAACATTTGCAGTTCATACTTTGTTATCATTTTTTAATAAGGCATTTTGAGCACTAAGTACCAACTATAACCAGCCTTGGAGGATCTTCAAAATATCTCATACCATATTCAAATATTTTCATTGCAACACTTCATTGGCTCAAAATTTTACTTCACTAGCTCCATAAATATTCAGAAATTTATTTTCATGCAAGTGTGTTTTCCTTTCAAGAAAGTGTGTTTTTAATTCCTGCAATGTGTGTTTCAATTTCATGCAAGAGTTTTTCCCTTTCATTTAATTTTTTTTTAATTTCTATAAGTGTCTTTCTAATTACTGTAAGTGTGTTTTTAATTTCTGCAAGTGTGAATTTTAGGTAGAAGGAACATTTACCAATATCTCTCTCTCCTTTTGCATACATCCTTTAGACACTACCCCTGGATTGACATTTTTTAATGTTGAGGATTGACGACCCTCATCACATGGTATTATTAATAGTTATGAACCAATATAAGCATTGATGTGTAATGAATCAAAATAAAATTTTGCATGATAATTTTGATTAGAAAATTAAATAGCTAGTGGTGATGTATCAGCAGAAGCAACAAGGAAATCTAGAGGCCCCAATGAAGGAGGAGGAACAACACTATTTGTATGATTGGAAAGAGAATTGGGAGCTTGTGTATCATGCTTCGGCAAAGGGTCATTGAAGATTTTTAGATTGTTGTTATCATTGGCTAGCTAATAAGAAGAAGAATATAGAACAGGGAGCTCTAGTGAATTATTTTCGATAAGATCTTGTATGAGATGCCTGAATTTGAAATAGTTATCGGTGGAATGCCCAATACATTGATGATAACCACATTTAACATTTTAGTCATAATTTCAGCCATGAGGATGAGATGGATTAAGTTTGAGAGGTGGTTGAAGAGTGATGATATTTCTTTCAAGGATTTAAGGCAATATAAATCGAGGTATATATGGTAATTTAGTGAAATTATGCTTTGGAGGTTACCATTGAAGATTTCTTAGGAGGATATATGGTATTAATGGTTGCCTTTTCTTTAGTGGGCTTAGGTGAAGGTTTGAATGTTAATTTATATCAAAACCTATTAGAATATGATGAAGAAGGATCTTTATATTTGAGTGTGCCCATAGAGATTAGTTTGATTTCATGTGTTTTGAGCATATGACATAATTGATCAAATGAAGGAGAGGTCTCAAAGATAACACTCTCCTATAGTGGTGGTAAGAGACTTTGAACAAATAGATCTTGTAGTTCCAAATCGGCAAGCACATTAGTCATCTTAGCTATATTATTCTTATATCACAAAACATAGTCAGCTAGATGTTCATTAGATATTTGTTTAATTTGAGCAAGTTGAGCATAAGAGATATTAATGCCAATATCGATTAAAAAATGAGCCACAAAATCATCGGAAAAATGTGTGAAATATGTTACCGAGTGAACATATAGATCATAAAACCAATGCATGGTGTAATCCTAAAGACTACAAGGAAACAACTTAGAGAGTAATGTATGATCATCCACATAATCTAAATATGCCACATGAAAATCTCATAGATGCTCTTGAGGGTCACCATGCCCATTCAAAATGGGCAGTTTAGGGGTGACAAAGTTTAAAGGAAGTGGATAAGAAAAAATGGTTGGTGTAAAAGGAGTGTGAAGGAGTAAGGAATAATCAAGAGATGAAAAGGCATGTGAACCCAAATATCTTGATATAAGGATGTTAAGTCATGATTAACAGAAGACAAACCAAGTTGTGCATTAAAATAAATTATATGGAGAAGGGGAGTGGCAGATATAGGAATGTTAAGATATTGGGTGGAGGCCATGTTAGTCAAAGAAGAACCTACAAGAGGTACAGAAACAACATCTTAAGAGCAATGGGAACCAATAAAAGCATTGAGACTATACGGAATATGTGAGGGATTGGAATGTAAAGATTGCCGAAAATTATTGAGCTTGTCTAATTGTTCTTAATCAGCATTAGTTTCATCATCATATGATTTCTCACTATTAGAGGTTTCAATGTCTTTTAGAGGAACATTCTATGAGTTAGAAAATGGGTTATCATATTTAGCCATTGACCTAGAAGAGTTAAAAATACATGGAGGAAGCTTAATGTACTCAAAGGAACCAAAATAACCACTACGAGTGATGGGCATAAGAAGAAAACCCAATAGAGAAGGGGGGATTTGGGTGATGGGATCACCAAATAATTTAAACTGATGTAAACAATGATATACAGTTCCTACGTATAATATGATGTAAGAAAATATGAAACCCTAAGTAAGAGGTGTAGAAAGAATGACTTAGCTGATTTACGCTTCATCTGGGAGTGTTGTGGAGTGGGAAATGTGTTGAACAAGAAGTGAACTGTGTCATTAATGCTCAAGATAAATTATGGAGCTCATGGATAATGTCAAATATGGGTGCCCACGGCTGGATAAGGGTGCACGAGTACTGGAGACTGTTACTGGGCACTTGTGACTTCACAAATGGTTAGAATCTGAATTTTACAATGTCACACAAGTATTGCAAATATTCCCTTTTGATCATTTGTGTGTTGATATTTGATTTCCAAGGGTACATGTACCCTGTAAATAGATATCACCTGAAAAACCCACAATACCACATTAAATCCTAAATAGAAAGATGTAATATGGGGAGTTAGACTGACCCCACCAGTCACCCAACCGAGTGAAGTTACGACTAAGAATTGTCCTACATCTCAGACTCTGGGTAGTTCTGGTGAGTGTGTGTAATAATATTGCCCTAGGATGCCCTTGTGCAAGTGCACTTGATATCAGGCTATAGCTAGATGTAAGAATGTAATATAATGTGTGATGGAATTAAGAACTTCCCCTTTCTATGTTGTGTATGCAAAGTTACATCCCATTTCCCTTGATTAAATTACTAAATGGATGCATTTTGAGTGCTTAAGGTTTCTTTGGATGTAAGATTAGGTGATGATAGTATATGCTTAGTGTTTGGTCCCTTATTTTGAACACATAACTATGTATTTATATGATTCCCTTGTTTTAATTTCATAATTGACAACTGGAAGGTTGACCCAAAAGTGAAAAATATGCTCAAAAGATAAAAAATGCCCAAAAGGAGCAAGGTAAGAAAGGGTCAAGGGAACCCATAGGGGATAAGGGCACCTGGGCACTCTTGTCCTACTTAGGTGTTGATGTCTTGAGCCATAAAAGATAAATAAGTAAAATATTGACTAGGTTGTAGAGCATGTAAGACCAAATAGAAAATAAGAAACAAAGATAGGAGGCCAAAGACAGTTGTCAATTACTAGTTGTCTTGTTTATGAATCATATGAATGCTAGTATGTGTTCAATATCTAGAAATGTACCCAAGTGTGTTATTTTGTGTTTACAATATTGATGAAATTTTGTAAAAAAACTACATTGTTATAAGCATTTTGGGAGGTTTTTTTCTTTTTTGAAAATTTAATCAACGTTATTTTATGCCTTTTTATTGTAAATGGAATCCATCCATGACTTCCACACTCTCGCATTGATTTAACACTATTTAAATCTTAATCAAAGGACTAGACTAAATCAGATATATCATAAATACGCAATATAGAAAAGTATAATGATAAACATGTATAATAAATGAGAGGATAAGAGAGACTTTTTTGGTATGTAATTATTTGGACTGGATCTAGGCTGGTCAGATGGTATATTAAGATCATTTTGGATTGTACGTGTTTCATCTATTAAAAATGCTCCAAAATTTATCTCGAATAGTACCGTCAAGAAGGGGACAAGATCACCTAGGTGATAGTGTCTGAACTGGGTGCTAGTATCTTGGTAAGGTGTGTAGATCTAGTTCTTTCATTTCCTTTTAATATCACCCTCACTTTTTTATAAAGTTATCTTACCACACCTATACTTGCAAAACAAACCCTATCTATCTACACGAGGCTCAAACACACATTAGACTAAATAAAACAAAATATGTTGAGTCAAACTGACCTCACCAGTCACCCCAATGTGATTTTCACCAAGCATTGCACTACATTTTATACTCAATTTATTTTTGGTGTGTATGTGATAGAAATCATGTCCCTTGAAGCTAGGTTTCCGTTGTGTGAGTTGCACCAAGATAACAAGCTATAACTAATTCTCCCTCAAGATGATGTGTGTCATGGAATTTAGAATTTACCCTTCCTATGTAGTGAATAATGGGTCCCAAATGTATTCCTTAAGTTACCCCTTTTACCCAAGTAGTAAATAGAGAATAATATCCCAATTTCCCCTTAGAATAGTTAGTAGGTTGTGTATATATATGATTACTTTGCTTGAATTTTGACATTAACCTCACTAGAATCTGTCCCAAATTAATCAATGCAAAATTAGAAAATATAAACAAGTGATGGGTAATTTTTGAAATATAAGAACCAAGAAAAGGGATAGGAATGCCCACATGTGGATGGTAGCATCAGCCACTACTATCCTTTATTGGACACTTGTGTCTAGAAATTCCCAAAGATAAACCATTAAATGTTAGTTGAGTAACACATTGTGTGATGTCCAAAAGTAGAGGGATAATTCCAAAAAATTAGAGGATGAAAGTGAAAGATAAAATAATGTCAATATAAATCAATACAAGTGTTATAAATGTCTATTTTTGTCACTTAGGAACCATGCAGATAATGACATACGAGAGGTTTAATGTAGTAGTAATAAGTGCATCTTTTTGTGTATACATTTGCCCCTAATTTATGTTGGTGAATGAATATTTGGTAGCATAAAGTAGATAGGAAGAGAATACTGTTATCCAAATGTGCCCCCTACTCATTTTGTGGCTAACTCCCTTTCATTCTTTCCTTCTATTGTGCCTCAGTCATAAATTTTTACTTTTTAGGCACTCAAAACCTTCTAGAAATGACACCATTGGATAGAGATCTTTCTCAAATTTCTAGAAAGGTAAATTTTTCCTCCTAACTCCACGTATTTTTCAAGTTATGGCTCGGTGGAGTTTTTGTGGGAAATTTTCCCTTGCAAGGCCCGCAGCCAATCAGGAGCTGCCACGTGTCCAAGGGTGAAAAAAACACCAAGCGACCCGAAGGAAAAAATGGTCAGGAAGGGCCCGCACCCAATTAGAATGTGCCATGTGGCACCTAGAGTGGCGGAGCATGGGGAAAATTTGAAAAATGTTCCAAATACCAAATAGGTAAAAATTCAAACTTTTTGCCTGCCGATCCGATTTTGGCCTGTTTTTGCCCTAAAACTTCAAATCGCCATAACTTTTGATATAGAGCTCAGATTTTCATGTTCTTTATATCAAAGGAAATATGGTGAATTTATCTACAATATTCCATGGTCACTTTTGAATTTTGGTTTAGTTTGGAGGGAGAAAATCAAAAAATGATTCTGGTACGCGCCCATGGACAGAACTGACGTTTCAACAACCAATTTTAATGCAAAATGGGTCACATTCTTCTCCAGCATGGTCAAAAATGTCAGGGCATGGGTTTGTAAGGACCTCCATGCTGTTTTTAATGCATTTTGGTCAATGGGGAATGGCTCCCACGTTTTTTCATGTTTTCTCTCTCTTGGGCTCGACCCATGCACTATAAAAGCCAGATTTTGCTCATTTTTCAAAGGGGGAACACTTTTTTTGCACAGCAAGCTTCTGTTTTCACTTTCAACAAGTGATTTTGGCAAGTATCAGACCTTCCAGGGATTGTAACAGGTTTTTCTACCTCTTTAGTGTTGGAATACAAGGATTTTGATGTTGAAAACAATACAGGCTCTGTGAATGCTTTCAATCCTTTGTATGTGTTGTTTGCTTCATTTCAAACCCTTTATTATAGCTTATCAACCTGTGCATGATGTTTTATGTTGCAATTTCTGATTTGTGTCAATTTTCATGAGCAAGAAGTGCTCACCACTCCTTTGGTGTATCACCCTTATCAGTTTAGTTTTAATTTTTACATTTCTTATCCCTGTCTCCTTGCAAATTAGGATAAAATTAGGATCTGAACCTCTGCAGTTGTGCAAATAATAGATCTAATAAGAGGAGTTTGAGGAACCAACCTCTAATCTAGAGATTCCTCTCTCATCTTGCAAGTCCCACACTTGGAGAGAGGTTTCAATGTTGTGCAATCACACTGGATGCCTGAAACATCAACTTAGAAACCTGATTTGCATCCAGGGGTGTTGCTGATTTGCAACAACAGTTTTGGCACACCCGGTGGGAGCTTAGAGGTCTTCCACTTCATCTTTTGGAGGTTGGTGTGTTCTTGTGAATATTTCAGCCTTTGGAGATACTTGCAAACACATCTGGCGACTCCATCTAATCAGCAACCCATTTCTGAAGTTGCAGACCTGTTTTTCATCCATTTCCATCCATTATTCTTTCCATCTCTTTCATTCTTTTCCATTCCATGAAGTTGTGCAATCATGACTTCATTTCCATCATGGAACTCACATTTACAACAGTAGCAATGTTTCCCACCTCCAACATGTTTTTAAAATCCTCCAAATCATCATTTTGAACAAATTCAAAATCAGCATACATACCCATATGAGCATAAATGCCAAAATTAGTTTGGCTATGGAGCTTTCCAAGAGCAAGGGTGTGCATACAATGAAGACAATCAGATGCAAGATGCTGGTATGTTGGAGAAAATCCAAAATATGGAGGTAAATATGGTGCAATCCAGGGCTCAAGCATAAATGAAAGCATTTGGAATCGGTTGTGGAGCACCCTGTCCATGGGTGGGACCTTTCCCAAGGCATTACAGCCCTCAAGAGAAGCTTGACTTCATGATTGCAACGCTGCCATTACTTGCAAAGTGGATTGAAGGAATAGAGGTGTATGAGAGGAGTATTCAGCAACCTTGTCAACGGGTAAGCACACCATCTCATGCCTTTTCTTTTCCTCTTTCCCAATCTGTTTTATCTCAGCAGTGTCAAGTTTTAAACTCTCCATCTGTTGTCCTAAGTGTTGAATCCATTTCTCCACCCCCCAGTATTCCACCTCATCTCAATTCTTATGTCCTTTTCCCTTCCAAACAGTCATCCCCTCCACAAGAGATAAATGAAACACCCTCTCCTCCAAAGAAACAAGAGTTTTTACCTCCTCCACCACCACAAAAAATTGCAAAAATCAGTCATGAAGGACAGCAAAAAGAGAAGCCAAACAAGGATGAAGAAATTCAAATTTTGAAGAGTTGGGCTCTTAAATTTGGGATGAAGAAGATCCCTTTGCTGATAAAACCTTTAGAAGAGGTTGGAGTTAAAGAAAAAATGGTGGTCAGGACTGATTTTGTTGCAGCAGAAGAAGAGCAAAAAGGAGTTGCAGATCAGCAATCAATTTGTTCATAATATAGTGTCCATGTTGGCACCCTATTTGAAGGAAATGCTGATCCAATTCAAATTGCAAAAATAAGTCATGAGGGGCAGCAAGAGGAAGGAGAAGCTGCTCCAAATCCAAAAGAAGAGGAGGACATTCCAGCTGTGGGGGAGAAAAGTGCAGATCCAAAGGCTTTGAGCACAAAGCAGGTTATAGAAGAACCTTCAGTTCTTCTCTCTACTTCATCTCTCTCAAGTTCTAGTACTGAAGAAGAGTTTGATCCCTCAAACTCAATGTTGGAGGATGAAAGAAACCATGGTGATCAAGTTGCAGATCAAGAGAACGCCATGGGAGAGGTTGAACATTTGCAGCAGGACAGCAATGACGTAGTTTACCTGTCTGATTTGGAGGACTATTTTGATGAAGAAGAACCGGTTGAGTTTCCACCATTCTCTCTTTCATCATCCATCTTCCAAACACAAGAGCCTACTGTCATGGAGGAGAGTATTCATTTGCAGTAGCCTGCATCTTATAGAAGCTCTGTGGAACAAATATTGGAAGATTTTAATCTTTCATGTCCTTCATTAGAGGAAGAGAAAGGGCAAAAGGGTTCTACCATTGCTTCCACACCATCCATTCAAGGTCTATAAGAGAACTCCATTCTTGGAGTTGAAAATCAGAATTATGGGCATACTCAATGGATCAGACCTTGCCCAATCAGGTATTTAGCTTCATTGGATCCAAAGGAGAATCCACAACCAATCATGCTTGCTTCTAAGCATGAGGCTGAGCTGTAAAGTTCCAAGGATCAGCTGTCATACCTCTCCAATCCAAATGCAGAGCAACTAAAAGAAGTATTGGATTTGTTTTTAGTTGACACCTTGCTAATTTGGGTAGAAGACCAGCTTCTTGTTGATTTTCCACTCATCTAATCAGCCATACTCAGCTCCAAATCATTTGCATGGCTGCCAATTTTGAAGAAAGGAAGCTATTTTGCACAACCAGTTGCAGGGTTCGTTTAGCTCACCTTTGCTTCCAGTTAGAGTAGAGTAGGTAGGTTTGCTTTCAGTAGAAGAAGTGCTTGTGCACACTTTGCATGTTCCATTTGGAGCATGTATGATTTTCAGTTTGTATATAGTTTTGGTGCTGCTGGTTTCGCTCTTGCACAGTTCATTTTGATGGCATTTTGGTGGGAACAACTCCATGTCCAGTGGGATTCAAGTGGTTCAGAGGGAAGTTTTCAAAGTTCATATCAGTTTTCAGGATACTACTCATGACTCCATGCCCAATGGATTGCTTCAGGCTACTGATCATTCATCTAGCAGGCAGATGACCCCTCTGAGTCACCAAAATTGTTATCCAAATGTTCCCCCTGCTCATTTTGTGGCTAACTCCCTTTCATTCTTTCCTTCTATTGTGCCTCAGTCATAAATTTTTACTTTTTAGGCACTCAAAACCTTCTGGAAATGACACCATTGGATAGAGATCTTTCTCAAATTTCTAGAAAGGTAAAGCTTTCCTCCTAACTCCACGTATTTTTCAAGTTATGGCTTGGTGGAGTTTTTGTGAGAAATTTTCCCTTGCAAGGCCCACAGCCAATCAGGAGCTACCACGTGTCCAAGGGTGAAAAAAACACCAAGCGACCCGAAGGAAAAAATGGTCAGGAAGGGCCCACACCCAATCAAAACATGCAATGTGGCACCTAGAGTGGTGGAGCATGGGGAAAATTTGAAAAATTTTCCAAAGACCATACGGGTAAAAATTCAAACTTTTTGCCCGCCGATCCGATTTTGGCCTATTTTTTCCCTAAAACTTCAAATCACCATAACTTTCGATCCAGAGCTCATATTTTCACGTTCTTTATATCAATGGAAAGATGGTGAAATTATCTACAAGATTCCATGGTCAATTTTGAATTTTGGTTCAGTTTGGAGGGAGAAAATCAAAAAATGATTCTGGTACGCGCCCATGGACAGAACTGACGTTTCAACAACCAATTTTAATGCAAAATGGGTCACATTCTTCTCCAGCATGGTCAAAAATGTCAGGGCATGGGTTTGTAATTACCTCCATGCTATTTTTAATGCATTTTGGTCAGTGGGGAATGGCTCCCACATTTTTTCACATTTTCTCTCTCCTAGGCTCGACCCATGCACTGTAAAAGCCAGATTTGGCTCATTTTTCAAAGGGGGAACACTTTTTTTACACAACAAGCTTCTGTTTTCACTTTCAACAAGTGATTTTGGCAAGTATCAGACCTTCCAAGGATTGAAATAGGTTTTTCTGCCTCTTTGGTGTTGGAATACAAGGATTTTGATGTTGAAAATCACAATGCAGGCTCTGTGAATGCTTTCAGTCCTTTGTATGTGTTGTTTGCTTCATTTCAAACCCTTTATTACAGCTTATCAACCTGTGCATGATGTTTTATTTTGCAATTTCTGATTTGTGTCAATTTGCATGAGCAAGAAGTGCTCACCACTCCTTTGGTGTATCACCCTTATCAGTTTAGTTTTAATTTTTACATTTCTTATCCCTGTCTCCTTGCAAATTAGGATAAAATTAGGATCTGAACCTCTGCAGTTGTGAAAATAATAGATCTAATCATAGGATTTTGAGGAACTAGCGTCTAATCTAGAGATTCCTCTCTCATCTTGCAAGTCCCACACTTGGAGAGAGGTTTCAATGTTGTGCAATCACACTGGATGCCTGAAACATCAACTTAGAAACCTGATTTGCATCCAGGGGTGCTACTGATTTGCAACAACACATACCTTTTGAAGAGCCGAATAAGTTTGTAGTTGATAACATGCCAAATGGAATTTTCAAGATGTGTGTCATAGATTCTAAGAGGATATTAGGAACCCTAGGGGTTTATTTTACGTGTAGTTAAAAATATATTTGTGTTTGTAACTAAATATTGCCTTTTCTAGAGTGTTTTTGTGCTTGAAATTGCTCCTTATTCCAATTGTGTTTCCTTCTATTGGGATAAGGATGGACCCACAAAAGAATAAAAATGTATTCAATTCTCCTAGTATATCAAATTGAACTTTAACTCAGATAAATCAGAATAGAAATATGTAAGAAAAACAAGTGAATCAAGGATAGAGTAAACTTGAATGTCAATATAAAGATAGAACATTCATGTGTACTGTTTACTTGGGTAACTTTACATTAGAGATGATAGGATGGATCAGGGGTGATTAATCATTGATCCAATGTATATACTCTTAGTATTTATTCATTCTTCCACTAAAGGAAGAGTGTTGGGAGAGAAATTAGAGTTTTCCTTTGTCTATAACACTTCCCCATGGATAAGTGCCACTATAGATGGTCACCAAACCAATAGTAAATGTTCATATATGACACTTATTTCAGGAATATTGTTGTCCCTACATATACCCTAGGTTTCACTCCTTATTAGATATTATTCATAAAAATGTGAACCGTGAGAGAAAATAAATTAGTTCCCTTTCCCAAAGTATGAAACATGCCACTAATTTTGTTCCTTTATTCTAGATGGTGAACTGAATCTAAATATTTGTTCTTTTATTTTGTGAAAAATTTTCACTAGGAAACTATTACAATCATCAAGTACCTATTTTTTCCCCCAGGAAAAAATTCCCAAGTGGGATACTAGCTCCCACCGTTACTATCTTCTTCTGGGCACTTTTTTCCCTCTGTTGTTTCTATCCCAAGTCTAATTTTGAACCATTTTCTGAGTCACTGATTTTCCCAATTCTACTTTATACCAATCTATCTATGACTTTTGAACTATTAAGAGGGTAAAATAATCACCCAATGGTTGCCCCCATCATTTTGGGTGTGTGAGATGGGTAAAATGTGAGTACGGCCCAAACGAGAGGTCCTAAATTTTATGTGCACACATGAATAAGGATTCATGTAATGGAATAGGGTATGTACATGGTAATAACCATGAGACATGTAAAAATCAATGGAAATAAAGCTATCAAGAAGTATTACTAACAAACAATCATGGCATAAGGTAATAGAAATAATTCAAACATGTAATAACATAACAATAACACAACATAGTAACTAGTGGAAAATATGGGACACAACTCAAGATGTCACAAGACACTCAAGGCCTTCAAGGCTATGAAAAAAATTAAGAAATCAGAGGCCATATCCCACAAAATAATGACAAACAATTCACAATCATAGAAGAAAAGACACAAATAAATAGTAGAAACAAATAACCATGGTTGGAAGGAAGCCTGCAAGACAAATGTTATACATGAATCACCCATTAGCATGTTAGGATAACGAATAGTATGTCACATTGTATGTAGTTTAATGAAAATAGAAATGAAATTAGTAAATATTGCAATGATAACACTTAAATGTGGATAGTTAGGAAGAGTAGATTCTCCAGGATCCTCGATGGGACTAGTAAATAAAAATGTAAAACATCATGCATCATAGATCATGTAATAACATGTATATAGTTTGTATTCACCTCAAAGTCCCATGTGAATGTCCATGTGTATATGTAAAAGGATAGAACATACTATGAATCTATCTAACATGATAATAAAAATGCAACATAGAATATTATGAGCAAGAAAAGATACATCTAACTAATATCTAAGCTATTGTTTTTGTATTTTTGAAAATATTTGAATGTTTTTGTATTATTATAATATGAGAGCCTATAACTAGGGAAGATAAGCATGGTTTCCCCCCAATGTGTATGTGTGAAATTGAGGCTTGCATAGGTAAGTATTCCGTTAATAGTCATGTTTAAACCTAAAACAAGAGTGTGCCATCGGGTAGTAAGGGTAAGACAAGAGATACCATAGAACAATGTCAACATAGTGAGGGGAGAAACCTATAGAGTCCAAGATTCCAACTGCATGATTAGTAAGTATAATTACATAAATAGTAAGAGTGTCTCCATTAGGAGAAGCTAGAGTATGTGACACATTTTTAAGAAATAGGTACAATTTGGGAAAATAGGAAGCATTAAATTTGTATGTAATAGCCCATATGACTATAGAAGAAACCATAGACATCAACATGGAAAGAGGGGTATTAATTATCACCATGGATGCAACAAGATGATGTATATCATATGATTCAGGAATAGATGTTTGTAAAGTGAGTGGGTTAAGAGCATCAAGAATCATTATCAAATAAATGCACAATGTTCTAAATTATGATGAGGAAGGTGCAGTAAGTGATGTAACATTAGAATCAATAAGCATGTGGTCATTAGAAGTGTATTGAGAGTTGTGACAATCAACATAGTTTAAATCCATGGTTATGGTGACCATGTGAAGGGGGGTATGAGTATCTCCCAACACTTTATGTATCGTAGATGTAACAACCATCTTAGGGGACAAAGCTCTAGATATAGGTAAGTGTACAACAATATGCATTAGGTATCAAGCATCATGTAGGTGAGAGTGATACATAATGGGAGGAGTTTCATGGTTTCTAATAGAAAGTTCATCAAGTAAATCTATAGCATTTTAGTCCCTCACAAAAGGAGAATGATGTGCAATATAAGTAGTGCCTTCATTATCATGTATGGTGTAACATTATCCATGGAAAAAGGTGTTGCAAGGGACTTGTGTGTTATGGCATGGGTAGAAGGGATTGCATACATATTATGTAACCAATAATGGACTAGAAGGATACTATAATTGAGATTATGAGGCATAACATGACATAGATAATTAAGAGTGCAAGGTCCTATAGTGATGGGTGGAGTGATTCCTCCCAACACTTATTCAGGTGTATTATCAAAACCACAAATATATATAGTAGAGGGAGTTAAATCAGCAACATAAATCCCTAGTTGATGGAGAAAATATACGTTACATATATTAAGACCAATTCCATTATCAATTAAAGCACACTTAACAAGCACATTATGAATGTGAACCTGAATATACAATGGGGGAGCATTGTCAACATTTTTTTTGGGAATGAACAATAAACTCAAAAGCTTATATGCTAGATGAAGATTTGTGGGAGTTATGATAGCTAGGATATGTGGGAAAGCTAGATATATACTCATAATGATGCCTAAGAATCATCATGATGAATAAAATATATTGAAATCCATAACCAAATAAAGAAACCCTAAGGTCACTAGGGTTAGGGATATGATGTTCGATGAGAGGGTTGGTTTCACCAAATTATTTAATAGTATTAAAATCTTAATCAAAGGATTGTAATAAATTAGATATCTCATAAAAACATAGTATATCAAATTACAATGATAAACAAGTATAATCAATGAGAGGATAAGAGTGACTTAGTTGATATCTGACTGTATGGACTAGATATGGATTGGTTAGATGAGGGGATAAGATCACTAGAGTTATAGTGTATGAACTTGGCCCTAGTGTCTTGACAAGGTGTGTAGGTATGGTTATTTCAATGTATGTTAATGTCACCCTTACTTCACTTTATATTGCATCAACATCGTCGTATAGTTATTTTGTCACACATATACCTCAAAAACAAACCCTAGCTATCTTCACAAGGCTCAAAAATATATTATACTAAATAAAATATGCATATTCTTGAGTTGGACTGACCTCGATAGTCACCCTAATGTGATTTTTACCGATCATTGCACTATATTTCAAACTTAATGTAGTTCTGGTGTGTGTGAGATAAAAATTGTGTCCCTTGAAGCTAGGTTTCCATTTTTCAAGGTGCACCAAGATATTGGGATATAAATCTTTTCCCTCGCGATGATCTTTTTCATGGAATTTAGAATTTACCCTTCTTATAAATTGAATAATGCATCCTAAATGCAATAAGTTACTCCTTTTTCCCAAGTATTAGTTTGAGAATAATAGCCTAATTTCCCCTTAAAGTAACTAGTAGGTTATGTATATATGTGATTCCTTTTCATGAATTTATACATTAACAACACTAGAATCCAACCCAAAGTGATCACTACAAACTTAGAAAAGATAAAAAAGTGAAAAGTAATTTTTAAAATATAAGAACCAAGTGAAGGGACAAGAATGCCCACATGGGGACAGTAGCGTCGACCACTACTGTCCCTTGTTGGGTTCCTGTGTCCAGAAAGTCCCAAAGATAAACCATGAAATGCTTAGCTAAGTAACACATTGTGTGATGTCCAAAATTACATGGATAATTCCAGAAAAGAAGAGGAAAAAAATATTGAAAGATAAAATAATGTTAATGTAAAGAAAGACAAGTGTTACCAATGTCTAGTTTTCTCACTTAGGAATCATGCATATAACGACATTCTATAGGTTTAATGTAATAGTAACAAGTGCATTTTTTTGTGTCTACACGCAGGAAAATAATAATATGCTTTTTTTTAAACCATATTTTTACATAAGTAAGTTCACTTCAAGAAAACAAAGTTAGATTTGTCGAAAAGAATAGGAAGATAAAAAAAACATCTCTATATTGCTCTTACAATTTTCATAACAGACACCCTCCTTAAGTCATTGTAGGACATTATTACATTCTTACAATGTCATATTAACACCATGGACATACCTTTTGTTGAGTATATTATACCTTATGTGACTGATTCAAATCCTATTGACACATCGTCATCCTCTACTTTTTCTAATCATGAGTTTCCAAATGAATTTGATGTACCCTTTATTGTACTTGTTGCAACCCATACTTTAGATTCACCCACCATTATGTTTGAATTATTTGAGAAACACCCAATTGGTTTGGGATATCATACTCTTTGTTTGATGGGTTATTTTGGAGGAGGTATAGGTAAACATTTTTAGGGAATCGCTTCCCCTATCCATCCTATTCATTGGATTTCTCACCATACATGGGATATAAAGCAAATGATTTTTCATCAGTCCACTTCATTTAAACTCATATATTTTTGTTTACTCCAATATTCATAAGGATAGTAAGAAATACATGAGTACTTTTTTACATATTCTCATGCATGAGAGGCTTGAGACTACTTCATTTAGATATGAGAGTCAGGATACTTATAGAGATGATTCCTCACATGTATCATTTATACACATGACATCATATCAAATGCAGGCATCTTCATCTACCACCTATAATCACATGGGATAGATTTTAGATCATTCATGGTGACATCATCAACATTCTTTGTGTGGGATATATAGGTGTGGATCCTCTACCATTTACCTACATCAATCGTGTTAGTGATAGATAATAATCTCACCCATTTTGTTTAGATTTGATTTTTCTATCTACTTCTCGTGTTCAGTTTTCCCTTAATTTTTTCCAGGTGCTCTCTATTTTTCCCATTTATATCTTTGTTCTTCCTCCTTTGGGTCGAAGGTCTGGTTATGGAGCGTATTATTTTCAAATTTCTCGTTGGAAGCAAACTAGTTTTTATCTAAAACAGGATTTTTTCCCTTTGGTAAAGGTTTTCCTCGATCGTGTTTTATTTTTTCATTTCTCTCGCTATGTCATCTGTTATACGTGGAAATTTTTAATTGATGTGGTGAAGCATGTTCAATTTGCAAACCTGCAACTTTCCTATAAAATTCACAAACTACAACTTTGGTCCTAGGACCCAACAAATATTCATGATCATAAAGCTAGCACAAATAAATTTTTCTTTCCACCCCGAAGGTATACACGTGGCTCAAAATTAGTGGATGTGGGGATGTGGTGCATATTTTTATTTATGCACTTTAAGGATAAAATATGTTAAGAATGCAAAAATTTCCCCGAGGTCCAAAGAAGGACACGTGGTTTTGGTTTTAAAGAAAGCGGAGAAGCGGGTCATCGGGGATTTCTGGTACTTTTTGGTCTTATGTAAAAGAGGAGGTAAAATTACAGAAAATGACCCACAACTCTGCTAACATCAAGGTATGGCTACGTGTTGTGCCTGTGTTGAAATTAAAAAGGCAGACAGGCTGGTCAAATTTTTCAAAAGTGTGAAAGTTTTAAACATTGCAAAATTGTAAAAAAGTGCTCCCAAAGCCCGCATTAGCAAAGGATTTTCCATGTGGATACGGCTCATTTTTAAATTTGATAAGGGTACAATGAATGGTGATGATGCAATGCATTTATTTCTGCCACCATTAATGCTTTTACTCGAAAATCAAGGACGTTTAAAATTTATGAATGCATTTCTTCATTTATTTTTAGTATTGTTGGTTCTTGTTTTTTCTATCAAAGCGTCTTATTGCAAGATATTGCGATTTCAACTGTGGAACTCGACTAGAAGAATCAAAGGATTATAAAAATTACTATTTTAAGTTCAAATTTCTCAGGTGCTCACAGAAAACTAGTAAGAACTTGAAACGCTTGTGTTTTCCTCTTTTCGGCAAGGTCAATCGAGATAAAGTTAGGGTTTTTCGAATATGAAGACTTTTCCCTCTTCATTCTCACTTGTGTCGGGAATCACAAGTAATTTAGATAAGATTATAGATACAATATTTAATGGGTGCCAATCTAAATGGCTTCCTCCAAAGGCTAAGTGATCCCCATAAAAGTGAATCTTTGAAAGTGATTCAGGAAAGCTGCATTGCTAAAGCTAGTACCATCCCACCTTTTATTCATTTCCTGGAGTTAGTATGGCACTGTGCTATGAATTACGATCCTAAAAAGAGGGAGGTGTTAGATGGAAGTGGGGATGTAGTATTTATGTTAACACCAGTTGTGATTAGAATTATGTTAAAATTGCCTATTATCACAACCCCAATCACCATAGGCATTAAATTGGCTATGGGTGATTATTAAGAAAAGAAGAAGAATTATGCCAAACTTATAAGTTCAAGAATGGCTCCTCGCACAAAAAATATAGCTGTTAGAATCCCTAAGAAATTGGTTAGGGCACAGTTTACTAAGGAGGCAAAAATATCTTATTGTACTGTTGAACCGAATGGCAGGTCTAGAAACTACGAATGAATTTAAGGAATGTATGACTACATACATGTGGATTATACGTGGAGAGAAAAGGAATTATTTTCTGGGCTAACCTTCATTTTAAAAAGCACTTCATGAACACGTGGTAACTCTGAGCAGCAAAAATCGATATGGGAGAAATTACAGACCTTGAATTCTATATGATGACATACCTCATTTATAATGTTGTCTGGCAACAAACGTTTCCCAGGAGCTTTCACCACGTGTTGATTTCAAGAAGTGTCAAATGCATGAGATCTTCCCTCAGCTGTGACAATTGGCTAACTAGAGTGGAAATGTAAGGTTAGTCAATGATGCCTTTTTTACACCAATTATCTATCTTTTTGAACCAGAATAGGGACAATATAGAATCCCTCAAGTAAGACAGACATGTACTTCTATAATATGGTTGCTAATTTATCTAGTATAAGAAGTTCACATATATAAGAGTTAGTGTTTTTTGAAGGTAAGACTTATAAGTTTCCTCAGTATGTTAATGACAAACTTGTTTTATGTGATTTGGCAAGGCAGTTGCCTCTTGTACATAAGTTGATTTCTGAAAGTCATAAAACAAATATCAAGTTCCCCATTAGAATTAGAAGGTATTGATGTCCTTCCATCATAAAGGCTAGGTTGATTGGCAAGGATTAAATAAATTTAACATGGACAAGTTTGAGGAAAGGCCAAATTATGATATTAGATGGGTATTTGACAATATTGTAAATACCTTTGATCATGAGCCCCATTTCGAAGATTACTAGATGAATTGTAGAGATGAGGAAGAAGTCAGGTTAAGAGACTTTTCTAGAATGACCTTTTCACAAATAATTGACTGTAAAATTAGAATTATCCCAGAGGGTATCTGTAGATGGTCATCACACAGTAAGTAGTTTCTATATCGATCAGAAAGTGGAGGATCATCCTATTTCTCCTCCAGACTGGAATTTTGATGAATCTAATGATCCTTATTTGATAATAATTGATGTTATGAGGAGAACTACAAACTGGTTGACTCGGAAGAATATTGATCTGTCAATCCAGAATACAAATATCTTAAGAAAATACAAGAGTTTGGGAAATCATGAGTGAATATATTCCAACCTTGAGGGAGGATGCAAAAAAAATGGACCCACTAGGTGAAAATTCCCCTCAACTACCAACTAAAAGGCCTAATATATAATTCATTGATGAATGGACATCAACCGCTAGTGGACCTAGCACTTCTATGTCAGTTCTCATGTAGAAGAATAAAGAGATGCTTTTAAAGTCTATGGAGAATTCTCCCATTACTTTTGCAGTGCCCATTCAGGCCAAAGGGAAAGGTATAGCATCATATTTGGCTTCATCCAAGTGTCTCACCTAAGCCATATGGTACTGAAAAATTAATGAGTGGATCGATTGCAAGTGGTCACATTCAGCCTAGGCCACACAAGGATGAAAAAAGAATAGAACCAGATTTGAAAAAGTTTGAGTCGGACACACAAAAAACCCAAGATTTTTCACCAGCCAACCTTGGTAAGAGTGGGTGCTCATATGCCAAAAACATTTCAAACACAGGGATGGGGTAATTAATCCCCCAAAAATGGAGAAAACTAATATCTTCCAAAAGCAACAGGATGCATCATTTCCTCGTATGGAGAAATCAAATCATATGATCCCTCCTTCACCCTTCATGGAAAAAGTAGTGGAATGCACTAAGAACCTAGTTCCCCAAGAGAATACTACATTTAATCTGGTGGACAGTTATTTTGTTACTCCATGTATGAAAATTCATGAAGCTCTGCTTATTAGGGATATCAATGCACCTCCAGTTGAAACAATGCATGAATTTGTAAATGTAAAAACTGAGGTAATCGATGTAGATGTTGGTGAGGGATTATCCATGTTGGATGCACTTAGTTTTTCTGTTGATGAACCCATATTAACATGAGTGGATATTATTAAGGTAAGTAAGGAATCAAAAAGGGATAATCATGCACTAACAACTAAAGTAAGAAATTGGGAAATAAATATGTCTTTCGCAAAACAAATGGTTTTAGAAATGGATAAACTAGAATTATTGGTTGAAATGGATATTAATACTTGATTGGTAGTAGATTAAGTTGTGTCCACTTCTGTTGAGGTCGCCAAAACTAATGACTTTCCTCAAGAAGGAAAATTGTCTTTTGAAGAAAGAATGAAAATGGCACAAGATATAATTACTAATGAGGAAATCATTATTGGTGGAAACTCACATATTTCAATGGGAAATGTGGAGTTATTTCCAGTGGAACAACCTGCAATGAAATTGTCCAGAGGTATCATTAGGGCATGAAGATAGTAGTTTGGCAACTCAGTCATGGTTTTTGTAGAAAAGGAACCCATAGCCCAAACTTTGATACAAAAGGGCAAATGGGAAGAATTTTATTCCACCATGGTTTTAGCTGGAGAAGTACATTGAAAGATTTTCTTTTGAGTATTGATACAGACTCAAGTTAAAGATGATCAATCTAAAATTATATACCAAGGAAAAGAAACATCCAGAAGAATCAGTAGTACAGATTGAAATTGGCATAGGGACCCGTGAGGTAAATGTCCAAGAAAAAATAGAATCATTGGTACAAAAATAATAAGAAATATCTAAGAAGATAGTAATTGTTCCTGAGAAATTCTAGAAAAGATCACGGGAAACAAAATCTGGAAATAGTTTGAAAAAGGGATGGATCAGTAAATTCATTTTGAATCAATAAGATACCCTTCCTATACAAGCAGTTGACCTTACTACTCTTTCTTTTCCAAAGACACTGAGAGCCCCAAAAAAGGCCAAGACCATCACAAATACTCATACTGATTCATCTAGAGCAAGGACCTTAGAGATAGCAACTCCTTTCAAGGGTAAGACAAGAAAATACATAATTGCTGATGATTACAACATTTAGATTATTCCCTTGGAAAATCCTTCAAGGGAACAACTAAATAAAGGAGTATCTGAATCAGTAAGTGATCTACTACAAAATTTTGATGACGATGGAATGATGAAAAAACACTAAAGGAGAAAATTAATGCCTTAAGTTCATGTTTGCAACAATTGATAGGGAAAACTAGTCATGAACAAGCAATTTCCTATGTGAATATCCTTGAGGGTATAAATAAAGTAAATAGTGTTGTTAATAAGGTCCAAGCAGTGGACACTTGGATTGAAAATTTGACTTAGAAGGGAAAAGAAGCTATTACAGAGGCAAGGTCAAAATATGAGGACCTCAAAAGTTGACTAATGGAAATTGATGGAATAATTGAAGAGTGTGACAATGAGATATTTTACATGGAAGGAACTCTCCCCAAACTTAACTACATAACCCGGCTTAGTGATGAGTTGGTTGAGAAAGAAAACATTGTACCGATAGAGTACAAAGGGAGTCAGTATGCTCTTGAAGAATTGTCAAAAATCATATTAGATACCTTGAATGAAATCAAGAAAAAACTTGAAGTCAAAAGGAACTGGGTCGATGATTCACTTGATGCTATTGATTAGAGATTAGAGGACATGGTGGTAGACAAATTCAAAAGGAACTATGAGGACTTAAAAATTTATTTCTTACTTGAATCCTTGAAAATAATATCCAGGAAAGTAACTTCTCCTATGAATTTATTGAAACTATAAGGAATATTGAGAATAGAATTGAGGAATTGAAAGCCACGCCACTGGTATATAAGAAAAAAATGGCCCAGTGTATGGATTCAATATCGAGGCAAACATTGATTTTCCAGAACCACGTTGGACCTGATGAAGATGAAACAAATGAATTATTCTAGAGATATGATGCTTATATGGCAAGGCTACCAGAGGAATAGGATACAAGCACAAAAGACGATAAACATGCTTAGGCACATTCTTTCTTAATTTTTATTCTTTGTTCACACTCCATTAAACTGATATTGTGAATTTATGTTTTTGATGCATTAAAATGTAATTATCTTTATGAAAATTCATTGTTTCTTTATTTCAATTGAAAGATAAAAAGATATAGTAGTTCATATTGGATTGGATTAAAATTTCACACATAGTTGAAACAGACATGTGAACTATTAATATTCTTGTATTGCTTTCAATTTGAATGAAAAATAAGATAGGGTTCTATAGGGGCCCCTGCCTTTGATAGTGAAATATGTATACATGCCAAAACAGAGACAATCGAGGGAGAACAACACTCAATTATTTTTCAGTCTGGTCTCATAGTCTCCTCCCAATAAAGGAATTTTGTTCAAAAGTTTTTTTTTCTCAACAAAAACTCATCTGATCCCTGTGCTATTTGTATAAATATGATTGACCCAACCAAGTCCCTGGACATACCCATATCCATCAGTGATTCCAAATTCATCCTAGGGTGGATCATAATTTTTTCAAGCTCAATTTTCTTTTGATGGGAGGACACCCAATCCAAAATGTCTAGACCACCTAAGAATAAATTCATTTTTCCGTTCCCCTTGTGAAGGGTCGACTTGTTAGGATTACTTTGAGAGGGAATTTTTGGAGTGATAAGAGGGTCAGGTACTGCATGTTGTTGGTTGGATGAATTATGAGGCCTTGAGCTAGTTTCAGCTTCCCATTTTCTTAAAAGGGGTGGGTTATCCCTCAGAGAAGGAATTGGTTTGGGTCCCATAAATTCTCACTCAGAGGAAGAATCACAATGCATTAGATGTGTGGATAACCGAGTTGCAAACCTTCCTCTGCTATCCCAAGCTGAGGAGAGTGTTGTCCTTGAGTGATGAGTGGATATTGATTGGTCCTCTTCTCCATCTGATATGATAATTGGAGGTTGAGGTTGTGTTTCACCCTTCCTTTTTCTCAAAGATAGTGTTGACACTGGACCTGGTGGTAGAGACATAACTTCTGCTTGTTTCTTTTCCAAGGAGTGAATCCTCTTCTCTAACTTGTCCACCTTTTCAAAAATGGAAGGAAATGTATTGATGGAGGATTTATCATACAGTACATATGATTCCTTAGGAATTTATTTTGATACAAATTCCTCATTGCATAAAAAAGGGCACTAAAAACCAGTCTTCCCAAAGACCTAAGGCCTCCTTTCAACAATATTTATTTAAATCCTCAGGCATTTTCATATGTTGCCATCTAAAAAGATGGAAATAAATAACCTAGAAGGATGCAAACATGGGGTTGATCCTGATTAACCAAGAAATAAGTGCTAACTATACTTTCTATTATGTTAGGGGTCATCTGGTATCACCCGCACATTCTACATTAAACAAAGCCCTAAAAAAAGCTTCATCAGGACCACTCAAATTGAAAACCTGATTTAGGTCTTCGGAAGAAATCTCTTTCGGGCCGTGAGCTACAAGAAATTTCTCCAATATCTTTATTGAATTCCTTATGTTTAGAAAAAGAAATAAACATGTGCAAATAGTGAGGAAATACCGAGTTTTATAAATGGAAGGATGCATTCGGTCCTATGTTAATAAAATATTTCCCATGGTGTAAACCATATTTTTCTCAGTTCACACAGAGGTGATTAAATATTTGAAAGGAATTAAGAATGAACAGATTTAGTAGTTCAGTAAGATTTCGCAAACATCATGTGTGGCATTTAAACTAGCAAGACGTGAAGTGGAGTGCACTGAGCCCAAGAAGGATTTTAAAAGATGAGTGTAGGTGTGTGTCATGTCAAAGGAATCTAGAGATGCTCAGTGATCATTTGAAATGATTTTTTAATCAAAATTGGGAGGGAACGTTTCAAGTAGCCTGCCAAAGGTGATGACCGGACATCCCAGTCAAACACAAGTGGAATACATCAAAAAGACTCATGTTTCATACACCTAGTAGTATAGAATGAAACTCATAAATATCATCTTCTAGAACAAATTTGTAACAATAATTATTCCCAAGAATATTATTAGTTTTGGGGGGGAAGATTTGAAGTGAAGAGAGTGATATAATAGCATGAAAAAATCATGCTAAAAGGAGGGTTAATTTTTCTTAAATTTACTCAGAGAAAGAAAAGGAGAAAAAGCTGAGAGAAGCCATTTTCTGAAGGAATTTATTTGAGAAACCAGTTATTTCTTGTGTATCTTTAAAATTTATCATGTCAAGATGGTTTTAGATGTATAGCCATTGACAAAACTTTGAGATTGTAAACAAACTTTCCCTTGTTGATCAAATTTTTAAAACCCTTGAGTAATTTGTGTTAATCATGAACTATGTTATGTCTATTGTCATCTTGAGATATCTTCAAATAGTTATCTATGTTCCTGTTGTAATCTTACATTATGAATCCCTCTAAAATCACACAAAATCTCATCCTCATGACATTATTGTGGCATTTTCAACTACATTACGAAGAAAGATGTCATTTCATGATGTAATAAGTGATTTAAATTCACTTCACTTTCATTTCAGTGATACATATTATTTTCTAGTTTATGAGTGTATCATAAGTGTGATCTAATAGGGACTTCTAAGGTTTAATTAATTCTTTAACATGAGTTCTTATGTTAAATCCTTGAAGAATGTGAGAAGTCGTGTGTCTTTGAGCTTTTATAGATGCACAATTTTATAGTTGAAGGTTCATCTTGACTATTTTAAGTTATTCGTCATTTTGCCTTGTGGATCCGTCAACATTTGTTTAAAGTTCTCAAGGAATCAGTATAATAAAATTTATCCTACTTAACTTCCCAACAATAAAATGCATATCCAGAGATATACCATACATGAACTATCTCTGTTTGCACTATGTATCCACAAATGATAAATAAGTTCATTGAATTCATCCATCCTTTACTAAAATATGCAAGTGCAATCAGTTTTTATCGTTGCCTTTAGTGACCTGGGCCTTATCTAGAGAATATCTTCATTTTTTAAAGTGATAACTCGTGAGAGTTAGGTTATGTTGTATTGACCATGTTTTCTTGAGGTATCTTTCAAAATATTGTAAAGGAATAGTCAAATATTGCTAGTTCATTGATGATTTCCATTAATACAAGTCACAAAATGGGTCCTCTCACCTTGGTTGAAGGCACAACCTAAAGTAGTAAGGGTATTTCAAACTCTTAGCATGGTGATACCCAGTCCTTTCTAAACCAGAGTGATAAAGAGTACCAACACCTATCTGGTGCCACTTCCAGGGAATATTTGTATAAATACATACATGTACCAACCTTGGTAATGTTTCTTATATGATTTAAGTGTAAATACATTTTTTTAAATGTTATCTTTTGTTAGGATTTGTAATATTTGTGCGAGATCAGAGTTTATTGTGTAGTATTTCTAGTTTCTAGTGGTTATTGCACTAAATTTGTATCATTAGCAATAAATGTGGGTAAAGGAAGGTCAGATCTAGTAATCTTTGCAAAAATTAAGAATTGATAGACATTTGACAAACTACTTATAGTGCATTTTCACATCTAAGGAGAGAATCCTAGTTGGTGACTCTGAATTGGTTTGAAATTTTGATAATTACCAGTGTCTTAACCTGTGTCAGGTGAAATTTTTCATTAACACTTAAAAATCTAGAGTGGAAGAAGGTCTTTCTTCACTAGGGATCCTACTAGAAAGTTATTTCCAGAACTGGAAAAAGAAAATTCAAAAGGAAAACAAGTCTGGAAAGTATTAGGAAATCGAGAATCAAGAACAAAGGTGATACCAATTTTGGAAAGAGATCAACCTATAGTTGAATATTACCCTACATCTTCAAGTAATTCTGAACCAAGTAGTCCTTGTGTAAATTTGAATTCTCTGACTGGAGAGGGGCCATTATTTGTGTCTAAAAAGAGTGTCTCTTAATTTTTCCCTGTATCTTCCAAGGTTAATAGGGTTTTTCATGAAAATGAATCAGTAGAGGATATTTACTTTGAAAGTTATACTCATGTTCTCCAAAGACCCCTCTTCCCTTATCATTTTGATTCTCCTACAAGATCGCCTCCTCAAGGCAATATGGCTCAGCCTCCATCTAGACCTCCTTTTGTTGTCAATAATTTTGGACCAATAAATTTCAGAGGTATGGTTGGATATCCTAATATGGTGCCACAATATGTCAGAAATAGGTTGCCAAAATTTCAAGGGAATAACACCATCACGAGTGACCAGCATTTAGAACTCTTCATCAATATGATGGAAGATGTGTATATAAATTTGTTCATTCATACTCTTGAGGAGGATACACGTGATTGGTACAAGTATCTACCAGATACTTCAATAGATTCATGGACTGAGATGAACAATTCCTTCAGGTTGCAATATGGGGATAAAACTAACCCCATGTTCCTCTTATCTAAGTTTGAAAATATTAAGAAGAATCCAAATGAATTTATCCATGATTTCAATACTAGGTTCAATAAAACCTTGAATAGGTTACCTATAATCCTAAGGCCAAGTGATGAGTCTTGTTTGATCAAATATTCTAATGCTTTTGATAAAAAGGGCTATTTATTACTTAAGGGGGAAGAACCCGGGAACATTGAGGCAGGATTTCACAATGGCCTTAAAAATAGAAAATAATATCAAGATAGTTGGGAAGCCTCCTAAGAGAGGGGGTGTCAATTTGATCAATCCTAAAAGACCTTAGTCAAATAAAGTAGTGGATCTGGAAGAGGCTGTGAAGACTTTGGCTAGAGCAGTTAAAGAGATATCCTATAAACTAGCCAGAGTAGAAAAAGGGATAGGACCGAGTTCCCAGGGTCAACACAAGCCACTAGGTTAGGAGAGATTTGGAAATCATCCCAGAGGTGATCATAGATCAGATGATAGAGGAAAATGTCTCATGGGATCAGGCAATAAACTACCTCAACCTAGGGAAAGTAGGTTGGTCTCTGATCCTTTAACTCCTAGGATTACTACCATGGAAGAGGCTCGTGTTATTGAGTGATGTGATAGGTGTTTCTTACCGCATTCCCCAAGTTATGTGGATAATGAAGTTGAGGAATTAAATGATGATGAGGCATATGGTGATGTGTGCACGATGGAGTGCCCTGAGAACTCACAACAAGGGGCGACTTCAACTGAATTGATAAGTGCCAGAACTATTGAAAAATTTTAGGACTGTTTCCACCGGGTATTACCTCTTCCTCCCATTAATGATTTTGAAATTGATATGGTAGAAGAATTTGATTTTCCTAATCATTACTTCGAATACTTGAGGGCTTTGGTGATTAAAAAATATGATGGGGGAATTCCTTCTGAAGAAGACAGGAAATTGTTGATGAATGCAATAGTTTCTCAGGAGAAGGAATATAATACTAGAAGTAAGGTTGTCAAAGGGGTAGGGCCACAGGCCAAGTAAAAATTCCAATTATTTCTAATATTTTGAAGGAACCCCCTAAAAAAGATACATCTAGAAAAGGCCTAATTACCCCAAATAGAACTTGTATTTCTGTCCATGCCCAGACTGTGAAAATTCCTATACTATCAGAAGAATTTGTGAATCTCCCTCCTAATATTATCCTACCTAAATATATTTCTTGTGATATAGCCCAAATCTTAAGCCAGGTCAAGGTTATTGTTCCCATTTTTGAATTAATTAGGATCCCTGAGCATCGGAAAAGGGCATTTAAATATTTGGGATTTAAGGAAGAGAAAATTACCTAGGGAAAAAGTGTGAATAACGTGGAGATTCCTCTTATCATTATAGAGTTAGAAATACCACAAGCATTGGAGGAACTGTGAAAATCACCTGAGGTGTATTTTGTTACTTCTCTATTAGAATCTCATCTTGACATGGATCCATTTTATACCACCTTAATTATTAAAGATAGGTTGGTACATAACTGCATGTTTGATTCAGAAGCCTCATGTAATGTAATGCCCCTTGAGGTAATGAATGAATTAAATATCAAAGTAACAACATATTTTTTGGAAGTTTACTTCTATGGATTCAAGAGAAGTGTCGGTGATTAGGTATGTTAAAGGATTAGTAGTACAACTAGCAGCTTATCCAGGAAAATGCTTAACCATGAATGTAGTTATTGTGGACTGTCCTGCCAAATGGGGGATGTTGTTGTCAATAAAGTGGGATGCCAGTGTAGGATGAAGTGTGCAAATGGATATGTCATATGCGACCATACTAATAAAATGGAGTCTTTTGAAATTGTATGGTGGAAAGAAAATGTTACATCTACTTGAGGACCCTAACAATGCTTCTTATGAATTATTGTACATAGACGTTAATGTCAATAACTTTTTGGGTTATGTTGATTTTAAGGAGCATAAAATTGACAAGTGAAAGTATCTTGAGTAGGTTGGTCCTTCTTGGACTCTGATGTTTGATGAGGATTGTTCTAGATTTGCTAATGGCACTGGTGTTGTCCTGATATCTCCAATCTAAGAGGAATTTAACTTTTCTTTTAAACTCAATTTTGAATGCACAAATAATATTGGTGAGTACGAAGCATTACTCTTGGGTTTAAGGATTGCTTGGAAGTATGGTGTCAAAGATATTATTGTTAAAAGGGATTCAGAGTTGATAGTCATACAATTTAGAAAGTTGTATGCAACAAAAAATCAAAGAATGAAGCAATATAAGCATGAAGTTTGGGACTTTATTGAAATGTTTGATTCTTTCAATATAACACACCATGATAGAAAACACAATATTGTAGCAGATAAATTGGAAGTATAATGATCTAGGTTTGAGAATTATACATTGTTTCCTTATTGTGAATATGATATTGAAGTATTGACCAGGTCATATGTCCCTGATAATATCAAGCATTGGCAAGTTTTTGAAGATGATGCCCAGGTTCAAATGTTTTTACAAAAAAAAAAGAATTTACCAATAAAAATATGGACTGGGAACCAATGGTTTGTGCAAGTGAAGGATAAGAGACCTTATTTGGTAAGTACATTATTCAATTGAAAACCAATACTATTCCTAGAGGTTTTGTTGCAATGGAATCAAATTTTGATAATGTTGATCACATTGTTAATAGACACATGTAAGCCTCAAGAGATGTTGAAGAACATAACGTAGGCAAAAAAGATAAGCATAGAATAATATGTCTAGGTAGAAACTTGGGTAGAGAGGAAAAGAAATCATATGTCCATTTGTTAAAAAAGTACCAGGACTGCTTGGCATGGTCATATTTAGAATTGAAGGCATATAGGGAAGACCTTTTTCAGCATGAGATACCCCTGAAAGCTAATTCCAAGCTATTTAGGTAGAAGAAAAGACCAATTAATCCACTCCTTTCCCTAAAATACAAGAGGAGTTTAAAAAGTTAAGGGATGGAGGAATTATACAACCTATAAGGTACTCTTCATGGGTAGTAAACCTGGTACCTGTTCAAAATAAAAATGGGGACATAAGATTGTGTTTTAGAAATTTAAATAAGGAATCAATAAGAGAAAATTATCCCTTGCCAAATATGGATAACATGTTGCAATTGGTTACTGGTTCTAAGTTATTGTCTACTTTGGATGGTTTCTCTAGGTATAACCAAGTGATTGCCTCTCCGATTACTTTCACTACTCCATGGGGTACTTATGTGTACATTCAAATATAGTTTGGCCTGATGAATTTTGGAGCCACATTTCAAATAGAAATGGATGTAGCATTCTCAATATATAAAAATGACTTCATTGTTGTGTATCAAGATGATGTGACAGTTTTTTCAAGGAAAAGAAATGATCACCTGCATCATTTAGAAAAGATAATGTTAAGATGTAGGGAATATGGTATCTCACTGAACCCTAAGAAATGTCATTTTGGGGTTCAAAATGAAAAGTTTCTCAAACATATTGTATCAAAAGAAGGGGTCCTAATTGATCCTAAGAGAGTGGAAGCCATTGGAAAGTTTCCTATTCCAAGAACCAAAAAGGGAATTCAATCCTTTTTCAGACAGATAAATTTCATCAAGAGATTTATTTCCAACTTTGTTGAATTGATTATCCCAATCACTAGTATGTTGAAGAAGGATCAAAGTATAAAATGGGAAGAAGTGGCTATTCAAGCCTTTACTAGGATAAAGGAAGCATTGAAGAATGCCCCTGTTTTAACATCCCCTGATTATAAAAAAGGCTTTCCAAATGTTTTCCTTTTCTTCTAAGAATACCATTGCATCTATGTTGTTGTAAAAGGATGATGAAGGAAGCGAACGGCCAATTAATTTCTTTAATAAAGCATTACAAGGGGAAGAACTGAAATATACTATCATGGAGAAATAGGCCGTTTCTTTAGTGAGAGCCACAAAAATCTTTAGGCCATATATTTTAAGTTCTAAAGTCATAGCTTATGTCCTACATACTATGGTTAAGGATATATTGTCAGAGATGGAAATTTCAAGTAAGAGATGTTGATGGGTGAATAAGTTGCAAGAGTATGACATGGACATCCAAACTATGAAATTGGTTAGAGGTATGGGCTTAGCAAAGATGATGATAGGAAGCAATTTGCAAGTAATTGAGATAAATTAGGTTGAAGAAGAAGAGGTAAATGTTCTTAAAATTTTGATAAAATCTGTGTGGTACAAGGATGTTATATTTTATCTCAAACATTTAGAATGCCTTGAGTATTTAAGAAAAAATCAAAAGAGATCACTTAGGTTGGATTCCCAAAAATATATCATCACTGATTATGGGTTGGCTTGGAAAAACCCTGAGGGAGTTCTCTTAAGATGTATCACTGAGGACAAAGCCCCAAAATGAATTTCTAATTTCCATGGAGGATTTTTTGGGGGGCATTTCGCAAGAAGAGTAACAGCCCATAAGATCTTAAGGGCTGGTTACTAGTGGCCAACACTTTTTACGGATAAAACTTTATTGGTAACAAAATGTGAAAGTTGTCAACATTTCTTAGGAAGATTAAAAGCTTCAGGATCTCTCCCTTTGCAGTTAGTATCAATTGAATCCCCTTTTAAGTGGTGTGGAATGGACTTTGTTGGGGAGATTTCAGATTCTTTAAGTGTGGTACATAAGTGGATATTGGTGGCCACTAATTACTTCACCAAGTGGGTGGAGGCAATCCCCACTAAGAAGGAAACCCACCAAATTGTTATGGATTTCATTTTAAATCATATAATTTGTAGGTTTGGAGTGCCTGCTAAAATAGTTGCTGACAATGCTATGAGTTTTTGAGCTTAACCTTTGGTAGTCATGTGTTAGGAGTATGGGATAAACTTAGCATATTCTTCCAATTAAAATCCCCAATGTAATGGACAAGCAGAGTCAAGTAATAAAAATTTGTTGAAAATAATCAGGAGAACCTTGGAAGTAAATAAACGAAAGTGGGGTGAGCAGTTGAAATTTGTTGTTTAGGCTGACAGAATTACTATTAAAAGAGCTACTAGAAAGAGCCCATTTGAATTGGTGTATGGAACTCAATCTCTCCTCCCCCTGCATATGCAATTATCTTCTTATCAATTTATCTGAAAATTGGAGGACCAGGAGATTAGTCCCTATGATGCACATATAAATCAAATTGTTGAACTAGATGAAGAGAGAAGAGAATCGCATCAAAGACATGCGAAGTTTAGGGAGAAATTGAAAAAAAAAATTGATAAAATGGTAACCCCAAGAGTTTCCAGTGTGAGATATCTTGTGCTATTTTGGGATAGCAGACATGAGGATAAGGGAAAACATGGAAAATTTGACGCATTATGGATGGGCCCTTATTCTATTGATATTAGGATTGGCGAGCATACCTTCCTCCTAAAAGATCTAGATGGGGAATTTATTGAGTTTCCTATTAATGGTAGGCACTTGAAACATTTCCTTGACTAATTTCTCAGGATCAAGGTACACATCATTGTACACTGTATAGTCTTTTAGTTTTGTTTTGTTTTTGCATTTTTTCTGTTTTGGTTTTTCCCGGTCCTTGGCGGCTGGTTTTTGTTGGTTTCATAGTTTGTTACTTGAGGATTGGCAGTTTTTACTCTTCTTTACAAGTTGGTTATTGACTTCGTGGCCCAATGGATTTTTGGCACATGGTCTGTTATTTTTTTCACTTTGTTTTGTTCTTGCGGCACTCGCGGGGAGTGCCCATCCCCAAGTCGGTGTTGGTGCTTGATAATAATCTCACCCATTTTTTTGAGATTTTCTTTTTCTATCTGCTTATCATATTTTTTTTCCCATAATTTTTTCCATGTGCTCTCTATTTTTCCTATTTATATTTTTGTTCTTCCTCCTTTTAGTCGAAGGTCTAGTTATGGAGCGTACTATTTTCAAATTTATCTTTGGAAGAAGACTGGTTTTTATCTGAAACGGGATTGTTTCCCTTTAGTAAAGATTTTCCTTGGTCATGTTTTTTTTTTCTGTTTCTCTAGCTATGTCATCTGTTGTACGTGGCAATTTTTTAATTAGTACGATGAAGAGTGTTTAATTTGCAAAGTTGTAACTTTCCTATGAAATTCACAAGCTACAACTTTGGTCCTATAACTCGATGAATATTCATCAAATATCCATGATCATAAAGCTAGCACAAATAAATTTTTCTTTCCACCCCGAAGGTGTACACATGGCTCAAAATGAATGGATGTGGGGATGTGGTGCATAGTTGTATTTATGCACTTTAAGGAGAAAATATGTTAAGAATGCAAAAAGGTCCCTGAGGTCCATAGAAGGACACCTGGTTTTGGTTTTAAAGAAAGTGGAGAAGTGGGTCATTAAGTATTTCTGGGAATTTTTGGTCTTATGTAAGACAGGTCTAGAAACCAAAAAAAAAATTAATGAATGGATGACTACATACATGTGGATTATCGTGGAGATAAAAGGAAGTATTTTTTTCTGCTACCTTCATTGTAGAATCACTTCATGAACATGTGGTAACTCTGGAAATGAAAATTGAGATGGGATAAATTGCATACCTTGAATTCTATATGATGACATACCTTATTTATAATGTTTTTGGCCACAAAAATTTTGCGGGGCTATCACCACCTGTTGATTTCAAGAAGTATCAAATGCATGAGATTTTCCCTCAGCTACAACTGGCTAACTGGAGTGGAAATGTAAGGTTAGTCAATTATTCCTTTTTCATACCATTTATGTCTTTTTGAATGAGAATTGGGATGGTATAGAATCTCTGAGCAGGCCAGACATCTAATTGTGGAATATGGTTGCTACTTTATTCAGTCTAAGAAGTTCACATATATAAGAGTCAGTGGTTTTGAAGGTAAGCCTTAAAAGTTTCCTCGGTATGCTAATAAAAAACTTGTTTTATGTGAGTTGGCAAGGTAATCAACTTATGTACATAAGTTGACTTCTAGAAGGCATAAAACAAATATGAAGTTCCCCATTAAAATTGGAAGGTATTCTTGTCCTTCCATAATTAAGGCTAGGCTATTTAGCAAGGAATTGACGAAATTTAACATGGACAAGTTTGAGGCAAGGCCAAATTATGATATTAGATGGGTGTTTGACAATATTGCAAATACCTTTGATCATGAGCCCCATTTTGAAGATTACTGGATGAATTGTAGAGATGAGGAAGAAGTCCAGATAAAAGAATTTTATAGAATGACCTTGTCACAAATAATTGACTATAAAATTACAATTATCCTGTTGTTGCAAATCAGCAGCACCCCTGGATGTTGATCAGGCTTCTAGTTTGACATTTTGGACATCCAGTGTGATTGCACAACATTGAATCCTCTCCCCAAGTGTGGGACTTGAAAAATAGGAGAGGAATCTCCAGATTAGAGGCTGGTTCCTCAACTCCCCTGATTAGATATATCACTTACAAGTTACAGAGGTTTAAATTCCTAGTTCCTACTCTAAATTCCAAGGGGACAAAGATAGGGAATGCAAGAAAATGAGACTAATGCTAATGAGGTGATGCACCAAAGGAGTGGTGAGCATTTCTTACTTTTGTAGATTGACACAGTTCATAAAATTACAACAAAACTTCATGCATAAACTGATAACTATAATGGAGGATCAAAAATGAATCAAACAACACAAACATAGGATTAAAACTCATTCACAGAGCCTGTATTATCATTTTAACATCAAAAACCACTTGCATTACAACACCTGAGAGGAAAAACAAGCTGCAGTCTTGGAAAAGGTCTAGTTTTTCCACAAAAATCATTTTCAAAGTGACAGAGGGAGCCTGCAATACATGAAAAATGTTCAACCCTTCAAAAATGAGCCAAACCTAGCTTTTACAGTGCAAGAAACGACCCTAGGAGAGAGAAATGTAGGAAAACATGGTAGAGCTTCAACCACCAACCAAAAATGTAATAAAACAACATGGGAATCCTTATAGGTCCATTCCCTGACATTTTTCACCATGCTAGGAGAGAATGCGAGCCATTCTTCACTAAAAATGGTGGTCGAAACGTCATTTCTGTCCATGTTCATGTACCAGAGGCATTTTTCAATTTTATCTCTCCAAAATCCATCAAAATACAAAATTTACCCCATAATCTTGTAGAGAATTTTACCAACTTTCCAATGATATAAAGAAGAAAACCTGAGCTCTAGATCAAAAGTTATGGCTATTTGAAATTTTAGGGAAAAACATGTCCAAAACGGATTGGCGGGCAAAAATTTTGAATTTTTTCACTTTTTGCATTTGGGAAAATTTCCCAAAAAATCCCCACACTCCAACATTTTAGGTGCCACGTGGCATGTTCTGATTGGACGCAGGCCATGTATGCTTCATTTCCCATTGTTTTGGCCATTGGGAAATTTTCCAAAAAATCTCTGTTGGGCCGATGAGTTGAGGACACATGGCAGCAGGTGATTCGCCGTGGGCATTTCCTCCTAAATTTTTTCATCACTTTTTGATTATTTTCTGGCTCGGACACGTGGAAAAATCCCATTGGCTGTGGGCTTTTCCTTTCCTTTTTAGCTGTGGACCTTATCCATATTTTTTTCTGCCACCGGAACACGTGGCAAGCTTCCATTGGCTCGCGTTTGGGGGGGCATTTTTTCCTATAAAATTTCCTTCGTTTTACTTTGGGAAAATTTCCCAAATTTCCTCCACCTTCCGCCAATCTGGGACACGTGGCATCATCTCATTCGCCATGGGCCCTTGGGGGTAAACATTTTCCTTTCCATTTTAGCTTTTGGGAAAAAATCCAAATCTCCCCCCACGCTCCGAAACTCCTGTCCCCGGGGACATGTGGCCTTCTCTGACTAGTCAGTGGGGCAGCGGGCCCAAAACTTCCTCTATTCCCTTTTACCAAAACACTTCACCAAAATTCCAATCTTTCCTCCACCCTCCAATGGTCTTATGCTATAGTGACACATGGCTCAACTATCCATTAGGTATGGGCCTAGCATCAAGAATTTTGCTTGGATCGCCCACCCTTAGAAAAATTCTTCCATTTCTCTTTCCTTTGGACACGTGGCGCAATCCGATTGGACGGCGGGCCTGCGGGGTGAAATATTCCTTTTGAAAACTCTGCCAAACACTTGGTAAAAATTCCAAGTCTCCCCCCGCCCTCCGCCACTTCCTTTGACACATGGCGCAATATTACTGGCTGTAGGCCTTCCAGGGGAAAATTTCCCACAAAAACTTTGCCGAGCCATAACTTCAAAAATACATGGAATTAAAAGGAAAACTTTACCTTTCTGGAAAGCTGAGAAGAAGCTCTATCCAATGGTGCCATTTCTGGAAAGTTTTGAGTTCCTTAAAAGCAAAAATTATGACTGAGGCACAAGAGAGGGAAGAATGAAGGGAGTTAGCCACAAAATGTGCAAGGGGAACATTTTGGATAACAATTTTGGTGACTCAGAGGGGTCATCTGCCTGCTGGATGAAGTTACCAGTTTCCTAAAACAATCCATTGGGCATGGAGTCATTAAATTCTCTTTTTGGTACCCCAACTGACTAGAACACTGCAAGGAGGAAGATGGAGGGTGAAACATCACCTGATGGAGCAAGGCCTGCAACACATTGCCAAGAACAGCAAGCTTGTGCCAAAGCACTTAGGGGAAGAAAACTAATCTACAACAAAACAATGTGCACAAGCACTTGGAGGAATGAAAACCTAAGCTAATATGTACAAGGTGGAGAATTCCCTTCAGTAGCAATGCTTTAGATGGATTCCATTGACTGGAATCTGTAGTTCTTCGCCATCCAATGAAGACAATTGGAAAGCATTGTTGTCCTTACACTTTGTGACCATGAATGGGCCACTCCAAATGGCATCAAATTTTGAATGCCTTCCCGGTTTTTCTCTGTCTGCATCCCATTTTAACACTAGATCTCCAACTTGGAAAGATCTATCCTTGGCCTTCTTATCAAAGGTCTTCTTGATCAAAGCTTGATCCTTCTCCATTGCTCGGGATTCTTGATTTCTGATTTCTTGGAGCTCCATAAATTCTGCATATCTAACCTCCATGGGCTCAAACTCCAACAACTCCAACTGTTTCATGAGTTCCAATGTTGGCAACTCAAGTGACATGGGAAAAATTTCCTCTCTCCCATAAACAAGCTTAAATGGAGAGTTACCTGTAGATCTCTTGGGAGTTATCCTATCAGCCCATAAGGCTGATTTCAATTTGGTATGCCAAGACCTCTGATTTTCATCAAGAGTCCTAATGATCCTCAACAAGTTCTTGTTTGTAGATTCAGCCTGGCCATTACCCTGAGGGTAATAGTTTGATGAAGTACTTAGGTAGACCCCATTCTTGACAGCCCATTCAGTCACCTTGGACCCAATGAATGCCAATGCATTATCTGATATTATTGTAGCAGGTATGCCAAATCTAGTTGCTATTCCCTCATAGAAATCTAGGATGCTAGATTCATTTGCTTCCTTGAGTGCTACTGCTTCAGTCCACTTGGTGAAGTAATCAGTTGCTGTTAAAATCCATTTGTGCCCTTGGCTTGAATTGGGATTAATGACTCCAATGAAGTCCAAACCCCATTGCATGAATGGTCTGGTCAACTGAAATTGGATGCAACGGAAGGGCAGCTAGCCTCTCTTTACCTGTGAAGAATGCACAATTCCTACACCTCTTGATCCATGCATAACAATCACTGAAAATCTTGGGCCAATAATAGCCAGCCCTCATGATCTTTAGAGTTGTCACTCTTGGTGCAAAATGACCACCAGCTGGTCCACCATGGAACTCTTCTAACACCCTATGAATCTGATTTGTACCAATGCATCTCAGCAACACTCCATTCACATCTTTTTTGAACAAAACACCATCAACAAGGGCATATGGGACAGCCTGCAATCTGAAGTGTCTTCTTTTGGTCTTGTTCATCTCTAGAGGGCATAGACCTATGCTTAGGAAGTGCATTATGTCTTGGGTCTAGCAAGGAGTGAGGACACCATCATTCTCCTCTTGAGTGCTTCCTTGCTCATGGTTGTCTTGCAACGCCAAAACAGCCTCCTTCTCATTGCATGCTTCCTTTTGTTTGCTCAAAATCAGTTGCTCACACAATCCTTTTCCTCTGACCAACTTGGTGACTTTGATCTCTATGTCATACTCCATGACACGAGTAATCCAACCTGCCCTTTTTTCATTCAAGTCTTTGTTGAGGAGGAAATCTTTAACTCCCACATGAGAAACCAACAATTGAACCTTGTTGTTTGAAACTAGATGCTTGAATTTCTTCAAGCTCCTGATTACTACAAGAACATGCTTCTTAATGAAAGAATATCTCACCTCATAGTCCTCCAGGATTTGGATGAAGAAAGCAATTGGCTGCTCATCATTGTTTTTGTTGTGTTGTATCGAAATTGCAGAAATAGTATCATCACCGCCAAATGCATAGAGGATGAAATCCTTGGAGAAATCCGGGTTAATGAGAGTTGGGGCTTGAGAGATGGCTTCTTTGATTGCTTCAAAACTTCCTTTGCCTTCTGCTATCCATTTGAAAGCTATGCTTTTCTTTAACATCTTGGTGATAGGCTTGACTAGGGCTGCAAAATTTGGGACAAACCTCCGAACAAAATTTATTCTCCCCAAGAAACTTTGAAGGGCCTTCTTGTGGCTTGGCAATGGTAGTGCTTTTATGGCTTCAACTCTTTCTGGATCAATTGATAATCCTTCTTTGGAAACAATGTGGCCAAGGAGCTTTCCTTCATGGGCTAGAAAAATACACTTTTTAGGATTCAAGGATACTCCAAATCTTCTGCACCTTTGGAACACTTGTCTCAAATGGAAGAGACAGTTTGCTGCATTTTTTGAAAAAACAGTGATATCATCAAGATATATCAACACCACGTTGTTAATCAAATCCTTGAATTCCATGTCCATTTCTCTTTGGAAAGTAGCTCCAGCGTTGGACAACCCAAATGACATTTTCCTGTATGCATAAGTTCCCCATTTGGTTGTAAAGGCTGTCTTGAACTGATCTTCTTCTTTCACCATAATCTAATTGTACCCCGAATAGCCATCAAGTAATGAAAACCTCTCAGAGCCAGCAACAACTTGTAAAATCTACTCCATGGACAGAAGTGGGTAATGGTCCTTGAGAGATGCTCTATTCAAATCTCTAAAATCAACACACAATATGATTTCCCCACTCTTCTTTCTAATTGGAACCAAGTTGGCTACCCAACTAAAATGCTTGATAGGGAATATGATTCTTGATTCTATCAACTTATTCAATTCCTTTCTCATAAGAGGCTTCATGTGTGGATTGACTGGCCTTTGTTTTTGTCTGATGGGTTTAGTACTTGGATCCAATTCAATGGTGTGTTGAGCTAACTTGGGATTGAAACCTTTCAAATCTTCATAGCTCCAAGTAAACACATCAGGGAATTCTTGACAAAGCTGTTTGAACTCATACCTTTCTTGCTCAGTTGTCACTTTACCAACTTGGAGTGATTTTCCTTCTTCCACCAAGATGGACACTAAATCTTCTCCCTTGACTTGAATGTTTGCATTCTCATTCCTGAACTGATCATTAGGATTGAAAATGGACTCCAAAGTAATAATTCCCTTTAGTAGTTTGTTGGTTCTCAACTATACCACTTGGTCACCATACTGCTGCTCCAACTTTTCCTGATTTTTAGCTGAGAACTCAACCTCTTCTTGTAAGAAATGGATGATTTGCTGATCATTTTCAAAAACTTGCCAACTTACATTGTTGTCTGGCACTGAAGGCCTTACAATCACATGGATGTTTGGCTATACCTTGTATTTTTGAATGCTTTCAACAACGTCAAAGGCTGCCCCAACTGCTGCAAGCCTGTCATCAGCTTGGTTCTCCCTTCTAGGAATGGATTTTATGCTAAAGCCCTCAAAATATTTAATGAGGTCCCACACCCTATTTTTGTAACACTTGAGCAGATCATTCTTGACAACATGCTTCCCCTTAACTTGGTTGACAATCAACTCACTGTCACCAAAGACTTGCAAGTTCTTTATCCCTCTCTTGATTGGCCAATGCAAACCTTGTATCAAGGCTTCATATTCAGCAGTGTTATTAGAGCATGCAAACTGAAATCTAAAAGCTGAATAATACTTAACTCCTTGAGGTGAAACAAGCATAGCTCCCCCTCCTGCACCTTGTCTACTCCTTGAGCCATCAAAAAACAACTGCCATACCTCATTGTCATCCTTATGGTCTGGCTTGGTGATGCTAGGGATAGGCTGATTTTCTTCATGCATGCAATAGACTCCTAACTCAGATTCTTCTATTTCTTGATAAGGATCAAAAGCATGCACCTTGTTTTCCCATTCATCAAGAGTTAGATCTGGGATACTTCCAACCTTGGTGTCAGCTTCATCAGTGCTTGGATAATCTTCTTGATCAAATGCTGAACAATTGGTATTGATTTGGCTTGGAGTGTAAGGCTCAATGTGAAAGTTTGCAATAGGCTCAGATCTGATTGTGGCTTTAGTTCCATATCTTGTTCTGAACAACATGTGTGACCAATCAGCAGATAAGTAACCTCCAATCTTGGTTGTGAAATCCCTTGACAGACATAGGGCAAAGAGTGGTGGAAGGTCTATTACTGAGACATCTTGCAAAACAACAACATTGGGGCATGCATGCAAAGTAAGACTCAATTTTTTTATCACTCCAACTGTTGTTACTGCTGTCCCATCCAATTGCACTACCCCTTTGGATATGACTTCATATTGAATTCCCAACTGATCAGCTATTTTCTTGGGCATTACTGAACTACTTGCCCCGGAATCAATCATGCAATTGTGTACTAATTGGTTTCCGATGATCAATGAAACATAGAATGGAGGGGGTTTCAACATTTTACCTTGCTGTCCTCCATGATTCCTCTCAGGCTGGGCAGCATTTGTGAGCACCTTCTCTTGCATTTGGACTTGTTGATTTGAAGTTGACCAGTCCTTCATGGCAGCTTGTAGCAAATCTCTTTGGCCTAGGATAGATAGTGACTCCCACATTGATATGTTTACATTTTTCTTCTTCATCTGATCAATGATGTTGAATGGAGATGAAGCATCTCTCTGTTGTCCCTTGGCCTGCACATTCATTCCTTGCATATGGGCAGCAACAAATGGCATTTGAGTTGGCCTAGGAGCTGTCTTAGGCAGTCCTTGCATGCTTGGGACTGCATTTTGTTTGCCAATAATTTGTGGAGTAGTAGGAGATTGTGGATTACTTGGAGCCAATGGCTGTTCTTCACCCAAATTTCTCCTTTTTGACCTTGTGTTGGCTGCAACACTTTGGGGAATTGTTTGATTCATGCCACAAAAATATTCTACCTACCAGTTTACAAGTGTGGTATCATTTGGAGCTGATTGCTGCTAGAATGTGTCTTGTTGTTGGTTATTTCCTTGACTACCTTCACCCTCCACACTAGTTGTAGTCACCATTAACGCTTGATTTAAGGCACTGTTGAAGCACATAGACTGGTTATGAGGTTCATTGCATGGAAAACACCAATCATACTCTTGAGCCATGTTGTTTTACACTGGCACTAATGCCTTAGAGGTAGATATAACATTGGGATTATAGGGCTGAAATGGTCTATTGGCAGGACATCTTGCTTGATTTAAATTTACAACTGGATTGGGTGGTCTTTGAGGCTAGTATGGCTACCTATTAGGCTAAGCTTGAGGCTAGAAAGGAGGTCTAAAACCTTGGGCTTGCTGCCTCTTAAGTGTGACCAACTCGTTGCCTAGATTTTGCAATTGCTTCATGACTTCTTGAAGTTCATTTGAGGCACTAGAAGATGAAGTAGAAGCTTCACTTGAATTCTAATTTCTAGGAGTGGGAATAGGAGGTAAATTAGGCACTTGACTAGTATTTGGGCTCTCTAAACTTGGAAACAATGGCATTGGAGGCCTAGGAGCTAGCTTGCCAGCTTGAATCAAACAATTTTCAGCCCTAATGGCAATGCTATAAGCAACAAGAATAGTTGTGCCTCCCATGGATTGAATCAACATAGAAATATCAAAATTTAAAGCTTTAAGGTAATATAAAAAAGTACCTTCTGCTACTGGCCTTACTGCCACCGGAATCCTCTCCCAAGTCATTTGAAATCTGAAGTTGAAGTCAGTCAGCTGCTCATTGGGAGCTCTCTTGATGGTTGTCAGTTGTTCCAAAAGGGACAAGTTATCTCCCTTTTCTCCAAACTGCTCATGGAGGGCTATACATAGCTGGTTCCAATTTTGAATAGAACCTGAGGCAAGACTCCTGAACCATTGCAAAGCTTTCCCTTTGAATGAAGATGCCAACAATTTGATAGCAACTTGCATCTCATTGATCTCATGGATTGCACAAATATTAGCAATATCCTTAACATGATCACCAGGAGTGGTCTGATTCTCTCCAGTAAAGTATGGAATGTTCTTCAATGCTGCAACTGGGATTGGATTTTGTGCATTGAGAGCAAGTGGGTTGCTGCCAGTGAAATTGACATAGGGGTTGTTTTGTGCCATTCTGATTGGCCTTAGAACCCTTGTTGATTGAATGAAAGGCCTACCAGGTGGAGGAGTTGATAGAGTTCTGTTTGGTGGAGATGGAGACCTTTGAATTCTCCTCCCTCTTTGCCTTCCTCTTGGAGATAACTATAGGTACTCAAAAAACACCTCTTCTTCTCCAACTCTTGACCTTGTGGTGATTCTTCTCATGAGTTTTCAGGTCTGACACTGCTAAAACCAGCTGATTCTTCTTCCTTGGAGTCGCCAGATGTGTAATTTAGGGCTATTTTAAGCAAGAAACTTGCAACAAATGCACATCAATTTTGTTGCAATGAAGATGAAAACCTCTAAGGTCCCACCGGGCATGCCAAAACTATGTTTTGCAAATCAGCAGCACCCCTGGATGTTGATCAGACTTCTAGTTTGACATTTTGGACATCCAGTGTGATTGCACAACATTGAATCTTTTCCCCAAGTGTGGGACTTGTAAAATGGGAAAAGAATCTCCAGTTTAGAGGCTGGTTCCTCAACTCCCCTGATCAGGTATATTACTTGCAAGTTATACAGAGGTTTCAAACTCAAAATCCTACTCTAAATTCCAAAGTGGACAGAGATAGAGAATGCAAAAAACTGAAACTAGTGCTAATAAGGTGATGCACCAAAGGAGTGGTGAGCATTTCTTACTTCTGTAGATTGACACAGTTCATAAAAATGCAACAAAACTTCATGCACAAACTGATAACTGTAATGGAGGGTCAAAAATGAATCAAACAACACAAACAAAGGATTAAAACTCATTCACAGAGCCTGTATTATCATTTTAACATCAAAAACCACTTGCATTACAACACCTAAGAGGAAAAACAAGTTGTAGTCTTGGAAAAGGTTTGTCTTTCCCACAAAAATCACTTTCAAAGTGACAAAGGGAGCCTACAATACATGAAGAATGTTCAACCCTTCAAAAATGAGCCAAATCTGGCTTTTACAGTGCAAGAAACGACCCCAGGAGAGAGAAACGTGGGAAAACATGGGAGAGCTTCAACCACTGACCAAAAATGCAATAAAAAGGCATGGGCATCCTTACAGGTCCATTCCCTAACATTTTTCACCATGCTGGGAGAGAATGCGAGCCATTCTTCACTAAAAATGGTGGTTGAAACGTCATTTCTGTCCATGTTCACGTACCAGAGGTGTTTTTCAATTTTATCTCTCCAAACTCCATCAAAATACAAAATTGACCCAGAATCTTGTAGATAATTTTACCATCTTTCCAATGATATAAAGAACGTGAAAAACCGAGCTCTGGATCGAAAGTTATGGCCATTTGAAATTTTAGGGCAAAACATGTCCAAAACGGATTGGCAGGCGAAAATTTTGAATTTTTTCACTTTTGCATTTGGGAAAATTTCCCAAAAAATCCCCACACTCTGACGTTCTGGGTGCCACGTGGCATGTTCTGATTAGACGCGGGCCATGTATGCTTCATTTCCCATTGTTTTGGCCATTGGGAATTTTTCCAAAAAATCTCCGTCGGGCCGATGAGTTGAGGACACGTGGCAGCAGGTGATTCGCTGTGGGCATTTCCTCCTAAATTTTTCCATCGCTTTTCGATTATTTTCTGGCTCACACACGTGGTGAAACCCCATTCATTTTGGGCCTTTCCTTGAGATTTTTACATGCAAACCTATCCTACATTTTTTTCCGCCACATGGACACATGGCGAGATTCCATTGGCTCGCGTTTGGGGGGGGCAGTTTTTCCCTTAAAATTTCGTTGATTTTGCTTTGGGAAAATTTCCCAAATTTTCCCCGCCTTCCGTCACAAGCGTCTGACCTCCGATCTGACCTCCGAGGACACATGGCCTATCCTCATTCACCATGGATCCTAGGAGAATTCCTTTCCTTTTTAACATTGTGCCCTCACCGATCTCCTTTCCAAATTTCCAATCTTTCCTCCGCCCTCCGGACACGTTTCGATGCCATTAGCTCACGTTTGGGGGTAGCATTTTTTCCTAAAATTCCTTCACGCTTTGGGCCCTTCCGCCATTCGAGATTTTTCATGTGGCATCCAATCACTTAGCCCTTCAAACATTTTCCTTTCCATTTTAGCTTTTGGGAAAAAATCCCAATCTCCCCCGCACTCCGAAACTCCTGTCCCCAGGGACACATGGCCTTCGCTTTTCGGTCCGGGACAGTGGCCCAAAAATTCCTCTATTTCCTACCAAAACATCACCAAAATGATTTGGTGTGGGTCCGTAGCATCAAAATTTTGCTTGGATCGACCCTTAGAAAAATTCTTCCATTTCTTTTCCTTGGACATGTGGCACAATCCGATTGGACGGCGGGCCTGTGGGGTGAAATATTCCTTTTGAAAACTCTACCAAACACTTGGTAAAAATTCCAAGTCTCCCCCACCCTCCGCCACTTCCTTCGACATGTGGTGCGCAATATTACTGGCTGCGGGCCTTCCAGGGGAAAATTTCCCACAAAAACTCTGCCGAGCCATAACTTCAAAAATACATGGAGTTAGGAGGAAAACTTTACCTTTCTGGAAAGCTGAGAAGAAGCTCTATCCAATGGTGCCATTTCCAGAAAGTTTTGAGTGCCTTAAAAGTAAAAATTATGACTAAGGCACGAGAGAGGGAAGAATGAAGGGAGTTAGCCACAAAATGTGCAAGGGGAACATTTTGGATAACATATCCCAGAGGGGCTTGTATGATCCTCACATAGTAAGTAGGTTCTATATCGATCAAAAAGTGGAGGAACAGCCTATTTCTCCTCTAGATTGGAATGTTGATGAATTTGGTGATCCTTATTTAAGAATAATTAATGTTATGAGGAGAGCTACAAAATGGTTGACTTGGAAGAATATTGATCTGTCAATCTAGAATACAAATATCTTAAGCAACTTCAGGAGTTTGGGAAATCATAGTGAATATATTCCACCCCTGAGGGAGGATGTAGAAAAAATGGACCCACTAAGTGGAAAAGCCCCTCAACTGCCAACTAAAAGGCCTGCTCCTGAATTCATTGATGAATGGACATTGGCCACTAGTGGATCTGCCACTTCTATGTCATTTCTAATGTAGAAGACTGAAGAGATGCTTTTAAATTCTATGGAGAATGCTCCCATTACTTTTGTAGTGCCCCTTCAGGTAAAAGGGAAAGGTATAGCATCACAGGTGGCTCGTCCAAGTGTCTCACCTAAGCCACATAGAACTGAAAAATTAATGAGTGGAGCCATTGCAAGTGGTCACATTCAGCCTAGGCCACACAAGGATGAAAAAAGAACAGCACCAGATTTGAAAAATTTTGATCGGACACACAAAAACCCCAAGATTGTCCAATAGCCAGCGTTGGTAAGAGTGGGTGCCCATACGCCAAAAAAAATCAAACACAGGGATGGGGTAATTGATCTCCCAGAAATGGAGAAAATTAATATCTTCTAGAAGTAGCAGGATGCATCATTGCCACGTATGGAGCAATCAAATCCTATGATCCCTCCTTCACCCTTCATGGAAAAATTAGTGGAATGCACTCATAACCCAATTCCCCAGGGGAATACTATAGTTAATCTAGTGGAAAGTTAGTTTGTTACTTAAGGTATGAAAATTCCTGAAGCTCTACTTGTTAGGGATATTAATGCACCTCCAATTAAAACAATGCATGAAATTGTAAATGTACAAACTTAGGTAATTGATGTAGATGCTCGTGAGGGATTATCCAGGTTTGATGCACTTAGTTTTTCTATTGATGAACCCATATTAACACCATTGGATAGTATTAAGGTAAGTAAGGAATCAGAAAGGGATACTCATGCACTAAAAAATGAAGTAAGAAATTAGGAAATAAATCTATCTTCCCCAAAACAAATGGTTTTGGAAATGGATAAATGAGAATTATTTGTTGAAAAGGATATTAAAACTGGATTAGTAGTATACGAAGTTGTGTCCACCTCTATTGAGGTCACCAAAACTAATGACTTTCCTCAAGAAGGAAAATTGTCTTTTGAAGAAAGACTGAAAATGGCACAAGATACAATTACTGATGAGGAAATCATTATTGGTGGAAACTCACAGCTTTCAATGGGAAATGTGGAGTTGTTTCCAGTGGAACAACCTACGATGACATTGTCAGAGGTATCATTAGGGCATGAAGATAGTAGTTTGGCAACTCATATGGTTTCTGGAGAAAAGGAACCCATGGCCCAAACTTTGATACAAAAGGGAAAAGGGGAAGAAATTTATTCCACCATGGTTTCAAATGGAGAAGCCGTGAAAGAGTTTCCTTTGAATATTGATACAGCTCAGGTTAAATATTATCAATCTAAAATTCCAGTTCATGAAAAGAAGCATCTAGAAGAATCAGTAGTATAGAGTGAAATTTTCATAGGGACCCTTGAGGTAAGTGTCCAAGAAAAAATAGAATCATTGGTACAAATAAAATAGGAAATATCCAAGTAGATAGTAATTGTTCCTGAGAAATTCTAGCAAAGATCACGGGAAACAAAAGCTGGAATAAGTTTGAAAAGGGGATGGATCAACAAATTGATTTCAAAAGAAGAAGAGACCCTTCCTGTGCAAGTGGTTGACCTTACTGATATCTTTTCCAAAGACAATGAGAGCCCCAAAAAAGGCTAGGACCATCACAAAGACTCATACTGATTCATATGGAGCAAGGACCTTAGAGATGGTAACTCCTTTCAAGGGTAAGACAAGAAAAGACATAATTGCTGACAATTACAACATTTAGATTATTCCCTTGGGAAATCCTTTAAGGTAATAACTAAAGCAAGGAGTATCTGAAGCAGTAAGTGATCTTCTACAAAAGGTTGATGAAGATGGAATGACAATTTAACAACTAAAGGAGAAAATTAAGGCCTTAAGTTCATGTTTTCAACAATTGACAAGGAAAACTAGTCATGAAAAATCAAGTGCCTATGTGAATACCCTTGTGGGTATAAATAAATTAAATAGTGTTGTTAAGAAGGTCCAAGCAGTGGACACTTGGATTAAACAATTGACTGAAAAAAGAAAATAAGTTATTACAGAGGCAAGGTCAAAATATGAGGACCTCAAAAGTCGACCAATGGAAATTGATGGAATAATTGAAGAGTGTGATAATGAGACATTTTAATTGGGAGGAACTACCAGGATTAGTGATGAGCTGATTGAGCAAGAAAACATCATACCAATAGAGTACAAAGGGAGCTAGTATGCTCTTGAAGAATTTTCAAAAATCATATTAGATACCTTGAATGAAATAAAGAAAAAAATTGAAATCAAAAGGAACTGGGTCAATGATTCACTTGATGCTTTTGATCGGAGATTAGAGGACATGGTGGTAGACAAATTCAAAAGGAACTATGGGGACTTAAAAATTTATTTATTACTTGACTCCTTTGAAAATAATATCTAGGCAAGTAACTTCTCCTATGAATGTATTGAAACTATGAGGAATATTGAGAATAGAATTGAGGAATTGAAAGCCACGCCACTGGAATATAAGAAAAAAATGGCCCAGTGTATGGATTCAATAGTGAGGCAAACATTGATTTTCCAGCACCACATTGGACCTGATGAATATGAAACAAATGAATTATTCCAGAGATATGATGCTTATATCGAAAGGCTACCAGAGGAGCAAGATGCAGAAGAAAAGTATGAAGAGGAAGAGGATATAGGCACAAAAGATGATAAACATGCTTAGGCACATTCTTCCTTAATTTTTATTCTTTTTTCACACTCCATTAAACTGATATTGTGAAATGATGTTTTTGATGCATTAAATTGTAATTATATTTATGAAATTTCATTATTTCTTTGTTTCAATTGAAATATAAAAAGATATAGTAGTTCATATTGGATTAGATTAAAATTTCACACATAGTTGGAACAGACATGTGAACTATTAATATTCTTGTATTGCTTACAATTTGAACGAAAAACAAGATAAGGTTCTATAGGGGCCCCTGCCCTTGATAGTGAAAGATGTATACATGCCAAAATGGAGACAATCAAGGGAGAACAACACTCAATTATTTTTCAGTATGGTCTCATAGTCTCCTCCCAACAAAGGAAGTTTGTTCAAAATTTTGTTTTTGTCTCAACATAAACTCGTCTAATCCTTGTGTTATTTTTATAAAGATTATTGACCTAGCCAAGTCCCTGGACTTACCCATATCCATAAGTGACTCCAAAGTCATCAAATGGCATTCCATAATTTGTTCAAGCTTTATTTGCTTTTGATTCGATGACACCCAATCCAAAATGTCCAGACCACTTAAGAATAAATTCATTTTTCCTTTCCCCTTGTGAAAGGTCGACTTGCTAGGATTAATTGTGAGGCCTTGAGCTAGTTTCAGCTTCCCATTTTCTTAAAAGGGGTGGGTTATCCCTCGAAGAAGGAATTGGTTGGGGTCCCATAAATTCTCACTCAGAGGAAGAAGCATAATGCATCAAATGTGTGGATATGCGAGTTGTAAACCTTCCTCTGCTATCCCAAGCTGAGAAGATTATTTCCCTTGAGTGATGAGCGGATATTTATTTATCCTCTTCTCCATCTGATATGATAATTGGAGGCTGAGGTTGTTTTTCACCCTTCCTTTTGCTCAAAGACAGTGTTGGCACTGGACCTAGTGGTAAAGACACAAATTCTGCTTGTTTCTTTTCCAACGAGTGAATCCTCTTCTCCAACTCATCCACCTTATTAGAAAATGGCAGGCATTGTATTGATGGAGTATTTATCATACAGTACATATGATTCTTAGGAATCTCTTTTCATACAAATTCCTTGTTACATAAAAAAGGGCACTGAAACTGGTCTGCCCAGAGACCTAAGGCCTCCTTTCAACCCAATATTTCTTTAAATCCTAGGGTATTTTCATATGTTCCCATCTAAAAAGATGGAAATACATAACCTAGAAGGATGAAAACACATGGTTGATCCTAATTAACCGAGAAAGAAGTGTTAACCAAACTTGCCGGTATGTTAGGGGTCTGTTGGTATCACCTGCACATTCTAAATTAAACAGATCCTTGACAAAATCTTAATTAGGACCACTCAAATCGAAAATCTGATTTACGTCTTCTGAATAAATCTCTTTCAAGTCATGAGCTACAAGAACTTTTTCCATTCTCTTGATTGAATTCCTTATGTTTAGAACAAGAAAGAAAACATGTGCAGACAGTGAGGAAATACCAGGCTTTATAGATGGAAGGATGCATTTGGTCCTATGTTAATAAAATAATTCCCATGGTGTAAGCCATATTTTTATCAGTTTTCACACAGGTGATTAAATATTTGAAAGGAATTAAGAATGAATAGAGTTGGTAGTTTAGTAAGATTTGACAAACATCATGTGTGGCATTTAAACTAGTAAGATGTGAAGTGGAGTGCACTGAGCCCAAGAAAAATTTTGAAATATGACTGTAGGTGTGCGTCATGTCAAAGGCATCTAGAGATGCTCAGTGATCATTTGAAATGATTATTTAATCAAAATTGGGAGGGAACATTTCAAGTAGCTTGTTAAAGGTGACGACCGGACATCCCAATTAAACATAAGTGGAATACATTGAAAAGACTCATATTTCATACATCTGGTAGTATAAAATGAAACTCATAAATATCATCTTCTAGAACAAATTTGTAACAAAAAGTATTCCCAAGAATATTCTTGTTTTTTGGGGGGAAAGATTTGAAGTGAAGAGAGTGATATAAAAGCATGAAAAAATCATGCCAAAAGGGGGGTTAATTTTTCTTAAATTTACTCAGAGAAAGAAAAGGAGAAAAAGCTGAGAGAAGCCATTTTATGAAGGAATTTATTTGAGAAACCAGTTATTTCTTGTGTATCTTTAAAATTTATCATGTCAAGATGGTTGCAAATGTATAGACATTGACAAAACTTTGAGATTGTAAACAAACTTTCCCTTGTTGATCAAATTTTAAAAAACCTTGAGTAATTCGTGTTAATCATGAACTATGTTATGTCTATTGTCATCTTGAGATATCTTCAAATAGTTATCTATGTTCCTGTTGCAATCTTACACTAGGAATCCCTCTAAAATCATACAAAATTTTGTCCTCATGATAGTATTTTGGCATTTGCAATTACATTATGAAGATAAATTTCATTTCATGATGTAATAAGTGATTTAAATTCACTTTAAACTTTCATTTCATTGATACAATTTTTTTTCATTTTATGATTGTATCATAAGCGTGAAATAATAGACACTTATAAGGTTTAATTAAGTATTTAACATGGGTTCTTATGTTAAATCCTTGAAGAATGTGTGAAGCTGTGTGTCTTTGAGATTTCATAGATGCACAATTTTATAGTTGAAGGTTCATCTTGACTATTTGAAGTTATTCGTCATTTTTTCTTGTGGATCCGTCAACATTTGTTTAAAGTTCTCAAGGATTTGGTATAATAAAATTTATCCTACTTAGCTTCCCATCCATAAAATTAATATCCAAAGATATACCATACATGAATTATCCCTTCTTTCACTGTGTATCCACAAATGATAAAGAATATCATTGAATTCATCCATCCTCTACTAAAATATGTAAGTGCAATCAATTTTTATCGTTGCCTTTAGTGACATGTGCCTTATCTAGAGAACATCTTCATTTTATAAAGTGACAAGTCATGAGAGTTAGGTTATGTTGTATTGACCATTTTTTATTGATGTCTCCTTCAAAATATTGCAAAGGAATAGTCAAATACTGCTAATTTTTTGATGATTTCCATTAATACAGGTCACAAAATGGGCCCTCTCACCTTGGTTGAAGGTAAAACCTAAAAAAGTAAGGGTAGGTCAAACTCTTAGCATAGTGATACCCAGTCCTTTCCAAACTAGAGTGATAAAGAGTCATCTAAAATCCATCCCCAGCTACAAAACGACTCCTATTATGATTTGTTTGTCTTTAAGCATCCTAATCAAATTGTGATGCTTCTCGGTTTAAAAGGAAGGATCAATTTGGGTACCAACATATTGCACACTACTCATTTTAGATAGTAATGTTCTCTTTATTTTAAAGTAACTATAGTTGGCATTATTCCCTTATTTTGGAGCAACTCTCATTTTACTATTCATCCCTTCTTTGACAGTTAGACAACTCCTTGTTTTGAGCAATTTTGGTGTATTTAGTGTCTTATTGTCTTATATGGTATTCTTTTGGGATATATACTTGTACTAAGATATAAAGTTCCAGGAAGGGTTTGTTTTTCAGAACCTAGTCTACCTTCATGTGTGTGTTCCTTGTTTTACTCAACCTTTTATTATTTGTGTATTCTTATCATTATCAGTGTCATGATATTTATGAGAGACTATTTTCTACATCATTTAACATCTTGACAGTTAGACTATCTCCTTTTAATGAACATTTTCTGGCATATCTACCTTTTATCATTGTTTGGTGTTCAAGAAGTGGATTCAGACCACTAACATAAATATATTATTTTTTTCACTCCACACATTCAACATCATGGGGGGCATGTGTAGTCATACTACTTTGGGTGTTGTGTCCATTACTTATCCTCAACACATTGTATCATCTACTTCAATTACTTGATGGAATTCTTGGTATAATCTTTTATAATTTCATCACATCATTCAACAAATTTTCATTTTCCTAGAGATATTTTGGTGTAAACAATATTATCTTGTCTTTTGCAGTGATTGAGTACTGGATTCAGACCACTCGTGTAAATTTGAGTTCTTCATCATTCTTTTCGATTGCACTTATTGCATATTCTTTAGTGATGGATTTCAATCTAGTGATTTTTTAGAGGTGGCTTCCATCCCATCCAGTGTAGTCTTTTTTGTACTTAGTATTTTTTTGAGATACTTTATTTATTATATCATTTTTTCCAGGTTGTATTTATTGTACACGGGCACCTTATCATGCCTAGTTGTTAGGAATCATTTCATTTTTACTTTTAAATTCCCTAATTATAACTTAAGGAAAAGTTTTGGTACAATTTTTATATATAAGCACCAATTATTTTAAGTTTCCTTAGATTTTATTTTTTTTTTACTTAGTTTACTTTACACACCTCATAGGATAAAATTAAGATAAGTGTCACTCATAACTTGAACACTTATCTCATGTGTGCTTGTTCATGTGGAGGTTATTGCACACATGTTTATCGCATAGTAAAAATTAAATTTAGACTACAAGTCTTGTTTTTGCTATATATAGACCACTTATATTTGTAAATAAAGAAGCTTGTGGATATCAAGCTCATTCAATAGGTTCATTTGTAACATTAGGTTTCTTTTAGTGCTTACTATTTGCAACAACTTCTAATATTTTTAGAGTGAGTCTAAATTGAGGAGATTCTTAGGTTTCACCTATTATTTCATGGTATCAGATCATTTTCTATATCAGGATCTTGGCTTTAGTTATTTTTTATTTGGGTTAAACAAAATCTCTTCTCTAATACCAACTTTTTAAATATTAGCGGTCACTCATTTGATAACTTTAACCTTTTTCACTCAATTTTCCATGGTTGTTTGTTTCTCATGCTTACTATTTTTGTGACCACAAGCCTTTGGGTAATTTCTTTCCAACTAAATGTGGGTTGATCCTATGTATCTTCATGTTTATCTTACACACACAAGTCATCAATGGTCATTTCATATATGATTCATTTTTCTCTCTCATTGAAAATAAAGTCTCCTTCAAGGAAACTGCTCAATGTATTAATATTTTTTATAAAGCTTCAGGGTCTAATTTATAATGGAAAAAAATATTTGTTACATATGTTAAATTGGATTCAATAATTTCCTTGGAAGTGGATCTAATGATGTGATCAATTAAAAATCTTAGATATTCATGTTTATTTTGTTAACAAATTTGGAGTTGTGGCAATAAGTTTTTAATAGAGTTGAGAAGAATATATCCCTCTCGATATCTAGATCTATCTCCCTTCCAAGAAAATTCCATATTTCTACCAAGTATTTAACCACTACTCATATCTACTACTCCTCATGTTGGGCTCCTTTTAAGGCTTCTTATGATAAGTTGACAAATCCTCTTCATGACTTTCTTTTGTCTAATGCCGAACAAGGTAAAGGCTTCTACAAAGCTTATCAGGATGTCTTCTCCTTCCTCAAAAAAAGTAGAATGGGCATCATTGATATTTACAAATAAAGCATTACTTTGTACACCGAATGAATATTTAAAATATAGAAGGTAATAAGGTTTGGAAAATTATAATAAGAAATTGTATTTTTGTTGAAGCACCTTATGGAAAATATTGCTAGAAAAACATTGGTCTTCGTACTTAAGTTATCACTTTTATACTAGTTGAAATTGGAGGATATTTTGTAATTAAATATCACTAGGAAATGTATGAGGTTGTTATGCCTTTTTTATATGAATTGTTAATGTCTACAAAATAAGGATTTCCCTAAAATATTTATAACATCTGGTGATCACCTATAATGATAGGAAATTGCACACCTCTCATAGAAACACCTGACATCAAAGCCTTTATGATGTATTAGAAGGGAATTTCCACTATCACATATTTTTTTTCATCGAGGTACTAGATTTCATGGATGGAGCTCCAACAAACATTTGAAATTGTCAATTAAAACCTCCCCTCTATATGAAGATTCAAGAAATCATGCCATATGTCAAGCTACGTAAGCTCAACCTTCATCCTCCTATTATATGGTGGAGAGATAAGGGGTGGAATTTTGACATCACTTTTAAGAATTATGTCCCTAATATGCTTTACCAAATTAGGAATCCCTTTTCCCCTATTCTCTTCAAATTGAATTCTTGTTGGAGCCTAAATTCTTCTCCCAGATTGTGACTCTCTCACCTCAATCATGTTTGGAATTCTAAGCTTGATTCTATCATTGTGAATTTTTTGTGGTGATTTATCTATCAAAATCTCTCTTTAGGTGAAGGATTAAGCACATTAATATCTCAAGTCCCATATGTTTTGCTTGTTCTAAATATGAGACATTTAAACACCTTTTTTAGACTTTCCCTCATGTTAGAGACATATGGACTTAGATTCAATATCCTTTTAATCCTTTCTATCTTGAGTCGTTCACGTGGAAAATAGTCTTATTTAGGGACAACTTTGATGCAAGAGCATTATAGGAATTTAGGTGATAGGTAATATGGTTTTCGTAAGTTCTAGGAGTGACTAATATTACTTTCCCTCTAATTCTATGTAATTAAAATGTGTGTAAATGTCATGGAGGAAGTAAATAAGGGCTTTTAAATGAGTTGTAAGGGTTAAGTTTGACTTGGTGTAAGTTTTTATAGACTAAATAAGGCCATGAAGGCCATGTCATCATGTAAGAGTTGTTATACACAAGCTCCTGAGGTGTTTTAGGATGATATTTATCTTCTTTTCATGTTTAGTATGTTGCTGAGTAAAGATAGGTGTGGTTGAGAAATGTTAGGTGTTAGTTTAGGGGTTATAAGAAGGACTAATCCATCTTTGGAGGAAAAATTCAAATGAAAAATGTTGTAATTTGATATTGGATGATGAATAATGCATGGGTGTATGTTGTGGAAAAAAATTTACAATGTTAATTTACATTTTTGGTGATTTTTGGTTAGATGTGTTGATCAAGTTTCTTCATTCCTATCCAAGTTAATGAACTAGTAATAAAAGAAACAAGTAACTTGAAATGTGGAGGGTTTATGGTACCCCTATATAATGATGATACGTGAGGCAGGGAAATAGTGAGACACCTCCCTTTATACAAGTTTAGATAACCTACACAACAAATAACACTAAGAAAGAAAATGGATTAGTAGGTATATGGAGGGTTACCTAAAAAAAATTGTCCCAAGAAGTGTGAACTTCCTAGGGTGGATGTCAACCCTCTTGAAACAAGATAATATAAAAAATGGATTTGGTTAATTGGATGTAGCATCTATGCAAAAGCATGCAATATCTAAAACAGAAATCTGAAAAATTAAATCTAGGATGATAATTAAATCATATCTGATCCAAATATGAACAAAATAAAGAAAACCTAAAAGGGGTTGATGGCGACCCAGGGGCTACAGTTGGTCGAAGTCAACGGCGACTGGAGGTTGGATGAGGAAGACTTGCACCAAAACAAACCTATAAGCTCCTCTATGGACTAGATATGAGATGAACTAATACCTCCAAAAAAAGTCTGAACTAGAGACATATATACCTAAAAAATAGATTGGATCTGAAAATGGGTGAAAGTGTAATGCAAGAAAATTATCCAAAGTAGATGGATTTATTGTGTGACAGTCTCGTAAGGCTAGTTAGACGGTAACTCATGGGAAGAAAGTCATTACATTGACTGGGCATCCTTTTGGACATCTTATTTATTTTATTTCATATGGAGTGACAGATTGCACCTATTTAGCAGGATCTAAATGAAAGAGATAGACTGAAACAAGAAACTGAGATGGGTAAAGACCTGGAGTACCCAGAAATAAACTGAATGAAGTGCCCATGGGTCAATGGCTGGGACTATTTTCAACGGTGACTCTGGACTAGTTAGGTCTGATCTAGGGGATTTTTCATTCTTAGGATTCATGTGGTTCCCTAATTCTCAGGGTAAACTTCTATAGTACAAAATATACGTTCAGAGAGTACTTTCTGTCAATATAAAGTTATGAGACCGTAGAAAACGGACCTAGCATCACGCTCAAGTATATCTCCAATCTAAAGTTTAGCATGAAAATATGGTCAACATGGGTCACATAGGCGAGTATACGCGTTTATCATCATGGCACAAGTTAGGAAAAAATGTATCAAAGTTGATCATGCGAAGATTCTATTCTAATCCATGCCACACGGTCTTCGACATTTGAGATAAAAATTAGTTGGGTCCCACTACTTTACAAGGTTGGGACTGGCACCTCAGCACCTAAGGTTCGACATACACTCTTTTCACCGGAGGGGTACCTTGGTTGCGGGGTTTGAAATGTATTGCAACCTTAGTTATTAAATCTCACTGTTGAGCCAGCTCGAGTTTAGTCTGATCCAACTCGATTTTACAGCTTTCATTTAGCATTTGGTGAGTCTTCACTTTTGTCTTATTGCATTGTCATTTATTCCTCTTGGAATATTTTGAGCTAGTCGACGCAACATCAAGTGATTTTATATGTGATTTGTATGGTAACCAAGTTTCAAATTACCTTCTGACCCTGTGACGAGCATTCCCATAATTCCATTCTAGACTCGGTGTTACCTAGAATTCCATACGTAGAACATATTATTCACTACCATCACTACATGTTCTAGGCATTCCAGACCAGCCACATCACTTAAATCTATCATGCCTTAAAATTGTAGCAGAATCGTTATTAACTTGGCGGTCAACCTGACCACATTCACATGGCATTCAACTCGGCATATATTCTATTTATACAGTGAAAGATTATTGGAGCATCCACCCACATGGCTTTTCAAACCATCGACCAACCTTCCACTACTGGCGTCAACACATGTCGTGCCACGAAGGCACCTCCACGTGGTAAAAATTTTGAATATATGTCCTGCCTAGATTCCAGATTAAACTATCTTGCAGTGAAAGCCTATATACTAGATTCAATTTTAACAGCTTTTCCCTCTAGCAAGGATGTAAGAACGTATGTGGGATTAATAGAAAGACCAAGTGCCATGAAACTAGTGAGGGTGGTAGGGGTCAAACCCGATGACCTCCACCCCCCAATACACGTGCCCAACTGTTTTGCCAAGATGGCTCGAGTATATCCAATTTTATGGGCTCAAACTTCTATTTAAATGACAGCGTATTGATGGAAAAAGGACTATCACACACGACAACATAGAAGGTTGATGATTTGGACCTGCTTGTGAAAATCGCCATTTTTTAAGTGGCGTTAGATGGCAAAACAAAGACTTGGAGTTCAATGGAAACCTGGATTGATTAGGGTATGGACAAGAGTGGAATGGACTAAAATGGAGACCTGCAAATAAGACTGAGATGGCTGAAATAGAGTTGAGGCAGAAGTCCTCGGAGATACCTCGAACCTGTACAAGATGTTACTGGACAACTAAATTCAATAATATGAAAAAGGAAGCAACACGCAATATGTCAAAGTGAGATAAGTCTCCCTAAATCACCAAAGTAGATGCACAATAGCTCCAAGAAGACTCTAAGATGTGGTAAGATAGCATACAAAAGTACTCAATGGTGGAAGACAAGATCATAACATACCCTCAAAAATATCGATATTACATCTTTGAAACAAGGAGAGGGGCAATGGGGCATACTTATATGCTCGATGGATGACCTGGGTGGGTTATCACCAATGACTATGGAGAGCCATCCATTAGGGTGGTCGAATGAATTCCCATCTTGAGGAAAAGAGGCCCAAATGAAGCGAGATTAGGGTTTTAGGGTGCGATAGATATGGGTTAGGGATGCATAGGGAAGAGAAATGGGTAGGTGGGATGGTTAAAATGAGTAAATAAAGGGCCATATATAGGTAAATTCATTAACTGAGAGGCCTAAGTATAGAAAATTAGAAGTCTAGGGATGATATATGAGAGACATTAGGGATGTGAAACGAATTAGGTGGAGATTATAATTAACTAATGATGATTAAGGAGTGATTAAGAAAGTGATTTAGGGAAAACAAAAAAAATGAGATGAGGATTAGAATTAATTAGGGATAATTAATCAATAAAATGGATAATGCATGATTAGAGGTTGGAAATGGGAATTAATGGGATGAATTGAATTTAAGAGGGAAAAATAAATTTGAATGGGTGGCCATGAGGAAAAGAGAGTGAATGTGGGGTGAAGGGGAGGATCGATACCAAAAATTGGTGTCTACATTTACCCCTTTTTGATGAGTGGTTTGCATTAGGAAAAACCAAGAAAGATGAATGATGATTTATTAGGTTCTCCCTCTCAAACTTGGGATTGATGACATAAAGGAAGTCGATCACAAGTTTGAAAGAGATAGATGACATAAAAGATGAGAAAAGGGTAAATAAGGGTTAAGATGTCCTAGAAAAGGATTGAATAAAAATTAAAAGATGATGGTGATTCCAATATTAATTTGGTAGGGAACATCAGATTATCTCAATGGAGATGGAAACATTTTGCTATGGACTTGTGAGTGGGAAAAAAACACTACAAAATGGAGGGAAACCAAGTGGAATCCACTCAAATGGACATGTAATCCATGAGACCAATAGGTTAAAGGCAGACATCAATTATGTACCAAAAAATGAGAATGATGGTCGAGACAAGGGTCATGACAGGAGCAGAAGAGGGGATCAAAAAATATGTGTTCAGGGTGGGACGAAAAAGGTGATGTAAAATAATGGTGCCCCAAGAGGGAACACAAGGATGGTCATAAAAGAAAAAGGAGGAAAAATATATATGTGATGGATAACGAAGCCCAGGTGAGGCACAAAAATGGTGATATATGGTGTCTCGAAAGGGAACACAAATATGGCCATAAAGTGGAATTAAGATGATATCGATTGGATGACAAGGTGATTTTGTTATGGATAGATAGTTGTTAATAATAGAAAATGGACATAAATGATATAATGGATGTAAAAAATATATTTTTAAGTATGGATGTGAGAAGTGTTATACTTAAAAGTAAACACATAATAATCGATGAAATGTTTAGATTATGAATGGTATAATTCTGATAAAAAGTGACCAAAATAAGATAAACAACATGAAATTGTAGTAAGGAGTGTGCGTAAAAATGATTCTTCGAACTGGATTAGAGGTAAACAAGAAAAGGATCCTCTTAAGGAAATGCACTTGTAGCCAATAGCATGTGTTAACACATAACCAACGATAATTAGCTATCCTAAGAATCATGTGGAAAATATGGAAATTAGATTTATAAACCTAATTTCAACATGACATAAGGGTTTTAGATGTGACTTTTACGTAGGAATAGAGGTTCTCCATAGGTGGGTGTTCCTAGGTCTATGCCCCAACTCTGGGTAATGGGACACAAACTGATCAATGTGGGAAGTTTTCTATAAATGAAAAAGTTGATCGATGTAGGGAGCTTTATGAGGATACTTTCTTTTAACTTTTAATTGTTTTGTTTTATAAGATAGAATTTTGATCAATGCGGGAAGCCTTTGCTGCCATGATATAAAGGGAAAATCTATCCTTCAAGGGAGTGGTCTACTTTTTGCTTCTTATTTTTTGTAGATGACAGGGATAATATATGGATAATATATGTCCTTCGAGGGATCATTCTATACTTTTTGAATTTTTGATGCTTTTATGAATAGTTGTACTTAGAGGGATTAGTTTTTTTTCTTTTCACTTTTTATGGGGAATATTTGAGATAGCTAGGTAGACCACTTAAGAGGGGACAATGAATGTACTAGTGACACCAGTGGACCATTAGCGTGTTTATAATAGGTGAATAAGAGGGTAACAGATGTAATTATTATGGATCTCTCACCAAGAACGAAGAACCTATCCATAAGTATTATGTTATGAGTAGATCCATGGTGCCCATATTCAAGGTCACATACAAGAAAGTGATGGTAGACCACATAATTCCAAATCATTACAATGAAAGATGGAATGGCTAACGATGGAGGGATGACCACTTGGATGACTAAGTGCATGATGGTAGGTATGCTAAAAATATAATGGCCACGAGTGCAATGCATTAAGAGTTATTATTTCTAGTTTACCATCAAGGGAAGAGAAATGGTAGGCCCCAAACCTATAGTTATTCAAGATAATGTAAGGTCTAATCTAGTTGGGATAAAAATTTCCATGTTGGCTCTTTTTTAGAGTAGTGACATTTTGATTTTCTTTAAGGACAAGGTCACCGATGTTAGAATCGTGTTCCTTGATATGTTTATTGTAATCATGTTTGATGCACTCTTGTTATACATGATGATACTCAAGAGTAATAAGGTGAGGCTTATCCAACAACTCAAGCTATATTAGATGCTCCTGGTAATAGTCTTCATCAGAGATGAAGTTGCGAAGAGAAACACACAAGGATGGAATTTAGAACTCAAGAGGAAGAATGGCCTTAGCATCGTAGACGAGAGATAAGGGAGTCACACTCATAGAGGTGTGGATACTATTCCAATAATCCCAAAGAGTGAAGGGAATTTGAAGATTCCAATCACAACCAAATTTATCAATAGTCTTGGTAAGTATGTTGCGAAGAGTTTTGTTAGTGGTTTTGGCTTAACTGTTAGCTTGAGGATAATATGGTGATGATAAGATAAGTTTAATGTTAAATGAGTCACAAAGCTTCTTGAGGTCTTAATTATTGAAATAATTTCCATTGTGCATGATGTTTTTATGAGGAATGTTGAAGCAAAAAATGATGTGTTGATAGACAAAATTAACGATTTGATTAGTTTTGGTGTATGTAAGTGGAATTACTTCCACCCATTTTGTGAAGTATTCGGTAAAAGTGATTATGGAATTATGGCGTTGAGAAGAACACACATTTATGAGGTCAATGATGTTGATCCCCCATTGTGAGAAAGGCCAAAGGTCCTTAGCCAGCTCTAGGGCCTGACTAGGAATACGAATGAGATTGGAATTATGTTGGCATTTGATGCATTTCTTAACGTATTCACAAAAAACTTGATTAAGATAGCAACAATAATCACCCATGTAAAGAACATGTTTGGCAACAGCCAAGCCACTAAAATGGTCACCACAGATATAGTTGTGCACTTCTTTCATAGCTCAGATAGATTCATGGGATTTAAGGCAATGAATCAAGATGTCGTCGAATTCATGCTTATAAAATATGCCACCAATCATGACATAGTGGTTAGAATGTTCAATAAAGGACCTCCTACCATTTTTATATAATTTAGGTGGAATGATGAATTTAGGTAGATAATCAAATATTTGAGAATACCAAATTTCACAAGGGTCAATATCAACATGGTTAATACCAAGGAGTTCAGGAACATGAGATGGTTGATCTTGAGGCTGAACAATAATAGAAATCTTATATTCTTTAGTTTTCCAAGGGATGAACGATGTGAAATATACCATAGTGTCTACAAAATGATTGGATGAATGAGGATCAATCTAAATGGTGTAGAAATATAATGCCTCTAATAGGAAGTCAACAATGTTCTTATACTTTTGAAGGATGAAATTTTTACATTGATAAACACCCTTGACTTGATTGATGATAAGTTGAGAATCCCCAAAGATATCATGGACCTCAACACCAAACAAGACAATGGTTTCAAAGCCTAAGATGAAATCCTAATACTGAGCCATATTGTTAGTGCATTCGAAATTAAGCTTGTTAGCTATAGGAATAGGAGTGTCCTAAGGAGGAATGATAATGACACTAGTGCCTCCCCTTACTAATAATTAGAGCTGTCAAAGAAGATATTCATCTTGAGGGAATAATATTCATGTTGAAAATTTTGGATGGATTCATCTGGAAATTGTTCATGAGGAAGGTGATTATCAAAAGGGGGTGCGCTAGCTATTTGATCTGCAATATCCTGGACCTTGATTTATTTTTGTGAGATGAACTCTAGGTCAAACTTGGTAATGAGAATAATCCATTGAGTGATGCAATCACTATGATAAGGCTTGGAATGCATGGTTTCGAGGAGATGAAAGCTAGTGATGACATAAATCTTATGATTGAGAAGATAGTGACAAAGCTTGGAAGTGGTGAAGAAAAGAGTGCATGGTCCAAAAACGCAAGTTATAATTTTCAAACTTTACCTGTTCACAAGGATCTAGGAACTCAACATCAATTTTACAGATTTCAAAACTCTAAAAATGATTAATTCCTTATTTTAGATACACCTAAGTCAAATTTCTAATAATAACATTGAAATGTGCATTTCTTTTAAACTTTGTGGATTATGGATACTGAAATGAAATCCTCAATCCAATTTCCGATTTTAATTGATGAATTTCTTAGTCAAATTAATAAAAACAAATTACTAATTTTATCTAATAAAAAGAATCATGAAAACATAATTAAAATATTCACAAAAATGAAATTGATAACGTAGTTCACCCGAAGGCTACGTCTCTAGATTCACAGAAAGTGAATTGATATATTAAATTCTAAATAAGTATAAATACCCTTCCATAATGATAATAGAAATCTATAATCTACAAATGGGTTGATACCAGAACTCATGGAACTCTGCAATTACCATAAATTGTTCCTAAGTCCATCTGTGAGCTTTGCAATGTCTTCGTAATGTGATCCCCCTGTAACTACACTAGGAAATCACCTTAAAATGGAGAATATAAAGCATTACATGAAAACAAGTTACATATTTGAATTCCTCTCAGAATTCTAAGAACTTTTCATTTTTCCTTCATGGTCTGGTTTGGCCTCTAAGTGCTCCAAATCTGAGGATTTCTAAAACTACCCTTGGCTCCTCTACACACAGTCCTACACCTATGTTTTTATAAAACTCTAGGGGATAATTTTACAACTTGGTGAGTTTCTTGGACTAACTAGTGAGTTGGATGGTTTTAGGGCCATGAGGTTAGGGGTTCAAATCATGCCCCTTATATTTTTGCAAAGAGTGTTTTGTTTATGGGTAGGGTATATCCCATATTTCCCCCATGGGAGGTGGCTTTGTCATTTAAAATGGTAAGGCCCAGGCTATCTTCACATGGAATACATCCACACAATGGATTTTATCACCCATTTGGCTTCAATAGCTTGTTATGACCCCCTATGTGAAATCACCACGTTGCAAGTGCTTGCGTGCATATATAAATCACCCCGAGTTGGGGGTCAAGTTCTCTGGATGTCACGTTGTGCCATCATTTGAGCTGCCCAATATAGGGTCAAGCTAATTTTTTATTGTGTCATGTAATATGAGGGTGTTGGGCTAGTAATTTTGACTCTGATTTATGTGGTTACATTTCCAATGTAATAGGGAGTTTGGTCCATTGTTGGTGCATTTCAATGTTATCCGACCAAGTTTGAATGTAATCCCAACCAACATGCTCATTAAGGTAATAGGGGATAAAATAATCTTAAACCATATGAATATTATCCCAAACATAGTGGATAAGCAATGTGATCAACTCTGTGGGGAGTTGATCACCCCACCTAGATAAAAAGTAGATTTCCCAAGCTCAATTCAACCCTACAATTTAAAATTAACTCTCTAATACAATAATCCCACATGGGCAATGTTAGAGAGATAGATAGTATATATAATCAAAAAATGATAATGGCAATATGAAATAAAGGTGGTAAAGGTACCCCTCCTACACAAGAGTATGCCAACCGTGGCTGAGGTCCCCCAACGAAAAAATAGCGGTGCCCACCAAATTTTTTGTGCATCAAAAATCAGAGGTACTCAAACATGAACTTTACACATTTTCACCTTTTTCTAAACTTGGTACGTGCCAACTCATGATTCATTAGTTGACAAATTTGAACAGTTTTAAAACCAAATCTTTGACCTTTAATAACTTCTGAATCTGGAATTTGTTTCTGGAGTTTTACATGTTGTCAGAAAGGTGTCAGAACGCTCTACAAGTTTAGGGAGGTTTAGGAAACTTCCAACACCCAAAAATCCTCCAGATCAATGCAACACATTTTTTCATATTCAATGTATTGAGTCTCATAATCATGAAGGGTGCCCCTGATGTAATAAACCACCTTCTCCCTACCTTGCTAGTCGTGATGTTCTAACATGGTACTTAGAGCATGGTAAGAGGCAAAGACATAAATATAGAATGGATCCCCCTTGTATGGAGGTGTAATCATAGACAGAGATAGGAAATACTTATTAAGGTCATCAAATCCTTTTTTTAGTTACCATCCCATCTAAAGTTGACTTCTTTACGAAGAAGATTATGAAAGGGTTGGCAATGGTCGGAGCACTATGAGATGAAACGATAAATAGATTAAACGAGACTGTACACACCCAAAATTACATGTGCTACATTGTTGGAAAATGATTACCAAATTCCCCAATGATTATTCAAGTCATTTTAAGAAGGTGTTCGAGCTCCACAACCCATTTACAGTGTATATTTGTAGCCTACACATCTTTACTTAGAATTTCCATACTTTTTTTCTAGTTCCCCACTTCTTTATGTGTATGTTTTGGCCTTTAGTGCCAGGATTGTCACCCTACCTAGGCGGTGGTCCTAACTGATTTTTCTAGATTCTTTCATGCGTGTTTTTTAACATGCAAAGATTCACTTAACTTCACTTTTAGCATGCATTCGTGGGCCAAATTGTCTAAAAATATTTTTGATTTTTTGGTTCTCCTTCCCTCTTCTTTTTTTGCAATTGCTTTAGTTAGTTGGAACTGCCTCTTCTTGCCTTGTGCATGAAGGCACATCCCAGCCCCAATTCTTATATATTTCATGCTTTTATTTAAGTAAAATCCCTAAGAATTTTTTGTATCTTGCATAGTAGTGTTACCACAATCCTACTAGGAATTGCATAGCTAAGCTTAGATCTCTTGTGTTATCTCTCTCCTACTTGCATTGCAACTAAAATATCTTCAAGTTTCCATTTTTCAAGTTCCTTCTCTTATTGTTTCCTTTGTATTCCAAATTCCTTGGACTCATATGGACACACGGAGAAAGAAAGGAACAAACTGAGGGGGGGAAACTATAACATTCCCGTTTTAAAGCTTTAGAAACAAGGGAAAAAAATTGAATAGTATTCTCTGCTCTAAATTATCATAATTTAGAACACATGTTTCATGTTTTTAAATAATATTCTCTATTCTAAATGATCATGATTTAGAAAACACATTCCATGTCAATCAATCTCATAACAGATAACCATATGTAGCTGTAATGACTCAATGAACTGCCGATCTATCATTTCATGACTCAGAGTTTCATCGATCTCTCATTTCATGACTTGATTTCTTACCGATCCTTCATGTGAATTAAATGTATTTTCTACTAAGTATAATTGGTTATTTTACCCTTTTTGAGGTATTGAAGTGTTCCATTTAAGAGTCCTATTTAAATATTTGTTACCAATATTCATCTAAAATCATGCTTCTTAAACTAGGTGATATAGGACAACGTAACCAGCAGCTTGCAATAATTTGGCCAAATATTTTCACATGCTTTGCATGATCATATTCCTAGATGGAATACTCATCAATAGAATATGTCCTTCACCCCCACTTCATCTATTATCTAGAATGGTATTTACTGACTCCTGTCAGTCCTCTTGTCCAAGGCTTTACCATAACCCAGATTAGCAACATAGATGGGTAGAGAGGACCACTCGTGGTGATTAGGGGTAAATATACATACTCAATCGATCTAGATCAATTACATGTGTCTATTTACCTTTAGTCATTGGGATTCCTTCCCTATACAAAATCATGTTCCTAAACTAACCTAGAGTACAACCAAGTCAAGTCCAAGTTTATGTAAACCTAGATGATCTGATTCAGAAGGGTGTTGTGACATGTCAGCTGCAACATTGTGTCTTCATGAAAGTCCTATCTTCATAGATGACACATTATTGCAGTTGGCATGTACCAACATCCTACGGAACCACCTCATCTAGAATTACATAGCCAACTAATAAGTTAAATACGTTCTTATCCTTTTAATTTAAAATTTAGTTTCAGCAACCCTGTTGAATTTCTAACCTCTTAGATCGTTACGGTTTCTAACCATAAATGAATTATAATTGTCATGTAGATTAATCTGCAACTGATCCCTCTTCCTGGGATATTTTTTTTTCATTCTTTAGTTTCTTAACTTAAGTTTTATACTTTCAATCCAAATCAGCTCAACAATAGTAAAATCACTTACTTCACTAAACCAAGTTTATACACACCTGAATTTAGATTCTGATTTGTTAATATTATACTTAATTCAGATGAAGTCTAATCCTTATATATATATATATATATATATATATATATATATATATATATATATATATATATATATATATATATGTTTTCCCATTACCTTAATTCAATTTAAGGTTTTCTAAGGAGACATATAAATTTTCCTTCTTACCAAATAACCCTTTGGTATTATACCCAAAAAGGGTAGTAATAATATATTTAATTTTGAAAGACTAATTGTCTTTCCCTTAACATTTATTCAGTTAGGGTCCATTGCAATAATTACATGTATACAAAAACCATGATGTAATTTACTTATCTATTATTGTCAATGAAGAAACCATATTGTCCTAGTTGAGTGTTCATCTATGCATGTCAACTTAAAAGTTGCAATTAAGAAGTAGAATATAATATCAATACTCTTTTTCTCTATTTCATTTTAGTCTAACTTAAATAATCCAAAACATATAGTGTTTGTAAGTGAATAAGAATGAGTTTATAATCCACTTGTAGTAAACTTAACAGATAATGGGACATCAAAGATCAATAACGCTCAATCCCTTTGCTCATTTATCATACAAAATACATATTTTATAGATCTAAACATTTCAAACATCTTTCATGTCAATCAACATTGATAAGATTAAGTAAAATTTACAAATTTTCCCTTTTTCAATTACATCTGAAACAGAATAATAATTCCTCATTAAAGATGCAACCTTTACGTAAACACAAGAATAATCATACTAGAACTTGTCTTCTTTCATCACTTACGGAATCCTTCTAAAAAAAATTCTAGCACGGGTTAGTTCATCGAACTGAGAATGATAAGCACTAAACATTAAAATGATGTGCTTTTGACCAACTGTCTCATAAAAATAACTCTACTCTTATGAAACATTAAGCCATACAGACATATACCTAGTAAAGAATTAAGTACCACTAAAACAAGACCAGAGTGAGTAACCTTGTCACATTAAATAAGTATTAAGATTAAACAACAATCTTTGTTCAGCAATTTCATAAGAAACGATACAACATACAAGTAATATTACATCCCAATTACTTATATATTTCATATAATAGTGTCTTTGAATCATTCCAATCTAAGCCAACTCTAGCCTAACCTTTTTGTTCAACATAAACAGATTTTACAAGGTTTAAATTCCATGTACTTCTCCTGAAGATAGTCACACATCAGATTCATTACCTTCTTAACAATCAATTGAGAAGGAAAGAAAAAGGAAAGAAATTGATTCATCCAACTATCTACTCTGTAATCCCCTTCAGCTAACCTAACCAAAATGGTCAGATTCAAGCAAGATGTAATAATAACGAGAAATAATAGTCAGAGAGAGATAAAAATCAACTACCTTTTGAGCACAAGAGTAATAGTAACAAAATGCCACAACTCAGAAAGGAGAGAGAGAATGAGATGGAATTCAATAATCCAGATGAGAGAGAGATTCTCATTATTTCTTCTCAATACTAAACCGAATTATATAAACTATAACATGCAAATCAGTTAACAACAATGTACCTCTCTCAACACAAAACAAGGACAGGTTCAGTAGCTTACTAGTTGCCACTAAAGGAAATATTCAAAGCATTCATTCTAAAATTGTACCAGAAGTATCAAGAAACAAATGATCTTCTAAATTCATCCATGTTGATAGCTTTGCACACTATAAACAAATCTTAATCATCCTAAATAGAAAGTGATTAAGATATTACAGTCGAGTAAAAACATGTTTCCTATTCCATAGGAAGGAAAGAAGTCATTTTTAGATACAATGAAAATAAGTACAACCAGATTCAAATACAATTGGGATGAGGAAAAGGATTGTAATTCCCCAGCACATGTGTTCATCATCGAGCCTAAAAGGAGAAGGAGAAACTTAACACTCCAACTGAATTTTGACCAAAATGAAATCAATCAAAGGGAATGAAACCACTAACTGGTTCCTAAAATTGAACAAAAGAGAGGAGAATAAAATAGAACGTTCCAATTCTTTCCCCTCAGATAACCAAAATCAAATTAATTCCACGTTCCACTATAGTAGTCGATTTTCACATCAAAATCTACAGATGTAAATCAAAATGTTTTCCACAAGCCATTTCATACATACAGGTAAGATAACAACAATAACTTTTATCAATTGTTTCAAACGGATACACAATAATCCACAGAATTTATTCATACAAAGCACAGTAAGGTTTCCTTATTGTTATTTTCAATACATTTGATTCCATAAAACAAAGGCTACTAACAACCATGACAGCGAAGGGTCAAACTAGAGTGACATAGATCGAAACTACTTCAAGAGAGCTAAGGTTATCTTCCTTCAAAGCATTCTAACAGAGATTCACAACTCAAGTGTGCAAGGTTCAGAAGTAATAAAATCATTTTCTATTACATATAACAAATGTGAATTTACCCAATGTAGAATCCAAATCTCTATTCCATTATAAATCAACAGAAATGAAAAGATTTGAAGCAGCTCAAGATTTAGCAAAAGACACAACATTTTATACTTTCCTTTAGCAGAGGAAACAAATCGTATCAAATATTTACCCAATAATTTTTCCTAATCTATTTTGCACAAGAAGTCAGAAGTCCACACGACTTAAGCAACATTCCAGTTTCAAAAATGATAAACACGATTTACTCAAACATGCATCAAGAAAATACCCATATTGCATCCTTTCAAATCAACAAACTCAAATAGAAGATCACAACCAAAATACACCAAAACATTTCCACAAATCCGTTCATTTCAAAGATCAGAGTTGTTCTAATGAAGATGCTTGATAAAAAGCAAAACTGTTTAATAAGAAGAGCCTATCATGCCTGATGAAATTTCTTGTTGATTTGTAGAAGATATTCAGCTGAGCTTCTCAAGAACATATTCTTTTCAAACAACGTCAACAACCAACTCTCACAACTACCTCCATGTTTCCACAGGTGGAGAAATAGTTCGAGGATGCTCAAGATCGCTATGGGTCGAAAGAAATAGACTTGCTGGTTCGAAGAACCAAAACCACATGCAAAGCAAAAACTAGAAAGACCAGAATGACCAACAACTTCCCCAAAACACCCTTCTCGTCTTTCCTAGGTGGTCTCTTCACCGAAATCAATGCCATTGAATGCATTGAATGAAAATTCCCTCTCTTTTCTTGCATCACCACCACTTCAAATTTGGAAAAGTTGATTTCAAGATTTAACATGCATTTTTAAATTTAGCAATGATGTCAGCTAGGCATCTTACCTACCTTCTTTTCCTCTGCCAAACTTGGTAAATTAAGATGTAAGGACTGAGATTTAATTCTCATAAATACTTTAGAACCCACCGCCACCAACCTTCCATTTGCCACGTAACCCATAGGTCCCCTTCCACCTTAGTAATAGTTTAGGTCACCTTAGCATTAGTTATGTTTCCATCTTAGTTCTTAGGTCTTTAAAATTTATCTTAGGTTAGTTCAAACCCCATAAATATATCACATATCATATTAGGTTAGGTCATAACCCCTTAGGTTAGAATCCATATAGGATAGGGCACTGCAACATAGTGTTAGGCGTCAACCCAAAATAGTTTAGTAATAGATCCTAGGTAAGTATTATCACCTTAGGTCAAAAATCCAATAGGGTAAACATTAAATTTTATAGCATGGTGCCGAGTAAGGACACCTGAACCAGGGTCCTTCATAATTTATGCCAAAACACTGCTCAATTCCATAACATGTTTTATTTAGCATGGCAATTAACAAGATGACAGCAAAGAAGAACAAAAGCATACCTTGGATCAAAGGAATTTATTCAAGGTGTGTTGTTATCATATAGAAATTTGAAAACAACAGTACATATTTACAACTTATTATTCACAAAATAGAATGGCCTTTCTTCCAAGTAAACATAATTACAGCAAGCACAAATTTTGAGCAATAATAACTCATCCATTGCAAACATGATTTTCAACGTCAAAAGAATACACCTTCCAAGACAAATCACATGTCAACGTTTGCAATGTCAAAAGTGGAAGTCATCATAGTAACAGTCATGACCAAGACATTACAAAAACTACTAAACAACTAGATTTACCACTGTTATGTGAATTACAAGTTGGATATGTTGTTTGATTCCCTTCATTCTTATAATTTATCATTATTACATCATATCAAATAGATTAGAAATCAATTTATTTTCATTTGCAAGTAATTACTTAATTTCCAAGAGGTTTTGAATCTTTCATAGCAACCCCCAGTGATGGATCCTCTTCTTCACATCCCCATGGATCTGAAGGAGGAAATATCTATAGGAGGTTGTCTACATATCATAGATCATTTGGAAATTTTCATGTTTTAAGTTATTTTAGTTTCCATACACTCAAAATAGGTGAATAACCACACCGGGTTATCTCACTTGTTTAGTTTTAGTGTAGAAATATTTTAATTATTTAGAATAGAAGAAAATTGTTGTTTGTGATTGTAATATTTCAGTTTTGTGATTTTTTTAGATTAGTTTCCTTTCAGCAGTAGCATATATTGTTAACTTCATTTAGTTTACATGGACACTTCAAACTAGTTTAACACATAGATCCAAGTCAGGAAAAAAAACCATAGGGAATTTATGTTACTCATTCATAGCCTCTAAATCTCCCCTTTTCCAACATAGCTACTAGGTGATCACACTGCTAGGTCTTAGTCATTAATCCTCCTATAGTTATCCACACACATTCAACATCAGTTGCTCCAGTATGACCTTGGGGGGTCGAGTGCAGTTGAATTTTGTATGTCAATTTTCATCCGTATAAATTGATGAACCCGACGTGAAGGATTAATTCCTTCTTGTTTCCTTTCTTTCATTGATATTACCGTGTCTTTCTATTTCTTCCCCTATTTTGGTAGGTATTTTATACTTTCTAAAATATGTTTGGAGGAGAGTTTAGTGGGCCATTTAGCTCTGATAGATATTACACCAACATTCAACCACAAGACTCCCCTTCTCTTTCGAGGTGGAGTGACAATTACACAAGCAACGATCAAACCTCCCCTAGTTACGCTTAAAACCCTGTTAGTTATGTAAGGATGGAGGATGTCGATCAACCATTAAACATACAATATAGTCAACCCAATGAAAACCACGTTGTTATCACAAATGGAAAAAGTTCTTACCATAGGGTCTTGCTAAGACCTCACATTACCATGCAATCAACAAAGGATGATCTATTTGCACAAATAGCTAATCCTCTTCATTAGATAGATGATTCTTTGGATAGAATGAATGCCACAACCTCTAAGATTTCAAATACCTATCCCAATATTCTTACTTCTAAGGAAGACAAGAATTATAATACTGAACAAGTCATAACATGGTATCATGAACCTGCTCAATCAAACCCTGCGCCATAGGCACCCTAAAAGGGGACTTAATCCTCTCCCAATGATATTATTTCTAATTTAGTAGGGAGGATTAAACACCTAGAAAGTTCCCAGACTTCAAAATCAACACATGCAGTAGGGTAGAACATGGGATATCCAGTTGACAATAAAGGATACATCCCTTCCAATGAGCAACCAACGCAGCATCCTATGTAACAAGGTTATCAAGTTCATTAAAATATAGGTGATCTTATCACATGGGTAGACACGCTAGGTATGGGTCATCATCCTTCTCAAATTTATCCTATACAAGGGATTTCTGGTAGTACGTTCTTGAATACCACCACAACAAGTAATGCGACGTTCCCTGTTTTTATGCCTACTAGTCCATATCCTGGTACTATCCCACCTTACATGCATATGTATTCAAAAACTCCCCAGATGGACCCATATACCATGCCTAATCCCTATGCATCATATCAAGGGACCCCATACATTATCGGCAATGCTTATAATGCAGCTTATCCAACTCCTCCTCCTCCACCTTCTCATCAAGGATCTTTAATGGTGGAATCTTACACAATGGGTACATACATTGAGTACTTAAAGGATCCTCTTGACTTCACCATATGCGGTGTCATGATTCTGCCCCCATTGTCAAATCTTGCAAAATTTAAGGGATAAGGAGACCCAAACACTCATATCAAGGCCTACACTACTGCTATCAGGGAATTTCTTCCTTGGGATGTTGTAGTGGCTAAGATATTTCCAAATAATCTCAAAGGAATCACATTGGATTGGTATTACCATATTCCAGAATATTCTATACATTCCTTTAAACATCTTGTTTCTGAGTTCATTAAAGCATTTGACATGAATAAGTCGTTGCGTATAGCGATTAGGGATTTCCTGAATATTAGATAAGAGCAGAATGAATATGTTTCCCATTTCATCCAGAGATTGTGCCAAGTTCTCAATTCCTCTACAAGTGTGCCCAACATGGACCAGATGGAACTTTATGAACTTATATTGTGGTTTCCATAAGGTTCAAGGTCATGATGATAGGACTTGTCATGATTGCAACAAGTTTCTACAAATACTTCCCGAAAAAAAAAAGGAAACTCTTCGTAGACATGTTCCTAGAAAATCTTGAAACAAACTCACAATCTAACTATACAGGACCTGTCACACATCAAAATGCAAACCCTAAATGTCATGGGGATTCCCAAGTGAATCCTAAAAATATAAACAAGGGCATACCTATAGGGAACAATGATCATGAAGCCTCAACTTTTGATAATTCTCGGTGTTCCTAACCTTGGTTCAAACAATAACACAAAAGTCTTGGGGTTAGTCAAGCTAGAATTTGAACTAGAAATTAATGCAACAACTCAGATGAAGGAGTATGTTTCATAACCTCTTCCCTCTCTTTCCTTCCCATAGGATGATGTTCCTAAAATCATAAAACCAGTAGGATTCTATGATTTAATATCAGATTTGAATAAGACCTTTTCTCACATTTCATTTCTATATTTTTTGAAGAATTCACCTACGCATTGTTCTACATTGCTCAATGCACTAGGTCTTGGTCATCTAATCCATGTTACGCCACCTCCTAGTACTCAAATAAATCATATTGACTTTGACATACATCCTCCAGGATAAAACGATAGGGATACTGGGTTTGTTTTTTATATAGAAAAGATGTCATCTGATGCTGAAATTTCTCAAAGAGGTGATCCTGCCCTATTTTTACAAGTTCAGGTTTAAAACAATTACATTAAGAGAGCCATGATTGATGACGGGGATGTTGTAAATGTGGTTCCTTTCTCTTTCTTGTAGAAAATAGGATATAGAGAGACAAATTTTTCCTCTACAAGAAACACGTTATAGGGGTACGATATTCTTAAAGTGGCCTCAATTGGAACCATAGTTATTCCAGTCATGTTTGATCTAAAAACCATCTTGATGTAGTTTTACATTATCGACACGAAAAAAAGTTATAACATGATCCTCATGAGACCCTGGATTCATAGAACGAAGGCTATCCCTTCTACCCTATTCCAGGAGATTAAATTCCTCCATTTGGGGAAGGTCTTTATCACTCAAGGGGATCCTAAGCCCTTAAATATATACTTAGAAAACCTCAAGAAGAAGAAAGGAGTCCATACAGAGTATGAACTTCTTGCGAATCAATTGAACAAACCACCTCCAACAAAAGAGTTAGTCCCGGTCACCCCAGACATTCCAAAGGTTGAAGTCATTGACCCAAAAACATTTGAGGTGGCAAAAACAGATAAGGGTAAATCAATATCTGTGGAAACAGTGTCCACTAAAACCAAAATGGAAATTATGAAACTCTTAGAGAGTGAAAATCTGATCTTCCTCTCGTTTGAACCAAATGGAATAGGTATTCTTCTCAGTTTAGCATCTCTTAACTTCGATGACCTAGGTCTATGTGTGAACATGATAGAATTAACAAATGAAGAAGGGAAATTTGTGATTTAAACGATGCCCATCAAAACCATCTCTAGGGGTTGTTCTATTCTAAATCCTAGTTTCGACCCATGTGTGTCTGAAACAAAGTTTTCCATATCCATGGGGAAAGGCCACATCATTTAGCAAGAGTTACAAGTGAACACATTGCTCTAAATAGGAGAGAAGGCTAAGTAGCATAGTCATGCTCACCCATGCACCATGTCTCAAGAATGTGACAAAGAGGTGCACAAATGTTTCTTTCAGAAAAATTATTTTAATGATTGTACATATACACTTGTGGGCAAGGGTTGTAATTTTAAACCCAGAATGGTAGGTCCTTGTCAAGAGAATAGAAATTTTGAGGATAATGGTTCTCCGTTGTGTACTTTTAGGGGTGAAGAATTCGATATTCATCAACTTTCTTCACCTTAGGCATCATGAAATGTAGTTTCACCTACATTTACATATGTACATTATCATATCTACATTGCATTTTCATCTTCCAGTTCATTTCATAAATTTGTGATCAAGGGACTTATTCTTATAGCGATTCCTAAAAACTTTTGAAAATATTGGTAGAACATTCAAATCATGTCTCTTCAAATATTCACGGTATCATCAATTGTTTCTAAATCATTTCATCAATCCAAGCAAGAAAATACAAGCTTTGACATTAACCATACCAAGGCCTGCATACTTGTTTTTACTTATGGTCTCTTTCTAGATTAGGTGTCTTTACCTATGGTCTATTCTAGAAGCTTCATGGTGTTGCATCTATCTCGTATACATCTCTTTGGAAACAAGAACATTCTAAATATTTTTCCTAAATAAATAATTCAAATGCAAATCCATAGAAAAAATTTATTTTACACATTTCTTTTCCTTACCAACCTTCAGTGTTGAGCCTGCATCTCTTACTGGTGATGTAGGGTTGGGAAAGAACAGAAGTGCCCTTACTCACCTATGCCTTTTCCATGGTGATGAGCTCATACTTCCTACTAGTAGCATGGGGCAAGGTGTAGGGGGTCTCTTTGACAAAATTGAAAATTACAAACAGTTCATTTAAATGTTGTGAAATCATAAATCAAAAAAAAGTGAGTTAAATGTCCAAATTTCTAAAAGATCTCAAAACCTCAAAACCAGATTTTGTCAGCCAAGTGGCCATCTATGGATCTAAGTCTAGATAAACTGTAAAGCAATTCACATTCTAAACTTTGAAGCAAAATTGAGTAGAGTGAGGTTATAGTGTCTTAATTTGGTTTTGCCAAATCCTTATCTTTCTCTCATCATTATCAATCAACAAATTTCATAACTTGTGCCCTTTCTAGATCTTGGTTTTGAGCCCTTGCATCCTAATGGTTGCATGGAGTTAGGAGTGGGAAAATTTAATTCACTTATCATATCACTCTTTTGCCATGTTTTGCCAAAACAATACAAAGTACCAACAATTTCTTAGAGAAACTAAAATTCAGCATTACAATATGTTTACATTATCATAAATTAGCATTATGAAATACAAAAAGAGACATCATTCCATTAGCATTCATATCCACTACATACATTTTGAAAATCATATGAACATAAGAAATTATAAACATCTAAGAGTACATGCATGAATCAAATCATCAATGTAAGACAACTCTATGCAAGGAATAACCGAGCCAAAAAGAGATATATGTACATATCATTGTGTGTCATAGTTTTGTACGATGTCATCGCACACTAGGTTTGGTCAACACACTCGCAATGAGCACGAAATATCAAAACATCATATATGCCTAAAAAATGAAGACTAAGAAATAAAGGCACTCTGCTTATTCACCTCTTTGAGGCCCCTTATGACCGCTCTAGTTACGAATTTCTTAGGAGTTCTTCTCAAAAGTATTCAAACATTAAAGGGCCAAGCTTAATGCAAAATACCATTCCCAAATCCATTCCAATTCAACCATACTCAAAAATGAAAAATAATCACCGTGGGCCCAGCGCTCAAAAATCACCAAGTCGGTATGCACAAATGAATTGAAAAATGAGTTTGTTTTGATATATATATATATATATATATATGTTGTTTCGACTTCATTTTGAGTGCATGTGTTCATATGGCTGGAGTTCTAGTGTAGGTATATATCTATATCCCTACTCAAATGGTAAGTCCTCTTGTCATTTTACTTTAGTATTTATTTATTTTATATTTAATCTATCTACACTTGAGTCTTTTTTTCATTTTATAGGTGACGGGAGTTTGGATGATGAAATTTTGATAAATGTGCATGTTAGGTATAGCTTCTAACTCCCCATTTATGGAATGTCATACTCAGACTCTACGTTTTACGCCTTTTCATGGCTAAGACACTTCTCTAAGGAGGTAATATGTATGCACCCAAAATTACATGTGCTACATTGTTGGAAAATGGTTACAAAAGTCCCCAATGATGATTCAAGCCCTTTAAAGAAGGTGTTTCAGCTCTAAAACCCATTCGCAATGTATATTTGTAGCCTAGACATATTTACTTAGCCTTTCTACACTTTTTTCCAGCTCCCCACTTCTTTTTGTGAATGTTTTGTCCTTTAATGCAAGGACTACTGCCTTGCCTGGGTGATGGTTCTGAAACCACTACCCAGGCAAGGTGGCAATCCTGACCAATTTTTCTAGATTTTGTCATACATTTTTTTTAACATGTGACAATTCACTTAACTTCACTTTTAACATGCATCTGTGGACCAAATTATCTAAAAATAGTTTTGATTGTTTAGTTCTCCTTCCCTCTTCTATTTTTGCATGTGCTTTAGTTAGTTGGAACTGCCTCTTCTTGCCTTGTACATGAAGGCACATCCCAGCCCCAATTCTTATATATTCCATGATTGTATTCAAGTAAAAGGCCTGAGAATTTTGTGTATCTTGCATAGTATTACTACCACAATCCTGCTAGGAATCACATAGTTAAGCTCATATCTCTTGTGTTATCTCTCTCTTACTTGCATTACATCCAAACTACCTTCAAGTTTACATTACTCAAGCACCTTATCCTGTTTCTACCTTTGCATTCCCAATTCCTTGGACTCATATGGACACACAGAGAAAGATAGGAACAAACTGAGGGGGAAAACTACTACAAAGCTGGATTTACCTCTGTTCTGTGAATTTCAGTTTGGATTTGTTGCTTGATTCCCTTCATTCTTACAATTTATCATTGTTACATCATATCAAATAGATTAGAAATCAATTTCTTTTCATTTTCAAATAATTAGTTAATTTCCAAGAGGGTTTGAATCTTTCATAGCAACCCCCGGTGACGGATCCTCTTCTTCCCGTCCTCATGGATCTAAAGGAGATAATATCTGAAGGAGTTTGTCTACATATCATAGATCATTTAAGTTCTTGTTTTAAGTTAGTTTAGTTTCCATACACTCAGCATAGGTGAATAACCACACCAGGTTATCTCGTTTGTTTAGTTTTAGTGTAGAAATATTTTAATTATTTAGAATAGAAGTAAATTGTTGTTTATGATTATAATATTTTAGTTTTGTGAATTTTTTAGATTAGTTTCCTTTCAACATTGTCATAGATTGTTAATTTCATTTAGTTTACATGGACACTTCAAACTAGTTTAACTCTTAGATCTAATTTAGGAAAACAAACCACAGGAAATTTATGTTTCTCTTTTATAGCCTCTAAATCTCCCCTTCTAGGAGATCACACTACCAAATCTTAGTCACTGATCCTCCTATAGTTAGCCACACACATTCAACATCAGCTGCTCTAGCATAACCTTGGGGGGTTGAGTGCGGTTAAAGTTGCATGTCAATTTTCATCTATATAGATACCTTGAATACTGTAAAGATGCTTCAATTTAGAATGAGGGGGCATCTCGAGGATAGCCTTGATTTTGGTTGGGTCAACTTTAATACCCCTGATAAAAATTATGAATCCAAGGAGTTTACCAGTAAGTACTCCAAACATGCACTTGGATGGATTAAGAAGGAGGAAAAAGTAGATAAGACACTCGAGAAAAAAATCAAGGATGGAAATATGATCACGTTAATGCTTGTATTTACCCAAGAGGTAATCAACATAGTCCTTGACATTCTTATGGATGAGATCATGAAATATGTAGGTCATGGCTCGATGAATAGTGGCTTCGGCATTTTTCAAACTGAAGGGCATAACGTGATAGCAAAAGGTCCCCCGAGGAATGATGAAAGAGTTCTTATATTGGTCTTCTAATGTGATAAGGATATAATTATACCCAGAGAAACCATCCATGAGAGACAACATCTCATGACCTGTAGTAAGGTCTACAATTTGATCGATGTTGGGAAGGGGAAATTTTTCTTTAGGGAAAGCGAGATTTAGATCTCGAAATTCAGTGCAAATTTAAAGCTTTCCATACACCTTAACAATGGGGACATAGTTTGAAACCCATTGGGGATATTCAATGGGGATGATGAAGTTAGCAGAAAATAGGTGTTGAATATCCTCTTTGATAAGGAGGGAAACTCGACGGTGCATGTAGAAAAGATACTGCTTAAATTTTTTAGCGTTGGGAAAGGTGACGATGTTATGGACAACTATGGATGGATCAAGATATTGACCCACATTGAGGATGTGAGGATCCTAAGGATTCCTAATGTTTATGTCAACGGTGGAATTGTTGAGAAGGGTGGATGTGTCTAGAGGTAAGGACTTATGAAGATAAGATTATTCTTCCCCCATGTGGGAAAGGATGGTGTCATCATCATTATAATGGACAACGTCAATGGTAGGGGTGTATTCCTCTATCATTTCCGGATGTCAAAGAGGGAGAGACCGAGATTCATCATCACACTGATAAGTGACTCATCCCAAGGTGATGGTGGAGACTAAAAAATGAAATTGATGGATACGGTTTCATCAATATCCATAGCTATGTGGGATGGAGAAGATGGAGGATTGATTTCCATAAGCATCATAGATGGTGGAAGAGGGTCTATGAATTGTTATTTGAATCCTACTCCAAATTTTTCATGGGGTTTATGAGTTTGATAAATGAGAAGGTCATGCATACCTTATTCATAACACCCTATTCCAAATCCTTTCGAGATGCCATAGTGAAGATAGGTGTAGGAAAAATAATTCTTATAAAGATAGTCAAAACCATTGGTGTAAAGCTTCGTGTGTGGTTGATCGTCGATGTGTGAAAAAGGGTGATAAATGCCACCATAGATGAGATTGGTGTGAAGATGAGGTGGACCAAAATAAACGACATCCCTGATATTTGGTTGATACATGGCAACTTTATTGGGTCTGCCAAGTCTTTGATGTGTGGGAAGGGTGTTAAGTGTGAGAAGATGAGTGAAAGGTGGTCCATCACTTTGTCTAAGAAGTTATCATTAGGGATCTAGTATGCAAAGATGTATGAGATAGTGGATGCTTCAAAAGGGTCATGTTTGGAATGAGGATGTCATTGGGTCGATAGGTTATGCTACATTATTTGAGTGGTGTAGTTTATGAAGGGAGAGTTATAATCTTCCCCTCATGTTCTTATTTGAGGCGTCAATGAAGGGTAGAAGGGACACAATGCATGGTGTGAATCCAAGGTTTCCTTATGAGGACATTATATTGAAACTCCCCTTCTACAATATATAAAATTTCTAGGAGGAGCTTCTCACCAATGCAGATGGGAAGAATGACCGTGCCTAAGACAAGAGAAATGACATCATAAAATGCATGAATGACCACGGGTTATTGGGAAACAATGGATTTAGGGATATTCAATTGATCAAAAGTGTGAGATGAAATGATGTTGATGTTAGTTTCATTGTCAATCATAGATCAATGAATGAAGGTTTCATTAATATGGACTGTGATGAAGAGGGAAGGTCATATTCCTTTAGTGTAATATCTGGAATTTTAGTGTCATCAAAAGATGTGGAGGTCAAAGTGGCTAGGTACCCAATAAGAGATGTAAATGTTTGTGCCTCATCATTAGGAGTGGTTATGCACTTAAGGGATTTGATGAGGACCTATTTATGCTCTGGGAAATTTTGAATGAGCTCGTAAATTGACATCCTAACTAGGGATTGGTGAAGTTATTTTAGAACACTCTATTCAATAGAACTAGGCCGAGGGGCACCTAGGATAGAGACCTTAGGTTTTGATGAGGAAGTTGGTGGAGTGGGCTCAGTAGGAGTGGAAATGGTGATTTTGGATTTGGATTGAAGGGGTGATTGAAATTCATGAGGATGAGAAGGATTTGTGACCCAAACAACATCAATATAGAGTGGAGGACCGTCTTTGGGGGAAGTTGAGGTTGGAGGTGGAATGACGACATAATTATTATATGAATGAGGAGATTTGGATGCCTTAGTGGATGAATTTTGGGATGAAGGGGTCGATGTAGTTGGTGGAAGATTTGATTCCTCCTCAACAAAAATATCATCATCGTCGATAAGGTTATGAATGATTATTTGAAGAGCTATACATTGTTTCATGTCATGTCTTGGTGCACGATGATAATTACCTGGAATAGATGGAATAGTGATTATGGAAGCTTGGATTAATTGATGAAACATTGATGTGTGATAACCTATGGGAAATATCGAGGATGAAGTGGGTTTTTGAATAGTGGATGAAGGTAAGGATGGTTTGTTTGGAGGTGGTTTCATGGGAGCCTTTGATTTTTTCTTAATCTTGGAAGAATATGAGGATGATTGTTGTGTCTTGGTTTCGTTTTTTATTAGTGGTGATTTGGAGGATTTGGATTCAAAATTGATAGTGGAATATGTGGATGGTTTGGAAGAAGTGCTATATTTAGGAAAAGGTTTAGGTTGTATTGACTTGTTGATAATGGGGGCTTTAGAAGAAGGGGAGGGCCTTAAAATTTAAGGAGATTCTCCTAAAGACATTTATGTGACACTAAGTTTCTTAGGAGGATTGATCTTAGGAGAAGGAATATCTAGCTGTTTATGTAGGTGTTTAAGATACTTTTGGATGGGCATACCAAGTTTTTTAATTTTATTTTATAATGGTTGAGCCTTAGTAGAAATGGTGACATATTTATCTAGAGAATTCGTGATGCTAGGGCTTGGTAAAAAGGTTTGTAATATTGAAGGTTGGAGTGGTTTTTACATGATGTGTTTAACAAGGTATAAAGGTGTGGAAGGTGGCTTAGGTTTTTTTGATGTTGAGGTGGTTAGAGTTGTAGATGTGGTGGAAGTATCATTTTTAGGTATATTGATTATGAGAGTTTGAATAGTGGATGTTTCAAGGGGTAGTATAGATATAGGTGTAATTTCAAATGTTGATGTGGGTGTAGTTAAGTTAAGAATGGGAGTAGGTGTATATGTTTAAATGGGTGTCATAGTAGTTATAGGTGAAGGGGGTGATACAATAGATGAGGGTGTAGATGATGTAGATGGAGGAATAGTTATGGTTAAGTCTTATGGGGGTCGTGTGGTTTTATTCATAGTTGAAGTTGTGATTATAAGGGGAGAATATGAATTTGATGTAGGTGTAATATGTGTCAAGATAATGGTTGTAGATGGTGATGTCAGACTTTGATCTATAGTGTTGATGATATTGGTATTAAGTGCCTATGATGTGGAAGGTTGAGTCTAATTGTTGGGTGAATGATTAGGGAACTGTTGCTTAAAAACATCCAAGGGTTAATTGGGTGGTGAATTAGAATTGTCTACTTGAAGATCACTAGAGTCTATAAGATTTTTGGAACAGATCCTTGAATGTACGACACTTATCAATGTCATGGCCATAGATTTGGTGATATTTTCAATAATGTTCTTCATGGTACCATGCTAGCTTAGGACATAATTAATCATATGGTCGAATTAAGGGAAGTCCAATAAGGTTGACTTCCATCAACTTGTCAAAGGCTAAACTGTAAGATTCTACAAGAGGGGTGTAGTTAGGGATCTTTCTAGGAGCTCTTTGTGGAGGCTCCACATGTGAAGTGGATATAGATGTGGATGAAAAATTAACCATGATGGCATTAGCAGTAATTTTGGATTTATCATTATGTGCAGAGGATTTGGTGAACTTGGTTTTGGGTTTGTTTGATCTAAGTTTAAGGCGGCCTTGTTCAAGGGTATGGAGTTTAATTTTACAAGCCATAGTGAACTCTTATTCAAAGGTTTGAAAAGATTGAATTTTAAGATTTGAAGAGATGTTCTTCACACAAGACTGTGAGAATAATTCAATAACTTCAGTCTATGGAACAGGAAATGATAGTTGATTAATGATGTTACACCATCATGTGAAAAAAATTGCGATAGATTCGTCATCATATTTTTGAATGGCATAAAGGTCGATGATGTTGATCTTGCATGTAATATTGATAAAGAAATGTTCAACAAATAATTGCAATAGTTGAGTGAATGTGAATAGTGAGTGTTGTGGGATACTATTGTACCAATCTAATACGGGACCAGGAAATGACATAGGAAATGTATGAAGCATAAGATCTTGGCCGTGGGTGATAAGGTAACATACATGTCTAAAGGATCGAAGGTGTTGTTGTAGATCCTCCTTACTATTAAACTTTGAGAACTTAGGTGGTTCCCAATGAGAAGGATATGGTTTCACATGGATGGATGGGTGATGGGTTCATTACAGATTTATTTGTATGAAAATATGTTCTTAGACCCCAAAGTTGTGGCTTCAAGGTTATCCATTCTATTTAACAGTGTTTATAAGTAATCATTATGTGGTTGAGATGTTAAGGGATGAGATTGTGATGCATATGATGTGGATGGGATGGGTATTTTATATGTTTTATATGTTTGAGGATGTGTTGGTGTAGGTGGAATTGGTTGATGAGGATGAATATAATTAAGGGGTTTTGATTGGATTGGTTGAGATAAAGCTTGATGTTGAGATATGGGGATGTGGTAAGATTGATTTGATTAGTTCAGTTTTTGTAAGATGGGAATTTTTAATTGATTTGTTATGGGTATGGTTGGATGTAATTGGTAGGTGGTTGAGATGCTTAGATTGGTTGAGTGGGGAGCATGTATTGATAAGCACCTTATTGAGGAGATTGGTAATTTTTCATGGATTCAAATGGTTGAGGTTAAGATATGATTACATTAGCATGGATATGTGATGTAGAGATTAGGGGTAAGGTTATATGATCTTTTTTGGATATGGGAGGAAGAAAGTGAGATTCTTGATAAGATTGAATAGGAAGATAAGTGATTTTGGTAGATGATGAAGTGATGGGAATAGAAAAAGGGATGGTAGTATTGACACAAGGAAAATTAGGAGGGATGGGGAAAAATAATTGGGTGGTCTAATGATTATGAGGGATGGAAGAAGATGGTTGGTTATAATAAAACTCTTGTTAGGCCCTGACAAGCTCACTCATGGCTCTAAGAAAGAAAATGACAAGTTGGGAGGTAAGCACTTGGGTGGACTATGGATTAGAATGATAGGCATAATATTTTTGCAACAGAGCTCCATCAATGGGAAGGTTGGTGGTTTTGTGAATAAGGTAGTCATGGAGGCCAAGAAACATCGATAGAGGTGGCCAAAGGAGGTTTGGCTGGTCTAGATGGGATATAATGGTGGTAAAGAAAAGGGTTGGTCTCATCATAAGTGTGAGATTAACTCAATTGAACCTCTTAACGAGGTGGGATGGTAATAATGGGTTGAGTAACCATGGTAGGAATGACCAAAGGGGTGGATGTGATGATGAAAAGTGTGGAAATTACGTGAATGGTAGTGGTGGTGGGAATTGAGATGTTATTTGACGTCATGTTTTGTTCCATTTGTTTGGCTTGAGATCTCGTAATAACTCGCATGAAATAAAATAAAACTATGATGATGGTTGATTACAAAAAGTAAGTCACACAACAAGTTTTTGATTATTTTGATTATTTTAAGATGTAAAAATAAAATAAAAATATGGTTTGATGGGTACCTAAGTAATGACAAGCTATGGATGGTTTTAGGTGATTTTGGTTGTGGAGTCCTCAATATATCTGAAGGTACGTGAGGCTCAAATCTATATAGAGTTTATAACATGGCCAGAACACCACAAAAACTCTCCTATTGGGTGATGAAATCCCAAGAATTCCACATGGTAAGGAGTGTTTGGGATGTGTAAGTTGGTTTGTGTGTTTGGTTGTGTGTGATGGTATGAATGCAACATGTTAAACCCCTAGTTAGACTAGATTATCAAGCAAGAATGAAAAGGTTTATTTTTTAGATCCAAAAAAAAGTATGGAGATTCAATGAGAACAACAAGAAAGAATGGAAAGTACGTTGCAAAAGGAGTAACTAAGAAAAATATGAATACCTAGAACACGCTTTTCCTTTTGAGCTTGTTATGCATGACAGTCCTCTTTTTCCTAGCCTTAATTTGATTGTCCTAGGCCTAAATACACATAATCAATACAAAGAACCCCTAGCCCATTTTCCATATGTTAAATTTTTCCAAAAGGGGTACTTATAATGCATGATATAATTCCATGATCACCTCCCTATGAAAAGTTATAAATGAAAAATCATGTGGGATGATCTACTAGTTATACACTTGAGAATTATCAATGCTTAGAAGAACCAAAGTTTACTAATGCACATTGAGGAAAATTGACATCATTTGTGGTATCAGAGCAGCCTAAGAGAGGTTGTTAAAGTTAGAAAACAAGTTTATTTGAGGAGGTGATAGTAAGAAGCACAGAAAGGTTAGTTGAGAAAGATTCAAGACTCAAGATAATGGCAGCTAGAGCAAGAGGTAGGATAAGTGGAGCAAGGCCTACACAAGCTTATCTCATAGACGAGGTTAGGAATATCATAACAATACTTTGAGATGTTGAGTTGTGTCAGAGGAGAGGCATTAAGTAAGGATATATTAGTGAAGAAGAGCTAGAGGTAGAGGAATTGGATGTGGATCTAGCTTCTATAAAAGATAGGGCAGAAGAGAGATCGATGAAGGCCATTATGGGAGCTAGTGCTAAACCTAAGATGGATATCCTTATGTATGAAGGAATCCTGAAGCTTGAACATCTCATTAATTGGATTGATGCAATGGACAATTACTTTGATTATGAAGAGGTAGAAGATGACAAGAAAGTGAACTTTTATGTCACTTAGATTGAAGATAAATGCATACTGTTAGTGCAAAATTACAGCACCCCTAGACGCTGATCAGATTTCTAGGTTGATCACTCTTGCATCCAGTGTAATTGCACAACATGGAAACCTCTCTCCAAGTGTGGGACTTGGAAACTGAGAGAGGAATCTCCAGATTAGAGGCTGGTTCCTCAAACTCCTCTGATTTAGATCTATATTTTGTAAAACTACAAAGGTTTAGATCCTAATCCTATTCTAAGTTGCAAGGAGATAGGGGTAGAAGTGCAAAATTGAAACTAACTAAAGATGGTGATGCACCAAAAGGAGTGGTGAAACATATTAGTCATGTAAATAGACACAGACCGAGGTTCACAACATAAAAACATACACAGACTGATAATGTATAATTTAGCATCTGAAATCAAGCAAATAATACAAACAGAGGATTGAAACCCATTCACAGAGCTTGCATTATCAATTTTATATCAAAATACGCATTACACCCTCAGAGAGGTAAAGAAAACTATTACAATCCTTGGAGAGGTCTGATACTTGATCAATCCCTTGAAGAAGGTGAAAGAAGAAGTCTGCTATGCCCAAAAATGTTCCTCCCTTGAAATGAGCCCAAAACTGGCTTTTAAAATGCAAGGGTCAAACCCAGGGAACAGGAGACGTACAAAGGCATGGGAGCCCATTCTTTCTTGACTGCAGGTGTATTAAAATGGCATGGAGGACCTTACAAACCCATAACCTGTCATTTTGACCAGATTTTAGGAGAATGCGACCCATTCTGCATTAACTCTGGTCACTGGAATGTCATTTCCGGCCATGAATACGCGTCAGATCCGTTTCTCAATTTTCCTCCCTCTATACTGCTCCAAAACGCAAGATTGACCCCGGAATCATGTAGAGAATTTCACTAGCTTTCCGTTGATGTAAAGAACGTGCAAATCCGAGCTCTGGCTCAAAAGTTATGGTGATCTGAAGATCTAGGGCACAAAACAGGCGAAAACGTGTTTTGAAATCCTTTCCCGCGCTTTGCCACCTGGACGATACGTGGCACGTGCTGATTGGACGAGCAATTATCTCTCTTCCATCTTTTGCGGGCTTTCATTTTGAAATTCACTCGTGGGGCCCTTAACTAGACACGTGGTGCTATTTCATTGGTTCGGGCTGACCTTTTTAAAACTTGCCCTTTGACCTTTTTGACCCTTTTTACCTGAGACACGTGGCGGCTTCTGAATGGTTCTCGGCCCTGCCGGCTTTTTCGCACCCTTCACGTCCTTTTGTCCCAGACGTCCCAATTGCTTTTGGGCTACCTGTGCTCATTTCGACCGAACCGGCCGGTTCGCGTCCATTTGCCCCGGATGTCCCAATTGCCTTCGGATTGTTTTGACCTCTTTCGCCCGGTTCGGCCGGTTCGCGCCTTTCCGGCCCGCTTGTCACAAGCTGCTGCAACAGTTAGTCAATTTTCTCTCGGTCGAACCAGCATTTCGCGCCCACCGCGTACTATCATCCCATTTGTCCCATTTTCTTTTGGGCTGCCTGTGCTCATTTCGGCCGAACCGGCCGGTTCGGGCCCTTTTGTCCCGAACGTCCCGAGCAACACTTAGCCAATTTTTCTTCCTCTTTCGGCCGGATCAGCTTTTCACGCCCGCCGCGTACTTCTAGCCCGATTGTCCCGAATGCAATTTGGGCCACCTAGAGGCTTTTCGGCCGATCCGCGCCTTTTTGTCCCACTTCTCCCAAATGCTACCTTGAGCAAGACTTAGCCAATTTTCACACTTTTTCCTGGATCAACCTATTTGCCTTTCTGTAACCTTTTTTTTTTGCATTTTCTCAGAGCTTGCTCCCTGTTTCTTCAGCCAGGGGAGTTTAGAAAAATACCTGAAGGGACCCTAGAAACCTGATTTTGCTCTGAATCAATCAATTTGCTTTGGATTTGAATCTTCTGATGCATGTTATCAAAATTTACCCTAGGGGGGTGAATTTTGGATAACACATACATTTGGTGGGATGGAGTGTAGAAGGAGAGGATCAAGAAATAAAGATAAAAATTAGATATTGGGACAGAATGGTGGAAAAACTAAAATATAAATTCTTACCCAAATATTATCAAACTAGTTTGTTTAGATCACTTCAAAATATAAGGTAAAGAGACATGTTAGTGAAAGACTATACAAAGGAGTTCTATATGTTGACTATAAAAGTAGGGTATGTAGAGATGATGTAGAAAAGGTGACAAGGTACCTCAATGGTCTGAATTTTACTATTATATATGAGATTAGCATTATTTATCCCAAATTAGTTGATGAAGCTTTCCAGTTAGAACTCAAGATGTAAGATAAGCTCTCAAGGAAGAAAACCCCATGTTCAAGAGTAAGGAGTAGAACTTTCAAAGGCAGAGGAGGACAGAAAAGTAATAAGAGGCAAGTAGTTCACAAATCTCAAAAGGAGGCTATGCACCAAGAGGGAGAAGACCTTACAAAAGAGGAAGAGGAAAATTCATGATTAAGTGTTTTATATGAAATAGGTATGCAGATCGTAGGTCATATGAGTGTCTTGAAAACCCCTCTACTAGTCAAGAAATAAGTGTTTGTGTGGCTCAAGGTGAAGAAGAGGAAGGAATAGAAGAACCAAAAGGTCCAAAAAGATCTACCTGAAGTTTTTGAATCACTCTTGATGAAGAGGATATTACTCAAACCAAACAATGAAGTAGTGGAACCACCTCAAAGGAAGAATTTGTTTAGGACTATATGTAAGAGTAGAGGAAAATGTTGCAAGGTCATCATACACAATGGGAGTATAGAAAATCTTATCTCAATAGAGATGAGAGAGAAACTAGGCTTGAAAAAGGTAATGCATCCTACACCTTCCAAAGTATCATGGTTGTAAAAAGGGCATCATCTCTTGGTTAATTAACAATGCAAGGTGGCTTTCCAAATAGGAATTTATAAAGATCAAGTAGTGTGTCATGTTATGCCCGTTGATGCTTGCCACATTCTACTTGTGAGACGATGGCAATATGATAGGAAGGAAGTGCATTATGGGAGACATAATACATATACCTTTGAGAAATATGTACAGAAATATTATCTTATACCATTGAAATGAGAACATGTTGCTGCTAAGAAAAGTTCTACAATGTTGTTAATGAGTGGTAAGGAATTATCACATCAAATGAAGAAAGAAGAGGTTAATTTTACTTTAGTAGGGAAGCCAAAAAGTGTATTCACTAATACAAAGCTTGTTGATTTTCCTCAAGAAATATAAAATATGTTGAATTAGAATGTGGATATTGTAGTAGATAATTTTCCTAGTGATTTACCTCTAATTAAAATCATAAGTCATCATATAGAATTGATTCTTGGAGTTTTTGAAAGTGATGCAATTTTCGTCACTGTGACCCTTTACTCAATGATAGTTACAGAAGTCATGCTCTTTATACCATGCAGGTGTGGGGCAAGCAGGGTCAAAAAAAGTGTGTGGTTTCATAGGAGGAAGGGTAATGGCCCCAACTTTGATGAGCTTCTCTAAGATAGAAGAATAAGGTTCCCCAATTAGGGTATCTTTCCGTCATTCCCATCTGAATTGAAAAGTCTGAATGGGTGAGAGATTAGATTTAACGAATGAGCTAGGCCAGCTTTAAGTACCACTGTGTTAGTGGTACCCTTGGCCTTTGAATAATTATTCTGTGGTTTTGAAGAAGAAGAGGTATCATTTGACTTGAATGTTAAGTTCTTATTGCGTAATTGGATTTTCTTCTCTTCAATGGCCCAAATCTCAAGCTTTCGTGCCATGGTGAATGCTTCATCGAAGGTTCAGAAGGTTTGGACCTATAGGGTCAGTGAGATATGCCTAGCACAAGCCCACATGAAGAGTTCGATATGTTTGGTTTGCGGTAGTTGGAATGCAAGTTGATTGATCAAGCTATGCCAATGAGCCAGAAAGTCTACGATAGATTCGTTGTCATACTGACGCGTCGAGTATAAGTCAGTCATGGTAGCCTTCTTAATAATGTTAATGGAGAACTGATCCAATAAGGCTTGGGCTACCTGATTAAATGAAAATATAGAGTGTCTAGGTAATGCACTATACCAATCTAACGTAGGCCTAGTCAGAGACATGGGAAAGGTCCTCAGACGCAAAGCATCATCATGGGCAATCAGATAACACCCATGTTTGAAAGACCACAAATGTTGTTGTGGGTCTTCTTTGTTGTTGAAGTGGTTAAACTTAAGCATTTCCCAATGCATGGGGTATGGACGAATAGGAATGGATGGGTGGATAGGCTCATTAGAAATCTCATCGTAGGTGAGAGAGTTACGTGTGCCATAAACTGATGCTTCTAGTGTCTGCATCTTGTCCATCATTAAATTTATTAGGTCATTGGTAGGTTGTGATGGATGGGTGCCTCCAGTAGCATAAGAAGGTTGGTGTTGGGTATCTAACAAGGGTGGCATTCTAGTATATGGTGCCACTGTATAGGTAGATTGAGAAGAAGGAAGTGAAATAGGGGGTATGTACCCAAAGTGAATAATAGATAAAACAGGAGGCTACTGATAGTACGTATATGGAGGTGGAAGGTTCATGGTGACCCTAGTGGAAATGGGGGATAAAGATTGTGGAATAGAAAGGATGATGTTTTGAAAAGGGGTAGGTGTCACCGACATCGGGGGTGGTTGTGTAGCTACGGGTATATGAGAGAAATTGGTGTGGATCAGGTTGTATTTTGGGTGGTTGGTGAAGGTATAGTGGATGTGGCGGGTACAATGGATGCAGCAGATGCGGAAGTCATAGTGGGTATAGCGCCTAGTTATGAAATGACTGGGGGTAAGGTAGATGCGGGAAACACAGAGCTAGACGGGGCTAATGCAAGAGTGGGGACGATATTTGGGGGGATAGATACGGGCATGTCATATATCAACTGACCCGAGGCATATTGAGTGGATGAGTGGGAAAGGTAAAACTATAAGGTGACAGGATTTTGGTCAAGGAGTCATGTTAACTCCTCGTCTCCGGTAGCGATAGAGATAGGTTGGATAGATTCCATGGCGGGTGATAAAATGGAAGGTGGTGAAGGGATAGGTGGGAGTGGTTGACAACTGGTGTGGAATATGAGGGCACTTGCTTGTCGAACCATCAGTATCATGTGAACAAGTACTAACGTGGTAAGACTACTTTCTGTAAGTGACACAGAAATACAACACGGGTAGGATAAATACGTAGTAGTAGGTGAATTATGAATCAAATGTCAGCTGGAAAATGACACAGACTGACCAATTCTAGTTTAGTTAAATAAATGTCGGTCACAGGTAGCCACTGCTGGTTATTGTGGAAAGTGGATGGTCAAAAATAAGGTATAAGGCTAAATTTTCCAGGTATGCTAAATACTGATGAGATTTACAACATCAGTGGATATGATAAGATTGACAAAGACTCTAAGTAGCTAAAGAAGTGGAATATGTTTCCTTTTGGGTAGGTTAACCAAAAGAACAATGAATTGATGCCAGTTGGGTATAACTGATGACGGTCAGAGGGTAACCAATGATGGTCACTGGACTGACATTGGTTACTGTGAAATTGAAATAGTGATGAAGAAAATGTGGTTGTGAGTTAAAATTTGATGTGGAATCAAACCCAGAATTTTGGGAATGATGAGAATATGGTCCAGGCACACTCAGATGAAGCTGGAATACACCAACTGTGATGAGGAGCATGCAAGGAGAAAAAAATGAGGGGTGAAAATCCTCTCACCTCAAAATGCAAGCCAAGCAAAAACACTAAGAAAAATATAATCCTAAGAATGCTTTTTCTATTATGTTTGTTTAGCTTATGTTATTTAAGGATTGACTCATGAACTATAAAATAGATTTTTTTGGTGAGGATGGCTTCCTATGAAGAAGGAGATCTACAAGGAGAGGTTTCAGGTATGTTATGGCAGGGGCGGGCCATCCTCTGATGGGGTACTCGATAGAAGTAACGAGTTGGGTGCCCACTGTACCATGATCGTGTGATCACTTATAACTTCTTACATGTGAGATGTTGTTTAATAATGTGTATATTTTCAATTTTTGTGAGGTTTGGTAAGACTCACAAAAAAAGAAAGAGAAAGAAGTGCTTTTCTACGATTCATTCGTCAACCATCAGCTGGTCATGACTTCCAGCGTATAGGTTGCCCTCATTTAATGTGAGCTAATGTAGAAAAGCATATTGAAATAAAGTTAATTTTAAACCCAAATCAAAATATGGAATTTGATGACACAATAAGAGGAATATGAGAGAGTATGATCTTTCACTAATGTGATACTAATGAAAGGGAAGAAGTGTTCATTTTAAGCACCAAAACATGATTGCTTTGAGACAATAGAAAGAAGAGAAGATTCCAAGGGATAAATTTTAATGTGAGAACCTTTTAGAAAGGAAAAAAACATACAATTTTTCACCTAAAAATGAAGAAAGAAATATCAACTAAGTTAAAACAAGATCCATGGATCAGGTAAATGGTTATCGGCTTTTGTAGGTCTTGTAGAGGTATGGAAAAGGTCACAGGAAATTATGGGTAACTCAAGAACAAGTAGGTAGGTTGTGGTTTTGAGCTGTATTGGTGGATACAGAGACTGATGTCAATCTATTGGTGACCGATGATAGTTAAGGGTAACTGACGCCAGTCACTGACAAAATGATAGAGGGTCAAGAACAGAGTTCTGGAGGAGGTTTTTCAAGTTTATAAGGAGATGAGTGGGATATTTATGAGGTCTAGGTGGGATATCAGGCCAGTGGGTAGATCTAATGGAGTTTGGATGGGGCTAGGATGAACTATGGGTTAGGTTGGAAAAATGGTGGCATGAGGCCAATGTATTTTGGGAAAACCAATGTCAGTTAGGAAGAACTGATGCTAGTTACTGTGGGATACTGGGAATATCACAGGACAAGTTTTTGGGTCCTCTTTGTGGTTGCACAAATGGGCTTGGTTGATAGGAATGAGGAATCAGGTTGTTTAGATGGGGTTTTGCAAGGGTTTGATGGGGATATGGAGGGAATGCTACCAAAGGAGATAGGCAAGTGGTTGTGGGAGAAAATAACAATAGAGAAAGATGAAAATACGAGAACTAATGAAGTGAATGAGATGAGTAGAGGTTCTACTTACTCGAAATTTGGGCATGGATGCTTGTGAATGAAGAATGGAGATGATGATAAGTAGTTGGATGTTGTGAAGGAATCACCCAGCATTGGGGGGCTCTTGCATGGGTTTTCTATGCTCTCCTTCTTGCTAGACTAGATCATCTCTAGGCCAAAATGAGTGCTAGATGGTTGTTGGATGATTACTGAGTGAGTGTTGGATGTCTATGTGAAAGAAAATGCTTGATCTCTTCCTTTGCATGTGTACCCATCTTCTCTAAAACTGCCAACCTCAAGGATGAGTTTCCCTAGGGAATTGAAGTTGACCAACGGTGGTTACGGTCTTACCGGAGTTGGTTTAGGGGTAACCGGCATTGGTTAAGGTGGGATTCCCTAAGTTAGCTAAAAATAGGAGATCATGGCTGTAACTTCTGCCAAATCTCTCTATCCTCCGAACAAGAGTGGAAGTTGCCATTTGTGTCTGTGGGAATGAGGTTTTGGCATTGATTTTTAGGGTTTTGATTAGGTCTTAGTAAGTTATGGGAACATACTACAAATAGGATTAGGGTGAGGTGGCTAGGTGGCTAAGTGATGTGGAGGGATGGGTATTTGGTAATTAGGATAATTAAATAATAACTATGATGAGGATAGAGATTAATTTAATTTAAATGAATTAAATTAATATTAGTGTGGGGTGAAAGGGGCCATGGTTAGGTAAGTGTGTTTAAGTTGATTAATTTACAAGGGGATAAGGGGAGTGTGACCTGATTTTGGTGTCTACATTTTGCCCCTTTTTTTGTGTAGCTTGTATTGGTAAGTGATGGTGACAAAAATAAGATGTGGTTACCCTATGTGTGGGTGGAGGTGCTCCCCCTCAATCCAGGAACTGATGAGGTGGTAGACCGAATTGGTGATTGGATTGATAAAAGTGGATGTGATGAAGATGTGTAAAATAATGAGGTAATGGGGGAAAGGTAAAATTGGGAAAATGGGTAAATGGGCTAGGGTCAAGGTAGTGGCAGTCAGACGCACGCACTCGTATAAACTGCGGCACGGTACCTAGTTGAAGAGCTTGTAAACTCTACATCATCTAAGGTTGATAGGCTTATTCAAATAAGGTTGAAGTGATTCTGGTATCCAAGGTATACGATATGGTTAGGGAACTCAATGTAGGTCAGGTGCAAGAATGTTTAGGTATGTTCTGGTACACCAAAGGTTAGGTCAGGATAAACGGTCACGGCAAGAGGCAAGGTAAGGTCAAAGGTCAATCAACACAGGTAACACTGTCGCAAGGTTATAGCAAACACATCGGGTTAAAGGTCACTAGTGATGGTCCAGGTCCAAGTATCTAGGTCACAGCACAGGTAGGGCTGAGGCATGATTAAATAAGGAGGCTTGAATACAATAGGACAAATATAGGGTAATGTGGAGGGGTAAAGTTATCAAGTGGGTATAGGAGTGAGCTAAAAACATAGTTAGGCAAGAAAAGTAGGGGTAATAGGTAGTAATGAGGCTGAGCAGGGTAACCGACATCAGTCAAGACCAACCGAGGTCGGTCAATGCTAACCATTGGCGGTCTGCTAGGGTAGACGACCGTCGTCGGTCAGGTCAGGAGGGGTATAAAAAGAAATAAGTCCACATTTTTTAAAATTCATTTGTGATTTACAAAAGAGAGAAAATGAAAAAAGAGAAGGAGAGACGAAGAAAATGGCCAAGGGCTTCAAAAAGTTGCATTGGTGGGCCACGTAGGTGATGAGTGTGGATTGATTGGTAGGGCCACAAGAGTGGGGTGTTGGATTCGATTGGTTGGAGATTCGGAGAGCATTCGGCGATGGCGGAGGTAGGAGAGGGATCGGGTGGACTAGTGCAGCAGCCTGAGGTGCCACCACGTCAACGGCAGCGAGATGAGGTACGATGTAAAGCCTATTGTTGGTTGTTTAGTGAAATGGGGAAGTTGGGTAGGTGAGAAATGGGGTTTCGGTGGGGAAAATTGAAATTTGAATTTTTAAGGAAAATGGATGAAATGGGAAGGGGGAAGGGTAGGAGATAGGTAAAAGAGGGGTGGGAAAGAATGTGAGGGGTTTAGGGAGGAATGGGTGGTTAGAATGTGGAGTGTGGAATGAAAGGGGTTTGGGGTCACAGTGGTCACCATGACAGTGACCGATGTCAGTTCCACTATGACTAGTGTTGGTGGTTGCGGACCGGTATCGGTTACAAGGGAGCTGACCGGTGCCGGTCATAGTGAGACCTTGGTCGGGCAAGGTTAGATCGGGGTTGGTCAATATTGACCAGTGCCGGTCCACATGGGTATAAACAAGGTAATTTCAGTGGGTATGGAGAGATAGGTAAGGGCAAGGGTAATAATAGATAGGGAAAGGTATGGAGAGATAGGTGAGGCTTTGATGTAAGGGTATGGGTGTGGGTAAGTAGGTTAGGTCAGAATGTGAGGTCAAAGAGAAAGTTAAAAAGGTGAAGGTTTGGGTATGGGTAGATAGGTTTAGTGGAATTTGGGGTCAAAGGTAACAGTAAAAGTTATAGATATGGGTAAGTGGTTAATAATATGATCATTTTGTTGGATGCAGGTGAGAGATCAGTTGCTTATGAGAGGTAGGCTACCTCCAATGCTTTTGGAGGTACGAGGGAGTATGATGCATGAGGAGTGGTGTCATGTGGTAGAGGTGGGCCTGATTAGGGTCAGACGCTACTAGCATATATTTCAGGAGGTAATTTTTATGGTTACCCTCATCGATAGATGGGACTTGGAAACCAATACTTTCCATCTGCTGAAAAGTGAGCTTATGATCACCCTAAAGGATGTCTATAGGATCCTACGGTTACCGATATTAGGGAGGAAGGTGTACTTGATCTCATCAAAGGAATCTGAGGATTTATTCGCACCAGTATTCGGTGAGGGTGTAGCAAATTTACAGTTCCATAGCACGAGTATGAGCTATGGAGCAATGTACAGACCCCACCTCGAGGAGATGAGGGTGGTTGTATTGTTGATGGAGGTAGTGTGTTGTTTTGCACTACCAGATACAGAGGGTGGATAGTTTCTACAGTCACTGATGGGGGTGCTACATGACATCATGATAGACAGGACCTGGTTTGCATGGGCACCTGCACTTTTAGTGCAAGTATACAAGGATTTGTGGGCATATGGAAGGCAATTACGACAGTTCAACCTATGTTGTACCTTTCTACTACATTGTTTGGCCTACGAGCACATTATGTGTGTGCGGCTAGTTGGGATGCCCCAAGAAGATGAATTTTTACTAAGATTAGTGGGGGTGTGGTACAGACGGTGGGTACCAGCCATGGGAGAGAGCCAAGGAATGAGAGTTATGCATGATGTAGTTTATTACAAGTGATTGTTGGAAGGATTTCCTAGAGTGGAGATCATTTAGAGGCCATATGAGGGCTTCCTATCTTATTGGGGGATGGTAGCAGAGTTAGATGGGCTTCAGATCTATAGGTGGATAGAGGGGCGGTAAGCAAGAGAGCATGAGCTGATACCTATAGAGTGGGTCAGGTGACAGTTTGGGCTATGTCAGGATGTACCGCTACCCTTCCCTCAGTACAGGAGAGATGATGTAGAGAGGCCGATGTCTCCACCTCAACCTACAGTGCCAACCAGGTAGGAGGAGCAGCCATTCAATGCGTAGATAGATGATGTCAAGGTAGTAGACGGCTATAGAAAGTGGTGGGCGACACAGTTGAGAGTAGTACCACTGAGGCCAGGGCAGTCAGATATAGCCACCATCAGCGTTTAAAGAGACACCCTCTAGGGGTAGGTGGCAACCCTGGTGACCTAGTTAGGGATCATGCAAGGGTAGCTGACAGGTATAAAGGCACAGGTTGCCACATTATAGGCACAGGTGGCCATACGACAAGCATAGGTAGGACAGGGACAGGATGGATATGCAGAGGGTGGAGATGGAGAGGAGGGTAAGGGGATGGGGGGTAGGTATCTACCCTATAAGCATTGGTGATAGATTTACAGGGCTAGTTGGCCATGACGCAGGATAGGGTACGGGCTTATAGGGTTAATTGATAGTAACACATGCATAAATAGTGGCCTTTCAGGCCCAGATACAGACGTGCAGGGTCTAGGACTAGTGACACCACCATAGGTTCAAGGATAGGGTCCCATTGTATAGCCAAGGGTGGGACGAGGTTAGAGGTCGATGGCACCACCACAGAAAGTACCTGTAAGAATTTTGAGAGATGCCTTGGGTGAGGCATGGTATTATCATGATCTCTTGCTAGAGGCCGAGATTTACATTCAGTCATTTACAAAGTATAGAGCCCAAAAGACCTCGAGTGAGAGGAGTTACCACACTCAGAGTGAGGAGATCATAGGGGGCCAACAAGCCCATGGACAGGGTCGTGGTGAGGTGACCAGTGCAAGGAGGCCAGCTCTGGATGTAAGGCCTTCAGGGGCTAGGCCACATACATTATTGTTAGCAAGGCACTGCACAACGGCCAAGGAGGAGACAGGTGAGATAAAGATTAGGAGATGGATACTCATCACTGTTTTGGATATATCCTGATAGCCACGTGCTAAAGATAGTCATTTTATAGATATTTTTATTTTTGATATATACCGGCTTGCGTGTTGAAGAGATTTTGTATTGTTTTATTGTATATGATACCAGCCTGTGTGCCGATGACATTTTGTATTGGGTATCGGCCTACGTGCCAATGATTTTGAGAGATGATCATGATTGGATATCCGTGTATATTGTATAGAGACACACATATTTGTTTATATGATGAGATGGATGAGATTCTGATGATTTGTTGGTGTTTTATGAGAATTTTAATTTTGTCGTGATATGGACGGAAACTAGGTGAGTGAGGCATGATGGAGTCAGGTTGGTTTAGGCATGGATTGAGTCATGTTATAGGTATGGATTGAGTCAGGATAATAGAGTCATGGATGATCAGGTTGGTTTAGGCATGGATTGAGTCAGGTGATAGGTATGGATCGAGTTAGGTAATAGGCATGATGGAGTCAGGTTGGTTTAGGCATGGATTGAGTCAGGTCATAGGTATGGATTGAGTTAGGTAATAGGCATGATGGAGTCAGGTTGGTTTAGGCATGGATTGAGTTAGGTCATAGGCATGGTTGAGTTTAAATTGGTTGAAGTTGTGATTCATTAATTTGTGTCAATGAATGATGATATGGATCATGTTTAAGATGTTTTATAATATAGGCATGATGATGGTAGAGAAATGGTAGTCATAATAAATGTATGTTGTGATGATGATAAAAATGTTAAGCAACTTGTTGTTTGTTTGGTTTAATTTCTAATTTTTGATATAAAAAGGAAACTAAGTGGGGTAGAATGTAATTTAGGAAGATGAAAGATGAATTTGTTAGGGTAGAGAGTGGTTGAGCTAACCTCCAAGGGCCCCATGCCCTCAGAGTGTTACCTACATAGTCCCAGTGAAAAGGGACCTCAGGCCGATGTAGTTCTCCCATAAGCTAGGGAAGAATATGAGGAGGTATGAAAATGAGTTGGTAGGTTTTAGGCATGATTTGGGTTTAGGTCTGTTAGGTGTGGGTGAGTTGTGGGCAACTTGGTATAGGTGATTTTGATTGTGGTGGAAGAAGAAGATTACCCCAAAGGTAAGTGTCAAGGAACCAAGTCCTGTATAAGGTAATCAATATGTAATAAAGAAGGTTTAAAAGATAAGAGGGGAAAGAAAGCCACCTGATTGGTTAGGATCATACCGAGTAGGTCATACCTTAGAGGAGGTGATGAACATAAGACCCTAAAGACATTACATGATTGATTGTTCTAAAGGTGAATAATAGTCACATGATCACCAAATGTCACAGTTCTAAGAGGTCCCTTGAGGCGGTAGGAAATGGGAGTGCGAATGGTGAGAGGGGTGAAAGGTGGTTAATTTTTATATGGTATGAGGTAGCATGCTCTTTGGGTAAGAGATCCAAGGTCACAATGGGCAATTCCATGACTAAAAGGATTTCTGTGTTGACTTGTATTTGAGATAGACTGATCGATGCAGGAAGTCTATATGGGATGAGGAAATTAACTCCTTGAGGTCTTCGTGAAGCTGATCGATGCGGGAAGCTTCAGATTCTCTCTTCTTTTTTCTTTTATTTTGAAAGAGATTTACATAGTTGTCCTTTAGAGGGATCATTCTATTTATAGCAGTGATTGTAGAGAGGAAGATGTCCTTTTGAGGGAGTCATCTTTTTATTAGAAGTTTGACTCAAGGAGTTGGGTCCCATGTGAGGGCTTTGAAGTCATGGACAAGACCTAAGGTGAAGAATAGGATTCTTGTTTAGAAAGTAGGGTGAAATGACCATGGGATCTCATCTAAAGGTAGATGAAAAGTATCCATGAGAATCATGCTATGTGCAGCGCCGTGGTACACATATTCAAGAGAAGATAACAAGTGATGGGTATGCACATGATTCTTGTTTAATCATTGGTGAGGTGTAAGAGGTGGATAGCACTCAAGGGATGAGCATGGAAAGAGGAAAAAGGTGAGGTAGGACTAAAATTCAATAGTAGAATGGTCAAAGATGCAAGGCATTAAGGGGCTCAGGTTTGGGTTTACCATCAAGTGAAGATAAATGATAAGCACCTGATCTGTAAGTATGGGTCACGATGTATGGTCCAAGCCAATTAGGAGCAAATTTTCCCCGTTTACTTTTTTCTACTTTAGTTACATGTTGATTTTCTTTCAGGACAAGGTCACCAACTTGGAAGGTTCATTCATGGACACGTTTATCATAGGCACGTTTGATACGTTTTTGGTAAACTTGAAGGTGGTCAAGAGCGTTAAGACGATGTTCATCTAATAACTCAAGTTGTGCTAAATGGTCCTGATGAAATTCATCATCATTGAGCATGTCATGGAGAGAAATGCAAAGTGAGGGAATCTAGACTTCGAGAGGTAGAACAACCTCTGTACCGTAGACCAGAGAAAAGGGTGTGGCAGCAGTGGAAGTATGGATACTAGTGTGGTATGCCCACAGGGTGAAAGGAATGTGCGTATGCCAGTCCTTCCTAGTATCATTAACCACTTTCATGAGAATTTTATTTAAGGTTTTGTTAGTGGATTCAGCTTGGCCATTGGTCTGTGGGTAATAAGGTGATGAGAAACTTAGCTGAATGCCGAAGGTGTCACAAATTTTTCACAATGTTTTGTTTTTGAATTGTTTTCCATTGTCAGTGATGAGGCGATGAGAAACACCAAAGTGAAAAATGATGTGATGATTGATGAACTCACATATTTTCTCAGCTTTCATGGAGATGAGTGGTATGGCTTCAACCCATTTTGTGTAGTATTCAGTAGCGGTGATGATCCATTGATGGCATTGGGAAGAATGGGGATTGATCTCTCCGACAAGATCCAAACCCCATTGAGAGAAGGGCCAAAGGTCACGGGTGACCTGTAAGGCATGACTAGGTGTATGATGAAGGTTGGCATGTTGTTGGCATTTTACACAATGCTTGACATAGTCACAACAATCATGGTTAAGGGTCAGCCAGTAATAGCCTAGGTGAAGAATATGCTTAGCAACAACAAGGCCACTGAAGTGACCTCCACATATGCCATCATGAACTTCCTTAATGGTATAAGGAATTTCAGAACTCGTGAGGCATCGTAAGAGAATACCATCAAAGCCACACTTATAGAGGAGGCCCCCCATGATGATGTAACGAGAGACCTTTTTAAGGAAGGTGCGTTGTCCATTACGGGTGAGATCAGGAGGTAAGATGGAGAGAGAAAGATAGTTGGAATATTGTTTATACCAAAGGTCGCTCAGGTCTGGGGAGATGGTTCTGATGGAGTAAACATCATGAGGTAAATAAGAGGGTGATTGGAGTCATTATATGGTGACAAAGATTTTAGAATCGGTAGGTGAAGTGGGTATTTGAGAAGCCAAGCAGGCCATGGTATCTGCAAATTTGTTGGTTGAACGGGGGACGGTTTGAAGGGCGTAATGGTCAAAGGTGGTCAAAAGTATGTCTACATGATGTTTATACTTTTGAAGTATCTCATTACGACATTGGTATATACCATTGACTTGGTTTATGACCAATTGAGAATCACCAAAGATGTTGATTGATTTGACATTTAGGGCGTAGGCAGCTTGGAGACCTAATACGAGTGCTTCGTATTCGGAAATATTGTTTGTACAATCAAAATTGAGTTTGAAAGACAAAGGCATGGGTTCACCATCAAGCAGAATGAGGATAACACCAGCCCCACCCCCACACTGACACTTGGAACCATCAAAGAAGAGTGTCATTTGGTAAGTGGGTTTGTCCAGGGAAAGGGTAGCAATTGACTCATCTGGAAAGTCAAAATTAGAGGGTTGATCCCCAGAAATAGGTGCGTCAGCCAATTGGTTGGTGATATCTTGGCCCTTGATGGAATTTTGATGAATGAATTTGAGGTCGAGGTCAGCTAAAAGCATAAGCCAGCGTGTGGCACGTTGATTTTGATAAGGTTTGGCATACATGAAGTGTAAGGGGTCGGTGTTGGTCACAACATAGGTTTTGTGGTTGAGTAGATAATGGCGGAGTTTTGTGGCAATGAAAACTAAGGCTAAGAAAAAAAAATTGGGATGGGTGTATCGGGTTTCGTAGTCCAAAAGAGTATGGCTTATGTAATAAACCGCCTGCTCCCTTTGTGTTGTTCATTGCGATGAGCAAGCATGGCCCCCAAGGAGTGATTGGTAGCTGAGATGTATAGGTAGAAGGGTTGATCATCTTTAGGTGGAATGAGTATGGGTGGTTGGAGAAGGTATTGTTTTAAGGCCTCAAAATCTTTGTGGTAGTCATCATCCCATTTAAAGGAGACATCCTTCTTGAGCAGATGATGAAATGGTTGACACCGATCAGATAATTGTGAAATGAAATGGCGAATAGACTGCAACTTACCTTGCAGGCTACTGAGTTGCCTAAGGTTAGTGGGTGGAGGCATTTCAAGAATGGCCTTGACTTTAGCAGGGTCAACTTCTATACCACGTAGGGAAATGATAAATCCTAGGATCTTTCCTGAGAGAACCACGAAGACACACTTCTTGGGCTGAAGGTGAACGTAATATTTAATGAGGCAGTCAAAGATGGTTTTTAGGATGGAGAGATGCTCAGAACGGTGTTTGGATTTGGCAAGGAGATCATCCATGTAATCTTCCAATATACGATGCATGATGTCATGGAAGATATAAGTCATAGCCCGTTGATATGTGGCACCAGCGTTTTTAAGGCCAAAAGGCATGACTCGATAGCAGAAGGTCCCCCAAGGGGTGATGAATGTGGTTTTGTGTTGATCCTCTGGGGAAAGCAAGATTTGGTTATAACCTAAGAAGCCATCCATGAGTGATAGCATCTCGTGACCAGTGGTAAGGTCAACCAGTTGGTCAATACCAGGTAGAGGGAAGTCATCTTTTGGGTAAGCTAGGTTGAGGTCACAGAAATCTATGCAAATGTAGAGTCCCCCTGTCACCTTAGTGACAAGGACAATGTTAGAAATCTAATGAGGATAATCAATGGGTAAAATGAATTAAATAGAAAGAAGTCATTGAAGTTCTTCTTTAACGAGAAGGGCAATGCGAGGGTGCATTTTCCTCAGTTTTTGTTTGATGGGTTTGGCATCGGGAACGGTTACGATATTGTGGACCACTATGGTGGGGTCAATACTGGGCATGTCTGCATAAGACCAAGCAAACACATGGTTATAGATTTTGAGAAAAGAAGTGATGGCTTCCTATTCAGCAGCATCTAAAGATTGACCAATCTTTAGGATGTGCGGGTCGTCCTGAGTATGAATGTTGATCTCGATAGTCGATTCATTCAACATGGTTTGTGTCTCAGAGGGTAACAACCAATGAATATATGAGTCTTCTGCACCAAGGTAGGTGAGTATAGATTCATCATCCTGACATTGAACGACGTTAATTGAAGGTGTATCATCATCGATCATTTTAGGATACAGGAAGGGAAGAGAGGAAGGAGCCTTGCCCTCGCGTTGATAAGTCAGAGGCCCCAAGGAAATGGTTTTTATGAAAAAAAAGTTAGGAGGGATGGATTCTAGATCCATCGACTCCGTCGGTGAAGGTGGTGATGAAGGTGGAGCGGGTGAAGAGGGTGGAGAAGGGTTGATGTCCTCGATGAGTTCAATGTGGGCCTACTTGGTAGGTGGTTCAGCAAAGCTAATACCACTATGGTCGTTATGTTTATGGGTAGTACATGGAATAACAGTATGGCGGCCTTGCTCATAAAAGCCAAAACCAAAACCCTTCCACGCACATCAGTGCAAGAAGGTGTGGGTGAAACGGTGATTAGTGAGTGACTGGAAGTCAAGTGGAAAATGGACGGGTTTGTGATGGTGGTTCGGGTGTGTAAGTGGTAGTATCAAGTCCCCCATAGGTGAGACTGGTACGAAGGTGAGGAGGACCATAAAGGAGGTGTTCTCCTATGTGGTGATCATAGTGAGGATGTTGGTGAAGATTTCCATACTCTTGTGGAGTAAGGAATGTGTTGACACTATATAGGTGATATTCCCCTAGAGTGAGGCGTTGAAAAATGCCTTCCAAGGGATCGGTGGTTGGTATGTGGGTAGCTAGAATAGATGATGTGTCAGAGGTCAACGCGGAGGTGGAGCTAATGGATTGGGAGGCTGATGGGGCCATGGAGGTTGTGGCAGTGGTAGGAATGGAGGAGGTATGTGCAGTTGAGGTAGCGACTATACTGGTAAGTGGAGGTGTAGGTGAAGTGGTAGTGGTCGTGGAGGTAGACATGCCTTAATGGGTATAAGAATGTCATTGGTTCAGTAAAGCATGTTGCATGTTTTAAAAGGTGATGGATCAACTGGAATAGTATAGGTGTGTCCTTCATGCTCAAACTTTACATAGTGATGCAAAGTGGAAGGAACACAACCCATGACACGAATCCAAGGTCTGCCAAGCAACAGGTTATATTGAAATTCCCCCTCCAAGATGTAAAATAACTCTGGAATAGTGTGGGGGCCCACGTGAATGTGGAGGATGATGGTGCCTAGTGTAGAGGTGATAGCGTCATTGAATGAATGCAACATGACAGGATGTTTATGCATGTAATTGTCAGGTATGTGCATTTGAGTGAATGCATGGGATGAAATGATATTAATGCTTGTGCCCCCATCGATCATTACACATCTTACATGTATATCATCGATGTGGACAAAGATGAAGAGAGCTGGGTCTAGGTCATCAGTTTGGTGCGGTGCGATCTCTTCCTCTGAGAAGCTAAGGGAGGCTACTTGGTGAGTAGGGTGAGGTGTGGATAAAGGTGGAAATTTGGTGAGAGAGGCTACATGATGGGGTGTGATAATGGAGGCTACAGGTGTAGGGTCATTGGGTAAAACCTCAATAGATTGTAGGACCTCCATGAGAGCTTGACGATGGGATTTTGAGGTTTAGATGAGGTCATATAAGGACATTTTGAGGGGGGATTGGTGTAGTTGTTTGAGCATGGCACGATGTGTGACCCCATTAGAAATAGGATATGTGGGGCCACTGATAGTAATTTTAGGTGTGGGTGCAGATGGTATGTTGGGTATAGGATTGGTTGGTGAGTCAGTTTCCTTTTCCTTGCCTTTTTCCTTCTGAGCATGGGTAGCAACGTGGATCATGTTGATCTGAGGGGAGTTGGTAAATGGAGAAGGTGTAGGATGAGTGGTATAATGACATGACAGGAAAAAACCTACTGGTGAGAAAATCCTTGTGAAGTGAGCTGGGCGCAATGACATTTAGGTGATGGTGTGACAGGGTCTCTGATGTGAACCATGTTAATTTCGAATCTTGGGGGTGGCTCTAAGAGTTGAGGGGGTGGAGGTCATGGTTATTGAGTAGGCAATGAGGGAAGGACTGTGGAAATGGGTGTTGGTGAAATGAGGTCCTCATCGAGAAGGTCATCATCGTCAAAGTTTTCTTCAGGAGGACACAACTGGATAAGGATGGTTTTCAAAGCCTTGCAGTTCTCCACATCGTGCCCTGGCACACGATGGTAGGCACAAATTTTAGTGTCATCAAACCCTTTTGGCTTGGGTTTGAGGGGGTCATAAGGTCTGAGCGGTGGTAATGTGATGACAGAAGTCTCAAGGAGGTTGGTTAAGATTTTGGCATAGGACCCTGCTAGTGGGTCGCAATGGGAAGTGAAAGTGGGTTTGGGCGTAGGTGCGGCTGATTGTTGAGGAATGGTCTTTGCAAGAGGGGGAGTGGGTCGAGCTATGGTTTTGGGTGCTAGAGTGGTCTTGGGTGTTGGTCATGTTTACTTGGGTAGGGGTATGGTAGATGAACTGGCAGGAGGGTGTATGGTTGTTTTGACTACCTTATTGGAGGGTAGCAGATTTTTTTCTTTGGGTTGCACCTTCTTGGGTAAAGGTGATATGGGTGTATGAGATCTAGAGGGAAAAGTGGATGGGGGAAGAGGGTGAGTTACCCAAGGGGATAATGGAGGTGCTGTGAAGGTAGATGACGTGGGTCGTGCAGGGGGTGTGAGGGATAAGAGACTGAAGTGTAGTGGGTAGTGAAGAAGTTGCTGAGGGTATTAGAGGTATGGGTGGTAAAGATGTTGTAGGTGTGGGTGTAAGTTGTGTCGGGTGCTTGGGTATGTTAGAGGTTTGTGAGGAAGGAATGGGCTGTTGTGTTTTTGGTTTATTGATGAGTGGAGGTTTCTTGACCGTGTTGGGAGGTTGAGGTCCTAAGATGGATGGAAAGGGTGTAGGTGATGAAGGTATGATTGGTGCAGCTTGGGTGTGAGTTCTATGGGTTTGGTTCTTTTGTTTGGGTGCCGGAGTAGGTTTGGTGTTGACTGTGGAGGATGTAGATAAATCTAGTTTGATAGGTGGATGAGTAAGGCTGGTGGTTGGGGTGACCCCTAAGGTAATAATAGGTTTAGTCGAGGAAGATGATGTAGGTGTGGGTTTGGATTTAGATGTATGTTGGGTTATGGGTAAGGGTGTGTGTTGAGCTATGATGGGTGTCATGGAAGAAGTTGTGATAGAGGTGGTTGTGCTCGGTTTGATTGGTCAAAATATTTTTGGGTAAATAGTGGAAGTATAAGCAAGTGACATCTGCATTTGTGTTGAGACAAGAAGAAGAAGGTACCCCCACAGTAAGGCTCTATCCACATAATCTAAGCGATCAACTAAACGTGAGAATGGCATGTCTGTAGGTGAGGTTGATGAGGACCTAATGGCAATTCCCGTAAAATGTGTCTTAGAGATGGGGAATTTGCTAGCTTCAGCTTCCATGGGTAAGAGAGCTGAAAGTAGGTCTATAGGATCTTGGGTAGCTAATGGAGAATGGTCACCTAGAGGCAAAGGTATCTCTACTAGATCCTTGATAGGTGGAGGAGAAAATGGGTGCTCCTCTATAGGTGGAGGAGATGATGGGTGCTCCTCTGTGGGTGGAGGAGATAAACAAGTATCCTCCATGGACTGAAGAAGTATTATGGGTGACAGTTCTCTAGGTGGAGAAGCCAAAGGTGAAATAGTCTCAATATTAACAGAAGGCTCCTCCATGGGTGAGGAAGGAGGTGAAAGGTGTTCCTCTGTGGGTGGAGGAATAGGTGAGGTGGGTTCCAATGGAGAAGGAGGACTTCGGGCTAGAATTTCCTCGATGGAAGGAATATGAGGTAATTGGGAAGCAATGGGTGCATCACTGAAAATAGCGTGGACCTCGAGGGTATGGCTATCATGAGTTGAGGTTTCTCCAGTTTGATCAGACGAAGGGGCATGATTAGGAAAGGGTTTCTTGAAGATGTGTAGGTTTTGATTGGCAGGTGTGTTAGGATTATCCATGGTTAACTCACCTTTCTCGAGCATTTCTTGGACAATATTTTTGAAAGTGATGCAATTGTTGTCACTATGACCCTTTACTCGATGATAGTTACAGAAGTCGTGTTCTTTATACCATGCAGGTGTGGGGCGAGCAGGGTCAAAACTAGTGTGTGGTTTTATAGGAGGAAGGGTGATGGCCCCAGCTTTCATGAGCTTTTCTAAGACAGAAGAATAAGGTTCCCCAATTGGGGTATATTTCCGTTGTTCCCATCTGAATTGAAAAGTCTGAATGGGTGAGAGATTAGATGAGGGGCTAGCCTGATTTGATGGATGAGCTGGGCCGGCTTTAAGTACCACTGCATTAGCGGTCCCCTTGGCCTTTGAATAATTATTCTATGGTTTTGAAGAAGAAGAGGTATCATTTGACTTGAATTTCGAGTTCTTATTGCGTAATTGGATTTTCTTCTCTTCAATGGCCCGAATCTCTAGCTTTCATGCCATGGTGAATGCTTCGTCAAAGGTTTGGAAGGTTTGGACCTGTAGGGTTGGTGAGATATGTCTAGCACAAGCCCATGTGAAGAGTTTGATGAGTTTGGTTTGCGGTAGTTGGAATGTGAGTTGATTGATTAGGCTACGCCAGTGAGCAACAAAATCTGTGATAGATTCATCGTCATACTGACGCGTGGAGTATAGGTCAGTCATGGTAACCTTCTTAACAATATTAATGGAGAAGTGATCCAAGAAGGCTTGGGCTACCTGATTAAATGAAAATATAGAGTGTCTAGGTAACCCACTATACCAATCTAACATGGGTCCAGTCAGAGACATGGGAAAGGTCCTCAGGAGCAAAGCATCATCATGGGCGATTAGGTAGCACCCATGTTTGAAAGACCACAAATGTTGTTGTGGGTCTTCTTTGCTATTGAAACGGTTGAATTTAGGCATTTCCCAATGCATGGGGTATGGAAGAATAGGAATGGATGGGTGGATAGGCTCATTACAAATCTCATCATAGGTGAGAGAGTTGTGAGCTAGAAACCGATGCTTCTAATGTCTGCATCTTGTCCATCATTAACTTGATTAGGTCATTGGTAGGTTGTGATGGATGGGTGCCTCCTATAGCATAAGAAGGTTGGTGTTGGGCATGTAACAAGGGTGACATTCTAGTATATGGTGCCACCGTATAGGTAGATTGAGAAGAAGGAAGTGAAATAGGGGGTACGTACCCAGAGTGAATAATAGATGAAACAGGAGAATGCTGATAGTACGTATATGAAGGTGGAAGGGTCATGGTGACCCTAGTGGTAATGGGGGCTAAAGATTGTGGAATAGAAAGGAAGACGTTTTGAAAAGGGGTAGGGGTCACTAATACTGGAGGTGGTAGTGTAGCTATGGGTATATGAGAGACAATAGGCACGGATGAGGTTGTATTCTAGGCAGTTGGCGAAGGTATAGTGGATGTGGCGGGTACAACGGATGTAGCAGATGTGATAGTCATAGCGGGTATAGGGCCTAGCTACAAAATGACTGGGGTAAGGTAGATGCGGGTAGCACAAAGCCAGACGGGGCTGACGCAGGAGTGGGGATGAGAGTCGGGGGGATAGATACGGGCATGTCATATATCAACTGACCTAAGGCATCTCGAGTGGATGAGTGGGAAAGGTAAAACTGCAAGGCGGCAGGATTTTGGTCAAGGAGTCATGTGAACTCCTCGTCTCCGGTAGTGATAGAGATAGGTTGGATAGATTCCATGGCGGGTGATAAAATGGAAGGTGGTGAAGGGCTAGGTGGGAGTGGTTGACAACTAGCATGGAATATGAGGGAACTTGCTGATGTATTGGGTACCATGTGAATAGGTACTAACATGGTAAGACTGCTTTCTGTAAGTGACACAGAAATACAACACAGGTAGGATAAATAGGTGGTAGTAGGTGGATTAGGAATCAAATGTCAGCTGGAAAATGACACAAACTAACCAATGCCAGTTAGGTTAAACCGATGCCAGTCACAGGTAACCATTGCTGGTTACTGTGGAAAGTGGACAGTTGGTCAAAAACAAGGTATAAGGCCAAATTTGCTAGGTATGCCAAATACTAATGAGATTTACTAGGTCAGTGGATATGATAAGAGTGATAGAGACTCTAAGTAGCTAAAGAAGTGGAATATGTGTCCTTTTGGGTAGGTTAACCAAAAGAACAGTGAACCAGACACTGGTTGGGTATAACCGATGATGGTCAGAGGGTAACTGACGATGGTCGCTGGACTGACACCGGTTACTATGAAATTGAAACAGTGATGAAGAAAATGTGGTTGTGAGTTAAAATTTGATGTGGAATCAAACCCAGAATTCTGGTAATGATGAGAATATGGTCTAGGCACACTCAGATGAATTTGGAATACACCAACTGTGATGAGGAGGGTGCAAGGGAGAAAAAAAATGAAGATGGAAAATCCTCTCACCTCAAAATGCAATCCAAGTAGAAACACTAAGAAAAATACGATCCTAAGAGTGCTTTTACTATTATGTTTGTTTAGCTTATGTTATTTAAGGACTGACTCATGAACTGTAAAATAGATTTTTTTGGTGAGGATGGCTTCCTACGAAGAAGGATATCTACAAGGAGAGGTTTCAGGTATGTTATGGTGGGGGCGGGCCATCCTCTGAGTGGGGTACTTGATAGAAGCAGCAAGTTGGGTGCCCACTATACTGTGATCATGTGATCACCTACAGCTTCTTTTGGGTGAGATGTTGTTTAATAATGTGTATATTTTCAATTTTTGTGAGGTTTGGTAAGACTCAGAGAAAGAGAAAGAGAAAGAAGTGTTTTTCTACGATTCATTTGTCAACCATCAGCTGGTCATGACTTCCATCGTATAGGTTGACCTCATTTAATGTGAGCTAATGTGGAAAAGTAGAATGAAATGAAATTAATTTTAAACCCAAATCAAAATATGGAATTTGATGACACAATAAGAGGAATAGGAGAGAGTATGATCTTTCACTAATGTGATACTAATGAAAGGGAAGAAGTGTTCATTTTAAGCACCAAAACACAATTGTTTTGAGACAATAGAAAGAAGAGAAGATTCCAAGGGAGAAATTTTAATGTGAGAACCTTTTAGAAAGGAAACAAACATACAATTTTTCACCTAGAAATGAAGAAAAATGCAAGGAACCCCGAATGGGTCCCACCGGGTGTGCCAAAATGTTTCACCTAGATTCTAGAGCATTTCTAAGAATGTTGACAAAACAAATAAAGGTAATGGGGTAGGAGGAATACCTGTTGAGATGATGGTTGATAAGTTGGTTGCACGTGTGACTCCTTGATCCATTTTAATTCCTTTTGGCTAGGAGGAACTACCTTAAATAGAAAGCAAGACCACCAGAAAGAGTTAAACAGTATATACAGTGGACTTCCTAGTGTATGCTAGATCCCAGAGGTGTGGTACTTCTTGGAAGGCTGTCAATCCACTATTTTAAATAGTTTAATGCGAGAAATAAAGTAAATGTTGTCTTATTGTAATCTATGCGATTTAGGCATCTCATATATAACACAATAAGAAAGATCTAATTTAACATGCTAAGTTAAAACAAGATCCAGGGGTCAAGTAAATGGTTCTGGGCTTCTACAGGTCTGGCAGAGGTCTAGAAAAGGTCACAGGCAATTATGGGTAACTCAAGAACAAGTAGGTAGGTTGTTGTTCTGAGCTGTATTGGTGGATACAGAGACCTGATGTCGGTCTATTAGGGGACCGGTGACAGTTAAGGGTGGTCGATGCCAGTCACTGACAAAATGACAGAGGGTCAAGAACAGAGTTCTGGAGGAGGTTTTTCAAGTTGATAAGGCGCTGAATGGGATATTTATGAGGTCTAGGTGGGATATCAGGCCAGTGGGTAGATCTAATGGGGTTTGAATAGGGCTAGGATGAGCTATGGGTTGGGTTGGAAAAATGGTGGCATGAGGCCAATGTACCGTGGGCTAACCGACACCAGTTAGGAAGAACCGATGCTGGTTATTGTGGGATACTGGGAATATCACAGAATGAGTTTTTGGGTCCTCTTTGCGGTTGCACAAAGGGGCTTGGTTGATCGGAATGAGGAATCATGTTGCTTAGATGGGGTTTTGCAAGGGTTTGATGGGGGTATGGAGGGAATGCTACCAAAGGAGATAGATAAGTTGTTGTGGGAGCAAATAACAATAGAGAAAGATGAAAATACTTGAACTAATGAAGTGAATGAGATGAGCAGAGGTTCTACTTACTCATAATTTGGGCCTGGATACCTGTGAATGAAGAATGGAGATGATGATGAGTGGTTGGATGCTGTGGAGTAATCACCCAGCATTGGGGGGCTCTTGCATGGGCTACCTGTGCTCTCCTTCTTGCTGGCCTGGATCAGCTCTATTCCAGAATGAGTGTTATATGGTTGCTAGATGATTGTTGAGTGACTGTTGGACATCTTTGCGAAAGAAAATGCTTGATCTCTTCCTTTGCATGTGTACCCATCTTCTCTAAAACTACCAACCTCAAGGATGAGGTTGCCCCAAGGAATTAAAGTTGACCAACAGCGGTTACGGTCTGACCGGCGTCGATTTAGGGGTAATTGACGTCGGTTAAGGTGGGATTCCCTAAGTTAACTAAAAATAGGAGATCATGGCTGTAATTTCTGCCAGATCTCTCTATTCCTCCAGACAAGAGTGGAAGTTACCGTTTGTGTTTGTGGGAATAAGGTTTTGGCATTGATTTTTAGGGTTTTGGTTAGGTCATAGTTAGTTATGGGAACATATTAAGAATAGGCTTAGGGTGAGGTGGCTAGGTGATGTGGAGGGATGGGTATTAGGTAATTAGGATAATTAAATAATAGCTATGATGAGGATAGAGATTAATTTAAGTTAAATGAATTAAATTAATATTAGTGTGGGGTGAAAGGGGCCATGGTTAGGTAAGTGTGTTTAAGTTGATTAATTAACAAGGGGATAAGGGGAGTGTGACCTGATTTTGGTGTCTACACCCATATTCAATCAAATTCGGTATCATTCCTTCTTCCACAAGCTAAGATAATATGGGGAGGCAGATCTAGAATTGCTACAGGTGCATTTACAGGCATTTATTACTTGTTGGTGGTGGTTTGAAGTTTGAATCAAATTTTCCCTCTCTTTCTCCCCTTCCTTTTCTACCATTATTCTATGAATTGTTGAATATTTCTCATTGTAAAATGTTGGACCCTCTTAGTTTGCTTGTGTTAGGTTGTGGAGCCTGTTTTCATGTGTGAAAGTGTTGAAGATTGTACACTAAGAGTATTGTACACTTTTTCATGTATCCTCGCCAGGGTTCAGGGCCAGGCCGGGTGCTAAGTGGGGGTTTAGGTATGGCAGCCCCTGGTAGTAGGGGTTCGGGGCGCAGCCCCCAAAAAAAAAATTGGGGCGTAATTTTTTTTTTTCCCTTGAAAAAATGCACCCGACATATCAGGAAACATGCTCTACTCATACGGGCAATATTTTTGACCCATAGGTTTTTGGGTTGGTTTTGGCCCATGTTTTTGATACCCACGGTATTTTAAAACTACTTAAGAAGTTGCCTACTTATATGGTTTTATGCATATGGTAGGGTATAATGAAAAACATTGCAGATGTGCTTTGAATTCGGTTGTGAATTCTATAGAGTTTGTTGAGCATAGCTCTAAATGGATTTGGGTATTGTATTGAGAGAGCAGTGGCTTGTAATAAAATTTGAGCAAGTGATTCTTGGTGGACGTAGCCCAAATTGGGTGAACCACGTTAAATACTATCTCTTTGTGTTGTGTTATTTTATTCTGTAATTTTATTTGAGATCTATAATAATTTCTGCATATTAGTTTCTACTGTTGCGATTCTTTGAGGGATTATTCCACATATTTTATCACTTATTTCCTAACAATTGGTATCAGAGCCTGGTTTGGTTTGCTAAAGTGTTGAATTACAGGGAAAGTTTTATCTTGAGTGGGAGCTATGGCAGATGATGGAAGATCTAGGGTTGATAAATTCAACGGGCAGAATTTCAGTCTTTGGAAGATGCAGATGGAAGATTACCTTTATCAGAAGGATCTTTATACTCCACTATCTGAGAAGGTGAACAAACCCTTGAGTATGACAGATGCAGAATGGGATTTGCTGGATAAGAAGGCACTTGGGACAATCCGGATGTGTCTTGCATCTTCGGTATTATTTAATGTTTCAAAGGAAAAGACTACAAAAGAACTAATGGATGCATTAGGGAAGTTGTATGAAAAACCCTCTGCCTCTAATAAGATATTTTTAATGAAAAATTTGTTTAATATGAAGATGTCTGAGAATGGTTCAGTAGCAGATCATCTAAATGATTTTAATATGGTTGTAAATATGCTAGCTTTGGTTACAATAGAATTTGATGAAGAAGTTAGGGCTTTATTAGTTCTGTGCTCTTTACCTGAGAGTTGGAATAGCTTGGTAATGGCAGTAAGCAACTCGGTTCCATCTAACTCAAAGTTGAAGTTTGAGGATGTTGTAGGGGTGATTCTAAGTGAGGAAATGCGAAGAAAAAGCTCTGGTGAATCTTCTACTTCAGGGAATGCTTTGACAGTGGAAACTAGAGGGAGACAAAAGAATAGAGGAAGCCGTGGAAAATCAAAGGACCAGGCAAGGTTAAAATCCAAAAGTAAGATAGTATGCTGGAACTGTGGAAAGTCTGGGCATGCAAAGAAGGACTGTTGGGAGCTTCGAGACAAGAAGAAAGAACAGGAAGAAAACAAGGAGGAAAATGTGGCAACAGGTAATTTATGTCAAGATGCTTTGATTTTTTCTTTGCACAATATTACTGAATCTTGGGTTTTAGATTCAGGGGATTCTTTCCATGCTTCTCCACATAGGAATTATTTTTTTGATTATGTTCAAGGAGATTTTGGGCATGTTTTTCTTGGTGATGATGAGCTTTGCAGCATAGTTGGAAAAGGTTTTGTTCTGTTCAGGTTAAGATGCAGAATGGGAATACTTGGCTATTAAAGGATGTCAGACATGTGCCTACATTAAGACGAAATTTGATATCGGCAGGGTAGTTGGGAAGTGATGGTTGTACTGTGATATTTACAGTGGACTCTTAGAAGGTTACCAAGGGTGCTCTTGTGGTGGCAAGAGGTAAGAAGGTTGGAACCTTGTATTTAACCACTTATAGCACTAATGTTTGTAATCTTGTGGCTTCAGAAGTAGATACAACATTGTGGCACTATAGGCTCGGTCATATGAGCCATAAGGGCATGGAGATCATAAAGAAGGATTTTCCTAGATATACAGAAACAGGTTTGGAGTTTTGTGAGGACTGCATATATGGGAAACAGAAGCGAGTAAGGTTTCTCAAGGTTGGACCTACAAAGAAAGAGAGTAAGTTAGAGCTGGTGCATTCTGATGTGTGGGGGCCAGCTCAGGTATCATCTCTTGGGGGTTCAAGTTATTATGTTACTTTTATTGATGATGCAACAAGGAAAGTTTGGGTTTATTGTATTAGAAACAAATCTGATGTATTTGACACTTTTGTTAAATGGAAAGCCTTGGTAGAGAATGAAACAGGTCTTAAGCTAAAATGTCTCAGGTCAGATAATGGAGGGGAGTATTGCAGCAATGAATTTGATGATTACTGTTCTAAGAATGGAATCCACAGGAAAAAGATGGTTCTAGGAACTCCACAGCAGAATGGGGTATCAGAAAGGATGAACAGAACAATAATGGAACGTGCTAGGAGCATGAGGTTACATGCAGGACTGCCTCTTTCTTTTTGGGCAGAAGCAGTGAGCACAACTGTGTACTTGATAAACAGAGGACCCTCAAGTGCCTTGGATGGAGGCATACCTGAGGAGGCTTGGTATGGTAAGAAAGTTGATTATTCATTTCTTAGAGTCTTTGGATGTGAGGTGTTTGTTCATATAGACAAGGATGATAGGACCAAGCTAGAGGCTAAATCAGAAAAATGTACTTTCATTGGTTATGGTGGTGATGACTTTGGATATAAATGTTGGAGTATTAAGGACAAGAAAATCATTCGATCTAGGGATGTGGTCTTTAATGAGAAAGTCATGTATAAGCAGTAGTTGCAGGAAAATAGGGAAGAATCCAAGAAAGAATATGCAGCGGTAGAGGATCTTCCGGATGGGAAAGTGACACATGAATTAGTTTAGGAACCCCCTCAATAGGAACCGTAAAATCCTATATTGAGGAGGTCTTCTAGGGTAAGAAGAGAACCTGAACATTTTTCTCCTTCTCTTTATTATTTATTACTCACTGATAGTGGAAAGCTAGAGAGATTTGATGAAGCAATGTAGGTAGATGCCAGGAATAAGTGGGAGCAAGCCATGGATGAGGAGTATCAGGCTCTCATGGAGAACCAGACATAGGATTTGGTGAAGCTACCTGAAGGAAAAAGAGAATTACAGAACAAGTGGGTGTTCAGAGTTAAAGAGGAAGAAGGAGGAAAGAAAAGATACAAGGCCCAGTTGGTGGTCAAGGGGTTTGCATAGGAAAAGGTATAGATTTTGATGAGATTTTTTCTCCTGTAAAAAAAATGACTTATATTAGAACTGTTCTAGGAATAGTTGCAGCAGAAGACTTGCACTTAGAACATCTTGATGTAAATACTGCATTTCTCCATGGTGATTTGGAGGAGGAACTATATATGTAGCAACCAAAGGGCTATGAGGTCAAAGGTAAAGAGGAGATGGTGTGTAAACTGAAGAAGAGCTTGTATGGCTTGAAACAAGATCCACGTCAATGGTATAAGAAATTTGATAGCTTCATGATGGAGCAATGTTATATTAGATTTAATTTTGACCATTGCATGTATACAAAGAAATTTGAGGATGACAGCTATATTATCCTGTGTTTGTATGTAGATGACATGTTGGTTGCAGCTAAAAACATGCAGGAAATAAAAGTACTCAAGAAGCTGCTAAGTGAATCCTTTACTATGAAGGATTTGGGTGTAGCCAAACAAATCCTTGGTATGAGGATATCTCGGGATAGGAAGTAACAGAAGTTAACTTTATCTCAGGAAGAGTACATTAAGAAGGTCTTGGAGAGGTTTAATATGCAGGATGTTAAATCAGTTGGAACTCCTTTGGCATGCCACTTCAAGTTATTAAAGGAACAGTGTCCTAAGATAGAGCAGGAGAGAAACCAGATGTCCAAGGTACCTTACTGATCAGTGGTTGGTAGTTTGATGTATGCCATGGTGTGCACTAGGCCTGATATTGCCCATGCAATGGGAGCGGTGAGTAGATTTATGAGTGATCTAGGTAGAGATCACTAGTAGGTAGTAAAGTGGATCTTTTGGTATTTGAGAGGGACCATGGAGACAATTTTGTGCTAAAGTGGATCAAACACAACTTTGTGTGGTTATGTAGATTCAGATATGGCTGGAGATGTAGACAACAGGAGGAGCACAACAGGTTATGTTTACACTATAGGTGGAACAATAGTAAGCTGGATTTCACGACTACAGAAGTTGGTGGCTTTGTTAACCACAGAGGCTGAGTATGTTACTTCCATAGAAGCAAGCAAGGAAATGATTTTGTTACAACAATTACTTGAGGAGTTGGGGCATAAGCAGGAGGAAGGAAAGTTGCATAGTGATAGTCAGAGTGCTCTACACCTAGCTAAGAACTCTGCTTTCCACTCTAGGACAAAGCATATACAGTTAAGGTACCATTTCATTAGTACAGCTTTGGAGGAAGAGAAGTTGAAGTTGGAGAAGATTAATACTAGTCAGAATCCTACAGACATGGTGACCAAGGTGGTCACAAGGGAAAAACTGGAGCTGTGTTTAGCTTTGGTTGGTATTCATAGAAACTAGTGAAGGGCTGAGAAGCTTGCTTAGAGGAAAACTAGTCTCCAAGTGGGAGATTGTTAGGTTGTGGAGCCTGTTTTCATGTGTGAAAGTGTTGAAGACTGTACACTAAGAGTACTATACACTTTTCATGTATCCTCACCGGGGTCCGGGGGCGGCAGACCCCGGTAGCAGGGGTTTGGGGGCGTAGCCCCCATATTTTTTTTTGGGAGTAAATTTTATTTTTTTTCCTAAAAAAAATGCACCCGACATATCAGGAAACGTTCTCTTCTCATATGGGCGAGATTTTTGGCCCATAGTTTTTGGGCTGGTTTTGGCCCATGGTTTTGATACCCACGGTATTGTAAAACTGCTTAAGCAGTTTCCTACTTATATGGTTTTATGCATATTGTAGGGTATAATGAAAAACATTGTAGATGTGCTTTGAATTCGACTATGAATTCTGTAGAGTTTGTTGAGCATAGCTCCAAACGGATCTGGGTATTGTATTGAGAGAGCGGTGGCTTGTAATAAAATATGAGCAAGTGATTCTTGGAGGACGTAGCCCAAATTGGGTGAACCACGTTAAATACTATCTCTTTGTGTTGTGTTATTTTATTTTGTAATTTTATTTGAGATCTATAATAATTCTACATATTAGTTTCTATTGTTGTGATTCTGTGAGGGATTATTCCACATATTTTATCACTTATTTCCTAACAACTTGGAGCATTGTTCATAGCATCGTTCCTTGAAAATTTTAAGTTGCAGGACTCAAATCTAATCCAATGCGTGTAGATCCTTTCCTCTCTCACCATTGTAATCAATTAGGCATCACTTGGAAGTAATAAAAGTCTTATTTTGTGTCTATTCTCTACCCCAGTTTGCAATTTTATTGCATATTTTTTCCTTCTTTTACATTTTTGATCTTTTGTGCATATTTTATATCTCTTACATGGTTTATGTTAGTTGTGCTCGATGAAAAAAAGTGAGTGAGTGTTGTTTCAGTCTATGAAACATTTTTTTCCCTCCCTATGCACATTTTCCCTTGTTTTCACTCATCTAAGAGTGTTCATCTCCCTCATTCTGGTGTTATCACCTCCCCTTAGCTTAGGTTCTCATTTTCATGCATCTCATTCTCACACTAGTCCCTTAGAATCATAGAGTAGTGATAGATAGTTGCATTTCCCTTCCTAGGAGTAGTTTTAGCAATAGAAATAGGTAGAGGAAGCTTGCCTTCTCCACTGGTTTCTATCTCAAGACACAAGGTCCCACAACTTGGAGACAGTCCCATGTTTTCTCAAAGCCCCATTTCATCTTGATCTGGGATAGCATGTAATTTTGAGCTCCAATAGTTTTTGGCGCACCCGGTGGGAGTAGTATTGAAAGTATTATATTTCATTATCACTAAGTCTTGGTGTGTGACTTAGTAATTTCCAATGTTTAAAGGCTTATTTCAACACATCTGGCGACTCCCAACATCCAGATTCACTGATTTCAGAAATTAGCACACCCTATTCATAAGAATAATATATACCAAATAGATCGCAATGGTTGAAGGATCCTTTGATCAACTCCAGTTGTTTCCAAGAAGAAGTAGCAAAAATGTCATGCGCACATCTCCATCTCATGCATAGAGTTCAATCTACTCCTCCTCTTGGAAGACCTTCCACACACTCTACCAAGGGTATTCAAGACCCTTTCTATCTATGGCATGTAGAGAAATATGCCCTTTTTAGTCTTCACTGCAGTGGTAGTTCCTTTGGCTCTTCCTACGTAACATGATATACCAGTGGCTGTACTCAAGAGTATACTATTTTTTACTAGTGAGAATTAAGTTACCCCTGTTAAGCACATTCAATATATTGTAAATGTTTGCTCTGTTCACCTAGTTATAGAAGATGATGTAGTTATAAGGCTACTTGTTTATTCACTTAAAGGACATAATCACTTCAATGGTATATAAATTTTAAGCACTTGCCTCTATCACTAACAAGGATAGACTTAGAACTGTGCTTTGTAATCATTTCGAGGATAAATTGGATAATATCTCCTTGTTAGAATAACTCACAATGATCAAGAGAGTTCCCAATGATCTCATGGCTGATTTCAACTTTAGATTTCAGAAGACATGGGACAAAATTCCAACTCTCTTAAGACTAAAGTCCCTCAAGGTGTTTTTATTTACTTATTAAGATCTTTGAATTCTGATATTGGTAGTGATGATACAGTTTATGGGTGTTGTGCAACTCCTTGATGCCTATCCCTATATCCATTAGGGTAAAAAAATTACCTTAATCCAAGTTGGAAAATTAGCCCCTAGACTACCCTATTCCCTTGTTTCCATAAATTGACCTCAAGCACCTCAACCTTCTTGTTGCTCCCATTCCTGAGATAAGTTCTCAACCTCATTGCCTCCACATCATATTCTCCCAACAAGTAAAAAGAGGATGAAGAAATGAAATCCTTGATTAGAAATTTTTCTAATAAAGTTATATCCTTAGAAAATCAAGTAGGCGCAAGCCTTTAGAAATAACTCTAATCAAGGATTTAACCAAAGCCATCAACCCTTTAGAAATCAATAACCAAATCATAGATATGGGAAGAACCAAAAAAATGATAGATGACATGCTAATGCACACCTTCCCATTCAAACAGTTTCCCCTGCAACCCCTTCCAAGACACCCAAGTGGAAAGCAAAAGCACTAGTTCCAGTATAGAATAACATGGTCCAAGAGATAGAATGGTGTTTTCCTTACAATTTTCCTCACAGTTAGTATAACTAAATGCAAATTCCTTTGCATGTAAGCCTATATGATTCAAAATGATTCAAGTTATGATCCTTCCACTAGCGCAAGTGAACCAAAAAATGAAGAAGTGTCAGAAGTTGTTCCTGAGACCAACCTTATGTTCTTTGGTGTTGAAGACTTTTACATAATGAACTAAGCTATGGAAAACTCAAATAGGCCATGCGTGTAGTTTTTTGACAACACAATGTCCAAGAAGAGAATGCTAGATTTAGGCGCGTGGTATTCTACATCTTCCATCTAGACTGATCCTCAAAAGTAAATATATGCAACTCTTCAGCCTAATAGTTATGATGCACATGTTCATACATGTAAGGTTCCACGCATCATTCCAGTAGAAGTGGTGCACACCCATCCTTTGGTAGGTCAAGCCTCTGTGCAAGCTAGGGCCCCTACCTCTACACCTGAACAATCAAGAAAAATTTTATTATGCCTCAAATGCACAAGTCCATGGGCCTTCCATTCAACATTTTGGACTAGATGAAGAAGACAAATGTGAATGTCACAATGTGGGACATGTTGGCCATTCCATCTCAGCGCGACCTATTACATGAAGCTCTAGTGCAACTCCCTCATGTTGATCCAGTTATCCAAAGACCTCAATGTTGTTGTCAACATTTGTCAAACAGAGGAGAAGTGGGTAAGCAAGGTTTTCAAAACCCCACCCTTTTATATGTCCTTAATAGTAGGTAAACACCTTATTCATAACTATATGATTGACTCGGGGGCTAGTACTTCTGGTATGACTAAGAAAATTTTTGATGTTCGAGATCTTAAGTATAGCCCTATGTCCAAAGGAGTCTTACAACTTGATGGCTCAATTTTCACAACCTTAGGAGTCATCAAGGATCTTGAGTTAACCCTTCATGCATTCCCAAGTCTAACCATAACTCAAGATGTTTCAATCATTGACTTACCTCATTTGTTTTCCATTTTCCTATCAAGATATTTCACTAGCCAAGGTGGGTGGCTACTTGTCTTCAAATTGGTCTCATATGTTACTAAGAAAAAGGTATGGTACCAGGTTTACCATACAAGTTGAGCTTATATCTTCCTATCATGTTAAATCATATGACCCTTCCCCTCTCCAATCTAATTGTCTCATCCAAGAAGGCTAAGAACACTTGATTCAGTTTCAAAAGAGAAACCTATTCCTACCTCCATACCTGATCTATTATTAGATGAATGGGATAAAGAGCACTATGAATTTGATCCCTATGATACAACTATTGAAACTGGTCTTGGTACTTATTACATCCTTGAAGAAGAAGCCATGTTTCCTACCCCACTCAAGTAAAATGATGATGCTTCTAGACTGTGGAAGATGTATTTTGATGGTTCTAGAAGTAGAAATGGCACAGGTGCAGGTGTTGTTCTCATTTCACTTAAGGATGAGAAGTTTTTATTCATGCACAGGCTACAATTTGTATGCTCCAATAATGTAGTAAAATATAAAGTGTTGGTGCATGGTCTTCTTATTGTTAAAATGAGATAGATCGATGCTTTTTAGATCTTTGGGGAGACTGAGTTGGTTATCCACCAAGTCACAAACAAGTGCGTACCAAAGAATAAGCTTTTGAAATCTTAGAAACACAGAGTTTGGGACCTCTTGGAGAGATATGAAGCTCTCAATTTGCGGGTGGTGCCAAGAAAATTAAATAAAGAAGTGGATTAGATGGCAACCCTTGGTTCACAGTTCTCACCTACTAAGGATTTTGTCCAAGGAAATGCACAGCACATCAAGATGGTGGTAAGGCCCTCCATTCCAAACAATGTAACCAACTAGCAAGTTTTTTACAATGATACGTAAATTTTTCATTTCATTCAGAATGAAGTTGAGTTCTCTTCAAACATGTAAGCTGACTTGCATGACAGCTATGGTGACCAAGTGATTCAACTAAAGACAAACAAATTTCCTAATGGGATGGTCACCTTAGAGCACATATTTTCAGCCCTGATGATGAGTTCAAGGGTGAAGAAAAATACAAGCACATTGTGTAAGAAGGTTACACTCTAGTCACTATTGTGTGCGACAAAGAGTTGTTTCTTGGAAAAGACTGCACACAAGATGAGAAGCAGGCCTTCATCTTTTTATGTCACAAATATAGTGACATATTTTCATGGGAGTATGAAGACCTGAAAGGATTTGATCCAAGTGTTTCTCAGCATTCCATTAACCTTGATCCTAGTATCAAGCCCTTCAGAAAAAAGAAAAGGCCCATCAATCCTAAGATAGAGCCCCTTATGAGGAAGGAGTTATCCAAACTCATTAAGGAAAAGATAATATTTTCCATCAAGTACTCTACTTGGATGGTGAATCTTTTTCCAGTGCGCAAAAAGAATGATGAAATTAGAATTTGTGTTGATTTCAGATATTTGAACAAGGAATCTTTGAAGGATCATTAGCCTTTTCCTTCTATGGAGTAGATTCTGCAGACTGTGTTTGGCGTGCAAATATTTTCCATGTTGGATGGGTACTCTAGCTTCAATCAGATCATGGTCAAGGAAGAGGATCAATTTAAAACAACATTTACAACCAAATGGGGAACATATGCCTATCAAAAAATGCCTTTTGGTTTGTCAAATGCAAGCAACATTTCAAAGAGCCATGGACATTGCCTTCAAAGGATATATCAATGAGTTCATCCTAGTTTACTTGGATGACATAACTGTCTTCTCAAAATAGAGCACAAATCACATGATGCATCTAGAGAAAGTCTTTGAGAGATGCAGAGAATTTGGGGTATCTCTTAACCCTAAGAAGTGCAACTTTTTTGTTGCACAAGGAAAACTTTTGGGCCATGTAGTCTCTAAGTATGGCTTTATCATTGATCCTGAACATTTTTTAGTTATCCTTTCTCTATCTTTTCCAGTGCACAAGAAGGCCTTGCAATCATTCCTAGGTAAAATCAACTTTGTTAGGAGATTCATTCCTAATTTTATAGGTTTGGTTAGGCCCATCACCCTCATGCTCAAGAAGGACACAGTCTTCAAGCAGATAGTAGAAGGAAAAGAAAGCTTCAAAAATATCAAGCAAGAAATTTCTTACACCCCAACACTCATCAATCCTGATTATTCAAAGGATTTCATCCTTTATGCTTATGGATTTGATGTTAGTGTTGTTGTTGTCTTGACTCGATAAAATGAACAAGGACTAATGTAGCCAGTGGATTTCTTCAGTCAAAAATTGAAGGATTATGAATTGAAATACATTCACATGGAAAAACATGTCTTCACCATCATGTGTACTCTTAAGAAATTCAAGAGTATGCTCACCACAAATCATGTTACAGTGCTAGTTTCACACTCTAGTGTGAGAGAATTCATCATGGGAGTAGAAATTAGTGAGAAAAGAGCAAGATGGGTGACCAAAATCATGGAGTATGATGTGACTATCAAAGCTACTATGTTGGTTATAGGAAATGTACTCTATAGACAGCTTGTTGAAGATATGCAAAATGAACAAGAGGCTTCATTGTTTCTTGATTAAGAGCCTTCATGCGATGAACCTAAGTAGAATGAAGATCCTATCGCATGCATCTAGATGGAGGACATGGTAACATTTCTCTCTTCTAGGGATACCCTCCTGGACTGAGTAAATCTAAGAGAAAATATCAGATGTTGCAATCTATTCCATATGCATTGATTGATGGCATTCTCTTCAAAATAAAAATTGATGGTGTGTTACTGAGGTGTATTGACGGTGCGCAGGTCAACAAAGTGTTAGCAAAATTTCACGATTGATTTTATGGTGGACACTTCTCTGCCAAAGTAAACATCAATGATATCATTAAAGGTAGGATACTTTTTCCTACCCTCTTTGCAGATGTGCACAAGTGGGTCATCAAATGCAAAGAATGCACTTTCTTTACAGGAAAGAAGAAATTAGCAGTGCTTCCCCTCCGACCAATCCAAGTGAATCAGCCTTTTGTGTAATGGGGTATTGACTTCATACGACTGATTAACCCACCTTTAAGCATTGGTCACAATTGGGTGTTGACAGCTACATACTACTTCACCAGATGGACAAAAATTGTCACACTCAAGGAATCAACTGAGTCAGTCATCCTTGACTTTCTTGAGGGCATTGTAATAAGGTTTGTTGTTCCTCAAACCATTATCTCTGATAATGCAAAATCCTTCCTTAAAACTAAATTTTTTGATTGGGATCTTAGTCTTGGAATCTATTTAAATACTTCTTCCAACTATTACCCTCAAGGTAATGACTTGGCAGAGTCTACTAATAAGAACCTCAAAATCATGATCAAATCATGAACAATGAATATCAACTAGAGGCAGTGGCATACAAAGGTCTCAATGCACACTCTAAGCAGCTAGAATCATGGTGACGAAGGAAATAGGTACTTCACCTTACAAACTTGTTTATGGTAAAGAAGTTAGGCTTCCTTTATCACTTGAGTTTCCTTCATTAGAGCTACTAGCCTAGCACCTGGAACTAGAAGGGCACAGACCAAAGGGAAATCAAAATGATAGAGTTGGTTGAACTTGAAGAATTAAGAAACTCTACCATGATCAAGTTAGAACAACATCAATGATCAACCAAGTAGTGGTTTGACAGAAAGGCTAGAGCTCAAACTTTCAAATTGGGTGATATGGTCTTAAAATGGGATGTTGATAGAGCTAAACCAGGTCACCATTCAAACTTTGATGCACTTTGGAGTGGCCCATATATCATAATATTATTTGTAAAGAGGCTAACTCTTTTGAGTTGTCTCAACTTGATGGAGATGCACTATCAATCTCAGTAGATGGGATTTATCTCAAACATTTCCATTATGTATTTTTCATCATTGTACATATTAGGGTAGCTTCAATGCCTCCAATTGTACTCTGTGCACATTGTTTTGTTTGTACATAGTTATTTCCTCTCATGTGCTCTTGTGCACGTGCTCTTTTGTTTCTTCTAGGATGTCAGGTTCCATATGCTCGCAAGTTCAAATAGTTTTATGTTCTAGTTCATAAACTTTCCAACAGTTTTGCATACATTCTTAAGTAGAGTTCAGATAATGTTCCAAGTGAATTCAAGGGTATTTTCTCTAGTTACAGATCAAAATTTCATGATTTTCAGGCTAGACTCCATGCCCAATGGATGCTTCTAAGGCTACTGATCTCTTCATCTAGCAGGAAGATGGCCCTGAAATTCACCATAACTATTTCCAAAATAACCCCCTGGTTATTTTGACAACTTACAGTTCCATTCTGGCTCTATGTTCAAATTTTTAGGTTGCATGCACTCCTTGGTTTCTTTCCTTGGCACATTTGCATGGCATAGTTCTTCACATGTTACCCTTCACACTTCCTTTTTATTCCTTTTTTTTGCCTTTCCTTCCTCCCTCTTCCTTCTGCATGCTTTTCCCTTATCCTTTATTCTTATATCTCTTTCCATTTCCCCTTTGCGCACTCCTTGTGCATCCACTTTCCTTCCCCAGTAGTTGTGCATCCATCTTACATGTGCCTACTAAACTGCATCATTACATTTTCTAAGTCCCTTACATGATTTCCATTTTGTTGCCTTCCTTCATGAGTTCCATGCATCCTAAGCCCTCGCATGCACTCATTCCCTTTCACATCTTTCCTTCACACACTTTGATTACACATTTTTATTTTATCCTTATCTTTGTGCTTCCCTTTCCTTGCACACACTTACATACCTTTTTAGATATGCACCTTTTCTTCCCACTCCTCACGCACCCCTCTTGTGCACACTCGACAAGACCTTCTACATTCTTCCCTTCATGCCTCCTGCTCTCATGCATGTGCAAAGCTATGCAACCTTCTACTCCATCATTGAGTCACGTGTTTCATTGTCAACTTCAATCAGATGAAGTATACAACACAACCTATCAAACATGTCAAGCTATGTTGAATCCTTGTGAAAATGAACACATGACATATGGCATAAAAGATAAAACAAATAGATAGTCAACCGAATCATTCAACCAATTAGGTCGTGACATTATCATGTGTGTTCATCTTGTATTACAGGTCTTCAAATCACCATAACTTCTATTAAAGATCATGGATTTGTGCACTCTTAGTCTTGTTGGAAAACTGTTGACATGGGATACACACTAGGATTTTCAAAATCATATTTTAGTGGGATTTGGTAGGTGGAAATAGGGAAACATGATTCAGCCATTAGTGCACACATCCAATCAAATCAACCACCCAAACGTAATCAGATCTTACCTCTTTCATTCTTCCACAAGCTAAGATGACATGGGGAGGATCTGACAGTGCTATAGGTGGATTTACAAGAATTTATTGCCTATTTTTGGTGGTTATAAGTTTGAATCCGACATTCCCTCTCTTTCTCCCCTTCCTTCTCTACCATTTTTCTATAAAAAATTTAACATTGCTCATTTTAAAAGGTTAGACCCTCTTGGTTTGCTAAGAGCATTGTTCAGAGCATTGTTCCTTGGCATTTTGAGTTACATGCCTCATATCTGGCTCTTGGCATGTGGATACTTTCCTCTTTCACCATTGTAATTGACTTTGCATCACTTGGAAGCAATAAAAGTCTTATTTTGTGACTATTTTCTACCCTAGTTTGCATTTTATTACATCTTCTTGCCTTTCTTTTACAATTGTTGGTTTGTTGTGCATATTTTATGTCTCTTTCAGGTTTTTTTTTCTGTTGTGCTCCATGAAAATGAGTGTGTGATGTTGTTTCAACTGTGGCATGTTTTTTCCCTCATTGTGCACATTTTCCCTTATTTTCACTCATCTGAAAGTTTTCATCCCCCTCTTTCTGGTGTGCTATCACCTCCCCTTAGCTTAGGTTCTCATTTTCATGCATCTCCTTCTCACCCTGGTCCCTTGGAATCATAGAGTAGTGATAGGTAGTTACATTTCCCTTCTTAGGAGTAGTTGTAGCAGTAGAAATATGTAGAGGAAGTCGGCCTTCTCCAGAGGTCTGTCTCAAGTGCAAGTCCCACAACTTGGAGACAGTCCCATGTTGCCTCAAAGCCCCAGTTCATCATGATCTGGGACGGGTGAAATTTTGAGCTCCAACAAAGTATAAATAAGTTTCAAATGCCTTGATTAGGGGGAGTTTGACCATGCAGGAGCCTCAAATCTACATATTGGGATTTGATGATTTGAAAGAAATGCATAAGGAAGATGTTGATTTTAAGGAGGCTTGTGAAGCTTATATGAATCCTCTCAGAAAATATAGAAGTCCTTGGAGGAATCTCATGATACAAGAGGGTATGTTGTTCAAGGGCAGTTAGATATGCATTCAAAAAATCTCCATGAGAGATAATTTGTTAAAGGAGAAACATAGTGGCAGTTTGGCAGGGCATTTTGGACAAAACAAGACACTAGCTCAAATGAATTCTCATTATTATTGTCCAAGTTTGCGTAATGAAGTTAAGAATTTTATAAAGAGGTGTTAATTTTGTCAACATGCCAAAGGAAGCAGTCAGAATTTAGGTTTATATCATCCATTGCCAATTCCCAACAGGCTATGGGATTTAATGAGTATGGAATTTGTACTTGGTCTACCAAGAACCCAAAAAGGACAAGATTCAATATTTGTGGTAGTTGATATATTCTCTAAGATGGCTCATTTTATTCCATGTAAGTGTGCTAATAATAGATGTTATATAGTTAACTGGAAGAATTAATCCTATTATTAACTACAACCATGTATGGCATTTATCAGCCACTCATTCCTAAAATTTCATTTACGTGTCGCGAAAGTCTCCATCTTGATGTGTGCTTCATACGCTATCTCCAAAAATAGCCTGTATCCATAAAACAACTAAATACAAACCAAATTGTTCTAGCACGTGTTTCCTTTCCTATTATTTTGCACCTTCAAATGCACCTTGTTCCTGCGTGCATATTCTTTGTGTGTCTTCTCCTTAGAACAATATTATGTATATTCAACATTTCCCCACACTAAAGTAAATTGTCATCCCGGTAATGGGAAATACTTCTAGTGTCCCCAACAATAAATAATAAGAATTGAAAGAATTAAAGAATCACTATACAAAAGAATGAATTTTTACTCTAAAGCTCCTTCTTCTTCAACTAGGAGAATTAGCTCTGGATATTCAAGTTTGATTTCTACCTCCAGTGTTTTCCAGTCATCTAGTGTTGTCCCTGTCTTTTCTGGAATGTCTGTGGCTATGGCATCTAGTTTGTCCTGAGTTATATTTTCCTTCTCATTATGTAGTACCCAGACAACATTGTCCATAGCAGACATCATTCCTTCCAGAAGATCCATCTTCTGCGTTATGAGCTTCCCAATCTCATCTATCCTCTCCTTATGTGGATCTTGGGCTGTTGCAAGGGATTTGTGCTTTTGTTTTACTAGTGCCAATCTTTCTGCGCACCCTAAAGTCTCATATTTCATTACTGTTAGAACTTCATTATCTTCAACTAGAGTTTTGGTCCTTATTATTGCATCTGGTGTTACACAGAATTTTAGAGCTTGGTCTGCTTTCTTTATTTCATCTTTCAAAGTTTGGAGCAATGCCTCATAAGTTGAAATTTTCCTAATCACAGAGGCCCTTGCTCTCTCTGCTTCTTGTTCAATATCTTTTGGTCCGAGAATTCTAAGTGGTCTGTCTTCTAACACCAAATCAACCAAAGTGCGCACATAATGCATAGCAGAAGGAAACTTTTAAGGTACCTTAGGTTCTAGATGAGGCCTTTCTTTGAAAATGTGATCACCAATCTCCTCCGTTATGCTAACGAAATCCTCATTCTTTCTCTGTTCTCGTTCCTTCTCTTCCTTTAGGTATGTTATCTCTGCAGTTTTATCCTTGTTGTCTACCATCAGCGCTCGAATGGTGGTAACCTTATCAACATTTCTCCATTCCACCTTAGCAGATACCTTGACTAAGGCATTGTTAACCTGCTCATTAGACATAAGAGTGGGCTTTATGGTCATGTGCTTGCTCTATGGTGCCTTCTTTACTCTTCTTCAGACACAGGACTCCTCGCACACATCAAAATCTGGTTCATCCATATGGGTCTGCATAGACCAGGATAGTTATTTTCTTGTGCATGTAGTGGACATCTAGATCCATCATATCCCACCCATATAACTCCTTAAGGCCCACAGTAATCTGAAACTGGGCACATATGATTTTTCTTATGTTCTCAGCATAGCCCAAACTAGGTGTAACATACTCTTCACTTATCTTTATCCTTGGCCCCTTAGGAACATGAGCGCCAAGGAATGGAGTTGGCCCTTCTCCTACGTGAGTCATAACAGGCACGTCAGTCTTCTCGTGCACAGTTTCTTCTACTTCTTTCTCCCCTTCTTCTTCATATCTCATTTCTTTGTCCTGGGGCTCCTCCACAACTTCTGGTTAAACTGGGGTTCCAGTTGCACTCACTTTGGACTCCTCCACCTCCTCGTTACGTTGTATCTTTCTTATTTTCTTTTTCTCTAGTGCTTCTTTCTAAGGGGAGATTCTCGAAGATCTTTGTACAGGTTTTGGAGTCCTAGTTCTTATGAATACCCTCTTAAATTGGCACTCGTAAGGGACTGCATCCATGTCCAAGTCCTCCTCTCCTTCTTGTGTTTGTCGTGGAATATATGTGCACTCACTTTCCACTCTATCTTTGGGATGCCTCTGGCCTCTATGGTCTAATCATCCACTATCTTCCTGGTCTTCTTCTTCCTCTATCTCTATGGTCGAGGTAGGATTTGGAGCTTCCACATTCTTAACTATGTTTTTGCCTTTAGGCAGCCCTGGTAACATGAACTCATTCTCCACATACTTTATATTCTCCAACCTAGGCTTAAGCTGAATATATATGAGCATGGATTCACTGTCCCCAATAGCCAAACTTATCGGCTTCATATTTATAACATCTGAAATGAGCCTCTCAATGTAGGCAAATCGACCTGGATATACATAAAATTTTCTTAGAGTATGCTAGTCACAATCTACCTTGTCAGCATTAAATCTCAACTGGCGCGCATCAGTAAACCTATGTACTGATGCTTGGAAATAGCACATTGTGAAGGCATATGGTAGTTTGCACTATGGACTCCATGTTGCATCCTTCATTATAAATCGCATGATGTAAAAGTGCTGATACACTACGAATTGTACTGCCTTACCCACTATTAAAGGTAAATCATTTTGAATGCATCATTCCTCCCCAAATGTCGTGTGCAGTCGATCATACCATAGTTTTAACCTTTGTTTGAATGGCTCACTAATTGTTCCTTCACACAAATACCTCTCAAATCTTTTCATGAGGGACTTCTTCTCTATAGGGTATTCCCAAATTTTGTTCTTTGGCCCATCGAGCACTCCAATTTCTACAAAGATAAGAGATAATAGAATAGCACTAAAACTTATATTCTCACTTGTGTGTTCTTCCTCAGTAATAGTTTATGCAATGTAGCCAGCTAAGTTGTAGGCCTCCTTTGATATTTTCTTCATGATATGTAGCCACATGGTATTTACCTGTGACCATCTCTATTGATCATTCAACTTAGTGAGTAGGTGTGTGGCTACCTGCACTATAGGATACTTCTTCAATTTGCATTTTTCCATTCCACAGTGAACCTTGGAGTATCCCAACTCCTTGGTGGTGGCTACAACAGATGTTTTATCAGTCAGATTAGTAATAATATCTATCCATGTGCCCTTCAATCCTATCAATGTAACAATCAGGGTTGTTGTGATCCTTACCCTCTGTCCAACAAAATAGAAAAAGTCCTCATGGACTCTTCTCATAATCCATTGGTATAAAGCTTCTGGTTTTCCAAAATATGGGAGTTCATACAGTTGATAAAACCCTACCTTCTTAAGAAAATTCTCCCCAGTGTTGCCATACACTGGTATGTCATCCACCGTGTGCTTGTTGGTCTTCTTATTTAGCAAAGCATCCAACTCTCCCTTGTTATCAGTGGTGCAGTGGTTGTAATCACTTACTTTACATATGCGGATGTGGAAATCCCAGTCCCGTCTGACTATCACTCCTTTTGGATACTGTATCTCTGAAAAAATTCTCTCAGGAGTAACTTTGACCTTAACTTCCACCTTTTTCTTCCCCTTCATATCTTCTGCAGGTGCATTCTTCAATGCCATTATAAAAATCCCTATGTTTGTCTTCTGTGTCAAGTAAGCTCAAACCCTAGCTCAAAACCGCATGCCCTATCTCCCTCTCAATGCTTATTTTGTGCTCAAACCCTTCACCAATGGGAACGCAAGCCACTTCCATGAAAAAATCTACTCTCCATGTCTGGTTTTGTAGCTATCCGCATCTCAACACGTTTCTCTTGAATCGGTCGCACTAAGCTTGCTCGAATACTTGTGATCACAAAGGTAAAAATGAACCCACATCACATCATTATATATATTTTTTAAAATTTATTACATTTATTACTCCACCTACCACCAATCCTCTCATTTATTTACCATTTTCCCAACTTCCTCGCGGCACACCTTTGCGCCCTAGATATAACCTTCTAGTGTAAATTCCTACCTTTTGGCTACAGACCTCCTAATATGCGCTTTCATTTGCTGAAGTACCTAGAATCTACAGCTTCCCCTGGTAGTTTCCACTACCGCAGCTTACCCTACGTTATACTATTTATTCATTTTATTTCCAACTATGGTCTTCTTTGGGACCAATTTCTTTCTAGCAGCTTCCTTCCATCTTTAAATAGCACCTGTAATAATATGTTCTTATGCGTACCCATTCTTTTGAATAACACATAATAACAACCCCACACCAATTGTATGTGCAGTCCTCTACACATAAAAACACTTCAATTTGTAATTAGCTTACAGCACACAAACACACTTATTACACAAAACACCAAACTAAATTGACAAAGCATAGCGACAAGGAAATACATTAAAATAAATACAGAAATAGAAATCTATACTAAATGGAAATATTACCTTATTACAAACACCAATAAGAATTATTTATAGTAGGGCTTTAGCCTATTCCTGTTGAAATAACTGGGTAACCGTATTCCATCAAGCACCTCTAGCTGATAAGTTCCTAACCCAAGTATGTGAGTGATAACATACGGTCCCAACCAATGCACCTTAAGTTTGCCTGGATGGTGTAGAAACTTGGAATCATAAAGGAGTACCATATGTCCAACCTCAAACTTCTTATCCCTGATGTGTCTGTCATGGCATGCCTTCTACCTGGCCTTTTCCTACTTCTGAATCCAATGTGTTATGGCATGCCTCTCATCCAACTATATTAACTTTTCAATTCTTTCTTCTAATGCATGTTCATCAGCTAGACCTCCAGTGCACGCAATACGTAATGATGGTAACATGAATTCCATTGGAAGAACTACTTCTGTGCCAAATACCAATTGAAAGGGGGTGGCCTTATTCAACCTCTTGTAGGTTGTTCTATACGCCCAAAGTACAACAGAAACTTTATCATCCCAATATTTCCTTCCAATATCACAATTTTTTGTTAAAATTTGGCTCAATATCTTGTTGAAGGCCTCAGAAATCCCATTTTCTTGAGGGTGATAAGGATTATTCTTGTGGTGCACAGCCATAAATTCATCCAACAATATCCTCATTATCTCATTCAAGAAATGTGTGCCCCCATCACTTGTCAAGCTCAGCAGACATCCATACCTAATGAGAATATTTTCCCATAAGAACCTTGTTTATGTAGCTATTGTACATTCCTTTATAGGTGGTGTTTCTGCCCACCTTGTAAGATAATCTATGTAAGTGATGATGTAGTGTGATCTGGATCTATGCACGGCTGGGGAAATAGGGCCCACAAAGTCTATGGCCCATTTTTCAAATGGTTCTGCACTAGTAATAGGCCTCAAATGTATTTCATCTATTTTCCTAGGTTTGTTAAGTCGCTGAAAGTGATCACATGCCTTACAATACTCTTTACAATCTTTTTACAGTATCTCCCACCATAATCCAGTGAGTAGAATCTTATGCGCGGTGGCATCACTTACATAGTGCACACCTATAATACCACCATGAGCCTCTTCCATGATATATGTGTGCTCATGTTCTAGTACACATCGGCGTAATACTTCATCTCGGCCTAGTTTGTATAAGTCACCACTGATTAACATGAAGGGTGCCACATGAATTGCAAGTTTTTTCTTCTCTAAGGCTTTCATTCCTTCTGGCGTCATACCTGTGTGTAAAAAGACAGCAATATCCTCTAATTCTAAAGGTGCGTTATATAATATGTATAACTGTGCATCTGGCATAATATATTCAATTGTCTGCACATATTCTCTTAATTAAATTCTTGATAAGTGGTCTGGGCCAGAATTACTTTTACCTAGTTTTACCACGATTGTAAAGTCAAAATCTTGGAATAAGAGCACCCATTGACATATGCGCCCCTGTAAAATGGGCTTATTTACCAAGTATTTTAACACCATGTGATATGTATAAAATATAAAGGGTGTAACTAACAAGTATTGTCTAGATTTATGCATGGCGTAGATCATTTATAAGGCCTCGTGCTCTATAGTTATATAATTTTGTTCCGCAGGAGTCAACTTTCTACTAGAAAATCAAATAGGATGATCTATAATACCTTCTCTAGGTTGAGCTAACATTGCACCAATGGTTATGCCAGATGCATCCACATGTACGTGAAATGGTTGGTTCCATGAGGGAAAACATAGAATAGGCATTGTAGTAAGTCTCACCTTTAATGCCTCAAATGTGCGTTGTTGCGGTTCTCCCCCAATAAAATGTTCCTTTTCCTTTAAATAACTCCTCCAGGGGCATGGCAATCTTTGCATATCCTTTGATAAATTTTCTGTAATACCCTATGTGGCCCAAGAATCTGCACACCTCACTATGAATGGTAGGTTCCTTTAGGCCTATAATAACTGCAACCTTGGCTAGATCTACTAAGAAACCTTCCTTGTAGATGATATTCCCTAATAGAGTTCCAAAAGGTGTAGCAAACACACACTTCTTAATGTTTAAAGATATGTTTAATTGTCTACATATTTCAAACATTAAGTGCAAATTGTCACAATGATCCTTAACAAGCCCATATACCGTCTAATCATCCAAGTAAACCTACAAGAATTTGTGAATAAAATTCTAGAATGCTTGAACAACTATACGTGAAAATACAGTAGGCGCATTCTTCAAACCAAAGGGCATCACTGTATAAGCAAATATTCTGCATTAAGTAAATGAAATTCATTTTCTCTTTATCCTCCTATGTAATTCTAACCTGGTGATACCCTGATAATCCATCTATGAAAGAGTAAACTTCACACCCTGTAACACCTTCTAATATTTCCTCGGTGAAAGGCGTGGGAAAAGGATCAATCATACATGCAACATTCAGCTCCATGTAATCCACACAAATCCTAATCTGACCATCTTTATTTATACTAATTACCATGGGGCTAACCCACTCTAATTCTTTTAGGGGCTTGATGATGCCATATTTCAACATTTTGTAAATTTCTTCTTTAAATTTTACACGTAGGTTCGGGTTCATTCTGTAAGGTATATTCCTGACCGGGCACACTCCTTACTTTATCTTAATCTTCATCTCACCTGATGACTCATATACCCCCTTTAACTCATGGTAGCCCCTAGGGAATAAGTCCTGGAAATCACGTAGTAACTCAATTATCTTTGCTACTTCATAATCATACCAATGATCTCCAATTATGGCCTCCTTAGGTTCAGCATCCGTGTCAATGTTCACTTTCTTAGTCTTTATAGGTTCATGATTGGTGCACATGTTTTTATCCACACTATCTAAAACCTCACGTGTACCTTCTGAATGAGCTATGTCTAAATCTTCTACTTCCTCATCATCCACTGTGTAGACCATCTTTCCTTTCTCCTTCTCAAAGCAAGAACACGTAAATAGATCGGCATTTGTATCATCTACTTCATCAAAATGTGCTCCTTATTCTTCTTCACCAAATAAATCCCGAATCATTTCTTAAGCCTTAGAATTGTCTCCCATATTCAAGCACTCCATAACCCGTAATGCCTCTCTTACAAGAGGTTTAGTAGAGAAGTACTCAAAATTCTAGGTCATTCCTAAAATCAAGTTATGTCAATTTCCATTCTCCCTATGCATTTCTGCATAAACATATCAAGTGTGAGTGCAGCATTGCAAAGTGGAATAAAGTTTATGCACCCAAAGTGAAGGTGGTAAAGCTTCCTTTTCCATTTTCCAGAGTCTCTCACACTACTGAGCGTGGTGTTGAACATGTTGATTACCATGATATATGCATATTTCAGTAGGTGCATTGCTCCTGAGAAACTAGGTTGCTAGAGCAATTCTTACTTCGTTCCATTCTATGAGATTATCCCTGTGAACCATCAATCATTGTGATGTCATCCCGCGCAGGGTATATACTAATTTATTTCTTCTCTCCACTTGATCCGTCCACTACTCTTCCATGGTGTGCAAGAATACCGTAGGATCTCCTTCTCTAGTATACCAGGGTACAGATTTGTTACCTATCCTCCTAATACAACAAATTTTTCTCCTCCACGTAAATGTGCTTCTTACTTTGCACCCAACCATCTCATAGGTGTCATGTGCCCAATTATCATAAGCAATACATGTAGTATCAATAATAGACTGTGCATCTTCCCACTGGAGGATTCCTTCTTTATATGGCTCAAGTACTTCTAGATTCTGAATGGTGCGTACATAAATTATGTTCAGGTCTTCCTCACTCAATGGTTCAACATAAGGTGTAGACTTCCCATCTCTCAAAGGCATAATAACTTGCATAACACCAAGTGTGCCCAAGTAGAGCTGGGAATTTGTCTGCTTCTACAAGTGCTAAGACATCAAAGTCCCTAATGAACTTGGCTCCTTGTATAGTAATGGATGCATCCTTTAAAACACCAATTGGAGTGACCCTAGTTTGATTAGCCATAAATAGTACATTAGAGGATGGTTTTCATAGAGCTCTATCCATCTGTACCCATGCATCTAAAGTAAGCACATTCACTTCCACGTCTGTGTCAATCAATATATTTCTCAAAAGCCATCCATCCACAATAGCATTCGGAGTTATTTCCTTTTCATAATCCAAGCTATGAGGGGGAAGATTAGCATGCAGGATCTATCGTCCATTCTCAATACTTGCACAAGGAGTTTTCCCCTTTAGCCAATTCCCTAGTAATGGAATAATATTCTCCTAGCACAACATCTTGCATACCTCTTTCAAATCATCAATATCCAACTAGACTGTCTCTATTTGCTTCTTTTGATCCAACTTCCTTGACTATTCCTTTAAACATTATATTTCACCCCTGAATATTTTTTAGTACCTCCATGGTCTCTTGATAAACCTCCTTATGATGTGTAGCATAATGGATATCTTACATGTAAAACCTCCTCCTTATTAATGGTCATCTTCTACTATAATGTCTCTCTGGCGTGTGCAACTTAAACATGTGTAGTGATCTTCATAGGTACTACCTCAGGTTTCGGTGCTAACATTGGCATCCACTTATTCTCTAAGGTGCGTTGTATCTTAAGCATCCCTGCACCCTTGTTTTCCTATTTATGTTGTTTGCTAAGATGCTCATATAAGTCCAAGATTTCCTCATAGTTATGATTCTTCCAACAAAAAGAACAAGTAATATTTCTGAGGACATTCATGCCTGTAGTGGTCAAGAGATCTACATGTAAAACATGTTCCACAAGGAAAACTCACCTCATCGACCACCATGGCCTTGACCCCCAAATCCACCACAGTATCCTTGACCTCTGCCACAACCTCCTTCAAAACTCCCTTCATTCCGATCATAGCGCGCTTGAGTGTGATCACGGTCATGGTGCTCACTTTTACCTTTATATTTATCTGATACTCCTATCTGTCACACACCAATATCTATGGCATCATGGATCTGACCATTCAACCTGCAGTCTTCTGTATTATGATTTGTGGACCGAAAAATCTTATAATAGCAAGATGCATTCTTTCTTATCGTGCGTTGTAATAATGGGTAGTGGCTTGCATCATGGTCTAAATGACATATCTCGCAGTCTAGAAACAATGAACGTATTGACCTGTAAGGACAACTATCTTTAGTGTTCCCTTCCACTTCACAATATGTACACCAAATCCTAGTGTGTGTCTCATGTGTTGAATTTGCCGATAGTTTCTCCAACTACTTTGTAATAGCTACAATCTGTGCTTCTAGGAATGGGCTCACTCTAGTGTCTATACTTCTGACCACCTCAGCATGTAATATTACTTCAAGTGCTTCGTGTGGGTCCGTATATGTCTTATGTGACAGTGCCCTCCTAAATGGTGTGATCAAACCCCCAACGAACCACTATGCATGTTGGCTTGTATGAATATCATACGAAATCTTAAACAAAAGTTTTTTGAAATGGACATCATATTCTCAAACACTCTTAGTAGTGCCCTACTTAATATCCTTGAGTTCTCTTATACTCTTATGCTTGAACTCGGGGATATGAAACTTCTTAAGAAAAGCTTCTCGTAATGTTCCATAATCTATGCAAGTATGATCAGGGTTAAACTTCATGTACCAACTGTGAGTACATCCCTGCAATGTACTTGCAAATTGACTTGCCTTGCACTCAAAATCCATGATTCCTTTTTCACACACAGTATCTCACACATGTGCATGTGCTCAGCAGCATATTTTATTCTTTTATTCCCCTATACTCTAGAAGATGAAGTGACATCTCCATGTAAATATTATGGGGTTAGTGAGGAACATGCCCACCTGATCCAGAACCTCTTGTGTTACCTCTGCCTCTAGGCCCACCAGATCCACTAGAACTAGAGCCACATATGCCCCTTGATCCTCCTCCTGTAGATAGAAGTGGACTAGTAGATGTATTGCCTTGTGTCCCAATAGTGGTACTAAACGTAACTCCTATAATCTGTGAGGTTGTACTACTCCTAGAAGTGAGTCCAAAATTCTACACGCTTGAGTTCTGTGTTGATGATGCACCTAAAAAGGTACCTCTAAATAAAAAAGAAGACATTTACTTGGCCATAGATGCAGTTTCTACTTGATTTACTCTTTTTCTACTACTCCCCAAACTAGATTGTTGACTACTTGTTGTACTAGATACTAGAAAACTAAGTGCAAGGGCTAGGTTGCCAGGTAGATTCAAATGTATTCCCGTGGCCCATGCTGTCTATGTTAGTGCACTCCCATATGAGGTCGAGGAGGGTTCCCTATCATGCTTTCCCAAATGGAGGAGTTCTAGATGCTCTGGCTCCACATCTTCTACATGAGCTCAAAATCCTTCACAACTCATCTCTCTCCTCAACACCATCCATTCTGCAATATCATGCTCCTTCTCTATCTCCCTCTCACACACCTCATTGTACTTAAGCCACCTTGCTTATCTTTTCCTCTCTGTTGCGAGGTTTGTCATCCTTCACCAAACTTGCTCCTTACCCCACGCATGGTAAGGTTTAGCTAGCCATCGGCTTTTCTTCCAAGTTCAAGGTTACCATTAATATTTTAATTGCCAGTGGAATGCCTTACAGATAATTTCCCCTGGGATAACATAAAAAATGGAACTCAGCAACCTCCGAGCATGAGTAAGTGGAAATTGAGTACTCTAAAATATAACTATTCATAACACCACGGAACCAATTGTCCACAATGTGCGTCCAAATCAGATCAGCATCATAGAGGGACTAGAATTCTTCCTACATCTAGACAAGTGTGTGATACCTCCAATTCCTTTTTGATGCATAAGCAACCAGCCACTCGTACAACTCTACCGCAAAGATAGCAAATAAGCTCTCATACAAACAGTCATACAAATTCTACTCCACCCATGTGTGTGCATCAAACTCAGATCTAATGTTGAACCTCTGAGTGTACTCTTATTTTAGATCTTTTATCCACTCCCCAACACTTGTTAAGGTTAATAGGTATGTATTCATCATGAAACATCCTAAAAATAGCTGAAAAGAGGTTCCGACAATGAAACCAATGATGCAACCTAGAATCTACTGTGAATAACCCAGACATGTTGGCACATCACCCAGTCTGAGCTGAGCACTCACCCAAAGTGTGCAAACGTACTAGGCCCCTATTTAGAGTTTCTTGTGAAAAATGTTAGTGTGATGAAGATTAGACATATTCATATCCATAATTAAAGATAAACATTCCACAGTGCATAATCCAGATCTAGATCTTAGAGAATCATGAATTAAAAAATAACTATAATAAGGTTAACCATGCATGAAATAGTTTCAATTATGTTTAACACCATTATCTAACCAATATTATCCATTACATTAAACACTATAAAACTCAGAAGCTTCTTACATTATAAAGTATCACCATAAGTCACGTGCATCAGATCTAGCAGCATAACTCTACAATAAATTAGTCTCTAGTCTCTCCCTAAATTACATAGTTCAATACATACTTATAGAGGTTTGGGATTTCCCTTCACCACTTACATACTTCTCAAAATAGGTCACATGTTGATAATAGCCATGCGCCTTTACAATAACATGCACACATGCAAGTGCGCTAATAATAGATGTCTTATAGTTAACTAGAAGAAGTAATCCTATTATTAACTACAATCATGCATGGCACTTATCAGCCACTCATTCCCAAAATATCATTTTCATGTCGCACAATTCTCCATCCCGATGTGTGCTTCGCACGCTATCTCCAAAAACTGCCTATATACATAAAAACGGCTAAGTCCGAACCAAATTGTTCTAGCACGCGTTTCCTTTCCTGTTATTCCACACCTTCAAATTTTCCTTATTCTTGCATGAATATTATTTATGTTTCTTCTCCTTAGAATAATATTATTTCTACTCAACATGTGTTGTGGAAAAAATTTTGTAGTGTTAATTTGCCTTTTTGGTGATTTTTTATTAGATATGCTAGTGGTTTCCTATACGAGGCCGCAAACTGGAGGAGTGACAGTCATTATAACATGATTTTTTCCCTTGGATGCAAAAAAATAGAGATGGAGGAGGCCAATACAAGGTTAATAAAATGTGTTTCAATATTTGAAACCCGAAATTGAGGTTTTTATAGCCAATTCTGTGTTTTTTGGGCTCTAACTAGGGCATCGGTGTAAATCAAGTTCTACATCACCAAATTTGATGAAATTTCATATTCCTAATGGGATTTTGATCTAGATGAGGTATGCCAAAATTCATAACCATATCACATGTTTGGAGTCTCCATGCACAAGGTTATTAAGATGGATCATGTATAGTACCAAAACTTGACAAATTTAAGCCAAAGTAAGGTGAGTTGGATTTTTTAGGTATTCAAATTTAATAGGAGGGATGATCTGATGTTTTAGAAGGTGTTTGAAATGGTTTGGATGTGTAACTCAATTTTTTTGTCCTTAGTATTCAAGACAGTCCCCTTTTCCCTAACCTTAATTTGACTGTTCTAGGACTAAATACACCTAATCCGTACAAAGAAACCCTGGCCCATTTTTCCATATGTTAAATTTTGCCAAAAGAGGTACTCACAATGCATGATATAATTCCATGATCACCTCCCAATGAAAATTTATAAATTGAAAGATTTTGTAGATTTTTGGATGCTCCAAGATACTCCGAATGGAAGATAGATCAAGCTACGAGCATGAGGATGATTGATTTGACATTATGTGGGTAACATAACAATATGAATGAATGATTGATTCACCAATAAAATTAGTAGAATAACAATATAAACTCTCAAGTTTGTTGTTTGATGATTTTTGAAGGAAATACCATTTATTTATAGCTGAGGAGGGTGGATCCACAAGATAAGTTTATATTGAGTTGATTTGGAGATAACTAAACATGACTGATTTATTTAGTTGAGTTTCTAGATTGATTGAAGAGTCAAAATATTGTTCTATATTTACATGGATGGGTCATTGTTTTGTTGAAAAGGGGTTGCACATGTTTATGGACTTTTAATTTCATATCCTTTATTTTATTCACCTAAAAAGTGTCATGACTAGATTGATTTTTTAAGAATGTGAATTTATTTTGGATTGCCATAACTTGGGAGATATCTTTAGTTAACTCCAATGCATGATTTGAGTTAATTTTAAACACATCCTATCTTATTATAATAGTTATTTTTAGCTTTATTAATGACTTTAGTCAACTTGAGTTGAGGAAATGCATAGGATATGAGAATATTTAATTTATTTAAATATGAAAGTGGATAAATGTGTATATTATTTAATTAATTTGATATTAAATTAGCTAATAAAATTATCTAAGGGGGTGATAAGGTTCAAATATAATTAATTAAATTAATTCTAGAGAGGGAAAATGGGTTAATAATGGGATCTTGAACATTTATAATGCATAGTGGTTATTTTGGGGTGTATACATTTTACCCTCTTTAAAGTTTTAGTATGGAGTAATAACACTTTAAAGATAGTAGACACTTGTAAAATGGTGAACAAATGATGAAGAAGTCTTTTAGACTGCCTAATTTTCCTTGGTGAAGCATTTGAATGCCCCAACAAGTTTGGATTAATTCTAAGGGAGTGCCCCCTCAAGTGGGTGGGTGATGCATGACAAAGTGATGGAAAGTTTCTTGATAGGAGAGAGAGAGAGAGAGAAGATGAGAGTAGAAGTCATGAAAAAGTAATTAAAGAAATGTGAGAAAGTTTTTTAATTAGGTCGCGGAGGCCAAAATGGAGGAATTAGTGTTAAGAGAAAGGTATAAATAGAAGGGTGGGAGGGGTTTCAAATATTATAGTTCATATTTGATACTATAGAGTTTATTTTCCCCTTCAGTGAGATTTTTTCTCTGTTTGGAGAGAAATGGCTCTTCATTCTCAATGTAGGCATCATATGGATCACATCTAAGAGTTTGAATGGGTAACAGATCTTGAGGACGACATGGTATGTAGCTCAAAATATTATCCTTTGAATGTACATTTATTACTTTTTAGGCCTAGGAGAAAATTAAAAAATAACGCTACATGCATGTAACTAGGCATGCCAGCGTGACCCAATGATGTGCGCTATCATAGTAGTATATGTGCTAGTGTATATATAGGCACATAAGCATGAAGTGATAAATGTACTAGCATGTTGAATACATTAGCGTAGAAGTAGGTGAGCATAATAGGTGTAGCACTAGTGTACATTGCTAGCATAGATGTATACATGCTAGCATAGATGCACTAGCGTATAAGTATACACACTAACATAAGCGTAGGCATGCTAGCATAGTTAAGAAGATGTAGAAGAAATTTAGAGGGCATTGAAATTGAAGAAATGATCTTAGATTGAGGATATAATAGTGTTGTTTTGTGTATTTTTAAGAGATATTATATGTGTTAGATGTGTGGGATCATCATGGATGATTGTGGTCCTTTGAGAGATGTATGACATGGAGAGAGAGGAGATGATTATGCACATTATTAGAGGTGATAGGCCTGTCGTATATTGCTCAACTTCAAGACATGAGAGTTAAATCACTATTTACTGACTGCACTATCCGAGTGATAGACATAGTGAGATAAACTTTTAGGTTACCGAGAGGGATATGACAGTGAAAGTAGAGGACATGTATATAGATTTTAGGAGTTCTGATACAAGGTAGACTTGTACAATGGGATGTTAGTGCAGCATAGATCCAAGTCACACATATGGTCACTATTTGAGATTGGAGGACATTCACATGGAGGGCATATTTTTTCACTTATATGAGTGCATGGAGGATGTTACAATGGCTCAATTACCGATATACCTGATGCTCTTATCAGTGGATAATTTTTTCCTGATAATAATGGTATTCATTTCCATCTTGGATTGATTGGCATAGTGTTAGATTTGATGGAGTATGTGACAATTTTTTCATGGGAGCCTTGCATTCTAGCTCACTTATATAGATAGATGTGGGTAAATGAAATTTTTGATAGACTCATATCTATAGTTACGCATGATTACATGGAATCGTATATGCATTATAGATGGATGGCAGATGACACAAAGTTAGTCACAGTGGAGGTGGACCACTTCATGATTGGGATCTGTACACACATTATGGAGAGATACAGATGGGATAGGGTCACCATTGATCTAGGATAGGGTCATGTGACATCTTGGACCGATCCAAGGTATACCATGAGGATATCAGTGGTATGCATGAGTGGCACGAGAGACAGTTGATTTTAGGGTCTGTATCAGATAGAGGGTTGAAAGGGTTGATGTAAAACAAAACCAATGATACACAGTAAGATCCTATGTACACCAAAGCTAGTCATCCATGACTCAATGTATGATTACAACATACTTGTAATTGGTATAAATAATGAAGGCACACATTTTGTATACATGATGCCTTTGATGGAACTTTGATGCACATATATATAGATAATTAGATGTAAACATCATATTATGAACATTGTACTAATGATGTTAACAATTTTTTACGTTTATGATTATTTTTTCATGATTGACATGATGGTACACATAGTATAGATGATGATTTTTTATTGTGATTTAATGTGGATATATGAAGGTGATGACATGCCCGTAGCTTAGCTTCCATTCAAATTGTGTATTTTAGAGAAAAATATATATTATTGCACAATAGAGTTAGCACCATGATTATTGAGAAACCATGATGACAAACCCACATGCACGTAAGAGTAAAACAAACCCAATATAAACAATAATCGATATACACCATGGCTATGAATAAACCAAGATGATAACAAAATACTTGCATACTTGTCCAATAATGAAGACAAAACATGCAAAACAAACCCAATATACAATAAATGATATACACATTAGCTATGAATAAACCAAGATGATAAAAAAATACCTATAATTGGTCTAATAGAAAAGTAAAAACTACATGAAAAAAAAACCAATATACATATTAAAATGAAAGATACACTAAAGTTATATATAAACTAAGATGCTAAAAAAATTACTTGCAATTGGTTAATAATAGCAACAATACAACACTACTCTAAATAAAGACATCTAACTATGCCCCTATTGTGTTCCACAATGAGGATTAAGCAAATTTGAATTCCTCCAAGAAAGGATACATGCAAGGGGATTGGATCAAACTGAAGAGAGGAGTCAAGCAACTCCTAATGACACTCTTGTTAGATCCACGTTGAAGAATGATACGAGATTTAATGGGTCAATTTTCGAAGAAATGATACATGTGAGGAAGAACATGAGAGCTGAGATTACCCCAAGCCATAATACATGTGAGGGTTTTATGATTGGTGTGATAATCGTAGGAGATTTTGAAACGATCACTAAAACATTACTTGAAAAATTTTATATCGTTGGGTTGTGTTGATAGTTGCTAAGATTTTTTGAAACATTTTTTTATAATGTTTTTGGATTTTGATTTTTTTTTGTAAATTTTGATTTTGAATTCTGAATATTTTTGGAATTTTCAATGTTTCAATTATTTTGAATTTTGAATGTTTTTATTTTTAACTCGCTAAAGAGTGTACCGTCATGAACTCATGTTCAAATAATTTTAAATATTTCATTCCATTGGTAGAATGGATTGTAGATGATAGAGTGATGATACATGCAACTCCATTATTGACTCCACACAACTAGTAAGATGCAAGGGCTCACCACTGAAATCCAAGAAGGACGTAAGACAAATGAGATAGTGACGTGCAAATGAATATGATGGATGCAAAGACACAAGGTTAACAATGGTCCATGTGGGAAAATGTGACTCATCTCCAATCAAGATTATATGACAGATTCCAAGATGATTTCATGTTTATAGGTAGTGACTAGAATTAGACATACAGGTGTCCTACTTTTAGAAAGATTTGGTTGAAGGGATGGTTGTCTTTCTTAACATGAGATACTAAATTGATTCTTTGAATTTCTTATGATTAAGTACTTTTGACTCATTTTTGTGAAGGATTTTCTTTTTTTTTTTTTTAAATGAATCCCTACATTTTACCTCATACCACTATTAAGAAGGGTTCAACACCAAAGACAAGACGTAGGTGCGTAAGGGTAGATTTCTCTTTGCCCAGTCTCATGCTACCAGTAAGAATTATGGGCTCAACACCAAAGACTGTGAAGGAAAAAGGTGTAATAATTTTTATTTTTTTGATTGATTTTTCCTTGTTTGTGAACTATGTTTGTTTGGGAAAGATAGTTTTCCCTCGAATCTCAGCCCCAGGTGACTACTAGGATGTAAGGTCTCATCACCTTAGACTAAGATAGGAAGTAAAAAAATTCAGGTAAAGAAGTTTAGTGCTTTTTTCTAAGGAGAGAGATTCTTCGAAAGGAGTATTTTCCATCAGTAAACTTATAGAAAAGACTATAGGTAAAAACATCTGGAATTATATAAACCAAAATAAGGATGAGGTATACAATGCCTAATAGGAACAAGATTAACCTTGTGTCATATTGGTGAAGAGTGTGATTTTTGATGATGTAATTATAGATATATCTTCCAATGGATGAAATAATTAAAATTGTTTATACAAGAAGCCTCCCCCAGTGCAAAGAAGTACTTTTATTTTCAAATACGTTGTGATGATGTTTGATATGATCTTTTTCTCTTTTTTCGACTTTTTATTTTTTTTATTTTTCATAGATTAGGGTCTACAATGGACTCGTCATTGTGGAAGGGTTCCATGTTTAGGAAAGTTGAATGGTCCTGATTTACAATACTTGGGTGGAGAAGGTCCATGTCCTCGGAATAGATAGAGGATTTTTAACAAATATGATTTGATGTGTCTTAATTTACGAGACTTGGGTGAATGAGTTCCAATCTAGTGAAGGGAATCAAAATATGTTTGATGAATAAGTGATTCAAGTAATCAAAATTTATGAGACTTGGGTGGATGAGGTCCAAGTCAACGAATATGATTGGATAAGTTTTTGATGAGATCAAAAAACCTATGAGAGGACAGAGTTAATTTGTCGATGTGGAGAAGATATTGAAATTTATTGTCTTCAATACCTTCATCAATGATTTCCAATGTATTATATGGTTGGAGTTTTAAATGGTTCTTTACATCAATTTGGTATTCATCTATGAATGACATGATGCGAGAATCAAAGGATTGATCCATAGATGAGTATGCAAGGCATATTTTAGGCTTTAATACAACAAATATTCAATGTTTCAATTTTGTCTAGATAAACATTCTTTTGATTTGATGATTATTAACAAGAATTTCACTGTGTAAGAATTTAGTGTTTGTGATGTTAATATTCATAAGTTCTTGTGGGCCAAATGATAGGACTAGATTATTTTACAATAGATTTGCAATTAAAGCTTGAGATGGTTGTGTAATTATAATCCAAGGAATACACGCCTTTTGGAACTGATGTGCCAAAATGGCTTAGAATAGAGGTGATGTTTTATTTAAAGCCATGAAATGGATTTGTGTAAATGTCCTCTCTGACTATTTGATAATGTTATATGAAACACATGAACACTTTGAATTTGATAATTGTTTTGAAACATTAATAAATTCAAGATTGATCAGTTGAGGTACTATGGACATGGAAGGTTACGTTGTGGAAATTATCCAAACTTGTGGTTGTTACATTGTTACAACACAAATAGCCATGTTAGGCGTAAGATTAGGAGGTGAAATGATGGAATCAAAATATTTGTTTGATGAATGTCCCTGGTCTTTAGATTCTTCATTTGTACCATGAGATGGAAAGGGATCTTGAATGACTTCCAGTGTCTCATTTAGCATGATAGGATTTAAAGTATATGGAACATTGTCAATTTCATAATAAACCAATGAAAGAGTATATAGATGATAAATCTATTTATTTTAATGTATGTATGATTGAACCTTGTCTTCTTGATCTCATTGAGTTGCATCATGTAAACAGTCTTGGATAATGTTCAACTTTTCACTAGAGGCTATTGTAGTGGATGTTTTTTCTATTTAAATAGCTTCATTGTCAATTAATTCTTGGACATAGTGGTAGAGATTTGAACTATGATTTGTATAGTGGCCTTTGATGCAGTGGTATTCACAATATTTTGATTCTTTATACCACTTGGGTTTTGGCTTCCCTTTAACAAAGGGTCTCATGATTGGATATATTATCATATTAACACTTTTCTAATTGATGAAATACACTAGAGAGACTTTCTCTTAGAGGTGTAAATTATTGTTTGACTTTACATGGAGTAGTTTCTTCACTAGGGAGTATGATTGGTTGTTTGGTTGATTTCTCACTGACTTGGGAAGCCATATGAGAGATTTTTTTTGAAATCTCAAGAAGTTTTTGTTGCCATATTTTCCATGTAGATTGGCTAAAATGGAAGATTGATTGGATATAAATGGAAGATTGACTAAAAATAGTTAGTGTTAAAAATGGAAGTGATAAAAATAGAAGTTTAAGTTCTATTTTTAGCAGTTGAAGGGAGGGCATAAGTGGATGGATAAAGATAGATTTTATTAAATTTAGCAACTATGTTCCTATCATTTTTTGTCACATTAATTTTTATGTACTACATTGAATGCTCCAAATATTATAAGAGGAAGAAATTACTTGCAAAAGACCAAAAGGAAGTATCAAAACCCTAAAAAAGAAAATGCAAATGAATGGGTTGGACTGACCTCAGCTACCACAACAATGGGCTTACTAACTAAGTGATGCACTATATTTTGGACCTAGATGTAGTTCTAGTGTGTGTGTGTACATGTCATGCCCTAAGTTCTCTTGTTTCAGTCGCACTTTGTGAAATAAGGAGCAATAGCTAAATGTAGAAAATGTAATATAATGTGTGCATGGAATAGAATAGAATCCCTCCCCCTATAAAATGTGATGCAAATGTCCTAGCTTATGCCTTGATGATGGAGCTATGTGGATGCCAATGCAATATATGGATACAACTCTAGATGGAGTGATAGAAGTAGATGATTCTAGTGTTTGCGTTAAACCATATAATAGTGTTGTATAGATCTAATATCAGATGGCGTATACAAGTAATGAATGTGGAAATAACCAAAAGATAAAATAAAACAAGAGAAAGATAACATCAGATTTAATGTGGTTCACCCAGTGTGGGCTACGTCCACCAAGAAATGACCAATATTATTATTTAGTGTTTTACAAAGAAAATGCAATGAAGATTTGTTGTCTTCCAACACCTCACAATATGTTCAATGCTTTTCCCTCACTCAGCTACTCTTTCTTGCTCACCAAGAAAACTAACCCGCAAATAATTGTTATTTTCTTTTTTTCTCTTGCCCTCATATAATGCATACATGCATATATAACTATTTTGGGCAACTAATTATGTTTTACAATAAAGAAATAGTCTTTAAAACAAAATATTTATTCTAATTATCGTTTAAAGAATAAAGCAACATCGCACATGTGACCGATGTCGGTCCCTTCCTGAACGATTCCGATCACTTCTTAACCGATGTCGGTTACCTCCTGATCGATGTCAATCACTGTCAAAACTAGAAACATGTAAAAGAAAGCTTCCTATGAAGCAATTAAGCTCCACACTCAATAATCTCCCACTTGGAGATCAATTTTTGCACTGTATTGTGCATCACCATCCTTGGTTCCTTTTCCTTGGCCCATTTCTTCCTCTTCAAGTCTCAAACTCGAAGACCAATAGAAGTGGAGTGAAGCTCCAAATTCTCCCTTACCAATGGCTTCATTAGCATATTGGTAGGGTTCTCATCCATATGGATTTTCTCTAACTTCAGCTACTCATCCTCCAACACCTGTCGTATGAAGTGATACCTCAACTGAATGTGTTTTTTTTTAAGGAAATGTTGAATTCTTTATCAGATGGATCACGCTCTAACTGTCACTGTATAATCTACAACCCTCTTACTCCTTTCCCAACTCTTCCATGAACCTACTCATCCATTTAATCTCTTTATTAGATTATGTAATTACAACATACTTTGCCTCAATATTAGACAAAGCCGCAACCTTTTGCAATCTCGAAATCTAGCTAACTATCATTCCAGCTACTATGAAAACATATCCAGTGGCGATCCTCTTGCCATCCAAATCTCCAACCATATTTGAATCAACATAGCCACGTAAAGAAGTATCTAACCCTCAATAGCATAACTCCATGTCGAATGTCCCTCTCAAGTACCTAAGAATCCATTGGACTACTTTCAAATGTTCTTTACCTAGATTAGTCATAAACCTGCTCACAACTCCCACTGTCTGTGGAGTGTCTGGTCTAGTACAAACCATGGCATACATAAAACTTCCTAATGCTAAAGCATATGGAACACTTTCCATGTACTCAACCTCCTCGTGTGATGAAGGACATTGATCTTTGCTCAATTTGAAGTGTCCATCCATAGGTGTACTAACAGGTTTTTAATTTTGCATGTTAAACCTTTCCAACACCTTATTGATATAAGCTTCCTGAGACAAATGCAACCTCTTGTTTTTCATGTCTCAGTGAATTTGCATGCCAAGGATTTTCTTTGCAGCTCCCAAATCCTTCATTACAAATGTGTGATCTAACCTTTCTTTAAGTTTACCAATGTCCTGCATACTAGATCTTGCAATCAGCATATAATCCACATACAGTAACAAAACAACATGGCTCCCATTTTCAAGCTTCTTAAAAGAAACGCAATGGCCAGATTCACATCTCATATAACCATGCTCATGCATAAAACTGTCAAATCTCAAATGCCATTGCATTGGAGTTTGTTCGAGCCCATATAGGATCTTTTTCAATTTACACACAAGTTTCTCCTTACCATTGACTTTGTAACCAAAAGGTTGTTGCATATAAATCTCTTCCTCCAAATCACCATGAAGAAAAGTCATTTTAACATCAAGTTGTTCTAAATGCAAATATTCTGTTGCAACCAAACTTAGAATAGTATGAATATAAGTCATCTTAAATATAGGAGAAAAAATCTCATCAAAGTCAATACCTGCTTTCTATGTAAATCCATTTACCACAAGCCTCACCTTGTACCTTTTCAGTCCACCCTTTTCTTTCTTGATTCTATAAACCTATTTGTTCTGTAGAATTTTCTTACCTGCTAGCAACTCGACCAAATCCCATTTCTAATTTTGTTCCAAACAGTCCATCTCCTCATCCATGCCATGCTCCTAGTGCTCATGGGCATCTACCTACATTGCTTCTTCAAAGCTTTCTGGTTCACCACTACCAGTTAAGAATAAATAAGAAAAGGAAGGTGAAAATATTTTTGGAGGTCTACGTACCCTTTGTGACCTTATCATTAAAATTTGGAGTGTCTGGGGCTCATTCTATGTCAGTTGCACATTCATGTCAATCTCTATTAGTGACCAACATCGCTCGCCTGTAACCAACCATGGTTCCTCTATCTTTCGACCGATTATGGTTGCCTTACCGATATTGGTTCAAGGAGTACAGACGCCGGTTCCATTGGTTGTCTGTTTTAAACCTGATCCTGTCTATCGATGTTGGTTAACCTAACTGACATCAGTTTTTGTAGAACTGACGTCGGTGTCTGATTTAGGTCTGAAATTTGATTTTCCTTCAAAATCTCATCAACCTGTTCATGTTTAGGCACCAAAACCTGATCCCTGTACATTATTTTTTCACTCCAATTAATGTCACGACTCCTAATAATCTTAGAATATTATAAATCCCAAAATTGATATATTAAATCACCAAAGCCATAACCAATGAAAGTGCATCTCTTAGATTTTTCATCCACCTTCTTCCTATTTTCCCTATCAACATGCACAAAAGCTTTTGAGCCAAAAACTCTAAGAAAAGAAAAATCTACCTCTTTTCCAGACCAAGATTCTTCTAGTATTCCACCATCTAGTGATGTTGAAGGCTCGTGGTTGATTAAGTACACTTTTGTATCCATTGCTTCTGCCCAAAACTTTAAAGGAAAACTGGCATGTATCATCATGCTTCTAGCACATTCCATGATTGTCCTCTTCATTCTTTCTGTAAATCCATTCTCTTGCGGAGTTCTAGGAACTGTTCTTTCTCTTTGTATTCCATTCACTGAACAATAATCATTTAAAGCCTTGCTGCAATACTCACCACCATTGTCAGATCTAAGGCACTTTAATTTAAAGTTTGTTTCATTTTCCACAAGGGCTTTCCACCTTTTAAAAGTATAAAAACATCATATTTACTCTTAATACAATAAATCCATACCTTCCTTGTGGCATCATCAATATAAGTCACATAATATTGGGATCCTCCAATAGAAGTTACCTAAGCTGGTCCCCACACATCTTAGTGTACAAGATCCAATTTTTGCTCCTTCTTTATTGACCCAACCTTGAGAAACATCACTCTTCTATTTTCTAAATATGCAATGCACACAAAATTCAAGATCTAATTGTTTCAAATCTGATAGCTTACCCTTAGCCATTAAGATATGCATTCCTTTTTCACTCATATGGTCCAACCAATTATGCCACATGGTTGCATATGAAACTGTAGTAGATAGCACGGAAAAGGAATTAGTAACACATGTAGACAAATATAAAGTACCTACCTTCTTACCTCTTGCTACAACAAGAGATCCCTTAGTAACATCCCAAGAATCAGTTGTGAATGTAACCACGCATACAGATTTACATAGTTTCCCTGCAGATATTAGATTTCTCTTGAGGCTTGCTACATGCCTTGCATCTTTCAATACCCATGGATTTCCATTCTACAACTTTACATGAACATCAGCTTTACCAGTAATATTGAATGGCTCATCATCTCCTAAATAAACTTGTCCAAAATCACCTTGAACATAATTATTGAAATAACCCTTATTAGGGGTGGCATGGAAAGAAGCTCCAGAATCTAAAACCCAAGATTCTAATTTATTGTCTAAGGAGAGAATAAGGGAATCTTGCTTTACCTCACTTGCAATGTTTGCCTCTTTACATTTATTTGATGTATTCTCTTTGTTTTCCTTGGATCAACACTCATTCTTTACGTGTCCTCTCTTTCCACAATTCCAGCAAATTAAATCTATATACTTGGATTTAGATATGCCATGTATTAACTTTGATCTCCCATTCTTCTTGCTCTTAGATGATCTCTCCTTAGATCTTCCTCTACTTTCTATATTTAAAGTGTTCCCAGATGATGTTTCTCCTGATATTTTCCTGTGTATTTCCTCATTAAGCATTACACTAACCTTTAGAAGCGGACATTGTATTACTTACAGCCATTACCAAGTTATCCCAACTATCTGGCAAAGATCATAAGAATAAAAGTTCTTTCACTTCATCGTCAAACAAAATTTCTATCAATTTTAATTGATTTACAATAGACCTAAAATCATTCAAATGACTTAGATACAGATCCACCTTGTTGCATCGCCATTTATAATTAAACAATTTTTTCATCAAATAAACCTTATTTGAAGTACTAGGTTTTTCATACCCATTTGATTAAATGATTTCATAAACTCTACGGTACTCTTCCTGTCATCTATAATATTCAAAGCCATCGATGCTATCTTAGGATCAATACTATAGATCCTAAACTCCTTTCTAGTCAAGAAGTTTCCATTCTTCATATAACGTCATCGTGTGCATGTGTTAAACATTCTCATCCAACGGTAAGTATAATAAGCTAATGAAATACAAATAATCACTCCACATGCATCTTGCATAGAAGGGAATTAGGACCATCATAATTCTCTAGTTGATGATGGACTGAATTTATGCCATTGCTGTGCTAGCACTTGATGCACATAAAACTTCTGTGAGTAGGAATGAGTGTGTAGGATTTCTGAAAAGCTCCAAACAAACATCGGATTACTGTGTCTAGACTGGGGCACTTAGAAGAGGATTGGGGTGCCCACCGGTGTTCTGGTAAGGAATATGGGTGCCTTGGTCTGGGAAAGGTGTTCAAAACTTGTGCTCACAGGGTCAGAAAGTGATCTAAAACTTAGCCTTCCTGTCACATTCATTTTTTTGCTACGTGCACCAAGAAATGCTCCAATATTATTCCATTCAGGAAGCAATAACCTGAGAAAAGACCAATGAAGAGATAATGTCTTCCAAAACCTTAAAAAAGTAAAGATGCAAAATGAATGGATTAGACTGACCTCAGTTACCACAACATTGGGCTTACTAACTTAATTTTGCACTACGTTTCAGAACTGGATGTAGTTGTGGTGTGTGTGTGTGTGTGCATGTCATTCCCTAGGTGCTCTTTTTCCATTCTGGGAAACTACCTATGCTTTGACAGTAGCGAGAAATCAGCTTTAAATGTAGAAAGATGTGATAGTAATGTGTGCATTTAAAGAATAACACATTTTCACACAGGTGACCGATGTCAGTCCCTTCCTATGAATTGTGATGTCGGTCACTGTCCTAATCGCTGTCAATTGCCTTGATGATGGATCCTATGTGTACTGTCCAATGCCACCAAGATGTAGATGCAAGCTCTAAATGTGAAGTGATTAAGCTCCAGTGTCATGATAGTTAGGTCCCTCATTATGGTCTCATAGCTTTATATTTATAGGGCTCTCTTGCTCTAATTTTGTAATTAACCTCGAAAAAATCAACCACAAGAAATATAAAGATGTAAAATGGCTAAAAGAGGCCCAAAAAATGGCAGGAAAGTACAAAAAGGACCGGGGTGCCCCTAGGTGGGACTAGGGTGCCCAGTACTAATCTAGGCGTCCTAGCTAAGGCTAAAATAACATGGAATGTCAGGAAATGGATGGGCATATGGGTGCAATAGGTTGGAAATCATGAAATACAATAAACAAGATGGTCAAAAGGATGGGGCTTGATTAGTACTTTCTTCACTCAATAACCTTATAAATAGTAGTATGTGACTGAGATAAATAAATGTCTAAAGTGCATGATGTTGTGACTATAGACGCGACACTCTAATAAGACTGATTTTTTTTAATTGAATAATATACACACCATGGGATATTTTTCTTTTGCAATCCTAGCCTTGTACGTGCACCTTTGAATAAAAAAAGTTACATTTTCCCTCTCATATCACTATTTTTTTTATTTTTCATTGTGTTTGGTAGGAATATTGTGTTGAAGTGTGGAATTTACTCCCTATACCATTGTCCTTTCTCCTAAACCCTTGAATTAATTTCACAAAATATATTAGAGTTGTGTAGGTGTGTGGATATTTGATTTCTTTGTGTGTAGAGGTACATGCATGTGTTATATTATTGGTGTATCACCCTTATTTCCCTTTTCCCACATTCCTTCTCTTGTTTCCTTGTTAAAATTTTCATTTTTTAGGTTATTCACAAGGGAACCAACCCTAGTTGGAGGCTCACCTCAAACGTAGGTTACCCATAGCCTTCAGGTGTTCCAATTTTGTCAACAAGAGAGAGTCCACATACAATTCTCTATCAGGGTGCAAATTTTGGGTGATAACATTTTTTCTAATAAATCTTTGATTCATGAGCCTACCATTGTACTAACGGTAAATACCAAAAGTGAAGAGGCAGTTCATGAATTGATTTGGGTTTTACAGTTTGTTATGACTGATTTGGATGTTTCTTAGTTTTGAATAAGGTGAATATCCATAAGTATACAAAGTGAATGTCCAAGAGATAAGGCTTCGATTGATAGGATATGATATGCTTAAATTTGGACAGAGTGAATGTCCAAAATACAAGGCTTTAATTAATGAGATGTGATATGCTTAAATTTGGACAAAGTGAATGCCTAAAAGATAAGACTTTGGCATTGATTTGATGTTTACAAATTTTCTTAGCTTGGATAAAGTGAATACCCAAAGTTAAGACTTTTGACTAAATTTTGATTTTGCACAAACTTGATAAATTGAATATCAAAGTGTAAGACTTATTATCGATTGGAATTTATTTCTTAAACTTGGATATGGGTACCCAAAATTAAGAATTTGTGTTGTCTTGCGGATTTTCTTAGCTTAGGTAAAGTGAATACCCCAAGCAAAAACATGGGATTGAATTTTGATTTTTCTTAAAATTGATAATGTGAATATCAAAGTGTAAGACCTAGATTTAATTAGAATTGGACTATGCGCTTAAACTTTGAAAGTCAATCCAAAGACTAAACTTGGACTTGATTTAATTCAATTTGGAATGGGTATCCAAAAAAAAGAGTTTGATTTGGAAAAGAAATTGAATATGATGTGATTTGAGAGAAGAATGTGGAACACAAACTAATCTGATTCAGTAATTTGGATGAAAATAATGTTATTGAGATCAAGTTTTCAAGCTTCCTAGAGGTTAGGGAGAACTTTCACTCACCAAAGTTCCTAAACGAGTACTCATCCTAGGAAATTGCTTTCCTAGCTACATACTATACCCCATAGTCAATTAAGAATGTGGTCGTCACCATAGGCTAATTATGGTTTCCTCACATGAATATCACTAGTCAAGTGGGTGGGGATACTTGTTTTTTTAGTTGGTTCCCTTAAGGTACCAACTACTTTGGGGTTCTTGTGGTACTCATAATGAGTTTTAGGACTATGTCAAAGCACTTCCCATAGTTAAAGTGGATAGGAATAAACCTTTATTTGAACCTGCAATACAAGTTTTTATAAAGTTTGTTTTGTTTTGTAGTCTTTGACCAAGGAAACCTGCATACGATGTTAAGAGTTTGATTGAGTTTTTGATTTATTCTTTGTATGATACATTCATGTACATAATGAATTAGTAGTTTCCCTACAGAAAAAAAAAATTGTAAAGAAATAAAACAAACTTCATTGTTTCTAATTATCAAGATCACTCAAGAGGGCACGAGAGAAGAGCATACACGGTTGGTTTGATTACAAACAAAAACAAATAGATCTACTAAAATATAGAGTGTTAGCACTTTTGTAACTGATTAATCAATATATCATAAATAGAAACACAAAAAATAAGTAAATGACTATAAGATAGCTAAACAATTTAAAGGAATAAAAGAGGATTTATCATAGTACGCTAGCATGTGTAGTGACACGGTAGCACGTGAAGTGTTACGCTAATGCTTACATTAGAAAAGTGAACGGAAATAGTTTGTGATAGTGTATGAAGATTTACGCCAACATGTGTAGTGATATACTAGTGCAAGTAACTTGTAGATGCACATAAATGAAGAAAATGACAAAAAGACAGTGTTTTTTGGATTTTCTTTTAGTTTTTTGCACCAAAAACCCTTAAACTTTAACAGTAAGTCTTTAAAAAAATAACACAAAGACAATGAGATTAGCAAGAAACAAGCTAAAAATGATAAACATGCATTCATGTCCCACCAGACATGCCATAATGTAAACCATGGAAATTACATAAATGTAGAAATTTAAAACAAATGCAAAAAAACTTCCCTTGGTAAGTTCCAAAGCCACCTCATATTGGATCTGAATGTAAGAGAATGGTTGAGTAATGCTCCTATTGGATCTAATTGATTTGAAAGCTTTTGTAGATTTGTGGATGCTCCAAGAATTATTCTGAATGGAAGATAGATCAAGCTATGAGTATGAAGATTACTAGTTTGATATGATATTGGAAAAATAATGGTATGAATGATTGATTCACTAAACAATTTAAAAAGAATAATAATATGAATTCTCAATCTTGTTAGTGGATGAAATATGAAGGAAAGACCATTGTATATTTGAGGAAGGAGAATCCTCAAGCTAAGATTAGATTGAGTTGATTTGGATCATGGTTCATTTTAAGACCCCCTACAAAAAATTATTATAGAATAGATGGCAAATGTTCCAAAAAAGGTATTTGCATTGTTGAAAAATATAGGAAATGAGGGTTTAGGGATGGTGGTGAATGTATTTTTTTCCAAGTTCTCAAGCGCCTGCATATATGTGTTACCGTACGATAATAGAAAACGGTTACCATCAGGTAACAACATCATGATGACGTGCAGTTATGCCATCACATTGTCAGATGCCAATAAACACATAGCCTTGTCACCGGTTGGGGTGAACAATGTAGGTGTATGGGATCTCCTACACATTGTCAAACATCTTAAAATGCAATTTTATGTCTGGTAACATGCCACTATTTTCAGAGCCTGAACATTGTCAGGATATCGATGTCGGGTGACAACACAAATGGTGATATCAAATGACACATTATTAGGTTTATGCACGATGCCCCATTTATGTTTCCACCTAGTATAATTCCCATGTTGCCAGACGTTACCGGTTTTGTGTTCCCAACCTCGACCATTGGGCCCATTCCTTGCCTATATATACCCATCCCCATTGATTTTGTCTCATTTTCACTTGCAAGTTTCTCCGGACTAGATTTTTTCACAATTTCAACCACTATTCCAAATGGTTTATTCTACAATCCACTTCTAGTATCATCCACACGACTAGCTATTCACATGAAACATACACGGTACTGATACATGTATCTGGAAACACCTTTTATTTTAAAGATCAAGAACCATGACACCAATAAAAATTTCAATTAGCACTCTATATTTTGTTTACATAAACCTATTATATCTACAGTTAATACAAATTTTGCAAGACCCAAAAATTAAAGATCAATCTAATTGGATTGGAAACTCGGGGTTCTATGGACTACTGTACATGCCTCAGTATGAAACAGACACCAAGTTGTTATATAATTTAATGCATACTTGTAATAGTTTTAATTGCTCTTTCCAAGTTGCATTACCATCTCACCAATTTGTCATCAGAATAACCCTTGATGATATTCATCATCTAATGGGGCTACCCCATCAAAATTCATTGCATGTATCAACAAGAAATATTCTACCTAATCAGGAAAAGAAAATTTTAGAGTCTCATTAAGAGAATTATGTTAAGGTTGAGGTTGATAATCCCTCCAAAAGAGGGAAGATACATTGACTTTCCTCAGTGGGTAGTGTATTACCTTCTCTAAACCCTTTTCGATGTTAGATTCGATTAGTGTTCATATCTTTCAACAAGGATTCACTCTGACCTTAACAAAGCCATTGTGAATCCCAGTGCAGTTATTTCTTCATCTTGTTTTATTCTTAATTTCTATTATGAGGGTTTTCACGCACTGAAATCAACAACTATTCCAACTACACTACATGAGAAGATGGAAAAAAATGCAATTTCTATGGACTGACAGTTGGTGAGAATTTTATTTGTAAATAATTATATCTTGATTCTTTTCATAAAAATAATCATTTTTAAATCAATTATGAAAAATATAAAAATTTATTTTCAAAAGGTCTAAGCAAGTGAAACAATGGCTCAACGTGTTACAAAAGTTCATGGACATAACCCTATAAGGCCTGAGGGGTCAGGTGACAACATTGTAATTGATGTCACCATGACTGATGACAGTATGACTGTCACTAGCACTCAACATCCTAGAAGTAGAAGTAAACACATGCGTGGTTCATTTGGATCATCCATAACTATGCCAAAATGCATACTCAGGCCAATCTAGGTTTTAATTAATTCACAATGCGCAATCATGTTAATTTTGATTAAATTTTTTCTAGACTAATGATAATCTAAGTCTTGACAATGACATATGTCATCTTCTTAATGTGTAACCATTTTTGACACATCACCCATAGTGTCTAATACTCCAAACACTACTTACATACTTGAGCAATAGGAGACTTAGTTTACAGAAGTTCTTTACCCTTCAAGTTCATGATCCAGAGGTCAAATCACTATATGAAGTTTCGTAAAACCTTCTGGGAACATAGCAAGAATGTGAAAAACAGACTCCATTGGAGTACGATACCATCCGCAGAAGATGTCAGTGGAAGAAGCATAAACGGGGCAACTGGTGAATCACATTACAACACATGATAAAAGGAAATCAGACGAAAGTAGAAAAATGGTTTTGTGACTTGTTATCAGCCAATTTTGACTTCGCAAAATTATTTAAAAAGTATAAAAAATTAAAAAATTAAAATTTTTGAAAAGTGTTACTTTGCATGGTTCATTGCCCTCATTGCGATCGTCTCATTTTTGTGATCATTCTGGTTTTCATTTCGTCCTTTTCAGGCAAGAACTCTTCCCGCCAGGCTTTAAATCGCGTTAAAATACATTAAAATTAATTAATTAATATTTAATTAATTAATTGCTTCTTGTTTGATAAAATTGATTTTTAAATAACTTGAGAAGTATTTAATTACATAAATATAAATTAAAAGTTCATTCGACAAATTTTTATTGCCGGGGAAGTAAGCTTACGCTTCCAACTGCCGGGAATGCCAATTTGGCTTCCCAAACCCAGATTTCCCCTTCTCTGGAAATTTTCTTCTAATTTCCCACACGTGGGATTTTCTCCACCAATTGCCAAATCATGGATTGGCTAACGGGCAAGAAATTCCCCAATTTGCTACATGGGGAAATTGAACGGGGATTTCCAACCCACTTTTCCATTCCCGTTGGCAATTATCCGTTGCTTTCCCCATTTCCCCCTGGGACTTAAGCCCACTACCCGGGAAGAAAAGAAGTTGGATTAATCCCCATAACTTCCTCCATCAAACTCATTGGAAAAATTCGTGTGAAGCTTTCGGATTGCTTCGTATTTATTCTGAAGGACATAATATTTTGTCACATCCCATGATACAAGAGAAACTCATGCCAAGAAGGAGGAATATCCATCATCTGTCTAGGCAGTCTGAAGGAGAAGAACACCAGAAGCTTTCCATGCATGTAAAGGATGAGAATGCAGAAAGAAATTTTAAATCCCAGGCTAGAGAACTTTCCAAATAATGAGGAGTAGCCTCCAGCAATGCCTGAATGTTTCACACCAAATTTTATCGACCATCTTCATAGGAGTTTCAATGGTCCACAGCTAGCTGTAATTCAATGGGCTGCTATGCATACAACAGCTGGTACAAATGGAGTTGGGTCTGCTAGATAGCAGGAACCCTTTCCCTTCACTTTAGCGCAAGGTCCACCAGGGACAGGAAAGACATACACAGTCTGGGGAATGTTGAATGTTATTCATCTTGTTTAATATCAGCACTATTATGGTGCACTGCTTCAGAAACTTGATCCTGAAAGCTATAGGCAATCCTACAATAATGCAAATAGTATTAACAGTATTGGCAAAGGATCAATCGATGATGTTCTTCAGAGTATAGATCACACACTGTTCTGTATGCTTCCTAAACTTTTCCCTAAACCATGAATGTTTGTTTGCGCTTCATCAAATGCTGCAACAGATGAATTGCTACAGCTTGTTCTGGATCGTGGATAAATTGATGGTGAAATGAAGGTATATCACCCTGATGTTGCGAGGATGGGTGTGGATTCTCAAAATTTTGCTGCACAGGCAGTATCAGTGGAGCATAGAACTGAAATTCTCCTAGGAAAGTGTCGTGAGGAAGTAATTGGCTATATGCAGCAGCTGCAGGGTAGAGAAGCAAACTTATCTCAGAAAATCAGTGGCGTCCAGAGAGAGTTAAGTACAACAGTTGCCGCAGGGTGATCCCAAGGAACTGTTGGTGTTGATCCTGATGTTCTGGTTGCATGCGACCACAGTCGTGATCAGTTGTTGCAAAATCTTGTAGCTGTAGTAGAAGAACGAGATAAAGTTTTAGTTGAGTTGTCTTTCCTTTTCATTTTGGAAAGTCGCTTCTGTCCAGGTGGTGAATTTAACATGGAAGAAGCTTGATTAAATCTTGATGCAAGTTTTGTAAATGAGCCTGAGATTGTATTCACTACTGTTTCTAGTAGTGGCTGGAAGTTATTCCAGCACCTAGCCCATGGGTTTGATATGGTGGTTATAGATGAAGCTACAAGCTAGTGAAGTAGGCATGTTACCTCCACTTTCATTGGGTGCTGTAAGGTGTGTTCTTGTCAGGGATCCACAGCAACTGCCTGTAACAGTAATTAACCTAGTAGCAGGCATGTTGCAGTATAGTAGAATCCTTTTTTAGTGCTTCCAACAAGCAGGTTGTCCAACTATGTTGTTATCTATTCAGTATCGAATACATCCTCAAATTCAGGATTCTCCTTCAAGATATTTTTATCAAAATTGATTAAGTGACAGTGAGAGTGTTACCAGGAGACCTGATGAAATTTATTACAAAGATTCTCTATTGAGACCTTACTTGTTTTACGATGTAACTCATGGAAGATAATCTCATAGAGTTGGATCTGTTTCATATCAGAATATTCATGAAGCACAATTTGCTTTGTAATTATATGAGCATCTTCAACGAGTCACTAAGTTTGCAGGCATAAGGTTTCTGTTGGAATTATCACACCTTACAAGCTACAGCTGAAATGTTTGCACCGAGAGTTTGATGTTGTCCTCAAATCTGATGAAGGAAAAGGTTTATATATCAATACGGTAGATGCCTTTCAAGGCCAGGAGCATGATGTAATCCTTATGTCTTATGTCTGAGCTTCAAATCATGGGGTTGGCTTTGTAGTTGATGTTCACCGCATGAATGTGGCACTAACACGAGCTCGCAGAGCACTTTAGGTTATGGGTAACACAACTGCATTGAAGCAATCTAGTCACTAGCCAGCCTTAATTGAGGATGCTAAGTCTAGCGACTGTTTTATGGATATGGAGTCTATACCAAGAAATTTTTTGGTTATAAAGCCATCTTCATTTGCTTCGTCTCAGACTAGGGCTGCTCCTAATATGAGAGCACCAAGGTTAGGAGGTCCAAATTAGAGACAATCAGATGCATATGGAGATGGTGAAGGTGTTTGGATGAATGATGAAGGATCAAGTTCAATTGCCAAAAATGGGGCCTACAGAAGTTCTAGGGCTAATTTGGAGCGGTGTTTGGAGGATTTTGGATCTACTTCTGAGAAACCCAGGGATGCATGGCAACAATCTTTGGGAAGAGGAGATAGGGTGGCGCCAGAAGATCAATGAGGGAATGATAATTAGGTGTCAATGCAACCCGACCGAACCGTGAGCATTGTGGTAAAACCATTCTTTTCAGAAATGTTGGGTTAAGCTTGAATATAAAGTAGTTGAGCTGAAAAGCTAAAAACAATTCTGACTACACTACAACAAACTTAACGATTTTTTGGTTGGATATTTTGTCAAGTCAAAATATAAGGTTCAACCACAGTACATGGGATTAAATCCCTCCTCAAAGACAGGTGAGGCTGCCTGTTTATTACTAATCTAAAACACAAAAGAAATAATGCGTACAATATTCACACTAATCTAACCATTGGGGTTGGGATACAATCACGAAATCCATATCCACACTATATGAAGATGTTGTCTTTATAAATGGACTGGGTCAAAAATTATTATTATGGAAAAAACACAATGGAAGGAAATGAGAGGAACGTATTTTATTTTAGGTAAACACAGAGCACGAAATAATCATACGAGCTTTAGATAACAAATGTAATGTCTGAAATGATTAGAAACATCAAGATGCTAAACAAAGAATAGCTTAAGATTACGAACATAAGAACAATATCTTAAGAAAGATACATCTCACAACACAAAGTTTGCAAAATAGCATCAGCTTCTATTCCTCAAATGATTAAAAGGAAAACACAAAGTTTTTCTTCTTCACAATAGTTCTCAATATTCCAAAAATCTCAACCCTTTGGAATGTATGTACATCCCTTATTTATATTAAAAAGAGTAGAGAGAAAATAGGATAAACCCTACAAAACAGTGTTTTAGCAAGAGTCCTATTTTGCTTTAACTCTCACACAGGAGACCAATTCAAAACTTACTTCCTATGTGACGAAACAAAAATGAAAAAGAAATGTCAATTTCAAGATTGGAATGACATGTCGCATCAAGACTTAGTCTGAATCGTCATCTTTTTCTTCCTCATCTTTCTCTTCTTCTAGCTGAGCCTGTTTGTTCCGAAATTCTTGGAATTTCCAGATTATACCTTGCATCTCATTTTCATCAGTTCACATGTTTCATGAGTGCGCAGTAGAATGATCACTCAAGAATTCACATGTTTCATGAGTGTCACTTGGCATTTGTTTAGCTGGTAGGATACCCGAATCTACCGGGAAGCTTTCTCAATCTTTTGTTGAGTGTTACCCTCAAGGCCTCCAAAGAATGTTCAATCTTTACAAACCTGTCAATAATTTCAATGCCAAATCCATGAGCTGGTTCATGCTAAATTGATTCTTGGTCAATTCATTTGTTTGAAAAGATCATCAGCTAGTAGGATGCTTGAGTTTCCATTGAAACTTTTGAATATATTTTCAGCAGTTCTTCTTCCAAGTCACTCTTGCCATCAATCAACTGATCTCTTGATTCTCTCAATTTACCACAACCTTCGTTGAGAATTTTTACCCTCAAACCTTTGGGCTTGAGCTGACTTAGTAGTAGGAGCCTGAGTGAACTAAAATCAAAGGTTGATGTACCTTTGGTCCTGAAAATGTTTCACCCGAACATGCAGGATGTCGCCTTCTTCTATCAAGATGTATGTGATGGGATTTACTTCAGTACTTGGAGAGTTTCGAAAGTCAAATCAAGGTGTCTGATTTCTTGAGAGAAGTCATCATCCATCTTTTCCCCATCACTCTGTATATTCCCCAAGGATTGGTAAACTTCTAGCAGTGTCTTGAATCACTTCTTTCCCCTGTTGGAGAAGTATTTGGGTCCAGGATCCGACATGAGGAACCACCCTGAACTGATTGCTTCTGATTAGATATTTTCGGGTTTGAGGCACCTAATGAGCAAGTCAGACCCAATGGAGAGTATCAGAGATCAGAGGTGTTGAACACTTCGGAAAGTCCTCAAGGAGGTTTTGAGAGCTTAATGTCGGACACACTAGAGGTGTCAGAACCTTATGAAAATGACACTACTGTTAGATGTCGAAAAGATTTGAAATGTCTGACACCTTTGGAGATCTTTAAGCTTATCCACTATCTTTGGCAGATGCCAAAATGTTTGAAGTGTTCGACACCTTAAATTTCCTGATACGCTGCGGGTTTTGAAAACTGCAAAGCACCCTGTGAAACCTGAAAAGAGGGAATCGGGTAATTGTTAGGTTGAAACATGCAAGTTCTTCTTCACTGTTGATATCCCAAATATATTTTTAATTACAATGACATATTCTAGGGAATAAAACAAAGTGAGCATTCCAAAGGGGGAACCCTAAAACACAAACCTGATTAGAAAACAACCCCAAAACGAAATAAATAAAACCCCAATAACCTCGATAAGAAAAAGACAGAAACTTGGAAGAATCATCACACAATCATTTCACAAATATCACAAACAAAGAATAAAGGGAGATACCTTCAATCAGAATGAAAAATGATCAAAAATGAGCAACGCAATCAGGCACAGAGGCAAGTCGGGTTTCTGGGTTGAAGATGCATGCACGAAAATCCACGAGGTAAAAAGTACGTCTGGTAAAAATGACGTGGAAATCTGAGTATTTATAAGAAATTTCACATTTAATACACTTCAGTTGACATGTGTCAACTACCCAACAACTCAACATTTAATGCCATGTCAGCATGTTTGGGGAGTCCGAGAACCCGACACAAAGGGTTTCAGAGCAATTCGGGTTTTGGGTTGCGGGAAGCAAGCGACATGAAGCATGATGCTTGATGGTCCCGGAAACTCGAAACAAAGGAGTAAATTGGGCTTCGGGGATTGGAAGACATGTGACATGAAGCATGTTTTGAACGAAGGCATGTTCCGATGCTCAAAAGATCCTGCCAACCCGAAACAAAGGAGTAAATCGGGCTTCAGGAATCGGAAGACATGCGACATGAAGCATGTTTTGAACGAAGGCATGTTCTGATGCTCAGAAGACCCGCAAACCCAAAAGACTTACTTGATGTGGGTTTCGGGTTTTGGGGAACACACGACATGAAGCATACAAAACACATGTTGTCTTACTATTGAAACCTGAAAACCCAATTACCTCTCTGAAAGGGAATTCTTAGAAAACCAGCTCAAAAAAAATTGCTTAGGGTTATCTCATTTTTGGCGTAAACACAAAAATGAGATAACAACTGGCTCTAGTTGGGGACTTTCTTTGTGATATCAAAGGAAGAGAACTCAGAATCTCTGGCTTTATCCATTGGGCTATGGAGTCAGCAAAGAAGAAAATTGAAAACAAAACAAGGAAAGAAAGAATACCAAAAGCAAACACACGACAGAAAATAAAGTATGTACAATGCAAAAGAGCATCTTGCATTAATGATGGAACAAATTTAGATGTTGGCCACTGAAAGGAAAAGGGGAGTAACTCTCCATCAAGATATGATAGATGGAAACTATTTTCACCACTCAGCTGATGAATCTTAAAAGGTCCTTTCCACAAAGAATCAAACTTTCCGTGCATTCCTTTCTGCTCCCTCCTCTTATCCCAAAGCAACACCAGATCTCCAATTTAGAAATTACGTTGCCTTGATTTCTTGTCAAAAAATTTCTTTACTTTTCTTTGATGATCTACAATGCGATCAACCACCTTGCTTCATTCCTCTTCTAGCCTAGCTAGGTACATAACCCTTTTTTCAATAGAATCTTGAAAAGTCACATCTTCGACTGCTTTGGCCAACTGTAAGGCTGGCAACTCTACTGAGATAGGTATCTCAGCATCAATCCCATACAGTACTTGGAAAGGGGACATCCCTATAGCTCGCTTTGGGGTAATCCGATCAGCCCACAACGCATCATACAATGCTTTGTGCCATGTCCTCTGGTTTTCATCTACTAGCTTTCTAATTATGGTAACCAGGTTCTTGTTGCTGGACTTAGCTTGCCCATTGCCTTGGGGATAATAATCAGATGAGTGAGCCAGGGTGATGCCGAATCCATAAAAAAATTATGTCAACTCATGCGATGAGAAATTGGAGGCATTGTCAGCCACAATCTTGTGAGGCACACCGAATCTGACAATTATATTTTCTTTAAGGAACTTGCACACGGCTTCTGAGGTTGCTTTCTTGATTGGCGCAGCTTCCACCCACTTGGTAAAATAGTCTGTAGCAGTCAGCACGTAATTGTGTCTGGCACTGGAGGTAGGATTCAACATTCCAATGAAGTCAATTCCCCACTGGCGGAAAGGTTCTTCAATCACTACGGGCTTCAGGGGAAGAGCTGCTAGCTTAGGACGACCAACGAAATGTTGACAAGCTTCACACTTGGACACCCACTCTGCTGAATCCCAAAAGAGAGTAGGCCAATAGTACCTAGCCCGTAGGATCTTATAAGCTGTTACAGAGGATGAGAAATGTCCTCCGCATGCTAGACTATGGAAGGATTCTAGTAACTTTACCTGCTGTGACTTATCAACACAGCGCAGGAATACACCATCAATACCTTTCTTATATATTCCGTTATCCCATAGGAGGTATCTTGCAGATCTTAACTTGACTTTCCTCTTCTCCTTTTGGCTTAAATGTGGGGGGGCATTCACCATAAGTCAGAAAGAAAGCAATATCTATGTACCATTCATCAATTGTACTCACGAAAAGCACCATGGGCAACTTTGAAGAGGTGTCTTTAGTCCTTTCGCATTCTGTTTCAGCATGATTTTCCGTGATCAATTGGCACAGGCCCCTTCCTTATACCAACTTGGTAGGTCTAATGTCCAAGTCATACTCCTAAAATTTAGCTATCCTGGTACCTCGTTCACTACCCAGCTCTTGTTGAGTCAAAATGGATTTAATGGTGGTGTCAGGAACGAGAACGAGGGTATGAGAGTTCAGCACATAGTACCTGAAATGTTTCACCACTCGTACCACTGCATAAGCATGCTTTTCAATTTGTGACATTTTTAGTTCATGTTCCTTTAATGGGCAGCTCATGAAAGCGATGGGAGCTTCAATGCCCTCCCCATTCTCCTGCATCAGGATGGCTGACACTATGTGAGCGGAGGCGTAGCTGTACATGATGAAATCTTTTTTGAAATCTGGACATACTAGGATAGGAGCGCAAGCAACTGCCCTTTTGACTTCATCAAATGGAAGCTTCCCTTCAGTACTCCATCGAAATGGAATTTTTCCTTTCATCATCCCAAGGATATCCTTGGTTTTATCAGTGAAATCAGGTACAAACCTTCTTAGGAAATTGACCTTTCCGAAGAAGGAATGAACTCCAGTTTTACTTGTGGGTAGGGTAAGGCTCTGAATGGCCTTCACCCTTTCTGGGTCGATTTTGGTTCCTTCTCTAGTCACAATATGACCCAGCAACTTTCCTTCGGTCACTCCAAACATGGAATTCTTGGGATTTAATGAAATCCCGTGACGCTGCATCTCAAGAGTACTTGTTCTAAATGATCATAATGATCACTCCATTTTTTAGAGAAAATAGTCAAGTCATCCAAATATACCACTATGACTTTGCCCATCAGGTCTCTGAATGCCAAGTCCATAGCTCTCTGAAAGGTGGCTCCGGCGTTGATCAAGCCGAAAGGCATCCTCCTGTAAGCAAAGGTCCCCCATGGGGTTGTGAAGGTCGTCTTGTGTTGATCCTCCACAGCTACCTCAACTTGATTATATCCTGAAAATCCATCGAGCATGGATAGCATTTCTGATCCAGTAATGGTCTGTAACACCTGATCCATGATAGGAAAGGGATAGTTGTCTTTTAATGAAGACTTATTCAGGTTCCGGAAATCAACACAAATCCAGATTTCACCATTCTTCTTCCTGACAGGGACGATGTTAGCAATCCAGGTGGAGTGATGGATTGGAAAAATAATTCTAGCATCTAACATTTTCTAAATTTCCACAAGGATAGTCCCTGAGATCTTGGGATTGTAATGTCTTTGCTTCTGCCTGTAAGGTTTTACATCAGGCTTCAAAGGAATATTGTGTTGTACATCTTTGGGCTTGAAGGATTTTAAATCTGCATAGGACCAGGCTAAGACATCCATGTATCTCTTCAGGAGTGAAGTGAATTTTGCTTTCTCCTCAAGGGAACAACATTTCCCAATATTCACCATCCGAGGTTGATCAGACGAACCTAGATTGACTTGATCTACTTCCGAGGAAGAAGCTCCTTCAACTTGTCTCTTGTTTTGAATGAAACGGTCATGCTTGTCAAACAAACCCTCCAGAGAAACCATACCTTTGGGAATCTTGTTGCCTTTAAGCTGAATAAACTCACCATCAACCTCTTGATATGGATCTGAAATAGATTCACGAAAAGCTGATTCCGAACCTTCAAAGTACAGCTCACTAAAATTGTCAGCTTTTTCTAGAAAAGTCAACACTTGTTGATCATCATTGAACACTTGCCAATGAGCCGCATTATCCAGGATACTGGGACGATACACAATCTCAATGGTGTATGTATCTTGTTTGAACTGGGGATGAGGGAGAAGGAGGGATGCAGACACAGCCAAAGAATCAGCCTTGTCATTATAATCTCTCAAAACTACCTTGATGGAGAATGCATCAAAGCATTCTATATTATCCCAAACTTTGTTCTTGTAATGTCTCAAGCGATCATTTTTTACTTGATAGATTCCCTTGACCTGGTTGACAATCAGCTTCACGTCCCCTTGAACCTTGAGATTTTGAATTCCCTTCTGTCTGACCATTTCTAATCCTAGTAACAGAGCTTCATATTCAGCCATGTTATTAGTATTATCAAACTACAATTTGAAGGCAGAGGGGAAGATCTCAGAATTAGGAGATATAAGAACTACACCAACACCTGATCCGGTGGTTGAACAGCTACCATCGAATTCAAGGGTCCAAATAGCATTAGGATCTTCTTTCTTGACATCTACAGCTGGTATCTCTGATGTCATGAAATAATTTCCAAAACTAGCATCTTTGAAAAGAATTTGAGCCTTAGGGTCATCTGATTTAGTTACCAAATACTTTGCCTGAGGTTCAGGATGGAGAACATGATAAACCCCATTGACTGGAATCCTGGCCTTGGTCCAATCCATATTAATCTCTCCTCTGACATCTTTACAAAAACCTCTACCCAAGAGGATACCGTAAGCTGCAGGAATGTCAGCAACTAGAATGGTCATTTTCACTCTCTTCTCTGGGAAGGCAACGAATGCAAACTGTGCATCTTTGATTTGACCAATCAAGGGAACTTGCTTGGTTTCCATGGAGTAACACCGTCCATATGACTTAGTCAAAGTAAGCCCAAGGGCATGGGCTACTTTTTTGGGCATAACATTGTCGGAGGCCCCTGAGTCGATGATGCAATTGCTGAGTTTAAACCCATTTATTAGCAAAGACAAATAAAATGGTTCAATATTTCCTGAAGAAGAAGCAGAGGTCATATTGTTCTGAGGTGGGGATTGAGTAGGATTTGGCAAAAGACCTTTTGAAGGTGGGGGAATGGTGGCTTTACTTCTAATGAATTTGGTGAGTTTTTCAAACTGTTCAGGATTTGACTGAAGGTATTCTGCTTTTGACATTTGGATCTTGGTTCTTTTTGCATGATCGATAATGTCAAAAGCAGTATAAGAAGGGGTGATGGTAGGTTCAGTTCTAATCACGTGAGCTTGAGCTGGGGCACTGACCTTAGGAGAAAGAGAATGAGGAGAAGTTGTTACCTTTTTGGTGACTTCTCTTTCAGTTTGCGCTGAAATAGGAGCACCTCTCTTAACTATGGCTATGGAAGGTTCCTTGTTCTTCTCCTTGGGGCTTCCAAGAGGTTTTCTTAGATTCTGAGATTGGGATCGAGTGAAGACAGAAAATTATTGGCCATCCAGTGCACATTCATCTTCTTTGTATTCCAAATACCCAATGCTGGAGTCACCAGCTGAATCGTCATAAGACTCATCAGCGTATCCTGAAGCTTCAAAAGCCTCAGGGGAATCTTGTTCTTCTGGTTCTTCCTCTTCTTCAACTATTTCTACTGCCACGTTAATGGGAGGGGATTCGATTGCCAGTCTTGGTTGAGAAGGAGTTAACCGCGGCCTATCTCTTACAAGCGCACCATTGGTGTTATTGAAATTATGTCTAGGGATATCCAGATACGGAACATTGCTCACCTGCTGGGACATTTGCTTTTTTAAAGCAATCAAATCATTAGCCATCTTTTGAATCATAGGGTCAGTATTACCTTGGGAAGAACCTTGATTTTTAGGTTTGGGTACATCTTTCCTGATTCTTCTGGCCAAAATGAGATCATCCTCTATTTCAATAGCCGTTGACTGAGCGATAGCCAAATCTGGGATAGCCGACCTTCTTAATAGAAAGCTCACATCGGGAGGCTGAGCATTAATGAAGAAGCATTTCTGATTTTCCAGAGTAGGTACAGCTATTCTGGAATCTTTTGGATCATCTTGTTAAACTTTGCCACGAAGTCCCGCATGGGTTCATGCGATTCCTTCTTCATATGGGTAAGTTGTGCTAACAAAGCATGAGAATATTTGGCTGGTTTGAAACGTGCTTCAAATCTGGTCCTCATGGTAGCCCAGTTTGTGATGCATGCATTTGGAAGGTGGTAAAACCATTCGGCTGCTGCACCGTGCAACGTTTCAACGAAGAGTCGAATAGAGACATCTTCGTGAGCTACTCCAAGGACACTGCATGCTACAAAGAAAGATGCAATGTGTTCATCAAGATGCTGCTTCCCATCCCCATTAAACTTGGGAATGTTTTTATGTGATCCATGTGGTAACTCATGCAATGGTGGAGTTAAAGAAAGAGGACCAATAGCTGCGCCCCAGGGCACAGGTTGTGCTGCCATCCTTCTGAAAAGAGTGTGTATGGGGATCTGAGTGTCAGACAAGAATAACGCACGACAAGTTGTAGATGCTTCCCATTCTATGGGGATCCGGTTTCTCCGAACAGGTGAAGAACTTCTGGTTTGATCAGGAATAACGAAATTAGGGGAGAGACTAAAATTATGCTGTTGTAGCAACTCAAAGAGTGGATCAATTTCACCCTGGGCTCGGTGGGACCGAGTGAAGATCTTCCCAGCCAGCTTGAACCGGGAAAGAGATCTTGTTGAAAGTAAGGCAAATATGGAGTCGCTAGACACCAAGAGGATAAGCTTTATACTATTAATCTGTATTCCCCAGCGGAGTCACCAAAAACTATTGGTTGGATATTTTTTCAAGTCAAAATATGAGGTTCAACCACAGTACATGGGATTAAATCCCTCCTCAAAGACAGGTGAGGCTGCCTGTTTATTACTAATCTAAAACACAATAGAAATAATGTGTACAATATTCACACTAATCTAACCATTGGGGTTGGGATATAATCCCGAAATCCATATCCACACTATGTGAAGATGTTGTTTTTATAAATGGACTGGGTCAAAAATTATTATTATGGAAAAAACACAATGGAAAGGAAATGAGAGGAACGTATTTTCTTTCGAGTAAACACAGAGCACGAAATAATCATACGAGCTTTAGATAACAAATGTAATGTTTGAAATGATTAGAATCATCAAGATGCTAAACAAAGAATAGCTTAAGATTATGAACATAAGAACAATATCTTAAGAAAGATACATCTCACAACACAAAGTTTTCAAAATAGCATCAGCTTCTATTCCTCAAATGATTAAAAGAAAACACAAAGTTTTTCTTCTTCACAATAGTTCTCAATATTCCAAAAATCTCAACCTCTTGGAATGTACGTACATCCCTTATTTATAATAAAAATAGTTGAGAGAAAATAGGACAAACCCTATAAAACAGTCTTTTAACAAGAGTCCTATTTTGCTTGACTCTCACATAGGAGACCAAGTCAAAATATGATTCCTATGTGACGAAACAGAAATGAAAAAGACATGTCAATTTCAAGATTGAAATGACACGTCGCATCAAGACTTAGTCTGAATCGTCATCTTTTTCTTCCTCATCTTTCTCTTCTTCTAACTGAGCCTGTTTGTTCCGAAATTCTTGGAACTTCCAGATTATACCTTGCATCTCATTTTCATCAGGCGCAGTGGAATGATCACTCAAGACTTCACATGTTTCATGAGTGTCACTGGCATTACTGGGAAGCTTTCTCAATCTTTTGTTGAGTTTTCTCAGGGCCTCCAAAGAATGTTCAACCTTTACAAACCTATCAATGATTTCAATGCCAAATCCGTGAGTTGGTTCATGCTGAATTGATTCTTGGATTTGTTTGAAAAGATCATCAGCTGGTAGGATGCCTGAGTTTCCACCTGAAACTTTTGCACATATTTTCAGCAGTTCTTCTTCCAGGTCGCTCTTGCCATCAATCAATTGATCTCTTGATTCTCTCAATTTACCGCAAGCTTCGTTGAGAATCTTTACCTTGAACCTGATGGCTTTGGTCAGCTGGAAATGCTTATCCACATGTGGGATGATGCCTTCTTCTACCAAGATGTGTGATGGGATTTGCTTTAGTACCTGGAGAGCTTCGAAAGTCAAATCAAGGTGTCTGATCTCTTGAGAGAAATCATCATCCATTTTTTCCCCATCACTCTGTATATTCCCCAAAGATTGATAAACTTCTACGGTGTCTTGAATCACTTCTTTCCCCTGTTGGAGCAGCCTTTGGGTCCATTCATTGACCACCCTCCCTTTTTCATTAATATTTTCAATTACAGGCACTGACGAGAATTCAAACCCGATAGGATCAGAGGATGATGGTACGGACTCGAGGGGTTTTGAGAGCTTAAGCAATACCTCAGTCAACTGCTTCACCTTTTCTTTAATCTTATCCCTGTTGTCTTTTGTCTCCTTCAATTTCTGGCATAGCACGTTCATAGCATCTCGTGCATCCTGTTATGCTCCTTCTGTTGTCACTTCTCCTAAAGCCACCTTGGTTATCTGATAGTCAGAGGCTGTTATATCCTCTTTGGTTTTATCAGTCGCGGGAGTGGCAATCTCTGCAAACTTATGTCCCGAAGCGTCCACTAAAACCCTTGAAGCTATTTTGGGTTTCTTGGCTGATTTAGTAGTAGAAGCCTTGAGTGAACTAAAATCGAAGGCTAGTATAGGTACAACCACCTTCCTTTTCCTCAGAGTTTTCTCAAGTAACCATTGAGGTGTGTCAGGGGGAGTTGCCATTGTTTTAGAAGTTGGTATCATACTTTCAGGGGAAGGCAGATCCACTGGTGGAATGGGGACATTTACCAGTGTGGTAGCAGATTCAATGAAAAGGGGTGTAGGGGGAGGCATACCTGTAGTTACTTTGGTCCCAGCAAAGAGGGGTGAGAGTCCAGAGAAAATTATGGCCATGACTGATGAAGTGGAAGGTAAAAGAGGGGGTAGAAGTGGTTGTGAAGTAGGAAGCGCAGATACTGACGCTAAAGCCTGGGATGTAAGAGATAAGGTCACTTTAGTTGGGCAGTCAGCAAATGGTGAAACTAGGGGCTGGATCACTTCTCTTTCTAAAGAAATTTCTCCTATTTCTAGTGGTGTTGGTGATTCTGGCACATTCACCATTTAAAATGGAGTAACAGTTGAAGGGGTTTCTTGTTCTCTTCTCTTCTTGACAAACTTGACCTTTATAGGTCCCTTAGAAGAGCTTTTGTCCTTTTCCTTTTTGGAGGGCCCCACCTCTGCAGCAACCAACTTTGAAAAATTATCTTCTTTGAAACTCATTCCCCAAGAGGTGAGCCATGCCTTGGTACGTGCGATAATTAGGGCTGATCTATCTGTAATGGAGGTTTTTTCACCGATAGACCAATCAATAGGTGGGAAAACATATTGATCTTCATTCAATCTGTCATATGAAGGATCCAGAACACTTTCATTATCGCCAATACCTTCTGGTATGTCAGCGAGCTCGAGTGTCTAAATCTCTACAAGTTTCAACCTGCTATGATCTTTTCTTCGGACAGTAACCTCATCACGTAAATCAATCCAGATGTCTTCTATGCTTTTTACGTGCGGGTGCAAAGTTCCATATGACTTAAGGACTCCTCGAAAGTCAAACCCATCTCGGGGCTTCATGTGCTTTTTCAACTTATCTTGAAGCTCATGTACGATGTTCTTGGCTTTCACCACTGTTGAACAAGTATACCTTCCAATAGAAATTGGGAAAGATACAGCGGCCTTGTGTTTACTCTGTTGGAATTTGTGAAAATCCAACAATTACCTGACCAACTCCATCAAGATTAGTTTTTCCCCTGGATATATAGGAAAACAGAAAGGATCCCCTAGGTACATGACTACTCGAAGATATGTGAACTTATTGAATTGCAAGAAGATACAACTCCATTTTGAAACTTCAGCCCATGCCTCATCAGAGATTCTCGTTTTCCTTAGTTTGGGGTTTAACCTGCAGATTTTCTCATAAAAGAAGGCATCGTTTACCCTTCTGAATTGGTCTTCAAACCCTTTTCTTGTTAGCTGAGGAAAATACTACTAAACATGCTCTAGTCTTGTTCCCCTTTGTGTCCAATCCAAGATAGTTCCTCATGCCAGCCGCTGCATAGGTGACATACGAGGACATATAAAACTTCCCAGTAGACAAGATTGTTGTCATCTGAGAATCTATCTTGCTACTGATAAGAGTACCCCAATCAATCCCCTGTTGATTCTTCTTGATAATGATCATGAATTGGTACATCCATCCTTAGAAAACATTTGAGTCAGGGAAACCAAAAACCTGACTCAACAGAGTAATGATATCATTGATTTCTTGAATGAAATCACTTCTAGGAAAAAGTCTTGGGAACCTGGAAATAGCTGGCTTGGCTTTGATTAGGAACTTTTTGTTCACGTGTTTGATACAATCCTCTTGATCATTGTCCCAAGCTTTTTGGGCTGACTTGAGATCTACATCTCCATACTCCTCAAAGTTAGGCAGCTTGAGAAGATCATCGAAGTAACCTCCATCCAACTTGATTACGACCTCTCCCGCCTGATTTTTCACAGAACGAGAAGCAGAGTCATAGTCTGAAGCACAGGCCAAGATGAACTCGGGGCACTATGCAGACATAGGGAAACCTGCTGCAAGAGGTAGACCACTGCCAACTATTGATTTCATCCATGGAGTTTGGGAAGAACTCTTGACTCTATTCCAAAAATCTTCCATATCTATGTTTCCGAGCTCTGTATCCTGGATGTCGTAATTGCAATCAATGTAGGAGGGAGACTCCACCTTCCTAAATTTGTACTTCATCCTCCCTGATTTTTTAGTCTTATCTTGTGATGAACTAGGATCCGACATGAGGAATTTCAAAGGAGGAATGAACTGATTACTTCTGATTTTTAGACACTTCGGGTTTGAGGACCTGCTCAGCAATCTCAGAGGCTCGAAACAATGGAGAGTATCAGATATCAAAATGTGTCAAACACTTCAAAAAACCCGACACACTGGAGATGTTGGAAAGTTTTAACTGTTTGACACACTGGAGATGTCGGAAAGTTTTAACTGTTTGACACACTGGAGATGTCGGAAAGTTTGAAATGTCTGACACACTGGAGATGTCAGAAAGTTTGAAATGTCTGACACACTGGAGATGTCGGAAAGATTAGAAATCCCACTATCTTTGGAGGATGCTAGAATGTTTGAAGTGTCTGACACCTTAAATTTCTCGATACGTTGCGGGTTTTGAAAACTGCAAAGCACCCTGCGAAACCCGAAAAAAGGGAATCGGGTAAATGTTAGGTAAAAACATGCAAATTCTTCTCCATTGTTGATATTCCTGATATATTTTTAATTACAACAACATATTCCAAGGAATAAAACAAAGTGATCATTCCAAGGGTGAACCCTAAAACACAAACTTGATTGGAAAACAACCTCAAAACGGAAAAAAAAAAACCCAATAACCCCAACAAGAAAAAGACAAAAACTCAAAAGAATCATTACACAATTATTCCACAAATATCACAAACAAAGAATAATGGGAAATACCTTTAATTAGAACAAAAAATGATCAAAAACGAGCAACACAATCAGGCACAGAGGCAAGTCAAGTTTCTGGGTCGAAGATGCATGCACGAAAATCCACGAGGTAAAAAGTACGTCTAGTAAAAATGACGTGGAAATCCGAGTATTTATAAGAAATTTTGCATTTAATACACTTGAGTTGACACATGTCAACTACCCGACAACTTGGCATTAATGCCATGTCAGCATGCTTGGGGAGTCTGAGAACCCGACACAAAGGGTTTCAAAGCAATTCGGGTTTCGGGTTGCGGGAAGCAAGTGACATGAAGCATGATGCTTGATGGTTTCGAAAACCCGAAACAAAGGAGCGAGTTAGGTTTCAGAAATTGGAAAACATGCGACATGAAGCATGTTCTGAACAATGCATGTTCTGATGCTCAATGGTTCCGAACACCCGAAACAAAGGAGCAAATCGGGTTTTGGGAATCAGAAGACATGCGACATGAAGCATGTTTTGAACAAGGCATGTTCCGATGCTTGGTGGACCCAAAAACCCGAAAGAATTACTTGATGTGGGCTTCGGGTTTTAGGCAACAAACAACATGAAGCATCCAATACACATGTTCTCTTGCTATTGAAACCCAAAAACCCAATTATCTCTCTGAAAGGGCATTTTTAGGAAACCAACTCAAAAAATTCTTAGGGTTATCTCTTTTTTTGGCGTAAACACAAAAATGAGATAACACGATTATTGACGAGAGTTAAGTGTAATCATGGTGGCAAGGTCAATCCCTGTAGATGTTGGTTTAAGCCTATGGATGAAGACCATGCTATGATTTAAATTTTGTTTAATTCTATGTATGATGGCTATGCTATGATTTGAATTTGGTTTAAGCCTCTATTGATGAAGGTCGTGGTATGATTTGAATTTGAAACTTTAGGAAGGTTTAGATCCTTTCAAATGGCAAAAGTGGCAGATCCTAATTCCACCGGTGGTTCAGAAAGTTGATTTTCTTGATATCTAATGAAGTGAGAGAGTCCATTTCTCATACGCTTGAGATAGGCGGACCCCATTTCAATGGATAAGGCACTGGTTATTATTGTATATTCTAAAAGGTGTTGTTATTTGTTTTTGGGAAACAATGGATATTTTAAGTAATTTCTATTTTTGGGTTGTCTTTAATAAAGTTGTTGAAAAGTCAAAGGTCACTTAAGTGCCTTATTTAATGATCATGTAAAACCCTAACTACTTTGTAACCAAATTTTGGGTTATAAAAGGAAGTGAGGGGCTCATTTGTAAAGGGTGACTTTGAGATAGGAGAAGAAAATAATTTTGTGCAAGCTTTGTTTCAAGAAGAAACTTTGTGTTCTTTTGTGAAAAACATTTTAGAGTTAATGGAATACGAACTGTGTGTCTCATTCATTGTCTCTTGTAATATTTGATGTTCTATAGTTCATTAGATGTTAGGTGTTTTTAATCTTGCATGCAAATATTATCTTTGATCTTATTGTCAATGTTATTAATCAGTTGTTCTAGGTCACAGTGATCAAGCTCTGATTATCTACTTGCTCATGTGTGTTCCCTTTTACACGTTCTTGTTTGGCTAACTCAAACTCCATTTTATTTGTGTTGGTTATTCATCTTTCCTTTTCATGCAATATTAGGCTCTGTTTTTACCTAACTCTTGCATGTTCTTTTAATTCATTCCATTCCACTCCTTTCCTTCATTCCATCTCCCTCATTCACTTTTCTTTCCATTGATGTTCCAAAACACCTCCCACATACAATTTTGAATGTACAGATGTAAATACAGTTTTGGTTTTCAATAAAGGCAGCCTCACCTTCATTGAGGAGGGACTTCGTTCCCATATTGTTGCATGGCATTTGCATGCATGCAAATCCATATGCTAACATGACTCCAGTCTTCGACACTCATTTACATATGGGTGGGCCCCACTATTTTTTGTTTGGGGGGACCTCATCTAGGGTCGACACACTCTTTTATCAGAGGGATGCCTTTTACCACCGATAATCATCATTTTCACCACAAAATCGATTGGATGATTACCATGTGGTGGATTCTCAGGCCACCACGTGGCCTACCACCATTTATCCACATTGTAACTAATTCATGACAAAGTTGCTTGATTGAGCTAGGAGAGAGTCAACATTGGGCTAGTTGAGCCAAGATTTGAGTTCCATTAGACGAGACCGGTGAGCTACATAAATGACTTGCCAAGCCCAAAGCCGTAACAAATGACAAAAGTGATGGAACATATGGCCCAAGCCATAAATATTATGGGGATGATAAGGCTTATTAAAGCCTTCCTTATCTCTTCATGTAGCACATGTGGGATTATTCCCACCGAAAAAGCACAACCCAATAACGTCTTGGGCTCGATGGCAGATCACGTAGCGAAGGACAAGTGACATGGCTTGGCAGGAGGATACATGGAAGGGTCAATAGATGGATGTGTAGGCACAAGGTGACTGACATGGACATGGGATCGACATCAGAGTGATGTGGTGTAGTAGGTAAGAGTGTCAATGTATGCGTGGAAGGTCAACCAATGAATCACGGCCAAAATGAGGGCGAGGGAGTCGAACCGATAACCTCCCCCTCCCAAATTATGCACCCAACTAGATTGCCTAACTCAGTGTGTTGGTTATGATATGGTGGATATGGAATAAAACCATATAATTTGGGTTCGCCAAGCCTATATAAAGGGCCCCTCTCCCTCCATTTAAACAACAAGCCTCCCTCCATTTAAATGCATAAGGAGAATATGAGGTGAGGAATATTATTAAGCCTTAGGAAATTAAGAAGGCCATATTTGAGAATAATAAGACCTATTATTATTTTTAATAGGAAATTATGGAGAACTAAGACCTATATTATTGTTATAGGCATGATGATGAAAATAAGTCCTATTATTTAATATGTTCATTATAAAATCTCAAGAGTTAGTATTTTTAACTCACTGGCATTATAAAGGCCAAATTGATGCCTTAATCTTGTGTGGGAGCCCAGAGACGTCATTAGGAAGCTGAGGGATGTGATACAACACTAGAGAAGTGCATTCACATAGAAGCTTTGATTCTTTTACGTTGGGTATATCACCAAGTTAGTTTCTTGGAGACCACGAAGGAGGGTCGTAATTATCATTAAGCTCATTGACAAGGTTGGGTCTGATCTTAGCTCTACATAAAGTCTAGAGGCCATGAAATAGAGTGGAAGATGATCGTTGTCATCAACTAGAGACTTAGCTCTATGTAGAAGTTATATTGTCATGCAACAGAGTGGAAGTCAACATCAACCATATGAAGACTTAGCATCATGTAGAGGTTATTCCATGTGGCAGAGTGGAGGTCAACATGAGGTGTTAAGTTAGGGAGCTATGCTGAAGCACCGAGCATTGAGCTTCGAAGAGAAGTATGGGTCTATTAATCGATTGGCATGTCAGGTTTGGTTGAACATTCATTATAGTATTGTAAATTTTATTTATACTGTACAATTAGATTTTTATAATGGATTGGTTTAGTTAGTTTGCAAACCTGAAGACATAGGCATTATGTTGAACTCCATTATCAAACCTTATGCAGTGTGCTTCTTATTCTTGCATTACATTTTTTAAAATTTGATTATTTCAGGGTAAATTCAGTAAAATGATAAATTGCATATAAGGGTATGTGCTTGAGAATTTTTTTTTGGCTAGTTTACAGATCAAGTTTGGTATTAGAGCAGGTTATCTCGCCTATAAACTTGCTAACTCTGAAGCAAGTTAGTATCAGAGTAGGAGATCACCTATAACCTTTCCGTCTCTGAAGAAAGTTTGATATCAGGAACTAGGTTGTCACATACAGTTGCACTGAGATGGACTTGTACCAGTTTATACTATGGCCCGTTGTACTCATGATACTAGGTACGATATTACACATGAAAAATCTACATTGATGAGATTAGAAACATTAGATTGTTGAGATGAGACGGATCATGGAACTCCTATGGTCTTTGTTGCATGAGGAAAATCATCACTAAAGGAAGTAAGAAGAATGGGATAGTCCTCAATTATGTGCACATTACTCTATGACTGAGCATAACAAGGAACAATGTTGGTATTTTTTCCCAAACTGAGCACCAATGTGGTTCCAATGTTGAATGGTGGAATATAGAAAGGCACCAACAAATACCAATAGTATTCAACCTATTATAGCTACAACTTAGCAAACAGAGAAGGATTCTCAATGGAGGAAATGTCTACAGCCCATGGAAGCAGAGAAGCAAAATTTCCAAGATAGGTTTGATACTCAAACATAATTCCTTGGAGAAGTGATCATAAAGTTACAACATGAACTGCAAGCTAAGGAAGTGCTCCTGGCAACATTGCAAGATGGTGAAGAGTGGATAAAGAAAGGTATGCCCACCAATAACATTGTAAGTGATTCAATGAAATTTCCTTCCCATGAAAATGTAAATCTTACTTTTGGTGAATTTGAAAAGTACACTAAAGGTATAGGATAAAATTTCTTTTTAAAATGGGATATGAAGGAAAAGACCTTGGTGTGAATAGCAAAGGCACCACTAACCCTATCCAGGTGGAAGAAAGAGAAAGCTATGAGACGATAACAAGCATAGATCCCAAGACACCAGTCCTCCTAAAGCATCCTGCAAAATAGGAATAGACCATTGAACTCTCTAAAGAAGAATTATGAGAGAAAATTTGATAGCCCAAAGAGGTATGATTGAGTCTTCTTTGACTACAACAAGGATCCCATAATAAGCCCAAAGTTATTAAGGACATATCCATGTGTATATTGTGGATCTAATATATACTGTTTGATTTGATGTGGAAAGTAAAAGAATCACACCAAGAGGGTTAAGGCTGGTGAAGACAAGGGTAAATCTACCTCATCTTAAGGAGAAGACATAGGGTACTAGAGCCACCAAGTAAGTAAACACTTCACAATGGGTTTATCATGCCTAGTTTTTTCTTACAACATTGGTAATCAACGCTCTATATGAAGTCCCCATAAGGTTAGATAGAGATTAGTCATCTTGATTTGGCAGTAGAGTGGCGTAGCAGAAGGCAGTGAGCCCAAGTGCCACATTTCCCAAAGATCAAAATGATTATTCTAATAGAGGAGGAGAAGTTCGAAGGCCATCATGTCAGTTGCGAGGATTTCTTTAAGACAACATAGGGTTCTGGATCAAGAAGTAGAGAAAGAAGTATATTTTTGGGACAAAAATTCTCCTTAGTAGGGAGGTGTGATCTAGAGGTCAATTCAGTGGACGAAGTTTCGTAAAATCTCCTAGGAATGTCACAGTGTGGTAGTAGACTTTGAGATATTTTTGTCACCTGTAAGAACGTGAAAAATGGAAGAAGCAAGATACAGTCTGTGGAAGATGCCAATGGAAGAAGCACATATGGATGCAACTCATGAATCATCTTGTGACACGTGTAAAAAATAAATCAGGCAAAATTAAAAAATGGTTTTGTGACTCTGGTCTTAAACACCCGTTGTAATTGGGCCCTGTTATTTATTGGCTGGGGGCCCTCATCTAAGGTTGACACACTCTTTTATCATAGGGGTGTCTTTACCACTAATAAACATCATTTTCACCACAAAATCGATTGGAGGATCGCAATGTGGCAGGTACTCAGGCCACCACTTGGCATGCCACCATCTATCCACATTGTAACTGAGTCATGACCAAGCTTCTCGACCGAGATAGGAGAGAGTCAACATTGGGTGAGTTGAGCCAAGATTCAAGTTGCATTGGCTGAGACCAGTGAGCTACACAAATGACTCAAAAATCCTAAGGTCATAATAAACCCTGAAAGCGATGGAACATGAGGCCCAAGACACAAATACTATAGGGAGAATAAGGATTATTAAATCCTTCCCTATCTCCTCCTGTGGCACATGTGGGATTATTTCCACCGAACTAGCACAGCCCACGAATGACTCAAGATCGATAGCAAATCACCCAGTGGAGGACATGTGACGTGGTTTGGTAGGAGGCTACATGGAAGGGTCAACAAATAGACACATAGCCATAGGGTGATTGACGTGGACATGGGACTGATGACGAAGTGACTGGCATGGTTTGTGAGAGCGCTGACAAACGCGTGGAAGGTTGACCAACAAACCACGACCAAAATGAGGGCAAGGGAGTCAAACCAATAACCTCTCCCTCCCAAACCATGTGGCCCAACCAACCCACCTAACTCTACACACTGGTTGTGATATGATAGATATGGTATAAAACCATATAATTCAAGTCCACCAAGCCTATATAAAATGCCCCTCTCCCTCCATTCAAATAACAATCCTTCCTCCATTTAAAGGAATTAGGAGAATGAGAAGCGAGGAATATTGTGAGGCCTTAGTAAATTAAGAAGGCCATATTTGAGAATAATAAGACCTGTTATTATTTTTAATAAACAATTATGCAAAAGTAAGACCTATATCATTGTTATAGATATGATGATGAAAATAAGTTCTATTATTTAATAGGCACATTATAAAATTTCAGGAGTTAGTATTTTTAACTCACCGACATTGTAAAGGATGAATTGACACCTTAATCTTGTGTGGGAGCCTGGAGACATCATTGTGAAGTGGAGGGATGTGAGATATCACTGAAGAAGTACATTCACACAAAATTTTTGATTCTTTGATGTTAGGCGTATCACCAAGTTAGTTACTTGGAGGACACGGAGGAGGGTCGTAATTATCATTAAGCTCATTGACAAGCTTGGGTCTAATCTTAGCTCTATATAAACTCTAGAGGTCGTGCAACAGAGTGGAAGATGATCATCATCATCAACTAGAGACTTAGCTCTACATAGAGGTTATCTTGTCATGCAACAGAGTGGAAGTCAACATCAGACATATAAAGACTTAGCACCATGTAGAGGTTATTTTGTCATGCAGCAAAGTGGAGGTCAACATGAGGTGTTAAATCAGGGAGTTATGTCGAAGCACCGAACACTGAGCTTCCAAGAGCAGTCTGGGTCTATTGACCGATTGGCATGCCAAGTTCGGTTGAACATTCATTATAGTATTGTAAAGTTTATTTTTACTATACAATCGGGTTTTTATAATGGATTGGTTTAGTTAGTTTGTGAACCTGGAGACATAGGCAATATGCAAAACTCCATTATCAACCCTTGTGTAGTGTGGTTCTTATTCTTGCATTATATTTGTTTAAATTTTATTATTTCAGGGTAAATTCGGTAAAAGGATAAATTACCTTTAAGGGTCTATGGTCAAGATTTTTTTTTGGCCGGTTTACAGATCACTTCAGATATGAATAAATTGTAGATTTAAATTTGATTTATATTAGTCTTGGTTTTAGGATTATATCATTCAATTTAATTGCTTTTCGTTAAAATTAGGGCTTGCAATGCCGCCACCTCTCTTCCAACCAGTGCCATAGCATATGGGTTATGAACAACAACAACATTCACAACTAATTTAATCTAATTTTGAATTAAATCTTTATTTTAGAGTAATTTATTGTAACAAATGATATTCAAGTGATTGCATACATCAGTGTGCAAGCACTAAGCATTCAATAATGTAAAACCCTAGGCAAATGAGAGGGGGATGATGACTGAGCTGATTTTTTACAACCTGGGAATGATCATAACTATGTATCTACTAGAACAAGCTGGAAAAAATGTCAAAATGGCTCGCCGAGGGTTTAGAAACCTAGGAATGTACAAGTAAAAAGTGCCCATTGGAGGAAAGGAGTGCCCCATGCACTAATAACTGATCTAGGTGCCTGTCTTTGTTCAGATGCTCTAAATCTAATCTTTTATGGGTCAGAAGATATTTGTTTTTACTCATTCTTTTTCACTTCAATTTTTTTGTTAGATCGTCAATCGCACTTGTATCCTGCAAAACAAATGACTATCTGAACATGCCCACAAACTACATCAAATCTAATAAAAAAAATGCAGAATGTGGATTCAGACTAACCCCAACGATCACCTAAAGAGTGAAATTATGACCAAGCATTGCTCTACATCTCAGACTCCATGTAGTTCTTCATGTGTATGTGTGTATCCATGTCTTGTGCCGAGGTGTTTGAGACCACAATGGAACCATCCCCAAGTTGTGGGACCTTGCGCGCTTGGGATGGATCTCCAAAGAAGGCCGGTTCCTCTATCTATTTCTACTGCTACTGCTACTCCTAGTTCTGGAAGGGGAAACTAAGCTAACAATGCCAAGGGACCAGGGATAGAAGGATAACATGAAAGGAAACTACACTAAAAGGTGATAGCACCAAAAAAGAGGGATGAACACTATCTGTTCTGAGTGAGAATGAAAGGAAATGCATGAAAGGAGGCTAGGCACGAGTAGCACAACTAAACACGTATTTACCTTATCATTCTCATGGAACACAACTAAATAAGGAACTGCAAGGGATGTGAAATGGCACAACCAGCACACAACGCAAAAGAAAAGGAAAGAAGAAGGAATGCAAACATGTTAGGATAGAGAATAGTCACAAAATGATGTTTCTATTACTTCTAGAAATGCACAGTATTGTTACAATGATGAAGGAGGTCGATATCCACATGTTAGAGCCAAGTCTAGAGGTCTACAACTCAAAATATAGAAAATATGAAGTCCTTAGTAGAATGTGTAAGGATCCAGAGTTTCCAACATAACAAATGAGCCTAGCTCTTACATTTATAGATAAATCTGTAGAAAGAGAAGAGAAGGAGGGAAAACTTGAATTTGAAATGCAACCACCAACAAGAAGCATTTAATGCCTGTAAATCTACCTGGAGATCTATGAAATATGCTTCCCTAAGCCTGTTTAGTGTGTTAAAGAAGGAAGGAGGGTGGATCATATCAAATCGGGTGGTTGGAGCAATCAAATCTACTCATCAATGCTCAGAGAGATGTTTTCCCATTTCTCACCTACCAGATCTACCAAGAATTTGAATTTGAATGTCTAGCACTGTAGCTGATGTCAACAGTTCTCTGACAAGTCTAGGTGCATGCCGATCTGAGATCTGTAGCAAAAGATATGGCTGTCAGAAGATGTTAGAGTCATCGGCACATGCAAAACACGTGGCGCATGTAGATTGGCTGAAATGATGGCCAACTATGTAAATATTGTTCGTTTCTGCCACGTGTCACTCATTGATTTGTTGCAAGGATTTGGTGCCCTATTGGTGCACTTTTACTGGTTGTACATGGCACGATTAAGAATGGAAAAGGATGACCTGACATAGAGGGGTGCAAAGGAGGGCACGAGGAAAGGGCGTGTGGAAGAAAACAAAGGATGCGCATAGGGACATGCATGTGACACATGGGGAAATGAGGAAAACTGGTAAGTAGAGAATGCATGGTCAAGGCGTAACCATTACAAAGTAACGGGTGTGGCATGCGAGAGGGCCAGGGACTTAGCTGATTGAAGCAAGTGTGAGACGTGTGCAGGGTGAAGAAGATGCTTAGGAAGAAAGCGAATGCGTAGAAGGTGGGCGCAAGGGAGGAGTGGAACAAAGAGGAAAAGGAAAGTGGAAGGAGAGAATAGAAAGCGTGCAATGGTGCTTGAGGAAAAGAAGGGGCGCTAAGGGGAAACTACAACCAAGGAGTGTGCCGACTAAACCTGAGCGCATGTAACCTTCAATGAGGAACTCAGTGCCAAAATGTGTATACAAGTTATCCAAATCACTAGGAGAGTTATTTGGATAATAGTTTTGGCAAATTTTGGGGCCATCTACCTACTAGATGAAGGAGATCAGTAGCCTGAAGCATCCATTGGGCATGGAGTCTACTTATGTAATCATGAAGCTACCCCTGTAGTCACTTGAAAGATCATTTCTTGACTCTATTCTGAATCTTGCAACTACTGAAAGAAGCTCTACATTCTAGAAGCAACAGAAGAGCATGCACAAGAAGCACGTGAGAAGAAAGAACTATGTACAAACAAACAATGTGCATGCGCAGTGCACTTGGAGGAATTGAAACTACTCTAATAAATACAACATGATGTAGCAAACTTAATGGAAGGGTTTGAGATAGATCCCATTTATTGGGATTTGCAGCACGTGCCTCCATCAAGATGAGTTAACTCAAAAGAGTTAGCCTCCTTGCATGAACTGATGATGTATGGGCCACTCCAAAGTGCATCAAACTTTGAATGGTGCCCTGGTTTAGCTCTGTCAGCATCCCATTTTAAAACCAAGTCCCCAACTTTGAAAGCTTGAGGCTTAGCCTTTCTGTCAAACCATTTCTTTGTTGCTTGTTGATGTTGTTCTAGCTTGATCATGACAGAGTTCCTTATTTCTTCAAGATTAACTAGCTCTGCCATTCTGATTTCTCTTTGGTCTGTGCCTTCAAATTCCAGTTGTTGGGAAAGTGCTAATGAATTCAATTCTAGTGTCAAAGGAAGGGTAGCCTCCTTACCATAGACAAGCTTGTAAGGTGAAGTTCCTATTGCCTTTTTTACTGTGATTCTATCTTCCCAGAGCACGTGCGAGACCTTTGTATGCCACTGTCTTTGGCTGATGTTCATTGTGCACTTCATAATTCTGATCAGGTTCTTGTTTGTTGACTCTGCCAGACCATTTCCTTGGGGGTAATAGTTGGAAGAGGTTTTCAGATAAATGCCTAGATTTAGAGCCCAATCAGTGATTTTGGTCCCAAGGAAATATTTTGCATTATCAGAGATAATGGTTTGAGGAATGCCAAACCTTGTGACTATACCTTCGAGAAATTCAAGGATGACTGAATCGGTTGATTCCTTGAGTGTGACAGCTTCTGTCCATCTGGTGAAGTAATCTGTAGCTATCAACACCCACTTATGTCTAGTGCTTGAAGGTGGATTGATCATGCCTATGAAGTCAAGACCCCATTGTGTAAAAGGTTGATCTGCTTGGATTGGTTGGAGGGGAAGCACTGCCAATATTTTCTTTCCTACAAAGAAAGTGCATTCCTTGCATTTTGTGACCCATCTGTGTGCATCTGCAAATAGGGTAGGCCAAAAGATACCTGCCATTATGATTTTCATTGTTGTAGTTTTGGCAGAGAAGTGTCCACTAGAGAATCCATCGTGAAATTCTGCTAACACTTTTTCAGTATGCATGTCATTGATACATCTTAACAACACACCATCAAGATTCTTCTTGAAGAGAAGTCCATCAATCAACACATAAGGGATAGATTGTAACCTCAGATGTCTTCTCTTTTCTTTGTTTAAACCAAGAGGGTATGCACCCTCGGAAAGGAATGTGATCATGTCCTTCATCCAATCACGTGCGCCAGGGTCTATGTATTCTGCTCAAGCTCTGCATGCAGACAACCTTCATCTAGAAATAATAAAGTTTTAGATTCAGTCTGTGCATCCTCAACAATCTACCTACAGAGCATGCTACCTCTTACCAATTTTGTGGCCTTGATAGTGATATCATACTCCATGATTTTGGTCACCCATCATGCTCTTTTCTCACTGATTTCTTCTCCCATGACGAAGTCTCTGACAAAAGAGTGGGAGACTAACACCTTGATATGATTGGTGGTGAGCATACTCTTGAATTTCTTGAGTGTGCATGATGGTGAAGACTTGTTTCTCCATGTGACTATACTTTAGTTCATAATCCTTCAGCATCTGGCTGAAGAAAGCCACTGGTTGTTCCATCCCTTGTTCATTTTCTTGTGTTAGGACAACAACAACACTCGCATCAATGCCATAAGCATAAAGGATGAAATCCTTTGAGTAATCTAGATTGATGAGTGTTGGTGCGCAAGAAATTTCTTGCTTGATCTTGTTGAAGCTTTCTTTTCCTTTTGTTGTCCATCTGAAATTTGTGTCCTTCTTGAGCATCAAGGTGATGGGCCGAACCAGTCCTACAAAGTTAGGGATAAAACACCTAACAAAATTGATCTTGCCAAGGAAGGACTATAGGGCCTTTTTGTGCATCGGAAGGGAAAGAGCTAGGATGGATGAGACGTGCTCAGGATCAATTATGATGCCATCCTTTGAAACCACATGGCCCAAGAGCTTTCCCTGTGCCACTACAAAATTACACTTCTTGGGGTTAAGAGACACCCCAAACTTTTTGCATCTCTCAAATACTTTCTCTAGGTGTGCCATATGATCCGTGCTTTACTTTAAGAAGACTAGTTATGTCATCAAGGTAAACCAAGATGAAATCGTTGATGTAACCTTTGAAGGCAATATCCATGGCACACTAAAATGTGGCACCTACGTTTGACAGACCAAAGGGAATTTTCTTATATGCATATGTTCCCCACTTGGTTGTAAACATTGTTTTGAATTGATCCTCTTCCTTGACCAGGATCTGATTGAAACCTGAATATCCATCTAGCATGGAGAATCTTTGTGCCAGCCACAGTCTGTAGAATCTGCTCCATTGAAGGCAAAGGATAATGATCCTTTAGAGATGCCTTATTCAAATCTCTGAAATCAACACAGAGTCTGATTTCACCATTCTTCTTTCACACTGGAACTAGATTTGTGACCCAGGTAGAGTATTTGATGGGAAAAATAATTTTTTCCTCAATGAGTTTGGATAATTCCTTTCTCATGAGGGGCTCTATCTTTGGATTGACTGGTCATTGCTTCTGTCTGATGGGCTTGATACCAGGATCAAGGTCAATGGAGTGTTGAGAAACACTTGGATCAAAACCTTTGAGGTCTTCATACTCCCATGAGAAGATATCACTATCTTTTTGACAGAGAGAGATGAAGTCATGCTTTTCATTATGCACACAAGTCTTGTTGAGCAACAACTCCTTTCCCCGTGCAATAGTGACTGGGGATCAATCTTCTTGTACATGTCCATGTACCTTTCTTTGCCCTTGAACTCATCATCAGGGATAAACATTTTCTCTAAGGTGACCAGCCCTTTAGGAAACTTGTTTGTCTTTAGCTATATCACTTGGTCACCATAGCTGTCATGCAAGTCAGCTTGCATACTTGATGAAAACTCAACTTCATTTTGGATAAACTAGACAATCTGTGTGTCACTGTCAAACACTTTCCAGCTGGTGTTGTTGTCTAGAATGGATGGTCTGATCACCATCTTGATGTGTTGAGTGTTTCCTTTGAAAAATTCCTCAGCAGGAGAGAACTGTGAACCAAGCATGGCCATCTGGTCAGCTTCCTTGTTCATTTTGTGTGGCACCACCTGCAGATTTAGAGCATCAAAGCTCTCAAGGAGGTCCCAAAATCTATGTTTATAAGCTTTGAGAAGCTTATTCTTTGTCTGGAATTTTTTGGTAACCTGGTGGATAACCAATTATGTGTCCCCAAAGATCTGTAGCATCTTAATTTTCTTCTTCTCAGCAATCAGCAAGCCATGCACCAGTGCTTCATACTCTACCACATTGTTAGAACATGTGAACTATAGCCTATGCGTGAAGAATAATTTCTCATCCTTAGGGGAAATGAGAACCACTCCTGCTCCCACACCGTTTCTACTTCTAGATCCATCAAAGTACAACTTCCATAGACCAAGTCAAACTTTTTCTTTCTTGAGTGCACATGGCAACATAGCCTTTTCTTCTAAAACGCAATAAGTACCAAGCCCAATTTCATAAGTTTCCAATTCTTTAGCATATGGATCAAATTTATGGTGCCTCTCCACCCATTCATCAAGTACTAGGTCAGGAATAGAGGGTGGAAGAGATTGCTCTTCAGGAACTGAAGCTTGTTCTTCTTGGATTAAACAGTTGGCTTGGAGAGGGGATGGGACATATGACTCTACATGATAGGAAAATATAGGCTCAACTTGTATGGTAAACTGGGTACCATACCTTGTCTTGAGTAACATATGAGACCAATCAGAAGACAAGTAACCACCCACTTTAGCAGTAAAGTCTCTTGACAGACATAGGGCAAACAAAGGAGGTAGGTCAATGATTGACACATCTTGAGTTATTGTTAGGCTTGGACATGCATGGAGGGTTAACTCAAGATCCTTGATGACTCCTAAGGTGGTGACAGTTGAGCCATCAAGTTGCAAGACTCCTTTAGACAAAGGGCTATATTTCAGACCTAAGACATCAACAATTTTCTTAGGCATAACAGAAGTACTAGCACCTGAGTCAATCATGTAATTATGCACTAAGTGTTTTCCTATGATCAAGGACATTTAGAAGGGTGGTTTTTTAACATCTTTACTTACTTACTTCTCTTCTCCTTCTTGGCAGATATTGATAGAAGCATGTGGCTTTCACAACTAGATCACACATGGGAGTTGCATCAGAGCTTCATACAACAGATCCCACTGAGAAGGAATGGTCAGGGCATCCCACATTGTGACATTTATGTTTGTTCTCTTCATCTGGTCCACAATGCTAAATGGAAGGCCCCCTATCTTGTGCATTTGGGGAACAACATCCCTTCTTGATTGTTCAGGCGTGGAAGCCTGGACTTTAGCTAGAGCAGAGGCTTGACCTACCAAAGGAGGGGCATGCACTGCTTCAGAAGGATCTTTGCACGAGGTCTCTTATGTAGGGACTTGGGTACTTTTACTACTGGATGCCTTGGCTGCATCTTTCTACTTCTGAGGATCTACTTGCGTTGTTGGGAGTGGGACCTGTGCACCTGACTCTAACATTCTCTTCTTGTATCTTGTGTTGTCCGCAACTTGGGCACATGGTCTGTTTGTATCATCTGTAGATTGGTTAATTGCACATAAGTCCTCAATGCCAAAGAACATCAAATTTTTCTCTGGAGGAGCTTCTGGTCTTTCTTGGTTATTCTTCTTCAGGGGCACTTGTTGAAGGCTCACAAGCTGAAGCATTCTAGATCATGAAGGCTTGGGTGCATGCAACATTGGCACAATGATATTGACTATGAGGCATGTTGCAAGGGAAGCACCATTCTGACTCTTGTGCCAAATTGTTCTGAACTGGAACAAGCACCTGACTTGCACTGGGTGCTAGAAGAGAAGGCGCGAGAGGAACAACTTGCAAGGGCAGATGTGCATTGGGATGCCATCTATCATTCTACTGGTTGGGCATGTATCTTTGATTTCCATACTGATTCCACCAAGGCTAATTGCTTTGGCCATGTGCCTGATTAGAATTACCTCTATAGGCTTGCATGTTGCTTTTCTAATGATATGACCTGGTTTGATAAATTTCTAATCAAGGCCTTCAACTCTTCATCTTTCCTCTGGAGAGTAGGATGTTGAGGCAACTAGTTACAAGATTTTCTCATGAATAGGAATAGGGGCCACAAAAGGTTGGGGTGCTTGTGACATTTCTGGGAACAAGGGCATAGGCAGGTCTAGGAGCTATCTTTCCCACCTGAATAAGACTATTTTCTGCCCTTACTGCAATACTATAAGCAGCTGGTAAAGTCCTACCTCCCATGGATTGGATCATGACTGAGATATCACTATTGAGCACCTTTAGATAATACAGGAAAGCATGTTGGGCTGTAGGTCTTACCACAAGAGGGATTATATCCCAAGTCTTCTGAAATATGATGTTGAAATCAGTCATCTACTCATTGGGTGCCCTCCTTGTTGTTGTCAATTGCTCCACCAGAGATAGGTGATCTGACTTATCTTCAAAGTAATTGCAAAGAGTTGTTCCCAGCTCATCCCAGGTGGTGATAGATCCAAGTCTCAAGCCTCGGTACCATTGAAGTGCTTTACCTTTGAAAGAGGCTACAAGTAGCCTGACTGTTACATCATCATGTGTGATCAAATAGAGTGAACACATGTTTGCTATATCCTGGATATGCTCCTGAGGGGTGACTTGATTCTCACCAGTAAAGTATGGAATACTCTTGAGTGCGCCATTTGGCATATCATGTTGCACAACCAGAACCAAGGGACTTCCTCCAGTAAAGTTTACAAAGTTCCTAAGTGGAGGAGGTGGTTGATGCGCCATTATAGGGCATGTAGGTTGTCTATTTTGAGGAGGATTTGAATGGGCATGGCGTGCTGGAGATGGAGATGTGTGCATGGAATTTCTGGAATGAACTCTTCTCAGGGATAGTTGGAGGTACTCAAAATAATCTTCAGCTGCTGCACTTTTTCTTGTGTGCACTCTTCTCATGAAAGGTGCTCAAGGACTGCTAAAATAGAGATTTGAAAATGTTGGGAGTCACCAGATGTGTTGAAATGAGCCTCCAAAGGCTGAAATACTAAGTCCACACACCAGAACTTAGAGATATGAAATTTAAGCTTTCAATGCTGGTCCCACCGGGCATGCTAGAAACTATTGGTTTCTCAAATGTGCACCCGTGTCTTCAGATCTTGGAAGGGATTGAGGTGTTTGAGACCACAATGGAACCATCCCCAAGTTGTGGGACCTTGCATGCACTTGGGATGGATCTCGGAGAAGGCCAGTTCCTCTATCTATTTCTACTGCTACTGCTGCTACTCCTAGTTTGGAAGGGAAAACTAAGCTAATAATGCCAAGGGACCAGGGATAGAAGGATAACATGAAAGGAAACTACACTAAAAGGTGATAGCACTAGAAAAGAGGGATGAACACTATCTGTTCTGAGTGAAATGAAAGGAAATGCATGAAAGGAGGCTAGGCATGAGTAGCACAACTAAAACATATTTACCAGATCATTCTCATGGGACACAACTAAATAAGGAGTTGCAAGGGATGTGAAATGGCACAACCAGCACACAACACAAAAGAAAAGGCAAGAAGAAGGAATGCAAACACGTTAGGATAGAGAATAGTCACAAAATGATGCTTCTATTACTTCCAGAAATGCACAGTGTTGTTACAATGATGAAGGAGGCCGATATCCACATGCAAGAGCCATATCTAGAGGTCTGCAACTCAAAATACAGAAAATATGAAGTCCTTAGCAGAATGTGTAAGGATCCAGAGTGTCCAACATAACAAATGAGCCTAGCTCTTACATTTATAGATAAATTTGTAGAAAGAGAAGAGGAGGGAAAACTCAAATTTGAAATGTAACCACCAACAAGAAGCATTCAATGCCTACAAATCTTCCTAGAGATATGTGAAATACACTTCCCTAGGTCTATTTGGCATGTTGAAGAAGGAAGGAGGGTGAATCATATTAAATCAGGTGGTTGGAGCAATCAGATCTTCTCATCAATGCTCAGAGAGATGTTTTCCCATTTCTCACCTACCAGATCCACCAAGAATTTGAATTTGAATGTCTAGCACTGTAGCTGATGTCAACAACTCTCTAACAAGTTCAGATGTGCACCAATCTGAGCTCTATAGCAAAAGATATGGCTGTCAGAAGATGTCAGAGTTGTCGACGCACACAAAACACATGGTGCGTGTGGATTGGCTGAAATGATGGCCAACTGTGCAAATATTTTTCATTTTTGCCATGTGTCAGCCATTGATTTGTTGCAAGGATTTGGTGCCCTATTGGCCAACTTTGAATCGTTGCATGTGGCACACTCAAGCATGTCAGAAGATGACCTGGCACAGAAGGGTGCAAAGGAGGGCACGAGGAAAGGGCACATGGAAGAAAACAAAGAGGAAGGCACAGAGGAATGCACATGTGTGACACGTGGGGAAATGAAGAAAAATTGGTGAGCAGAGAATGCATGGTCAAGGTGAAACTATTACAAAGTAATGGGTGTGGTGTGTGAGAGGGCCAGGGACTTAGCTGATTGAAGCAAGTGTGAGACGTGCACATAGGGTGAAGAAATGCTTACTTAGGAAGAAAGCAAATGCACAGAAGGTGGGCGTAAGGGAGGAGTGGAACAAAGAGGAAAAGGAAAATGGAAGGAGAGAACAGAAAGTGCGTAAGGGCACTTGAGGAAAAGAAGGGGCGCCAAGGGGAAACTGTAACTAAGGAGTTAGCCAACTGAACCTGAGCGCACACAACCTTCAATGAGGAATTGAGAGCCAAAATGTGTATACAAGTTATCCAAATCACTAAGAGAGCATTTTCCCCCACTTTATGTTGTTAAGTGAATACTCAGTAGCATAAAGTAGATAGAATATTTTTACCTTATAATCTGAAGAGAAGTGTAGTTGATAGCGTGTCGAGTGGACAAGTAGCCATGTGAAGCATGAAGTGATCACAATGTGAAGTATGACAAGTATAAAACTTAGGTAGACCCTAGGGGTGAGTCATGTGCGTAGTAGTGTGTTATTGGAGCTTGTTCCTGTTGATGTGAGTCATTTCTTGTTATTTGTAAGGATAGGCCTACGAAAGAAGAGAAAAAGAATAGTAAAATTATCGTATATGAAAAATCAGAGTAACATATGTATAAGTATATAAAAATAGTAGAAAGTAATAACTAGGGAAAGAGTGCACCTCATGTATGAGAGAGTATAATTTAGAAAATTTTCTTGTTTGTCTTGGAGATGTTATTGGATGGGGTTGGGAGTGATCAATTCCTAACAAAAAGAGTGTTGAGCCATGGATTTGAGCATCCTACTGCTAAGGGCTTTTTGGGCTATCCCACACTAAGAGTGAGGTTTTTGGGCGATCTCACGCCAAGGATGGGTTTTTGGGTGATCTCATGCAAAGGATGAGTTTTTTGGGTGATCTCACGCTAAGAGAAGAGTGTTGGGGAGAGAGGTATGTTTTAATATCCTTTCATGATGCTTCTTAAATGATAAGTGCCAGTGTAGATTGACACATCCTGATTTGTAACTGAATTGTAGTCAATTGAATGAATTATGTAACTAGAGGTAAGTGTCTGATACTGTAGATCCGTATTGTAACCTACTGAAAACTATGTTGAACTAAGAAACTATCTACTTTTGTCCCCAAGACACAATCACCCAGGTGGGACACAAACACCCACCGTTCCTGTCTGACACTAAGCGTTGATGCTTGCTCTGTGTTTGTGATCCAAGTATGATTCTATACTACTCTGTAACCATGTGCATTTTCCAATTTTTTATTGTGTTGTTTTGTTCTAGAATTCTGTGCTCCTGGAAGGGTGATTTGTTCACTCAATAGTTGCCCCCTCGTTTCAGGTGCATGTGATGAATGTAGGAGGAGGCAGTCCAAATGAGAGGGATTGAAACTAGAGGGTAGGGTATGTGCATGGTATAAACTAGGGAACATGTAAATAATATAGGCTAGACACAAGTGTTAGTGTAAAAGAGATAACATGTAATAAAATACAATGTAACAAGTGACTGTGAAGATAAGAGGGACCATGAAAAGTAGGTTGCATACATGAGACATCACTCACAATGTCACAAGACAATCAAGTCTGAGGTGGCCATAAGTAAACAATGATCAAGCATGGCATAGGGCATAGCCCACAAATAATAATCAACAAGAAATAAAAGACATCCATGGTTGTATAGAATCCTGGAAGGAAAAATCTACACATGAAGCAATCATTAAAATGTTAGAAAGATAAATAGTAGGAAAAATAATGTATATATCAGCGAAAATTAAGTGGTAGTGACAAGAAGTGGTAAATACTGTAACAATAGGACTTGTGAGTTTGAAGTATGAGAGTAGCAAAGGTAAATTCCCACATAAGCCTTGGTGGGACTGGTAAAGAGTAGTGTCAAGCATCATGCATCGTGTAAAAATCTATAAAGGTCATGCATTCACCTCAAGATACCATGTGAATGCACATGTGTGTATAGAAAAAGATAATGACATACTGAGTATCTAACTAGCATAGGAAACAAAGTGCAACATGCACATAGTATAAGCTAACAAGAGTAAATGCAACCAAGATGTGTAGATGATGTGTGAAAGTGATGGTGTGTTGCGATATATAAAATGTACATATGAGGGGAGCCACGTTGCCCCCCGGCAAATGTGTGTGACATGAGGTTCATTTAAGAATTACGCCCTCAGCATTCAAGTATGAACCGTAGAACAAGAGTGTGTCATCAAGTCGCAAAGATATTGTATGTGATTGATATTAGATGCTAGGAAATATTTGCTATGAATCTCAGACCGTGAAGTATAACGAATAAGCTATGAGTAGATGATAGAGACAACCAATAGTGATGGGGGGAAGTGTGATGACCCCAAGTGTGTGAGTGATGGAAAGTTATCTGAAGATGGTGAAGAGCGAGGGCCCCTTATTTGAAAGAAGTAACTAAGTATATATGATTCCCTTGTTTGAATTTCGTAATTGAAAATTGAAAGGTCAACCCAAAGTGTTATAAGGTTACCAAGAAGCGAAAAGGACCCAAAAGAGTAAGAAGAAGAAAGAGAGGGATAAAAGTGCCTATGAAGGACAAGAGCATCTGGGCACTTCTATTCTAACTAGGCACTAGTGTCTGAGGCCATTAAAAAGTAAATCAGTCAAGTGCCTACAGAATTGTAAGATGTGTAAAGTTAGTAAAGTGCAAGAGTGAAAACAACCAAAAGGCCCAAAAGGAGTTATTAACCACTAGTTTTCTTGTTTAGGAATCATGTATATATTAGTATAATTTAAGACCTATAAATATACCCGAGTGCATAGATTGTGTGTCTACAACAGCGTAAAAAATCCATTTTGATTTCATTATTTTTAAGTTCTTAGTGTTCTCTTGTTTGACTTCATGCATACACCATACTGATATAGTTGAATATTGATGCTTGCAGAATTTTTATAACCTCAGTCTCATGTTCAACCCACAGCCACCCCCTCTACTCAACGCTTAAGGAGTACACCATGCCCACCTCCCCTTCCACCTCATGGTAGGGGAAAAAGGATAGTGTTCACTAGAATGAGCAAGGGGACACATAATTATACCACTTCAGAGTTTCCCAACATTTCATTGAGTGGTGTGCAAAGTGCCAAAGGCACTTTTGTTTTAAATTATACTGATATGGATGAATATTTTAGCTTTGACAATTTTTATGACATGAAAATAGTAGGGAAACAACAATTCAATCATGAAGATCTTACTCAGTCTGCACAAAGGATCAGCGAGTGCCACAACAACAAGCCACTTCAGATCCTCCTTCACCAATTGGGGAGGAAAATTTAGATGATGATGGCAAAACAAAATTTTTGGTTGAGATTTTTGTGGCTAATAATTGTACAACCCTTGTGATGGAAAATTTTATTCCTGATATTAAGGAATTGATGATATGAGATATCAGAGTCAAAACTCTTATCAAAAAAATTAATGAATGATATCATAATTTTTCACATAGGGATCAAATTTGTTCATTGATAAAAAATAAACCGATTAAGATCGATGCTTTACTTGCTCAAGCACAATCTGGTAATATTGTCACCAACAATAATTATAATAATGATATTGTTTTAAATATAATGCTTAACAGATTAGAAAATTTGAAGGCCGAGGCACAATCATATTAAAATAATTGGAATAGAGACAAAAAAACTTGTCATTATTGCAAATACGGAGAAAGACTTGGCCTTGGTAAGTACTTAATATTGTGAAGATTATATTTTATGGTGTTGTAGTTTATCTACTTTCTAACTATGAGATTTTTCTCGTGCATTCCAAATACAAGACATTGGAGACTGAAGTACAGGTGTTAGACGAACACCTTAAAATAGCAAGAGAAAGTGTACGGGGAGCAATAACCTTCAAAGAGAAACTTGTTCTGTAAAACAAGTTGAACAATACATTGTGAAGGATTATAAAGGAGCATGGATTGGATCCTAATATTTTGTTGAAGAAAAAAATGAGGACCTACTCTCCTTTCAACAGGAGATGTAGCTAGCAAGGATAGGAAAAATATTGAAAATATTAATGTCATTGCAAATGAATTAGTCCAATCTGGTGTTATTAAAGATAGTATAAATGTTGATGTTGTAGAAGTTTCTCCAGGACATGGATCCAAATGAAGATAAACTATTGATGGAAATCATTGTATTTATCAGATGAAAGCATTATCTTATTTTAAAACATGTGCAATTGATGAATATATGGATTTACAATTTATTTTCAAACTTGGATGGACTCAATATTGAAAACTTGGATGTACATTGTACTCTTTAATCTTGATAGTTGATTCTTGATGTATAAATAGATAATACTTATGGTGTATTTTCAAATCGACTAAATTAAATACAAAAAACATTATGTCTAAAATCCTATGTATTTTATTAATCCCCAAAATCTTGATGGATATATGGATTATAATATATTTATGAACATGTGTGGAGTCAATATTAAGAAATCTTGATTGAGCAAACTTTCCTAAGTAATGTAATTAATTTTTTTTACATCATCCAGTTTGCATGACTAGTTACTATATGTTATTTCACATAATATATAAAAATATAGAAGTGATTTAAAATTTCCAAACATTACATAAAAAATATATGTAAAGAAAAAATAACTAAACGACGAGTCACAATATATATTTCATAAAAGGAAAATGTTCAAGTGTATGGTAACTGAAACAACCATATCCTTAATGGTCCTTCATCACTTATTTTATCTTTTGCAGTTATAGGTCCACCAGAGTCCAAGTCAATTTCAACATAATCTGAGTCTCCATTGGTTTCTATCTGATTGACAACTCTCTGCTCTGTAAGGGATGTCCAAGTAGATAATGCTCTTTCATATGGAAATGTGTCCACTCCATATCTTTAAACATGCAGTCTCAAACAAGTTTCCAAATTTTTGTTTAATCTGTTGTGAAGTTTTTATTTAACAAATGTTAATGTGTTAAAAACCCTTTCATCTTCAATTGACCCCATAATCATTATTTGTATGAGTTTATACAGTTTAAAGTATTCACTTATAGTTTCCCTCATAATGCTACTATGATAGAGTTTTCTCCACATACGTGTAGTAGCTCCATTTTCTTTGGCTCAGTAAGAGTCTTATATTGAGCACACATTGTCAATGCTAAATGTGTAGACTATGATATGAGTAATTTTCTATTCAATATACTATTCAATTATCCTCCATTAACATTTGAAGATTTACAAAATTGATCCATTAATCTAGACATGTATTTTGTAAAGAGTTAAGTTGTTTGTTCTTCACCAATCATTAGATTCCATAAATTGAGATTTACAACTCCGATGGACTCAAGTAGATCATTATTCTTAAATCGTGCTCTGATCTCAAAAGATAATGTTTCAAATATTTTCATCAATTTTTCAGTGTATTAGACACTGCAACATCAAATAGAAGGCTTGTCACTGGTACTTCCTCAATATCAGAACCTAGGACATAAGGATCTCTTTGGAAAGTGTGCATTGGTATATTTTTCCCATCGAGTGAGATACAAAGATGACCATTGATATTAAACTTCAAATAGTTGTTGGGATCTTTTGTATTTGTTAAGACCTTCCAACTAGTGAATATTAGCTTTTGAAACCAGTCTTGGCTAGAATAGAAGTTATCCAAAATCATACATACACGTTTCTTTAATTTGATAAAATCAACAATGTATATAGATCTTTCCTAAACTTGTTTCACCAAGTTGTTTATTTCCTTCAACATTGGAAAAATACCGCATAATGTTAATAATGTCTCTAAATCATTCAAGCGATATAACAGATCTTTTGCCTTGTCATCTTCTCTACGATTCTTGAACATATACTCTAATAATGACATGTATTCCTCAAAAATTCTGCAAGCAGGATCATACAACGATATCCATCTTGTGTCAACATCTTTCATCATTTTTTTACCATTTGTAACTCCAACAGAAAATTTTTGAAACTCCAAAAATATTTTACAATTGTTTGACATGTATGAAAAAAAATAACGTATAATCTCTTCCATTTTAGCGACATTTTCAAAATTACTTACAATCTTATAAGCGAGATTCATTTTATGAGCCATGCAGTGAATATGTATCATGTACAAGGAAACAATTGTTTGAAGGTGAATACAAAGCCTAGTTTTATGACCTTGCATGACAGATGCGCCAACACAAATCACCTTTGTAGAGATTGAATAATTGTCCATACTAGTCATTTCTTTCAAATTTTTAATAATTGCTTTGCAGAGGTTCTTAGAATTACAATTCTCCAACATTTTATGCATAAAAGTATATGAGGTTTCCTCAAATGGTTATTGAAATTGAAAGTGTAGACATGCATGCAAACCCACGATGTATTGTCTACTCCTATGACCTCATCAATCGACAATGAGATTCCATAAATTGAGATTTACAACTCCCATGGCCTCAAGTAGATCATTATTCTTAAATCGTGCTATGATCTTAGAAGATAATGTTTCAAATATTTTCGTTAATTTTTCAGTGTATTAGACACTACAACATCAAATAGAAGGCTTGTCACTGGTACTTCCTCAATATTAGAACCTAGGACATAAGGATCTCTTTGGAAAGTGTGCATTGGTATATTTTTCCCATCAACTGAGTCTTGAGATACAAAGATGACCATATATATTGAACTTAAAATACTTGTTGGGATCTTTTGCATCTTGTCAAAACCTTCTCAACTAGTTGAATATTGGCTTCCAAAATCAGCCTTGGATGGAATATAAGTTATCCAAAATCATAAATATTTGTTTGGACTTTAATTTTTATAAAATCAATAATGTATATAGATCTTTCTTGAGCTTGTTTCACTAAGTTGTTTATTTCCTTCAACATTGGCAAAATACTGCTTAAAGTTTATAATGTCTCCAAATCATGTCAAGTGATACAGCATAGATATTTCAGCCTTGTCAACTTCTATACGATTCTTGAACATATGCCCTACTAATGACATGTATTCCTCAAAAGTTATGCAAGTTGGATCATATAATGATATCCATCTTGTGTCAACATCTTTCTAACAATTTTTTACCATTTTTTATTCCAACAGAAAATAATTCAAACTCCAAAAAAATTTTAGGAATTTTTTGACATGTATGAATGCAAGTAACTATATAAGCTCATCCACTTTAGCAACATTTTCAAAATTACTTACAATCTTGTAAGCGAGAATCATTATGTGAGCCATGCAGTGAATAGGTATCATGTACGTGGCAACAGTTATTTGAAGGCGAATACAAAGAGCTATTTTTATGACCATACATGACAGTTTCCCCATCAGCTCCAACACAAACCATCGTTTTTAGAGATTGAATGATCATCCATACTATTTATTTCTTTCATTTTTTTAATAACAAGCTTTGCAGAGGTTCTCATAATTGCAATTCTCCTTCATTTTTTGCATAACTAGTAGATGAGGTTTCCCTCAAATGGTTATTAAAAGTGAAATTGTAGAAATGCATGCACACCTATGATGTATTGTCTAATGTTGTGACCTCATCAATTGAAAATGAGATAAAATTCATATTTTTTACCTTCTCTCTCAAATCAGTGATTTCAATTTCTACCATACACTTTGTCATTTCCCAAGCATTGGTATCTGACATGTGTGATGTTGGAATGTTTGGAAACCCATTACATTGAAATAATATCTTATAATCAATGAGATCTGAAATAGGTCTTCCCTTTTTTTAAATGTGAAATATTGTCTAGAATTGTATAATTTTTCCTAAAGACTTGCATCATTAGATTTTGCAAATTTAGCCTTTATTGTTCCACCTTTCTCAACAAGGTCTTGAAGATGTTTATGATGATTGTCATATTTTACTGCATATCTCATATGTAAACAATCTTCCTTGATTTTCCATCTAGTTGTTTTTCTTACTCTTCCATCATCTTTCTTTTTAGACTCATATAAGTTCCCACAATGCTTCTCTATTCTGTCCAACTTCAATTGCATTATGTGGTCTTTTCCTATTTTTCAACTACATATAGTACATTTACATTAAGTAGGAGTATTAGTAGTGTTTTTTGGTTCAATAAATGGATATTTTTGTGACCATTCAAATTTATAAGTCCTTCCTAAAGTAAACAACACTTCCCACTTTTATGTTTCTGATGTCAGTGTTTTTGGAATGGGTTTATCTAAAGTTTGAGTTGCGAACTGGCAACCTCCAGAGAAAGTGGGATCATCAATACCTAAATCTGAATGCTAGAATTACTCTTGAAAGAAGGAATTGCACCTAGACTAATCCTCAACTAACAATTCCTAAGGTTTTACGCATTGAGAAGAGAATTGGGTTAGAAACTGCATTCTTAAATAAATCCTAAGTTAAAAGGTAGTGATAACCCCATAAAAAGAGTGAAATTACCTCTTAGCACTGGGTTATTGTAGGCTGACTGAAATGGAGAAGGGAAATGTTCATGTCATAAGTTGACACATACCCAAACTGCATTTACCATCTATTCTCACATAAAACAAAACAAATGAACTTACAAAGGAAAAATACATGCACAACACACTACATCAAGTAAAAGAGAGGCAAGGTTGTAGATAAACGCGAGTCAGGGTTGAGAAAACGTCACAGAACTAGCTTTATTGCAATAAAAGTATGCACATACCATTGCAGTTGCAGAGGGAGGCACAAGAACACATTGTCAAGCCCAAAATGAAGGTTTGACGACTCACAACTGCTAGGGAACCATTTTGACATAGTTCCTTTGCAAATTCGAATGTCCATCCATTCAAAAATGAAAGATTTTACAATATATAGCAGAATGGGAAAGAAAGAGAAGATGGAAAAAGAAGGGCATGACTTTTTAAATTTTAACTACCAACAATTTGCATTGAATTCTCCTCCAAAGCACATGGGTGCCTTGCAAGGCCATTACTATGTCAATCCCATCTTGTAGAAGGAAATGGGAGCCATACTTCATTAATTTTGGTGGTTGAGAGTGAGATTTGACTGTTTTCGTGCTTAGGACTATCTTCTCTCCCTCTGAAGACATGTTTGTTGTTTTGATCCACCAAACCTCGTCAAATTTTGATTTTCTTGGTGTCAAATTGAAGGGCTTGAGGATACCTTTCCAACAATATAAATTTTACAAGATTTGAAGCAAAGAATCGAAATATATGACCATTTGAATATTTGTATGTCGGGAAGCACAAGAACGTGACATGTGGCAATATTTGATTGGCTCAAGGATTGCCCTTTCTACGTGCACATTTCTTTGTCTTTTTCCCCATGTCGGTCTTTCATTGGTTTGGAGATTGGGTGTTATGAAGCCTTTATGATCCATCACGAAGCTTAAACCAATGAGAAATCTCCACACATGTCTCAATGTCATTCTTTTTTTTGAAAGACCTTGTTAGAGCGTGAAACATAGATGAATAGGAAAGCTCCATGCTCCTCACAATGTTAGAACTTTGATAGCCCCTTCTGACTGTTATGTAACATGAGCTAATAGGAAAGCTCCATGTATGACACGCGTTCGTCTTTCATTGGTTGCACTTTTGCGTCACAATTTCTTTCTGGGTGGACTGAAAAACTGTTGGCTCCATACATCTACCTTGAAGAGTGTCAAAATGTCGACACGTGTCTGTGCCTTGATCGTTGATCTTTCTCCATCTGTCATTGCCTTCACCCGCCACGGACCCGAAATGCTATCAAGATTGATTTATTCCGCGGGTCTCATGTCCGCCGAAGCCAAAACATTTAAGGAGATCTGGAATGTTGCCACGTGGCTTGCTGCTTGATGCTTAACATTGAATTTGATGGCCAAATGAACGTCACACAACCTTTTAAATGTAACCCACTAATGAATTAGCTGAGTCTCTCTTGGATTTTTTAAATGCCAACGACCGGTGCCTTAGAGAGGTGAAATTTGACAGCCGTTTAATCGTATTTTGCCCTTAAAAATGGCTAAGTCCATTTTTAACCCTTTTAAAGCTAAAATAACCCTTGAGGGGGTATTTTGGGATAACACTTCATAAAGTCCACTTCTCACTCTTACGTTTCTGATGTCTGTTTTTGGAATCTTTATCTGAAGTTCAAGTTTGATGGCAATTAGGATTATCACTATTGTCTAGGTGAATTGAATTACTATGTTGATCACGAATTTCATCTGGCATAAAGTCATTGGTAGGGTTTTATGCATTTGATATAAATTGAGTTGCTTATTGCATCCTTAAGGAAATCAACATATAAAGTAACATCAACATAATAAGATTCGAAATTACCTGTTGGCAATGGTGTAACTGTGGGTTGACTAAAATATTTTGAAATTTCCATGTTGTGTTTTCTTTTTCCTTTAGCTCTTTTCTCATTTGCACTAGGAGCCATTGTATGGGTGATTTTGAAGTCATCACATGTGAAAAAAATATTAAAGTTTAAAATAAGATCTTTAAAAAATAAATTCACAACATTGTTAAAAATAAACCTCATGCTACATGATAAAATGGTAACATGGCTTAACCTCTTAGGCTACTGAACAAGGTTATATAAACACATTATCGGGCCACTGTTCAGTTGTATACATTCACGCCACCAAACAATGACTTAGATTTAGGTTACCGCCCGATAACATGAATTTTACTACCATTCGACATTGTACAAGCATTTTACTAGGTGACATCATGTATTTAGGTTGTCGTCTGGTAACAGTTCTACATAATGTCTTGATAATTTAAACTTTATCGCTTAACGTTTTCGCTTATACCTTCATTTTTTTTGGCTTATACTTTTAGCTTTTATAGAGGATTATTCGCTTTTACCTTCGGCTTCAACTCCAGATCTCAAAATTAACAAATTTTGGAATTATATTGTATTACAACATTATGATGAATTAATCATATATATAATAGTATATTATAACATAATGACTAATATACCAACATTGGTCAGCCCTTAGTGGAAACGATAAGGTGAAATTAGGGTAAAATTTATTTATGACCCATAAAATTTTGGCGAATCTGCTATCATACGGTAGTGAAAAAATTATCAATTTCAAACTTCAGAAATCCTAATATTCATACATGTACGAATATTCACCCCTAAAATAAACCCTGATTTGGAGATAACTAAACATGACTGAGTTGTTTAGTTGAGTTTCTAGATTGATTGAAGAGTTGAACTATTATTCTAGATTTGCATGGATGAGTCATTGTTGAGTTGGCAAGGGGTTGCACATGTTTTTGACTATTAATTCTATATCCTTTATTTTATTCACCCAAAAAGTGTTGTGAATGATTTGCTTTTGGAAGGATGTGAATTGAGTTTGGATTGCCATGACTTGAGAGACATCTTTAGTTAACTCAAATGCATGATTTGAGTTAATTTAAACATATCTTCTTGAATTTAATAACGACTTTTAGCTTTAGTCATGACTTTTAGTCAACTTGAGTTGATGAGGTGGATAGGATGCGAGGATATTTAATATATTTAAATATGAAAGTGGATATGTGAGGATATATTTAATTGATTTGATATTAAATTAGTTAATAAAATTAGCTAAAGGGGGTGATAGTGTGCCGTATATTTAATTAAATTAAATCTAGAGGACAATGGGTTTAACAAGATTTTGAGTGCTTATAATGTGTAGTGGTTATTTTGGGTGTCTACAATAGTAGCTTTTAAATCATTGGGAGAGCACCCCTTACACCACAAGTCATGTTCTGTTAGATCCTTTGTAGTGATTGGCGGAGCTGCTTGTGTAGCCGATTTTCGTCCCTTGTATGTGGTTGCTTTTCCAACTTGTCGCCTGAGCAGGGACATTGGAGCCGAATACCATCTCATGCAAGGTTTGTTGTTAGTCATTTCAGTTGGTACTCTCTGCTACAAAATGATGTTACTGTTGTTGACTCTACACCACCAAGTTGGGGAATCATGTTGCCCTTCACTATGTAAAACCACTCTCAAACTTTGGATGGGTGGCTCACCCCATATCTTTTGGTGGAGGAACCTATTGGTTTGGGGCTCCCTCTCAAGGATGACCCTTCAGTTCCCCTAGTGTTATTGCTACTTGTGTTTGACTTTCTTGTTTCTATATTTGTTTTATAGACTCAGGTCTATTAGCTGCCACTTGCAGCGGTTTAATTTGTTGACGAGCTATGAGTTTTCTCCAGTGTAGATATTAGATTGCGGTTTTTATCCTAGCACCCTTTTTTTTGGAAATTGGTAACTGGTTGGGGGTTTTGAAAGGACCCACATCCTTCTACAAGAAGCCCAAAAGGCAAGATATAACCATAAAGCAATACAAAAAAAAGCCCAAAGGCAAGAGAAACACAAGACCCTAAAGGTCCCAACCACAAAAAGGAAGAAAGAAAATACCGTCAGTTAGAGCAAAGAGAAGCTACAATTGACATCAAAAACAACAATAAGAATACAACCACAGAGAAAGATAAGCTGCAACCCAGATGCAACAAGAAGGAACAAACAAAGGGGAGAGGGGAAAAACAACCCAAAAAAATGTAAGACAAAGATGAGGAAGCATCCAAGGAGGTAACCCCAAGCGAAGCAGATAAAATAGGAAACAAAGATCAACGCTTATTCTTTTTCCCCTTCTTGGAACACACTAACTGCCAATTTCTATGAGAGTGTTCCTCCGAGCAATGAGGATTGGAAACAGATAAAATTAGAGGAGCGGAGATCTATAACTCCTTGTTTGGAGAAAGGGGACCCTCCTTATCCGAATCAGAGTGATCGGATTCATGAGGCCTCTTGATACCAGAAGTAGGTTTCTCCAAAGAGGGGGGATGAGCCAAGGTTTGAGCCACCTCAGTACATTCAACAAAAATAGTTGGAGCAGTGGCATCGGTCAGAGCATCGATCGAAGGGGTAGTAACTTCAAATTCTTGAACATCTGAGTCCGATTCAGAGTCGTCATCAAAATTTGGAGGGCTCCATTGTTTGGGAGTGGATCCTAAAACCTATTTATTGTAACCATCTTGGATTGATTTTTGGTTGATATTAAGGCATTCCAATTTAAAAAAAAGTTTGGAAGATCGGAAAACCTTTTTTTTTAATTTTGATATTTTTATTTTAATCTATTTTATTTAATTTTCAATAATTTTTAATTTTTATTTTTTTTAAAAAATATTGAATAACGCCGTGGAGGATGAAAAAATGATTAAAAAAAAGAAAGGGTAAGTTTGTAAACAAAGGAGGGAGGAAAGCGAGAAATGGATTCGTGGTCCAGATAACAATACCATTCAATTTCATTTTTATGTTTTGTTTCAAACCAAAACCAATCAATCATAGTACTTAGAATAGCTTCAGTTTTCAGTTTTAGCAGGTGCTGCACACAACAGAAAAGAATAACACTGTTGTTACTTATCAGGTATAGATGTTATCTTTTTCCATTTTGCAGGAAGAAAAACATTTGTTTATTCTCTTACTGGCATAAATTTGTGTTTGGACTTTTGTTTTTTACCATGCATTAAACTAGTTCGAAATGAACAAACCGAGCCTCGAAATAGGGTTCCAATTTAGCAAGGGAAAATCACTTAAAATCACTAAATTTAGCTCTTTAGGGGCAAGCCAAATAAGATAGTAGAAGCATTGAAGCTGCATTCTGATATAATTTAATCTGTTTTGAGTTTCGGGGTTGTTATATAAGTTTGGTTTTAGTGATAGCCATGATAAATCTTAGAGAGACTGTACTGTTAACATGCATTTTAATGGCAGTTTGTGGATATTATGATGCTAACATGATTTTTAGCCTAGGATAAGAATGCCTGGGATGGGTTATGAGTGGAAATGAGCTTATGTGGGCCTGGTTTGACAGGTATTTGAGAAACTTTGAGTAGGATGGTGTCCTTTTGATTCTGTAACTCAAGGCCAACTTATAAGATTTTTTCGTAAGGTTAAGAGCAGATTGAAGAGCATGCTTTTCTTTAGCTTGACATTGGACTTGTTGGAGAATTTCACCGCAGTTGAGCTTCAAAATCAGGACTCCTGATAAGCGTGGGTTAGTGTTTGAGCCATGAGCTTCACCCACTGAAAATACAGAAATCTAGCGTTTATCAGCCGATTTGGAGCTAGCAAGTGGGTGACTGACCCTTATGAAAGAGCTTTTGTTTCGTAGGCGGGGTTAATTTTGTTATTCTACAAGGTTATTTGGGACTGGATAAACAATTTGAATAGGAACAGGAAAAAGCTTCTAGGCGGGTAATGTAGAAGCAAGATGCTGTGGGGCAGGGATGGAATTTTGGCAGTATCTTTGTTCTTTAAGAGGGCATTGAATGCTGCAAATGAAGAAGTTATTTCTAGAAATTGAATTATGTCTTTTGAAACCAACAGGTTTGTGAAAATACTGTCCTTATTTGACATGCAGAAAGTAACCATGCTTGTAATGTAGTGGGCATTATATTTGAAATTGGAGTTCTTCTGTAGTTCATTAAGATAAAACACGTGCCACATTCTACGGTTAACACAAGACTTACTTATCCACCAGGGTGTGTGACAATGGCCACTGATAAAGTCCAAGAGATCGACAAAATCAAGGGAGTGCCTGATTGGCTCAACAGCTCTGTTTGGTCTTCAAGGCCATCAAATTCTAGTTTCAATCGGAGGTTTGATGTTAGCGACATACCTTGGGGGAATGCTGGTGCTCAAGTTGTTCTTCAGGGGAGTGCCAGTGCTGTCGTTAGGGATCCACTACAGGAAAATATAGTTAATGTTGTTGATGAAAGGAGCTCTAGGGGAGGGGCTGATAGTGGCTTAAATAAACAAGAGGATATTTCAATATGTGAGGGTAATATGGCAAACAAGGCAAGCATTCAAAGTAAATGTGAGAGAAGTGATGAAGACGCCAGGGAAACACTATTAAAATCGGATGAAAGTTTAAGTGAGAAATATTACAGTTCAGTGTCTGATCAAATTAACGATCCCCTTTCAGACTCCTGGGCAGCTCCTGCTTTAGATTTACCTTCTATTGCTGGACATTCTTCTCCTCCACAATTTTCCAATTTGAATTTTAAGAGGACTTCATCAGTTGATGCCAGACGGAGCCAGTTTTACTCTGAGGTAAGTGAGTGACTTGTTTTTTCCATTCACACCGCAGGTTCCTTCTCTACATTTTTGTCTCAACCTTTGACTGAAGCAGGTTATCAAGTAGTGTTTGTATTTTGGCTATTGTTTCCATCACATAAACTTTGGTTCTGTTGCTATCTGGGTGTAAAGTTTATGGGTTTTCATATCTTATGTTTCTCAGATCTCCAAGAAGGTCATATACCTGGCTGAGTTGCAACGGCTAGCTTCTCAAGGAATACCAGATGTCGAGGGACTTCGGGCAACTGTGTGGAAGGTACAAATCTTGGTTACGCTTGAAAGCTATTTCATAATTTTTGCTTTCTGACGATTTCATTTGTCAAAACTACTGGACCTTGTTAATACTTATTTGTTAAGTGGTTTGGAACCAAAGATGCTTAGACTTCCTTATAGATAGTTTTTACTTCTGTATGCAGTTTTCTCATTCTTATGACATTTGACTAAACATAATTGTTTGTTACTTTTCTGAAGGTAGCAGCAATAGAAAATCTAATTTTAGCACCCAATAACTATGAAATGACTAAATATCCTTCTAATTTTTGTGGAATTCTAGCTACTCTTTGGTTACTTGCCAAGGAATCGTGAGCTATGGGAGAGTGAGTTACAGAAGAAGCGATCACAGTATGCTGCGTTCAAAGAAGAGCTTCTTGTCAATCCTGTAAGCATTGATTAATTTATCCTCAGAAGAGTGTGCTTCGTTAATTTAGAACCAATTAATCCACTATCAGTTTTCTTAAGTTAATGATGCCAAATTAATGAAGGCTACGTCTTTTGTGTATTTCCACATTTTGTATTTGCCCGATGAGCCTATTTAGCATGTCTGTTTTTTCTAATGCTTAAAATGGGATAACACTGAAACTCTGGTCTTGCACCCTGACCAGTCAGAAGTTACAAGAAGGATGGATGAAGCTATTGGACGGTGCATTGATAACGATGGAGATAATGGAAGTGGAATGCTCAGAAGACTTGAAATCACCCACGGAGAACATCCACTGAGCCTTGGGAAAAGCAGTGTCTGGAACCAGTTCTTCCAGGTCTGTAGGATACTGCAAACTGTTATTAAGATGTATTTTTGAAAGCTTTACTTCAGACGGATTTTAAAGCTTTTCTAAAATGTTCGATTGAAATTCATTCAAATTTTTGTCAGGATACAGAGACAACAGAACAAATTGAGCGTGATGTGAAACGTACACATCCAGATATGCATTTTTTCTCTGGAGATTCTGGATCAGCAATTGCAAATCAGGTTTGTGTTGCTAGTGGATTGGCTTGCAGTTGTTCTGGATAAAGTACGATAGTTATTTTTCTAAGCTCTGCAAAGTTTAGCATAATGATTTATTCCTTACAAACACCTTCACCCTGAAGTTTTGTGATTTTTGTTTTTTTTCTAAGGTGTTTTATTGGCCTTCTGCACAGGAAGCATTGAAACGTATATTGCTCATTTTTGCAAAATTAAACCCGGGAATTAGATATGTGCAAGGAATGAATGAAGTTGTAGCTCCATTGTTCTATGTGTTTAAAACAGATCCAGACAAGTCCAATGCAGTAAGCAAAATTTCTATTCCGTTATGCTCATCACATCTAATTATTAGACAGATCCTTCTTGAAATTTTTGTGAATTCCATTTATTGGAATGCTTTGCTTGTAATACAAAATGAAATTTCACATATTTTGTTGCTTTTGAAGTTCAGTAGTCATTTATTATTTCGGAGTTCATAAGACAAGAGGATAATAAACATGTGTACACAGTTCCTTGTTAGAGAGATTGAAAACCAGACCTTGGTCAATTAAACCTTTCAAATTCTACCCATGTTACATTGCTTGGATTTGGCTTGGAGTAGACTTTGTCAGTCACTTGGGAGTTGACAATACACAACTCCAAGACTTGATTGGGAGTTAAAAAGAGTTAAATCGAAGACTTGGTGAGAGACTCGACAAATAAAAAATGCATAAATTATTCAATATTCTAGAAAAGGGTTTTTTCTCATTCAAACAGACAATAACTAAATAGAGATAAAACGCAGAAATACATTTCAAATTAAGCAGCAAAGAAACAAACATAAATCGAATACTAAAAATTGGGCCACAAACTTCACGAATAAAAAAATGCATAGAAATGTCACAAAGTTTTGGGGTTTTTTCATTCTACGAATGATCAACTTTATAGTCATCAAAATGGATATAAATTAACTTACGTAAATAGTCAAATCCATTATATATATGTCCAAATTACATATCCAGTCTAAACAAACAGTCCAAATTTCATGGATAATTGTGTACATGGATCATGGCACAAAATACCCCCAAAAATGCTTAAGATTGTCTAATAATACTTGTGGGAAATGCTCACCACCACTAAAATTTAGAAGAAAGTGTAGTCATTACTGCAAGAACTGTCTATCACGATGAGAAGTCTCAAGAGTTGATTCAAAACTCAAAATTGAGATGCATGAAAATATGTTATGTCCCTTTTTGAATGCTGATTGTCGAAGACTTTAACCCATTCTTCTCCTTGTGGGTCTGAGGAGCAAGGCAAGGGGAAGATCTGAATTGCATTTTTATTGTTGTTTAGGTAGTTGTTTTATTTATTATCATGTATCCTATCTTGAAGCCTAGCGCTCCAATACAAGGACTTAAGTAGTTGGGAAATAAAGGTATTATGAGCATGTAGGCTCCAAATACTAATTGAATACTTAAAAGCACTTACCTTAAGGGGTCGGCCATCACTTTTACATTGTAAAGCACACCTTGTGGTTATGTAAGGAGGTTGTTTGGTCATTATTGAATTATGTTTTGGTGAATATTCATATCTTGGTTAAGTTTTGCTTGTGAAGCACCTTATCTACCTTTCTTAAGGACGAAACCCCTTGATTGAGGACCTTTCCCAAGGACGGAAACATTTGGTTGAGGACTTTTGGAGGATGAAAACCATTCCATAAGGATCTATGTATGCAAGCTGATTTGAAAGGCAATAAATTATCATTTTCTTGCATGATTTATCTCTTTGGTTCAATGATCTATTTGTTTGGAGTGGAGCAAACCACTTGGAGTGATTATTTGGTATGTGTGATGATAATTAGGCAAATATGAATTTATTGTCTTATTTTCCATATTTTCTAAGGCCAAGATCTTGAGTTTCGTGAATTTTGGAGGTATTTTACTATTTTTCCAAGTTCGTTGATGCTCGTTGGTCGAGGGTTCCATAATTAATTATTTTCAAGCTCAAATTTGATTTCTAACAACTGATTGTGTTTGCTAAGGTTTCCTAATAATTTTGGCATAAAATTTGAAGGGCATTAACAAGCTTTAATCCACCTTTGAGGGGTTCAACCTCTCAAGGAAGTCGCTGCCCTAGGAAGGGCTTGATTTGCAGATTGAAGGGTTTATGTCAGCCATCTATAGCAGCTCCATAATCTGATTTTTAAGTTACATCTCAGCTTTTGGTCATTTCTCGAGTCCCCCTAAAAGGGACATTACATTAGTATCAACGCATCATCTTCCCAGTTTGTAAAACATGGAAGACAAGTTAAAAAGGTTCGAGAAGATGCAAGGTCAATAGAAACCCTCGCCCTAGCTGTGGAGAAGCTCGTTGGAACTAGGGCAATCAAAGAAGAAGCCACTCCAAAGTTTTCCAAGGCTTTAGATTTGATGTCTTGTTATAGAGCTCTTCCGGATGCCCTCCTTTTTACAGTGTTCATGGAGTTGGAAACAAAGAGAGTTGGAATTGACACATGGTCAAAAACCCGAGCAACAAGGAAGAGGTCAACGCTCAATAGGGACACCACACTCAAGGGTTTTGACACTACATATGAAGAAAGGTTTGAAGATAGAAGTTTCTCAAGTTCCCATGACAAAATTCGCTGTTACCAGGAAATGCCTAGGCCCCCACCGTTTCACCCTTGAAATGTTTCTGAAACGGAAACTCTTTCAAAACGTCCTAGAGATAAGTATACATGATAATAATGTACTATTTCAATGAATACAAAATATTTTGAGTGTTTTATCAGTTATACTTATCTCTTATGGTCTATGGAGTACAATTTTAAAATGAGTACTATGCATATATATATATATATATATATTTTAATGTATTGTACAAACGTTTCCCGTAACGTTTCGTACCCAAGGTTTTTTGAAAATTGGCGTTTCTGCGTTTCGTACCCGTACCCTTACCCGTTTCCTGGCAACATAGACAAAATTTTGAGCCCTAATGGTCACACACATGATGGGGAAAAATCAGGTCTGCATGTAGGAGGAGAGGAAAAGTCTAAATTTCAGTTGGGTAAGAGGGGTTGGGTAGATAGCACCCAATTACAAATTGAAATTGAGCACTTTTAGCTTGCTGAGCTGTCCATAACAGCAGTTGGTGAAGAATTAGCCACAAGCACATGTGAACAAGGTATGGAGGTAGTGCAAAAGGGGAAAACACCAATTGTAGAAAGAGCAAAGGCAAAAAGAAATGAATATCTTGATGACAGTCCAAGGAACAAACATATATCAGATTTATTGCTCCCTAGTTCGTTATTACATGGGGCTAATCATCATAAACAATTTGACACGAATGTGGGTAGAATGGAGAGCACATTGAGTAGTAAGAGGTATTCACACCCTTTCAGGCAACCTCCGAGTTATGCATGCATCAAGATAAAGGTCACTTTATGCACAAGGACTGAAATTGGATTGATAAGAGGTAACCCTCTTCCCAAGGCCCACGATATGCATGCAAAGGTAACTACTTCCTCTTTCTATTTGGTTTGTAATCTATCTGACATACACGTGTTTGAGGGAAGAATTTGGGGCCACAATGATGGTGGTGTTGACGGTATCTCAACAAGTCTCATGAGATCAAGAAGATTGGAAGAAACTCTCCATGAAGGACAAGATTCCGGGAAAGCACTCGATGAGGTGGCTTGGCTGATCCAAACAACAGTCAAAAGGAGGTCATTTGATGAAGTTCACAGCCTTGACAAGAAGCCAAAGGTTACCCAAGACAACCACCAACAAATTTGGAAAGAATGCAAAAAAGAAAAGATCCCATCTAGTGAAGAAATCATGCCAATGAAGAGTGTTCATTTAAACTCAGAAATTCTGAATTATAAGGATGTCACAGGCAGCCCATGGTATGAGAATATCTCAGTTTTTGCCAATATGTCATTTCAGATTTGTTGTCACCATGGACAGCTGGTTAGGAAGAGTAATCATATTTCATGTGTGTTGTGTTCTCCTATGTCACCACTGTTTGGATATCATCATGCACATCATACTTCACGAGATGATGAGATAAGAAGTACTTTTTGTAGTAAAGAGCATATGGATACTCGGGCTCAATTTCAAGGGTGTTTCCGCATGTGGAATACAGGTCCTATGTTGAGCTCTACAAAAAGAAAAATATTTGATTTCAAAATCAATATGAAGGGAAATTCTATCATAATGTGTTTGGGGCATCAAAGGCATGATGGTGGTTCTGATTTTCTGTTTCATTGGTGGCTAACCCATGGCTCCATGAGGAGCAAGGCAAGGGGAAGATCTGAATTGCATTTTTATTGTTGTTTAGGTAGTTGTTTTATTTATTATCATGCGCTCCAATACAAGGACTTAAGTAGTTGGGAAATAAAGGTATTATGAGCATGTAGGCTCCAAATACTAATTGAATACATAAAAGCACTTACCTTAAGGGGTCGGCCATCACTTTTACATTGTAAAGCACACCTTGTGGTTATGTAAGGAGGTTGTTTGGTCATTATTGAATTATGTTTTGGTGAATATTCATATCTTGGTTAAGTTTTGCTTGTGAAGCACCTTATCTACCTTTCTTAAGGACGAAACCCCTTGATTGAGGACCTTTCCCAAGGACGGAAACATTTGGTTGAGGACTTTTGGAGGATGAAAACCATTCCATAAGGATCTATGTATGCAAGCTGATTTGAAAGGCAATAAATTATCATTTTCTTGCATGATTTATCTCTTTGGTTCAATGATCTATTTGTTTGGAGTGGAGCGATTCACTTGGGAGTGATTATTTGGTATGTGTGATGATAATTTGGCAAATCTGAATTTATTATCTTATTCTCCATATTTTCTAAGGCCAAGATCTTGAGTTTCGTGAATTTTGGAGGTGTTTTACTATTTTTCCGAACTCGTTGATGCTCGCTGGTCGAGAGTTCCATAATTAATTATTTTCAAGCTCAAATCTGATTTCTAACTGCTGATTGTGTTTGCTAAGTGTTTCCTAATAATTTTGGCATGAGATTTGAAGGGCATTAGCAAGGTTTAACCCACCTTTGAGGGGATCAACCTCTCCAAGGAAGTTCGCTGCCCTAGGAAGGGTCTAATTTGCAGATTGAAGGGTTTATATCAGCCATCTACAGCAGCTCCATAATCTGATTTTTAAGTTACATCTCAGCTTTTGGTCATTTCTTGAGTCTCCCTAAAAAGGGACATTACAAAATATGTTCTCCAGCATTCATCCACTCTTCTTCCTGCTAATTTTTATTTCATCTGCATAAAAAGAAGGCATAATGCCTTTTTGGGTTTTTCCCGCCATAAATGAGTCTCTGGAGCTCCCATAGGCCAGGGGAAAGCCATGTGTGAACTCCATCCAAAGAGTCATTCTGACTGTTTTTATGGCATGACTGAGAAGACTCGACTTTGAGTTTGGATTAACAATGGAATCATGTGACTGCGACTGTAGACTGATTATTGATGACTATGGTTTGTCATGATTATCCTCATAATAGTTGACGCAGTTTCCATGTTTTGAGCTGCATTAGAGTTGATTTTGTCTTGATTGTTGCAAGTTTAATAAGTTCCTTGTCACATGATCACGAGAATATACTGGAAACTGCACTTGTAGGTGCCAGGGGTATGCCTCTAGAATTATACAGGGAGCTCTTTAGTTTTTAGATGATAAAAGTTGGTTGTTTAAATTGTTTTGTAATTTACTATTTGAGTATTTCGTTTCATTTGTGCATGTATGTGAAGCATTATGTTAAGCTAAAATAGGTAACATAATTTATAAATAAGGGCTGAATCTCACTGAATAAATGCAAGATTGACTCAGTTATGTAAAAGAAAATTCAATAACAAAATATGAACACATGCACTAACCAAAATGTCACCTCTTTTAAGGAAGAGATGCTGAATTTTATAATGCATGGAAAAGCTGATAAGCATGTTTTATGGGATGCTTGGGATGGTCTATACTTTGGATACATCTACAATTAAACAAGATCTTTGAAGGTGCATATCAAATGCAGCTTTTGATGAAAACTCAAAATTGCTTCTAGGTAATATACAAATATGAGCTGTGTTACATTTGTTCCAAATAAACCATTAAAAAGAAATACATACACACAGTATCTAAATCCAAAGTATGTATTCCTCTATTCATCCATTATGATTGGACCATAAATTAGAGAAACATATACCCAAAGCCCTTCCAAACATCCTAAAGGAATTGGAAGGCACTATGGACCGAAAATTATTGATAGGCAAAATACAAATAATTCACCCATACCAATACATAGTTAGCTGCCTACAACTTACAAGAAATGGTAAATCCCATGCTAAACCAGAATGTGTCAATCACGTGTCCAATTCCATAGAAAAACCAAAAGTAAAGCTACTTAAGAATGCTGACAGATATAGAAAAGAATGGCCTCCTTAGATTCACATCTGCAATTTTGTCAGTTTCTCAATTTTCAGCCAAATTTAGTTTTAAGTTCGTTTGATTACTTATTCCAACTATAATTTGATTACTTAAGGTAAGAAAAGATGATTTTTGACATCAATTAGGCAAATTGTTCTGTAAATCCTATCAAAGTGTGCTTACTTGTTCAGAATGTTATTTTTTTGAGAAACAAGTGGGGTTTCTATAGGGGCCCTTTCCCTCGAGAAAAAAATGCAAGGTGAAACTTGAGCATTATAACCATGCAAAAAAAGATCCAAAACCACATGCATTATGCACAAATCGACCATTAACAGCTAACTAGCACCCTAAACCAACTTGAACAAGCTCGAGGCCAAACATCATAGAGCCATAAACAAACAACTAAAAGCTAATATGCCCAAGGCTGAGCAACACTAAGTGATGGGTCGCTGTGATGTCCAATCATTTAATCAACTAGTCTGAAGTTGATGTCATTTTAACCAAGGATGTGTCCAAGGCAGTATGCAATGAAGACAACGGATATATAACTAGTGGTAGTGGTTCTAGTTTTACGGGGTATTTTGTCTGTTTGTTGAATCTTTTATGTTCACTAAACTATGGAAAACCTATCAAATCCTTAAAACTACTGAGAGCAATAACTCTAGGCTTTCTAGAATTAAACAACAAGACAAATAAGATCCAATCTACTGAAACCAATGTACAGAAAATAAATACTTTGCAGAATGAAATTGCTCTGAAATGAAACTTGTTGGAATTGAAGATACTTTGAAATGAAATTTATTGGAATTGAAAACAAGATACAGTGAAGCAAATTGTTAAAGGAGTAGTGTTAATTTGATTGGAATATTGCAAGTTTTGGGAATGATTGTTTTAAGAACACTTTAGAATTCAAGAATGCAAGAAAAACATGAATATAAATACCAAAATAGCCAATTCCTCAGTTGAATGGGCCGTTGCTCTCCTTCAGATTGGATTAACGACACATTTTTTCGCAGAACAACATGCTTTTATTTATCAAAAAATCGTTTTTTACAACATAAACTGGAAATAACTATATCTGCTACTTGCGCTCCTCTATCCTATTACATTCTACACACATACATATATTTAACTTAGTCAAGACTGGTATTTTATAGCTAATGTCTCCCAACACATGCCTAGGAATCTAGGTGGCTGAATATGCGAATAGTTTGGGAGTTGGTTACAACTCTTAAAGGAACTAGGAATCAAGCTCCTTGTTTTCAGTCTTCATTAACTTCCCTTAAACTGATCTTCATGATGGAGTAGACCATGCCCAATCTTGATTGTGACACCTTGCATTGGTGGTTGTCATGAATTTATTAACCTGCACACATCACCATGCATCTTTTCAAAGCAGATAGTTGGAAAAAAACCTTAATCATTTGTCCACATAATTCAACAAGGATAAGAAACATTATTTCCCTACTTTGGACTTGATCAATCAAACCATCCAATGCATTGATTAATGTTTTCATGAGCAAACGTATCATTATTTGGTTATATAATGGGTTCATTTATGGACTCATCACTAAGCACAAAACACATATCTATTATCAGCCGAGGTCATAAACCAAATACACAATTGAATCCATGAAAGACCAAACGAGCTGTACCATAAGTTCTAAATGTGGCAAATCCACAAAGAATCCCCCACACCATGACAATTAAAAGCACCACCTACAGGTCTTGCAAGGCCACGAAAACCTCCATCCACATCAAGCTCCTTGTCTTTAGCACGCAGGGCTTCTAGTTCATGGGCATCAACTAGTGCCATCATTTCTGACAGGGTCAGGGGCCACCTTTGATTGCATGTTACAGAGAGCTGCAATATGCTTGGTGGGATGGACATCACCCCTTTTAGTGGGAAGGGAGCAAAGAGATCTGCATTGACCATAAACTTGGAGGCAGAGGAGGTTGGGGACATGAGGGATCCATCTGTTGTATAAAATCCACTACTCCGCTCTTGTCCAAGAGATAAGAGCTTGGTCCTTACCTTTACCTTTACCATTACTACAAACCCCTTTATTAAGGACTTGTTTAGAAGATTATTTATTTGAGCATTTAGATTAAAAAGAAATTCCTGAAGCTTATTCTAATTTTTCTTAGAATCAAGTAAATATATTTGTTCTTAATCTTTGAATTTATCCTATAATTCATTAAATGTTAGTATAGGGAAACTTCTATAAAGCCTCTCAGATCTTACATTTTATTTTGTCATTATATGATTACTTTAGTTTGTTGAATCCTTTATGTTTTCAAGGATTCTTCTTGATTGTTTTCTTTCAATCATGATCTTGTCTCTAATTAGATATAACCATAGTAGTTGTGTTCTTAAGCTTTGAAAGACCATTAACAAAATTTATCATGCTTGAACCAAAGATGAATTTGTCTAGGAGGATCTTCCAAAAGCGGTTTGGGCGATACTATCAGGCCCATTTAGTGCAATGCTCTATAGTTCTCCAAAACCACTTGCAAAGGTTTGTAGTACCCCCAAATCACCAAACCATCCCCACCAGATGCCGTACACTCTTCTACAATGGCGCAACACAATATGGGTAGATTGGACACGGTGTCATCCATGTATGCACCAAACCTTGTTGATGCAATTGCATCAGGGTTCACAAGTAGTCATGCGTTGCCCAAAAGTATTTAGAGTTAGTGAATAAAGACATATGCAATGCCATGCCACTCCTAAGCATGCCACACAAAAAGTCGATGCCTTAACCATTTAGTGCGGAAGCCTATCGAAGCTGCAAAGGCTTAGCCTAAACCATGCAAAACGTTGAAGCCACACAATATTTCCCATGTTGCACAAGCTTGCCTATGCTGCCCAACATTTGCCTTGCTTGTGCAACAGGAGACATAGCTGTGCAGTATTACCAAGCCAAACAAATCTTTGCTCAACATTCCAAGCTGCAAAACACTATCTTGTGTAGTGAATCCACACATACATTGCACAATCCACCAATGCTTATCCCATACCACAATATACTACCAAAGCTGCCAAACACTAACAACACCACGAAGCACCACATTCTTGTGGGACCACTTCCTTTTGTCCCAATGATGATATCTATGTTTGACAGGATCTCTTGTCAACATCGACATAATTAAGGGAGGGCACACGTGGTTCTTGATCCATCCTTCATGGCCAGAGACCAACAAAATGATCTAATTGAGCTTGATCCAATGGAGAAGAACTTCCAAAACAAATCAATGGTAGATTGAGGCGATCTGAGGAATATTCCACGAGTATCTTTACTTAGGGCATCTTGTCATCATGCCAAAACTTCTATGAATTGCATAACTAGAAGGGGGTTGTAAGCATTAAGGCACCAAATTTCAAAATCGAAGAATTGAATTGCAGTCCATTGACATATTGAGCTAAGCTAGGTCTTGTAGAAGCTTTGCAGTGTTTGCAAGCTTAGGATAGATCTAGGATTGGAATTCTTAGATGAATTCTTACCGAGTCTTGTCATAAGATTATAACTGGAGTGTGGCACCATTGTGCCATTGAGTCTAATAATAATTTCCTCATTAATAGAAGAAGTTTTTCTTGCTTCTTGTTAAGTTGTGCTTGAGATCTTGCCTCGTTGAAATCTAACGCTGATAAGGGCTGCGTGATGTAAGGTGTCCCTGCATTGGGAACCTTGACCGTGACTGCATTAAATTTTTGGTATTAGAGTTTGGATTTCGAAGTCCTATTGAAGAGATTGATATAGACATCAATTTGGGTTGTGTGTGGGATCTTGAGATTTGCTGCTTTGCATACGAGGGGTGTGAGTAGAAAGTAGTTGTAGACATCTTCTAGCATTTCGGATTGTTGGGTAGAAGGTGTCGATTGCAGACCTTGTTGTTAAGAGATGAGGAAAATAGAGATGGCACACAGAGTAGAGTTTCTGCTAGGGCGGACTAAGCGCCAAAACTTGTGTACTTGGCTAATGTGATTAGAGAAATGCAGGCCCGTTTGAAGGCGATATAAATCACTCAACACAGGGGATTTACTGTTGATGAAGATGTAAGTGATGATGAACGTGAAGGGAGAGCACTTGTAGATCAAGAGGATGAAGCAGAGCATGTAGGTGAGCAAGAGTATCAATTCTTGTGCGCAATGATAAGTATTGGAAGCAAACCATGAATAGAAGTTCCGTATTAATATGACAACTTAGATCCAGAAGATCTTATCGACTGGATCACATAAATGGAGATATACTTAGAGTATTAGAGTATAGAAGTTAACAAGAAGGTGAAATTTGTGAGTACCAAGTTGAAGGGACATGCATCCTTATGGCGGGATCACATGCAAATTGATAGAGTTTAAAAGAGGCAAAGATAAGATCAAGAAGTGGGATTGAATGGTGACAAAGTTGATGGTTAAGTTCATGCTTGCAGATTCCTAATCACATTTGTTCAAACAATTGCAGAACCTGCGTTAGAAGGAACTGAGTGTGAAGTACACGAGTTTTATTGGCTCAACACCAAATATAGATATGTGGAAGATGATGCATAAAAGATCTCGAGGTATGTTAATGGATTATGCATTTCCATTCAAGATGAACTCAATATGGTCAGGTTTGAGATATGTGGAGGAAGCTTATCAGTTTGTGTTGAAGGTAGAGGAGAAATCGTCCCAAAGGAAACAAAGCAACCCATAGAGAAAGGGAAAGTTCTTGCGTCGGGGTGGAAGTTTGATCAGGGATGCATCGAATTGTGCGCACGAGGGAGAGACAAATAACTTGCATGAGCAAAGTCATGCACATAGAGGCGAAGGTAGATCTTCTTCTAGTGGAAGAGGATGCAAAAGAGGATTTAGCGAAACATGTTTCCGTTGTGGAGAGACTAGGCATTGTGTGTTTAAGCGTCCACAAGCCGTGCATAACAGTGGTCGAAGGAGGAATGAGGCTCACAATCATGTTGCTCAATATGCGAACTCAAAAAACCATGCGTCGAATAGTAATGGAGAAGAACTAGAACGTGGAGAAGCTCTCATGATGAAGAGGTTTCTCAAGCCTGCAAAGGAAGAAAATGTGCTCGTGTAATAAAAGAATGTAATTAGAACCATTTGCAAAGTGGGAGGTAAGTGTTGTAAAGTCATCATTGATAGTTTTAACACCGATAATTTTGTTTCTAATGAGATGCTTGAGAAACTTGGTCTGAAGAGAATCACGCACCCGAATCCATATAAGGTATCTTGGTTGTTGAAGGGGCATCCATTGTTTATGAAGGAGCAATCCAGAGCGCCTATCAAGATTGACGCATATGAAGATGAAGACTTGTGCAATGTAATGCTCATGGATGTATGCCATGTGTTGTTAGGGAGACCTTGGCAATATGACAAACAAGTAGTTGATGATGTCCATTTCGAACGGAAGTGCACTCTCAAACCTATAAAGGACACAAGTGCAGAGGATTTCGCAGATATCGCTAATTTCAGGAAAAGAGTTCCTTGGCATTGTTAAAAGGGATAGTGAATGTTTTGTGTTCATACTAAGGCTCACGCAAAAAACATAGGGAGGCGAAGCTACGCGAATAGAAGGGATCCTGCAAAAGGTGAAGGAGATGTTAGGTGAGTACGTAGATTGTCATGTCTAAGGATATTCCAGATGGTTTGCCACCTATGTGTAGTATCAATCATCAGATGGACTTCATAGCAGGAGCTAGTTTACCAAACAAGGCCACATATAGGTTGATGCCTATGGAGAATGAGGAGATGAGAAAACAAGTGCAAGAATTGCTTGAAAAGGGGTTGATCAAAGAAATATTTGAGTCCAAAGCCACCAATAAGATTACTATCAATTATAGATTTCCATTCCTACACATGGATGATTTGATGGATTGTTTGAGTGGAGCGAAGCACTTCACAAAAAAATGATCCAAAGAGTGGGTGTCACCAAATTAGTTTCAAACGAGGATGAATGGATGACTGCTTTCAAAACATAGTGGATTGTATGAGTGGTTGGTCATGCCATTTGGGTTAACCAATGCACCGAGCATGTTCATGTGGTTGATGAATGAACTGTTAAGACCTTTTCTAGGTAAGTTTGTCATTGTTTATTTTTATGCCATTTTAATTTTCAACAAAATGGAGGATGAACACTTGGTCCATTTGCGTAAAGTGATAGAGTGCTTGCGAGAAGAGAAGTTGTTGGTGAATCTGAAGAAATGCAGTTTTATGTGGAAAGAGTTGGTATACTTGGGATTTGTAATATCTCAAGAAGGGTTGAAAATGGATCTTGAGAAGGTGCGTGATATTGTGGATTGTTCATCACCTAAGAACGTCATGGAGGCCCGAAGCTTCCATGGACTTGTGAGCTTCTATAGGAAGTTCATTAGAGGATTCAGTGAGATTTGCACATTGATCACAAAGGTGATGTGGAGCTTTGTTATAGAAATCGTGATTTATCGTATGCAGACAAGAAAACGAGTAATCGTTTAAAAAAATAGTGATTTTTCTTCTTTCGATTTATTGGTGATTTGTGGCGATAAAAACCACTGAAAATAGTGCGAAATCGTCTGCTAGGTTTAAAACGTCTAAATAGGAAAATACGTGGCCATTTCAAAGCGTTTTGAGGCAGTTTTCTCTTGCGTGAATTCATCATACATGTTTTGCTAGTGTTTCGATAGGGACAAGCAAATTTCAAACATGATTAATAGGTTTGGGTTTCAACTATTGCGTCCTTCATGTTTTTGTGACTGCAAACAATGATTAGACGTTTCTTCTGATTCATGCATTTATTCCCATTTCCCAGTCGATCTGGGCCTCACACAATCACTCTTCTACGTTTTCCCTTTATTTATTCCCAATCGATCTCTACAAACACTGTCATACTCTTCAGGGTTTTCCCTTTATTTATTTAAATTTTATTTATTCCCAGTCGATCTATAATTCTACACAGTCACACTATTCTCAAGTTTCATATTTAAGCAATATGGATTGGGGGATGGCTTTGTTAAATGAATTCTTACAAAAATAATTGGTGTATAGTTCACAAATCACAATGAGCCATTTTTTAAACTTTGTTTGGCAAATGTAGCCCCTTCTTCATCGATCATAGAAAAAGGCATCTATTGTAATCCCCATTCTCCCAGAAGCCCATAGACTAGAAGGCCATAATCTATGTCAGTAGAGGTACCTTGAATAGGATTCCTTTTTTGGGTTGAAATTCTTAATAACAAGTGCATTTACAAACCACTTTTGTCCATGAACCATGGACCCGCCCAAAAACTAGCACTCCCTTAATTTGGTTGAATCAAATAGCACCAGAAAAAAAGCCGTGGGTCTAAAGTTGTGTTGTACGACATCCAATGTAAAGCTAATTGTGAGTAGATAAATGTCATATCCCCATTCCACATAAAGTAAGAAGTAGTAAAAAAGGTATTGATGTTTGGTTACTATAAGTTAGCTTGAATTTTTTATGGGGTGTGTCACATTATCATGGGTGTAAGAGTGACGACTGTCACATGACTATTGCATTCTGAATTGACTTTATTTTCTCCAAGATTAGAAATCCGGAATCTCAAGGCAATTATGGTAAAAAGACACAATTGTTTTGATTTTCTTTAGTATGTTAGTTTGCCTTGGCAATAACAAATTATATTACTTTGACATTTGTTTAGGAAGAAACTGAAAATAATCATTTATGTGGTAAGGCATTTTGTGCTTTGGCTTCAGAAAAACTAATAACCTTATTTTAATTTTTAACCTCTTCCTATAGCTCCCAAACAAATTTCATTTTGTTTAGGGACAAGTCACAAAAGTTAAAACATATATACCTTTGTTGTAATTCTTTCTTCATGCAATTTGTAATATTATTCATAATTTCGTCATGCAATTTGATTTTTCTAAGACTTGTAAAACTAAGACAGAATTGTTGTGTTGTTTTTTAGAATGGCGTCAGCATCCGGTTCAGGTTCAGTTGCTCTTAATAAGCCTAACTCAAAATAACCCTCTTGGAAGCATTGTGAATGAGCAAAAGGCAATTGTGTTGTATGCAATTATTGTGGAATGAAGATGAGTCAAGGTGTCTATCGCTTTAAGTTCCACATTGCACAAATACCAGGGAATGAAGTAACAATGTGCATACTAGCACCGCCTAAGACTCAAAAAGAGTTTGCTTTCTTTGTAGCTTATGCAGAGAAAAAAGAAGAAAAAAATAGGAAAGCTGATGCACTTGCTACCCTAGTGTCTAGGAGGGCAATGAGGGAAGATTTTGACATTGAGGGCTCTTCTATTGCCCCAACTCTAAGGGGTCGGACACTGGGACTGGGCTCATCCATAGAAAGTAGTTTAACTACGTTTTTTATCCCTCGAAATGGACTTGCAGTCACAACCTTCACTCGAAGGTACTTGCTTGGAATAAAGAAATGCACAATGAAGCAAAAATAGTTGCGGCAAACTTTTGGTACTACAACAACATTCCTTTCAATGTGGCGAAAAGTCCATATTGGGAGAATTTGGTCACTACATTGACTGTTGTCGGAAGGGGTTCAAGGCTCCTACACCCCATGATTTGAGTGGCCCATTGTTGGAGGATTATGTCATGCATACCAAAACTCTTGTAGAAGAGCAAAAAAAGGTATGGCAAAAAAAGGTTGCACCATTTTGTCTGATGGGTGGACGGATGGAAAAAACCACACATTGATTAACTTCCTAGTGGCTTCAAGTGGACAGTTGGTCTTCTTGAAGTCAATTGATGCCTCCCACCAAGTGAAAACTGCAAGCACTTTGTGTGATATGTTAGATGAGGTGGTGAAGGAGGTGGGTGTGAAGAATGTCGTCCAAGTTGTGACAGACAACGTCGCAACATATGTAGCAGCAGCGAGACTTCTTAAGGAGAAGCACCCTACACTTTTTTGGACCCTTTGTGCAACCCATTGCTTGGATCTCTTATTGGAGGACATGGGAAAATTCTCATGGGTGAAAAATGTGGTTGAAGATGCAAGAAATATTACCAAGTTCATCTACAATCACACTTGGGTGCTAAACTTGATGATATAGCACACCAATGGAAAGGAGCTTGTGTGATGGGGGGTCACACAATTTTCTGCAAACTTCATTACATTGCAGAGCTTTTCAGCCTCATTAACATCCCTTAAGCAGATGTTTGTGAGCACACATGATGGTTGGAGTCTCCCTATGCTAGAAAGGTCGAAGGGGAAAGGGTCATGAAGACTGTTTTCGATGATATGTTTGCAAAACAAATGGAAGAAATCATGAAGGTAACCTAAACTTAAATGTTTGTTTATTTATCATTTATTTATTATATTTTTATTAATTTTGATTATAAATTTATATATATATATATATTTAGGTGTCAGAGCTTTTGGTTCAAGTATTACAAATGGTGGATGGGGAGAAAAACCCAATGGGTTATTTGTATGAGGCTATGGACGTGGCCAAGGAGGCCATAGCTAAATATTATGGGCAAAATAAAAAAAATATGAACCCATTTGGCGCATAATTGATCGGAGATGGAACAAGACACTCCATCGACATATACATGCAACAGTGTACTACCTAAATCCAAAGTTTTTCTATTCCCCATCATTTAAGGTTGATGAGGAGGTTATGGATGGCCTTAATACATGCATAGAGAGGATGGTATCTGACGAAGATATTAGAGATGCAATTGTTGACGAGCTGCAGATTTACAAGACTGCAAAGGGGAGGCTCTTTTCTTCGGCTTTATGTGTGAAAAGAAGGAACACTGCTCAACCAGGTAAAAACAAATTGAGTCATTTGTATTTAGTCTCATTACGTGTAGAACTAGTTACTAGAAGTCTAGAATTCTTTCATTTATTCAAGCCTAGTTAACTTACAAAATTATAAATGTCTTATTTACAGATTTGTAGTGGGAAGATTATGGTGCAAAAACACCAAATCTTTAGAAGCTAGTGATCTGCATTTTGTGCTAGTCGTGTAGTGCTTTTGGATGTGAACGTAATTGGAGCATGTTCGAAGCTGTTCACAAAAAGAAGCACAACAAGTTGACAACACAACACCTCAATGACCTTGCCTTCATGCGATACAATCTTCGTCTTTGTGTGAGACGAGTGGAGGGGGCACAAAGTTATGATGCAATTGATTTGGCTGACATCGATCCATATTAGATGATGACTGGATTGTTGATGATGTGGAGCCTATGTTTACTACGGAGGAGATAGCAGATTTGGAGAGGGAGACTGAAGAAGCAATAGCATCAGGGGCATTAGGAGTTGGTGAGGATCCAGATGATATGTTTGCAGATGACAATGTTGGTGTTGCAAAGGAAGAATCTTTACCTTCCACTTCTGCATGATAGTCGCTACAGACTTATTTTAGGTGTGTCTAATGAAATGGAATATTATTGATAATTTGATACTTCAAAAATCATACGACTCTGAGCATTGTAGTCTGCAAACTTTATGCTTTGAGTTTGTACTCTTTTTTGGTCAAAACTTAATAGAAAATATACTTATGGGCCTATGGCATTCTATAGATTCACTTCTCATGTCATTTAACAATGTTTTACATTTAATTTAAGTTTATTTTGTGAATTTAAATGTTTTTTAAAGTAACAATTAAGTTACTGATTAATGTCGATAAATTGTTGAGAAATTGCCGATTCCCGATTTCTAAGTCAAAATTTTGCGTACCGATTAATTGCCGATAACAATTTTTTGAACTATGATGTGGAGGATAAAACAAAGTTTTTGTGGGCAATGGATGTAGAGCAATGTTTTAAAAACCATTCCGGTTCCATTTCGGTTCGACTGGTTTGACTGGTTCATTAAAAAAATTGCAAACCGTTAGAAAATCCGAACCAATGATTGGTTTCATACGGAACCGACTGATTTAGTACCGGTTCAGTACTAAACCGGTCAAATCGGCCGGTTCCGTACTAGACTGTTCTGAACTAATTGAGGGGCATGTTTTTCCTTACAACAATTTTTCCCCCAATTTTAGCTTTTAAGTTACCTTTTTCCAACCCTAACCTTAAAATGATGTTATATAGACCCCGTTTGGAACAACGATTAAATGATCTCGTCTCTGTGCAATACAATCTCTGGCTAAGGCAAAACCAATTACTGAATAAGATACCTAATACAAATCCCATTGTCTTAATGATATTGATCTAATCTCATAATGGGTGGAGGAGAGTCACCTGCCAAAGTTTAATCCCGATGACTTGGGGTGGATGGCTTTGGATGATGAACCACTAGTAACACCAAACATGGCAAACACTAGCGGTGCTACTACAACTGTTGTAGATGTCCTTAAGGAGTCCGATGTGTTTGAGCCAAAGGAACATGCTGACATTGATGAGGATGAGGATCCCATTCATAGTAGTGGTGTTGAGTTTGATAATTAATATCAAACATGTAGTAGCTTGTAGCATATTGTTTTTTGGATTCTATAGGCCATTTAATGCCTTGTTTATGTAATTTGTTTCCGATATGTAGTGCACTCGGTGTCATTTTGCTATCTTTACCCTTACATGGTATATACATGAGCAAACTTTGCATATTTTGTCTCTAATTGTTTGTAATCATGGTTTGAAATCTTTAAAATTTCTTGTTTTCATTAAAATTGTAATATATTATGTATTTTTTAGTAAACCGGTGCATAAGTTTTAAACCGGTCTGGTTTTGGTCCGATTTTGGTTCGGTTCCGGTCTGACGCTCGGCTGGTTCCAATTTTTAAAACATTGATGTAGAGTATGTGTTCCAGAAGTTGAAGAAAAAGTTCATGGAGCAAACAGTGTTGGCCTTGCTTGATTTCCAAAAGGTATTTCAGGTTAATTGTGATGCAAATGGAATAGCCATAAGAGATTTGAAGAGTTAGGAGGGGAAACCCATCACATATTTTAGCGTAAATTTGAATGATGCTAGTGGAAAGATATTCAATTTATGATAAGGAGTCTTATGCCATTGGTATAGCTCTAAAGAAGTGGAGGCACTATTTGTCACCAAGGATTTCGTGTTGTATATGAACTGCCAAGCACTACGATTCGTCAATAGCTATAGGAAGTTGAATTAAAGACACACAATGGGTTGAATTCTTGCAAAGTTACTCATTTGTCTTAAAGCACAAAAGTGGGAAATCAAACAGGGTTGTAAATGTGCTGAGTAGGAGACGCGTCTTATTAATTGAGACGCAAGTGGGAATAGTAGGGCTTAAAGCGATGAAGGAGCTTTACGCAAAAGATGAAGATTTTGTGGACGCATGGAGAGTATGCGTAGAACCAATAAGTGCCGAACGCATGCCATGGTTGGACTATTTCTTGTAGGAAGGATTGTTGTTCAAAGGCACATGGTTGTGTGTGCTGTAAGGTTCAATGAGAGAAAACTTGATCTGAAAGAAACATTCCGGAGGAATGTCAGGTCACCTTGGCATAGTTGGAAGAAGTATTTCTTGTCGCGGATGGCTATAAATGTGTGCAGATATGTGTAAAGATGCAGACTATGTTGGCTGGCTAAGGTGAAGAGTTAGATAACAAGGTTGTATCAACCATTGCCAATACTTGAGAAATCTTGGGAGCATCTGAGTACATGTTTTGTTTTGGGATTGCCTAGATAACAAAAGGGTAATGATTCTATCTTTGTTTTGGTGGATAGATTCTTGAAAATGGAGCATTTTATTGTTTGTAAGAAAAGAAATGATGCTACACATATTGCTATCTTGTTTTTCAAGAAAGTTATGAGTTTGCATGGATTATTGCACACCATTGTATGTGATAGGGATACCAAGTGTGTGGGCCACTTTTGGTGCACGTTGTGGAAGAAGCTAAACACAAAGCTACATTATAGTTCTGTGTATCACCCACTGGCCAAACATAAGTTGTCAACAAAATCCTTGGCAATTTGTTGAGATGTTTGGTAGGAGAGAAGGTAGGAACATGGGATTTAGTTATTGTGTAGGTGGAGTTTGCATATAACAAGTCTATCAACAAAAGCATTCGTAAGTCACCTTTCCAGATTTTGTATGGAACAAGTCCACGAGGAGTTGCAGAACTGCAAGAGTTACTGCAAGAAGAAAGGAAGAAGTGCGGAAGTTGAGGACCTAGTGTAGTATATGAAGGAGGTGCTCAAGCATGTGCACAAACAGTTGAAGCATAGCTATGCATAATATAAGGAGTGCGCAAATTTGGGGAGAAGACACTTGGAGTTTAAGGTCCGGGATTTAGTTCTTGCCCCCCTGTGCAAAGAGAGGTTCTTGCAAGGAACATATGATAAACTCAAGTGGAAGAAGATTGGACCATGTAGAGTCTTGAAGAAATTTGCAGAGAACGCTTATGAGATAGAGATTTTAGAAGGTATAAACATCTCATCCATATGCAATGTTGTGGATCTATGCCTGCATTTTGAGGGGTAGACAAGCAAAAAAACAAACCATGCATAAGTAGATTGGACACACCAACTACTAGAATAGAGTTGCTCAAAATTTGAATATATTCTGGATGACCACATGGTGAGGTGGTAAAGACAACACACTAAAAGGAGCACAAGGAATAGCTAGTGATATGGAGAGGAAGAGGAATCAAAGATGCATCTTGGCTTATTGAAGAAGATTGCTAGACTTGGTCATTCCATTAAAGACCTTCAAAAACCCGCTTAAGTAGGGGCTCAAGTTTCTTCTTACTCGAGATGTTTGATGTAGGAGCATCTGGGTTCATGATCAATCTTGCGTCACCCAAAAATATTCAAAGTTACTGAATAAAGACTTGCGTGATGCTATGCCACTGCTAAGCATGTTGTGTAGAATTCCGATGCCTTAACCATTTCTTGCAGAAGCCTATTAAGCTGCGAAGGCTTTGCCTAAATTGCAAAACGTTGAAACAGTACAACATTGCTAATGTCGTGCAAGCTTACCTATGTTGCGCAACATTTCCCTTGCTTGCATAACGAGAGACTTAGCCGCACAAAGCTTTCCACATCGTGCATGACTACCAAAGTTGTGCAATATCTTTGCACAACATTCGAAGTTGCAGAACACCATCTTGTGCAATGAATTTGCAAATGCCTTGTGTAGACCATTGATGCTTATCCAATGCCACGATATACTATTGAAGCCACCAAGCATTTTCAACATTGTGAAGTACTACATTTCTGTGGGACCACTCTCATTTGTCCCAATGACGAGATCTGTGTTTGATAGGATCTCTTGTCAACATCAATACAGTCAAGGGAAGGTGCATGCGGTTCTTGATCGATCCTTCATGACCAAGGACCAATAAAATGATCACATTGTTAGGCCATGTATAATGAAATGATAATGAACAATGATATGGCATAAACCAAAATTTTATTCACATTGAACTAAACGAAGAAAAATTACAAACATATATAGCTAAAGGATGGCTATTCCTTTCATGTTGCAAGAAGCCTTTTCACATTCCTACGAGAACTATTCATCTAACATTACAAGACAAAAGCTCTCCTACATATTACACCTAGGATTACAAACAATATTACATCCCTCCCTTAATATGTAGGGGTTGCGGTACCAAGCATGCCTATGAACTTTTCAAGTTTTTCTCTTCCAAGTGCTTTTGTTAGGATGTTTGTTGTTGCTCCATAGCAGGGCAATGAAGCAGATTTACATTACCATCTCTTACATGGTGCCAAATCAAGTGGAAATTTGTGTTGATATGCTTGTTTCGGTTGGAAAGATTGGATTCTTTGCCATGTAAATTATGGATGTGTTGTCAACCATGAGTGGTGTTGACAAAACATTTTGTTCCTACAAATTTGAAAGAATCCTTCAAAGCCACAAAATTTCTCTGGTTGTGTTTGAAACTACCATGTATTCTATTTCTATTGAAGAAATCGCTGGCATTTATTGCTTCTTTGACTTCCAACTGATTACTATTGTTCCCAAATTCATCAGAACACCCGAAGTGGCTTTTTCATCTTCAAAATCACCAGCATAGTCAAAATCTGAATATCCAACCAATTTGAAGTCTCCTGCCTTGGAGTATTTGAGCCGAAATTTTGTGTTCCCTTTAGATATTGGAGAAATCTTTTTGCTGTAACCCAATGCCTTTCTTTGGGTTGTTGAGAAAGAAGAACAACACAAGAAATATTTGGTCTAGTTGTGGTCACATAGAACAGACTTCCAATGAGCTGTTTGTAATTAGTGGCATCAACCAAATTTGTGGTATCTTTTGATGTCAATTTCAGATTTTGTTCCATGGGTGTACTGAGAGGCTTACAATCTGCCATTCCAAACTTGCTCATTATTTTGCCAATATGTTTGTGAGTCTTGAAGATTTACTTTGATTTTTGAATTACTTCAATGCTCAAATTGTAATGAAGATAACCCAAAATTGTCATTTCAAAACCTTTCATCAACTCTGCTTTGGTTTTTGCAGTGTATTACTCATTATTTCTTGTGATGAGCAAATCATCCACATACACCACCAGAAATATAACTGTTTTTTGTCACCCCCAAAAAATCGTAACTCCATATTAGAATGAATAAGAAATTACATCTTGCATATGCTGTAACAGCATTCCATAAGGAAAAACGTTAACATCCCAGCAAGTCCAAAGAATAACATTGAAGCCCGAGAGCACTCAAAAAGATCACCTCCGTGCAAAACCATAGGAAAGGCCCAACAAAACCCAAATACCGAAACAATTGAAATCCGCATGAAGCGTGTAAACCCATAGCCATAGACTACCACACCACATCAACCAAGAAACTGCCAAAAATCACATAAACAAAAAGGTTGCTCTCCAACAGATTAGCCCTATCCCTGATATTGACGAGACTCCAACAAACTTCAGCCACTAGCATAATCCCACCAGCCACAATGGTGCCCAAATCAGATAAGAAAACATTGAGCTGACCCCCCTCAGCTTGCTCTGACGCCGTGGTCACTCTCCAGTAGAGTGACTCCATCTCTAATTTCCGTCAAAAGCCATCTGAAGTCCCTCCTTGGAGAGAGAATATGCCAGGCCATTGGGCTCTTTTTAAACATGTTGGAAAGAGATTTTTTCAAACGTCTTCACACTTAAGATCTGATAGAAAATAGAACACAGATTCAAATTCCTCAGGTTTAAGACCCCATTCATCCAGTTTATCATCACATTCGAATCCCCAAAAACCTGGAACTTAGAAACACCTCTGCAACCAACCGGAGAAGAAGCTTCAAGGCGATAAGCTCAGCAAAATTATTAGTGCCATCACCCAAACCAGCCCTGAACTTGATATAGTGAGAAGATTTTAGGAACAATATGCATCCAGCCCCACAGACAACAAGCGTGCCTTGACAGGCACCATCAAAGTATCCCCAAGCTTCCATTAAATCCAAAGGAGGATGAATCGGTTGCCAATAAATAGGTGACCTAGGCTTGCATTTGAATCTTTCGCTAATTGTGCATATTTGTGTGGAACACTGGAAAGTGGGAATAACCTTGTCCTGGAAAATACTTGCATTCCTGGCCAACCAAATTCCCCAGGTCGCAATCAAGGGGAGAGCCTTGAAGGCTTTCAAATCTGAATTCCGAAACCAAAGTTTTAAACACTTTTCCACATTTGGTCCCTACCAACCACCCATGCAGCCTGCCACTTCTTCCAAGTCAGACCAATCTTTCATGGTATAAGGACTAAAAACTAGAAGATGATTTATAGTTTCACTCTCTTGTCGGCATAAAGAGCAACGTCCAGGGCCTTGCCAGCTTCTTTTCAGGAGCACTTCCCAGGTTAAGGTTTTGTTCTTCAACACCAACTGCATAGAAACTCTGGTTTTTGGAGGTGCTTGGATCTTCCAAAGAAGCTTCCATCATCAAGATCTATCAGACAGATCCACCTGGAGGAACATAGCTTTATATTCCAGCCTAGTAGTATACTCACCTGAAGATGGATTTTTTGACCAAACCAGCACATCCTCTTCCTCAGTGACTCTGACATGGCTCAATTTTAGATGTGTCACATAAACCTCCCATTGGACACCATCCTCCTCAGCCAACTCCAACATCTGAGCAGTCTTCCAACCTTGTTGCCAAAAATTTGTGGAAAGGGAGTCAATAGCTTGTGCAAGAAAAAAGATGCCCTTCTCCTGCAGCTTGGCAGTTAGATCCTCATTCAGCCTATGGCCATCGCCACACCCGATCCAAGGATCAGCCCCAATCCTTACTTTCCTACCACTTCCAACCTTCCAAAAAAGCCAATTCCCGACAATGGGAAAAGCCTTAAATAGTGCCTTCCAAACAGTAGAGACGTTGTGTACAGGTTTCACCGGACAGCTAATCCACTCTTCAACATTGCTTGGTTCAATGTACTTCTGCCTTATAACCTTAATTCACAACCCCCCCTTTGACATGAGGCTCCATAGGATTTTTGGCAGCCAAATCCTCCCCAAATAAATGATTGTTTTTTAGACCCCAACCTCCTAGGTCCTTTGGCTGCACCAAGGTCTGCCATTTAACTAGTGGAATGCCTTCCTTTTCCTTCTTGCTCGTCCAGAGAAATTTGAAGCTAAGTCTTCTCCAGGACTCCCTTAGGAATGTAAGCCAGAGAATGCCAATACACGGGTGGTGTAGCTTCCAAAACCGATTTAACAAGTGTCAATTGTCTACCCATTGAGAGCCATTGGTTGTCCTATTGTTCTATTCTCTTTTCCATCTTTTCAAGTAGCCAAAGCCAATCATTTTTTCCATATCCATTCGGCTTCAAAAAGAAGCCCAAGTATGTAAACCTCTCATTAAAATTAGCAAGCTGTTAGGGGAAAACCCAAAAAGTCCACCTAACCTAATCCTCTATTTGATTAAAAGAGATAGTTGACTTCTGCATATTAACCTTCATACCAGTGGCTAAACTAAAGAGGGTGAGGATTTCCTGAACCTTGCTTTCATCCCTTCTAGAACCATCAAATAATAACAACACATCATCCACAAAAAGCAAATGAGTGATAAAAATGGATCTGCCCACCTCATTACCGCTAATCAAACCAGCTCTCTTAGCTTCTAATATTGCCTGGTTGAAACCTTCTGCAACTAATAAGAAAAGTAATGGGGACAGTGGACAACTCTATCTTAGCTTCTAATATTGCCTGGTTGAAACCTTCCGCAACTAATAAGAAAAGTAATGGGGACAGTGGACAACCCTATCTTAAACCTCTGGTTGGTCTGAACAACTCAGAAGTAGATTCACTTATTAAAACAACAAAAGACAGAAGACGAACACCTCACGATCCAATTCACCACCTGCACGCAGAACCCACTGTGAATTAGTAACAAATGCAGGTAGAGTCAACTTGGTCTATCATAAGCCTTGGATAAATCCAGCTTCATGACCACAGCTGGCAGTCTCTTTGTTTTGATAGTGTGCAATCCCTCCTGAGCCACCCCAATACCATCGTGGATTTGTCTCTCATTCAGAAACTCAGATTGTTCCTTGGAAATAGGCTCCGAAGGAATCTTTTTCACCCTGGGGGCAATAATATTAGCAATGATATTGTAAATACTATTGCATAATGAAATAGGTCTGAAATCTTCAAAAGGGACCGAATTGTCCATCTTAGGAATAAGAGCAATGAGAGTAGAGTTAAAAGCTCCCAACACCTTCCCATTACCCCTGGATTCCTCCACCACTCTCAAAAGATCCTCAGCTAACACATCAAATAACCCAAGAAAAAACTCCGCCATCCAACCATCAGGTCCCGGGCTTTTATCCTTATGAAAAGTATAGCTAACATAGATTTAAGTTCTTCCATGGTGACCAGCTCCACAAGACATCCATTTGCATCCTCATCAATAAAACTGAGAAAATAGGCACACAGATTGACAATTTCTGATATATTAACTCTGTCTGGCTCTTTATACAGCTTCTCAAAATGGGCGACCTCCAAGTTGGCAATCTCCTTGAAAGACTTCACTTTGGATCCATCTTCCTTTTGGATTTTCCAAATTGTATTTTTGAACTTTCTATGGTTGGCATAGTTATGGAAGAATTTAGTATGTTCATTACCGTTTGCCAACCACAAAGTTCTACTTTTTAATCTCCATTGTGCCTCCTTGTCCACCAACAACTTCCTTTTTCTCTGCTCCAGCGCTTTTAAGCATTTTCTTGCATCCTCATCAATAATCCTGACATAGTCCTGGTTGAAAACCCCAACTAATTGCTGCCCGATAGTGATGAGGTCAAGCTCATCTTTCCTTCTCTAGTTAAAAGCCCACTTACCAGCAGCTTTGTTGGCCTTTTTAAGATTTGCAGCAAATTGCAAATTTGCGGACTCCCTCGAGGATGCATGATACTCCACCCACCCACTTCTAATCAACCTGCGGAAATCCTCATCCTCCAACCACGTGGAATTAAATTTAAGGGACTCGGAGGTTTGCTGCCTTCCTTACCAATTTGAAGCAGAATGGGAAGATGATCAGATTCACCACCTATTTCCACCCGTGTTCTGATCCTATCCGATTCTCTCATCAAAGATTCTGTAATGCCCCTTTCTAGGGCTGAAACTGAAAATCAAGGAAATGGCACAAACCCCAAGTGAAGTAAAATCTGATTTTTATAACAGCAGATTTAAAAATATCAGAAAACCCTAGCAGCGAACTGTATAGGGACTTCAACTCACCATACACCCATGCAACAACAGCTGAAAATGCTTCTAAATAATATTTTTTCAAGCACGGCAACATTTATCCATGCAAATTACATCAAAGAAATGGAGAAAACAAGAGATTTTACCCAGCTGCAATTAATTTTATGACAACAGCAGGGCAGCAACAAAATAAGGGCTGAAAATGATAGATAAACTCCTCAAAAAATTACCAAATTGTAAATTGCAGCCTTATAAAATATGATAAATCCGAATATCAAAGAATAATGAAGTTTTGTGCCCTAGAAGGCACCCAAATCTTCTTCTGCCCTAGAAGGCACCCAAATCCTCTTGTACCCTAGTTGCTCCCTAGGAGAGGGGCTTCAAACAATGTCAAAAGCTTTGGTATGGCTCCTTCTTGATGTCTTAGATGCAAACCAACAAGATGGTCTTCAATGAGAGTCTTCAACACCACTAAATTGAAGGGTTTCCATCCTCCAATCCCCCACAAGGAAGGTTTTCGTCCTACTTGGATGCCACATTAATGGATTGTCACCCAATAGTGGAATGGACTAAGAGCAATCAATCCTAGAGACCAAGTATAAAGTGCATATGCCAAAAGATGATTTGCAAATGAGCCCCTAAGACTCCTCTTATACCCTTTGGTTGGCGCCAAGAGCCATAAGGTGTAGATCGACCTCTTAGGCTTGCTTTATCTTCTAATTCCATGTTGGGAATCTTCCCAACCTTGCCGACCTCTTAATGATCTTCACTTTATCTTTTAATTTCATGTTGGGATCATTATAATCCCAGTTGACCTGCCTTAGGGAGTAAAACACCAAAGAAAAACATTAATAACAATAAAAAGAAAATAAAAACGAAACCCAAGGACATCCCTCGTGCAATTCCTTCTTAGCCACGGGAAGAGAAATGGCAAGAAGTTTTCAATTGGTGCTATTTTGAAAAAGGGAACATTACAGATTCTGATACAAGGAGCTGGTCCAGCCTTTTAGAAACACTTTCCACACCTATTCTCATATTTCTCCAAGCAGGGGCCAACTTGATAGGTTCTACTTTAACCAAACCAGCTTCCTCTATTTTTTGTATGAAGAAATCAGCCTATGGGTCGGCCCTAGCATCTGTCCCCCATACCTCAGCTCTTTTGGTAGTGAAGTTGAAATCCCCTTCCACAGTGGAATGATCAGATCTCAAGGAAAAATGAGCAAGCAAATCAGTCCAATAAATCTCCCTGGCCTCAAACGGACCATAAACATTTACAACCTTAAAATCTTTCCCAAGCTCCATAGAGAGGATTTCCGCACCATTCCCTGAGGTTAGAAAGACAGAGCTGATCAGTCTAAACTCCCTAAACTCCCTTCGGAATCCACTGCGAGGAAATCCCAATCCTTCAAATTTTTTGAAAGTTCCCCAACAACTTTATTCCCTTCTCCCTTTGTCTCGTGAACCACTACAATATCTTGACTTTGTACTGCCACCAATCTTCTTAAGGCCATCTTTTTAAAGGGAATCCCCAATCCTCTTATATTGAGGAACAATAAAATTATTGTGTAACCTTTTCTGGGGCTTGCCTTGCTCTAACGGCCACTTTTAATGTTTGTTGCTTCCCTTGCACTACTTCCCTCAAAGCTTTTCCTCGAACCAAGGACAAGAAAGATTTTCTGCCCATTCCAAGAGAGGTGCCATCCTTTACCACATCACAACTTAGTCCACCTGCAATTCCTTTGCTTATCTCCTTGCATCCCTGCCTTGATCTCAGAGGGTATCTATGTAGATCAGAAAGTGCACAACTTTCATCCAAGTCAAATGGAGGGGTTGGAGCTGTTGAATGCTGGTGACCCTCCACTGAAAAATGACACTTTCCAGGTATCTCGTCCAAAGAACATTTCCCTCTACCACCTTGCTCAATAGCCTACTCCCTCATATCACTAACCCCCCCCTTCCCCAGATCGTTAAAGTTTGTAAGTCCACTTTTATGAGCCCTCAACTCAAGCCACTGTTCTGCGAACATATTCAATGGAGCCCCTCTACTGGCATGTTACAAGTAGTTGGGAATCGGGATGACCATCTCATCCATATGATGATCTTGTTGCACCCATGATGTTTCCAGCCTCATAACATCTGTAGCATTAGCTGCCAGGATACCCTCCACATCTGTAAAATTCCCTTGACAGATAGAAATTATCAATTCACCTTCCGCCCCTAATCCAACATGCTACTAATAGCTGTGTCATTTGTTCTCAGCTTCCCCTCCAATTTCTCCCCCAAAATCCCAATATCGTCCATTGAAAGCTGCTCTCTATCCTCCCATGCCACTGCCACCTCATTCCTATTCACAATCACACTGTTATTCTCAGCTTACTTCCTCCATTCCTTTGTGTAAAATTGAACTCACAGATAATGGCTAGATCACTATACTTGTGGCATCTTGAGCACCTAAAAGCTACGTTACCGGAAACGCCGGTTTAGGCGGCCGGAGCGGGAGCGGGAGCGTCCGGGAGCGGGAGCGCGCGCGGGAGCGGCGAGGGAGCGGGCGACGCGTTTTTTAATTTTTTTTAATTTTTTCCATGTTTTTTTCCTTTTTTGGCGCGATTTCGTTTTTTTCCTGTTTTGGCAATTTTTTCCGTTTTTGGATTTTCGGTGAAAAAAACGCAAGTATGGAAAAAAATTTGCCATTTTTGGAAAGGGTCCGGGAAGATGTAGCAGCAAAAACTTGGATGAGCCATAACTTTCATTCTGTGGCTCCGTTGCAGGTGTCGTTTTCTTTAAAAGTGTATATTTTCTCGAGCTCTATGCATTGATGGCGATATTTTTCTTATTTTCATAAAATCCATTTTTGCACCTTTTTGGACCAAGCAACTTCTTGCAATCTTCTGAAAGAATCTTCTGAATTTAATTTTATTCGTTTTGTATATACTGTACATTATTATAAATTTATAGTTAATAGTATAACTTGTCTTTTATCTTGTTTTTCATATACATATGTGGTTTATAATTAAATTCCTATTTAGAAGGTTGAGATTTATATATTTTTTAATTTTTATATAGTTTTTGTACTGCCGTATCCTACGCCGTATCCGGGGTCAAAAAAAAATTTGCCGTTTCCGCGTATCGGATACCCCGCTCCCGCTCCCGTATCCAAAACGTTTCGGTAACTTAGCCTAAAAGGAATCCCAACGTTATCAAGAGACTGCACATGTTTCCAGCTACCATATTTCAACTCAATAACCTCTTCCAATCCCTCCCTTAAATCTAGATCCACCAAAATTTTGGCCACTGTCCTAGAAGAGTTGCTCCTATAGCTCTCATCAGCTTCAATGAAAGTACCCAAGCTATCCCCAATGGCCTTCAAAACTGCCATTGACTACAGTTCCAATGGCAGTCCTGGTAATTTTAACCAAGACAGGTTGAGAAAAAGACTTCTCCAACTGTGGACCAAAACTCAGCCTCCACTTTCGCAGGGATAATGGTGACCACCCCCAAGACCACCTCGCACCCAAAATCTTATCAGCATCAGGTGCTTATTGAAAGATGAAGGCAAGCCACTCCCTCACCAATATGTGAAAAGAAGTTGAATAGCCAAGCAGTGGTCTCCATATACGGGCAATCCACTGGTCACGAAATTTTCAGAGGTTTTATGCCCATAAAAATGCCCCGTGAGAGCTTTGTCGACCAGGTCCATAACTTGTTCCACTTTTACATCCTCTCCCAAGCGTCTGATCCTATTATTCCTCAACTTAATACATTTTCAGCCCTTCCGCCCTTTGACCATCTTTGAGCTGCTCAAGTCCGCCTCAAAAGTCTTTTGGTTCCACACCACTGGGCCCCCAACCTTCGTGGGAAGCAAAATCTGCCCCCCCACTCCCATCATTTTTGCTAAACCTTCCTTCCGTAAGGGCAGACAACCAACAATCCCTTTACTGTAAGCCACCTCAACATTTTTGTCCACTCTGCCGGAGGAGCTCCCAAGACTGCCACTATCCTGTTCCACTTCATTTATGCTTGCCCCCAAAAGAGCCGACCTATCTCTGCCTACTGTTGGAGCCACTATGGGGACTTCTGTCCAAAAGCTATCCGCACGCTTGTTCCAGGATAGACGTGGGTCTCATTTGCTGTTGTCTTGTGCCCTGTCACCAATAACACCAAACTTTGCTTCTCTCACCCGCTCTGACCCACTGACAACCCTTCAAATTCCACTTTTGAGATCCACACTAACCCCCTTAAACATAGATTGACGTTCAGAAGAGCTTGAGAGAGACTCTCCCCCGAGTCCCACAATCAGATTGCTACCCGAATCTTCCTTTCTGGCTATATTTGCCAAACAATCCGCAGAGAACATTGATTTGCCTTTATACGGATCATCCAAATAATCCATCCTTTCTTCCTCCATGTCAAAAGACTCTGAGACCTTGAACCAGTGACCTCTCTCCTCCTCACCATCCATCAATAGGTGTCAAAAGAATAGAAAAAGCTTAATAAAACTGAACTGGGACATTTTGTCAAACAGTTTACTTGCAGCAACCCTAAGTGTAATATCCCTGAAAAATACTTCAAATAAATCTGGATATTTCTGTCAAAAACAGATGGCCTAGGAGGCTTTTCATTCGTCTTAGCTTTGGTCATACCCAAGGGGCTAACGACGCTGAAGGCTATTGGGTATGGATGTCTGATTACCACCTTTCTTTATGTTATATTTTGTTGTTGACATTAAGTTGGACAACTTGGCGGTAATAATTGTTATATTTTGTCGTTGGGTGACTATATGGCACTTTATTATTATATTCTTGCGTTGGGGGTCACTTAAGGCCCTTTTAGGTGACTAGGGGATAAAAGTAACTTAAGTTACTTTATATTTTGTGGTTCTCCCTAGAAGGGGTCGATTAGGGTATTTTTAGGTCTCTTGTTGCTTGGATAAGTTATAAAATTAGGTATGAGAGAGTAAAAGAGTTCATTCTTGCACACTCACTTATTTTATATTGAGCAACTATTGTTTGCATTCTTCTTGCTTGTAGAGTAAGATCCCACAGGAACCCTAGCTTCGGTGGTGAAGAGATCCACCTAGCTAGTAGGGCACTCTTCGGTGGTGAAAGATCCACCCTAGTTTGCTATTTTGGAGCTAATTCAGGATAGATCTTCAGGTAGATTTTTCAGAGATAATTTTCAGAGAAGGATTTTTAGAGGATTTTCAGAGGTTATTTTCCATACCAGAGAGGGAATTCCGAGGGTTTGCAGATCAAATTATTTGCAGGATCAAGAGCAGGGTTTAACACATTTTTGGGGGCATTTTGATAGGGTTTTACAGCCTCTCCTTTAGGGTGACGTCAGGCGTAGGGTTTTTGCAACACATTTTTAGGGAGGGTTTTCAATAGTTTGTTTCCAGATTTGGAGGTTGGGTTCATTTCTATATATTTGTAGATGTTATTTCCAAAAAAACAGATGTTTATCTATTGTATTTGTAAAATTATGAATTTTTGAAGATTTCCAGCGGTTCTAGGGCATTCTGAAAATTTCTGGCAGTCATATATTATTCAGAAAAATCCAAAAATATTTTTCTAGTCTTTTTTATCATTGTTGCAAGCTCTCTATAAAATTTCATGAGATTTGGACAAGTAGTTTATAAGTTATCATTAAATTTTCAGTTTGCTGCCCTAGTTGGTTAATTCCAGAAAAATCAGAATTTTCATTTGCTGCAAAATTCTATATATTTTGTGCAATTTCAAGTGGTATCCCACAAGGGATATATTAGTGGTATCAAAGCTATTGTTCCTCTAGCTTGTTGGGTTGAAAAGATGGGTGACAATGAAGATATGGGTGTTGATTTGATGAAACAATTATTCACCAACATGGTGAAGCAAGCAAGGAAACTACTAATCTCTATTTGAGCCAACTCATTGAGAGATTAGCACAGGGCAGAATTGAGACTCATACAGATAGGGGGAAACTAGCAATATGGGACAGCCGGTCCATAGAGGTGAAAGTGGAAATTCAGGGCAGCAGTCTCCCCATTCTTCTACTAGGCATTTGGGACTTCAGAACCTTGTTCTTGAAGGATCTAAAAGTTTCATAGGTAAGGCAGCCAACAGATGTTTTGGATGAGGAGTCTTGTTGGGAAAGGTACCAATCATTGAGTGAGGGCTTCTGAGATAACATGTCATTCCACAGAGTACTGCAAAATGAAGATTGGTAGCAGGCCCAAGAGAGATCATTAAACACAGGTACCTGAGTTACAGAGGAGATTGGGACAAATCTCCATTCCACACTTCGATGGTTCTAAGAAGTGTACAACGTAGTCCTGGATTCAGAAGTTGAAGACATACTTTGAATTGAATCCCATGCGTGAGGAGGATGCAATTAAGTTTGCAATCCTACACCTTGAGGGAGATGCACATGACTGGTGGCATCATGGCCTTATTACACAGGGGCACATGCATATTGATACCTATGCAGAGTTCACACAGAGGCTGATGAGCAGATTTGATAGGAGGGACCTTGACAGGCATTTCAGAGAGTTAACTCATTTGAGACAGACAGGTTCTTTAGACATGTACATTGCAGATTTTCAGAGATTATCAGTCATGGTTCCTGATGTTTCAGAGATGAGGTTGACTTCACTTTTCGTAGCAGGGTTGACAGATGCACTAGCAGGATTTGTGAAGGCATTTGAGCCTTCTTCATTGCATGATGCTATTAGGAGAGCACGGGATTTGGAGTTAGCCACTCCAAAGTCAAGGTTTCCACTTCGAGTTTAGCAAAGGGAGCCTCCATCTAGATCAGACGAACTTCAGCAGAAGGAGCCTCCATCGAGGCAGGAGGTGGCTAAGAAGCCAAGTCATTTCACGAGAGCTTAGGGACGAGTTGAGGCGAAAGAAACTATGTTTCGATTGCCGTACACCTTGGGCTCTAGGGCATGATTGCACAGGAAAGGGAAGGCCCAATTCATTGAGGTCTTCGAGGAGAGTGAGGGTGACAGAGGTGAGGAGTTAGAGACCCACGAGATGGATGATGGAGATGGAATTGCGTTAGATAGTGCTAATGTGGAGTAGGAGGAGACTTTTCCTCGGGAGATTATAGCTACATTATCTAGTACTCTGATGTACAAGGCATTCAGGGTTAGAGGAGTTATGTAGGGTCAGCGAGTAGTGGTACTCATTGATAGTGGGGCTACCCACAACTTTATTGATGCATCATTGGTTGAGAGACAAGGTTTGCAGACAGAGGACTTTGAGGGCTTCAACATTGTTGTAGCCAACGGGGAGTATATGAGATGCACACGGAGAGTTCCACAATTGAGCATCACCATGGGTAACTACACAGTTACTGATGATTTCCACATTGTTGGTATGGGAGTGACCAACATAGTGCTGGGAGTGCAGTGGCTTCACTCTCTTGGTGAGTTTCAGACTAACTTTTAGATGATGGAACTAAAGTTTAAATCCGAGGGTAGGAATGTGATCTTGAGGGGATTATCTTCAGGAGCACCCAAAGTGGTTGTAGCTGAGGGGATGGAGAGGACTTTGTGGCATGATGAGGGGTTTTATTATTGCGGGCCGATGTGGAGTTTGATGGGTATGGGTGTGACCAATAGTGTTACATAGGAGACAGTTACAGAGATTGGGATTACAGGTTCAGATTCACTGAGTTCATCCTTGTGTTGGTTATATGAGGTTTCGGATAGACTGGAGATCTCATTTACTTGTTGAGTACTCCAAGAACCGACACACTTGTGAGATTTTGGATGGTCACATACAGGATGACAACTACAGATTGGAGGATGAGATGATCTTCTATCAGGGCAGATTGTACCTTGTGCCAGATTCTTGGTTGAGGTTGGAGATACTGCGACATGTGCATTGTTCTTCCATGACTGGACACTTGAGCTTCGATGAGACCTACAGGTTTATATGGGAGAGGTTCAGATGGCATGGGTTGAGGGAGGATATCCTCAACTTTATACAGGGATGTACGTTTTGTCGTATGACAAATCGGAGTATACAGGGTCATCATTTGCTGAGTCAACATGGGATAACACTCCTATGTATTTTACTGCTTCTATGCACGGTGAGCACTTCACCCATGTGCTAGTCAGTGGAGGGACGAAGTTGACTCAGTTACCTGGTTATTCAGTAGGTTCACACTCATCACAGGAGGTGAACTATGTAGAGTTGACATTGCCTCGGTTGACCGTTTACTGGAGTCTTGGGATTTTTCCCCCACGGGACACATTGAGATACACTATGAGGAGCCTTACTCTCACACGAGTGTGGGTCATGTGGGAGAGTTAGCACACTTTGTGTGTATAGAGGTTGTTTCAAAGGTTGATCCAGGGGATTCTACAGGATTCAGAGTGGACTTTCGTACCCAGGAGTTGATTGGAGAGGTAGTGAGTGATCACATGATGATGGTATCAGATTGGCAGGGATTGGACAAATTGGTAGTCCTGGTGTGGGTACCAGTGGAGAGTCGGTTTGGGCATCATTCTACTTCATAGACAACATTGTTCTCTATACGACATAGAGGTCATGATCACTACATGAGGGTCTTGGTTACTTCGGATCACACCAATCATGAGTTGACTGCAGGGTGAGGTGGAGAAACTTACTTTGTGGTATTCAGTTTCTACAGCATGGCAAGATAATGCTTGGGGTCAAGCATTTCTCGGGAGGGGAGGATTGTAATGTCCCCAATTCCGAGCAGATGGCCTAGGAGGCTTTTCATTCGTCTTAGCCTTGGTCATACCCAAGGGGCTAACGACACTGGAGGCTATTGGGTATGGATGACTATTACCACCTTGCTTATTTGTTATATTTTTGCGTTGACATGAGTATTAAGTGGGACGGCTTGGTGGGAACAAATGTTATGTTTTGTCATTAACGGGGGGACTCATGACACTTTATGTTATAATTCTTTGTTGGGGGTCACTTAAGTCCCTCCCTATGGCGACTAGGGGGGAAAAGTAACTTAAGTTACTTTATGTTTTTGTGGTTCTCCATAGAAGGGGTCAATTAGGATCTTTTTGGGCCTCTTGTTGCTTGGTGAAATTATCAAAAGGAGTATGGGGAAGTAATAGACTTCATTCTTGCACACTCACATATTTTTTTATTAAGCAACTGTTGTTTGCAATCTTCTTGTTTGTGGAAAAAGATCCCACAGGAACCCTAGCGTTGGTGGTGAGAGATCCATTCCTAGCTAGAAGGGCACTCTTCGGGGGTGAAAGATCCACCCTAGTTTGTCATTTTGGAGCTGATTCAGGGCTGTACCATTCAGATATATTTTTCAGAGATTCCAGGGAAGGATTTTTGGAGGGATTTTGAGGCTTTTTATGGAGAAAATTTAATGGTTTCCATATCAGATCTATTGCAGTGATCAGAGCAAGGTTTGGTGCCATTTTTGGAGACTTTTTGAGGGTTTTACAACCTCTTCCCTAAGGGTGAAGCATCACCCTTAGGGATTTTGCAACATTTTTTGCAAGGGTTTTCAGTTATTATTTCTAGATCTGGAGGTTGGGATCTCATCTACATAGATATTTGTAGATGTTATTTCCAGAATTTCAAAGATTTTATCATTTGTATTTGCAAAGTTATGAATTTTTGAACATTTCCCAGTTGTCTTAGGGCTTAACTGAAAGGTTTTTTGGCATTTTGGTAGCTATTCAGAAAATTCCAAATCAAAAATATTTAGTAGGTGTTTGCTTACTCATTGTTGCAAGCTCTGTTATAAAATTTGGTCATGCGTGATTGAGGACAAGTATTTTGTGATCATATCAATCAAAATCAGTTTCTGCCCTAGCTGGTTATTTCCTGCAAAAATCAGAAATGTTTTATTTGCTGCAATTTCTATATATTTTGTGCATTTTATGAGTGGTACAACATTTACAAGTGATATTTCAAATGTGCTAAAACGGACTTATTTATTGATTTTGCAAACCAGTTCTCAAGGTAAAAGGGAATACCAGAGTGTCTCAATACAAGTATTCCTGGAGCTGAACTGGCATGAACAATTGCACCCTGAAAGCACCACTGCAACTCCTTGAATGACAAAGTTGCTGTAGCTGAGAAGTGAAGGGGATTTCGTCCATCAACTCCGTTCTGCAAATGAGGGTTTTTCATTCTCTTTGTTGCTATGCAAAAGCAAAATGCTACTTGCCTACAATGAAAGTAGTTCATAAATTTCCAAGATGTCCTGAACAATGACACCCCAAATATGCCTTTATAACTTCAAGAATCCTTCTTCCAAAGTTGACGCCCCCTTCTGGAATTACATGCATTGCTCCCAAAAACAAATAAAATAATTACTTTATTCCCCTTCAAGTTGTCGCCCCATCCTAATAATAGGAATTGCAATATTAAAATACTTTATCCACCTCACTTTATCCTAAAAATAGGATTTGATATCTAATGCAGCCCACTCTCTCCTTGGCGCTCTGATTATAAAATGCTTTTTTTAATTATTATTCTAACATTGGCCCCTAATAATAGAAGTTAATCATTTTATTATTATTTTATTCTATTTCTGCTTTTAAAATATAATTCAAGTGCCCTTTATCCAAATAAAATATAAAAATATCTTTGGACTACTTAATTAATTTATTTTCCTCTTTTAATTTCCCCTTAGCCTATGGAAAATAATAAAAATTGGCTTCAGGCATCCGGAATTAATTAATTATGAAAAGGGGACATTACACTAAGGTTGCTATGGCACTGATAATTCTGCTGAAACCTACTACAACTTCAGCCGAAGTAACAAAATAGGCATCCTACACCATAAGCTTCTGCAGAACACTCAACTTAGGGGCCTAACTACATTTTGTTGCTTCAAAATGATAGAAACAACAAAAATTATCTCACAGGAAAATTTGTCAAACACTTCACGTGCAAACTCTGCCTAAACCAAAACAGTTCCTTCCATATGTTTCCTCTTATCAAAGTCATTGGGGAATATGCTAAACACCTAGTAAAACTTCTCATACACCCTTGTGCTCTTGTGTGCCCATTTGAAACTTGTCCTCAAACTACGTTGCCAGGATACGGATACAAGTATCGGTTTGGATACGGATACGATATGCGGATACGTCAATTTTAAAAAACCTTTGGATACGATACGTCTTGGATACGTCTGTACGTATATATTAAAAAATAAAATATATATATATATTTTATTTTTTTATGTACATCTGCTCATTTTACTCAGTTTTTAGTCCATAAAAAACTGAAATAGTAATACAAAACTTGAATCAATGTTCAAAACATTCAATATACTTAAGACTTTGCATTTTTATTGATCATGTGGCTGCCATACATATGATATACGAATATCATGTCAACATGAATACGAACAAAACTTGAAATTTGAAAAATATACTAGGATCCATGTTCAAATTTTCAAAACGTACGATGTACTTAAGATTTTACATTTCATTGTTCATGTGGCTGCCATACATATGATAGGAGAGGGTGTATTATTTTATTCATTTAGTGTTTAGGGTTCAGTTTTAGGGAGTAGAAAAGTCAAAAATTAAAAAAAAATGAAATAAAACTTATAAAAGACGTATTTATTGCAGGATACGTGCCTGATACGTCTGTACATATCCGTGACGTATCCTGTACGTATCCGTGACGTATCTGTATTGTATCCGTTTCCGATACGTATCAGAGGGGGTCTTGGGCATATCCATGCAACGTAGTCCTCAAATATTCAGAGTGTCATATGATGGCTTTCTAGGGCGCATCACCATATCTTAAATGTCATTTACAACAAGCCATGATATGAGATTGACACCATGTCTCTGAAAGCTTCCTCTTGCACCATCTCCTCCACCCTCTACTAAGCATGCATTAGGGGCACTACAAAAAGGCGCTTTTAAAGTAATAAAGAAATCAAAGTTCTCTTCTTGAAATATAACTGTTTTGTAAATTTTTTTGACAACAAGAGTTGCATATTTAAACTCAAATTGCTTGATTTTCATGTTTAGGTGTTTCTTAGTGAGCTTTTCATACCATGCTCTAGGGGCTTTTTTCAAACCATACAACGATTTTTCTAGTTTGGGCACTTTATGTTCTTGGCTGTCAACTACAAAACCTTTAGGTTGAGTCGTGCACACTGTTTCTTGAAGATCACCATTTAGAAAAGCAATTTTTTTGTCCATCTGATGAACTTTCCACCTGTTTTGTGCTGCCAAAGCCAACAAAATCCAATGGTAGTCCACTTCATTGTTGGTGCAAAGGTTTCATTGTAATCTATGCCTTCTTTTTGGGAAAATCCCCTTGAGACAAGCCTTGCTTTATGTTTGTCAAGTGAGCCATCTACCTTGTAGTTGTTGCGAAAGACCCACTTGCAGTCAATTGGTTTACAATTTAGTGGGAAATCCACTAATTTCCAAGTTCCATTTCTGACAAGAGCATAATTTTGCTTCCATAGCTTTTCTCTAGGCCTCACTTTTCACTACTTGTTTGTATGAGGTGGGGTTATAATCGAACACAACATTGAGTTCTTCTTCTGGAGGATTATTCAAGGTGAACTATGTTAGCTTGCCTTGGACTTCTTCAAGGAAGTTTTCCTGTTCTTGTTTCTCTGCATAGGCACTTCGAGTGCCAGTTTTTCCTACATGATCAGGTTCGATATCTTTCAATGTTGAGTGGCCCATTTTGGAATCTTCTTTTGTGGTCTTGTAGCAGGGACTGCCTCAATTTCCTGATTTGAAGCTCCTCCATCCTGTGACTTCTTTTCTTGTGGCCCTTGTTCACTTTTAGATGAAGTTTCACTTTTTCCTTGAGGAGGAATACCATTTTCTGTTTCAAGAGACAAGATAGAACCAATTGATTCCCAATTGCTTGTCCCTCCCCTTCACAGTTTGGAACATCTTATCAAACTCCTTATAGACATTGAACTTGGCACACTTCTCCAACCGATTCAATTGACGATTGATGCTGGCCTCATCCTTTGTAGTTTCACAAAAAATGACATCCCTGACAATGAGGAATATCTTGTTCTTTTCATCATAGATCGAATATGCCTTGGAGGATTCAAAAGATCCCAAATGAATGCATTAATGACTCCTATGGTCCAACTTATTCCTTTTCTCCTTTGGGATCAATATGTAACATGTGGATCCAAAAACCTGAAGATGATGCATTGAAGGAAGATGACCACACCACATGTTTATGGAGTCTTCATTTGAATAGCTGATGATGGTGACATGTTGCGGAGATATACTGTTGTTTGAGCTGCCTCTGCCCAAAAATGGAAATTTATTCCCTTGAAGTACAACATTGCTCAGACCATGTTCATCATAGTCTTGTTCATTCTTTCCACTACTCCATTTTTTTGGGTAGTGCGTGTAACTGTGAGATGGTGTTTGATCCCATTTTCTTTGAGGCATGCCTCAAAGGCTTTTGAAGTGTATTCACCACCTTTATCTGATCTCAAAGTCCCAATTACGGGTTTGAGCTTCATTTTCCACTATCGTTCAAAACTTTTTGAATGTCTCAAATGCTTTAGATTTATGTTTGAGGAAATAGATCCAAGTCATCTTGTTGTAGTGATCGATGAACAACATGAAGTACTTATGACCACCGATAGAGAGAATTGGTAGAGAACACAAGTTTGAATGAACCAACTGTAACTTTCTGTTGTCTTACACTCTTACTTATGGATTGGTTCTCTTTCATCTTTAGCCAATATGCAGGCCCCATACTTTTCTAGTTTCATGGGCAGAGTAGGCAATCCAGCTACACCTTTCTTTTGCATCAGGCGAATGCTTTCATGATGGGTATGTCCAAATCTTGCATGCCACAACATACTTGTAGACAAATCTTCTTCAATGAGATTAGCAAAATTCTTTGATTCTGATGGCTTACCCTTGAGTTTTAAGAATTCGCCTTCCTCAAATCTAGTCAATACGATTGCATTGTTACTTTTTATTTTGATAGCGACTTCCCCATTTTCCACCAAAATGGAGTGCTCTTGTTGGTGAATGCGCACCAAGGACAAGTTTCTTGTCAATCGAGGAAGGTATAAGACATTTTGGAGAATGAAGTCTGAAAGCCTTTGACACTTGAGTCTTATTGCCCCTTTGCCTTATGGTTGGAGACTTGATTTGTCTCCTTAGTATACTGTATTATAGCTTTCTTCATGAAATTCCTGAAAGAATTCCTCTCGGAAGTCATGTGTTGAGTGGCTTCAGTATCTAGGACCCAAACATCAAACCAAGTGGTACTAATTGAGGCATTATTTGCTTCATCACAGTTGGAAAACACATATTCACTGGTGAATTGAGTCGAGTCTAGCTCGTTGGTTTGTTTTTTTTCTTTTCCTTCTTTCTGCTGACGATAGACTTCAATCTTCTCCCATGAAGTGTTACATTTGTGAGCCTCACGACTTCCTTTTCTACCACATTGTTTGTAAAATAAATGTTGTTTGTCATTTTCTTTTACCCACTTTTATTGTTATTTTTTGCTTCCATGAAGAATGGTATGTGGTACCTAGCTGGAGTGTGAAAAGGATTTGCTTTATGAATGACACCCACTTGATGCGAAAACCTCATATGTGGGCATAATTTCCCTATATACTTGGTTTTTCCTGTTTTCTGGAATTACGCTGAATGATAGATGCAAATGGGTGACAAAGGGAAGGGAAATGAAAAATAATTCTTTCCTTATTACTCCTCGGTGGCTTATAGGGACAATGCCACAAAAGCTGTTGTTGCAGCTATTTTAGGCTATATATGCAGCAGTTCGATTGCGACGACTTTACTTGTGATTCCAAATCAAAGGCACCATTGATTCCGGATGCTGTGATTTGTTTGAGTTTGCACAATTTCTTTTGTTTTACAAGATCTGCTTAATTTTGAAAAATAATTTTACATTTGAATTGATTTACACAATGATAATCTGAAATTAAAAAAAAATTCCCTTTTTTGCTCAGGAAATATTCTCCAAAATAAACAATTATATGCCTCCTCTTTTTTTAATTGTTTTTTCCTCCTTCCTCACATGGCTGAATCGTGGCATTCCAAAGCAGTTTGAAAAGGTCAGAGGTGGAGCGAATCCTTGAGCAGGTGAATAGGCTCAGCAAATCAGGTTGAAATGCAATCCATCACAGCCAAACACAGCCAGAGATCAGCTAAGAATAGGTCTCCAACGCGCAGGTCCAACACAATTTTTGGATGTGGCGCAGGTCTACAATGCATTTGCAGGCAATAAATACAAATTTTGCAATGCCACTTTCAGACAAAATGCCTTTGATGACTGTTGAAGCGGCAGAAAATAACTAAATGACTGAGCATGTCAGTTTTCTCATTGAATATCCTAATTGTAGCTTATAACAGACCAATAAAAGATCTGTTGGTAAAGCAATCTTGGAAGAGAATTTTAGAGAAACCAATATTGTGCAGGCCGTACAACTGAAAATAAGGAGGGAGAATGGAAAATTGAACTTGCACAGAAATATTATTGTCTGGAAAAGAATTTGCAGGAAACGAAGAAGAGCGGAGGATAAGAAAATAAATGGACAAGCCCGTGCTCTGATACCAATGTCAGGCTAAGTATAACTGAATGATAATGAAAAATGATATGGTGCAAACTAAAATTGTATTCACATTGAATTGAATGAAGAAAGATTACAAACATATATAGCCAAAGGATGGCTATGCATTTCATCTTCAAAGAAGACTCTTCACATTCCTAAGGGAACTATTCATCTACCACTACAAGATAAAAGCTCTTCTACATATTACACCTAGGATTAATTAATATCATGTACAACACTATTTCGCTGATCGGGTTTGATCCAATGGAGAACTTCAAGAATAGATCAATGGCAAATAGAGGTGGTCTGAGGAATATTTCACAACTATCTTTACTTACTCGGGGCATCTTGTTCTCTTGCCAAAACTTCAACGCATTCTATAAGTAGAAAGTAGTTGTAATAATTAAGGCATCAAATTCCAAAATTGAGGAATGAAATGATCATTCATTGAGAGATTGAGCCAAGCTAGGTTATGTAGAAGCATTGCAAAGTTTGCAAGCTTAGGATAGGTCTAGGATTGGAATTCTTAGATGAATTGTCGCCGAGTCTTGTCATAAGACTGTAAGTGGAGTGTGCTACCATTGTGTCGTCGAGTTTGTAAATTTTTTCGTCATTAATAAAAGAAGCTTTTCTTGTTTATCGGTTAATTGTGTTTGTGAGCTTGCCTTGGTGAGATCTAGCTCTGATAAGGGTTGCATAGTGTAAGACATCCCTTCATTGGGAACCCTCATCGTGGTAGCATCACTTGTGTAATTCACCAATGGCTTCCTTGGGCTCCCAGACACCTACATGCCACATTGCTAAGCCAAATCACATTGCATGGTATTGCAAGGTGTCGACAACATTATTGCCTCTGTTCTAATAGGGGAAAAGTCCCTAAAGTAAGTCAAGTGCATAACCTTGTGGCATTGAGGGTCAATGCCCCATGGCAAATTTTTTGACCATTAAATTTATGATGTTGATCAACTCAATTGGTGTAAGGCGAAGAGCCACATTGAAGCTCAATTGTTTTGAATTCCACAACGATTCTTTATGCATTCACTGTTTTGCAATATATGCATACACATTTGTAACGTTAGATAACAAGAAGATAGTATAGGATAAGTAGCCATACATCTCCCTTGAGAGTATGACATGTATGAAACATGCAAATCAGTAAAACGTCTTGTTCTAGTTCAATTATTTTCTCTATTTTGTCTCTAAATATTATTAGTTCTACATATGCATATAACACGTCTACATCCTCATTTAGAGTGTTGTGCCCCACATTTCCTCAGATCTGTATTTGTGGTATCATAGCGGTTCATCTTGCATGTCCCATTGAATGAGGTTGGAGTATCTGAAACTCAACTTCAAACCACGAGATCCCTTCGACTACCTTACATTGCATGAGACAACGAGGCACAAGATGAAGTCCATGTGATGATCAAGAATGAGATTGCAAAATATCTTCAGCCAGTTTGTTGAAGTTGTCAAATGGGTGGATCCATTGGCTCTCTCTGAAGGTAAAGCTTTTGGTGGTCGAGTACCCCCTGGATTTCAAGTAAATTTAGATGTTCACGTGTTTAAGGGAAAAATAAATGCAGATGCAGTAGATAACTAGTCAAAAGAGTTAGTCTTTTTTTTCTATTAATGGCTTTTCTAACAAAGAATAGATCAACATTGCACTTCTGAAAGTTTCTTTACTTGTCAAGAAATGGTTGCAAGCCCATTCTTTGTTGGAGAAAGACCAAATAAAAGAAGAGTGAGAACCAACTTGTGAAAAATCTTAAATGCCTCTAAGGATGAATAACATTATGAAGGACCGCTATATTCAATGGTAACAACTTTGGCAAGGACATGACCCATCAATCCAGGTTGACATTGATCCCTTCCATGACCTGTATGCAAAATTGGGCCCATTTGAGTCAAAGGAGCATAGAGTTCTCAAGTACCAAAAGGGCCTACGACCATCCATTCAGTCTAGATTGATTATTGCTAAGTTGGAGACGATGGGTGAAGCCTATCACTATGTGGTAACCATTGAGGAAGAGGCTAAGATAAAGGGCAAGTGGGACACACCATCAACATCAAAGAAACCATCTTCTTCGGATGCAAATCCACAACAACCTAATATAGGTAAACGGTGTGACAAACACAAAGCAACAACCACTCAAACTTAGAGTGCCAGACGTAGAAGAATTTTCTTGCATAAGAAATAGAGGATTTGAAGTCGAGCCCTCGAATGGAATCATTGACTGTGATCCAACTATTGTGATAGCCACCGCACAAGCTACACCAATGCTGTAAGATGCTAAAGCAAAACTCCTATTCCATTTTCAGATATGGGTGCTAGGGGAGCCACTGAATTTTCTAATCGACAACAATACAATGAAGAATATGATTTTTGAAGCAAACATCAAGTGAATGAATTTTCCAACCTTGCCTTGTCTATAGCCTTACAAATTGGGATGGTTCAATTTCCTGTAACATCAAAGGTATATGCATTATTCACCAATGCCTTTTTTTCATATGGTATCCATACTTTCAAATAAGAGATAGTTTTGGATGTACCACCAATTGATGTTTGTGATGTAGTCCTTGGCATTCATACATGCATAATCGCCAATGTGTATGCATAGCCAATCCTCGCAGTGTCATTTTATCAAAGGGTGCAAGAGATATTGGATTCTTGAAGTGATTCCATGCCCTAACAATGCCACCCCTACTCCCAAGAAGATTGTGCCATACTTCTATTCATATTTAGTATTTAACACTTCACCTCCTACAAAAGCACGACCTCAACCGATAAAAGATGGATCAGATTCTAGAAACCTTGTATATGTAGAATTGTTTTATGGCAATATATATATATATATATATATATATATATATATATATATATAGTTATTAGAGCACATCAACTTTGTCATAAAGGGAAATGGTTCACTAGGTTTCAGCTAAAAGCCAAGGTTTTGCACTTGCTTCTTGGACTTAACACAATCAAGACTAGTGCTTATCAAGGCGCGGCTACTAATCCAGGAGGATTCTCTGAAAGCGTTATGGTGATACTACCAAGTCTATTCTCATGGTTTGCAGCAATTGCGGAACTTGTTCAATGGTTTGCGGTACTCTAGAACTACCTTCAAAGCTTTGTGATACCTCCAAGATCACCAACCCATCTCCACCAGATGTCGCACATACTTCTGCAATGACACAATGCAACATGAGCAGATTGAATATGATGCCATCCATATGCGCACCAAACCTTATATACCTCACAAGTGGCTTCCTTGAGCTACTAGACACCTACATGCCACACCGCTAAGACCAACTCACACTGTGCGACACCGCTAGTTGTCAAGAACACTATTGCGTCCGTTCCAATAGGTGCGAAGCTCCTAAAGTTTAGTTGAGGGCATATAGTCCTTGCAAGGTTGAGGGGAAACACCCCAATTTTTTCGACTGTTAAATGTTTGACATTGATCAACTCAATCGACAAAAGTTGAAGAGTCATACATGGAAGCTCAGCTGTTTCAACTTCCATATTGGTTCTTTATGCCTTTGTGACTTTAAAATATAATACAAATCTATAATGTTAGATAACAAACAAACAATAAAGTACATGCAACCATAGGTAGTCCCCTTTTTCGAATTAAGGCCAAATGAAGACTTCTTGCCACTCCCTTCTTGTGGCGAAGAAGAATAAGTGAACAAGGGAAGGAATTGCACTTCATTTCAGTTTTCTTTTATTAGTTTTAATGTTTTCTTTAGTGTTTTTGCTTTATGAGGCAGGTCAACTCGGTTTGAGGAATTAAAGTCGCAAATTAAAAGATAAAGTGAAGCTTAAGAGGTCGGTCCTCATCTAATTGGCCTTTGGCACCAAGAAAGGGGTATAAAAGAGGTTGTATGACTTCATTTGGAGATCATCTTTGGCGCATTTACATCTACAATTGGTTTGTTGGGCAAGTTGCTCAATACCTTTCTACTTGAGGACGAAAACCCTCTTGTGTGGCATCCAAGAAGGGCGGAAACCTTCCTCGTGGCTTGGTCGAGAACGACAACTTTCCATAGTGGTTCATCGAAGACATCTCTTGAAGATTTGCTTGCTGATTTGGATTAGAGACATTAAGAAGAAGGATTACAAAAGCTTTACATGATTTTTGGAGCTCTTCCCTAGGGGAACGACTAGGGTTTTGTGCTGGTTTGGTGTTTTTTAGGGCACACAATTCATAGATTATTTGATATTCTGATTCTCCATAATTTTTAAGGCCGAAATCCATAATTTGGCTATTTTTGGAGGAATTTATCTATTGTTTTCAGCCATTGTGTGAGGCTGCCCTGCTGCTGTCACAAATTTAATTATAACATTGTATCATCGCTGGTTTTCTCCATTTATTTGTTACAAATTGGATGGATATTGGTTTCCGTAATTGAAGTAATTAGTTAGAAGTAATTTCAAACTATTGTACATGGTTTTATGGCGCATTTGAGTCCCTATACAATTTACTGCTAGGCTTTTAAAGAATATTACCACTGCTGTTATAAAAATCAGATTTTACTTCACTTGGGTTTGTGTGGTTTCCTTCTTTTTCAATTTTAACCCTCGGAAAGGATATTACATTGCTATTAGAGCTTTGGTGTTCCCAGCCTGAGGGTTTTCTTGCTAGAAGATCAAAATGGTGGATAGAATTTTTAGTGATGCTAGGCTTGAAAAGATTGCCCTAGGGCAATAAAGATTGACCAACATAATGGCCCGGCTGATCCATACCATTCAAGGTCCAAATGGTGGAAGGAGCTCTTCAAAGTAAGTCATTAATTCTCAGCTGTCCAAAGTGAACAACATCACTACATGATATGAGGAGTATAGAGCTCTTCCGAAGAAGGTCCGGGATGCCCTCTCTTTTGCAGAGTTCGTGAAGTTGGAGATAGAGAGAGTTGAAATTGGCAGAAGGTCAAAATCCCAAGCAACAAGGACGGGGTCAACACTCCATAAGGACCCCACACTCAAGGGTGTGGACATTGTACATAAAACAGGGCTTGAAGGTAGAGGTTTTTTAAGTCCACATGACAAATTTTTGAGCTCCACTAGTCACTCACATGCTGGTGAAAAATCAGATCTGCATTTTGAAAGAAATGGAGCCATGAAGGATGAAGAATTGGCCCTTACTCCCATCATTGTTCTGAAGAGTCAACATTATGAGGTAATTATTGATCATTGTTTGGTTAATACTGATAATATTTCAGCATGTGATGAATCCAAGGTCGAAAAGAAGAGTGATGGGCAAGAAGGAGAAGCGAAAGGGATGGTTGGAACCCATTTCTCAAAGAGACATGATATCAGTCAGCTTGCTGGTCTGTTTATAACAACAGTCAATAAAGAGGTAAAAGATGAAGAATCAAACTTGGGTAAGAGCCACAAAGACATCCCAAGCACATGTGAACAAGGTATGGAGGTTTTGCAAAAGGGAAAACCACCAATTATCGAAGAGGCAACAACAAAAGGAGATGAAAATCTTGTTGAAAGTCCAAGGAACAAATATATCTCAGATTTATTGCTCCCTAGTTCACCATCACATGGAGCTAACCATCATAATCAGTTTGATATAAATGTGGGCAAAACGAGGAGCACATTGAGTAGTAAGGGGTAATTACACCTTTTTAGGCAACCCCTGAGTTATGCATGCATCAAGACAATGGTCACTTTATGCACAAGGACTGAGATTGGAGTGATAAGGCTCACGATATGCATGCAAAGGCAACTACTTTCTCTTTTCGTTTGGGTTGTAATCCGTTTGATATACTTGTGTTTGAAGGAAGAATTTGGGGTCACAATGATGGTTGTGTTGATGGTATCTCAACAAGTCTTATAAGGTCAAGAAGATTGGAAGAATCTCTCTATAAGGCCCTTGATGAGGTGGCTGGACTGTTCCTAACAACAATCAAAAGGAGGTCATTTGAGGGGATGCTCAACCTTAACAAGAAGCCAAAGGTTACCCAAGACAAGCATCGACAACTTTGGAACAAATGCAAGAAAGAAAAGATCCCATCCGGCGAGGAAACCATGCCAAGAAAGAGTGCTGATTTAAACTCAAAAATTTTGAGTCATAAGGGTGTCATGGGCAGCCCACGATATGAGGATATCTCACTTATGGGGTTACTTAACAAAATTTTCGATGATGCAATCTGTCCAACACCTAGAGGCTCCATTAGCTCCTTATCTTCAAGGTCAGTATCAAACAACTCACTTGGGGCATCATTTAGGCATAAAGGTAGTTCAAGGCCCTTATTTTTTGCAAGAATGATTTTTTATTCGTCTGAAAGTCTCCATTCCATCGGGGAGTGTGTGTCATGTTCTTCTCTAGACTCTGCAGAACCCAAGGATGCACCTCAATCAAGATTTTCTGTTACCGATGCAGGAAAAAAGGGATTGGGAATTCAATTAGTTTTAACACCAAAGTTATCCACCGAGTTATCCTTCTCAAGGCACTGGGGGCAGGGGAATTTTTTCAAGATAAATTATCTCAGATCCACAACATCCACTTCCTTTGCGGAGAGAGCAAGATCCATATTTAAAGCAAGGGTAGGGGGATCAATGGCCACAGGTGTAAGGGGATCAATGGCCATAGCTATAAGGTGATCAATAGTCACATTATGTAGGGGACCATTTAAGAAATTAGTTTCAATTGTCTTCTCCAAGCTATCCGTCTCTAATGAGACATCCACCACCTCCTTGGATTTGGCTTCACCACCATTAGGGTTTTTTAGACCTTCGGTTATGGGCTTCAGTAATGGGCAAGATCTTATTTGATGGCTGTTTGTTTTGCACAAGAAATAAATAGTAAGCCCTCCAAGCTCCTAAATTGGACAAAAAAACCATTTATGTTTGATGTTGAAGATAAGGGTATCAAGAAACCAATCAAAGGGTCGAAGAGTAATCAAAATTTGGGCATTTGTATGACAAAGCGTAGACCTAGTTTCTTCAACCCGTAAGGCTTCAACTAGGGGCTTCAGTGCCAGGGGGATAAATTCCCAAATTTGTAAGGGCACATTTTTGAGGTCAATCCATCTCGGTGTGATTTTAATAACTAGCTCATCCCAATCCATCCCTAGGTTCCATTGCAAGGATCTGAAGACTGACTTCCCCAAATTTCATATAGGTCTACCTAGGGCATCCTTCTACATATTTGATTTTTTGAAAAGATTTAGGAAGACTCCCTTTTGAACCATTCTACAAAAGGAAGTGTAAATGTCCATTTTGTTGCCCCAAACTGTGCTTAGCCAGTCATCAAAGAATTTTATAGAGGGAAATTCTTCATCTATCATTCAAGTAAAGAAGATCCTAACTTTTTAAGCCTACCTTCTTCCTTTTCTAAATCCTTAACCATTAAGTCACTAGGGTTGAGCATAAGGGAAGGGATATAACTCTTACCAATTTCACCTCCGCTTGAATTTCCTTTCCCTTGTCTATTACTTCCATCATAACAAGCAATGAATTCTGTTTCTGGTGAATGAAAAGACGACTCTCCCTTCCGCATAATATCTTTGAAGGATTGCTTATGGATTTCTTTGCTAGTAGGCAACATAGAGCAATTTTCAATAATACTCTTGATTTGGTCTAGTTTGGCTCTTTTGAGGGCCTTGGCTTCCATTCGATTCTCCATTAATTACTGCTATTGTATCACCTCCTTTCTCCTCAGACATAGTTAGTGCCTTTAAGGCATCCACAAAACTTAAGCTTTGGTAATAAGGTAAAGTATTGCATTAGAGAGCTATCCTGCCATGGGAATTAATATCAAGAGGACACCTAATGGAATAAAACACAGAAAAATCCAATATAAAAATAAACACAAACTAAAAGCAAAAAAATCAGCACAAATCTCAAGATAGGAAAAAAAATCCAGCCAAAGATAACAAAAAGCAAACAAAAGGACCAAAGAATATTGTAGTGTGCAAGAGGAATCAACAAAGCTTGAAGATGCTCTCATGGAGGATGACCTTTCATCTCTCACCAGCCAAAGCTCCAAGCCTCTTCTAATCCACATATGCGCTATTTTTTGCTGGATATCTTCCTAAAAATACCATTGCATAATAGACCACAATTTCCATCCATGATTGTGAATGGCCATGGTCAAAATCAATTAGTCAAAATCATGCATAGGGATGGACAAATTCCTATCATGAGAAATGACACAGGGTTTCATATGAAGAAGTGATATTACCCTCAATTCATTAAATGCCCTTCAAATATTTACCGCTTATCCCATAGCTACCTAAGTTTTGGGGACGGGGGACGGCAAAAATTTCTCAAATGTTGGGGATAGCAGGGGGCGACTATTAAAATAATACATAAAAGTTAATATTTGAACATTTTAACTTTTTTCAATGAAATTTTTGGATTTAAATTGTATTTAATATATTTTAGGTACTTTCAATCTAAGTAACAAGGCTTGAGTTCGGGTTCATGTTTGACGAAGATAAAGTTAGATTCAAGTTCGCCAAAAGATAAAATTCGAGAAAAAAACGTCTTTTCAGTTCAAACTTTTTTTCATCATTTTTATTTTTTGTAAAAATGCATAAATATGTCAGCAGGACAGAGTGGAGAGAGCTTTCTGTCCACTACTTTAAGTCGGTATATGTATCATATACACACATTTGTAAAATAATGCAAAATGATGTCAAAATTTCCCATGCAAAAATAATGGATAAAGTTCTAGTTCATGTTCAATGAGAATAAAATTGTTCAGCGAAATTTGTTAGAATATGCGGAGAGAGAAATAATAAAGAAAGATTAAAATGTACAAAGAATACATGAAGAGAAATCGGAATACACACATCATCATTGTGTGTCTGTCATTTTAATATGTGAAAGATGGTTACAAAGTGGTTGAAGTAGTTTCAACCGTCTATTAGTTAACACTTAACTAATATTAATATAACGTTAATAAATAAGCCTTGACAGAAGATTAAAATAACAAAACCAAACAAAACCACACATTTTTGAGAAGATTTCCCTTTTGAAAACAATGCTTTGACCAGGTAGAACTCCATCAAGCTGCCTCCCTAACCCTCGTAAAGGTGTTGTTATTGAGTTCCCGGATTCCACCTCCCTGAACTCCCAAATTACAAAATCTCCCGAATTGTTGGACAACCATCTATACTAAGCCATCCACAAACTCCATCAAGTTTTCTCATGACCCTCGTGAGGGTAAATTCCCAAGATTCACAGTCTTCAAGTGTTAGGATTCTCTTAAAATACGCATTCTCTATTGGTGAAGTTCATCAATTTCAGCAACCGGTGGATTTTCAACAATGGCTTTATTTGGTTTGTCTTGGAATTTTCCTTTCATCTTTTCCTCACGATCTTATGATAATGTAAACTTATTGACTCCAAGAGTAACATCTTTGGCATGTCACAAATTTCAACATTCACAGTCCATTCATGGCCAAATAAAAGAACCTCAAATGATTTCCTCTTGTCACATACAACAATTTTACTGTGTTCGAGATTGCAATATAAGAAAGATTTTCCTGTGCCCCTGATATTGGGAGAATACAACTGAAAACGTGCCCTAGTTTGTGATTTGCAACAGTAGATAGGATTTCCGTGCATGCCGTAGTTCGTGATTTGTGACAGCAAACAGGAAATCCTGACTGAATTTCCAGCCCTGCAAACTCTTACCTGAAACTCGTGTTTCATGATTTTATTCGTGCCCTAGATTATGTCTGTATTTGTGCTGAAAAATGACAATATTTTTTGTCTTTATTTTGCCCTAGGATATATTGAATCGACTCCTGAAATTCGCGATTCGTGACTGTATATTAATGGTGCAAATGATGTCTTTATCGGCCATGCCTTCAAAGGCACTTAAAACCCACGTTCGTGCCCTTTTTCTGCCCTGACAACTTCGTCATTCACATCACGTTTTTGTATATATTCTGCCCTTTTTCTGCCCTCACGCCTTGTATTTGACTGAGATTCGTTCCCGAGCTCAAAATTCGTGACTGGAAATAAATATTTTAAAGATTTTGCAAATGTTATTAATGACAGGACTGTTGTTAATGGCGGAAATGAAGCCTTTGGCTGTATTTTGTCTAAAACTGCATGACAAGATTTTGAAATGTTTGCTGTAATTCGGTAAAAAACCCTTGCGATGACTCTAAACTCGAACGGTGCCCTAACGGGGCTGACTTGAACTTCTTCCCTTATCTTTCTCCTTGCTTGCCCCACTCTGATACCAATGTTAGTATATGCGGAGAGAAAGAATAAAGAAAGATTAAAATGTACAAAGAACAGATGAAGAGAAACCGGAATACACACATCATCATTGTGTGTCTATCATTTTATTAAGTGAAAGATGGTTGGAAAGTGGTTGAAGTAGTTTCAACCGTTTATTTGTTAGCACTTAACTAATATTAATATAACGTTAATAAATAAGCCTTATATCTTAATAATTCAAACTTTTTTGAAAAACTTTGGAGAACCTTGTGACATAGCTTTCAATATTATAATTTAATGTTCTTAGTAAAAGTAAAAGCTTTCTAAAAGTAAAAACTTTTGAAATATTTAAAAAAGATAATGGACATCCCCTTGAAGTCCCCCCAACATCCAGGACATCACCAAAATCTAGGGGGATGCATCCCTGTGTAACACTAGCTTATCGTTAATTATGAAATTTTCAAGGCCATCAATAACTCTATGATTATAAGTTACCTTTCATAGGGATCATTTGAAGTGGGGCTCCTACTAGCTATAATAAATCAGCCACCATATTTGCCTCTTTAAAGCAATGAGAGAACTAAACCTTGGACAAGTGAGAGACTAGAATCTTAGTTGTTTTTACTATTGAATTGGTGGGGAATAATATAAGATTCTTCTTTTTCTTAGCCGTTTTGTATACCACTTAGTAATTGTCTTCCTTAGTCACATAATTCAGTGAATTCCAAATTAAAAAAATTGGGATTTGGCCATTTTAAAGAAAACACAGCAAATTTGTTAAAAGTCACCCTAAAATTTGTACAATTGAATTTCTTTCATGATTTTTCGCAGGAACCCTAATAATTACTAGAAGTTTAGCTGGTAAAATCTCCTTAAATCGTTTTTTATTTTTTATAATGAAGTTCAATGCTAGCCAAAGGTTTAGGGCTTTAATTTCTTATAAAACTCGGCTTCATTTCTGTTGTTCTTTACAACTTCAAACCACCTGGAGCGTGCCTTCCTCAACCATATGGTGAAAATGTCATGTCCCTTTTTGGAGGCTGATTTTCGAAGACCTTAATCCATTCTCTCCTCGTGGGCTTAAGGAGGAAAGCAAGGGGAAGATCTAAACTACATTTTTATTGTTGTTTAGGTAGTTGTTTTCATTTATTATCATTTATCCTATTGAGAAGCCTAGTGCTCCAGTAGAGGAACTTACCTTAAGGTATTATGAGCATGTAGGCTCTACATACCATTTGAATAAATAAAAGCACTTACCTTAAGGGGTCAGTCATCACTTTTATGTTATTAAGCCCCCTTGTGGCTATTTAAGGAGTTTGCTTGGGCATTATGTTATTATGTTTTTGGTGATTATTTATAGTTTGGTGAAGGTTGGCTAGTTAGCCCTTTTACTCTCTCTCCAGGACGAAACCCTTTGAGTTGAGGACCTCATCCAAGGACGAAAACCTTTGGTTGGGAACTTGTGAAGGATGAAAACCCTTCATGAGGTTTTGTGTGTGCAAGCTGATTTGAAAAGTAATAACCATAGTTACCAGGAGACGGGTACGGGTACGGGTACGTGGAGACGGGTACGGGTACTGGTACGGCATTTTTTAGAAAAGTGGGAGACGGGTACGGGGAGACGGCAATATATATGAAATTACTAGAAAAATACTATTGTACATTATTAATTTATTTAGATTCAAAATGCACTGAAATTTAAAAATAACTGTACTTTTTGAAGTAAGGAAATCAAATGTTGACAAAAGATGAGTAATTCTATTGATATTTGATATCTCACATATTGTGGGAAGAGTACATTGTAACAGAAATATGCAAAGAATCCCTGTGTGTGTGCGCATGTGCGTGGGGAGACGGGGGGAGACGTTAACAAAGGTTCCCGCGTACGGGAGACGTACCCGGTACGTGTACCCGTACCCGGTACGCGTACCAATAGGTGGGGGACGCGTCTCCCTGCAACTATGGTAATAACGTATCTTTTTCTTCGCCCTTTTACTCTCTCTCAAGGACGAAACCCTTTGAGTTGAGGACCTCATCCAAGGACGAAAACCTTTGGTTGGGAACTTGTGAAGGATGAAAACCCTTCATGAGGTTTTGTGTGAGCAAGCTGATTTGAAAAGCAATAACGTATCTTTTTCTTCCATGTTTGGTCTCTTTGGTGCAATAATATAATTGTTTGGATTGAAGTGACCCACTTGGAGATGAATATTTGGTATGTGTGATGTTCATTTGGCAAATCTCAAATTACTATCTTGTTCTCCATAATTTAGAAGGCTAATATCTCAAGTTTCATGAATTTTGGAGCTGTCTAAGTTATGAATTTTTAAGGTAACTTTGCAGACAAGGGTTTTATAGAAATTCATAACTCCAAATCTAGGGCATTAAAAATCAGTTTCATTGCATGATATGATTGTTGGTGATATATCATAATTTTAGAGACTTAAGTGGAGCTGATTTGAAGGGTGTTGAAGGCCTAAAGGTGGGTTTGAAACCCCAAAACAGGCCGCTGCCCTAGGAAGGGTTTAAATTGCAGGTTTGTAGGGTTATAACAACAGTTCTATAATCTGATTTGTGAGCTTTTGGTCATTTCTAGAGTCCCCCTAAAAAGGGACATTATAGAAAATTTGTATCTGCACAGTAAAAGTGAAGCGTGAACCTGTAAGGTTATAATTGAAGTAGGAGTCTGTAACTTATCAATAAAAACGGAAGTTGGAGTCTGAAAATGCAAAGTTGATGATCTAGAGGGGATCATGATTTTGTCCTTGCATGCAGTTTGGTTGTGAAGGCTTGAACAACTTGCATGAATGCATCTCTATTCCATTGCCTTACATGTATCTCCATTGCCACTAACTAAATTTCTTCCTTTAGAACTTTAGGAATGGGGTGAGTTTTTAGTGCTTTCGCTTAGGGATTAGGTGATATTTTTTGAGTGATAAATTTATAAACTTTTTACGGGACGTTAAAATTTATTAATGTCTGCCTAATTTAGTAACTGTTGGCAAGAAAATTTGTCGAGTGGACAAATTTATGGGTTTCTTGCCAACACTCTGCGAATCGAAGTCCCTCTACTTGTACGGTGAAACTCCGTGTTCATATGCTCGTTGTGAAAGTGGTTTTCCTAGTGGCCTTTCAGCCAGGGATCTGACAGGGGCACTCCACTGACCTTGTGACAAAGCTATCAATTGCTTGCTAGAGAAGACTTTGTTTGGAAAGCGGGAAAGTGAGCGAGAATAAAAGATAGGAGAACTAATGTTCCAGGTAGAAACTCAGATGCCTGCACACACCAGTTGGAAATTTCAACACACACATTTATGAGAAGAAACAACCAAAACTTCAATGCTACCAGCTAGAGGAAACCATGCATACAAAGATGCAAACATTCATATGCCTTGGAAAACATAAAGTTCTTCCTTCATTAGCATTTCAATTAAAGTTGTACATAGTATGAGAATGGAGGAAAAATAGTGAGAGGGAAAATAGAAGAAAAATGGCTAACTTTTTGTTCTTCCACAAGTAGGCAAATGCTCTCTCATGAATTCACAAATTTGCAACCAGCTAGAGAAGACCTTGAAAATGAGAGGCCTTTAGATTTTATAAGAAGAGGGGTGACTCTTGATATGCACCCCAATGACTCTTCATATGTCTCAACATAACTTAAAACTTTTCATCTCCCTAGGAAAACACGAAGTCCCTTTTTATAACATAAAGGTGGCTTATTACATTAGAAACCTTAGGTTACCTTTTATTACATTAAAGACATGAAAAGCGCAACCCCAATGCAAAATTAGAACATTGAAGAGAGAGAAAGTTGGGGGTGAGAGAAGAGAGAGAGAGAAAGGAGGAAGAATCATGCCGATGACGAAGACCAAGGTGATCTTGCTGATTTGATCCAATGGAATGTTCCAAGATGATGAACTCTGGATCCCCAAACTCCTTACATCTTGAGAAACCTCCTTCAGATGGTCTACAGACACTTTGAGCTTGAATGTTTAGGAACATTGTTTGGATGATCACTTCGATGGCCGTGAGTGTTGCTCATGGAGGTCCACTCCGAAACATGCTAAGAATGGAAAACGACCCCTACAATGACCTTTTGTAACACTTCCATGCTGATCTGAAAGTTCCAATGGAGTATAACTTGAACATTATGATGATGAGGATTACCACTCCTCTTTACGCACGACCTATAGACAATCTTTACAGTAGGATGAGTGTCGAAAAACACTGTTGAGATCTCCCGCATAGCCTGAGAAAGCAAGCCATGAACACTGATGAGTGCACTATTGATGACTATGAAGAATGTCTGATACATGGCATGAAGCATCACCATCCTTGTGATCTTCTGAGTACACACCTGGATGTCAAGTTGGAACGATTCCCACCAGACATTTGATCCTCCAAATTTTCGAAGTCCCTGTGAGTGACATTGTTATCCCTCACACCTGAATGAACTGGTCTTACACTTGAAAACTTGAACTTCATGGCTTTTGAAACACCTACTATATTTGGAACAAGCACTTACTATTTTTAGCAAGTGTCAGAAATTGCCTCCTTGGTCCCCAACTGATGATTTTGACTTGAATGGTTGTCTTTTTGTACGCTCCCTTTGTGAAATCTGTCTTTTGGAACAACTTCCTATTTATAGCAAGTGCCTATGAGACAACTTACTATTTTTAGTAAGTGGCGATTTTTGGTTGAGATGACCGCGCCAATGAGTTTTACCTGTATTCCTCCCCTTGTGTACATTGTCTTCTCGGATTGCTTTTTTGAGATAGCTTACTAAAAATGGCAAGCACCCATATGGGAGACTTACTATTTTTAGTAAGTGATGAATTTCACTGCTTTTCGGACCGACTGATCAATCTGACCTCGTTTTCCTCCTTCGTGCAAATTGTTTTCTTTGCAGCTTCTTCTGATGATGACTTACCCAAAATAGTAGTGACCCATGTAGGAAAGCTTACTATTTTTAGTAAGTGGGTCTCTAGCACTCGGATTGCAATGGAACGGAAGTTTTTGATATGGGTTTTTGCCCAATAGCACTCTCCCCTGAAATTTCAGCTTCACCCGTTCATCGGTTTGGGAGATTTTAAAATTCAATTTTTTTGTGACGGGGAATGAGGGTTTTTCCGCTGGAAAAAATCTAGGTTGTGCATGCGAAAACTACCTCTGGGATCTTCAAGGCGCCTGGAAGTCTAGATGAATGCAAAAGACGACATTCAAATTCGACTTGTAGTTTGTGAGATATGAAGATTTTTTGTTCTGGTGACTTCAGAGTTTTCTGCCAAAAAATCTTCGTTTTCCTTCATTTCGATCCGTTCTTTTTGTGATTTTTTTGTGTTTTCAATGTTATTAGATGGAGGATTGCATGGGGTTGATCAAGTGCAAAAAATTTGGTTTTTCTTTCTGGAGAAAATTTGGCAGAGTTCCGACAACGTTTGGAGGCGTGGGGGAAAAATGGAAAAATATGCTAAGTGTTGGTATTTATAGCGTTTGAAATGCCAGGGGTAGGGATGGGGCACATTTTCTGTCCCTTACCTCCCTTTTTGAAACGTGCAAAGGGGACATAAAATTTTGCATCATCCTGGGCTTGACACTTGGCATGTTATTATTCGATGAGTAACTTAAGTGAGGGGTTGAGTTTGAGCACCTGGGATTTAGTTTGTGGTCACATTGAGAACCAAGAGGCATAATAGGGGTAGGGCGCATTTTCATGTCCCTTTCGTCTCTTTGCAAAAGGGACATAAGGTGCAAGAAAATGCACCTCATTTTGGTGAGGACATGTGGTGAGCATGCGGGGTTAGGTGAATGCACAGGTCAAACTGGTCAACGGGCTAATAGATGAGTTCTTGGTCATATCGGTGACATGGGGGCTAAAAAAGGGTAGGGCACATTTTTATGTCCCCTTCGTCCCTTTGCAAAGGGATGTAAGGGACAAGAAAATGCGCCTTCACCATAGGCTGTCACGTGTCCAGCTTAAAAAATGACCAAGTGTTTGAAAGCGTACCTTGAGAGCCAACTTGCGAAGACGATATCTTTAGCTTCCGGATAAATTTTTGGGTGAAATTTTATTCGATTTCGTTTGCAAACAACCCTATGAATCCAATGGTGATGGTCCTAAGATCCAATTTTGATCGCAACACCTCCAAATGGCTCCTTTCTTGGGATTGTTTGTTGTGTGCCAGGAGAGTGAGTTGCCTAGAACAATGTATGAAGTTTCAAGAAGTCCTATCTTTTCCACCTTGTAGAGCATTGAAAATGCTTTCCATAGATACTTTATTGGGCTTTCAAATCATCACAGGGCTCCCAAAATCTTGCTTTGAAGCTCGGGTCCTCTTTCATGGTGCATGCTCCTTCAGGCCCAAAAAACCCGCTTCTGGTGAATTGGTTTCAAAACCTTCGAATCTAAAACCTCCGAATCTTCCCTGAATCTTCCCAAATCATTTCCCTGACGTTCTTAGCACTTGAATACTCCTCCATGATGGGTTTTGCTCCTCTGATCCACCCCAGGGGTGGTGCATTAGTCCCAAGAAGGTTGAAGGCAGCCCTTCCCAAAACTGCTTGGATGCTTGAATGTTCCAGAAGATCCTAAATCACATAAGGGGGCTGACTTTACTTTCCTAAATCACCTAGGGGGACTGACTTTACATTCAATTGGGGATCACTACATTGACTGTGTAGGACTGGTGTTGGGAATGGACTGACCTGGGGGTGTCTTAGAAAGATACGACCTTGAAAAGTTTCGACACTGTAGTATCGTTGTCCTACTTTCTAGTGAATTTTGCCTCTGCAAAAACGCAGGACAATAGTAACATTAATTATAACTTCACTAGGCAATATTTGTCATTTAGATTTAGTTTTTTTTAATTTACTTTTTAATATTGATACTAATACATACTACTTAGTTTTAGGTTCTTTGAAAGATTATTTTTGCTTTCAAATTTTTCATTTCTATCAATTGAAGGATTTTACGAGCAATTTAATTAGATTATTAATTGTTGTAGGATATTCAATTTATATTACATAGTATTTGAAGCTATTGAATAATATTTATATATTTTGATATTCTTGTACATTTATTATTTATTTTGAAAAAATAAAAAATAAAAAAATGCAGATTTATATAATTCAAACTTATTGATGAATTTATTTCACGAATTTTATCGGCTGACGAACTTGTCACGGAATTTGTCCTCACCAAACACGAACATGAACTTTGTGACTTAGCTGTCTTCAATTCCCACACTAGGGCTTCAGATTTTGTCAAATTAATATTATTAGTTTCTTCCCGAAATTTAATGGCAAAAATGCAAGCTACACTGCCTTTGTCATTTCAAAACATAGCTCCACCACTTGCATGACGTGTAATTGATCCACGTGCAGCTGCACTCCCTCCACATAAGATGAAACAACTTGTAATTGTTTCTCTTTGTAGTTTAGTTGTAACTACATTTCTATATTTGTAGTATAAATATGTAACATACACAACTACCCAAGGGTTGGTATTCCTTGAGAGCCAAACCAGATTGTAGTGATTATTGTTATGCCTTGAGTATCCAAAATTTTCTCGTATGCATATGTACATGCACGCATTTAGTCTAGAGGAAAGCTGAAAGAAGTGTTTCTGTTTCTGTTTCTGATTCAAGGAGCCTGCTCCTCTAGCCTTACTGAAACATTGTTTACACCTTTGTACTTGCTTCTTTATTCTTTATATTGAATAAAAGTTTCCTTTCCTACAAATCAGACTTCGGCTTACTGAATGTTTGTTTTGGTTTATTGTTGTAAGTTTACCTAGCACACACTCTCTATAACCTTCACAACTTATCTCTAAGGGCATGTTTGTCCCCCACACATGGTCCTAGGCCTGCATGGTGCAGATCATTGGTATCAGAACATAGCTCTTTGTTATGCCTATAAACATGTGAGTGCATTGTGAATAAGAAGGACAAGAAATAGGGTTTCATTTCTACCTAACCTGAGAAGAATGCCATAACAAGAGCAAGATGATTGGTGTCGGGAAGCAACTTGAGGTAGCCCATACATGAAAAGCTCATTAAGGATGCACTGGAAGCACAACACACCAAACTCTTTGGCCAATTCTGCAAGTTGATGTTTCAGCTCATTCCCTTTTTCATTGTTGTTTTTAACACGGTTTCAACATCAAACCCCTTTCAAGGTCTAAGTGAATCTTGAAATTCTAATGTTCAAAGGCAAGATTGACGCCATAACATTGGCCAAGTAGATTTGCAAGTTTAATGCCTACTTCCCTGGCAATTCTTTGAGGATGAAGAAAAGACCACCTTTAGTGTTGAAGACGTGCATCCTAGTGTTCCATTGGCGGGAGACATTCACCAGACAATACGAGAAAGCCATAGAGCCCATCTGAACTTGGGAGGATTTTATCATGCTTTGCAGAAGTTCTACCCCCTCAAACATGACGATGAATACTTGAAGTTCCAATAGTTGCGACAAACCAGGGATAAGTCTTACACCAACGAGTTCTATGGCTATTTTGCATGCTTGTGCAAGGACCTCACAGAGCAACATAAGGTGTACTGCAATACATCAATGAACTTTCACCTTATATACGTGTGACATTCTAGACTTCTGACTTTCTATGGCAAGTATACCACAAGTCTACGAAGATCAAAGTGAACGCCAAGATGAAGCAAAAATTTTCTTCTTCATCCAATGGCGTGCACAATACCTTATCTCATCCTCATGCATACCAAAAGCATAGCCTATCGCATAGAGGAAAACAACCCAAGAAAGCTGCACAACACTAGAAAGCTCTTGTGCCTTCTAATTCAAATAAAGGAAAGAAAAAATTAGGCAACAAAAGGTGCCACCGACATCGTTTGTGTACCCACGATAATTCTGGATGTCGTGCAAAGCAATCCTTGCTTGTGTAGTTTACATTAGGTCATACACAAAGAAATGATACTGATCTAAATGTTTCTTGTGTAACCACCACCAACACCACTACCATAGATACCTTTGAGGAGCGTGGATAGCTCTTTCACACCAAATTATCGGTGAAGGGTTGACCTCTTCATGTTATCATTGACAATGGGAGCAAGAAAAACATCATTGCGTAAGCAACAACCCAAGGCTTAGGCCTTACCACCGCTATGTATCTCAAGCCATATTCCATGGGTTGGCTTCAAGAGGGAAGGATATACAGGTCCGATGGCAACACACTTTCTAGTACAAAGTCAATCCTATGGAGGACATAGTCACTTGTGACATTGTGTCTCTAGAAGTCTACAACATCTTAATGTGGAGTGTATATTGGTACGATTGAGATGCTACATATCAAGCCAAATCATCACGTTGAATGGTGCGCACTAAAGATTGCTTCTTCAATCTCTTGGAGTTTCTCCAATGACCAAAGTCACTTTGGTCCTTGCCAATGGCACAAACTTGTCTCACACACAAATGCTCATGGTCCGCCTAGACACTTGAGCAGGAGAGAAACCAAGCATTGGAAGTACGCACATCACAATCATCATTGTACAGTAGCAGCTTGACAAGTTATTGAAGCAACCCAATGAAGTCTTTGCTAAGCTTAATAGTCTTCCAACACATTGTGCAGTAAAGCACTACATAGATTTGGTTCTTGGATCCTCTCTTCCAAATAACCCTATGTACTATGGATCATGTTGGGAGAATAATGAAGTCCAACGCCAAATAAAAACCTCCTTGATCAAGGCAAAATCAAGCCTAGCTCTTCTCCGTGTAGGAGTCAAATGGTCCTTACTTCAAAAAAGGAGGACATTGTGCCTTTGCCTAGAATATTGCACACTCAACAAATTCATGGTGAAGAATTGGTATCCATTGCCGCATCGTTATGACCTCTTGGACCAGCTTTGAGGTGTACAAAACTTCACCGAGATCGATCTAAAGTCAAGTTCTGGTCTATCTTGAAGATGTTTGGAAGACAACTTTCAAGACACGAGACGGATTGTAGGAATGGTTGGTTATGCCTTTCGGCTTGACCAATGTGCCAACAACATTCATGCACTTGATGGATGATCTACTAAAGCCCTTCCTCAACTTCATCATTGTCTACTTGTATGGCATCCTCACCTTTAGCAAGACTTGGGAGAAGTGGTGGAGCACATCTTAGACATTTGCAAGCCAACTTACAAAGTGTATATTTGGTGCTGCCCAGATCCATTACTTGGACTACTTCATTATTCCCAAGGGTTTTGTGTAGATCCAAAGAAGAGCAATGCGATTCAAGATTAGCCATCTTTGTGCAATCTCACAGAATTAAGGAGTTTTCTTGGACTCGCAAACTCAAACTTCTACCGCAGATTTATCTTTGGTTTCTATCACTTATCATGGCCTCTTGGCTAGGTAACGTGCAGTAAAGCAAAGTTCAATTGGACTCATGCGCAACAAAGTGCTTTTGAGGCTCTTCAGCGGTGCCTTTACACAACGCCTATTCTCACAATGACCGACATTTTACATTCCTTAAAACTTTACAATGATGTATCTGCCTATGTATTTGGCATAGTACATATTCAACATGGCCATGCCGCCGCATACCACTCAAAGACGTTTAGTGACACAATTCAAAGGTACTTTACCTCCCAAAAGCGTTGTATGCCATCATGCAAGCAGCTAAGCAATGGTGCTGCTAAATCTTGGGCAAGGAGATGGTCATTTTTTTAGATCATAAACCATTACAGTTTGTAGTTGCAGAACATGTTGGACAATGCACACCACATGAAGTGGATGACTTACCTACAAAAATTCCATCTAGTGATCAATTGCAAGAAGGGAAAGGATATTAAGGCCACATATTGCCTTAGCCAACCACCTGTTCATGTGCTCATCATGGTGCTCCACATTGAATATTGGTTGCATGCCCAACTATCTGGATCCGAATAGTTGTGCTTTACCGATGAGGATGAAATTTTCAAAGTGATGGACACGCATTAATAGTGGCACACATCAATTTTTCAGAGTGGTCAAGGCAGGGTAGTATGCTGATCAAGTTAAGTGGTACAACCTTCAACAACTTCAAGCGCAGTTCTTGCAACTTCTATTCAAGAAAGGCCAAATGTTATGTGCATAGCTGCGTGCACTCCTTTGCACACTTGTGTCGTTTGTGTACCTCCCAACTTGGAGTTCTTCCTTTCTATTGTGCACCTTGAAGTGCACACATGTGTATGTCTCGTGACACCTTTGTGCTAATGTTATGTGGGGACATGTCCCCCCCAAAAAACAGGCATCTAGGATGTCGTGGGGATGGCGGGACGGGTGGAAAGCATCCTCCCCATGTTTCCCTTTATGCACATTTCAAGGGGGACTACACTAAAATTTAGGGGATGTTTCTAGGAGTCCCCTTTTGAGGGAACATCTTGACTGCCCCCAGAGCCCTCTCCCTCCCTCCCTACCCCCATCACCCACGCCCCCTCCACCCTACCACATTTGTATCTTCTTTTTCAAAAACATTAGTTTTTTTTTTTTAAAGTTTCAAATGCTAGTTCTTCAATATAGCTTTTTGAAAAATACCAATATGTATTTGTATCAAGGCGCCTATCTTGAATTTGTCTCATAGTTTTGCCCATTGAAGGGTTCCACATTGATTAACGAATTGGTCAGCTTCTCTGCAAATTCCCCAAGATCTGGTAATGGATGGCCTCAATTGTGTTGGGGTCAAATAAACTTGAAAATGAAATAAATATGGAGAAGAGCTAATGTACACTTGTAGTGTAAGATTGTTTTTGGAAGCCGCCCATTTCTATTTAAGAAAAAGTCTGCATGTATAAATCTAACTAAAATTCACTTCGGAACCTCCAATCACTTGACAAAGCATATATATAATTTTATATGAAGAGAGGTTGCGTAGATGATAAAAGCAGTAAGGCATAGATCAACGTTTACCTATAAATGGATTGTATTGTATTGCAAAGACATAAAAAGACTCGAGAGTGATATATGAATACATAATTTTTTGAGCACAAATGTGGATAGTGGACTGTTGCAAACTGCTATTAATATTTTAAAAAAAAATAATTGTATATTTTTTAATATTTATAAATCTATATATTATTTTAATATTTATCCTCTAGTCCTCAAAATTCGGAATTTTTTTTGTCTTGGAAACCCTGTCCCGGAGTCTTAGTTAACTATTCTTTGCGCGCAACCACAGTACTGTGCAACACTTGCCTTCTGCGCAGAGCTTCCTGAGCCTTGTAGAACCACTACGGCATCTCATGTCCCACACAAAGCTTGCCTCACTCAACACTAGCACATTATCTTTGCAGCACACTCCTATGCAGGACCTGCATTAAGGGCAACATAGTCTCACAGAAACCACATGGCAACACTTCACTTCTGCGCGGCTGGGCAGGTGGCACTTTCCAGTTCTGTCACATGTTGGAGAATCTATCAGAGTAACCATCCAACGGGAAGATCAACCACCATACGCTTGGGAGAAAGGTCAACTGCCACGCAGTTGGAAGATGAAACGACTTGTAACTGTTGCCAGTTGTATCTACCTTCTAGTTCTTGTATTTGTAGTACAAATATGTAACATACACAACTGCCCAAGGGCCAACATCCTTGAGAGCCGAACCGGATAGTAGTGATTATTGGCATGCCTTGAGTATCCAATATTTTGTCATTCTCATCTATATACACACATTAAATCTAGGCAAATAAGAGGAAGTGTTTCCCCTTCTGATCATAGGAGCCTGCTCTCCTAGCCTTTCTGTAACATTGTGCACTCCTGTACTTATTCTTTATTCTTCCATATGAATAGAAGTTGCATTCCCTACAAATCAGACTTCTGCTGTATTGAATGTGTATTTGGTTTACTTTCTATTATTCAAACAGCGGGCACTCTCTTTATAACCTTGGCAGCTTATCTCTAAGTGCAGGTTTGTCCCACACACAAGTTCCTAGACTTCGTGGTGTGGATCTGTAATTAGGATAGATATTCTATTCCTAACTCATCAGCACAGACCTTATCATATTTAAAACTGTTATTATCTGATTTGTATTGCTGTTTCTTAAGGGCTTTGCTTTGAAACAGACTTTAACATAGAATTGTGTGCTATATAAAATGTTGGAATTTATGACAGAAGATGTATAACATGAAATTGCGCAAGTAAATGACAAGAATCAATCACAGAAAGAGAGAAACATGAAATTTACCCTGAAGAAACACAATTCGGGAACATGCTGGCAACTTGTTATTGTGCCTTTTTTGTCTTAATCATAATCAGCAAGAATTACTAGGCAGTTTCTCCAATGGATCCTTCAAGAACACTGTGGAACTATTACAGCACTTTCACAGTGCTCTCGCAAGCTCACCCTGCTCTTAAAACTCCCGTAAAACAACTTATTTCATTCCTACACTTGGCTGTACATGCATTCTACAACTATAAATGGTTTTACTTGAGTCCAATTTATATATTTATGCTTCATGATCACCCAAATGATGCTGAAGGCTCGAAACATCTTTTCATCTTGACAGTCAAAAGGCAGAATGCCATGGATTTTGTTTGGGATGGTTGACTTCTTCATTTCTTCTGTTTGGGAAAATTTGGCAGTTTGTGCAAAGAAAATACATTAGTGGCTGAATTGTTTGCTTTAGATTTTTTGTGCTGAGTCACACTGGAAAGATTTGGTGAGTGAGGGATCTGTCTGCTACATATTTGGTTACAGGGGGCAGATTCAGCAAACCTGTTTCATAAAGCTGGAAGGTTCTTGTTATCCAAAATTCACCCCCCGGGGTAATTTTGATAACATGCATTAAATTCTTCGGTCCCGAGCAAGATAGATTGATTCAAGGCAAAAAATCCTGTTTGTGGGGTCCCCTCGGCTTTTTCTTACTCTCCTGTCCAAGAAGAAAAGAGCAAGTTCTAAAAAAGGGTGAAAAAGTTGCAAAAAAAAACAAGCTTGGGGCAGAAAAAATCGTGAAAATCGGCTAAGTCCTAGTTCTCGCAGTAGTTGGGACAGTTGGGATGTCGGGGCGCGAATCAGCCGAAAGGCCGCCAGGCAGTCCGCGCAGCAAAGGGACATCCGGGCCGTGGGGACGCGCAGGACGCGAAAGGGCGAACCGGCCGAAGGTAAAAACAAAATTGACTAACTGTTGTGCAGGCAGTCTGGGACATCTGGGCCGTGAGGACGCGAACCGCCCAGATCGGCCGAAACAGGGAACTTTTGTCCGGGACAGTTAGGACAAAGGGACGCGTGGGACGCGGAAAGCCGGAAGAGCCGAGAGCCAATGAAAGCGTGCCACGTGTCTTCGCCTCAAAGAGGGACAGGGAAGCCCAAATTGGGCGGATCGGAGAAGTTTGTCCCTAACAGTTTGGGACACCCGGGCCGAAAATACGCGAGGGACGTGAAAAGCCGGCAGGCCCGCAGACGAATCAGAACAGGACACGTGTCCTAAGGGCCAGGGAGTTCGCGGCGCGGGGAGCGAAACAAAATTTTGGCTAAGTGTTCGATGTAAGTTTTAAAGGGAGCGAGTTGGAGCGTTGGCCCGAGCCAATAAAAAGAGGACGCGTGTCCAATGGAGCAGGGAAGTGCGGAGCTCGGGGGAACTTTGAAGTTTTTTGCAAAAGTTCTTCGGCCAAAAAACTAAAAAGCAAAGGTCTTCCCTACACCCCTGTCAACCAACCAAAGCATGCCACGTGTCCTAAGTGGCGGGGACGCGGGGAAAAAATGGAAAATTCTCCAAAGTGATAAAAACGTCAAATTTCAAAGGGAAACCCGCGGAAAGGTGGAGGAGAGAGAATTGCGCAGCCATTCAGAGCCCGACACGTGTCATCCAAGTGGCAGAGCGCGGGGAAAAATTCAAAATCTGTTTTTGAGCCGTTTTTGCCCTAAAACTTCAGACCTTCATATCTTTTGATCCAGAGCTCGGATTTGCACGTTCTTTATATCATTGGAAAGCTTGTGAAATTCCCTACAAGATTTCATGGTCAATTTTGAAATTTGGTTCAGTTTCAAGAGAGAAAATTCAGAAACGGCTCTGGTATGTGTCCATGGCCAGAAATGACATTTCAACGACTAAATTTAATGCAGAATGGGTCGCACTCTCTTCCAATTTGGTCAAAAATGACAGGGTATGGGTGTGTAAGGTCCTCCATGCTGATTTAATGCATTTGTAGTCAATAAGGAATGGGTTCCCACGTTTTGTACGTTTTCTCTCTCCTGGGCTTGACCCATGCAATGTAAAAGCCAGATTTGACTCATTTCTTAAGGGGGAACACTTTTTGGCATAGCAAGACTTCTTCTTTCACCTCCAACAAGTGATTGTTGCAAGAATCAGACCTCTTCAAAGATTGTAATAGTTTTTCTACCTCTCTGAGGTTGTAATGTAGTGGTTTTGACATTCATTGAGAAAAATTGAAAATCGCCAAATCTGGAAAGTACAGATGAAATTCGTTTAAATTTGCAAATTAAACCGTGCCCAAATTCGTTTGTATCTTCCACACCATTTTTTTGCCCTTTTTTGTTCTGGTTCATCTGTATCTTCTGCGCTGTTTTTTGCCCTTTCTATATTCAAAAAGGGTTTTTGAAGCTTGCTTGAGATTAGAAGAACAGTTTCAAGTCGGAGATGGCCTCTGTCCAGGAACAACCTATGGATGTCCCGATCTGCTTTGGTTCATGGCAGAACTGTGTCAAATAGGCTTGATGCAAGAGAATGTTCTTCCAGGTCACGGGAATGGAATCCCCATGCAATTATTCCCCATACTGGTGCAGGCTCTAACTATTATAAAGTTTTTTAAATAGATTTTTTAGTATTATTTATTTATTATGGTTTTCTTTTGTTTGTATAACTTTATAAAATGTTTTTTAATTACGTTTTTAATAGATTATAAAATATAATTTGAATTTTTTTTTGTGGGATTTCAATTCGTATATATTTGATAGTTTTTTATAATTTAGATAATTAAAGTTTATTTTATTTTATTTTATAACTCATAGAATACAATTCATTCTTATAATTTTATTTTATAGCTTTTTTAGTTTTTACTATATAAATTTAATTTAATGCTTTTATTTTAATGTGGGTTTTATATGTTTACAAATTACTTATATGAAATGTATACAATGTTATTTTTTTAGAAATGTGGGTTAGTCGAATTTAATCACAAGATTTATCGCTGATTTTTTAGTAAAGATTTTTTACGAATTTTATCCTCCACGAATGTGTGAGCCAATTCAGGCCAGGCATCCCCATCAAAAGCCAGCTTTTGGCAGTTTCCTTTGAATAGTGAGGTTTTGATTTCATAAAAAAATTGTATATTTACTCCCACTATCCCTTTAGCAATGTCTCAGACTCAATTTGATTCTGTCATCTCAAAATAACTTATCTTTCGGAGACAGTTTCTCATCTCTGGAGACCCTGAATTTATAACCACAGAGATGGAAACTTATATTCTGGAAATAGCTCTTTTCACTTGTAGAGGGCTATTCCTGAATATCCTCCTATTTCTTTATTTCCACAAGAGCCATGAAATAAAGCAGGAGCCGAACTCTGGTGTGGTCTCACTTCCTTTATCTGTTAGGAAAGATGAAGGAATCCAAAAGAAATTATAAATTTAATTTACTCTGCTGTTGTTGGTCATTTGAAGTTTTACACATGTAAAACTTTATTATCATCCTTGTCATTTTCTAGCTATTTGATAATTGACTTATTAACCATTTGTCCTTTGGCTTATTTCTATGCAGGCTAATGCAGAAGCTGACACATTTTTCTGTTTTGTTGAGTTGCTAAGTGACTTTCGGGATCACTTTTGTCAACAATTGGATAACAGTATTGTGGGCATACGTTCAACCATTTCAAATTTGACAGCACTTCTGAAGAGACACGATGAAGAGTTGTGGCGTCATCTTGAGGCTACTACCAAGGTAATGAGAAATGTAGGGCAAGGGAACTAAATTAACTAGTGGAATGCTAGTGCAGTACATCAACTAGTGAATCACAGTTGGGGAATAAGGGAGAAAACAGTTTGTATTTGAGAAGATATTTGGATTTGTTTATGGGTCAAATGGTTTTGTTTCTGTGGCGCACATACAATTTTCTTTTGTCTAAGAGGAAAAATAATGATTCTTGTACATGGGACTCTCTTTGCATTGTCAGAATATGACAATTTGAACAAAATGCAGTTCTTGTCTGAAACTTAAGGTGGTCTAAATTGGTTGTAATGTAATGGAGCTTCTATTGAAGACATTGATTCTTGAACACCGAGGTTATGGGATTAATTTCTTTTGAAGGATTTAAGGTTAGGTTGTAGAGCTATTTAACCCAAATCCTAGATAAAGAGAAAACATGAAAAGCAAGTTTGATCGCATGTGCAATAATAAAAAAAATGCCATTTATGTGAGTACCATTGATTATGATTGCATTAATCTCAGAACAAGAATTGACTTTAATATGCCAAGGATGGATCTAAACCTTGGTTCATTGTATAAAAAATTAAAGCACTGGTGGAGGCTAGAAATGAGGGTTTAGTGAGGGTGTAGAATATTTGATGTTAATAAATGGCATTTGTTTCAACCATTCACATTTCAGTTTGTGCTGTCAATTATGGGTTGGTTTATCTCACTACATGAATTGGCTTCTTGATGCCATGGATCTATCATTGATTTAGAAATTGGTATATTTGTTAATGATCAGTGGATTGGGGAAATGGGATGTTTGTAATGAACTAAGTAGCTTGTTCTTTTGGTCATGTTTTTTTTATTAACTCTGACCACGAAATTGCATTCTAGATTCTAAAAAATGTCTTAGAATGATTGTCAAACTACAAATTGTGGGAGTTGCATTTATGGGATTTTTGCTAATTCTTCTTTCCTCTTTCCCCTGAAAATTTCTAGCCTGACCACCTCAAATATTAACAAGATACATGTTATCCTTGTTTTTACATTTGTACTTCTAGACAACTACAAATATTTAAACATTGATTCAGCCATAAGATAAGCAGTAAAGAAAATGGATCAGGCATCTCAGCTCTTCCTGGCTGTGTTTTGCCTTCATTGCAAGGTAACTTTTGTATCGGATTCTTCTATTTTCTTCACAAGCAGTTCCAGGTCCTAGTTTATGTAGAGTTACTTCATCTTTGGATACTTGATCATCCTCTATTGAATTTGAATCCATTTTTGATTATCCCTGCAGTCATCATTTTGGATATCCCCTCTAACTGCTCCTTTATTTTATAGCTCCTCTTCACTCAGCTTCATGTAGCTTTTCATTTGTTCTGCTTCTTACCATTGCCTCTATGTACTATAAAGGCTCTCAAAATATTTATGCTTTTCCCTTCACAGCTTGCTCCTCTGTAAAAGCTAGAGCCCTTCTTTTACCTTGTTTATCATGTCTATTCACTTTTCTTAACCAGACTTTCTAGTATCTTTACACCATTACTATACCCTTTGGGTATCCTCTTATTGCACTTTTGACATGTTGCTATTCTCAGGATAATAGCTTCAATGCAGCCTTTATTTCCTACTGTCCTTGTTATTAACCTATTTGAGTTATCAGAACCTTCCACCTGCCGCTTTCTTTTATAATTGATCACTAACAAATGACTTTGGTTGAACTAGGGCCTAGCCTTGTTCTTATGGTTGCTTGTTCATCTGCAAAGTTGCATCTGTGGAATATGCTGTATTTCTGGATTTTCAATTAAGCACAATAACTTAGTCTGTCAGGTCTGGTCTAGCGGTAAGTTGGAGTACTTGCTGCCGCAATGACCTAGGTTTAAGAACCCAACAGGCATGCAGCCTGAGATAGCAATCATCACCTTGTAAAACATTTTCTATTAACCTTTCGTAATAATTAACTACTCCCATTGCCAGCTACTCTTCAAGATTACCATGTATCATCTGGGCTTTATCTTGTCTTTTTCTTTTGTTGTCCTGGAGCTGTCCTTTGAATTGAAGAAGTGTTGTTTTTTGGGATGTTAAAAAATCAGTCTAACATTAGCTAAGGGCTTTTTAAGTAATTTAGATCATCAAGGTTTGGGGATGTGAAATAAAAGGTTGGATCTTGCATGTTGAATAATACAGTCACTGAAGAGGCCGTACTGAATGATTTAGGTTAAGGATAAATTGTGATAAATTTAAATGTTCTCCATATTTATAAATCTCACTTTATCTCATTCCCCATCTTAGATCTGTTTTTGACTTCCGTAAAAAATCCTTTTCAGCTTGGTGTAGTGTCTATACATATTTAAAGTTGGGAATCTACTTAATGTGTAGAGGTTGATATACTTGTTTAAAACATATATATTATGGCTACACTTCAAACTAGATTACTTTGCTATCTTTTGTTAAATTTTTTCACTGGAGCTAATTAAGTTTTAGGTATAGCAATTAAACTTGTACACACACTAAATATGTGAGAGTAAAGTAATTCTGAACACGTAGTATAAATCAAATGTCTCCCATCCATCGTTTCCATGTGCTGATTTCTACTACAGTTCCTTTTCCAAACAAGTGCTTTAGCTTCAATAGACTTCACGTCAACATTGTACAATTTTTCTGGAAACTATTTAATCAGCAACATCTTTGAACCCGTTGCATCATTTCGCTTCTGTCTTTCTTATCTGATCTGCATTTAGTATATTTGATGTTTTCCCGATGTCCTTGCTGATGTTGAGTGTGTAATATCTCGACCAAAATTTACAGCAGAGTACTTTGTGATATATATATGGACATACATTCGATTAGGAGAAAACAGTGAATATACTGACATAAATGTTTACAGGTGTTAACTTGCATTTGGCTCTTCATGTCTTCTTCAAGATGAAAGTCCCTTCTCATTTGTAAATATTGGATTGTCATGTACAGGTGAATCCTCAGTTTTATGCATTTAGATGGATAACTCTACTATTGACTCAGGAGTTCAATTTCCCTGATTGCTTACGCATTTGGGATTCTCTTCTAAGCAATTCGGATGGGCCCCTGGTATGTTTTTTAAGTAGAATTATTCCTAATTAGTGAAAATTAGGGCATTACTTTTAAAGCTATGGTGGATATCTGTTGCTCCGTTTTTCATTTCATAGTATAATGTTTTTGATTTATGAATTTTAGTTAGTTATCCTCATTTGATGTTGATAGTCAGGATTGCTTTTGGCAGATGTCTGCTACGTTTTGTCACATTTTAATGTTTGTTGTCAATATTTGCTTTCATTATGCTGGCATACTTGTGATTCTATGTTTGTAGGAAATCCTGCTTCGAGTATGCTGTGCTATGCTGATTTGCATAAGGAGTCGGTTGTTGGCTGGTGATTTTACAACAAATCTTAAGCTACTGCAACATTATCCATATGTGGATACCAATCACTTGTTGCAATTAGCGGAACAGTTGAGAACAAGATCCACAGACTAGTAGAAGTTGTATTCAGAATTTCGAATAGATTGCCTCTTGTTTTTCCTAATTAGAAAATACAGAGAACATTAGACACCATTATTCAGGAAAAATCATTTTTAATCTTCTGTTTAGTGGACCCCTGAGAAAATGTAAATAAATTTGATGTTATGGATGTTTCCCTATAGAATTGGATAACTCATTCATACTTGAAGATATATATATATATATATATATATATCTTATTTCTTTCATCTGGTGTTATTTTTATTTCATTTTGATGATCTATCCAAGTAATTTCATTACATTGGGTGTGTCTTCCAGTAGTTGTTTACCTTTGTTTCCATATTTGTGACCAACTGAATATAATTCTAAAAACTCTATTTCATTAGTGTTTCCAAGTATTTTAATTTATTTTATTTTTCTAAATTAATCTATACTCATATAATTATCATAAGTTTTGTAATTATTTCCGGTTCTTAATGTGATACCCAATTAGAGTTCTGATTTTAGACCACTTTCCACATCCACATTTTAGTGAAATCGAGTTACATTGAATATTTAACCCTTTAGGTTTTTCCTTTTTTTACGAATGCCCATTACTGAACACCAAACCCTAGGGGTTTTCACTTTGTGTGAACCCATACTTCTTTTAACCTTATAGATATTAACAATTTCTTCTTGATAATACAATTGAATATGTCAGATTTTTCTTCATTTGTTGTAATATTCTAGCCCTAGCTATGACATGATATTGGTTTCATTTTGTTCTTTTACACATTTTATATTTTATGCCATCCACATTGATTAAATACGAGACTCCAACCAAAATAAGTGCAAGATAATCTCCAACCCAATTGATCTTATTGAAATTCCCTCGACTCATCTTTGAGCTTGCATGAAAAATAAAATTTCCACTCTTAATGAGACTCGTATTGAATCTAAAATTGCACCAAACCCTCTTCTTGAGATTCCTATGAAAATATCTAATACCTTCATGATGTTAAGTGAATTTTTTTTGATAAATAATAGTGAAATATATGACTTGTTGAATGTTCTACTAGAGGCTTAGTCTCAAATTCAAGGTCAAGAAACTACCATTAAACTATTATTCAATACAATACAAGTAACATGACCAATCTATATTTGAAATCTAGTAATGATGAAGCACAATGATAAAGAATAACCTCTTTTACCCAATAATTCATTCATTTCTCACTTTCCTTATAACGTTATTCATCCTAATGCTTCTTCTATTACAAATATTTATCTTGTTTCTTCTCCACCTTTGATTGAATCTCATGTTACTCAAGTTGCTTCTCAACATTTTCCATCTCCTTCACTTTCTTCTCAAAATCCTCCAAATGTACTCCATGCTTCTTATATTTCTCATTTGTCCAATTCTTATATTACAACATGCTTTACCATTACTTCTCTTGCTTTTGAAGTGACTACTACAATGACCACTATGCATGAATAACATAATCAAATGAAGGTGTTATGCTAAGGTTCTCAAAATCATGTAATAGGGTCAATTTCACTAATATATTAAATCTTTAGCTTGTGATATACTTACTTTCCCCTTTTGAGTAGGCTTTGTTGCTCCAAATATTGAATTAAACAATGTGAAAGGATATCAATATCACCAGATTATATCACTTTATACTTCTTGAGGAGTATTTGCACACATGATTGATTATTGACCAACCTATTCTATAGGAGTTTGAATGACTATTCCTCATATTGTTTCTATGCTTTACCTTATGGATATATACACTATTTACCATACTCATTGATGATTTTATTGCATATTATTTGATCAAAATTAGGTTGAAGATCACCTTTAGACAAATTGATCAATTGAGACAAGGTGCCAATGGAGCTTTTAGTGACTATGTGCTTCAATTTAAGGCTATAGTCACGGATATTATTTACATGTTTCTTGAAAGTGAACCTATAATCCTATTTTATCAAAGCTTTCCTATACATATCAAGGAAAAAATAGTATTCAACATTTATAAATATTTCTAAGAAATTTGTCACATGGTTAGAAACATAAAAAAAATCTTTTAGATACTACCATGCTCAAATATGGGGTCAACAACCCTACCTCTAGTGGAGAAAAATTTCAAGAAAATGGAAACTTCAATGCTAAGACTAATGCGAATATTGTCAAATTTAAATATGAGTTGGGGAGTGTGGTAAATGTAGTAGAACAACCAAGAAACAATAGGTTATCCTTATCATAACAAAGATATTATATAGAATTTATAAAAGGTTAAGGGAGAGTCCCAATATGTCTACATTACTTGAATGCAACTTGCTTACTTTACGTCTTATTTAAGAATTAGATCTATCGAACTTTGATATAAGGCCTTTTCCTAAGAGATATGCCAAAAATACATATTGTAATTATCATAGAGTCTCTACACATTCTTCCAACATATGCATAAATTTTAAATATAAACTCAAGAACCTTATCAAAATTAATCACATTAAAAAAAGAATCAATAGAATATTGAATGACTATGTGGCTCAACCAGACCAATGTTTCAAAATAGTGAAGAATCCGCATCCAAACTATGACACCCAATCACAACATAAAAATAATGTTCTTATGATATATGAGAGGAACCAATCAATATATTATAGTTCTCATCCAATTGATGTATTAATTTGTGTGGTCAAGGTTAGATTAACAAATAGGGAGTCTCCTCCCATTGTGTTTTATGGAAGTGAAATTCCAAATGAAAAATAATCCAAAAAAAAACTATTAATATAAAATCTTATTTACTTATATCCACAATAATAACACAATGTCATGTTGAAAATGGATAATATATTAATTTATTCACAAATACATTTATTGATAACCTTAGATATTATAAGAGAGACTTAACATGTACTAACACAATTATTACATGATATAATGGGTTTTTTAGGATTATCCATTTCTTGTCTATGTCTACATGTCACATTTGTTCTTAAAATTGTATTAGTGTGGTTTCATGTGTTGCCTAATAATGGTCTTATGATGTGTTATTTTGAAGGCTACATATTAATCAAATGTGAGTGATACCATTTACATTACATCAATGTTTGAAATTTGTACATGAGAATCAAGTCATTTCTATACATAGTGACATTCCTACTACACCACAATAATTTCAAGTTAAGGTTACACCTAAAGTAATAAAAAATAAAACATTGAGTATTAGAACTTAAACAAGTGATAAAAAACTTCCAAAAGTTGATATTAAACCTCCAAGAGTACATTGACAACAACCTCTCACTACAAAATCACATAAAATCCCTATAAACGTTATGTTTAAAGTGAATACTAAAATAAATGAGAATATTTGTTTTCATACAATTAAAGTTTAACATTGTAATGATATTGATAATGATATTGATGATACATGTGTTTTATCTTTCCTATAATCATGTCGACCTATTGTACCATATAGCTTCCCAGGACATAATTAGGGACTAGACATTTAAAATTTTGAATATTAAAGAGCCTTATTTAAAAGGTAGAGAGGTTAAATTCTAAGGGATGGTTATGAGATACTCGATGATCATTAATTCACTATAGGCCCATAAACCTTCTCTCTTGATAGTTTTTGTCGTGATGCTCTACATCCAAACATTTAAGGCTTCTTATGCTCTATTGATAACATGGAAATTTAATTTACACAAAATTATGGTAGATTTATAATATTCACATTAATAAAATGCACACAAGGAAGGGGACTTATATAAAATAACATTACCATGGAGATGCCACCACTGACTAAGTAGTCTACTTACATATTAAGTATACTTTATAAGATAAGTACCACTTTTGATTTAATTTTAAAGTGGTGAAGATTGATTTTGAATTGGGATTATTTAAGAGTAAAACATTTTAAAAAGGAATCAACTCACTTAGGGAGTACCATTTTTTAAAATTCACTTATATGAATTCATATATGGAATTTTGGTGACTAATTTCAAATCCTGATTCCCTTTTATTTGAAACACGGAGGTGGGTAAATTTATGAAGGAAACAAAAAATGGTAAAAATGATAAGGGAATCCATTATTCGAGGATTTAAAATAGGCATAATATTTAATCCCATGCAAGCTATGGGAATAAGTGGATTGGGTTGTATATTCCCACAATTGTTTTAACTCTAGTGACTAAGGGGATTGGGTTGGGTAGATTAAGTTTGTTGTTTAACCATGTTTAAACAAAGTCATTAAATCATGATATTAATTCTTTGCAAACAATTTAGTCCTCCTTGTCATACACAAATTTTTTATGTGTTGTTTTCTTGCAATTTGGAGTTATTCATATTAAGTAATTAGTGTATGCTTTACTAGTTTTTGTCATTGTTTTGCAATTTGTAATGAAAAATGTATCTCAACTAGTTATACTCAAAAATCATCTAAAGAAGTAATACACCTAACTACCACAGTATCCTCATACAATTCTAAAAAGAATACTCAACTATAGTGTCACTGAGTTACCTATATCTATTGTTACAAATATTACAAAACCATGGGGTACAAGATTTGATGGTAAAATTTATTTTGACTTCCATTTATGCCCTGAACACTCTAAAAATAGGTGCTTTGTAATGTAATCCAAGAAATCATCTATGATAACATCATATTCGACAATGAGCCATGTGTGAAAGACATATACTTACAAACACCACATTCTAGTCCTACTAGAACATTCCCTACAAATGAAACTCTAGATCCAACAAACGTAATTGATGATATTCCTTCACCATATACCACAAGTGACATCTCATTCTATACATCAATAGATATTCTTCACCTCATATAGATCCCTTTATTACATGATCACATTGATATTACACCTACACATCCCTTCTCCGCTATATAACAAAATACACCATTTACCACAATGGCTTCACATATGCCTAAATAATATACCATATCACATGATATCATTCTATATACAAAATTTTGACAAAATAGTATCTATGATCCATTCACTATTATACACAGTTACATACCAATACCCACAAGAATTATGGAATCATTTCCTAATCATGTCAATGATGTTATAAATTTTTCTTCATGTTACACTTACAGTAGGGAACATACCTTGGTTGCATGATGCATGGTATGATCGATCCTTATTCAAAAATATGAAAACATACACTCTTTTGGATAATTCTAACCACATTACCAAACAATTTCAGTAGAATTATTCATTGATATGATTTGTATAGATTTCACTACACTTTATCTCAAGTCCTTATATACCTTAACAATTGTAAGATACCTATGGTTCCTATAAACAATATAGATACCCTACTCAACCACGTAGGTCACTGACCTATCTTTTTTCACCACTCATACCTAAATAATCCCATGATGAACTTAGTCATTCTATGCATTACCACACTGAATACTCAAGAGGCCTTGGTCTTGGTATGTTATTCCACATAAAAAGCTACCACATATGTCTACCGCAATTCTCATTTTATGCCATGATTTCTAATAGACTATGTAACCTAGTTGTGTGTGGTGTGAAATAAAATTACAAAACCTATTTTCAGACACCACTACTAAAGGGATTATCCATTATTTGTGTTAATCATAACCTGTAACTTTGTAAAACTATTATTACGAGTATGGATGATTTTAGCTATTACAGATGATGCTATTACTTCATAGTGTTGAATGATGTTTCTATGCATACTTTTACAACACAAAATGTATAACATACACCTATAGACAAAATTTCTGTAAAAACCGAGTTCAAACAAACTATATCACTATATCTAAAGACTTGAAATCCATATTATACTACTCAATAACCTACACAAATACTTATACAAAGTAAAAACACATTATACCTCTTGTAAAGACTTCTCCAGATCATCAATCAACTTTTAGCCTTATTAGAAAAAATTGTCTAGTAGGGACATGATCGAATGTTCAATTGTGTCCCTATCGGTTGATCTTATTTATAACCTTCTGATGGTCAAATTTTCAAACAGGAATCTTTCTACATTTTTTATTTCACCTCCATGTTATCCTTAACGTGAAGTATTACCCTTGGAGCAATATACATATAGATCAAATCCAATCATTTAATGACTTGGTTCACAACTGCTGTTCACTTGGAAATAACTCGACACACATATACAAAAACATAAATAAAGATTCCCTACTTTTCCCTAATGCAAGATAATAGACTAGGAAAAACGCCCAATTAGATCTGAAGCACTCTAATTTTTAAAATAAGAATTACAAGCCAATTCAAAGAAAACATTATCAAGTATCAAAGAGCCAAATTATAGTTTCATACATATAGTGGAAATGAACAAAATTACACTTCCATATAGGTGGGATAACTATATTTATATGTGATCTCCACACGGGAAAATGTAGTTGGCACAAGGGTGCCACAAAATGAAAATACCTTAACACTATTCCCCTATGTAATGCCACATTTCAATGTTGTATAGAAAATACAAGGTTTCATATTACAATATCATGCACACATATATGGAGTGATCATAAGTGAAAAAGGAAAGAGCGGATTGAGACTAAGAAACGAACTGAAATAGAGGCACAAAGAAAACCATGAAAAGTCCTTGTAAAAGGGACATGATAAGCTAGTTTATGTTTTTCATACTAATCTATTTTTTCCAGGGGTAGACATGAATCTAATTTAGGAGAAAAATCATCTCAATTTCTCATTTCTCCTAGTTTCAATCCCAAATCAGTCACCAAAGTATAGAAAAATCTAAGTGCACTATCCTCTTGTGATTTTAATATATTTAACATGTGACCTAATTAGTTAAACATATCAATCATTCACTATATTTTAAAATCTATAATGAATGTTAATTTAATAATAAGAATAAGTACATTTTTATATATTTCAAACATAGTGTAAATAATCAAATATGGCAACTTATCCTTCGATAATGACAAGTTTTATTTTTTTCATATGCTACGATAAATACTAAAATTCTAATACCAATCAACACATCTCTCTCTGTCTCTCTTTATATCTCAACTTAATAATATTTTTACACTTCTATGTCATTTATCCATGAAATATTAATTAACTAAGGAAATAATCCATCTCCAGGAATCACTCCCATACTCTAGCATTTCCATCACTAGTTTCCTATCCAAAACCATAAATATCAAGGATATAGTGGAGTATGGTCTTAGTTGAGATGTATGGTCCTAAACCCTCCCATCTAATGACCCTTTTTTAAATTTTATTATTTTATGTGTGTCATTTCATCTTCCCTATGTACACCATAATGTGAATGATTAACCTATGGAAACCTATGTATGCAAGTCAATTACACTTCATAAATCACCTGACATTCTCTTGAGATCCTATTGAAAATATAAACACTAAATCACTCAAGGATCTCCCAAATATTCCTAAATTAGTTACACATCAGTTAAAGAAGCCCCCACATAGTTTTGAATCATGTAAACTAGATTCAAGAGTCTAGCTTCATCCATTTCCAAAGACTTAAAAGTATTAGAGCCATGTCTTAGTAAGAGAAATTCACTTCAATAACCGTTAAAGATATTTAAGGGACAAATTGGATAATAGAAGAATTTTAAGCACACCACGCCACACCAGTAATGTGTTGGGTACATTCTATACTCTATAGATATCCCACTATCTTTGTGTCAAGAGACACAAGGACACTAATAGGGGGATGGTTTAGATATGTATGCACACTTGCACTTACACTTTGAGAATTAGATGAAAATTTATCCTTCTCAAGGGGATATAGTGAAAAAATTAGATTGTATCAATAGGGTTTAAACACCAAAGGTATCCTAACATCATCTACACATTGAATTATCCTTTTTTATATAACACTTTCATGAAGTTTTCTGTAAGTCTATAAGGTTTATATTTGTTACACATCATTATATGTGGTGTTAAATTTTTGTGATCCCCAGTGAAAAACACAAAAAAATATTTCTAGTAAAGATAAGGGAAAGTGACGTTGTAGAACCATAATATGTATAGGTCCAAGATTGTACAAAAGTACTTAGGATCACATCATGTTCCTTGTAGAGTTACACGGTACTATACATGAGCAATTTTTAGTTCCAATTGTAGAGAAATCATATTTCGAGATCAAGAATGAATATTTTACCTCGTCCACATACGCTAAGATCAAGAGATAATGTGATGCAATGGAAATTAGAACTCCGAAATAGAGATGAAGAAACTAATCTAAATAAAATATGGGTAGGTGTAGATCTAAAAATACTTACTTGTACTTGAATGAGACCTAGTGGTTGGATGGAGGTGATGGTTGATCCATGGAACTGATGGTCAGTTCCGTGGTCGTGCTTCCCGGAACGTTATCATGAATGCTTTCCCTTTAGATCAGTGCTTGATGCTGGTTTAGGATGTCTGGATGTGTAAGAGTGCTTTGGTGTGTGCTTGCATACAAATATCTCTTCTCCAAAACTTGAATAATTTTTCCAACCTATCAAACAAGGTTACCAAAGTGAATATATAGTAACTGACGATGGTTTAGGGTGACCGGCATTGGTTAAGGATGAAAATCATAGGGTTGCTAAAAAATGACAGATCTTGGCAATATTTTTGGCCAGCTCTATCCATTGTCGTGGATCAAAATAGAATGTTGTGCTTAGATAAGCGGGAATGCATTTAGAGGAAGAATAGGCATGTGATTTTAGGTTTGAACTAGGTCTTAGTTGGTTATGATAAGTAGGACCAAGTCTTAGTTAGTTATGGTAAGTAGGACCAAGTCTTAGTAAAAGGGAAACATGTTAAGAATAGGTTTATGATGAGGTGTCTAGGTGAGGTGGAAATTAGTTTAATTAAGGTAATTAAATAATGAATATTGTGAGAGTTGGAATTAATTTAACTGTAGGTAATTAATCTAATATACATATGGGGTAGAGGGGCAGTGTGGCCCAAATTTGGTGTCTACATTTTCCCCCTTTTTTCACGTAGCTTGTATTGGTAAGCGATGCTGAAAAAAATAGGAAGTGATTGCCCCATGTGTGGGTGAAGGTGATCCCTCTCAAACCAGGCACTGATGAGGTGTAATATGGAATCAGTGAGTGGTTTGAAAAATGTGGAGTTGGTGTGAAGTGGAGGTAGGTGGAGAAGAGTATGGGTGCTTTGGGAAAGGGTAATGGTCAACTCGGGTAATAGGTAATAGGTCGGGGTCAAATTAGGTAATAGGTAATGACAATCAAATACATGCACATGTATAGATTGCAACACAGTACCAGGTTGAAAAGATTGCAAAATCTACATCATCCAAGGTCGATAGGTTTATCCAAACAAGGGTGAAGTGATTCAGGTATCCAAGGTATAGGATATGGTCTAGAAACACAACGTAGGTTAGGTGTAAGAACATTTAGGTATGTTCTGGTACACCAAAGGTTTGGGTGGGATAAACGTCACGACAATAGGCAAGGTATGGTTGTTAGCCTAAAACAACATAGGTAACAAAATTGCAAGGTATATCAGGTACATAAGGTTAATGGTTACACCAAGTAGACCAGGTTCAGAAAAATAGGTCATGGCATGGGTAAGGCCAAGGTAAAGGTAAAATAATAAATCCCAAGATGCAACTAAGGAAATATATAGGTATTTTGGGCTTGTAGGTATGGTTCAATAGGTGTTTGTAATGATAAACGGTGTTTGAGCACTAATAGTTGCAAGTAAAAAGAAGCTTAGCAAGGGAAAATAACTATAAGGGTTGACCGATGCCGATTATATGGTAATCGATGTCGGTTAGATAGGGCACAAATATGAATGACGTCGGTCATGTTGAATTGGGGTTAAAAAAAGAAAAATTCCATTTTTTTACGAAATCATTTTTCATTTGCCAATTGTAGAAAATGATAGAGGAGAGGTGGAAAATTGGAAAACGACAGACTGAGACAGAGAGATGAGTTGGCGAGCCTCAGAGGGGGTGATTGGCAGTTGGTTGGCGGGTCCATGAGATCGGTTTGAGTGATTTCATTCGTTACAAGGTGGGGAGTTGATTTGGTGATAGCGGAGGTGGGAGAGGGTTCAGGTGGACCATCGGTGTAGTAGCTAGATGTACCACTATGCCGACGGGACCATAATGAGGTAGGATTCGATCCCGATCCTTCATTTGTTGTTGAAATAGGTTGGTAAAAATTGGTTTTGTTTAAAATTTGGGTGAAAGTTAATTTTTGAAATTTATGGGTAAAAATGAAGGAAATGAGGGGTTAGAAGGTCCAATGTAGGTTAAATAGGTGTGGAAATGAATCTAGGATAGGATTGGGTTGGTTAGAATGGGTAGTTAGGTCAGATTTGAGAATTTTGTGAGAAATGGGGTAGGCATTTGTGGATTTTGACACCGCGACAGTGACTGATGTCGGTCAAGGGTTGGCCGACATCAGTCAAGTATTAGGTGACCGATGCTGGTGATTATGGACCAATGCCGGTTAAGAGTGACTAACGCCGGTTGGATCCAGGGGAAAATAGGTTAGTAAATAAGATAGGGTGGGAGGGAATGATAGTCAATGTGATATAAAGGTGGATATATTGAAAATGGGTAGGGTAAAAGGTACCAATAGGGATGAGTGAAGGGATGTGAAATTGGGATGAGGGGAGAAAGGATAGTCTTTAGGATTAGAGTGTGGTTATGGGGTAATAAGTAGGGAGGGTCTTGTGAATAGGTTTATTGGTTATGAGTTACATTGGGTATGGTTAAGGTTTAACAATGTTGTGGTTTATTGGATTCAGGCTAGGGACCAGTTGCAAATGTGGGATAGAGTTCCATTGCTGTTACTAGTGGTAGGGTCAAGCATGACTAACGAGGAGTGGAGGAACATGACAAACGTCAGCCTGATTAGAGTCTAACACTACATGCACATAGTTTTAGAGCTGATATTGATGGTCACACTCATCAACAGATGGGAGTCAACGACCAACACATTTCATTTGTCGACGGTTGAGATCACAGTCACCCCGGAGGATGTATACAGGATCATGTGGATACCTATAGTGGGAGAGAAGGTGTATTCGATTTATTTAGAGGCATCAAAGGAGCTGATGTTGGTGGTGTTTGGAGAGGGGATGATGGAGATGAGGTTCCATAGCGTGAGCTTGAGTTATGGAGATATGTATGTGGCCCATCCTCAGGAGATGAGGTTGGTTGTCTTGATTATGGAGGTAGTGTGTTGTTTTGTGCTACCAGATGTGAAGGGTGGGAGATTCCCACAAGTACTGATGGGGGTTATCCATTACATGATGGAGGAGAGGACCCATTTTTCTTAGGCACTAACATTCTTGATGTAGTTATACAGGGAGTTATAGGCATATGGGAGGCTACGAAGGTTTAGTTTTTGTTGTACCTTTCTTCTTCACTTCTAGGCATACAAGCACATCATATGTGTGCATCCAGTTGGTATGCCCTAGCCTAATGCATTTGATGTGGGATTGGTGCGAGTTAGCTATAGGCATTGGGTGCCTGTTGTTAGAGAGTACATAGGGATTCTAGGGATACACATGATGTAGCATACTACAGGTGCATACTAGAGGGGTTATCTAGAGTGGACATCATTTGGAGGCTGTATGTTGGCTTCCCTTCATACATGTAGATGATAGTAGAGTTAGACGAGCTAAAAATGTTGAGATGGATAGAGGGACATCATGTCAGAGAGCACGAGATGATACTCATGGATAGGGTCAGATGACAGTTTGGGCTGCCTCAACATGTGCCTCCACCATTCCCTTAGTACATGAGAGATGACATGGAGAGGCCTATGCCTCTACCACAGTCTGATGGTGCTGACAGGGTAGGAGGAGCAGGAAGTGGACCGGCATATTGATGACATTAGAGTTATAAACAAATATAGGTAGTGGTGGGTAGCACTACTACGGGAAACACCATTGAGGCTAGGGAAGCCTGATCTAGCCACAGTTATGGTAAAGAGGGACACATTACAGGGGAAGGTGGCTACCCTTCTGACATAGCTAGGAGTAGTGCAGGGGAATCTGATAGGATCTGAGGCATAGGTTACCACATTATAGGTATAGGTAGTAGCCTTTGAGGCCTAGGTTTCATAAGGATAGGCACCCGCATAGGGTGGAGATGGAGATGGGGTCAGGTATCCACCTTACAGGTGAAGGTAGTAGGTTTGTAGGGCCAGTTGGCCACTGCACAGGTACATATTGTGGCCTTACAGGCCTAGGTCATAGCACAAGCACCCTCAAAGGCCCAGGGATAGGGTCCCATTTTACATGACATAGTGGGACAGGGTCCCATGATATAGAGAGGAGGGAAGGGGTCACAGATACAGGGGTTGAGGCCACCAATAGCAGGATAGATCTCGTAGGTTACTGTACAAAACCTATGACACCCCAACATATACTGTACCAATGACTAGATTCAGGGATGCCTTGAATGAGGCCAGATACTACTAGGATCATTTGACTACTTTCAAGATATAAACGTCCCTTCTTATGTAGATTACATGGTACAAAAGGCCTTGAGCGAGAGGACTATATCTCTCACGCATAGTGTAGAGTGTATAGGGGGTCAGTGAGCCCAAAGACAGGGTTAGGGGGAGGCCACTAGTTCATGGAGGCTTGACCCAGCTGTAGGCCAGGTAGAGGCAAGGGTTAGACCCATAGATGATAGAGAGATGATGGTAGGGCACTGAGCTGGAGGAGAGGAGACATATGAGATAGACATGGACATCAGATGGGCTAATGATTGATGTCATCATTTTGAGTTTTTTTTATATATACTAGTATTTGTGTCGATGATAGTGAGGCCATACATGAGATTTTTTGAGATTTTTGATCATATCCCAGCCTACATGCTCAAAGATGATGAGGTTGAATATGATATTTTTTGAGATACTAGTATTTATTTATATATGTGTATGTGTGTATTGATACAAAAACTCTCTCATTTATAGATTTAATAATGTTTAGTGGATGGATGATGTACTTGTGTTGTAAAATTTTTTTTGTTATATGCATATTGGTGGAAAATAGGTGGATTATGCATGGTGGAGTTAGGTGAGTTTAGGTATGATGGATTCAGGTCAGTTTAAGCATGATGGTTAAGTTAGGATCGATTTAGGCATGGTTGAAGTCTAGGTCATTTAGGCATGATTGAGGTAGGTCAGGCCATTTACGAATGATGGAGTCAGGTCATTTTAGGCATGATGGAGTTAGGTAAGTTTAGGCATGAGTCAATTTCCGAGTTATTCTTAACATGGGAAATGAATGATGAGTAATATGTATGTTATGGTATAAATTTCCAAAACATTTGATATCACGGAAATGTTTAATGATTAATTTGATGGTTTTATAATGTGATAACATGGTAGATATGTATGTTTGGTATTATTTTTCAAGTGTTTTAGAAAAATGGATATTTAAGATAGAATCTGAATAGGAAAATGGGATAAGATAGGTTAGGGTAAAGAGTGGCCGAGATAACCTCCAAGGGCTTCAATGCCCTAGGATTTCTGTCTATATAGCCCCCATCGAAAATGGGCCTTATGCCGATGTAGCTCTCCCTTAAGCTAGGGAATAATATGATGAATTAGAGGAATGGGTTGGTAGGTTTTAGGCATGATTGATTGTAAGTCATAGGTATAGTTGAGTCCTAGGTCATAGGCATGGTTGAGTATAGGTCATAGGCATGGTCGAGTCTTTGGTGATAGTGGAAAGATTTTAAAATGTAGGTTTTGATGGTCTGGTCATGTATAAGGTAATCAATAAGTAATGAAGAAGGTAAATGGTAAGAGGTGGTAAAAGAGCCACTTAATTGATAAGAACCATAATGAGTCTACTATACCAAAGATATGCTTACAAATGTAAGACCCTAAAGGCATTGCATAATGCAATACTATAAGGGTGAAGAAAGTCACATGATCACAAAAATGTCATGGTTTTGCAATAAGTCCCTTCAGCAGATAGGGAATAGTAGGGTGAAAAGGCAATAATGTGAAAATAGGTTGTTTAGCATAACTTTAGTGTATGACCACTTGTTTACCTGGTAATAAACCCATGATAAAAAATAGTTAAATCCATGAAAAAAATTTATCATTTTCTTGATTTGTTGTTGTTTTTGATAGACTGGATCAATGTGGGAATTCTATATGGGATGATTACATTATCTCCTGGAGGTATTCGTGAAGCTGAACAATGCGGGAAGCTTTTGAATATATATATATATATTGTGATAGACTTTGCATTATGGATAGATTTATATAGCTATCCTTCGAGGGAGTAGTCTATTTATAGTGGCGAGATAAAGAGAAGAAATGTCCCTTTGGAGGGAATCATCTTTTTTCTTGGAAGTTTGACTCAATGAGTTGACTCCCATTTTACGTTGTTGGACGTTTAAGTCATGCACAAGACTATAAAGGAAGATTAAGTTCTTGTTTAGTAGACAAAACCATAACACACAAAGGTTAACTATGAAAGAGATGGTTTCAAGTGATGAACGACTATGGAATTCCATCTTTTAAAAAGAAGAAAAGTATCCATGAGAATCATGCCATAAGTAGAGCCATGGTACTCATATTGAAGATAAGGTTGAAAGGTGATGGGTAACCACATGATTCTTTTTTAGTTGTTGATTGTCAAAACGGGTAACATGGAAAGTGAACGATGCTCAAGGGACAAGTGATCAATAGACAAAAGGTTATATAGGAATTGATTTGAACAATAAAATGATCTAAGATGTAAATAATTGAGGGGCTTAGATTCGGGTTTACCTTCAAGTGAGACAAATGATAAACACCTGATCCATAGGCACGAGTAACGATATAGGTTCCAAGCTATTTAGGAGAAAAATTTCCCTACTTACTTTTCACTTCTTTGGTTACATGTTGATTTTCCCTTCAGGACAATGTCACCTAACTTAGAAGGTTCGTTCATAGACACATTTTTTGTAGGCACTTTTGATACACTTTTTGGTATATTTGGAGATGATCAAGAGCATTGAGACAAATTTCATCTAATAAATCAAGTTGTGCCAAACGGTCCTAGAAAAATTCATCGTTGTTGAGCATGTCTTGTAGTGAGATGTGGAGAGATGGAATATATACTTCTTGAGGTAAGATAGCCTTGGTACCATAGACCAGAGATAAAGGTGTGGTAGTAGTCAAAGTGTGAATACTAGTGTGGTAAGCCCACAAGGAAAAAGGAATGTGCATATGCCAATATTTCGCAGTATCATCAACTATTTTCATAAGAATTTTGTTTAAGGTTTTATTGGTTGAATCTTCATGGCCATTTTTTTGTGGGTAATAAGGTTATGAGAAAACTGAGTTGAATGACAAAAGAATCACAAATCATTTGTAGGGTTTTTTTTTTTAAATTACTTTCCGTTATCAGTGATGAGGAGGTGAGGAACATCAAAGAAATTAATGATGTGATGGTTGATGAATTCACATATTTTCCCCATATTTTTTAGAAATTAGGGGAATGGATTCTACCCATTTAGTGTAGCATTTAGTAGTGGTTATAATGCATTGATGGCATTGTAAAGAATGAGGATTTATCTCTCTAACAAGATCTAAACCCCATTGAGAGAAATTCCAAAGGTCTTGTGTGACTTGTAAGGCATGAATAGGTATGTGATGAAGATTAGCATGTTGCTGGAATTTCACACAACATTTGACATAGTAACAATTACCACGGTTTACGGTTTGAAAATAATATCCTAGGTGAAGAATGCGTTTTAGAGATAGATAAAACCACTAAAGTGGCATCCATAAATTCCATATCATGAACTTCCTTAATGGTGTAAGGAATTTTCAAAACCTTGTAACACATTATAAAAGAATGACTTTTGATGTTGTCACTTATAAAGGAGAACACCCATTGATGACATACTGAGAGACACTTTTAAGAAAAGGCACGTTGTACATTACGAGGGAAATCAGGGTGGCAGAATGGAAAGGGGAAATTTCATCTACAAACTATTTATACCAAAGGTCATGTGGGTTAGGTGTGACGGTTCTGACGTAGTTGAAATCACTTGATATAAATAAGAAGGGGATTGCACAGCCTTTATATTGCGACAAAGATTTTGGGGTCAGCAGGTAGAAGTGGGTATCTGAGAAGCCAAGAAGGACATGGTATCTGTAAATTTATTAGTAGAATGTGGGGTGGTTTGAAGTTCGTAACGGTGAAAGGTATTCAAAAGTATGTCGACGTGACATTTGTACCTTTGTAGTATTTTTTTACAAATTGTTATATACCATTGACTTGGTTTACAACTAGTTGGGAATCACCAAAGATATTAATTGATTTAACATCTAAGGAGATGGTGGTTTGAAGGCCTAATATGAGTGCTTCATATTTGGCGATGTTATTAGTGTAATAAAAAATCTAGTTTGAAAGATAAAGGCATAGGTTCACCATCAAGAGGAATGAGTATAACACCTGCACCACCTCCACGCTGAAATTTGGAACCATCTGAAAAATAAGGTCATCTGGTAAGTGGTATCATTCCAAAGAGAGGGTAGCAATGGATTCATTTGAAAAATCGAATTTAGAGGGTTGATCCCTAGAAAGAGGTGGGTCTGCTAGTTGGTCAGCGATGGCTTGGAATTTGACATAATTTTGGTGGATGAATTCAAGGTCAAGGTCTACAAGAAGCATGAGCCAATGTGCATCACATTGATTCTGGTAGGGTTTAGCATACATGTAATGTAGGGGATATGTGTTAGTGATGATAATTTTTTTTATGGTTGAGTAGGTAATGACAAAGTTTAGTGGCGACAAAAAACTAAGGCTAAGAAAAGTTTTTCAGCACGGGATGTACCTAGTTTCATAGTTCAAAAGGGTAAAAATTATGTAATAAACCAATTGCTCCCTATGCTTCTCATTGCAATAAGTTAGCATGGCACCTAAGGAATGGTCAATAGTGGAAATATATAGGTACAAATGTTGGTCATCTTTAGGGGGAATGAGTGCCGATGGTTGAAGAAGGTATTGCTTTAAGGATTCAAAGGCTTTGTGGAATTCATCACCCCATTTGAAGAAGACATCCTTTTTAAGGAGATGATGAAATGGTTGACAACGGTCAGAAAGTTGTGAAATAAACCGATGAATAGATTGCAACTTACCTTTCAAACTTCGAGGTTGATGAATATTAGTAGGTAGAGGCATTTCGAGAATAAACTTTACTTTAGCAGGATCGACTTCTATGCCATGTAAAGAAATGATGAAACCAAGGAGTTTTCCTGAAAGTACCATGAAGACACACTTCTTAGGTTAGAGGTGAACACAATACTTGATGAGGTGATAAAAAATGACCTTAAGGATTGTCATGTGTTCGACACGATGTTTTTATTTGGTAAGAAGGTCATCTACATAATCTTCCAATATGTGATGCATTATTTCATGACATATATAAGTCATGACTTGCTGATATGTAGCACCAACATTTTTAAGGCCAAAAGGCACAACTCAATAGCAAAAGGTCCCCCAAGGATTTATGAAGGTAGTTTTGTGTTGGTCTTCTGGAGAAAGTAATATTTGATTATAACTCAAGAAATTGTCCATGAGTGATAAAATCTCATGGCCGGCGGTGAGAACAACCAATTGGTCAATGCTTGGTAGAGGAAAATCATCTTTGGTGCAAGCTAATTTTAGGTCATGGAAATCCATGCAAATATGAAGTCCCCATGTTGCTTTTGTGACATGAACGATATTAGAAATACATTGGGGATAGTTAATGGGTAGGATGAAGGAAACCGAGAGAAGGCATTGAAGTTATTCTTTGACAAGAAGAGCAATGCAAGGATGCATTTTCTGAAACTTATGTTTTATGGGTTTGGCATCAGGAATGGTTACGATATTATGGAGTACAATTTTTGGGTCAATATCATGCATATCAGCATAGGACCAAGAAAAAGCGTTACTATGGTCTCAGAGGAAAGAAGTAAAAGCTTCATGTTCAACAAATTCTAAAGATTGGCCTATCTTTAGAATGTACGGGTGGTCCAGAGTGTTAATGTTGATTTTGATAGTCCATTTGTTCAACATGGTTTACGTCTCAAAAGGTAATGATTAGTGAATATAATAATATTTCACACTAAGGTAGGTGAGTATAGACTCATCATCCTGACATTGAACGATGTTAATAGAAGGTGTATCATTATCAATCATGTTAGGATACAGGAAGGGAAGAGAAGAGGGAGCCTCGCCATCACATTGATAAGTCAGAGATCCCATGGAAATTGTGTTCATGAAAAAAGGTAGGAGGAATAGATTTGGGATCTATGGACTTCATGGGTGAAGGTGGCGACATTGGTGAATGGGGTGGAGAAGGTTTGTCTTCCTCAATGAGGTCGATGCGGGCCTTCTTGGAAGATGGTACAGAAAATCCAATGCCACTACAATCGTTGTGTTTACGGGTGGTACATGAAATGACAATATGGTGGCCTTGTTCATAAAAATGGAAACCAAAGCCTTTCCATATGCAGCGATGAAGTAAAGTGTGGGTAAAGTGGTGGTTAGTAAGAGATTTGTGGTCAGATGAAAATAGTCATGTTTGGGATTGAGGTTTGAGTGAATAAGTGGCAGTATCTAGTCCCCCATACGTGAAGTTGGTATGAAGGTGGGGAGGAGTATAAGGGAAAACATCACATATATAGTAGTCATAACGAGGGTGCTGGCATAGGTTTCCATACTCTTGGGGAGTGAGGAATGTGTTAATATTGTAGAGGCAATAATCCCCTAGAGTGAGGCATTGAAAAAAACCTTATAAGGGATTAGTAGTAGATATTCGGGTAGCAGAGATAGACGAATCATTGGATGATTGGACAGGAGGGGTATTTGTTGGTTGGGAAGTAGATGGGTCAGTTGCATAGGCTGTAACAGTAGTAGGAATAAAAGAGTTAGGTATGGGAGAGGTAGAGACAGTATTGGTGGATGGGGTTGTGGGTAAATGAGAAGTGGGGGTAGTGGCAGATGCCTTGACTAGTATAAGTACATCGTTAGGTTGGTACAAAATGTTACAAGTTTTGAATGGTGATAGGTCAGCGGGGATGGTATAGTTATGCCATTCATGTTCAAATTTTACTCAATGGTGTAAAGTTGAAGGGACACAACCCATGCCACGAATACAAGGTCTGCCGAACAATAGGTTATAATGGAAATCTCCCTCTAAGACATAGAATAGTTTTGGTATAGTGCGAGGGCCTATGTGAATGTGATGGATAATGGTGCTAAGGGTGGAGGTGATGGCATCGTTGAAGGAACACAACATAAATGGGTTATTATACATACAATTGGAAATAATGCACATTTTATTATACACGTGGAAGGAGATAATATTAATGCTAACACCACCATCGATCATGATGCATCATACATGCATGTTATCGATATAGATGGAAATGAAAAGGGTGGGATCATGATCATCTGACTGGAGAGGTATAATCTCCTCATTAGAGAAACTGAGGGTGATGAATTGATTAGCAGGCATGGGGGTAGAATAAGGAGATGATTTGGTAAGAAAGGCCATGTGATGAGGGGTGATAATGGAGGCCACTGGTGTGGGGTCATCAGGTAAAAATTGAATGGATTGCAAACCTCCATAAGGGATTGTCTGTGAGATTCAAAATTTTGGACGAGATCATACAAAGACATATTTAGAGGGGAATGATGTAATTATTTTATCATTGTGCAATGGATGACCCCGTCAAAGATAGGGTATGTGGGTCCTTGAATGGTGATTTTGGGTGTGGGTGCAGATTGTATGTTGGGCACATGGTTGTATTATGGGATAGTTACTTTTTCTTTTCCTTTGTATTTCTGTGCGTGGGTGGTAAATGAAGAAGGTGTAGGATGAGTAGTGTAACAACATGATAGGATAAAATCCACCATGGGGGAATCCTTGTGAAGTGTGTATGGAACATTGGAATTTGGGTGGTGATTTGGCCAACTATCTTATATGGACCATGTTGATCTCAAATTTTGGAGGTGGAAAAAAGGTTATGGGGATGGAGTTGCAGGTTGTTGAAGAAGTAAAGGATGATGATGTGTGGTGATAGGATAAGGTGGAACCTGGTCCTCATTAAGAAGGTCATCGTTGTTGAAATTTTGTTCAGGAGGACAAATTTGGAGAAGAACGGTTTTGAGGGCCTTATAACCTTCTACGTCATGTCCTGACACATGATGATATGCAAAAATCTACGTTTCATCAAACCCTTTTGGTTTGGGTTTGAGAGGGTCGTAAGGTTGAAGTGGTGGTAATGTGATGATGTAAGTCTCTAAGAGGTTGGTTAGAATGTTGGCATAGGACCTTGCTAATTGATTACAATGGGAAGTGAATGAAGTTTGGGTAAAGGTGTGGATGATCATGAGGGAAGAGGATTTATAGGAGGGGGAATGGGTTGGCTCATTGGTTTAGTAAACGGTATTGTCTTAGGTTTTGATGGCATCTTCTTGGGTAAAGGTGTGGTAGAAGAGATAGAAAATGAAGGTTTTGTTGGTTTAACTACCTTATTGGCAGGTAGTGGGTTGTTATCTTTGGGTTGCACCTTCTTGGGTAAAGGTGACATGGGAGTATGGGATGCCTATGGGGAAAACTGAGTTGCGGTGGAAGTGGTTGGTAGAGGTTGGGTGGATGGTATGGGTTGAATTCATATAGGAAAATTTGGGGTTATAGTAACTGGTGGAGGTATAAGTGGTAAGAAGTGCACAAGTGAGAGCGAGGGTGTTTGTTGTGTGGGTAAATGAGGTGTAATGAAGGATCATGATGAAGCAATAATTTTCTTAGATTTTGATAGGCCTTGGGTGGGAGACTGTTTGGTCAAGGTTAATGGATGGGGCCCTAGGATGGATGGAAGGGGTGAAGGAGACAAAGGTGTTGTAGGTGAGACCAGTGTATGTGGCCTATAAGGTTTGGTCTTCCTTACAGGTAGAGGAATAATGTTGGTGTGGATTTGGGAATATGTGGCTAAGTCCAATTTGATAGGTGGATGGGTAAGACTTGATGTCAGCATAACACCCAAGGTAGTGATGGGCCTAGATACGGGTGAAGATATGTGTGTGGGTAGGTTTTTAGGTCTTGGAATGGTTTTAGTCATGGGTAAAGGTTTGGATGTAGGTAGAGATGAGGAAGAAGAATCCATTTTTATAGGCATGGTCAGTGTCGATCTAGTTGTTGGAAATACTTTTGGGTAGATCGTGGAAGTATCCTCAGGAAACATTTGCATTTGAATCAAAAAGGGGAGCCGAAGACGTCCCCAGAGCATGGAATTATCGACGTAATCCAAGAAATCAACCATCAGTGAAAATGAGACTGATAAGGGAGAAGATGGAGTAGTTTTGGTGGCAATCCCTATAAAATAGGTCTCTGAGATAGGGAATTGGCTAGCCTCAGACTCTATGGGTAAAAGAGCCAAGATCATGTCAATGGGGTCCTAGGATGCTGAGGGATAATTTCCCCCAATAGGTAGTGGTATGTCTGAAGAATATCCCATGGGTAGGAGAGATGGTAGGTGGGGTGAGGTAGATTTCTCCCTTGGTGGAGGAGAAGATGATGATGATTCTCCTGTGGATGGGAGAACTAAAAGTGTTGAATGTTTAGTAGGTTGTGAGGTAGATGGTGAAATGGCATCTGTAGAAAATGTGGGTTCCTCTGTGAGAGTAGGGGTAGATGAAGGGGAATTCTCTGTGGGTGAAGGACTGGAAGAGGTATGATGCGAGATCGTGTAAGAATCTCCTCAATGGATGAAATAGGTGGAGTTTGAGGAACGACCGGTATGACATCAACAATCACGTGGACTTCACAGACATTACAGTCACTGGATGAAGGCTTTCTATTTTGATTAGATGAAAGTTTATGGTTGGGGAATGACTTTTTAAAGATGTGTAAACTTTGATTTGCCGGCACATTTGGGTTGTCCACGACAAGGTCTCCATTATCCATCATCTCTTGAATAATGTTCTTAAAAGTGATTTAGTTACCATTAATATGGCCTTTGACGTGATGGTAATTACATTAGTCCTGCTCCTTATACCATGCAGGCATAAGACAAGTGGGATTGAAACCTGTATGAGGTTTGATGGGAGGAAGTGTAATGGCTCCAGATTTAAAAAGATTTTCCAAGACTGAAGAATAGGGCTCTCCAATTGAAGTGTACTTCCGCTGCTCCTGCTGGAACTGAAAGGAATGGATAGGGGAAATATTGGAAGAAGGTTAGGATTGATTAAAAGAATGGGATGGAACCACTTTGAGAACTATAGTGTTGGCAGATCCGTTAGTTTTTGAATAATTATTTTGGGGTTTTGAAGATGAAGAAGAATCATTTAGTTTAAACAGGGCATTCTTGTTTCACAATTGGATTTTCTTTTCTTCAATGGCACAAATTTATAGCTTTCGTTACATGGTGAACACTTCATCGAAGGTTCGGAAGGTTTACACCTGGAGAGTTGATGAGATGTGTCTAACATAAGCTTTGGTGAATAACTCAATAAGTTTAGTTTGAGGAAAATGGAATGTTAATTGGTTGATAAGAATCCGCTAGCAGGCAATGAAATATGTGATAGATTTGTCTTCATACTGTCATGTCGAATATAGGTCGGTCATGGTGACCTTCTTGACTACATTGATCAAGAAGTGGTCAAGGAATGCTTGGGCCACTTGGTTGAAGGAATAGATTGAATGTCTAGGTAAAATTCTATACCAATCTAAGGCGGGTCCTATTAGGGACATGGGAAATGTTTGTAAGAGCAAAACACCATCATGGGAAATTACATAGCACCTATGCTTGAATTACCGTAAGTGTTGTTGCGGGTCCTCTTTACTATTAAAATGATTGAACTTGGGCATTTCCCAATGCACAAGTTATGGGTGAATAGGAATGGATGGATGAATAAGCTCATTACAGGTTTTGTCATAGGTCAAGAAGGTATGAGATTGAGAGACTGATGCTTCTAATGTCTACATCTTTTCCATCATCATCCTAGTGTGGTCATTGGTGGGTTGTGAGGAATGGGTGCCTCCTATGGTAAAGAGAGGTTGATGATGGGTGTATGATGTGGATGGCATCCTAGTACATGGGGGTGCTAAGTATGAAAACTATGAAGGGGGGATAGATACAGGTGGAATGTACCCTGAATAAGTGAAAAATGAGGTTAGAGGCTACTGGTGATGCGTGTAAATATGTGGGGTGGTCACAACGACTCTCATGGTAATGGGTGGTAGAGACTGAGGGATAGAAAGAACCTGATTTTGGAAAGAGGTGTGGGTTGCCGAGAATAGAGGTGGTTGTGACACAACTGGTATATATGAGGAAAAGGGGGTAGATGGGGCTATGCTCAAGGTATTCGGTGAAGGAAAAATTGACACCATGGGTGTAATAGATGTCATTGGGGAAATGGTTATGGAAGAGGTTGAACCTAACTGAGAGACCATAGGGGGTAATGCTGATGAGGGAAGTGTCGAGCTAGTGGTAACTGATGCATAAGTGGGTACGAGGGCAGGATGGATAGATATAGGCATGCCATATATTAAATGTCACGAGGAGTCCCAATTATATGAGTGGGTGAGATAATATTGTACGGCTAGTGGATTCTGATCAAGGAGTCTTGCGAAGTCCTCATCTCTGGTAGTAATGGGGATAAGCTGAGTTGGATCCATATGTGATAGGATGGAAGATGGTGATGGACTAGGTGGGAGTGGCTTATGGGTGACATGAAATATAAGGGTGTTACTTTGGATGTGATTCAATACCATGTGAATTAGTGTTGACCTGGTAAAACTATATTCTGTAAATGACACAGAAAACAACAGAACCAGAGAAAGATGGAGTCCAGGGGGGAAAAATTTGGTCAATGTTTTGATTAAAAATCCAGCATAGAAACTGAAAATGATCAGCATGACAGATGATGGTTACAAGATAATTGACGATGATTATGATAACTGATATTAGTCACTATGGAAAGTACCGTTTTCAACAACTGAAATAGAATTGATGAATATGAATTGGGAAAACTGTACCTGACTAAGATATCAGAAAGTTGGGGGATATGATAGTGTCCTGAGGACTAAAAATAGAAAATAATAGGTGATGAAGGTTGTTTCAGGTAAAGTAACCAATAGATCCAGAAGCTGATATCGGTTAGGTAAATCGACGATGGTCTAATGTGTTGTCTCCCTCAAAATTACACTCTTTTTGAAATGAAGTTATGGAAATTTTGAGTCAGTACCTTGGAGTAATGGATCGTGTCGAACCAGGTATTGTTTGCAGTTTTCCATTCCATGGAGAAAAATTTGAAATTTAGGTGTAAAGGTGGGGTTTTCCCTTTCTTTTTATTTTTCCACAGTCATGAATGATGGGCGTATCTTCCCTGTCATTTTTTTCCCCAACATCCATGGGTAGTATGTGGACATCTCTAATTGGATCTTACAGGGCCATATTTCAAGTGGTAGTGGAAGCCTCCATGTGCCTCAATGGTACAAATTCAAAAGTGAGACCAAAGGGTTAGTCTCCAAATGAGTGTTAGCTCGCCACATGGTCAGAGTATAAATAGAGACAGAGTCAGTTGTTGAAGAGTCCTAGACCGACAGAAGGAGCCACGCATCAGCTCAGTACCATTTTAGGAAGTGAATCTAAATCATAAACTCAAATGAGCACCAACTCTCCACGTGTCTAGAGTCCAACTGAAGACAAGTGGGCAATAAGACCGAATCGGCTTAGTATAAAAGGACCGGTGGAAGTCTCCATGTGTCAGCTTAGCGTAACTTCAAAGGAAAAATCCGGAGGCAGGTCCCAAATGTGCGTTGAGCCTCCACATGTCCAGGGTCAGATATATGGCCCTGCCAAACAAAAGGGACTTAGTAAAAAAAACACAAAAATACTGAACTAGCCTGCAAAGGGTCATGTGGCCATGTTTCAAGCATTAGCGGGGAGGCAAGCCCTTTTTGTATTTTTATGCTGTTGAAAATTCAAGCGGTCTATTGGAGCGATTTGGGAATTTTTGCTTTGTTTCCATAAGGGATAAAGTCAAATATTGAGCCCACATCAAAAGTCAAAGCGCGAAGGTAGGCTGTCAGAGTGATTTGGGAATTTGGGATTTATTTCCATAAAGAGATTAAAGTCATAAACTAATCCGTGACCCCACCCATGATAAGGTAAAAAGTCAAATGTTGAGCCCACATCAAAATTCAAAGCAAGGAAGCAGGTCAGCAGAGCAATTTGAGTTTTTGAGCCCATGTTGAAAAGAGGTAAAATTACAAAAAGTGAGCCGTGACTCTGTCACCACTCATGTAAAGCCACATGTCAAGCCTATATCAAAAGTAGGTGGGTGAGCCAAATTTTTCTGAAGTGCTATTTCTCTAAAAGGCACAAAATGCAAAAGGTGTCCTTAGGCCCAATTCTATTTAAATCTCTCCCATGTGGACAACTCAAATTCAAAGTTTGCAAAGGCATATTGAACAACTGTGATTCAATGCGTCTGGTTTTGCCACCAGGCATGGAAATGGCAAAGACATTAGAGAAGCTCAGATGTTAGTTTTATCATTTTTCTAACTGAATGTAACCATTCTTGGAAGCTATTTAATGGCTTATCCATGCCATTTTTAGGTTTGGATCCTGGTACTCTGTAAAGGTAATAGATTCGAAGTAATCAATATAGAAGTTTTTCCCTTTCTTACTATGATATTCCTTCTTTCCTTGTCTAAAATTTGGGAATCATCCATCTTTTATGATAAGAAACTTTATGTTGTTTATATGATTTTTGGAACTTTGTGTCTTTGGAATTATACTGGTTATGAAAGTTAATGATTCTATTCATCATCTCCCCGGTTCAATACATATAAGGTTATACTCTACTATCTATATTTCTTGAAGGTATTGTTATATTCTTTCTCTCTCATCTCCTTAATTATTCCGTTATTTCGTATTGATGATCTTTGGGCATAAAACATTTCAAAGTATCAGGAATCCACACTTTGAAAGCTGTACATTTGTATATGAGTTTTGCTACTTGCTTTCAATAAGGGAACCTCTCCCATTTAAGAGGAGGGGCTTGTTGTCCCTTGACTGTGGTTTATTAAAATTTTGTTTAAAAACCCAACAGTTTTTGGTAACTCTACTGGGGATTTTTTTTCAAACGGATTCCTTTATAAAATAAGAACTTCAAGATCATTTTTGGTCTGGTGATTCTACGGTATACACGTGGGAAGAAAGATCTTGGGGTTGAGGATTCCCATTTTCAACTTCTGGAGAAACAAAATGTTTCTCTTCTAGAAAGAAGGAACAAAGGAACTTGTTGTACAAGCACACCTCCTATTAAAGACAGAAATTCCAAGGATCGTGTTCCTCAGGAACATCTCAGCCTTAATCTCCATGTTTTGATACTTGCTGGTGTTTCAGTTCCCCTTCAGTCATTTTTTCCAAAGATGGCAACCCCTTTGCCTTGGCAACAATAGGTTGGGCCTCTTTCTCTTCCTCATCAATTTCATGAGTTACCTAGGGGTAACAGGAAAGGTTTTCCCAAGTTCCAGGGTGATGGAAAATTTCATCTAGGTGAAAACATTACAACCTTCATTGTTGCATGTGGGATTCTTGGGATTGAACATGAAGATGTCTCTGTCAGGATTTTTATGGAGACATTACAGGATAATGCTGCTAATTGGTTTTATCATATTCTTTTTGAGACAATTACTAATTAGAATACCATGATAACTCAATTTGAGTAGCATTTCAAACCTGCTGAAGATATGCATGCTTTGTTAGAAAAAAATTATCATATAAAGATGGGACCATTTGAGCCCACGAGGGAGTTTGTTGCTAAATTCAACAAGCTAATTCATAAAATTCCATAGAACACTCGTCCAGCGGATCAAATTCAAAAGTGCTTCTTCCTCAATTCCCAGTTTCCTAAAGTGAGTTATGCACTAAGAAGAGCTAATGCTGTAACTCTAGATGCTGATCAACGTTTAGCTATCCATGTTGAGGATGATTTAATCATGTCTGGTAAACTAAAAATAGAATCCTCCAAATCTAAAGCTTCTTCCTCTTCCTCTTCCCCTAGAGCCAATTCTGATCAGTTAGTACAGAAGCTTGCAAATTATCTCATTGCTCTTAAGAAACAATTGGCTCAACATACTCCTTACCAAGATGTTCCAATGAAGAATTTTCAGCCCAAGAACTGTCTTCCTTCTTCTCAGACTAGATTGGCTATTGAAGGCCCACCCATCAAGGTTCCGGTCAATGCAACTTGTGAAGCTGAAGAACTTGATGATGAGGAGTGTAATGAACTTTATGAAGAACCAGAAGAAGAGGTTGATGAATAATTGAAGGAGCTTGGAGGATCTCAAGTTCATTTCCTCACCACTAAAGGTATTGATGATGAAGATGAATATGATGAAAGAGTGACATCTATGAATAGTGAGTCATATGCTATTATGACTCGGGAGAAAATGAATAGAAAATAAAAAGTGGTGCAGCCTTCTAAGAAGTCCAAGGAGTTTCCTATAACTATTTCAGTGGTTACAAGAAGAGGAGCTCTTATTCCTACTGCCTCCACACAAAAGGTGAGTAATGCTAATCCTCCTCCTTCTACTTCTATTTCCAAAACTTCTTTTCCTTCAAATCCTATAGTTGATAGATCAAAATTCTCTCAAGTTCCTAGTAATGATGCCCTATCCACCTCTGGATCTTTTGATATCATTGATCACCTCAAAAAGACCAAAATCCAAATTTCAGAGGTAAAGTTTTACCAGAATCATCCAAAAGCTTTTGCTAAAATAGTAAAATTTTTCAATTCCAAATCCAAAGTCTCATCAGGTACTTCTAAGGGTCTTTTTCCCACTCCATCTTCCTCACCTTAATCAAGCCTTATGGTTGCAGTCACTTCCCCTAATGAGAAAATTGAACCATTCTATGTGACTCTTCTAATAGCTGGCCATAAACTTAGTAATTGTGTTATAGACTCAGGAGCATCGGATAATGTAATGCCTGTAAAAGTAGCTTATGATTTAGGCCTAAATCTAACACATGCATTTGGTTCCTTTTATTCCATGGAAAGTAGGAAAGTGCCTTTGGTTGGAAGAATTAAATATGCACAAGTAGCTTTTGCTTCTTTTCCAGAGAAGAGGTTCTTAGCCACTATTTTGGTAGCTGATATTCCTCCCTCATATGTGATGTTGTTGAGTAGAAATTTCTATAAGGAGGTAGGAGGTGAAATCCAAATGGATTGGTTGCATGCTTTGGTCTTGGTCAATGGAAAAATGACGAAGCTGCTACTTGAGAAATAGACTGAATACATTGTGCAAAATAATGATGATCCAAAAGCACAGATACTCTATGAAGATATAGGGCATGGTAACTACATGATCATGTCACACGATGAGGCAAAACTTCCTAAGGGAGTGATTCATGACCCCAATAGCATTTGGACTCTGGATTTTGATGGAAGCTGCTCTTTAGCTAGTTCTGGAGTTGGAGTGGTGTTGACCTCTCCAGAAGGGAATTTTCATCCTTTTAATTTCAAGATTTTTTTGGAAAATACAAACAATACAGCTAAATATGAGGCACTTATACTTGGATTGAATATGATAAAATAAATGGGAGTGAAGAATATTTGTGCTTGTAGTGATGTAGAGCTGATTGCGAAACAAGTCAGAGATCATTTTCAAGTGAAGAATAGGAGATTGAAGCATTATAGGAATCTTGTCTAGGATTCCACCGAGTTTCTTGATGCTTTCTCCATTGAAGATGTGCTAAGAGAAAGGAACACTAGAGCTGATTCTCTAGCTGTATCGTGATCTTTGCTAATTCCTCACCCACATTTCTCTTAGGAGAAATTTACCATTGAAATGATTCATAGGCCTAGTGTACCAGATAATGCAAATAATTGGTAGGTTTTCAATGATGATCAACACTTGATCTCATTCTTGGATCTTAAGGATAATTTTGACCAGTTGTATTTTGAAGGAAGTGAGACTTTTCCTAAGGAGTGTGTATCCTCTAATGAAGGAGATATCAAGGAAGAGATGGATCCAGATGGCTGCTTCAAATTGAAAGGTAATAAGATCACTAAAAGGATTGATGAGTGTGGAAGATCTGTTTGATAAGCATGATAAGTGCATTAATTCTAAAGCTTCCCAAGGAGCTCGGTAGTCTGCTGAATGTGAAAATATTAATATTGGGAGTCTTGATGAACCCAAGATGGTGAACATTGGAAAATGTTACACTTAAGAGGAGAAGAAGAAGGTAGTAAATCTATTAAAAAATTATGTTGATGTTCTTTCCTATTCGTATGATGATCTCAAGGCTTTCCTAGCCAAAGGAGATGCAACACTTTATCCCTTTGAAACTTGGGATCAAACCGTTCAAGTAGAAACAAAGGAAATATAATCCCAAGGTTGCTGGTACTATTTTTCAAGATATCCAGAAGTTTCTAAAGACAAAGATCATCTTACCTTATACATCATTCAATATGGATTGCCAACATTGTGCCTGTCAGGAAGAAGAATGGTGAGATTTACATTTGTGTGGATTTCAGTAATTTAAATCAGGCCTCTCTGAAGGATAACTATCCTCATCTCCACGATGGATCAAGTTTTGAAAGTTGTCACAAGCTCTGAGATGTTGTCTATGATTGATGGATTCTCTAGATATAATCAAGTGGATTTTAGTACCCCAGATCAACACAAAACTACTTTCACTACTCCTTGGGGAACCTTTTCCTATAAGAGGATTCTTTTTGGTCTTATCAATGCTAGGTGCCACCTTTTCAGAGGGAAATGGACTCATGGATTTTTGTATTCTAAAAGGAAAGTGTGTTGTAGTATACCTTGATGATTTGACAGTTTTCTCCAAAACAAGGGTAGATCACTTTCAGCATCTTGAAGCAATCCTCTTGAAATACAGAGAACATGGAGTTTCTCTCAATCCAAATAAGTTTGTCTTTTGTGTCACTAAAGGAAAGTTGTTGGGTCATATTTTCTCCAAAGAATGAATAAAGATAGATCCAAAAAGAGTTCAAACAATCCAGCAAATTCCTCTTCCCACAAGCAAAAAGGGTGTTCATTCTTTCTTTGGTAAGATATACTTCCTGAGGAGATTCATTCCTAATTTTCCAGAACTGACTATGAGTATTTCTCACATGATGAAAGGAAAGAAAAAATTCAGTTGGAATTCTAAGGGTAAGGAAGCATTTGAAGGTATCAAGAAATCCATTGCTAAAACTCCCATTTTAGCATGTCCTTGATTTTAACAAGAATTTTATCATCTATTGCTATGCTACAAAGAATACATTGGCTGCCATGCTAACTCAAAATAATTCTGAGGATCATGAGACTTCCACTTTCCTTCATGAGCTATGTTCTGAAATCTCATGAGTTGAAATATACTATGATGGATAAACATGCTTTTACAATGGTCAAAGCTATCAAGCAGTTTCATTTTTTATATTCTCAATTCTCACTCTGTTTTGCTTTTACTTGATACAAGCATCAAGTATATTCTTACAAAACATGAATTTGGAACTAAGAGAGGTAATTGGGTAGAAAAATTCCAAAAATATGACCTTGATATCAATCCAACTAAGCTAGTCCTATGGTAATGGCTTATGTGAGCTTATTGTTGAAGGAGCTGATGCAACGTTGTCCAAAGAAGTAGTTGACGTTCTTGTTTTCCTTTTCCTCAGTTCAAAATATGAATGGTATGTTGATATCACACATTTTCTTACTTATGGAGAGTGTCCATCTCACTTGAGTGCCAAGGATAATAGGGATATTAAGCTAAGGTTCCGTACACAGTATGTATTATGGGAGAATTACTTTTTTCAAATGAGGCATAGATGGAAGATTCTTTAAGTGTGTAGACAAAGAGCAACAAAAGAAGTTGTTCTCATCTTTTCATGATCATGCTTGTGAAGGCCATTTCTCTTCTATTATCATTGCCCATAAAATCCTTCGTGCTGGGTACTATTTTCCTACATTATTCAGAGATGCATCAAAATGGGTAGGTAAGTGTGAAGCTTGTCATGACTTTTTTTGGGTGACCTAAGTTGGCTACTTTGCCACAAAATCCAGTAGTGATTGATGAGCCTTTTCAACAGTGGCGATTGGATTTCATTGGAACTCTTAATCCACCTTCCATTGCTGGGCATACTCACATGCTTACTACTACAGACTACTTCACAAAGTGGGTAGAGGCCATTCCAGTCAAAAGCACTACTTCTGAGGTGGTGTGTAATTTCATTAAAGAGAACATATTGATAAGGTTTGGGGTACCAAAAAATATTGTGACTGATAATGCTTTGAATTTTTTATTCTTCTGAGATGATGGTTTTCTTCTATGGTTATGGAATTTCCCTTGACTCATTCTTCAGAATACTACCCCTCAAGGGAATGGACAAGAAGAATCAACAAATAAGAATCTGGTAACCATCATTCAGAAGCTTGTCAATGACTCTCAGATGAATTGGCACAAGAAACTCTATGATTCTCTCTGGGTAGATAGGATTACAGCCAAAAGAGTAATTGGGATGTCTCCATTTCAAGTGGTGTATGGTGTTGAAGCTCAGTTTCTAGTAACAATGGAATTACCAACCTTGCACTTAATGAAGGCTAATGAAGATCATCAATCTCTTTCCTATCTGCATCTATCTCTCCCTCCACTACAGCCTTCATCGGATATCATCATTCGAAGCTAGTATCAAATGAATAGGTTATCACCTTTTTCATCCTCATCAAAATATTAGCTCATGCAACTGAGGGTCCATGATTCTGTCACCCTCTGATCTTAGCATGATAGACTCAAATCTCACTCAATGTGTGGCCCACATTATGCCACTGTGGGATCTATCAAAGGCATGATCCTCGTGGTTGGAACCCACCATACAGTTTGATACTCTTTAGCTTGGTCCTTTCAACATTAGACATTTCATTGGATAAAATTCAATCAATCCCTGGATCTATATGGATGGCCTATATCCCCTGGAAACTTAGTAATAATGGCTAGGTCTCGTCAGTTGTTCTAGTCCGAGGTGACTATCCACATCTATATCCTCCCACTTATATTATGAACAATGCTCACTGAGAACTCTCTGCACCAATCCAAAATGTTTCATTTCTGAACATGATCCATAATGAAGCATCTCATGTTCACCCATTCTACATGTTTGGAACCATATCTGTGTTGCTATAAACCAATTAACTCCTGAGGATACTCAATGGATCAGGTATTGGTAAATGCTTAGGTAGAGGCCTTCTATAGTTCAATGAACTCGCAACTCATGTAATCGAGACAATAAGTCATCTACAGAAAGAGCTAGCTGTTGTCATCCTCTTCCTTGCACGGCCCCTATCTGAAGTAAACATCTCATGGAAACAAGGAGTCGGTAACCTTGGACCAATGGATCCCCATCGAGCTAGGTATTGTTGGTCGAGATATAACAATGTGCTCTCAGGCCCAAGCCTCTAGTAGAAAACCAATATCTAGGTGTACAACGTTTATGTTTCCCCTCCATTTTTATTTTTCCACAACTCTCTGAATGTCTATGCAAGTAGAGTGGGCTTCCCTGCTCAATTTTTGCCATAAAATACTCACGGGTCAGTCTGTGGACATAACTGATTGGATCATGGATGGCTACAGTTTCAAATGGTAGCGGAAGCTCTCCATGAATCTGAAAATGCATAACTTCATGAGTGAGACCATCATAGGGCATAGTCATCCGTACATGAGCGCCTACTCTGCTCACGTGGTACATAAGTCATGGCCATAGAGTACAAACCCCCTGACTCATATGATTATGTCTGAAACATCATCCCCATAAGGAACCTTGGACATCATTCTCAGTGCCCTCTCTAAGGAGGCAAATCCAAAGTGGATAGTCAAATGAGCACCATCTGCCCCATGTGATCTAGTAGTCTCAAAATATGGTGAACATCCTCTAGGGTAAGTAGTGATCTCCCCTGAATAGGATAACCATAAAAGTGTTGGTGGAAAATTTTCACCTCTCTAGCAATGTTAGCTATCAGGCCTAGACATCTATAGGATCCATCTATAATTCTTCAGGTAGGAACCAAAATGTGCATTGAGCCTCCATATGTCGAGGCCCAATCATCATTTGACATATCCTTCCAAACAAAAGGGACTTACTAAAAAAAACACAAAAATACTGAACTGGAATGCAAATCTGCCACATGGCCCTGTTTCACATCCACTTAGTGGGGAAATAAAAAAAATCAACAATCATTTTCTGTCAATGAAAGATGTCAAGTGGGAAAGTGGCATATCATAAGTGATTTGGAAATTTTGGCAAAATCACCATAAAACATCTAAAAATCCAAACACTCTCAGCCTTCATCAAAACTGCCAAAGTGCAGAGATGCTAATCGCCAGAGTGATTTGGGAATCTTAGTATCCCACTATCGCATCAATCAGCTAACAATTCTTTCTAGCTGCATCCATGTATGCCACCCATAAATAGCAGTGAGATCCTAAAACTATCCAGAATGTTCAGCACAAAATTAGAAGAAAAATCAACTTACCTCAGCCGTTGGTGCAATTTCATTATCTGCTGGAGCCCATGTTGAAATCACTTGAAATCACTCAAAAGTCAGCCGTGAAATGCGTCAAAATCTATTCGCTAAATCCACGTTTTAGGCCCACAGTCAAAAGTGGGTGGAAGAACTAAAAGGTTTTGGTAAATATATACCCTATTTCTCTACCCCGCATCTAATCGCTGGAGTTTCTTCCTCGAAGCCCTCTTCTATGGGTAAATCTCTCCCTAAATGGTCCACTCAAATTCACTATGTCTTTAACAAACCATTATCACTTGCATGACGAAAACACCACTTTTACACAAGTGTGTCTGGTTTTTCCACCAAGCACTCAAATACTCGAGTCAAAGAAACATTGGAGACTCTCAAGACTTGTCATACGTTTCTATGGGATTAGTTTCATGCCCTTTTACCCCCATCACTTGAATTTCACCATTCTTGGAAGTTAGCCTAATGGCTTCTCACAGATGCACACGTCTATAGACGTTGGATCCCTTTGGTTTCCCTATAAATGATAATACCTTAGTGGCAGTAATCTATTTCCATAAGTTTTTCACCTTGGACTAGGGAAAACTTTGACAAAACAAAAACATGTTAGCGACTAGTGTTTCATGTATTATTCTGGGAACTAAATCCATCTTTTATGACAACCAAACACTCTCGATCATTTTTGTCTATATGCCTTGTTGGAACTTTGTGACATTAGAATTAAAAAGGTTATGAAAATGTATGATACCAAAAATCCGCATCACCCCAGTTCCCACACAAATAATAGTTAAAATCTGATATACTATATTTGCTATATTTATTGGTATGTTCTTCAACTCTAAGTCATCTATTTAATTCAATCTGTTCTTTAGAATTTACGTCACTTCATTTGAACGACATACCTAAACCTAGTTCAAATTACCCGTACATCCACACTTTGAAAGTTATACATTTATAAATAAGTTTTTCCACTTGCTTTCAATAAGTCACACCTCCCCCTTAAACCCATGGCTAATTAATTAATTTTTTAGTTAAAAATATATATTCAAGATGTAAACTGACGACGATCACCATGTGACTCGATCACCGATTACTGTGAAATTAGAATAAATGAAGAACCTTCTAAATGGATCTTTGTTGAATTAAACTATATAAAGGATCAACCTATGAAAATCCCCTAAGAATGACAAGATGAGGTCCTAACACACTTATAAATAGAACATGTTAAAATACTCCAACTATGATGGGGAGTGTGAAAAGAAGAAGAAAAATGGAGAATCGTAACTCACACCTCAAAATGCAAGTCAAGAACAAAGCTAAGAAAAACATGTAATCCTAAAGTGAATTTATCCCTTTATTTTATCTTATGTTATTAAGACCTAACCATTGTCGAATTTAGAACAAAGTTTTTGGTTTGGAAGGCATGTCATACGAAGAAAGAAATCTAAAGGTGATGTTTCAGGTGATGTTATGGTGGGTTATGCAAGTCCTTTCTCTTGAGGTGATGACTGGACAAAGATAACCAGCTGGTGCGCCCACTGTCAATCCTCAGGAATCGTGTGATCTTTGAAAATTTCTTTCGGGTGGGATGCTGTTTAAGAATCATGTGTAAATTAAAATTTCCCCAGTTTGGCAAAGAGAGAGAAGAGAGAAATGTTCTTTCTATGGTTCAATTGTGTCAACCATCAGCTGGGCATGACTTCTAGCATATAGGTTGCCCTCATTTTTAAATGTGAGCTAATAATGTAGCATACAAGGATGAAATGCAAAAAAATTATAACCCAAGTCGGTAATTATATTCAATGAAGCAAATGGTGAATAGGTCAATAACGTGCTCTTTCACTATTATGCCAATGTAAGAAGTAAGAATTGGTTCGTTTTTAGCACCAAATGAAAAATGTCATTTATACAATTAGAAGAATAGAATATTACCATGGAGAAGATTAAATGCGTATTTTTTTAAATGAAAGAAACACACAAAAGGTTTCCCTATATGAAGAAAATGCAATGAACCCAAGAGAGGGTCCCACAGGGCGTGCCAAAATGTTTCACCGAATAGTTGCATACGCAAGAGCAAAATAGATCAAAGGTAAGGGTGAGGAGGAATACCTGTGATACTGAAGGTGGAAGGTAAAGTGTGTGCGTCCTAATTTCTCGATCCAATGTTGATTACGAGAACTTCCTATTTTCAAGTCTAGGAGGAACTACATGTGAATACAAAACAAGACCACAAGAGGAATATTAAACAATATATGTATAGTGGAATGCCTAGCGTATGCTAGATCCAGGAAGTGTGATACTTCCTAGATGGATGTCAATCCACTGTTTAAAACAACTTAATACACCGAAATGATGTAAACTAGGAATAATATCCTAATGTAGCTGATATGATTTAGGTGTCTCATTCAAGTGGATTAAACAAATCTAATCTAACAGGCTAGGTTATGATCAGATCAGGAAGTCAGATATATAAATAAGGTGGTTAGGACATGTCAAGGTCAAGCTTTAGGTGATTTTTTTTATTTAGGTAAATGTTTATGGGGTTGCTATTATAGGTAGATTTACCATATACAGAGACCGACATTGGTCTAGTATGACTGATGTCGGTTGAGAGGAGACCGACGATGGTTTGGGTTAACCAGCGTCGGTAGGGTCAGGATGATAGAAACTTAATAAGGTTTGGTTTTGGAGATTCTTTGTGATTACACAGAGAATGGACAAAGAATGATGAGGTTGATGACATTGTTGGGAGTACTCAAAGATGTCTGGAGTCGGGTATGGAAGGGTGGGAGGTTGTAGGTGGTTAGGTAAAGGGATTGATAGGAAGGTGAGAGGTGATGAGATGCAAAGGAGGCTAGGACTCCTAAACAGAGATAAAGAAATTGGTCTAACTAAATATGTAAAGATACATATTTAAATGTACTTACTTGTACTTATAGACCTGGTGGTTGGATGGATGTGATGGTTGATCTATGCAAATGGTGGTCAGTGCCACGTATGTTCTTTCTAGAATGTTACCATGAATGTTTTCCCTTCAGATCAGTGATTGGTGTTGGTTCAGGATGTCTAGATGTGTAGGAGTGCTCTGGTGCGTGCTTGCATGCAGATCTCTCTTCTCCAAAACTTGAATAATTCTTCTAACCTCTCAAACAAGGTTACCAAAGTGAATATATGGTAACCGATGATGGTTTAGGGTGACCTGTTTCAGTTTCGGGTTGACCGGAGTTGGTTAAGGCAAGAAATCCTAGGTTTACTAAAAATGACAAATCTTGGCAATCGTTTTGGCCAGCTCTATCCATTATCGTGGATCAAAACATAATGTTGTGTTTAGATAAGCGGGCATGCGGTTAGAGGAATAATAGGCATGTGATTTTAGGGTTGAACTAAGTCTTAGTTAGTTATTGTAAGTATAACTAAGTCTTAAGTAGTTATGGTAAGTAGGAATAAGTCTTAGTTAAAAGGGAAACATGCTAAGAATAGGTTTGTGATGAGGTGTCTAGGTGATGTGGTGGGGTGAGGTGTCTAGGTGAGGTGGAAATTAATTTAATTAAGGTATTTATTAATGAATATTGTGAGAGTGGGCATTAATTTAATTATAGGTAATTAAATTAATATACATGTGGGGTAAAGGGGGAGTGTGACCCAAATTTAGTGTCTACAGTCAACTATTGGTTTCCACCATAGTTGTAGTGTAGCTACAATATGGCATAGTTTTAAATCAATTCGAAACATGATGGTTAAACGGACCTCTATTTTTGAACATTTATCCATAAGATAAAAATATAAGCCCGTCATGTTTGATATAATTGTAGAGTATGTCCTTAATGTTGAATGAGATCATGTGATACCCACTTACCTATAACAATTCTATTTTGTGGACCCCTTAAAAAACATTCAGGGTAATCACATACTACAACTCTAATGAAATCTCCCTAAATATACTTATGATCAGGACCAATCTTCTGGCTTAATGTGGCCAACTATTTACTTTACATTATTTTTATCATATTGGTTTGATAGGTAGTACATTTATATAGATTTGACCTTTACTCTCATGCGTTAAAGATGAATTTACATTGCATGATTTAGGAAATATTCATAGCATTCATACATTTTGGAGGGAAAGTGTCATTCTAGAAACTTCCTAATGACATAGATCATTTGAAGGCATCACTGACACTATCCATGAAGGTTTATGTTGAAGTTTAATTGGAAGCGTTGATTACTAGTGCTTAGCCCATTATATTGTGAAGCTCATGATATGCTGATATGGGCTAAGCAGCGGCTAGACACATGTGTCTTGCGAAACTCTAGCCCATGAGGCTCGTAGTGGTATGTGGTGTACACTACTGTGAAGTGGAGGGGCATGCAAAGGATTAGCTGCCCTACTTAATTAGTTTACTGATTATGTGTCGTAGCTGGCCGGAGTTCCTTGAAATTTGCCTTATGGGGAACCATGATGTTTCCTAAGTTTGTGGCTCTTGTCCTCTACTTACATGCACGCAATTACACTCCACTACACCTATGTATCAAATGTTCCTTGATTTCAATCATCTTATGACATGAAGGGTAGTCCCATGATTGTGGATTTAGGACTTGGTGGGAATCTTGTACAGTGCTAAAAATTATGTTAGGGGGATTAGACTACTATTTTTCCTCTAGGAAAAAATCAGATTTTGACACAGGATTAACTAGAGATATCAACACACACAATTGTGTGAAAGGATTTAACAACCTGTACTAGTTATATCAAGACAAAATGTAAACCATAAACATAAGAATTTCACTTATTCACTAGTGGCAAGAAAAGCTAAAAATCCTTTCATGTTACTGACATATTTGCAAAGTTGTTACATGTACATTTGAGATAGAGGAAAACATCATTGAGAAGGAGAATGGACAGTCAAATTATGCTATCAAACATGCCTTATTCTTGGTAGTTATCTACATCATGGAAATATTCTAAATCTATACAACCCCTTAAAAATTAGGAAGGTTCATATGCAATATATATAATATATATATATATTTCAGAAATGACTCTATCACCTACCCCCCACATGGCACCTTTCATTTTTCTTTTACAACCTTGTGAATTTTTGTCAATATCTTAGGAAGGAAATTATAGACCCTCAGTTTTTATTGATTGACCTGGGAATTTCTATAGACAATGTCAAATATAATCACATTTAAATGAATAAGCATTTCCAAAATGAAAAGAGCAACCCACTAATGAAGACACATATAACATGAAGGAAGATTACGAAGGTACGAGGGAAGATGAGTAGATTCATTCCTTATCTAGAGCAGAAACTATAGATACTAACTGACTCCGATGTAAGAAAATGGGCCCTTGATGATTATGCTACTCTCCGATGGACCTTTGTTGAGTACCTCTAGGAAGATCATCCACTCAACTTTGAATTATCTGCTATAGTGGGGGCATGAGTCATCGCATGTGCAACTTTCTCATCCTTGGGAATATGAATAAAATCACAAGAACTTGAGACAACTAGATCCAAGATGTAATATTGATGGTTTTTACATGGTTTGAAAGTATAACCAAGACTAAGTATCTTCATAGTTGCGATGCTTTATATTACTAGCCCTATATTTCTGTGGAAAGAGACTCCACTGTGTTTTAGGAAATACTATAGTGATCACATCTCTTATCTCCTGAGATCGGGTAGATTCATACACCTCCCTTGTATGGTGTTGGGTTATATTTACTCAGATCTGGTAAATATAATAAAGTGATGTAATCTACACAGTTGGGTAATAAAAAACTCATATAGTTATTTGGAAGTGTGATTTGGTTGTTAATACAAATTCACATAAGTATAAGTAGAAGTGAGGAGCTGTCTCCCTTTAGAACAACATCCTAGAAAATAGTGATCAATCTCTTCCTATTTGTTTGTAATGTCGTGTACTTGACTATGGAAAGGATAGAGACGCTGATTGATTAGTGTGTTAAATTTGAGTGTTTTTGCATCTCTAGTATTTATTCCATAAACTCTTACCACATTTCACACTTAATGGCATCAGAATGTAGAAACTGATGTTTTGAAGTGTTAATCCATGGGGTAGCAATCACTACGTTTTAATATATCCCCATGCTATAGTAATAATTTGGTCACAGTATAAGCTCAATTAATCTCTTTCTCACTCCTCTATCTCTGATCTATGACTGTGGTAATATTGTGTCTAGGTGAGCTATTTTTCATTTATACAAGTTATGTATTAATTTACACTAAGCCTAATAATCCATCTCCAGGAATCACTCCTGAAACCTAGATATTCCATCACTTGTTGTCCTATTTACCAGCTCGTGCAATATATCATACTATCAATGAGAGCATGGTTATGGATAACCTATATAGTCCTAGATCCCCCCATCTACATGCATCATTATCCCAGGTTGTGAAGATATCAAGTATGTCTAATATGCGCATCTTCACCAAGATTATGTTCGCGCACCCATAGACGCGTCAATTGTTTAAACTATGGAAGCCTATAACATAGAATATACTAGATACTACTTCATAACTGGATTTACCATTCTCATATGATCCTAGTATAATTCCTGAGAATAAATCAACTCAAGCCTTATGTTGCATAAAACATATTAAAGGAGTTTGATGTAAATTCGAGAAGGGACTATATAATTTTTATTTCACTAAAACTAGGTTCAGTGAGTATCTCTTTGCTTTATTTTCAAACTTACAATTGCTTGCTCATTTGCGAACATCCACGTAGTCTAAACGAATGGTGGTTTGTACACTTAGTCAAAATATTTCATGTGTTGTCTATGCAAACACGTGTTATACGCATATGGATCATTTCTACTAAACACGTACACAGATAGAACATGTTTCATGTACTCATCCTTTCCATATCCATGCAAGTTTATTGCATATATTTGCAAGCATATGATTTTGTAAGGGTAGCATTGATTCAGTGGTCTATCCCAGCTTAGTACAATCCTCCTCAAAACTCCAAGCCCACAGTCTTTCCCAAAGGAGCTGTGATTGTCAAGACTGTTACCAAAGTATTACGTAGCATTGAGTCTACCAAGTTTATTCGTAATAGTCAAGTTAACAGTGTGTTTTTATAAGTGTATAGTTGAATGGTCAATATAGCTGTAATAGATTCTAATTATATGTTGTCAATAGTCTTTTGTCTAATCTATGTCACATGGTTTTAGTTTAGAGTTTGTGTTTTGAGATATTAGCATTTAGATAATATTGTATCAGATTAAATGTTGAGATTCAAATTTTAATTTTGTGGTTTATTGAACTTTTGAGTTATTATAATTGTGTATTCATAGTTTTGTAGATCCAACATTATACAAAAATAGTAACTTATTTATCACCATTGTCCATGTGATATCGTTAAGAGTCTTGAATGTCTATTTCTAAATTGTAATCATTCATTAGTTATTATGAGTCATCTGCATATGAATTTTATCAGGTCTCCAAGCTATGTCGTCAAGTCGTAAGGCTATGAATTGTTATCAAAATGGTGAAAGGGTTTCATTATTATCAAGTATGCATTGGTATATGTATTTTTATATTGTAGGTGTGTTGTCAAAAAATCTGAAAAAAAATTTTGCCTTACAAACGCATTTTTAGTGTTACCCGACGTCCGATTAAAATAAATGAGTTTTGTGCATCTATAGACCTGAAATACCTTCACAATGTGGAAACAATAGCATCAAGATTGCATTTATCTAAGTAAGCAACGCGTCTACTGGAGGACAGAGGAAATGAAGGCTGGAGGTCAATCAATGACCTCTCGTCAATCACCAACGATGGGGCTGCATAACAGCTATGGTGGCTTTTTTGGTGTGAGTTTTCTTTCTTTTTATACTTGTAGTTTACTTTTCAGTTGTGTGGAGTGCGATTCTATTTTAGAGTTCCTATTTTGAGTTGAATAAGTGGAAATGTTCACATTGAAGGGGGAAACATAGAACTTGATGTATCCATGTTCCATTTCTACCTCCTTTTTCAAGTTTGTATTCAGCGTAAGTAGTATTTCCTACATAATTCTCTAAAGGAAATACATAGTAGATAGATGAAAGCACAAAGGAAAAGCAATAGCATGATATTTGGGTTGTTGGTTGTCCTATAAAACCATCATTTGTTTTAGGTTGTTAGTTTTCCTATAAAATCATCATTTATTGAGGTTGTTGGTTGTACTTGGGAAACCATCCTTGTAGGTTGTTGGTTTCCCTACAAAACCATCAAGATCATGAGCACACATAGGTGGAAAGCTACAGAAGGAAGTGTGATTTTTTTTCTACCTTGTCAACATTAGAGGAGTGTATATTGGGAATTAATAATGTTAACAATAGGGGAGTGAATGTCACTAAAATAATGTGTAACATTATTAAATAAATTGTAATATTATTACTAATGAGTTTATAGAAGTCATATTAATAATATAGTTGTAATAGTTTAATTATTGTTGAGTTGTAAGAACAACTCATGTAGCTATTTTGGTGTGTGAGATATTAGGGTATAAGACTGAGAGATTCATGAAGAGATATTTTAGGGATTGTAGATGAGTATTGAATCCACCATAGTAGGAGATAAAACATTATAAAATGTAACCTCTATCATTGTAATTTATATCCCAGATGAATTCCGTCTCTAAATTATAATATTCGGTATTTTATAATTGTGCAGTGTTTAAGAGGGACAGGGCCACCTAAATGCTAGCATCCAATCTATGTGCTGGTGTTTGTAGAAGTACTCAATACCATATTATTTTTATGTTGATTCTTGTTACTTCTTACTAATATTAAGTCATGTCACATTTGCCACACCTTTGTTCATCAAATTATCTTACGAGGATCAATGTAGAACCCCATGCACATTGAATAAGGTTACACTTCAATGGAGTCGTGAATGCTTCACGTAGTAAGCATGGGATCAAATCACAAAATGAGAATCAAGTAGAGAAAGAAAATTGTGTGTCTAGTATGCTCATAGATAAAAAATAGAGGTACATATAGGAGTGTTGTGTAACTCCTATGAATGACATGTGTACACAATCCTAACTAACCCTATTGACCTATTCTCACTAAGTGAGATGAATAACCATATATGATGGAAAATACATTAAATGGTGAATTTTTTTTCATATACACTAATACCCCCCTTCATCAAAGCTGAGGTAGAGGTCATGGAAAGGCATAATTGAAAGATAACTCCCCTAGAAAACTAAGTAATATGTATCAATGGGGCTCAAATACTAAGCTTGATAAGGTACCAATGGAAAAATTAAAAATCTTTCTAGAAAATAGAAAGAGGAGAAGAACGGGTCCCAAAAACTAGGCTTGATGAGGTACCCATGTATAAAAAGGATCTCAAGTAATGGAGGAAAAACCCCTAAGGGAAAAAATCCACTTACAAGAGATAAAAGACACCCCTAAACAACATAAGAAAGATACGTCAAATGAGTCCCAAAAACTAAAGGCCTAATAAGGTACTCACGTATAAACCACAATCTTTCTATAAGAAGAGAAGAGATAAAGAAATGATATCTAGCCTCCCAAGATGAAGAACATGTTAAAGAGCACCATGTATAGAGTGAAGCATAATATCCATGAAGTGAAAAGGTGTAGTTCATATATAAGGAATGGTACTCCATATGTGAGGTGGAAGCACAAACTACTCCATGAAGGGATGGTGAATTTAAAGTAGTGATGAAGAAGGAAGATGAAATGGAATCTTGAAGATAAGAGAAAGACAAGAAGTCCCAAAATAGATATGTGGAAGTAGTATTGGACCTCACCCTAAGACAAGAGAACAAGTAAGGATAATTAGCTTCAGTGAAGGGTTCAAAAAATATTTTTGCAACCAAATTTAAAGTCCAAAACACTATGAAGTCTCCAAGAAGAGTTTTGATGATGTGGTATTACACATGTAGATTGATGAAGGTCCATCCACATTGAACAATGTTTCTGCCCTTAGGAAGAATAGAAATGGTGTACTAAAATTCTTTTGACTCCACAAAGTAAACCGAAGGCATCAATACAAAGAACTCTGAAAATGGTCATGGAAATGTGACAAAGCTTTGGAAAGTAAGTGAACAATATCTAAAGGTAATTCCACGAACGTAGAACTGTCAAAGTATGAGTGAGGAACATCTGTCAAAAGGATGCTTGAGTGAAGTGAAGGCAAGGTAGGTACCCCCACAATAGTATAAATAGGATCCATAAGGATCAGTGATGGTCTCCAAAAAATTGGAAGTGATAAGAGTCCCAATGGGGGAAATCCCAACAAAGGAGGTAAATAATTACTATAAAACATATGTAGAAGGATGTGAAACTCCCTGTAATGCATCATAAGTAGGCACTACGAAGAGACAACTAAGGTCTGAAAGATACTCATCCCAAAAATGTGGCTTGAACAATATAAGAGCAATGTAGGAAATATATGAATCATCGACACATATAGGAGGAGGAGTGGAAAGGGAATCAAACATAGGAAGTGGAATGGAGGAAGATGTAATGAAGTATGAGGCTGGGAATAAGTCTTCCTAATTTCTGATGCGAAGGGGGGAGTGTCAAAATTATCTGAAAGGTGGTTGAGAGAAGGAGAGAATTCCTCATCTATACTCTCATCATTAGAACTAGAAGAATAATCCTCATCATCAGGGATAGAAACATGAAAATCAGTCTCAACATATTTGTTATCACATGAGGAAGGGAAGGAGAGAACTGTATCATTAGGGGAAGTAATAATGATAATTTCAGAAGGGTCTCCAAATAAGGAATGAAGGATGCTCCAAACAATGTGAGGACACTCTGTGTGTGCCACATGATGGTGGAGAGGCCTAGAAATGTACGTCAATAAATGAACATTGACCATGCTACAATTTCCAATCCAGTCTTTAAGCTGATCAGGATCACTGGGTTTAGGTACTTGTCCATACAAAAAGAGATAAATCTCAACATGAATAAGAAAAAATTCCATGCTCAAATACCATAGTGCATAGTTATCCCTACCAAGAATAATAAGTAGATGATGTAATGAAGAAATGGTCCCATGAATCATATGTTTGGGAAAAGTAATCTCCATGGTGTAAATGTAAAAAAGAGAAAATAGTATAGAATGCAAGAAAATGAGGGTGCAAGAATGCACATAAGGTTGCAAGACATTAGACTTAGCTGAGAATGCATTTACATGCAATACGACACCCAATAACAATGATAAACCCCCTTGTTTATGGAACTTTATAAGTAGTGATTACAATATGGTGTGTTCGTGTGACGTGTGACAATTGACCACTCACCTTGCAGTAGTTAAAAAACTGCGCAAGAGTGGAGATCAAAATAATTTTTAATCGAAAGCTATGAAAAATATGTAAAAAAGAACAACAAAGGAATAAAAAGAGAACAAGGGGACAAAATAAATTCTGGTGTGAGAAAAATCCTTTCATGTTGCAGCAGAAACACCCTTATTGTAAGAATGTGGTAGTCGCACTCACTAGTATGTAAGCAATAATAAGGGTTATTACAACACAAAAAATGGGCTCAATATGAGTCCTATGGACCTCTAGGATGTGGAAAAATGCCCCTAGAAGGAAAAAAATGCTAAGAGGGACTGTTGGTTGGATATTTTGTCAAAGACAAAATATGAGATTCAACCACAGTATATAAGACAATGTACCTCCCCAAATAAAGGGGAGATGCCTTGTTTATTACTAACCTAATGCACACCAAATATTAGTTACAATATCTGCACCAATATAACCATTCAGGGTAGGGATGTCAGCCCAGTAGACTTATTCTTGTTAGAAAAGAACGTGTATAAAGAGAGAGGAAGAAGATAGACAAGAGTAGTTTCAGAAGAATAACAAGAGAATATATATGAATGTGCTTTCAATTAAGTAAATTAAGGTAAAAATATAATCACACACAATCAAATAGTAATAAATGGATGTAGATTCGATTAACTAAATATTAAGAAAAAGAACCATTTGGTGCATTGAACAAATGAAAAAGATTCATCCATAACACAAAGTCTGTAAAAGATAACTTTAATATTCTTCAATGATGAAAAATAAAACAATTTTTTTTTCTATCTCTTCAACTTCAAGATCTAATTCATGGAAAAATCTCCAATCCTTTGAAATAAGCATCATTTTACAATATATAGAGAATCACAGAGAGAGAGAGAGAGAGAGAGAGAGGGAAAAGAGAGGAAAAGAGATTGGATTTGATCTTCCCATTAATGAAAATCTATGTCTTTCCATGCAACACGAATTTCAAGCCTCAACCACATTATATCATCCAATAATCTCTGAAAAACATCATGGGTACCCTGGTGACACATTCCTCAATGTCCCTTTGGTTCTATGAGAAGGTAAGATCCCCATAATTCATCAATTTAGGTGGCTGAGCCTTCTGTAACTAGACATTAATGCCCTAAATATATTTTTCCATTTTCTACCAGCAAACACCATAAACTATTGAATCTCATGATTCCAAATTTAAAGGCTTGAGGAGACCTTTCCAATGAGACCAATTTTTCATGATTTGGAGCTGTGGAGAGAATGTTATGGCCATTTGAATATTTGGGCGATGGAATGAACAAGAGAGTGATACATGGAATCATTTGATTGACCTTAGAGATTTTCTATGCCTACGTGTTACTTGCTTTGACTGTGCTATGCATTGGTCTCTGATTGATGGCAGGGTTAAGATTTTCCTACATGTTTGATCCCCTAACCTTTTGACTACCCTTTCCCTCTTCTGGACCCGATGCCTTTTACCAAATTCCACTCATTCCAAGGCTTTATATCCACTAGAGTTTATTGGCCTAAAGTGTGATAGAATGATTCCATGTGTTTGCCTCTAATTCAGATCTACTTTAATGGGAAGGTACTCATGAGGCTTTGACCCTTTATCAGGTATGCTCACTGTGAAGTGTGAGCTAATGAGAAATCTCCACACACCTTCACAGTGTCAGACCATTCTTTCACTTGTACCAACCACTGCAAAGCATGAGCCAATGTGAAAGGTCTATGCAATAATGTAGTGTCATACCTTTGATAGCCCCTTTTGACCACTACAAAACATGAGCCAATGAGAAAGCTCCATGCTCTTCACAATGTCACTGTGTCAGAATTTAATTTCCCAACATCATGTTAGAGTGCAAAAGGTGAGCTAGTAAGAAGACTCCATGTATGCTTCATGTCATATCTCTCTTGCTTCATGTTTTCCTTTCATTGGTTGCTGCTTCACATCGTGACTTCTATTTATATGGACTAAAAACTATTGGATTTAGATAAATGATACCACTTATCCATGCTAGACCACCCAGACCCGAAGATTTATGAAACTTGGATTATTCCGTAGACTTGAGGTCCGCGGAATACATATACCTTAAAGAGTTCTGGAATGCCAACACATGTCCACCTCCAGCTTTAGACTTATTTCTCTTTGATTGTGCTGACTTTGTCTACCCTGCCTCGGACCCGAAAACCTATCCAACACATTTAATTCCATGGACTTGAGGTCCGAGGAATGCTTGGACCATGAGGAGAGCCATAATACTAACACATGACATACTGTTGGATGCTTGACATTGAAATTGATGACCAAATGAACGTCACACAAAATTTTTAATATAACTCACTAATGGATTAGCTGCGCCTCTAATAGGTTTTTAAATGCCAATGGCCAGTGATTTAGAGAGGTGGAATTTGATGGCCGTTTAAACGTCCCAGACCTGTATAAAGTGTTACGTGCATTTTAAGTGAGTTATCCAAATTGATTTGGGAGGGGGGATAGTTTGGGGATAATAGAGACCTTGAAAAATGATTTAGAAAGGAAGTAAGGAATTTTTAAAGAAATCCCTAGATGAAGAAAGGGTCATACACATGTTCTTCATGAAAATTTTGATTGGTTATCCCATTTTATCGATGAACTAAGAAATGAGATAACAGTTGGCTTCGACTGGGGAATTTCTTTGATAATTTGAAGAAAGAGGAAACCCATATCTCTAAAGTCTCAATCCATTGGGCTACAAATTTGAGTATAATCTTGAAGGAAGTGAACTTTTCCTTTGAAATTTTTTCTCCTGAATCCATTATGAAATTAGCATCAAACTAGAACTGCCTGATGACCACTAGCTAGAAATTGATATGTGGAGCTCTAAATAAATTTCAAAAACTACTCCAACTATATGATTTGGCCTTAAAATGAAATGTGCACAACAAAAAAATCCTGCAAAAACTATATACAAACATGTAAAATCATACATTCTTCTAGTAAATCATGTAGAGTGTGCAAAATTACTTCTTTTACTGAAAAAAACCTACATACTCTACTCTAACCAAAGGCAAAGGAAACTTAAAAAAATCCTACAACGGGAAGGGAGAAATAAATTCCTTTTTTAAAAAAATGTGGCCATGTAATTAATTTGGCAATGAAAATGGCCTTAAAAAAGAGTGAAAAACTACTCAGAACTTGGTCCTCCACCCTTCTCTTCAAAGTATCAGTTGGAAAAAAATTAAATACCTATTTTAGTTTCTCTATATTTGGAGTTGAGTGGTATTACAACTGATCTTTGGTGTGTTGTAGCTCATCCACATGCTCTAAAAAAATTACGACTGGTTGCAACTCCTCGAGTGGCTCTAAACTAGCCAAATATCTTATTAGGCAAGGCATGATCCTCATGACTTTCCCATCTCTTTGAAGCTCATCCCCATGAATGGAGAAATCCTATAGAATTTACTTTCCATGAATAAAGTTGCTTGCAAGATGGTTTGATCCTTATTCTGTTTTCACCAACAACTCTACAAAAGACTCTGCGTTCTCCATGAGGAATTCTGATTTTGAAATTGATTCATCATAGCTCTCCTCCTCCTCCTTAATAATGAAATATGAAATATAAAACTCCTTTTCATTCTCCTTATGAAGACTAATTTGGGATACATGATATTCTTTAAAAATTTCCTCCATGGATGATTTGTGGGAATTTTTGGCAGCAACAGGCTCTTTGTATTAGAAGATAGATGGTGAAAATGCATAAGAAGTGAGTTCAATGGCTTATTATTCACTAATGCAATCTTTCAAGTATGATATGAAATCATACTCTTCATAATCAAACTCTATGGGACACTTCCCTTGGATCTCAACTTCCTTGTACTCCTCAATCAGAACCTCTATTGAAGGATTAACCAGGAATGACATCTGACTGGTTTCAAATTTTGAAGCTTAATTCTTTAAAATTTTGGTAAGCTTTTCTCTATTGGGTTCTTCAATTTTCTACCCTCCTTGACTAATTTTCTGATTTGTCTCTTCCCATAATAGGTTTGGAAATGCAAGAGGAAGGGTGGACTCAGTTTTAACATGAGTTTGTAAAGCTTTCACTGAGGATAAATGTGTGATTTATTAATGTTGAGGAGGTTGGGGTTTGGAAAGTAAATGAAGGTGATATGGAAGGGAATGAGATGGATAAGTGGAATCATCAATAGGAGCAACAAAAAACCTAGAAACATGAAACTCAAGTTGAGATGGTGTAGGTTTGGAAGGAGAAATGGGAGGGATGTAAGATGGTAGTGTAAGATTTCCCCATTGATAGGGTTTCCTAATAATAGATTTATGAGCCTCTATTTATTGAATCTACCTTTGAATATCAACATATTCCAGGAAGTTTCCACCATCACTTGCATGAACCTTACAATCATCTTCTTCATATTCCAGGTATGATCACGGGATAGTTTTTAGTGTCAAAAGTTCCCTAAACTTCCCTAAACCATGTTAGTGTAGTAGATCCTTTAGAGATATTTCCGATGACTGTAAGAACGTGAAAAACAGACACTCTGAGTTCAATATATGTCCAGTCAAAGTTTGGTCAACTGGAAGGTCAACATTGGTCAACAGGTCCAAGGTGACGTGTATGTGTGCACAATTGGCCAAGTGGCTCATTCAGAAGTGGAAAAGTGGGAAAAGGTGAAAGAGGACTAAAAAAAGAACCGGTCTTCGTTAGGAAAAAAATTTGTTCGTTGAAACAAGAGGCTCAACTTTTGTTACGAAGGGGAGCCCAACCACCGTGAGGAAGATTATATCATCGCTAACATGGTGGGTCCTCAAACCACCACATGGCTTGCCACCACTTTGCCATATTTCATTATTAAAATATCATATTATTGTGTGGTCACATTTCATATTGCTTTGGTAATTATTCACCATGTATTGCCATATGGTTCCAAGTCATACATTTTGTACCACATTTATTGGGTCAGATTCATATTGATTGGGTCATTTAAACATCCAACTATTACATGGCCAAAAAAAACATCTATAGGTGTGATTGAGGTGATATTTTATCTCCCCAACATCATAGTTATAAGGTAATCCACCCATACAATCCACAAACTGAGCATGTCATGTTATAAAATGAGTTTGCAGAGCTTTATAGAAGATAGGTGCTAGGTCTGTGTCAAGCCAATAAGGAGGCATTTTTGGAAAAGTGCAATTTTGAGGCACTTATGTTCACATCTAGGTCTCGAGTTATATATAAACATTTCTCAAAATTTTGAGATGATCGCGATGGTGTGATCATTTATCTGATTTGGAGTTTTTGTGATAGATTTATTTTCTGTTTAAGTCACACGAAGGCATAGAACCAAAGGGAGACATCGCTGCAAGTGGATCAGGAAGGTGAAGGATAGAGATTGAGCTCCATTAATGTCCTTCAAAGGTCTGAAACACCATTTTTCAGAGTTTTTATTCATTATTTGTTAATGTAAAGGTTATTGTATTTACATATTTAACATTATTAATGGATTGATTCACCACGAACCCAGGGACGTAGATATTCTAAACCTCATAAAAAATTTGGGTGTTGTGTTCTAATTTTGTTTTCAGTTTATGATATTTACAAGTAATTTAAATTCAAAAAATGAATATGGATGCAATTATAATCAGTAATTGATAAAATTGGGAAATCAATTAAATCTGAAACAATGATTTTTGGGGCTTCGATCAAACAGTGAAATTTTGAGTAAATTGCAAACTTAATTTCAATTTTAATCCAGTACCAAATCTAATTTTAATAAATTTTTATAAGTCTAAAATCCATTTAAGTTGATTAAAATTGAATATCCTTTTAAATGATGAAAAGTGTTAGTTTCAAGCACCCGTTTTCAGATCAAGTTTTAGTATCAGAGCAGTTAGATTGCCGGATTAGCTTCTAATTGTGTTTGAAAATTTGGCTTCAGTTTCAGATTTGGTTTCTGATTTGCAGACATTTTTGGACTTACTTTCTATTGTGCAGTTTAGTTGTGTGGAAGGAAAGTTGTGTTTGTAGGAACAGAGAAACCATGGGAAAGCTATCTAAGCAAGAACAACTTGATGAGATGGAAGCCATTAACCACCATCTCTAGGAAGAAAAATATTTCCTAAGAGATAATTTTTATTCCTTGGAAGAGGAAATAGTATGGTTAAAATTTGAGCCACAATCCTCTATAACCAAGAAAGAGGAGTATGCCAACGAGATGCTTGTAGAGAGTAATAAGTTGATGGGCTTTGTTAAAGAGTTTTAGGAAGAATTACGAACCAAGGATGCCCTCTTGGAAAATTTGCAACAAGTGAACACAAGAAGGACATTCCTTCCAAATCAGATGTAGGTACTATGACAGAATGCACTGTAAGTTGTTCACATTTTAATTCTTCCTCTCATTCAGTTCCAAATATTCCTTTGGATTAGTTTGAAAAACACACTATGAGAATTGGGTCTAAACTAATGGTTAAGATGGGATTTAATGGAAAGGGCCTTGGTAAAAATGGAAAAGGTGATGCTAACCCAATACAGGTAGAGGATCAGCCTCAGTTTATAGGTTTGGGTTATTATAGTAGGCATATGGAAATTGGAGAAAATTCCATAGCAACTGAAGGAAGACAAGCTTCCAACAGCCAAGGATCTACGCCTCTAGAATTGTAGGATTCTGCCATCAGGACGAACGATGAAAGGTGTAAGAAAGAAGGTAAATGAGGTAATGAAATTCCACCTCCTCCCTCTTACACAAAAAATAGAACTAAGGAGAAATTTAATCCTAATACTTCTAAAACACTCTTTTAGTTTGAACAATATAGCTTTGGTAGACAAAATTATGGTTTTCCTTACACATTTTGTGAAGGTTCTAATCATTTTGCAACATATTTTTGGAAGAGGAAAAAAATGGTTAAAAAATTACTGCATTTTGTGAATGATAAGGTAGGTGCTAAAGACCAATCTCACTCTAGTAAGGAAAGAAATGGTAAAATTTTTACCTCTCCTAAATAGAGGAATCATTCTCCTAGACAGAGTTCAGGGAATGAAAAAATGGGTAAGACTCCTAAAAGTATGGAAGTTAAATTTTGTTCCCATTGTAAAAGGAATGGTCATGAGATGTGTTGGTATGTTCCTTCAGTGCAACATTGGAAAGTTGTTAAAAAGGGAAATAATGTCAAACCAAAATTTGTTGATCTAACACATGTAAATGCTCATTCTGGTACTGGGGAAGTAAAACCACCTAAAAAGAGAAATCTAAGTAATTGGATGGGTAAAACATTCCTCAACTTTATGTTTGAATTACAGTAACTGGTGATAGTATGCAAAAATTTTCAAAGCTATATTTTAGGGATTTGATCCTATGTTTATATTTAGCTTTGAAATAATTTGGAAGTAGATGTGGAGAATATTTGAGTTATAGGTTCATCATACTCATATTCATCTTCTCACATTTTGGTTGGTTATTGCATTTTTGACAACAGTATGTAGGGATATGGGCATCATTAGAATGTCAATTTTGAAACTTGCAGTTTTATGGTGTTGTCATTTGTACAAATATTATGGATGTTTATAAGACCCATTCGGGCACCTGTTTGATATTGTAATAATATACAAACTTGTTATATCCACATGTGTTATTTGCACTAATCTATAAGACCCTTATTTTAGGAAAATTTAATTTTTGTAACTATTAGATGTGGTTACAATTAGGGTGTAAATTTATTACACTAATAAACTGGTTTGCAAAGGCAATAGGTGATCATTTTGTAGATTATGGCAGTTCACCAATTTGGGTATGCATACAGTTTATAATCTATCCCTTTACAATTAAGTTTATGGATAGAATATTTACATATTCATGTTGATTCAGATTTTGACTATAGCCATTTTGGGTGTTGATGGTTTAATTATTCTAGATAGTGAATATTTGTAGTTGTAATCAACATAATCACAAAGTTTCAGTTGAACACTAGCTTCCGTTATAGATGGGTGTTATTATCTGACTTATTATTTATGATGGCAATACAATGTTTTTGGCAGATTCACGTGGATTCAGTTGTTGACTATAGCTATTTTTGGGTGTTGATAGTCTATTTTATTCTAGATAGTGAATACTTGTAGTTGTTATAGTTTTAGATGGAGCGTGAGAACTAGCCTAATTTTGGGTAGTTTAGATGTCTGGTATACTGATATGTGTTTATGAAATTGTAATTTAAGTAATCAGTCGTATCACAAAGTGACAGTTGAACACTAGATTTCCATATTAGAATGGGTGTTATTATCTGGTCAGTTATTTGTGATGGCATTACAGTGGGGTATGAAAGTTCACAGTTGCATGTAGAGTTGATAGGGTTACAGTGTTTCAGCTGAACATTATCTTAATTAGGTGTTATTATCTGATCGGTTATGTAATTATCTAATCAAATATTTTCATTTTATTAACCTATAATGTTATTTTGGGTTCTTGTATGTGTTTTTGCAAAGTAGGAAGAGATAACATGTTTTGTGGGTTAATACACAACTTTTTGTGGATAAAAATCCTTCTCAGTAGGGAGGAGTGATAAGGGGATATTTAATAGTTTCAAAATTTCCCTAAACTTCCCTAAACCATGTTAGTGCTATATATCCTTTAGAGATATTTCTGATGACTGTAAGAATGTGGAAAGAGGACACTCTGAGTTCAAGATATGTCCAATCAAAGTTTGGTCAATCGGAAGGTCAATGTTTGTCAATAGGTCTAAGGTGACGTGTACGTGTACAAAATTGGCCAAGTGGATCATTCAACAGTGGACAAGTGGAAAAAGGAGAACGATGAAAAAAAAGGAAGTATTGGTTTGTGACCTTTGGTCTTCGTTAGGTGAAAAAGTTGTTCGTTGAAATAAGAGGCTCAACTTTTGTTACGGAGGGGAGACCGACTGCCGTGAGGATGATTATATCATCACCGACGTGGTGGGTCCTCAAACCACCACTTAGATTTCCACCACTTTGCCATATTTCATTATTAAAATATCATATTATTGTGTGGTTGAATTTCATATTGCTTTGGTAATTATTCACCATGTATTTCCATATAGTTTCAAGTCATACGTTTTGTACCACATTTATTGGGTCAGATTCATATTGATTGGGTAATTTAAATATCCAACAGCTCGACCCATGTTATTCGATGAATTATCCAACAAATCACCCAACTGGGTCAAGATTTTACAATGCACACAATTATTCAGCCCATATTGTGGACGATACAAACAAACCCATAACCTTGTAACGTGGGTAAACAAACATCCAACTCGCCACTATTATGTGGCCAAAATAAACATCTATAGGCATGACTGAGGTGGGATTTGATCCCCCAACCTCATAGTTCTAAGGAAATATGCCTAACCAATCTACCAAATCAACATGTCATGTTACAAACTGAGTTCGCAGAGCTTTATAGAAGATACGTGCTAGGTCTGTGTCAAGCCAATAAGGAGATAGTTTTGGAAAAATTTAATTTTGAGGCACTTATGTTCACATCCAGGTCTCGAATTATATATGGAAGTGTCTCAGAATTTTGAGAAAACCACGATGGTGTGTGTTGGTGTGTATTATTTTCCACATCATTAGGTGAGATTGTATGTCCTTGTGTCATTTAGGGGTCATTATGAGATTCTATTACACGTCAGTGTGTCATATGCATCATTGGGAGTTACACTTCTATTCTGGGAATCTAACTCCCCCTCTCTACTCGAGTTATCATGATTGCAGCACTGGGGGTTACTCAACACCTCCTATATGTACACCCCATTTGATCTATGAGATAGAGGAGAGTTTTATGGCTTAACCAAGTTCTACCCGTGTTTCAAATCTTTGCATGCACATTCGGTTGATGCTCGCTCCTCCCAAGATCTCTTCACGTTTCCATTCACATGTCCATTGATGTGCATGTCGTACCTCGTGATCCTCACTTGTGGGTTTTAAACCATATTTCATGGTATTAGAGTGGATCTTGTGGATCCATGTACTCCTTAGCATTTCTGTGCATGTTTTCCAGCTTCCTGCGTGATATCCAGATCTTGTTGCGTGTGTCATAATGGTTATTCCTACTGTGCATTTATTGCATTGATTTTTGGCTTTTTTTGAGTTTTCTGTGTTCATGGGTTTTAGATTTCAGGGGTCTGCATGCATCCTTGAAGGTGGTTTGTAGGTTTGAGGTTTAGATCCGAGTTTAAAAGTGTTGTTTGTGAGTTTTTTGGAGGACTATTAGAGCTATTTCTAGCTCAAATTTGCCTTAACTCTTAACCTGTGCTCATGCACTCTTGTTTGGGCTCGTCTATATATTGATTACCTGTGTATTGTTTTCTCAGTGACTTGGTTGTAGTATTTTCTTCCAAACCTCCTACATTATGCTTGTGTATCATTGTTGGGTTCATATGTGCAATACATTCGCATCAGGCTACTCACTATTCATGGCTTGAGCAACATTGAACATATTTTGTATTATTTGTGAAGTGGATCATGTAGGGTAAGTGGGCATTTTGACTTGCCATTATTTTAGCCTGATCTCTGTCCATTGACCTAGCAGCTCCACTCGCAAGCACCTACACACTCCTGGCTCGACCTCTTTGATTAAATGGCTAACTTAGGCCTCCCACTATTCTCTCCACTGCTTAGTTCGAGTTATCCACTGTAACCTGCGTTGGAAATTTTTTTTGCTGCAATCTGCGCAGTCCTTGTGCTATTCAAACTCCATGGCAACCCCTCCAACATGCTCCCAGGATCTAACAGTGAGTATCTCTGCCAGCTCCACACGTGTTTAGTTGTTTTTTTGGCATTTGGCATTTTTGGCGTTTTTGGCAGTTTGGGGTCTCTGCCAGCTCCACAGTGAGGATCTCTACTCTTGGACATGTCATCTCCATCTGACAACCCACAACCCATTAGATGTAGTGGATTACACTTCCACATGGCCCATTCTTCCTGGCTCAGTCAACAGCCAACCTATTGGCTCAAACAAGACCTTCCAACCAGCTCAAGCACTTGGACTCCAACTCCATGACTTGACCACGTGGGCCCCATTTTCCCTTTTAGTCTTTCCTTTTTAATGTTTTAAGGAAAATAAAACATTTATTCATTTGGCATTGTAATATTTTAAGGTTGTATTTTGCTTGTTTTACTTACCTTCCTACAAGCGTCGAAGACGAAGGGCGAGGTTCGGGGTTGGCAGGAGGCTAATCCCCCCTCGCAAGAAAAACAAACTAAGCCTAAAATTCCATGCCATTTCCAATGAGTAGTAGCATGACACCCTTTGCACCCATTTTAGGAAAGTTTTTAATGCATTTGCAGTGTCTAGTGACATTTTCCATCAGTTGTGGGAATCATTTTAATGCTATAACTTTTGACTCACTGCTCATTTTTGAGCACTTATTTAGTCAAAGTTGCATGATTTCTTACACACTACGTGATAGAATTTTCAGTTTTGTAAATTCACTACTTTATAAAGTGCCGCATTCTGGGGGGTTGGCTAGTACTCTTTGGATTTCACACGTAGACGCATTATCGGCCGAGTCCGACGTCTTGCTTTTGTGCATCTTGTATTTTTCATCATGGAGAGTGATATTTCAAGACTTAAGCATTGTAGGATCAACTTACAGGCTCTGCCACTTCTCACTAGGAGAGGGAACTATTCAGCTTGGCTTGCTTCCATGGAACGTTACTTTTCCCATAAGGGTCTTTTACCCTTCTTGCTTAGGCTAGTTCCTGCACCCACTGATCATCGTCATCTGGAGGACTTCCTTGACACTTGTGACCATGTCTTTGGTCACATGATGATGCATGTCTCTTGATCTCTCTGGTTTCACGTGGCAGACTTAGATCCACCTCACCGTGTTTGGAGCATTCTTCAGTCCCTCTATGGAGACCCTTCACATACTGCAGTCTTTGTTGCTACTGCTGATACAGTCACCTCCTCCATTTCTTCATGTGATGACAGTTCCACTGACACAGGCTCACTTGGTTCTACTTCTGATGATGAGGATTATGCACCCAGTTATGATGTCGAGAGCATTACAAAGGACTTCTCTCCTCTTTCTCTTACTATTCTAGATAATGTTGTCACATCCCATATCTCATCAGATATCAAGTAGTCTCCTTTTTAGCCTCATATAGTCATCACACCCACATCCTTTCCACTTCCAGTGTGCATGGCCCATTCCAATCCTCTACCTTCATTGAATGACTCATACCTATCTGACATCGCTCTTATGTTTGTTGAGCTCCCTCATTGGGAGGAGTATCTTCCTGCCCTTATTCATCTTTTTGTAGAGTCTACTTGTGATGCACTATAGGTCCCTCATCCATATATAGGTGTTTCAGAGGAGTTCATCATCTCTGTTGTTGGGAGTTCCCTTTCAAGGAATCATGTCAGTTCCACATCTCCAGAGACCTTCGTTGATCCACCCTCAGCCATGGATCCCTTTTTTGTTGTGGAGGATGTTTTGTTCCCTTCACATCACTCGGACATCCTTTCTTTGGGTGTTCCTATTTTTAACTCTAATAGTTCTACGCACGTGGCATTACCTTCAGTTCCTTGACACTCACTCACTAGACCTATGTTACACTTCCGTGCACCAGACTCAAATTTCTTCGTGTTGCTGCCTTCAATTTCCTTTGTGGAGTGGGTAGACTTCCAACACGTCATTTCTATCCTTCCTAAGGGTAGGTACATAGTTCTTTGTGGGTGGCTCTTCTTTAGTCCAGAGGCAGAGGATCTTGTGATCGACATTCTTCTAGGAGACTTCCTAGAGTTGCAGAGTTTAGATCCATCCATGGCATCTTTTGTGTTCTTCTCATCTCCCTCTTCTTCTCTCTTCTTCTTCTTTCCGAGAGATTTCCCCCTTGTATATGGGTACCTTTTTAGGGTCCTCTAGTGGTTGGGACCCATCTTTGGCATCTTTCTTCGATTAGAGAGTGTTTTTTTCTCTTGTATGGTGGATGTTTTTCCCACTGGGTTTTAATTCACTGCTTGGGACCCTTTTTTGTGTATGGGTACCTCATCAAGCTTTTATGGTAGGACACATTTCTCTTTTTTGACTTGTCACCTCATCCTAAGTTACGATGAAGGTGGGGTGTTGATGTGAGTCATTTTCCACATCATCAAGTGAGTAATCTCACTTAGGTAAGATTATAGGTTTACGTATCATGTAGAGGTCATCATGGGATTCTCTTATGTGTCAATGCGTTAGTACGCCATATGCAAGTTAGTTTTTTATTTTGAGAATGTAACTCCCCCTCTCTACTTAAGTTGTCATGATTGTAGCACTGGGGGTTACTCAACACCCTCTATATGTATAATCCATTGGATCTATGAGATTAGTGAGAGTTTTTGGATTGTAATGAGGTTATGCCCATTTATTGAATATTTACATGCACATTTGGTTGATACTCACCCTCCTATAGATCTCATCACACTATCGTTCACACGTTTGTGGATGTTCACGTTGTCCCTTTTGATCCTTGTGATTCGGGATTTTGCACCCTCTTTCAATGACAATTTATCCAATTTGGATCTTTTAGGATGGATTTATTTTCTTGTTAAAGTCACATCAGGCAATATAAACCAATAGGAGACACCATTGCAAGTGGATCAGGAAGGTGAAGGATAGAGGTTGACCTTTTCTCCATTAACATCCTAGTGAACCTCTTCCTCAAAACATAGTTTTACCTGTTTTTGTATTCATTATTGATCTTAATTTAAAAGTTATTGTATGATACCAAAAATAACATTATTAATGGATCTTAGTTCACCACAACCTCAGGGAAGTAGGTGATTTGAACCCCGTAAACAATTTTGGTGTTGTGTTCTGATTTTGTTTTTAGTTTTAATATTTTCAAGTAATTTAAATTGAGAAATATGAATATGGATACAACTATAATCAGCAATTGATAAAATTGGGAAATCAATTAAATCTTAAAATTGATTTTTGGGGCTTTGATCAAACAATGAAATTTTGAGTAAATTGTAAACTTAATTTCACAGTTTGAATTCACTCCTAAATCAGATTTTAATCAAGTTTTTGGAAGTCTAAAATCCTTTTTAAGTTGATTAAAATTGAAGACCCTTTGAAATGATTAAAAGGGTTAGTTTCAAACACCAGTTTTCGGATACAATAGTAACCCAAGTAATTTGAGATATGTGCAAATACCAATCATGGGGTTTTATATTATTATCAGAATTAATTCTCAAAACACATATTTTTATATCTTGAGTTAATGATACATTTATATTATTCCGAAATAGATGCGTTAACATTAGGTACCACATATAGATTCAATTGATAATGCTGATATTTTTATGGAGAATCCACGAATGATTGTAGAATTCCTCAAATATCGGATAGCCCTATGAAGGAGAACACCATGCGAATACATGATACAGTTTCCTTGATGTTTGGTTTAATATCCTGGCCATTCTATGGAAAGGATCAGTGGTACCTTTAGAGGTATTCAAATTCTTAGCCTTGGAAGAGTCTCTTATGATCTCACTGACCATGATAAGATCATCTTCGATTTACATAGAAGTTGATGGTGCCGTGGCTAGGTTAACAATGATGGATCTTCTCAGAAAGAAATTTACTTCAGGAAGTTGTGTGTTGATGAAGAAACACTTTTAACTTTCAAGAGTAGGAACTGCATGTGCTAGGATTTTATGGATCAACTTATTAAACTTGATAATGAAATCACGCATAGGATCATGTGACTCTTTCTTCATATGTGTGAGATGTGCTAAAAAGGCATGTAAATATTTTGTGGGTTTGAATCTAGCTCAAACCATAATTTTACTTTATGGCACCAGTAATTAGGTGAAACCATGTATAGATAGGAACATGATAAATTTTTAATCATGCTATCCTGTTTTAGAGTTAATAGAAAGGAATACAACCAAAAGAAACCCAATAAAATTCATGAGCTACTGGCATTTACAGGGATAAAAAATGATATGATGATGTGGTGAAAATGAGTGTAAAAATATCCTCCTCACCAGTAAATTTGGAAATTTTTGGCAACAAAGAGATGTAGGACATGAAAAGTATTACAGATTTGAAGTCATTATTTCATGACAAACATCATCCCCAAGTGTGATACTACTATCCTAATTTATGGACACTTCAATTCAATCCTTGATAAAGACCTAATAATTAAAAATGCTATTTGGCTCTTATCCTAACTACTGATCTAGTTGATAACTGACCTGAAACACTGGAATTCTACTCATAATGTCCCAATTTGTATTGTCATGGATCTATGTTCATAATTTCTGACATAGTGAAACCAAACCAGGATGGGTCAACCCCAGATGCCCCTGGTTCAGTATGAGACTAAGAAAAGTGGGTAACAAAAGGTATATCTAAGATGCTTGGGATATGATGCCATAAAATGTCATAGAATCTTCTAATCTGACTCTCAAACTTGGTGATATTGAATCTACACAATCATTAGAATTATAAAACCATAAATGAAGTAGATTTCCATATAAATACAAACATTATGTACCATAATGAGGTGACCCAAACAATAATCTACTATAATAATATAAGACCCTATGCATCAATCAAAGGCATCTAGGAAGATACATAAGCATACATCTATTTTATGATAAGGCAGTCTTAAGGATGGTACGACTAGATCATCTATTCATAAGGAGAGGAGTTTATTGTTTCACATACTAAACATATTAGAAAATTATACATCTAGTTTTTTATGCGCTAAATTCTCAAAGTGTGAATGAAATAAGAGTAACCTATGGCATAATTTCACACACACACCTAAAAATACATTGGGTCTGAGATGTAGTGCAATGCTTAGTAATTACACTATTGTGGCCATTGAGGATAGTCTTACCCCTTCATACATGTATTTATTTTCTAGGGTTTTGATGCTTTGTCCAGGGGTTTTACAAAGGATTATTTATTACAGGTCTTACAGTGACATCCGATGCAGTTCATTGAAAGATACAAATGGGGACAAGATTAACCCCAATGGTATAGATGAACATAGTGTGAACCTTCAGAGACCGAGAATTATACTACATTTCTATAGAACCCATGTAGTTCCCATGTGTGTGCTCAATCATTCCCTAGGTACCCTTGTGTAAGATCCTTATTAGCAAGTTAGATAGCTTAGATATAGAAATGTTTCTAGAGGCTGTGTTGTCAAAATTTCCTCCTCCTGTTACGTAGTATGCAGAAAATGCAACCCTCCTAAACCTTCATCAAATAAGCTAAGGAATTATTAACCCTCTCTTGTATATATGGGTTTCATATTCTATCGCTTAGTTGTTTGAGTAATTTCTGTATTATATTATTCCATTTATTTACTACTCTTATAGCATCAAAATAGGATAGAATATTTATATTTTAGTTAATCAGATCCATGTGGAAACTCATGCTGTGGTTGAACCAATGCAAGATGCCCAAAAGATAAAACATTCCTAAGGAACCAGAGCTTGTGGTTATTGTTATCCAACCATCCTTATGAAGGTAGTATGTGTAAGAATTTTGGCATCACTCAAGAATAAGTTCTTGGAAAGGTCTATTGTTATTCTAATCCCTGAACTTATTGAATCTTCAATACACCAATAAGGATGGTGTGATTACTTGCTTTGTTCTAGTTCCCTATTTGATCCAAGTAAAAAATTTTGGTTGGATATTTTTTCAGATAGAATGCAATCTGATATTTAACCAGGGTTGTGCCTATACTGTGAAACTCCCTCCTGTAAACTTCTGAAAGGCGAGGTGCCATGTTTATGACTAAAACTTATGCAACTACCCCCTATCATTTACAATAGGGTCAAGAGCACTTAAGAACTCATGTTTGTATCTCGGTGTTGGGATCTCATCAAGTTAGTAGACTTATTATTATTATAAAATAACATGTATAAAGAGATATGAATAAGATAGATGAGAGTGACTTGTACAAAATAAATGGGAAGAGAATAGATTCAGGAATGTATGATTTCATTTTGGTTACATGTAGATGTTGACAATCTCAAAGGATTAGGATAGTAATAATTGATGTGGATTCAATGAACTAGATATTAAAATAGGGGGAGTAATGTTTGCATGATATTGAACTAAGGCACATGAAATAAAATTGGACTGGAAAACAAATGTCATGCAATCACAAAGTTAGTATAATGATATCTTTAATGTTATTCTAGCAAGCAATTAAGAAAATATAGTTTTTCTCTCTATAACTTCAAGGTGAGTTTAAATCATGCAAGACATCACTCAACAATGTTGAAATAAGAATAATTTTTACAATATAAGAATTCAATAAGTATATAGATGTGAACAAAATACAGAGGGAAAATCTCAGAAACAATGGCAGATTGGATTTGATAAATTGACATTAATAAAAATCTTTGTCTTTCCCTGCAACACGGCTTTCAAGCCTCAACCACCATTCATCATTCAATAATAACTACACAAAACTTGTTAGCATGGGAAAGATTAAACCATATATCAAGACATGTCATATATAGCTTCTATGAGTAGGTAAGAGCCCCATACTTCATCAATTTAGGTGGTTGAGCTATTTGTAACTACACATTGTTGTAGTGCAAATGTGCAACAGGGAAATTGACAATTTCTAAGCACGACAACTATACCCTAGTACGCCAAAATTTGTCAAGTTCCCATCATTCCTAAGAACCCCAAGTCTGTCCAATCAGTCCAAATGCCCCCAAAAAATAATGTAATCTCATCCCCCTAGGTGATTTAGGAAATTCAAAACAATCCTCTAGGTGATTTTAGGAGTTCATTGAAAATGTAAATTTCAGGCAGTCATGTGAAGGGCTATTGATGGCCTTCCTAGGACTGGATCAACCCCTAGAGTGGAACATAATGTCCAAATTCAACATGGAGGTGAATTTAAGACCTTATAACATCATGTAAATGATTTTTTAAGGTTTGGGGAAGTTTTGAAAGACTTGGAGCAGTATGAATAAAAAATAGGGTTCACAAGCCTAGGCAGTACACAGGTCTAAAATAACTTTTGGAGCTTCAGAACAATATTACTGGGAGCTCTAGATGGAGTTATAGAGTAAAAAAAACATATCCTATGGAAGATAGGATTATAATCCCTACAAGATGATGAAATCATATTTTCCACAACACCTTGGTGCATAGGGTTTGCAGGCATTTTTTTCTCAGGCATAAGTGGAGTACCAAATGAACAAAAATCAATTTTTTGGATCATATGGAAGAATAAATGACATGTAACCCCCACCATTGGATCCAAAAGTGCCATTTAAAATTAGGATAATATAAATTTTAACCAATAAATTCTATTAGGAGCTCACGTTATCATCATTCCAAGTTACCCTCTTGGAGACAGTTTAGGAGTTAGTCAATTTTCAGGAAGAAACATGTCAGCACCAGGAACTTGGTGGAATTTTATGTCCCTAACGTCCATCAGGTTAGGTATAAAAACCTTGGAAAAATGCACCCAGCCACCATGTGACCTCTAGGACCCTCATGTGAGCTTCATATTTGATAGTTCAATCCCCAAGTGCATTTTAGGAGCTCAAATTCCCTGTCGTCGGATCTAAGTGACACGTGTCATCCTCCAAGCTCACCGTGGGAATTTAATGTTCCTTATTTCCCTAAATTTAGGGTAAATAATACCTTGGAAAAAATCACCTAGACCCCTATGGGGAGTCCTCATTTTCATACCCACGTGAGGCTTTCAGCTCCTAGTGCTTTAAAGCCACTTTTTTCACCTCCATTCCCTGCCGTCCAATCGCTGTCACGTGTCAGCTCCAGGACCACCATAGAATTTTATGTCCCTCATGTTCCTAAGGTTAGGGAAATTAAGACATGAAAAATTCACCTAACTTAAACTCAAAAATTTGAATTTTTTTTCTAACTGTTAGTTGCTTTATTGTTACTTCTAGCTGCTTCACATGTCAGAAGAAAAGTTGCAAAGAACACCCAGTGCTCCACTCCACCATTACCAAAGCTCAAAATAGCTCCATCACAACACATTATCCTTCAATCCATGATGGCACACAAGTCACAAAAATAATAATTCATCAAGATAAGGAGAGGAAATGAAGAACATAGAAGAAGAACAATGGAAATCCCCATTACCATAAAACGAAGATTTGAAGATATCTTGCAAATTGGTGTAGGGATTGAAAAACCGTATATTTATGAGTTCTTCTCTATTGAAGGACATTAAAAAATCATGTTCAAACCTCAAATTTTCAGCAAGGAATTCTCACAGCAAAAAAGATCACTTCCAGCTCCATGAAGAACAAAGTTCAATTTCCTATCAAACCGGTCATCGGATTGGAGTAAAATTTTGCGTGAAGCACCAGAAGTAAAAACTTATCACAATGGAATTTATTTATTCAAAAATGGGAAAAAACTAAACCTAAAAAGTTCAATCTACATTAATGGCCACCATTACAAAGTAATGGAAAAAACCAGTGAGATACCTCTCCGCTTCTCAGGGTTCTAGTGGGTGAAATTGCACGAAAATTGGAGGGAATGATCGTTAAAAAATCTAGTTTCGTGTGAACTAGTTTTTACGCCATGAAGCCCCTAATTTTTAAGGATATGGAGGGTTGTGTTTTTATCACCATTCTTCCCTCTTCGAAGAAATTTTTAAATTCTTGAAGATCTAGCGGGTGAAATCATCCAAAATTTAGAGGGAAGGGTCTCCAAAAAATATAGTTTCTCCCAAGCTAGTTTTTACACGACGAAGTTGCCAGTTTCTTGAGATATGAAGGACTGAATTTTTATTAGTATTATACCCTAGTAGCTCCATTCCCAAAGCTCTTACAAGACATAAATTCTCATTTTTCATTTCTGAGCTTTCTGGAAAGTGAATCATGATGAAAATTAGAGCACGAGTTTGTGAGGAAGAGTCAAATCCAAAAAAGTTGCTCTCGTCGTAAACAGAGGTCGTTTACACCACTTACTAATTATAACATATGTTATATTTCCTCGTATGCTATAAATTATGAGTCCCAATGAATTGCAAGTTTTATCACTCAGGATAATCATAAAAGGGGTAAAATGAAAAGTAAGATAGAAAATGATTTCTTCCTAAAATAGTAGGTCCCCAAATAACAAACTGCTAAAAATAGAAATGTCCTAAAATAACAATATCTCAGTAGTAGAAGAGGTTGGAATATGGTAGAAGGTTTAGAAGGTGAAACTAGAGCAAGATAGGTGATATGTCCCAGGATAGTAGAGCATGGACTCATATTCTAAAAATAGTAGATTTTTATCAAAGGGAAAGTTTGGCACAACAAGACATAGAGAGAGTTTTAAAACTTCATCGCATCAGAGCTTTCCATTAATGAGGATCATCAGAATTCATCAGGGGAAACATATTCTCCTCTCCTTTTTATCTCTTTCCATCTCTTCTTTCTCTCTCCATTCTTATTCTTCATTATGCATCATCATTGTATTTCGTCCTATTCACTTAAGTGACCTATTTTAATTGTAAAAAGTATTTTTTCAAAATTAAAGAGTGTTGGCGAGAAAATTTGTCTTGTGGAAAAATTGGTTGGTTTCAAGCCAACGCTATGGGAATCTAAGTCCCTCTACTTGAACGGTGCAACTTCCGTAGGTGCATGCATAAAAGATGGGTTTAAATGGTGGCCTTTCAACCAAAGATCCAATTAGGGGCACTCCACTGACCCTATGGAAAAGTTAGCAACGTATCGCTAGAGAAGAAAATTTTTATTCGAAAGGGGAAGGGGAGTGGAAATGGAGGTAGGAGAAAACTAATGTTGTGAGTAGAATATCAGATGCCCACACACATTAATTAGAAATTTCATTTACATGCATTTATAGTTAGAAGAAAAAAAATCCACAGGAGAAGCTACAAGACCGAATGAAATTCATTGGTCACAAGATACCAATCAATCCCTCAATCAAAAAGGAAAAAATTCCTTCTTTTATTATTGAAGCTAAAGTAGAATTTGTACAGAGCTTTGAGAATAGAGGAAAATCTAGGGAGAAGGGAAAATAGAAGAAGTATGGCATTTTTTGTCTTTTCCAGGTATAGAGCACTCTGGTCTTTTTGAAATCAATTGCCCCCCTTGGAATGGATTTGAGGAGCCATTATATCTCATGCCAAAATGGTTACAACTTTAAAAATCATTTACGCCTCTTCAAATTTCTCTATTGTGAAGAAAACGCTCATGGCAGGTTAAAAACTAGATCTTGCAATGAGAACGTTACATTTGATTTTCTAGTTTGAATACAGACCATTTGATTCTCTCTTATAACTTTGAAATCGGGCTGTCCATGTGTTAGGAAGAGATTGGAGCGGGTATGGGGGAAAACTCTTTGCATTTTTCAATTTTTTAGAGATTTGGCAATTTGGAACAAATTGGCCCGCACCCCCGCTTTGACTTTTCAACTTAGGCATGTGGCAAGTTTTCATTTGAAATGGGGTCGTGGCCCGATTCTCAACATTTTAACTTTTTTTGGAAAAAAGGATAAAAAATTAAAAGTTCTCTACCATTCCACTCTCCTACTTTGACTTTTCAACAACGGTCTTCACCTTTGACTTTCCACCTATGGGTTTCAACTTTGAATTTTTACTTTTAAAGCCTGATCAGGGTTACGGGTCACTTTTTAACTTTTCACCTTTTTTGCAAAGAGGCTCAAAAACAAAAATTTCTCTGCCGAACCATTTCCAATTAGGTATGTCCATGTACCCATGGATGATGGGGCTAAAATTTGATGGGGAAGAAAACGCCCATCGTTCCCGACTGTGGGAAAAATACACAGGGGAAGAGAACTTCATAATTTTGAGTCTAATTTTTGAATTTCCTTTACGAGCTGAAGGCATAGAGGAAAAAAATGATTTGATGACCCAGGCCATAGAACAAGCAAAAAATTTTGATAAAAAAAAGGAGATTGTAAGTAGGATATTACGTGTACAGACCCAGAGATGGAGAATTTCTCAAAATGAGAAAAACAGAGATTCAAACATCACTAGGGCACGGATTTTTCTATTTATTTGAACTTTCAACTTGGCTTAAATAATTTAAGAGGGAGAGAGCTCAAGGTTTTGAATTTAACTTGGAAAATGAAAAGTGATTTTTGAGAGACAACAGCTGGCTCTAGCTTGGGGACATGTCATGAACTGAGCATGACAAAGACATGATATGAGGATACATAATCTTAATTTTTAAAACTGTATAACATTGACCAGTGCCTTATCCATTAGGCCTTGCAAAGTCATGTATGATTCTGAGAAATAATGGAAGAAGGAGGAAACAAACAAACCAAACCACACAAAAAAAAACCAAAACCACACAACAAAAAATGGAAAAACACACCTACAAAATCAACTATGGTACAAGGCAAGGGAAAACCCATTTTCACTGATGATACCATTTCATTTATTTCCCAATTTGAGGAAATTCCAATGGAGTTCCATCCAAGTGTGAGAGGAGAAAAACATTCTCACCACAAGCTCCATGAATTTTGAATGGGCCCAACCACAATGAATTAAAATTTCCATGGCTTCCCTTTAGTTATCTTCTCTTGTCCCAAAGTAGGACAAAATATCCAACCTTGAATTCACTTTCATTTTACCTCTTGTCAAATATCTTCTTAACTTTTAATTGGTGTTATTTAATTCTATCCACCACTTGGCATCTGATTTCCTCTAGCTTCTCTCGGAAGAGGATCCTCTTGTCAATGGAGTCTTTGTATTGACCATTATCTATTTCTTGCAGCAACTTGAGAGCTAGAATCTCAATTGTGAGGGGAATCTCTACCTTAACTCCATACAACATTTGGAAATGTGACATTCCTATTTTTATTCTTAGGATTGATCCTATCGGCCCATAATGCATCATATAACTTCTTGTGCCAGTTCCTTCGGTTCTCATCTACCAGCTTGCAAACAATGGTCACAATATTCTTGTTGCTTGACTCAGCTTTCCCATTTGATTGTGGGTAGTAGTTAGAAGAGTGAGATAGGGAGATTCCAAATCCATAAAAAACTCTGTGAGCTCCTTAGAAGAGAAATAGGTGGCATTGTCTACAACAATTTTATGCGGTATTCCAAAATGAATAATGATATTCTCCTTGATGAAGTTGTAGACTGTTTCAGAGTTGGCTTGCTTGGTTGGAATGTCTTCCACCCATTTAATGAAGTAACCCATTAAAGTGAGTACATAAGTATGCCCTGCACTATAATGAGGATTCAGAAGACCAATAAAATCTAGCCCCCATTGCTGAAATGGTTCTTCAATCACCGCAAGCCTGAGTGGCAATGCAACTAGTTATGGATTTCCAACAAATTGTTGGCATGATTTGCATTTGGAAACCCAATATTGAGTGTCTGTAAAGATGGAGGGCCAATAATATCTCCTTATGATGATATTATTTGTTGTGACCATTGCTGAGAAATGTCCACCACAAGCTTGATCATGATATTCCTTGAGAAACTTTTATTGATGCTCCTTATCTACACACCTGAGGAAACAACCATCTAGGCCTCTCTTGTAAAGTGCATTATTCCAAATCACAAACTTAGTTTCCTTTAGCTTGAGTTTCCTTCTTTGTTTGTAATCAAGATGAGGAGGGAACTCTCCATAAGTGAGGTAGTAAGCAATGTCAACATACCACTCATCAGTAGTGGCGAAAAAGAGCACCTGTGGACTGTCTCCCAAACAGATTGAGAAAACACCATATTTTTCTCCCTACTGAGCCCTGTGAGCTTCATCTTCAGCAATCAGATGGCATAAATCATTTCCTCTTATTAGATTAGAGGGTCTAATCTCAAATTCATACTCTTGTGTCTTTACAATCCAACTTCCTCTCTTAGCCCCAAGATCTTGTTGAGTCAAAATGGACTTGATTGCACTTCCAGGGACCATCACCACTATATGGGAATTGAGAATGTAGAATATGAAACTTTTAACAACTTTGACCACTCTGTAGGCATGTTTCTCCAGTTGGTTGTACTTTAGCTCATGATTTTTTAAAGGACAGCTCATGAAAGCAATGGGTGCTTCCAAACCTTCATCATTTTTTTGAACAAGGATAGTAGAGAGTGTATGTTCTGATGCATAGAAATAAATGATGAACTCCTTGTTGAAATCTAGAGATACAAGAGTTGGAGCTTTGGTAATGGATTTCTTTATCTCCTTAAATGCTACTTTTCCTTCCTTATTCCACTTGAAACCTGCTTGAGTCTTCATCATGGAAGTTATATGCTTAGTCAGTTTAGAAAACTTAGGCACAAAACGATGAAGGAAGTTTACCTTTCCAAAGAATGAATGAACTCCCTTATTGCTGGTTGGTAAGGATAGTGCTTGGATAGCTCTAATCCTCTCAGGATCAATGTGTGCTCCATATTTTCTCATAATGTGTCCTAACAACTTACCTTTTGTGACTCCAAAAATTCAGTTCTTTGGATTTAGAGAAATGCCATGTTTCCTAGACCTTGCAAGGACTTGCTCCAAATGACATATATGATCTCCCCTATTATTTGAAAAAACCATGAGGTCATCAAGGTAAATGACAATGAAATATTTCAAATATTTGAAGGCTAAGTCCATTGCTCTATGGAAAGTGGCTCCAACATTAATCAAGCCAAAAGGCATTTTGTTGTAGGCAAAAGTGCTCCAAGGTGTTGTGAAGGATATTTTTTTGCAATCCTCTTCTGCCACCTTGATTTGGTTGTACCCTGAGAATCCATCAAGCAAAGAGAGCATTTCAGACCCAGTGAATGCTTGTAAAATATGATCCATGATTTGAAGAGGGTAGTTTTCCTTGAGAGATGCCTAATTCAGATTTCAGAAGTCTACACAAATCCTTATTTCCCCATTCTTCTTCATTCTTCTTTGATAACATTGGAAATCTTTGGATTGTAGGGCCTTTGTTTTTTCCAGAAGGGCTTAGCTCCTTGCTTCAAACGAATGGAGTGATACATTTCCTTTGGCTGAAAATATTTGAGTTCATCATAGGAATAGGCCATGACATCTGAGTACTTTTTTATCAGAGCAACAAAATTTCTCTTCTCTTATGGTGAGCAACATTTACCAATGTTTACCATCCTTGGATTCTCTGAAGTGCCAATTTTTTCTTAATCAAAATCAGATGGACACCGAGAAGGCTGTTTTTCTTTCTCTTAGATGAACCTGCAAAGCTTGTCAAGGAGGTCTTCCAAAGAAACTAGGCCTTTGGGGATTTTGTTTCCTTTCAGTTTGATTACTCCCTCTTCATCAATTCCCTCAATTCATTCCTTCTCTTCTTTAGGGACTGATTCATAGTGTGGATTTTCACTTCCTTAAAATAAAAGATTATTGAAGTTATCCCTTTGTTCTAAGAAGGCTAGGATCTGATTGTCATCATTGAAGACCTTCCAGTGTTTTTCATTGTATGATACGTTGGGTCTGAAGACCATCTCAATGGTCACTTTATCCTTGCCAAAATAAGGATGAGGTGTCACTAAGGAAGCTAACACTGCTAGAGAATCATAATTTTCATTTTGCTAGCTAGGGATAGCTTCAATGGATAATGCATCAAAGGATTCAATGCAGTCCCACACTCTGTTTCTATATTGCCTGAGTCTAGGGTTTTTCACCTGATATTGTTGGTGGACCTGCTTTACCATAACCTCTACATCACCTTTACATCTCAACTTCTTGATTCCCATGTCCTCTGATGTATTCATACCTAAGAGTAATGCTTCATACTTTGATGCATTATTTGAATTTTCAAATTACAGCTTGTAGGCAAAAGGATATACTTCATTGGAGGGAGAGTATAATGCTACACCAACTCTGATGTAGCATAGAATTCTCATATGACACCTAGTCGTGCTAGCACATCACTCAGCACAGGCTGAGCGCTCACCCAAAGCGTGCCAAGGTACCAGGTCCCTCTTTAGGGTTGTTGTAGCAAGATGGTAGCATTTTGGAATGATAAAGACATATATTTAGAAACTAATCCACCATTACAAAGTGATATCGAGATAGATCTATAAAAGCATGCATTTACGTATAAATCATCAAGAAATCAATAGTATGTAATGATAACACATAGAAGACACTTTGGTTTAGAAAATATTCTTCATATTTTAAACATGACAATGAAACATAAGTTGGATACAATAATATTCATGCACGCATGGATCTGTTACAATTATCCAGTCTCATGCACTTCATGAATCTCTAGCCCTTTTACACCACTGTCTATCAACTAGGTGGTTCATATAATATATAGAGGGTGGGGAACTTTCCCTTCACTGCTAACTATGCCAAAAATAGGTCACAAGCTAATAATAGCCACACGCCATTTACAATTATAGCCATACATGTAAGTATGCTATCTATAGATCACTTACAGTTAACTTAGAGTAATGAATCTAATCTTGGATTACTTCCATGTAAGAGTGCTTCGATATGATCCTCGAAATATAGAAAAAGCGTGGCCCGTAAGTCTTGGCATCACTTTGTGTGTTTTGCATGACAGCCTCTGAAAATAGATGATCTACAAGATCAGCTAAGTCCTGAAATTTTGTCTTTGCACATCTGTGCATGATGCCTTCATATTCCTTTGAGCCTTCGATCCCATCTTGTTTTTCCACGCAAACTCTGTGTGTGAGTTATGCTAAGTGTTTTCCCTGACCAACATTACCCCATAATAATCTCATTGCCACCCTGAAAATGGTGATGTCCACAACTGGGTAAAGAATGGTTGAAATACAAAATGCTAAATGAATCTTTACACAAAGAATAGAAAAGAATTTAAAGAATCAAAGAATTATTCAGGCCTCAATCTCCTCCATTTATTTTTTAAGTATCATCTCTAGATACTCCTCCTTTATGTATGATTCTAAGTTCTCCCACTCCATTAATGCCTTTCCTACTTTCTCTAGAACATCCATAATGATAGATTCCAGCTCCTCTTGAGTTAGTTTCCTTTGCTCATTCTAGATTACAAGTATTATGCTTGACATAGATGTATGCATCCCTTCCAGCACATCCATCTTCTGAGCAATGAGCTTTCCAAGTTTATCTAACCTCTCTTTATGTGGTCATGTGCTGCAGATAATGCCTCGCACTTCTATTTTACCATAGTTAGTCGTTTAGCGTGGCCTAGCGTGTCATCCTTCATGGCCTTTTGCACCTCATTGTCTTCTGCTAGTGTCTTTACCATTATTAGCACATATGGAGTTGTGCATATCATCAAGGCATGATCAGCTTTCTTTATCTCCTCTTGGAGTGCTTGTAGTAGGCCCTCATATGTAACAATATTCCTTGCTACTACAGTGTATACTTTTCTTACCTCTTCTGTTGGGCCCTTGGGCTGTTTTGGTATACGCACATTTTCATCCTCCAATACTAATTTTATCATTGTCTTTACGTAGTGCATCACAGAAGGAAATTATTTTGGTACTTGTGATTCCAAATGTGGGCGTACCTTTAGGACATCATATCCAATTTCCTCTGCCATACTGACAAAAGTGTCATATTTCCTTTTACTCAGATCCCTCTCCTGTGCTAAACATGTTATTTCCACATTCTTCTCCTTTATCTCCTTTGTAAGCGCTTTAATTGTAGCAGATTTGTCAATGTTCCTTCTACCTACCTCAGTAAATACTTTTACCAATGCATTGCTTACATGATCATCTGTCATAACAGTTGATTTAATTTTCATGTGCTAGGCTTCTGGTGTCTTTTTCAATCACCTAGATGCACATGATTCATCATAGACATCAAAATATAGTTCATCCATATGTGTATGCATCGACCATGAAAGTTGTTTTCATGTTCACAACATCACTTTGTTCTCGTCTATAAGTTCCCATATGAATAAATGTTTTTGCACGACATTGCTCTGGAACCAAGCATGAACAAAATTCTCTTGGTCCTCTACATAACCCATAGTATGCACCCTTACGTCCTCACTTATCTGACGGGACCTTGGCCCTTTTGGAATGGCGGCATCAAGGTTAGGAATAATCATTGTGCCCTCATCCCTACCTTGTGTAGCTTCTGATTGCTCCCTTTATTCCTCTCCGCTTATTTTTTACTCCTTGTTCCAAGGATCCTCTTTTGCCCTATGACAGATTAGAGATGGAAGTGCTTTCTCCTCAGACTCTCATGTTTCTTCATATAGCTTGAGCTTTCTTCTTTTCTTCTTATCATCAAGTTACTTTACTGGTGAGAGTCGTGGTGACTTCCTTGTTGTCTGCTGGGCTTCCCCTTGTGACCTTGTGCACTTGAACACCTTTCTAAACCATTGGTCACCCTACACTATCTCAGTTTTTTCTTCTCCAAGTGAAGCCATTGCGTGCTCCTCCTCCTATCCGTAAGATGGTTTATTCCTCATGCGCACCAAACCACTGCTATCCTCATGCTCTTCGTCCTCTTCCTTGTCAGCCTGCATGGGCTTAGAAGGCCTAGGCACCGGGATTTTTTCCATAGTGTGCTTCCCCTTTTTTGGCCCTGGGAGCGCGAACTCATTCTCTACATACTTATTATTCTCCATCTTTGGTTTAAGTTGGAGATATATGAGTGCAGCCCCGATATCCCCAATAGAAAGTGCTTCTAGTTTGATATTCAAAATCTCTGAGATCATATTCTCGTTGTAAGCATTCTTCCCCGGATATCCATACTTATTTTGCAAGGTGTGGTATTTACAATCCACCTTGTCTTCATTAAACACTAACCTCCTTGTATCAGTGAATCAATGAACAAAATCCTGGAAATAGCACATTGTGAATGCGTATGGTAGTTTGAACCAGGGGCTCCATGATCCATCCACCATCGGAAAACATACAATGCAAAAATACTAGTAAATAAAAAACTGAGCCTGCTTCCCCAATACCAAGGGCATCTCTTTTGGTATGCGCCACTCCTCTTCAAAATCCATGCAGAGTATGTCATACCACATCTCCACTCTCTCCTTTACCTCATCCGTCATAGACCCCTTACATAGAGACTTGCTATTCATTATTCGTGGGGTATTCGTGGGGTATTCCCATATATTTTCTTTTGGGCCATCCAGTACTCCAATATCCATGAATACTAAAGAAAGTAAGACGAAACCAAAACTTATCTTACTTCCTATGCATGCTTCCTCTACTATTTGTTCTGCAATGAAGCTGGAAATGTTGTAAATAACCCCTTCTGACATGCGCTTTGCCACATGCAGCCACATTGAGTTTACTTGTGACCAACGATCTTGGTCATTCAATTTTGTAACCAGGTGTGCTGCTGCTTTTACTACAGAACAATCGTGTAATTTATCGATGTCCATTCTGCGCGGTCCTTTCTGGTATCCTAGCACTTTGTGTGTTTCTAAAATGGAAACCTTGTCAGTTAGGTCATTTTTTATGTCCTCACCCATCATCTTCAAGCCTTTTACCGTGGTAATTAACATGGGTGTTAGTCTTACCCTTTGTCCTACAAAATAGAAGAAGTCCTCATGGACTCGGCTCATCATCCACCTATATAATGGTGCATATTTCCCAATTATGGGAGCTCATATATTTGGTAAACACCAATCCTTTTCAATAACTTCTCTGTTGTGTCATCATATATCGATATCCCATCACCAGTTCACCTGTCCATTCGGGAGTTAAGTAAATCATTCAACTTATTTTGATTGTCCTTGGTTCAATGGTTACACTCGCTTATTTTTCTCTATCATATGTGGGCATCCCATTCCTAGCCCACAATTACTTCTTTAGGATACAACATCTCTAAAAAATTGCTCTCAGGAGTCATCTCTTCCTCCTCTTCCACTACTACCTTCTTCTTTAATTTTGCTACTATTTCTTCCTTCTTTGGAGCCATTCTTCCCTTTGTGTTGTGTTTCTACACCTTCTTCTGTAATTCTTAAATGGTTTACTTCAAACCCTTACCCGATTCAACTGTGCCCTAAATTGTAATCACAAAATCATGTTTCCTAGCTCTGCTCTATCAATTTTCTTCATTCAAACCCTTCTCCTACAAGGATACAGGCTTCTCCAATCCACAGATCTGCATTTCACGCTTGGTTTCACCCTCTTCGCACCTTGAATTGCTTACTCAACTCTTCACACTTAGCTCTTCATCAACTTCTCGTAGTTGTAAGGGTAGAAATGAATTCCCATCCCATCCTTATATAGAGTTTCAATTTTTTTGATGCATTAATTGCTCCACCTACCAAATATTTCTCATTTATTGCTCAATTTTGTCATTTCCATGCGGTAAATCTTCATGCCACCATTAAAAATTTCTAGCGTTCCTTCCTACCTACTGGTCATAGAATTTTCTTCAGCACATACTCTAGCACTCGAGTACCTCGTCACTGCACCTTCTCTTGGTAGTTATCATGGCTGCCGCTTACCTCGCGTTATATTTTTCCTTCAGTCATCTCCATCCTTGGTTACTTTTGAGAAGAAATCCTTTTTAATTCACCTTTAGTAGCTCACTTCCTCAACATCCGCAACATCATACCTTTAAATATTCACATCATTATACTTGGGAGTCCCCAACAATCCACCCCATACTAAAAGTATGTGCAGTCCTCTGTGCATCAACATGCTTCATGCACGCAAGCACGCTTATTAAACAAAAATAGGAACTAAATTGATAGATCATAGCGAAGATCAAAGAAACACATTAAGGAAATGTAGAAAAGGAAACCTAATCTATCTGACAACACTACCTTATTACAAATGCCAAGAAGATTTATTTATAGTAGGGCTTCAACCTACTCCCATTAAAGTAACTAGGAAGCTGTGTTCCGTTAATTACTTCTAACTAGAAAGCACCTAATTCAAGTATGTGATTTATAATATATGGCCCTAACCAATGCACCTTGAGCTTCCCTGGATGGCATAAAAACTTAGAGTCATATAGAAGTACCATTTGTCCAACCAAAAGTTTCTTATCCCAGATATGCCTATCATGCCATGATTTTTGGCGCACTTTCTCCTATTTTTGACTCCAACGTGCTTTGGCCCGACACTCATCTAGTTGAACCATGTTCTCAATCTGTTCTTCCAAAGCTTGCTCATCAGCTTGACCTCTGATGCACGTAATGCACAATGAAGGTAACATGAATTCTATAAGAAGGACAACTTCCACGCCAAACACCAACTGAAAAGGTGTGGCTTTGTTCAATCTCTTAAATGTTGTTCGGTAGGCCCAAAGAACAATAGGTACTTTTTCATCCCAATATTTTCATCCCACATCACAAATCTTGGTCAATGTGTGGCTCAAAATCTTGTTGAAAGCCTCAGCAGTTCCATTTTCCTAAGGGTGATAGGGTGTAGTCTTGTGGTGGGAAACCAAAAACTTATATAACAGAAGTCAGATTGTCTCATTTAGAAAATGGGTGACCCTATCATTGGTTAAGCTTAAAGGAAAACCATACCTAGTAAGGACATTTTCCCATAAGAACCTTGCTACTATAACTGCTATACAGTCCTTCATAGGAGCTGCTTCTGCCCATCTTGCAAGATAATCTATACAAGTAATGATATAACATGATCCAGTCCTACGCACAGCTGGTGAAATAGGCCCTACAAAGTCTTTCACCCATTTCTCAAAGGGTTATGTACTTGTAATTGGTCGTAAAGGAATCTCATCCCTCTGTCCTGGTCGACCTAGTTGTTGACAATGGTCACATGCCTTACAATACTCCTTACAATCCTTATACAATGTTTCCCACCACAAACCAGCAAGTAGGATCTTTTGTGCTGTAGCATCACCTGCATAGTGGCCACCTGCAATACCACCATGGGCTTCCTCCATTATATCCTTTTGTTCATGCTCTAATACACAATGGCATAACACCTCATCTCTACTTATCTTGTATAAATCATCACTGATTAACATGAATGGTGCTGCACGTATAGCAAGTTACTTTTTCTCTAAGGGCCACATGCCTTTTGGTGCCTGCCCCATCCTTAGGAAGACAACAATGTCCTCTAATTCCATTAGCACACATTTTAACCTATACAACTATGCATCAGGCATGTTCTCTTCTATTTTTTATGCTTCTTCACCTGATTGAACTCTAGACATGTGATCCAGTCCATAGTTACTTTTCCCTGGTTTTACCACAACTGTAAAGTCAAACTCTTGAAATAAGAACATCCATCTACATATCTTCCCTTGTAAGATGGTCTTGTTCACCAAATAATTCAATGCCATATGATCTGTATAAAACTCAAAAGGTGTAGCCAACAGATATTGTCAAAATTTGTGCAAGGCATATATCATGGACAAGGCCTCGCGCTCTGTAGTGGTATAATTATGTTAGGCAGGGGTCAAATTCCTACTAGAAAAATAAATGGGATGATCAACTATACCTTCTCTAGGTTGAGCTAAGAAAACACCAATGGTGGTGCCAGAGGTGTCCACGTGAACATGAAAAGGTTTATCCCATGAAGGAAAGTGCAAGATAGGCATGGTAGTAAGTTTCTTCTTCAATATATCAAACACGTGCTACTGCGATTCCCCCCAATAGAATGTACCTTTCCCCTTGAGCAATTCTTCCAAGGGTGTGGCAAATTTTTCATACCATTTTATAAACTTCCTGTAATACCCAGTATGACCCAAAAATCTTCGCACCTCTCTCTGACTAGAGGGAACTTTCAAGCCTAAAATGAGCGCAACTTTAGTTGGATTGACCAAAAAACCTTCCTTGTAGATGATGTTTCCTAAAAGTATGCCAAAGGGAGTAGCAAAGATGCACTTCTTAATGTTCAATGAGATACTCAACTGTCTACATCTTTCAAACATTAAGCACATATTTTCACAATGATCCTTAATCAGCCCATAAATAGTCCAATCATCAAGATAGACCTGTAAGAAGTTGTGAATAAAATCCTTGAATGCTTGTACTACTATCCTTGAAAATACAACAGGTGCATTCTTCAATCCAAAGGGCATCATAGTATAGGCAAAGCTTCCCCATTCAATAGTGAAGGTGGTATTTTCTTGATCTTTTGGGGAAATCCTAACCTGATGATACCCTGAGAACCCATCTGTAAATGAGTATATCTTGCACCCAGCCACTCCTAATATTTCCTCTGTGAATGGTGTAGGAAAGGGATCTGTAACACATGCTGCATTCAAATATCTATAATAAACACAAATTCAAATCCTACCATCCTTTTTGATATTTATCACCATAGGAATGACCCATTTTGACTCATCCAATGGTCGAATGATCCCATATTTCAACATCTAGTCAATTTCCACCTTTACTTTTTTGTGCAAACTAGGATTCATTCGATAAGGTCTCTTCCTAACAGGGCATGCACCTTACTTGAGCTTTATCTTCATTTCTCCAAGTGATTTATGCATGCCTTTAAGTTCATGGTATCCTCTTGGGAATAAGTCCTCATAGTCTCTAAGTAACTCTATGATCTTTGCCAATTCTGATTCTGACCAGTAATCCCCAATAATCACTTCCTTAGGTTCAACTTCTATGCCTATATTTACCTTTGTTGTCATCATAGGTTCATGATATGCACATGCATCTACATCCACACTGGCTAACACTTCACATGCTCCATGGGAATGATCCACTTCCAAGTGCTCAACTTCCTCATCATCAATTATGTAAACCAACTTCCCCTTTTCTTTTTCCAGAGAAGCGCGCTCAAGTAGTATGATATCATCTACTTCATCCTCAAAACATGCCCCTATCTCTGTCTCACTAAATAATTCCTAAATAAATTCTTCCACTTTCCCACTGTCTCCCATGGTTAAGCGCTTGATAAATATTAAAGCCTTGTTCACTGGTGGTGTAGATGAGAAGAAGTCAAAAGTTTTATCATCCGTATAGTCAAATTTTACCAATTGCCAGTGTCGCGATGTAATTCAACATATACATACCAAGCACGCCCACAACCTTATAGAGTAGAATAAAACCAAAGCACCCAAAGTGAGGGCGGTAATGCTTCCTGTCTTACTGTCCAGAGTCTCTCACACTACTAGATATGATGCTGAGCAAGTTGATCACCATGATAAAGGAAATTTTTTGTTGGTGCATTACATCTTGAAAACTTAGTTGATAAGGTGGTCCCAATCTTTCCCCAATCTAAGTGATTATCCCTGTGGACCACCCACCTACACATTGTTGTCCTACCCAAAGTATATGATAGCATATCTCATCTTTTAAGCTGGTCATCCCAGTTTACCTCCATGGCCTGTAAGAATCTAGCCAAATCTTCAGATCCAGTATATCAGGGTACCGAGTGACCTATACATCGAACAAAGTGAAAACCCTTTTTGCAAGAAACCACGTACTTAACTTCATGCCCCACCAGTTCATTAGTGCCATGAGCCCAATTATCACAAGAAATACTGGTAGTATCACTAATTGACTGAGAATGTTCCTAATGAAGGATTCCTTCCTTAGATGGCTCATTGACCTCTAGGTCCCGAATAGCACGTATATAGATTCTGTTCAAGTCCTCTTCACTCAAAGGTTCCACACATGGTATGGATTTCCCATCTGTCAATGTTATTATGACCCTTTCCTCCTTATTCTCGAAGCTGATATACCCCTTGTTAAACCTAAAATCAGCATTGTTTGCATAACACCAAGGGTGCCCAAGCAAAGTTGGGAATCTATCTTCTTTCACAAGTGCTAACACTTCGAAGCCTCATGTGAACTTGGACCCTTGTATATTGATAGATGCATCCTTACAAACTCCTATGGGAGTAGCTTTTGTTCTATTTGCAATAAAAAATACATTAGATGATGGCTGCAATGGGGGTCTCCCCATTTGTACCCTTTCATCCAATGTAAGTACATTCACTTCTGCACATGTGTCAATCAAAATATTTTTCAACAACCACCAATCCACAACAACATTCAAAGTGATCTCCTTGTCATAGTCAATGCTATCAGGGGGGAGATTCACATGAAGTATTTGTCTTCTTGTCTCAGTTCCCACATGTGGAATATTCCCCTTCAACCAATTTCCTAATAAAGGAATAATATTCTCTTGGTGTAACATTCTACATACCTCTCTGATGTTGTCAATATCAGACATGGTTGTTCCTGTATCCTTATGCTCCAATTTCCGAGACTACTCTTTCAAACCCTGTATTTCACCTTGAAGGCTTCTAAGGACCTCCATAGTTTCCTGATAGACTTCTTTTTGATGAGTTGGATCTAGATACCTAGTATGCATAACCTCCTCCCTAGTGATTGTCGAATTTTGTTGTAAGATATCTCTCACGTGTGCTGCCTTAGCTCGTGTGGTTATCTTAACTATTGTTAACTTGGGCATCCAGTGATTCTCTGCTACACGGTAGATTCTAACCATCCCTGCACCTTTGTTTTCTTACTTGTACTGGTTACTGAGATACTCATACAAGTCCAGACACTCTTCGTAACTATGCCCCTTTCCACAAAAAGAATCATAAATATTCTATGGGCATTCACACCTATAATGGTCAAGTGAGCCACATGTATACCAAGTTCCTTGAGGGAATTCACCTCTTCCCCTACCTCAGCCTCATCCTCCATATCCACCTCGATATCATCATCCTCTTTCACGAACCCCTTCAAATATTTTGTCATTCCTGTCATAGCACATTTGATTATAATCCCTATCCTGATGCTCATTCTTTCCTTTAGAACTATCAGCCACACTCACTTGTTGCACCCCAATATCAATGGCATCATGGATTTGGCCAATCAGTCTATAATCTTCAGTATCATGGGTCACGGAACTACAAATTTTACAAAAAGAGGATACATTCTTCCTGAAAACACATTGTAGTAGGGGCAGTGACTAGCATCATGATTCAAATGGAAAATATCACAGTCTAATAGTAGCGAACGTACAAATTTGCAAGGGCAACTATCCTTGGTGTGGCCTTCCACTTCACAATCTGTACACCAGATTCTTGAGTGTGTTTCATGAGCTGAGTTTGCTGATAATTTCTCTAACTGTTTTTCCATAGCTTCTATCTGAGCCTCCAAGAATGGACTAACTCCAGTGTCAATACTCCCAACTACCTCAGCGCGTAGGGCTGCCTCCAATGCTTCACATGGGTTGGTATAAGTTTTATGCAACAGTCCTCTTCGAAATGGAATAGTCAATCCCCCAAAAAACTGTTGTGCATGCTGAATTGCATGCATGTCATAGGAGAGTTTGGATAGAAGTGTTTTAAAATGGGCATCATACTCACATACACTTTTAGTAGTGCCTTGCTTTATATCCTTAAGTGTGCTTATACTCTTCTACTCAAACTCTAGGATATGGAACTCTTTTAAGAAAGCATCTTTCAATGCTACATAATCAATACAAGTTTCATTGGGATCAAACTTCCTATACTAGCTGTGCGCGCGCACCTGTAACATAGTAGCAAATTGACTTGGCTTGCACTTAGAAGCCATGATACCTTTCACATGCCACAATATTTCACACATATGAATGTGTTTAGCAGTATCCTCAATACCTATGTACTCTGGGAGAAAAAGAGACATATCCATATAAATGTTCTGGGGTTGCTATGGGTCCTGTCCACCCGACCTAGAACCTCCTTGGTTTCCTCTTCCTCCAAAACCACCCAAACCACTAGAACTAGAACTACCCATACCTCCCAATCCTCCTCCAAAATTTGGAATAGGGCCTGTAGATGCACTCCCTTGTGTCCCAACAGTGGTACTATACTGGACCCCTATAGTCTCTGAAGTAGTCCTAGTTCAAGAGGTGAATCCTACACTCGACACGCTCATATTCTGTGTAGATGATGAGCCTGAAAACTTACCCCCAAAGAATAACGAAGCTGTCTATGCTGCCATTCATGTACTTGCTGTCTGACTTATTTCTGGTCTTTCACTTCCTAAATGAAAACTTTGTTTACCTGCTGTACTAGATATTGGAAAACCAAGCACAAGGGCTAGCTCAGTAGGTTGGCTTAGATGTGTGCCCACGGTCCAGGTCATATCTTCTAGCATGATTTCATGTGTGGCCAAAGAGGGTTCTTTGTCATGATTTCCTAGATGGGGGAGTTCCTGATGCTCTAGCCCTTCTTCATCCCCATGAGCCTCAAATCCTTCATGAGCCATCTCTCTCCACAACACCATCCATTCTACAATTTCTTATTTCTTTCATAATTCCATCTCACACGCCTCATCATACTTCAACCACCTCTCTTCCCTCTACCTTTCTACTGCTAGGTCTGTCATCTTTCACCAATCCTGTTCCTATCCCTGCGCATGGAGATTTTTAGCTTTCTATGGGTTTAGCTTCCAAGTTTAATGTTACTATCAGTATTTTGATAACCAGTGGAATACCTTACAAATACATCCCTCTAGGATACCATAGGAACTAGAACTCCTCTACCTCCAAGCATGAATAAGTCAAAATTGAATACTCTAGAATATAGCTGTTTAGAACACCATGAAACCAAGTATCTACCGTGTGAGTCCAAATCAGTTTAGCATCATATAGTGTTTGAAATTCCTCCTGTGTCCAAAAAAGTGTGCGATACCTCCAATTCTGCTTAGACACATATGCAGTCAACCACTCGTATAATTCTATGGGAAAGATAAAAAAGAAGCTTTCATATAAACTATCAAACAAATTCTACTCAACCAAAGTGTGTGCATTAAATCTGGATCTAGTGCTAAACCTTCATGCGTATTCTTCCTCCAGATCATGAATCCACTCTTTAATGCTCGCCAAAGTTAGTCGGTATTTCTTTATTGCGAACCATTCTAAAAACATCTAAAAAAGAGGTCTCGACAATGGAACCAATGATGCAACCTAGAATTCTCAGATAACACCTAATCGCACTGGCACATCACTCAGCACAGGCTGAGTGCTCACCTGAAGCATGCCAAGGTACCAGGTCCCTCTTTAAGGTTGTTGTAGGAGGATGGTAGCATTGTGGAATGATAAAGACATATATTTAGAGACTAATCCACCATTACATAGTGATACCGAACCAGATCTATAAAAGCATGCATTTACATATAAATCATCAAGAAATTAATAATATGTAATGATAACACATAGAAGACACTTTGGTTCAACCAATATTCTTCATATTTTAAACATGACAATGAAACAAAAGCTAGATACAATAATATTCATGCGCGCATGGATCTGTTACAATTATCCAGTCTTGTGCACTTCATGAATCTCTAGCTCTTTTACACCACTGTCTATAAACTAGGTGGCTCATATAATATATAGGGTGGGGAACTTGCCCTTCACTGCTAACTATGCCAAAAATAGGTCACACACTAATAATAGCCACAAGCCATTTACAATTATAGCCATACATGTAAGTATGATATCTATAGATCACTTACAGTTAACTTAGAGTGATGAATCTAATCTTGGATTACTTCCATGCAAGAGTGATTCGATATGATCCTCAAAATCTATACAAAGCATGACACACAAGTCTCGACATTGCTTTGTGTGTTCTACATGCTAGCCTCTGAAAATAGATGATCTACAAGATTAGCTAAGTCCTGGAAGTTTGTCTTTACACCTCTACACGTGACACCTTCCTATTCCTTCATGCCTTCAATCCCATCCTTGTTTTCTGTGCAGACTCTATGTGTGAGTTCTGCTAAGTGTTTTACCTGACCAACAAGCTCCTGAACCTACTTTGGAATGACTGCCATCAAAATCCATTGTATAGATTCAGTATTCTTATTCCTCCATGAGAAGTGGCAAGTTCTCTTCCTTCTGTGATATAAGGAGGTAATTTCCAATCCCAAAATCTTCAAAAAGGACATCATCTCTTGGATCATCATACTTCCTTACTTTGAACTTCATTTTTCTAACTGAAAACAACTTCTTCATTTCTCCTTTCACTGGGATAGTTGCAGATGACCAATCCATTTTTATTTCTCCACCTAGATCTTTGAAAAAAATTCTACTCAACAACATACCAAACGATGCTGGGATGCCTACCACCAAAATGCTCAGGAGTATCTTCTTGTCAGGGTAATTAGCTAGTGCAACCTGAGCATCCTTAATCCTTCCTACCAATGGAACTTGTTTGGATTCCATTGAGTAACATGTGACATTTACCCAGGTCAAATTGAGGCCAAGAACATTTACAAATTTTATTGGCATCACATTATCTAAGGCTCCATAATCTATAATGCATTTGTTCAGTTGGAAACTTTTGATGAGAAATGACAGGTAAAAATGAACAACTCTATTAGCGGTGGAGGCACTGAGGGATAACATGTTTTGAGAAGATTGTGTGGATGGTGTGGGAAGTAAGCCTTTAGAATTAGAGATTGGGGATGTAGATTTACCACCTCAGACTACTTGGATGAATATGTCAAATTGGGTAGGATGTGTTTGTAGGTATTCAATTTCAAAGAGTTGGACTTTGGTTTTGCTAGGATGCTCTACAAATTCAAATGAAGTTATGGTAGATGAGGACTTAAATGGAAGATGCATCATTACTTTTGGCGTTAGGTTCTCCTTTTCAAATGTAGCAATTTGTTTGGAAGGAGATGGGGGTGTAGCCTTTGATTGAAATTTAGATGTTCTTGCAGATTCAACATTTAGAATAGGATTTCTCTTAACTTTTGAGTTGGGAGAAGAATTAGATAACTTGGCACAACAGTGTGATCCTTACCAACTAGTGAATCTTATTTCTCTCTAGCTGATTCTATGAAAGGTGGTAATGGCGATCCCCTACTAATGATCTTGTTTAGTGGAGGATTTAGAGAGCTATCTTATTTGTTCTTCCTACTCTCAGTTATAACTGTTGAGGTTGAAACACCATTCTTGGATTATGCACAAGTGAAAATGGCACATGAAAAACTTGAATCTTCTTCATCACCTTCCTTCTCATCATCAACGTATTTAATCAGGCCATTTTCCATGCCAACCTCTTCGATTTCAAGATAGTTTTCATAGTCATCCATGATTTCTTCTTCAGTTTCCTTAATTTCTGCTCCTTCTTCTGATTCCCTAGTGTCATAGATGGAATTGAATAGTGGTGCTTCAAGAGAAAGCATATGAGGAGATGGAGCAATTCTTGGTCTATCAGGAGGATTTGGTCACCTTGGAGCATTTCTCATTGTGATTTGTGATAGCTGCTTCTTCAAATCAACTAGGTAATTTGCCATTTTTTGGAACATTGGATCAGTGGTGACTGAATTTGAACTCTGACCTTTTTTCTTCCCATTTGGTCCTTTCACTTTGCTAGAAATAATTAGATCATCATCAGTCTCAATTGTAAAGTCTTAAACTTACCTCAATGTTCTTAGTTGGGATCTTCTAAGGAAAAAACCAACTTTTGATGGCAAAGCACTGATGAATAACCTTTTCAAGTTGTTTTCAAGAGGTACCACATCTTTAGGGATCCTTCTTGTCAACATATCATACCTTGCTACAAAATATCTCAGTGATTTGAATTGGACTAGCAGATCCTAAAAATGTTCTATGTCTTGAACCTATGTTCAAATGCACTTCTTATATCTTCCCAGCATGTGATAGATCTTGGGGGCAACATGTAGAACAATTCAACAGCTTTTTCTTGGAGTGACACCACAAATAGCCTAATTGAAACATCTTCATTTTTAACTCCCAACAATCCAAGAGTAGTGATGAATGCTACTACATGTTCTTCGAGGAGCTGAAAACCATCCCCTATGAATTTTGGGAAGTTTTTTTCTCGAGCCTCTTAGTAGCTCATGGAGTAGTTGAGAAAGATCTAGTGGACCGATGTTTCCTCCCCATGGTACATTAGGCATACGGGCTTCACGATCCCATTCACGCTCACAATCTCGATCCCCCATTCTGTGTTTGTTACTATCTTCTAGCCTTGCTAAGGTTGTGGCTTCTACTGCTACTCTTTCATCTACCTCAGCTTGAAGTCTCTCAATTTATTCGAGTTGAGATCTTATTTCTTCGTCAGGTCTTGCTTCTCTTTCTCTAGCTTCTTCTTTGGTCTTCATGTCAGTGAAGTCTACAAGGTTCTCATTTATGTATGAAAATTTACCGTTCAAAGGATTAGAAAAACTCAGGTTCCCAACATGACCGGTTGCTTGAAAAGGAAACTTCTGGATTCCGAGTAGCTCTTGTCTCCTTTGAAGTTCCTTAAAAATGGGACTAGTTTTTCCTCTTTGTCTCTGTTTCCGGGTGCATCTTCTATCCACCAGGTTTAAAATCTATGCTCTTATTTGGGGTGCTATAATTTGTTTCTACCTTTCCACTTCGACAACATGTTCCTCTTCCAGGTATAGAATCATTATGGAAATAAAGTAATGATTGAAACTTCGTCAATTATACCAAATAGCTTCTCTTAGATCAGAAGCAATGTTTTCTTAGATGTGAAAGAGTAAATCAGGTCTCTCAACAGGAGGATTTCCCAGAATAGCCATGATTTACATCCATGTAGTTTGTGTGATTATTCAATCTCCAGAAAATTTTCTTCTAGAATATGTTTTTTGTATTTTATGACCCTGAGCTTATTTTTAGGTGCAGATGCTATAAAATCTACCCCACGGTGGGTGCCAAAAATTGTTGGTAAGAAAATTTGTCTTGTGGAAAAATTGGTGGGTTTCAAGCCAACACTATGGGAATATAATTCCTTCTAGTTTAACGGTGTAACTTCCATAGGTGCATGCATAAAAGATGGGTTTCAACGGTGGCCTTTCGACAAAAGATCCAATCAGGGGCACTCTAATGACCTTGTGGCAAAGCTAGCAATGTCTCACTAGAGAAGAAAATTTGTCTTAGAAAGGGGAAGGGGAGTGGAAACGGAGGTAGGAGAAAACTAATGTTGTGAGTAGAATATTAGATGCCCACACCCATTAATCAGAAATTTCATTTACATGCATTTATAGTTAGAAGAAAAAAAAACCCATAGGAGAAGCTACATGATCAAATGAAATTCATTGGTTACAAGGTACTAATAAATCCCTCAATAAAAAAGGAAAAAATTCCTTCTTTTATTATTGAAGCTAAATAAGAATTCGTACAGAGCTTTGAGAATAGAGGAAAATCTAAGGAGAAGGGAAAATAGAAGAAGTATGGTGTTTTCTATCTTTTCCAGGTACATAGCACTCTGGTCTTTTTAAAATCAATTGCTCCCCTTGGAATGGCTTTGAGGAGTCATTATATCTCATGCAAAAATGGTTACAAATTTACAAATCATTTACGTCTCTTCAAATTCCTCCATTGTGAAGAAAATGCTCATGGCAGGTTAAAAACCAGATCTTGCAATGCAAACATTACATTTGATTTGTCAGTTTGAATAGAGACCATTTGATTTTGTCTTATAACTTTGAAATCAGGCCATCCACGTGGTAGGAAGATATTGGAGTGGGTACGGGGGAAAGCCCTTTGCATTTTGTGATTTTTTAGAGATTTAGAAATTTGGAACAAATTGGTGCGCACCCTTGCTTTGACTTTTCAACTTAGGCACGTGGCACATTTTCATTGGAAATGGAGTCGTGACCTGATTCTCAACATTTTATCCTTTTTTGGAAAAAAGGATTAAAAACTCAAATTTATCTACTATTCTGCTCTCCCACTTTGAATTTTCAATGGCAGGATTCACCTTTGACTTTCTCCCCGCAGGCTTCAACTTTGAATTTTTTTTTTAAAGCCTGATCGGGGCTGTGGGTCACTTTTTAACTTTTCACATTTTTTGCAAAGAAGGTCAATTTTTTTTTTCTCTACTTACCCGCTTCCAATTAGGTATGTCCACATACCCATGGATGATGGGGAAAAAATTTGACCGGGAAGAAAATGCCCATCATTCCTGACTGTGGGAAAAATACACAAAGGAAGAGCTTCATCATTTTGAGTCCAATTTTTGAATTTCCTTCGTGAGCCGGAGGCATGGAGGAAAAAAAATGATTTGACAACCCATGCCATAGAATAATCGAACAATTTTAATTAAAAAATGAGATTTTAAGTTGGATATTACATGCACAAACCCAGAGATGGAGAATTTCTCAAAACGAGCAAAACAAAGATTTAAACAACACTAGGGCACAATCTTTTCTATTTCTTCAAACTTTCAACTTGGCTTAAATAATTTATGAGGGAGAGAGCTCAAAATTTTGAATTTAACTTGGAAAAAGAAAAGTGATTTTTAGGAGACAACAAAGAGAAATACTTAATTCATGGAAAATGAAAGGTCACGAGTGGAATATGGAAACAAAGAGTCATGTGAGGGAAGTGAAAGGTCAATTTAGATGGCTATAAATTGTAATGAGCTCTTCATTCCAAAAGGTTCTTCTAATTCTGAAATTCTTCTAGCTGGTTGTATTCTTGTAAGTTCATGAGAGATATTTTGTTCCCTTGTGAGTGAAAAGAGTTAGCCACTCCTCGCCTATTCTCAATGTCTTCTATTCTCAAACTACGTACAATTTCTTCTTAAGCATCAATACAAGAAGAAGGAGTTTTGATCCTTTTTGGACTAAGGGGTTTATTGATACTTTGTGTTCATTAAATTCTAATTGGTCTTGTTGCTATTTGTAGTATTGTTTATTCCTAACTTTAGTGCATGTGATGAAACTTATAACTAGTGTGTGTAGGAATCTTATTTTCTACCTGTAACATTAGTTCCCCTACCTATTTTCTCACTCCCCTTACCTACTCTTCCAACAAAGTCTTCCCTAGCAAGAGAATGATAGCTTTGCCACAGGGTCAGTGGAGTGCCCCTATTGGAGCCCCAACCGTAAGGCCACCCATAAAAATCCACATTTTCTCGTGCATTATACAATAGCTGCACCAGTTAAGTAGAGTGACTTAGATTCCTAGAGCATTGGAAAAAAATCCGCAAGTTTTTCCACTCGACAAATGTTCTCACCAACACACATTAATTCCCAAATTATATTTTTCCATTTCCTCGCACCAAATGCCATCAATTATTAAATCTCATGATTTCAAACTAAATGGATTAAGGAGATATTTCCAATGAGATCGATTTTGAAAGATTTGGAGCTCTGGAGGGAAAGTTATGGCCATTTGAATATTTGCGTGTTGAGATTAACAAGATAGTGACATGTGGAAAAATTTGATTGACCTCAGACATTACCTCTACCTATGTGTTACTTACTTTGAATGTGCCATTTGTTAGGCTCTAACTAATTGTAGGGTTGAGCTTTTCCTACATGTATCATCCACTAACCTTTTGACTACCCTTTCCCTCTTCTAGACCAATTTTTTTTACCAAATTCCACTCATTATGGGGCTTGAGATATGTTAGAGTCTATCGGCCTGAAGTGTGATGGAATGACACCATGTGTCAACCTATAATTTGGTTCTCCTTCAATGTGTAGGCCCTCGCAAGGTTTTGACTCTTTATCAGGTATGCTTACTACGAAAATTGAGCTAATGAGAAAGATCCATGCACCTTCACAGTGTCACACTGTTATTTCACTCGTACCGGCCATTGCAAAGCATCAACCAATAGGAAATCTCCACATACCAATGTAGTGTCAGAACTTTGATAGACCATTCTGACCACTAGAAAACATGAGCCAATGAGAAAGCTCCACGCTCCTCGCAATGTCACTATGTTAGAATTTACTTTCCCAACATCATGTTAGAGTGTGAAATGGGAGCACGTAAGAAGGATCCATGTATGTTTCATGTCAGATCTCTCTTACTTCGTGTTTACATTTCATTAGTTTCTACTTTGTATTATGAATTCTATATGTGTAGACTAAAAACTATTGGATTCATAGAAATGCTGCCACATATCCCTGCCAGACCACCTATACCAAATATTTATGAAACTTGGATTATTCTATGGATTTGAGGTCCACAGAATGCATATGCCTTAAAGAGTGCCAAAATTTTGACACGTTTCCAGCTCCAACTTCAGCCTTGTTTCTCTTTGACTCTGTTGGCTTTGTCTTCCCCGCTGCTGACCCAAAAGCCTATCCAACACAATTAATTCCATGGACTTGATGTCAATGGAATGCTTGGATAGTGAGGAGTGTCAGAATAATGCTACATGGCTTGATGTTTGATGCATGGCATTGAAATTGATGGCCAAATGAATGTCATACAACCTTTTAAATATAACCCGCTAATGGATTAGTTAAGCCTCATATGGGTTTTTAAATGCTAATGCCCAGGTCTTTGTAGAGGTAGAATTTTATGGCTGTTTGAGCATCCTAGACTTGTATAAAGTGTTGAGTGCATTTGAAGTGAGTTATCCAAATTTATCCAAAAGTGGGGCTAATTTGGGGATAACAGAGACCTCAAAAATTGAATCAGAAAGAAAAGCATTTTTAAAGCAATCCTTGGATGAAGAAAGGGTCATAAATAGGTTCTTCATGAAATTTTTGATTGGTTATCCCATTTTATTGATGAACTAGAAAATGGGATAAAAGGGATGAAACACACTCTATAAAATGGTTAGTAGAAAAAATCATCTAATAATGTTAGAAATCACTTTATGAATTTTTCAATAAGCCAAATTTAAGGGGAAGAAGGTGACAAAAACATGATATAAATAACACTAAATGTTAATTTACGACAATATTAAACTACTTAGTGATTAAAAAAAATTAGATATCTATTTTTTGATTGGTAAATGATTTTTGACTAGAGCTATAAACCATAGGGTTGATGGGGCCCCACCCTACAATAATTTCCTTCACATAATATATTACAATTTAAACCAACACAAACTGTGACCACAAAGCCAACACCGATGATGTAACTTTATTCTACCACCACCATTTTTGGAGCCACCAGCCACTGCAAATGCCAACGATGCAACTACTGCCACTGTTGATAACCTCCAGCTAAAGATACAAGATGTGGCCATTGGTGATGCAACACCTACCACCACCAATATCTGTTATAACCTACTGGTGATGCAACTCCCACCACCACCGGTAAACCACCCTGAAAGGAATATTTCCTATTGGGGTTTAAACCTAGGTGGATATGAAAATAACCATCCATCTTAAATGACCCGCCCAAGCGCCATTGGAAGATGTCTAATTTATTAATAGGATCCTAAAAAGAGATTAAATAAATTAACTTACTTTGAATATAAAATTAGATCCTAAAAATAATTTAAGACCTAACTTAGTTAAACCTTATCTTAATATTAAAACACCTCCTTTTAAAATATAAATAAGATTACATATAAAAAGTACCATACTTTATAAACCAACCCATTTGAATCAAACACCAACCAATATGATTAGTACCCAACTTTAAAAAGTATCCCTACTTTAATTAAGCTCACCACTATTAAAATCACCACCCTTAAAATTAATTCATACCCCACTTTAAAAAAATGACCACATTAATTAAAAGAAACCACTTTTTTAAAAAAAATGAATGGGCTTCGAAAATTAAAAATAGGGATTGAATGGAAAATCCCACATGGAACACAGAGGCGGCTCAAATGATAGGAAGATCAATTTGAAGAGATAAGGCTAGGGCATGAGCCAATAGTTGACTCAGTGATAAATGTGAATGAGTGAGCCATGTGGGATTGGTGTAGTGGACTTGGAAAAAGGATTAGGAGGAGATTTGTTTGAACATGGAGTTCAGGTGAGTATTAAGAACCAAGGCAGGGGCGAGTTCGACATTAGAGCTTGGCGCATGAGATAAGGCAAAGGGAGAATAACCTGACTAGTTGATTGGGGAAACAAAAAAACACCAAACAAGTTGAATGGAAGGGCCAAGGATGGATTGATGCAGGGAAAGAATGATATGGCCAAGGCGCAAAGCAGGAGGGTAGCATAGGTCACAAGAAATTTTTTTACCACTGACATTCCCAATACAAGACAAAAACAACCAAACCAAACAACACAACAACACACAATAGTAATAGAGTGAGGAAACTATGGTAGGGATGGGATGAACCCAAAGTATAATTTCAAGGAAGAAACATGAGCATGCAAAAATTGAATAAGAAAAATGACCCAAGGTAGGAAAGAGTAGAGTGACAAGGCTTAATGCCAAATGCAAAAACTCAATCATGAAAAATGAATAAAAATGCAAAGAAAAACACTTAGACATGCAACTAGATAGGGAGAAAAATTTAAATGCAAATAAAATGAAACTCAAACAAATAACATAGGAACCAAAAAAATAATGGAAAAATGATGCATGTAAAGTGATGCAGCCTAGAATTCTCAGATAACACCTAGTCACAGTAGCACATCACTCAGCATAGGCTAAACACTCACCTGAAGTATGCCAAGGTACCAAGTCCCTCTTTAGGGTTATTGTAGTAGGATGGTAGCATGGTGAAGCGATAAGGACATATAGTTAGAAACTAACTCATCATTACACAGTTATACCGAACCAGATCTATAAAGGCATGAATTTAAGTATAAATAATCAAGAAATAAATAACATGTAATGATAACACATATAACACACTTTTGTTTGGCCAATATTATTCATATATTAAACATGAAAACAATACAGAGGCTAGATACAATAATAGTCATGTGTGCATGGATCAGTTACAATTATCTAGTCTCATGCACTCATGAATCTCTAACCCTTCAACATGGTATATCAACTAGGTGATTCATCTAATATATATAGGGTGGGGAACTTTCCTTCACCACTAACTATGCCAAAAATAGGTCGCACACTAATAATAGCCATGTGCCATTTACAATTATAGCCATACATGCAAGTATTCTATCTATAGATCACTTACAATTAACTAAAGTGATGAATATATTCTTGGATTACTTCCATGCAAGAGTGCTTCGATATGATCCTTGAAATAGAGACAAAGTGTGGCACACAAGTATCGGCATCAGTTTGTGTGTTCTGCACACCAGCCTCTTAAAATAGACTTGATCTACAAAATATGCTAAGTCCCGAAAGTATGACTCTGCACCTCCATGTGCGATGCCTTCCTATTCCTTCGCACCTTCGATCCCATCCTGGTTTTCTGTGCGGACTCTGTGTGTGAGTTCTACTAAGTGTTTTATCTGATCAACATCACCCCACACTAATCTCATTTTTCCCCTGACAATGGTGATGTCCACAACTGAGTAAAGAATAGTTGAAATACAGAATGCTGAATGAATCTTAAACAAAGAATAGAAAATAATTAAAGAATCAACGAATTATTCAGGCTTCAAGCTTCTCCATTTATTTCTGAAGTATCATCTCTAGATAATCATCCTTTATGTCTACTTATAAGTTCTCCCACTCCATTAATGCCTTTTTTTCTTTCTCTGGAACATCCAAAATGATAGATTCCAGCTCATCCTGAGTTAGTTTTCCTTGCTCATTCTGTATTACAAGTATTATACTTGATATAGATGTATGCATCCCTTCCATCACATCCATCTTCCAAGCAATGAGTTTTCCAAGTTAATCTAACCTCTCTTTATGTGGTGCCTATGCTGTGGCCAATTCCTCGCACTTCTGCTTTACCATAGTTAGTCGTTCAACACAGCCTAGTGTGTCATACTTCATGGCCTTTCACACCTCATTGTCTTTTGCCAGTGTTTTTACCCTTATTAGCGCATCTGGAGCTGTGCATATCATTAAGGCATGATTGGATTTCGTCATCTCCTCTCAGAGTGCTTGTAGTAGGCCCTCATATGTAGCAATCTTCCTTGCTATTGCAACCTGTGATTTTTCTACCTCTTCTTTTGGGTCCTTGGGCTGCTCTGGTATATGCGCATTTTCATCCTCCAATACTAATTTTATAATTGTTCTTACGTAGTGCATCGTAGAAGTAAATTATTTTGGTACCTGTGATTCCAAATGTGGGTGTAACTTTAGTATATCATCTCCAATTTCCTCCACCATACTAACAAACATCTCATATTTCATTTTGCTCAGATCCCTCTCCTACACTAAATGCGCTATTTCCACATCCTTTGCTGTTAGCTCCTCTGTCAGCACTTTAATTGTCACAGATTTGTAAATGTTTCTTCTAGATACCTCAGTAGATACTTTCACCAAGGCATTACTTACCTACTCATCTGTCATAACAGTTGGTTTAATTGTCATGTGCTGGACTTCTGGTGCCTTCTTCAACTGTCTAGATGCACATTATTCTTCACAGACATCAAAATCTGGTTCATCCATATACGTATGCATCGACCATGAAAGTTTATTTCATGTTCGTAATGTCACCTTGTTCTCATCCATAAGCACCCATTCGAATAAATATTTTTACGTGATGGTGCTCTAGAACCAAGCATGAAAAATCATCTCCTGGTCCTCTGCATACCCCATTGTTTGTACCCTTACGTCCTCACTTGTCCGATGGGACCTTGGCCCTTTTGGAATGGTGGCATCAAGGTTAGGAATATTAGCTGTATCATCATCCTTGCCTTGTATAGCTTCTGATTGCTCCCTTTCTTCCTCTCCATTCAATTTTTCCTCCTCATCGTTCTAAGGCTCCTCTTCTACCCTATGATGGATTGGATATGGAAGTGATTTCTCCTCAGACTCTTCCACTTCTTCATCTAGCTTGAGATTTCTTCTTCTCTTCTTCTCGTTAGGTTCCTTTACTAGTGAGAGTTGCGGTGAATTCCTTGTTGTCTGTTGGGATTCTTTTTACGACCTTGTGTGATTGAACACCTTTCTAAACCTTTGGCCACCCTGTGCTATTTCAGTATTTTATTCTCCTTGTGAAGCCATCATGTGATGCTCCTCCTATCCGCCATATGGTTACTTCCTCCTATGCACCAAACCACTACTATCCTCATGCTCTTCATCCTCTTCCTCATCATCCTACATGGGTTTAGAAGGCCTAGGTGCCGGGATGTTTTCCATAGTATGCTTCCCCTTTGGTGGTCCTGGGAGTGCAAACTCATTCTCTACATACTTATTGTTTTCCATCTTTGGTTTAAGTTGGAGATATATGAGTGTGGCCCTGATATCCCCAATAACAAGTGTTTTTGGTTTGATACTCAAAATCTCTGAGATAATACTCTCGTAGTAAGCATTTTTCCCCAAATATCCATACTTCTTTCGTAAGGTGTGGTATTCACAATCCACCTTGTCTGCATTAAATACTAACCTCCTTGTATCATTGAACCAATGAACAAAATCTTGAAAATACCGTGCTGTGAATGCATATGATAGTTTTCACCAGGGGTTCCACGATGCATCCACCATTGGAAAATGCACAATACAAAAGTGCTAGTAAATAGAAACTGAGCCTACTTCCCCAATACCGAGGGTAACTCCTTTGGTATGTGCCAATCCTCTTCAAAAGCCACGCGGAGCCTGTCATACCACATCTCCACTCTCTCCTTTACCCCATTTGTCATAGACCCCTTGTATAGATACTTGCTAAATCTTTCAGCTGGAGACTTGTTATTCATGGGGTATTCCCATATATTTTCTTTTGGGCCATCAGGTACTCCAATATCTATGAATACTAAAGAAAGTAAGACAAAACCAAAACTTATCTTACTTCCTGTGCATGCTTCCTCTACTATTTGTTCTGCAATAAAGTCGACAATGTTGTAAATAACCCCTGCTGACATGTGCTTTGCCACATGTAGCCACATTGAGTTTACTTGTGACCAACGATCTTGGTCATTTAATTTCGTAACCAGGTGTGGTGCTGATTTTACTACTGGAAAATTGTGTAATTTTTCTATGTCCATTCTGCACGGTCCTTTCTGGTATCCCAGTGCTTTGTGTGTTTCCAATACGGAAACCTTATCAGTTAGGTCATTTTTGATGTTCTCACCCGTCACCTTTAAACTTGTTACCATGGCAATTAAAATGGGTGTTAGTCTTACCCTTCACCCTGCAAAATAGAATAAGTGCTCACAGACTTGGCTTATCAGCCACCTGTATAATGGTGCATATTTCCCAAAGTATGGGAGCTCATATTATTGGTAAACACCAATCCTTTTCAGTAACTTCTCCCCTGCATCATCATATATCAACATCCCATCACCAGTTCACTTGTCCATTTGGGAGTTAAGTAAATCATCAAAATTATTCTGATTGTCCTTGGTTCGGTGGTTATAATCACTTATTTTTCTCTTTCGTATGTGGGAATCCCATTCCTGGCCCACAATTACTTCTTTAGGGTACTACATATTTGAAAAATTTCTCTCAGGAGTCATCTCTTCCTCCTCTTCCACTACTACCTTCTTCTTTCCTTTTGCTGCTACTACTTCCTTCTTTAGATCCATTCTTCCCTTTGTGTTGTGTTTCTACACCTTCTTCTGTAACTCTTTAATGGTTTACTTCAAACCCTAACCCGATAATTGTGCCCTAAATTGTATTCACAAAATCACGTTCCCTAGCTTTGCTATGTCAATCTGCTTCGTTCAAACCATTCTCATATGGGGATACAAGCTTCTCCAATACACAAATATACCTTTCATGCCTAGTTTCACCCTCTTTGCACCTTGAATCACTTACTCAACTCTTCACACTTAGCTCTTTGTCGAATTCTTGTAGTTGCAAGGGTAGAAATGAATTCACATCCCATCCTTATATAGATTTTTAATTTTTGATGCATTAATTACTCCTCCACCTACCAAATATTTCTCATTTATTGCTCAATTTTTTCATTTCCATGTGGTACATCTTCATGCCATAGCTATAACCTTCTAGTGCACCTTCCTACCTTCTGGTCATAGAATTCTCTTCAGCACGCGCTGTAGCACCTGAGTACCTCATCACTGCACCTTCTCCTGGCAGTTATCATGGTTATCACTTACCCCGTGTTATACTTTTCCTTTATTTATCTCCATCCCTAGTTACTTTTGAGAAGCAATCCTTTGTAAATCACCTTTAGCAGCTTACTTCCTCAACATCTGCAACATTATACCTTCTAATCTTCACAACATTATACATGGGAGTCACATATAAGCCACCCCATACTAAAAGTATGTGTAGTCCTCTATGCATCAACATGCTTTATATTGTAGTTAGCTTCATGTGCATAAGCACACTTATTACAAAAAAACAAGAACTAAATTGACAAAGCATAGTGACGATGAAATAAACACATTAAGGAAATGCAGAAAGGGAAACCTAATCTATCTGGTAACACTGCCTTATTACAAACACCAAGAAGACTTATTTATAGTAGGGATTTAACCTACTTCCATTAAAGTAACCAGACAACTGTGTTTCGTCAATTGCTTCTAATTGGTAAACACTTGACTCAAGTATGTGAGTTATAACATACGGCCCCAACAAACGTACCTTGAGCTTCCCTGGATGGTGCAAAAACTTTGAGTCATATAGAAGTACCATTTGTCTGACCACGAGTTTCTTATCCCTGATATGCCTATCATGCCATGCTTTTTGGTGCACTTTCTCCTATTTTAGACTGCATCGTGTTATGGCCCGAAAATCATCTAGTTAAACCATTTTCTTAATCTATTCTTCCAAATATTTCTCATCATCTAGACCTCTAGCGTGCACAATGCGCAAATAAGGTAACAAAAATTCTATAGGAAGAACATATTCCACGCCAAACACCAACTGAAAAGGTGTGGCTTTGTTCAATCTCTTATATGTTGTTTGGTAGGCCCAAAGAACAACAAACACTTTATCATCCCAATATTTTCATCCCACATCACAAATATTGGTCAATGTGTGGCTCAAAATATTGTTGAAATCCTCAGCAGTTCCATTTGCATGAGGGTGATAAAGTGTAGTTTTGTGGTGGGAAACCATAAACTCATCTAACAAAATTCAGATTGTCTCATTTAAAAAATGGGTGCCCCTATCACTGGTTAAGCTTAAAGGACAGCCATACTTGGTAAGAACATTTTCCCATAAGAACCTTATTACTGTAGCTACTATACAATCTTTCATAGGTTCTACTTCTGCCCATCTCGTAAGATAATCTATATAAGTAATGATATAGCACAATCTAGTCCTACGCGTAGCTGGTGAAATAGGCCCTACAAAGTCTATCACCCATTTCTTAAAGGGTTATGCACTTGTAATTGGTCATAAAGGCATCTCATACCTCTGTCCTGGTCAACCTAGATGCTAACAATGATTACATGCCTTACAATCCTTATACAACGTTTCCCACCACAAACCAGCAATTAGGATCTTTCATGTTGTAGCATCACCTGCATAGTGGCCACCTGCAATATGACCATGGGCTTCCTCCATTATATCCTTTTGTTCATGCTTTAATACACAATGGTGTAACACCTCATCTCTTCCTAACTTGTATAAGTCACCACTGATTAACATGAATGGTGCCGCGCATATAGCAATTTGCTTTTTCTCCAAGGACCTCATGCCTTCTGGTGCCATCCCCATCCTTAGGAAGAAAACAATGTCCTCTAATTCCGTTGGCACACGTTGTAACCTATACAATTGTGCATCAGGCATGGTCTCTTCTACTGTTTGTGCTTCTTCACCTAATTTAACTCTAGACAAGTGATCTGGTCCAGAATTACTTTTCCCTAGTGTTACCACAACTGTAAAGTCAAACTCTTGAAATAAGAGTATCCATCTACATATGCACCCCTGTAAGATGAGATTGTTCACCAAATAATTCAATGCCATATGATCTGTATAAAACACAAAAGGTGTGGCCAATAGATACTATCGAAACTTGTGCAAGGCATATATCATGGACAAATCCTCATGCTCTGTAGTGGTATAATCCTGTTCTACAGGGGTCAACTTCCTACTAGAAAAATAAATGGGATGATAAACTATACCTTCTCTAGGTTGAGCTAAGACAACACCAATGATGGTGCCAGAGGCATCCACGTGAACATGAAAAGGTTTATCCCATGAAGGAAAGGGAAAGATAGGCAAGGTAGTAAGTTTCTTCTTCAGTATCTGAAATGCACACTACTGTGAATACCCCCAATAGAATGTACCTTTCCCCTTGAGTAATTCTTCCAAGGGTGTAGAAAATTTGGCATACCCTTTTATAAACTTCCTGTAATACCCTGTATGTCCCAAAAATCTATGCACCTCACTCTAACTGGCGGGTGATTTCAAGCCTAAAATGACCACAACTTTAGCTGGATCGACCAGCAACCCTTCCTTGCAGATTATGTGTCCTAAAAGTATGCCAAAGGGAGTTACAAAGATGAACTTCTTGATATTCAATGAGATAATCAAATGTCTACATCTTTTAAACATTAAGCGCATATTATCACAATGATCCTTAATTAGCCCATGAATGGTCCAATCATCAAGATAGACTTGCAAGAAGTTGTGAATAAAATCCTTGAATTCTTGCACCACTATCCTTGAGAATACAGTAGGTGCATTCTTTAATCCAAAGGGCATCACAGTATAAGAAAAGCTTCCCCATTCATTAGTGAAGGTGGATTTTTCTTGATCTTCCACGGTAATCCTAACCTGATGATACCCTAAGAACCCATCTGTAAATGAATATATCTTGCACCTAGCCACTCCTTCTAATATTTCATCTGTGAATGGCATAGGGAAAGGATCTGTAACACATGTTGCATTCAAATCTCTATAATCAACACAAATTCAAATCCTACCATCCTAGTTGATACTTATCACCATAGGAATGAGCCATTCTAACTCATCCAATGGTCGAATGATCCCAAATTTCAACATCTTGTTAATTTCCTCCTTTACTTTCTCACGTAAATTGGGATTCATTCGATAAGGTCTCTTCCTAATAGGGCGTGCACCTTCCTTAAGCTTTATCTTCATTTCTCCAAGTGATTTATGCATGCCTTTAAGTTCATGGTATCCTCTTGGGAATAATTCCTCATAGTCTCGAAGTAACTCTATGATCATTTCCACTTATGACTCTGACCAGTAATCCCCAATTATCACTTCCTTATTCAGCTTCTGTGCCAATATTTACCTTTTTTGTCTTTATAGGTTCATGATATGCATGTGTATCTACATCTGCATTGTCTAACACATCACGTGCTCCATGTGAATGATCAACTTCCAAGTGCTCAACTTCCTTATCATCAATTATGTAAACCAACTTCCCCTTGTCTTTTTCCAGAGAAGCGCACTCAAGTAGTATGGTCTCATCTACTTCTTCCTCAAAACACACCCTTACCTCTGTCTCACCAAATAATTCTTGAATAAGTTCTTCCACTTTCCCATTGTTTCCCATGGTTAAGTGCTTGATAAAGCTTAAATCCTTGTTCAATGAAGGTGTAGATGAGAAGAAGTCAAAATTTTGGATCATCCTTGTAGTCAAATTCTACGAATTGCCAGTGTCGTGATGTAATTCATCATATACATACCAAGCACATGCAAAACCTTGTAGAGTAGAATAAAAATGATGCACCCAAAGTGAGGGTGGTAATGCTTCCTGTCCTACTGTCCAGAGTCTCTCACACTGCTGGATATGATGCTAAACAGGTTGATCACTATGATAAGGGAAAATATTTGTAGGTGTATTACTTCTTGAAAACCTGGTTGATAAGGCGGTCCCAATCTCTCCCCATTGCAAGATATTATCCCTGTGAACCACCCACTAGCATGTTACTATCCCACATAAAGTATATGATAACATATCTCATCTTTTAATCTTGTCAGCCCAGTTTACCTCTACGGCCTGCAAGAATCCACCTAGATCTTTGGATCTAGTATATCGGGGTACTGAGTGACCAATACATAAGACAGAGTGAAAACCCTTTTTTTAAGAAACCACATGCTTAACTTCGCACTCCACCAGTTCATAAGTACCATGATCCCAACTATCACAAGCAATACTGGTAGTATCATTGATTGACTAAGAATCTTCCCAATGAAGGATTCCTTCCTTAGATGGCTCATTGACCTCTGGGTCCTGAATAATGTGTATATAAATTCTATTCAAGTCCTCTTCACTAAATGGTTCCACATATGGTATGGATTTCCCATCTGTCAATGGTATTATGACCCTTTCCTCCTTATTCTCAAAGCTGATATACCCCTTGTTAAACCTCAAATCAGCATTATTTGCATAACACCAAGGGCACCCAAGAAAAGATAGGAAGCTATCTACTTCTTCAAGTGCTAACACTTCAAAGTCTCCAGTGAACTTGGCCCCTTGTATAGTGATAAATGCATCCTTAAAAACTCATATGGGAGTAGCATTTGTTCTATTTGTGATGAAAAATACATTAGATGATGGCTGCAATGGAGGTCTCCCCATTTGTACCCATGCATCTAATGTAAGTACATTCACTTCTGCACCTGTTTCAATCAAAATATTTCTCAACAACCAACCATCCACAACAACATTCAAAGTGATCTCCTTTTCGTAGTCAATGCTATCGGGGAGAGAGATTCACATGGAGTATTTGTCTTCCAGTGTTATTTCCCACGCACAGAGTATTCCCCTTAACCAATTTCCCAATAAAGGAATAATATTCTCCTAGCGCAACATTCTACATACCTCTATGATGTCATCAATATCAGATGGGGCCTTTTCTATATCCTTATGCTCCAACTTCTGAGAATGCTCTTTCAAACACTGTATTTCACCTTGAAGGTTTCTAAGGACCTCCATAGTTTCCTGATAGACTTATTTCTGATGAGTTGGATTTGGATACCTAGCATGCAAAACCTCCTCCCTAGTGATTGTCATCTTCTATTGCAATACCTCTTTCACACGTGCCACCTCAGCTTGTGTGGTTATCTTGACTGTTACTGCTTCAAGTTTTGGTGTTAACTTGGGCATCCACTGATTCTCTATCACACGCTGGATTCTAACCATCCCTGTGCCATTTTTTTCTTACTTGTGCTACTTATTGAGATGCTCATAAAAGTCTGGACACTCTTCATAACTATGCCCATTTCCACAAAATTAATAGAAAATATTCTGCAGGCATTCATGCCTATAATGGTCAGGTGAGCTGCATGTATAGCAAGTTCCTCGAGGGAATTCACCTCTTCCCCCACCTTGGCCTCGTCCTCTATATCCACCTTGATATCCTCATCCTCTTCCACGACCTTCTTTAAATCTTCTGTCATTCCTGTCATAGCGCGCTTGATTATAATTCCTATCTTGATGCTCATTATTTCCTTAAGAACTATCAGCCACACTCACCTATCGCACCCCAATATCAATGGCATCATGGATCTGGCCAATCAATCTACAATATTTAGTATCATGGGTTGTGGACCTACAAATTTTACAAAAAGAGGATAAATTCTTCCTGATTGCATGTTTTAGTAAGGGGAAGTGACTGGCATCATGATTCAAATGGCAAATCTCATAGTCTAATAGTAGTGAACATATAGATATGTGAGGGTAAATATCCTTAGTGTGGCCTTCCATTTCATAATTTGTACACCAAATTCCTGAGCACATCTCATGAGCTAAGTTTTTTGATAATTTCTCTAACTATTTCACCATAGCTACTATCTCAGCCTCCAATAATGGACTAACTCCAGTGTCAATACTCCCAACTGCCTCAACATGTAGAGTTGCTTCAAATGCTTCACGAGGGTTGGTATAAGTCTTATGCGACAGTGCTCTTCGAAATGGAGTAATCAATCCCCTGAAAAACCATTATGCATGCTGACTTACATGTATATCATAAGAGAGTTTGGATAGAAGTGTTTTAAAATGGGCATCATACTCACATACACTTTCAGTAGCGCCTTGCTTTATATCATTAAGTGCGCTTATACTCTTATGCTCAAACTCTGGGATATGGAAATCTTTTAAGAAATTATCTTTCGGTGCTGCATAATCAATACAAGTTTGATTGGGATGAAAATTCCTATACCAAATGTGCGTACACCTATAATGTAGTAGAAAATTGACTTTCCTTGCACTCAGAAGTCATGATACCTTTCACATGCCACAATATTTCACACATATGAATATGTTCAGTAGCATTTTCGATACCTCTGTACTCTAGGAGATGAAGAGACATCTCCATATAAATGTTATGGGGTTGTTGTAGGCCTTGACCACCCAACCCATAACCTCCTTGGTTTCCTCTATCTCCAAAACCACCTGAACCACTGGAACTAGAACTGCCCATACCTCCCAATCCTCCTCCTAAAGTTAGAATAGGGCCTGTAGATGAACTCCCATGTGTCTCGAGAGTGGTACTATACTGGACCCCTACAGTGTGTGAAGTAGTCCCAATTCCAGAGGTGAATCCCACATTTGGCACACTCATATTCTATGTAGATGATGAGCCTAAAAATGTACCCCCAAAAACTAATGAAGCTGTTTGTGCTGCCATTGATGTACTTGATGTCTGACTTATTTCTACACTTTCACTTCCTAAATGAAAAATTTGTTTACCTATTGTACTAGATATTAGAAAACCAAGTGCAAGGGCTAGGTCAGTAGGTTGGCTTAGATGTGTGCCCACGACCTAGGTCATATCTGCTAGCGTGCTTCCATGTGAGGCCGAAGAGGGTTCTTTGTCATGCTTTCCTAGATGGGAAATTTCCTGATGCTCTAGCTCTTCTTTATCCTCATAAGCCTCAAATGCTTCACAAGCCATCTCTCTCCACAACGTCATCCATTCTACAACTTCTTGCTTCTTCCATAATTCCCTCTCGTGCACCTCATCATACTTCCACCGCCTCTCTTCCCTCTGCCATGCTGCCGCTAGGTCTGCCATCTTTCACCAATCCTTTTCCTGCCCCCGCATGTGGAGATTTTTAACTTGCCATGGGCTTATCTTCTAAGTTCAATGTTACCATCAGTATCTTGATCACCAGTGGAATACCTTGCAAATAAGTCCCTCTAGGATACCGTAGGAACTGGAACTTAGCTACCTCTGGGCACAAATAAGTTGAAATTGAATACTCAAGAATATAGCTATTTAGAACACCGTGAAACTAGGTATCGACCGCGTGAGTCTAGATCAAGTCAGCATCATATAGTGTTTGAAATTCCTCCTATGTCCAAACAAGTGTGTGATACCTCTAATTCTTATTAGATGCATATGCAGTTAACCACTCGTATAAATCTATGGGAAAGATAACAAAGAAGCTTTCATACAAACTGTCATACAATTTTTTCTCAACCCAAGTACGTGCATTAAATCTAGATCCAGTGCTAAAAATTCATGTGTATTCTTCCTCCAGATCATGAATCCACTCTTTAATGCTCGCAAAAGTTAGCCAGTATGTCTTCATCATGAACCATCCTAAAAATAACTGAAAATAGGTCTCGACAATGGAACCAATAATGCAACCTAGAATTCTCAAATAACACCTTGTCGAACTAGCACATCACTTAGCATAGGATGAGTGCTCACCCAAAGCACGCCAAGGTACTAGGTCCCTCTTTAGGGTTGTTGTAGCAGGATGGTAGCATGGTGAAGTGATAAGGACATATAGTTAAAAAAAATCCGTCATTACATAGTTATACCAAACCAGATCTATAAAGGCATGCATTTAAGTATAAATGATCAAGAAATCAATAACATGCAATGATAACACATATAAGACACTTTGGTTCGACCAATATTATTCATATATTAAAAATGACAACAATATAGAGGCTTGATACAATAATAGCCATGCGCACATGGATCTGTTAAAATTATCCAGTCTCATGCACTCATGAATCTCTAACCTTTCAACACGGTATATCAACTAGGTGATTCATATAATATATATAGGGTGGGGAACTTTCCCTTCACCGTTAACTATGCCAAAAATAGGTCACAGGCTAATAATAGCTATGTGCCGTTTACAATTATAGCCATACATGCAAGTATGTTATCTATAGATCACTTACAGTTAACTAAAGTGATGAATATATTCTTAGATTAATTCCATGCAAGAGTGCTTTGATATGATCCTTGAAATATTGACAAAGCATGGGGCACAAGTATCGGCATCACTTTGTGTGTTCCACACGCTAGCCTTTGAAAATAGTCTTGATCTACAAAACTGGTTAAGTCCCGAAAGTATGACTCTGCACATCCACGTGCGACACCTTCCTATTCCTTCACACCTTCAATCCCATCTTGTTTTTCCACATGGACTCTGTGTGTGAGTTCTGCTAAGTGTTTTATCTTATCAACACAAAGGAAACAACCAACATGACTTGATAGAGCAACATGAATCTCTAAGAGGCTAGTTCACTAGTACGAGTTGTTGAAATTAGCTCACTGAGCTAAACTAGGAAGAGCTTGCTAAGGATCTAGCCATGACAAAAGGAGACATGAAGGAAGTAGGGAAAAGGCATAGGCTAAACATGGATACAACTAAAAAAGAAAAACACCAGGGAAGGAAAAAATAGGTCTAAGGGTAGATTTTTTTAAAAATAATTTCACTTGCATTTAAAAAATTACTGATTAAAAAAACCAAAACAGCAAAAAATGACACCTACCCTAGATTTAGTGTTTCCCCCAAATTTAGCTATAGCTAGCTAGATCTAGTTGGAAAACACTAGTAACCTGCACATGTAAAACTAGAAAATGCAAAAACTCCAAAAATAGATGGTTAAAACTGTAAAAAGATTCTAAAATAATGAAAAATTACATAAGAAAAATGAAAACCAGAAAATGAAGTAATATCAATCATATTCAAACAAGTGCACGTTTACCAAAAAACCAGCTCTGATAACATATCAAATTGTTCTATGAGGATCAATGTAGAAAATTGTGAGCATCGAGCAAGGTTGCACTTCAGTGGAGTCGTGAATGCTTCACGTAGTAAGCAAGATATCAACTCACAAAATGAGAAACAAGTAGAGAAAGACAAAAATGTTTCTAGCATGCTCATAGATCAAACAAGAGAGGCACATATAGGAGTGTTGTGTAACTCCTGTGTATGAATTGTGTAAAAAACCCTAACTAAACCTATTGACATATACCACTATAACCTACTCTCACTAAGTGAGATGACTAACCATCTATAGTGGACAAAACATCAAATGACGATGAACAAGTCATATACACCAACATGTTATGTCACACTTGTACGTATAAAAGAAACACTAGCTACCTGTACAACATTCAAGGACACATTCTATGAATAAAAATATGCATATGCTTGAGTCAATTTAACCTTAGAGGTCACCCCAATGTGATTGTCATTAAACACTACACTACATTTCAAACTCAATGTAGTTCTAGTGTGTGTGTGTGATTAAAATAGTGTCCCTTAATCTAGGATTCCCTAGTGCAAGTCACAGAGAGAATAATGGGATATAACTACTTTGTCCCAATGAAAATGTGTGGTATGGAATTTAGAATAAACCCTCCTATGTAGTGAAGTATACAGTCCCAAAATTTAGTCCTTGGTGTAGTACATAGAAAATATTAGCTCCTTGTAATAGTATGTGCCTCTTGAATGCTTAACCCCTTAATGAGATTAAGTAAACCAAGTATATATATGATTCCTTTGCTTAACATCTATCGTTAACAAGTGAAAATACAAATAAGAGTCATAAATAAAGATAAGAAAGAACTAACATCTAAAAAATCAACAAAAGAGAGGAAGTGGTAAAAAGTACTTAAATGGGACAATAGTGCCTAGGTACTCCTATCCCTAATGGGTGGTCCTGTATAAGATACTAAAAAATGTAAACAATGAAATCAGAGTTGATAAAGATGTCAGATAATATGTAAAATTTTAATGTATAAGTCATAAACAATAAACAATAAATATGAAAAAGATAAGAGCAATGACTGTAGACACAAAATCATGCACATACTACTACTTTACTATGTTGTCAAGTATGTTGTTATATTCATGGATCTTAAGTAAGAAAAGTATTCATTGGTGACATAATCCTTTTTCCATTCAGTTACCTTGATTTTTTCTATTATCTTACCTCTGTATTTTCTATACCCAATTCTAGTCAAGTCATATGGATCCTTGTTTGTCTATATTTTCACATCTATTGTCAGTTATCCAAGGACACTAGTGCCTAGGAGCTCCTGTCTATTCTAGGGGCTCCTGTCCTCTTTGTTAACTTATTTTGACATTTGTGGTAAGCCTTTCTATCTTTCTTATCCCTATTTCAAGCTCATATTTGGCCTTTGGGTCACTAGTGTCGAAATTCAAACAAGAGATCCATATATACACAAAACATACACTCTATTATTCTGGATGGAAATTCTAAGGGGAAATATCTTCTACATACTATCACTATCATCAAAAGGGACTGAATTTTTGGGCTATATACACTGCATAGGAAGGAGAAGTTCTCAATTATATATCACACATTTGCATATGATCTATCCATAGCCTGCTATCTTAACGTAATTAGTGTGAGGGAAACCTAATGACACTATTTCACACACAAGCACAAATAAGTACATAGATTCTAGATTTTAGTGCAATGATAGGTCATAAGTTCACTCATCGAGTGACCAATGGGGTTATTCTGACTTTTCATATTGCATTTTTATTGTAATTTGATGTGTTTTTGAGCTTGTGAAAGTAGCTAGGGTTTATGCTGTAGGTTACAGGTACCCTCAACAATCAAAGAGTGAATATAAGGTTACTAATAGGAAGTGGTAGTGAAACCCTGATGACATGAAAGAAATAATATTCCAAGCTTCAACAAAGTCATCGACACCTAGGAATAATCACCAGTGCCCAAGATCCCTTGTCCAACACCATGTGCCCATGTCTGACATTATTCTCAGGTTCCTAATTTTATAGAGAGAATTTGTGACACTATTTGTAGCTTATCCATCACTTTACGCTACTAAGATCAATTCTAGATTGCACAAGAATCAAATAAGTACTTTATCTCTCCTATTTACGTATAATTTTTCATTGTTTGAGTGCTTAGCATTTGTATATTTATTATATTTTTTCATATTAGTTACTCTGTAATTAAATTTAATTCAAATTTTATTAAATCATTTGGTGAACCAAATCTTATTCAAACTTCTTTCCCTAGGATCCAAAAAAATCTCATGGATAAAAATAGGTCCTCATCTCCCAATCATAATATGGGAAATACATTCTTTTAACCCTTTTTTGATGATATTACTACATAATCTAAATTTCATGACCTCTATCACAATCCTAAATGAGATTCTTTCATTTTTCAAAAAATTCTTGCTTTCTAAGACACGCTTCATATTGGCCACAACACCCCTAACATTTCCATAATCTCCCTTGACAAAAAAGTTACTTCATGTTCTCCTTCATATTCTATAGTCACCCATGTTGCTGTACCTTCTTCTACTCCTATTATAGCACATGATAATATTACTGTAGATTCTTTTCTTAATCATGTGATTTATTTTAAAAAAATGGATAGTCATAAAGCTATTTTTGATGTTGAAAATGTAAATGTGCACAATTTCATTTCTCTTATTATTTAATATGAATGTAAAGTTGTATCTCCTACTCTTCCTACTTCTTATAGTGCTTCTCATAAATACAATGATAAATATAATAATATTACTCCTACCATTTCTTTCTATGATGATGATAGTCTTGATGAGATACTTTCTTGTGAAAATATGAATAATAGTGATGTAGGTTATAATTTTTATCATGAACATGTTAGTGACAATGTTAATTATCTTAATGCTAGTGAATGTGAATTCACTACTCCTCCTACTTCTGAAATTATTTCTCATGACGATTCTACTCCTACCACTAGTAAACATTTCATTCTATCTCCTGAGTCTACATATAGTATTCCCATATTTCCTCCAAGCTCTTCTCCTCCTCTTCCACCTTCTTCTCTTCCTTCCACACCTAATCCTCCTTGCATTCCCATGATCACTCATAATGGAAATATCCAACCTCTCATTATACCTCTCACTTCACCAACCAATCCTTCAAATGATATTCTATCACTCATGCATGTTATTGGAACCTTACAATCTCAATTTCATACACTCACACTTAAAAGTAAATCCTATTATGCTTCCATTGGTAATAATTCTCTACATGGAAATCCTATTCCTAAAAATATTCACAATTATGCTTTCCCAAAGGACTTCATCATGCCTAATTTCTCATGTTTCAATGACATTGGCAATCCTTATCTACATCTCAAGCATTATAATTCAGCCATGCCTACATATTCTAATGATCACTTGTTACTTACAAATTTTCATCATATCCTTGTTGATCATGCACTTCAATGGTACACTCATTTTCCTTATGGATCCATTAGTACTTATTATGATATGAAGGATGTTTTCCTTAGGAAATTTATTTCTAATAATGGTCCTAAAGTCACATATGAACGGTTGCTTTCTTTGCATCAAGGAAAGAAATAACCAATTGTAGATTACATTTTATGCTTCAATTCTTGTATGCATCAATTATTATTTCAGCCTATAGATTTAGAAAATCAATTTATCTTTTGTCTTTGCTTAATTCCTGCATTGAAAGAAAAATTATTATATGATACATGCAAATATTTTACTCTCTTATGCTATAAAGCCATTGATTTAGAAAAATATTTAATTGTTGCATATATTATACCACCCCCTTATACTTATTATACTAATACTTCTCCTCTTCCATCCATTAAGATCCCTCCATGGCCTCCACTCCACCTCTACACAAGAATTTTCCTTCCCCTCCACCATATCGGAATCCACCTAAGTCTTATTCATCTCCCACTTGTGAATAATTACAATTCTAACATAATGAAAAGCCACATGATCTTCTGTGAACCTTACTTGATAAGGGGCTCATATTTCTACCTTCTACTCAGTATCATCCACCTCACAACTTAAAATGCCAACATGACCATCCTTTCAGTAATTTCCACCACATCAAGGTCATTGTGGTAGTGAATTTTATGCTCCCCATGATCACTTACAACAATTAGAATACAAATGTGTCATCGATTATTGCTCTCTCTCTCTCTCTCATGAGTTATCTCTTTCTCATATTCCACATAAGCGTGCTTCCACCATTGTTCACTTGTCTCCTTCACTTCCATCTAAATTTCACATCCACCAACCTCCTAAGATAATTATCCATCCGTGCCTCCATATAATCTACCTATAGTTACATCTTCTCATTATTCACCAATTTCTATAATACCTCATTGGCTTCCTAAGCCCCTTGCTTTTGCACTTCCTCCCGCCAAACCTTCTAGTGTTGGTTCCATTCCATATAGCCTCCAATTTTGCACTTATTCTCACACCCTTGCCACTTCACATGCTCCATCTATGCCTTGTAGGCCTCTTAATATATGGTATATGACTTCCAATTTATATTTCATTACCCTATGACACACTCTCGTGATATGGTTCACACTTAAATGTAAGGGGAATACTACGTCAATGAGCCTCTCCTTTCATAAATCATGCACTTTGCTTCATGTCATATCTTTTCTAGCATATCTTTGCATATGAAAAACCCATTTACCAATGACACACTCTTGTTCTATGGTTCATTCTTTATTGTTGAGGGGGAATCTATAAAAGAACCTCATTCTAACATTGGGGGAAATTGATCATCTTACCCCCTCTTCATCATAATCACATGTGATTACAACCATTGTTTTAAATTCCTTCATCATACACATACCAACACATTTTTATTCTAGTATCTTATATTACGCTTTCACATTATCTATTATATTACACCACGTAAATCTATTTCTATTCATCAAATACCATGCTCCTCATTCTCATTGAAATACAAATCCTATTCTAATAATTACTTATCTATCATTTCAACATAACCATTTCAAAACTACACATATAATCTATCACATTACAAAATTCCTACCATGTACACAACATAATAATTCAATAGTATATAATGCACATAAATACTCAATGCCATAGTGGTATCCATATATATATATATATCATCAAAAATCATAAGTTTCAAAATATAATCACTGGGGGACAAGCCCCCATGTCTCATTGAAACATATACACTACATCAAACATCATCATCATCATCGCTATCACTATATATAATCATGGGAGCTATAGGACTAGAATTTTTTTCCCTCATTATATGTTGTTGATCTCGACCCCTATACATCTCTAATTTCCTCTGTAATATAGTAATCTCATATGTCTGCTATGCAAATTGAACCTGTAGCTAAAAATATTTAGAAAACATATCCTGAGTTAGGAATCCTCTTCCTATGGCCTATTTTTCTCACTTCATGTCTACAGGAGCCTCATCACGTTCACTCAATAACATGGTACATGTGGCTTCTGCTATAGACATTGGCTAAAAAAATATTCATGCTTACCCGTAATAGAATCAAATCTCTCTAGCATACCACATCCCACAAGAACATCTAGAGGCACATTCCACGCCAATGTGAATATCGATGAATATACAATCAATGACCAATAAACATCACTTATAATTAAAAAAACCACCATTAGTTACTACACACCTTTGTAATATAAAATAACTAAACAAAAAATCACAAATAATAATAAACAATACTTATGTTTGGATGGTGTCGTTGCTACACCATATACATCGGGGGAAGGTGCCTGGCCCTATACTCTTCCAACTATTCACCCACCAACCGCATCTAACACTATTAGAAATAACAAAACCCATCAATGTGTCACCCACCACTCACTAGAGGCATAGGTTCACCCCACATCACCAACATGTATAGGATCTATAGCCACATAAAACTCTTCTAGACCAAGATGCAATAGTTATGCTCCAATTAGACCTGACCTTTCCCCTACTCATCTCTCTGCTCTTCTAAATCTCATCCATATATATGGATTTAGAGGCAGATCTTGGTCCATTCCAAACTTTCTTGGTACTTTATCACCCTAAAACAACTTTTTTACCACTAGGAAGTGATCCTTTAACTACATGGTGCACCAAATTCACCACAACTCCACAAAATCCTTCAGTCATCGACCATAAAATCTATATAGTATCCATATAATGGCCCTAGGTCCCATCTAATCTAACATCAACCTCTAGGTGGTCATATCCATCCTTCTTCTATAGGTACCCACTTATCTCACTGCAAATATCTCGGGTCTACCCAATCAACTCGTGGCCCACTAAGTGGCCTCAATATCGCTATATGTTCATATGCCCACATGTGCAACAAAGTTGTGGCTCCTAGTCCACCTCCATGATCCTCTCGAGTGAATATATACAAATCTCTATACAAATGATCCAATACACACCGCACCCATGCATATTTAGTCCCATACTCCTCTATCCAGTGAAAAATATCATGCATCTTGTAGAATATACCAAATCCACCACCCTCCACTGCCACTTACGATGCTATAATCATTAGAATAAAATTACCGTGGAAGACTAGATCTTAATGTCACATCTAAACTAATATGAGTCTCTTCTTTTACTTGTGTTCTTGTTAAATATTGCCTTACGTCATATGCATCTGGGCATCCACTATAGTCATCACCGATACTCTCTCTCCTACTATAGGTAACCATAATATTTGATATACATCCTCCAGAGTCACCGTCATCTCACCAGTAGGCAACATGAATGTACATGTATCTGTGCAACATATATCACACAAAGCAATAAACATAGGAATATTATGGGGTACCTTTACGCACCCAATTTTGCATGTGCTACATTTTTGAAAATGATTAAAAAAAGGTCCTCAATGATGATTCATACATTTTCAGAAGGTGTTCTAGCTCCTAAACCTATTTTTAGCTTATATTTGTAGCATATATTGTCTTACTTAGCATATGCATGCTTTGTCCCAGCTTTTCGCTTCATTTTTCTTTGTTTTTGGCCTTTAGTGTCAAAACCGTTGCCCTTCGTGGGTGGCAGTTTTATAACCACCGCCCAAGAAGGTAACCACCACTCTACATAGGGTGACAGTCGTATGTGAATTTTCTAGAATGTTCACTTGTTATTTGTATGCGTGTAACTCAACTCTAGTTCAGTTTTTAGACATGTTTTATCAGTCAAATTTCCTAAATTTAAGCTTTATTTGTTCATTTTTTATTCCTCTTTCACTTGTGATTGTTTATTGCAGAGTTAATTTCCTTTTCATGTGATGATTTGGAATCTCATTTCTGCCAAGTGTACTTGTGTACTCTACAGCTAAGTTTCTATAAATTAATCACATGTTTTCAAGAAAATGGTTGGAGAATTATTTCGTGCGTCCTTGCAATTGTTAAGTTTTCTTCTTTCCTATTGGAAACTAAATATCCAATATAATTTCTATTGTTTCTATCTTTCTTCCTCTTGCATTGTTCCAGACTTGCCAATTCAAGTTTCCCATTGCTCCAGCACTTTCCTTCTATTGTTGTCATTGCATTCCCAACATCCGGACTCACGTGGACATGAAGAAGCTAGCTAGATAACTGAGGGGACCAATTACTACCCAACTGGATTAACACTATTCTGTATTCTAGGTTGGATTTGTTACTTTTTTCCTTCATTTATGCAAATTTTTCAATTCTGAATCATATTCATTCAAATTATTCATATAAAATAGAGTAGAGAGAGTATTTTATTACTGCAATCATTAGTATTTACAATAGATCAAATCATATTAGAAAGTCTTTGTAAAAATATTCTCTTTATTATTGTCTGGGAAGTTACAGGGGAAGAATAACTTCTTTGAAGTTGTGATTTCTTCTCATGCCTTTGAGTCAGGATTGATGGTTTTGATTAAAAAGGTTTCAATTAGTTAATTGATTTAGGTTTAGATTAACATAATTGCACAGGAAACTAGCTACATCTAGTTAGTTTTCAGTATTAGATTTATTTATTTAGATTAGAAGCTTTGTTTCAGAATATCAAAAAAGAACCAAAAATATTTAATTTAATAAGATTAGCTGTTGTTATTTCTTTATTTAGTTTATAGCTTGGAAAATATAAAAAACACAGTGTAGATTTCCTTTGCTTAATTGGTTTGTTTCACTAGATTAATTCAATTGTATCTTTCATGAAAATTACGGGACCTTGAGATCCTAGGGATTACATATTCAAACCAATAGTAACTAAACCTAATATTTTGATAGCACTAGCAGACATAGATCAAGGTCTTAGAATTCACGTCTTCCAAACAACCATAGATCCACAAACAATCACTGAGAAATTAAGAGAGTTAAACATTGAGGATGACATAGCGTATGAGTTTTTTTCAAACCAACCTAATTATATACTATCTTGAAGATATTCAAAAATCCATATGAGCATAAGTAGAACTGAAAGAGAACAAACATTTGGATGTGATCCATTAGTTCTACAACTAGATACAAGAGACCTTATTAATGATATATATACATGATTACACATACATGTTGCTAGAACACTACTGAGATATTATGAGAAAATCACACAATCCTTATATTAAACATAGAAGATGAAAAATATTATGAGTATTGGATAGTTGGAAACAAATTTTGATCATTCACATGACCATAAGAGGACCCCATCAACCAAGAACTTTTGGTAGTGATCCTACAGTCCCACAACCAAATGTGACAGAGATTATGATAGACATTAACATGAGTCTGTGCACATTGGTTTTCCACACATCACCGTTACCACCCCATATAATATCACAACTAAATGCTCTAAATGAGGAAGAACAACCAACCCTTGCATTTTGAACTCCTCTCGCCAACTAGATCTAGATTTTACGAAACCAGACCTTTCCCACTTGTTCCATGACCATGTCTGGACATATTTATGAGGCTCCCATTGGTTGATCATGAATTCCGCAACCGATAGAGAGGATATCCATAGAGCTTGATATTGATTGGATTCTCTACATTTCCATCCTTTCTTATCCATCCATTCAACCCGTCGAGGTTAGATTGTCTTTCGTTGCACTCAACGAGCAAATCCCATTATTGCAAGTTGAAGAAATTGTATTGCCTTGACAACCTATCCATACCATTTATGTAAAATTTCATCCACCGCCACATTTCATTATCATTTATCTATCCATACTTCCACATCGGCTACCTCAGCATGACCTCAGGGAGTTGAGTGTAGGTGAAGGTCACGTTCCAATTTTCATATGTACAAATTAGTGAACCTGATGTGAAGAGCTAGTCTCTTTTCATTTCCATCTTCTTCATCCACCTCTCATCTCTCCCATTATTCTGTGGGTATTTATATACCCCCAAAATATGTCAGGATCTGATGGATATGATTGACCCATTTTTATTCTAGAGGAATACTACTATCAAATGGGAAGACAACAACAATCACCCTCACTATCTACATGGACAGAAAATTACTCAAAACATCTAAATTCCTCTCAAAATCCTCCTCCTCAGGGGATAAATAATGGCTCCTCAGTTAGGATCAAGGAAATATAACAACTTACACACACACAAAAACCTAAACTTTCAAGCTCCAATAACATGATGTTTACCAGAGAGTCACACTAGTCTCCTCGGGTTTTGTTCAAACAACCAATTAATAGGTAGTTTGATCAAATCCCATTTTTAGATGAGGAGTACCTAGTACGTTATGCCCAAAGTGAAAAATTCTTTTAAATTATGAACTAACCTTTAGATAGGGTGCAAGGACATGTAGATTTCTTTCTTCAAAGCAACACCACAACCCCTCCCATAACAGAAAATGCTCCAAAACAGGGGTAACAAAACAATTCATATGCCTTTACAACTGACCAAGGATCAACTTTACGTGAAAAAGTAAAACTCCATGCCATCATCAACCAAGTTCATCACAAAATTGGTTGATAAGGTTAATGAGTTAGAACTTTCCCAAGTAGCTAATGCTTCATATGCTGGGAAAGAGAAGAATCACCATTATCAAAATACATATGACCAAGTGCCAACTGATCCAAATCCTATAGTTTACATGGGTGCTCCTATACCTGGAGATATTCTCAATGGATCAGACACCTTGGGTATGCCCCCCATGCTACATACATATATCCATAACATGCACCAACCGGAAGCACGTTCTCAAATGACATACCAACTGGAAATGCAACGTTCCTTGGCTTTGTGCCTCTAAATCCATACCAAAATAATGTTCCCCCCTACATACATATGTATTCTAAGTCACCACAGGGGGACATATACTCATACCAATATGGTCAGCCATAGAATATTACTCATGCTCCAAAAAATGTATATGATTCAACGTTCCAACAACCAATTCCACCTCCACCTCCATAACAGGGATCATCAATGGTCGAGTCCTACATGGTAGGTACCTACTCATAATATCTCAAGGAGCCTCTTGAATTATATATATGGAGTGTCATTCTCCCAAGGCCTCTGTCAGACCTTCCAAAATTTAAAGGGGAGGGAGACCTGAATGCACACATTAATGCATATGTGACTGTCATTCAAGAGCTTCTCCCATGGGATGTAGTCATTTAAAATATCTACCATAATAATTTAGAAGGTATTGCCCTTGATTGGTATTACAGGATACCAGAGGATTTGATACATTTTTTCAAATAACTCGTTTTTGAGTTTATTAAAGCTTTTGACATGAATAAAATTTTAAGGAAAAGAATCAATGAATTCCTACACATAAAACAAGAGCATAATGATTCTGCCACACACTTCATCAAGAGATGGCAAAAATTCCTCTACTCTTTAACAAGCGTGCCTAATATAGATTAAATAGAGATCTGTGACTCATTCCTTCATTCTCTTAACTTTGAAATAAATGAGGAGGTTAAGAAGTTCCCACTTAGAAGCTATGAAGAGGTGCTAATGGGTGCTCTTCAGATAGATCAAACAAAAATAGACAATGGTCACAATACCTAGGGCTCTAATGAGAGGTTGATCAATTCCAATCAAGGTAACTCAAGTTACCAAAAAAATACAAATAAAAACCAAGGACCTAAGGTCCTCAATAAAAACTGTGGTGTTATAAACGATGATGTTACTGATCAAACAAATAAACCGAACATTGTTAATACCCCAAATACAAATAACAATAAAAATAACAATAATGGTAACAATCAAAGGAGTAACATTTTTTCTCCCATGATTAATGTAGTGGACTTCAATTTTCCACAATAAAAACAAAAACAACAAAAACAACAAAAACAAAAATTTCAGGCTCGAGGCCCTAGCCAGTATCCAAGTGGGTACCTGAATCAATTTTCAAATCAAGGGAAACAACCTCCAAATTTCAACTAAAATAATCAATAGCTGAGTAATAATCAAAACTTTGGGCCACAACAAAACAAAAACAAAGACCTTGAAATTATGATCCCAACCTATATTGTGGTTTCCATAGGGTCTGAGGAAACGTTGCCATAACCTTCTGGGATCGTAACAATTTTTTACAACGCTTACCCGAAGACCAAAGAAAACTCTTTATTGACATGTTTTTGGAAAATCCTATGGTGCCTACTCAGAACACTTGCATTGGGCCTGTGTCCCCCTAAAATTTCCCACTCAGGATCTTCAATGATCCTCTCTCAACACTTCCCAATAACGGTAAAATTTGACCCCAACGGATCAAACAAGGGTACCATTGTGGGATGCAATGATCATGAAGCTTTGAATTCATCAAACCAATCTATGGCACCTCCATTGGATGGCGGTCAACAAAACAAGATAGTGGGCCCTGTAGAGCTAGAGATTGAACCCCAGATAAATGCTACCACTAGAACTAAAGATTATTATTTGTAGCCTACTGTAATTTTCCTATCTATATCAGATGATATTTGTGATACAATGGCCAAGCTGATAGGGGATTATGAATTGATCAATTACCTAACAAAGACCTTTTTCTCACATTTCCTTCTTTGATTTGTTGAAAAACTCCCCTTCTCATAGAGATGCTTTATTAGAAGCATTGGGTCTTGGAAATTTGATTAATGTCACTCCTCTAGAGGTGCAGATAAACGATATAGAATTTAATGTCTATCCTCCAGGGAAGCTAGAAATAAATGCCAAATTTGTATTAGATATCGGTAAGATGCCCACAGATGTTAAAATAAAATGTATAGGTGATCTGACCTTATATTTATAGGTTTGGATTTATAATAATTATATAAAGCGTATGATTATTGGTGATGGGGCAACATTCAACATGTCCCCTTTTCTTTTCTCCAGAGGTTAGTTTATGGAGAAACCAACTGCTACTCAATGAGAGACACACTGAGAGGTTATGAAAACCTCAAAGCAATGTCAATTAGAACCATAGTTTTTTTAGTTACCCTGGGAATCAAGATAGTTCTCATAGAATTCAATATTATATATCATGAAAACAACTATAATATAATCCTCGACCATCCTTAGATACATTGCATGAAGGTGATTCCCTCCCCTTTGTTTCAGGAAGTAATATTCCTACACTTAGGGAAGGTCTTCATTACACAGCATGACCCAAAACCCTTTAACTTACACCTAGATAATCTGAAGAAGAGACCAAGGGTCCATTTTGAGTTTGAGCTACCTACCATCTAGTTAAACAAAAAAACTAGCTCAACGCCTGAAACAAAACTAATTCCTATAACGAATTTAGAAACCATAGGATTGCTTGAGGTGATTCTTATGGTCAAGGATGAAATGGATATCATGGAGACAATGTCAATAGAAACCAAAAAAATATATTGTTGAGCTATTGGATAATAATTTACCTATTCTCCTTCCATTTGATTCCATGGGTATAGGGAATTCTCTAGGAATTAGATCTCTTCCAGCTGATGAGGCTTTTATGGTTGAAGTTTTGGAAGAAAAGGAAGAGGATGCCAAGAATGATCCAACATCCATCTTCCCAAACAACTATTGGAATCTTCACTTCAATGGACCAAAGTGTTGTTTTGGCACTCGGGCAAGTGTGATTATTTCTTCTCCGAAAGGGAAGGTCATGAATATTCCCTTCAAACTAGATTTTGAATGCATAACTAATGGTGTAGAGTACATGGATCTCCTTATTGGTCTCAAAGTAGCCAAAATGATAAAAAATCATAACATTAGGGTGTTGGGTGATTTGCAACTAGTTTCCAATAAGGTTTCATAGGTATATGAGACTAGGGCAGAACACCTACAACTATATAAAACTACAGTTCTTAATTTGACAAACGGTTTTGACTTCATCTCAATTAAATCCATTCCACGAGAACAAAACCTTGCTGCAGATTCTATATCCAATTCTGCTTCTCATTTTTGTCCAAGAAGAGAGTTAAAAGAAAAAAAACTTCACAGTCTCAGTTTGTGCATAACCCTTAGTGCACAAAGTTCTAACAAGCCCAATCTTGGCATACGTTGAGGCTGAGAATGAACCCACCACTTTAGAATAAACAGAAAATGATGAGGCCATCTTAGGGTATCTTAATTCTTACATGGACCTACATCCCCAACACCATAAGATAGGATTTTCTCTTGTTCCTCACTCCTCCTCCTATTTTGGAGATCACACGATGGACCCTTCCTCAGAAGGTCTTGAAGTTTGTGAAATAAAACAAGAAGGAGAATTAGAATTACCTCCGGCCCCACCTAAGTTTGAAGAGGGTAATGCCTCTTTGATCAAAGGAATGATCGAGATTAACATTGGGATGGAGGAAGATCCAAAAAATCTAAAATTAGGTTCCTCACTAACTCCTGAAGAAATAGAATACACACAAAAATCCTTAAAGATAATTTAAAATATTTTGTGTTCAAATACAAAGAAATGACATAAATTTCTCCTCATGTGGAAGTTCACAACCTAGTGACCAGGTTTGATGCTAATCCCATCAAGAAGAAGTCTAGGCCAATGAAGCCAAAGGTAACAATGATGGTCAAAGAGGAAGTGATGAAAATCTTACATGTAGGGTTCATTGAATATTTTGATTACTCATTGATGCAATATCTGATTATGAGCTATTGTCCCTTATGGATGGATTCTATGGGTATAATAAAAACATGATCTCTAAGGAAGATCGAAAGAAGACCATATTTATCACTCCTTGGGGAAGCTAATATTACAAAGTCATGCGATTTGGACTTAAGAACACAAGTGCAACTTACCAATGTGCCAAGACGTATATATTCCATGATATCATTCATAAGATTGTGTAATCCTATGTTGATGACATTTTAGCTAAGGCTAGAAAACACTACGATCACCCTAAGGTGATTTTTATCATTCTCTCTCAGCTAATTGAGTACGGTGTTACACTGAATCTTAAGAAGTGTGTGTTTGGTGTGACGGGAGGGGAGTTATTGGGATACAACATATCTTAATGAGGGATAGATGTAGATCTAACAAAAAATTGAGTGGTTTTGGAAATGATCCAACCGTCAGATGAGTCTGACATTAGGTATTTCCTCAAAAATCTCGACGCAATGTGAAGGTTCATTCCTGATTTGACCTTTTTCATTTATCCAATAAACAATTTATTGAAAAAATATTTCTGAAACATTTATACGGAGAGTGTCACAAAGATTTCAAATCATTAAAATGATTCTTACTCTTTCCTCCCATGCTCATGCCTCCTAAATCACACCATCCTCTTATATTATATTCAAGGGCCACATATGTCTCATTAGCTTGCATGCTAGCTCAAGAAGATGATGAAAAATGAGAGCATGTAATCAAATTTATCATTCAAATATTCCTTGACTATGAGACACGCTATACACAGGCAGAGAAAGAATGCCTTACTATAGTTTTCACAACAAATCAGTTAAGACACTACATGCCTAACCAGGAAATAATAGTTATTGTCAAGATAGATCATTTATGAATGTTTCAAACACAGGTTTTGTTATCCAAGAAAGATGGACATTTCATAACTTTTATGGGTGAGTTCAAGTTGACGTTTGTTAACCAAAATTCTGTCAAAGGAAAAATCATCTCAGACTGGTTAGCTAACAACTAGTTAGATGGAGGAAATTTAGTTAACATGGATTTTCATAATGAATGCATATATTACATTGAAACCAAAACCCCCATCTCTGTGTGCATGTGGTATCCTGATATTATTAATTTCATTGTGGACCAGGCATACCCTGAAGGGGAAACATTACAAAAAATAAGATGGCTACGTGTCATAGCCACAAAGTACGTAATCATAGAACAAGTTCTCAATTGCAGATCCTTTGACAAAATTTTTCTTAGATGTGTCGACAAAGAGGAGTTTGAAAATATCCTCTATGAATCCCACAAAAAATTATGTGGAGGCCATTTCAGAGGCCATGCTACAGCTTGAAAGATATATCATATGGGATTCCTTTGGCCTACATTAGAACATGACGTGGTAGAATATGTGCGTAAGTTCCACAAGTGCCAAGAGTACTCTCATGAGATCCACATACCTGCATAGGATCTACAACCAATCCTAACACCATGAAACCATAAATAGTGAAGTTCTCTCCCTATGGGGCCTAGATTTGATAGGAAAGTTCTCTCCCTCATCAAAAGACAACCATAAATTCATAATCATGGCCACAAAATACTTCACAAAGTGGGTAGAGGCCATGCCTCTTACCACCGTACCGGGATGCATAATCACTAAATTCATTCTAAACTATATTATCTGTAGGTATGGTGTCCTATAATTCATTATATCTGATGATGGAATGTCCTTGAAAAATGAGGAAGTCTGTGAAGTGTATGAAAATTTCAAAATAAATCACCATAAAACTTATCCATATTATCCTTAGGACAATGGACAGGATGAGGCTACAAACAAGATGCTAAAGTCCATTCTCCTTAAAAATTTCAAGGAGAACAAATGAGATTGACACTTAAGATATTTCTATCCTTGTGGGCCTATCAAACATCAGTAAGAACACTAAAAAGGGAAATCCCCTTCTCTTTGGTATTTGGTGTAGAAGCGATTTAACCACTTGAAGTTGAATTACCTAGTCTCCATATTTCAATATAAGGAATTCTGGGAGAAGAAGGATATCGAGACGAATAACTCTCTCAGTTATAAATCCTCAAAAAAGATCATCTTAATATTGATAAATGACATAGAGCTTACGTTGACCAGATGTGCCACTAGTACAACAAGAAAGTTTATGAATGCACGATATGTGAGTGATATATGGTTTTAAGACTCAACATACAAATAAAAAAAAATATCGACAAGGGAAGAAATTTCAGGCCCAAGTGGTTGAGCCTATATCTTGTCGTAGAGGAATAGAAAAATGGGGTGTATCGGCTATGTACACTAGAAGGTGAGGAATTTGGAGAGTCTTTCAACTCTCTTCATTGAAAAATATATTATGAATGATCCACAAATGTTTCCATATGTATACTAATGCATTCACATCGTATTATCTTCTATTCAGTCATCTTGTAAAATTTAAAATAAAGGAAATTATTTTCAAGTAACTCTCAAAACCTTCTACAAAACATTGGAAATTATTCTAATCATCTCTTCAAACATACATCAACATTTCTTATCAGTTCATTAGTTCAACAAGACAAGATGAATTTTTGACACAAATTCTACCAAGGCTTCCATGCTTGGTTCTGCCTATAGTTTTCTTCTATCATAGTTGTGTTTTCCCATGGTTAGTTCTAGAAGCTTCGTGATGTCATACCTTTCCCTAGAAAAACTTCTTTGGTACAATTTTTTTTAAAATTTTTTCACCTGGGATGCTTGTTTACCTATCTTAAACTTTGGTGTTGAGCCATCGCATCTTACCAATTGTGTGGGGTGGAGGCTAAGGGCAAGCCTACCTTCCTAAAAGTACAATTAAAGTCCAAAGGAAAAACAAATAAAAAGTGTATATCTTAAACCAAAATCAAATCAAAAATTTAATTTACACACTTATTTTCCCCACCAATCTTCGATGTTGAGCCCGTGCCTCTCACAAGTGGCGTGAGGTTGGAAAAGGATGGAAGTTCCCTTACTCACGTATGCCTTATAATTGGTGATGAGACCATGATTGTTACTAGTAGCATGGGGAAAGGTGTAGGGAGTCTATTTGTATAAGTTAATAAATTTAATTAATTTCATCTAATAAAACTGCTTTGAAAATCTTAAAATCCTAACAAAAATGAATTAGATGTGCATGTTCCAAAAGAGAGTCAAAACATTGAAACCATATCATATCAATCAAGAGTCCATCTTCAGATCTAAGTCTAGATAAAATTGCAAGCAATCATATTCTATGATATGTAGTAGACTGTATGTAGGGTTAAATTGTAGGTTCCTAATTGGTTTTATGTCAAAATCTTGTCTTTCTCTCACCATTTCCATATCTATCAAAACCATATAATTTGTATCCCTCCTAGGTCTCGGTGTTAAGCCCTCACATATTACTAGTTGCATGGGGTTGGGAGTGGATGAATTTAATTTTATTATCATATCATTATTCATCACATATTGCTAAAATAAAATGAAGTACCAAACTTTACTTGAAAGGCTAAAGTTCAACATTATAACATGTCTGCATAATCATGTCATATCAGCATTACAAAACAAAAAAAGAAATCATTTTTTTGCATTTATCAGCCATTTCATACATTATGAAAATCATACAAAATAAGAAATTCTAAACATCTAGAGTACATATGTAAAGTGAACCACAAAAGAAGTTAACTCTATGCAAAAGATAACCAAATAGAAAAGAATCATATATATATATATATATATCATGGAATAAGTTTTATTACAATGCCATCACACACTAGGCATGGTCAAAATGCTTGCAATGAGCCCAAAAATACAAAAAAAATATTTACCTCACAAAATAAAAATGAAGCAATAAAGGCTATATGGCCTATCAATCCCTATGAGATACCTGAGAAGGTGCACACCTGACTCAAGGACTCATGCTATGGTTCAGATGACATGAATGTACTGAGTAGTATGAGTGACCATGAGAATGACCACTAGCCATGGTATCATTGCATGAGTGTCTCCACATCATCAATCTCTCAGCTACCTCATACCCCACAAACCTCATCTTTAGATTAAGAATGGTCTCCGTTGCCTTCCAAAGAGGAACACAAATGTCAGTGTGGTGGCCAACCTACAAAATATTTCCCACATCCTCCAACATCTCCTCTTTGTTCTTCCCCATAGGTAGTAGTATGGTACCCACGTAGACTTGATGAATATAATCTTGCCACTCCTGAGTAGTCACTGCAAAACAAAGAAACAATGATGAGTTAGAAAACTAAAAAAACTATATATATATATATATATATATATATATATATATAGAAGTACGGTACATAGTGATTAACATTTCTATTTAAGAAAGTCAAGAAAGGGTATTTACATACCCAAATCTATAGGAATCCATGTAGGGGAAGATGGTGTAGCTGGTGCTATTGCTCTAGGTTCCTGCTATGCCTCCCCATCTCCTAAGGTAATGCGTTTTCCCAAGACAGACTCCTCATCTCAATCTCCATTATGAGGAAGTGGATCCTTAGAAACTAACATCTCCATCTCTGTATCTTCCTCCTCTCATTCGACACTAGATATTTCCTGAGTGTCATGCCACTTAGTGTCACTATCCTCCTCTTCATCCCCTCCCTCTCTGAGGATCTCCTAACCTACCTCCTCTCTTGTCCCCTCATGAGTCTCCTCACATGTCTCCACCTTAGTCTTAGAGTCTATATCAACAGGTTCCTCCTGCTCCTCCTCACTGTGAGTGGGTGCAACCTTAAGAAAGAGGAGAGGTGCGGGTATAGCTACTCGGAGAGCATGAAAAACCTGCCTCATGAAAATAATAACTCCTGGTGTCATGATCATCTAAACGTGATCACCCTTAGGGCCACCCCGAGTCTCTCTAACACTCCTATAAACCACTGGCATAAGAGGAAGAAAATTAATATACGACAGTCCAAACTACTGAGGAACTCTACCAAATGAGTGAGTATCCACCCATGAGGACAAGATTCTAGAATGGTGTAGGGGTGATTGACACCACGGGCAGTTGTGTTGCAATTGTTATCTATGAGACAATGGGTGCGGATGAGGTTATGGTCTAGGTGGTTGATGAGGGGACAACAGATACTACAGGTGCAACTGATACTATAGATGCAATGGTCATAGTGGGTATGGGGCCTTACTGTGAAACTACTGGGGGTAAAGCATGTGAAGGTAATTCCACATTAGTGTGTGTTGATGCAGAAGTGGGAATAATGGTAGGAGAGATAGATACATGCTTGCCATATATCAATTGACCTGAGGAGTCCCAGGTGGAAGCGTGGGAAAGGTAGAACTATAAGGCCATGGGATTCTGATCAAGGAGTCACACAAATTCCTCATCACCTGTGGCATTGGTAGTAGGTAGGGTTGGCTACATGTGTGACAGGATAGAGGGTGGTGAAGGACTAGGCGGGAGTGGGTGATGGCTTGCATGAAATATAAGAGCGTTAGCTTGATTACAAGTCAACACCATGTGAATGTGTAACACCTTGGACTGTAGTTACTTCCTCCTGAGCATACAAGTGTTGATATGTGATTTATTTTGAAAGGATGTGTTCCCTTGATTGAGAAGTCATGCTTGATATGTACTGTATCTTCTTTGCAAATTACAAATCTTTGACTGAGTCGGAATATGATTGGACTCTTTTATTTCTTTCATTTTACACCTGAGTTTAATATGATCTTGGAATGAATTATGGAGTTATCCATCTATAAGACCTAGCCTTGGATCAGTGGTATTGATCCAAGTGGTGCTTTAAGCTTATTCGTGATGAATTAAAATTATAGACCTTAAGCAGGTTGCAAGGTCTGGATGCATTGAATAAGCTAGTCCGGAGGATAACTCAGGCTGATCATGTTAAATGAACTGGTGCCCGATATCGTGATATATCTAGAAGGTCTTGATTGAAGACCAGGTAATAATTCAGTTACATATAATTCAATAGCCTAATGGCAGTGCAGGAGTGAACCCTATTCGTGAATGTATGTTGTAGGTTCTTTTTCTGAGCATTTGAAATATTAGACCTAAACTGGATTTATTAAGGTTAGTAACCTAAAACTAAACTTTAACCTAGGGGATTAGATTAGTGTTAATCTAACCTAGGCCTAAGCTATAAGCTAATGTTCTAAGTTAGTATCTATGTGTTAAGAGGTTAGACTAAGTGTTATCCTCAATCCTAACCTAAGTTACTAACCTAACTATTGAACAAGGAAGAAAGGGGACATATGGACAGGTGTGAGCCATGGGCAGCAGTTTTGATGGCATTAAATGCAGGGATAAGCGTGAAGGACAGGTAATTTGGTAGAAGTTTTAACGGCTAGCAAGAGCCGACGTGGCAGAGTCACCAAAGTTAGAAATGGTCTTTGATGTGCATTTGTCCATCGCCAACTATGGCGGTCGGTGGCAGTGGAGATTTAGCGGGAAATTTGGAGTAAATGTCATTTATGAACTAGGTCTTCGAGCTCGGGTTTCACGGGAAGGCATGCAAAATGGAAAGTTAGTAGTTTGTTTGATTTTTCATGTGCTCCAGTTTTCCCTCTGTCTGATCACTGGTTCTTCGCACCAGTCTTCTTGGAGTTGCATGGCAAATATGAGTGTAACTCACTCTTTCCTCTGGCAAGGAAAATTTATAAGTCATGGTAATAGCAAATTTTTGTTGGTGGATCTAACTTGGAAAAGGAGGAGAAGGTTCGAGCTCTTTCAGTGGTCTGCTTCGAAATTTTAAGAAAATAACCAGGCATGTTAGGCCCTAACCTTTAAAAATCTTGCTCTCTTTCAAATGATTTCATTAGAACAACTCTGTTCAGATGATTTTTGGAATTAGATGGTTTTTATGGTAGCTTGGTGTGATCTTGTTACTGTATCTTCTTGCTGGTTCGATTTGTCAATTTAACCCTTGATGGGTGTGTATTGTGTTTCGAATTGTTGCACTATTTCATTGTGTTTTGCATTCCAGCTTTAATTTGTGAAGTATATGCAAGAAAGTATACTAGATCTGCTCTGTGAGAGCCCATGAATTGTTCTCTTGATGGGTACAGGTTACTGTTGATGCTTGTTTTCGATACTTGTAGGAAAAGATACTGTTGGAATTTTGATTGAATGTTCAGTATAACTCGACTTCCTTGTAAGTTTTGTCGTGCTTATTATAGATGGTGGTTACAGAATCTTGTTGGGTTTCACTATGATATTTAAAGTTATTTATGAAAGGATAACTTGCTGTGTTACAGTATTTCATTGCGACCTTGTTGAAGTTGTTTTTCCCTTGCGTTGAGGTTATGGGATTCAACCCGTTGATAGTATGCAATATATATATTTATTGTATTCAAAACGATTCTGTGGAGTCCATTGAATGATTCGTATATTATGGACCACTGTTGAAGCTATATATATATTTGAATATTGGTAATTTGATTTTGTTAGAGTCTTGAAGGAGTAACAGGTAATACGACCTCTGTTATTTTGTAATGAAATTTTGGTACAAACTCTTTGGGTGTATTTTTACGTTTCCTTTCTGTGTAAGCTTGGGCGAAAAATATTGAAGAGGCTCAGTTGGATTCCTTGTTACAAAGTCAGTATTTAGCTTTTGTATAAGCCTAATTTGAAATGTTACCATTGTTGGCACAGTTTGAATCATTAACTATTATTTATCTTGTTACTGTTGTTCGGATTAAGTTGAATCCTTGATAGGTAACCAGTGTATCTGCCTCTAATTAAGCCTAATTTAGAACACTGTTGTTTTTGAAAATATTGGGTTCCTTGAGTATAATAGATATCATGTATCTTGGCTCTGTAAAAGTGGGTCGTGAATACCATACTTTAAACTTTGAATGCGTCCAGATGTGAATACGGTATGTTATGTTTCCTTTCTGATTATTCCAGTTAGATGAGGCTGTGCATGTTGCGGGAATTTTGTATGATTATCTTTGCATATTCTTAGGGAAACATCAATTGCTTAATGCCATGGAGTCTATTGTTGACTGCGATAAAATAGAAATTCTTTGATTTCGACCTTGGGTCTAAAAGCCTTACAGTGTTTAGTAGGGACTAGAATGGGCTGTAGGTTGATATAAGGGATTGTTGGCGTGTTTACATCTTCTGTTACATGGATATCTATTCTTGAGCTTAATTGAACTTAGGAGTTGTCGACTGCACCTCAACAGGCAATGGCAGTGAATACCTTCTTGTTTTTCGCTTCGTGTGGGAGGTCATGCAGAGTCTGTTTGTTAGATAGTCATCACTGTTTGGCGTGAGAGCTACTGTACTGTAGTTTGTTATATTTTAAACTTTAACAAAACAGTGGTGCTTTTGGTGGTCTCGTCTAATTTATTCACATGTGTTTAAGGTGAATGCTTTGCTCTTGGAAAGATGGTACAGTCATGAGCTAGTTCTGAGGGAAATATGTATGATTCGTTTATTTCTCTTCTGTTATAAAGTATAGGTTGATATAATTGTTGATCTAACTTTTGGAATTGTTCTATCATGCTGATGGAATCATGAAAGGTATCTGAGACTATTTAGTGACTATAATATGAGCTACGTGTTTATATTCAAGTTGTTTTACGAAAGCATAGTTTGAAATGTGTTTACTTGTTTGGTGTTTTGATCTCATTTAAACAGGGTGTTTAATGAAAACAATTGATGGGTTGTAATTGTTTTAAGAGTTAGTGCTTATCATGCTCAGTTCATCGAACTGACCCATGTTGAAAATTTTTGCAGATGGTTGCCGTAAGTGGTAAAAGCACACAGATTTGATAGGATGATCAGATTGTTTAATTTGATTTTATGTTGAAATACAGCTTGATTTTCTAAATGTACTATATGAGGAAAGATGTTCTTTTTCCGTAGAGTATTGTATCAAGTATGCTGAATGCATAAAATGTATTTGATTAGTTCTGAAAGGAATGGAAATTGATATTTGTTACTTATGTGTTTGTATTCTTATCTTGATAGTTTGACCTTCTTCGGTTCAAATATCTTGAGAGCATTGTTATCCTTGTATAATTTGAATACTTTTGTGATTGTCAATGTAAGCTTGCAAGAATATGAGACTGAATTCTTTTGATTGTTTAGCAGTTCCAGTATGTTCTATCTGAAGCTAAATTGAAATTTAGATCACTGTCTTTCTGAAAGATAGGGTTAAAATAAACCTAAGCAGAACGCTAAACAAGCTGAATTAAATTATTAATCCCTAGTCTTGATTAAGCCAGGACAACATTTAATTGGATTCTTAATCATTATATCTTGATACTTATAAGTAAGATATAAGATCAGTTATGAGAACTGAATTAAACCTAAATGGGGTTCAGATGACAATCTCATGTGAAGTTTATGAGTTATTGTCCAAATTTCGTTGATTTAGAATTATGTATATTCTATGAACTCCTTGATGGAACCTTAGTCTTAATAACTTCTCTGTGTAAAGGGTTTTATTAAGAAAGGTCATTCTAAGGTGAGGAACCCAGGGATCAGGAAAGGCTAACCTTAGGGGAACGTCTTTTAATATAATTTAACTCAGTGTATGAACACTTTTTAATAAGTAGATCTTTTCGAGGCGGATTTAAAGGTTGACGGCACAAGTCAACTGTAAGGTTGTACCTCCGAGAAGGTTAGGATCTTCTCGAAGATACAACAATGCAGCTGTCTTGTGATGACACCCTTTGCATTGATCATTAAGATTTACACCTTAACTCGAACAAGTTACTCTGGGACCGATTAGAAATGTGGTCACGTTATAAGGCTACCTAGGAGACTCGGGGTATCTTGACACACTGGTTTAACTAGGGTTGACCTAGTATGTCATCGTATCCCTAGTCCTCGGGAGCATCCATATAACATTGTCACCTTACTAATCCATTTCCGAGTGAATAACTTGGGATAGGAGGGACTGACAGAAGTCAGTATAAGACATTCTACATAACATAAGAAATGGGTGAAGGACGTATTCCAGATTGACGAGTATGCCGTTAAGGAATACGAGACATAAGCAGTATGTTTCAAATCTTTGGCCAAAGTATCACAAGTTGCTGATTGCGTTGTCCTGAGTCACCTGGTCTAGGGGATGAGATGCTGATGAATAATGGTAACAATTATTCAGTTAGGTTACTTGGACAGAGCATTCTGAATCCCAGAATAGGGAAGAGAACCGCGAGAGTGAAGTGTTAAATGAAAACTCCAACTCTTATTACTCATGAATAGATTGGTAGATTACCGATTCATCGAATGAATAGATCGGAGGTACTTCGAGTCATTACAGCTGCATATGGTTATCTATTATAAGAATGGTTATTTGATTTGTGAGTTCTAAATTATGTATTTAGAACCTGGAAGCATTTATAAAAAAAATAAAAAATTGACTTGTTCTAATGTATAAAATGAGGATGTTACAGAATGGATGTATATCAGGTGATGCTGTATCCTACAGATGACACAGGGAGGAGTGAGAATGAAGAAAATAGGTATCTATAGGTGGATTTCGTAATATATCAGTTGATATTCAACACAGGGTAACTAACACTGATTAAGGATGACCAATGCCGGTTAAGGGGTAACTGAGGTCGGTTTCTATGAGAAAAGAACAATTTTGACCAAAGTGGGCAAAAATGGATGACATTCAGATGAAAATTTTGTATGATGACTATTTATCAAAGTTGAGAGAGTACAAAGACTCATAGGAACTCTGACAAAAAAGAAAATAAAATAAGTGTTCTTTAGGCAATTTAACCTAAAATAACAGAAAACCGATGCCAGTCAGGGGTAACCGATGCTGGTTACTGTGAAAATTGGAACAATGTAGAAAAATGGATTGTTGTGAATTTGAGTGAGATAAATAATCAACCTAGAGGTCATGAGATGATGTAATGAAGTCCTGAAACACTTATAATAAGTCAGAATACTCCAACTATGATTGTGGAGTGCGCAAGGAAAAAGAATGGAAAAATGAAGAAATGTATCCTCACACCTCAAAACGCACGTCAATCAAATGCTAAAAACACGTATCTACCAAGTGATTTTTAATGTGTTTGAGCTTATGCTATTTATAATACTAACTCATGAACTTAGAATAGAGTTTTTGGTGAGGAAGGCTTCCTACAAAGAAGGATATCTAAAAGGAGAAGTTTTAGGTTTATGTTATGGTGGGGACAGGCCATCCTATGAGATAATGACTCGATAGAAGTAATGAGCTGGGGAGTACCTGCCAATCTGATCATGTGATCACTAACAGGTGTTCCCAGGTAAGATGTTGTTTAAGAAAGATGTGTATATTTCAATTTTGTGTAGTTTGGTAAGACAGAGAGAGAGAATGTGATTTCTACGATTCTTTGTGTCAACCATCAGCTGGGCATGAATTCTAGCATATAGGTTACCCTCATTTTAATGTGACCTAAATTCATAAAATCAACATGTAATGCAACCAATTTTAAGCCCAAATCGAAAATATTACATTTGATGAAACAAATGATGAATAGGAGAGGGTATGCTCTTTCACTTAATGCAGAAAGCAAGAAAGAAGAATGATTCCTTTTTAAATGCACCAATAAAAATGTTTCTTTTAGAGCAATTAGAAATAAGATAATATTACCAGAGAAAAATATTAATGTGTAATCCTTTTAAAGGTAAATAAACACAAAAATTTCACCTAGGAATGAAGAAAATGCAATAGAACCCCTGATGGGTCCCACCAGGCGTGCCAAAATGTTTCACGGTTTTCTTTACTTTATTGATATGAAACAGATAAGGGTAAGGGTTGAGGAGGAACACCTGTTATTGCTATTCGGTTGATGGTTGTTGCATGTATTCTAACTTCTCGATCTAATGTTAATTATGAGAGCTTCCTTTTGGATAGGAGGAACTGCTTGAAATAGAAAACAAGACCACAAAATAATAGTTAACTAAGATATGATAGTGGACTGCCTAGCATGTGCTAGATCTAGGAAGTGTGATACTTTGTAGATGGATTTCAATCCACTATTTAAAATAAATTAATGTGAGAAATAAGCAAAGTCCTACTATAGTTGATATGATTAGGTATCTCATTCAAGCACAATAAGTAAATCTAATATACCAGGTTAGGTTATAGTCAGATCTGAAGGGTAGGTAGGTGTTAGGTTACTGGAATTGGTCAGGGTCAAATTTTTGGTTGTTTAGGTCACTTGGTAGTAGGTTATGTGGTTCTATTAGTGGATAAAGGTATGAAACACAGAGACTGATGCCAATCTAGTGTAACTGATAATAGTTTAGGAGAGACCGAAGAAGGTCATGGGTGACTGATGTCGGTATGGTCAGGGTGAAAAGAAATCAATGAGATTTGATTGTAGGAGTTGGAATGAAGCTAAATAGAGATGGAAGGATGGATAGGGAGGTCAGTAAAGGTATCAGGTATACTCAGAGGGGTGTATGATGTGAGAATGGGTGATTTGGTGGTGTGGGTAGAGGAATGGACGAGTCTACAAGTAGGTAGAAGATAAGAAAAGAACATGCATAGTATAAAATGATAACAAAAGTAACAAGGCTATTATGTTGAAATAGACTATGCTGGTAAAAAGGTATACTTACTGTGATACAAGCTTGATGGCTAAATGATGGTGGCAGTTGATTAGAATAATGGTGTTTGGTGCCATAAAAGTGCTTCTGGGAATGCTTTTGTGAATGCAATACCTCTGGATATTTCATGGTGCTGGCTGTGGATGTCTGGGTACGTGAAAAGACTCTGGTTTTGATTGCATGCAACTCCCTTCTCATCCTCTTGCTCTCAGAATGTGCCAACCCAAAAACAAGGTTACAAAGGTGAATAAATGGTAACTGAAGATGGTTCAAGGTTGACCGACATCGGTTTAGGGGTGATCGGTGTCAGGTAACATGGGATTCCTTAGGTTACTAGAAATGGTAGATCTCATCTCTTTTTAGCTCAGGTTCATTCCTTTATCCACAGATTTAGAATGGATGTTATGTTTTTTATGAGTGGGAAGGTGGTTAGAGGGACAATAGGCATTTATTTTTAGGTTTGAACTAAGTCTTAGCTCATTAAGTTAAATGGGACCAAGTCTTATTTAGTTATGGAAGCATGCCAAGAATAGGTCTAGGGTGAGGTGTCTAGGTGAGGTGGAGGAGTGAGGTGGAAATTAGCTTAATTGAAATAATTAAGTAATGCATATTGTGAGGGTAGGTACTAATTTAATTAGGTTAATTAAATTAATATTAATGTAGGGTGAAAGGGGTCATGGTTAGGTGAATATGTTTGAGTTTATTATTCGAAGGGTCACCAAGGGGTTGTGACCCAATTTTGGTGTCTACAAATGTAACCAATCAAGATCTAAGGTAATGTTTTTGAATTTTAAATTGAAAATATATGAAAGAAAACAATGAGAAGGGAGGAATAATGATGGAATCCATTGTGTGTGTTGAAGAGAGTCAATATGATAAACTAATAAACAAGAAGCTATTATGAACAAAATATTCAAGATAATCAAAGAAAACAAATTACAAAACACAAGATTTACCTTGGAAACCCTTTCGGGAAAAAACCCATCATAGTAACTTCTCTCTCTTATTGCTTAACTTAACCATTTACAATACAATAATGTACTTCCAAGTTCTACTTTACCCTACTGCATCTCCAACTATTTGTAATAAAAACAGTAAGAAAACGTCAAAGTGGTTTTACAATACAATGGGAATGAAAACCATGCGCTAATAAACACCCATAATGGCTCCCCATAATTCATGGATTCTGACACCATCCATATATACGTATAGCTGAAAATAACATATATATACTCTCAGACCCTTGCTAATGCTTGTGGAAGAGGTGTACAGTACTCCTGGGTATACAATATACAACATATAAAACACATTCTAACATTATCCCACTTGTTGTATACTTTTCAAAAGGGGGCTACATTGCCATATAGTCAACAACTCAGGGCATTCAAGCCCATCAATTTTCTGCACCAAGAAAATTTCTCAGCACTCACAACCTTAGTTAAAGAGTCAATAACATTATCCTTTGTGTCCACCTTACTTAGTAGTATATTATTCTCCTCCACCATTTCTCTTACAAAATGGTATTGAACATCAATGTGTTTTGTTATTGAATGATACTTAGGCTTATTTGCTAGAAAAATTACAATTTTACCATCACAATTGATCCTGACATCATTTTGAGTGAACCTAATAGTGGATATCATTTGCTAAAGCCAAACCACTTATTTACTTGCATGAGTAGGTTCCATGTACTCAACATCTGTGGTGGATATCGCAACACTTACTTGATGTTTACTCATCCAACTTACCACTCCACCAAAAAATTTAAACACATAACCACTGGTAGAGCTACACATTGTTGGTTGGATATTTTGTCAAACCAAAATATGAGGTTCAACCACAGTATATGAGATTAAATCCCTCCTCAAAGACATGTGAGGCTGCCTGCTTATTACTAATCTAAAACACAGTAAAAATGATATATACAGTATTCACACTAATCTAACCATTAGGGGTGGGATGGAATCCCGAAATCCACATTCACATGATTCAAGGATATTTCTTTCGTAAATGAATTGGGTTAGAAATTTTTACAATGAAAGAAGCACAGTAGAAAGGAAATGAGAGAAACGTATTTTCTTTCGAGTAAACACAGAGCACGAAATAATCATACGAGCTTTAGATCATAGATATAATGTCCAAAATAATTAGAAACACTAAGATGCTATGCAAAGAATAGCTTAAGATCATGAACATAAAAACACTGTCTTAAGTAAGATATATTCCACAACACAAAGTCTGTAAAATAATATCGACTCCTATTCTTCAAAATGATTGAATGAAAACACAAAGTTTTTCTTCTTTCCAATAGCCCCTAAATATTCCAAAAAATCTCGACCCTTTGGAATGCATAAGCATCCCTTATTTATAATAAAAGAAGTAGAGATAAAATAGGGAAGATCTTAAAAAATAGAATTTTAACAAGAGTTCTGTTTTTCTTGATTCTCACACAGGAGATCAAGTCAAAATATGATTCAAAAATGTGATGAAACAGAAATGAAAAAGACATGTCAATTTCAAGATTGAAATGACATGAAACGTTGGGACTTAATCTAAATCATCATCCTTTGTTCCTTCCTCTTTTTCTTCCTCCAGCTGAGACTATTTGCTCTGAAATTCTTGGAACTTCCGAATTATGCCTTGCATTTCGTTCTCATCAGGCACAGTGGAATGATCATTCCAAATTTCGCAGGTCTCATGAATATCGCTGGCATTTCTGGGAAGCTTTTTCAATCCTTTGCTGAGCTTTCTTAAGGCCTCCAAAGTATGTTCAACCCTTACAAACCGATCAATGATCTCAAGGCCAAATCCGTGTATTGGTTCATGCTGAACAGACTCTTGGATTTGTTTGAAGAGATCATCTGCTGATAGGATACCTGAGTTCCCAACTGACACCTTTGGAAAAATCTTCAGCAACTCTTCTTCCAGATCACTTTTCCCATCAATCAGTTTATCCCTTGATTCTCTCAACTTACTGCAGGCTTCATTGAGAATCTTTATTCTAAACCTGATGGCCTTGGTCAGCTGGAAATGCTTATCTGTATGTGGGAGAATACCTTCTTCCACCAAGAGATGTGCTGGTATTTTCTTTAACACCTAGAGAGCTTCAAAAGTCAAATCAAGATGTCCAATTTCCTGAGAGAATTCATCATCCATCTTCTCTCCATCCTTCTGAATGTCCCCCAAGGACTGATAAAATTTCACCATGTCTTGAATTACTTCCTTCCCCTGTTGGAGCAACCTTTGGATCCATTCATCAACCACCCTTCCTTTTTTAGCAATCTTCTCAATCGTAGGTACTGATGAGAAATCGAATCCGACAGAAACAGAAGAAGGTGGTACGGATTCAAGGGGTTTTGAGAGTTTAATCAAAACCTCTGTCAACTACTCCACTTTTTCCTTAAGCTCATCTCTGCTGTCCTTTGTTTCTTTCAACTTTTGGCACATCACGTTTATGGAATCCCGTGCATCTTGTTACACCCCTTCTACTGTCACTTTCCCTAGAGCCACCCTAGTTACCTGATAATCAGAGGCTGTTATATCCTCTCTAGTTTTGTCAGCCGAGGGAGTGGCAATCTCTGCGAACTTATCTCCTGAAGCATCCACCAAAACCCTTGAAACTGTTTTGGGTTTCTTGGCTGATTTCGTAGTAGGAGCCTTGAGTGAGCTAAAATCAAAGGCTGGTAGGGGTACAATCACCTTCCTCTTCCGTAGAGTTTGCTCAAGTAGCCATTGCAGCATACCAGAGGAAGTTGCCCATGTTGTAGAAATTGGTATTCTACTCTCAAGAGGAGAAGATTCTACTATTGAAGGGGGAATAGTTGCCAATGTGGTAGTAGATTCAATAAAGAGAGGCACAGGAGGGGGCATGTTGGTGATCACTTGGGTTCCAGCAGAGAGGGGTGAGAGTCCCGAGAAAATACCGGCCATGCTGGAAGAAGTGGATGGAGAATGAGGAGGTAAGAGTGGTTGTGAGGGGGGAGGCACAAATTCAGACTCCAAAGCCTAGGATGTAAGAGCCAAGGTCTCTTCAGTTTGATAATCAACAAATGATGAAGCCAGAAGCTAGCTTCCTCCTTCTTCCAAATTAATTTCTCCTATTTCTAGTGGTGTTGGTGATTCTGGCACATCCACCGTTTCAGCTGGAGAAATAATTGAAGAGATTTGTCTTTCTTTCCTCTTCTTGACAATCTTGACTTTTATAGGTGCCCTAGAAGATTTTCTATCCTTTTCCTTTTTGGAGGGCCCCGCCTCTAAAGCAACCAACTTTGAAAACTCATCATCTTTAAAATTAATTCCCCAAGAGGAGAGCCATGCTTTGGTGCGAGAAAGGATTAGAGCCGACCTATCTGTAATAGAGGCTTTTTCGCTGGCTGACCAATCAATAGGTGGGAAAACATATTGATCCTCATTTAGTCCATCATAGGAAAGATCCAAAACACTTTCATTGTCACCCGTACCTTCTGGTAAATCAACAAGCTCCAGTGTTTGAATCTCAGCAATAGTCAATCTGCTATTATCCTTTCTGTGAACAACAACCTCATTACATAGATCCACCCAAATATCCTCTATGTTTGGCCTATGCAGATGCTGGGTTCCATATGCTCTGAGCACTCCTCGGATATCAAAACCGTCTCGAGGCTTCATATGCTTCTTCAATTTGTCCTGAAGTTCGTGGACAAAATTTTTGGATTTCACTACTGTTGAGCAAGTATATCTCCCAATAGAAATTGGGAAGGATACAGCAGCCTTATGTTTGCTTTGTTGGAATTTATGGAAATCCAACAGCTGCCTAACCAACTCCATCAATATCAGTCTATCCCCTGGATATCGGGGCAGGTGAAAAGGATCTCCCGAGTACATGACCACCCGAAGATATGTAAACTTCTTGAATTGTAAGAAGATACATCCCCATTTAGAAACTTCAGCCCAAGCCTCATCTGAGACTCTTGTCTTCCTCAGCTCAGGGTTTATCCTGCAGATATTTTCATAGAAGAAGGCATCATTCACCCTCCTGAAATGGTCTTTGGACCCCTTCTTTGTCAATTGAGGGAAGTATTGATACACCTGGTTCGCCGTTCTGCTTCCCTTGGCATCCAGCCCGGGATAGTTCCTCATCCCCGCTGCTGCATATGTGACATATGAAGACATATAAAATTTCCCAGTTGACAAGACCATTGTCATTTGGGAATCAATCTCATTACTAATGAGAGTACCCCAGTTGATCCCCTGCTGATTCTTCTTGATGGTGATCATAAATTGATACATCCATCCTTGAAATACATTCGATTCAAGCAAACCAAAAACCTGACTCAGCAGGGTGATGATGTCATTGATTTCTTGGATGAAATAACTCTTGGTGATAATCCTTGGAAATCTGGAGACAACTGGTTTGGCCTTGATCAGGAACTTCTTGTTCACATGTTTGATGCAGTCTTCCTGATCGTTGTCCCAGGATTTTTGAGCTGACTTGATGTCCAACTCTCCATACTCTTCAAAATTGGGTAGTTTTAGGAGATCATCAAAGTAACCTCCATCCAATTCGATCACTACTTCACCTGATTGACTTCTCACAGAACGAGACGCTGAGTCATAACTGGATGCACAAGCCAAGATGAATTCTGGACACTGAGCGGACATGGGAAAACCCGTTGTGAGAGGCAAGCCACTATCGGCTATAGTTTTGATCCATGGAGTTTTGGAGGAACTCCTCACCCTACTCCAGAAATCTTCAATGTCTATATTTCCGAGTTCGGTGTCTCGGATGTCATAGTTGCAATCAATATACGATGGAGATTCCAACTTTTTAAACTTGTATTTCATTCTTCCTGACTTCTCAGTCTTTTCCTGAGATGGACCAGGGTCCAACATGAAGGACGTCGAAGGAAGAAAGTTTCAAAGCTCAAGAGATGTTGCTCACTATGAGAATCTTGACCTGCTGGATATGCCGGAAGAACGGAAGAGTCCGACACTGGCGAAGATGATGTCAGAAAATCGTAAAAACCCGATGCACTGAGAATGTCAAAAACTCTAGAAATTCCGGTATGTTTGATAATGTCAGAACTTTGGGAAAGCCCGACACTGCCAATGATGTCGGAAACGGAAGAAATCCCGACACTTGTGTTGATGCCGGGAACTCTGGAAAGTCTGGCATGCCAAGCCTTCAATATATTTCAGGTCTTCGACACTGCACAACAGCCTTCAAAACCCGAGAAGAGAAAAACAAGGTTTTTCATTGAATTTCAAACATGCAATCTCCTTTTAACCATTCATGTACTAGGCACATAATAAAACTTTGAGGAAATAGCACCAAGTGGTAATTTAGAAGGGATAGACCCTAAAACCTAAACCCCTTTTTCAAAACAACTCTAGAAAGAAGAATAAAAATATTTCAAAACCCAGCAAGAAAATGGGAAGAATTCACACGCAATCAATCCATAAAAACTAGGAACAAAGAGTGGAGAGAGAAATACCTTCAACCAAAGAAAGGGAAGATCGAAAAATGGTGATTCAATCGGGCACAGGCGAGCTTTCGGGTTTCGAGGTTGGAAGAGCATGTACGAAAAATCCACGAGTTAAAAATACGTCCGGTAAAAATGACGTGGAAATCTGCATATTTATAAGAAAAATTGTAATTAATACACTTCAGCTCGGCACGTGCCAACTCACCGAAAACTCGGCATGAATGCCATGTCAGCATGTTAGAGAGGTCTGAAAACCTGACACAAGGTGGCTTAGTGCAATTCAGGTTTCGGGTTTCGAGAAACACAAGACATAAAACATGAGATGTTTAGATGCTTCACAGCTCCTAAAACCTGATATAAAGGACTAAATCAGACTTCGGGTATTGGGGAACAGGTGACATAAAACATGTTTTGAATTAGGCATGTTCCGATGTGCCGGAGGTTCGAAAACCCAATTTTCTCAATATGAAGCGGGTTTCGGGTATCGGAAAACAGGCGACACAAGGCATGTTAAAACTCATGTCGAGCTGTCAGAAAAACCCGAAAACCTGAATTTCTCTAAAAGAGGCCATAATGCAAAATCAGCTTCAAAAATTTCATAGGGGTTATCTAATTGTTTTGTCGTTTCTCTAAAAAACGGAGATAACACACATATCCAAGTCCCCACCCAAGTCAAAATCCACAAAACCATGTAGATCTAATGTTTTACTTTCATCAGGTTTTACTTGATAATAAATTACATAATTAGATGTCCCACGTAGGTACTTGAAGATTATCCTTACCATAGTCCAATGTTCCTTTCTAGGATTTGACATGAATCTTCTCACTACTCCCACTGCACGTACAATATCAGCTCTAGTACAACCCATTGCATACATCAAACTACCAACTGCATTAGCATATGGTACCTGAGACATATCCTCTATTTCTTCTTTAGTTTTAGGACATTATTTAGAAGAAAAATTTTGACCAACAGGAAAAGGTATACTAATAGGTTTACTTTCATGCATTTAAAACCTTTGCAATATCACCTCAAGATACTTTCTTTGATTTAACACTAGTTTCCTATTTACACGATCTCTTTTTATTTCCATGCCCAAAATAAATTTTACAGCACTGAGATCCTTCATATCAAAATGAGATGAGAGTTGAGATTTAACATGACTGAAAAATTTCTTACTGTTAGCAATTAATAACATGCCATCAACATACAATATAATGATAACATAATATTCACCTTCATGTTTAAAATAAACATAGGGGTCAACTTTACTTCTTTTGAGCCCAAGTCTCAACACATACCTGTCAAATTTCTGGTTCCACATTCTTGGTGATTTCTTCAAGCCATATAATGACTTTTTCAACCTACACACCAAATATTCCTTTCCTTTGATCTTAAAGCTTTCTGGCTATGTCATGTAGATTTTCTCCTCAATATCACCATGTAAAAACAATTTCTTAACATCAATCTACTCTATTTCCAAATCGAAAGTAGTAACAATAGCTAAAAGAAATCTAATAGAATGTAAATTAGCAACAGGAGAAAATATGTCACCAAAATCGAGTCCCTCCTGTTGAGAGAAACCCTTTTCCATAAAGAGAGCTTTATACTTTTCTATTTTCCCATCTGCATTATACTTCTTCTTAACCACCCATTTACAACCAACCTGTTTTCTTCCAGGAGGTAATTTCACCAAATTCCATGTATTATTATTATATAAGGAATCCATTTCTTCCTCCATATCCTTTTTCCAAAAATTTATTTCATTAGATCTAAAATCCACCTTTATAGTCTTGGGTTCATCATCAATAACATATAAAACTGAAAAAATAGAAGTAGAACATAAATTAGGAGGACTATACCTCTCAGGTGCCCTTCTTAGCCAATATGACCTTCTTAAGATAGGATTTTTTGGTTCAACATCTTCTGGTTCTTCTTTTGTTTCATCTAAATATTCCCCATACAAATCTCTTTACGGTTCATCTTCTGTAGTCGTATTAAATTTAGACACAGATTCATCTTCCTCAATTTTAACATGATCTTCCTCTAGTTTTGCTTCTTGCTCTAAAATTTCCTTAAGCTCTCTAAAAATTACATTATGGATAAAAACAAACTTCTTTGATTCTATATTCCAAAACTTGTATCCTTGTACATGATTAGATTATCTAATAAATATGTACTTAGCAGATTTATTATCTAACTTGGTTCTTTTATCTTTTGGAATATACATATAAGTAATACAACCAAATATAGGTAAATGTATAATAAAGGGTTTATTACCAGTCCATGCTTCCTGTGGAGTTTTTCCTTCAAGTGTAGATGTCAGTGATCTATTAACCAAATAGCATGTAGTTTCCACTACTTCTGCCCAGAATTTTCTATCCAAAATGGCACCACTGAGCATACTTCTACACTTATCCATCAATGTTATGTTCATCCTTTCTGCAACTCCATTCTATTTTGGCGTATATGGAGTTGTCTTTTGCCTTTCTATTCCACACTCTTTACAGAATTTCTTAAAGGCATTAGAGAAATATTCCCCGCCATTGTCACTTCCCAAAACCTTTATCTTCCTTTCTGTCTGATTTTCCACAAGAGCCTTAAACTCTTTGAATTTATTGAAAACCTCAGACTTATTTTGAATAAAATATACCTGGGTATTTCTTGATAAATCATTCATGAAACTAACATAGAACAGGCCTTTTCCTAATCGTGGAAATTTTATAGGTCCAAAAACATCACTACGTATCAAATGTAGAATTCCTTTTCATCTTGTAGCATTCGTAGGAAGCTTTACTCTAGTTTGTTTTCCAAACACACAATTCTCACAAAAATTAAAATCTAAAGGAAACTTAGAAATTCCTTCAATCATACCTTTTAATTTTAAAGTATGAAGTCCTTTCTCTCTGATGTGTCCTATCCTTTGATGCCATAACATCATCTTCATTGCATCAGATGTAAGAGTTGGATCAGAATCTTTTTTCTCCTCTAGAACCATAGAGCTATTACACTAATTAGTTAAAATGCTTGCCTCAAGCTTAAAAAATGTTCCAGTATGAATGCCTCTTGCAAATACCATTGCACCTCGAACCATCTTGCAAATATATGTACTAAATGATACTTGAACACCTACATCATTCATCTTACTTATATATATATATATATATTAGGTTTCTGGTAAAACTTGGAATGTGCAGAACTCCTGGGAGGGTTTTAATCCTTCCATATTTAAACCTCATATTGATTCTCCCATGACTAATGATATTTCAGGTTGATTTATCTCCCAGATATACATCACCTCCATTACACTTTTCATATTCACAAAACCACTCCTTATGTGGTGTCATATGAAAGGAGGCACCTAAGTCAATCAATCATGCAATGTCACATGCATGCAAGCTGGAAGCCACCAAAAACAAATATCTCGAGTCTTCATTATATGGTTTTGTATTTGAATATCCACATCATCAAAGGACTTACCCTTTTCTACAGCTTTAGATCTAAAATATTTCTTGAAATGCCCCATTTTACCAAAGTTCTAACATTTCCTCTTATCTTTTCCTGTAGTATTTAATTTACTTTTGGACTTTGGCTGTCCTTTCCTCTTCTTGATTTTCTCTTGGGTAAAACCTCTTACATATAAGGCATCCTTAGATTGATAATCCTCAATGGATTTCTTCCTCATTTCTTCTGATAGTAAGGACATAACTAAATCCTCAACTAATATCTTTATCATAGTACTAGTAATAACCATAACTAGATTATCCCAAGAATAAGGTAAAAAACACAAAAGAGTAATACAATTATCCTCTTCTTCCATTTTAATATCAACAGAAATCAACTGACTTACCACAATATTAAAGATGTTCAAATGTTCTACAATAGTTTCTTCGTCATTCATTCTCAATGAATATAGATTTTTCTAGAGAAACAATTTGTTCACCAGAGACTTTGTTTGATACAAAGTCCCCAAATTCTCCCATAACACCTAAGAAAATGTCTCATTTGACACATTTAGCAAAACTGAATCTGACAAACACAATCTGATTGAACTCCTTTCCTTCCTATCAATCCTTTCCCATTCCTCTACCTTCATATCCATAGGCATGACTCCAGACACAACAATACATTGATCTCTATCCACAAGAAGATATTCCATCTTGAGATTCCATAACTCAAAATGTTGGCCATTAAATTTTTCAATTTCGATCCTTGTGTTTCCCATCATTCTCTTCTACTTGAAAAATTCACGCATAGAGATCCCACTCAAAAAAGTTTATCACAGGTTTTAGAACACCTAACTCTTCACATAAAATCTAAAACCTTGTTCTAATACCAAATAAAGAGAATCAATATGATAAAATAATAAATAAGAAGCTATACTGAACAAAATATTCAAGATAATTGAATAAAACAAATGATAAAACACAATATTTAACTGGGAAACCCTTTGAGGAATAAAAACACCATGATAACTTCTCTCTCTTATTTCATTAAATTAAATTTTTACAATATAATAATGTACTTCCAAGTTATGCTTTACCTTACTACATCTCCAAATATTTGTAAGCAAAACAATAAGAAACTGTCAAAGTGGTTTTACAATACAATGGGTACCAAAACCATGGGATAATAAGCACCCATAACAGTTCCCCATAATTCATGGATTATGACATCATCCATATATACGTATAGATAAAAATATCATATCTATACTTCCAAAAAAATAGGGATTGTGAATTTTTTTTCTTAGGGGACAACCCCTAGACACTTGATTGGGGGGCCACTGGCCTTCCAAACCCCCTAACTAAGGCCACCTCTAGACCCCTGCTAAAACTCATGGAAGAGGTGCTTAGTAATCTTAGGTATATAGTATACAAAATATACAACACATTCTAACATGTGTGTGTGTGTGCGCGCGCGTGTGTGTGTGCATGCATGTGTGTGTGCATGTGTGCATGTGTGTGTGCATGTGCATGTGCATGTACGTGCGTGTGTGTGTGCGTGCGTGCATGCATGCGTGTGTGCGTGCGTGCGTGCGTGCGTGTGCGTGTGCGTGTGCGTGTGCATGTGCGTGCGTGTGCGTGTGTGCGTGTGTGCGTGTGTGCGTGTGTGCGTGTGTGTGCGTGTGTGTGCGTGTGTGTGCGTGTGTGTGTGCGTGTGTGTGTGTGTGTGTGTGTGTGTGTGTGTGTGTGTGTGTGTGTGTGTGTGTGTGTGTGTGTGTGTGTGTGTGTGTGTGTGTGTGTGTGTGTGTGTGTGTGTGTGTGTGCGCGCGCGCGCGCGCGCGCGCTGTGCGCGCAGCGCGGCGCGCAGCGTGCGCGCGCACATGCACAAAGTGAGGCTTATGTGAAGAATACCCTCAATAGTCAAGTATGAACCAAGAAAAAGAGTGCCTAATCGAGTGGTGTGGTGGAATTAGGATGCCCCAAATGTGAATGCCAAAATTATATACATGAGATCATCAAGAATATTATCTAAACCTAGAAGAAAGACAAAGGGGGATTATTGAGATGCATGATATGTAAAGCATTCAGGTTTTCCTTTGAAAAATCTTGAGATATGGAGATCATACATGCCCATAGCATATTCCTCATTAGTGAATGGTGCACCGGGGAACTTGAGTGAATTACATCATGCCACATTAGGATAATAATGAGGGAGTGAAAAATTATAAGTAGTAATAGACTTAGAAGCAACTGGAAAAGTGAGAAAAGTAGTATGCCGATAAATAGTACCACCAATGTAGTGAAGCTAAGAGTTCCCAAGAGTAAGGGGAGAAGGGATATGGTCAAATGCAACCCACACTTTCATGTGGAAGAAACATGTCCCTAGAGCTATGAGGAGGAAAATATAGCCTTGATATTTAGGATGAAGTGCAAGAAAAGGGATGATATTAGTAGGAGTAAAGCCCAATTGGGTGAGGCCTTCATATGTGTAGACATTTTCATAGCAAGTAGGATCATAGGGAACATACTGTTAATACTTGTGATCAATGTATAATGTGTAGGTAAAGTAATAAAAACAAGGAAATGACATAGAAGAAGAGGTAATAGTAACATTGTGAGTGGGACTACCAAATGAGGGAGGAATAACAGGGGGAAATAGGATCTAGAACATGTACAATATTAGAGTAAGGAATCATATAAGTAGTGTTAGGTTGAGTGATGGGAGATTTGAATTGATATTCACCAAGACCAATAGCAATATAGTGAGTATGAAAAAGAGATGAACATTAAAATGAATGGGAGTGAAATCCAAAGCATGAAAGGTATCATTAGTGAGATCTACACTATCAAAAAAATCATCATTAGAATCATCAGTCTCTACATGGAATTATTGTTCACAATTTTCTAGGATCTTGGCAATAGATGTGGAAGGGGTATGTGAGGATATGACAAGAGAGATGAGATATTTAATGGGAGTCTAAATAGAGGAATTGACAAAATGTGGAGGAATGGGAGGATAATTTATAGATTCCCCAATAAGATATTTATGAAGATGGGGTAGGGAATAAATTCATCCAAGGGAATGACCATGAAGGTGGCAGAGTCTATGTGACAATACTTGAATGTTTTAGGATCAATGGTAATGGTATGATCATATCCATCAAAGATAAACTTGACACAATGATGGACAATAGAAGGCATAACTTGCATGACATGGATAAAAGGTTGAACTACTAGTAGATTATATTGTAATGGGGCATCCATGACATAAAAAATGGTGCAAAAAGTGTGGGATCCTACTTGTAACTCTAAATTGATAGTACCAATGCATGTACGTGTTGTAGTATCATAATCACGGATGAAAATAGTATACTTAATAATGTAGTAGTATCATAGTCGCATACGACAATAGTATACTTATTAATTGCACTATGACAAATGTGGATTTGGGAAAGTAATGATAAAGGAAAAATATTCAGTGCAAAAACATTATTGATAATTAAACACTTAATTTAGAAATCTTGAATGTGCTCCATGATAAGAAGAGGAGTAGAATTCATATAATACTTAAACAGTAATGTACTCATAAAAAATGTGATAGAATTGGTGATATTCTTGAAAGAATAAGAGAGATAGGAAAAAAATACTGGAGGGTTATCACTTTGGATTTGAATAGAGTGAAGGGGAGCCTCCAATGTATGACAAAAATTAGGAGCTTGGCACAATAGATAAAAGAGAGATATATTAGCTAGGGAATTCTTAAATTTCTCAATGATATCATAGGTTTTAGATGGAGAAATATGTTGAGGAAGCGATGTATTAATATGAGGAACAATAGAGGTAGGAAGTTACAAAGGGACCTTATTGTGGTGGGTGGTGATAACATTGACAGAGGGAGATGCAGAGGAATTTATGTAGTGATATGGATGTTGCATAATAATAAGAATATATTCAGATATGATGATGTTTGGGGAATAGAAACAAGTGGGGACGAATGGATAAGAATTATCCATGATATTATAATAATAAGAAAAAGGGAAATAGATTTGAGGCACAGACAAAGTTGTCAAGTTCACCAAATAATTTCGTGAAATTAAATATCCAGCTAAAAAATATCAAATCTATTGACATGCCTAGATCCATCCAAATAATAGAGAAGAAAGACATACCAAAACACATATTTCCACTACTGCTTGATCAAGACTTAGTATTACCATCTATATGCCATCGTAAAATCAAAAGACTATAAATGTAATAATGATATACCCTTTTGTGAATACCACCATATTACAGGTCATGATATAGATAAACGTCAAAAATTAACAGTAAAAATTAAGGAACTCAAAGATAAAGCTGAAATATAGCTAATCAAGGAAAATTAAGAGAAATTATAATTACCAATTAAGTGATCATATTCTATGCATACCCATGTAATATAAAATCACCTAAGACATGAATATTTTTAAATTATAGTCTGTATCAATGAAAATTATTAGGAACATGTACTAATTAATAAGAAATCACTCAAAACATTATATAGTATTCAAGCCTTATAAGATCTTGGTTACACTCTTTCAGATATAAAATATGACCCTAGATCAAAAAAATATCATGAGTTTTTTATCCTCATCGTTTGTGGTTTGTACATTCTAGCAAAACAGTTGGGTAAACAATTTTATGCAACATGAGTCTTTTTTTTGGGAAACCATATTACTTGACACATAGGGATATAATTGATGAATTCAATCAATTAATAACATTTCCATAGATTGGTGCATAGTTAAAAATCAACAAGAAAAACATTCTAAGCATAAAAAATATGATGCATTGGTAAACAATTTTAGTGGTTCAAGGTCCACCATACACAAATGAAGAAAAAATTATGGGTTTATACCAGATTTAAGAGGAAAATAAGTAAATAATTCCTTAGAAATATTATCACATGGTTAATCCCAAAATAATAAGTTACAATCCCAATTGGAATGAATTAAAAATATTTAAACACAAGACTTGAGCATGACTTGAGTTACTAGTTTCCTACTTTACATGTGCTATTTATCGCATGATTTATAGAAAACTCTATTTTTATATACACATATGTGTTTCATGTGGTACATGAGCATGATTAAGAAAATATAAGATAATATGTGGTTTTTCACATTCTAGACTTACCATTTCCCAGTGGCCTTGTCTTATTCAGGGTATCTTTCTATACAAATCACACTATGCAAGGTTATATATTGCTAAACTATTTCAATTTTTCCTATCTATAACACAAAATTTCCTCATGTTTATGGATTACATATTTATATGCTTCTTCTATGATTTGATAATAATAGATATGGATTCTATATAAGAGCATATTTTATTCTAAGCACCTAATATATACTTACTTGCACAATGGATTTATTATTTCTTGTCTCTAATGTATGGACCTTATCATTTAAATACACATGTGATACACTAGAGTCCCTTGTTTGAGGAATAACTAGACTTTTTTTCATGACCCTTAGAACCTATTTTTTAATGCGAAACTCTTTTATCCCTTGTATGTGGCCTTTTGATCTTCTATGTAGAATTTTATGTGTTGATATTGTCTGATTTTTTATGATGGATAAATTTGGTGCTATGATCCACAACATGTATCCCCCCCCCACACCCACACCCAGAGAAAGAGAGAGAGAGAGAGAGAGAGAGAGAGAGAGAGAGAGAGAGAGAGAGAGAGAGAGAGAGAGAGAGAGAGAGAGAGAGAGAGAGAGAGAGATTGTCACACCCCATAATTTCACAGCCCTAAATGGCCTCTAAAATCATGATAATTTTTTCTTTTATCACATCATTATTTTTTTATATTGTAAAATTTTTATATTGCCAAAAAAATTAAAAATGGATTGTGTGATGCCCGCTAAAACAACCCACTTGAGATCCAAGAAACAACCTAGGGTTAGTTAGGAAAATTATGGAATAATTTTTTTTTGTTTAGAAGTGCCTACAACTAGGTTGCAATACAACAGTTGTCACTAACAGGTTCCAGAACAAGTTTAATCTACTAGAACATAATTTTCTTTTATTAACAAATTACCAGAGGTCACAAGGTCCAAATTTTAGGGTTAGAAGTTTCAGTTAGGTTCAGAGGGTAATTTATCACCATACCCACTCTTTAACAGGATCAGAGTTTCAACTTGATTTTTCTCACACTTAACACATTAAAAATTTCCTTAAACCATTTCCATTGGATAGGAAATTTTCTCACCTTTCTGATGATATAAAGAAGTCCTCCTAACTCGTAAAACTCTAGCTATGGGCCGACGGGCCTTAGGGTGAAAATTTTTCCCCAAGGGCGGGCCTGCGGGCCTAGGGATGAAAAATTACCCAAAGGGTCAGGTTGGCGGGTCATGGGGTGGTGTTTGGAAATTTTCTCCATTCAAGTGCAAATTCCACATTTCTCCCATGCCTCCGCGGGTCCTCCAAGGACACGTGTCGGGCTCCAAGCCAAAGAGAGGAGAGGATGAGGGAAGGGCGGGCGACGGAGATGATTGAAAAATTTCACCAAAGGGAGGGAAGAAATGAGAAGTTTGACACGTGGGTCCGCACATCCATGGAGTTGACCTCACCAAGGCAAGGGCGAGAGTGTGGGGCTGTGGGGATTCTTTTAAAATTTTTCCGAATAACAAAATTTCAAAAGGGAAAAAGTTTGTGAGGGTTCCACCCCTTCGTCGTGCCACGTGGCAGCCTCCGATTGGCTGTATGCCAGTGGGTGGCGGGGGAAATTTTAAAAATTTTTCCCAAAAAATTTTCAATTTTTTTTTCTAAGTTTTCTAAGGGAAATGTTTGGGCCACAGGCTCGTTAGGGAAAATTTTCCCAAATTTTCCCACCAAGGAAGGAAAACTTTAGAGGGCCATAAATTTTGCTAGGAAGCTCAGTTTTGGGAAAATGAGGACTTTCGGGAAAGATATTCATGCCCTTTTTGCACAAAAAATATAAATTTTAGATTTTGATAAATTTTAAGGGGTCAATTTCATGAAAATGTTCTGCAAGCTTTTAAAAAGCACGCTGGTAATTTTTTAACTTATAAATTTGGTTCAATTTGATCTCCTCCATCACTCAACATGCCAAACAAACATGGAGGATTATTTTGAGAAGGATTTAGGATGTTTAAGGAAGGTAAATTTTCTTAATTGATTTCCAATTTGAATTTTTCCAACAATTGATAGAAAAAGACTGTGAAAAGGTTTGGGCCTGATTTTGCAATGTTTTAAATGATTTCCTTAAGTGTTTTTTTTGTCAAAATGAGTTCATTGATATTATATAATGCTAAATTTTAAAGTTTAAAATGTTAATTATTATTTGTAGGTTCCAATTGTGCATTTTAATTAAATTATTGCCATTTTTAAATTTATAACAAAGATCAAATCTTGAGGAATCTATTTAACAATTTCATATTCCGTATTGGAAATTTCATTTATATTCTAGCCCAATACAATTAGTTGATATAAGAAAACCATTCAAGATCAAAATTTCATACTGAATTCAAGTTTAAACATTTCCAAAATATATAAAATACTGTATTATTCCCACATATATTTCTTCCTTTCAAACCATAGATTCCAAAACATTGATACAATCAGATTTAACTTAACAATACAGTTTGGAAAGAACATTTCATTCATTAATAGATTTACAAAGACAATTTTTACAACTCCTTTCTTTATTTCCTTCCAAAATCATTTATTGATTACACAACAGAGTATTGCATTTTCTTTCACATTCTTCCAAGAAAAATAGAGTCTATAAAATTTTCACATTTCAAATTTAAAACTTTCATGTCTTTCTTTCAAAATCCATAAACAAAGTATATCTCTTTCACAATTATAATTACAACTTTTATATCCAAATATAAACATCTTTCGTTCACAAAAATATTACAATTTCCTCCACTTCCAAGTGGGAAAGGTTGCAATAAAATATATTTCACAAGGGATTGCCAAAACAGTATTTTCCTCTACTCTAGAACAGGAACATGCAAATTCCCTTTTCTTCTAATTTGATCACAACAAAAGTGGGGGAAAGGCAACGCTCTCCACCCAACCAAGACATCTAATGAAAGGAGAATCCATCCTTCATCATTGGCCTCTGAGCCCCAACCACAATGCAATAAGAAATGGATATCAACCCATGGCAACAATAGGATTACACAACACATAATATTCTTTCAACATGCATATTCAAATTAAAACACATTTCAACACAAGACAATAGTTTACAACTTCATTTGATAACATTCAAACAAAACTCAGGCTTTATCATGCAAGCCAAATGAGAAAGGACTATAGGGGAAGCTACTTATGCCTCCCAATGGTAGTTGGGAATCCACCTGTAGCAAAACGCCAAAATAATTCATCACACATATCCTTATGCCCCCCAAAAATCCCTCCTTATGCCCCCCCACAGTTTTACTTATGCCCCCCACAAAGTAAGAAATGTAATCTATTTCTTTTCCATGGTGGATCCCAAACCCAAACTCCCTCCATAAGAATTATGATGCCACTAGCATTCCCTTATGCCCCCCACATGAATTCCCCATATCATTCTCCTACACCATTCCTATGGCAGTCTACCCAAACAACCAATAATTACACAAAAACATTCCATCACACAAACACAAAAAGAAATAACATCATAAGAGAAGAGCTCAGCTCCTACCTCTTCATGGTAGCTTTTGTTTCCAAATGACAAGCTTTATATGCCAAAAACACAGTCCCAAAATAAGTAACCAACAAGCATGCAAATTTCTCCAAATCTTCTCCAAGCAAGAGCTCCAAGCACAAGAAAATTCACCCCAAGGAAGCATGCAAAATGATTCAACAACCCAAAACAAGCAAAGAGTTTGAATTTTATAGAAGAGGGAAGAGAAGAGGATGATGTGGATAGGAAATTTAAAAATTTCCCTAAACCATTCCCATTGGACAGGAAATTTTCTCACCTTTCTGATGATATAAATAAGTCCTCCTAACTCTTTGTAAAACTCTAGTTATGGGCCGATGGGCCTTGGGGTGAAAACTTTCCCCGCGTGGTGCAAAGTCCACATTTCTCCCACACCTCTATGGGTCCTCCAAGGACACATTTCGAGCACCAAGCCAAAGTAGTGAGAGGATGAGGGAAGGGTGGGTGGTGGAGATGATTGGGAAATTTTGCCAAAGGGAGGGAAGAAATGAAAAGTTTGACGCGTGGGTCCGCGCGTCCGCAGAGTTGACCTCACCAAGGTGAGGGCGGGAGAGCGGGGCCATGTGGGTTCTTTTAATAATTTTACGAATAAAATTTTTTCAAAAGGGACAAAGTTTGTGAGGGTTTTGCCCCTCTGTCATGCCACATGGCAGCCTCCGATTGGTTGTGGGGGAAAATTTAAAAATTTTCCCAAAAAACTTTTCAATTTTTTTTTCTAAGTTTTCTAAGGGAAATTTTCGGGTTGCAGGCCCACCAGGGAAAATTTTCCCAAATTTTTCTGCTAAGGAAAAATTCAGAGGGCAATATTTTTTTTTAGGAAGCTCAGTTTTGGGAAAATGAGGACTTTATGGAAAGCTCTCTATGCCCTCTTTGCATAGGAAACATAAATTTTAGATTTTGATAAAGTTTAAGCGGTCAATTTCATGAAAACATTCTGCAGGATTTTAAAAAGCCAACTGGTAATTTTTTAACTTATAAATTTGGTTTAGTTTGATCTCCTCCTTCACTCAACATGCCAAACAGACATGGAGGATTATTATGAGAAGGATTTAGGATGTTTTAGGAAGGTAAATTTGTTTAGTTGTTTTCCAATTTGAATTTTTCCAACAATTGACAGAAAAATACTGTGAAAAGGTTTGGGCCTGATTTTGCAATGTTTTAAATGATTTCCTAAGTGTTTTTTTTTTTGTCAAAATGAGTTCATTGATATTATATAATGCTATATTTTAAGGTTTCAAATGTTACTTTTTATTTTTAGGTTCCAACTGTGCATTTTAATTAAATTATTGCCAGTTTTAAATTTACAACAGAGATCAAATCTTGAGGAATCTATTTAACAATTTCATCTTCCGTATTAGAAATTTCATTTCTATTCTAGTCAAATATAATAAGTTGATACAAGCAAACCATTCAAGATCAAAATGTCACACTGAATTCAACTTTACACATTTCCAAAAGATACAAAATATTGTATTATTCCCACATACATTTCTTCCTTTCAAACCAGAGATTCCAAAACATTGATACAATCAGATTTAACTTAACAATACAGTTTGGAAAGAACATTTCATTCATTAATAGATTTCCAAAGACAATTTTTACAACTCCTTTCTTTATTTCCTTCCAAAATCATTTATTGATTACACAACAGAGTATTGCATTTTCTTTCACATTCTTTCAAGAAAAATAGTCTATAAATTTGTCACATTTAAAATTTACAGCTTTCATGTCTTTCTTTCAAAATCCATAAACAAAGTATATCTCTTTCACAATTCAAATTATAACTTTCATATCCAAATACAAACATCTTTCCTTAAAAAAATATTACAATTTCCTCCACTTGAAAGTGGGAAAGGTTACAATAAAATATATTTCACAAGGGACTGTCAAAACTGTATTTTACTCTGCTCCAAAACAAAAACATGCAAATTCCCTTTTCTTCCTATTTGATCACAACAAAAGTGGGAGAAAGGAAATTCTCTCCATCCAACCAAGACATCCATTGAAAGCAGAATCCATCCTTCATCATTGGCTGACGAGCCCCAACCACAATGAAATAAGAAATGGATATCAACCCATGGCAACAACAGGCTTCCTCAACACACAACATTCTTTCAATGTGCATATTCAAATTAAAACACAGTTTAACACAAGACAATAGTTTACAACTGCATTTAAAAACATTCAAACAAAACTTAGGCTTCATCATGCAAGCCAAAGGAGAAAGGACTATGGGGGAAGCTACTTATACCTCCCAATGGGAATTGGGCATCTAACTGTAAAAAAATGCCAAAATAATTCATCACACATATCCTTATGCCCCCCCACAATCCCTCCTTATGCCCCCCACAGTTTTACTTATGCCCCCCACAAAGTAAGAAATGTAAGCTATTTATTTTCCATGGTGGATCCCAAACCCAAACTCCCTCCATAAGAGTTCTAATGCCACTGACATTCCCTTATGGCCCCCACATGAATTCCCCATATCATTCTCCTACACCATTCCTATGGCAATATACCCAAATCGTCAACAATTACACAAAAATAAATAACATCATATGAGAAGAGCTCAGCTCCTACCTCTCCATGGTAGCTTTTGTTTCCAAACAACAAGCTTTCAATTCCAAAAACACATTCCCAAGACCAGAAACCAACAAGCATGCAAAGTTCTTCAATCTTCTCCAAGCAAGAGCTCCATGCACAAGAAAATTCACCCCAAGGAAGCATGCAAACTTATTCAACAACCCAAAACAAGAAAAGAGTTTCAATTTTATAGAAGAGGGAAGAGAAGAGGATGATGTGGATCCATGTAGGATTCTACATCACACATCCTCAACTTCAACACAAAAGTCTAAATTTTATTCCGCCAACCACAATAAAGAGGTGGGTGAAAATATGACAATCAACTTACACACTCCAAAAAGCCCATACCCCAAAGGACTCAATTAAATAAAATGTAAGAAGAGTGTAATTAAAACATGGTCCATGATTAATAAAATGTATTAAAAAGGTCTAAAAATAATCTTCCAACCATAGGTATGGTTGGTAAATAAACTTAAGAGGTATGGGACAAGTTTTACCTGTCCGACAAGCCTCCAAAAATATCCTCCAAGGACAAATTCGAATTCCCAAGGAGGTGGAGTGTTTCATACTCCAAAATATGACTTACATAACTCTTACACATAATTACATATTAAATACAATAAGCCAACAACTTCTATAATTACTTTCCCATATCCCAATTTGATTTATTTAACTTTTAACCCTATGTTTTCTCACATTAATCTACCACAATTCAAATAATAAAGAAAATGGACACATCACTAATAAAACAGATACAACAATAATAAAAAGGAACCACATGACCAAATACATAAAACCCATGGTCACATTTAAATGTGATCCCCCCATGGGAATCCCTAACAACAATCAACCACAAACAAAACAAAACAAGTTGCCTTGGTGACCTTAATGAATTCATCTAAAATTCCAATGTGGTTGGTCTTCAATCCCTCGATGTTTATTGTGATATTTTAGCCTCCAAAACACAATTACCTCCTTCAACCTCGTGGCCATATTAGAACATCCAACATGATATAAATAAAATAAAAAAGTCATCTATACATATGAATCACAACAACATCAAAGTAACAACTATATCATTCGTAATTTAATCAACAACTATACCAATGTCATATAATGTCCATTTTCTAGGTCTACTCACAATATCCAAAATCACATTCCCGAACAACATTCATAATATATCCATGTCAAATAGTATATCATCATCCACATATGAAGTGTCTCTAATAATCATCATGCATCATAACTAAATCAAGATCAACAATAATCCACGATCAAATGTCTAACATCATACTCAATCAAAACTATAATAATGTCCATAATGAAATCCACAGTATCAAGATGAGTATAGAAAGGTGTCAAAGGGAAGTGTGCACTACAGATTGTTTCCCTGATTCCATACCAATGTACAATTCTAAAAATTTAGACAACATAATTAATTCCATACTAATTCAAACAAGCATGCAAACAAAACAAAATTATGTCTATATGAATAAAGAATTAAAGATAAAATAAACCTTGCCCAAAGGTTCCATTGATTAGCATTTCATTAAATATTAATTTACCCTTAGATTACATAATCATATCATACCACTTAATAGTATTGTGTTATCATCTATAGAGAACTAATATTCTCCTCATCATAATGTTTCCTCACAACATTAACACTCATCAACTTTACGTTATTCTACCATCATGTTAAGCATACTAACCAATTTGATATCATTATAAGATCACTTGAGTCATAAAAAAATTGCACCATGAAGGAAATCACGTTCCCAAGAGGCATGAATCCCTATGTAAATGAGTGATATAACTATTGTGGAAAGTTAAAATTTTTATCTCCCATTATAAGATATAAGTCTAGATTCATTTTATGATGTGAATTCAACATATCATGAATAATTTGATAGTAATAAAGGACCATATGTTTTTACCAAGATGATAAAGGAATAATCCATGAATCCCAAGGAAATACCTACTTTTCCCCATTTACATATTTATCACTTCATTAAGGATACATACTTTATAAAAGAAACTCAAGGTATTTTTTTCCCCTAACACCAATAACTTAAATAGCTCCATTACTAGTTGATATTATTAAGGTGTGTAGTAGTTTAATGCGACTTGTGATCATGACACAAGATTATTCATAAAAAAATTAGTTCGATTAATTTAACTTCAAGGGGGGTTTACCTTAAATTTGATAAGATAAATCAAGTAAACTTTATTTCTTTAAATATCCTCCTATTTGTAACAATCTTAAAGATGTAATTCAATCACAAAAACCATCTACAATGACATCTTAGGGGGTTCTAAGTTAACTTAGTTCCATTTATTCTCAAGAATATTTCCAACTATTATGGAATTAACACCAGATAGGAGATACATTTAAATAAATTCATATCTATAAGGAATCCTAGGACCCCTTTTTCACATTTATCATTGACGTGTCTAAAAGTTAGGCTCATGAGCATGATGAGAGGACTTCAGCTCTGAAGAAGATACTAATAAAAATCAACCCAACTCTTTGATTCAAGTAAATATATCTTGTATTAGACATAAGGGTCTTCCTAGGATAACCAATAATACCCATGATGTATATAACAAAACACAAGGATCTCCATGTACCAAAAACAAATTAATTAGAAGCACATTCACCCAGAGGTAAGAGATTTAGCTTGTTGAGTAAACAATGATGAATATGGAAGTCTCATATGAACTCTTTAGCCTAAATATATTAGTAGGATCATAATTTCCATAATTGAATTACATTATGTAATAGATTGTATGATCCACTATACAAAGTACAAGTTTCATGTCATATCCATAACACACTACATAAATGGGGAGGAGTGCCCATTATCATTACCTGTGATTTAATGTTTTAACAAAACCACTATGATTCATCATCGAGGTAACGTGAAAATTAAGGTTATTATAACCTCCCTTGTTCTCATAAGATTATAGTTTCTTCTCAAAACCATAATCTTTACCCCCACTCATGGTTACAAACATTATCTACCAAGCCCGCTCATTAGACAAGTATAATGATTTTGAGGTTCCATCCAAGAGTTCCTATAGGAATAATATCTAAGAATAACCTCGTAAGGATGATGTCACCAAAGGTCACCTAAAGGAGAAGATACCCATCTACTACTAGTGTAAACATGTGGCAACTTAATTTACTCTAAAAAGGCTAGGATGTTGAACCAATTCATTGAGTCATTGGAATACGATATAAAATTAAATTCAATATAGTTCAAGTTTGATCTCATTTCAAAAGGTGTTAAAACACCTTATAATTATTTAAATGAGCATCTTCTCATTCATAAATTTCCATTACAAGTACTAAGAAAGTTGATAAATGACACAACTACAATATTATGGAAACACATAAATTATGTTTCACAACAGAAAAGGGATAAGATATTTCAATGGGTGATCCAAGTTATATTATCGACAACATCATTGTTTCTTTATGATCTTACGATGCTTTTATTTTCCTAGATTAAACTCACATATTATTTAGTTTTACCAAGTTACAGATTTAACCTTAACTATCCAAGTACATAATCTTCAATGGGACTGACAAGAACATATTCAATATTATTTCATAAAATCATTAAATTCCATACTTGTATAGTTAAACTATTTTTTTCTTTGACTATAAAACATGTATAAAAGTTGATAACAAGTTTTCAAATACACCCATTCATGTTGATTCATTCAGTCTCTATAGAATTTCCATATGTCAATCTTCCAGTATAAACATAACCTAATAAACTCATTTCATTATACAAAACCATTCAAAAGTACATTTAAGTAAGAAAAAGTACACTTTTCCCTTTGCAAAATAACATGTTAGAAGACCATGTACATTTCTAGCATTCTTTTTAATCAAACAAATAATATCATCATGCCACATGTAACCTATAAAACTATGTAACCTTGGGTCAATGACATAGGCCGAAATGGAAACACCCCTCCCATATAACCCACTAACAAATATCCCGAGTAAATTTAGAGTTAGTGAGAAAGAAAAATATACATTTTCCTTACTTCTTCAAATCAAAATAACTTTTTTTTCAAGTTTTATAGAGGGATTAGAGAGAGAAAACTCATTCCATCTAAGAAAGTAAACCAAACAATTACTATAAAAAAATAAGGAAAGAGATAAAACAAGAAATTATTGATTCATAAAACTCGAGTTTCATAATATCTTCAAGTAACACCAAGTTATTTACGACCTCTAGGAAGTTTTAGTTTTCCACTGTTAATATAGAGGACTAGATAAATGTGCCAAATTACGCGAGTCCAATTTTTTATTTACAATCATGTTTTAAGCTTCCCAACCTCATATTTCCATTCAACATATGTATCTCCAAACTTAACTTCAGTTTTACACATTGTACAAACCTTTAAGAGTCATCGTGACTTTTTAGGCCCTTGTTGCACTGTTGCACAAAATACCCAAAGTGGCCATGCTATGGGATTGCAAAAATAACATGGGACCCTAAAATGGAATGTATAATAATCCTATTATATACTATACAAATAATCATGAAACACATAAAAATTAAGACCTAATCATTGATACTCAAATTGCAACGGGTTCTTTGAGCTAGTTGGTTGAAAACAGTCATTTTCTCACTATCAAATTAAGCCAAACGACCTCTGAAATGAATGAACAATAAGTATCTTTGAGGGTAGTGAGTGAAAAAATTATGCCAAGCTAATCTCCGTATGAAAATGAATATGTATGTAGGGTCAAACATCCTTTCTAAGATTTCTGGAAAAAATTACGATGTAATTTATGAAGGGTTTGTTCATAGGAAAATGGTTGCTTCCAACAAACCATTTATTGAAGTGACCAATTACCCACCTCCCAAAAATTATCATCAAGTGATTTGGCAATGTTTCTAGGTATATCAAACATGAGATTAAGACAATTCACCAGCAGAAATGAGGTTCAGAGGTGCTTCTTGCACACCAATTTTGGGAGATATTTGGCACAATTTGAACATGGTTTAAAAAATACTATTTTTTATTGTAGAGATCATTTTTCGAACTAGTTTGACCATAAAGTAACGTGCTCTAATGGAGCATACAGTATGAGTTTATTTTGGTCTAGTTTTGGTTTGATTTTTTTTTTGGCATGCCATCCAAGGTGGCTATTCACGAAATTATTTTTACATGATACAACAATGCGGTGAAAAGATATATAATAACATAACATACAAATATAGCATGCTAAATTCCATATTGACATTTAAAATTTTATGAACAAATATAGCATGCTAAATTCCATATTGACATTTAAAATTTTATGACCAAAGAGATATAAAAAATTAGTAGAAAGGGAGGAGTAAATCCATACTTGTAACAAGTTGGCAAGTAAGAATTGAGGAGTTTACACACACGTGCTTGTTATGTTTTCTTGTGTGGTTTCCAAATAATTTTCTTCACACCAATTTTTGCATCTTCTCACAACCATTTTGATCTATGAAGACCTTGATCTTTTGAGGCATTTTACGGAGTTCTAATTTTACATTTCTCACTTTTATTTTACTTGAAATTTTCTAAGGCCTTCTCAACAAGGCTATTTTGTGTATATACAAAAATCATGGAATTATATGAGGCCTCATTTATTTGAGGAATTTTTTTAAAAATATCTCATTCTTTATCTACTCTTACTACAAAACCATTGTAGTCGTCAAGAACCTTCACATATGAATGGAGTGCCTGCTAAAGCCAAAATAGTCTCCCGAAATTTTACAAGACAATAAATTTTTATGAGAGACATAATCAATCCCCAATGTTTCAAAAATAAAAAGAGTCCTTGAAGAGATTATTGGTAAATTAAATATAAAAATCCTATAACATAGCCCCCTCTACCTCAAGATAATGTCTACCTAAGATAATTAGGTATTTTTTTATATGCTCACAAACACCAAATATCCACTACATTTTTATGAGGTGTGTATTTTTGTTTTTTGTTTTTAAATCAACAAGTTCATATGCTTAACAAAAATCCCATAGATAGTTCCAAGCCATTTCCAACAAACCCATTATATGTATATCCTGCATCTATTACACTCCACGTTCTCAACATAAGGCTGTGCCCAAAAAGCCAAAAATAGAAAAAGAATGAAACTAAAATGGATATGGTCTTCTCCATATACCTGAAATCACTTTAGGAGTGTTGACACACAATCTGTCTAACCCTTTAAACTATTTCTCATCATCCTAGCTATTTAGGTTCCAGATATGAGACAGGTTACAAACATGAAAAGTAAGAATATAATAAAATGAAATAAAAAAGTAACTTTCCATTTTAATTACTTTAGTTCCTACACTTATTGCACCTTGGAAGAAAAATCACCCTAAAAAATATCATATTATGAATATACTTATTGTCATGCAAAATTCTAAAGTTTTTTCATGAAAACCTATACCTCATTTGAAAATCCCTCTCACACTCAATGTGAACCTGTCCTCTAACCAAATTAGTCACTATGTTATTCTAAATATGGCTAGGAGAAATGTGATGATGTGATGTTAATGTGTGTTTTATGTGTAGTGGATGTTATTCAAGTTGATTTATGAAGGTAACTGGATCCATGAGAAGACAATTGCTCTCGGAGGCCTAAAAAGGCCTACTTTTGAGCTTTTCAACACCGGTAGACACCCCTTAGAAGATAAATGTTGAGGAAAAGTGAACCTAGGAGTTATGAGGGGGAGATAGGGGATTCCTATAATTTATTTAGGGAAATTTAAGAAATATTTGAAACCTTGGGAAAATCTTCTTCAAAACCAGGTTATTTCTAGTCAGTGGTGGGGATTTTATTTTTCTAAAAAGCAACCATTTAAGTTTTGAAGGTTTTAGGAGCCTCAGGATGAATCAAAAGGTAATCAGATACTCATCATAAAGATATAAGATCCTAATTCATGGTGGAATGATCAAGGAAATATTTGGGAAATTTAAAATGTGGAAAGTTATTTGACACTGTAGCTTAAGAATCCTATTACAGGGTGAAACTTGATCGAAAGGTTCTGGACACTCCTGGAAGATTTATGAGGCTAAAAAAAATCAAATGAGGGTATTTTAAATAATATTCATGATAAATATTATTTTTTAGTCTGTGGCAGTTTAAAAATTTTCTTGTTGCTTGGCTGAATTGCATAGCGCTTGAGGAAAAAGTGAAGGTATGGGTAAAAATAACACGAAGATCTCATTTTCATGACTTATAAATGCTCTCATTGGATTCATTGGCGTGATTTCATGAAGATTAATATATTGGTTTTAAAAAAATAATTATTTTTTAACTTTGGGGTGAAGGAAACATTCCAGTGGGAAATTTTCAAGTCTAAACGATGCTCTGATTCGTCAATAACTTACATGCATACATACCATCCTCAACCCAAAAACATAAAAAATGGCTTGAAAAAGTGCATGTTTATTTTGTTTTTCACCCATCCCCAAGTGCATGGTGTAACGATAACTCCACCATACACCTTGGGTGCATTTTTTAGATGAGCACCCAAAAAGTGTGCTTATGGCACATGGGACATTCAAAACCCCACTTTCTCCACTTTACCACCTCCCCATTCCACCATGGTTTCCTCCATTCCAATTTTCATCTTATAAATACATTCACTCATGATCACCATCACTCATAAATTAAAAAACACAAAATAAAAATGTAAAGCAACCTCCTTGATAGCCATTAAAGCATCTTTTGAAGCTAGTTATACATTCAAACACAAAAATTTCCCTTTTCTGCCCTAAACTTCCAAATTTCATTTTTCTTATAAATCATGTTCCCTAACTTTGTTTGCAACCAAATTTTAACCATGGATTCCTTGTGAGAATACTTATAATGAGAGTATTTTCATGCCCCCATTCATGCCATCATTTATTTATGACAACCAAATGCATTTTCCAACAAAAAATCACCTTTTCTCAGATCAACAAAAACCTGACAATTGGAATCTCTCAAAATTTGCAATTGGAATCTCTTGAAACTTCTACAATCAGCTTCGTTCAAATCAGAAATCCAAAAGATAACTTTCTATTTTTTATTAAGTATCTACCATATGAATTTCTAAAAATAGTAATTCCGAGGAAAATATGGTTTTTGGTACTTCAAGACATTCCTTTAAAGTGTAAAACATTCAAGAATGGAAAAATTGACAAATTTGAAAAAATTGCTAAGACTGGTTACCCATGTGAAGCATACTAAAAATATTAAATGATTAAGATGAGATCAATATGATAAAATTTGTTCCTCTTCTTCATTCCTTTCTAATTCAAGCTTTCATAGAGGTCAAATATTCAATTCACAAGAAAATCTCTGCCTACCTAGATAAGGTGACCATAAAGTGTCACAAGATGAAAATGCCAATTTTGGAAGTTCCTATAAATGCACACCTTTCACTAAGTGGTGACCATATATTTGGATATTTCCTCATGGTAATGGTAATGATAAATTCATGATTATGGAGGATTGATATATTATTTGCGACTCATTTGGATTGGTTCTTAATTTTGGTCATCAATGTCCTCTAGGTGACAAAATCATCATGGTTGCATTGTAAAAAAAATTGCTCCAAGTTCTCATCATATGTATAATGGTTAAAAGAGGTATGGTGGTTTTTCATGGTTTATTCAAGTGGGTGAATACATACTTCATTGTCTATAATGGTCTATTGATCAAGTTCTTCTCACTTATTCTCTTAGTATATTGGACATGGGCTACAATTGTTGATCATTCAAAAGGAGGATTTTTGTGGTGTAAAATAGCTCAAGGATCTAGAGTTCATCATTGCATTGGGTAATTTCATTAGTTCATCATAGGAGTGGATATTTTTCACAATTTGTTGTTATTCATCCTTCTTCATTCAAGCTTAGAGCTTCTCACCTCTCTTTCTATCTCTAGGATTCTATTTCTTTGTTGAGAATAAAGTTGTAAAATGTGACTTAAGTCACTTAAAGTTCCACTTATTCATTGAGGATTTCAATTCAAGTAAAAAATTCACATGGGAATATGTGATTAACTAAAAATAGGGAATATGTGTAGTTAATTATTGTCATGCAAATGTGCAACAAAGAAATTAACAATTTCCGACCATGACAACTATACCCCTATGTCAATTTTTTCAATTCCTATCATTCCAAGACACCCCAGGTCTATCCACTAAGTCCAAGTGACCTCAAAAATAATTTTATATCATCCCCCTAGGTGATTTAGGAAATTCCATTCATTCCCCCTAGGTAATTTTAAGAGTTCATTTGTAAAGCTACATGCAGTTGTGGGAAGGACTATCACTGGCCTTCCTAGGGTTGGAGTGACCCCACAGAGTGGAGATGAAGAGCCTAAGTGGATGTGGAGGTGATTAAAAGGTATTGGGACATCATGAAGATGATTTAGGAAGATTCTGGAAGGTCTTTAAGAAGTTGGGGTAGTTTTTCCAGAATAAGGGTTCACAGGCCTAATAAATGCACATGTCAAAATAACCGCTGAGCTTCAAAAGGTGATTCCAAGAGCTCTAGATGGTGTTTGGATAAAAACAAAACATATAAGGAATGATAATTCCAATACCTACATTATGGGGAAATAATATTTTTCACAACACTTTGGCACATCACATGTGTAGGTAGTTTTTCTCAAGAACAGGTAGAGTACCAATTCAAAAATACAAATTTTCAGGGATCAAATGGAAGAATAAAGACATGATAACCCCACCATTAGATTAAAAATTCAATTTCCAATGAAGATAATATAATCTTTTTTCCAAAAATTTCCATCGAGAGCTCACATTATCATCATCACAAGTTGTCCTCTTAGAGCAAGTTCAGGACTTAGCCAAATTTTGGGAGGACATGTGTCAGCTTCAGGAGCCTGGCGGGATTTTATTTCCCTGACGTCCCTGAGGGTCAGGTACATCAACCTTGGAAACATGTTACTAGCCCCCATGTGGCCTTTTTAACCCCATATGACCATTAGGATTCTCAGTTCATCCCTCAAGTGCAATTTGGAGCTCAAATCCCCTGCCGTCAGATCTTCACCACATGTCAGCTCATTGACAACCAAGTAATTTGATGTCCCTCACGTTCCACATAGGTTAGGGACATAAAACCTTTAAGAATGTTCCTATCCCTCTAGGAGAGATTTTTGGTCACCCATGTGACCCACTTCCAGCCCCTCAGTGCTTTAAAGCTGATTTTGGAGCACTCATTCCCTACCGTCGGATCAATGCCATGTGTCACCTCTAGGATCTTTGTGGAAACTGATGTCCCTCACATCCCTTTGAGGTGAGAGACTTCATAAATTTTTTTTTTCCTAGCCTATCTTAGCATGATTTCAAAAATTTAAATATTTACCCACTTCCCTGATTCTAACTTCTTACACTCCCGTGCACAGCCATAGCTCCATAATTCCTCTACAACCTCCTTTTCATTAATCCAAAATTGTTGAACCTCGAACTGGACCTGTCACAAAAATACAATCCTTCAATCCATGAAATAATAAAGGTCTCAGAAGGAAGTTCGAGAAAATAAGGAAGAAGAAACGAAGAACAATGAAGAAGAAAAACAATAGAAAATCTCCATAGCCAAAAAATAGAAATTCTCACAAATATTGCAAAATAGTGCACAAAGAAACGAACCATTTTTTGTTGGTGGTTCCTTTGTCCAAGACCATAAAAACCATACTTTCAAACTCTCCTCTTATGCAACATAGCATTCATAGTGAAGAAATATCCTTTCCGACTCAATGAAGGAAAAATTGAATTTCGCATCAAACTGTTTGTTAGATTGAAGTATAATTTCACATGAAGCACCAGAAGAAAAAAACAAATCATAAATATATTTTTTTTAAAAAATGGAGGATAAAATGATACCTATAATTTTTAGGTCCATTAATGGCTGCCACATCCAAAAGCACTGCCAAGTCTGAAATTTGAAAGTTTAAAATCTCTTGGACTATTAAGTGGGCAGGTCTAAAATTTAGAGGAGCAATATTAGGAAAAAAACATATCAATTTTTTTTGCATCAATACGAACTCCAAAAGAAAAAATTATAAAAATATAAGGTCTTCTGCATAAGGTAATACTATTTTGGGAAAGCCAACAACATAAGAACTTGTGAAAGAGATGAAGACATTAGAGGTGCATTGCAGATGAGAGCTCACCAAAATAGGAATTTCTAACACTTAATAAAAATAGTAAGTGGTCCCACAAACACCTACTAAAAATAGAAAGTTGATCCAGAAGGAGGGAAGAACACAAGGAGAAAGGGGAATCAAGGTCACAACATCTAGTTGAGGTTTGAGGGAGTTACTTTTTCATACTTACTAAAAATAGCAAGTTGCTATTTTAGGGAAAACATGAAGCAAAAGTGGATAAGACAGAAGCTGGCATAACCCTCTACCTGCAATGGGTGAAGATACAAATTTTGATGAGTTTATCCACCCATTTGAAGAACACGTAAAGAAAGAGGTAGGCAACCCATCATCCTTCACTAAGGACACCCTTGAATTCCTCTCAAATATTCGGGCCTCCATTGCACTTATTGCAGAGAAACATTCATCATGGTTTGGGAAGTGTGAAGAAATCAATAGTGTGGCTGATGGATGGACAAAAAACTTGAGCTACGTTTACATTCCTCATTACAAAAAAGTGGAACCTGTAACAACTCATTTCAGTAAAGATCTTGGAGGAATAGAGGCCTTCTCAGGAGTGCGAAGTGGAAGCAATTCGGAGAGTGAGATCAAATCTATTGTAGTAGGTCATCCTTCTACATAATTCTTCTTCTTCCTCTTGTTTCTCTCTTTCCTCTTCTCACCCAACACTCTCTCTCATCAATGTTATATTCTTGTGTTGAGGTTTTTACTTTTTAATATAAATTGAAGTGACTTAGAAATTTAATGTAAACTTTAAGTCACCTTATTTTTATAAAAGGACTTTAATATTTAAATGGAATATGAATAGTCTAAGGTCACATTATGGTATTTAAAAAGTCACCAGGAAGATGAAGAGTTACCTCTTTTTCTATAAATTGTAACAAGCTCCTCATTTGAGCTTTTTCTTAAACTTCTTTATCTTCTTAGACAACTTCTGAGGATTGTTAGATGTCAGAGCTGTTTTTTATGAATTCATGAGAGAGATATCCTTCTAAAGAGAGAAAAGAGATAGCAATTTTCTTCCATTTTTCCTACTCAACAATGTCTTCTACTTCTATGTTATGTACAATTTCTTCCTGAGCTTTAATAAAGGAAGAAGGAATTTTAACCTTTTTTGAATGAGGAGTTTAGTGGTAATTTGTGCTCATTAAACACTATTTGTTCTTGTTTCTATTATGCATATTTGTTTTCTTCTAAATTCAAGTGCATGTAATGAAATTTTTGGTTAGTGTATGCAAGTCTATGATATTCTACTTCCAACATTAGTTTTCTCTATTGTAAATTTCTCACTCCCTTTCCCACTTTTCAAACAAATTCCTCTCTTACAGATATATGCAAGATGTTTCCATAGGGTTAGTGGAGTGCCCCTATGGTTCCCTGACTAAAATTCCACCAAGATAAAAGTCACTTTTTACTTGCGCATGTGCACATATGACAGCTGCACTAGTTAAGTAGAGGGACTTAGAATCCTATAGTGTTGGAAAGAAACCTACCAATTTGTCCCCTACAAATATTCTTGCCAACAATTTTTGGCACCCACAGTGGGGCATATTTATCATCATTTGCACCTGAATATGACCAGAAGGTCACAAAAATATTTTTTTTTTAGAAAATTCAAAATTAAAAAAAGAAGAAAATTTCTAGAATTTGAATAGCTACATGAGCCTCATGTCTACAAACCATGGCTATTCTGGGAAATCATCTTGTTGAAAGACCCAAAATGATATTCCACATTCAAGAGGATATTGCTTCAGATTTGAGAGAAGCTATCTGACATAACAGGTGAAGTGTCAACAACTACTTCATTACTACAAGAGTTCTTGACTTGAAAGTGGAACATGCTATTGAATTGGAAATGCAAAGACAAATTCCAGCACTGTAAAGAAGAGAAAATATTTCCAAGCTAACAGATAAAAGATACACCAAGAAATAGAGACAAGGAGGATAAACTGACTCCACTTTTGAAGAGCTTCAAAGATGATAAGAGCTGATCAAAATTTAGAGGTCTCCCTTTCGTCAATCAACCAACCACGTTGGGAACCTGAGTGTTTCCTATCCTTTAGATAGTGAATTTTGATACATCAAAGAGAACCTTAAAGATTTCAATGACATAGAGACTGAAGAAGAAGCTAGAGAAAGAGAAGTAAGAGTGGAAGAGTAAATAAGAGCTTAGCTCAAAGAAATTAAAAGACTTCCAGTTGAGGTGGATACAAGAGTAGTAGTAGAAGACGCAACCTTAGAGAGGTTGGAAGCTAGAAAAATAAACATAATGGGGGATTATGATCGCAAGGTCCATAGGTCTAATGTACCATGGGGTGAAAACATGAGCCTTCTTGGCCTTGCTCAACCAATTCACAAGCTACCAAAAGGCTCTAGAAAAAACTTTTCAAAATTTAGAGGGAATGGTTATCAACTCCCTAAATAACATGTAGCAGCATTTATCAACTCTTGCTATGTATTGGGCATTGAGGGTGAAGATGTGGCAGTCTGACTCCTTATGGAGTCACTTCAAGAAAAAGATGTTGATTGGTTCTACATGCTACCCTTGAGCTCTGTCACTTGCTGGGAAGATATAAGAAGTGCATTTGAACATAAGTTCAAGACCATAGAATATTGTCAAGACGTCTTGGTCCAATTGGTACAAATGAAGAAATAAACCTTCAAATCAATGAGAGACTTTGTAACAAGATATAGCAAAGTGATAAAAATAATCCCTGAAGCTGTAGTGCCTCCTCAAAATAATTTCAAGAGATTATTCATTAGTGCCTTACCATCATAAGTAGGTTTTTTCCTTAGAAGAACCCAATAAAGAACATTTAGGGAATCTCAGGACCATGCAATAGAAACCGATGGTGATCTAATCCTTTCTGGTAAAGTAAAATGCCCAAATGGAAAGAAAAAGGCTAGAATTCAATCTCAGTCACCACATAACCAATGTTCCAAATAATGGAAAATGACTTGGTTTCCTTGAAGAAACAACTCTCCCAGATCACAATGCGGAACACTCCAAGGAAATAAAAATGCTCCCAATAGACCAAGGATTGCTCCACCTCCACACCAGCTCACTCTTGAAGCACCACCATTCAATGTTGTGTATGACACCAAAGAACCATAGGAGGAAGTGGAAATTGAATAACCTAAAGAAGATGTAAGTGATGACAAAAACTATTTTTAGGTAAAGGAAGTTGATGGTGACACACACAATGGTCTAATTGAGTATGTTGAGATGAAGATGACGAGGATGAAGAAGCTCCAAATTTCTCATGTACACTTTTCACTTGCACAAAGTCCAAGAAAAGTGTTCCATCCTCAACGGATGTGGTAAAGGAAAATAAGAAGAAAGAAGATTCTTTTGTGGAGGTTCCACAAAATAAAATCATCAGAAAAGGATCACCACTACCAACTTCGATGGAGTTGGCTAAAGAAAAAGAAGACCCACTAGTTATCAAGGATCATGCTACCACACCAAGTAAGTCACCTAGTCCTTCTCCCAGCTCAAAAGTTACTAAGAATAATTCTCCTTCAAATGTTGTTCCTGCAAAAACATATAAGGTTCCATTAAAACCTACATCTGCACCTCCTTCCAAGCTAGTTACTACACCCGTGAAGGAAAATTCAACCCCCAAAGTAACAAAGCCTTCACCATGTAAATATTATATATTTATTGGAACCTATACCTTTCCCACCATAACCCCATTTGAATTTGTGGAACACGCAAGAAAAAATAAAGTCCAAATCTCAGAAATAGAATACCTACAAACACACCCTACCCAAATTTATAGGTTCATTGATGTAGTACGTGGTGGTAATCCTATAACCTCAGGTCCAAATTATAAAGGCTTACTCCCCACACCATCCAAACCACCTTCTCAAAACATGCTAGCTATCAGTGCCTCCAAAACCAACAAGGTCGAACATTTCTACCTTTCACTCCTCATTAAAGGATTCCAACTAAATAATTGCATCATAGATTCTGAAGCCTCAAATAATGTGATGCCTGTAAAAGTTGTAAATGCTCGAGACCTCACCTTGATCAGGGAAAATTACACCTTCTATTCAATGGAATCTAAATAAGTGTCGTTGGTAGGAATAATTAAAGATGCACAAGTAGCATTAGATGATTTTTAGATAAGAAGGTACTTCTAAACATACTGGTAGTAGACATTCCAACATCCTTTGGCATGCTACTGAGCTGAAGCTTCTACAAAGACTTGGTTGGAGAAATAAAAATGGATTGGTAATTTGTAACTATTCTAGTGAAAGGCAAGATGAAGAAGTTGCTGTCAGTAAGAAAGATGAATTTCACAGTACAAAATTTGAATGATCCAAAGGCAAACATTCTCTTTCAAGATAGCGGCATAGGCAACTAATTCCTCACATTAGAAAAATATGAGAACTTGACACTTCTTATGGAAAAGGAAAAATATCAAGTTTAGATGATGGAATTTGATGGTAGTCACTCTAGTGCAGTTCAGGAGTAGGCATGGTGATGTATTCTCCTTCTGATGAATTGAACCCATTTGCCTACAAGATGCAATTTAGTAATACAAATAACATGGCAGAATATGAAGCTCTCCTCTTAAGTATAGGCATGGCAGAAGTCATGGGAATAAAGAAACTGAGATGTGGAGGTGATGTGGAGGTGATAATAAAGCAAGTATGATAACAATATCAAGTGAAAAATATAAGACTCCGAAATTATAGAAACAAAGTATGGGATTACATTGAATACTTTGATGCATTTTCTATCAAAGCCATCCTAAGAAAAAATAATGAAAATGTTGATTCCCTTGCAATGATGGCTTCCCTAGTAACACCTCATCCTTCTTTTGGTAAAGACAAGGTGACCATTGAAATGGTATTTAGGCATAATGTATCAGATAATTCAAATCATTGGCAAGTCTTTAATGATGATAAACAAATTCTAGAAATTTTTAGAATAAAGGGATAATTTCAATAATCTCTTCTTTGAAGGAAGTAAAAATCCACACTGAGAAGTGGTAGACGAAGAAGAGAAAGAAGTAATTGAAGGGATTGATGAAGAAGTGATCAAATTGAAAGGAAACAAGATTCCCAAAATCCTAGTTTCTCTAGAATACCTCTTTGACAAACAGGAAAAATTCATTCAAGAGAAAGCAAAGCAATCTTCTTGGTGCCCAACTGATTTTGATAAGGAAAACATTGGCACCTTAGAGGAGCCAAGGATGGTTAATATTGTAAAAGTTTTCTCACCCAAGGAGAAGAGAAATTTTATTGCATTAATCAATAAATATTCAGATGTTTTAGCCTACTCTTATGATTAACTCAAATCCTTCCAACCGAAGGAAATGCATCACTCAATTCCCTTGAAGCAGGATGCCAAGCCATTTAGGAAAAAAAAAGGCCATATAACCCAAAGATTTTTTATACCATCAAAGAGGAGGTAATAAAGATGATTAATGCAAGGATATATTTCCCGTCCATCATTCAACATGGGTGGCCAACATTGTGCCAGTGTAGAAGAAGAATGGAGAAATAAGAATATGTGTAGATTTCTGTAACTTGAACCAGGAATCACTGAAAAAAATTATCCTCTCCTTGTCATGAAACACATTTTGCAAGAAGTCACTAGATCTGAAATTATTTCCTTTCTTGATGGATTCTTAGGGTACAATCAAATCAAAGTGGCAGAGGAGGATCGTACCAAGAAAACTTTCACAACGCCTTGGGGCACTTCTGCCTACAACATAATGCCTTTTGGCCTAATCAATGCGGGAGATACATTTCAAAGGGCGATATATTTGGAATTCAAATATTTAAAACATTGCATTGTCATATATATTGATGATCTCATAGTGTTTTTAAAGAATATGGGAGATCATATCCATCACTTGGAACATGTACTAGTAACGTGTAGAAAACATAATATATCACTAAACCTAAAAAAGTGCATTTTTAGAGTTACAGAAGGCAAGTTACTGAGGTAAATTGTGAATAAACATGGAGCACACCTTGATCCTGAGAGAGTATGAACCATTAAAACACTATCTCTACCCATAAGTAAGAAAGGAGCTCATTCATTCTTTAGAAAGGTGAATTTTCTTTGTCACTTTGTTATGGAGTTTGCTGAATTAACAAAGTACATCACCACCTTGATAAAACCACAAGATAACTTCAAATGGAATAATGAAGGGAAGGAAGCATTTGAAGAGATACAAAAATCCATTCCCAAGGCTCCAACCCTTATGTCTCTATATTTTAACAAAGATCTCATCATGTATTGTTATGCATCAGAACATACCCTCTATGTCATTCTTGTTCAGAAGAATGATGAAGGCGTGGAAGAAAATATTGATTTCATGAGTTCTCCATTGAAAAAACATGAAATAAACTACAACCAATTGGAAAATCATTCCTATGCAATGGTCAAGGCTATAAAAAATTTCATATTTTACATTCTCAACTCTCATACAGTGGTGATGGTACCCGACAGCGTAATCAAGTACATCTTGATACAATAGGATCCCAGAGCTAAATGAGGAAATTGGATTGAAAAGACTCAAGAATATGACTTGGAGATTTAACCCTCTAATTTGGTAAGGGGAAATGGATTGTGTAGGTTGATTGATGAAGATGGAACACTTAAAGCTCAACATGGTGAAAAAAATTGTGCTTGCTCAATTTTTTTCGAAAACAATCCACAGGTTATCTTTTTAACCACTACTGATGAGTGGTATGTTGATATTGCCTATTACTTAACTTATAGAAAATTCCTTTCTCATCTTGATTACAAGAAAAATATAACACTCAAGATGAAGGCAACAAAATTTGTAATATGGAATCATGCACTTTACAAGAGAGGTCTTGATGGATGCTTCCTCAGGTGTGTAGATAAAGAGCAACAAGAAAAATTGCTAAAAACATACCATGACCAAGCATGTGGTGGAAATTTTTCAGTGATGGTCACTGCACACAAGATCCTATGAGGAAGGTATTATTGGCATACCCTCTTTGTAAACACCCAGGAATGGGTTTCCAAATTTGAAGCATGAAAATAATTCATCGTGAGACCACAACTTGCTACACTATCGCTCAGGCCAGTTATTATTGAAGAACCATTTTAGTAGTGGGGACTAGATTTCATCGGTGTTCTAAATCCTCACTCAAGAACATGGAAAACCTATGTGCTCATAGTGACAGAATACTTCAAAAAATGGGTAGAAGCCATTTTTTCCAAGCAAGCCAACACCGAAACAGTATGTAACTTCATCAAGGATAATATCACAATACGTTTCAGAGTGCCACATAAAATTATAGAAGATAATGCTACCTATTTCTATTCAAGGGAGTTGACTGATTTTTTCTATGGCTACATAATCTCTTTATCTCATTCATCAAACTATTATCCACAGGGAAATGGACATGCCGAATTAAGCAACAAGAACATTGTAACTGTCGTATACAAACTCATAGATGAAAACCAAAGGAATTAGCACAAAAATTTGTATGATGCATTATGGGTTGATATAATCACTCCCAAGAAGGCAATAGGTATGTCACCATTCCAACTAATGTATGGGGTTGAAGCAGAGATTCCCTCATGATTGAGATTCTGGCTTTCAAGATGCTACAAGGAATATAAGATGGATAGTACAAGGATTCCTTTGACAAGAGGATACTCTTTTTGGAGAAACTAGAAGAAAATAGACTTCGAGTGGTGGACTGTAACAAAGAGAACCAATTGAAGGTAAAGAAGATATTTGATAAGAAATCCAAAGTAAGAGAATTCAAATTCAAAGAATTCATACTGATTTGGGATAAGTGAAAGGAACCAAAATGAAACCATGGAAAGTTTGATTAATTATGGCTCAGCCCATTCAAGATTCGTGAAGCTTGTGGTGAGAATGTTTTTCTACTCTCATATTTGGATGAAATTCTGCTGGAATTGCCTCGCAGTGGGAAATACCAAAAATTGTATCATCAGTGAAAGAGGGTTGTCCCCCACCTTGTAACATAAGTGATTACTAGGTGTTTTTCCATTTTTTTTTGTGTCATGTGTTTCCTTTCCGTCATTGTGTGTGTGTGTGTGTGTGTGTGTGTGTGTGTGTGTTTCCTTCTTTGTTAGACTTCTCTCTCATAATTGTACATGACTCTACATAGCCCAATGGATAAGGCAATGGTAAATGGATCATATGGTATGAAATTGAGATTATGGAATCCTCATGTCATGTCTTTGATGCACTCAGTCCATGTCATGTCCCCAAGCTAGATCAAGTTGTTGTCATGAAAATGTGCAATAAGGAAATTAACAATTTCTGACCATGAAAACTATACCTCTGTGTCAATTTTTTCAAGTATTATCACTCCAAGACACCTCGATTATATCAAGTAAGTCCAAGTGACCTTATGGATAGTGTAATATCATCCCCCTAGGTGATTTAGGAAAGTGATTTCATTCCCCCTAGGTGATTTTAGGAGTTCATTTACAAAGCTATAGGTAGTTGTGGGAAGGACTATCACTGGCCTTCCTAGGGTTGGAGTGACCCCATGGAGTGGAGAAGAAGATCCTAAGTGGATGTGGAGGTGATTCAAAGGTCTTGGAAAATCATGAAGATGATTTATGATGATTCTGGAAGGTCTTGGATAAGTTGGGACAATTTCACCAGAATTAGGGTTCATAGGCCTAATCAGTGCATAGGTCAAAACAACCACTGAGCTTCGGAAGGTGATTCCAGGAGCACTAGACGGAGTTAGGAGAAAAAAATACATCTAAGATAATATAATTATAATCACTACATTATGGGTAAATCATATTTTTCAGAACACTTTGGCGCATCATGTTTATAGGTAGTTTTTCTCAAGAACAGGTGGAGTACCCAATCAAAAATATGATTTTTTAGGAACCAAATGGAAGAAAAAAGACATGGTAACCCCAACATTGGATTCAAAATGTAATTTCCATTTAGGATAATATATTTATTTTCCAAAATAGTCCATTAAGAGCTCATTTTATCATTTTTACAAGTTGTCCTCTTGGAGCAAGTTCAAGACTTAGCCAAATTTTGGGAGGACATGTGTCAGCTCTAAGAGCCTAGCAGGATTTTATGTCCCCAACATCCCTGAGGGTTAGGTACATAAACCTTCTAAAAATTTTCCCAGCCCCCATGTGACCTCTAGAACCCCATACAACCATTAGGATGGCCAGTTTAGCCTTCAGGTGCAATTTGGAGCTCAAATCCCCTGCAATCAGATCTCCGCCACATGTCAGCTCAAGGATATCCATGGAATTTTAAATCCCTCACATACCTCATAGGTTAGGGACATAAAACCTTTAAAAATGTACCCAACCCTCTAGGATATATTTTTAGTTACCCATGTGACCCGCTTCCAGCCCCTCAGTGCTTTAAAGCTGATTTTAGAGAACTCATTCCCGTCTGTCAGATCAATGCCACATGTTACCTCAAGGATCACCATAGAAAATGATGTACCTAATGTCTGTTTTAGGTGAGTGATGTAAGGTAAAATAAATTTTTCCCAACCCTCTCTCGGCATGATTTCAAAAATTTAAATATTTACCTGCTTCCTTGTTTCTAACTTCTTACACTCCCGTTGACAACCATAGCTCCATACTTCCTCTGCAACTTCCTTGCCATCACTCCACCATTTTTGAACCTAAAACTAGACCTATAATAGAAATAATATCCTTCACTCCATGAAAGCATACACGTCTTAGAAGGAAGTTTGAGCAAACAAGGAAGGAGAAACAAAGAACAACGGAGAAGAAAAACAATAGAAAATCTTCATAGCCAAAAAACTAAAATTCTCACAAATATTGCAAACCAATACACAAATAAATGAACCATTTTTTTTATTGGTTCCTCTATCTAAGACCATAAAAAACATACTTTCAAACTCTTGTCTTCTTTAATAGAGCATTCACAGTGAAGAAATCTCCTTTCCGACTTAATGAAGAAAAAATTGAATTTCCCGTCAAACCATTTGTCGGATTGAAGTAGAATTTCACGTGAAGCACTAGAAGAAATAAACCACATCAAAAATATATATTTTTTGAAAATGGAGGAGAAAAACATACCTATAATTTTGAGGTCTATTATTGGCCACTGCGTCCAGAAGCATTGCTAGGTCTGAAATTTGAAAGTTTAAAATCTCTTGAACAATTAAGCGGGTAGGTTTGAAATTTTAGAGGGGAGATATTGGAAAAAAATATCAAAAAACTTCATTTTGAATCAATCTAACCTTTAGAAGCCCACTTTCTAAAAATAGCAGGTATTCTACATAGGGGACTGCTATTTTGGGAAAGTCAGAAACATAAGAACTTTCGAAGGAGACAAAGACACTGGAGGTGCACTGCTACTGAGATATCTCCAGAATGGGAATTTTTGGCACTTACTAAAAATAGGAAGTGGTCCTATGAGAACCTTCTAAAAATAGAAAGTTGATCTAGAAGGAGGGAAAAATGTAGGGAGAAAGGGTAATCCAAACCGCAACATCCAATTGAGGTTTGAGGGAGTTGATTTTTCATACTTACTAAAAATAGTAAGTTGCTATTTTAGGGAAACATGAATACGAAGTGGACAAGAGAGAACATGACACCACCCTTTTTATGCAATGGGTGAAGATATAATTGTCGATGATTTTATAGGCCCATTTGAAGAACATATCAAGAAAGAGGTAGGAAACCCATTATCCTTCACTAAGGACACCCCCAACTTCCTCTCAGAGATTTGGGTCTCCATTGCACTTATCACATAGAAATATTCATCATGGTTAGAGAAGTGTAAAGACATCAATAGTATGGCCTATGGATGGACAAAAACCTTGAGTTTCATTCACATTCCTCATGCCGACAAAGTGGAACCTGCAGCAACTCATTTTAGTAAAGATCTTGGAGGAATAGAGACCTTCTCAGGAGCGTGAAGTGGAAGATAGTCGGGGAATGAGATCAAATCCAATATAGCATTACATCCTTCTACATAATTATTATTCTTTTTCTTATTTATCTCTCTCCTCTTCTCACCCAATGCTCTCTCTCATCAATGTTAAATTCTTGTGTTGAGGTTTGCACTTTTTAATATAACTTTAAGTGAATTTAGAAATGTAATGTAAAATTTAAGTCACCTTGATTTTATAAAAAGGACTTAAATATTTAAATGGAATATGAATAGTCTAAATTCACATTAAGGTATTTGAAAAGTCACCGGGAAGATGAAGAGTTTCCTTTTCTTCTATAAATTGTAACAAGATCCTCATTTGAGATTTTTCTTAAACTTCTTAATATTCTTAGACAACTTCTGAAACTTCTTAGATGTTGGAGCTGTTTTTTGTGAATTCATGGGAGAGATATCCTTGTGAATAGAGAAAAGAGATAGCAAATTTCTTCCATTTTTCCTACTCAACAATGTCTTCTACTTCTATGTTATGTACAATTTCTTCCTGAGCTTCAATAAAGGAAGAATGAATTTGAGCCTTTTTTGACTGAGGAGTTTAGTGGTAATTTGTGATCATCAAATGTTATTTGGTCTTGTTGCTGTTATGAAGATTTGTTTTCTTCTAAATTCAAGTGCATGTAATGAAAATTATGGCTCGTGTATATAATTATATGATATTCTACTTGCAACATCATTTTTCTCTTTTCTAAACTTCTCACTCCCTTTCCCGCTTTTCTAGAAAATTCCTCTCTTGCAGACATATGCAAAATTTTGTTGCAGGAACAGTGGAGTGCCCCTGTTAGATCCCCTACCATAAGGCCACCAAGATAAAACTCACTTTTTACTCATGCATGCACATACGAAAGCTGCACCAGTTAAGTAGAGGGACTTAGACTCCCAAAGTGTTGGCAAGAAACCCACCAATTTTTCCCTGAAATTTTTTCTCACTAACATTAATATAATCTAGAATGACATGTAAATACAATAAATGAATGTTTTAAATAAGTATGGAAAATGACCCAAGTAACTAATATAATGAAATTAGAAACCATAAATGCAAGATAAGTATGGAAGTGACTTAGATGATTTGATGAGCTTACGATAATTGGTCATAAAATAAAAATAATAATCTGGAAGTAGGAACAATTATGCAGAGGTCTCGAAAAGGAAATGTCTAGAATGATTCTCTAGAATGGAGCACCTAGAAAGGGAGTGAGGAACCTGTGGGTGGTCTGGTCTACAAAATGGGTGCCTTGGTCTTTGTAAAAGATCTAGAATTGAGTTTCAAAGGTTTGGAAGGTAGTCTAAAACCCTTGTTGTGCGTTGCATCAGATTCACTACACTATGCCAAGTGTCATTGATAATCCAATATGAAATAAAGATCTACAAGAGACCACAAGAAGTATCAAAACTCTAAAAAAATAAGAATGTAAATGAATGGGTTAGATTGACCTCATCTTCCACAATAACAAGATTACTAATTGAAAGTTACAATACATTTTAGACCCATATGTAGTTTTGGTGTGTGTGTGTGTGTGCATCATGTGCCCTAGGTTCTCTTGTATCATTCACACTTTGTAAAGTAACAATTAATAACTAAATGTAAAAATATAGTAGAATGGTGGATGGAATAGAATAAAATCCCCTCCTATGCTTGTGTGATGCAGATGAACCAACCTTGTCCTTTGTGATGGATCTATGTGAATGCAAATGATCTCCAAATGCCTTATATGGATGCAACCCTAGGTGGATAATAGTAGTAAATAGTGCTTGGTCCCTCATTATGGTCTTAGAAATTTCTATTTATAGGGTTCTCTTGATCTAATTTCGTAATTAACCCTAAAAAATGGATAGAAAGTACCCATAAGGTGATGGAAAAGTTTAAAAAGGATCAGGGCACCCCTGGTGGGACCAAGATGCCCATGGGCACCCTAGTCAAAGATCAAATGATGCAAAATGAAGAAATTTGATAGGGCATGTAGGTGCAAGAGGTTGGGGATGATGAAAAAAAATACAATAAGATGGCCAAAAGATGGGGGTTAATTATTAATTTCTTCACTTAAAAACCTTATAAATAGTAGTATGATACCAGGACTAAATAATGTCTAAAGTGCATAATTTTGTGTCTACATTTTCCCCCACTTTATGTTGGTGAGCGGAAATATTGGTAACAAAAAGTAGATTGAGATGCATACTTGATGTCCATAAAGATTGTAGTAGTAAGTGCACTGAAGGACTAGGAAAAGCATGTACTGACAAAAAGATGATGGAGTGTGGAAACCAAAGATGAAAATGAGAAAAAAAAGTGATGAGAGTGAACGTAGGGTGGAAATGCATGTAGCTACTAATGTGTGTATTGTACCTACATGGTTAGTATGGTTTGTGCTAATACAAAATGTTGTTGTTATTACCCCCATTTGACTTCTTATTTCTCATATGGCTGGACTTGTAAGGATAAAATGATCAAGTAGTCAAATATGTATGTATGTGTAAAAATTCAATGTAAAATTCACATGTAAATTTAAAATACACAAATGAAAAATGTGCACCTAATCTAGGTCAAGAAAGAGAGTGTAGAAGCATATCCTATACTCCTGGGGTTTTTGGGTGATCCAACGCTATAGGATGACTAAGTGTAAGGAGGAATTCCGATGTATCCTCCAACTTGTAACTAATTCCCTAAATATGTGTGAAGAGATCTTTGTACATCCTAGTTTTTTGGGTGATTCGATGCCACTAACTGAAGAAGTGTAGGGACAAATTTCACTATATTCTCCAACCTGTAACTACTTCCCAGAATGCTATGGAATACCATGTCCTATAATAGCCAATGTGTATGGGGTTCGTAGATTGGTATGAACCCAATCAATGTATGTAACCTGAAATTCCAAGGGTGGAAAGTGCACCGAACTGAACCGGTGTAAATGCATTGTGTAGTATGTAAAACCCCAAATGATGCCACCCCTTTTTGGGAGAACATGCAATGTCACTGATAGGAGAATGCATCTCCAAAAGAGGATCAACCACACGAACCATGAAACTCTACCCTACAGGGGGAGGGAATGTGCTTGGTTGAAACCAAGGCACTTACAAATAAGAAGGCTAGCCACAACAAGTGTTAGTATGAACAAAGATGAATGTATAAGACAATGTGTAATCTACGTAATCAGCTCATAAGCTACCAAGAAATGGAGTAATGTAAACACACAAGAAGACAAAGTAAGCTACATAAAGTGGGCTACAAACATGAGACACCACTCACAATGTCACAAGACACGTAAGGCCATCATTTCCATATACAAAAAATAAGTGTGAACTCCAAACAAAGTGTAAGACCCACAAATAAGAGCGACCAATAGATAAACAATGTAACAAACAAGTATGGAAGAAAATAACCTTGCATAACAAATGATGCACATGAAGCACCCATTATCATGTTATAAAGATAAATAGTATGTAAAAAGCATGTATAACCAAGTAATAAAAAGTAATAAGTATGAAATGAAACAATAACACCTGGAAGAGATGAATGTGGATGCACCCAATGACCAGTGTAGGAAGGGTAGAAGGTGAACATATATGATGCGTGTAAGATACTTATATCTACAATCACAACTAGAAAACTATGTGAATGTGCATGTGTGGATGATATATATAAATGACATACAAGTAGTCTAACTAACATGTGTAATAAAGTGAACATGAACAAGAAAAAGTAAACAATAGTAAAATACATCATAATATGTAGTATGTCGTGGATGGATGGATTGGAATGTAAGATGGATGGAAGGAGCTGTGTTCCCCACAAGTGAATGGAAATGTATGCAGTGAGGTTCATTTTGTTTTTCCCCTTAATAATTAAGAATGAATCGTAAACGAGAGTGCATCATTGGGAAATGGTTAAATAGTGTGTTGTGTCTAGCATGATGGGATGAGTATGTATACGCAATTATGATGATATGTGACACATAGAAGAGATGTGTGCGAACCTTATATCCAAAGCGTATATCATGTTAAAATTAATATGAGGGAGTGGTGATGTATCCTAAAGCATATACCACTACAAGATGAATAGGAGGGAGTGGTGATGTATCCTAAAGTGTATGCCACTAGAAGATGTATAGGAGGGAGTGGTGATGTAGCCTAAAGTGTATACCACTATAATATGATAGAGTTTAAGTGATGATTTATCCTATAACATGTGTCACTATTATAGAAATGTCATATGATGAGAGGTCTAATGATGAACATGTGATGAATGTAAGGTCCATTTGATTTTTAAATCTTCAGTAGTCGAGTATGGAATGAGGAACTAAAGTACATCATAGGGTAGTGAGTGTAACATGTAGAAGATGATGTATGATATGTAATGAAGATGATAATTGACCATGTGATTTATATGTAGTGTATAGTATTGAATGTAATATGTGTAGTATGCGTAAGAGCGTATAATATGTATGATGCAATGCTAGATGAGTATGATGAAGACTACTACGATGTATGATGTGTATATATGAAAAAATTAAAATAGTATAGAATAAATGTAGAATGTATGATGCAAGGCATAAAACAAAATGTGTGGTGTCTATAATGAACTATGTGGGGTTTGTGCGTAGTAATCCCTCAACAATCAAGTATGAACCAAAACACAAGAGTGTGTCATCGGGTAATGATGATGTTAAGTATGCTAGGAGAATGATGTATGAGAATGTAAAGATGATAGATACATAAATGTGGCGATGGGTGGGGGGTGATGTATTAGATGTTATGCCCCCCAAGTGTACATAAATAAAAGAGCTAACCAATAAATGTGAAGGAGTAAGCTCCTACATCCAATGTATGTGATGATGAAAATGTATGACTATGCTCTAACAATGATGGTAGATTAGGAAGAAACTATGCTAGTGAATGAATTCTATGTGCATGTGAGGGATGAATGTATGATGGAGGTCATGGTGTCACAAAATATGTCAATGATTGAGATCTACGTGATGGTGAATGTGAAGATAATGAAGACCCATGTGGAATAAACCAAGGTGGTGATCAACGTCGAGAGGCATTGACTATCCTAGGAATGGGCCTATACCTATGTGTAGGACTAGCAGAGAGGTTTGGTCATGTAGACATTACTCGAGAAGGGAAACTAGGCATAGATTGTGATGTGCTAGAGGAAGTAGATGATGTGTTAGCTACTACATGAGGAGATGGAAACCATGGATTAGATGGAGGGACACCCTCAATGGAAATGACCTGTTTGTTATGAATGAATTTGAGTCACAAATGATTCATAAAAATGATTGATTGAGAGATAAATATATAATTGAGACTGAGAAGCATGTCACATTTAGAAACTATGTTTCCAAAAAGGAACGACACAAGCATTGTAAGAGGACCAACTATAACATGAAGGTTGATAATGCCAAAGGGTTTGTTGAAAGGGTACTCAATTTGTGATTGCAGGTAGCTGATAGCCTTGAGAAGTGAAATAGAGCATACACTAACATGTCATGATGGGTCAACCTTAGTGTTGTTAATGGTATTCGAGCCAATATATACTTTGATATGTAAATTATTAGATGTGAAATCTACATGATAATTTCCATTGGAGAAATAAATGTTTGGTGGTGAAGCGTCAATGTTTGCAAATAAGAAATCAAGAGCTTATGATGTAGTAGGAGACATTGCATGAGAAACATAATAAGTGGATGAATTAGTCATTTTTGTGTTCTATTTAGGTAATGGTTCATTAAATATTTTGAGTTTATGATTTTTATTAATAGGTGTAGATGTTATGGATTCCGAAAGCTCAATTTGACCATTTTCAAGAAAATCCTAAATGATATGTCATAGTCTAAAATAACGATCAATGGTGTGTTTGATGCATTGATGATAACCACAATAAGAGTGTTCATCTAAATTGCATCCTTTTTTTCTGAGATGGACCTATTTGAAGAGGATATGGTAATGTAATAAGATTACTGTCAATTATTTTTGGGATAATAACACCAAGAGGTATACTAATCTTAGTAAAAGGACGTCTTTATGGTTACGATTGAAGATCCTTATGGGTATATACCATGTTTACAATATTTTTTCCATCTGTGGGTTTATTTATGGCAGGAGTGAATGTTGGATTACCCTAAAAATATGTGGATGATGATTATTTCTCTTAATACTTGAGTTTTCCTATTGTCAGGAGTTTAGTCTCAGGAAGCTTGAGATTTTGGAAAAGTTGATCAAACAAAGGAGAGGTCTCAAAGAGAACAATCTCCTGAAGAGGTGGCAAGAGACTTTGAATGAATAATTCCTGAATATCAGAATCTGCAAGTACATTAGAAATATTAGATAAATTGTTTTATATCACAAGACATAATCAGATAAGTGTTCATTACACCCTTGCTTGAGCTGTGAAAGATGAACATAAGTGATCTTAGAGCCAAAATGATTAACTAAAAATGGGGAATATGCGTAGTTAATCTAATCTAGAATGACATTTAAATACAATAAATGAATGTAATAAACAAGTATGGAAAATGACCCAAACAACTAATTTTCCCACCTGACAAATTATTTTTCCAACAATCCTTTACACATCGAATCTATGATACCATATATCTAGGAGGCACTTGTTAATAGTCCAACTACCTTGGTCTTAAGCTCCTCTTTTAGTACATTCTAAAAGATGATGACAAGGGTTATGGAAATATGGCTTAAAATTTCCATTTATTGGTGTTTCCATCCTTATCCCTCCATGGAAGCCTCCCATCACCAAATTCCCAGCACTAGAAACACCAAAAGACATAATTCACCCCTCCCCAAAAATATTACTTTGTTTATTTATTTATTTTATTTATAAATTATTTATTCATTATTGTTATCCTAAAAATTTCATGTATGTAGATGCATAGTTCCATGTATACATATTTAACCTTTTTAATACTTTTTTTAACCAAACACAAATATTCTATGTTCCATTTCAAACATTCACGGATATTTATATATCTTTATATATGTGAATATACATAGATATATTGATTTATTTTGTTTTATTTTATAAATACATATATATTTATTTGATTTATTGCTGAATCAGAAGATGAAATCTACCCATACATGAGACATCGTAGTTTACCCTGGAAGGATTAAGATTTTGTCCATAACCATTGTGTATGGAAATACGTTCCAAGTTAAAAACAAGGTACCCATATTTAAATTCAATTTCAAATGATGTTATAATTATTATCAATTCAGAAAACCACCTTCCCAATTGCCAATTACCATTATGGATTCTAAACTATATTCCAAATATTGGTCGTCAATTCCACACTCCCTGGTGGTTTGACAACATTATCTTAGGAAGGGGGAATGTTTGGGTGGCGGTAGACTAGATAGTATATGTATTTTTCAGTTGGGGAGGGGTCTAGTAATTTGTTGGGATCAAGGCTTGAGGTGATTGAGGGGCACATACAGAGGGGATGGCCTGATCCTGCTACTTTTGGTCCTGCCTTGAACTAGAGTGAGAGAACCCACAGGGTAACTTAAATGTAGAGGGGGAGATAATATATTTATTCCCCTCAAATTTTCAAAAGATGGACCAATCTGAAATAAACATGGCCATGAATGCAACACTTCACTCTCACGAGTTGTCACAAAAATTGTTGTATATGCTTACCATACCAGACAAAGGTTACTATAAACAACATAGTTTTGTTTCTCTTGCATTATCTTGATAGTTAAATTAAATATAATGGTCACTTTCAATTATATTTAGAGATAGATTAGGAAAGAAACAAATATAAGTTAGTATGAGGGGGTGAGATCAATTATGGTAGTTTTAACTTCAAAAGGGGGGAATTATGTAATGACAAATATTTTGTAACCAAGCACCTGATACTTACTAAGACTATTTTCTATTAGATATAGTAAAGAATACTCGATTAAGTAGTAATAATTTCTCCAAAGGGATATTTTAATTCATTGATAATCAATAGATGCAAATATTTGATGCAATCTCTAAAATACTTGACACAAAATATCATGTAATTATTCTAATAAAGTATTTATTGTTTCTATTCTCGTATGCCCAAGATGCACTCAAAGGCTAACAAAAATCACTTAAACAAAATGGTTATAGTAATGATTTTAGAATTATGTTCAATATTACAGAGTAAATTTCACAATACAATATTGAATTAATGACCAAATAACAACCATTAAGTATTTATATAGTGTACTACACAAAGAAGAAATAAACATAAATTGTAGCAAAAAGTATAACTCATCAATCAAAAATTCAACATAAAGAACCCAAAACATAGAAATAAAACTCATAAGCAGACATATTCTATTCAAATATTAAATCTCTTGACAAGGGAACATAAAGAAAATGATCTCAATGTTTTTTAATGGTTGTACATTAGAACCACCTTGACTCAAAATCTTGAGAAATTGAAACTCATATGTATTTCACAGAAGGAAATGTGCATTATTACAATCGTATCTTTCAACATTTTCAAAATAGAAAATTTTAACCCCCTTTATATGAGGACAAGACCCCATATTTTTAAAAATTTGATGAGTCTTCACAATTCAATTACCCCCCAAAACAGTAAGTGAATCTCCTCCTTTTTCATAAAGAAAGAGCTTTAATCAAAGAGGGAATGTATTTTGTCTAACTGAAAATATCCAATTTTTGGTTAGTATTTTGGGATCAATTCCATGTCTTCATTTCCACATGTTGGTTTCTGGTTGGTTGCTAGGTCAAGATTTTCCTACATGTCTTCTTCCCTTTTATTTTCCGGGTTATATGAATTTTCATGTAGGTTTGTGAGATTATGAAATGTGAGCCAATAAGAAAATTCCACTTATAGTTTACTTCTTAGACTATTATCTTACTTATACTGGTCACTGTGAAACATGAACCAATACGAAATGTCCATGCACCTTTGCGGTGTCAGCCTTGTTAGAGTGTGAATCATAAACCAATGAGAAAGCTCCATGATATTTTGGGTTTCACAGTGTCAGGGTATATTGTCTTCCTCTCATTTGTTGTGAAGTTGGGCATTCACATCATGAATTATATCTAGGAAAAATTCATTATTGGTTATGCAGAAATGTTGCCACATATAGTGCCTTGATCTTACAGACCACTCGGACCCGAAGCCCTTTGAAATATGGATCATTCTACAGACTCTATGTCTATAAGAACCCATATTATTGCCTTGCACCAGAATGGTGACGCATGTCCACCATCAACCATTGATCTTAAACCATTTTGATATCCCCTAACTCCACCATGTTTCTTTCTGAACGCACTGATTTTTTCTTCCCCACTGCAAACCTAAAACCATATGAATTTGGTACATTCCATAGACTTGAATTCCACAAAAACTGATTAACTTAGAGATGCCCAAAATATCACCATGTGTCCTCTAATTTTTGGGCATTTTAATTGATTTACATTGTAGAACTTTGATGGTCATTTGAACGTCCCATGATTGTATAAAGTGTAAAGTGTATTTTAACTAGTCCATTTGTCAGGACGAGGGGGTGAAACATATATTAAACTTATTTAATAAATATAAATGTGCACATAGTAATAAATGAATACACAAACAAAGTAAATACAAAATAACATGAGATTTAATGTGGAAAAACCCAATGGGGTAAAAATCCATGGTAGAATAATTTCCATTATGTGAGAAAATTTTACATCCAGTCTAGTAAACTCGCTCCTCACTTCTATTCTATGTTATAACCCATAATCCATTAATTGAATCCAACTATGACCTATAGTCATATTTAAATAACCTGAAAGGTTATGAACTTATTAAGTGATGGGGTACAACTCCCTGATTAATATTAGTTAATAAATACCTAACAAAGTAATATAAAGTTTATATTTAAATAATAAGAGTATAAGTTATTCTATATTATTTAACTTTAAACTAAATGTGGTGCCCACTTCCCTTTGACACATTTTGATACTGATATTGATACTGTTGATTACATTATGGACATTACTATGGTTTTGATTTAGTATGATGTTAGATGTTGGACCATAGATTATTTTTGATCTAGATTTAGTTATGATGCATGATGATTATTAGAGACACTTCATATGTGGATGATGATATACTATTTGACATGGATATATGATGAATGTGGTTCAGACTTGTGATATTTATATATTGTGAGTAGACCTAGAAAATGGACATTATATGATGATGATATAGTTGTTGATATAAATTGTAAGTGATATTGTTGATTGCCTTGATGTTGTGATTCATATGTATAGATGATTTTGTGATTTTATTATATCATGTTGGATGTTTTGATATGGCCACGAGGCTGAAGGAGGTACTTGTGTCTTATAGGTTAAACTATCACAAAAAACATCGGGGGATTAGAGACCAACCACATTGAAATTCTAGATTAATTCAACAAGGTCACCATGGCAACATGTTGTGTGTGTGTGTGTGTGTGTGTGTGTGTGTGTGTGTGTGTGTGTGTGTGTGTGTGTGTGTGTGTGTGTGTGTTTGTTAGGGATTCCCATGCGGGGGATTAAATTTGAATGTCACCAAGGGGTTATGTGTATTTTATTAATGTGTTTTATTTTATTATTGTTTGCATGTCTTTATTTTGTAATGCATTTACCCCTTCCATTATTCTTTTAATTTTGGAGAATTAATGTGAGTAATCATATTGTTAAAATAAATAAATCAATCAAATTTGGGATATAAGATAGTAATTATGGAAGTTGTTGTCTCTTGTATTAAATATGGTAAGTGATGTGTAAGTATGTGTAAGAGTTGTGTAAGTTAGATTTTGGAGTATGAAACACTCCACCTCCTTGTAAATTTGAATTTTTCCTTGGAGGCTGTTTTTGGAGGCTTGTGGGACAAGTAAAACTTGTCCCATACCTCTTAATGTTATTTACCAACCATACCTATGGTTGGAAGGTTAAATTCAGACTTTTATAATGCATTTTTATAAATCAAGTTGCATGTTTTAATTGAACTCTTCTTACATTTTATTAAATTCAATCCTTTGGGGTGTGGGCTTTTTGGAGTGTGTAAGTTTATTTTTCATATTTTCACCCACCTCTTTATTGTGCATTGGAGAATGAATTTGAATTTTGTGTTGGGGTTGAGGATGTGTGATGTGGCATCCTACATGGATCTACCTTATCCTCTTCTCTTCCCTCTTATATAAAATTGAAACTCTTTGCTTTGTTTTGGGCTGTTGAACTTTTGAAATGCTTCCTTGGGGAGATTTTTCCTTGGCTATTTGGAACTCTTGTTGATTTTGGAGGAGATTGGAGAGAATTTCATACTTGGTCTTTGCTGATTTTGGGACTGTATTTTGACATTGAAAGCTTGCTGTTTTGGAACAAAATCTACCATGGAGGGTAGGAGCTTAGCTCTTCATATATGATTTTATTTCTTTTTATGTTTGTGTGAATGGTGAATATTTTGTGTGTTTGTTGGTTGGTTGGGTAGAATTCATAGGAATGGTGTAGGAGAAGGCTATGGGGAATCCATGTGGGGGCATAAGGGAATTCCAGTGGCATCATAATTTTTGTGGAGGGAGTTTAGGATTGGGAACCACCATGGAAAAGAAATAGCTTGCATTTCTTACTTTGTGGGAGGCATAAGGAAATATGCCGGGGGCATAAGGAGGGATTGCGGGGGGCATAAGGATATGTGAGATGATTTATATTGGTGGTTTGTTATAGGTGGATACCCATTTCCCATTGGGAGGCATAAGAAACTTCCCTTATAATTCTTGCTCCTTTGGATTGCATGATGAAACCTGAGTTCTGTCTTAATGTTTCAATGTAGTTGTAAATTGTTATTTTGTTTAGACTATATTTTTAATTTGAAATGTGCATGTTGAAAGATTGCTTTGTGATGTCGAATTATTTTGTTTCCATGAGTTGAAATACATTTCTTATTGCATTGTGGTTGGGGCCTGGGGGCCAATGAAGAAAGATGGATTCTCCTCTTCATTGAATGTCTTGGTTGGGTGGAGAGTGTTGCCTTTCCCCTACCTTTGTTGTGATCAAATTTGAAGAATGAGAAGAGTTCATGTTACTGATTTGGAGAAGAGGAAAAGAAGACAGTTTAGACAGTCCCTTATGAGAATTCTTTCGTAACCTTTACCACTTTGAAGTGGATGAGTTTGTAAATGTTTTGAAATGGAAAGAGGATGTATGGATTATGAAATTTGTAAAGTGAAATGAAAAAGAGATAGATTATATTTTTTCTTTGAAAGAATGTGAAGGAAATGTAATTTGTATGATGAATTTTGGGAAGGAATAAAAAAAAGAAGTTGAAATTTGAAATGTAAAAGAGTTGTGCTCTGTATTCAGTTCTGTTATTAGAAAAGAAAGACATGTATTTTGTATGTTGTATTTTGAAAATATATATTAAAAGAATTGTAAAAGATTCATTAAACTTATGGAAGTTTTCTTACCTTGTTCAAAATGGCATTGTTATATTTAAATTTTGTATGTGAAATCTCTGTTCGGAAAATTGAAATGAGGAATACGTATGAAGGAAATATATGCAACTCTGTTCTTTGAAATATGTAAAAATAGTAAATCAGAATTTGCATTTTATCTATTAAATGGTTTTTTTTAATCACTTAAATGTATTAAAATGGAATGGAAATGAATCTCCATACTTGGAAGATAAAAAAATGATAAATAAATCCTTTGGGAATTGATCTCTGTTCGATATTTCATCTTGGAAAATAATTTATATAAAATGAACAGTTCAAACATGCAAACAATAATCAACATTGAAACATTCAAATTTAGCATTCTATGATATCAATGAACTCAATTTGACAAAAAAAAAGGAAATATTTTAAAACATTGCAAAATCGGGCCCAAACTTTTCACAATCTTTTAGCTATCAGAAGTTGTAAAAATTTAAATTTGAAATCAATCAAGCAAAATTACCTTCCAATGCATCCTAAATCATTCTTAGAATAATTCTCCATGTTTTTTTTGGCATGTTGAGTGAAGGAGAAGATCAAATTTGAACAAAATTTTATAAGTTAAAATTTACCAGTTTGCTTTTAAAAAGCCTACAAAACATTTTCATGAAATTGACCCTTTAACCTTTATCAAAATCTAAAATTAATGACTCTTGTTTAAAGAGGGCATTGAGAGATTTCCAGAAAGTTCTCATTTGCCCAAAACCAAGCTCTCTTTCAAAAGTTATGGCATTTTGAAGTTTTCTTCACTTGGCATTAAAATTTTGGGAAAAATTTCCTTGGCGGGACCGCGGCCAGAATTATTCCCTTGGGGACTTAGGAAAATTTTTGGGAAAATTTTCAAAATTTTCTCTGCCGCCCCACCAGGCCGCAACCATTCGGAAGCTGGCACATGGTGTCATGAGGCAACGACAGAGGTGCGACACTATTTTCTTCCTTGGAACTTTTAAAAAAAAAATTGGAAATTTTTCTTAATTTCCTTCGCCAGCCCACAATCCCATAACCACTGAATGCCTGCCACGTGGCATGACGGAGGGGCAGAACCCTTGAAAATTTATCTTTTTGAGAAAATTTGTTTTTTGTAATTATCTCTGTGGCCCTGTGCTCCTGCCCTTGACTTGGAAAAATCATTTCCACGGATGCGTGGGCCCGCGTGTGCAAGTTACCCCTTTTTACCCCCCTTTGGAAAATTCTTCCAAACATCTCTGTCGCCCCACCTTCCCTCGTTTTTCCCTACTTTGGCTTGGAGGATACCATGTGTCCCTAGTAGACCCACAAGCACAAAATTGATTTTTCACCCTACATGGGAAAAATTCAAAAAATCTCCCCATGGCCCCCCAACCCGCCTTTGGGCAAATTTTCACCCCTAGGCCCACAGGCTCGCTCTTGGGGGAAAAGTTTCACCCCAAGGCCTGCCGGCCCATAACTTGAGTTTTATAAGGAGTTAGGAGGACTTCTTTATATCAATGAAAATGTGAGGAAATTTCCTATCCAATGGAAATGATTTAGGAAAAAAATTAAATCCATTAAGTGTAAGAAAAATCAAACTCTAATCCTGTTAGAGAGTGGGTATGGTGATAATTTACCCTCTGAACCTAATTGAAACTTCTAACCCTAAATTTTGGACCTTGTGACCTCTGATAATTGTTAATAAAAGAAAAGTATGTCCTAGTGGATTAGAATTGTTATGTAACTTGTACAACTGTTTTCTTGTAACCTGGTTGTTGGATCCTTTAAACAAAAAAAATTATTCCATAATTTTCCTAACTAATCCTAAGTTGTGTCTTGGGTCTCAAGTTGGTTATTTTAGCAGGCATTACACTAAATATTATGATCACTTAATATCATAGTTCTAACACCCCCCCTTAATATTAAGCGAGTATCCATATGCCAAAATTGCCTGTTTGTACAAAAGGATTTACAAATCCATAAAACCCAAAGGTTTAGGCTAGCATATGTATTTTTGAAGGAATTATAACACCTTCATCATGCTAAAATTACCTTTTAGTACAAAAGGATTTAGAATCCATAAATTAGAAAAATGATTTAGGCTAAGCATGATTTGTGAGACTAAATCCCACTGTTTCTCATGGAAAAAATCTTAAACCGCATCTCTAGGATCCTTTTATAACACAGTGAAATCCTTTATAAATAAATGCACACACTGAACTATATTTTCTATAAACTCTATGAGTTTGCATAGATCATAAAATATATTTTTATAATGTTTTATACCAGAGTAGAAGTAGAGAGGAGAAGGAGTAAACAACTAAATGAACATCAGGAGGTGGTATTACCATGAAAACCCCCCCTCAATGGTAACTTTTAAAAGCCAAGAATTACACACACTTGTAGTATTTTACAATACATAATGGCTCGTAAATATAATCACAATCTTTATCTTCAGAATTGGAGATCTCTATCACATCATATAACCTTCTCTCAGATAACATGCATATGAACTTTAATATGCTACTTTATCTAATGTTGAACTGGATTATTTAGAAAGATTAATACAACTCTGAACACCCCATAGAAGAGGAATACTTCCTTCAGCTTCCACGTGTATTTTTCCTACTTCCATTGTACTTATCCTCCTTAGAGGAAATGGAGACTGTTGGTTACTTTTTTTGTTCCAAGAAATGGTTCCTGCACCAACAAACTTGAACACATATCTAATATATTTTATATCTAACACAACATTAGCATGGTTATAATTACAATATCCATATAGACATCATAATAAGCATATAAATCATTATTGATTTCACTTTTAACTATCTATTAAAGTTAAAAATTAGTTGTATAATAACTAATTTAACATTATGCTTAGCAACTAACCATGTTAAAATATAATATTCTTATAAAATATGTATTAGATGCAATCTATATTAGATGTCTCCAATACAAAATCAAGGGAATCCGCAAGTGTTATTTAATATGCACATAATCACATACTAAAATATTTTAAGTTTTTTTTAATAAAAACACACACACACACACACACACACACACACACACACACACACACACACACACACACATATATATATCTAATCCTTTACAAATGAGATAAGACTCGATAGATAACATATCTAAATAGATAATCAAATCACACAAGAATAATCACAGAATTCACTAAAAACATGATCCAATAACTGTGGAATTTTCCCATGGACTTGATTTTTCTTCAAATAATGATAATGTTAGTACCCTTCAACACATTTCAAAGGTGGTAAATATAAGCCTAGACATGTCACATATGACCAATTTTTCATGCCAAAAATGAACACATTTATATTTTTGAATAACGTAAAAAATGAAGCATATAATCCATTTTATTTATGTTTTTAGTTGTAGCTACTTCTATTTTATTTTTATTAACCCTTCTATGTTAATTATGAAAAAAAAACTCCTTTTTCAACAGTACATAAAATAAAATATATACTTTTCATCTAGAGATAATAGAAGTAGTTTATAAAGCTATTATATTAACACTATGATTATTCTCATCATCTTCATCTTGATTTTGATATGATTTATTTCATTTTTTATTTTTAAAATTTTAATTATTTTTTGATTTACAATCTTCTTTCTTATGGCCAAATTTCCCACAGTTATGAAATTTAACATCAAAACTAGCTTTTAAGTTTCTTGGTTTCTTGTTTTTACTAGGAGTTTTAAAGGTTGATTATTGATTCTTGTTGAACCTAGAAGGTTTAACTTTCGATTTATAAGTGAGAAGTTCCCATGTGACATTATATTTTGAATCAATTTTTTTCATAACTTACTCTTCCTGAACCAAAAGAGCAGTAAGGGTTTGCAAATATGAAATGTCTTGTTCTATTTGATATTTAGAATTAAAAAATTGAAATGAAGTTTATAAATTTCTCATGAATATTCAACTGAATAATAAAATAAAGAAATTGATTCTGAATTACGTTGCAATTACACCCATCTAACTATGACTTAATATTTTTTATTTTTGCTAGATAATTTATCACTTTTTCATCTCCCTTCATGGGAGTTGTCATAAACTCTAAAATCAGTTTAATGATTTTTGATAAATGCATACCTTCATGCATAGATTGCAATTGAGTCCAAGCATCGCTCAAAATTTATTGATTCCTAATATGAAGTATAAAATCATCTTGTACACTTCACAAAATGATGGACATCACCTCTTATACTTTTTATTGATACGCAATGACATTGTTCGTAGTTTCTTGTCTTCTGGTCAGAGCCCTCTTAGTTCCATTCACAACTACCCATTATGTACGAGCCATGAATTCTACCTTCAATCAAATCTTCCAAATGCTGTAATTATTCCTATTTAACATATGAGATTTATCAATTGGAAACTGATTAGACCCCATTTTTGTGTAAATAAAATTAAATAATTAATGAGGATTAAAAAGAGTTTAATAGAAATCCCCTGTCATTGTTTAATCCTCGTAATAAAAAACAACTAGTTTACACCAAAAAAAGAAGGTCCTGTCAATTGGATAATCTATACACGAATGTATTAGTATGATATACAAAATAAATCAAAATGTGAGTGTTTTTTTAAGTTTTATAAAAAAATGACAATGATGATCTAGTCATCATGTCACAAATAATATATCATTTTAAACAAAAATAATTATATTATTTTACTATTTTCATAAAAAGGAAATAACTTAATAATTAATTTATATTTAAAAAAAAAATAAATAATAATAGATTATATATTTTTGAAAAAATAAAACAATAATGGTTTATATGTAAAAAAATGGGAGCTCTTTCTCCTTATTGTTTTTGATTTCTATCAAATTAGCTGATTTAGTTAACCAACTCAGAGATTTTATCACCGAGTAAATTTTAAACCAATGTTACCAATGATATATATTATGACATTAGACGACATTTCAATTTGCAATGTAAACTGAATTATGTTTATCAACCAAGCCACACATATGCCAAATTAACCAAGCCTTATATTATTTTCCACCTCTGAGCCAATATTTCAATGCAATTTTAAACCAACACTACACCATGTGCGACCCAAATGGAAAGTCACCCGAGTGAGACAAACATAGCAAAGAGCGAGCCAAGCCACAAGGTTCTCAAGAAAAACGTAGTGGTGTGACCAAATTCACATACTCCCATCTGCAAGGATTTTAAAGCCTCCTATCCACATATTCCATCCCCATGTGGGACTTAACTGTCCCATGGTGAAGGATGAGGGTTCTGCACGAGGAGGTGGTCGGCGGTATGGGGGACTACAGGGGCATGTGGCAGCCACATAGTGGGAGGGTTTTGGCAGCATAGTGCATGCCACTTGGAGCATGGGTAAATGGGGGGGGGGTGGTTGGTAGGGGGCCACCCCCCTTATGTATGCGACCATATAAAAAATAAGGCCATATTTTTAAAATGTTTTAGGTATAATATTATATAGTTTATAATATAAACTATAGACTTAGTTTTATATAAACTATACAAAATGAATTTTATTTTGTATACTTTATAGTATAAACTATAGATTATAAATGATATAGATTATATAAATTAGGTTTATATAAACTATATAGTTTTATATTTTATTTTCATATTTTATTTTTTATAAAACACATTCTTATAGATTTCATCTATAATGTATATACAAAATATAGTTTATACTAACTATAAAATATAGGTGCAACCCTTATTCAAGGAGGTCAAGAAGGAAATGAGAGAAGATTTCAAAATTCAAAGTCGAATATAAAAAATTTACATCACCAGGGGACAAGAGGTTTGATCTAACCAATAAAAAAGTTTGAAACCCCTACTCTCATGGAATCTTGTCTCCTCTATGAACTGGGTTTCAATTTGAATTTTACTCTCTTTTATAACATCTCATATTAAATTATCCTACACACTTTAAAAAACTATAGAAATATAATAAAATATTTCACATAAATGATTAACCCTTACCTCTATTTTTGAGGTACTGGTAATTCTCTCGAGTTCCAGTTTTCATGTGAGGGTTAAAATATTAAAAAAAATTCCACTTGTATACACTCACATTAATTCACCTGGAGAGGGAAGGGGGGGTTAAATAGGATACTAACCAACTAACCACCTAACTTCCCAACTGTTGTAACTTTATGATTAAATAAATTATTTAACCAAAATTTTATCTCACTCTGATACCATGTGAGGACGAGGGGATGAAACAAATATTAAGCTTATTTAATAAACATAAATGTGCGCATAGTAATAAAAAATACATAAAAAAGTAAATACAAAATAACATGAGATTTAACGTACAAAACCCCAATGGAGTAAAAAACCATAGTAGAACAATTTACACTACGTGAGAAACTTTTACATCTAGTCTAGTAAACTCCCTCCTCACTTCTACTCCATGTTTTAACCTAGAATCCATTAAGTGAATCTGAATATGACCTATAGTCATATTTAAATATCTCGAAGGGTTATGACCTTCTTAAGTGATGGGGAAAACCTCCCCGATTAATATAATTTAATAAATAACTAACAACCTAATATAAATTTTATATTTAAATAATAATAATATAAATTATTTTATATATTTAACTATAAACTAAATATTATGATCACTTAATATTATAGTTCTAACACCATTAACTAGTCACCAGGGAATTCTTATGGTGCCATTCCTCTAACATTTCCACTAAATCCTTTCTTTTTATTTTGACAAGGCACAAAATTTCTTAGAAATTGATAATTATCCTTTACTTAGACTAAACTTTGAAGCAAGAGGAACAATATAAAAGCACACAAAATGTTTACATCTATGGAGAGTCTAGGAAAAAAACCAGCTCAATTGATCGACATGGATTAAGCACCAAACAATGGCTCCTACTCAAGGATGGTCACCCCTTGTGGATGCCACAAGAACCTCTCATAAAGATGTCAAAACAAAGAGTAGATGTCTAATCCATTAGGTAAGGATTTGAGGAGACAAAACACATAGGGATTTATAAATAGATACATAACATTCACACCAAAATACTGACATATCACAAAACCTGGTTACTATAGACAAAAGGACAAAAATGGAAACAACAACACAAACAAAGGAAAAAATATACAACCAAAATGTACACTATACAATGATCATACCTGATCCTCTGAATTAGTTTAAGAAATGTTTGAGATAGCTACCATTGATGAGAAATTCCAACAAATGTCTTTCCAAGTATTTCAAAAAGAAATTATTTTCTCCAATCCTGATGTCAATAGAATAGGGTCCCATCCATAGGGAATCAAAATTTCCATGCTTTCCTTTGTCTTCATGTTTGTTGTCCCATAACAGGACTAGGTCTTCGACATTGAAAAATCTTAGAGTGACCTTACTATGAAATATTTTCTTGAGTTTTTCTCTAAACTTGACATGTATTTTGTGGGACTCTATTTTTCCTCATCGAATTCCATAATTTGACCGATCCTTGTCTCATATGGAATTACTTCTTCTCCATCTTCAAATTGCTACATAAATTGATATGCAGAAACTTGTAAGTGTAAGGGAATAAGGGATTGAATTCCATAAACTAAATTAAAAGGAATCTTTCTAGTATACCTCTTGGTGGTAACTCTGTCTGCCCATAGTGAAAACTTGAGTTGCACACCAAATTTCTTTTTCCTGACCGATACCAAATTTTCCATCCATGAGGAATACATAATGGGTTGGATTATGCCATCATTTCTTAACATTTTCAACTCATCCCGCATCTTAGTTTCAAGGATGGGGTTGATAGGCCTATCATTCTACGTAAAAGGTTTAGTATGAGGATCTAGTGATATCTCATGTTAGAATAAAAATTATTGATAAGACTTTAATTCATAGTAGGACCATACAAGATAATCCTGATACTTTTTCAACAGCTTGGTATAAATATTATTTTCTTATTTACTGATGCTACTCCCAAAACAAACCTTTCTTGGGATTTGAGAAGTTACCAAGTTGTACTATATGATATCCCTAGGGGCATGGATGAGTTTACTCATAATTTGGTCTACACTATCAAAATTTGACTCAAGGTTGACAAGTCCTCTAGAAATAGTTTTTGTTTTCAATTGAATTATATATTTTCCAAAGAGGGTATTCTTTCGTTCACATATCATCACCATGGGTTTTAATTTAATGAGTTGATTTTTGAACTCATCTTTACAATTCAAAAATCTATGGATATGAGCATCATCCTCAAAAACCTGCCAATGTTGAATGTTATTAAGGGCTGATAGCCTAAAAATTATTTCTACTTCATAATTGCAATATAGAGAAAATGTTTCATTGTCATACTAGGATGCCAAAATAGCCAATTTGTCAACTTCTACATTCTAATTTATCTCATGGTAAAATATATTAAAAGAATCAAACAATTCTATGAGATCCAAAACTATGTGCTTATATTCTCTCAGCCTTTGGTTTTTAGTTGCATATAATTTCCCAACTTTCTTTACAACTAATTCAGAATCTCCTTCGAAAATAATTTTTTTAATCCAATGCTTCCATATAACTCTTAAACCAAGGAACAATGCTTCATATTCAAACTTCATTTTGAAAGAGAAATTGAATGAACCCTGATTTGGAGAAGTTAGAACAACTCCAACTCCATTTCCAACATTAGAACATACTCCATCAAAATTCATGGTGCATGGGGACATTGATGTATTCAAGGTGTGCATTAATATCCATGCAAGATCTTTAAAATCTACACATCCTATGAAGTTACTCAAATCCATATCAGCAAACATTACCTCATAAAAACCATTCATAGGATCTTCAATAAGATGGAGCGTTTTCTCTTCTATATGCAATTTGACTAGTTTCCCTTCCAATGGTATAAAGGTGACAGAAATTTCCATCGAAAAACTCCCCCCCATCCTAGCAACTCATTTTATTGATAGAAACATACCCCATTTAGTAGAGCAATCAACTAAAACCATATTCATAGGTAAATATTTTCCAAGATATACAAGTTGTACTACTAAACCTATGACATACCCAACAAGAGGTACTTATCTTGAATCTGTGACATAAAATTTCCCAAAATCTATTTTTATTGTAATTTCTAATTCATTCATGACCTTTAAAGGCATGATATTTCATGAAGCTCCTAAATCAAACATACAATTATGTAGAATTTGTTCTTTGAAAATCAAAGTAGTAAAGAAAGGATCCACGTCTAGATGTGATTCAACCAGGGAAGTACCCAAATATAATTCTAGGAGTTATTCTATAATTTCTTGATCCTTTGTTACTTCAAGTTCATCTGTAGCATGAGGAATCACCACATTACCTACCTCCCTTTCTTTGATAATTGTATCCTCCAATCCCAAATACTCAAATTCCCTTTTTCTATGTTCTGTAATTCTAAGTAATTCCACAATTGGGACTGTGATCTTTATTTGACTCAAGATTTGGGAAATGTCACATGTTGTATATTTGGGAAATAATTTATTAAGGGATAAGGTGACTATATTTTATGATGGGATGTCATCCTTTAATGATTGGGAAGAAGCAGTAGTGCTTGGTTTGGAAGAGATAACATGACCTTTATCATGCATATTTTTCTCAAGAACATATTTTGGGATGTTAGTTAGGAGGGGAATTTTTGGTTTGGGAGTTGGGATGGGACCTTTAACCTATCTATTGTGAAGGTTATAGTCTCTTTCTCAGGAAATAAAAAATTCATTAATAACTTCCTTTCCTACTTAGAGGGAATTATTCAATCATATTTTTTGATCATTTTCCCTTAGATATTCAAAATAATGGTTAGGAAGTTAAAATCATTGAACCATATCCACATTAACATGAGCTTCACGAGGAATAAATAATACCTGACTGGTGCAGGATAAAAATTCTTTTGTATTATTAGCATATAGAAGATTAATGGAAGTATCTCCTTGCGGTGAATCATTCAGACATTCCATCATACATATATCATAAAAATCAATTTTCTCATTAACATCACCATCTTTGAAAATATACCCACAAGGGGGATGTGGTTACAAAAATTTATCACACTAATCAATGATATGTTCTTCTTTTACTATTGATACCCTCATTGTCGATGGATATAGGAATGTTTTGTTATCTTTGAAATCTTTTTGTTTATTTCTTGAACCCATAGGTCATTTAAATCTATCATTAGCTTGATGATCTCCTTTGGGATGATTCCCAAATCTATTTTTTCCTTGGGCCTAGTGTTGAGCTTGAGGATTTGAAACCAATCCTTTATCTACTCTAACAAGCTTATATAAAATCTCTTTGACTACTCTGGCAAAAATTTTAACCACCTCTTCCATGTCTACAACCTTTCTTACCTGAAACTTTTCTGTATTAATCAACTTGACACCTTTCCTCTTTTGGAGGCTTCCTAGCTACTTTAATATCATTCTCAATTTGGACAGCCATAGAGAAATCCTACCTCAAATTTATAGGATTTATTTCCCTTAGATAATAAGTTTTTTTCTTATCAAAGGCATCTGAGTATTTAATCAGGAAAGAATCATCACTAGGCCTTATATTATCTAGAAATCTAGTCAAATTTTTATTAAACCTAGTATTAAATTTTGCACACACTCATTAGGATTTTTCTTGATATTTTCAAAATTTGATAAAAGAAACCAGTGGTCAGTATTATCACTTTATTGTAATATAAATGATTTCTTCATTTCTACCCAATAACCAATTGAAATTTTAGGTAGCAAGTTGTACCATTACCTTACATATTCTTCTAATGTATGTATGAATAAGTTAACATAAAAATCCTCGTGCTCTACTTCATATTTATTCATAACATTATGGAAGAATATGAAATGTTGATCCCCACTTATGGAATTATTACCTTAGAACCTAGGAAACCTATTTATAATTTCTTTTGGCACTTCATTAGGATAGCCCACCATTATGTGGAACCTTATTGGTATGTAGGTAGTAACTACAAAAGGATCCCTTGGTGGAGGTTGTTTCATATTATTTGGTGGAGTATTTTCAAAAGGATGGTTAAAATGGTGGGGAAATGGAGGTCTCTAGGGTAAAAGGGTATGATCCAAAAAATGGAAATCCTTCAGGGACCTAGTTTCACAAATTACTCTATTCTCACGAGTCAAAAAATAAGGAAAATGAGGAGTAAATTTATTATTTGTAGATGTTGAACCTTCTTAAAACAAAGAATGTATATATGCTTGAGAACTACCTATATGAGAGTTTTCATATGTGCTAGATTAATCCTCCACCAAAGGTGGATCAAATTTAGTAGGTTGAATAATGTTTTCCTTTGTCTTTTGACCACTCATTGGTTTCTAGATATTCTTTCTTTTTTACTGTGTATTCTCTATCTCTGGGAGTAATATTTTGGTGGGATAATATTTGAAAAAGGATCTTCATCCTTCCATCTTTGAAAAAGTGGGAGTTAATCAGCAAGGTGTAAAATATTTACACTAGTATATCCCATATTTTCTTTGAAAGACAGATCTACCATTAAGGCCTTGCACTTTATATGTATAAATTAGCTCAAACATTTCTTGAAAGGATAGCTTCACAAACTAGGAGGTTGAGATTTATAGATCATTATGAATTTTTCCATGTTTTTTTGTCAATTTCTAGTATACTCAATTAAGTACAAGTTTTATGGAAATCCTGTTTATAATGAGAAAAATTTGGACAATACTTTCAAAATGGTCTATACTTGCCTAATTTTGGAAAATCTCTATAAATGTATGTATTTTGAACCTTTCCTAGAGTAAATAATTCCCCAACAATGGAACTAGAACATGTTGGTCCTTAATTCCACACCCTTTGGTGGCTTGAAAACATTATCTGAAGAAGGGGGAATTCTTGGATGGTGGTAGACCATGTATTATATGTTGTTTTCATCTAGGGAATGGTCTAGAACTTCTTTGGGACCATGCCTTGAGTTTATTGAGGGGTATGTACAGAGGGGATGCCATCATCATGCTACTTTTGGTCCTAACTTGAACCAAGGTGAGAGGACCCACATGGTGCCTAAATAAAAAGGGGGAGATAGGGTTTTTGTTCGCCTCGATTTGTCAAATGATGGATCAATATGAGATAAACATGGCCATGAAAAAAAACACTTCACTCTCACAAGTTGTATATGCTTACCATACCAGACACAGGTTACTATAGAAAACAAATTTTGGTTTCTCTTGCATTCTCTTGATAATAGAATTAAAGCTAATGGGAACTTTCAATGATATTTAGAGACATAGTAGAAAAGTAACAAATGGAAGTTAGTATGAGTGGGTGGGATCAATTATGGTAGTTTTAACTTCAAAAGGGGGAATTATGTAATGACATATATTTTGTAACTAAACACCTAATACTTATTGAGACTTCTTGTTATTTTATATAGTTAAGAATGTCAATTAAGTATTAATAATTTCTCCAAAGGAAGATTTACATTCATTAATACCTAACAGATGAAAATATTTGACACAATATCTAAAATACTTTACAAAAAATCTCATGCAAGTATTCTAATAAAGTATTTACTACTTCTATTCTCGTACGCCCAAGATTCACTCAAAGGATAACAAAAATTACTTTAAAAAATTTGTTATAATAAGGATTTTAGATTATTTTCAATATTTCAAAGTAAATTCTAATAGTATAATATTAAATTAATGACCAAAGAAAAACCATTAAGGACCGATCTAGTGTACTAAATAGAGAAGCAATAAACACAAAATTGTAGAAGAAAGTATAACTCATCAATCAATAATTCAACATACAAAACCTAGAACATAAAAATCAAACTCATAAGTAGACATATTCTATTCAAATCTTAAATATCTTGACAAAGAAACATAAATTAAATGCTCTAAATTTTTTTCAATGGTTATACATTGTAACCACATTGACTCAAAATATTGAGAAACTAAAACTCATATGCATTTCATAGAAGGAAATGCAGAGTATTACAATCGTATCTTTCGACCATTTCAAAATAGAAAAAATTAACCCCTTGATATGAGGAAAATACCCCATATTTATACGAATTTGGTGAGTCTTTACAATTCAATTTCCCCCCAAATAGTAAGTGAATCTCCTCCTTCATAAAGAAATATATTTAATCAAAGCAGGAATGTAATTTTTCCAACTAAAAATATTTGATTTTCTGTTAGTATTTTGGTATTGATTCCTTTCCTTCATTGCCACATGTTGGTCTTTGGTTGGTTGCTAGGTGGATATTTTCCTATGTGTCTACTTCCCTTTGAGTTTCTATGTTATGTGAATTTTCTCTTAGGTATGTTCCATTATGAAATGCTATCCAATAATAAAATGCCACGTACCTTCACCTTCTCAGACTCTTCTCTTACTTGTACTAGTCACTGTGAAACATGAGCTAATGAGAAAGCTCGATGCACATTTTTTTGGTTTTACCCCATATTTGAAGAAGATCATACACTCAATAAAAATTCAATAAACATAATTCCATAGGACAACTATTATATATTTATAGGGAAGGATATCTTAAATAGAAGGATTCCTATAACCACTCCACTAAATGGGTGTTCTAATATATTATGTGAGAACAACCCATTCTCATGATTATGTAAGTTTTCTAAACAACTTACATAATATTACAATAGTTATTCTAACACATATAACTAACCTAATGTTATTGTTACTTATGTAAAAATAACTTACATTTACTCCATGTAATATTTTCTAACCTAGACATAAAAAACCCTCATGTGAGGACTATCCCTAACATTCCCCCCTTAGTGCTAACATGGGATGAGAAACATCATCTGTTGCATCCATCATTTGATTTTTTTCATAGTTTCCCCCTCCAGGTAAGTACCTCTTGGATGTCGATTAGAACTGAAAATGCTTCCAATTACAATATTTCTGAAAATAATACATCTTCCCCCATTTTTTGAAAATATAATAAAAAAACCTATCCACCATATGTTATATTTTTCCAATACTTGGAAATATATCCTCTTAAAAAATTTAAAGGAATAGGAATGGGGATTTGACCCACATATTGTCCCTTCTTCCTAAAGAAACAAATTTTTTGATAAAAATAATTTTTAAGTTTGAAATTGTCAATTAGTTTTTAATAAAAAAATAATCCAAACCGATTATTCCAAGGAGGATAATCTAAGTGTTAAGGAATTAAAACCATGGTTGAGTACCACCACTACTGAGATTTGTGGTGATTCCATGAGTAGTCCTGTATTGACAGGGTATATCTTTATCATGTTTTGATGCAAAAACTTGAAGAGTTTTTCATCCACCATGATAAGAGAGAAAGATAGTTAATCAGATGAATGAATATATTATGTTGAGAGAAGTGGTGAGTTAAGGAGACCACAACACTAAAAACAAGGTGTCTATAGATCCAAGTAAAGGAATGCTCACCGAGAGGAAATCAAAACTAGGTGTTTTTCATTGAAGGAAGAAAACTACATACATAATTACATGTAATTTTGGGTAGTATTGTGTTTGCTTATGTACATGTGCTTTTCATGTGAGGAGGGCTTATTTTGGAAGTAATTGTTGTGAGGAAATTTTACCTTTTGGAAGATAAATCACTGAGGAGAGACCATCTATAGTTGAGAAAACATGTATATTAAGTGCCAATGAAAAATCCATAGAATCCATTAAAAAGGTCGATGCATGGATGGAAAGAGAAAAACTAGAGATGAGACTTGTGAACCAAGCAGGTGCATGACAGATCATGTGACATTAAATACTATTTTTATTTTAGAATATCCAAGATATCTATGTAAGGTAGTTGAATATGTCTAATATATATGTGTATACAATGATCAAGCTATAAATAGTGTTGGAGGAGGATGCGTTCACCAAGATGGAGTTGATGACAGGCTGGTAATTTGACATTATAATGGAAGACATGGCCAAATGTTTAAATACCTGTGATTTCTCTTTGAAGATTGAATTCTTTTACTTCTACAAATCTAAAATAGAAGCACCAATTAGAAAACAATAATAAATATAGACATATATATATATATATATATATATATATATATATATATATATATATATATATATATATATATATATATATATATATATTAATGAATAATATGTAAAGAAAGAGGAGGATGTAAATGGATGGTGAATGTCAACAATTTTTGTACATGGCTTGCAATGATCTATTGTTGACATGAAAATGCAAGAAAGGTGAGTAAAAATGAAATGGAATTTTCTCATGTTCTACATAGAATTTTCCATTATGTTGTGTGGAGAAAAATAGTGAATGAAATGCCAAACAATGCTCAAAGAGGCTTGGATGACCTTCTTTGATACCAAATGTGGGTTTTACCCCATATTTGAAGAAGAGAATACACTCAATAAAAATTCAATCAACATAATTCCATAACATAAGTATTCCATATTTATAGGGAAGGATATCCTAAATAGAAATCCTAAAACCACTCCAATAAATGGGAATTATAATATATTACATGAGAATAAACCATTATCCCAATTATGTAAGTTGTTTAAACAACGTACATAATATTAAAATAGTTATTCTAACAAATATAAATAACCTAATGTTATTGTTACATATGTAACAATAACTTAAATTTACTCCATGTAATATTTTCTCATATAAACATAAACACCCTCTTGTGAGGACTATCCATAACACCTTTTTGGTGTCAGCCTTGTCAAAGTGTGAAGCATAAACTAATGAGAAAGATCCATGCTACTTTGGATTTTACAGTGTCAAGATCTCTTGCTTTCATGTTTTCCTTTCATTGGTTGTGGAGCCAGGCCTTCACATCACAAATTCTATCTGGGTTGAATTCATCATTGGTTATGTAGAAACACTATCATGTATAATTCCTTGACCTACCCAACCACCTGGAATCAGATCCCTTTGAAATCTCACTTATTCCATGAAATTTATGTCTGTGGGAGCCCATCTGCTCACCCTACTCTAGAATGGTGACATGTGTCCACCATTGGCCATTGATCTTGCACCATCTTGATATCCTCTAACTATACCATGTTTATTTATAACCACCCTAACTTTTTTTGCCCCACTGCAAACCCAAAACCATATGAATTTGGTACATTCCATAGACTTGAAGTCTATGAAACCTGAATGAATTAGAGAGGCCTAGAATCTTGCCATGTGTCCTCTGCTTTGTGAGCATTTGAATTACTAGGTGGTATAGAAATTGGACAGTCATTTGAACATCCCATGATTTTATAAAGTGCTAAGTGCATTTTAAACAATCCATTAACCAGTTACTGGGGAATTCTTATAGTGCCAATCCTCTAACATTTCTGCTAAATCCTTTCTTTGATTTTTAACAAGGAAAAAAAATTCTTAAAAATTGATAATTATCCTTTAATCAGACTAAAATTTGAAGCAAGGGGAACAATATAAAGCACACATAATTATTGCATCTACAGAGAGTCTAGGAAAAAAACCAGTTCAATCCAGGGGCTTGGATTGAGCACCAACACCAAAGAAACCTAGATGCAATAATTTTAAAAACACATAACTCATCAATATAATGATAAAAGTACAAAGGGGTGCAAATATATACACGTTAAATAATTGAAATGAATATTGGAAGAAGGAATAATGAAATTTGGAAGGGCATTACATTCCCCTCCCCTTATAAGATCACCCTCCTCAATGTGACATGATGCCAAGGTAAAAATACAATAGGTAAGTAAGGGAAAATTAAAAAATTCCAATGTCATTTAATGGAAAATACCATGTGGCTAAAATACGAACATAACGGAAAATCATGATGTTTTTGGTAACTTTATCCAATTACTAAATTTATATAAAGATTGATATTTCTCTTTACCATGGTTAATTAATCCTTAGATAAGGACTCATGTCTAATATTTCCTCAAAAGTAACTCTAAATGATTAGTTTCCTCATTATAACAAGTTAGTTGGTTCAATGTTTCATAATGATTTTTTAACAGTTCCATCTCATTCCTTCCATTTTTTAATATATAATTTTCATTGTTTTTGTAGGGTTTCCAATAATCTTACACATCACAGGGTCATCCAAGACCTACAACCATAACATAGACCACTTTATCATTTATCACCTTTTCACATCAGACACAACAATTTAAACATGAAACTCACCAACCAATAAGGATATACACATGTAACTCACCTAATGAATGTGTAAAGGAACAATAACTAACCATGATTGGCATTGTGATTGCATTGATGTCAAAGTGTGATGATGAAGGTGTTGAGTTGTTAGTGGTCATGGCTTGTAATCATTGATGTGGCCAAGAGTAATAGGACATTAAGGACAAAGATGGATTTTTGAGGTGTTAGGATGATGTGAAAAAGGAGTGTGATGCTATATCATGTGAATGTTGATTGGTAGTAGAGAGAAAGTGTGGTTTTTATATGTTGTGTTACATGCATGGCCTTAGGTATGGTAGGTAGTAGGTATCTCAGGATGGTATTTAATGATGATTAGAAGATATTTGAGCATGGTAAGAACATGTATAGCTTGGATATGAAGTGTAGAGACACTATATATTTCTTAGAGTGTACTTATGAGGATGATTCATGTTTTATGGGTCTGTACCTAGACCTATCTTAATCCCTAGGTAGCTTAATGAGGCATGAAGGATGAAAAATAGAGTAGGAATACATAAGAGAGTATAGAAAGTAATTTTTAATGTTTATACAAGTGTAAAGGTGCAAGGAGAAGACACAAATTGAATGAAAAGGCACAAATTTAAGTTTTTGGGATTATCAAGCTCAAGGAAGTGCAAAATCCAAACTCTATAAGGGTTTTTTGTTGCTAGTTGGCACATGTGAAGTCTGCATAGGACCCTAAGCTCTTCATGGTAGATGGGGAAGGTTCCTAGATCAATATTTTTGGCATTAGTTTTTGGCTTAAGGAGGATATATTTATGAACAATCATTAAAAAGGTAAAGGTGGTCTAAAACCCTCCTAAAACCCTACTAGGGTAGTGATGGAAAATATATTACTCAAAATTTACTAGAATGGATTTTTGACCTTGGTTTACAATTGTATGTTGTAAAGGAATCTCCCAGGTATCTCTAGGTGGCATTGAGGTGTCATGAAAGTGAATGGAACCCACATATAAATGTAAGTTTCTTTAGAAATTGTGTTTAATCTCAAGTTTTGAACTAGAAAGTGTGTGAAAATGGATGGTATATAAACTATGGAATCCATACTACATGTCCATGGTGGTTTCTATAAGTGGTCTTGACCTTAGGGGGTTTGTGGAAGTCATTCTGACAAGACTAGTTTTTGAGACAAAGTTGACATTTTTAGTGGTCATGATGAAAAGTTGCATTCAAAAATTTAAGATCCAATTTTTGGTGTCCAATGGACATGATGGAATTTATCAGGTCCCATATGACATCATTCATTCATTAGAAGTATTTGAATGGGTTAGTATAGTTGTTGGATGGTCATGCTCTCTTGACTAGTTTTCATGGTGTGAGGATAGTTGTGGGTATGCTTAGTGAAAAGTTGTTCTCAAGTCATTATGCCCTGAGTGATTGTGTTACAAGAATATGTTTATGCCCTTGAAGTCATGTAGTGTCTATTATTTATTTACATTGAAAGTGAGGATGGGAGGGAACGACAAGGAACTCAAGGAGAGAGACAAGGTTTCAAAGAGTGATGGGTGGGAAACTAATAGAAGATAGATTCCTCCTGGAGGGGAGATAGTCATAGAGGACCATAATACAATGGAACAAGGTAAGGACGAGACTGGTCCTATGTTTAGGCCCCATGTGGGAAATGTTGCCCCTAGATCATATGTAAAAATCTTGAGATATGGGAATGAGAAAAGTATGGGGATCATTCCACAACTTAGATATCCATGATAGCATTATTGATATCGATGATAACATTATTGATAGAACTTTGAGCAATATGGAGAATGCTTTGATCAGAAAAATTGTTGAAGGTAGACCAAATATTGAATCAAAAAGATCTTAGTCTATTTTGAAATGGAAACCTAAAGGACATTTGGAAGTAACATATCTACCAAATGGTTTCTTCTTATTAAATTTTAACAATCTGGAAGATCCCCAAAGAATACTCAATGATGACACATGGTTTTTAGGGAAATTGAGACTTTTCCTAAGAAAGTGGTCACCTATGTTCAACCCTGATAAAGAAAATATAAACCAGTTTCCTGTGTGGGTTAAATTACTAGGTATTTCATTGGAACTATGGGATGTAGATGATTTTAAATGGATTAAAAATACTCTTGGTACCTATGTTGTTGTTGAAAATGCTACCCTTTCAAAATCATGAACTATGTGTGCCATATTTTTTTATCTATTCCTTGATGGGATCGAATTTGATTACCCTCATATCTTAACTGGGAAGATGGGAACAAAATTTTAATTTGAGAACTACCCTAAAAATGTGAGAAATTTCAAGGATGGGGGCATGCAAAGCAACAATGTAAAATGACAATTTCAAATGTTTATAAATAGAAGCTGGCAAAGGAACAAGCTAAAGATAAGGAAGTTGTTACTTCAGAACATAATGTTGCTAAGAATCCAAATCCAAATAAAGGCATTATTATTAATGACAATAATGGAGATGGGTCAAATAAAAATAAATTTCAAACTCCAAAATTAACTGATGATGGTTTTATAAAATTAAGGAATAAGAAGAATAAAAGGAAATCCTGGTCTAAACTACATTTCTAAATGGCCAAGTCACATGTTTAGGTTGATAAACTCCCACCCTTTAAAAATATGGACGCTCTTTTAAAGGAAGTTGCTAATAAGGAACATTTTCCATGAAAAAAACAAGGGGAATTGAGTCTTGAAGAAACCCTGGGACCTTTTACTAATCCTTTTAACAATCTTATAGGTTTTGAAGAGAATGAAATAATGTTATCGACATGAAATGAAGAGCTGCTGGAAGCTAGTAAAATCCAAAGGATCATTCATGAGACTTTATCTCGATCGAAGGAAAATATAATAGTTTGAAACAAAAAAATTAAAAGCGATTCTAACAAGGAAGAAAATGAGATCTCTATGAAATCCCCATCTAAAATAGGGGAGTCTTCAGAAGCCACCCCTAAGGGGAAGAAAACTCGATCAAGGAGACATACTAAGCAGGATGCTAAAAAATAAATTCAAAGGGATATTTACAATGGAACTTAGTCTAAAATTGATTTACAGAGCTTTAGAAGAACCAAAAATCAAGTGTTTGAATCAATATAATCTCATGGAATTGGGATTTGAATAACCTAGCTAAATGGAGACATTTGTCATTGAAATTCCTCATTTTATGGCCTCTGTCATGTTTTCTATCTCCCCATGTTGGTGTTTGAAAAGACCATGTCCTCCATTTGATTGTCGTGATCAGTCCCTTCCTGGGTAGGGGATCACTTAAAGGTCCAAAATTTGTTTTTCATTTTTTTGTACATCTGAAGGACACTGTCTCAGACCTTAGACACATGGCACTTCTGATAAACCTTCAAATTTTTAACAAACTCTGTCAGACTGAGACACGTGTTGAGCCTGTGCTTGTTTGGGGTCTCTACTTTTTGGGACCATCTCAAAATGCACCATTGAGACACGTAGCAGGTGGGGAAATGGAGAAATGGAGCTTCAGGGGTTATTTAAGGTTTTTTGCCTTTTATAAAAAGGGATAAAATTGTAAGTTGAAGCGTGGCCCTGACAGGAAAGTAATGCCAAGTGTTGAATAGTCAAAAATGGAGGTGTCGGGCCCGGGGAAAATGTGAAACTTTTTCCTTTTTGGAAAATAAGTATAAAGTGAAAAAATGAAGCACAGGTCTATGTTGGGACCCACATTAAAAGCTAAAGGCGGAAGGGCATGGAGCTGCGGGGAAATTTTGGAAAATTTACCTTTTTCCAAAAATGAGGTAAAATAGCAGAATCGAGTCACGGTTCCTTTGGGACCCACATTGGGACATGTGTCAAGCCCATTTTCTAAGGGCGGAGGGGCAGAGAAAAATGTCAAAATTTTACTTTTTTCCAAAAGTTATAAAATGTCAAAAAGTGCTCCCAAGCCCATTTCCAATCACATTTTTCCATGTGGAGGGCTTGGATTAAAAGTTGAAAGGCAAGATCAATGGTAGTTGTGCATTTCATTTGTTTTTGTTGCCATTGAAGCTCCAGGATGTTTGGAGATGCATTTTTTGCATCATTCTTCATCAATGTTTTGGCAAATTTGTGTCGTTTTGGTCTATAAAGTTCAATTGAATCAATTTGGGAGCTCAATTTGTAAATCTGAAGTACTTTTGAAGTGGATTTTTTCTCGAGCTCATGCAAAAATGTAAAATGCCAGATCCAGAAGTTACAGAGGAAAAGGAGGGAAAAGGGATGAAATGATGAAGGTGCAGGCGCAAAAGGTGAAAAAGGCGTTGCCTCAAGAGAAAAAGGGATGACCTGTCAAGTCCAGCTATGCAGAGGCTCTGAAAAATGATTAAAAAGGGATTTATCACATGAACAGAATCATAATGATTAAAGGGACTCCTGAAAAGTTGTGGCATGGCATCCTAGTCATTAGTCGAGAGCCCAAGAAATGTGATCAGTTCACAATTGGTCCACCTGGAAGATTTCGGATCTGAATTTGTTAAACGTCGTTGTTTGAAACAAATTGGTAACAAGCAAAGGTCCCTCGAATATTATTCTCTTTTGGGGGAAAATTGAGTGGGAAAAATGTATAAATGCAATGAGAATACTCTTGCAAATGGTTGGAGTATGAATTCTTGAGAAATTTTTTGAGAAAGCCATCTTCCCGAGAGACCAAAGCCGAGATTACCTGTTATTTTCTTCTATGTTATATTTTCTGTCGTGTCAAGTTGGTTGCAGATGTATAGCCATTAACAAGCATTGAGATTTGCTCTGGAAGCTTTCGGTTGCTGATGAATCTAAGCAATTTTGGAATTAATTTGTGTCTAATCTCTAGCAATTTTGTGTCTACTTTATTTTTAGAATGTTTACAAATAGTTTCTTTCATTCCTATTGCAATCTTATATTGAAATTTTTGTGAAATCACATAGGATCTCATCCCTATGATAGTCTAATGGTATTTACAATTTCATTTCAAGAAGATCCTTCATCTTGGATGAGATAAACAAATTTAAAATCAATTCACTGTCATTTGTTGATAAAGATTGTCTGTAAGTCTTCGGGTGTACCTTAGGCATGATTAATCAGAAACTTTAGTGTTTAATTAAGTCTTCCAATTTGAGCCTTCATGTTGGAGTCTCAAAGATTATGTGAAAATGTGCTGATCTGGGCCTCCATTGAAGCACACCTTCTGGTTGAAGGAATGTCTTGACTGTTTTGAAGCTTTCCATTGTGAAGTTGTTCATTATTGTAAAGTCCCTCCAAAGATCTGGTATAATCAACTTTATCCTACTTCATCTCCCACCAAAATCATTTAAAAACCATTGATCCACCCTAAACTACCCCTGTTTTCCCTGTGTATCAACAAAGGAACAAAATCTACTTGCAAAAATATGCAGAACAATCAGGATTTCTTAATGTCTTTAGTAACCTTTTCCTTGTATTGAAAATATCTCCATAATCTAGAAGTGACAACTCGTGAGAGTCATATTTGGTGTGTTGATCATATTTTCCCAAGGTCTTCTCTATAAAATTTGTACAAAAGAAGGATTTACCAGCATTCTTCAATAACAGAGGTTACAAAATAGGTTCTCTTACCTTGGTTGAGAGGCACAACCTAAAATAGTTAGGATAAGATCACATCCTTTTAAGGTGCTACCCACTTCTTCAAATCCTGAGTGCTAAAAATTTAGATAGATTACTTCCCCAGCTACAAAATGACATACATAATCATCTATCTACCTCTGAGTGTCTTGTCAAATCCATGATGCTGCTTGAACTTTGAAGGAGACTAAATCTACCAACACACTTCTGGTGGTACTGGGGACATGCTGAGGAACTTCTGAGCATTTGTTGATATGTTTCTAGTTCATATCCATTTTCAACAACACTTCTGGGCCACTTTAATTTGATCCATGTGCATACATATTTGAGTAATTTGAGCATTTACACCGTCAACATGCTTCTGGCGCCATTGCCTAGGAACTAATTTACGTTACTAGGAATTGATTTGCATTACTGAGATAAATTTGTTGATTTGTTGCCAGTTTGTATCCATTTCACCTATCAACAACGCCTCTGGCACCATTACCATGGAATATTTTAAGTATTTGAACAAAGGTTTATGCGTACAGACCCTGGTAATTCTTTTTACAAATTTTAAAGTATAAATACATTGTTGAAACGTCATTATCTGTTAAGATATGTAAGAATTGTTCAAAGTTTGTAAGTTGTGAGTGCAATATTTCCAGCTCATACAGTTATTGCTACTAAATTTGTCATCATTATTGATAAATTTGGGTAGAAGAAGAGTAGATTTGTAAGCTTTGCATGATTTCTAGTATTGACAGACATTTGATAGGTTTTCATAGTGCATTTGCACAACTAAGGTGAAAATCCTTAGTGGCGACTCCATGTTGATTTAAATTCTTAATAAATGCCAGTGTCTTAACATATATCAAGTGAGATTTTTCATTAATCTTTGACAAAGCTGGAAAGAAGAAGTCCTTTCTTCGCCACAAACCCTAGTAGAAGGTTGTTTCTAGATTTTGGAAAGTCTAATTCAGAAGGAGGAATAATTTGGAAGGTTGTTGGAGATCAAGCATCAAGAAAAGAGATCTCCATTGGTGAAACTGATCGACACATGATTGAAGATTGCAATGCTTCCTCAACTGCTTCTGAATCAGGTAGTCTCTTTGTAAATCCAAATTCTCCATCTAGAGAGGGGCCTTCTTTTGTATTTGAAATATTTACATCTCATTCTACCCTTGTATTTTCTAAATCTGATAGTGTCTACCGTGAAAAAGAGCCATTAGGGGATAGTCATTCTGAAAATTGTATCCCTGTACCACACAGACCCCTCACTCCTCATCACTCTGTTTCTCCTGTAAGATCACCTCCTTAGAATAATATGGCTCAGCCTCCACCCAGACCTCCATTTGTCATTAATACTTTTAGTTCCATCAGCTTTAGAGGTATGAATGGTTATCTGAATGCTGTGCCACAGGATGTAAGAAACAAATTGCCTAAGTTTCAAGGAAATAATGTAATAACTAGTGATCAGCACTTGAAACTCTTTGTCAATATGATGGAGGATTTCGAAATAGAGTTTGAAGATGTATACATTAAATTATTTATTCATACATTAGAAGAGGATGCAAGGGACTAGTATAAATCTCTTCCTGATAACTCTATTGATTCTTGGACTGAAATGAAGAATGCATTTAGATTGCAATATGGTGACAAAACAGACCCTAGGTTTCTTTTGTTAGAATTTGAGAATATTAAAAAGAATCCTAATGAATCAGTGCATGATTTTAATACAAGATTCAATAAGACATTGAGAATATTTCCTGTGAATTTGAGGCCATGTGATGAATCTTGTCTTATAAAGTATGCTGATGCATTTGACAAGAAGGTTGCATACTATTTGAGGGATAAAAACCCTGACACTTTGAGGCAGGCCTTTACTATGGCTCTACAAATTGAGAACAACATCAAAGCAGTTGGAAAACCTCCTAAGAGGGAGGGTGTTAAACTGATAAACCCAGAAAAACTCAAGCAAGCAAGAGTGTGGATCTTGAGGGGGATGTTAAAAAATTTTGTAGGGGTTGTCAATGAAATCTCTTACAAACTAGTCTGGGCAAAGAAAGGAATTGGGCAGAGTTCACAAGGTTAGCAAAAGGCACAAAATCATGACAAATTTGGCAATCATCCTAGGGGTGATAAGAGGTTAGATGATAGAGGTAAAGGACCCATGGGATCTGCAAATAGACATCCCCAAGCATGTGAAAGTAGAATGGTGCCTGATCCTCTGACTACTCGGGTTACTGTTGTTGATGAAGCTAATGAAATTGATTGGTGTGATAGATGATTTTTTGCCATCCTCCATGTGAATTAGATCATCAAGTTGAAGAAGCTGATGATGATGATAACACTGATGATGATGCATGCATGGTGGATTCCTCTATGAGTTCATAACAGGGAGAAACCTCAACTGAGCTGATGAGTGCTTAAACTGTTAAATATTTCTAGCATTGCATTCACTTGGTATTACCTCTTCCTCCCACTCATACTTCTAAAATTGATATGGTGCAAGCTTTTGAACTTCCTAATAATGATTTTGAGTACCTAAGAGCTCTAATGATTGAGAAGTATGATGGAGGGATACCTTTTGAGGAGGATAGGTAGTTGTTAATGAATGTTGTGGTTGGCCATGAAAAATAATATAATACCAGGAGTAGGGTTGCCAAAGGGGCAGGGCCTTAGGCCAAACCAAAAATTCCAGTGCTTACCAGTATCCCAAAAGAGACTCCAAAGAAAGATACATCTGGAAAATGCCTTGTTGTCTCAAGTAGAACTTGTGTCCCTCCCTATGCTCAGACTGTAAAAAATCCTATGCCATCAAATGAATTTGTAAACCTTCCTCCTAACAATGCATTACCCAAATATGTTCCTTGTGACATAGCCCAAATCTTGAGTCAAATCAAGATTTCTGTTCCTATTGTTGAATTTCTTAGAATCCCTGAGCATAGGAATAGAGCATTCAAATATTTTGGGTTTAGAAAAGAAAAGATCGCTCAAGGTAGAAATGTTGAGACTCCTACCATTTCAGAGTTGAAAAAAACCCCAAGTACTGGAGGAACCAAGTGAACCACCTGAAGTTTACTTGGGAACATCTTTGGTTGAGTCTCAATTAAATGTTGATCCATTTTTTACAACACTGATTATTAAAGACAGACTGCTGCACAATTGTATGTTTGATTCTAGAGCATCATGCAATGTTATGCCTCTGGAAGTCATGAATGAATTGAACATTAAAGTGAAAGACAGCTTATGGCAAGTGTACTGCAATGGATTCTATAGAGGTTCCTGTTGTAGGATGTGTAAAAGGTTTGGTGGTACAACTTGTAACTTATCCGAGTAAGAACTTGAAACTTGATGTTGTTGTCGTTGATTTCCCTACCAAATGGGGCATGCTATTATCAATAAAGTGGGCTGCAAGTGTTGGTGGAAATGTTCAGATGGACATGTCTTATGCCACCGTACGAATTAAGGGAAACCTCGTGAACTTACCTAGTGAAAAGAAAATGTTATATCTTATTAAAGACCCCAATAATGCTTCTTATGAATTATTGCATGCAGATATTGATATTGATAACTCTGTGAGTTATGTTACTTTCAAGGAATATGAAATTGATCAATTCAGGTATCATGAGTAGGATGATTTTCTTGAGACTTTGATGTTTGATGCAACCTCGGAATATGTTAGAAAACTTGACCTAGGCACAAGGGATAAGCCTGAAGAAATGTGGTTAGATAGTGATTTGGATGGAAAAGAGATGCAGTCATATGACCAGCTGTTAAAAACATATCAGAACTGCTTAGCATGGTCATATCTAGAATGGCAGGACACTTGAAGTTTTTCCTTGATTGTTTTCTTTGAATCAGGATGCTCTCCATTATACAGTGTATAGTTCTTTGTTTTCATTCTACCTTTTGTGTTTTTGTTTGTTCTGGTCCTAGGTGACCTGGTTTTGCTGGTTTCTCGGTTCATTTTTTGGAGGATGGTTGTGGTTGTTCTACTCTTACAAGATTATTCTTTGACTCCATTACACAATGGTCTATTTTTGGCACTTGGTCTATTATTTGGTTCTTGTGGCACTCATAGGGAGTGCCCATCCCTGAGTCGGAGCCGATGTTGGTGCTCAAATTAGTCTCACCCCATTTGTCATTGAATTTCCTCAGTTTGCAGCATCTGTCACGTTTTTTACCTTCCCATGTTGGTGCTTGAAGACTCTATCCACCATTTGGTTGCATTGATCAGTTTCCTTGGTCTCACTTAAAAGTCTAGAATTTGTTGAAGGAGTCTATAAATTGGGTGTAAAACTCGGGCTACTCCTTTCCTCCATTTTCCGTAGTCACATAATGTTGTTCCTATCATTTTTTGTCCTAAATACTTCAGGAAAACAATTTGGATATAGTAGGAGGATCATGTTTTAAACTTATAACATCCTAAATTCTATGTCCTTGAAGAAAAATTCATTTCAAATGGTGGTTTTCTTGCATTTTTATGGTTTGATGGGTGAGTTTTCCCAGTCAAAAATACATCTCTGCATCAGTGGAAATGTGGCCCATTTTGGTTGAATGCGGCTCAGCAGGCACTCTAAAAACTCTGATGGTTTGCTTCAACCCAAAACTTGTCCACGTGGAGGGACCACGCATGTTTGGGGATCGGTCCTTGAGTTTTATTTTGAAGAAGCCAGGAGGACACTTGAAGGATTTCAGTCATTCTACCTTTTGCTTAGAATTTTCAATGGTTGAAAGAGACTACTTCAGACCTTAGACACATGGGTCTCTACTTTTTGTGAGACCATCTCAAAATGTTTGGGCTCCTACTTTTGAGACCATCTCAATATGCCATTAAGGTAACAGGCGGGGAAATGGAGAAACAGAGCTTCAGGGTTATTTAAGGTTTTTGGCCTTTTGTAAAAAGGGATAAAATTGTAAGTTGAAGCATGGCCCCGATAGGAAAGTAATGCCAGCGTTGAATAGTCAAAAATGGAGGTGTTGGCCCATGGGAAAATGTGGAACTTTTTTATTTTTGGAAAATAAGTATAAAGTGAAAAAATGAAGCGTAGGTCTGCTGGGACCCACATCAAAAGCTAAAGGTGGAAGGGCAAAGCTGTGGGGAAAATTTGGAAAATTTTCCTTTTTCCAAAAATGAGGTAAAATAGTAGAATCGAGCTGATAGTTCCTCTGGGACCCACATTGGGACACGTGTCAAGCCTGTTTTCTAAAGGTGGAGGGGCGGAGAAAAATGTCAAAATTTTACTTTTTTCCAAAAGTTATAAAATGTCAAAAAGTGCTCCCAGGCCCATTTCCAATCACATTTTTCCATGTGGAGGGCTCTGATTAAAATTTGAAAGGAAATATTAACGGTAGTTGTGCATTTCATTTGATTTTGCCACCATTGAAGCTCCAGGATGTTTGGAGATGCATTTTTTGCATCATTCTTCATCAATTTTTTGGAAAATTTGTGTCATTTTGGTTTGCAAAGTTCAATTGAATCAATTTGGGAGCTCAATTTGTAAATATGAAGTACTTTTGAAGTGGATTTTTACTCAGGCTCATGTAAAAACACAAAATGCCAGATCCAGAAGTTGCAGAGTAAAATTTTAGAGGAAAAGGAGGGAAAAGGGATGAAATGATGAAGGTGCATTATGCGTAAATGGTGAAAAGGCATTGCCTCAAGGGAAAAAGGGATGACCTGTCGATTCTAGCTATGCAGAGGCTCCAAAAAATGATTAAAATGGGATTTCTGGCATGAAAAAATTAGAATGATTAAAGAGACTCCTGAAAAGTTGTGGCATGACATCCTAGTCATTAGTTGAGGGCCCAAGAAATGTGATCAGTTCACAATTGGTCTACCTGGTAGATTTTAGATCTGAATTTGTTAAGTGTCATTATCTAAAACAAATTGGAAACATGCAAAGGTCCCTAGAATATTATTCTCTTTTGAGGGGAAAATTGAGTGGGAAAAAATGTATAAATTCCATGAGAGAACTATTGCAAATGGTCGGAGTATGAATTCTTGAATTTTTTTTTGAGAAAGTCGTCTTCCCAAGACACCAAAGCTGAGATTACCTGTTATTTTCTTCTGTGTTAGATTTTTCTGTCATGTCAAGTTGGTTATAGATGTATAGCCATTGACAAGAACTGAGATTTCTATGGAAGCTTTCCCCTGCTGATGAATCTAAGAAATTTTGGAATTAATTTATGTCTAATCTCTAGCAATTTTATGTCTACTTTATTTTTAGAATGTATGTAAATAGTTTCTTTTGTTCCTATTGCAATCTTATACTGATTTTTTTTATGAAATCACATAGAATCTCGTCCCTATGACAGTCTACTGGTATTTGCAATTTCATTTCGAGAAGAGACTTCATCTTAGATGAGATAAACAAATTTAAAATCAATTCACTGTCATTTGTTGATAAATATTTTCTGTAAGTCTTCAGGTGTACCTTAGGCATGATTAATAAGAAACTTTAGTGTTTAATTGAGTATTCCAATTTGATCCTTCATGTTAGAGTATCAAATATTATGTGAAAACGTGTTGATTTGGGCCTCCATTGAAGCACACCTTCTAGTTGAAGGAACATATTGACTGTTCTAAAGCTTTCCATTGTGAAATTGTTCATTATTGTGAATTCCCTCCAAAGATCAAGTATAATCAAATTTATCCTACTTCATCTCCCACCAAAATAATTTAAAAACCATTGATCCACCTTGAACCACCCCTATTTTCCATGTGTATCAACAAAGGAACAAAATATACTTGTAAAATATATAGAACAATCAGGATTTCTTTATGTCTTTAGTAACCTTTGCCTTTTGTTGAAAATATCTCCATAATCTGGAAGCGACAACTCACGAGAGTCAGATTTGGTGTGTTGATCTATAAAATTTGTGCAAAAGAAGTATTTACCATCATTCTTCAATAATAGAGGTTACAAAATAGGTTCTCGTACCTTGGTTGAAAGGCACAACCTAAAATAGTTAGGATAAGATCACATCCTTTTAAGGTGCTACCCACTTCTTCAAATCCTGAGTGCTAAAAAGTCAGATAGATTGTTTCCCGGATACAAAACAACATACATAATCATTTATCTACCTCTAAGTGTCTTGTCAAATCCATGATGCTGCTTGGCATTTGAAGGAGATTAAATCTGGGTACCAACAAGTTCAAAAGGAACTGTAGGAGGAATAGTTGTCATCTGGAATAAGGAAAAACTCAAAGGTACGAATATTCCTAAAAGAAGTAATCAATGGCTATGTTGTTTCAAGAGAATAAATCTAAAGAATTTTGGGTGTTGTCTAACATTTATGCTCCAAATATTAAAGGAGAAATAATTTTTTTTTGGTCCGAACTTTAAAAATTCCAAAACATCATAAAAGGAACTGAATGGCTGATTTTGGGAGACTTCAACACTCCTTTGAGTCCTGGGAAAAAAAGGTGACAACATTGATTTAACTGAAAGTATAGAATATCTCCAGGATTGTATCATGTAAAACAGTCTCATGGATATTGAGTTGAAGGGAAGCATATTTATTTGGTCTAATAGGAGAAAAGGCGATAAATTGATTCAAGTAAAAGTTAACAGGGATTTGACTTCTTAGGGTTGATTGAATAAAGATGCTTGTCTATTTTCTCTTCCTAGGATTGGTTCAGACCACAATCCACTTCTTTTCCAACTCAAATATAAATAGAGGAAAATAACTCCCATTAGGTTTGAGAAGATGTGGTTACAAAATGAGGAAATATTTAACCTCATGAAAGATTGGTGGATTGTGAAAATTAAAGGAACTGCTATGTTTAGAATTACTAAAAAACTTGGTCATGTTAAGAAAAATCTACAAGGATGGAACAAAAAATGTTTTGGTAACATTTTTTCAGAAGAAGAATTCCTTGGAAAATGAGTTATATTCCCTACATGCATCTTTGGAAATTCTTAATGGTAACAATATTCAGGAAGGTCAACAAAAAGAGATAGAATTATTAGATATTACCATAACATCCTTCTGAAAGAGGAGACTTTCTAGAGACAAAAATCCAGGGTACAATGGCTTAAAGATGGTGACAAAATACAAAAAAAATCCACATTTCAACACTTAAAAGGAGAAGCACAAATATAATATTGAGTATTTCTGGGGAAGATGGAGATATGCTAACTCATACCAATGATATTCAAAATGTTGTCACTTCCTTTTTTAGTAGACTATTTTCTACAACCAAAAATTCCAACAACAGTAAGGAAGGTTACTTTTTGTAATGCATTCCTTAACTAGTTACCGATAATGATAACAAAATGATCACTAAGATTCCTACTATAGAAAAAATAAAATTTATGCTAAAGACTATGAGCCCAGACAAAGCTTCGAGACCAGATGGATTTTCGACTCTATTTTTTCAAAAAAATTGGGATATTGTCAAGGATGATACATGAAAATATATTCAAGAGTTTTTTAAGAACAAAAAGATGCTGCATGAATTAAACACCAATTTTATTTCTTTTGTTCCTAAAAATCGCAATCCTACTGATTTTAGGAATTTTAGACCTATCCGTATTTGTAACTGTATTTACAAAATGTGTTCTAAAATTATGGCTTTAAGAGTTCAACATCTTCTTCCTTCCATTATCTCTAATCAGAAGGGGGGGGGGGTTTGTGATGGGAAGACAAGTCCAAGATGGTATAATTTTTATCTAAGAGACTCTTCATACTACAAAATAAAAAAGAAGCTATGTTCATTGAGCTTGACATGGAGAAATCCTATGACCATGTTTCGTGGTCCTTTCTTCAAAAATTCTTAACTAGGTTTGGGTTTGATGAAGATTTTAGGATTTTGATACAGACCTGCATTTCTATAGCTAAATTATCTATTTTGATCAATGTGAATCCTTGTGGGTTTTTCATCATCTCTAGAGGATTAAGATAGGGAGACCCTATTTCTCCTTTTCTATTTATTATTATGGCAGAAAATCTCAACAAATCTCTCAATAAGGATAATATTGAAGGGATAATTAAAGGCATCTCCCCTGCTATTAATAGTGACAATGTTGTCCACCACAATTTTGTTGATGAAAAAATGATGGTTGGAGAGGTGACTGTTCCTGATGCTATAGAGTTCAAATAGCTGGTGGTTGATTATGAGGAAGCTTCTGACCAACTGGTCAATTTTGGTAAAAGCTTGATCTTTTTTTTTATCAATACTCCTAAAATAAGATGTGTTAAGATAACTGATATTATTGGTTGTGATATTAAAATTTTTCCCACTAGGTATTGTGGAATGATCATTGGAATTGAAAAGCTATAGACTGTTGATTGGAATTTTCAGATAGACAGATTCTTCAAGAAATTGGAAGGTGGAAAGGTTAAATTTTATCCCAAGCTGGTAATGCTATTATCCTCAAATTTTCAATTTAAAATTTACCAGTGTATTCTATGTCTATCTATAGATTACTTTCCATAATTGCTACTAAACTAAAGAGTATCCAAAAAAGATTTCTTTAGAGTGGCTCAGAACAAAAAGATAGAATTACACTCGTTGTTTGGGAGAAATTTTGCAAGCTTAAGAGACTTAGGCATCTTGGTATTATAAATTGGGAAATAATGAATAAATTTATGCTATAAAAAATCATTTGGAGATTGGTTAAGGAAGACAGTGTATGGATTTCTATCATAATGCACAATTACTGGATAAATATTCAAGCTAATGAATGGTGCTTTAACAATGTTGAATTTAATGGATCAACCTTTTGGAAATATATAAATTGGGCTAAAAAAATTGTTTCTGATGGCACCAAATGGATGATAGGGAATTTGAGCTTGGTTAATTTCACGGAGGAAAAATGTTCAGGTTAAAAACATCATAAAGAAAGCTATCCTAATATCTATAAGGATGTTGTGGATAAATATGGTACTAAGGTAAGAGATTACTTCAATATTTAGGATTCTCCATGTTAATGGAAAATAATAGATTTGGTTATACATAACAATGATGAGATCAATTCTATTAATAAAAAATTAAGTGGAGATATTGTTAATAAAAAGAGTTTAGAGGTTGATAGTTTATATTGGTCTAGGGAGGAAATTGGAATCTTCTCAGTTAAAAGTGCCTATAGATTTTTTTTCTTAGAGGAAGAAGATCCTGACAACTTTAAATGGGAAAGTATGTGGGTCAAAGAAGTCACTCCCAAGGTCAACATGTTTTGGTGGTTGGTTCTCCATGATAAAATCCTTACTATGGGCAATCTACATAAGAGGAATTATAATATGGTGAACAAGTGTGTTCTTTATGAAAAATATATTGAAGTCTCTTTACACCTATTCCTTCAATGCCCCTTTTTGTAAATGGTTAGAAACACCCTTATTAAAGTATTTGAGATAAAGTGGATTTTATTATGCTCCATTAAGTAACTATGGTCCCAATGGTTCAGTCCTTTCAAGAGTCAAGGACTCAAAAATATTTGGACCCTAACCATTATGCACATGTCATAGGAAATTTGGAAAGAGAGAAATATGTGAATTTTTAAAGGGAATAAGGAATCTAAAAAGAGAGTTGAGGCTCATTGTTTTAATTATGTCGATGTAAAATTTTATACTATTTCCCCACATAAAAAAATGATACTCCATATTGAGAGTAATTTATCTAAGAATTGGGGTTTAAGTCCCAATTAAATGAACCTTCCAATACCAAATCCTAGGCTTCAAGGTTGGGTGAAACCTAAAAAATGTTGGATAAAGTTAAGTTTTTATGGTGCATCCAAATGAAACCATGGAAAATTTGGTTGTGGAGGGGTCTTTCGTGATTACTAAATAAAATTCATTCTCGGGTATCATTACAACCTTAGAATTCAATCGAATCATGTTGATGAAGTGGGTGCTGCCTCTTAGGGTGTCTCTACAGCTTTTCAACACAAATTTGTTAGATTGGAAGTGGAAGGTGATTCTATCAACATTATTGACAAAGGTACAACTTCTACCTCTATTGAAAACTCTATAACTAGCATAAAAGGTATGTAAAATATGTTTGAAGAAATCACTTTTAAACATGTCTATACAAAGGAAAATTATATTGTAGATTATTTCACCAATAAGGGGGTTACATTTCATGGTATGACATTAATCACCAATGAGGAAGCTATAGATACTAATGTGCGAGCACACCTCCAAAAGGAACAACATGGATAAGTCACCACTAGATAATTATTACTAGTCATGGAGTCTCCCCCCATATAACAGGGATTTAATGAATAAGAGCTATAAGACATGTGTGATTACAAGTTGGGGTTATGCGAAGCTTTGGGAATGAGTTCACTCCTGCTACTTCATTGTCATTATTTACTCCTATGATTGTAAATTCGACATCGTTGATATTGTTAATAACAATCTAGTTAACCTAAATATGGGAATTTTCTATGAATTCGTGCTCAAATAATCATATAGGGGGTGATCTTGTGCGAACTGAACCATATGACATATAAGGAGTTAATCCTAAGGCTATGGAAGTTTTTGAGAGAATTATTTTTCTCCTTTTCTCAAAATTTTTGAGGGTCATATCAAAAATCTAAGTAAGGATTTTTGTAGAGCTTGGAAATCGACCAAAAAAGGTGGAGTTTTGGACCTAAAATAAGTGCACATTGAGATTACCATTGAGACTATGGATAACTTTATGATATTATTGGATGAATGGAAAGAGGTGTACAAGAAAAAAAGGAGGCTACAGATGAACTAAATCTTTTCCTGCAAGGTAATGAAAAACTTACCACCCATTTTTCTCGTTTCTTATGCTCGTCCTTACCCCTCCCTTTTGATGAAGTAGCCTTAACCACCATTCAATTTCTTACCCTTGAAGGCCATCACAAACACATCTATGATTACCATTTTCCAATGCTTTATTATCTTATATATGGCCATGGTTTTATCTTTTCCTATTTTCTGTTTTGCTCTTTGTGTGCATTGATTGCCTAGTTTAAAAATAATAGAGTTGATATCCCACTTCACCAAGGTTTTATTCTAGCCTTGGTCAAAATGGTATCTCTCAACATTGATAAAACTAGTACTCTTACTAAGGAACTTGAGGATTATGCTGAGGAAGAGGACTTAGACTCAGAGGAGGAGGAATCTAGTGAAGAATCAAAGTCTCAAGAAGGTGATGCTTCTTGGGATGAAAAGGATGTGGTGGAAATTGATGTGGCTCAGAATATCAACGATTTTAAGTCAAATAATTTTCAAATTTTATCTGTTGATACCAAAGGGGAGTGGAGAATGTAGTGGAATCAAGTTCCTATGAATGCCCAATTGGAGTAGTAGATTGAAGCATTGGGTCAAATGGGACCCAAGAAGGAAGATAATCATCTTGCCAAAATGACAATGGAAATTGAAGAACTGAAAGGAGACATGAGGCTAATGAAGAGATTTTTTTAATTTCTCTACAATGAGTGGCATCCTATGAAAATGCAGGTTAAAGATGTGGCCAAAATTACTAGTGGGTGTAGTCTTGAAATTATGAAAGATAAATGTAGAAAACTCTTCAATGAGGTGGATCATATTAGAGCTATATTACATAATTATATGGAATAGAGAATTTTTACTATGATATCAACTTTGCAACATCTTAAAACTCTTGGTTAGCTAGATAATGCATACAAGAAAGTGGACAATCATGATAATCCAAAGAAAAGGAAAGGGGAAGTTGTTGAATGTGACCTGGCTTCATTGGGTACCAACATTGAGTCTCTGTCAAAGGAATGTGCTAAAGTTTTAGAAAATATGGAAAAATCTAAAAAATAATGTTTGTTTGGGTGGTTGTTTGTTTACAATGTTGTTATTTTACTTTTTTGTAAGTAAGACTTTGATTTAGTTGGTGTTGTTATTACTCTTTTTGTTTTGTTTTGTACTAGATTATGTACTCATAGAGGATCTTGGCTGTTATAGACCTTCTATATGTATATTTTTGTATGCTTTGTAATGTTTTTATCTGCTCACTTTGGAGCTTCGATATGTAAGGGGTAGGGTCCCCTCAACTCTATTTTACCTATTATAAAAAAACTGTAGTGTTTATTCTTGATTTATTATAGCATGACTAAGTGTTTTGATAAGTGGTTGAGCTTCATGTGTGAAGATTGGGTTTGTAGGTCATATACCTAATAAGGGAAGTTATGATTAATGGAGGTTTCATGATATGATCTAGAGTTATAGTTATTTTCTAACATGGAGAAATTTTTTAGAGGTCATGTAATATGTGGTTGAATGTTTGATAGTTGTTGGAGAAGGTGTTGTAGGCCCAAGAAGACTTGGCTTTGGAAAAATGGAAGTTTGGGTACATTAGTTCTCTATGTGTAATAATGAAGGAATAAGACTTCTACATATTATTGATGACCTAAATTGGTCCTGTGAAAGTTGTGTAATATTATTTTTCATGTTTTTTAATGATATATGATCTATTATGGTTGACTGAAGTGTCTTGTGTTCACGAGAATTGTATATAAGAAAGTTCTTAATGACCTATTTGAGTGAGTGGAAGAAGAGAGTAGAGAAATTAAAAAGAAAACTTATGAAGAGGTGAAGGTATTTGTGACCATAAAAATAGGGTATAGATTATGTCATATGAATCTAAGTGGTGTTATGTTGTTGGAGGGATTTATCATTTTACCTAATAATCTTGATGAAGAAGTTATTGAGCGAAGAAGCCCAGAAGGAATATTTGAAGAAGATAGAAGAAAGGAGAGATGAATAAGTGTCATCATCGATTATTGTGGAAAAATTCTATAGGTGAAAAAAAATAAGGTGAATCATTTTGTGTTGAGAAATCTAGGGAGTTGTAATTTCCTTGTTGGGTTAGTTCTCTGCTAAATTTAGGGGTTGTAGTTTTTGCTAAATTTAGGGGTTGTTGCTCTATTGAAATATTAGGGGTTGGTGCTCCTTGTTGAGTTGTTGCTCAACTAAATTTGATGCATTTATGTATAGGACAAGTTGTCTAAGCTTTTTTTAGTGGGGTTTCTTTCCTTAAAGGGTTTACCACCTATATCTAGTTTTTATATGTTCATTTTGTCATGTGTATGGTTGTAATAATTCTTGGATAATTTATGTTTTTAAGTTGAAGTAAAGGTGTTGAAAGATAAATACATAATTGAAGAAATTTTTTTTTAAGGGATAACTAATTCACCCCCCTCTTAATGTGTGTTCTTCCTACAAAGTAAATGTTGACATAACATATTTCCATAAAAGAACTACATTTCCTCACCAAGAGGACAACCATAGGAGGGGATGTAATAGATCACACAAAACACAGTCCCTGTAACATAGAATCCATATGAATAAGTATATCATGAGGTTTGTACTAGATATAAATGAAAAAGAGGTATGATGAAACACACCTATAGTTGGGTATAAAAAATGCATTTCTAGTAGGGCCCCCAAGATCAAAAGAAGAAAATATCTCTGTGTAAAATTCCTAATGAATCAAAATATAGTAATATCCATCCAAGAATCTCTAGTCCAATATCTTAGCCTCTCCTCAAGGAATCTAAAATAATAAAGAAAAAGTACCAAGTATTGTTGGAAGGAAAAGATACTGAGAGGGGGGGTGGTGAATCAATCAAATTATGATAACCATTAACATTCAACTATGTATTAATGTGAACCTAAAAAAATTGAAACAATTAACCACATAAGAAAAACCAAGAGAGAGTACACATGAACACAAGATATAAGTGAGAAACCCTCAAGGGTAAGAAAAACCATTGAAAACCTTGCAGTCATTATTTTACCCTCAATACCTCTTTCTAACCCCAAGCACACTGCCCTATCACCCAACCTATGCTGGGTGCTCACATGAGATGCACGTGTGAGCCAAGCCACTCCTTTATGTGAGTTTTGTAATAGAGTTCCACCATTAATGGAGGATTATTTACAAAAGCAAAAGTACATGCATCTACTTAAAAGGCATAATATATAACTAATAGATCTACACATCAATGTATCACAAAAGGTAAATAAACATTGTATGAAGCACAAAAAACCAGATCTAAGTCATGACAAGCCAAATAACATGAGGGTTTACACCCATAAGTAAGATGTACATAATAGATCCATGTATATTGATTTAAAAGAGTTTTTGGTATCCATACTACTTTCAAAAGGGTCATCTCAGATCATATACATCAAATGATAGAGATCCAACCCCTAAAAACTTATCTGATAAGAGATCCTAACTATAATTTCCCTATTATAACACTTGTTGAAGACCCCAATACCAATACATATGCTTAATGATATCCCTTATAACCATCTAACATCAAGAAATCTAAACTCTAGCATCATGAGCTCCAAACCCTTTGCATTACCTAGCATTTATGCATCACCTCATTACCCTCCTTCTTCTCTTAGCACTCCCATACCTTCTAGTGCCTTTGCACTACCTTCTCCCTCCCTCTCTTCTTCTTGTTTCTATTCCAAGAACTTATTTAAATAGGATTAACGTCCACCACCATGACTTATCTCATTAGCAGATTATGTGCCAAGTGTCAATGTGGTCCTCCATTACCGAATGCTTATACTCTTGACACTTGGCATGTAATCTGCTAATGAGATAAGTCACCCTTGTTTTGCCTCTCGCGCGTGCCTTGGTTTCACTTGAACCCTTATTGAACCCTTTTCCTCCACACTTTTCCCTGAGTGTCCTTCTATTTACTGGTCCCATGCACACACCTCTTGGTACTTAGATAACATTTAGGATCTAAAATCACCCCACACTACACGTGTTCTCCTTCCTCAGAAACATTCTACTCCTTCAAAGAATAAAGAATAGTGGAATTGAAATAATCTAAATAAAGAATGGAAGAATGGAAGAATATTCTACTGCTGCATGAGGAGTGGGAAATACTTCACGAATACCTCAATCTTCTCCCAAGCATCTACTTCTCCCTCCACCTACTGAAGTAGGTCACCCACCAATGTGCTTACTTCATCAAAAATTATTTCATCACTCTTAGCTTTTAGCGTATCTACAATGCTTCTAAACTTCTTTCTAAGATCACCTAATGAATCCATCTTTTGAGTGACTTGGGGTTATAGATCCTTTAACCATTCTTAATCAAACCCCACAAGGTTTCGATTGCTTCCAACTTTTTCTCAACTTTGGATAGGATCTTATTGTGCTCTGCCCTATGGCCTTTGTTCTTTTCTAGAAATTATTTTTGATGCACCTCATGTGTAGCAACCAAAATGATTTCTGTGTTATTGTTATCCAAAATGTGCCCCCTGCTCATTTTGTGGCTAACTCCTCTCATTCTTCCCTCTCTTGGGCCTTAGTCACAAAATTTTGCTTTTTAGGCACTCAAAAACTTCTGGAAATGGCACCATTGGATAGAACTCTTTCTCAGCTTTCCAGAAAAGTAAAGTTTTCCTCCTAACTCCATGTATTTTTCAAGTTATGGCTCGGCAGAGTTTTTGTGGGAAATTTTCCCCTAGAAGGCCTGCAGCCAATCAAAACATGCCACGTGGAACCTAAACTGGTAGAGCACAGGGGAATTTTGAAATTTTTTTCAAATGACCAAAAAGGTAAAAAATTCAAAAAAAATTCCCACCGACCCGATTTGGCCCTGTTTTGCCCTAAAACTTCAAATCGCCATATCTTTCGATCCAGAGCTTGGTTTTTCACGTTCTTTATATCAATGGAAAGCTAGAAAAATTATCTACAATATTCTGGGGTCTTTTTTGCATTTTGGTAGAGTTTGGAGAGAGAAAATCAAGAAAATCCTCTGGCACGTGGTCATGGACAGAAATGACATTTCAACCACCATTTTTAATGAAGAATGGCTCGCATTCTCTCCCAGCATGGTTAAAAATGTCAGGGAATGGGTCTATCAGGTCACCCATGTTGTTTTGATGGAATTTTGGTCAATGGTTGAACCCCTTGCATGTTTTCCTGTGTTTCTCTCTCCTGGGGTCGTGATTTGCACTGTAAAAGCCATAATGAGTTCTTTTTTGCAAAAGGGAGAGACACTTTTTCAGCTCTGCAACTTCCTTTTTCTTCCTCCTTGGTAGAATTTGTGAAGAAATTTTACCTTTCCATGTAATGCAACACCTTTTCTTGCCTCTGGATCACTGTAATGTATTGTATTAGATCTGAGATGTTGATATATGTTCTGTGATTAAAATCCCTCAATCCTTTCATATATCTATCATTGCTTTCTTGATCTTTCATTACATTTTGAGCATTTGTGCATGTTTTGTGCTGTGTTTCCTTATGGATTGTGTATTTCATACAGCATCAGGTGTCTACAACTCCTTTGGTGCATCACCTATTAGCATCATTTCTTTCTTTTTTACATTCTCTATCTCTGTCTCCTTGGAATTTAGAGTAGATTTAGGAGTTTAAACCTCTGCAATTGTACAAGTGAATTAGCTGATCAGAGGAGTTGAGGAACCAGCCTCTAATCTAGAGATTCCTCTTCCATTTTACAAGTCCCACACTTGGGAAGAGGATTCAATGTTGTGCAATCACACTGGATGCTAGTATGATTAAACTAGAAATCTGATCAACATCTAGGGGGTGCTGCTGATTTGTAACAATAGTTTTAGCATGCCCGGTGGGACCTTAGAGGTCTTCCACTTTATTTTTGATAGGTTGGTGTGTTCTTGTTAAAGATTCAACATTTTGGAGGCACTTTCAAAAGCACATTTGGCGACTCCATCTGACAAACAACTCATTCTCTAAGCTTCAAACCTGTTTTCCATTCATTTCCATCCATTCTTCTTTCCATCATTTTCATTCTTTTCCATTCCATGAAGTTGTAAAATCATGACTTCATTTCCATCACGGAATTTACATTTACAACAGCAATATATCACACCTCCAGCATGTTTTACAAATCCTCCAAATCAACATTTTGATCAAATTCAAAATCAGCATATCTACCCATATGAGCAGCAGTGCCAAAGTTAGTTTGGTTGTGAAGCACATCAAGAACAAGGGTACGCATGCAATGAAGAAAATCAAATGGAAGATGCAGATTTTGTGGAAAAAATCCAAAAGATGGAGGCAAAGATGGTGCAATCAAGAGCAGCAGCTCAAATGAAGGATTTCAGAATTAGTTGCAGGACTCCTTGTCCATGGGGAGGCCCTTTTCCAAGACACTTCAGCCCTCAGGAGAAGCTGAAATTTATGATGAAGATGCTGCCCCAACTTGCACAATGGATAGCAGAAATAGAGGCCTATACACTTGGTGTTGAACAACCTTGTCAATGGGTAAGTTCTACATAATCATCTAGTTTTTCTCTTCCCATTATTCAAGCAACATCATCTCATTTGGAATTTCAAATTCTAAATCCAGTCAATGCTGCCCCAGGAGTTGAATCCATTTCTCCATTCCCTAGTCTTCCACCCCATCTCAATTCTTCTGTCCTTTTCACTTCCAAACAGCCATTCCCTCCAAAGAAACAAGAGTTCCTACCTCCTCCACCACCACAAAAAATTGTAAAATCAATTGAGTTACAATCCACTTCTCCTCTTGCATTCCCAAATCCATATTGGGAGGATAAAAATCAGAATGCCAATCAAGGAAAACAGTAGTAAAAAGAGAAGCCAAACAAATATGAAGAAGTTCAAAGTCTGAAGAGTTGGGCTCTTAAATTTGGGATGAAAAATATCCCCTTGATGGTTAAGCCTTTAGAAGAGGTTGGAGTTGGAGAACAAGTAGTGGTTAGGACTGATTTTGTGACAGCAGAAGAAGAGTAAAAAGAAGAAGCAAACCAACAGTTAGTTTGCTCAGAAAGTAGTGTCCATGTTGGCACTCTATTTGAAGGGAATGCTGATTCAATTCAAGTTGCACAATCAGCCATGGAGGAAGAAAGCTCAGAAGAAGACCTTGCAGTCCCAACTTGTCCTCTAGAGCAGCGGATTGAAGAGTTTGACTTGACAAACTTCATACTAGAAGAAGAGTTCTATCAAGAGCAAGATTTCCTTCAAGTAGTAGAGGAGGGAGAATCCACTCCAAATGTGAAAGAAGAGGAGCACATTCTAGCTGTGAAGAAGAAAAGTGCAGATCCAAGGGCTTTGAACACAAGGTAGGCTACAAGAGAACCTTCAGTTCTTCTTTCTACTTCATCCCTCTCGTGTTCTAGTGTTGAAGAAGAGTTTGATCTCTCAAACTCAATGTTGGAGGATGAAAGAAACCATGATGATCAAGTTACAGATCAAGAAGACACTATGGAGGAAGTTGAGCATTTGCATCAGGACAACAATGAGGTAGTGTATCTGTCAGATTTGGAGGACTGTTTTGATGAAGAAGAACCGGTTGAGTTTCCACCATTCTCTCTTTCATCTTCCATGTCCCAAATACTTGAGCCTACTATCATGAAGGAGAGCATTCATTTGTAGAAGCCTGCATCTTATAGCATCTCTTTGGAACTAAGATTAGAAGATTTTAATCTTTCATGTTCTTCATTGGAAGAAGAGAAAGGGCAGAAATGTTCTACCATTGCTTCCACATCATCCATTCATGAGGGTCTACAAGATAACTCCATTCTTAGAGTTCAAAATTAGGGAAATGGGCATACTCAAAGGACCATACCTTTCCTAATCAGGTATTTTGATTTATTGGAGCCAAAGGAGAAGTCACAACCAGTCATGCTTGCTTCTAAGCATGAGGATGAGCTACAAGGAACCAAGGATCAGCTGTCATACCTCTCCAATCCAAATGTAGAACAAATAAAAGAGGTATTGAATTTTCCTTCAGCTGATACCTTGATGATTTGGGTGGAAGACCAGCTTCTTGTTGATTTTCCATTCATCCAATCAGCCATGTTCAATGCCAAATTAGTTGCATGGTTTCCAATTTTGAAGAAAGGAAGCTATTTTGCACAACCAGTTGTAGGGTTTGTTTAGCTCACCTTTGTTTCCATTAGGGTAGAGTAGGTATGTTTTATTTCAGTAAAAGAAGTGCTTGTGCACACTTTGCATGTTCCATTTGGAGCATGTATGATTTTCAGTTTTTTACATAGTTTTGGTGCTGCTAGTTTTTCTCTTGCACAGTTCATTTAAGTGGCATTTTTGTGAGAACTCTAAGTTCAATGGATTCCAAGTGGCTCAGAGGGAAGATTTTAAGGCTCGAGATTAGAGATCAGGTTGGTTTTAGGTTATTGCTTATGACTCCATGCCCAATGGATTGCTTCAGGTAACTGGTAACTTCATCCAGCAGGCAGATGACCCCTCTGAGTCACCAAAATTGTTATCCAAAATGTGCCCCTTGATCATTTTGTGGCTAACTCCTCTCATTCTTCCCTCTCTTGTTCCTTAGTCACAAAATTTTTCTTTTCAGGAAATCAAAACCTTTTGGAAATGGCACCATTGGATAGAGCTCTTTCTCATCTTTCCAGATAGGTAAAGTTTTCCTTCTGACTCCATGTATTTTTCAAGTTATGGCTTGGCGGAGTTTTTGTGGGAAATTTTCCCCTAGAAGGCCCGCAACCAATCAAAACATGCCACGTGGCACCTGAACTGGTGGAGCGTGGGGGAATTTTGAATTTTTTTTCAAATGACCAAAAAGGTAAAAAATTCAAAAAAATTTCCCACCGACCCGATTTGGCCCTGTTTTGCCCTAAAACTTCAAATCGCCATATCTTTCGATCCAAAGATTAGTCTTTCACGTTCTTTATATCAATGGAAAGATGGTAAAACTCTCTACAATATTTTAGGGTCATTTTTGTATTTTGGTGGAGTTTGGAGAGATAAAATCAAGAAACTCCTCAAGCACGTGGTCATGGATAGAAATGACATTTCAACCACCATTTTTAATGAAGAATGGCTCGCATTCTCTCCCAGCATGGTTAAAAATGTCAGGGAATGGGTCTGTCAGGTCGCCCATGCTTTTTTGATGGAATTTTGGTCAATGGTTGAACCCCTTTCATGTTTTCCTGTGTTTCTCTCTCCTGGGGTCGTGATTTACACTGTAAAAGCCAGAATGAGTTCATTTTTGCAAAAGGGAGAGACACTTTTTCATCTCTGCAACTTCCTTTTTCTTCCTCCTTGGTAGAATTTGTGAAGAAATTTTACCTTTCCATGTAATGCAGCACCTTTTCTTGCCTCTGGATCACTGTAATGTACTGTATTGGATCTGAGATGTTGATATATGTTCTGTGATTAAAATCCCTCAATCCTTTCATATATCTATCATTGCTTTCTTGATATTTCATTACATTTTGAGCATTTGTGCATGTTTTGTGTTGTGTTTCCTTGTGGATTGTGTATTTCATGCAACATTAGGTGTCTACAACTCCTTTGGTGCATCAGCTATTAGCATCAGTTCTTTCTTTTTTGCATTCTCTATCTCTGTCTCCTTGGAATTTAGAGTAGATTTAGGAGTTTAAACCTTTGCAATTGTACAAGTGAATTAGCTGATCAGAGGAGTTGAGGAACCAGCATCTAATCTGGAGATTCCTTTTCCATTTTACAATTCCCACACTTGGGAAGAGGATTCAATGTTGTGCAATCACACTGGATGCTAGTATGATCAAACGAGAAATCTGATCAACATCCAGGGGGTGCTGCTAATTTGCAACAACAATTATCTCTATCGAAACAGTTGTCATAAATGAACTCGGCCATTTGTGTGGTGGTCTTTACTGCAATAAGGAGTTTGGAGTACCCAGTCACCATCTCCCCAATCTTCATCTTTTATTCCTCCTTCTGGTATGCTATTACCTCTTCTGTCAAATCTAATGTGAGTAGTCACATTTCCATGGTGAGGATGCGGGTCAAGTCTTCCAAGCAGTGTATGGTTGAATCATATTTATACTCAGGTGGGGCTAGGTCCAGGTGTTTTAAGATAATGGCATCTGAAATGGCCTCTATATTCTTATGGAAATCATGCACCTTCACATTTTCATCCCTCAGTTCACACATTAAGTACACACTGATCAATTCCTTCTTTTTTATCTCCTTATCCTGCTCAATGATCTCCTCATTATTTTTCTCAATCTCTTCCTCCAAGACCCTTATTCTATCATTTATGCCAAAGAGTATTTCTTCCACCTCCATCGATACTTTTTTGAGCACATTGAAAAATTGCTCATCTCAGAGTTGCTGGGAATTTACAAGAGGGTTTACTCCCTTGGCATCTGACATCTCAATTAATGCATAATGATTTACCTCAATCTTGGTTTCATCAATGTGGGACTTAAAATCCCAAGATAATATTTTCCTCATGTGTGGGTATGCAACCTCTTCATCAAAAGAAGACCAAGTGGGGAGTTGGTTTATGGGAACTATACTTTGGAAGCACACACATAGTACCTTTCTTGGATCATTAATATAAGTCATATCATGTTACTGCACCACTATTGTACCTTTCCCACCTATGCGCGTTGCTGTTGGGAAGCTTACTTCTAAGTTGGGGTCTCTGCCCATGCTCCCACACTCCTTTCCTATACTATCTCTCTCCTTAGTTTCCTTCAGATCTTCTTTGGCACTTCACACTACTTTTTTCTCCTCTAACTATTAGATAATACATACCACCTCCCTCTCTATAGTGTTATCCATTTGATCGTATGTTGGGTTCAGGGTTTTCTGATCTTTTATGTTTTCTTCCTCACCCCCCCTTTGTCATGAATGCCTTCCTCATTATCATCCCTCTCTTAATTTCCTTCTTCATTTGACTCATTTACATCATACACAGGATGATTCTGAGCCTCACCGTGATATTAATCGTCTTCATCACCGTTTTCAACCTCCATGCTTTTTGTTTCTCCTAAGTCTAAGCCTTTTGTCACACTTTGCTTCTTTCTTACTGGTGACTCCAATTCAACAGACTTATCTTTTTCTTCTCTCTCAGTTGACTCATCCTTCTGCATCAACTCTTTTTCTAATGGGAGACCTCTTCTGGTGGATGTAATTACTTGTGGCCATGCATGAATCCTGTGCCCCTACTATCTCTACTATTTATGCACTCAACACCTTTTTTTCAGGAGCCTCCCCGATTTCTCATTTCCTTGGCACAAAATTTCTCTACTATTTGTGCCCCTACTATCTCTACTATTTATGCACTCAACACCTTTTTTTCAGGAGCCTCCCCGATTTCTCATTTCCTTGGCACAAAATTTTTCCTCGTGGTGGGGTCCTCAGGAATGGAGACATCATATTCAACATAAGTTCCTTTTTCATACTTAGTCCTTAGGTGCAAATACACCCTTGCCGCTATCCTCCTTGCAATAGGAAATGTTACTGGTTTCAACATGTGCACGTCATAAGATACATACTTCTCCACATAGGTGTGCTTCTTGGGGTATACTAACTTGTTGTGTAGCTCACGGTAATATTGATGTAGTACACTTAGATAAAACCTGAGTTTCTTCTCCCCTTTAAATCAATTTAACCCAACCTAGAAGTAATATTTTGTAAAGAAGAAAGGAAAATTACACCAAGGACTCTTGGTGCCATCTATAAAATTAAATCTACCAATACAAAAATTGGTTACGGAAAAATCAACCTCTCCTTGTACTAATGAAGGTAACTGCTTGGGTATTCTCCATTCAGCCCTGAATACATCACGTATCCACTTATACCACTTTTTTGGGTGCGCATTATGAGTGACCATCATGGTGTCACAAGTATACTGTTCAAACCTCTTGGCAGGGGAGGGGTTCTCATCTGGGTATTCCCAAACAAACTTATTTATCCCATTAGGCACTCTAATCTTTGAAAAGAAAATGGTGAGGAAATTACCAAACATGATCTTCTCTCTGTCATGCACGGTGTTTATAATCTCCTTTGTAATGAAACGTGAGAGGTTATAGATGGTCCCCTCTGATATCTTGTGGCATGCATTCAACCAGGATTTGTTGATATATTTTTAGACACTAAAATTAGGTCACACTCCCCTAGGTCCCCCATTAAATACATACCTTGAACACATCCACCTAGCCATGACCCCCTTCACCCCACTATAATATTAATTTAATTCATTTAATTAAATTAATTCATTATCCTCACCTTATTTATTATTTAAATATCCTAATTGGGATAATGCCTACATATCCACCTCACCTAGACACCTCATCAAGCCACCTCACCCTAAGACCTATTCGTAGTAAGTTGCCATAACTAAGTAAAACTGACCCAAACCCTACAAATAAATTCCTACATTCCCTCTAACCACATTCCTGCATGTTAGAAGGTAGCTTCCAGTCTGATCCGCGGAGTAAAGTGAAACGAGATCCCAGAAAATAAAGGGGATCTGTCCAGTTTAGTAAACCTAAGAAATCCCTCCCTAACCAATGCCGGTTCCCCTTAACCACCACCTGTTAAGCCGGAACCACCGTCGGTTACCATTTAACTCCCAAAATAACATTATTTCAAGGTTGACACATTTATGAGAGATAGAGACATCTTCTGAGAATAAGTGACGAAACTAGAGCTACATGTAAGTAGAACCAACTTCTGTACCAACATCAGATGTAACATTCCTATTTTATTACTTTAGAAACAAGGAATTTTTTTTTTTGAGTAATTTTCCCTATTCTAAATACGTAATTTAGAACACACATTCCAAAACAACCATTATTATAATAAATAACCATATGCAGTTGTAATGACTCAGTAACTACTGATCTATTCATTTCATGACTCGGTAAACTACTGATCTATTCATGTTTAATATAAGTATTGAATAACTTTCTATATACTACATATACTTGGTTCTCTTACCCTGTTCTGGGTATTGGGTGATTTGTCTAAGGAACCTAACTAAATAGTTGTTACCAATATTCATCTGCATCACGATCCTTAGACTAGGTGACATAGGACAACGTAATCAGTAGCTTGCGATACTTTGGCCAAAGATTTCCTACATACTGTTCATATTACTTATTCCTTGATGGCATACTCATAAATTCAAAATACATCCTTCACCCCACTCCATTATTAACTAGAATGTCCTTTACTGACTTCCGTCAGTCCTCCTATTCAATGTTTAACCCCAGTACTGGTTAACATCGTAGGTTATGATAGGAAGGAGCTCACAAAGACTTGGGATATATTGGCATACTGGGTCAACCTAAGTCAACCCCGTGTGCCAAGATACCTTGAGTCCTAGAGGGATACTTCGTATTACAACTATGCTATTACCTAGTTGTGGAGAGATACTAAGTTTAAGTCCAAAGTGTGTAGATCCAGACAATCAATACAGAAGGGTTGCCACATGTCAACTATAGTGTTGTATCCTCGAGAAGATCCTAATCTTCTCAAAGGTAAAACCCTATAGTCAGCGTGTTCTAGCATCCTACAGGATAGCCTCATCAAGATATACATACTCTTAGGAGATTATTAAAGTTAAATTAATTTGGATTCCTAAAGGCCGGTTTCAGCAACCCTGCCAAGACTCTAATCTAACTCTCCCTAAGTTCTTTTCCAAATTAGGTTCCATTAACCCTTGCAGAACTTCCTTAACTTAAGATTGCTTTGATGTTTGTTAACTTTGGTTTATTCAACAACTACCACGAAGAAAGGACAACAACCTCTTAAGTTCCATTATATATAACTTAACTATTCAGGAAAGTGTTAACAACCATTGAGGTTGTAACTTAGTAGAATTTATTAAATGAAGTCTAATGATTGTATTTATATCTACCCTCTTTCTTACCTTTTAATAGGAGAGGAGGAGACTTCCTCATCACAGTTAAGTTCTTAGGGTTCACACACCCCTTTTATCTTTTATAAATTCTATAAGGTTCATTGTAAGTTCATCACACGTTACTTTAATAATATGAATTGTTTAGATAAGAACATTGATTATATGCACCTTATTTATTTGCTTCATGTTTAGGGATAATACTCTAATTCCCTCTTCCCTAATTATCCAAGAACATTCATTGAAACATGTAAATAACGCGAAGAACATCAAAAGAATAGGATTCCATTTCTTATGCAAAAGTACAAGATAATTTACATAATCCATGTAGGTAAATTCTCATTCTACATTTCCTTTTCAAAACTTATACATTTACAACTTATACATTTTAGACATACTGCATGACAGTAGCCTTCATTCAAAAGAAAATAACTTTTCTTTTTCAATACAACTTAAGAACAGATCAGAATTCTTCTCAAGAATCAAATTAGATCAGCCAATGCAACATATAAGTTTTTCCCTTCTTTTATCAATTACGATGTCCATCTGAAAAAATTTCTAGCATGGGTCAATTCAATGAACTGAGCATGATAAGCACTAATCCTTAAAAAAAAGTGCATTCCACTAATTTTTCCACTAAAAACAACCTTGCTTTAATGAACAACAAGTAATTAATACTCTCTAAGCATAAGTAATATCAATAAAAATAAGAGCAAAACTAAACAGGTTTTAAAAAAAGAAGAATAGAATATAATCTATAATACATGTCCTATAAATTAACGTATAATTGATCCCATCAATTATATTTACCAAAAAACAAAACATAACATATCATTTTTTTTAATTGTACCAACTATGATACAACACATATCTTTAACATAAGATACATAAGTGTTTACAGCATATTCCCTCTTGGATGCTTCAACTAACTTTCAAGTAAAGAAGAAGATAAAGCATCCCATTTTCCAAAGTACATAACCATCGGAAAGTCTAAAACAGTGTATAACATGATTTAAACTATTCCTGTAAAGTAAATCCACTTTAAAATTTAACAATTTAATGTATTAATCAAAACAGATCCAAAAGAAAGAAATCCAAGAAGAAGTGATGGATTAACAACCAACAATAAGATACAATTTCTTTTGCCAATCTAACTTCAATTTCATTTCAGTCAAATGACAAGTATACAAGACTAATAAACACTTTTTTCCCTTTCCAATAAAAATTAGGAGGTTTCAATCAAATAAATGTTATCCAAATGTGCCCCTTGCTCATTTTGTGGCTAACTCCTTTACATCTTTCCTTCTCTTGTGCCTCAGTCAAAATATTTTGTTTTCCAAGAACTCAAAACCTTATGGAAATGGCACCATTGGATAGAGATCTTTCTCAGCTTTCTAGAAAGGTAAATTTTTCCTCCTAACTCCACGTATTTTTCAAGTTATGGCTCAGCGGAGTTTTGGTGGGAAATTTTTCCCTAGAAGGCCCGCAGCCAATCAGGAGCTGCCACGTGTCCAAGGGCAAAAAAAACACCAAGCGACCCGAAGGAAAAAATGGTCAGGAAGGGCCCGCACCCAATCAGAACATGCCATGTGGCACCTGGAGTGGCGGAGCATGGGGAAAATTTGAAAAATGTTCCAAAGACCAAATGGGTAAAAATTCAAACTTTTTGCCCGCCGATCCGATTTTGGCCTGTTTTTGCCCTAAAACTTCAAATCGCCATAACTTTCGATCCAGAGCTTGGATTTTCACGTTCTTTATATCAATGGAAATATGGTGAAATTATCTACAAGATTCCATGGTCAATTTTGAATTTTGGTTCAGTTTGGAGGGAGAAAAAAAAAACGCTTCTGGTACGCGCCCATGGACAGAACTGACATTTCAACAACCAATTTTAATGCAAAATGGGTCGCATTCTTCTCCAGCATGGTCAAAAATGTCAGGGCATGGGTTTGTAAGGACCTCCATGCTGTTTTTAATGCATTTTGGTCAATGGGGAATGGCTCCCACGTTTTTTCACGTTTTCTCTCTCCTGGGCTCGACCCATGCACTGTAAAAGCCAGATTTGGCTCATTTTTCAAAGGGTGGAACACTTTTTTGCACAGCAAGCTTCTGTTTTCACCTTCAGCAAGTGATTTTTTGCAAGGATCAGACCTTTTCAGGGATTGTAACAGTTTTCTTGCCTCTTTGGTGTTGGAATGCAAGGATTTTGATGTTGAAAATCACAATACAGGCTCTGTGAATGCTTTCAGTCCTTTGTATGTGTTGTTTGTTTCATTTCAAACCTTTGATTACAACTTATCAACCTGTGCATGATGTTTTATGTTGCAATTTCTGATTTGTGTCTATTTGCATGAGCAAAAATGTTCACCACTCCTTTGGTGTATCACCCTTATTAGTTTAGTTTCAATTTTTGCATCTCTTATCCCTGTCTCCTTGCAATCTAGGATAAAATTAGGATCTGAACCTCTGCAGTTGTGCAAATAATAGATCTAATCAGAGGAGTTTGAGGAACCAACCTCTAATCTAGAGATTCCTCTCTCATTTTTACAAGTCCCACACTTGGAGAGAGGTTTCAATGTTGTGCAATCACACTGGATGCCTAAAACATCAATTTAGAAACCTGATTTGCATCCAGGGGTGCTGCTGATTTGCAACAACAGTTTTGGCACGCCCGGTGGGACCTTAGAGGTCTTCCACTTCATCTTTTGTAGGTTGGTGTGTTCCTATGAAGATTTCAGCCTTTGGAGGCACTTGCAAACACATCTGGCAAATCCATCTGATCAGCAACCCATTTCTGAAGTTGCAGACCTGTTTTTCATCCATTTCCATCCATTATTCTTTCCATCTCTTTCATTCTTTTCCATTCCATGAAGTTGTGCAATCATGACTTCATTTCCATCATGGAACTCACATTTACAACAACAACAATGTTTCCCACCTCCAACATGTTTTTTAAATCCTCCAAATCAGCATTTTGAACAAATTCAAAATCAGCATACATACCCATATGAGCAGCAATGCCAAAATCAGTTTGGCTATGGAGCTTTCCAAGAGCAAGGGTGTGCATACAATGAAGAAAATCAGATGCAAGATGCTGGTCTGTTGGAGAAAATCCAAAAGATGGAGGTAAACATGGTGCAATCCAGGGCTCAAGCACAAATGAAAGCATTTGGAATCGGTTGTGGAGCACCCTGTCCATGGGTGGGACCTTTCCCAAGGCATTACAACCCTCAAGAGAAGCTTGACTTCATGATTGCAATGCTGCCATTGCTTGCAAAGTGGATTGAAGGAATAGAGGTGTATGAGAGGAGTATTCAGCAACCTTGTCAATGGGTAAGCACACCATCTCATGCCTTTTCTTTTCCTCTTTCCCAATTTGTTTTATCTCAGCAGTGTCAAGTTTTAAACTCTCCATCTGCTGTCCCAAGTGTTGAATCCATTTCTCCACCCCCTAGTCTTCCACCTCATCTCAATTCTTCTATCCTTTTCCCTTCCAAACAGTCATCCCCTCCACAAGAGCTAAATGAAACACCCTCTCCTCCAAAGAAACAAGAGGTTTTACCTCCTCCACCACCACAAAAAATTGCAAAAATCAGTCATGAAGGATAACAAAAAGAGAAGCCAAACAAGGATGAAGAAATTCAAATTTTGAAGAGTTGGGCTCTTAAATTTGGGATGAAGAAGATCCCTTTGCTGATGAAACCTTCAGAAGAGGTTGGAGTTAAAGAACAAATGGTGGTCAGGACTGATTTTGTTGCAGCAAAAGAAGAGCAAAAAGGAGTTGCAGATCAGCAATCAATTTGTTCAGAATATAGTGTCCATGTTGGCACCCTATTTGAAGGAAATGCTGATCCAATTCAAATTGCAAAAATCAGTCATGAGGGACAGCAAGAGGAAGGAGAAGCTACTCCAAATCCAAAAGAAGAGGAGCACATTCTAGCTGTGGGGGAGAAAAGTGCAGATCCAAAGGTTTTGAGCACAAAGCAGGTTATAGAAGAACCTTCAGTTCTTCTCTCTACTTCATCTCTCTCAAGTTCTAGTACTGAAGAAGAGTTTGATCCCTCAAACTCAATGCTGGAGGATGAAAGAAACCATGGTGATCAAGTTGCAGATCAAGAGAACGCCATGGGAGAGGTTGAACATTTGCAGCAGGACAGCAATGAGGTAGTTTACCTGTCTGATTTGGAGGACTGTTTTGATGAAGAAGAACCGGTTGAGTTTCCACCATTCTCTCTTTCATCATCCATCTTCCAAACACAAGAGCCTGCTGTCATGGAGGAGAGTATTCATTTGCAGCAGCCTGCATCTTATAGAAGCTCTTTGGAACCAAGATTGGAAGATTTTAATCTTTCATGTCCTTCATTGTAGGAAGAGAAAGGGCAGAAGGGTTCTACCATTGCTTCCACACCATCCATTCAAGGTCTACAAGAGAACTCCATTCTTGGAATTGAAAATCAGAATTATGGGCATACTCAATGGATCAGACCTTTCCCAATCAGGTATTTGGCTTCATTGGAGCCAAAGGAGAAGCCACAACCAGTCATGCTTGCTTCTAAGCATGAGGATGAGCTGCAAAGTTCCAAGGATCAGCTGTCATACCTCTCCAATCCAAATGCAGAGCAACTAAAAGAGGTATTGGATTTGTTTTTAGTTGACACCTTGCTAATTTGGGTAGAAGACCAGCTTCTTGTTGATTTTCCACTCATCCAATCAGCCATACTCAGCTCCAAATCATTTGCATGGCTGCCAATTTTGAAGAAAGGAAGCTATTTTGCACAACCAGTTGCAGGGTTCGTTTAGCTCACCTTTGCTTCCAGTTAGAGTAGAGTAGGTAGGTTTGCTTTCAGTAGAAGAAGTTCTTGTGCACACTCTGCATGTTCCATTTGGAGCATGTATGATTTTCAGTTTGTACATAGTTTTGGTGCTACTGGTTTCGCTCTTGCACAGTTCGTTTTGATGGCATTTTGGTGGGAACAACTCCATGTCCAGTGGGATTCAAGCGGTTCAGAGGGAAGTTTTCAAAGTTCAGATCAGTTTTCAGGCTACTACTCATGACTCCATGCCCAATGGATTGCTTCAGGCTACTAATCATTCATCCAGCAGGTAGATGACCCCTCTGAGTTGCCAAAATTGTTATCCAAATGTGCCCCCTGCTCATTTTTTGGCTAACTCCCTTTACATTCTTTCCTTCTATTGTGCCTCAGTCATAGAATATTTTACTTTTTAGGCACTCAAAACCTTTTGGAAATGACACCATTGGATAGAGCTCTTTCTCAGCTTTCCAGAAAGGTAAATTTTTCCTCCTAACTCCATGTATTTTTCAAGTTATGGCTCAGCGGAGTTTTGGTGGGAAATTTTTCCCTAGAAGGCCCGCAGCCAATCAGGAGCTGCCACGTGTCCAAGGGCGAAAAAACACCAAGCGACCCGAAGGAAAAAATGGTCAGGAAGGGCCCGCACCCAATCAGAATGTGCCATGTGGCACCTGGAGTGGTGGAGCGTGGGGAAAATTTGAAAAATGTTCCAAAGACCAAACGGGTAAAAATTCAAACTTTTTGCCCGCCGATCCGATTTTGGCCTGTTTTTGCCCTAAAACTTCAAATCACCATAACTTTCGATCCAGAGCTCAGATTTTCACGTTCTTTATATCAATGGAAAGATGGTGAAATTATCTATAAGATTCCATGGTCAATTTTGAATTTTGGTTCAGTTTGGAGGGAGAAAAATCAAAAAACACTTCTGGTACGCGCCCATGGACAGAACTGACGTTTCAACAACCAATTTTAATGCAAAATGGGTCGTATTCTTCTCCAGCATGGTCAAAAATGTCAGGGCATGGGTTTGTAAGGACCTCCATGCTGTTTTTAATGCATTTTGGTCAATGGGGAATGGCTCCCATGTTTTTTCACATTTTCTCTCTCCTGGGCTCGACCCATGCACTATAAAAGCCAGATTTGGCTCATTTTTCAAAGGGTGGAACACTTTTTTCGCACAGCAAGCTTCTGTTTTCACCTTCAACAAGTGATTTTTTGCAAGGATCAGACCTTTTCAGGGATTGTAATAGTTTTCTGCCTCTTTGGTGTTGGAATGCAAGGATTTTGATGTTGAAAATCACAATACAGGCTCTGTGAATGCTTTCAGTCCTTTATATGTGTTGTTTGTTTCATTTCAAACCTTTGATTACAACTTATCAATTTGTGTATGATGTTTTATGTTGTAATTTCTGATTTGTGTCTATTTTCATGAGCAAAAATGTTCACCACTCCTTTGGTGTATCACCCTTATTAGTTTAGTTTCAATTTTTGCATCTCTTATCCCTGTCTCCTTGCAATCTAGGATAAAATTAGGATCTGAAACCTCTGCAGTTGTGCAAATAATAGATCTAATCAGAGGATTTTGAGGAACCAACCTCTAATCTATGGAGATTCCTCTCTCATTTTTACAAGTCCCACACTTGGAGAGAGGTTTCAATGTTGTGTAATCACACTGGATGCCTAAAACATCAATTTAGAAACCTGATTTGCATCCAGGGGTGATTCTGATTTACAAAAGCAATAACTTAACCCAACTGCATTATAGAAGGAGTCTTACCAAAATATGATCCCAAACCCTAATCATTTCCTTCAACTTAATAAAACAGTTTTACCTTCTCACATTCATACAGTTTAAATTCATTCAAGAGCTCCAAGGAAAGAGAACAATGACCATTTCAAAGAAAGAGAGTACTAAAAACTATCTTCCTTTATAAACCTTCCCATTATAATGCATGAATTCTACTTACCCTTAGGAATAATTCAATAATAAAAATCATACACGGTCCACAGTCAGGAAAGGTTCACATAGTATTTCTTTAAAGGCCTAACATTCTCCCATTGGACCAAAACATCCTTAGATAAGAAGAAATCATGTTAACATTGCTCATTCTTAGAACCCTATACAATCAACAATGAAGTTCCATTAAACCTTACCATTAACGTTCCCATTTTAAACTCTAAGAGAAAATAGTGAAGTTCAAACACAATCACATTCAAGTTTAGATCACAATCAATCTTCCAAGACATAACATACATTTATTAGTCCCAACAAGAGTTGAGAATTTGAGTAGTTGCTAACACTCAAGACTTCCCAATAGTTCAGGAAAAGTAGAACCATCTCAATGATATGCCAGTGCATCACTACAAGAACTATAAATTGGATTTCCAGAAAAAGAAAAGATCAAGCATCTAAAAGTAATATGTACAGTCCAAGAATAATTTAAAATTTTGAGCGCAATGCAAAGCATAAACATCATTGAAGTATCAAAACCATTAAAATACATGCAACCAAGTTAGGGTAACAACATGTTCCCTCAATAGTTTATTAAGTAATCAAAAGAATATAATACCTGAACCAACACAATGTTCAGGTTTCTATTTCAATTAAGAACACCAAGTATTAAACAATTTGTACAGTGATGCATCTCAATATCACAAACACAATTACATAATACACTAGCACCATAAGACTAGACCGAGTGCAATGAAACTATTTTCATACAGTTCGGAGTATAAAGAAATGCTTCCATTCTCCATTAACATCCTTTCAAACCTATTTCCAAACTCAAACGGGATGTAAGATGCTTTAAAAATATTAGACTAGATGACTTAGAAGTTGGGTTCATAAAGAATCTCCAAAAACCATTAATGTGGTCATAAGAACAAGATTTCACAAGCACCATGCCAAAGAGACTTTGAGTTATAGTCAAGATTACCCATAATAACAAACACAAGTTCCAAATTCAATACTGTTCCAAAATCAATCAAGTTTTCACAGGATGAAATGCAAAACTAAACCATATACATTTTTTCTTGTGCATGCAAGTTTCCATAACAGTCCATGTTTTTCACAAGGAGAAATACAAAAACCAAACTATATATGGATTTTCAAGTGCATGCAAACTTTGCTACAATCAAAGTTTCCACAAGGTGATACAAAAACAACAAGCCATATACGGGTTAATTCCCAGTTAATATAACTATGAAATAACACGTTAACACCATGGAGCTAATAATCTCGACAATGGTTCCATCCACCAAAACAAGTTTCCAATAAAATAGCTCAAACCAGTTTGTGAATTTTCATAAGAACTAGAGTTGTTTACCAGTTTGGGTATATGAAACACAACAAGTTTGCAACACTAAACTCAACAAATATAGACAAATCTCTATAACGATTAAAGGCCGAAAAGAAGTCGAACACAAAAACTATTTTCAACCACTTAAGAAGCAAACTGTGTTACCAGTTTTGTTTACATATACATGGTTCCTTTATGAAAAAGGTAGTGCAAAGTAAGCTTTCAATAGAATCATGTAACAAACAGATTCAAAAACACAGAGTACAAGTTTTACAAAACCCATCTATCAATTTACCAGTTAACAATGAATGCACATAACTCATCAGAGAAAAGTTGTTTTAATGAAAACACTTAGAGGAAAGTAAGATATTTTAATAGTTAGGGCCTATCATGCCTGATAGTGTCTTTGAAAAATTGAAGAAGACTTCTAGTTGAGCTCGCTTCTTCCCTTCTTCCCCATGAAAGATCAAACAACAAAATATTTCTTCCAAAATGCCTCATATACTCTCCATGAAACAAAAATAGATTTGAAAACTCCAAAATAGTCATGCAGTGTAGTTTAAATTACAGGTTAAAAAAACTAGAGTGCAAGTAGAAAGAAAATTGAAAAGCATGCAAAATGAAACAACCAAACAAAAATCTGATGGCATGCCTACCGAAGCTATTTGGGCTCATGAAACTAAGTTCATTAATTGCATTAATTCCATATCTCCCACCCAATCTCCCTTTCCACTGCCTGCCAAGTCTGGCGAGTTCCAAATCAAAAATAAATTGTGTTTTCATCTCTAGCGATGCTGCTACCTAGGCCTCCACCAACCAAACTAGCCCTTTCTAAAGTTGGCAGTCCCTCATGTCCTTTCATCCTTATCAACAACATTAATGCCTTAGGAACCATCGCCAATACTTGTAACCCCTTAGGTTCCCCTTCATGCCAAAAACTTAGGTTAGATTAATGTCTTAGGTTAGATCTTAGGTAGGTTAAAGTTTATACCTTAGGATATAACACTAACCACTAACCCCTAACATAGGTCCTTAACAATTAGGTTAGATAACTCCACATAGGTAAGTAATCAAAAATACAATAGCTTTTAGAAAATAGGTTAGATCACCAAATAACCTTATAGTGTTAGGTTCTATTTTTAATACCTAGCAACCCTTCTAACTCTTTAGTACCAGTTTAGGTTAGAAACATAATTATATCAAGTAACATAGCTTAGGTAGGAAATAATTTCACCTAGCTTAGGATTCTGTAAGTCAATCCTCAATAGGATCCCGGTTATATTTCTCCTATGTTCTGAACAACTACATTCCCATCTTTATCAACAATGACCTATTATGATCGATCTTCAAGGACCCAAGCCAAACAACCTACTGAATGGAAGTGTATTCACAAAAAATTCAAATAACTTGCAACAAAAAATTTCATTCTAGCATGTAGCTTAACTCATGGAATGTCAATTTTACCATTCACTAAATAGAGCGTTTTTAAAACATTCCTTGGATCACTGAAATTTATCCAAGGATGAGTTGGATAAAAGACAAGTTTACAACTCTTAAACTAGATTGAAAACCACCTATCAGAAGTGAAAAATAGATTCAAAGAAGTCATACCAGTTTGATCAAAGGATCTTAAGAGCATAAAAGACTTATCCATATCAAGCATGAGTTCTAATAATCAGAAGAACATATCCATATAAGGAAAATCACATATCAAAACTTGAATGCAAAGGAGGAAAATAAAAACAGTTAAGGGTGTTACATGATTAGAGTATCATCCCTAAATGTGAAGCAACTAAATAAGTTATAGATAATCAATGTTCTTATCTAAAAAATTCATATTATTAAAGTAACATATGATGAACTTACAATGAACCTTATAGAATTTATAAAAGATGAAAGGGGTGTGTGAACCCTAAGAACTTAACTACGATGAGGAATTATCCTCCTCTCCTATTAAAAGGTAAGAAAGAGGGTAGATATAAATACAATCATTAGACTTCATTTAATAAAGTCTACTAAGTTACAACCTCGGTGGTTGTTACACTTTCCTGAATAGTTAAGTTATATATAATGGAACTTAAGAGGTTGATGTCCTTTCTTCGTGGTAGTTTCCAGATAAACCAAAGTTAACGAACATCAAAATAAATCTTAAGTTAAGGAAGTTGTGCAAGGGTTAATGGAACCTAATTTGGAAAAGAACTCAGGGAGAGTTGGATTAGAGTCTTGGCAGGGTTGTTAAAACCTTCCTTTAGGAATCCAAATTAATTTAACTTTAATAATCTCCTAAGAGTATGTATATCTCGAAGAGGCTATCTTGTAGGATGTGTAGACACTAAATTCGTGTCTTACGACCCCTTGTGACCTGCATCCCATTTCGTAACCTAACCTCATTACCTAAACCTTACACAATTATTTATTAATTACCTTATAATTGATAAATCCCCATCACCTCACCTGCCACCTCATTTTGCCACCTCATCATGACCTAGCCCTAATCCTAAACTAACCTAATTAAAACCTAAAACTTGGTCTACACCTACACCCATGACTAAGGACCCCTTTCTTGCACCTAAAACTGACCTTCTAGTCACTTGACCAAGCCCGCAACTAATCTCTTGGGAGAAAAGTAGGGAAGGTGGGCTGTTTTACTAAAAATAGCCTACTTTTTCCTTACCGATGCCGGTTCCTACTTGACCGCCATCGGTTACGTAACCGCCATTGGTTCCCTGTAAATGGCCTCCCCAAACCAAAAACAAAGGATCGGAATTTCATTTTTGGATCAGAGAAAAGGATTCTTTGAATCAAGAAAGAGCATCAGGGTGATCGAGAAAACCCGGATCTTTACTTGACTGAGCAGAGACAAGTGAAGAGACAAGGAGAGTTAGCAGCAAGGGAGAGCAAGCCTAGGACTGCAACTAGATACCAGAGCCTTGTGATACTCAGCTGATTTGATTTGCTGTGTGCCAGACCATCCTACCTCAGTTCTGCCTTTTCCATCAGAGCTCTTGGACTTGCATCTCCACGAATAATCAGTAAGCTACTTCTTGCATGTACTCTTTAATAACATTTCTTTGACTTTTTGAATCATAAGTCCTCACAAATCCATTCTTGGATCCACTACCCAACGTGTCATTGCATCTAACTGTCATTCATCTACCTCTCATCACCCTATTTCCTAATATTACCTATATACAGCCCTACAAATAACACAACTACCAAATAACACCACCACCCCACAAAACAACTAACCTTCATATCCTAGACTCTACTGATATCGGTCATCAGTAACCGCCATCGGTTATCAGTAACCGGCATCGATTATATTGACTATAACCAATAACCAGCCTTTTCCCCTACCCAATTCAACAAAGCAATTTAATTGATATCTTATAGTCTTTTGTGTTAATTCATATTAGCAGGGGAACTGACCACCTTCGAAAGGAAGTTTTATATTTCCTGGGCCCAAGGCAGTTTCCTCATTTATTGTCTAATTAAAATCTTGTGGTCTTGTGTTCTTATTTGCAGGTAGTCCTTCCAAGACAAAAAGGAGTTCTTCACAGTCAACCTGATCTTTCTCTACGGTACGCGCACATCATCTCGACATTCTACAGGTATTCCTCCTAGCCCCAACCCTTATCTGTTTCTAAAAGGAACGAAACATTTCGAGTGAAACATTTTGGCACGCCTGGTGGGACCCATTTTAGGTTTCTATTTCTCTTGCTTATTTTCATTTTAGGAAGCATACTTGCTATTGCTGCTTTTGTTATATATTTTGTAAAAAATTTGTCTTGCTTTCCTAGTTTCGCATTAGTGAAAGTCATCTCTCTTGCTTCATCGAACATAATTTTCGATTTGGGTTTAAAACACGTGCATTGCATGCCTGCTTGTTGTTTTTCAATTCTAGTGAACGTAGATTAAGTAACAGGTCATACACATGGGGGTGATATCCACGGTATTGACAGGAAATTAATCTTACATTCACTGCACAACACATACCGAATCACTTCACAATTAACACAACAGCTCAAACATCCCCCCTTTTTCCGCGGTATTCGTCCGCCCGATTGAGGTAACCTTATAAGCCAAAATAACTTGACATTTCCCCTAAGTCTCTTGTTTAGGATTCTGACATCATTCTACGTCTAAAGGCATAAGCCCACGATAATTAAAATTAACCCTAGGGTTAATCTCTGGATTTGCGTGTGCATCTTGCTTGTTTTTAGTTCTGTTTTCTTTCTCATACTCTATCTTCTGTGATCAATAATTGGACAAGTGTACTAAACGTTGTTAAAAATCAAATTAGCAGCCTTTTTTATATCTTGTTAGCCCAGACTTCTTACACTGACATCGGTTACCTGACTGACGTTGGCTATAGTATAACCGACATCGGTTACTAGACCGATATCGGTTATTGTCTTTTCCAATTCCTGACAAACCAGTAACCTACCAATTTTACCAGTCTGAGTTTGTTTCTATTCTTGACAGATTGAAACCCTACTGTGAACTCCTGTCCATGGTTGTTATCACTCGAAAGCAAGCCGCTGCCATGGTTTCACATGCTTGCTCTGTTTCTTTGCCTGAATCACCCCCTTCACATTCTGTGGGGAATCCTACAGATACCAGCGAGGTTCCTAAAATTCTTGTGGGAGATAAGGACTTTGCCAAGTTTCTGGATGCTAATTCTAGCACTGTACAATACTATTTGTCTCATACCCCTAACCGTACGCCTGATGGTCAGCTCCTTGTTGGTATGCCTATTAGTATAGCTGCTCATTTGGCTCCCACTCCGCCTGATAATACCACCTTGCTTCGTGCACCTTTAGCCCCATCTCCCAATCTGACAGCTTCAGAGGTTCATACGACTCAGGTTGGCTTTCCTTTGGCTAATCTTGGCCCCCACATATCATTACCACCGACTGCCCCTACCTCATCTCTCCTGCAGACCACTCCATTCATGACTTGTTCTCTGCCACCTATCCACACGAGCTTTCCTTCTCAAGCTCCGCCTACCTTTTCATTCCCATACACGTATCCAGTGACTTCAACACCTTATATGGGACATCCTTATTCTGTCGCCTCAACATATTCATCCTCCATACCTTATCAACACTTAACCCCACCATTGTCCAGCGGAGGCCCTTGGCCCAATTTGCCTCCGTTTACCACAACCACACCATCATCCCATCCAACCACAGATTTCATCAAACAAATGATGGACAAAATGCAAAATCTGGAGGCTTCTGTGTCGGGAAGTCGTAGCGCCTTGACATACAAGCAAGTTTGTCGGGAGCCTATTCACCCTTCTGTCCCCCTTCACTCATATCCTCCTCAATGGGAATTACCGAAATTTACTCGTTTTAATAGTAAAGAGGATCCTCAACAACACTTGTGATCATTTAGACATGCTTGTTATTTGATTGCCCATGATGATGCCTTGTTACTCCGCACATTTCCCATGTCCTTATCTGGACCCGCCCTGGAGTGGTACAGTGCTTTAACCCAGCACTCAATCTTCTCTTTTAACCAACTAGCCCAATCTTTCTTGGATCACTTCTCCATTAACATTGCTAAGAAAGTATCCATCACCGACCTTTATGCCATTCGACAATTCGAAGACGAATCTATCGCAGATTTCATCGGACGATGGCGTGCCCTTATCAACCAACTTACGTATGCCTTGCCTCAAACCGAACTTATCGAACTGTTTACGCGGGCCTGCGCTAAGCACATCTCCCCTACCCTCCAAATTTAAACTTTCTGTACATTCGATGAAGCCTTTACTATGGCTCGAAAACTAGAGATTCGAGCCTTAGAGGAAGAGAAATTACGGTTGCGCAACAAAAACCCCAATTTCTGAACTCCTGATTCTACCAATAAACCAAATACCACCACTCCTCACGCATCCACTTCTTCTAAATCAAAAGGAGCTGTCCACGCGGTGATGGTTAAATCTCAAACACCGTCTAATACCCCACCAAAAACCACCTATAAGTATAAATCAGAGCCCATCAATTACACTCCCTTAGGAGAAACCTATGGCGTCATCTTGGAAAAATTACTCAAAGCCGGAGCTATCACTTTGCCTCCTGTTAAACCTCACTCTAGGTTTGACTCCACCCGCGCTATACCTTCCTGGTACAAATAAAATGACTTCTGTAACTTTCACCGCGTAAAAGGACATAGTCATGAAAACTGCAAGATGTTGAAAAACATAGTGCAGGAAATGGTTGACGCAGGGGATATAACCCTCGATAATCCTAATGCCCCTGCCAACCGAAATTTGAAAATCTTTAACAAACCATTACCGAATCACTCTTCCAACAGCAACGTAAACCAGGATATCTTAGCTGAGGAGAGTGTTCATGAGATCCATGCAGTCTTTGATACCCAGCCCAAAGCCTCTATCGAGAAAATTTTGAATCAAGCCTCTTCACTAACATAGGAGCCAAAACCTCCTTTACCACCATCGAACCAAAGCGAAATCATTCCTTTATCCATAAAGGAGTTAACTGCCCAGACTTCTCTTCAAATCGATGAGTCTTCTTATACCACATCCCTACAAGACTACAAATGGATGTTATCTAATTTATCTATTTCCCAAACTTCTCCTTCTACCACTCTTGCTACACAAGAGGAGGGTACGCCACTCCTTTTGACATCCATAGATGAGAAATCTCTTGCACCAACATCACCAAATTCTTTAACCATGACAGACCCTCTCAAACATGCCCTCCTGCCTATTAGTCCTTCATCACCTAAATCTTTTCAACAACCGGTCGACCTCTTAATATCTATTGATACAGTACCTCATCTACCCCCTGTATCACACCCACAGTGGACTGGAATCACAACCCGTCTTTCTTCTGTACAAAAGTTCACATTCACACGTGAGGACTGTCATTCCATAGAAGATAGACAGGCCCTATGGGAACGTTTGAGTACGCCATATTCTACTCAAATTCAAATGACTGATCCTGAGGCCTCCACCATATACCCGAAGTGTTTACAGAAGCTTAAAATGCCCATGTTCTCACCTTCACCCCCCTCACCTCTACCAAATGCCCCATCCACTTCTATTAACTTAGCCAAATCTTCCCCTATGCTTGGGACCTTACCCATACCCAGTCTAACACACCCACCTAAGAAGCTTGATTTATCTAAAAATAAAGCTGTCCAGCCCATTAAGAGACAGACTCAATCTCCTCAACCTATGCCTCTATCACAACTAAAACAATCATCATCACACCTACCTTCCATATTGGGACCCCATCCCTCTACCTTACATCAATATATCATACCTCCTACGTTTCCTTTAAAGCGACTTACGCCTTCTGCACACATACAGAGATCCCAGGGTATAGCAACACCGTCACTCCGCGTATCCTGTCCACCTATCAACCCTAAAAAAATTCCATCATCAAAAGATTTGTTTTCGGTCACTCCTATTTCCCCGTGGTTGTTTTCTGATACCACACCATCTGTGACCTCATCATCCAATATAGCTTATGTGCCAAAGAAACCACGTTTAGTGAAAAACACGTGTCAACACCCCTCAGCTAAACCACCACCCATACGAACCAACCACGCCCAAACATTACCAAAACCCGTGTAATCAATACCCTCATCCTCTTCTGATTTTGACCCACTTAAAGGATCTTACGCCAAAATCCTTGCTATGTTAGTAGAGAATGTGACCATTTCCCTACCCCCACTTAGACCTTATGACCCGTCTAAACCTCGACCTATAGGTTATGATGAGTCTAAGATCTGCGCTTATCACCGCACACCAGGACATGATGTGGAGGGATGCAAAGCTTTAAAAACCATCCTTCGTCAGTCACCTCTCCTAGATAGAAAGGTTAAGAAAGACAACTTACGAAGGGAGAGACCTTTAGTTTCCATTCCCTCTCCTATACCATCTGTCCCCGCCTCACCAAGATCTGTCATTATTACAACCCCACTCTTGAAGACCATGATTTATCCCAATCATCTTCTTCATCTCCGGTCTATGAGATTAATATGATTAGTGTTGCTACTCGAGCGCAGAAAAACAATGAGAAAGTGAAACAAAGCACACCTTCGTCCTCTCCTTCTCCGTCCAGCATCCCGATTGCACCACCACCCAAAGTGGTTATTCGTGGACCCGCTTACCCCGTCTTTAATGGAGCTGCCCATTGAGCCATGATTAAACAGCTTCACCAATCACCCGTAAAAATGACACTATATGATCTTATTCAGACTTCTGAATCTCATCAACAAGCTCTCATTGAAATTCTTCAAGGGATCGAGGTCTTACCTAATGAAACCCTTCCCGTTGCCTCCATTCTAACACCTAATCATGTTGCCTCTCTCACCAAACAACCCACTGCCCTAACCACTTCTGTCTCTGTGCCACAAGCTGCTGCAGTCAGTTTCTCTGAAGATGAAATTGTTGACTTTGGTACAGAAGCCCCTAACCCTGCCCTTTTCATCTCCGCTTACGTCCGGGACATTCGGGTATGTCGTGTTATGATTGACGGGGGCGCTAGCCTAAACATCATCTCTTCAAAATCCTTCCAACAAATGAATATCCCTTCTAGCTACATGTGTGCCAACCCCATCATGTTGTGGTCATTTAATGACGCTATTACCTCTACCTTAGGCACCGTGATCCTCATCATTTGGGTAGGACCACGTACTTTACCCGAACTCTTCTATGTCCTTGAGGGAGAGTTCCAATATAATATATTGCTGGGTCGTCCTTGGATCCGGGCCATGGGATGCGTTCCCTCAACATTACATAGATGCATAAAATTTGAGTACGAGGGGAAGTCCTACACCGTAAAAGCTGATCCTCCCCCCTTTAAAACCTGTAATATGTTATACCGCCCAAACGATGTGCTTCTACCAATCAAGACACTCGTTCATTCAACCCAACCATCCTCTTCAACTGTGCCTCAACCATCCACCTCAACCACACCTACGCCTTCAACTGATGAAACTACCGTGGCAAGAACCACTTCCCTTCCCGCAGCTAACATCCCGACCGCGGACCCCTTAGTAGATGTTTTTCAGCACCTTACACTGGGGGAGTATCGCCTATATAACGTTAGTTCTTTCCCTACCCCGCAGGAGTATGGATAATTACATGCACATCCCACCTACGACCGTCGCGTGGGGGAGGTAATCTCTTACGGACCACCCCATTGCCACACCAACCTAACATATGGGGGTGTTGACGCATCCTCCATTACCCCTGAACCTCCTCTTGGTGTGGTTCCCTTCCAATCCGATTTTCAATACCTGAAAAATCGTCGCTTCGCCCTCACCTTCTTGACTCGCTGTGCTTGGAAAGGTTTTGGTTTTGGTCTTTATGAACAAGGCCGACATACGCTCATCCCCATCACCACACGCAAACATAATGATCGTAGTGGTCTCAAATTTCTGGAAACACTTACATCGACGGAACCTCGCATCAGTTGTCTTCTAGAAGATGATGACGTTACCCCTACCAAACCATCATCACCCATTTTGCCTTCATCTCCCACAGAGTCGACAGATCCTGAATCTATCCCTCCTAACTTTTTTTTTTCATAAATGTTATCTTCCTAGGTCCCCTCACTTATCAACGCGATAATGAGCACCCATCTTCTATTCCCCTTCTATATCCAGACATGATTGAAGAGGACTCCCCTTCAATTAATGTTGTTGAGTGCCAGGATGATGACTCCATCCTCACTTACCTTAGCGCGGATGACTCTTATATTCAACGAGCCTTACCATCGGAAACCCAAACCATGTTGAACGAGTCTACTATAGAAATCAACATCCACACAGAGGAGGATCCTCACATTATGAAGATCGGACAATCCCTTAACACATCAGAACAAGTCGCCTTTACTACTTTCCTCCGTGCTCGCAACCAAGCTTTCGCATGGTCTTACGCTGACATGCCAGGAATTGATCCTACCATTTCCGTCCATAACATCACTCTAAACCCCGATTCCAAACTAGTCAAACAAAAACTGAGAAAAATGCATCCACGCATTGCCCTCTTGGTCAAAGAAGAGCTTTAACGACTTCTTTCTATTTCCTTCATCTTGCCTATTGACTATCCTCAATGGATTTCTAACATCGTACCTGTCACTAAAACGACGGGGGGACTTCGGATATGCACAGATTTCTGGGATCTTAACCTCGCTTGCCCTAAGGATGACTTTCCCCTCCCAAGTATTGATCAACTTGTTGATCTCACTGCGGGTCATGAAATGCTTTCTCTCATGGATGGATTTTCAGGATACAACCAAATTTTGGTTCCCCCTGCCGATCAACACAAAACTGCCTTCATAACTCCTTGGGGAACCTTCTGTTACCGTGTAATGCCATTTGGCCTTAAGAATGCTGGTGCCACCTATCAGCGGGCTATGAGCTACATTTTTCATGACATTATGCACACTATCCTTGAGGATTATGTCGATGATCTTCTGGGCAAATCTAAACATCATAGCGAACATCTCAATGTGTTAACCATTATTTTTGATCGCCTGTTACAATATTCTGTCCGTCTTCAACCAAAGAAATGTGTCTTTGGTGTCCTTTTAGGAAAGCTTCTTGGTTTTATCATCTCTTTGCGTGGCATTGAGGTCGATCCATCTAAAGTCAAAGCTATCATAGAAATTCCCCCACCTACTAATCTCAAACAATCGCGTAGCTTACAAGGTAAGTTACAATCTATCTGACGTTTCATCTCCCAACTCTCAGATCGATGTCAACCTTTCCATCACCTCCTTAAAAAGGACATTGAATTTCAATGGAGTGAAGAGTGCCACCAAGCCTTTGAAGCTCTCAAAACTTATCTCTTGCAGCCACCCGTGCTTATCCCACCTCAAGATGACCGTCCTTTCTACCTTTACCTTTCCACCACTGACCACGCTATAGGGGCCATGCTTGCACATCGTGACTCTGAAAATCGAGAACAAGCCGTTTATTATATAAGTCGTACTTTGGTGGATTATGAGACTAGGTATACACATGTAGAAAAGTTATGCCTAGCCCTATCATTTGTGGCTACTAAGCTCCGACACTACCTTTTGAATCACAAAACTTTCGTCATCACCAACACGGACCCCATCCATTACATGTATGCCAAACCTCATCTAAACCAACGCATCGCCCGATGGCTCATGCTCCTCACTGACCTCGACCTTGAGTTCGTCCACCAGAAATCAATCAAAGAACAAACCATCGCAGACCAACTTGCAGAAGCCCCTTTACCTGGGGAAAAATTCACCAATTTTACATTTCCCCGACAAACTCATCGCCACTCTTTCACTCGAGGAAGAGTCGTATCAAATGACCCTCTTCTTCGATGGATCTAAATACCAGCACGACGGAGGAGCTGGCCTTGTTCTCATCCCTCTTGACGCTGAACCTATGCCTCTTTCATTCTGGCTTGATTTCCCCTGCACCAATAATACAGCGGAATACGAGGCCCTTGTTCTGGGTCTCCAAGTTGTGATACACTTAGGTATCAAATATATCAATATTTTTGGCGACTCTCAATTGGTAGTCAATCAAGTTATGGGCATCTACCAATGTAAAAATGAGGAACTTCAAAAGTACAAATACTACGTGGACTCACTTTTAGCCTTATTTACTCACTATTCTATCCAAACCATTCCCCGCTCCACTAACAAATTTGCGGATACTATGGCTTGCTTAGCCTCGCAAATTCCAGCTTCATCAACTGACTCTGAATTATTCGTCGTGGTCCAACAAATTTTTGCCCCCATCCTACTCAACCCCGGTAGTTTGTATGATAAATACTATGTCTACTAATTCACAGGATACCTGGTACCACCAATTTCATGACTATCTTACAATCTCTGTTCTCCCACCTGACCTTACTAGTAATTGGAAAATGCGCTTTTCTTAAACGTGTTTCGTCGTTATGTTGTCATGGGGGGAATCCTCTATAAACGTGGCTTTGATGGTATTCTCCTTCGCTGTCTAACTGGCGCGGAGGTCACCTATACCATCCAACAGGTCCATGACGGTATTTGTGGTGGACATTTTAGTGGCCTTTTCGTGGCTAAACGAATCCTTTGCCTAGGTTATTATTGGCCTACTCTTAATAACGACTTCTATGAATATGTTAAGCATTGTGTTATGTGTCAACAACATGCCAACCTTCAACATACTCCTAGCCATCCGCTGCAGGTCACACAAGATCTTTGGCCTTTCTCATAATGGGGGTTTAGACCTTATTGGTGAGATTCACACCGTCCTCTTCACAATGTCACTGATGGATAATCACAGCCACCGAATATTACACAAAATGCGTGGAGGCCATTCCACTCGTTTCGATCAAAAAGGAAAAAATTGTCGAATTCATTAACCATCACATTATCTATCGTTTTGGTATTCCTCATCGCCTAATAACAGATAATGGTAAATCTTTTAAAAACAAGTTGTTACAAGACCTTTGTGACAAATTTTGTATCAAACTTAGTTTCTCATCGCCTTACTATCCGTAGGCCAATGGTCAGGCTGAATCTTCTAATAAAACCCTAAGCAAAATCCTCATGGAAAGTTGTCAATGAATCTGGAAGAAATTGGCACGATCACATTCCCTTTGCCCTTTGGGCTTATCGTACTAGCATTCGTACCTCTACTAACGCTACACCTTTTTCTTTGGTACATGGTACTGAGGTTGTCTTGCCTCTCAAAATACAAATTACCCTCCCTCAGGATATCCCTTCAGGGATATTCTCACCAATGATAATTTCTGCCAAGAGCGGTTAGCCCAATTGGAGCTTCTTGACAAACGACGTCTTACAGCTCTCGATCACCTTCAAATCTATCAAAAATGCATCAAGAGTGCTTATGATAAGCTGACTTCATGAGTGTACCTTTAAGGTTGGTGATCTTGTCCTCAAAGAGAATCAACATGCAACCAAACTAGAAAAGAGCAAACGTGGAAAATTTTCTCCCAATTGGATTGGGCCTTATATAATCACCCACACTTATGGATCAGACACTTATCGTTTAGCTTCATTTAATGGTAAACCTGAGCCTGAGCCCCTTAATGCCTTACATCTCCGACCATTCTACTGTTGAATTTAGTGTTATATCACTTCTTATCTACCTACTGCTTGTCCCTTGAGCTCATTTACCACTACATACACTTTGTTTTCTACATCTCAAAATACAATCAAGATCACTTCTCACCTCCCCTTGACAATGCATTCCCCTTTTTTAGTCTAGTCCATGATTTCAAAGTATTAAAATAAGCCGTATTCTTAAGGGGATTTTCTTGAGTCAAACTTCCTACTAAACTAGATGCTTCACGCCAAAAAAAAAAAACATCTAGTCATCTAAATTTAATATAGACTGCTCCCTCAAAGGATAGCTATATGCCAAACTATTGCTGCTATTATATATGGACTTCTCCCCTGAAGGACAGCTATGCATTAAAATCATATCTACTATTATAAATAGACTGCTCCCTCGAAGGACAGCTATACACAGTCAGCCTTTATCAGAAGCTTCTCGCATTGATCAGCTTCGTGAAGACCTCAAGAATAAAACAATCAAAATCCCTTGTAGACTTCCCGCATCGATCAGTCTATATTCAATAAAATAAAAAGTCTCATTCAAAAGAACTTTTTGAGTCATGGACTTGTCTATTTAGGGTAGGTTCTCTTTCATCCGAACACTCACTTTGTAATGAGTTCTCCGTACCTCAACTATACCATTCACCTCACCTCACTATTTGTTTCAACTCAAGGGACGCATCGTACACCTGATAGGTTGTGATCATACAACTCTTTTCACCTATTGACTTCTCATCTATGCACGGTACCTAGGGCTTCAAGCTCGTTCTACGTTGTGTGGTTTGTTTAGCTCTTTTCACCTACGGAAGCAATTTTTCCTTTTTGCCTCGCATCTAGGATTGTGTGTTGATCTTAAGCAGGACATGGTTCCCTTCGTGACTTGGGTAGGCTAACTTTCGCTTCCCTTATACCTTTTACAACATCACCAATTCATTACCAACACTAACAACCTTACCTTACTAATATTAATATCAATATTTTTACCAACCAACCAATTGCCTAAACCGTACTAAATTGCCTGAATTCGCCTCTCCCTGATCCTAAGGGAGAACTACATCGGTCTGAGGCCCTTCCTTGCTTTATGCAATGGGCTATGTAGGTAGCACTTAGGAGACATGGGGTCTCCCAAGGTTAGCTCGACCATCCCCTACCATAACCTATCATGTGTGGTAAATATAAATATTTTTGTGTATTTCTATTTCATCACATTCCTCTTTATCTTTTTTTCAAAACACCGAAAATCAAAACACAAACATTCTTATTATTATCGTAACTCAAATCAACATACATATTCAGTTTTATTTAGATGTTAAACAAATACATCTTCTCTATCATCGACACGCAGGTCGACATCTTTATTTTTATACCTCTATAACATTTAACCCTCACGATTCATCCCGACCCAGGTGATGATTGTGATCGTTGACGCCTTTCGCCAGGCCTCTCTGTCCTCAAGGGTACCACGACTATTGGTACCGGCCCCCACTGATCTGCCAATCTCTCCTGTAACATATGAATACACCCTCTCGCATGGAGGAATCCAGCCTCTAGTCTCTCCGTCCGTGACTCCGCAACCGCTAACAATCCTCTTGCCTCATTCACCTGTGTTTGGAGCTGCTGAACTAAACTCTGCAGATGATCTCTCTTCGCTGTAATCACAGCTATGTCAGGGCGATCATGTACACCTCGCAGCTCTGCTACCCACCATAACCTACTAGGCCTCTAGTCATTCCTAGCATCCACCTACACTGCGATAAAAGCTGCTATCTCAACTCTGGCCACGTCAGACAAATGGATTTGGTTGTCAAATGGCACAAGTGACAATGACAAGCCGTATTATTTACCATTTTATAGGTTTTTTGCCACATATCGCCTATATCGGTTTCACCTTTGCCCTAATGAACACAGTATTTGTCCATTAACCTATATCAGTCATGTAGAATCGACATCGGTTTTTTCTGCCAACTTTCTACCAATTATTCGGCCCGATTTACCATTTTCCCCTTTCAAACCTACCTATTCGGCCTATACCCAAGGCCTTTGCTGAACACCATTTGTTTACCTAACCAGCCCGACCTAAGGCCTCAACCTAACTATTCGGCCCGACCCAAGGCCTCAACCTACCTATTCAGCTCAACCCAAGGCCTCAACCTACCTATTCGGCCCGACCCAAGGCCTCAACCTACCTATTCGGCCCGACCCAAGGCCTTAACCTACCTAACCAGCCCGACCTAAGGCCTCAACCTACCTATTCGGCCCACCCCAAGGCCTCAACCTACCTATTCGGCCCAACCCAAGGCCTCAACCTACCCATTCGGCCCCAACCCAAGGCCTCAACCTACCCATTCGGCCCGACCCAAGGCCTCAACCTACCTATTTGGCCCGACCCAAGGCCTAAACCTACCCATTTGGCCCGACCCAAGGCCTCAACCTACCCATTTGGCCCAACCTAAGGCCTCACCCTACCCATCTGACCCGACCCAAAGCCGCCACCCAACAACTTGGCCCGACCCAAGGCCTCACCCTAACCATCCGGCCCGACCCAAGGCTGTAACCTAACAACTTGGCCCGACCCACGGCCGTATCACTTCAATATCATACCCATAATCAACGTTTTATTTTATCCATCCATCCTGTACCTTTTGTTTAATCGAGCTCACATGTTCGTGTTTTAGCATGATTAGAGTCCTTGACTTGATCTGCCGACCAACTTTGCCTAGACCTAGACCGTGACGTTTATCTCAACCAAACCAACCATTTGGTACAGCCGAACATGCCTAAACGTTCCTGTACCTTACCTGTTATATACCCTGGAGCTACTTCATATGCCTTGGATACCAGGATTATATCACCCTTGTTTGGATAAACTATCGACCTTTGCCTATACATTGCTGGTTTGCTCACCAAATCATGTACCCTAGTCGCACTATTACATTTCAACATGCGTCTGCTGCCTTGGACCTACCCCACCACCTTACCATCCCCTCTACAACATTTACCCTTTATTAACCCTATCCCTGATTTCAAGTTCTCTCAATCTGTGATAGATTTGAGGGGGATTACCTATACCCTTAATAACAGAAACCACTTCATATTATTATCTGTGCATCTTTACAAAACAAGCTACACGAAAATAAGGGGCTAATGTAGACACCAAATTTGTTTCTTACGACCCCTTGTGACCCGCATCTCATCTCACAATATAACCTCATCACCTAAACCTTACACAATTATTTATTAATTACCTTTTAATTTATAAATCCACATCACCTTACCTGCCACCTAATTTTGCCACTTCATCATGACCTAGCCCTAACCCTAAACTAACCTAATTAAGACCCATAACTTGGTCCACACCTACACCCATAACTAATGACCCCTTTCTCGCACCCAAAACCGACCTTCTAGTCATTTGACCAAGCCCGCAACTGATCTCTCAGGAGAAAAGTAGGGAAGGTGGGCGATTTTACTAAAAATAGCCTACTTTTTCCTTACCGATGCCGGTTCCTACTCGACCGCTGTCGGTTACGTAACTACCATCGGTTTCCCTGTAAATGGGCTCCCCCAAACCAAAAACAAAGGATCGGAATTTCATTTTTGGGGTCAAGAGTCGAAGGATTCTTTGAATCAACAGAGATCATTTGGGAGTGATCAAGAGAGTCCGGATCTTCACTAGACCGAGCAGAGACAAGTGAAGAGACAAGGAGAGTTAGCAGCAAAGGAGAGCAAGCCCAGGACTGCAACTGGATACCAGAGCCCGGTGATACTTAGCTGATTTGATCTACTGTGTGCCAGACCATCCTACCTCAGTTCTGCCTTTTCCATCAGAGCTCTTGGACCTGCATCTCCGTGAATAATCAGTAAGTTACATCTTGCATGTCCTCTGTAATAACATTTCTTCAAATTTTTGAATCATAGGTCCCCACAAATCCATTCTTGGATCCACTACCCAACGTGTTATTGCATCTGACTATCATTCATCTACCTCTCATCACCCTATTTCCTAATATTACCTATATACAGCCCTACAAATAACACAACTACCAAACAACACCACCACCCCACAAAACAACCAACCTTCAGATCTTAAACTCTACCGATATCGGTCATCAGTAACCGCCATCGGTTATTAGTAACCGACATCGGTTATACTGACTATAACCAATAACCAGCCTTTCCCCTACCCAGTTCAACAAAGCAATTTGATTGATATTTTACTGTCTTTTGTGTTAATTCATATTAGCAGGGAAACTAACCACCTTCGAAAGGAAGTTTTATATTTCCTGGGCCCAAGGTAGTTTCCTCATTTATTGTCTAACTAAAATCTTGTGGTCTTGTGTTCTTATTTGCAGGTAGTCCTTCCAAGACAAAAAGGAGTTCTTCGCAGTCAGCCTGATCTTTCTCTACGGTACGCGCACATCATCTCGACATTCTACAGGTATTCCTCCTTGTCATTTGAGTAGATCCTTTTCCACTTGTTATTAGTTTCTATTTTCATTTCCGTTCCCCACCACTTTACCTCCATACAAACTTGACCATCTTCTAATGCACACCCTTACACTACCCATACATGGACCTCTATCATTCCTGTGCATATTCAAGATCCATATGAATCTTTCCATTTCCCTTTCACCCTCATCTAATCCCAGATCTATCACCCAACCAAGTTTTAGTGAGTTTCCTGTACCCCGACCATATCGACGCCGGTCACCCATAACCATTGCTAACCTAAACCGACGTCGGTCTCTATGTATTTTTCCAAAAAATTAGACCGGAGCCTAAAACCACCACCAAATACCCTAAACTGACTAGAATTTGACCCTAACCAATAACAGTATCCTGAAATTTACCTTGACCTTCAAATTAAATCATAGCTTAGCCTGTTGTGAATGAATTTGCTTATTATAGATGAATGAAATACCTAAATCATTTTTATTACAATAGGATTTACTTTATTGCCAGCATTAAGTTGTTTTAGATAGTGGGTTAACAAACATCTAGGAAGTATCAGACTTCCCAGATCTAGCAAATGCTAGGCATTCCACTGCATATATTTTTTAACTCTTATTTGGTGGTCTTGTGTTCCATTTTAGGTAGTTCCTCCAAGAAAAAATGAAGCTCTCACGATCAGCTGTGGATTCAGAAGTCATACACGCATAATAACCTATCAACTAAAATCTCAATAGGTATTCCTCCTATGCCCGTTACCCTATCTATTTCGTCATTTTTGAAGAAATGATCTAAGAATTCAGGTGAAACATTTTGGCATGCCCGGTGGGACCCATTCGGGGTTCCTTGCATTCATTCATTTCTAGGTGAAAAGTTGCATATTTTTTTCCTTTCTAAAAGGTTTTCACATTAAAAAATTTCACTTCAAATCTTCTCTTCTTTCTATTGTCTCAAAGCAATCATGTTTTGGTGCTTAAAAAGAAATCTTCTTCTATTTCATTTGCAATACATTAGTGAAAGATCATACTTTCTCCTATTCCTCTTATTGTGTCATCAAATTCCATATTTCGATTTGGGTTTAAAATTAACTTCATTTCATTCTACTTTTCTACATTAGCTCACATTAAATGAGGGCAACCTATACGCTCAAAGTCACGACCAGCTGATGGTTGACAAATGAAATGTAGAAGGCACATCTCTCTCTCTCTACGAGTCTTACCAAATTTAACGAATTTAAAAAAAGTACATATTCTTAAACAACATCTTTCCTGGGAATGCCTATCAATGATCGCACTGATCATAGGACTGGTAGGTAATCCCCATCTTGCTGCTCTGTTGAGTCATACTTCAGAGTGAATTCTGCCCCCACCATAACATACTTGAAACATCTCCTTGTAGATCTCCTTCTTCGTAGCAAGCCATCCTCACCAAAAAAACTCTATTTAATAGTTCATGAGTCAGTTCTTAAAATAGCATAAGCTAAAAAAACATAATAGGAAAAGCACTTCAGGATCATATTTTTCTTAGTGTTTTTTCTTGGCTTGCGTTTTGAGGTGAGAGGTCACGTTGTTCATTTTTATTATTTCCCCTTACATGCTCCTCATCACAGTTAGTGTATTCAAGCTTCATCTAAGTGTGCCTGGACAATATTATCATCATTCCCAGAATTCTAGATTTGATTCCACATTAAATTTTAATTCATAACCACATTTTCTTCATCACTATTTCAATTTCATAGTAACCGGTGTTGGGCCAGTGACCGTCATCAGTTACCCTCTGACCATCATCGATTATACCCAACCGGTGTCAGTTCACTGTTATTTTGGTTAACCTAACAAAAAGGACACATATGCATCTTCTTTGACTATTTAGAGTCCCTGTTACTATTATCATTTCCATTGACCTGGTAAATCTCATCAGTATTTGGCATACCTAGCATATTTGACCTTATACCTTGTTTTTGACCAACTGTGCACTTTCCACAGTGACTGACCACAGTTACCTATGACCGGAGTTGGTTTACCCTAATCAGCATCGGTTAACCTGTATTATTTTCTAGCTTCCATTTTAGCCCCAATTCACCCACCACCACCTATTTATCCCACTTGTGTTGTATATCTATGTCACTTGTAGAAAGCAGTCTTACCACATCAATACCTGTTCACATGGTACTGACGCGTTGACAAGAAAGTGCCCTCATATTCTACACTAGTTGTCAGAAAATCCCACATAGCCCTTCACCACCTTTCATTTTATCACCCGCCATGGAATCTATCCAACCTATCTCTATCGCTACTAGAGACGAGGAGTTCACGTGACTCCTTGACTAAAATCCTGTCGCCTTGAAGTTTTACCTTTACCACTCATCCACTCGAGATGCCTCGGATCAGTTGATATATGACATGCCTATATCTATCCCCCTGACACTTGCTCTTACTTCTACTCTAGCCCCTATTAACCCCGCATTGTCTACATCTACCTTACCCCCAATCGTTTTACAGCTAGGACCTATACCTGCTATGGCTGTTGCATCTACTACATCTGTTATACCTGCCACATCCACTATACCTTCACCAACCACCCAGAATACACCCTCATATATGCCTATTGTCTCTCATATACCCGTAGCTACACTACCACGCCCGATGTCAGTGACCCCTACCCCTTTTCAAAACATGATCCTTTCTATTCTTCAATCGTTAGCCCCAATTACCACTAGGGCCGCCATGACCTTTCCACCTCCATATACGTACTATCAATAAACTCCTATTTCATCTGTAATTCACTATGGGTACATACGCCCTATTTCACTACCTTCTTCTCAATCTACCTACATGGCAACACCATATACTAGAATGCCACCCTTGTTACAGGCCCAACACCAACCCTCTTATGCTACAGGAGACACCCATCCATCACAACCTACCAATGACCTAATCAAGTTAATGATGGACAAGATACAGACATTGGAGGCATCAGTTTCTAGATCCTGAAACACTCTCACCTATGAAGAGATTTATAATGAGCCTATACACCCATCCATTCCTATCCATCTGTATCCCATGCATTGGAAAATGCCTAAATTCAATTGTTTCAATAGCAAGGAAGACCCACAACAACATTTGTATTCTTTCAAACATGGGTGCTACCTAATCACCCACGATGATGCTTTGCTCTTGAGGACCTTTCCCATGTCTCTGACTAGACCTACATTAGATTGGTATAGTGGGTTACCAAGACACTCTATATTTTCATTTAATCAGGTAGTCCAAGCATTCTTGGATCACTTCTCCATTAATATCATTAAGAAGGTTACCATGACAGACATATACTCCACGCGTCAGTATGATGATGAATCTATCACATATTTCATTGCTCACTAGCATAGCCTGATTAATCAACTCACATTCCAACTACCGCAAACTGAACTCATCAAGATATTCACGTGGGCTTGTGTTAGACATATCTTGCTGACCCTGCAGGTCCAAACTTTCTGAACCTTCGACGAATCATTCACTATGGAATGAAAGCTAGAGGTTCGGGCCATCGAAGAGAAGAAAATCTAGCTACATAATAAGAATTTGACATTCAAGTTGACTAAAAACTCTTCTTCTTCCAAAACATAGAATAATTATTCAAAGGCCAAGGGGAACGCTAATGCGGTGGTACTCAAAGCTAGCCCAACTCATCCATCAAATCAGGCTAGCCCCTCATCTAATCTCTCACCCGTCCAGAATTTTCAATTCAGATGAGAACAACGGAAATACACCCAAATTGGGGAGCCTTATTCTTCTGTCTTGGAAAAGCTCATTAAATTTTGGGCCATCACCCTTCTCACCCCACACCCACATGGTATAAAGAACACAACTTCTATAACTATCATAGAGTAAAGGGTCACAGTGACGGCAATTGCATTACTTTCAAAAACATTGTCCAAGAAATGCTTGAGAAAGGTGAGTTAACCGTGGATAATCCTAACACACATGCCAATAAAAATATACACATCTTTAGGAAATTTTTTCCTAATCACGCCCCTTTGTCTGATCAAACTGGTGATACCTCAACTCATGATATCCATACCCATGAGGTCCACACTATTCTCAGCGATGCACCCGTTGCTTCCGAATTACCTCATTTCCTTCCATAGAGGAAATTCTAGCCCAAAGTCTTCCACCTACACTTGAACCCACTTCACCTATTCCTCCACCCACAGAGGAACACCTTTCACCTCCTTCCTTACTCATGGAGGATCCTTCCATTAATATCAAGGATATTTCATCGTTGGATTCTCCACTTAGAGAGCCATCACCCACAATACTTCTTCAGTCCATGGAGGATACTTTTTTATCTCCTCCACCCGTAGAGGAGCACCCATCATCTCCTCCACCTATAGAGGAGCACCCATCATCTTCTCCACCTACAGACGAGCACCCATTTTCTCCTCCACCTATCAAGGATCTAGTAGAGATACCTTTGCCTCTAGGCAAGCATTCTCCATCAGCTACCCAAGATTTTGCAGACCTACTTTCAGCTCTCTTACCCACGGAATCCGAAGCTAACAAATTTCCCATCTCTAAGACACATTTTATGGGAATTTCCATTAGGTATTCATCAACCTCACCTACACATGTGTCATTCTCACATTTATCTGATCACTTAGATTATGTGGATAGAAACTTACTATGGGGGTGTCTTTTGCTTCATGTCTCAACATAGATGCAAATGTCACTTGCTGACACTTCCACTATCTACCCAATGATATTTCAACCAATCAAACCAAACAAAATGACCTATATTACAACTTATTCCATGCCACCCATCACAGCTCAACACACACCCTTACCCATAACCCAACATACATCTAAGTCCAAACTTACACCTACATCCTCCCCCTCACTTAAACCTATTATTACCTTAGGGGTCTGTCATCACCAATTTAGCACTATGATAATTCTTCACCGAGAACTCCTCATGCTATGATTATTTACTAATGCACAACCTTTATTTTGGTGGATGTAATCTGGAAAAAAACAAAAAACATAACACAAGAATACCATCGACTATGATAAGACGTAATGATGACAAATCTGAAATATCAAAGTAAATTATAATATTAACATGAAATTGTTACAATCTCACCCATGAGGTACTTCAAGTGTTATTGACTTCACTTGCCTTCCACCAATACTATGGGAGAAACTTTACAATTACACCTCTTAATGGCTTCTTCAACACACCTTTAAACTGATGGCTTCCTTTACACACTTCATACAATATTTCTCACTACTTCCTTCTATGCTAAATGAGGGGGGTGGCCTCTTTATTTATAGAACTTCCAGGCTTATCCATCTTATCTCTAAGATAGGATAAGAAATCCACTCTGACGAATCATATTCCATACCTTAACTCTTATCTGTACATGTAAGCTTATCTTTTAAGATAAGATAAACCTTATCATTTCACATGGGTTCCACATTTTTAGACTTTTTACAAATAAAATACAAAAAATATTTATGACCTCACTCCTTGTCCTTATTACCAATATAATATTTCTAATTCCTAATCATGTAGACCCTACTTCTCTACTTATCCCAACTTTGACATTTTAACATTACCGGACCACTTACGACAAATATTTACTTTTTACAACATTCCTATTGTACTTTGACTGTTACCGTACTCTACATTATTGGTGGCACCATACTGACGGTGCCGTTATCTTCTATCAGACGCTACTACTAATTACACTTAACAACATCCTATTCCTAATACATACATTAATGAAATAGAAATTACGGAGGAAAATTTTAGTGTCGACATCTTCCCCCTTCCTAGCTTCTACTCCGTCCTCGGAGTAGACTATTCTGGTGCTTGGAAAATCTTCAACTTGTCGTGGTTGACCCATTTCAGGGTAATGGGACTTTGTGCTATAAATATTTTAAAATATGACTAGTAAAAAAATATTTAAAAAATCCAATTCCTCCTTGGTATTTATAGCCTCTTAAAAATGCATGTTTGGTATGTGTTTGGTCATGTTTTGGTTGTCAGACATAGTTTGCCAAAAATTTTCATGCACCAGCTGTACCATTTTCATAGCTGTTATTTTGTAGGGCCCCATCCATTTTGGAAGAAATTTTCTCTGTCTTCTTTTTTTGTATCTGGAATCATATACTAGAACCAAGTCATTCACATGAAATGGAGACCAACGAATCTTTTGATCAAAGTATTCCTTCTGCTTCATTTTCTTCTTATGGCTTGTATCCTTTGCTATTTCCCTCATTTCCTCTAGCAAATGAAGATGTACCAACCTTTCTTTTACTGAATCACTTTCATCCATCCTTTCATTTTTCATAACTCTCACAGTGGGAATATCAAACTCAATAGGAAGAACTGGATCAATGCCATAGGCCAACTGAAATGGGGAGTATCCTGTTGCTGACTTTGATGTTGCCCTATATGCCCACAATGCTGCATGAATCCTTTTATCCCACTTATGTACCTGCAAGGCTGCATTTTTTGCTAGAATTTGACACAACACAAAATTTGTTCGTTCCACCTGTCTATTTGTGCTTGGCTTGTATGTTGTTGCCTTCCTGTGCTTAATAGAAAATTTATTGACTAGGGCTTCTACTACCTCATTAATGAAGTGGCTTCCTTGATCTATTACAATTTCTAATGGACAACCAAATCTGGTGACAATGCGTTCATATATGAACCTTGCCACCTCATCTATGGAAGCCGTTTTCAATGGCCTAGCTTCAACCCACTTGGTTAAATAATCTGTGGCAACTACAATATACTTATTTTGGTGTGAGGTAGTTGGAAGTGGACCTACAATGTCTATTCCCCACTTTTCAAAGGGACCAAGTGGAAGAATAGGACATAATGGAGCTGATGAAGTCTTACGGTTACCATGTGTTTGACAAATATCACATGTCTTACAATAATTATAACAATCTTTAAAAAGAGTGGGCCAGTGATAACCTGCATCCAAGATCCTTCTTGCTATAAGTTTTCCAGAGAAGTGCCCTCCACATGTACCATTGTGGAATTATTCTAGCAGTTCCTTCCCTTGATCACGTCCAACTGCCCTCTTGTACTGTCCATCAGGTCCTATTCGAAATAATACTCCATGCAGAATAGAATATGGACGACTGGCTTGAGTAATCTTTCTCTTAGTCTTTGCATTGGCACCATTAGGAAACTTGAATTCATTCAGATAATTCCAAATATCTATGTATTCACTAGGGATTGTGTCAAGGGATAACAATGTTGCATCGGGGAAATCATCATCATCACAAGATGATCCTAAACCATCATAGGCTCGAGAGAGTGCATCTGCATTGACATGCTTCTTTCCTAGCCTATCTATAATATCAAATTCAAATTCTTGTAGCAAAATTATCCATCTTGCTATCCTCCCTGATGGGTTAGGCTTATTGACAATATATTTTAGAGCCTGATGATCTGTTACAACTATAAATTTCTGCCCTAGCAAGTAATTTCTAAACTTCTTTACAGCAAAAATGATAGCTAGAGCCTCTTTTTCAGTTACAGTATAATTTACCTCAGCACTGCTCATTTGTCTACTCCCAAAGTAAATTGGATGTTCATTCCCATTTTCATCCTTTTGGCTCAAAGTACTTCCTAGTGCTGCATCTGAGGCATCAATGTACACAATGAATGGCTTGCTCCAATCTGGATTCTTTAAAATAGGTGAAGACACCAGGGCTTCCTTCAGTTGTCCAAAAGCTTCATGTGCCTTATTTCCTGGTTCATAAGTAACATCCTTCTTCAAGAACTGGGTTAGTGGCTGTGCAATCTTTGAGAAATTCTTGATGAACCTTCTATAGTAACCCACATGGCCTAAAAATGATCTCAACTTACTTCTATTCATAGGAAATGGTAAATCTTTGATTTTTGAAACTTTATCAGGATCAGTACCAATACCATCTCTGGATACAACATGCCCTAACAAAATGCCTTTAGAACATCCAAAGACACACTTTGTAGGGTTTAGTGAGGCTTGTGCTTCATCTAACCTTTGAAATGTTGTCTCCATCTGGTGCAGGTGGTCCAACTTGCTCCCATAGATGCAAAAATCATCCAGAAATACTCTGATGAAGGTCCCAATGTAGGGTTCGAACACCCTATTCATCAAACGCTGGAATGTTGTTGGAGCATTACACAACCCAAAAGGCATAACTCTATAAGCAAACGTTCCCCAAGGAGTGGTGAACGTGGTCTTTAGCTGATCTTTCTCCGCTATACGGACTTGGTTGTATCCGCTATATCCATCAGCAAAACTATAACACTCCTGGCCAGCTACTTCGTCCAAGATCTGATCTGAGAATGGAAGAGGGTAATGATCCTTCTTTGTTGCCTTATTGAGCTTCCTGTAATCAACACAAATGCGTAGCTTCCCATTCTTTTTTATTGAGATCACAATGGGAGAAACCCATTCTGAATTCTCCATAGCAAATATGAATCCTGCATCAAGCAACTTATCTATTTCTTCTTTTACAGTCTTGGAAAAATTAGGATTCATTCTATATGGCATTTGCTTTATAGGCTTAGCACCATCTACCAGCTCAATAGAATGTTCTACCCAACTTACTTGACGGAGTTCCTTGTAATCAAAAGTGAATATGTGTATGTACCTTCGAAAGAGCTGGAGGTAGGATTCCTTCTCACTCTCCATCACAGCATCACCAATCTTTATTTGTTGGAGACGATCATCAACTTCTTCTTCAGATAATTTTATGGGGTCATGAGTCGGTGTGACTGGAAGGATATCCATGACTGAAACATCAACCTCACTTTCTTCATCTTCAGTGTCCACTTCACTGGTACTAGAGTAATCAGAGGATGTCCAATCATCAGTTTCATCACTTGAATCCACAGGTTCTACCTTATGATGTCGAGGGATCACGTTTATCTTCACCCTCTCTCTACCACGTCCAAGTGTCATGAAGCCTTCATTCCAGTAGTTTCTTGCATGAACTCTCCTTAGCCATGGTCTTCCCAACAACATTGGGTATGCAACAGTACCATTTTTCATCACCTGAAAGTCTACCACACATACAACACCCATAACAGATATTGCCACATTTGAAACTACACCTTTTGGTTTAGTTTTTCCCTTATTTAATGACCTTAACATAAGTGTTGAAGGGCGATCAATTTTTAAACCCAACATATTCATTACAGACTCGGTCATTACATTAACTGCAGCACCTCCATCAACTAAGACATCATGAATTGAAATACCATTACATAATACCTCAGCTTGTGGAGCATAGGGATCCGCCTCTGCCTCCAAAATAGGGACCTCAACCTCCTTCCTTCGTCGAGCATTGAGTCCACTTCGCAGCTCCTGCCTCTTCTCAGAAGACATAGCCAAGAGTTGACCATATGTAATATTTGCAGGCCTTTTGGACAGATCTTCCAAGATGGAGTATGGTCCTTGCCCCTGTGAAATCAGAAAATCCTGCACACCCAACTTTCTTCTCCTATGTTTCTTACTAGTTTCTCCTTTCATCTTCTTAGGATCATTTCCATCTTGATTATCTTTTTCTTTCTTTCTTTTTGTTACAAACACATCTACTTCATTATTTCTGCTCTTATCTACTACATCAAAAGAATTCATAGGTGCTTTTCCTTTATCATTATCTCCTTTACCAGATGTAGAAGCTCTATCTAGACAATTATACTTATAATGACCCTTTTTATAACAACCATAACATACAACTTCAGAAATATTTCTTTTTGGACCTCTATCTCCTCCCTGAGAACTAAATTCTTTTCCTTGAAGAAGATTAATAGTTAACTGACCCATCTTTTTGAGCAGATCTTCATACTCAGTAGATGTACTAGGAGAAATATTTGTGCTCACCGAGAGTGGTTGTGGATTCTGGACCAAAGGTGCTGGTGTAGGCTCTACTTTAGCAACAATTTCTTTGGGCTCCTCTTCCATGCTTTCTTCTTGCCTTCTTGCAATCTCCTTTGCTTGTTCAATGGTAGCTGGGCGGTCATACTTCACTCGTTGTCTGATCTCTGGCTTCATCCCAAGAATGAAGTGCTTACATAGGAGATTATCCATGCCATTCATCAACCCATCTGCTAATCCTTCCTTCCGGATCTGGGCGTCGAGCTTCCTCCTTAGCTCTAGAACACGAGCATGATAATCCCTTATCTTCTCCTTCTCTCCTTGGGTTAGCTTTGTGATATCGATCATGAGATCTGCATATCTCTGTTGTTCACCAAATTCTTCAAGAAAACTTTCAGTTAATAAATCCCATGAGTTTTTCACATTATCACCTAGTGTTTCAAACCACCTAAGGGCTGAACCATCCAAAAAGGTAGGAAAAAATTCAGTCCATTGTTCCCTTCTTATAAGGCCATTACAAATACAAGATCGTTTAAACTCTTGAATGAAAGAGGAAGCATCTTCATTAGATTGGGCTGAAAAAATAGGAATCTTCCCCATTTTCAAAAGTAACCACAGTGAAATACCAACCCAAAAGTACAATCAACAAGACTTATGTGCACAAATAATTAAAATCACTATAATAGAAAATAGAAATGACCACGGTAAACTATGGTAAAACTTGACTTACTGCGGTAAAAACTGACTTTACTGTGGTAAACACTATTCACAGTAAAAAGTGAAGTTACTGCGGTAAATACTATTCACGGTAAAAAGTGACTTTACTGTGGTAAATACTATTCATAGCAAAAATGACTTTACCATGGTAACTACTATTCATGGAAAAAATGACTTTACCATGGTAACTACTATGCACAGTAAAAACAAGGTTACCCTCCAATTGATTTTTGACTAAGTGGGAATATCTCTCCAGAAAATCCACCAACGAGGAATGGTCCCGGCAACGGAACCAAAATGTCATCACCAATCTGGCACTATGATAATTCTTCACCGGGAACTCCTCATGCTATGATTATTTACTAATGCACAGCCTTTAGTTTGGTGGATGTAATCTGGAAACAAAACAACAAACATAACACAAGAATACCATCGACTATGATAAGACGGAATGATGAAAAATCTGAAATATCAAAGTAAATTATAATATTAACATGAAATTGTTACAATCTCACCCATGAGGTACTTCAAGTGTTATTGACTTCACTTGCCTTCCACCAATACTATGGGAGAAACTTTACAATTACACCTCTTAATGGCTTCTTCAACACACCTTTAAACTGATGGCTTCCTTTACACACTTCATACAATATTTCTCACTACTTCCTTCTATGCTAAATGAGGGGGGTGGCCTCTTTATTTATAGAACTTCCAGGCTTATCCATCTTATCTCTAAGATAGGATAAGAAATCCACTCTGACGAATCATATTCCATACCTTAACTCTTATCTGTACATGTAAGCTTATCTTTTAAGATAAGATAAACCTTATCATTTCACATGGGTTCCACATTTTTAGACTTTTTACAAATAAAATACACAAAATATTTATGACCTCACTCCTTGTCCTTATTACCAATATAATATTTCTAATTCCTAATCATGTAGACCCTACTTCTCTACTTATCCCAACTTTGACATTTTAACATTACCGGACCACTTACGACAAATATTTACTTTTTACAACATTCCTATTGTACTTTGACTGTTACCGTACTCTACATTATTGGCGGCACCGTACTGATGGCACCGTTATCTTCTATCAGATGCTACTACTAATTACACTTAACAACATCCTATTCCTAATACATACATTAATGAAATAGAAATTACGGAGGAAAATTTTAGTGTCGATGGGTCACCTTAACCACCGGCCTTATTAATCCACCTGTCAAACTAGATTTAGCCACATCTACCAAAGTCAACACCAAGCATACTCCAACACCCAAACAGAAGAACCAAACCCACAGAACTCATACCCAAGTTGAGCCAATCATACCTACATCACCTTCACCCTTTCCATTTGTCTTAGGACCTCAACCTCCCAACATGGTCCAAATACTTCCATCCGTCAATAAATCAACAACACAACAACCCATTCCTTCCTTGAAAACATCTAACATACCCAGGTGCCAGACATGAATTATACTCACACCTAAAGCATCTTTACCACCCATACCTCTAATACCCTCAGCAACTTCTTCACTACCCACTATACTTCAGTCTTAGTCCCTCACACCCCCTGCACGAGTCACGTTATCTACCTTCACAACACCTCTGTTATCCTCATGGGTAACTCGCCCTCTTCCCCCATCCTTTTTTTCCTCTAGATCTCATACACCCATATCACCTTTACCCAAGAAGGTGCAACCCAAAGACAAAAATTTGCTACCCTCCAATAAGGTAGTCAAAACAACCATACACTCTCCTGCCAATTCATCTACCATACCCCTACCCAAGAAAACACGACCAGCACCCAAGACCATGCCAGCACCCAAAACCATAGTTGGACCCAGTCCCCCTCCTACAAAGACCGTTCCTCAACAATTAGCCACACCTACGCCCAAACCCACTTTCACTTTCCATTACAACCCACTAGCCGGGTCCAATGCCAAAATCTTAACCAACCTCCTTGAGACTTCTATCATTGTAACATCCTCATTTTATACATTAGAACAAGTCAAATTTTTTTTTGATAAATGCTTCCTGGTTCTAAATACATAATTTAGAACTCACAAATCAAATAACCATTCTTATACAGATAACCATATGCAGCTATAATGACTCGGAGTACCTCCGATCTATTCATTCCATGACTCGGCAATCTACCGATCTATATCAGAGTAATAAGAGTTAGCGTTTTTATTTAACACATCACTCTTGCAGTTCTCTTCCCTATTCTGGGATTCAGAATGCTCTGTCCAAGGAACCTAACTGAATAATTGTTACCATTATTCATTGGCATCTCATCCCTTAGACCAGGTGACTCAGGACAACGCAATCAGCAGCTTGCGATACTTTGGCCAAAGATTTGAAACATACTGCTTATGTCTCGTATTCCTTAACGGAATACTCTTCAATCTGGAATACGTCCTTCACCCCATTCTTATGTTATATAGAATGTCTTATACCGACTTCTGTCAGTCCTTCTTATCCCAAGTTATTCACTCGGAAATGGATTAGTAAGGTGACAACGTTATATGGATGCACTCGAGGACTAGGGATAAGATGACATATTGGTACAACCGAAAGGTGTGTTCTCTAGTGGGGGAAGATACATCCGAGTCAATCCTAGGAGCAGCACATGTCGATGAAGCACTGCTCATGTGGAGCCATCAATCGGTCCACCCAGAGCTCGTACTTCCTCCCAAGCCACAGTTAAAAATGTAAGGGTTAATGGTCTTTTTGACAGAAGGGTGTTAGAGTCACGTCAGTCACATGCATTAGAGGTTTCACTATCCACTTTCGAGTAGATCCTAATCTTCTCAAAGGTCCACTACCACTACAGTTGGATTGTGTCGTCAACCTTTCACTCCACTTTGTTAATGTGGGCTTATGAATAAGCGTTACGCACACTGTGTCTAGCTTGGGACAAAGTTGAAAAGGCCACCTTTGGCACTTCAGGTTAGCCTTTCCCAATCCTTGGTAAGCTCTGTAGCTGGAATTGCAAGCCTCAAAGCAGGACTGGTTGGGGCTTCAGGTGTGGCTATGGCTTTGAGTGGATGTTCGGTCATTTTAGGTGGCTTGGTAATTGGAGTTGGAGTGTTGGCTCATAATTCTGGCAAAATCACTTCAGACACTCAAGAAATGGGAAAGTACTTTGTTGCGGTAGATGAGGCTTATAGTGGCGGTGGCTACAAATATGAAACCAATGAGAAATCACTTGTGCCTCTATTAGGAGGAGTAATCACAAGCATAAAAATGGCAAACGATGAAATAGAAGTTAGTTTCGATAGCCAATTTATATATCGAACTCATCATGGTCCTATGGGATCTGGCAGACAAAATTACTTCACCTGGCTTGCTAAACAATCATAAGTATTCAGTCACATATTCTTGCAAGCTTACATTGATAATCACAAAAGTCTCCAATATAAACAATAATAACAATTCTCTTTAGATCAGTTGAACCGAAGAAGGTCAAACTATCAAGATACGGATGCAACATATAAGTATCAATTATCTATTTCCATTTCCTTCAGAACTAATCAAATACATTTTATGCATTCAGCATACTTGATACAATGCTCAACGGAAAAAGAACATCTTTCCTCATATAGTACATTTAGAAAATTAAGCTGTAATTCAACATAAAATCAAATTTAAACAATCTGATCATTCTATCAGATTTGCGTGCTTTTACCACTTACGGCATCCATCTGCAAAAATTGTCAACATGGTTCAGTTTGATGAACTGAGCATGATAAGCACTAACTCTTAAAATAATTGCAATCCATCAATTTTTTTCATTAAACACCCTGTTTAAATGAGATCAAATCACCAAACAGGTAAACATATTTCAGACTATGCTTTTGTAAAACAACATGACTATAAATGCGTAGCTCATATTATAGTCACTAAATAGTCTCAAATACTTTTCAATTATTTCATCAAAACGTTAGTGACCAAGAAGACAAATGCATCTAACCAACTATCCATCTGAATCCCAAGGACAACAACATCAAACGGATTATATATTCAACATAATAAATAAATAACCTTTCATGATTCCATCAGCATGATAGAACAATTCCAAAAGTTAGATAAACAATTATATCAACCTATACTTTATAACAGAAGAGAAATAAACGAATCATACATATTTCCTTCAGAACTAGCTCATGACTGTACCGTCTTTCCAAGAGCAAGGCATTCACCTTAAACACATTCAAATACATCAGACGAGACCATCAAAAGCACCATAGATTTGTTAAAGATCAAATATAACCAACTACTATAGTTATCCAGCAGTACAGTAGCTCTCACACTAAACAGTGATGACCCTCTACCAACAAACTCCATAAGACCTTCCACATGAAGCGGCAAACAAGAAGATATTCACCACATTGCCTGTCGAGGTGCAGTCGACGGCTCTTAGTTTAGTCATGCTCAAGGCAGGATGGTCATGTGACAAAATACGTAAACACGACTACAATCCCACACATCAACCTATAGCCCCCTTCTAGTCCCTAATAAACACTGCAAGGCTTTCGGACCCAAGGTCGAAATCAAAGAGCTTCAATTTTATCATAGTCAACAATAGATTCCTCGACATTAAGCAATTGATGTTTCCCTAAGACTATGCTGAGATAATCACATGAATTCCACTCTACATCCCACACTATCCCAGCTAAACAGAGTTTCTGCACTTTCTTCCATAAAGTGCTTCAAATGGTGTCATTTTAAGAGATGAGTGATAAGTGTTGTTGTATGCGAATTCAAATAATGGAAGATACTCTTCCCATTTATACTGTTGATCCATGCAATACATTCGCAACATGTCCTCCAACACTTGATTTACCCTCTCAGTTTGTCCATCCGTTTCTGGATGATATGCAGAACTGAAGTTTAGTTTCGTTCCAAGAGCTGCGTTAAGCGTTTGCCAAAACCTTGACATCATTCTTGGATCCCTGTCAGATATAATCAATTCTGGTACACCATGTAATCTGAAAATTTTGTGTACGAATCTTTTGGCCAGCACTGGTGAATCATCCTTTAGATTTCCAGCGATGAAATGAGCTACCTTAGTCAGTTTATCTACAACTACTAGGATAACATCATGTTTATTCCTGGACATGGGTAATCCTTGTACAAAATCCATGGTTATTACTTGCCATTTGTACTGTGGTATGTTATGAGGATATAACAGTCTAGCAGGGTGCATATGTTCTGCCTTAACCCGCTGACACTCCAAACAATGAGTCATAAAATTTATAACATCCTTTTTCATACCTTTCCAAAAGTATTGCTGTTTCAAATCAGAAAGCATCTTTGTGATACCCGGGTGTCCAGAGAAAGGTGAATTATGAAATTCAACTAACAAATTCTTCCTCAAGTCGTTCAACATAGGTACATATACCCTGTTTTCATAACGCAAGATTCCTTCATTATCAAAATGAAAACCTTTATACCTTTCATCATTAGGTTCTGCAGCAAGCACTGCTTTTACTTGCTGAAAATAATTATCAGATTCTGAGGCACTCTTTACCTCATCCTTGAACTAAGTTCTTAATGTTATAAGAGTAGAAATGTGCCTCCTACGACTTAGAGCATCAGCTACTCTATTCTCCTTCCCTTTGATATAGCTAATATCAGATTCATATTGTGATAAAAATTCTAACCATCTTCTCTATCTGGCATTAAGATTAGGCTGAGTGAAAATATATTTCAGCCCCAAGTGATCAGTTTTCAACTCAAAAGGTTTCCCAAGTAAGTAGTGTCTCTAGACTTGAAGTGCATGAATAATGGCAGCAAGTTCCAAATCATGAGGGGCATAATTCAGCTCATGTAATTTAAGTTTTCTACTTTCATATGCTATGACTTGATCATTTTGAAGCAAAAAACCTCCAAGGCCTTCCCCAGAAGCATCTGTTACAACAGTAAAACTCCCATTAGGGTCTGGTACAGCTAATATAGGTGCAGAAGTCAACTAGCCTTTCAGACTTTTGAAAGCCGCTTCGCACTTATCATTCCATATGAATTTCTTATCCTTCTTTTGCAATGAAGTTATTGGTGCAACTACTTTAGAAAAATCCTTAACAAATTTTCTATAGTAACCTGAAAGACCCATGAAGCTTCTTACTTCGTGCACATTCTTTGGTGTAGGCCACTCAGTTATTGCCACTATTTTTGAAGGATCTACAGAAATTCCTTCCTTACTTATGACATGACCCAAATAGTGTACTTCTGAATCAAAGAAAGAACATTTGGATAACTTACCATACAAATTTCTTTTTCTCAAAATTCCCAAAACTATCTTCAAATGCTCATTGTGCTCCTCAACGCTTTTTGAATAAATGAGAATATCATCCAAGAATACAAGTACAAACTTTTCTAGATATTCTTGAAAAATACTGTTCATTAAGTTCATAAAGGCTGCAGGTGCATTAGATCCAAAGGGTAGAACCGTGAATTCATAATGTTCGTACCTTGTTCGGAAAGCTGTTTTATGAATATCTTCTTCCCTAATCCTTAACTGATGATAACCAGATCGAAGGTCTTTCTTAGAATAAACCGCTGCTCCACGCATCTGATCAAATAGATCGTTGATCCTAGGAAGTGGATATTTGTTCTTGATTGTTTCCTTGTTCAACATTCGATAATCAATACACAGCCTAAGCGTTCCATCCTTCTTTTTCACAAATATCATGGGCGCTCCCCAAGGTGAAACACTTGGTTTGATCAAACCTTTAGACAAAAGTTCATGTAACTGTGCCTTAAGCTCGACCAAATCTATAGTAGTCATCCGATAAGGTGCTTTGGAAATAGGATCTGTTCCTGGTTTGATTTCGATGGTGAAGTCAAATTCTCTCTTGGGTGGTAACCCTGGTAATTCCTCAGGAAAAACATCCCTGAAAATTTGTAGCAGAGGAAATAATTTCATGGAATCATCATCTTCTTTTGAAGATTCAGATATCTTTATTGCATAAAGGGTACATCCTTTGTTTTTAGCCTTTTTAAGCTGCATTGCTGACAGTTTTCTAACTGAAATTTGCCGTTTCACCCCTTGAATCTCTGTTGATTCCAGCTGATCATCTAAACATTTTATGTCCTTTTCATAGTAGTATACTTTTGCTTTATGGTCAGCTAACCAATTGACACCGATGACAATGTCATACGATCCCAAGGGTGTAACATAGAGGTCAACTTCCGTGGAAAATTTAGGTAAGTCAAGGACTGCCCCAAAAAGACACATACTCACTGTATGAACAGAGTTATTACCATACTGTATAGTCCAAGGTTTATCCATTTTTCTAGCTTTTCTCTTAAGTTTAGAAGCAAGTTTATTAGAAATAAAACATTCAGTAGCCCCTGTATCAAAAATAATAGTGACAGGTATGCCAAATAACTTACCCGGAACTTCTATAGGTGTCACTTGCTTTTCAGCTTGCTTGTCTGCTACTGCAGCATGTATCTTATGCTACTGATTACGATCATCCTTCTTCAAAGGGCATTGATTTGCATAGTGGTCTTTGCTACAATTGTAGCAGCATCCTACAGGTCCCTTTTTAGGCTCAAAATTTCCTCCAGCCTTGTAATTATCACGTTGTCCTCCATAGGGCTTCTGCCCATTGTTATAATTTTTGGTAAAATTATCTCTTATATTTCCAGTAGGTTTATTTACTACTGCTTTCTTACTGTTATCTCCTGGAAACTTACTCTTGTTTCCAAACTTTTTCCATGGTCCTTTTCTGGGTGCAAGAGAGGTTGAAGAAGGGTTTACAGTCTTCTTCCGCACTTCCTCCTTATGAGCAAAAATAGCCTTTAATTTCTATTCTTGCCTTATGGCCTTTTCAACAACTCCTTCCATAGTGGTTGGACTGTGAACATCGACCTCTCCCCCTATCACGGGATTCAATCCCATGATGAATTTCCGTATTCTGAACTTCTCGTTAGTTTGATACTGCGGTACATACTTGAGGAGTTTTGTAAACCGCTCCCAGTATTCAGTTACCGTTAGCTTCCCTTGAGCTAAGTTCTGAAATTCTGTCATTTTCTGATCATAGAAAAGTTGTGGCAGCCAACGTTGCCAAAAATAGCCTTTAAATTAATCCCAAGTAATATTGGTCTCATCAATGTTTAGTTCAGCTTTTCGGCTATCCCACCATGAAGATGCTTCGTAGGAAAGCTGATAGGCTCCCCAAATAGCTTTGGTTTCCTCTGAGAAGTTCCTTATTGCAAATTACTTCTCCATTTCGCTGAGCCAGTTCTCAGCTCCATCTCCTAATGTGGTGCCATCATACTTAGGTGGACTTATCCTTTTTATATCATTAGTGAGTTCTGCTGCCAACCTGGCCTTTTTATTTTCTGGTTGGACAGGTGCATTTCTAGCATTAACATCAACACCCATATTGGGGTTGTCCTCAGGAGGTTTCTGATTGTTATTATCAGCTTCTTCATCCTCCTCATTCCCCATCACCTGCTGTTCAAGTACAGCTAAGCCATCTCTTGTGTCCAACAGGGCAGCAAGGATCTCATCAAGTTTCTGGGTTGTTTGCGCTCCTCCTTCAGGTGGAGCATTATTCGCAACATTCCCCCTTGTTCTAACCATTTTCTGTTACAAGAAAATTCAGGTTTTATCAGATTATCGACACAATAGGCCCAAGAGCTGCAATCTTCAGCTCTGATACCAAGATGTAACAACCTCATTTTATACTTTAGAACAAGTCAATGTTTTTTTTGATAAATGCTTCATGGTTCTAAATACATAATTTAGAACTCACAAATCAAATAACCATTCTTATATAGATAACCATATGCAGCTGTAATGACTCGGAGTACCTCCGATCTATTCATTCCATGACTCGGCAATCTACCGATCTATTCATGAGTAATAAGAGTTAGCGTTTTTATTTAACACATCACTCTTGCAGTTCTCTTCCCTATTCTGGGATTCAGAATGCTCTGTCCAAGGAACCTAACTGAATAATTGTTACCATTATTCATCAGCATCTCATCCCTTAGACCAAGTGACTCAGGACAATGCAACCAGCAGCTTGCGATACTTTGGCCAAAGATTTGAAACATACTGCTTATGTCTCGTATTCCTTAACGGCATACTTGTCAATCTGGAATATGTCCTTCACCCCATTCTTATGTTATATAGAATGTCTTATACCGACTTCTGTCAGTCCTTCTTATCCCAAGTTATTCACTCGGAAACAGATTAGTAAGGTGACAATGTTATATGGATGCACTCGAGGACTAGGGATAAGATGACATACTTGGTCAACCCTAGTTGAACCAGTGTGTCAAGATACCCCGAGTCTCCTAGGTAGCCATATAATGTGACCACATTCCTAATCGGTCCCAGAGTAACTTGTTCGAGTTAAAGGTGTAAATCTTAATGATCAATGCAAAGGGTGTCGTCATCAGTCACCTGCATTGTTGTATCTTTGAGAAGATCCTAATCTTCTCAAAGGTACAACCCTACAGTTGACTTGTGTCGTCAACCTTTAAATCCGCCTCGAAAATTTCTACTTATTAATAAGCGTTACGCACATTGAGTTTAAATTACATTAAAAGACGTTTCCCTTAAGGTTAGCCTTTCCCAATCCCTGGGTTCCTCATCATAGAATGACCTTTCTCAATAAAACTCACTACATAGAGAAGTTATTAAGGCCAAGGTCTCATCAAGGAGTTCATAGAACATACATAATTCTAAATCAACGAAATTGGACAGTAACCCAAAATCTTCACATGTGATTGCCAACAGAACCCCCTTTTTGGTTTATTTCAGTTCTCATTACTGAATTTATATCGTACATATAAGTATCAAGATATAATGATTAAGAATCCAATTAAATGTTGTCCTGGCTTAATCAAGACTAGGGATTAATAATTTAATTCAGCTTGTTTAGTGTTCTGCTTAGGTTTATTTTAACCCTAGTTTCCAGTAAGACAATGATCCATATTTCAATTTAGCTTTAGATAGAACACACTAGAATTGCTAAACAATCATAAGTATTCAGTCACATATTCTTGCAAGCTTACATTGATAATCACAAAGTCTCCAATATAAACAATAATAACAATGCTCTTTAGATCAGTTGAACCGAAGAAGGTCAAACTATCAAGATACGGATGCAACGTATAAGTATCAATTATCTATTTCCATTTCCTTCAGAACTAATCAAATACATTTTATGCATTCAGCATACTTGATACAATGCTCAACGGAAAAAGAACATCTTTCCTCATATAGTACATTTAGAAAATTAAGCTATAGTTCAACATAAAATCAAATTTAAACAATTTGATCATCCTATCAAATTTGCGTGCTTTTACCACTTACGGCATCCATCTGCAAAAATTGTCAACATGGGTCAGTTTGATGAACTGAGCATGATAAGACTAACTCTTAAAACAATTGCAATCCATCAATTTTTTTCATTAAACACCATGTTTAAATGAGATCAAATCACCAAACAGGTAAACATATTTCAGACTATCCTTTTGTAAAACAACATGACTATAAACGCGTAGCTCATATTATAGTCGCTAAATAGTCTTAGATACTTTTCAATTATTTCATCAAAACGTTAGTGACCAAGAAGACAAATGCATCTAACCAACTATCCATATGAATCCCAAGGACAGCAACATCAGACGGATTATATATTCAACATAATAAATAAATAACCTTTCGTGATTCCATCAGCATGATAGAACAATTCCAAACGTTAGATAAACAATTATATCAATCTATACTTTATAACAGAAGAGAAATAAATGAATCAGACATATTTCCTTCAGAACTAGCTCATTACTGTACCGTCTTTCCAAGAGCAAGACATTCACCTTAAACACATGCAAATAAATCAGACGAGACCATAAAAAGCACCATAGATTTGTTAAAGATCAAATATAACCAACTACTATAGTTATCCAGCAGTACAGTAGATCTCACGCTAAACAGTGATGACCCTCTACCAACAGACTCCACAAGACCTTCCACATGAAGCGGAAAACAAGAAGATATTCACCACATCACCTGTCAAGGTGCAACCGACGGCTCTTAGTTCAGTCAAGCTCAAGGCAGGATAGTCATGCAATAGAATACGTAAACACGACTACAATCCCACACATCAACCTACAGCCCCCTTCTAGTCCCTAATAAACACTGCAAGGCTTTCGGACCCAAGGTCGAAATCAAAGAGCTTCAATTTTATCGCAGTCAACAATAGATTCCTCGACATTAAGCAATTGATGTTTCCCTAAGACTATGCCGAGATAATCACACAGAATTCCCGCAACATGCACAACCTTATCTAACTGGAATAATCAGAAAGGAAACATGACATACCGTATTCTCATCTAGACGCATTCAGGGTTTGAAGTGTGGTATTCACAACCCACTTTTATAGAGCCAAGTTACATGATATCTAACTATACTCAAGGAATCCAACAGTGCCAAAAACAACAAGTGTACCAATCAGGTTAAATAGAGGCAGATACTATAGTTACCTGTCAATGATTCAACTGAACCCGAGTAACAGTATACAAGATAAATAATAATTAATGATTCCCAACTATGCCAACAATGGTAAACATTCAAAATCAGGCTTATACAAAAGCTAATTACTGATTTCGTGACAAAGAATCCAACTGAGCCTCTTCAATATTTTCGCACAAGCTTAAGTAGAAAGGAAACCTAAGTACACTCAAGAGTCTGTACCAAAAATTCATTACAAAATAACATAGGTTGTATACCTATTACTCCTTCAGGACTCCAACAAAATCAAATTACCAATACTCAAATATATGTATATATAGCTTCAACAGTGGTCCATAATACACGAATCATTCAATGGATTCCACAGAGTCATTTCGAATACAATAAATATATATATTGCATACAATCAATGGGTTGCATCCCATAACCACAATGCAAGCGAAAAACAAATTCAGCAAGGTCACAATGAAATACTGTAACACAACAAGTTATCCATTCACAAATAAATTTAAATATCCAAGCGAAACTCAATAAGATTCAGTAACCACTACCTTAATAACCTCGATAGAAGTTACCAAAAATAAGAAGTTACAAAGAAGTCCAATTAAATAAAACAAAATGTCCATTAGTATTCTTCCCAACGAGTATCAACAACAAGCATCAACAGTAAGCATTAACAACGAGTATCAACTACCGAGTTCATTTATTGCATTTACTCCCAATTTCCCGCTCAATCTCCACTGCCACCGACCGCCATAGTTGGCGATGGACAAATGCACATCAAAGACCATTTCCAACTTTGGCGACCTGCCACGTCGGCTCTAGTTAGCCGTTTTAAAAACCTCCACCAAATTACCTGTCCCTCATGCTTATCCATGCATTTAATAACATAGAAACTTCCACCCATGGTTCGCACCCTTCCATAGGTCCCCTTACTCCTTGTTCAATAGTTAGGTTAGTAACTTAGGTTAGGATTCAGGATAACACCTAGTCTAACCACTTTGCACATAGATACTAACTTAGAACATTAGCTCTTAGCCTAGGTCTAGGTTAGATTAACACTAATCCAACCCCTAGGTTAAGTTTAGTTTTAGGTTACTAACCTTAATAAATCTAGTTAGGTCTAATATTTCATATGCTCAAAAAAATAACCTACAACATACATTCACGAACAGGGTTCACTCCTGCACTGCCAAATGGCTAATGAATTATATGTAACTGAATTATTACCTGGTCCATGATCAAGACCTTCCTGATATATTACGATATCGGGAACCAATCCATATAATACGATCAGCCTGAGTTATACTCCGGACTAGCTTATTCAATGCATCCAGACCTTGCAACCTGCTTAAGGTCTATAATTTTAATTCATCATGAATAAACTTAAAGCACCACTTGGATCAATACCACTGATCCAAGGCTAGGTCTTATAGATGGATAACTTCATGATTCATTCTGAGGTCAGATTAAAATCAGGTGTAACAAGAAAGAAATAAAAGAGTCCAATCATATTCCGACTCAGTCAAAGATCTGCAATCTGCAAAGAAGATACAGTTCATATCAAACATGACTTCTCAATCAAAGGAACACATCCTTTTTACAAAAGAAATCACATATCAACACTTGTATGCTCAGGAGGAAGTAACAACAGTTCAGGGTGTTACAATCATCACATTACTGCCAATCAGACCTTATGACCCCCTCAAACCCAAGCCAAAAGGGTTTGATGACACTAAAATTTGTGCCTACCATCGTGTGCTAGGGCACGATGTGGTGCAATGAAAGGCTCTGAAAACCATCCTTATCCAGTTATGTCATCTTGAAGTAAACTTTGACGATGATGACCTTCTTGATGAGGACCCCATTTAACCAACACCCATTCCCATAGTCCTTCCCTCACTACCCACTCAACAAACATGACCTCCACCCCCACAACTCTTATAGCCACCCCCAAGATTTGAAATTAACATGGTTCGCATCAGAGAACTTGCCACACCATTACCTAAATTTCGTTGCACCTAGCTCACTTCACAAGGATTTTCTCCCCTGATAGGTTTTTGCCTATCATGTCATTATACCACTCATCCTACACCTTCTCCATTTTCCAACTCCCCTTAGATCAACATGATCCATATTTCTACCTGTGCTCAGAGAGACAAAGGCAAGGAAAAGGAAACTGACTCACTAACCAATCCTATACCCAACATACCATCTGCACCCACACCTAAAATTACTATCCGCAGCCCCACATACCCTATTTATAATGGGGTCACACATCGCACAATGCTCAAACAACTACACCAATTCCCCCTCAAAATGTCCTTATATGACCACATCCAAACCTCGAAATACCATTGTCAAGCTCTCATGGAGGTCCTACAATCTATTGAGGTTTAACCCAATGAACTTACACCCGTAGCCTCCATTATCACACCCAATCATGTAGCCTCTCTCACTAAATTTCCACCTTTATCCACACCTCATGCTACTCACCAAGTAGCCTCCCTTAGCTTCTCAGAGGAAGAGATCATACCGCACCAAACAGATGACCCAGATCCAACTCTCTTCATCTCTATCCACATCGATGATATATGTATATGACGTGTAATGATCAATGGGGGTGCTAGCATTAACATCATTTCATCTCATGCATTAGCTCAAATGTGCATACCTGAAAATTATATGCATAAAATTCCTATCATGTTGCGTTCATTCAATGACGTTATCACCTCTAAACTAGGTACCATCATCCTCCATGTTTGCATGGGACCCCACATAGTTCCAGAGTTATTTTACGTCTTAGAGGGGGAATGTCAATATGACTTGTTGCTTAGAAGACCCTAGATTCGTGTCATGGGTTGTGTTCCTTCCACTTTGCATTGCTATGTAAAGTTTGAACATGAAGGACACACCTATACCATTCTAGCTGACCCATCACCTTTTAAAGCATGTAGCATTCTTTACCGACCTAATGACATTCTTATACCCATTAAGGCGTCAACCTCCATGACCACTACCACTTCACCTACACCTCCACTTACCAATACAATCGCTACCTCAACCGCACATACCTTCTCCATTCCTACCACCACCACAGCCTCTATGGCCAACCCATCAGCCTCCCAATATATTAACTCCACCTCTGCATTGACCTCTGATACACCATCTATTCCATATACCCACATACCAAACACCGATCCCTTAGAAGGCATTTTTTAATGCCTCACTCTGGGGGAGTATCACCTATATAGTGTCAACACATTCCTTACTCCACAAGAGTATGGAAGTATTCACCAACATCCTCGCTATGATCACCACATAAGAGAACACCTCCTTTATGGTCCTCCTCACCTTCATACTAGTCTCACCTATGGGGGACTTGATACTACCACTTACACACCCAAACCACCATCATAAACCCACCCATTTTCTATTGACTTACAGTCTCTCACCGATCACTGTTTCACCCACACCTTCTTTCATTGATGTGCGTGGAAGGGTTTTGGTTTTGGATTTTATGAGCAAGGCTATCATACTGTTATTCCATGTACTACCCATAAACATAATGATTGTAGTGGTATCGGCTTTGTTAAACCACCTACCAAATAGTCCCGCATTAAACTCATCGAGGACATTATCCCTTCTTCGCCCTCTTCACCTGCTCCACCTTCATCACCACCTTCTTTGATGGAATTGATGGATCCATAATATATCCCTCCTAATTTTTTTTTTCATAAACACCATTTCCTTGGGGCCTCTGACTTATCAACGCGAGGGCAAGGCTCCTTCCTCTCTTCCCTTCCTGTATCCTGAAATGATCGATGATGCTACACCTTCAATTAACATCATTCAATGTCAGGATGATGAATTTATACTCACCTACCTTGGTGCAGAAGAATCATATATTCATTGGTCCTTACCCTCTGAGACACAAACCATGTTGAATGAATCAACTATAGAGATCAACATTCATACTTAGGACGACTCGAACATCCTAAAGATCAGTCAATCTTTAGATGTTATTGAATATGAATCCATCACTTATTTTCTCAAATATCATAACCACACTTTTGCTTGGTCTTACGCAGACATGCCTGGTATTGACCCCACCATAGTGGTCCACAATATCGTAACCATTCCCGACGCCAAACCCGTTAAACAAAAAATGAGGAAAATGCACCCTCGCATTGTCCTTCTCGTCAAAGAAGAACTTTAGCACCTTCTTTCCATTGCCTTCATATTACCCATTGATTATCCTCATTGGATTTCTAACATTATACCTATCACCAAGGTGACAAGGGGACTCTACATTTGCATAGATTTTTGTGACCTCAACCTAGCTTGCCCGAAACATGACTTCCCTCTACCCGGTATTGACCAACTGGTTGACCTTACTGTTTTTGGTCACGAGATGCTATCACTCATGGAAGGATTCTCGGGTTATAACCAAACTTTCTTGCCCCATAGGATCAACACAAAACCACATTTATCACCCCTTTGGGGACCTTCTGCTATCGAGTCATGCCATTTAGCCTTAAAAACGTTGGTACCACAAATCAACGGGCTATGACTTATATCTTCCATGACATCATTCATCATATATTAGAAGATTACGTGGATGATCTCCTAGCCAAATCTAAATGCCACTCCAAGCATCTCTCCGTCCTCAAAACCATTTTTGACCACCTCATTAAATATTGTGTTCACCTTCAGCCTAAGAAGTGTGTCTTTGTGGTCCTCTCATGAAAGATCATGAGATTTATCATTTCCCTACGTGGTATAGAAGTTGACCCCTGCTAAATTCAAGGCCATTCTAGAAATGACTCCGCCCACTAACCTTAGAGAACTCCATAGAATGCAAGGTAAGTTGAAGTCTATTCATTGTTTCATTTCATAATTGTCTCATCAGTGTCAAGCATTTCATCATCCTCTCAAGAAGGATGTCTCCTTTAAATGGGATGATGACTACCACAAATCTTTTGAAGTCTTAAAACAATACCTACTCCAACCACCTGTCCTCATTCCACCTAAATACGATCAACCTTTCTACATATACATCTCAAGTACCGATCATTTGTTGGGAGCCATGCTTGCTCATCATGATGAACAACACAAGGAGCAGGTTTTTTATTACATAAGCCATACTCTTTTGGACTATGAAACCCAGTACACCCATCATGAAAAACTTTTCTTAGCCTTAGTTTTTGTTGCCACAAAACTCCACCATTACCTACTCAACCACAAAACCTATGTTATGACCAACACCGACCCCTTACACTTCATGTATGCCAAACCTTATCAAAATCAGCATGCCGCACAATGGCTTTTGATTTTAGCTAACCTTGACCTCAAATTCATTCATCAAAATTCCATCAAGGTCCAACCTATTGCTAAACAATTGGCCGACACACCTATTTCCGGGGATCAACCCTCTAATTTTGACTTCCCAAACAAGTCAATTGCTACCCCTTTCCCTGGATGAACCTACTTACCAAATGACACTCTTCTTCTATGGTTACAAGTGTCAGCATGGTGGTGGGGTTGGTATAATCCTCATTCCTCTTGATGGTGAACCCATGCCTTTGTCTTTCAAACTCGATGTTGATTGTACAAACAATATTGCCAAATATGAAGCTCTTGTATTATGTCTCCAAGCTTCCCATGCCTTAGATGTCAAATCAATAAACATATTTGGTGATTCTCAATTAGTTATAAACTAAGTCAATGGTATATACCAATGTCATAATGAGATACTTCAAAAGTATAAGCATCATGTAGACATATTTTTGACCACCTTTGACTATTACGCCCTTCAAACCGTCCCCCGTTTAACCAACAAATTTTCAAATACCATGGCTTGCTTGGCTTCTCAAATACCTGCTTCACCCACAAATTCTAAAATATTTGTTACCATACAACAACTCCAATCACCTTCTTATTTACCTCGTAAAGTTTACTCTATCAGAACCGCTACCCCTGACTTGAGTGACCTTTGGTATAAACAATATTCTGACTATATTTCTCTCTCCATCTTACCCCCTGATCTCACCTGTAATGGAAAACGTGCCTTCCTTAAAAAGGTATCTTGTTACGTCATCATGGGGGGCCTCCTCTATAAGCGTGGCTTTGATGGTATTCTCTTACGATGCCTCATGAGCTCTAAAATTCCTTATACCATTAAGGAAGTTCATGATGGCATATGTGGAGGTCACTTCAGTGGCCTTGCTGTTGCTAAGCGTATTCTTCACCTAGGCTATTACTGGCTGACCCTTAACAATGATTTTTGTGACTATGTCAAACATTATGTAAAATTACAACAACATGCTAACCTTCATCATATACCCAGTCATGCCTTACAAGTCACCCGTGACCTTTGGCCCTTCTCTCAATGGGGTTTGGATCTTGTTGGAGAGATCAACCCCCATTCTTCCCAACACCATTAATGGATCATCACTGCTACTGAATACTAAAAAAAATGGGTTTAAGCCATACCAATAATCTCCATGAAAGCCAAGAAAATATGTGAGTTCATCAATCATCACATCATTTGTCTCTTTTGTGTCCCTTGTCGCCTCATCACCGATAATGGAAAACAATTCAAAAATAAAAAATTGCGAAAACTTTGTTATGCCTTTGGCATTCAGCTAAGTTTCTCATCACCGTATTACCCACAGACCAATGACCAAGCCAAATCAACTAAAAAAACCTTAAATAAAAGTCTCATGAAAGTGGTTAACGATGCTGGGAAGGACTGGAATATGCACATTCCTTTCGCCCTGTGGGCATACCACACTAGTATCCATACTTCCACTGCTGCCACACCATTTTCTGTGGTCTACGGTACAGAGGTTGTTCTACCTCTCGAAGTCTAGATTCCCTCACTCCACATTTATCTCCATGAAATGCTCAATGATGATGACTTTCGTCAAGACCGTTTAGCATAACTTGATTTATTAGATGAACGCCATCTTAACATTCTTGACCACCTTCAATTTTACCAAAAATGTATCAAATGTGCCTACGACAAATGTGTCCATAAACAAACCTTCCAAGTCAGTGACCTTGTCCTGAAAGAAAATCAACATGTAATTAAAGTAGAAAAAATTAAACGGGGAAAATTTTCTCCTAATTGGTTTGGACCATACATCGTGACCCATACTTACGGATCAGGTGCTTATCGTTTATCTTCACTCGATGGTAAACCCAAACCTGAGCCCCTTAATGCCTTGCATCTTCGACCATTCTAATGTTGACTTTTAGTCCTACCTCACCTTTTCCCTCTTTCCATGCTCGTCCCTTGAGTGTTATCCAGTTCTAAAACCTCACCAACAATTAAACAAGAATCATGTGTGTATCCATCACTTTTTATCTTCTCTTAAATATGTGTACCACGGTGCTGCACATAGCATGATTCTCATGGATATTTTTTTTCTACCTTTAGATGAGATCCTATGGTCATTTCACCCTATTTTCTGAACAAGAATCATGTTATTCACCTTTGGTCTTGTCCATGACTTAAAAATCCATAACATGGGATCCAACTCCTTAAGTCAAACTTCTAACAAAAATATGACTCCCTCAAAAGAACATCTTCCTCTTGGTAATCACTATTATAAATAGAATTCTCCCTCAAAGGAAAGTTATGTAAAGATATTTAAAAAAATAAACAAACAAAAAAAGTGATAGAAACAGAAGCTTCTCACATTGATCAGCTTCACGAAGACCTCAAGGAGTAATTTCTTCATCCCATATAGACTTCCTACATCGATAAGTCTATCTCAAATATATGTCAACACAAAAAGCCTTTTAGTCATGGACTTACCCATTGTGACCTTAGATCTCTTATACAAAGAGCATGCTACCTCATACCATATCAAAAATAACCACCTTTTCATACCTCTCACCATTCACACTCCCATTTCCTACCACCTCAAGGGACCTCTTGGAACTGTGACATTTGGTGATCATGTAACTTTTATTCACCTTTAGAAAATCAATCATGTAATGTCTTTAGGGTCTTACACGCATCATCTCCTCCAAGGTATGACCTACGCCATATGATCCTAACCAATCAGGTATATTTCTTGCCCCCTCTTCTCTTTTAACCTTTTTTATTACATATTGATTACCTTATACAGGATCTTGTCCACGACGCTTACCTTTGGGTAATAATTTTATTCTTCTACCATAATTGAAATCACCCCATAGCCCACAACTCACCCATACCTAACAGACCTAAACTTAAATCAAGCCTAAAACCTACCAACTCATTCTCATACCTCATCATATTCTTCCCTAGCTTATAGGAGAACTACATCGGCCTGAGGTCCCTTTTCGTCAGGGACTATGTAGGCAGCACTGCAAGGGCATGGAGCCCTTGGAGGTTAGCTCAGACCACTCTCTACCCTAACCAATTCATCTTTCATCTTCCTAAATTACATTCTACCCCATTGAGTTCCCTTTTTATGTGAAAAATTAGAAATTAAACCAAACAAACAACAAGTTGCTTAACATTTTTATCTCATCACACCATACATTTATTATGACTACCATTTCTCTACCATCATCATGCATGTATTATAAAGCATCTTACACATGACCCATACAATCATTCATTGCACAAATTAATGAATCACAACTTCAACCAATATAAAATAAATCTATCCCTATGACCTGACTCGATTCATGCCCATGACCTAACTCCACTATGCCTATTACCTGGCTTGATCCATGCCTATGACATAACTCCACCATTCCTATGACCTAACTTGATCCATGCCTAAACCAACCTCACTCGAGCCATGCCTAAACCAACCCGACTCCATCATGCCTCACTCACCTAAGTTTCCGTCCATATCACAACAAAAATTAAAATTCTCATAAAACACCAACAAATCATCAGAATCTCATCCACCTCATCATATAAAAAAAATATGTGTGTCTCAATACAATATACATGGATATCCAATCATGTACATCTCTCAAAATCATCTGGCACATAGGCCGATACTCAATACAAAATGTCATCGGCACGCAGGCCGGTATCATATATAATAAAAATAATAAAACTAATACAAAATCTCTTCGGCACATAGGCTGGTATGTGCTCAATAATATACAAAAACTCTATACATCCTCACTCTTGTTAGCACACAGGCCGGTATAAAAAATATACAAAAAATGCCGGTATATATCAAAAATCAAAACTATGTCAAAATTAGGAGCCATATATCAGGCATCATCTTGGCGGACATCCTCCATATCTGTATTGCCTGTCCCCTCTACCTCCTCGGCCCCTATCTAGTGACCTGCTAACATCTCCCCACCCATCATAGGTGGTGGCTAGGTCCCTGCTGGTGCATCAACTGGAACTGGCCTCCAGGAACTGGTGGCCTCACCCTGACCATGTCTTGGAGCTCGATGGCCCCCTGTGCTCTCCACACTATGGGTGCATGATCTGGTCCTCTCGCTAGAGGCCTACTATTCCCTGTACTTAGCATATGATAAAAAATCTATCCTTGCCACCATCAGTTGGTCCTGATAGTACTTGGCCTCCTCTCTTGCCTCCCATAACCTGGATATGGGACACTGGTCTATGGTGGCCCATCAGCCTCTGACCCTGTACCTATCTTGTGGGACCCTGTCCCACCCCTTCCTATGAACTGGGACCCTATCCCGGTGCCTGTGGTGGTGCCATCGGCCCCTACCCTGTGCTTATATCTATGGTTGTAAAGCCTCAATCTGTGCCTGTGCTATGGCCAACTGGCCCTACAACCCTGTCACATGTGCCTGTAGGGTAGCCACCTAACCATCATCCCCATCTCCATCTCCATCCCCACCCTGGGCCATCTGGGCCTGAAGACTGGCCACCTATACATGTAACTCAGCCACCTCTCTAAGCTCAGCTGTCCCTCTGCACCCTCCTGGGTAATTAGGGTCACCCACCTCTCTCCCTATTAGGGCTAGTCTACCCTGCACTGTTTGGCCTGGCTACCCACATTTCCTAGGTGGTACTACTTGTAAATCAGCCACCCACCCACCAAAAAATCTATTTGTCAAAACCGACATCAAATCACAACAGGGTTTAATCACCTCATCATGTTGTCGTCACCATGTGGGCACCATCTGGCCACTACACCAGTAGCCCGCAATCCCTCTCTAGCCTCCGTCATCACCACCTAACCGTACCTCTAACCAATCAAGGGTCACACAATATGATCTCGTGGACCCACCCCCCAACTCAATCTACCCACCGTTCCATCTGGGACTCACTCTCTGTTCTCCCCTGGACACGATTCCCCTCTCTCTCTCTCTTGTATCTGTTTTCCCAACTCATCATGCAAGAAGACAAATGATTTGTAAAAAAAACATAGATTTTTCATTTTTATAACATCCCGACCTAACCGATAACCAGTTTTACCTTCACTGACATCAGTCTTATGCCCTACTTTACTGTGGTCAGTTTCCCTATATCGGCATCAGTTACCCTTGACTGGCATTGGTCACCCTCTCTTCCACATTGCCCCATATTTCACCCTATTACCCTGCCTGTCACTCTTTTTTCCCCCACCCAATGTTCACCTTGACCATTCACCTCACCCTCTTGACCTCACAATTTACTACCTACCCTCGTCCTCATTCAGGGACTCATTATTTTACCTATACCTCAGCCTTACCCATGTCATGACCTAGATTCTTAGACTTGGAACATTGTTAGTGACCTTTGACCTCGTGTGTTCGCTATACCTTGTGACACGGTTACCTGTGTTGATTGACATAATGACCTTACCTTGCCTCTTTTCGTGACCGTTTATCTTGACCCTACCTTTGGTGTGACTGGAACATACCTGAATAATGTTCCTACACCTACTTGTGTCATGTTTCCTGACCATATTATACCTTGGATACCATTGCACATCACACTCATACAAACTTGTTTCAGATAAACATTATGACCTTACATAATGTAGAGTGTTCCTGCTCTTCAACCTGGTATACTATTGCAAACCTCTTATACAGTGTGCGTGCATTTGACTTCATCTACCTTTATCCAAACAAACTTATCTACCCATTACCCAGTCAGACACTTTAATCTCTGAAAAGAAAATGGTGAGGAGGAAATTACCTCTTCATCACATTCACCTTTTATCAAACCACTCACCGGTGCTTTATAATCTCCTATGTAGTTCCTGGTTTGAGGGGGATCAACTTCACCCACAGATGGGGCAACCACCCCTTATTTTTTTCAGCGTGGCTTACCAATACAACCAGGCCTTGTTGATCTAAATGTAGACACTAAAATTAGGTCACACTCCCCTTGGTCCCTCGTTAAATAAATACCTTGAACACATCCACCTAGCCATGGCCCCCTTCACCCCACTATAATATTAATTTAATTAATTTAATTAAATTAATTCATTATCCTCACCTTATTTATTATTTAAATATCCTAATTCAAATAATGCCCACATATCCACCTCACCCTAAGACCTATTCTCAGTAATTTTCCATAACTAACTAAAACCTACCCAAACCCTAAAAATCAATGCCTACTTTCCCTCTAACCACATTCCCGCATGTTAGAAGGAATCTTCCAGTCTTATCTGTGGAGTAAAAAAAATGAGATCCCAAAAAATCAAGGGGATTTGCCCAGTTTAGTAAACCTAGGAAATCCCACCCTAACCGATGCCAGTTCCCCTTAACTGCCAATGGTTAAGCCGAACCCACCGTCAGTTACCATTTAACTCCAAAAATAACCTTATTTTGAGGTTGGCACATTTATGAGAGATAGAGACATCTTTTGAGAACAAGTGACGAAACCAGAGCTGCATGCAAGTAGAACCAACATCCGTACCAGCATCAAAACACCCATAGCCAGTACCTGAAGCAATCACATAGCCACCTGCCTTCATGGGAGCATCCGGGGAAGTTCCAAAAAATACACCAAGTTCATTTGATCACCCACCATTACCAACCAGGCATCAATCTCGTACAAATAGTAAGTTTGTTAACTTGCATTGGTTCCTTGTCATTTGAGCAGATCCTTTTACACTTGTTATTAGTTTCTATTTTCATTTCCATTCCCAACCACTTTACCTCCATGTAAAATTGACAATCCTTTTGTCCACACCCTTACACTTCCCATACCTAGACCTCTATCTTTCTTGTGCATATTCAGGATCCATACGAATCTCGTCATTTCCCTTCCACCTTCATCTAATCCCGGATCTATCACCCAACCAAGTTTTATTGAGTTTTCTGTACCCTAACCATACTGACGCCAGTCACCCATAACCATTGCTGGTTAACCTAAACTGATGTCAGTCTCTGTGTCTTTTACAAAAAACTCAGACTAGAGCCTAAAACCACCACCAAATACCCTAAACTGACCAAAATCTGACCCTGACTAATAGCAATATCTTGACAGTTACTTTGAACTTTATATTCAATCATAGGTTAGCCTAATGTGAACGAATTTTTGTATTGTAGATGAATGAGATACCTAAATCATTTTTACTACAGTAGGATTTACTTTATTACCAGCATTAAGTTGTTTTAGACAGTGCGTTGACAGCTGTCTAGGAAGTATCACACTTCCTAGATCTAGCACACACTTGGAAGTCCACTACATATATTTCCATTTCAGGTAGTTCCTCCAAGAAAAAAGGAAGCTCTCACGATCAACTGTGGATTTAGAAGTCATACACATGTAATAACCTATCAACCAGTATCTCAATAGGTATTCCTCCTACACCCGTTACCCTATCTGTTTCATCATTTTTGAAGAAATGATCTAAGAATTTAGGTGAAACACTGTGTCCATCTCTCTTTCCTATTCAGTTTTGTGACCAAGCACGTGGTCATCCTCATCACATGGTTGGTGATTGCAGAAATGTCAAACTATCATGAAACCTTCTTGTAGTCATAAGATTCAATGATATTCTTAATTGATTCTTTGTCTCCCAAATCATTGTCTAATGATTCTCCTTCACAGATAAGGCTGGTGAAGTTAAAAATTAGTTGGGGGGTTATGTGCATCCTCTGAACTACAAAATAGAAGTGGTCTTCATGTATACATGATATCAAACATTGGTATAGTCACTCAGGTTTGCTGAATTAGGGAAGCTAGTAGAGTTACAACAACCAAGCCTTCTCCATTTTCACCTTCATTTCATCATCATATATAGGCATTCCATTTGATGTCCTCTTCTCTGTAGGGAGAACCCATTCTAGTGTCATCTAATTTTTTGTGGTTCTCATTCGATGGTTGTAATCACTTATAGCCATATTTATTACATGAGACACCCATTCCTCACCAAGTAATATTCCATCCGGGTACTTCATTTTTGTGTACCATTCTTCATTGAAACTGGTAGAAATGACTTGTTTTCCCTTTCCCTTTCCCTTCTTCGGTGAAACATTTTCTAATTTCCCTGGTGCCATTCCTTCATCGAGTCCTTAAAAATTATTCCTCTCTCTTATTCCTAGCTCTTCTCAACTTCGCAGCTCCACTCCTTTGTGAAAATTCTTCTAAATCCTATGCCCTAGTTATGAAACTCTAACCTGGAAAACAATTTTTCCACAAGATGGTGTAACACCCGTGGTATCCTTCCACACAACCTTCTCTGCTTATTCCCATGTACTCCCACTCTAGTTCACTGATCAAACTAGCTATGCATGCAAATCTTCACAATTTTTCTTAGACCTTCTTCAAAAGGATGCCATAGATCGTGAGAGCTATTTGATAGCTTAAAACAAAAGGTAAAGAATAATGTACCCCCGATCTTCTATTTATAACTTTTTCTTTTCTCCACAATAAATGCCATGCCACCTACCAATGTAATTTCATGATAAAGGTAAAATTTTCCAATGCCAACCTTCACACTTTTCCTTCATGCTCAATCCTACATGGAAAAAATTTGGCAACCTTCAGGTGCACAAAAACCCCTTACTGACCATAGATCCTTATGCGTGCACTTACAGCACCAAAGGAATTATTCCTCTATGTCTTAATCCTGGTTCTTGACATCGTCTGCCTCATGTTGTTCCCATGATTTTCATTCTTGTACATGGTTTCTATAAATCCTTTTGACACCATCCTTCCCTCATATTCACCTCTTCTACGTGTGATCTTCCAATCCATGTGGTTTTGATTTTTCAACTCGGGCTAACAACAACCATAACTTGCAGAACTTGTCACATCACTCTACCCCACACAAAAATTGATGCGCGGTTATCTACACATATATTTTTTAAAATAATAAGTATCTACTAGGGCACAAACATGCAAAAAACAAAGAAACAAGAAAGGGAAATACAAAGAAAGGAAACTACATCAATGAAAATCCTAAGCTAACTGGCAATATGGCCTTATTTACAAACACAAAGAAGACTTATTTATATTAGGGATTTAGCCTAATCCCATTGAAATGGCTTGGAAACTGTGTTCCATCTAGCACTTGTAACTGTAAAGCACCTAAATCAAGTATATAGGATATAATGTATGGGCCCAACAAATAGAATTTGAATTTCCCAGGATGGTGCAAAAACTTGGAATCATACAAGATAACCATCTACCCAACCTCAAAATACTTTTTCTTGATGTGTCTACTCAGGTGGGGCTAGGTATGGGTGTTTCAAGATAATGGCATTTGAAATGGCCTCTATATTCTTGTGGACTTCATGCACCTTTACCTTTTCATCCCTTAGTTCACACCTTAACTACACACTGATCAATTCCTTATTTTTTATCTCCTTATCCCCTCAATGATCTCCTCATTATTTTTCTCAATATCTTCCTCCAATACCCTTATTCTATCATTTATGCCAAAGATTATTTCTTCCACCTCCACCGATACTTTTTTGAGCGCGCTTAAAACTTTCTCATCTCATAGTTGATAGGAATTTATAAGAGGGTTTACTCCCTTGGCATCTGACATCTTCATCAATGCATCATGATTTACCTCAAACTTGGTTTCATCAATGTGGGACTCAAAATCCCAAGATAACAATTTACTCATGTGTGGGTATGCACCCTCTTCATCAAAATAAGACCAAATGGGGAGTTGGTTTGTGGGAACTATACTTTGGAAGCACACTTATAGTACCTTTCTTAGATCATTAATATAATTCATATCATGTTATTGCACCATTATTGTACCTTTCCCACCTGTGCGAGTTGTTGTTAGGAAGCTTACTACTAAGTTGGGGTCTAAACCCATGCTCCCACACTCCTTTCCTACACTATCACTCTCCTTAGTTTCCTTCAGCACTTCTTCAGTGATTCTCTCTACTTTTTGCTCCTATAACTATTGGATAATACATGCCACCTCCCTGTCTATAGTGTTATCCATTTGATCCTCTATTGGGTTTAGGGTCTTCTGATCTTTCATGTTTACTTCCTCACCCCCCCTTTGTCATGAGTTCCTTCCTTGTTCTCATCCCTATATTAATTTACTTCTTCATCTAACTCATATACATCATACACATGATGATTTTGAGCCTCACCATGATATTCATCATCTTCATCACCCTTGTTAACCTCCATGATTTCTGTTTCTCCTAAGTCTAACCCTTTTATCACCCTTTTCTTCTTTCTTACTGGTGACTCTAATTCAGAGGACTTATCATTTTCTTTTCTATCTCAGGTGACTCTTCCTTTACTAGCAACTCTTCCTTCTGCATCAACTCATTTTCTAATGGGAGACCTCTTTTGGTGGATGTAAGTACTTGTGCCCATTCCTGAATCCTATGCCACTACTATCTCTACTATTTACGTGTTCGATGCCTTTTTATCAAGAGCCTCCCCTATTTCTCATTTCCTTGGCACAACCTTTTTCCTTATGGTGGGGTCCTCAGGAGTGGAGACATCATCTTTAACATAAGTTCCCTTTTCATACTTAGGCCTTATGTGTAAATACACCCTCACCACTATTGTCCCTACAATAGGAAATGTTACTGGTTTCAACAAGTGCACGTCATAAGATACATACTTCTCCACATAGTGTGCTTATTGTGGTATACTAACTTCTTGTGTAGCTCGCGGTAAGCTTGATGTAGTACACTTAGATCAAACCTGAGTTCCTTCACCCCTTTGAATCAATTGACCCTAACCTAGAAGTAATATGCCATAAAGGAGAAAGGAAAATTACACCAAGGAATCTTGGTACCATCTATATAATTAAATCTACCGATACAAAAATGCTGATATATGGAAAAATCAACCTATCATTGTACTAATGAAGGTAACAACTTTGGTATTATCCATTCATCCCCGAATGCATCGTGCATCCACTTATACCACTTTTTTAGGAACACATTATGAGCAATCATCATGGTGTCACAAGTATACTATTCAAACCTCTTGGTAGGGGAGGGGTTCTCATCTGGGTATTCCCAAACAAAATTATCTAGCCCATTGGGCACTCCAATCTTTGAAAAGAAAAGGGTGAGAAGAATATTACCAAACATGATCTTCTCTTTGTCATGCATGGTGTTTATAATCTCCTCTGTAATGAAATGTGAGAGGTTATAGATGGTCCCCTCTTAGATATTTTGACATGCATTCAACTAGGCCTTGTTGATCTATGTCCATCTCTCTTTCCTATTCATCCTTGTGACCAAGCACGTGGTCATCCTCATCACAAGGTTGGTGATTGAATAAATGTCAAAGTAGCATGAACCCTTCTTATAGTCATAAGATTCAATTATATTCTTAATGGATTATTTGTCTCTCAAATCATCGTCTAATGATTATCCTTTGTAGATTAGGCTGGTGTACTTTGAAATCAGCTAGGGGGTTATGTGCATCCTCTGAACTACAAAATAGAAGTAGTCTTCATGCATGCACGACATCAACCATTGGTATAGTAACTTAGGTTTTCCAAAATAGGGCAACTCGTAGAGTTACAAAAACCCAACCTTCTCCATTTCCACCTTCATTTCATCATCATAGATAGGAATTCCATTTGATGTCCTCTTATCTATAGGGAGACCCTATTCTAGTGTCATATCATTTTCTGTGGTGCTCATTCAATGGTTGTAATCACTTATGGCCATATTTCTGACATGAGACACCCATTCCTTATCAATTAATACTCCATCCTGATACTGCATTTCTACATACCATTCTTCATTGAAACTAGTAGAAATGGATTGTTTTCCCTTTTCCTTTCCCTTCTTCAGTGAAACATTTTCTACTTTCCCTGGTGCCATTACTTCATCGAGCCCTTAAAATTTTTTCCTCTCTCTTGTTCCTTTCTCTTCTCAACTTTGTAGCTCCACTCCTTTTTGAAAATTCCTCTAAATCCCGTGCCCTAGTTATGGAACCCTAACTTGGAAAACCATTTTTCCACAAGATGGTGTAACACCTTCGGGATCCTTCCACACAACCTTCTCTGCTTATTCCCATGTACTCCTTTCCATTTTGGTTCACTAATCAAACTAGCTATGCATGCAAATCTTCAAAAAATTTCTTAGACCTTCTTCAAAATGATGCTCTATATCATGAGATCACTTTGATAGCTTAAAATACAAGGTAAAGAATAATGCACCCATGATATTCTATTTATAACTTTTTATTTTCTCCATAATAAATGCTATGCCAACTACAAACGTAATTTCATGATAAAGGTGAATTTTTCCAATGCCAACCTTCAACACTTTTCCTTCATGCTTAATCCTACGTGGAAATTTTTTGGAAACATTTAGGTGCACAAAAAGCCCTTACTGACCATAGATCCTTATGCGTGCACTTACAACACCAAAGTAATTTTCCCTCTATGTCCTAATCCTGATTCTTGACATTTTCTACCTCATGTTGTTCCCATGATTTTAATTCTTGTATGTGGTTTCTATGAATCCTTTTGACACCATCCTTCCCTCATATTCACCTCTTCTACATGTGATGTTTCAATCCACGTGGTTTTGATTTTTCAACTTAGGCCATCAACAACCATAACTTCCAGCACTTGTCACATCACTCTGCCCCACACAAAAACCGATGTGATGTCATCTACGCATAATTTTTTTTGAAATAATAGGTTTCTACTAGTGCAAAAACATGCACAAAATAAAGAAACAAGAAAGGGAAATACAAAGAAAGGAAACTGCATCAAAGAAAATCCTAAGCTAACTGACAATATGGCCTTCTTTACAAACACAAAGAAGACTTATTTATAGTAGGGATTCAGTCTAATCCCTTTGAGATGGCTTGGAAACCATGTTCCATCTAGCGCTTGTAACTAGAAAGCACCTAAATCAAGTATATAGGATATAATGTATGGGCCCAACAAATAGAATTTTAATTTCCCAGGACGGTGTAAAAAAATGGAATCATACAAGATAACCATCTGCCCAACCTCAAACTACTTTATCTTGATGTGTCTATCATGTCATGCCTTCTACCTAACTTTTTGTGTTTTCTAACTCGAGCGAGCAATATCTTGTCTCTCATCCAACTACATCAATTTGTTAGCCCTCTCCTCAAATGCTTGTTCATAATCTAATCTTCCTACACTGTTTAGAGGACAAGAGTATGATATAAAGGAGAGGGCACACAAAATATTCACGTGTAGAGTAAAGCACAGTCAAAGGTGTGGAAGGATAGGGAAGGAAATTCGTGCAAAAGACAAGGGCAGATTTGGGACTTATCTATTTTCCCATGAATGATCTATTTTTGGAGATAGCGTGTAGAGCACATAAAATGGATAAAGACTTACACGACATGCATGGGATATTATTGGAAGAGCATCTACTAAGCACTTTGCATGGGTTTGGGCTAAAATAGAATTACTACTACCAGTTAACTAGAAGAGATCTATTATTAGTGCACTTTCATGTTGGGATATTATTGTAAAGGCACATGACTATTTTTCAGCATACAACCTATTTAGGGAATTATGCAAGCAATGAAGGGAAAATCCCCACCCTTATAAATATGTAGTGATCTGCATAGTATAGGGGGACTATGTGAGAACTGAATTACTGTGAGGTTATGCTACTAGATCTGATTTGGGCATGAGATTGTGGTATTAATTATTGTAATAAGCTTCTGTATATTTATTATGTTTAATATAATGGACTGTATTGGATGAATCAAGTTATTAATCATGAGTTTAACTAGATCTTGCATGATTGAATTCATTATGGTTATTATTTAAATATATTATTCTTTAGATCTAGATCTAGACATGCTCTGTAGAATGTTATATTAATTATGGATCTGAATGCATTAATTTCTCATCATGCTAACATCTTGTAAGAAACCCTAAAGAGGGTCATGATACCTTTGTGCACTTTGGGTGAGCACTCAGTCTAGATTGAGTGATGTGCCAACACACCTGGGTTATTACTAATAAATTCTAGGCTACATCATTAGTTTTGTTACCGAGACCTCTTTTTCAGTTATTTTCAAGATGGTTTGCGATGAAGACATACCACTTGACTGGATAAAAAGTGTTAAGGAGTCGATAAATAATCTAGAAGAAGAATATGCACAGAGTTTCAACACATGATCTGAGTTTAACGCACGCGTATGGGTGGAAAATAATTTGTATGATAGGTTTTATGAGAGTTCTTCATTATTTTTCTAGTAGAACTATATGAGTGGCTGGTTACTTATGCATCTAAAAGGGATGGGAGGTATTGTGCACTTTTTCAGATGCATGAATAATTTTAGGCCATCTATGATGTTGATCTAATTTGGATAGACATTTTTGATACTTGGATTTATTGTGTTCTAAATAGTTATATTTTGGAGTACTTAATTTCCACTTATTATTTCCAAGAGGTAGTGGAATTCTATTTTGTTATGATATCCTAGGGGAACTTACTTGCAAGGCATTCCATATGAGATCAAAATATTGATGGTAACCCTAAACTTGGAAAGAAAATTGGTGGCCAACTAAACCCCACCACGCGTGGGGGAAAGAGAAGGTTTGGTGAAAGATGGCAGACCTAACATCAAAAAGGTAGCGAGAAGAAACATATTTTAAGTATAATGACACAAGTGAGAGGGAGATAAATAAGATGCAGTATGCTACAAAGTGAATGGAATTGAGGAGAGAGATGGATCATAAAGGATTTGGAACTCATGCATAAGGCATGGAGCTAGAGCATCAAGAACTCCACCATTTGGGAAATCATGATAGGGAACCCCCCTCAGCCTCATAGAGAATCATTCTAGTAGAGATAACCTGAGCCACTTGAGAACATATGAATCTACTTGAAAACCTTGCCCTTACACTTGGTTTTCCAGTATCTAGTATGAAAAATAGTCAGAAAACTAATTTATGCAGTGGGAGAGTAGGAGGAAGTCATATAGAAAATACATCGATGGCAGGGAAAACATCTTCATTGTTATTTGGAGGTAACTTTTCAAGTGAATCATCCACACAAAATTCAAGCACGTAGAATTTTGGACTCACTCATGGGAGTGGTAACACGTCACAAATTGTAGGGGTGCAATTCAGTACTACTATTGGGACACAAAGAAGTACATCTTCTGATCAGTCTCTAGCTACAGGTGGAGGATCAAGAGGTATAGGTTGTTCTAGTTCTGGTGGATCTGGTGGTTTTGGAGGTAGAGGAAACATAGGAGATTCTGAATAAGGTGGGAAAGTTATGCACCAACCCCAAAATATTTACATGGAGATGTCTCTTTTTCTTCCAAATTTTAATGGAATAGAAGGTGCTACTAAAAACGTGCACATGTGTGAAATCCTGTGTCACACAAAAGGAATAACGGATTCTTAGTGCAGGGAAAGTCAATTTTCCACTATGTTACAAGGATGCGCACATAGCTAGTACAAAAAGTTTGACCTTGATCAGACTTGCGTAGACTATATAGCTTTAAAAGATGCTTTCCTTAAAGATTTTCACATCCCTTATTTTGAGTAGAAGAGTATAAGAGCACTCAAGGATATTAAGTTAGGAACTACTGAGAGTGTTAGAGATTATGATGCCCATTTCAAAATGCTTTTATCTAAGATTTCTTATGATATTCACACAAGCCAGTATGCACAATGGTTCATTGGAGGTATGATTACACCTTTTAGAAGGGCACTATCACATAAGACATGCACTAATCCACGCAAATCACTTCAAGTAGATTTACACGTTAAGGCAGTTGGAAGTATAGACAATGGGGTGAGCCCATTTTTGGAAGAACAAATCATAGCTATGGTGAAGTAGTTAGAGAAGCTAATAGAAAATTAATCATATGATATACACACGGGGATTTGGTGCACATATTGTGAACTGGAAGGTCACACCAATGATAGTTTTCCCCGTAGATCAATACGCTCATTACTGCTAGACTATGAGATATGTCATTTGAACCATGATGCTAACCACTTCCCATTATTACAACACATAACAAGGAATAATTTCTCTTACTAATGTAAAATTTGTAGGTCCATGACTCATGATACAAAATATTTCCAGCTGATTGGTCAGATCCATGATGTTATAGATATTGGTGTACAAAAGACATGAGTATCAGATAACTCTAAAGGAAAGAAAGAGCATTAGGATTGGGATCAAAATCAAGCGCGCTATGATCTAAATGAAGGGATTTTTGAAGGAGGACATGGAAGAGGTCAAGGATATCATTATGGATTCATAGGATGAGGCCATGGTGGTGGACGAGGTGAGTTTCCTCATGGAACATGTTATACATGTGGATCTCCTGACCACTACAGGCATAAATGTCCTCAGAATATTACATGTTCCTTCTATGGAAAGAATCATAGTTATGAGGAATTCCCATACTTATATTAGCATCTTAGTAAGAAGCATAAAAAAGAAAACAAAGGAACATGGATGGTTAGGATACATTGCACTATGGAAAATAAGTGGATGACCAAGTTGGAACTAGAATCTGAGGTATTTTCTATAAATATCACTACCCACGCTGAAGTGGTGCGTGCCAAAAAATCATTGTAGAAGAAGCATACCATCAGTAAGGAGGAGGTTCTACATGCATGGTACCCATGTTCTATCCATTAGAAGGAGGTTTATCAAGAAACCATGGAGGTACTTATAAATCTTCAGGGTGAAATCTAGTGTTTAAAGGAGAAATCATGGAAGATTGAGTAATAAAAAGTAGTAGAGACGGTCCACTATGATATGGATGACTTGAAATAGATGTGCAAGATGTTGCATCAGGAGAATATCATTCCACTGTTAGGGAGTTGGCTAAAGGGAAACAATCTGCATGCATATATTGAGGCTGGGTAGAAAATCTTGTATGCAAATCTTCCTTCTCATAGCCTAGACTATGAAAAATAAATCACTCTGAATATTGTTGTGGATGGATATATTTTGAGTAATATATTGATTCATATAGGTGTTGAATTAAATTTTATTAATTTAGATGCATGGGTACAAATGGGGAGACATCCATTACAACCATATTTGAATGTACTATTTATGGCTAACTAGACTAAGGCCAATCCCATCAGAGTTTTGAAAGATGCATTCATTACCATACAGGGAGCCAAGTTCACTGGGGATTTTGATGTTTTAGCACTTACAGAGGAAGAAAGCTTCCCGTCTCTACTTGGGTGCCCTTGGTGCTATGCAAATAATGTTGATCTTCGATTCAACAAGGATTATATTAGTTTTGAAAACAAGGAGGAAAAATTTATTATCCCTTTAACAGATGGAAAATCTACACCCTATGTGAGCCTTTGAGTGAGGAAGATATAAATAGGATTTATGTATGCACCATCTGGGACCCATAGGTACTTGATCCATGAGGCATCTAAAGAAGGAATCCTTTAGTTGGAAGAGTGTAAAGTAAAGAGAACATTTGCATGGGACAACATAGCTTGTTGTATTAGGATAATAATTAACAAATCGATACCTCGTTACACTAGAAAAGGATATTCTATGTTATTTCTACACGCCATGGAGGAAAAGTGGATAGACCATTTAGAGAGACAGAGTATGCTAGCATATACCCTGTGCAGGACAACAACATGCTGATGGGTGGCTCATAAGTATAATATTGTAGAATGGATTGAAATTATGATTAATTTTTCTAATAGGTTTTTTAGGAGCAATGCACCTGCTCAAATATGCATTTATCATGGTAACCAACCTGTTCAACACCACGTTGAGCAATGTGAGAGACTCTAGATAGAGGGGTAGGAAGCTTTACCAACTTTACTCTATGTACACAAATTTTATTAAACTTTACAAGGTTGCGCACGTGCATGGTATGTATATGCAGAACTCCATAGGGAGACTGGAAATTGGCAGGATTTGATTGCAAGAATGATCTAGACATTTGACTATTTCTCTACTAAACCTCTGGTAGAAGAGGCATTAAAGGTTATAAAGATCTTAACTATGGGAGATAGTAAAAAGGTGGAAGAAATCATTCAGGATTTATTTGATGATGAAGACTCAGGAGTGCGTTTTTATGAATAAAAAGATACAAATTACACACTACTTAAGTGTTCTTACATTGAGAAGGAAAAAGGACAGATGACCTACTTAGTGGATGATGAAGAAATAGAAACTCCAGATGTAGGCCATTCAATAAGTAGGTGTGATGTTTTGGAAAGGGAAGATAATACCACACATGTGCCTATCATGAACCTATTAAAACAAAGAAAGTGAATATTGGATCAAATGCTGATCTTAAGGAGGCCATAATTGGGGACTATTGGTCTAAGTCTGAAGTGGAAAAATCCATTGAGTTACTATGATATTATCAAGACTTATTTCCTAGGGGATACCATGAACTCAAATTCATACATGAATCATTAGGATAAATGAAGATAAAGCTCAAGTAAGGTGCGTGCCTGGTCAGGAAGAGACCCTACATGATGAACCCTAACTTGCATGAAAAGGTCAAAGAAGAAATTGACAAAATGTTGAAGTCTTGAATCATCAAGCCCTTGGACGAGTAAGAATGGGTTAGCCCAATAGTGATCAGGATCAAGAAGGATGGTTGGATTAGTATCTATGTGAACTACATGGAGATGAATGGTGCATGTGTGAATGATCCCTTTCCTATGCCATTCACTAAGGAAATACTAGAAGGTGTTGCGGGGTGGGAAATCTATTTGTTTACAAATGGGTTCTCTGGGTATCATCATGTTAGGATTACACAGGAGGATTAAGAAAAGACTAATTTTAATTACTGGATGGGGAATTTTTTCCTATACTGTGATGCCTTTTCGTCTGAAAAATGCACCTACTGTATTTTCACACATAGTTGTTTAAGCATTCAAATATTTTAGTCACAAATTCTTGCAAGTTTATTTAGATGACTGGATGGTGTATGGAATTGTTAAGGATCATTGTGATAATTTATGCTTAGTGTTTGAAAGATTTCGTCAATTAAGAATATCTTTGAACATCAAGAAATACGTCTTTGCTACACCATTTGGCACATCATTAGGGCACATCATCTATAAGGAATGTTTGTTGGTTGATCCTGCTAAGGTTGTAGTCATTATCGGCCTAGAAGATCCTACCAGTCAAAGTGAGGTGTGCAGATTCTTGGGTCACACGGGGTATTATAGAAAATTTATAAAGGGGTATGCTAAGGTTGCCTCACCCTTAGAGGAGTTACTAAAAGGAAAAGGGACGTTCTACTAGGGAGAACTGCAGTAGCGTGTATTCGAGACATTGAAGGAGAAATTGACTACAACGCCTATTTCTGTGCTTTCCTTTATGGGCCAACCATTTCATTTACATGTGGACACCTCTAGTACGACCATTGGTGCGGTGTTAGCTCATCCTGGAGAAGGTATTATAGATCATCATATCTATTTTTCTAGTAGAAATTTAACTCTTACAAAGTAGAATTATATAACTACAAAGCACGAAGCTTTGTCAATGATCTATGTCCTACATAAATTTAGATGCTTCCTTCTAACAACACCATTTGTATTCTATACCGATCACATGGCATTGAAGTATTTAGTAAACACGCCTATTTTACAGGGGCACATATGTAGATGGGTACTCTTATTCCTAGAATTTCATTTTACAGTTGTGGTCAAACCAGGGAAGAGTAATTCTAGACCAAACTATCTATCTAGAATACAGTTGGGAGAAGAAGCATGGGAAATTGAAGATACCATGCTCGATGCATAGTTTTATAGGTTACAATGTGCTCGATCAGAATTAGAGGACATTACTTTATTTCTATGTACAAGTATGACACCAGAAGGAATGAAGTCCTTAGAGAAGAAACAACTTTTCATTCATGTGGAACCATTTATGTTGATTAGCAGTGACCTATACAAGTTAGGTCAGGATGAAGTATTGCATCGATATGTATTGGAACATGAGTGCATAGATATCATGGAGGAGGCTCATGGTGGTATTGTAGGTGAGAAATATGCAGGTGACACCACTGTGCGCAAGATTATACTTGATGGATTATGGTGGGAGACCCTGTATAAATATTGTAAAGCATATTGCAAGGTTTGTGATCACTGTTAGTGCATTGGAAAACCAGGTCAAAGAGATGAAATGCCATTAAGACCTATCACTAGTGCAGAACCATTTGAGAAATGGGCTATAGATTTTGTGGGTCCTATTTCACCATCCACGAGTAGGACTGGATCACGCTACATCATCACTTGCACACATTATCTAACAAGGTGGGATGAGGACACACCTATAAAGGATTGTACAGTAGCTATAATAGCCAAGTTTATATGGAAAAATATCATTACAAGGTATGGATACCCATTGAGTTTAACCAGTGATAGGGGCACACATTTCTTGAATGAGACAATCAAAATTATATTAGACGAATTCATGATTGTACACCATAAGATTACACTATATCATCCTTAAGAAAATGGGACTTCTGAGGCTTTCAACAAAATTTTGAGCTAGATATTGACAAAAATTTGTGATGTTAGAAGAAAGGATTGGGATGATAAAGTTTAACACCTATATGGGAAAATATTATTACAAGGTAAGGATACCCATTGAGTTTAACCAGTGACAGGGGCACACATTTCCTAAAAGAGAATAAAAATTCTATTAAACAACTTCATGATTTCACACCATAAGATTACACTATATCATCCTCAAGAAAATGGGATTGCTGAGGCTTTCAACAAAATTTTGAGCCAGACATTGACAAAAAATTGTGATGTTGGAAGAAAGTATTGGGATGACAAAGTTTTTGCAGTAATTTGGGCGTATAGAATAACATACAAGTGGTTAAACAAGGCCTCACCATTTCAATTGGTGTTTGGCGCAGAAGTAGTTCTACCTATGGAATTCATGTTACCTTATTTTCGTATTACACACACTGGAGGTCTAGCTAATGAGAAAGCATTAGAAGAACCTATTGACAAGTTGATTAAGTTGAATGAGTGATGAGCAATAGCATGCTAGAGTCAAAATCAATAAAAATCTAGGCAAAAATCATGCCATGATTTGAACATCAGGAAAAAAAAGCTTGAGATAGGCCAAATGGTGCTTCTTTATGATTCTAAGTTTTTTTGCTATCGAGGAAAAATCAAAGTACATTGGTTAGGACTATATGTTATTAATCACATACTTGAAACAAACACTTTCCAGTTAGAGGCACTTGATGGAATATGCTTACCAGGTTACTTTAATGGGAGTAGGCTGAAGCCCTACTATAAATAAGTCTTGTTGTTGTTTATAATAAGGCAATGTTTCCATTTAGATTAGGTTTTCAATTATGTATTCCCTTAATGTATTTCCTTCTTTGTCTCTATGCTTTGTCAATTTACTTGGTGTTTTGTGAAATAAGTGCATTTGTGCACCGGAAGCTAATTACCATTTACAGTATTTTTATGTGTAGAGGACTACACATACCATTTATGTGGGGTGGTTATTGAAAAATGGGTACACATAAAGGAACAAACTACTACAGGTGTTATTCAAGTTTGAAGAGTTGGTGGATAGAAGATTGCTTCTAAATAAGGACCATAGATGGAGATAAATGAAGGAACAATATAACACGAGGTAAGCAATGACCGTGGAGACTACCAGGAGAAGGCACAATGATGAGGTACTCAGGCACATGGAAGCGCGCTGAAGAGAAGTTTGTAGCTAGAAGGTAGGAAGGCATGCTAAAAGGTTATAGCTAAGGCGAAGATGTACCGCATGGAAAAATGTGAAAAAGGGTCAATTAATGAGGATTGTTGGTAGGTGAAGGAGTAATAAATGTAACTAAATTTTTCAAAATCTATAAAAGGAAGGGATGCGAGTTCATTTTTACCATTATAAATTTTAAAAAATTTGAAACATCTAAGTGTAAAATGAGTTGAAGAGAATTGTGTTGAGGTGTAGAGTGTGAAACCAGACATGAAGAGTAAGATTTGTCCATAGGAGAAGCTTACGTCCCCATTGGTGAAGGGTTTGAGCAAAGCAGAGCATGTTACAAAAGAGCTAGGGAATGTGATTTCAACTAGGGAATGTAGATTTGAGATAGGGTTTTGGAATTTCTCGTTACAGAAGGTAGAAGGAAAGAATTTTCACACTACAGAGGATAGAAAGTTGTGATTTACAGATGGAACCAAAGAAAGCACCTTCCGTAGGAGCCAAAGGAAAGAAGAAAGTGGAAGCAGAGGTTGAAATTTCTCCTTAGAGTAATTTCTCAGAGATGCAATACCTAGAAGGCATGTGATAATGGGACAAGAATGGGATTCTCACATCTGGAAGTGTAAGATAAGTGATTATAACCACATAAGACTCATCAGATAATAAAAAGGAATTGGATGTGTTGTTGAGTACGAAGACAAACAAGCGCACAATAGAGGACATGTCATTGTATGATGACGCTAGAGAGAAGTTGCTAAAGTAGATTGGAGTCTACCAGTTGTATGAGCTCCCATATTTTGGCAAATATGAACCTTTGTACCAGTGGTTGATGAGAAGGGTACATGAAGAATTTTTCTATTTCATGAAACGCAAGGGTAAGGATTACAACCTCACTTTGATTTCAACTATAATATGATTAAAGGGCGCATGAGTGGATCTAAATAGTGACTTGATAGATAAAGCAAGAAATCGTAGAGACACATGAAGGATTTAGGGTATACCAAGGGTCCATGTGAAATGGATATAGACAAATTAAAGAAGTACCCATTGGTATAGGTAGCTACACATTTAGTGACCAAATTGAATGATCAAGAGAGATGGTCACAGGTGAATACAATGTGGCTACACATTGCAAGGAGAATGTCACAGGGAATAATTTACAACATATCAGGCTACATTGTGGAAAATATCATCAAGGAAGCACACACAGGTGAGAAAATAATTTTTGGCACTATCCTATTATCCCTTGTGTTTATGGATATCAGAGTTCCTAATGGGCCAAAGAACAAGATCTGGGAGTACCCCATAAAACACAAGTCCCTTGTAGAAAGATTTGACAAGTACTTTTGTGAAGGGTCAATGAGTGGGCCATTCAAGCAAAGGAAGGAGATGTGGTATGACAGGATCTGCGCAACATTTGAAGAGGAGTGGTTCATCCCCAAGGAGTTACCTTTGGTGGTGGGAAAGGCATTACAGTTCATGGTGTATTAACACTTCTGCATCATGTGATTTTCAATGAAGTATGGGACTTGGAGCCTCTAGTGTAAGCTATCATATGCCTTCACAATGTACTACTTCCAGGCATCGGTCCATTATTTTACTAATGTGTGACACCTGAATTTTGTTGTAGATAAGGTAGACTATGACTACCACATGTTGTGAAAGACATATGTATATCCAGGTCTGACTATCTACATTGAGAGGCTAATTTCCAGACATTATAAGACATGAAGGCCTGTGAGTTTGGAAATTGGAGACAGTGGATCTGTGCTTATATACCTTCAAGCTTAAGCCTAAGTTGGAGGGTTAAAAATATGTGTAGAATGGGTTCATGATCCAACAGGTTGCCAAAGGGTAATCATACAGTGGAGAACGTACCAACTTTGAATCCCATTGAACCTATCAGAGGTAGGTGATGAGGAGGAAGAGCATGAAGACAGTGGTTAGATTAATACATGGTGGATGGAGGAAAACCTCGGACAAGGTATAATTTGAGCACATGCAAGTACTCCACCCTATGTACAAGAAGAAGGATAAAAAGAATTGGGATTAAGATGCAAAACCTTAAATAACGTCGCTTTAATAGGGTGTTCAAATGGAAAATAAATCAAGGCACTACTCCACAATTAGTACGGAGATCACCACGACTATCTCAACATAAGGAGACATTTGAGAAGAGAAGGATAAAATTGAAGTGGGATAAGGAGGAGGAAGATTATGAAGATAGATAGTGCCTATATCGCCTATACAACCAGAAGATGTGGAACAGACCAAGGACAAATAAATTAAGGCTAAGGGAGAAGGGTTATAGAAGCTAGGAGAGAAATAGAGCAAGAAACTTCTCACAACATAGAGGATCCAACTCCAAACCTTAGTGCTCAAGTTCCCAAGGGGAAAACATCAAGGAGGGAAATTAGAGAGTACGTTTTTCCAGTCATGGGTTATGAAAAGGACAAAAGTAAAATTATATGTCCCGCATGTAATTTAAAAATATAGTGGGCCTTTATAACTTAAATAGATGGGAGTTTATGGAACCTCACATGAAACCCACACGCATGAAGAAATAGTTGTCATGGTCCATGCAAACTCACATGGAACAATCTTGATTTTGATGTGTGTGAATATTCTTATGTATCAAGTATAGAATGAGAAAGGCACCACAAAACAGACATATAACCATCAAACCCATGGTTATATCTTATGAATATGTTAATAATTCACTAGTGAAGGTATCTACAGAGGTAGCACGCAAGAATGTGGAAAAATCTGTCACCATTAAAGTGCTGAGAGAAGATATTAAAGCGCTACAGGGAAGACAAACAAAGCCAAAGATGTAGAGATCACGCGTATGGAAAGGAGAGAAGGACCTAGAGAAAAATAATAATGGGGTTCTAATCAGTATGGCTGAAGAGGTTGGCAATCATGTCCTGAAAGCAAATACTACACTTGGAGTCCAAGGTACTTGAAAATTTCCCATCAACTATCCTCTAAGTGTGTACATTAGTTGATCTGGTGCTTTAGGATGGACTAGTTCCGATTCCAACACTCAAAGGACCTTGATTAGGAAGCAGAGAAAGTGAAAAGGATTCAATAGTGTGATAATATTTCATCATATGAGGAATTGCTACAAACCTTACAGGAGAAGCTGAAGATAATTGGACCAAGCCCTGGACATATATGCAACTCAAGAGACAGTAATAATGATCAGGACAATAATATAAGACAATGAATTTCTGAAGGTAATGAAGGATGAGACCTTGGGATGTGCATAGAAATATTGGTGCTACTTAATCAAAAGCACGAGGCCCTTAAAGTAGTACAAGACCCCCATAAGTAAAAGTTAGAAGAGATTGGAAAACATTTATAGTGCAGAAGATGGCTTTATTACAAGGAATAATGTCTAATATGTCCAACATTGTTCTGGTATTACAAAACGAGAATGGAGAAATTGCCCAAGATGAGTTAGATTCTATTGAAGTGAGACATTATAGTGGATACATAGAAGTTTGTGATATTTGAATGGATAGACCTTAGAAGCAGATAAAAAATAAAAATAACTATGAATTAATTCTTCTGGTTGAAGACAGAAGATTGTTGCATAGTGAGATTTCACTCTTTGTGTCATAAATTATTTTGTTTCTTTCCATTCTTAATTCTTCATTATTGGAAGAGTAGTCCGTTATCGAAGTGGTAATGTAGTTTACTATGGGGTAATGTTTAGCAGACAAAATTATTATGCGAAGGAGAGGGTGCACATAGAATATTCACGTGCAGGATTAAAGCATAGTCAAAAAACGTAGAAGGATAGGGAAGGACACATGTACGCAAAAGACGAGGTAAAATTTGGGACTTAGCCATTTTCACATGTACGATCTATGTTTGGAGATAACATGTGCAGAGCACACAAAACAGGTAAAGACTTACACGAAATGCATGGCCTATTATTGGAAGAGTGGAGTACTAAGTGCTTTACATGGGTTCAGGCTAATAATCGAATTGCTACTAACCAATTAACTAAAATAGATCTATTGTTAGCGCACTGGCATGAGTGGCTATTATTGTAAAGGTGCATGGTTATTTTTAGCATGTGACCTATTTTGGGAACTTATGCAAGTGGTGAAGGGAAATTCCCCACCCTTAGAAATATGTAGTAGATCTGCATAGAATAAGAGGATTATGTAATAATTGAATTATTGTGAGATTATGATGTCCAGATCTGTTGCACACATGAGATTATGGTAATACTTATTTTAATAATATTTTGTGTATTTTTTTTATTAAATATAATGGAGTTTCTTAGTTGAATCCAGGTGTTAATCATGGGTATAATTGGTTCTTACATGATTGACTTCATTATGGTTAATATTTAAATATATTACTCTTTACATCTAGATCTGGACATTCTCTATAGAATGTTATATTAATTATGGATCTTAATGCATTAAGTCCTCATCATTCTAACATCCTGTAAGCAACCCTAAAGAGGGGCCTGGTACCTTTGCATGCTTCGGGTGAGCGCTTGGTCTAGGCTGAGTGATATGCCAGCATGCTTGAGTTATTACTAGTAAATTCTAGGTTGTATCATGTGCACACTATAAACAACAATGGTAACATGAATTCAAAAGGTAACATAGCTTCTATGTCAAACACCAATAAAAAATGTATGGCCTTGTTCAGTCCCTTATAAGTAGTCTGCTATGACCATAACACATCAAAAAAATTGTCATCCCAATCCTTTCTTGCCACATCAAAAATGATCAACATGTGATTCAAAATTTTGTTAAATGCCTCAGTAGTCCCATTAGCTTATGGGTCATAAGTGGTAGTCTTGTGATGGGCCACCATGAATTCTTCCAATAAGATTCTAACTGTCTCATTTAAGAAATGAGTATGCCTATCACTTGTTAAGATCAATGGGCATCTATACCTAGTTGTTGTTGCCATTGTACAATATCTTATAGGTGCCACTTCTACCCACCTTGTAAGGTAATTTTTGCATGTAATGATATATCAAGAACTCATACTTCGTGAAACTAGAGAAATAGGGCCTACGAATTCAATTTCCCATTTCTCGAATGACTCTACACTGGAAATTGGTATTAATGGCATTTCATCTCTTTTCCCTAGTTTACCAAGGCACTAGTAGTGGTCAGAGTACTTGCAATACTTAAAGCAATATTTTTAAAATATTTCCCACCAAAAACCTACTAGAAGGATCTTGGGTGTAGCTACATTTCCTGCATAGTGTCCCCTTGTGATTCCACCATAAGCCTCTTCCATGAATGCAGTGCACTCATGCTCAAGCACGCACCGATGTAAAACCTTGTCATGACCCAAATTTTATAAGTATCCACTAGTTAACATATAGGGCATGAAACATATGGCTAATTTCTTCCTTTCCAAAATCTTCATTCCCTCTAGCGCCACACCCATTTTGAGAAGCATACCAATATCTTACAAGTCATTGGGTGTGCACTACAATCTGAATAGTTTTGCATCTAGAATTACATCTTCAATGCTCTACACATCCTCTCTTGAATCAATCCTTGATAAATGGTTAGGCCCCATATTACTCTTACATGGTTTTACAACAACTATAAACTCAAAATATTAGAACAATAGGACCCACTTGAATATGCGCCCTTGTAAGATGAGCTTGTTCACCAAGTAATTTAATGTCATGTGGTCTATGTAAAAGATAAAAGGTGTGGCTAGTAAATACTTCTTGAATTTGTGTAACGCGTAGATCATCGATAATGCCTAGAGCTATATGGTAGTATAATTATGTTATGATGGGATTAGCTTCCTACTAGAAAATCACAATGGATGGTCAACAACTCCCTCTCTAGGTTGTGCTAATATTTCTCCAATCGCCATCCCTGAAGCATCAACATGTACATGGAATGGATTATCTCAAGAGGGAAAACATAATATGGGCATGATGATAGGTCTATTCTACATTGTTTTTAATGCCATCTATTGTGCCTCTCCCCAATGAAATTTACTTTTGTGATTCAACAATTAATCCAAAGGCACAGCGATCTTGGCATACCCCTTAATAAATTTCTGGTAATACCCTATATTCCCAAGGAATCTATGCATCGCACTCTAGCTGGTAGGCTTCCCCAATCCTACAATAATGAAAAATTTAACAAGATCCACCAGCAAGACTTATTTACATATGATATATCCCAATAGGGTGCCAAATGGAGTAGTGAAAAAACATTTATTAATGTTTAGATATATACTCAACCACCGACATATCTCAAACATCAGCCTCATATTGTCATAATGGTCTCTCACTAATCCATATACTTTCCATTCATTTAGGTAGATTTATAGAAATTTATGGATGAAGTCTTGAAACACCTGAACCAAAATGCGTGAAAGTACAATAGGCATGTTCTTTAGTTAAAAAGGATTGACCATATAGGAAAAAATTTCCCACTCAGTGGCGAAGGTTGTCTTTTCTTAGTCCTTATTTACAATTACAACCTGATGATATCCTAAGAATCCATTTGTGAAAGAATAGATCTTGCACCCAGCTACTCCTTCCAGGATCTCTTCAGTGAAGGGAGTTGGAAAAGGATCAATGAAACACACCACATTAAAATCCCCATAACCATCACAAATCCTTATCCTTCCATCCTTCTTAATGTCAATGAACATCAAACTTATCCACCCTGATTTCTCAACAACCTCAATGATGCCTAATATGATCATCTCATTGATCTTCTCCTTGAATTTGATGCGTAGATTAAAATTAATTTGATGAGGTCTCTTCTGTATTGGGTGCACACCTTCCTTTAAATTGATCTTTATTTTTCCCAAGGAGTGGTGAACTCCTTTAAGCTCATGGTACCCGCACGGAATTAAATCCTAAAATTTATGCAATAGATCAATAATATTTGAAACCTCCCTTTTTGTCTAGTAATATCTAATAGTAGCTTCCTTAGGTTTCACCTCCAAACCAATGTTATCTTTCTTGTTTTTCAGGGGTTCATGGTAGGTACGTGCTTTCTCATCAACACTATCCATAACCTCACATGTATTGATAGTATGGTTAACATATAAGTTATCAACCTCTTCACCCTATATCATGTAAACCAAATTTCCTTTCTCTTTTTCCATGCATACACACTCAAGATGTTCCTCCTCTAATTATTCCTCACAAAAAAGCACACTTCCAAGCCAGGTTCACCAAATAAATCCTGTACCCTATCCTCTTTAATGACACTATCTCCCATATTTAGGCACTTAAAAAAATGTAGCACCTCATTCACAAATGGTTTAGTACTCTGATACTCAAAATCTTGAAGGAGATCATCCTTAAACTCCTGCCAGTTTCTTGTGTCTGATGATGCAGCTCTGAGTGAATTTACCATGCACATGTGTATCCTTGTAAGGTGGAGTAAAGATTATGTATCCATAAAGATGAAGGAAATGCTTCTGGAACTTCCATCCATGCATTCTCACATTCCTACACATGAAATGAGGCAGGTTCCTTCCCATAATAGTTTTTTTATAGTAGTATGTGCATTGCTTCGGAGAAACCTAACAGAGAATGTGATTCTTACCTTGCACCACTCTAGAAGGTTATCATGATGGGCTTCCCACCAATATGTTTCAGTCTCTAGAAAATGTTAGCTAAGAATACTTCTCCTTTTAACCTCACATCTCCACTAGGTATCTATTTCTTGTAGGAAAACATCAAGGTTGGCTCCCCTAGTGTAACTTGGCAACTGTTTTCCTCCTAGGCACTTGAATGAGCTCATCTTTTTTACTCTCGTCATAGATCCTCTTAAATTTCTTCTGACTAACTCATACATCCCGTGAACCCAATTATCACATGCCACACTAGTTTTATCACTTTTATATTGAGTGTCTTCCCACTGAATAACATCTTCATTTGTTGGTTACACAACCTTAGGGTACCTAATAGTGTACACATAAATTTTGTTTGGGTCTTATTCTCCCAAGGAATCAGTATAAGGAGCTAAATTTCTATTTGTCAAAGGAATGATAACATGTTCCTCCTTGTTCTCAAAATTTATATAACCCTTATTGAAACATAATTCAACAATGTTCTTAGAGCACCATGGGCACCCAAGTAACAATAAAAAGTTATATTCCTTAGAAAGCACCAAGGCTTTGAAGTCTCCAGTGAATTTTTCTCCTTGGATAGTGATAGTAGCATCCCTTAAAACACCAATGGGCATTGCCTTTGTTTTTCTATCCACATACAACATGTTTGAAGATGGTTGTAATGGGGGCCTTCCCACTTGATTCCATGCATTCAGATGAGAACATTAAATTTCATGCCCATATCTATTAGAATATTACATAGGAACCATCCATCAAAAACTACATTCAAGGTAATCTCCTTATCATAGTCAAGGATGTGAGGAGGTAGATTAACATGAAAAACCTTCCTCTCGTGCTTTCCTCTAGTGCTTCATACTTTATCTATGAACCATTATCCTAATAGAGGGATGATATTCTCTCTGTGAAACATCTTACACACCTCTCTGACATCACCTATATCTACTTGAGGGACCTTAGGGATTTTCTTTTGCTATGATTTCTTGGATTTCTCTTTTAGATACTGAATTTCCCCTTGAAGATTTTTGATTACTTCCATGGTCTCTTGATAAACTTCCTTCTGATGGGTAAGGTTTGGATACCTCCCATGTACCACTTCTTCTCTTGTAATTAGTAGTCTCTTCTTTGGTATCTTCCGAGTGCACACAACCTCAGTTCGCATCATCACCAGTATAGGTTTTAACTATGACTCATGCACCACACTTGGCATCCACTATTCAGAACTCTTTACGATCACCATCCCAACATCCTTATCCTTCTATTGCTTCTGGCTCATGTGTTCAAACAATTCTGGGCATTCCTCATACTTGTGTTGTTTCCCACACCAAGAGCACTGCAACAAATTAGGACACTTGTGCTTTTAGTTTTATGTAGATACACATTTATAGAAGGTTCCACAAGGGAATTCACTCCTTCCACCCCCGCGATTGCCACAACCTCTAAATCCTCCTCAAAAGCCTCTACTTTAACCTCCTCCATCTATGTGCCCTTCATAATGATGACCATTATCCTTAGAACTGCTATAAATGTTGGTCTGACACACACCAATATTAATGACATCATGTATCTAGTCAATCAGTCTAGAATCCTTGGTGTTATGAGTAATAGAGGTTCAAATTTTGCAATAGTAAGACACCTTCTTACAAATCATGCGCTGTAGTAGCGGGAACCTACTTACATCATGATCTCCATGGAAAATCTCATGGTCTACCATCATCACATGTATAGATTTCCAAGGACAATTTTCCTTTGTAATCCCTTCTACCTCACAATCTGTACACCATAACCCACTACGAGTCTCATGAGCTGAGTTCATAGACAATTTCTCTAGTTGCTTTGCCATTACAACAATTTGGGCTTCTAGGAATAGACTAACTCCTGTATCAATGCTTCCTACTACCTTAGCACTCAAGGTAGCCTCCAAGGCCTCATGTGAATCTGTGAAAGTATTAGGAAAAATTTCCCCCTTGAATGGTGTGATCAATCCTCTAATGAACTACTGAGCATGCTCTGAAGGGTGAATGTCATAAGATAACTTGGATAGGAGAGTCTTGAAACATGCATCATACTCCCACACACTCTCCCCCATTCCTTGGTGAATCTCCTTCAGCACATTGATGCTTTTCTGTTCAAATTCAAGTATGTGGAACTCCACCAAAAAGGCATTATGCAGTGCAATGTAATCCACCACTTTCTAGTGTGGGTCATACTTCCTGTACTAGCTATAAGTGCATCCTTACAATGTGATTGCAAACTGACTTGCCTTCCACTCTGGGGTAGTGATTCCCTTCACACACCATAGTAAATCGTACTTGTGTACATGTTCTATGACATCCTCAATGCCCTTGTATTCAGGTAAGTGGAGTGATGTCTCATAAATCACCTATTGATGGTGTTATAGACCTTGTCTACGAGATCTAAGACCTTGATTCCCTTCAATGTTTCCTCCACCACTAGACCCACTAGATCTAATAGTGCCAACTCCTCTAGATCCACCAGATCCTCCTCCTATCATAGGTAAGGGGCCTAACATAGTTATGCCTTATGATCCCACCATCATGCTAAATTGCACGCTGACAGTCTATGATACCGAAACACTCTGAGATGTGTTTCCTACACTGCTCCTAGATGCGATACTCAAACCTTGTGATCCCACACCTTGCCCAAATTTTGTGCCATACAAAATACTCCCAAACATAGGAAATGACTGTGTAGCCATAGATATACTAAATGAAAAATTATACCTCCTAGGTGTCTCTCGACTACCAATATTAATACTAACTGGATTATCAAAACTTATTATAGGAACTAGAAAACTAAGTGTAAGGGTTTGGTCACCATGTGGGTTAAGATGCACTCCTATGACTCTCTTCCTTTCTGTATATGACAAGATCTCTCTAGAAGATGAGGGGGTTTATACTCTATGCTTGCCAAGATGGGGTATCTAAAATTACTTAGGTTTCACATCCTCTGTGCGAACCTCAAACTCTTCCCGCAACGTCTACCTCCATAAATCCATCACTCTTACAACTTTACATTGCCTTTTCAAATCCCTCTCTCAAGCTTCATTATACTTGAGCCATATGTCATCTCTCTCCATTTCTACCACAAGGTTCACTATCCTCTACCACATCAACTTCCACACCTTGTACATAACAAGAGTTTAGCCAGCCATGGGAAAGGCTTCCAAACTAAAATTAATGATCAAGATCTTGATAGCCAATGGAATAACAAACAAGAATAGTCCTTTAGGATCCCTCAAGAACTCAAACTCAACAATGTATAGGAAAGAATACATACAAATAGAGTATTCCAAGGTATAACTAGTCAACCTTCTACTCCACCAGTGATCAACAACATGGGTCCATGTCATATCAGCATCATGCAACCACTGATATTCCTCTTGGGTCCAAACATGAGGTCTATAGTACCAACTTGACCTTGATGCATATGATGATATCCATTTATATAACTCTACTGGGAAACAAAAGAAAAATGTCTCATATAACTCACGATACAAGTGATCCTCTACCAATTTACGTCCATCAAACTCAGGTCCATCATTAAATATTTGAGAAAACTCATCATCCATGTTTTTGAGCCATTCTTAGACACTATCCAAGGTCAAGCACTCCATCATTACACATATCTCTTAAAATAGATTCAAAAGAGGTCCTGATAATGGAGCCAAGATGTAGTCATCAAGCGCACCGACCTATCACCAATCCTACGTTGGGTGCTCACCTGACGCATGAACAGGCACCAAACCCCTCCTTTGTGTGAGATTTAAAAGAAATTTCCACCATTAATGGAGGATTATTTACAAAAAAATAAGTACATTAATCTACTTAAAAGGAAAAAGATATAACTAACAAATCTACACATCAATGCATCACAAAAAGTAAATAAACATTGTATGAAGCACAAGGAACCAAATTTGAGTCATGAAAAGCCAAATAACATGAGGGGTTACACCCATAAGTAAGATGTACAAAATAGATCCATGTATATTGATTTAAAATAGTTTCTGGTAGCCATACTATATTCAAAAGGGTCATCTCAGACCATATACATAAAATGACAGAGATCCAACCCCTGCAAAATTATTTGATCAGAGATCCTAACTACGCTTTCCCTATTATGAACCTTGTTACAGACCCTAGTACCCATACATATAGTTAATGATATCCCTTACAACCCTCTAACATCAAGAAATATAAACCCTAGCATCATGAGCTCTAAACCCTTAGCATTACCTTACATTTCTGCAACACCTCATTACCCTCATTCTTCTCTTAGCACTCTTGTACCTTCTAACACCATCGCACTACCTTCTGCCTCCCTCTCTTCTTCTTGTTTATGTCCCAAACACTTCTTTAAGTATGATCATCATCCACCACCATGACTTATCTCATGAGCAGATTACGTTCCAAGTGTCAATGTGGTCCTCCATTAGTGAATGCTTATCCTCTTTGCAAAACCTTCCACTAACTGTAATGATGCCTTTGGGAATATTCCCTGTGTGGAATATCCTTTTCTTAGCATCTAAGGTTCCAGGATGACACCTTGTCCACTTATCACACCTAGTTTGGTCCTCACATTTTTCCTCAAGTTACTCCGTGATGCCAAATATGGCTAAGTCCTTCAAACCCTTGTTCTACCTCCCCTATGCACCCTGGTTTCACTTAAACCCTTCTTAAACCCTTTTCCTACGTGTTTTTCCCTGAGTGACCCTCTATTTATTGGTCATGTGTGTGTTCTGATGGGTAATTAGATAATATTTAGGTTCTAAATAACCTCTTTTGATGTTACTCATAACAAAGGACTCAAGTGAATATTACACATCATAAGAGATTTATTTAGTGAGGCACAAACCCCACAAAGAGCACTAACCCCTAAACCCTTGTTAATATTACTCACAAAAATATACTTGCATGAATATGACTCCTCAAAAAATATTTTTATGGGAATACCATTAAGTATATTCTTCCATCACACAAAACTGATAGTTATCACAATATTTAGCTCATACACCTTCAAACACTCTTCAAACACACCTTCTTCTAACTCACTCAAAGAAGCTCAAAATTTGAAAGATTTGGATAAATACTCTTACACAGTAGCTCCTAATCACTCATCATAAATTCACACATAGTATCATCTCAATATTGTTACCCTTGACCTAATTTCTCTCTCTGACCCAGGTCATTGTTTTCTTCTCACATGACTAGTTCAAAAATGAACCAAAAAATACACTTAATATGCATGTCAACTCTAAAAAATATCATAGGTAGGTCATAACCCAAGATATTGAAAATATAAAATAAAAATATTAACAACAAACTAATAAAAAATCTATAAAATGGACCGATATAGGTCGGTCATGGACCAAGACACAAGATAAGCCCAAAAAGGTTCAAAACCCCATTGTGAAGCTCATGAAGGACCTCCAAACACATCACCATGATTTTTGAAGCCTCCAAATGCCTCAAAAATTTCAAAAATAAAATAAAAACATCATTCATACATGAACTATTATTTTCACTAATCATTTTCTTCGTAACAACACTTGGTAGGACTATTTCCTACTCAAAATAAGCACTTTTAGGAATCAATATTCACCAAAGAAGCTCAAGATCACTTAATAACACCTAAACTATGCTATGTAACCACTCATTGGAAATATAGTTCAAATTGTATACATCACATTCATGCATTTCTAGAGCATAATGAGACATCCAATATGTGCAAACCACGCATCAACTTTCCTCTTCACCAAGCTAAGCTTCCTAGAAAGTAGTTTTAGGAAACTCAACTACTTTGCACCCCTTTCTGTCCACTTTTTAAGACCTCCAAATGGCCTTCAATATGAAATAAAATTCTTCCCTTTTCACTCTCTCAACTGGATATTTATCATACCATCCAATCCAAAACATACAGTCATCTACCTCAATCTTTCAATCTTGAGAAATCCTTATCCTGAAAATAAAAAACTAGGTCTTCTTGTCATCAAAACTGAGTGGATGACTTAATAAAATCTCATCATCATGAGAAAAAACATGAAGCATGTACCATTGGATGTGTAAAAAACCCCCAGGTACATTATGAATCATTCCTCATCCATAAAATGTTCTCATAGCTTCCTTCCAATTGCGAACAGTGCTAAATTGGCCTTCAACTAGGTACGTCGATGAAACTATGTCCCCAAAACTACCTTAGGTTCCCTTCTTCAAATCACCTCATCAAGAGACAAAATATATTTCCCTATAGAAGCTCAACCATGAGTCTAAAACCATCATGGACATCAATTAAAACTTCCAAGCTAAAATCATAATGTCAATTTATTTCTTACCAATCCAATCTTTGGACAATGTTTGTTTCCAGAACTGAAGGATCTTCATAAACTTTCCTGTCTTGAGTGGGGTATGGACTAATACCACATGCTCTATCTTACCTTTCTGGAAACTTGGAGTAACCACCTCTAAACATTCAAGTCCAAATATCATACTAACACGTAAAGTAACTAACATTCATGGGCACATGTACCAAGATAAATCTCTCCCATACATCACTCATTTTGACCTACGGTTATCGAAGCCATAGCCAAATAGTTTACTCTTCTTAGGCCATTCGTGTCATAAAATGTTTGGGCCTCATTTGACCTCATTCAAAAAAAACTCTGAGCACATCATATCAGGTGTAAATCCACTGACCCAATTATCCATAAAATGATCATCAATTCCCATGAAAAATTACCAAATTCACGTTCTAACCACATGACTCATTTCTCTTAGCCCTTCGATATGGAAATAACACTCTGACAAGGTCACCTTGTTTTGAGTCTAAGCTCAATATTTTTACAAAATATTCATCTTGACAACCTAATTTTTTTCCCACAACATTTTCATGACATCCTATTTTAACATCTCCAATCATCATTCTTGGATCAAATAATTATTTTACATTCATGGTACCATCTCATTTTCATGACCTATTCCTTGGGGATTTGTATTTTCTAGGGTTTTTAACATATCTGAACCAAAACAGCTAAAGCTCATCATAAAAATGAGCTCTATGAAAAACTATATCTACCATGATGAAAACAACCTTGACTTTCCAATACATTCATAGAGTGATATGAAGATCTCACATCATACCATAGTCTCTCTAGAAATAGGGATCCAAGCAGGGTTAGGATTAGGCCTAGTGTGCTTAACCATTGAAAAAGTAAGACTTTAACCACATGACAAACTTCATTCCAAGCACTCCAAAAATGATTCTAAACACACCTGAGACAACATGTGCTCACACTTATGCATGTTCCCCATGAAGCTCATATAGACTTTGCACGATCACTCTCATGAAATTCAAGATTTGGCCTTCAAGTTCTCACCTTAGACTAGGTCTGGATGATCACCAAAAAAACTCATATGCTCAAACATATTTGATCAATTTGACCTAACACTTCTCCACCTGAAGCATCATGAAAACATATTCTTCACTTTCACCATACGTCATAATAACATTAGCTAAAATAACTCATGAAGCATTCTATCTAGTCTCCATAGTGACATACCTGTTTCATACTCTAAAGAAAATATCTTCATACTTCTGAAGTAAGCAATCTCAAGGACTTATGAAGCACCAATAGAACAGACTTTGAGAACTAATTCCAAAGAAACCAAACAAACATTCCCTGTACAGCATCACCATGTAATCCTACCATGCTACAGATACCCATATCAGCTTCTGACAACTTATACCTAACCATGACTGCAGTTTTACGTTTGTATCTTTGATTGAGTTATCCATTATGTGAACTTGAAAGACTTGATTCACAACAGTGCTCAACCATTGATATAGCCTTCATAACTAACTGCTCCCTAATTCAACCAACCTCTGCAGACCTATAACATGGACCATTGTAGTACCATCATATCAACCTATAATGAACTTCATGAGGAATCACTTGATCATATTTCCTTTGCAAGACTAGACCATGCACTAAATTTCTACACCTTATTACCATGTTACTTAGCACCTAATGACACCCCTTTTCAATTCAATATATCAAGTGTTGAAACTTTCAAGCTAACCCTGCCTTGATGGGGACTCATATGACATACCTATACACCATTTTCCATTATTGAATCTCATGTAATAGTGTACAACTACTTCAGACATGATGGCCAAACTCATATCTCACACCTTAGTCATTGATGGTAAGTTCCTTCACATATTTTGTAAGTGCAAACCAATCATGATCATTAACATCCTACATGAATATTTTGCACCTAAAGGATCACGATGCTTCAATGGATCCCCCTATTACATATATGAAAAAGGATACTATGATGAATATACCTGTAGCCACACATTTTGATCAACACAAGACATTACCTACATATGGAGACAATGACACAAATTCAATTGTACTTGCTCTAGATATTCCCACCTATGGATTGTACTTTCTATTTTTGTCTTCAAACAACAACTAAGGATTCATGGACCTAAACCAAGATTTCACTTAGCTCCACCATAACTGATATCCTCCTAATTTTTCTTCAAACAAGATTCAAAAGATACATATTCAACATTTTAGGCCTTTGACAATGCCAAGAGCATTCCTAGAGTATACCTCTTCCAAACTTCAATCACTCACCATCTGTAGGACCAATTTCCTTGAAAGCCTATTTTAAGTCATAACTTTGATTAATTTCTCAATAATCTATCAACATGTGAATGCACCTATGATCTGTCATTAAGTCTTTAAGAAACTAAGAGTCACCATACTAACCATCATAATCTTGCTTGATATCATGTTAAAATGCAGAGCTCATGCATTGATAGAATGTCAAATATATAGGCCCACACAACTCATGATCATAGACCTGGAGCTTACTTTCGTTTTTCTCACACCATATTTTCCTTACACAATAGCTAAGGTTCGATATTATGCACAATACATGAATAACCTTTACAATTCACTTGGTTTTTACATATAATGTAACTACTGACCACTTATAGCCCTTCTTAGGATTAAAGACAAAATTAATGACATGTACTTCTATGATCATTCATGAAACAATGTGCTCCCCTTGAGACTATACACTATCATGTACTAGCTCTATCAAAACAGTCATGACAAACATTCTGGGGATTCATGCATACTAACTAAGAATAAAAACCTTTTAAACAATACTCCATATCTCTTGACATGACACAATAACTCCATAATCCTAGATAACATGATAGACTTCAAGACTACTAATTTCTTGTGTCACTATAGACTATAATGCCTTTAACATGGTGGATATCTATGATGACTTCTAAACTTGAAGTTACAAATGTTTGATATGTGATTCTTGTTTGAAGACGATGTACTCTTGTGAACTAAGCAACCATGTTTGTTGTAGAATGATATGTTATCTTCTGAAAATAGATACAATTTTTCCATGTCTATTATAAAATTAGAATTAAGTATTTCATTTCTTCTTAAGCTGAATGTTCATTTACATGTGGATGGATGAAATTGATTCAGCTTAAACTCGTTCATAGTCTTTATTGCATTTGAACTTGTGCTTCAGTCTTATATGATTTCTAATGTAGGATAGCCAAACCTTGGATCAATTTCAGTGATCCAAGGCATGCTTTCGATTTCATGACATCTAAGGTCATCTTGACAAAGTTGGGAAGTATGTTAGATTTTTGAACCCAGGATGCCACGAGATCACTATGTGACCTATTTTCTACTCACGTCCTTCATTAAGTGATCTGAGAATGTCATTTTGATCCTTCATTTTGGTAAGATGTTGATTTGATAATTTTAATAATTATCAAAAGGGAACCTAATTAAATATAAGTTCCTAAGTTATTATCCTATCCTAAGTTTAAGCTAGATGATTTTTTATTAATATGGTTGTTTATTAGATGAAGGGAGTCCTAAGACATGTAACTAGGATATCCTAAGACTAACCTAATAAACTATACCTACGGACCTAAGTTGGTTTCCAATCTAATGTTTATGAATCTAACCTAAGGGCATGGACTAGCCTAAAGGGGATGGTGTGGATGACATATGAAGGGGTGTTAGTGGCACCAATCTCTAAGTATATATGAGGTTTGAATGTGGCATTAAACTCTTTGTTACCGCTAACTTTGGCGAGTGCATAGAAGTTTGGAGGAGGCTGAGTTGTCACCTCTGCTAAAGTTTGGTTACATGGAGTTTAAAACTTTGGTTATAACCAAATTGGATTTGGTGAATGTGGGAGATAAGGAAAGACTCTATCAGTCATTTTTTCATTAATTGATCTCAGCCATTGCGAAAGCACCATGGGAAATAGGAGAAGCTAGAGAAAAAGGAGGTTTTCGATTTTCATTGTTTCATTTGGTTTTTGTGAGCTTTATAGTTCTGCATGTGGTTTTTCATTTTTTTCGAACCTCCAATTCAAATATTTTCATGCCTATTTTAACCTTGCATGGTGGTGATGATAATAAAAAACAAGCTAGGAAGTTATAAGAGGAAGGAAACGAAAGGTTTCAGAACCTAGTTTTTTGGCGTTTTTTGTGGGAAATATTGCCATTATCGAGGTTTTGTTTGAAGATTTACAATAAGGAATAGAAAAAAAGAGCTCTATCAAGCATGATAGGAACTATCTCTTTAAATCTTCTATTTTTATTTTATTTAAGTTTCTTCATTAAAATAACTCTACTCTTGATTGGAAATATTTCTAGTTCTTGTTTTTTTATTTCTTCTTGTTTCTCATATGGCGTTTTCAACTTGGTTCATATGGATGCAATATGATTCTGTGTTTTTTTGTGTGGAATATTAAATATGGGTTATATTGATTTATTTTATAGTTGTGTTTATCTTGTTTTTCATAATGAAATTTCCTAGATAATGATTGAATTTTGTGTTAGTTTCATTAATTATATTATTTACCTTATTTAGGTAACTTGAAAACGTGAAAAGGATGCCCAATTTTGACAAAATCAAATGGCTTTAGCTTAAACCTTTTTCCCTTGTTATTAACAATTGGAAACCAACCTTTTTTGTGGGATTTCATTTGGGCTATTAGAAATTCTCCATTTTACTTGTGGTTTCACATTGGGCTTCTCATTGTCAGGGATACTCTTTTTCATTCATGAAGCTCTCTGTAGATTTTGTTTGGGACATACGTCTATGATAGGGTGAAAGTCCATATGTTCTTGTATTGATCTATTTAATTTTTGATAGCAGTGAAGACCACCAATAGTTTTTTGACTCATTTCGTGACTGTATTTTCATTTACCTTCATGGAATGACCCATCTTTATCCTCGAATTGGTTTTATAGTTATTTTGTTTACCACATATGGAAGCATTGGTAATGAATACTAGTGTTTTCTTTTATTAATCCCTTTTTTGAGACGTTGTATCCTTTGTTGGAAGTTGAATAAGAAGGAAGTTCATGTAGTTAGTTTTTGAATAAACCATTTCATTCTTCGTTGACACGAGGTTGTATTATCCATTTTATGGGCCTTGTAGTTGCTTTATGATAGAACTTAGTTGATATATACTAGGCTTGGGAAGTTGATGTTTGGTCTTTGGAAGAATGTTTTGTTGGAGGAAGACTATGTATTACCTTGGGTCTGCTCTACTATACTTCTTGATGGTATTGTAATCCTTCATGAGTGAAATAGTTACGTTGGGGAGACTAGTATCATCTTTCTTTTTTGGTTTAGTAAGTTACTTGGAACAAAAACCCATTCGGGTTAGCATGTGAAAATGGGTAACGTTTAGTTGGTTTGTTCCAAATTATTTTATAACGTCTAATGGTTCTGAGTGGGATTGAATTGTGGTTACACTTTGCTTTCTTCCTTAATGGGATACTTTTTTTTATTAGGTTTTAGTTTTTTAAATTGTGTAACATTTGAATTCTCGAATGTAGATAGACATTCTTTTGATGGAAAATCTTACTACCTTGAAACTTTTTTTTGATTCTTAGAATTCTCTTGACCTTGTTTTAGATTAAAATAATCATGTGACTATTCTTTGTGTTTGTTTAGATTCTTGTGTTGTTTCCATAGTTGTTGTTTCCTTTATCCTCAAGATCCATTCCTTGAGCTAAATTGAGTCTTTTGGATAAGACTGGGATCTTGCGCAAGGTTAGGAATTGAATGATATGTCTCTTTTAATTTATTTTGGAAAAATAGTTATGTTATTGTTGATGTTTTGGGGGATTTCTTGCTGTTATTTAGGTTTGTTTGGTTGAGTTTGAAACTTGGATATGAATTGCAAACCTTCAGGGAACTTACTATGAGTTATGTTGTTGATGGTCTGGTCCCTAATCTCTTGTTGGTTAAACGTTTCTTACCTATAAAGTTGAGACTTATTCTTGGTCAATCTAATCCTGAGTTAGATAAGATTTTTTGATTGGATGATATTCATATTCTTGTTTGTTCATTAAAGTCTTTAATTTTGATTACTGACACTGTCGAATACTAAAAAAAAATACTTAGTTATAGAAAAAGTAGTTGTTTATATCATTGTACTTCTTCTTGAAAAGACATCATAGGTCAAGTTTTGGAACTTAAGTTAGAAGCTTGATTGAAAATTGAATATTAAGTTAGAAATATAAACAAATTCTTTTTTAAATATCATTGTTGGATGACTAACAGGTTGTAATGAGTTCATATTTGTGTTTGAGATGAATTAATTATGTTGATTTAATTAGTTCTTACTTAAACATTACTTATTGAAGAACATATGATCTTTCTCTCTCCTTCTTAGTTTGTAATCTTTTGGAAAGTCTTTATTTTGTTATTAAGTAGTGATTTTGGAACCATTTCATTAACAACGAGGTTCCTTTTCTAAATTAATATGATAAAAGAACCTTGTTTTAATGATATTTTGTTTATCATGCTTAGTTCATATGAATTGACTTGTGCTAACAATTTTACAGATGGATTTCGTAAAATATGAAAGGAGAAAAGACATATAGAAAAGTTACATATGTTTTACTAAAGAAGTTATCTCTTTGTTATGATGAATATGTAGCTTCATTTACTTGAAATGTAATTTTGTCAGAAAAAGATGTATTAGAACTAGTTTTATATTAAAGTAACGACATTTTTGTAATCTTTGAAATATTCCTAAGTTCAGTGAGTGGATCTCTCCCTTTTGATAAATGAATTTCCTTGGTGGTTCTTGATTACTGATTTACTTGTGATACTTTCATGACAGAATTAATATGTGTAATATTACTAAGTAATATCATTCATTAAGGTGGCAATTTAGATATTTATGTGATTTATAGTTATGCAACTTATTAGCTTTTATGATGCATAAGCTTCTTGGATTAAGGATTTGTACTATTAGTTGATTTCATTTCACATGAAAGATCAAAACTAATTTGATACTCTTGGGTAGATACTTAAACAGTAAAAAGGGAACATGATTAAATTATATAAATGTGTATGAAATATTTTTTATGCTAAAACATATGAAATCTGTTTTCACAAATAGGACATTAGTCCTTGATAAGGTAAAAGGATATTTTACTTGTAATTAAATGAAGATATTTAATTAATATCTTGTATGTGTTCATGATTAAATAACATGATGAATGGTTGTGTTTTCCTTAGATGATTTATATAATTGAAACATGAATGTTTAAAAGGGATAATAACAAGAATTTAGAATTTCAGAGTTATTATTTTTTATTAATGGAAAATAGTTTTGGAGGGACTATACCAAGTTACAAGGAAGGCTCAATAGCTAGATCAAACATGAAAAAAACATCAAAAGAGGATCAGAATCTAGATAATTTATAAATTCAAACAATAAACCAAATAATAGATACTAGGAAAAAGCAAAACATGGAAAAAAACTGTAATTAAGCAGCCAAAAAATAACATTGTGTCTGAAAAAGAGAAACAACTAAAATGAAAGCAGCCAAACCAAAGGGTGTTGTTTCTTGGAGGCCCCATCAATCCTTGATTTGATTGTGCGATGTTGGTGCCATTTCTGAGCTTGCATAGTGTACCCTAATTTTTCATGTCCAATTTTGCTCAAAAACATTTTATTTCTCAAATTGGTGATTTGTAATTTGGCCCCTCCAGTTGAATGCTCCAAAAATGTTTGTAAACCTGTTGTTTTTCCTTGATTTAAGAGGAAAACCCCTGTGTACCCTTATTTGTGCCCTAAATTTTCCAAATCTACATGCTCTGCCATTTTCCTTTCTTTCTCGATCATGAAAAATCAAATTTGACTAATTCGTACTCATTTGTATTTGAAAATCTGGTCCCATGGTCAAAAGTAATGTCAAATCATCCTTCAGTTGAATTAAAATCAAGAAATTTTCAATCCTTGTTGAAAATTTTGACTTCTAGGGCATCTTTTAAATTTTCCACGTTTTGACGGTTAGACGGGCGTCTTTTTCCCATCAAATTCATCCTCTACATGCAAGGGCAACGTGGTAGGTTCCTATTGGCTGAGGAGCGGTAGAAAATGTCTCTAACTTATCATTTTTGAAATTTTGGCAAAAGGGATATTTTTGGTCTGCAGCTCCACCTTCTACATTAAGGTGCCTACGTGGCGCATTTTGATTAGCTAGAGAATTGGTGGGCTTTCCTTAGGAAATTTTTCTTTCATTGAGAAAAATTTTCAAATTCAAATTTTGGCTCGAAGGCCCGCACTGAATAGGGAGAGGACACATGGCACGGAGGGCATATGGATGGCAAGGGGACTTGGTGAAATTTTGATGTTTTATGGCTCAAAATGATAAAGTGAAATTTTGGCCCGATGGCCCTCAGCCAATCCCTGGTGGACATGTGTCTAGGGAAAGGATAGAATGGGGCAATGGGTTTTCTATGACTTTGAAATTTTTTAAGCTTCAAATTGTAAAAGTCAAATTTTGGCCCGATACCCCACAGCCAATGGGAAGAGGACACGTGTCCAAAATTTGTAAAAATAAAGGAAGGGGCTGAGGGAAGACTTGGTGATTTTTTACTTTTTTTTCTAAAGGTGAAAATCAGATTATAGCCCTGCTCCAATCAGACGGAGACACGTGTCCAAAAGTTCAAAGGTTAAAATTTGAGGCTTGTGCAGGATTGCGGGTCTTCGGAGGTAAAAGTAAAATTCTACCTTTTTAACAAAGGGCGTTAAAGTGCAAATGAGAGGCATGCCTCCATAGCCAACCTAAGGTGGACACGTGGCACATTTTAAAGTGTCAAAGGGTGGCGTGGGTCAACATTGAAATTTGTGAATTTTTGAAAAGGGTTTAAAGGAAGAAGGGGAAAGATTGGACCTGTAGCGAATAGAAGATGGACACGTGGCAAAGGAGAAAACTAGGGTGTGGGCCCATGGGAAAAATGTGAAATTTTTCCCAAAATCCAAAAAATGACAAAATTAATAGAATTGGTCCGTGTTTTCAATGGGACACACCTTTGTACACGTGGCGGGCCCAGAAGGCAGGCGGAGAAAAGTGGCAAAATTTTAAAAAAATTCAAAGGTCGCGAATGCTTTTTTTAAGGGCATGGGCCTGATCTAGTCATGTTTCGACATGTGTCCCACCTTATCTAAAGGTTAAAAAGGGTAATTCTGAGCTTATTTTTGAATCTCATTTTCCATGTGGAGGGTGGACATTTAATATCGATACAAGATTGACAGCTACTGTGCATTCATCTATTTGGGCCGCCATGAGAGCTCCAAGAAGCTTGGAATCATGATTTATTCATCAAATTTCATCAAAAATTATATGATTGTGGGTCGTCTTGGCCTTCTGAGAACATTGGCAACATTTTTATGACCTAATTCATTGATCTATGGTGTTATTGATGTAATTTTGGCTCAGGCCCATCAAAAAATGTAAAAGTCAGATCTGGAAATTTCAAAAGTAAAATTGAAAAGGGAAAAAGGTAAAAATTGATGAATGAAAGATGATCACATGCCTAAATGATAAAAACATGCCCCTGGGGTGGATAATGATCTAAATTATGTAATGATTTGAAATTTTTGGCACACCTGGCATTCATCGAATGTTTTTCTATTTTCTATCCCTTTCTGCAAATCATGAAGAGTTGTTGTAACAAAATTAATCCCATGGCATATTCTTAGCTTGGGATGGAAGAATCCAATGTGGCATGAGGTATATTATGCATTTTGGAGAATTTGTAAAGGTCGAGAGTTGAAAATCATGAGCAAAAATTGAGAAAAAACTCATTTTCTGAGAAAATCCACCAAAGAACCAGGTTAATGTCTCATGTGTTGGAAAATTCATGTATGTGGGTTGGTTACAAGTGTATAGCCACCACACAACTCTGAGATTATTCATGTAACTCTCCCATGTTGTTGAATCTAACAAGCTTTGAATTAAATCTATGTTTTTTTTTGGGAAATATGATGGTTGCTATCAATTTTAAATGCCTACAAATAAATTTTATTGTTCTTGTTGCAATCTTGCATTGAAAGTCTTTAGGAATCACATAGGATCTCCATTTCTGGTTGAAATTTTAGTGGCATTTGCAATCTCATACTCAGAAGATCCTTCATCTGATAAGGAGATAAACAAATTTAAAATCACTTTACCTTCCTTGACTACAGAGATTTCTTGTAAGCCTTTGGGGGCACCTTAGGCATGGTTTGATCATGGGTTTTTGTGTTTAATTGAGTTCTTTACTTCAAGATTTTATGGTGAGTTCTCAAAGATTATATGAAGAGTGCAACCTGGATTCCCATCTGTGACTCTTCTGGTTGAAAGAACATCCTGATTATTTTAGGCATTTCATCTGATAGCTATTTAAAGCATTGTACAGATTGTCAAAGATCTAACCTACTCCAGTTTGTCTTATCAATCTCCCACCAAAAATCATCCACCAACAAGGATCCTATCATATACTATTCTTGATTTGCATGTGTATACCCACAGAAGATCAAAATCTATTTTCAAAAGTATGCACAACGGATCAGGATTTCTAATCTCTAGTAACCTTTGCCTTGTTTTGAGAACATACCCATGTTTTGAGAAGTGATAACTTGTGAGAGTTCAGATCTAGGGTGTTGATCATGTTTTCATCAAGGTTTCCATCATAGAATTTTAAGTAAAGAGAAGGACATCTTCATCTCCTTTACCATTACAAGGTTACAAAATAGGTACTCTTACCTTGATTGCAAGGCACAACCTAAAACAGCTAGGACAAGATCAAGTCCTATTAGAGTGCTATCCATTTATCCAAAACCTTGAGTGCTAGCTAGACCATATCCCCGACTACCAATGACATAAAACATGGTCTGATCTATCTTTAAGCTCCATGACATATCTGTGACACTGCTCATACTGAAAAGGAGAACAAATTTAGATACCAACATGCACAAAGAAGTGAATAGCACCAGAGTGGTAGTGTGCATTGGATCATTCACATTCAACTTTGAGATATCCTTATTTCTTTCCATTTCAGTCCCACAAATGGCTTCAAGTACCCCGCTCAACATTGAATTGCTTATAACCTGTCACTCTAGGAACTCACTAATGGTGTTGAAAATGGCCATATTATGATCATGTTTATCTTTGGCCCTCCCCAATATATTTTCCAACGAGTTCAAATTTCTATAAATATCCTCTATCTGATCAATTTCACTATCTGTATCATCATTTAACTTTCTCTTCCCCTTCTACTTGGTTAATTGATGCAACTCCTTAATATTCTCAACTTCCTTTTCCAATAAGTCTAGTCTGAGAAGAGTATTATCCCTCTCATCCTGTGAGGCATTATCCTGGCCAGCATTGCTAATGTGTAAAATATTTTGAACAAATTCCATTTATTTTTTTCTCCTGAGAACACGGGAAAAGGGAGGAGAGACAAATTTACTTAGTTTGGGGTTCTTAGTTTTGGTAGCTCTAGCCTTAGAAGAGGTGGCTAGGTTGTTTGAAGGAGAAGTTAGAATCTGAGAGGGCGGTTCACTGGGGGAGATAGGAATGGTGGGGAATTTGGAGAGGTCAAGTTTATGTAGGAGAAAGATGAGGCCTTGGTGGAGGGGGATAACCCTAGTATGCTTCTGGAAATCAAGAATGGAACGTTTAAGTGAATTAGAGAGGTAAAGTGGGAAACAAACTACAAATTGTCTCCTAAAATGGTTGAGGAAGACCAAGTCCTTTGTAGGAATAGTGACAAAGTGCCCTTTAAGGGAGATGAATCAAACCATAATTTTAGTAACCTCATCATAGGGTTTTGGAATGGAACTTACCTTAACACCCACTGCAACAAAGATGAAATCCTCCCCTTCTTTAGAAAAATTCTTCTCTTCTGTAGTTTTGTTGACCCTTTTGCTAAAAAATTAGAAGCCATCCAAATCAATCCCAATCGCCTCAAAAATCATCTCCTCATTCATCAACACATGATGAACCCCCATATTTTACCTTCATGTCCTTCCAAACCATGGAAAAATGCACATAAATGTTTTGTTCATGCCCTTGTATTTTTTTGATGAAGTTGGAAACACCCCCCTTTTTAAAAACATTCCAACACTCCCCATTTTCCTTCCAGGTGGGATCGTACTTAGGTTCCAATTGGCATGGAGCAACCCCCATCTTTTTCCTTCTGTAATTCTTGTGACTTCCCTACTTGAAACCACCCTTAGAAGCATTGTTTTTGATATGGCTAAACTGGTTTTTAAAAATCCAAACCTAGATTTGAGAATCATGTGAACTTTATGGCCGTAATTTGAATTACTACTCTCACTTGTGTGATTTTTCTTATACATTAAATCCCACACAATCTCATTATAGATCATACATAATGTGTGAGTGTCCATATTTATCCTTATTAATACCATTTTGCACCTCCTTGGGGGTGTATTTATCAGTATCCCAAAAGGTGAGATTGTTATTAGTGCCATAATTTTCCAAGGTATCTACCACATTGTTACCCTCCCTATAAGTATGACCAATTTTTATATCTTTGAAAGTGTGATAGATACTAATGGATTCCTCAATGAAATCTTTAATGGTCTAACTAGGGGGATAAATATGATTAAGGTGATTGATAATATTTAAGGGGTCCCCTTCCACAATGATGTTTTGGATGTTATATTCCTTAGCAAGCCTCATCCCCCAAAGAGTTGCTAAGGATTATGCATAATGATTAGTTTGATTACCCATTCTACCAGCATAAGTAACAACTAAGGATCCTTTATGATTCTAAATTACACCTCTACCAAAATTTTCCCTTGGGTTTCCCTTAGAGGCTCCATCACAGTTAAGTTTGTACCATGAAGTTGGGGGAGGGATCTAATGAATATACGACCTTTCAATGTTTGGAGTTCTTCATTTTTGCACATTTGCAACATCAATCTTCCAATTGGAAAGAATAAATTCTTCATCTTCAGGATACTTCTTATTCTTGGGAGGTTTGAATCTCTCAATATTTTCTTTGATAACATTATAAATATTAACAATTTTTTTCTTGCACTGTTGTCTACTATTTCTAAATATAATGTCATTTCTATCTTTTTAGATCCTCTAGATAACATGAGGCATAACTAGTTTCCAAAGTCTTCTAACAACACAATGCTTAAAAGGAGGATCCCACTGGATCAAAAATTGGAGAAAATCCTTTGGCATTGTCCAATAAACATTGAACTTTGAGAAAAATTAACTCTAGATCATTGAAGAATAATCACAATGAACTAAGAGATGCTTGATGTCCTCGACCTCTTTTTGGCATAGGAAGCACATGTTTGGCATTATAAAAAATCTCTTAATTAGGTTTTCATTTGTGAGTATTCTACCTCTGAGGACAAGCCAAAAGAAAAAATTAATTTTAGGGGTTAATTCAGTCATCCAAATCCTGATCCATTTGAAATCACTATGAGTGTTTTCAAAATAAGAATTATAACAAGATTTGATAGTGTATTCTCCATCACTTGAGTTGTTCCAGAAAAGTTAATTCTTAGCTTCAATTTGATTTAGGGGTATGATGTCAAGTTATTCATGTCGGGAGGATATTATGGGATTTAGATAAGTCCTTTCCACCATAATTTGTTTCCATCTCTTCCTATTACCCTCTATTTTAATGCAATATTTGACTTTAGTTCCATATTTTTTCTCTAAAATGTCTTCGACTACACCAAATCTGTCATTTAGGCTGTGTTGGTATCAGGATTTAATCTCCTTCACAACTTAAACAACATCATGAACTTGCACACGACACTCAAGGATAGATATATGGTTTGCATCTCATTTGTAGTTGGGGAGCACACCTATCTACTTGTTTGCATTAAATAATTGAGGGAATGGATAGCACCTTCAAGAGGGTTTTGATCTAACCCTCACTATTTTAGGTTGTGCCTATCAACCAAGGCAAGAGAACCTATATTGCAGTCCTTATATGGTAAGGAGACAGAGATATCCTTATGTTTTTCATATGACATAGAAGAGGCCTTCTGAAAACATGATCAAGTATCCATTATCCAAACTCAAAGGAGTTGTCACTACTAAATGATGGAAATGTTTTCAAAACAAAGCTAGAGATTCTAAAGACATGATAAAACCCTGATCAACTTTGTGCATTTTAGTGAAAGGATTGAATTATTTTGTGGACACACAATGCAGATGCAGGGGTATTGTAGGTAGGATGAGTTAGTTTAAAATGAAATTTTGATGAGATATCTTGGGGCAAGAGTATCCATAAATCATCACCTTCTTTAGGAAGCTTTACAAATGCATTACAACACCTAAACAACAGAGATGTTTCAATGAATTTGAAGTTCTCTTTCAACCAGGATGTGTGCACACATGGATGACCAAATCTACACTGTTCCATACAAACTTTGATAACCTACCACAAAGGCTTGAAGAAAAATATCAATGAAGTATTTAGAAACCCTTATTGGATCATGACCTAACGTACACCTAAAGGTTTACAAACACCCTCAATTTGTAAGGAAAGTAAGATGAATTTAAATATGTTTATCTTCACTCAAATGAATGCTCTTCTGAATGGAAGATTGTAGATGCCTTAAAACCCTCTACAAGAAATAAGACCATGAATGACCAATAAAGATCCCAAACACAAGATTACAACATGAGCATGAAACACAAATTGAAAACATATTGAAATACAAGTGTGTGTAAGCTTTTCCAAGAGATAAAACCAGTTGATCCAAGAATTTGATAAAATGTATCAGCAAGGGAATGTTATTTAGAAAATATCCAAGCTTTTTGATGGCTTTACAGCTGAAACCAACTCAACATGATGAACATTGGATGCAAACAGGAATAAAAAATGGCTCTCAGGCAGTTTCTCCAAAAGAAATGGAACACTTTCAGTTTTTCTCCTTAAAATTCTTCTTTCTTTCTCCATAATTCTCAATAGAATTTACAAAATGCCTCCAAATTACATCATATACCCTCTGCCAGCTTGGATCCTTGCATCCCAAGCAAAGAATATGCCAAAGGGATCAAATTTGTTACAAAACTCTTATCCATTTCATGAAAATGACATCAAACTATAAAACAGCTCGCATATTGCCAGGGATGCACAAATATTTTAAAATATTGCATGAAATCAGATCATTATCCATCCTAGGGTCACATTTTTGTCATTCCACCATGCCAGCATGCATTTGCAATCATTTTCCACCTTTTTCCCTTATCATTTTTAACTCTGCAACTTTTAATTTTTTACCTTTCACGTTTTTTACATGGGATGAGAAAATATTTCACGAAAAACACTATAGAGCACCGAATTAGCTCAAATGAATGATGCCATTATGTTCAGAAAATTGAGGAGATGCAATTTCATATAAAATTTCATGTGATTTGGTGTAGAAATGATGAATCCAAACTCCCTTGAGCTTCCATGGCACCCAAAAAATGAAACTACACAGTTGCCGTCGATTTTGGATAAAAGAACCATGATCCATCCACGCGTCAGATTCAAATCCCCTTCAAATATGCCAAAATTACCTTTTTTACCACAAGGATAGGGTGAGACACGTGTTGTAAGATGATTGGCCTTGGCCCACATCTCTAAAATCACATTTGAAACCTTCTTTGACTTCGGGAAAATTTTGAAAATTTTCCCCGCTTGCCCCCTGGATGCACCACGTGTCCTCCTGTGGGCCCTACTTAAAACCACGGGCCAAAATGATGACTTTTTCTCCTTTTTTGAGAAAAGGAAAATTTTCTCAAAATGCTCCGCGCCCCCAAAAACCCGCTGCTTCTCTGCCACGTGTTGTTGTCCCATTGGATGCAGAGCCAACCCATCCAATCTGCTTTCAATCCCCCGTGAGCACAAAATCCTTTGCGGGCCCACGCTCTCCCTTTTTCCTTTTGAAACGTGCCACATTTCTCCCCCTGATTGGATTTAGGGGGACACCTCATATATTTTACGCGGGTTCATTGTTTCCTTTGAAAATCTTTGCCAAATTTTGGAGAATTTTCGACTTTCTCTCCATGCTCAAAATCCCTGCCAAATCCGGGACACGTGTTTGATTTTCATTCGTCATGGGCTCACAAGCCAAACTTTTCTTTTTTACCCTTTGAAGTTAAAAAAATTAAAATTTATCCAAGCCTCTGTCCCTCCATTCCATCCCCTGCATATGTGTCTGCTTCCCATTGGGCGCGGGCCCCCGGGAAAATATTTTCCTCTTGCATTTTGAAACAAAAAACTTTCAAATTCTTCTAAGTTCCCACTTTTCTGGTTGACCTCCATGGACACGTGTCATCATCTCATTCACTGCAGGCCTTTGGGAAAAAAATTGATTTTAAGAAATTTCCCAAAATGGAAGAAAATTGCCTAAGTGTAGCCCGCCACCCGCCATTCCATCAACCAATCAAATCGTGCCACGTAGGCACATTACTGTAGCACTGTGGGGATGCGGTAAAAAATTTTCCTTATGCAAAAAACTAAAAAATGACAACTTAGTAATGTTTTACCACACATCTCAACCAATGAGAGCCTGCCACGTCAGCATAAATGCTGCAATGATAAATTTTATGGGTAGAACACGCCCGTACGACCGTCAATATGCCAAAAAATGTAGAAGATGCCCTAGAAATCAAAAATTTTAACAAGGAGGGTAGATTTTTTGGTTTTGAATCCAATGAAACATGATTTAACAATGATTTAGGCCTGGGGATTAGGATTTTAGCAACAGATAACTTAGATTCGATTTACTTTGAATTTTTCACTACTTGGCAATGGGAATAACAACACAACCCATATAAAATGGAAAGAATTGGGGCACAACAAGGGGGAAACTTGGATTTTGTTTCAATTTAGGGCAATATGAGGGCACTTTCATTGCATTCAACTAGAAAACACAAATTACAGGCCACTAGATAGAACAAATGAATGTTTTGGAGCAAAAATGGAACATGGAAATTAAGGCAAAATTTGCAAACCCAAAAATTGCACCAACATTGGCTCCTACTTGGGGATGGACACTCCCAGTGAGTGCCACAATATTATAATGTAGACCAAGTGCCAAAAATCCATTGGGTAAGGACTCAAAACATGCAGAGCAGCCCAAAATCTAGAATTTTCACCAAAAACAGGCTGAGAAAACTAGACCAAAAATGGTTGCCAAGGAAAAAAGGGCAAACCACGAGCTAACAACAGTAAGAACAAGGAAAAGACAAAAAAATAAATAAGGGCTATACATAATGTACAACTTGTGCATACCTCACATGGGGATTTAATCCAAGAAATGTTTTAAATGTCTATCATTAATAGGCAGCTCCAACAAATCCCCATCCAAATTCTTAAGAAAAAATGTATTTTCTCCAATCCTGATATTAATGGCATAAGGGCCCATCCATAGAGCATCAAACTTGCCATTTTTTCCCTTGTCTTCATGCCTACTATCCCACAACAAAACCAGATCTCCAACACTGAAGGCTTTATGATTGACCTTCTTATTAAACAACTTCTTCAAGTTCTCCCTAAATATGACATGCCTTTGGTGAGAATCTCTCCTTTCTTCATCCAATTCAATGATCTGATTGATTCTTGATTCATATGGGCCATGTTCTTGATTTTCCAACTGTTGGGAAAACTAAAAAATGGATAATTGTAGGTGTAGTGGCAGCAAAGCCTGAGTTCCATACACCAATTCAAACAGACTTTTACCAGTTGCTCTTTTTGGAGTGATCCTATCTGCCCATACTGCAAATTTCAACTGCTCTCCCCACTTCTTCTTGTTGATCTCCAAATTCCTTCTAATGATCTTGAGCAAGTTCTTATTACTTGATTCAACTTTCCCATTCCCTTGTGGATTGTAATTTGAAGAATAAGTCAGATTTATCCCATATTCATTGCACATTTCCATCAAATTCTTGGCTCTAAAACACATAGAATTATCAGATACAATCTTAACTGGAACTCCAAAACCTACATATGATATGATTCAGCAAGAAATCCATCACCACTTGGTGTGTTTCCTTTCTAGATGGAATGGCTTCAACCCATTTTGTAAAATAATCAGTTGCTACAAAGATCCATTTATGACCAGCACTAGAAGGATCTAAGATCTCACCTAACAAATCCATTCCCCATTGTTTGAAAGGAGCTTTAATTGATACAGGCTGTAAAGGAAGGGAGCCTGAAGCTTTCAGTCTTCCAGAGAAACGTTGGTAACTATCACATCTTCTAACCAGCTGGGTTGCATCTTTAAAAAGAGTAGGCCACCAATAACCAGCTCCTAAAATCTTTTGTGTTGTCACTCTACCAGAAAAATGTCCACCACAAACTCCCCCATGGAAATCAGCAATCAACTTTGGAGCTTCATCTTCAGTTATTCATTTCAAGAGGACACCTTCAGGATTCTTCCAAGCTAGCCCAAGGTCTGTTATGATATACTTTTATGAATCCAGCTTGAGGGATATTTTCTGGTTTTTATTCAAGTGACTAGGACAACATAGATGCTTGAGGTAGAAGATCACATCCTTGTACCAATCAGAATTCATTAGTTTTTCAAGTAGACCTTCCCTTTCCTCCTCTAGCTGATTCACTTCTACATTTTGCAAATTACTCTCAGCCATAAGCCTGACAAGACCCAAACCTCTTACCATATTTGTTGTTTGGATATCCATATCATACTCTTGTAAAATTTTTACCCATATACATCTCTTGCTTGATATCTCTATGTCAGATAAGATGTCTTTAAACATTTTATGAGGAACATAGGTAAAAACCTTTGAACTCAGTATATAGGGCCTGAAAATCTTTGTTGCTTTTACTAATGCAAATGTTTGTTTCTCCATAATTGTGTACTTCAGTTCAGCTGCTTGTAAAGCCTTTCTAAAGAAAGTAATAGGCCTCTCAGCTCCATTCTCATCCTTTTGTAACAAAACTGAAGCAACAGTAAATTCAGAGGCAAAGGAAAAGATTTGGAAAGGTCTCTTATAGTTTGGAGCTGCCAAAACAGGTGCATGCTTGAGTGCATCCTTTATTCCTTCAAAATCTTACATGGCAGCCTCATCCCACTTAATAAATTGACCCTTTCTTAGCATGCTTGTGATTGGGAGAGTTAGCTCAAAAAAATTAGAAACAAACCTTCTAATGAAATTGATTTGGCCAAAGAAAGATTGAATACCTTTCTTGGTCCTTGGAATAGGCACCTTGCTGATTTCTTCCACTCTCTCAGGGTCTATCATAACACCTTCTTTAAACACAATATGTCCCAACAACTTGGCCTTTTGCATGCCAAAATGACACTTCTTTGGATTAAGTGAAATGCCATACTCTCTACATCTGATCAACATCTTTTCTAGGTGTTGCAAATGGTTTGCTCGTTGCCTTGAAAAAAAAATCACATCATCTTGGTAACTGCTATGAATTCATTGATATAACCAGCAAAGGCAACATCCATTGCCATTTGAAAAGTAGCACCAACATTCATCAATCCAAAAGGCATCCTTATAAAAACATAAGTCCCCAAAGGAGTAGTGAAGGTTGTCTTAAGTCTTTTTGATTCTTTGACAACTACTTGGTTGTATCCGGAGAAACCATCCAAAGTTGAAAGAATCTCTGACCCTGTTACAAGCTACATCATATTCTCTATGTTTGGAAAGGGTTAATTGTCCTTCATAGATGCTTTGTTTAGATTCCTAAAATCCACAAAAAGTCTGATATCTCTGTTCTTCTTTCTAACTAGGACAAGGTTTGCTACCCAAGATGAGTATCTAGTAGGCTAAATGATTCCACCATCTCTCAATTTCTTCAACTCTTCTTGCATTTTCATGGAAATAAGTGGGTTAATAGGCCTTTTTTTTTGTCTAAATGGCTTGGTTTTGGCCTCAAGAGGGATCTCATGCTGAAATAAATCTTCTCTATATGCCTTCAGCTCTAAATAAGACCAGGAAAGGTAGTCTTGATACTTCTTTAAAAGTTAGGCATAGGACTGTTTTTCCTCTTTGTTGATATGGATGCCCAGCCAGATCTTCCTGGGTTTGTCTTTAGTTCCCAAGTTGTGCTCTTCCACATCCCTTGAAGCAAACAAGTTTCTATTAATGATACAATTAGCATTGCTAAAATTGGATTCAAGTGCAACAAGACCTTTATGAATGGTATTTGTTTTCAATTACATAATATCCTTGTCAAAAAAAGTTTCTCTACCTTCATTCATGCATATTAATGGTTCCCAATCAATATTCTGACCAGAAAAATCACCTTGGCATTGTAAGAATCTAAACACTTGTGCATCATCATCAAAAATCTGCCAATGTTTCACATTATCCGGGACAGTTGGCCTTGTTAGCACCTCAATGTTATATTCACAAAAAGGTGAAACAGTGCAATTGTCAAATCTAGAACCCAAAATAGCCAGCTTATTAGTAGTAGCATTAAGACTTCTATCATGGTAAACAATGTTAAAGGAATCAAACATTTCAATCAAGTCCCAAACAACATGCTTATATTGTTTCATACGCTGATTTTTTATAGCATACAACTTTCTTACTTGCTTGACAACTAGCTCTGAATCTCCTTTAGCAACAATATCCTTCAATCCATATTTCCATGTAATCCTTAATCCCAATAATAATGCCTCATACTCAACAATGTTTCTAGTGCACTCAAAATTAAGCTTGAAGGAGAAAGGAAATTCTTCCAAACTAGGAGAGACCAACACTATACCAGCACCATTTCCAACTTTGGAGCAAGCTCCATCAAATATTAATGTCCATGGAGAATCTACCATACCAAGGTACTTTGATTTGTCCATCTTATTCTCCTTTCCATTAGCAAAACCAATGAAGTTATCAACATCTACATCAGCAAACAACACTTCATAAGAAGAATTGTTGGGATCTTCAATCAAGTGTAACATCTTATTTTCACTATAGAGTTTGAAAAGGCTGCCCTCAATGGGAATGGTGGCAAAAGACATGTCCATTTGAACACTACCACCAACACTTGCAGCCCATTTTATTGACAAAAGCATACCCCATCTGGTAGGGCAGTCAACAATTACAACATCAAGTTTTAAATTCTTACCTAGATAGGCTACAAGCTGCACTACTAAACCTTTCACACAACCAAAAACCGGTACTTCCCTTGAATCCATGGCTATAAACTTCCCATATGCTACTGTGACTTTGATATCCAACTCATTCATGACTTCTAAAGGGATGACATTACATGATGTAACAGAATCAAACATGCAATTGTGAAGCAACCTACCTTTTATGAGAAAAGTTGCGAAAAATGGATCATCATTCAATTGGGAATCAACCAAGGATGTCCCCAAATACACTTCAGGTGCCTCTCCAAGATCTTCCATTAGTGGTGGTGTTTCAAGGCCAGCAATGCTTTGAAGAGGATTCTCAACAACATTTATATTTTTGCTTGGGGTAACCTTTTCTTCTTTCAATCCCAAGTACTCAAATTCTCTCTTCTTATGCTCAAGAATTCTAAGCAATTCAATAATTGGAACACTAAATTTAATTTGGCTCAAAACTTGGGCTATATCATATGGAACATTCTTTGGCAAGACAACATTGGAAGGGAGACAAGAAGGTTCATCAGATGGAGAATTATTTTTGGCACCCTGGGCATGAAGAGGACTGATATTTTTGCATGGGATAACATGGTTCTTGGCAATTGTTTCTTTTCTAGGATTATCTTTGGGAATGCTTGTGATCAAGGGTGTCTTTGGTTTGGCTTGAGGACCAACTACCCTAACAAATTTACTTCTAGTATTGTACTCCTTTTCTTTTCCAACAACAACATTCATTAACAATTGTCTATCTTCCTTCGAAGGAATACCACCATCATACTTCTTGATCATTAAAGCCCTTAGATATTCAAAGCCATTATTAGGAATTTCAAAATCCTAAACTACATCTACATCCTGAGTTTGAGGAAGAGAAAGAAATGGTACCCTCTTTATGTAATTTCAAAAGGTTGTTGCAGTCCTTGCCCTCATCACATCTTTTGATGTTGCTGCTTGTTGTGAGCCTGAAGAGCTACCCATCATACAGATGTCATCATCCATTTCATTCTCATTATCATCATCAATATCTTGCTGGTCCATTTCACATGGAGGATGAGGAAGAAAACATCTATCACACCAATCCATATCAGTAATTTCTTGAACATCAGCAACTCTTGCAGTCAGAGGGTTAGGCACCACTCTATTTTCACATTCTTGGGGTTGTCTATTTGTAGATCCAACAGGCCCTTTACCTCTATCATCTTGTCTTTGATCACCCCTAGGATGATTGCCAAATCTATCATGGTTTTTAGTTCTTTGTTGTCCTTGTGAACTTTTCCCAATTCCTTTCTCAGCCCGGGCTAACTTGTAATAAATTTCTTTGACAGCCCCTACCAAAGTCTTGACAACATCTTCCAAATCAGCACCCTTGCTAGCTTGAGGCTTCTCAGGGTTTATCAGCTTCACACCATCCCTCTTAAGTGGTTTACTAACAGCCTTGATATTATTTTTCAATTTGAAGTGCTATGGTGAAAGCTTGTCTCAAGTTTGTAGGATTTTTGTCTCTCAAGTAATAGGCTACCTTTTTATCAAATGCATCTGCATATTTGATCAAGCAAGATTCATCACAAGGCCTCAAAATGATAGGTAGCCTTCTCAATGTTTTATTAAATCTCGTATTAAAATCATGAATGATCTCATTAGGGTTCTTATTGATGTTCTCAAACTCGGATAGAAGGAACCTTGGATTTTTTTTGTCTCCATATTGTAATCTGAATGCATTAGTCATCTTAGTCCATGAATCAATAGAGTTATTAGGCAGAGATTTGTACCAATCTCTTGCATCTTCCTCAAGTGTATGGATAAACAAATTAATATAAACATCCTCAAATTCTATCTCAAAATCTTCCATCATGTTAAAAAAGAGTTTGAGATGCTAATCTCTAGTAATGGCATTGTTACCTTGGAATTTTGGTAACCTATTTCTCACATCTTGTGGGACAGCATTTGGATAACCATCCATTCCTCCAAATTTTATAGGACCAAAGGTGTTAACGACAAATGGAGGTCTAGGCTGAGCCATATTGTTTGGAGGGGGTGATCTTGGAGGTGAAACAAATTGATGAGGAGTAGTAATGGTCTGATTGGAATAGATGAATGATATTTAAAATGATAACCCCCCAAAGGCTCTCTCTCTTGATAAACTTTAGCAAACTTAGAAACCACAGGAGTAGATCTAGGAGTAAGTTTTTTAAATACACAATAAGGTCCCTCACCTGATGGAGAATGAAAATCAGTAAGAAGATTGCATGAATCAGATCTACTTGAAGAAGAATTATAATCTTCAATGACAGGCTTCTCTCCTTCAAATTCAACTATGGGGATTTCTTTTCTTGCAACCAAATCACCAACCACTTTCCAAACTCTTCTTCCTTCTAGTTCTGAGATTCTTGATTCAGTGAGAAACTTATTAGAAGAATCCTTGGTGAAGAGGGATCTCCTTCCCTCTAGCTTTACAAATTTAAACAACAAATTTCAAACGACAGAAATGTGTTAGAAAAATGGTATTTCAAGATCCCAACAGCATAGAGTCACCACTAAGGATTTCCACCTTAGTTGTGCAAGAAATCACTAAAATATTCTATCAAATGTATGCTATGAATGAAAAATTTGCAAGGGTTTACAATTCAGATCTTCCTCTTCTTAATTCAACCAAAAACAGTGCATCCAAGTCATATAAACTGCTAGTAAATGAGAAGAGCAAGCTGAGATTGAAATCTTTTCACCCAAAATATGTTGATCTGGAGTATTAAATGATATCTCAAGAATGTAACATCTCAAATACTTAATCACACAAATGCTCAAACCTCTCAAATACTTAAAATCCACCAAGAAATTACAAGAACTCCCTGGTAATGGTGCCACTCGGGTGTTGGTATCTAAATTTAATCTCCTTCACAACTTGAACAACATCATGAACTTGCACACGACACTCAAGGATATATAGATGGTTTGTATGTCATTTGTAGCTAGGGAGCACACCTATCTACTTGTTTGCATTTAATAATTGAGGGAGTGGATATCACCTTCAAGAGGGTTTTGATCTAACCCTCACTATTTTAGGTTGTGCCTATCAACCAAGGCAAGATAACCTATATTACAGCCCTTATATGGTAAAGAGATGGAGATATCCTTATGTTTTGCATATGACATAGAAGAGGCCTTGTGAAAACATGATCAAGTATCCATGATCCAAAATCAAAGGATTTGTTACTACTAAATGATGGAAATGTTTTCAAAACAAAGCTAGAGCTGTTAAAGACATGATAAAACCCTGATCAACTTTGTGCATTTTATTGAAAGGATTGAATTATTTTGTGGACACACAATGCAAATGCAGTGGTATTATAGGTAGGATGAATTAGTTTAAAATGATATTCTGATGAGAGATGTTGGGACAAGAGCAGCTAGAAATCATCACCTTCTTTGGGAAGCTTTACAAATGAATTACAACACCTAAATAACATAGATGTTTCAATGAATTTGAAGTGCTCTTTCAACCAGGATGTGTGCACACATGGATGCCCAAATCTACACTGTTCCATACAAAATTTGATAACCTAACAAAAAGGCTTGAAGTAAAATATCAATGAAGTATTTAGAAACCCTTATTGGATCATGACCTAAGGTACACCTAAAGGTTTACAAACACCCTCAATTTGTAAGGAAAGTAAGATGAATTTAAATATGTTTATCTTCACTCAAATGAATGCTCTTCTGAATGGAAGATTATAGATTCCTTCAAACCCTCTATAGTAAATAAGACCATGCATGACCAATAAAGATCCCAAAAACAAGATTGCAACATGAGCATGAAACAAAAATTGAAAACATATTGAAATACAAGTGTGTGTAAGCTTTTCCAAGAGATAAAACCAGTTGATCCAAGAATTTGATCAGATGTATCAGTAAGGGAATGTTATTTAGACAATCTCAAAGCTTTTTGGTGGGTTTACAGCTGAATCCAACTCAACATGATGAACATTTGATGCAAACAGGAATAAAAAATGCCTCTCAAGCAGTTTCTCCAAAAGAAATGGAACACTTCCAGTTTTTCTCCTTAAAATTCTTCTCTCTTTCTCCATAATTCTAATAAGATTTACAACAATGCCTCCAAATACAATCATTTATACCCTCTTCAAGCTGTATCCTTGCAATCCCAAGCAAGAATATGCCAAAGGGATCAAATTTGTTAGAAATCTTATCCATTTCATGGAAATGACATCAAACTATAAAATAGCTCGCATATGCCAGGGATGCACAAAATATTTAAATAATTACAGAACTTGGATTTTCTCATTATCCATCTCAGGGTCATGTTTTTGTCATTCCACCATGCCATCATGCATTTTCAATCATTTTCCACCTTTTTCCCTTATCATTTGTAACTCTGTAACTTTTAATTTTTTACCTTTCAAGTTTTTTACACGGGATGAGAAAATATTTCACAAAAAACACTATAGGGCCTCAAATTATCTCAAATGAATGATGCCATTGTGTTCAAAAAGCCAAGGTGGGGGGAAACGTGTGATTCATATAAAAATTTCATGTGATTTGGTGCAGAAATGACGAATCCAAACTCCCTGGAGCTTCTATGGCACCCAAAAAATGAAACTACACAGTTTTCGTCGATTTTGGATAAAATAAACACGATCTGTCCACGAATCATATTCAAATCCCCTTCAAAAATGCCAAAATTACCTTTTTTTCCACAAGGATGTGTGATTGGGGGGGGCCGGGTTGAGACAACTGTCGTGTGTTAAGATGATTGGCCTTGGCCCCATCCATCTTAAAATCGCATTTTTGAAACCTTTTTTTTTTTGACCGGGAAAATTTTGAAAATTTTCCTCGCTTGCCCCCTTGGACGCGCCACGTGTCCTCCTATGGGCCCTACTAAAAACCGCAGACCAAAATGATGAATTTTTCTTCTTTTTTAAGAAAAGGAAAATTTTCTCAAAATGCTCCACACCCCCGAACACCGCTGCTTCTCTGCCACGTGTTATTGTCCCATTGGATGTAGAGCCGACCCATCCAATTTTCTTTCAATCCCTCGTGAGCACAAAATCCTTTACGGGGCCGCGCTTGCGGGGGCTCCACGCATTTTTTTCCTCTCCCTTTTGAAACGTGCAATGTTTTCTCCCCTGATTGGCTCGGGGGGACACCTCATCATATATTTTCTTTTTTTTTGTTGACCATTGTGTTTTCCCATTATTCCTTTGAACAACTTTGCCAAAGTTTGGATATTTTCCACCTTTCATCTCCAAGCTCAAATGCTTCCATGGGCCGATTTGTTACTCGTGTTTGGCATTGCGGGGTGAAAGGAAAATAAACATGTGCGGCACATGTCTGGATGGGGACGGTTGCTGTCTAGCTTTAGGAGTGGGATTCGTCGTGGGCTCACAAAAACTAAACTTTTGCTTTTTTATTATTTCCTTTAAAGTTGCAAAAAGTTAAAAAACTTCAACTTTCTCCATCTCCACCTCCCATTCAATCCAGCCTGTAAATACGTAGTCGTGGTAACAACCGGAGTTCATAATAAACTGTGCTAGGGTTTAACCCCTTTAAAGGTGTTCTCACGTCTCTCCTCCTCCATTCTCCATCCCCTTACATACGTGTCCTCTTCCCATTGGGTGCGGGACCCCAGGAAAATATTTTCCTCTTGCATTTTGAAACCAAAAACTTTCAAATTCTTCTAAGTTCCCGCTTTTCCAGTCGACCTCCCTGGACACGTGTCATCATCTCATTCGCTGCAGGCCTTCAGGAAAAATTTTGATTTTAAAAAATTTCCCAAAATGGAAGAAAATTTCCTACGTGCGGCCCGCCACCCGTCATTCCATCAACCAATCAAATTGTGCCACGTAGGCACATTACTATAGCACTGCGGGGCTGGCGGTCAAAAATTTTTCCTTTTGCAGAAAACTCAAAAATGACAAGTTAGTAATGTTTTTCCCCACCATCCTGACCAATGAGAGCCTGTCAATGTCAGCATAAAAAAAACTATAATGATAAATTTTATGGGTAGAACCACGCCGTACGACAGCGTCAATATGCCAAAAATGTAGAAAAACCAAAAGATCCGCCCTAGAAATTATATAATAAAACATACACATAAATAAAAAGTAAAAAAAACAATTTGGTTTTAAAAAAAAAATAAGCAAAAAAACAAAAAAAAATGGGAAAAAAAAAAAAATAAAGGGAGAGAGAGGCCCGAGAAAGAGGGTGACAAAAGGATTTTTTAGTTTGAGAATCCAAATTGAAAGATGATTTAACACAATGATTAGGCCTGGGGATTAGGAATTTTTTTTAGCATATAGATAACTTAAATTTGATTTATAAAACAATACTTTGAATTTTCACTTTGAATTTTTCACGACCTTGGCAATGGGAAAAACACACACCCGTAGACGTATAAAATGGAAAGAATTGGGCACAAATAAGGGGGAAACTTGGATTTTGTTTCAATTTAGGGAAATATGAGGGCACTTTCAATGCATTCAACTAGAAAACACGAATTGCAGGGCACTACATAGAACAAATAAATGTTTTGGAGCAAAAATGGAACATGGAAATTAAGGCAAAATGTGCAAACCTAGAAATTACACCAACAGGTTGAAATTAGACCAGTTATCACACCAAAAAATAATATCCCTATCATTTCCCACTTTCCATTTACAACCTTGTTTGATGAAAAAATTTGACTTGAAATTAAGTTATTCTATAAAATGGAACCATGAGGGAGTTTTCCATCATTAAAGGAAATAAACATAGTTTGTGTTGGTTCTTGTGACGAAAACGAGGTATAGGAAATACTTAGCCTTAATAAAGATCAATCCAGGTGTTTCCTCGAGAGCAGAATTCTCCCTCTGCATTTTAGCGTAATTAAGGCCACATCATTTTTTGCTAATATCCTTTATTATACGAATCCCACCAATTCTTTAGGAGTACATAATTGATCCCAAGCCACCAAGTGATATTTTGAATTTTCCTCCATTCCTTGCCATAAAAGTGCTTCTGGATCCTTTAATTTTTTTTATCCCTAAGACAGAGGGAATATTATAAAGAGACATAATATATATAGGAAGATTTTGAAGAGTGATTTTAATTAGTAAACATTTTCTAGCACTGGATAGAATGGACACTTTCTATCATGCCATATTCTCTTGAAATATTTCTAGTAGATCATTCCATACTTTGATAGAAACTTTTTTGTACCAAGAGGCAGACCTAGATAAGTAGTGGGTAAGGAATTGATTTTACATCCCATGATTTTAGCAATTATTTTTTGTCCTATCCATAGGAGTGTTGAAAAAAATGACTATGGAACTCTCATCAAAGTTTATCTATTTCCTAGAAGCAACCTCATAGAGTTTCAGAATAGAATTAATAGCCTTAGCTTTAAGGATAGAGGCCATCAACAAAAGAATTGTGTCATCTCCAAATTGTTGGTGTGAAGCTATGTGGTGTGTATAAGTAGGATTAGTTCCTTTAAGAAGTCCTTCTTTAACTACTTTGGCAACCTGGATTGTGCTAAGGGGACTATCTAATACTATCCTCCATAGTATGAATCAAAGGGGATATGCCCCCCTGTCTTAACCCCTACTTTCAGAAAAGAAACCCACCGCTCACCATTCACCACCATAGAACAGCTAGTAGTGAGAGATACAAGCTTAATAATTCTTCTAAATTTATTATGGAAGCCAAATTTAGCCAAAACATTGGTCAAGAAAATACCAATAGACCCTTTGTTCAAAAGCTGTATCATGTCTAGTGTCTTGACCATGATCTTTCTTTTTTTATATTATCCATAGAATGAAGGACCTTGTGCACCATGATCACCCCATATTGAACTATCCTTGCCTTTATGAACCCCACTCTGCTACTTTGAAATTAGATCATTAAGAATAGTCTAGAGTCTGGTAGCAATAATCTTAGTAAAAATTCTATAAATAACATTAACTAGAATAATGGGATGGAAGTCCTTAAAATATTTACTGCCAATTTTTTTGGAGAAAGCAAAATGTGGGTGTTATTCATCTCTTTCAATAAATCACCAGTTCTGTAGAACTCATTCACTACCCTAAGAAGATCATCAGAACATATTTTCCAATACTTTTGAAAGAAATTAGTAGAAAAACCATTGAGTCATAGAGCCTTATCCCCTTCAAGAGTAAAAAAAGATTTTTGCAACTCCTCAATAGTTACAATTTTGGAAAGGTTTTTGAATATTTTCTCATCAATTCAATCATTTAGGATATCCTCTAATAAAAAAGAAGCAGTCTCATAATTTATAACACTCTTATCTTTAAGCATTTTTCATAAAATATGAGATCTTCCTCCTTATGGACTTAAGAATTTTTTGTCAAAAAAAATTTGATGATAGCATCGTTTACCTTTTGAAACTTCCAAAATCCTCCTTGCAGGCTCTATGTTTTCATAAAGTGGTCATATGAAAAATTTTTGTTTCTGTCTCCCTCTTTGCTTAGGATAACCCTAGATTTGAGTCTCTAGCAAGGATTCTTCTCTTCTCTGTCTCCAACATATGTAAGCCTAAAGAATATTTTTCTCAGCTGTTGAGCCTTCAAAGGACCTGTCATTAACAGTAATTTTAGTTTCTCAGCTTCCTAGAGTTTTTCTTTAACTCATTGTTTTCATTCATAAAGATATTACCACAAACTTCTTATTCCATATTTTCACTTGTTTCTTGACATTTTTTAATTTTTCAAGGAGTATATGTGAGGCGTTCCTCTCCATCCCATTTTAACCAATCTTTAATCTTATCAATATTCATCATGCTCCATCCACACTTCCAAATTAAAAGAGCCGCCGTGTGGGTTTGGTCCAGTTGAAAAGATTTAAGAAACATCGATTTATGTTAGATCCATTCTAGAAGAGAGGTTAGATGAATTCTTGGTGTAGAATAATAATTGACAAGAGTAGAGCTATAATCTAGTCTGACCTGAATCATGTCACTGCCCATCTCTATGTTGGCCTAAGTAATTGATTACCATGTAGATCCACATCCATGAGATTTAAGTCAGCAATGCAATCAGAAAAATCATCCATGCCGATGGATAAAATAGAATTACCCCCTTGATTTTCTCCAAGATTTAAAGGAGAGTTGAAGTATCCCATAATAAGTCAGTTGTCATTTTTATGTTGACTTCTACAGAGCTTTAGATCATTCCAAAGTTTCCTTATACCATTTACAGTATTAGGTGCTTAGATGTTTGAAAGGATCCAAGTAAAATTATTATCAATGGCATGGAATTTAACAGCAATATGGTTATTGGTTTAAGAGAGAATCATACCAGTGAAAATCATTTTATCCCATAAAGTGGCAAGCCACTTGAGATCCCCGAGAATCAACAATAGTAGTTTTTGAGTTATCCCAGAAATTCTTTTTATAATTTTCAAGGACCTTAGAGGTCATTTTGGTTTCTTGTGAGAGAAAAATAATAGTTCTACTTGAGACTCTTAAATCTTTGATTATTCTTTGTTTAGAGTTCCCATTCAATCCTCTTATATTCCTAGAGATGGTCTTCATCTAAATGATATGGGGGGTGATTTTTCTTGATGGCTCAGTTGGATTTGAGTTCCATCTACAATATCTTCCACTATTCTCTTTGTTTTAAGCTTCTTCTTTGAAGTTATTCCTCTTTTATAACTACTTCAAAAATCTACTAGCCTTATAGTAGATGATCTATGTGATGCCGCGAAAACGACAACGTTCTAGGAACTTGCTTCCACTAAACACATAACTGAAACTACGACTAATTTTTTTATTTTTATTTTGTTACAATACAAGAATAATGTAGGGGTTTTCCACCCTTTACAATTCATTAACCTTACTTGAATACTTAACTTAGGTTCAAGATTGATAACCAGATTCCAGATAAGAAGTATGTGTTAACACAGTACTTTCAGGGTTCATTAAATAACGCTCTAAAAAGATAACAGGTAAAAAATCAACAAATGTATTATTCTTTCCATTAAGTGAAGTTAACATGGCTTAACTTGAACTATATTAAAAAATAATAGATGTTTTTACTTTGGTGTAATAATTTATCTTAAAATTAATTTTAGGATTATTAATTTGTGTTAATTCTTTTTTTATAATTAATTTTTAAAAAAAGACATGTATTGTACAAAAAAAATAGAGGTTTAATATTTTTCTATAAAATCATGTTAGTGTTAAGAATAACAAATATTAATTTATTTTAATCATATGGATTTATATAATGTAAGTTAGCTAAAATAGATATTCATAATTAATTATGAAGTCAAAATCCATCTTTGATACTAGATTAAGTGTACTAAAAATGTGAAAAATTTTTAATATTGTAAACAGTAAAATTTACTTTCTTATGTGGATTATTCATATTTGAATTGAAACAAAGCTTGTCAGGAGGTTTAACAGTGGTATTAACATTCAAATTTATGTTGAATTATGGGTGGGGGGGGGGGTGGCTTTAATAACCACCGCCACTTCGATAAGAACCATTCCTTTGGTGCTGGGCTACTCATGTTGGGAGACAATTTCATTTATTGTCTTTTGGATCCGCAAATCTTATGCCATTTATTTTGGGTATGCACTGGTTTCCTCGGCCCTGGACGGGTGGGTTGAAAAAATGGTGGTAAGAGATGAAGATCACAGTAGTGAAACATGTGTGTTACCTACACTTTCATTGGGTGCTATGAGGTGTGTTCTTGTCGGGGATCCACAACCACGGTCTGCACAGAAAAATAGCCAGGTAGTGGGTAGGTCGCAGCATAGGAGAAGCCTTTGGGGTGCTTCCAACAAGCAGGTTGGCCAAACCATGTTGTTACTGTTTCAATACTCAAATGCATCCTCAAATTCGGGATTGCTTCAAGATATTTTATCGAAATCGATTAAGGGATTCCGTGGAGTGTTACCCAGGAGACCTGATGAAATTATTCAAATTTCTCTATTGAGACCCTTACCTTGTTTTACTATTGTAAACTCGTGGAAGAGAATCTCATAGAGGTGGTGGATCGTTTCCTATCAAATATTCATGAAGCACATTTTGTTTTGACAATAATATGAACATTGTTAAAACTGTTGGTTGGTTTCAGCGTGTTCAGGTCCTAGGAGGCCTATTAAAATACATATACATTCGTAGGTTATTTATATACGATTAATTCAATAGTTCCTTGGCTTATAGTTATATAGTTATTGCTGTTAATATAAAAAAAAAGTATTAATAATATATTCATTTAATATTAATGTAATACTAATACAATCCATAGTTTTCCAATCCTTTTGAAAGAATTAGTGAAAAAAACACCATTTAGTCATAGACCCTTACCCCCTTCAAAGTAAAAAAGATTTTTGCAACTCCTCAATAGTTACAATTTTGGAAAGGTTTTTGAATATTTTCTCATCAATTCAATCATTTAGGATATCCTCTAATAAAAAAGAAGCAGTCTCATAATTTATAACACTCTTATCTTTAAGCATATTTTCATAAAATATGAGATCTTCCTCCTTTATGGACTTAAGATATTTGATGATAGCATCGTTACCTTTTGAAACTTCCAAAATCCTATTGCAGGCTCTATGTTTCATAGTGGTCATATGAAAGAATTATGTGTTTCTGTCTCCCTCTTTCATTTAGATAACCCTAGATTTGAGTCTCTAGAAGGATTCTTCTCTGCTCCAACTATATGTAGCCTTGAAAGAATATTTTTCTCAGCTGATTGATCCTTCAAGGACCTGTCCTTAACAGTAATTTTATTTTCCAGCTTCTAGAGTTTTTTCTTTAACTCATTGTTTTCAATAAAGATATTACCAAAAACTTCTTTATTCCATATTTTCACTTGTTTCTTGACATTTTTTAATTTTTCAAGGAGTATATATTGAGCAGTTCCTCCTCCATCCCATTTGAACCAATCTTTAATCTTATCAAATATGTCATCATGCTCCATCCACATCTTCTCAAATTTAAAAGAGCTCCTTGTGGGTTTGGTCCAGTTGAAAAGATTTAAAACAATCGGATTATGGTTAGATCCAATTCTAGGAAGAGAGGTTAGATGAAATTCTTGGTGTAGAATATAATTGACAGAGATAAGAGCTATATCTAGTCTGACCTGAATCATGTCACTGCCCAATCTTCTATTTGGCTAAGTAAATTGATTACCATGTAGATCCACATCCATGAGATTTAAGTCAGCAATGCAATCAGAAAAATCATCCATGCCGATGGATAAAATAGAATTACCCCCTTGATTTTCTCCAAGATTTAAAGGAGAGTTGAAGTATCCCATAATAAGCCAGTTGTCATTTTTATGTTGACTTCTACAGAGCTTTAGATCATTCCAAAGTTTCCTTATACCATTTACAGTATTAGGTGCTTAGATGTTTGAAAGGATCCAAGTAAAATTATTATCAATGGCATGGAATTTAACAGCAATATGGTTATTGGTTTAAGAGAGAATCATACCAGTGAAAATCATTTTATCCCATAAAGTGGCAAGCCACTTGAGATCCCCGAGAATCAACAACAGTAGTTTTTGAGTTATCCCAAAAATTCTTTTTATAATTTTCAAGGACCTTAGAGTTCATTTTGGTTTCTTGTGAGAGAAAAATAATAGTTCTACTTGAGACTCTTAAATATTTGATTATTCTTTGTTTAGAGTTCCCATTCAATCCTCTTATATTCCTAGAGATGGTCTTCATCTAAATGATATGGGGGGTGATTTTTCTTGATGGCTCAGTTGGATTTGAGTTCCATCTACAATATCTTCCACTATTCTCTTTGTTTTAAGCTTCTTCTTTGAAGTTATTCCTCTTTTAGAACTACTTCCAAAATCTACTAGTAGATGATCTATGTGATGCCGCGAAAACGACAACGTTCTAGGAACTTGCTTCCACTAAACACATAACTGAAACTACGACTAATTTTTTTATTTTTATTTTGTTACAATACAAGAATAATGTAGGGGTTTTCCACCCTTTACAATTCATTAACTTACTTGCATTACTTAACTTAGGTTCAAGATTGATAAACCAGATTCCAGATAAGAAGTATGTGTTAACACAGTACTTTCAGGGTTCATTAAATAACCGCTCTAAAAAAGATAACAAGGTTAAAATAATCCAACAAATGTATTCTATTCTTTCCATTAAGCTTAGTTATTACATGGTTAACCTTGAACTATATTAAAAATAATAGATTTTTATACTTTGGTGTATAATAATTTATTTAAAATTAATTTTAGGATATAATTTGTGTTAATTTCTTTTTTTATAATTAAAATTTTAAAATAAAAATACATGTACTTTTACCAAAAAAATAGAGTTTAATATTTTATCATATAAATCATGTTAGTGTTAAGGAATATAAAATTTCAAATTTAAATTTAATCATATAAGTTTATATAATGTATTTTTTTGCTAAAATACATATTTCATTGTTAATTTTGAAATTCAAACTCAATCCTTTTATACTAAATTAAGTGTACTAAGTGTTAGTGTTAAGGAATAGAAAAATATTAATTTATATTTAATCATATAGATTTATATAATGTAAGTTTAGCTAAAATACATATTTCATAATTAATTATGAAGTTCAAAATCCATCTTTTTATACTAGATTAAGTGTACTAAAAATGTGAAAATATTTTTAATATTGTAAACATTCAAATTTACTTTCTTTAATGTGGATTATTCATATTTGAAATTGAACAAAGATGTCAGGAGTTTTAACAGTGGTATAACATTCAAATTTATGTTTGAATTTATGGTTGGGGGTGGGTGGCTTTAATAACCACCTGCCATTCCATTAAGACCCCATTCCCTTTGCGTGCTGGGCTACTCCTTGTTGGGCCGCATATTTTCATTTATTGTCTTTTGGATCCGCAGATCTTATGCCCCATTTATTTTTGGGTCTGCCTACTGGTTTCCTCGGCCCTGGCCGCGTGGGTTTGAAATGGTGGTTATAGATGAAGCTACAGCTAGTGAAACAGGTGTGTTACCTCCACTTTCATTGGGTGCTATGAGGTGTGTTCTTGTCGGGGATCCACAACCACGGCCTGCACAGAAAAATAGCCAGGTAGTGGGTAGGTCGCAGCATAGGAGAAGCCTTTGGGGCGCTTCCAACAAGCAGGTTGTCCAACCATGTTGTTAACTGTTCAATATCGAATGCATCCTCAAATTCGGGATTCACCTTCAAGATATTTTTATCAAAATCGATTAAGGGATAGTGAGAGTGTTACCAGGAGACCTGATGAAATTTATTACAAAGATTCTCTATTGAGACCTTACCTGTTTTACTATGTAACTCGTGGAAGAGAATCTCATAGAGGTGGATTTGTTTCATATCAAAATATTCATGAAGCACAGTTTGTTTTGCAATAATATGAACTTGTAAAACCTGTTGGTTCGTTGTTTCAGCGTGTTCAGGTCTTAGGAGGCCTATTAAAATACATATACATTCGTAGGTTTATTTATATATATAATTAATATTATTTCCTTGGCTATAGTTATATTAGTATACTTTTGTTAATATAAAAAAAAGTATTAATAGTATATTAATATTAATATAATTTAATAATAATAAATCCATTAGTTTTAATATTACTTTAATATGAATAATATTTAAAATATTAGTTTCCTTATTAAGCATTAAGGACATATGGGTAATGAACTTAATAAGTTTAGAGCTTTTACATTAAAATTTCTTTCTACACAATTTAATAGGCATTGTACGGGATTTCAAATAGATTTGATTTCATTTCCCTTAATAATTTGCAAATAGATTTACAATAAATTCTTAAATGAGGAAAAACATAATATAGCTAGAGCTTAAATTACTTCATTGACATATTGAAAACTATTTAAAACTTAAGTCTTTCCATCAACAATACAAGAAGAGAAAATGCACTAATATTCCAACTTTTCCAATACATCTCTTTTAAGTAACAAAATGAAATTTAATATTTAAAAAAAAAAAAAATTCCCAACATTCCACAAGGGAGTTTCAACAATATTTCCAATAAGTTTTAGAGTAAGAACTACTAATATTCAACAAGATCAACACACTCATATGAGGTTCCAAGCCAAGTTTAAGGAGAATAAATTGTCTTTCCTTCAACTTTCAATTCCATCCACATTACAACCTTAATAATGAAGATCAATACAACTCTCCTTCAAAATATTAATGCAACATTTTCCACTTAATGTGGGAACAATTTACAATAATGGAAGCTAAAATACAAAGCAATATTACACTTTCTTCCACTCTAGGTGGGCAAAAAATACAAGGTAGTTTCACATTGTCATCAACAAGGCTCCAATGCTACAAACATCAACAAGGTAGCTCCTCCAATAGTTTTCTTGATTCACAACAAAATAAGGGGAGAGGCAATGCTCTCCTCCCAACCAAGATACCCAATGGAGAAGAGAATCCATCCTCTCCATTGGCCCCCGAGCCCCAACCACATTACAATGGGAGAAAATCCAACTCATGGCAACTACTAGCTTCCACATAACTTAACATGAAATTTCACATTCATTCCATAATCCTTCAAAACAAAATTCAACAACTCAACAAGAGGGAAACCATCAAAACAACAAAGTCACAAGGCTTATCAAGAAATCCATAAGAGTAAGACCTATGGGGAGGCCACTTATGCCTCCCAATGGGAATGGGTGCCACCTAAAAGCCTCCAATGCAAAACACAATACCCCTAACAACTCTTATTCCTCCCTCAAGTACCCCTTATCCCTCCATCCACTCTTATGCCTCCCTCAACTCTTATGGCTCCCCCAAAGTAAGAACAAGAAGAAAATGCAAGCATTTCTCATACTAGGTGGGCACCCAACCCAAACTCCCTCCTCAAGAAAATGATCTCTTATGCCTCCCTCAAATAAACTCCCCATAGTCTCCTCCCACTCCCAACTTAGGCATTCTACCCATTCCCAACAAGAATTTCTAAAAATAAAAACAACAACATTCAACACAACATATATACACATACAAATAACAAAAACAACATAATACAAACAAAGGTGAAGCTCCTACCTTTCCATGGTAGAGCTTGTTCCAAGTATGAAGTCTCAAATCCCTCCAAAGATCAAGCAAGCATCCACAAGCTCCAAAAAAATTCCCACAAGTATCAACAAGCTCCAAAAATCCACAAACTCCTTCAAAATCCTCTCCTCTCCAAAATACAAGAGACTAAAAATGAAACCTCCAACCCCCAAAACAAACAAAAGGATCAAATAAATAGAGAAAAGAGAGGGAGGGATGATGTGGCTCCAAGTAGGATGCCACCTCCTTTTCCCTCCACTCCACATCACTTGGTCAACCTCATATTCCAATGCACCATTAATAAGTGGTTGAAAGAAAGGCAAACACCTTACACACTCCATCTAAGCCTACTCCCCCAAAGGACAAAAATTAAATTTTTGAAAGAAAGTGCAATTAATATTTTACCTTTTTATCCCCCCCCAAACACTTAAAAGATTCTAAATTTGACCTCCCAACCCATAGGTAGGGTTGGCATGGGCTTTTAAGAGGTGTGGGACAAGTTTGACTTGTCCCACAAGCTTTCAAATTTGGCCTCTAAGGCCAAATTCGAGTTTCCCATGTGGGGTAGAGTGTGCTACACTCAAAACTCAAACACACATCATTCCACACAAAATCCAAAGTAAATCAAGCCTAATAAATGAACTCTCTTTTAGTTATATCTTTTAATTAGTTTAGGACAAATTCAAATTAGCTTAATTAAGGCACTACAACCCATGACTAATAAAGGGGTAAACACCAATCCAAAAAAATATGAATAATAACACAAGTAAAATTTCACTTACTAAGAGAAACACATACTAACATAATAGAAAGGCAAAATTAAAAAAAAACAACACATGACCCCTAGGTCACAATTTTCCCCTAACCAAATAATTCTAACACACACACAGCTACATGTTGCCATGGTGACCTTAGTTGGATTCTTCTCGAATTCCGATGTGGTTGGTCTCCACTCCCCAATATTGTTGTGAATATAATATACCTGCAGAACAGGGAATGCCTCCTTCAGCTTGTTGGACGCATTAAAACATTCATGCCAAATATACAATATAATCTAAAATAAACGACACATGTTTTACTATCATCTATGCAAATACGATATCACTTACACTTTCTAGCACATTTCTATTCCACATTTCATTTATGTCAAAACGATCATCACATTAATCCAATTATCAAGTTCTACTCAATATGATTAATATATCACCTGTCATAATTTAAAGATAAATAACCATGTCAAAAGTATACAAATATCATCATCAAATGTTCACTAGTAGACCATATGCATCATATAAAGATCAAATCAATAACAGTCCAGTGTCTATGATATCTACTAGCATGCTAAATCAAGAAGACATAATAAATCCATAAGTGAAGTAACTAGTCTCGAAAACAACAAAACAAAAATGGTGTCGAAGGGAAGTGGGCACTACAATCTAATTGTTCTGGATGTTGAAGCTCCCCAGTTATCATTTTTTTCCTATAATTATATAGCGTATTTAGGATCTTCTCAAAAACCTTCATTCTTTTCTTCTTCCTAGAGCTAACCTCTATAAATCCATTGGTCAAATGAGAATCTCTATCCAAGAGTGTGTTTATCCTAAGTGGTGTAACTTTTCCTTCCTCTTTTTCTCCCTGATCCTAGACCTTAGGAGGCTGTGAAGTTGTTGTTTTGTTACTTGCTAGAGGATTCCCATCATAAAATTTTTCCCTCATTGGTAGGTATCTTTCCTTATTTTCTTTTTCCTCATTCAGATATTCCTCAATGATAAATAAAGGATAAAATTGATCTCACTTTTTCCCTTTTTTTACTGAATCAGGTCTGCACTCAGTCCCCAGATGCAAAAGTCTGATCTAAAATTTCATATTGTTATCTAGACCCATAGAAAAAAGATTAACTTTTATAGTGCCAATCTATTTGTTAACCTCCATAACTACATTTACTAGTGTCTGTGTTGCTATATATTCTTTTTTTGTTAGGGGTACCACCATCAACCATAGTGTTGGAGTTTTAGGTCGGAAGAGTTTCCTATAGATCAGAGGTTTCCTTATTGGAGTCAGAAACCCATTTTTTTCTTTCTTATTCCTCAGCTTTGGTTGATTTAAAGAAATCCCTTCCATGTGCACTGGTTCCCTATTTTTTTCCAGTACCCTCTATAGGGATCCTGAGCTCATTATCTTTCCTTATTCCATGTGTCTTTTCTAGGACTCCACCTAGTATATCATTTTTACCCATAAAATTTTACTAAGATATCTCTTTGTTAGGACATCTTTTAGTGAAGTATCATATGCAATGGAATTTATTGCATCTCAAATGAAATATTTCATATTCAATATTTTGATGCCAAGTACCATAATTTGACTATAAAATGATATGCTTTGGTACTTGGTACTTGGCATAAAAGTATATGTTCCAAGCTTCTATATTTTACAATGTTAATGTAATAGAGTAATAGAGATTTACATGTAAGAAGATTATATGTTTTACAATGTTAATGTAATAGAGTATATTAGATGGATAATGGTATTGAACATGAATGTAACTAGTTATTATATGATTAATATTAGCATAGTTATTGTGTAATTAATGACTATCTAATATATAGATCTAGTTATCCATGAGGAATATTTATGCTTATTTATGGAGCTATATATGCTCTATCTTCACCACACTAACATCCTGCACAAACAACTCTAAAGAGGGACCTAGTGCATTTGCACACTTTGGGTGAGCACTCAACTTAGGCTGGGTGATGTGCCAGCATGCCTAGGTTTTCATAATGGATTCTAGGCTATATCATTAGTTCCGTTGCCAGGACCTCTTTTTCATCTATTTTCAGGATGTTTTGTGATGAAGATGTACCGATTGACCTTGGCAAGTGTTGAAGAATGGATAAATGATCTAGAATAAAAATACACTTAGAGGTTCAACACTGGCTCTGTGTTTGACGCGATCGCATGGGTGGAACATAATTTATATGATTGTCTATATGAGAGATTATTTGTTATCTTTCTGGTAGTTCTATATGAGTGGTTAGTTTCTTATGTATCTAAAATGAATCGGAGGTATTGAATGCTTGTCTAGATGCAGGAGGAATTTTAGGCCCTGTATGATGTTGATCTTATTTGGACGTGCACTGTGGATACTTGGTTCTGTGGTGTTTTGAATAGTTATATTTTAGAGTACTAAATTTCCACTTATTCTTTCCTGGAGGTAGATGAGTTCTATTTTTTACATTATCGAAGGAGAACTTATTTGTAAGGAATTCCATTAGCGATCAAAATCTTGATGGTAACCCTAAACTTGGAAGAAAAACTGATGGCTAGCTAAAACCCACCACGCACAAGGGAAAGAGTAGGTTTGGTGAAAGATGTTAGACCTAGAAAAACAGAGGTAGAGATAAGAAAGGTGGATCAAGTATAATGAGGTGCGTAAGAGGGAGATATATAAACAATGTGATATCGTAGAGTGGATGACATTGAGGAGAGAGATGGCTTGTGAATGGTTTAGAGCTCATGTAGGAGGTGTAAAGTCAAAGCATATTGAACTACCCCCATTTGGGAAAGCATGATAGGGAACCCTCCTCGGCCTCACATGTGAGCACTCCAACAAACATGACTTAGGCCATACGTGCACATCTGAATCTACCTAGTAACCTAGCCCTTGCATTTGGATTTCCAGTACCTAGTACAACCAGTAATCAACAAACTAGTTTGGGAAATAGAAGGGCATGAGTAAGTCAGATAAAAAGGAAATCTATGGCAGGGAAAACATCTTTTTTGTTGTTTGGAGGTACCATTTCAGGTGCATCATCAGCACAGAAATCAAGCACGCATAACTTTAGACTCATTTCTGGGATCAGTACCACTTCACATAATGTAGGAGTTTAGTTTAGTACCATTGTTCAGACACATGGAAGTACACCCACTGGTCCACTTCCAGCTATAAGTGGGGGAATAAGGGTAATAGGTGGCTCTAGTTCTTTTGGATCTGGTGGTTTTGGAGATAGAAGTAACATAGGAGGAAATAGATCAGGTGCGCAGGGTCTGCACCAACCCCAAAATATTTATAGGGAGATGTCTCTTTGTCTTCCAGAGTATAGGGGCATAGAAGATACTGTTGAACATGTGCACATGTGTGAGATAATTTGGCATGAAAAAGGAGTTATGAATTCTGAGTGCAAGGCAAGTAAGTTTGTAACTACATTTTTAGGACGTGCACACAGATAGTACAAAAAGTTTGACCCTGATAAGAAATTGGTAGATTATGTAGAATTAAAGGATGTTTTCCTTAAGAAGTTTCATATTCATAAGTTTGAGCAGAAGAGTATAAGCACACTCAAGGGTATTAAGTAGGGAAATACTAAGAGCATTTGGAAATATGATGCCCATTTTAAGATGTTGTTGTCTAAAATTTCTTATGATATTCATGTGAGTTAGCATGCACAATGGTTCATTGGGGGGTTGATTACACCTTTTATAAGGGCCCTATCACATAAGACTTATACAGACCCATGTGAATCACTTAAAGTAGCTTTGTGCGATGAGGTAATTAGAAGTATAGACACTGGAGTAAGCACATTCCTGGAGGCAAAAATTGTAGATATCAAAAAGAAGTTGGAGAAACTGTCGACAAATTCAACACATGAGACACACACCTGAATTTGGTGTACAGATTGTGAAATGGAAGGGCACACCAAAGATAGTTGTCATCATAGATCATTATGTTCATTATTGCTGGATTGTAAGATATGTCATTTGGAAAATGATGCAAGTTTCTTTCCATTATTACAACACGCAATAAGGAAGAATGTATCATGTTATTATAAAAAATTTTAGACCATGACTCATGATACAGAAGACTGCCGATTGATTGGTCAGATCCATGATTCCATAGATATCATTTTACGATAGATAGGGGTAGTAGATAACACTACGGGTAAAAGTGAGCACCATGATCATGATCACACTCAAGAGCGAGATGATAGGAATAAAGGATGATTTGAAGGAGGTCATGGTAGAGGTCGAGGATACTGTGGTGGATTTGGGGGCCAAGGCCATGGTGGTGGACAAGGTGAGTTCCTTCACGAAACGTGATTTACATGTGGATCTCTTGACCACTACAGGCGTGAATGTCCTCAAAATATTACTTGTTATTTTTGTGAGAAGAATCATAGCTATGAGGAATGCCCAAACTTATTTGAGCATCTTAGCAAGTAACACAAATAGGATAACAAGGGCACAATGATGGTTAGAATACAATGCACTGTGAAAAATCAATGGATGCCAAAATTGGCACCGAAACCTGAGGTATTACCTGTGAACATTACTACACACGTTGAAGCTGCACGTGCCAGAGAGGCATTATAGTAGAAGCCTAGCATTACTAAGGAGGAAATTTTACATGCAAGGTACCCAGATCCTGCACATTAGAAGGAGGTTTATCAGGAGACAATGGAGGTAATCAGAAATCTTTAGGGTGAAATATAATTTTTAAAGGAAAATTCATGGATTTTGGAACAAAAGAAGGCAGCAGAGACATTTTAAGAGGATATTGATGACTTAACATAAGTATGTAATATGTTACGTCGAGAGAACATCACTACATTATTAGAAAATTGGCTAAAAGGAAACACTCCACATGGAAGTATCGAGACTGGATGACAGATCTTGCATGCTAATATTCCTCCTTGTAGCTTGGATTATGACAAGGAGATCACTTTGAATACTGTTGTGGATGGGTGGCTGTTGAGTAATATATTGATTGATATAGGCACAAAATTTAATGTGCTTATGTTAGATGTATGGGTACAAATGGGTAGACCTCCATTACAACCATCCTCTAATGTATTATTCCTGGCTAATCGAACTAAGGCCACTCCCATAGGAGTTTTAAAGGGTGCATCCATTACTATACAAGAGTCCATGTTCACTAAGGACTTTGAGGTCTTAGCACTTGTAGAATCAGACAACATCCCAACTCTACTTGGCTGCATTTGGTGTTATGAAAATAATGTTGATTTACGATTCAATAAGGGGTATATAAGATTTGAGAATATGGAAGAAAGATTAATTATCCCTTTGGTCGATGGGAAATTTATACCTTATATTGAACCTTTGAGTGAGGAAGACCTAAACATAATTTATGTATGCGTCATTCGGGACCTAGAAGTACTCGAGTCATCAAAGGAAGGAATCCTCCAGTGGGAAGATGCACAGTCTATCAATGATACTACAAGTATTTCTTATGAACATTTGGCACATGTCATCTATGAGATGGTTGGGTGTGAAGTAAGAAGAACATTTGCATGGAGAAGAAAACATTGGTTTATTTAGAGGATATGTAACAACATTGTACTTCGGTACACTGGAGAAGGAGATCTTACGGTATTCTTGCGTGCTATAGAGGAGTAGTGGAAAAATCAGGTGGGAATAAGGAATATGTTAGTATATGCCTTGCATTTGACAATAGTGCACTGGTGGTTGGTTCAAAAGGATAATCTTTTGGAATGGAATGAAGTCAGAATTTCTCTAACCACTTGGTTCTTCAAGAGTAATATGCCTACTAGAATCTGAATGTATCATGGTAATCAACTTGTTCAACACAACGTTCAATAGTGTGAGACTATAGATAGAGGGGTAGGAAGTTTTACCACCTTCACTTTAGATGTAAAAACTTTATTCCACTTTACAAGGTTGTGCACGAGCCTGGTATTTTTATGCATAGTTACATAGAGAGACTTGAAATTAGCAGGACTTGATTACAGGAATGACCCAAAATTTTGAGTACTTCTCTAGTAAACCTATGGTGCAAGAGGCATTAAGGGTTATAAAAAACTTAACTATGGGAAACAGTGCAAATGATGAAGAATTCATTCAGGATTTATTTAGTGAGGTAGAATTAGGATCACATTTTGATGAAGTAGAAGTAAAAAAATCCACAGCTTGCTATGAGAAAGAAAGAGGAAAGATGATCTACATAGTGGATGCTAAAGAAGTAGAAAATATGGATATAGATCATTCAATAGGTACATGTGAAGCATTCGACAGTGTAAATAAAAATGTGCTCACTTATCATGAAACTATGAAGAACAAGAAAGTGAACATTGGCACAAATGTTGAACCTAAGGAAGCAATAATAGGGGATTATTGGTTTGATTCTGAAGTGGAAAAGATAATTGAGTTACTACGATATTTTTTAGGATTTATTCCCTAGGGGATAGCATGAATTAAAATGATTGCATGAGTCATTAGGAAAGATGAAGATTAAGTTAAAGGAAGGAGCGTTCCTGGTCAGAAAGAGACCTCACATGATGAACCCAAACTTACACATAAAAGTTAAGGAAGAAATTGACAAAATGCTGAACTTTGACAGCATTAAGCCCCTAGACGAATCAGAGTGGGTTAGCCCAATGGTAATCAGTATAAAGAAATATGGTCATATTAGGATTTGTGTAGACTACAAGGAGTTTAATTCTGCATGTGTGATTGATCCTTTTCCTATGCCATTCACTGAGGAAATATTAGAGGTGTTGCAGGATATGAATTTTACTCTTTTACAAATGGATTATCTAGGTATCATCAGGTCAGAATAGCATAGGAAGATCAAGAGAAAACAAATTTCACAACTGAATGGGGAATTTTGCATATATTGTGATGCCCTTTAGTTTGAAAAATGCACCTGCTCTATTTTTTTGCATATTTTTTCAAGCATTCCAGGATTTCATTCACAAATTATTACAGATTTACTTGGAATATTGGATGGTGTATGGGCTTGTTAAGGATCATTTTGACAACTTACACTTAATGTTTGAGAGATTCAGGAAGTTAAAAATATCATTAAACATCAAGAAGTGTGTGTTTGCTACAGCTTTTGGGATTCTATTAGGGCACATCATCTATAAGGAAGGTTTGTTAGTAGATCCAGCTAAGGTTGCAATTATTATAGTCCTGGAAGATCCTACCAATCAGAGTGAGGTGCGTGGATTCTTGGGCCACACAGGGTATTATAGAAAATTTATCAAAGGGTATGCAAATATTTTATCACCCCTAGAAGAACTATTAAATGTAAAAGGGACATTCTATTGGGGAGAACCACAACGGCGCACATTTGAGGAATTAAAGGAGAGACTTACGACAACACATATTCTTTGTTTTCCCTCATGGAACCAATTGTTTCATGTACATGTGGGTTCCTTTGGCACATCCATTGGCATGGTGTTAGCTTAGCATGGAGAAGGTATTATAGATCATAAGATCTATTTTGCTAGCATAAATTTGACTCATGTAGAGTAGAATTATACAAAAAAAGAGTGCAAGGCCTTATCGATGATCTACACACTTCATAAATTCATAATTTACTCACTAGAAACACATTTTGTATTTTATATTGATCGCATGACATTAAAATACTTGGTAAATAATCCCATTTTATAGGGGAACATATTTCGATGGGTACTCTTATTTTAGGAATTTGATTTCACTGTTATGGTAAAACCAGGTAAAAGTAATTATGTCCTAGACCACTTTATCAAGGATTCAGTCAGGGGAGGATGTACAGACAATTGAAGATATAATTCCAAATGCATTGTTATACAGGTTACACTACATGACTTCAGAATTGGAGGATATTTATGTCTTTTTACACATGGGTATGACACCAGAAGGAATGAAAGCATTGGAGAAGAAAAAACTTGCAATTCATATGACACGTTTTATGTTGATTAATGGTGACTTATCCAAACTAGACCAAGATGAAGTATTGTGTTGGTGTGTACTAGAGCATGAATGCATAGATATTATGGAAGAGGCTCATGGTGGTATTGCAGGTGGGCACTATGTAAGTGATGCCACCATGTGTAATATTCTACTCACTAGATTATGGTGGGAGACCTTGTACAAGGATTGTAAAGAGTATTGTAAGGTGTATGATCACTATCAGTGCCTTGGAAAACTTGGGAAAAGAGAAGAAATGTCTTTGAGTCCTATTGCTAGTGCAGAGCCATTTGAGAAATGGGTTATAGACTTTGTAGGTCCTATTTCACCAGTCATGCATATAACTGGATCGTGATATATCCTCACTTGCATAGATTATCTTACAAGGTGGGCAGAAGCTGCACCTACAAAGGATTATACATCAACTACAACAACTGGATTCTTATGGGAAAATATTCTTACTAGGTATGGATGTCTGTTGAGATTGAAAAGTTATAGGGGAACAAAATTTTTGAATGAGGAAATCATGATATTACTGGATGAATTTATGGTTGCACACCATAAGACTACACCTTATCATCCTCAGAAAAATGGTACTGTTGAGGCCTTTAACAAGATATTGAGCTAGTCCTTGACAATAAAATGATGTTGGAAGAAAATACTGGGATGATAAAGTATTTTCTATATTTTGGGTGTATTAAACAACCTCCAATAGGTTGAATAAGGCCACACCCTTTCAGTTGTTGTTTGGCATAGATGCAATACTTCCTATGGATTTCATGTTAACTTCTTTACGTATTGCGCTCTCTAGAGGTCTAGCTTATGAAAAATAATTAGAAGAAAGAATTGATAGGTTAATAGTGTTGGATGAGAGGCATGTCATAACATGTTGGAGTCAAAATTAGGAAAAGGTCAGTGAGAAGGCATGGCATGATAGACACATCAGGGACAAGAACCTTGAGGTTGGACAGATGGTGCTACTGTATGATTCTAAGTTCTTGCACCATCAAGGAAAACTTAAGGTGCATTGATTGGGACCATATGTTATCACTCATATAATTGAATCAGGGGCTTGTTAGTTAGAAGCACTTGATGGAATACGGTTACCTGGTTACTTTAATGAGAGTAGGTTGAAGCCCTACTATAAATATGTCTTCTTGGTGTTTATAATAAGGAAGTATTTCCTAGTATAGGTTTCTATTTCTCTATTTTATTTAGTGGATTTCTTTCTTCGTCACTACACTTTATCAATTTAGTTTGGTGTTTTATGTAATAAGTGTAATTACACACTGGAAGCTAATTACAATCTGAAGTATTTTTATGCACAGAGGACTACACATACCATTGGTATGGGGTGGATGTTATTCACAATTGGGTATACATGAGAAAAAACTATTATAGTTACTAATCATGGATGGAAAGGATCTCTTAGAAAGGAAATTACTTCTAAAGAAGACCATAGATGGAAAAAAATGAAGGGAAAGTATAACACTTGGTAAGAAGTGGCCATGGAAACTACTAGGGGAAGGCGTAGTAATGAGGTACTCAGTGCATGGAAGCACTTGGAAGAGAATTTTGTAGCCAAAAAGGTAGGAAGGCACGATAGAAGGTTATAGATGGGGTGCGAAGATGTACCGCATAGAAATTGTGAAAATGGTCAATTAATGAGAGGATTGTTGGTAGGTGAAGGATAAATAAATGCACTAAATTTTTTAAAATATATTTAAGGAAGTGATGTGGGTTCATTTTTACCTTTGCAAACACAAGTATTCAAGTGAGCCAGGTGTGACTGAGCCAAGTGAATCGTATTGAGGTGTAGAGAGCTGTGAAACTAGATGTGGAGAGTAGATTTGTGTGTGGAAGAGGCTTGTATCCCCATCAGTGAAAGTTTTGAGAAAATAAGAAGCATTGAGAAGGAGCTACAACACATGGTTTCAAGCTAGGGCATGTAGATTTGAGCTATAAATTCATCTTACTTTACATAGAAGGTAAAAGACATAATTTTAATAGTGGTACCTAAGAAAGCCCTTGCAACAGGCACAAAAGGGAAGAAAAAGGTAGAAGTGGAGGTTAAAATTGCTCCTGAGAGAAATTTTTCAGAGATGCAATATCTAGAAGGAGTGATAGTCGGCCAAGATTGGGATTCACATATTCAACGATGTAAGATAAGTGATTACAACCATTGCACCACTATAAAAATAGGAGATCTAGATGTGTTGTTAAAAAAAAATACCAACAAGTGCATGGTAGACAATATTTCAGTGTATGATGATGTTGTAGAGAAGCTACTGAAGAAGGTAGGATTCTATCAGTTATATGAAATCCCTTATTTTGGAAAAAATAGAGGCTTTATACCAATGGTTGATAAGAAAATTCCATGAGGAATTTTTCTATTTTATTGGATGGAGAGTAAGGATCACAACAACTCTAATTACCACATTAATAGGACTGAAGGGCACAGAGACAGATATCCTAAGTTATCTAAGTCATAAGGAAGTTTTTGTGGCCACCAACAAGGAGTTATGATACTCCAAGGGTCTACGTGGAATGGACATAGAGAAATTGAAGAAGTTTCATGTAGTACATGCAGCCATGCATCTACTCAAAAAGTTAAATGATCAAGAGAGATGGTCACAAGTAAATACAATGTGGCTACACATTTCAAAGAAAATGTTAGAGGGAAAAATATACAACTTGCCTAGTTGTATTGTAAAAAATATCATTGAGGAAGAATGCATAGGTGAGAAGATAAGTTTTGGAACTATCCTACTTTCTCTGGTGTTTATAGAAATTGGAGTGCCCGATGGGCCAATGAACAAATTTTGGGAATACCCCCAGAGAAGAAGTCCTTCACAGAGAGGTTTGAGAAATATTTGTGTGAAGGTTCAATGAATAGGTCATTTAAACAAAGGTCAGAGATGTGGTATGACCGATTTCACTTGGTGTTTGAAGAGGAGTGGCACATTCCGAAGGAGTTTCCCTTGGTGGTAGGAAAGGCAGTATATTTTGTAATGTATCAAAAAAAATTCATTAGATGGTTTTCTATGAAGGATGGGACATGGAGTCCATGGTGCAAACTACCCTATGGCTTCATAGTACACTACTTCCAGGCTTTAGTCCATAGATTCACTAATGCACACTGGCTAAAATTTGACATAGAAATGGTAGATTGTGACTACCACACTCTCAGGAAAACATATGTAAATCCCGGTCAAACTTCCTATATTGAGAGGCTCATTTCTGATGTCATAAACATCAAGCCAGTGAGTTTGGCTATTGGGGACAGTGGAATTGCACTTATATATCTTCATCTCAAGAATAGGTTGGAGAATAAAAAGCATGTGGAGAATGAATTTATGCTCACAGGGCTTCCTAAGGGTAAACATATAGTGGAGAATGTACCAGCTCCAAATCCAGTAGTGACAAAAGAGGTAAATGAGGAGGAGGAAGAACATGAAGATAGTGGAGGCTTGGATCATAGAGGTCGGAGGAATCCCATGGAAAAAGTGGAGAATGAGCACACAGATACTCCACCACAGGAATAAGAAGTATAAGACAACTTATACGTGGAATCCATACCTGAAGAGTGCTAATTTAGAAAAGTATTCAGAAGAACCAGGGAATAGGGAAATTGAAAATTTTCGAACATGACAACTATACCCCTGTACCAAAATTTTTATGTTTTATCATTCCTAGGCACCCCAGGTCAAATTTTTCAGTATGGTCACCCCCTATTTGATGTCAAATTGGTCCCTTAGGTGATTTAGGAAATTCAATTTAATCCTCCAGGTGATTTTAGGAAGTTCTGAAAAGATGTTATCTTCTGTCAGTCTTGGGAAGGCCGACGATAGCCCTTCCTAGGACTGGATCAACCCCCCTGGAGTAGAACGAAAGGGAAAAATTCAACATGGAAGTGAATTGAAGTCCTTAGAACATCATGGAAATTATTTTGGATTCTTTGGGGAAGTTTTGAAAGACTTGGAGCAGTTTGAATGAAAAGTAGGGTTCACAAGCCTAGGCAGTACATAGGGCTAAAACCAATGTTGCGCTTGAGAAGAATATTCCAGGAGTTCCAGATGGATTTAGGAGTAAAAATAAACATATCTGGAAAGATGATTCCAATCCCTACATGATGGTGAAATCCTATTTTTCACAACACTTTGGTGCATTAGGTCTGTAGGCAGTTTTTCGCAGGCACAGATGGAGTACCAAATCACAATTCCAATTTTTCAAGAATAAAATGGATTAATAAAGAAATTATAACCATACCATTGGATTCAAAAGGCCATTTCCAGTCAGTATCATATAAAATTTCATCAATAAATTCAATTGGTATCTGAAGTTATCATCATTCCAAGTTACCCTCTTAGAGATAGTTCAGGAGTTAGTCAATTTTCGAGAGGACACATGTTAGCACCAGGAGCCTGGCGGGATTTAATGTCCCTAAAATCCCTAAGGTTAGGTACAAAAACATTGTAAAACTTCTCCCATCCCCCATGTGACCTTTGGGACCCTCATGTGACCTTCAGACTTGACAGTTCAACCCCTAGGTGCATTTTTGGAGCTCAAATTCCCTATCGTCGGATTGAAGACACGTGTCAGCTCCAGGACCACCATGGAATTTTATGTCCCTCACATACTTGAGGTTAGGGATAGAAGACATGGAAAATTTTCCCTAGCCCCTATGGGGGTCATTTGGTCATTCACATGACCAACTTTCATCCCCCAGTGCTTTTTCAAGAAAATCCCCTACTGTCGGATCAAAGACACATGTCGTCCTCTTGCTCATTGTGAAATTTGATGTCCCTCATGTCCATAAGGTCAGGGACATCAGAAATTATAAAATTCTCCCCACCCTTGCATGATAATTTTTTGAATATTCAAATCTGGCAGTTAGTCATTTCTTCCCCCTCATTTCTCCTTCACAGCTTCTCACCATGCCATGGCTCAGTGCATGATTGTCTAGAAACCCGGTCCACCATTGTTGCTCCAAACTAGCTCTTCCATGGCCACATAAACTCCCATTCTATGAAAATACATAGGTTTTAGGAGAAGTAATGATCAAAAGTGTTGAAGAAACTAAGAACAGGAAGAAAATGAAGGTTTTTTGCCAGATAATCGTGAAGTCACCCGATCATGAAAATTCATATCTCACAAGATATAAGTTGGATTGAGGTGTCGACTTCTATGGAATTCAAAATTTGTCAAGAAGATCGTGATGCAATAAAATAGAGGTAAAATGGTTCCATAATTATTTGTTCCAACAAAATCCTCACTTCGTGCAATGACTCACATTTGTTAGATTTTCATCATTTCGGAAATGGAAACGAGCTAAAAACCTACACACGAGATCCAAATGAAAAACCTATCACAATGGTTTTTTTTTTCATTGCAAATGAAGACAAAAACTAGACCTATAAATTTTGATCTCCATTAATGGCTGCCATGGCAGTTTTGTGCTCGAAGCCACTACCAGGTGATTTTTTTAAATTTTATTTCCCGACATTCTAGTGGGAAACATTATGTGAAATTTTGAGGATGTGGTCATGAAGATGAGACGAGTCTAAAAAATATGTTCCATTGCAAATCGAGCACTTGAAACACACTTTCTAAAAATAGTAATTTTTCGTATACAGTCTTTCTATGTTTAGAAAGTCATCATCAAAAGTAGTTGTGGCAAAAGTAGTGTGTACCCAAGGTCACCAAGAAGCCAAAATGATTATCCAGAGTATAAAATAGTTAACATGACCACTTACTAAAAATAGTAAGTTCCCTATATGGGTGCTTACAAAAAATAGTAGGCCAACCCAAAAATCGGTCAAGGAAAGGGTAGTGTGCATAGGATCAAATGAGGGAGTCCATCACATCACGATAGTTGAGAAGAGGTAAAAGTCACATCTCACTAAAAATAGTAACTTTCCATGTGGAAACTTACTATTAATAGCAGGTTGTTCTCAAAGGGAAATTTTGGCACAATGAGACATAGAGGGATGATCATCTTAGGGAATTAGAAAATGTTTTTTGAAACTCTCTACGTAGTTCAAGTCACAGGTATATCATACACAAGATGGGAGTTGTGGTCATTAGAAAAAAAATTCACTCAACTTGGTGAGCATTCATGAGCTAGTTTGAAAGATTTTCACATTGTGCAAGGAGTTCAAAGATTCAGAGTTTCACTACATTTAGAGATTTCCATCAATGAGGACCAAAAAACTTCATTGGGAACAATATCTCCTCTTCTTCTTCTCTCTCTTTCTCTCTCCTCTTCCCCCCAACTTTCTCTCACTTTCCAATATTCTAATTTTGCATTGGGGTTGCACTTTTTCATATGTCCTAATGTTCCTAATGTAATAAGTCACCTTTATGTTATAAAAAGGGACTTAATATTCTCCTAGGGAGTTGAAAAGTTTTAAGTTGCACAAGGACATATGAAAAGCCATTGGGGGGTAGATGATAAGTCACCTCTCATTCTATAAATTGTAATGCCATTCCCATTTCAAAGGTTTGGTGATTAATTTTTTAAGCTCAAGAGTGATTTCTACCTTGAGAGAAAAAGGAGATAGCTAGATTATTCTTTTCCCCCACTCTCATTTTTCCTCCATTCCCATACTATGTACAAATTTGGTTCAAGAAATAAATACAAAAAAAGGAGTTTTGATTTCTTTGACTAAGGGGTTTCTTGATACTTTGTAATCATAAATTCTATTTGGTCTTGTTGCTATTTATAGAGTTGTTTCTTCTCATTAATGCATGTGATAAAATTTCTAACTTGTGTGTGCAGAAATCTGATTTTCTACCTGCAACATTAGTTCTCCTATATAATTTCTCACTCCCCTTTCCCTCCTTATAGAAAAAGTCCTCTCTAGTAGGTATATTGCTAGCTTTTCCGCAGGGTCAGTGGAGTGCCCCTGTTGGATCCCCGGTCGAAATCCCCACCACTAGAAATCCACATTTTCTCATGCATGCATATACGGAAGTTGCACCAGTTAAGTAAAGGGACTTAGATTCCTAGAGTGTTGTCAATAAATCCATAAGTTTGTCCACCCAAAATTTTTTCTTGCCAACAGGTACCTAAGAAGTTTCCTTCCGTAATGCATTATGTACGAACATTGGTTGATTTAGTGCTAGAAGATGAGCCACTTAGAATAATTGCACCAAAATATGTTGAACAAGAAGAAAAAATAGCAAGGGCCTCTTTGGTCAGAAAACTTTCAACTTACCAGGCACTACTCCAAACTTTAAAGGATGAATTAAAGAAGGAAGACTAGGCTCTGAATATTTTTGCAGCACCAGAAGTGGTAATCAGAACCAGAAATATAATTGAAGATAATGAAGTTTTCAAGGACATGAAGGATGGATCAATAGGGCGTGTAAAATATTGGCACTAGTAAAAAAAATCACAAAGCCCTTATGATGGCTTTTGTACCTAATATCCACATAAGTTGATGGTAATTTTTTTGAGATTGGGAATATTTTATAACTCATAAAATGTTTATAACTTCTGGACTTCGTAATGATGTTATTAATGATAGGTATGGGGAGTCCAAATCTTATAGAATTAATCTAGTGATTGTATTTGTGAAGGCTGAGATTAGATTTCATGACCATTAATTATGGTCCCTGGCTAGAGACAATAAGAACCACGTTGGATGGCTGACAAAACTTTGAAGGATTATATTTTTATAAAATAATAAAATTTCTCCTCACAGTTGACAAGGAGGGTGTATGTAGAATAAAAGCCTATTTTTTTTCCCACTTAGTCATATAATCCATGCATACCAAAATATATTCTTTTACTTCCGGAATTAGATCTAATGGACCAAATAAATCCAAGCCCCATTACTCAGGATGGTTCAATGAACTTTACTCTGGGGTAAAGTGGAGAGGAATATCATTATAATGAGTGGGTTTCCCCATCCTTTTGAATTCATTGCATTTTCTTATGTACTACTTCATATCTTTATAGGCACGAAAGGATAGGAAAGGAATCATGCCCCAAGACAATATGAGTTGGTACTTAGCCATTTTTATGGTCATGGGTTATTTTTGGAGATAGCATGTGGAGCACACATTGGTATGGAGACTTGTGTGACATGCAAATGCTATTTTAGGATATCATAGATTTCATCCTCTCATATATACATGTTAAGAAAAAATTTAGGTCCAAATTTAAATAACATTCCATTAAACCATTTAAATTTTCATGCATAAGGGATTTACTTTGTTTATTCCTGACAGTAGATGGAAAGTTATCTATGGAAAAATAATTCACAATGTCTACAAACCATGGAAACATTTTTAAAACAATAAACAAATTCTCATCCAAAAAATGGTCTTCAATGGGTTCATCATCCCTTCTAGTTATTATTATTATTATTAACAAGAAATCAGCAAAAACATTTTCCTTTCCAAGCTTTTAGATCTGATTTGTCACATTAAATTCTGGTAATATTTTGTAATCTAGCAAGCTCAACCAATAACTACAATGTTTATGTCATTAAATATTTGATAGCATAATGGTATTAAACATATATAACTAGTACATTGTAACTGGTTAAATGTAGACATTTATTGTGTAATGTAATAATTATCTAAGATCTAAACTTTTTAAGTATGAGTGAAATTTATGCTTATTTATGGATCATGTATATTTACTAATTTAGTAAATGGCATACATTCCATACATCTTGCACTTTTGTAACTCTAAGAGAGGGACAATGGATCCTATTGTGCAATTTGATATGAATGCTCAATCTTAGGCCGGGTGATCTATCAGCGTGGCTAGGTTTTCATAGTGGATTCTAGGTTGCATCATCTAAGATTAAGATAGACATAAGCATGAATTCAAAATGGTTATGAAAGCAAATTTTATCTGCATACCTACCTCTTGTGTAATTTAAATCTTGTAAAATTTTTTGGTTAGATGATGCTTAATATACCATTAAAGTGTTGTTATCATTAATCTATAAGATAATAATTTATTGGGTTGATAAACTAATATATTATTAAGTATGTTAGTCTAGTTGAGGAAACTCTGTTGAATGTTGAAACATAGAAACTACAGCATAGTACCTTCATAATGACATGGTCATTATGAGGATACTACGATGAAAATTGATATTCCTCAACACCCCACTTAGTTTGATTAACTTGATTGACATAAGTGGAGGTTTAGCTTATGGTTCCACCCTAAAAACATATAGAAACATGAGCTAGTTTTTTGGTCAACTCATTTTGACTTTGACTAGACATACTCAATCGACGTAGTTTTTTCTTGAGTATGTCTATGTACCCTTAGTCACCATGAGTAGTCTTCCACACTAGTGCATGTTGCTTCCCTTATCTAGTGTTAAACTTTGAATCAGATTGGGTTGACAGAAGTCAGGAAATGCCATTATAGATAATAGAAAGAGTGTGATGAAGGAAAAATTCCTTTCAACGAGTATGCCTTCTTGTAATTTAAACATGGTAAACATGTTTAAAAAATTTATCCAAAGTATTGCAAGTTTTTGGTTGCGTTTTCCTATGTCACCTCATCTAAAATGCAGGATTTAAAATGAATATTGGTAACATGTATTCAGATAGGATTCTTAGACCAAATGATTGGGTACCCTTAAAAGGGTAAAGGAACCATGTATACATAGTATTAACATTATTAAGTTAACATGAGAGATCAGTTTAATACCGAGTCAAGAAATGAGAGATCATTGTTTCACCAAGTCATTACAGTTGAATATGGTTTTCTCTTATGAGGTGTATTGGAAATGGAATGTTTGTTCTAAATTATATTAATTTAGAATAGAGAACATTATGTAAAAATAAATTTCCCCTTGTTTCTAACGTATTAAAAAGAGGATGTTACAAAGACTCTATAATATATTTCCACTTCTTGCTGCATATATCATTGAAACATGATTAGGACCATTGACCTTATCTTATCATGCTTTTTCATATCTTGTTACATTTTCATAGTCTTCTTAGTAATTTCCAATCTCTCTTAGTCATTCCATCATGATATCTTAATCTATGATCAAATAAGAACTATCTTGGTAAATATGCATTTACTAGTTTCATATCATACTACCCAAATCATATGAGTAACTCAGAACATATCATAATGCCATGATTATCACACATACCTATAACCTATTGAAAAAGTGGCAAAACCATAGTAAAACTAAAAAAAAATGTAACAAAACTACATCAGAAGAGAAAGATCACCCTGTAATACTTCAATCTTGATCTCCTCATAAATTTCTTCCATTGAGATTAATTTTTCAAACTTTATGCATCATGATAGACCTTTACCTTTAACTAGGAGATCTTGTACTTACTTATAAATAGCTTGGAGATATTCATTTATGATTAGGGCATAACTATACATACTTATGAGTAATATTAACTTATTAAGACAAATCATGGAAACCCTCATATTTATGGAGAAATACTCAACTCAGAGTATATTATACTAATAGTGAACACAACCTTCTCAATTTTTATGAGATGAAGAGTAACATCTACACATACTTGTAGCATGATATTATAGTCCTCCAAAACAACTTCTTTAATCCAAAAATCTTAGATACAATAAATACCTTTGTCTTCTTTTTCTGATTGATGATCAAGACACTCATGAACTAGGAACACCTTTCATGATGTATATATATACTACTCACCAATATTTGTAGCACTTGCAGACATGAAATAAAATCATACACATACTACTATTTTACTATTCCATCAAGTATGTTGTTATATGCATGGATCTTAAGTAAGAAAAGTATTCATTGGTGACACAATCCTTTGTCCATCCAATTTATTTGATTATTTCTATTATCTTTCCTCTATCATTTCTATACCCAGTTATGGTTAGGTTACAGGGATCCCTATTTTTTTGTATTTTCACATCTGTCATAATTTATCCTAGGAAACTTGTGCCCATTCTAGACATTAGTGCCCAGGTGCTCCTGTCCATTCTGGGTGCTCTTATCCTCTTTTCTATTTTTCTTATTTTGACATTTATGGTTGACCTTTCTAATTTTCTTATCCCTATCCCGATATCATAGTCGTCCTTTTGGGACACTAGTGTTAAAATTCAAACAAGAGATCCATATATATATATCATACACTCTATTATTCTGGCTGAAAATTATAAGGGGTGATCTCATCTAAATACTATCATTATCATCACAAGGGAATACATTTTTGGGATACATACACTACATAGGAAGGGGAAGTGCTCAATTATATATCACACATTTCAATATTATTCAGCCATAGACCACTATCTTTGTGTCATTGGAGTGAGGGAAACCTAAGGACATTATTTCACACACAAACACAAAGAACTACATGGAGTATGGAATGTAGTGAAACTCTTGGTCACAAGTTCACTCATCAATTGATCGTCGGGGTCAGTATGACTTCAAATATTGCATTTCTCATTCCAATTTGATGTGTTTTGAGCTTATACAGGTAATTAGGGTATGTGTTGTAGGTTATAGGTACCCTCGGTGATAAAAGAGTGAATATCAGGTGTTTGACAGGAAGTGGCAGCAAAACCCTAATGACACAGAAGAAAGAAAAATTTGATCTTCTATGCAGTCATCTACACATACAACACCCAGGTGCCCTTTACCAACATCGGGTGCCCATGTATGACATTATTATTATGTTTCTAATTTTACAGAGAGTAGTTGGGAAACTGTTTGTAGCATGTCCAACACTTTACACTGCTCAAATTAGTTCCAAATTTCATAGGAATAAGGTAAGTAATTTATATCTCTCATTTACTTGTAGTTTTGCATTACTTAAGTGCTTAGCATTTGTATATTTATTTTATTATGTCATATCAGATACTTTGTAATTAGATTTAATTTAATTTAATTTTTATTAAATAAAAAATAATAAGGATGAAAAATATAAAATTAATGTCAAAAAAAAGTGAAATGGTTGGTAATGACTATTTAGCTTGCTTAGGAATCATGTATGTAAATGAAGTATTTAGATGCTATATGTACATAGTAAGTTCATGATTTAGTGAGTACATTTTCTCCCACTTTATGCTAGTGAATAAGGATTTAATAACATAAATTAGAAAAGAAAAGCGTACCTTAGGGAGTCAAAAGTACATTGTTCCCAGTAGTGTGTCAAATGAGTGTTATAGAATGCCAAATGGAATATCACAAAATATGTACCATAAAATTATAAGGGAAGGGGAAGATATGGATCTTAGGGGTGACCTTTGCATTCATGGAGTGATAATGATGTGTACATGTAGTTCCTTGTAATGTCATCTTTAATAGAGTGTGTTTGATATTTTCTTCATGGTTGCTTGTGTGCTTTTCCTTCGTTAGGATAGGATAGGACCTACAAAATAAAACAAGCATAGTCAATGCTCTAGGTAAATGCACTTGAAATTTAACTTGGAAAATATTTTAAAATGGAAATGCGTATTGGAAAAGATAAACCAAGGGGTTAGATTATACTTTAAGTGTTGAAAGAGAAAGGGATAGAAATTTTTTCCTGCCTATAGAATTGATGTTTAGGATCTAGTTGTAATAACATGAAGGATTTGAGCATCTTGTCACAAAACTAGGGATTTGAGTGTCCTAATGCTATAATTTAGATTGAGGTGTCTTGTCACTGCTAAGGGAAATTGTATTGGGAGAGTGGTCTGTCTTTACCTCTAACCATTAATGCTTCGCTACAGATAAGTATCACTGCAAATGATCACAAACCCAATTTGTAACTTTCCTTGGGTGACACATTGTTATAGGAGTATCATTTTCCTATATATGCCTTAGTTTCATTCCCTTATTTAGTTCCTACTTTGGTTCCTGAGTTAGTAGTTAGTTCCTATTAGTGACTGATTGAAATATGAAACTGGGTGTGTAATTGTTGAAACTAGAGAAAACTATGATTGTACAATTGTTGAAACTACTATGTAACTCTTTTTACCCCTAGGATAGGAGTGCTCATGTGGGAAATTAGTGCCCAATAATTCCTATATATTCTAGTAACTTCTATCTAGGATGTGAATTTTTTCCAAGTATGTTTCTAGACCTATTCTGCAAATAATTGTTGTTCTAATCATCCTTTCTATTTTTTTGTAACTACTGGGAGGGTGAAAAGGTTCACCGAGTGTTTACCTCCACTTGTTTGGGGTGCATGAGATGAATAAATGAAAATGGATACCAAATGAAGAATGTTGAAACTAATGTGCACATCTGATATAGGAATATTGTAGGGTAATATGGATTACACATAATAGTTACCATGGTGCAAACAAAACAATGGGAAAATGTTAGCAGACAAGTGTTAGTGATAGAAAAACAATGCACCCTGAAATAATAACTAGTAAAATCATATAGGAAAAAAACAAGGACACATAGAGTAACTAATTGCATACATGGGAAATCACTCAGGATGTGACAAGACAATCTAAACCATCAATGATTATGCAAATAAGATAAAAATTAATCATAGGACACAACCTACAAACAATGGCAAGCAAGGTACAAGAAAATAAGATAACTATGATTAGAAGGAGTCATGAAAGGAAAATGCTACAAATGAAGCAATTGTTAGCATGTTAGGAAAGATAAATACTATGTGATAATGTAATATCTAAATATAGGAATGAAAAATGTGCAATACTGTAACGATAAAATATGATAGTAAGTGATAAAATGTAGATTCCCTAGGAGCATCATTGATACTAGTAATGGATAGGACCAAGAATCATACATCATGGAACAACCTTTAAATGGCCTAAATTGACCTCAAGATACCATGTGAATGTGCATGTGTGTATGAAAAAATGATAAATCATACTATGAAATGTAGAAACATGATAAGAAAAGGTACAAAATAGAGTCTTATAAGTGAAGAAGAATGTATCCAATCAAGATCTAAGGTAATGTTTTTGGATTTTTGATTACAAATATATGAAATAAAAAATGATAAGGGAGGAATAAGGATAGAATCTGGTGTGTGTGTGTGTGTGTGTGTGTGTGTGTGTGTGTGTGTGTGTGTGTGTGTGTGTGTGTGTGTGTGTGTGTGTGTGTGTGTGTGTGTGGGTGTGTAAAGTGAGGTGCATGTGAAGAACACCCTCAACAGTCAAGTATGAACCACGAACAAGAGTGTGTCATCAAGTGGTGTCAGGGTTTCATGATGCACCCAAATTTTAATTGCAAAAGGACCTATGTGATAACATAGATAATATTGTCTAAATTTGGAATAAAGACAAAGGGTATGGTTGAGATGCATGATATGTAGAGCATTTGGGTTTTCCTTTGAAAAATCCTAAGATATGGAGATCATACATGCCCATAGCATATTCCTCATCAGTGAATGGTGTACCGAGGCACTTGATTGAATTACATCATGTCACATTAGGATAATAATGAGGGAGTGAATAACTATAAATAGTGATAGACTTAGAAGTAACTAGAAAAGTGAGAAAAGTAGTATGTCGATAAATAGTACCACCAATATAGTGAAGCCAAGAGTGCCCAAGAGTAAGGGGAGAATGGTGAAGGTCACATATAACCCACACTTTCATGTGGAATACACGTGGCCCTATAAATACGAGGAGGAAAATATATCCTTGATATTGAGGTTGAAGCACAAGAAAAGGGATGATATTAGTATGATTAAATCCCAATTAGGTGATGCCTTCATATGTGCAAACATTTTCATAGCAAGTAGGATCATAATGAACATGTTTCCAATACTTGTGATCAATGTATAATGTGTAGGTAAAGTAATCAAAACAAGTAAATTCCATAGGAGAAGATTTAATAGTAACATTGTGAGTGGGAATACTAGATGAGGGAACAACATGGGGAAATAGGATCTAGAGCATGTACATTATTAGAGTAAGGAATCATATTAGTGGTGGTGGGTTGAGTGATGGGAGATTTGAATTGATATTCACTAATAATAGTAGAAATATAGTGAGTATGAAAGAGAGACGAGCATCAAAATCTATGGGAGTGAAATCAAAAGTATGAAAGATATCATTAGTGAGATCTAAAATAAATAAACAATCATCATTAGAATCATCGGTCTCTACGTGGAATTATTTATTAGAATTTTCTAGGAGCTTGGAAATAGATGTATAAGGGGTATGGGAGGATATGGTAGGAGAGATGAGATCTGTCATGGGAGTCTAAATAGAGGAATTGATAAAATGTGGAGGAATGGGAGGACAATTTCCAGATTCCTAAAAAATATATGTATGAAGATGGTGCAAGGGAATAGGTTTAACCGAGGGAATGACCATGAAGATATCAAATTCCATGTGACAATAATTGAATGTTTTAGGATCTATGGTAATGGTATGCTCATATCCATCAAATATAAACTTGACATAACGATGGACAATATAAGGAATATCTTGCATAACATGGATCAAAGGTTGACAAAGTAGAATATTATATTGTAATGGGGAATCCATGACATGAAAGAGGGGGTGAAGAGTAAGGGGTCCTACATACAACTCTAAAGTGATAGTAGCAATGCATGCATGAGTAGTAGTAGTATAGTCACAAACGACAATAATATACTTATTAAGTGCACTATGAGAAATGTGGAGATGGAAAATTAATGATAAAGGAAAAATATTTAGTGTGGAGCCATTATTTATAATTACACACTTAATTTTGATATCTTAAATGTGAGCCATGAAGAAGAGGATGAGAATTAGTAGAAGACTCAAGAGTAATGTACTCATCAGAATTGTGATAGAATTGGTGATATGATTGAAAGAATCCATGAGATAGGTAAAATATATTGGAGGGTCATCAATTTAGATTTGAATAGAGTTAAGGGGAGCCTCCAAGTTATGATAACAATCAAGAGCTTGGAACAATAAATTAAAGAGGGATATATTATCTGGGGTATTCTTTAATTGCTTAATGATATCATAGGTTTTAGGTGGATAAATATTTTGAGGAATTGATGTATTAATAGGAGGAGCAACAGATGTAGGAATATGCAAAGGGGCCTTATTGTTGTGGGTGGTGATAACGTTGATAGAGGGATATGTAGAGGAATATATGTAGTGAGGTGAATGCTACATAATAATAAGAATATATTCAGATCTAATGATGTTCAGGGAATATAAAAAAGTGGGGATGAAAGCATAAGAACTGGCCATAATTTCAAAAGAAGAAGAACAAGGTAAATAGATGCAATAAATGGAGAGAGATAGGGATTAGATAATGATTCAACTTATATTTGTAGGTCTAAACTGATTCTAGATTGAAAACTAATATGGAAGGGTATATTTTGGCCATGCAAGGTCTGTATTGGAAACTGGAAAACAACAATCTTAGGGATAAGAGTGCCTAGACTAGGGCATGGCCGCCTAGGCACTAGCATATTATCTAGGTATTGGTTCTTGTAGAAACACTTAGATATCATTCTTTCTATGTCACTTCTTACTTGGTATAGTTAATTTTAGGTTCACTACACCTTTTTCTGTTACCCCTATACTTGGAAAAGAAAACCTAGCTTCTTGCACAATACTCAAGCACACATTAGATGAATACAAATATGTATATGCTTGATTTAGTTTGACCTCGGTGGTCACCCCAATGTGATTATCAATGAGCACTGCAATACATTTCATATTTAGTGTAGTTTTAGTGTGCGTGTTATTTAAGTAGTGTCCCTTGAGCTAGGATGTTCTAGATCTAGTTGTACAAAGAATAGTGGGATACAAATACTTTGTCCCAATGTAAATGTGTGGTATAGAATTTAGAATAAAACCTCCTATGTAGTGAAGTACGTATTCCTTGGTGTAATAGATAGAAAATATTAGCTCCTTGTAATAGTATGTTCCTTTTGAATGCTTTCCCCCTTTAATGAAGTTAAAGAACACATGTATATACATGATTCCTTTTCTCATGTTTTGTCATTAAAAAGTGAAAATCCAACTGGGAATGATAAACAAGGATAAAAAATAAGTAACATCCAAAAACTCAACAAAAGAGAGAAAGTGGAAAAAAGTGCCCAAAGGAGATAATATCGCCCCGATGCTCATGTACCTAATGGGAGGTTGTATATAAGATACTCAAAAAGGTAAATAGTTAAATCATAGCTGAGAAATATGTGGACTAGCATGTAAAAATGCAAGTTGTAAGTTAGAAACAATAAGCAATAAGGATGAAAAAGATAAAAGTAATGTCAAAATAAAGTGAAAGGGTTGTTAATGACTAGTTCTCTTTCTTAGGAATCATGTATATAAATAAAGTATTTAGAGGCTATATTTAGATATTAAGTGCGTGATTTGGTGACTACAGAGCCATGTCTTATTCATAGAAAGTCACTCCAAGAATTTTAAATGTCTTCAAGGGACAAGATGGATAATGTATTCATATGAAACACACCACACCACACTACTACCATGTTGGGTACATTATATACTCTATAATTAGCCTACTGTATTTGTGTCAAGAGCATGAGGGGACCAATACAGGGTTAAATTAGATATACATGCACACTTACACATAATCTAGTAGAACTACATAAGGATTTATCCCACTCAAGGGGATGTAGTGCAACACTTGGATTTTCTTAGAAGGGTTTGAGTTCCAAGTGTAGTCCAACTTCACCCACACACTAATTTCTAATTTTGTTAACTAATTATTTCATGAAGTTTTCTATAGGCGTCTAGGGTTTGTTTTTGTAGATCATTGCAACTAGTGTTAAAGTTGTGTTATCCATATTGATAGAAAGTGACACTCATTTCAAAGAAAGAAAAAGGAAAGTAAGTTGTAGAACCCCATTGCACACAGTTCCAAGACCATACAAAATCAATCAATATTGTACCACATTATAGATAGAGGTGTATGGTCCTACACAGGAGTAGTTTCCAATTCCAATTTTATAGATGAAGCATTTATAGATCTATAAAAACTCTTTTACCTAGTCTAAACACCCAAATCATATTTGTACTACTTTGTGTAGATAAGTAGTTATCCCTTTATGTGTTTTGATAAATCATTATATAATTTTAGCATATTTTTAAGTATTAATGATTTATTCTAATTTTATGGTTAATGTTTATTAATCAATTCATCATCATCATCCTATAAAATTATTTAACTTGTTCATAACTCACTCTTTTTATACCTATTTAATTAGGAAATGGTTAAAACACATAGATTAGATTATAGTTTTCCCATTCTAATTTAGGGTTAAATATTTTGGTGAGCCCACTATTTTCCAAACATTCCTAGCCATTTTCTAAGGGATACTACACCAAATTGGAATTTCAGCTACAAATCCTAGCTATCCTTAAGGTTTTCTTCTTGAACATATTTCATACATTACAATATTTTTCTTACTCTCAATAAAGTTTTCACTAGTATTTATTTTTGAATTTATCACTGAATGGAAATATATCAATTATGAGAAAGGAATACCAAGTTATAAAGGAATACCGAGTCCTCAACACATCCATATCTTCTATTATTATTGTATTAAAAATAAGGATTGGGTAGTTCTTGTCACTTCTCGATGCCAAAGAAATAAAAAAAATTACTATATACATTCAAAAATTCATAATTCTCCCTTATTTTATATTGGAATCATTAGTCGATGATGTCAATACAAGATGAGGGAGGTGATAAAATATGTTTCAACCAAATCCTCCACCACCTCCCCTTCTCTTGCCTGATAAAACAATCAACATGGGGATATGATATATTAGATCAACTACACAACACTCTTGCTAAAATTTATATTTAAGAATAATCAAAGAGATCGACCACATACAAGGGAATCCTATATGAGTCGTAATGGAATAATTATCTTTCTAACAACACATAACCCACTTATTTTTATTCTATTATGAATACATTCAATATCATTGATAAGACCATCACCTTAGAACATGAAAAATTATCTCCTACTTTATATATATGAACAATAACAACCATTACTAACCATGGTTTGAATTAAAGGATTATTAATTAAGATATTTATAATTGAAAATATTTCAACCTTGAATATGTATCCTAGCTCTTTCCTATAACAAATGGGAATTTATATAAGTCTTATTCAAATAAAAACTTCAGTTATTAAAGGATTTGATAATATCGAATGACCTATAATGTGGAAAATTATATTATAAATTTAATTTGGGACTAAAATTATTCCCACCACATTCCACATTAGGAATATCACCCTCTAGTATAATATTCTATTGGGTCAACCTTGGATTCATGATATGGAGGAAATACAATCTACAATCCATGGATGTGTAAACTTAATAAATTATGGAAATAAGTACACCATTATACTTTTAAGTATTGTAGATTTAAAAAATCATCGTCTTAAGATCCTCTTATTATACCTCCAACACAACCCATTAAAATTGATAAGTTACACCCTTATGAGGTAGGCTAGTCAAGAAAATTAAATGATAGAAAAGTAGTGATGTAATTAAAACATGATAAAGGTTACAAAGTGATTAATTAGATAATTTATGGATCTTCAATTTGAAAAATTAGATCACACATGTACAATTAGCACAAAAAAAAATGAACAAGGAAATTTTCTTAACATAATAGAAAATAAAGATCTATCATGAATAGATCAATCAACACAAACAATCGTATGACAACTACAATTAGGGGACCACATGGAGAAATAATACCAAGTCATCATAGGTTTACAATTATTAGTTAAATCAAAACATTAGGATGTTATGGAAATGAATTGGTAAAATAACAATGATGATGTACATGATATGACATATGAGAGTTTGAAAAAAATAAATCTCAGTCCTAATGGTGATGAATATTATCCTTTTCCAATATTTATTATCTTTTACTATCCTAAGGAAATACTGAGATCACTCTTATATGGAATGTACTAAAAAATTCTCTCCCACTTAAGATGACAACAATATATAAAATATAATTATCATTTAATAATGAAATCACACATCTACTACATTTACTTCTTATCTTCCATCACCACTAAGAAAATTATTTTTTAAAATAAGTATGACTAGGGAGAAATAAAAACTATATATCTCCAATATGAATATACCAACAACACATTATTTAGTTAAAAATATCAAATCTATTTACATGCCTAGATCCATCCAAATAATAGAGAAGAAAGATAGACCACAACACATATTTCCACTACTGCTTGATCGGGACTTAGTAATACCATCTATATGCCATCGTAAAACCAAAATACTATAAATGTAATAATGATACACCATTTTGTGAATTGTAACACCTCTACCATGATTTCATCTGTACTTGCTCATTTGAGAAATGGATTACAAAACTGACATGTGATTTTTCTTGAGTTGTTGCTCCTTAGAATTGAATGAATCATGTTGCTAGATTAATATTTATATCAGTTGAGATTTTATTGATTAATCATTCATTATTTTTAAGGTAATCTTGAATTGTGATGTTATTTAATTGATTTGTGAAATTAACTAGATGTATACAACTTGTGGAAAGTTTGATTTCTGTTCTTGGAACCATTGGATAAGCTAGCAAAAAAATTGGAAAATTTTCCTAAGTCAATAGTAACTTATTATTAGTATTATTATTATTGAGAATTGATTAAGAAAATACCATGGATCAGTTTTATTGATCCAAGGAATTTCCTTAATTTGATCTACAATTGTGATTAATGTGGGAAATTGCAATTGTTCATTGTCATGAATTACCCAAGTATACTAGTTAACCTTGGTGACTTGCTCTAGTTTGCTTACAATTTATTCCCATGTTGAGGACTAGAAAGTGTTGAGAGATGGCTTGAGTAACACTACTCTACTTTAAAAACATTTCTTGGCTAGTAAGGTTCACATGTGGCAGTTATTAAGCCTAGACTATGATTAATGTGTTGTTAACACTTAAATTGTAATGGCCTACCTAGTGCCTAAGGCATATGAACTAACTCGATTCCTAAGAACCTAACTTAAGTGATCTATTCATAATGGTAATGTCGCTAAGATTAATTTAATCCTAACCTAGAATGGAAGGGAGACTTGAACCCTAACTCGAAGATAACCCTGCTTGGCATTAGGAAGGGGATGTGTGGTCAAGTAAGAAGTGGTGGTTGCCGCCACCTTTGCATGTATTGGAATTTTGATTTGATTCCATTAATGGAAGACACCGCCACTCCTTAGTGGTAAGCCAAGTTTGAATTTGGAAGGTTTCTAAAAGATACTTTAGCATGATTATTTGGATGGCTAAGTGGTTAGAAGCTAACGTAGGAAAGGTTAGAGGAATTCGGTGGGTTGGTAGGAGGAATAGACCATCTTGGCAAGCATTAATGATTTGGAAAATTGTTCCAAACTGCCTATGGGAAAACATGCCAGATTCGGCAAAGGTAATATTGTTTTTGGATTTCCATTTAGTAATTTTTTTCTCGTTCTCACTTTGTAAATGAGGTTTTAAGCATTTGATCTGGTTTTTTATTTGGTTTCAATCTTAGATTCTCTATTTCATGGAGAAGCTATTGGGAGAGATTCTAGTGGAAAGTTGGAGGAATTTTTGTGAATATTAACTGCTTCAATTGTATAAGTTGCTATGAGAGTTGGAAAAAGGGTCTCAAGAGATAGACAAAAACTTTGGGAATCTCTACCAGGCATGACAAGATCTAATCCCTTGAAAAAAATTTCTCTATCTAATTAGTTCATAAAAATAACTATTCTTATTATAGAAAGCATTTAAGGGCTCTAGGTTTTTATTATTACACAATAAATGAATCCTGTGCTTGGTAAGTAACTATTAGAGCTGGTTTTTGATCTTAAAACTATATACTTGTTTTATCATGGTTGAAATGTTTATTTTCTTTACATTACTGTGTTATTCATTTTGAAATAAACCCGCCATGAGTGCAGTGGAAAGAAAATGTGTTATTCTTCAGTTTCATGTGAAAATACCTTGCAAATCAGTATTTCTATAGTGATATTGATCTTTGTAATGTTATTTCGATGACTCTGGGTTACGTCTACTTATATTTTACAAATGGATTTGTAATATTGTTATCGATCTCTATATTGTTAGTTTTCAATTACTATGGGACTTCTTGTGCATATATTTTAAAGAGAATAATGACCCTGTGTTTTGGGTCAAGTGGGAACTTGAGCACTCAGTCGAGTTAGATTGGTGTCGTCTAAAGATATTGCTATCTATCTCAGGTCTGTTTTAAAATTTTGTTTGAATACTCTAATTTGTGATCAGTGAAATAGTGAATTCATGGGGATTTTTATTCTTGATCACCCTCATGAGGGTGATTTTTTGTTCAACCTAGTTTGGTATGGTCTCTGTTGTATTATTATTGATCAATTTTGAAGTTTTGTTAAGTTTTCTATAACCCATGTTGGGTTAGATCTTAACTTAATCTTATGGGTACTGTTCATACCTATTGTGATTAAATACATTCAATGTTATGTATAAGTAAGTCAGTGGATTTTTATTCGATTTAGCCATTCAATTTTTCTTCACTGAACCGTGGAGGGTTATTTGTTTTCCAGGTCATATGAACTTTTGGTCCTTATATTTCATCATGGTGACTATTATGTTGCTTCTATACTGCTAGGGTAGATGTTTTGTCATAGTGTTGAATAGGACTGTATTAAGCCATGAAAGTGTAATTTCCACTTAGGGGTTGTTGTATACCACTTTGTGAACTATTCATCTTTTGAGAATACTCCTAGTATGTTGTTTCAATTGGTAGTTTTAATTTTGAACACCATTTTTAATGATCTTTCAGGGTCAGGACTCTTGGTCGAAACCTCAACCTGAAGCCGTTGGATGGTTCATTGAAATTACTTTATCGATCATTTTAAGATCGTGTCGAACCTTAATCATCTTCGTATGATCAAGGATATGGTTTAGTCATTGAAAGGTTGTTTGATTATGAGTTTTCTTTTCTTGTGTGGAATTATTCTATTTCTCTATCTGAGCGATGTAATCTGTTAAGTATGATTCACACCAGTCTTGTATGGAATACTTGTATGGTTCCTAGACAACCTTATCTCATAAATCTTGTGTAATATATTTTAATGGCTTGTATAATTCTCATTTGGTTGGAGCCAAATATTTATGGCATGAAATTATTTGTATAACAAGTTAATATAGATTTGGGTCTTGAGAGCTTGCTGCCGTTATCTCTTTACTCAAGTGAATCTTGTCCAACCTTTGGATTGTTAGGCTAATGAAATGAAATACATTTTTTTTTTTCAATTAATTGGATTTTAGTTAAAAAAAAAAAATTCATGTAGTATGGGCTACATGATTAAGGAATTTTCACTCTTTCTTTCCCACCTACTATTATGTATAGTTGGCTTTGCATTATTGGAGTGATATTGCTTAAGCGAGAATGTATACTCATATGGTTTTGGGTTACTTGTTGGTTGAATATGGATGAATGTTGAACCTATTGTTGTTAGACTTATAGTTGATAGAAAATCAATTTTTTTGGTTTGATATATGCTAACATTGTAGGGTTTTGTGATACACTTGAGTATGGTACTTTTGAAGTGTACAAACAGGAAAAAATATTTCTGAACCCTTAACTAATTTCTATTAATAAGCAATATTCCTTTTCAAAACTGTTAGTTATAACATATGGTTCCAAGGATTTAGCTCATATCATACTCATTTCAAATGAACTAACCAATGTTAATTCTCTTGCAGATAAATTTCATGAAAAATGAAAAGAGGAAGACTTATGGAAAGATGCATTTATTCTATTGATTGAAGAAATGTAGTTTGATGAAAATATTATGTTTAATTTACTGAACTATTCTTGTGTGTGTAAGGCTTAAGGCCAGTAATGTAAACTGTTGAAAGAGTTTCAAATATTTATTTTCTATTTGGATGGACATCTTAAGTTGGAAATGATTGAAGTGGTTGCTTAAATCATCCTCTCTTGATTGGATTGGTTGTGTGTGAATGATGTTTTCAATTAAAAGAGTTCTCTCACCTTGGAAAGTAAGCATGTAGGGAATCGTTGATATACATTTCTTTACTTCTTGACATTGTTTAATAGTCTTGGGAAGGTTATATAAAATGTTACCAATCTTACGTTGCTATTATAAAGTAAGGAATATTATTTTTGATCCATTAATATGAGGAAAAAGGTAATAGTTGGGAATATTTACCTTTTTAATGAACTATACGAAAGTTATAATTATATTGTCTTATCCTTGAAATAGTCATTGGTTTTTATAACTTTTAATTATTGAATTTATTAGAATATGATAGTAATGAATAATTTATATTCAAACAAGTTATATGTTTTGGAAATTAAGTTATGGATGACTATGCTTAATTACATCATTATAAAATATATTTGTATGACTGTTTTAAGAGAAATGATATAAAATAAAAAGGGTTTCATTATCTATGGTAAAGGGATCTAAGTGATTATATTATAATACAACCTATCTATCCTCAGAAATGAATAAGTAAAATAACTGAAAGGAATTGTACTTAAGAGGGATATGATGATAATATGGGGTTAGATGTATAAATGAACCTAACCTTTAAGGAATTAAAAACAAAGTTATTATTTTTGCAATAATGAAGTCATAAGTATGATACATATTTGACTTGCATGCATAATGTAATTATGTTATGAAAACTGGATTCAAGGGACTATTCTCTATTAGGTGACATAATGAACCCTCTGAATATCCTATGAGTTAGATGTAAAATATCCTTCTATCATAGATGAGTTACACTTAGGGGATTAAGTTTAAATCATTTATTACAGTTTGAATAGTGGAATGACTTAAAGGAAAGTAAATGTAAGTCATAAGACTATTACGGGTTGAATGCATAAAACCCATTTGGAGTCTTTAAAATGAAATATAGAATGATCCTTAAGGTATAATTGGATGTATAGGGATATTGACTTAAAATATACTTATAAAATGTTTATAAAATATGAAATCAACTAATGGAGGCTTCATACTTAAAGAGAATAAGTAATGAGCAGAAATAAATCTACAGATCCTTCTAGTTGATTTAACTAGAAACATAACGTTCCTTAATGGGATGTTGATAGAACCCAGGTTATTCCTTAGGAATGACACCTAAATGATGAAAATAACTAGGGTGTGATTAACAAGCTACGAATTAAAGGGATTAATGAACTTGTTAAGAAGGGAGGTTTAGATTTCTGGAACTTAATGGGTAGTTGCAGCATAACCACTGTTGCACAATACCCATCCAATGAAAGGCTTCATTGGGAGATTACTGTGAAGCAATCATTATGGTGTAATAATCCATTTAGCTCCTCTAATTAATACTATATCAGAATGAGATATTAATTCATTGTTAAACACTAGATAGTGATGAGTCCATGGGATACGGCTGATGTCGACTTACATTGACTACATGTGATGGAGTTTACTTAAATCGAAAGGGGTCCTTTTTTCACATTTATCATTGATGTGTCTAAAATTTAGGCTCATGAGCATGATGAGAGGACTTTGGCTCTGAAGAATATACTAATAAAAATCAACCCAACTCTTTTCTTCAAGTAAATATATATTATATTAGACATAAGTTCCATCCTAGGATAACCACTAATACCCATGATGCATATAATGAAACACAAATTACTTGGAAGAAAATTCACCTAGAGGTAAGAGAGTTAACTTGTTGAGGAAAAAATGATGCATATGGAAGTCTCATATGAACTATTTAGCCTAACTAGATTAGTAGGATCATATTTTGCATAATTGAAATACATTATTTAATAGGTTGTATGATCCACTATACAAAGTAAAATATTCATGTCATATCTATAACCCACTACATACATGTGGAGGAGTGCCCATTATAATTACATGTGATTTGATGTTTTGTCCAAACCAATATGATACATCATCAAGGTAATGTGAAAATTAAGGTTAGGATAACCTCCATAGTCCTCATAAGCTTATATTTTTTCCCGAATCCATAATCTTTACCCCCACTCATGGTTACAAAAATTATCCACCAAGACCTCTAGTTAGACAAGTATAATGATTTTGAGGGTCCATCCAAGATTTCCTACAAGAATAATATCTAAGAAGAAACTCATAAGGATGATGTCACCAAAGGTCACCTAAAGGATAGGATACCCATCTATTGTTGGTGTAAACATGTGGCAACGTAATTTACTTTGAAAATGTTAGGATATTGACCCAATTCATTGAGTCATCGGAATACGATATAAGATTAAATTCAATATTATTCAATTTTGATCTCACTTCAAAAGGTGTTAAAACATATTATCATTATTTAAATGAGCATCTTCCCATTTATAAATTTCCATTATGAGTATTAAGAAATTTGATAAATGGCCCAACTACAATATTCTGAAAACACATAAATTATGTTTCATGATGGAAAAGGGATAAAATATTTCAATGGGTGTTCCAAGTTATATTATCAACACCATCATTGTTTCTTTATGATATTACGATGTTGTTATTTTCCTAGATTAAGTTCACAAACTATTCAGTTATGCCAAGTTACAAAGTTAACCTTAACTATCTAAGTACACAGTCTTCAATACGACTGAAAAGAACATATACAATATTATTTCATCATGAAGTATATTACCTTAGATGGGAAGTACTGGAAGATGTATTCTCAACATTTAATGCTTCTGAACCATTTTCATAGAGACAGGAGGATGAGTATTCCTTTTTATTTGTTTAACTCTCTGTAATTTTCAGTTAAAAATTTTAAAGAGGAAAAAATGGAGGTCCTTCTTCATGAAGGCTTAATGCTTTTACTAGTTAAATCGGGTACTGGGAAGACCATATTTCTCTAGCCGATAGGATTAGGCTTAAGAAAATGAAGGAGAGAGTTGTAAAGGAGGTGGATGCGGTGACTGCATTACAAAACCTTACAGGGGAAGCTGAAGAGTATATGCCTAAGGAAGGGTTAGTAGAAGGAAACATAGTTTTTAACTTCTTTGCCAGTAAAATTGAAGCTCTTGAGGACATGGTTAGTTAGGGTAAAGCTCAGAATCAGATTTTTTTTTGGGGATTACAGAGGATGAATGCCAAGTTGAAAGTTTTAGAAAATAGGGTAGAGACACTCCAGGGGATGGTTACTAAGGATAAAGTTAAGAAGAGACAGTTGGATATCAATTCTTTAGATGAAGAATATTTCCAAGTGGATGGTGTTTTTCTGAGCTCGAGGACTAGGGAAAAGTGTGTTTAAGGCTAGGTTGCTAACGTTTTGTTGACTGGTGTTGTGTTTTGTTGCTGTTGTTTTCTATTTTTTTCAGGATTTGTTTGGGTCAATATCTTTTTGACTCAGACCATTTTTGTGGGTTTTTTTATAGATACATTTTGTTTCAGTGGATATTTATTGTAATATCTCTTATGTAATAGTCCCTTGGAGCCTTATTTCCAATTATTATCTATAAAAATATATATTATTTCATCAAATCATTAAATTCCATGCTCACATAGATGAACTACTTTTTTTCTTTGACTAGACAACATGTATATTAGTTGATAACAAGTTTTCAAATACATCTATTCATGTGGATTCATGCACTCTCTACATAATTTCCATATTTCAATCTTCCCTTATAAACATAAGTGAATAAAATTATTTCATTATACATAATCATTCATAAGTACATTTAAATATGAAAAATAACACTTTTCCCCTTGCAAAAAAACATGTTAGAATACCATGTACATTTGTACCATTCTTTTTTTAATCAAACAAATAATATCATCACACCACCCATAACCTATAAAACTATGTAAATATGGGTCGATGAAACACTCCAACATGGAAATACCCCTTCCATATAACACACTAACAAATATCCCCAATAAATTTAGAGTTAGTGAGAAAGAAAAATATACATTTTCCATAATTCTTCAAATTAAAATAGCTTTTTTTCAAGTTTTATAGAGGGGTTAGAGAGAAATAAAAATCATTCCTTTTAAGAAATTAAACCAAACTATAATGATAACAAAATAAGGAAAGAGATAACATGACAAATATTTGATTCATTAAACCCAAGTTTCATAATGTTTTCAAGTAACACCAAGTTTTTTTACAACCTCTAGGAAGTTTTATTTTTTTGTTGTTACTATAGAGGACTGGATAAATGTGCCAAATTTTCCATTTGGAATCATTTTTTGAGCTACCAAACCTCATATTTCCATTCAATATATGTATCTCCAAACTTAACATTAGTTTTACACATTATACAAACCTTTAAGATTCATCGTGAGTTCGGGGGCCCTTGTTACACTACTACACAAAATAACAAAATTGGCCATGTTATGGGCTTGCAAAAATGGCGTAGGACCCCCAAATTAAATGTATAAAAAACTCTATCCTATTATCTACTATACATTGAATCACCAAAAACTTACAGAATTAGAACTTGATCATTGATACTCAAATTGCAATGCATTTTTGGAGTTAGCTGAAAATGGTCATTTGTTCACTAGAAAACTAAGCCAAGTGGCCTTTGAAATGAATGAAAAAAAAATATTTTTGAGGGTAATGAGTGAAACAAATTATGCCAAGCTAGTATCTATATGAAAATGAAGAGGTATATAGGGTCAAACTTCCTTTCTAAGATCTATGGCACAAATTATGAGGTGGTTTCTTGAGGGTTTGGTTATAGGCAAATGGTTTATCCCAGCAAACCATTTATCGAAGTGACAAACAACCCACATCCCAAACAGGATCGTTAAGTTATTTTTCAATGTTTTTAGGTTGGAATGGTTCACCGTATATAAAACATGAGATTAAGATAGTTCATTAGCAAAATTGAGGTTCAAAGGCACTTCTTGCATACCAATTTTGGGAGATATTTAGTACAATATGAACATGGTTTAAAAACTACTAGTTTTCATTGTAGAGAACATTTTTCAAGCCAATTTTACCATTAAGTGACATGTTCTAATGGAGGAAACAATATGAGTTTGTTTTTTTCTAGTTTCAGTTTGGTGTTTTAGCATGCCATCCAAGGTGGCTATTCACGAAATTAGTTTTACATGATACAAAAACGTGGTGAAAAGATATATAATAACATAACATACAAAGATAACATGCTAAATTTTATGTTTACATTCAAAATTTTATGACCAAAGAGAAATAAAAAATGAGTAGAGAGGGAGGAGTAAATCCATGGCTATAATGGGTCAGCAAGTAAGAATTGAGGAGTTTACACACATTTTCTTGTTATGTTTACTTTTGGGGTTTCTAAAGCCTTTTCTACACACCCATTTGTGCATCTTATTGCAACCATTTTGATTTACAAATACCCTGATCTTTTAAGGCATTTTATAGAGTTCTAATTTTACATTTTCAAATTTTATTTTACTTGAAAGTTTCCAAGGCCTTATCAACAAGGATATTTTGTGCATATACAAAAATCATGGAATTATATGAGGCCTCATTTATTTGAGGAAGTTTTTCAAAAATATATCATTCTTTGTCTACTCTTCGTACAAAACCATTTCAGTCATAAAAAATGTTTGAATATGAATGAAGTTTCCATTAAAGCCAAGCTCAAGTCCTAAAATATTACAAGATAATAAATTTTTGTGAGAGACGTAATCAGTCCCCAATTTTTCAAAAAGAAAAATATTCCTTGAAGATAGTATTGGTAAAGTAAATATAAAAATATTACAACATATCCCCCTCCACCTCAACATAATGTTTACCTAAGACTATCAGGTAATTTTTTATGTTCTCACAAACACCAAGCATCCACTAAATTTTTATGAGCTATGGTTTTTTTTTTGTTGTTTTAAATCAAAAGGTTCATATGCCTAACATAAATCCCATAGATAGAGTTCTAATTCATTTCCAGCAAATCTATTCTATGTATATCCTGTAGCTATTACACTCCACATTCTCAACATAAGGTTGTGTCAAACATGCCAAAAATATAGAAAGAATGAAACTAAAATGGATAGGGTCTTCTTCATGTGACCCCACATCCTTTAGGAATTTCAACACATAATCATTCTATCCATTTAAACTATTGTTGGAAATCCTATCTGTTTAGGTTCTATATATGACATAGGTTACAAACACGAAAGGGAAAAATATAATAAAATGAAATAAAAAAGTAACTTTCCATTTTACTTACATTATTTCCTAAAATAATTGCACCTTGGAATCCAAAACACCCCAAACAAGATAATATTGTGAATATACTTTTTGTTATGAAAAATTTCTTGAATGAAAAATTCTAATTTTTTTGTCATGACAACCTATACCTCATTTGAAAATCCCTCTCCCACTCAATGTGAACCTGTCCTTCATCCAACCCAATCACTTTATTACCCTCGTTATTGAAAGGAGGAATATGATCATGTAATTTTCATGTGTGTTTTATGTTATTAAGATTTTATTAAATATGATTCATGAAGGTAATTGGATCCATGAGAAGACAATTGCTCTCAGAGGCCTAAAAAGGCATATTTTCAAGTTTCTTCACACTAGTGGACACCCCTAATAAGCTAATTATTGAGGCACAACCAAACAGGGAGTTTTATGTGGGAGCTATAGGATGCCTAGAATTTATTTAGATAAATTTAAGAAATATTTGAAATCTTGGGAACATCTTTTTCAAAACCTGGTTATTTCTAGTTAGTGGTGGGGATTGTATCTTTCTAAAAAAGTAACCTTTCAGGTTTCGAAGGTTTTAGGAGCCTTAGGATGAATCAGAATGTGATAAGATACTCATTAGAAATATATAATGTCCTACTTCATGTGTAATGATCAAGTAAATATTTTGGAAACTTTAAAATGTGGAAAATTGTCTAACATTGTAGCTCAACAATCTTATTACAGGGTGAGACTTGATTCAAATGTTATGACACTCCTGGAAGAGTTAGGAGCCTAAAAATATCTCAAGTGAGGGTATTTTTAATAATATTAATGATAAATAGTAATTTTTAGTCTATGGTGGTTGAAAACCTTTCTTGTTACTTGGCTCACCGGTGCACGACTTGAGGAAAAAATGAAGGTAAGGGTAAAAATAGTTGAAGATCTAATTTTCATGACTTCTAAATGGTCTCATTGGATTCATCATAATTATTACATGAAGAGTAATATATTAGTTTGAAAAAAAACATTGTTTTTTGACTCTATTGTGAAGGAAACATTTCGGTGGGAAAGTTTCAAGTCCAAACCATGTTGTGATTGATCCATAACTTGCATGCATACATACCATTCTCAAACCAAAAATATAAAAAATATGGCTTTAAAAAGTTCATGTGTATGTTTTTTTTACCCATCCGCAATTTCATGGTGCAACAGAAACTCCACCATGCACCTTGATTGCATGTTTTGATGAGCACCTAAAAATTGCGCCTATGGTGCATGGTACATTCAAAACCCCACTTACCCCACCTTCCCATTTCACCATTGTTTCTTACATTCCAATTTTCAGCTTATAAATACATTCATTCAAGCTCACCATCACTCATAACTTAAAAACATAAATCAACCTCCTTGGCAGCCATTAAAGCATATTTTGAAATTGGCTATACATTCAAACACACAAACAAAACCTTTTGTGCCCTAAACTTCCAAATCTTGTTTTGCTCATAAATCACGTCCCCTAAGTCCATTTTCCACCACCTTTTAACCATGGATTCCTTGTGATATCATTTTAAGAAGAGTATTTGTATGCCCCTATTCATGTCCTCATTTATTTTTTATATCCAAATGAGTTTTCCAACAAAAGATTACCTTTTCTCATATCTACAAAAACCTAACAATTGGAATCTCTCAAAAATTGTAGCAAAGTCGAAATGAAATATATAAACTTCTAAAATTTATTTCATTCCAATCCAACACCCAAAAGATCACTTTCTATTTTCAGTAAGTCTCCACAATATGAATTACTAAAAATAGTAAGTATGAGGAAAAGATGGTTTCCGGTACTTCAAGAAATTCCTTCAAAGTGAAAAACATTCACAAATGGAAAAATTGACAAATTTGAAAAAAATTCCAAGAATGAGTACCCATACGAAGCATACTGAAATAGTAAATGATCAAGATGAGATCAATATGATCACATTTTTTCCTCTTCTTCATGCCTTACTGATTCAAGCCTTCATAGAGGTCAAATCTTCAATTCATAAGAAAATCCCTGCCTTCCTAGATGCAACGACCATAAAGTGTCACAAGGTGAAAATGCCAATTTTGGAAGTTCCTATAAATCTCCACCTATCACTAAGTGATGACCATATCTCTAGATATTTCCTCATGGGAATGGTAATGATAAATTCATAATTATGGAGGAGTGAAATATGATTTATGACTCATGTGGATTGGTTCCTAATTTTGGTCATCAATGTTCTCGATGTGGCAAAATCATCATGGTTACATTGTGCACACAATTGCTTCAAGTTATCATCATGTGTATAATGGCTCAAAGAGGTATGGTATTTTTTCATGGTTTGTTCAAGTGGGTGAAGAAATACTTCATTGTCTACAGTGGTCTATTGATCAAGTTCTTCTCACTTATTCTCTTAGTATACCGAACATGGGCTATAATTGTTGATCATTCAAAAGGAGGTTTTTTGCGGTGTAAAATAGCTCAAGGATATAGAGTTCCTCATTGCATTAGATCATTTCATTGGTTCATCATAGGAGTGGATGATCTTCAAAATTGTATTTTCTTCATCCTTCTTCATTCAAGCTTGGAGCTTCTCACCTCTCTCTTTCTTCTCTCTTTCTCTCTCTAGGATTATATTTCTTCATTGAGAAGAAAGTTGTAAAATGTGACTTAAGTAACTTAAATTTCCATTTATTCGTTGAGGTTTTCACTTTAAGTATAAAATTCACATGGGTATATGAAAATTTGCATTGTAAATCTATAAATTGGGATAACCTCCTCATTCCAAAGGATGGCTATTCTTGTTTACTAGCTCCCATACTCTCTCTAGGAACAAGTGGTCAAATTTCCTCTATCTCTTATGCTTATGTATCTTATCCATATCAACTAGAATCCATGAGCATCTACTTATTGAATATCATACACTAAGAATTTATACTTCTTGTATTTTGTTCCTTTTTATATTGGAATAACATGTTCTCATGGAAATCATGGATATATCCTGGTTTTAAGTAATAAATTTTTTGATATTATTTATTGTACAAAATACTCCTTGATATTCTCTCCACACTTCTCTCTCTCCCAATATTTTCCTCCCTTATAGTATCTACAAGAAATTTTCCACAAGTGTAGGTAAATACTCATGGGTGATCCTTGGTTGAAAGACCACCCCAAGTAATTTAAATAGTGTAAATATATCTTGTTTTCAATAAATGGAGCTGGCCCATTCAAGAAGAGGGAATTAATCCCACATAGTTTTGGTGATATTTCACTAATTTTTCCACCAAAAAATTATTTCACCTACAATCCTTTAACCATTGAATCTATGAGACCATATATGCGGGAGGCATTTGTCAACAATCCAATTGCCTTGGTCTTAAGCTCTTATTTTAGCACATGTGGATGATGATGACAAGATTTGTGGAAATATGGATTAACATTTCCATTTTCTTATTGTTTCTCTCCTTATCCCTCCATGGTAGCCACCCATTACCGAATTCCCAACACCAGAAACACAAAAAGACAAAAAACTAAAACAACCAAATAATTGACCTAATCTACCCTAATTCAACCTTCCCCAAAAATATTACTTTTTATTTTATTTTATTTTTAAATTATTTATTCATTATAGTTATCCTACAACATTCACGAATGTAAATTCATAGTTCCATGTATACATGTTTCACCATTTTAATACTTTTTTTAACCAAACACAAATATAATTTGTTCCATTTAAAACATTCGTGGATATTTATATCTCTATATATATGTGAATACACATGGATATATTGATTTATTTTGTTTTATTTTATAAATACAAATATATATATATATATATATATATATATATATATGTTTAATTTATTTTTGAATTAGAAAATGAAATCTACCCATACACGAGACATCATAGTTTACCCGGGAAGGATTAAGATTTTGTCCATAACCATTGTGTATGTAAATATATTCTAAGTTAAAAGAAAGGTACCCATCATTAAATTCAATTTCAAATTATGTTATAATGCTTATCGATTTAGATAACCACCTTCCCAATCGCCAATTACCATTATGAATTCTAAACTATATTCTAAAGAAACCTAGATGCAATCAAATTTAAAACACATGACTCGTCAATAAAACTATAAAAGTACAAAGGGGTCTAAAGATCAACACCTTAAAGCATCAAAATTAATATTGGAAGAAGGAATAATAAAATTTGGAGGGGCATTATATCTCCATCTTGTTATAATATCATCATCCTTGATGGGACATGATGTCAAGGTAAAAATACAATAGGTAAGCAAGGGAAAGTTAATAATGTCTGATGTCATTTAATAGACAATATTGTGTTACTAAAATAGTTTTTATTAGATAAGGTAAAAGAAGGGATAGGCTCCTAGGGGACATTACAAGACAAGGAAGAAAAACCCACGAACAAGAAGGAAATGAAAAATTCCAAGAAAGGAGTTAAACATGCTTAACTCTTACAATGAAGAACCGGACTTTGTGCCAAAGAGAGAAAACCAGAGAGAAGGAGAAAACAGTCTCCAAAACTACAAAACAATAGAAGTTCACCAAAATTCTGCCAACAGTACAGAAAACACTAGCTAATTTTTGGAGATCCTTCACTGCTACCATCATGACTATCTTTGATCTCATCACCCTCAGCACCCTTGACATTAATATATTCCTCCAGATCGTCCTCAAAGCTACGTATGCACAAGTTAAAGTTCCTTCTTTTAGTTCCCTCATCCATCCCTTCCAGCCTGTCAATTAGCTTTTTGACCTGGTCCTCCAGCTCCAAAAATTTCTACTTGGACTTCACCTAAGCAGAAAACAATTTTCTTAGAAGCGTTAATGACATCCAACATTATTTCCCTTTGACTAGCATTAGTTTCCTCCATCGCCTGAAGCACCCCTTCTAAGTATTGGACTTTTCTACTCAAATCCTTGAAACCCTTTAAATTACCATCCCAATTTATTTTTATCAAGGTGATTTGCTTCCCCACAACCATCCTCACCCATTTCTTTACCAGAATGCTCCCCCACATTTTAGCATTTCCCAGCCTTCATCTTAGTAAGGCATTCCACGAGAGTGAGATCATCCTCATCCACCTTATCTTTCAAGGAAGAGGATAGAATAGGTTTCCCATTTTCAAACAATAGAATAATGAGCCCTTAATGTATAGGCATCTTCGCTTTCTATTATTGGAAAGCCATCAAAGAGTTAGTCAGAGACATAAAATGAAAGAAAGGGATGCTCACCATGACCTTTTGGTGGAACATATTCAGAAGGGTCATATGGTGTGTATAGATTTTTCAGTATTTTCCTTCAAGAATTATGTACTTCATGATTTGAAGGAACACATCTCTCCAAATTCCCAGAATACACAACCTGGTGATACCATCCATAAAGAAAGAGCATATTTCCTTGCCCACTAAGAATAACTCAATTTCATGTTCTCTGTGGGTTTTTGTCCTTAAATTTTTTTAAGCCCATCCAGTTTCATGTTCGTTGTCTAGGGAAATGGTGGAACTCAAGAAACATCAATTTCCATACCTCTGACCTCAAACTAATCCTCTTTCCATAAGCTTTTCCTGAAATCCTTAGACAGGGATGGGTCGTGACCATGTAATTTGGATATGAAATTATTGATACCCCCAATCCTAAGCTTGTTCTACAGATGCTAATTAAAAGCTTAAATGTTTTGGCTAGCAGGTTAAACTCTAATCCTATCACTCCCCATCTTCAGAAGTCTAAAATTCCATTGTTTGCTACTACTTCTCAAAAAAAGACGCCCTTTTGCACTAACAGAAATCGTGAAGAACAAGATATTAAGTAAGTTGTCGCAGTTACGGGGCTCACTCGTGCCAAAATCATCAAACTTAGTGCCCTCTATCTCTACTAATGGTTTCATTAATGTCCATGGGTAATTTATCAAATTTAAACCAAATCTTGTAATCATTACAAATGATTCCATAATTATCCATCTTATTTGCACATTTGTTCCCTTGATGTAAGGTATGATTATAAGAAACACTATCAAAAAATTTTGGAGTTTCCTTAACATCATTGAGGATATTTCTTATGGCACAATTAATGGAATCTTGATTATTAAGGGTGTTAATTAAGAGGAGAGAATCACCTTCAATTTGGATATCCTTGAAGCCTTTCTCTTTAGCCAACAGAACCCCCCAAAGAAGAGCTCTAGCTTCCTCCATGTTGTTGGTTTTTCAACCTAACGGTCCTGCATAGGCAAACAACCAATCTCCTTCAATATTTCTTAGAATTCCCCCTCCCCCAACAGGACCCGGATTCCCTTTTGAAGAAAAATTGAAATTTAACTTAACAACATTTTCCCCAGACCTAATCCAACTAGAATTATTTTTAGGTATGTGTAATTCCACTGGTCCAAGGGTGAACTTGTCAATAACTATTTGCTCACTTTTCGGGTAGGGTTTCTTAGATTTTCCTTTAAAGAGTTTAATGTTTTCATTTATGGCATTTAAAAAATTTCTTCTATCTTTCAAGAGAAGAGATTTTTGATCATGGAAGATACCATCATTCCTAACCTTCCATAAACCCCAAAAAAAATGAGGGAGGGAAATATTCTAGGCCCAGATAAAAATGGGAAAACAAAAAGGACTCTCCCATTGAAAACAACAGTCTTCAATCGTCAAGGGTAGGATCCATTAGATATTGAACAAATACAAAATGGAAGTAAAGACTTCATGGGAGAAGGAAGAATGAAGGAGGAGATGGTTGAAATTTTCCTCCTCTTTCCTAAAAATAGAACAGCTATTGGGAATCTTCATTTATCTTTTCCTGAGATTGCCCATAGTTAGGATTTTATTTTGGGCAGCCATCCAGAAAAATGTATTAATCTTTGGGGTAAGATCCTTCACCCAGAGTTTACCCTAATAGTCCTTGTACAAATCAGTCTTAAAATTTAACATATAGGCTAATTTAACCAAGTAAATTCTAGATTCTTATTCTTTCCATTCGACGGAATCCTCCTTGGTTTGGAACATGGGGATGTGGAAATCCCTTAGTTTATTGTTGAGATCTCGAAAAGGTTAGATGTTGCCATCAAAATCCGGAAGAGGTTCAATGGTTTCCCATCTGACAGAATCTTCCTAGATCCAAAAGTCCCGAATCCAAAATTTTCCTGTTTCCTTGTAGAACTGAGCAACTTCTTTCCATATTTCCAAATTTGTTAGGGGGAATCCTTAATCCAATTATCGTACCAAAAATTGATTCTAGAACCCTTGCCAATCTCCCATATAGTACCTTTGGTTAAGATATCTTTGGAGGCCACTAAAGAATTCCATAAAGGAGACCCTCTAGGGAGGCTATTTTGATTAAAAAAGGATTCCATTCTGCCTATATTTCACAAGTATTTCATCTTTATAATTTTCACCCAAAGACCTTCCTCTCTAGCAATCCTCCAACCATCCTTGGCAATTAAGGCCTCATTCATAAGAGAAAACATTTTTTAACCCCAATCCTCCACATAGTTTTGGTTTTGTAACTTTATCCCAGGCCACAAGAGGGAATTTGAACTTCTCACTAGCTCCCATCTAAAGGAGCCTCTTCTGGATTTTCTCTAGGGCTTCCTTAATTTTAGCAGGGAGCATGAAAAGAGACATCACATAAATGGGAATGCCTTGAAGGGAGCTTTGGAGTAGTTGAATCTTACCATCCTGAGAGAGCAAGAGGACCCTTCCAAGATGAGAGTTTACTATTAACTCTTTCCAACAGAGCATTCTAAACCATGAGGTCATACTTCTTATGGATCAGGGGCATACCCAAATAAGAATCTGGAAAATGCTTAATATTGTACCCCTGAAGATTGTGAGCTAATATGACTTGAATCTGATTCTCCACATTAATGGAAAAAACATCACTTTTATGGAAATTAACCATCTATCCAGAAACCTGTTCATAATCCTTAAGAACCACCTTAAAATTTGAGGCCTCATGGAAAGAGGCCTTACCCATCATAAAGTTATCATTCAAAAATTGGTTGAGGTAGATAGAGGGAAGACCATTAGAGATTTTAATACCTTGGATATAGTAAGAAACCATGGCTAGTTGACAAATTCTACTCAAGGATTCAACCATTATGACATAAAGGAAAGGTGAAAGAGGATCACCTTGTCTCAGGCCTCTACCAGCTTGGAAGAAACCTTCCGGTTTTCCATTGACCAGAACCAATAAATTGGCAGTGGATATGCAGGTCATAATCATATTAACCAGAAGGTTATCGAAGACCACCTTTAACAGGATGGCCTGAAGGAAAGACCGTGTTATCCTATCAAAGGCTTTATGCATATCAAACTTGAGAAACATAGTCATTCTTCCAGAGCTTTCAATGGAGTGGATGGCTTCTTGAATCACAATAATGCTATTAGTAATTTGCCTTCCCAGAACAAAAGCCCCTTGATTCCCAGAGATAAAGTTAGGAAGAACCATTCTAATCCTCCTAGCTATGATTTTAGTCAGAATTTTATAGCGGGTGTTACACAGGCTTATAGGTCTGAAATCCTTAACCTCCTTGGCCCCTGTAATTTTCAACACCAGGACAAGAAAAGTGTTATTCATTTTCCTCAAAAGATGTCCATTGTTTAAAAAATCTTGGACCATATCAATGACCTCATATTTTATCACCTCCCATAATTTTTGAAAGAAAAAGGAGGGGAAGCCATCTGGCTCTGGGGATTTATCTGGTTCCATATCAAAGATCACAAAATGGATTTCCTCCTTCGAGGGGCTCCTTAAGATATCTCTATTTTCAAGAGGGGTGATAACATTCTGGAAAAGATCCAAGACTTTATTCTGAACCAGCTCCTCCGAACTCTACCCTTGTTTGAAAATCTCCTTGAAGTAATTTATTATAGTGGCATTAATGTCCCTACTATCTGTAAGGGACTCCCCATTTTCACCTCTTATTTCATTAATCTTTAGGATATTAGCTCTGGAAGTAGTAGATAAATGGAAGAATTTAGTAGTCCTATCCCCCTCCTTAAGCCATTTAACCCTATATTTTTGTCTACAATACACCTCTTCTTTAGCCAGAATCTCATGGTAATCAGACAAGAGTTGTTGTTCTTGATCCTTGAGAATCGGGTTAAGACCATTGTTCTCCATAAGTTCCTTAATATTTCTTAGATCTTCAACAATTTTACTTTTTTCCTGGAAAATATTTCCAAAAGTCTCCTTATTCCATCCTTTAAGGTTATTTTTGATGTGCTTCAGTTTAAAACACAATCTGAAACTAGCAACCCCACGAACCTGGATATCCCACCATTCTTAAATCTTGTTTAAAATATTAGGGTGATCTAACCACATCTTTTCAAATATGAAAGTTATAGCTTTTTTTAGTTGATTCAACCCCAAATCGAGAAGAATGGGATTATGATCCGAGCCAATTCTGGGGAGATTTTTTAGAGAATAAATTTTATTGATCATACAAAGATGACTCACCACAAATATGTACAATATTATCTGAATGAGCTCAATTCTCGTCCTTCTATTTACCCAAGTAAACTTGGATCCCTCCAAATCTAAATCAAACAGACTATTTCTTGTCAGGAAGTCAACTAAATCTTCCATACTTTCAGAATAAGAGATCAAACCCCCTTTCTTTTTTCCTAAGGAAAGGGTGGTATTGAAGTCTCCTCCAACTATCCAATATTTTTCATTAAACAGTTGTCTAAAGCTAGAGAGATCCTTTTAGAAATTTCATCTTTCACTGAGTTTATTGGGAGCATAAATGTTAGAAACATACCAGGATTTTTTTGAGATGATTTCCGTGAAACTCATTACCACATGTCCAGGGGAGGAAAGGATCAGAATGCCATGCACTATTCTAGGATCCCACATAGTGATAACACCTCCTCAGGCTCCATAGGAGCTACATCCTTCCCAATAACTTTATTTCCAAATTTGTCTCCCCACATATTTAAATCTTTCCATTTTCATTTTGGTTTCTTGGAGCATGAAAATATCTGGTTTAGTTTTAACTCTAAGATCCTTAGCAATTATGTGTTTACTGGGATTATTCAAACCCCTAATGTTCCAAGAGAGGAGGATCATTTAACATTTCTTATTTCAGAGAAGTAACTTCCCCAAGGTACCCTGAATTTCAGCTTCAACTTCCCTCCTGGAGTTAGTCTCCCTTAATTCCTTATTAATTTTCCCACCCTTAGGATTTTAGTCATTACCAACATTATCTCTAGAGGTAATTCACCTAATAGGTTTTGATTTACTTATTGGGGTATTAGGAGATACCACTAGATCATAAGTATCAGCAACATAGTACGTAAGAATTCCGAAAACATTAGACATGGGTAATAGTTCTTCTTGTCTTTGACCAAAGGAGATCTAACCAATGGAAGAAACTTCATCTAGCAAAGGGACACATGCCACTTGCAGAGCACAAGCATTACCTTAAAAAAACTTGGCTAGCCCCTTCCCCTGTTTCTGGAATCACCTCTTCAAAGTCTGGATTTTCATTTTCATTCTCATATTTAGCTTCAAAGTCATTTACTTCAGGGAAAATGGAGACGACCAATTCCTTACAGGGGGTGTTAAGATGGATCGAGGGATCCAATTCTTTGACCACCTTTTGGATGTTAAGAGGATCCTTTGTCTCTACAACTTTCCCATTTTTCCCAATCAACTTCCATTCCTTTGCTTCCTTATTATTTATCTTTTGTGGGCCAACTCAGGGATCAATGTTTTTCTTATGAAGAGGACAATTTCTTTTATCATGAACCACCTATTTACATTTTATACAGGAAAAGGGGGACAGATCATAATTGAATATCTGAATCTAAACACCCTCAGGAGTCAAGAGTTTGATATTACTCTCTAAGGAAGCATCTTGACCCGTATTGACATAGAATCTGGCATGAGTGAGTCTAGACTTATCTTTAGTGACTAGGTCTAAGGCTATCAGCTTTCCCAGGATTTTAGCAATGCCAATAAGGACTTCCAACTCCTAGAACTCAAGGGGTAAGCCCAGAAGGTTGACCCAGATAGGGAACTTAGAAATAGATGTCACATACGGATTAAAAGCTGGTTCCCATTTCTGAACAACTACATGATATTTTCCAATAAACCAAGGACCTCCAACAAGAATATTCATCACATGATCTTTACTAGGTAATGAAACTAAGAAGAAACCATTCACGTAAGCTAAAACTTCAACAGTTCCATTAGATGCCTAATGTCTCTTGATCCATCCCCTAAAGTATTCAATATCTGGTCTAGAGCCAAGGCATTTATAAAAGAGAGTGCCTTCCGTGGAGGCTTTTGATCTAGCCAAAAGATTCTCAGGGATTTTAAGGGATAAGTTACCTTTCTCCTTTCACAGCTCCAGTCCCTCCAAAATCACCTTGTTTAAGATTTTTCCAACCAAATTTTCTGTCCACGTGCTCGTAGCCCCGTCCTTTTCCTTGTTGTCATTGGGGGTAAAAATCACGTGATATTTTACTTGGTGTAGATCCCACTCAATCTACACCAGGTAACCCACTGGATATTCCCGCTTCGTATAACCCATTGGATATTCCCACTCATTTCCTTCGTTTGAAATTTCTCTCCCGCTCCATGATAAAATATGAACATAAGGGAACAAACATGATTTTTTTGTAACTTTCTTCAATTACTAAAGTTCTACAAATATTGATATTTCTCGTTACCATGGTTAATTAATCCTTAGACAAGGACTCATGTTGAGTATTTACTAAAAAAGTAGTTGGTTGGTTTGATGTTTCATAATCATTTTAATTTTTTAATAGTTCCATCTCATTATTTCCATTGTTTAATAGATAATTTTTATTGTTTTTGTAGTGTTTCCAATAATGTAAGACATCACAGGGTCATTCAAGACCTACAACCATAACATAGACCACTTTCTCATTTATCACATTTTTGTATCAAACACAAAAATTTAAGCATGACACTCACCTAACAAGAAGTATTTACTCATGGAACTCACCTAATCAAGGTGGAAAGGAACAATAACTAACCACTATTGGAATTGTGTTATCATTGATGTAAAAGTGTGATGATGAAGGTGTTAAGTTTTTAGTGGTCATGGGGTGTTATCATTGATGTGGCAAAGATTTTTATTCCATTAATGAAAAATATTTATATTTGAATTGTCAAGATGATGTCAAAATTAGTGTGATTCCATATCATGTGAAGGTTGATTGGTAGTAAAGAGAAAGTTTGGTCTTTATGTGTTGTGTTACATGCATGGTCTCAGGTATGGTATCTAGTAGGTATCTTAGGATGGTATTTCATGATGGGTAGAAGTTTTTTGAGCATGGTAAGATCATGTATATCATGGATAAGAAGTGTAGATACACTCATGTATGTCTTAGAGTGTACATATGAGGATAATTCATGTTTTGTAGGTCTTTACCTAGACCTATCTTAAGCCCTGGGTGGCCTAATAAGGCATGAATGAAAAAAAATAGAGGAGTGTAGAGGAGAGCATAGAAAGTAGTTTGGAATTTTTCTACAAGTGTTTAGGTGCAAGGAGAAGGCACAGGTTGATGGAAAAGGTAAAAAGTTAAGTATTTGGGCTTATCAAACTTAAGGAAGTGCAAACTCCAAATTTGAGAAAGATTTTTTGTTGTTGGTTGGCACATGTGAAGTCTGCATGGGATCCTAATCTCTTCATGGTAGATGGTGAAGGTTCCTAGATAAAAAAATATTGGCATTATTTTGTGGCTTAAGGGGCATATCTTTATGAACAATCATTAAAAAGGTAAGGTGGTGTAAAACCATCCTAAAACTCTACTAAGGTAGTGATGGAGAATATATTACTTCAAATGTCCCAAAATGAATTTTTTACCTTGGTTGATAATTGGAGGTTATAAATGACTCTATCAGGTATCTCTAGGTGGCATTGAGGTGTCATGATAGTGAGTGGACCTCACAAAAAAATGTAAGTTTCTTAAGAAATTATGTTTTCTCTCAATTTTTGCACTATACATGGTGTGAAAATGGATTATAGAGGAATTATGGAAGCCATACTACATTTATATGGTGGTTTATAGAAATTTTATATCCCTTAGAGGGTCTATGGAATTCATTCTTGCAAGACTGGTTTTTGAGTCAAAGTTGATAGTTTTTGTGGTCATGATGAAAATTTACACTCAGACACTTAAGATAATAGTTGTGGTGTCAAATAGACATGAAGGAATTTCTCAGGTCCCATATGACATGATTCATGCATTAGAAGGCTTTTAATGGGCCAATATAGGTGTTGGGTGTTTAAGATCTCTTGACTAGTTTTCATGGTGTGAGGACAGTTCCGGGTATGCGCAATGAAAATTTGTTCTCAAGTAGTTGTAGCCTGAGTGGTGGGGTTAAAAGAATACGGTGATGATACAAAGTTCATGTAGTGTCTATTATCACTTTATTATTTCATGAATAAGTGTTTTGATAAGTGGTTGAGCTTCATGTGTGAGACTGGATTTGAAGGGCATTGACCTAATAAGGGCAGTTAGGCATAATGGAGGTTTCATGATATAATCTAGAGTTATAGTGCTTTTCAAACGTGGATAATTTTTTTAGAGGCCATGTACTTTTAGTTGAATGGTTTATAGTTGTTGGAGAAGGCCATGTAGCCCCAAGCATAATTGGATTTTGCAAAAGGGAAGTTTGAGTGACTTAGGTCTCTATGTGTCGTAATGAAGGAATAAGACATCTACATACTATTTCTGACCTATATTGGTCCTAGGAAAGTTGTGTAAAATGTTTATCAAGTTGTTTTAATTATATATGATTTATGATTATCGACTGAAGTGTCTTGTGTTCATGAGACTTTTATATAATAAAGTTTATAATGACATATTTGAGTGAGTGGAAGAAGAGAGTAGAGCAAGTAAAAGGGAAACTTGTGAAGAGGTCAAGGTAATTGTGCGCATCAAAAGAAGGTGGAGATTATATCATAAGGATCTAAGTGGTGTTCTATTTTTGGAGAGATATGCCATTTTACCTAATCATATTGATGAATGATTTCTTGAGTGAAGGATCCTAGAAGGAATATTTGAATAAGATAGAATAAAAGAGAGATAAATAAGTGTCATCATTAGTTGTTGTGGAAATATTCTAAAGGTAACAAATAATAATGCGGTTGATTTTGTGTTGAGTCATCTAGGGAGTTGTAGTTTCCTTATAGGTTTGGTTCTCTACTAAATTTAGGGATTGGTGCTTTACTAAACTATTAGGGGTTGGTGCTCCTTGTTGAGTTAGTGCTTAACTAAATTTGATTCAGTTCTCTGTATGATAAGTTATTCAAGATTTATTTTAGTGGGGTTTATTCTCTTCAAGTTTTATCACTTATATTTAGTCTTTATATGTTCATTTTATCTTGTGTATGGTTGTAATAATTCTTGGATAATTTATGTTTTTTAAGTTGAATTAAATGTGTTGAATGAAAAATACATAATTTAAGTAAAAGGTTTTTAAGGGCTCACTAATTCACCCCTTCCTAGTATGTGTCCTTCCAAAAACATCGATGTTGACATAACCTATTTCTATAAAAGAGCCACATTTACTCACCAAGAGGATAACCACATACCTAGGAGGGGATGTAATAAATCACACAAAACACATTCCCCATAACATATAATCCATACAAATAATAATATCATAAGGTTTGTACTAGATATAAAAGAAAAAGGAGTATTATAAAACACATCTATAGTCAGGTATAACAAAAACATATATGTAGTGGGGTCCCCAAGACCAAAAATAACAAGTCTCTCTATGTAAAATGTCTAATGAATCCAAGTATAATCATATTTATCCAAGAATATGTAGTCCAATATCTTAGCCTCTCCTTGAGGAATCTAAAAGAATAAAGGAAAATTACTAGGTATTGTTGGAAGTACAATGGATTGAGAGGGGGATGTTGAATTAGTCAATTAAAAATTTATCTTAAATTCCTTTAACTTATGATAACCATTAACATTTAACCATGTATAAATGTGAACATAAAAAACATGAAACAATCAACCACATATATAGCTCCGAGGACAAGCTAGAGGAGGATATTAATGTCAAGGGTGCTGAGGGTGACGAGATCAAAGAGTGTCACGATGGTAGTAGTGAAGGATATCTAAAACTTAGCTAGTGCTTCTGAACTGTTGGTAGAATTTTGGTGATTGTTTCTCTTTCTCTCTAGTTTTCTCACTTTGGCACAAATTCTGGTTCTTCATTATAATATTTAAGCATTTTTAACTCCTTTCTTTGACTTTTCTATTTCCTTCTTTTTCGTGGGTTTTTGTTCCTCATCTTGTAATGCCCCTAGGAGCCTATCCCTGTTTTTTACCTTATCTAATAAAAAACAATCAACCACATATGCAAAACCAAGATAGAGTACACATGGAAAAATATATAAGTTGGAAACCCTCAAGCATAAGAAAACCCATTAAAAACCTATGCTGATATTACTTACAAAAAATGACTCAAGTGAATATTACACATCATAAGATATTTATTTAGTGAGGCACCAACCTCACAAGGAGCACCAACCCATAAAACCTTGTTGATATTACTCACAATAAGATACTTGCATGAATATGAACCATCACATAATATTTTTATGGGAAGACCACTGAATATATTCTTCCATCACACACAATTGATAGTGATAACAAGATTTAACTCATACACCTTCAAACCCTCTTCAAACACACCTTTTAACTCACTCAAACAAGATAAAACTTGGAATGATTTGGATCAATACTCTTGAAAAATATATACTCATCATTCTTCAAACATTCACACAAATTTTCAGCTCTATATTGATACCCTTGATCCACTTTATCTCTCACCTAGGTCACATTCTCCCCTCTCACATGACTAGTTCAAAAAAAAACCAAAACATGCACTTTATATGCATATCATCTCTAAAATATATCATAGGTAGGTCATAACCAAATATAATTACCATATCAACTAAAAAATAACAAAACTTTCATACAAATTCATAAAATGGACCCATATAAGTCGGTCATGCACCAAGACACAAGACAAACCCAAAAAGGTTCAAAACCTCATCATGAAGCTCATCAAGGACCTATAAACACATAAAAACACTTTTTCAAGCCTCAAAATTCCTCAAACATGTCAAAAATAACATAAAAACATCATACATTATTGCACCATGCTTTTCACCAATCCTTTTCTTCATAACACCACTTGGTAGGACTATTTTCTACTATAAATAAACACATCTAGGAACCGGTCTTCACCAAACAAGATCAATATCACATATTAACACCTCAAATATGACATGTAACCACTCATTTTAAATAAATTTACTTTTATAAAACATACAAACATGATATACCTCATGAAATATCCAAAAAAGTAAACCACACCTCATTTCCTCTTTAGAAAACTGAATTGCCCATGAAGTAGTTTAGGAACCTCAATTGGTTTGAACCCTTTATGTCACTTTCAAGACATATAAATTCATCCAATAGGAAAAAATACATCCCTCTTAACTCTCTAATAAATAAAAAGCATCGGATAAACTAAAACATGGTAATTTTACATTAATCTTCTAGCTAAAGAAGCCATGTCTTCAACCAGTCAAACTAGGTCAACTTGTGACCTCAACCATAGAAACTCAATAAAATTTAAAAGATTCAGAAAAACATAAAACATATCACATTGGATGTGTAAAATACCCCCAATTCCATTATAATTATTCCCCATTCTCACGAGTTCTCAATCACTTCCATTAGCAAACACTGCTAAATTGGTTTTAAGACTATAAAAGTAGGTTATCAAAAATGATCTAGTTCACATTTCAAATTACCTCATTAAGATAAAAAATATATATAATTGGAAAGGTATGTTATTCTAATTTCCTAAAAATATTACTTTTCCTTCCAAATCATATTGGAATGTCTTCAACCAATCCAATCTCTAAAATGTCTCTTTCAGGACCCAAGGATTAAGAAATAGTATTGAGAAAAACATGCACAAATACCTTAAAATCAATTTCTGAGCTTAGTCACCATCTTGAAAAATTCAAGAAAACTTTTACCAACGTGTAAAACAACTAACACGAATAGCTCATGTGGATAAATCTCACCGAACACACTTGTTTCTATAACCTTCTCAAGCAAGACAACTAGGGATTTCTAGGGCATTAGGTATTCAAATAAAGACCAATTAACCACATTAAAAAAATTATGTGAGAACATGATATCAGGTTTCAATAAATTATCCATTACCATTAGATTTATCAACAAAAATAAAATTGACCAAACTCACTCTAAATCACAAGACTAGTGTTTTAGCCCTTAATGCCAAAATTGGTAGGGTCATTTTGAGCACCTATATTTATCGTTGTCTCCACTGTACCTACCTGAAAATTTTTATAGATAATCATAGCACCTCATAAGTATTCTATAAAAAAAATCATCTTGGATCCACCATCTCAGCTCTAAAACTGTAAAATACATAAAACTAGGGTTTTATCTCTCTTCCTAAAACAGCTAAAACACCAAACCATCACCAAAATGATATTTTAGGAATCCTCTTCAACCATGAAGAATTAATTTTTATTTCCAAGACATTCTAGATAGTAAAAAAATCAAATCTCTCGAGTCTCTCTAGAACTAGGGTTTCATGAGGGTTAAAAACATGTTAGTCTTCTTAACAATTGTTCATAATACTTTGACGATAAAAAAGCTTCATTTCAATTGGAAAATATTTTTAATTGACATAAAAATCTATGTCAAAGAGCTCAATTCCCCATGTAAAACATATATCTCAGAATGAGCATCTGAAAGTCAAGATATACCTTAAATTCTCACCTTTATAAACCTAGTTGTACCAAAAATCTCATATATTCAAACATATTCATCACTTTGACTTGAAAATTATCATGAAGCATCATGAAAACATAATCTAACTATCCATACTCACCACCTAGCTCAAATAATCTAGAAACTCTCTATCCACAATTACTTACCTATGTTTACAAGCCTTGTCTTCACCTTCTTACTTCCCAAGGGCCATAAAACACCATGAAACCTTTTAGAACTGACCCAAAACTCATCATACATATCATGTACACCATAATCATACTCTTACCATTTTTAAATAAGATTGATAATCTCTAAAACTAATACCTTAAACTCATTCTGCATGATCTGGGACTAGGAATAGTCCTAGAAAGACCTGAATCAACCATGCCAACTGATTAACTAAAATTATCTAATATGTAGTATGTGAGGATAGTTAATATAATCTATGAAAAACTATAAATAAAGTAAATAAATGTAGTAAAAGAAGTATGTAAATGACCTAAATAATTATGCATAGGAAAATGCTAAACCTAATTCACAAGAAGGAAGAGGAAAGGACTCAACTGAATAGAGGATGCTCACAAAACAACTTAATAGTGGTGACTAGAAATCCAGAAGCAAGAATGACTATGCATAAGTCTTGAAAATGATGGATCTGGAGAATCTAGCTAGACTGGAGAGTATGGAGAGGGATTAGGGCACCTGTGGGTTCTTTGGTCTACAAACTAGGTTCCTTAGTCTGTGTAAAAGATTTGAAATTGATCTTCACAGGGATGGCAGGTGGTATGAAACCCTTGATGTATGTCACATCAGATTTAGTGTCTTATACTGAGTGTCACTAATAATCCAAGATGATTTGAATACTTGTAAAAGATCAAAAAATTTATCAAAACCCTAAAAAAAGAAATATGAAAGTGAATGGGTCGGACTGACCTCATCTGCCACAACAATGGGCTTACTAAATTGCTACACTACATTTCAGACCCAAATGTAGCTTTGGAGAGTGTGTGCATAATGTGCCCTAGGTGCTCTTTTTCTAGTTGTACTTTGTGAAGTAGTGAGAAATAACTAGATATAGAAAAATGTAATAGAATGTGCACATGGAATAGAATAGAATCCCTCCCCCTATGAAGTGTGATACAAATTTCCTAGTCTTGTGCCTTGATGATGGAGTTATGTATATGCAAGTGATCTCTAATACAATAGATGAATGTAACTCTAGATGAGTGATAGTAGTGCATGATGCTAGGTCCCTCATTATGGTCTCATAAATTTATATTTATAGGGTTCTCTTGATCTAATTTTGTAATCAACCCCAAAATGGCAAACCACCAAAAATATAAGAAGCTAAAATGGCTAGAAAAATCCCATAAGATGGCAGGAAAGTGTAAAAGGGATTAGGGCACCCCTGGTGGGACCAGGGCACCCACGGGTGTCCCAGTACTAATCTAGGTGCCCCAGTCAAGGTTAAAATAATGCAGGATGATAGAATTTGACTATGAATATGGGTGTAAGAGGTCTGTAATGGAGAAATAAAAGAAAACAAGATGTCCAAAGGATGAGGGTTAATTAGTACTTTCTTCACCCAAAAACCTTCTAAATAGTAGTATGAGACCAAGATTAAATAATTTCTGAAGTGCATGATTTTGTGTTTACATTTACCCCCACTTTATGTTGGTGATCAAAAATCATGGCAACATAAAGTAGATAGAGATGCATACTTGATGCCAATGTAGAGTTATGTAGATAACACGTTGAAGGACTAGACAAAGCATGGAATCATAAAAAGATGAAGGAGCGTGGAAACTAAAGATGAAAAATGGGTAAAAAGTGTAATGAGAGTGAACTTAGGGTGAGAATGTGTATGTAGCTACTAGAGTATGTGATGTACCTACATGGTTAGTGTAGTGTGTGTTGCAACAAAGTGTAGTTATTGACATTGTTTTTGTTGTTGTTTGTTGTTTCCCTCATTTAATTGCTTGTTTCTCATACAAAAAGACCTGCAAGGATAAAATGATCAATTGGTAAAATATATATGTATGTATGTGTAAAAATGTAATGTAAAAGATGCATTCATATGTATATAAATGTAAAGTATGAAAATTAAAAAAGTGGAAATGGAACATGTGCACCTAATCCATGTCAAGAGAAAGAGTATAGAAAGGATATCCTATACTGCAAGTTTTTTGGGTAATCTCATGCCACCTTAGATGAAGAAGTGTAGGGAGGAAATGCTCTATGTCCTCCAAGCTCTAACTACTTCCTTGAATGTGTGTGAAAAGATCTCTATATTGTCCAAGTTTTTTGGGTGATCCAACGCCACTAGCTGAAGTAGTGTAGAGAGGCACACCTACTATAACCCTCAAGCCTGTAACTACTTTCTAGAATGATAAGGACACCATGTCCTATAAAATCTGATGTGTATGGGGTTTATAGACAGGTCTGAACCCACTCGTTATATATAACTAAACCAAATTGGTGTAGAATCTCTGTGTTAGTACGTTAAAAACCCCCAAATTATGCCCCCCTATTTGGGGGTGCATGTGATGTAGCTGATAGGAGAAATGTGGCTCTAAAAGAGGACCGACCACATGCATGATGTAACCTTGGAAAGTGCTTGGTAAAAACCAAGGTATGCACAAACAATAAGGCTAGACAAAGATAAGTGTAAACATGCATACATATAGAAAACAATATATACTCTATGTAAACAGTGTGTAAGATACCAAGAAAAGTAATGTAAATACACAAGAAGAAAAATTAAGCTACAAAAAGTGGGCTGCAAACATGGGACATCACTCACGATGTCACAAGACATGCAAGGCCATTATGGCTAGAAACAAGAAATAATTGTGCACACCAAATAAAGGGAAAGGCCCATAAATAATAGCAAAAAAATAGCATACATTAGAACAAACAAGTATGGAAGTTAATATTCCTGCATAAAAAATGTTTCACATGAAGCACCTGTTAGCATGTTAGAAAGATAAATAATATGTCAAGAGCGTGTATAAGAAAGTAATATAAAGTGCTACGTATAAAATGAAATAATAACACTTGGAAGAGATGAATGCAGATGCCCTTAGTGACCAGTGTAGGAAGGGTAGAAGGCGAGCATCCATGTTGTGTGTAAGATACCTATATGTGTGATCACAACTAGAAAAATAAGTGAACACGCATGCGTGGGTGATATAGATAAATTCCATATAAGTAAGCTAACTAACATGTGTAATAAAGCGACCATGAACAAGAAAAAGTAAGTAAGAGTATAAAAAATCATAATCTGCAGTATGTTGTGGATGGATGGAATGGAATGAGAGGGGCCACATGCCCCCTGAGTAAAGGGAAATGTATGCAGTGAAGTTCATTTAGATTTCCCCCTCAGCATTCAATAATAAACCGTAAACGAGAGTGTGTCATCGAGAAATGGTTGAATAGTGTATGTTGTGTCTAGCACAATATGATTATTATGTATGTGTAGTGATGAGATGTGACCTATACATGATGTGTGCGTTAACCTTATAGCCAAAGCGTATATCAAAAATGGATGAATGTATAAGTGATTATTTATCCTAAACATATATCACTATGATATGAATGGATGAGTGATGATTTATCCCTAAGTGTATATCACTACAAGATGAAAATAGGGAGTAGTGTTGTAACATAAGGTTTATATCACTACAAAATTATAGAATAGGTGATAATTTATCCTAAAGTGTATGTAACTAGGCTGGAAATGTCACATGATGAAAGGTTGAATAGCAAATGTGTGATGAGTGTAAGGTCCATTTGATTTGTAAACCATCAACAGTCAAGTATGGATCTAAGAACTAAAGTGTTTCATCAGGTAGTAAGTGCAACACGTAGAATACAATGTAGTATGTGTAATGATAAAATATGACCATGTGATGAGTAGAAAATGTAAATACGTAATGTGTAGGATGTAATTCAAGATGCGTAGAATATGTAAAGTGTAAGGAAGTAACATGTAATGTTTGTAGATAAACTAGTAATGTAATATGTACGATGATGTAATGCTAGGTCATATGTGATGAAGACTAATATAGTATGTAGAATGTGTGTGATATGGATGTGCACAGTGTATGATGTAAGGCATATGATGCAAGATTCAATGTAAAGACACTATGTATAGAATGTGGTAAAATGTGCATAGATAGTCTAATAATGTATGTAATGTGTGACGTGAATAAGAGGTAATGTCAAAGTTTTTGATGATATAAATATGAGATATATGTATGACTAGTATGATGCGCGATGTGTGGTGTATATAGTGCAGTGTGTGGGGTTCATTTGTGCTAATCCCTCACCAGTCAAGTGTGAACTAAAGTGCAAGAGTGTGTCTTTGGGTAATGACGACCCAATAGTAAGAATGAATATGCATATACTATGAAATTATACAATACAAATTTGATATGTGAGTAGATGCTACAATGATGTATCTATAGACAACCAAAATTGGGTCATAACCCTCTAGGCCTCACCCTACCACCTTATTAATTATAAACCCCCTTATCATGACCCCTTTCACACATTTTTATTAATCTAATTATCAATATTAGGTTAATTACCACCTCACCTCTCCACCTCACATTGGACCCATTCCAAGTCCATTTAACACATAAGGCTAAGTCATCACTCCCCTTTAACCACCTAAGGTTGAGTCATCACTTCCCCTAACTAACTGAAAATCTTTCTAAACCTAATTTTTATTTCCAACTATCTCTCCCATCAATTTCCCACATGTTTAAACAAGGATCAAGACTCCTAACCCATTTCCATTCTTGACCCATGCCAAAAAGGCAAGAAACGAGTTATTTTGAGAAAATTTGACTATTTATCCCTAACTGACACCGATTATTTCTTAGACAAAGCCGGTTAAGGAACCACCATCGGGTCCTTTAAATATGGATTTCCAACTCTTTCCCCAGGTTCTTATTTTCATTGGGTTTGGATTATTCATTCATTTTTCTTGCACTCAATTGACCATCTTACAATCAAACACTGCACCTGAGAATTCAATTTCTTCACCATCAACCAACCTCTTACTCCATATGCTATGATCATTCACATCGATAATCACTCAAGATTCATTTCCATGACACTATATCTTATCCCGTGTCTCCTACAAGCACCGACCAACCAATGTCATTTCCAATCTCTAGATCTTCAGATAAGTATCTTAACTAGGTTGTTAGTTCTTAACTTTGGTCTTAGATATCTTATTGTCTTCTGTTGTATGGATTCTTTCTCACCCAAATACCATCTATTGCCCATCTACCCAATACCCTACCAGTTTGAACCTCTCTATTCCTCCAAACACCCCTTTTACCCCTGTTGTACCTTCACCTAAATCCCTATACCCTATCTAAAACCTCCAAATCCCCTTTTCAATTAAAAGGAGCCCCAAACCAACCTCCTTTCTTACCTTGGCACCTAATTTCCCCTACATTGGTTAGTTAGCCAACCAATCCTGACTAAAACCATCGACCAACATCGGTTCCCCATTTTCCCCCCAAACTAGTAAGCTCATTCACCCACCCAAAACTCCTCAAAACCTCCCATAACTTCACCCATACCTCCATACTACCCCTCGCCTCACCTACAGACCTTAATACCCACCATCCTCTTTAAATTTAATCTTACATTCACTATTTATATTAGATCTGAATTAATGTGCTTGTGTGAGATACTTAAATTATACAAATATAGTAGGAATCTCTCTTTCATGTTATTTATCAACATTAACTTGTTTTAAAATTTGGATTGAAAGCCTTTGAGGAATCACCCCACTTCCCGGATCTATATTTCACTAGGAAATCCACCAACTGATGTTTTTTATTCTATCTAGTGGTCTTTCTTTGATTCTCAGGTAGTCCTCGCCATAAAAAAATAGTTCTCTTAATCATCCTGGTCTTCAATGGTGCACAACCTCTTCATGACCTTCATGTATTCCTCACGTACCTTACCTTTACCCCTTCTTAAATTGTTTTGTCATACGATACTCCTATGTGGTTAAACATTTTGGCACACCCGGTGGGACCCTCATTATTTTGGGTTCCTTATATACATTTATGATTTCATTTATGGTTGTTTCCTTTCCAAAATCTTCACTAAATCTCTCCTTAGTAACATTCTTTCTTCTATTTTCTCTAAAAGTCACATTTTATTTGGTGCAAATTAAAACGTATCATTATTTCTTCTTTCCTTCATGCATTAGTGAAATTCATAATCTATTCCTATTCACTATTTCTCTCATCCAATATCAATATTTTGATTTGGGTTTAAATTTTTTGCATTGCATCCTGTGTATTCTTTCATTTATCTCACATATTCTAATTAACAATCAAATATAATAGAGGTCATGGCCAGTTGTTGATTGGGTAATTAATTCTAGTCCAATTTTTTACACACCTTTCCAAATCACTTAAACAAACAACACATTCCTTAAACATTCCCAAAATCCCAGGAATCAAGGATTTAAACACTCGTTAATAGTGGGCACCAACTGATGTTCTTCCTAGATTTTCATACAGAGCTCGAACCTCATGTTTTGAAAGAAATATTAAGGACACCCCTGCCAAAAAAATCCTGAAACCATCCATAGTTGGCTTCTAGGTTCCTTATATCCATTCATTTCTATATATTCATAGTCATACCTAAGGCTTGATCAATAAAAACACTAAAATCTTATTCCTAGGATAACGTGTTTGTTAGATTCTACTTGTTTGATTTGTGACTTTCTATCTTGTCTTCTTCTATTTTAGGCGTGAGATTGTATTTTATCATTTTTCTTTCTTTTTCATACTTGGCCATCACAATCAGTTAATTCTAGTTCTCAGAGTGTATTATATTAGATTTATTATACACAGCCTCTTTCTTGGATTCTTTTGACCAAATCTAACTCAGAAATTTTGAATTTCTTAATTTTCACAGTAATCGGCATCGGTTACCTTCCTACTAGCATCATTTTAGCATCCAATATCGGTCCTTTCATATAACTGGAAGTGGTTCACTGACCGGTATCAATATCTGTGCTTTTGAATTTCTATCAAAATCAACAACCTATTTTCACCTACCAAACTCTTTCAAAAATTTCTGTTTGAGTTTATGTCATTTTTAACAGAGCCTAGGGTTCCTATTTTCCATCCTTTTTTATGGTTTGGAATCACCAACAAGCACGAGCTCTTTCTTTCCATGTAAGTTGTATACCTTTACCTTTTATCCCTTTGTCACCTTTCATTTCATCTCCAATGGATCTTAATTATTCTATGACTATACCTAAAGGTGATGAGGAATTCACTATATTCCTTGATCATAACACCAAGGCCTTGCAACATCACCTTACTACTTATTCCACCTGTTACTCATTAGGTCAACCTATTTTATGGAATTCCCACTTCCATGCCCCCATTTTTTACCATCTTTGCCATATCAAGGAATGCTAATGTAGCCACCCAAACTACTCTAGCGTTGCATACTCCCATTTCACAACCACCTACTTATACATAACCTCTACATCCTTGACATCTTCTCTCCCACTGACATCTACAGTATTCATATCCATAGACCATTTTTGTTTCATCATTAGTATATTTTGTACCCATTCCTACATGATTGTCAGTTCCATCTACCTCTTCCACTCCATTTCATAGTTTTGTGCTCTCTATTCTCCAAACTCTTCCACCCATTTCCATAAGGATCTTTCTACAAGCCCCTCCTACTTCCACCTTACCTCAAATGAAACCCATCACCTCAATGGCATATTTAGTGTATATTCCCTCCTCATCCACTACATCCTACATACATATGTCTCAATTCATGTACTCGGTACCATCACCTATTGGTATGATTTTTTTGACCCATTCATCTTATCAATCCCTTTATACTTTAGGGGGCATCCTTTAATCAAACGCCACAGTGGATATCATTAAAATGATGATGGATAAAGTGCATATGCTTGAGGCCTATGTTTCTGGGTCCCATAATGTCTTAACATATGATGAGATTTGTAATGAACCCATCCATCCCTCTATACGTATTCATCTGTATCCCGTGTAATGGGAGATACCTAAATTAAACTGATTCAACAGTAAAGAGGACCCACAATAGCATTTGCATTCATTTAGACACACTTTTTACCTAATAGTCTATGATGATGTATTTCTCCTTCGTACCTTTCCCATGTCCCTTTTGGGACCTACCTTAGACAGGTATAGTGTTTTTCCCAAGCACTTAATCTTTTCCTTTAATAAATTGGAGTAGACTTTTCTTGATCACTTTTTGATAAACATCTCTAAAAAGGTCTCTATGACATATTTATATTCAATTCGTCAATATGAAGACAATTCTATCATTTATTTTATCACGCGGTGGCAAGGCTTAATCAATCATATTTCCTTATCTCTCCCACAGTTTGAGCTCATAGAGTTGTTTACAAGGGCGTGTGCTAGACAAAATTCCTCAACTATTCAGTTTCAAAAGTTTTGTATGTTTGACGATACTTTTACCCGAGTTAGTAAGCTTGATATCCGTGCCCTCGAAGAAGACAAAATAAAACTACATAACAAAAATATTACCATCAAATCAAATGATTCATATTTCAAACCACCCAACAACCATCCCAAGCTAAAAGGATCTGATAATGTGGTAGTTCTAAAAGTTGACCCTTCTCATCCAACCAATCAATCTAAACCTCCTTCTAATCTCTCATAGGTTCAAAATTTTCAATATCAGTATGAATAAAAGAATTATACTCCCATTGGGAAGCATTATTTTCCATGTTGGAAAATTTGTTGAAAGCTAGAGACATCACTTATCCTCCCATTAAACCACATATTGGTTTTGATCCTTCTCACTCTACACCAACTTGGTATAAGAAAATTGACTTTTGTAATTACCAACATGTAAGAGGACATAGTGACATAAATTACAAAACCTTTAAAAACACTGTGCAAGGAATGTTAGAAAATGGTGATCTCATCCTTGACAACCCTAATGCACATACCAATGTAAACTTGGAAGTTTCCAAAAAATATTTTTCTAACCATGCCCCTTCATCAATAAAATAATTACACTTCATTCATATTTAGTGTATATTCCCTCCTCATCCACTACTTCCTACATACATACGTCTCAATTCATGTACTTGGTACCACCACCTATTGGTATGATTTTTTTAACCCATTCATATTATCAATCCCCTTATACTTTAGGGGGCATCCTTCAATCAAACCCCACAGTGGATCTCATTAAAATGATGATGGATAAAGTGCATATAATTGAGGCCTATATTTCTGGGTCCCATAATATCTTAACATATGATGAGATTTGTAATGAACCCATCCATCCCTCTAGACGTATTCATATGTATCCCATGCAATAGGAGATACCTAAATTAAACTGATTCAATAGTAAAGAGTACCCACAATAGAATTTGCATTCATTTAGACACACTTGTTACCTAATAGTCTGTGATGATATATTTCTCCTTCATACGTTTCCCATGTCCCAATTGGGACCCGCCTTAGACAGGTATAGTGTTTTTCCCAAGCACTCGATCTTTTCCTTTAATCAATTGGAGTAGACTTTTCTCTATCACTTTTTGATAAACATCTCTAAAAAGGTCTCTATGACAAATTTATATTCTATTAGTCAATATGAAGACAAGTCTATCATTTATTTCATCACGTGGTGGAGAGGCTTAATCAATCATATTTCCTTATCTCTCCCACATTTTGAGCTCATAGAGTTGTTTACAAGGGCGTGTGATAGACAAATTTCCTCAACTATTCAGTTTCAAAAGTTTTGTACGTTTGACAAGACTTTTACCATGGTTAGTGAGCTTGAGATTCATGCCCTTGAAGAAGACAAAATAAAATTGCATAAAAAAAATATTGCCATCAAATCAAACTATTCTTCTTCTAAACCACCCAACAACCATCCCAAGCTAAAAGGATCCGATAATGTAGTAGTTCTAAAATCCATCCCTTCTCATCCAACCAATCAATCTAAACCTCGTTCTAATCTCTCGTAGGTGTAAAATTTTCAATATCAGTATGAATAAAAGAGTTACACTCCCATTGGGGAGCATTGTTATTCCATGTTGGAAAATTTGTTGAAAGCTAGAGACATCACTTATCCTCCCATTAAACCACATACTGGTTTTGATCCTTCTCACTCTACACCAACTTGGTATAAGGAAATTGACTTTTGTAATTTCTTACATGTAAGAGGACATAGTGACGAAAATTAAAAACCCTTTAAAAATACTGTGCAAGGAATGTTAGAAAAAATGGTGATCTCATCCTTGACACACCCTAATGTGCATACCAATGTAAACTTGGAAGTTTTCAAAAACATATTTTCCTAACCATGCCCCTTCATCCAACTCACACTGGTGAGATTTCTAAATAAGAAACCAATGTACATGTTGTTCATGTAGTCTTCAAAACAACATATGATCCTTCTATCCAGTCTCCTCCTATAATATATATTGAGTAAATATTTACATGAACTCCTCTACCCACAAAAGAGCCCACATTACCTATTATTTTACCTCAAGAGGAGCTTGTCTCACCTTTTCTTTTACCCATAGAAGAACCCACCATCCTACTCCTTTACCCACAAAGGATACCACCTCACATGTTCTTATACCCACAGAGAAACCCACCTCACATGTTCCTTTACCCATAGAGGAACCCACCTTACTTGTTCCTTTATTTGTAGAGGAACCCACCCTACCTATTCTTCTACCAATTGAGGAACCCACCTTATCACCCTCTCTACTCGTAGAGGAGTCTGCATTACCCACTTTGCCTTCTCCTCAACCCATAAAGGATCTACTTCTATCTACTCTTCCTATTGTTTATAGCTCTTCGAAGGTCTTCAAATATTCCATCACTTTTCTTTCCTCACTCTTACCCACTGATTCAAAGGCTAAGACCTTCCCTGTCTCGCAGGCCTTAGAACTCTTCATGGGATTTAAAACTAAGTCATCATCATTTTCATGTACTATAAATCCCTTCTCTTATTTGGTTGACCACTTGGAGTACGTTGATTACACTACCCTCTAGGGACACCTTAGAATCCCCATTTCAACAAAAATGTAGATGTCCTCCCCTGATACCTTGACCATATATCCAAATATCTTCAAAATGACTAAGGCTATTACACCTAAACTGGTGGTATTAGCCCCTCCTTCAACAAAACTCCCTTCACTCAAGCCTTCATATGCTAAAATAACTACTACCACCTTAGTAGTTTTACCTGTACCAAATCTATTACACCCCTATAAAGCTAGATTTGTCATCTTCCCCACCAACAATAAAAAAACCTACTCCAGCACCTATAAGGAAGACCCAACCTCTTAGGTATTACACCTAGGTATCCCCCACACCTTCTCACTCACCTTCACCTTTTTCATCAATATTGGGCCCAAATTCTTCAACCTTACTTAACCTACCCCTTTACCAAGGAAAATACAAAGTGTGACAACATATTTCCTTTCCTTCACCTCTCGTTTTGCCCACACTTTCTTCATTAGCTTTACCCTCACTCTTACTAACACCGACACTTTCTCCTTGGCTTACTTGAATACCTACATGTTCTGAGTCTCCTTCTCCCTACCACGTTGTTCCTCTAACTTTACCCAAGAAGGCACATCCTAAAACCAAACCTTCACTACCAACTAAAAAGGTAGTCATGCCAACGGGATCTCTCACCTCGCCCTCCTCACAAAGGTCACCTACCCCTTTGCCCAAGAAAATATTGAACTCTCATTATGATCCTTTGTTATGATCCTATTCTAACATCCTTACTTAGTTATTAGAGACATCTACTTTATCACTTCCACCTATCAATCCTTACGATTATCTAAAACCTAAACTAGTAGGGTTTGATGACACAAAATTTTGCACTTATCATCTCTCATCAAGGCATGATGGTGAGATTTTTAAGGCCCTTAAAAAAATTCTCCTTCAACTTTGTGATTTCATTGGTCTCTTTGAAGAAGATGATCTATTGAAGGAGGATCCCATTCTTTCTTTTCCCGTTGCCACACAATCCATTCCCAAACCCATTCCACAATCTTTCCCTTCACATCTACCTAAGGATATAGGTAAGACTAAACAACCTTATTTTTCTAATCCTATCTTTGAAATTAACATAGTGCGTGTAGCCACTCAGTCACAACACATGAAATACAAAGGAAAGGAAAATTTTGGTAACCCTTCTAAATTTCCTTAGCCTAACATCACACTTACACCTCCCCCTTAAGATAACCATCCTTTGGTCAGCACCACCTACTTTTTCTGGGGTTACAAATCGTTTAATGATCAAACAACTTCACCAGTCCCCATTGAAGATGCCTTTATTCAACTTGATTCAAACCTTTGATTCTCAATGTTAGGCTCTCATCAAGGTCTTGCAGTCCATAAAGATTCTACCCAACGAAACTTCACCTATTTCCTCCTGTAGACACTAAAATTAGGTTACACTCCCCTTTCGTCCCTCGACATATAAGCACCCTTTTTTTACATTTACCTAGCCAAGACCCCCTTCACCCCACTAATATTAATTTAATTAATTTAATTAAATTAATGCATTATCCTCACTATATTTATTATTTAAATATCTTATTTAGATAATATCTACACATATAGTTCACTTAGACACCTCACCAAGCCAACTCAACTTAAGACCTATTCTTAGCAAGTTACCATAACTAACTAAGACTTACCCAAACCCTAAAAATCAATGCCTACATTCCCTCTAACCACATTCCTGCATGCTCACAAGAAACTCCCAGTCTAATTGGTGGGATAATGACACAAGATCCGAGAAAATTAGGAGGATCTCCCTAAGTTTAGTAAACCTAGGAAATCTCACCTTGACCGACGTCGGTTATCCTTAACTATCGCCAGTTAATCCGAACCACCATCGGTTACCCCTTTTAACCCCTAAACTACCTTATTATCAAGGTTGGAAAAAATTGGGAAAAGGTGGATGAACAAGAACACATCTCAAAGGGATAACGCATCTTCAGAGAGCTAATTCCAGTGAAAACTCACATCCTAGGAAGGAAATTCAACATCTTTTCCTGCACATCCATCCCAGCCACGATCTGATATATCCAAGCAAAGAGGAGTGTGCATGCAGCCCATGTAGAATCTTTTTTTCATTTGGTGATCACTTGCAGCCTTCAAACCCATCATCAATACCTCCATCCTTCACACACAGACCTTCAGGAATGAAATACAAGTAATTATAATGTCATACTTCTCTGGTTTCATTTCATCATTGTTTATCTTGCTCCCTATTGACCTTCTCCAACATTTTCACCTCCATAGACCCATTAAAACCTTGCAAAAGCCTACTCCAGTCACCCAATACCTCATCTTGGCCAACCAAAATCCTTTGTGCAATGATAAAGGAGGCTAAAACCCTATTCTGTGACATTTCCAGATCTCACAGTAATCAGCACCGGTTATACCTAACTGTTGTCAGTCACCCCTGACCAACACTGGTCTATGTGTTTTCCCACACAACCTTAAAAAGATACCTACACACCTAATTTTACCTCAACCTCACTCACCTATGACCTACTTGAGACCTTTATCAGACCTGCAGAACCCAGAACCAATCATTTGACCTTTGGATTCTATTCTAGCTTAGCCTGTTAGATTAGATCTATTTTCTTATTGTGTTTTTAGGTGAGATACCTAAATCATTTTAAAATAACAATAGGATTTAATTTGTTTACAACATTAATTTGTTTAAAACAGTCGACTGATAGCCATCTAGGAAGTATCATACTTTTTAGATCTAGCTCACGCTAGGCAGTTCACTGCCCATATTGTTTAATTTCTTCTGGTGGTCTTGTTTTCATTACACATAGTTCCTCCTAGCCAAAAGTAATCTCTCACTATCATCTATGGATTTAGAAGTCATACGCACGCAACAACCCATCAACTGACATTTGAACAAGTATTCCTCCTACACCCATTACCCTATCTATTTCATCAACACTTCAAAGAAATAATATAAGAAAAAGGTGAAACATTTTGACATGCCCGATGGGACCCATCTGGGGTTCCTTGAATTTCATTCATTCCTAAGAAAAAATTGTGTGTTTTTTTCCCTTATAAAAGTGTACACACTAATTTTCTTCCCTGGTAATCCACATCTCCTTTCTATTTGCTCTAAAGGAAACTTTTCTTTTGGTGTAATTAAAAAGAATCATTTCTTCATGTTTTTTGCATTGTAGTGAAAGAGCATCCCTCTTTCTCTTCATCTTATTGTGTCATCCAATTTCACATTTTTGATTTGGGTTTAAAAAAATTGCATTCCATTCTGATTTATTGCATTAGCTCACATTAATTAAGGGCAACCTATACATTGGCTGATGGTTGACAAATGAATCGTAGAAAATCACTTCTATCCTTTTCACTTTCTTTGAGTCTTACCAAACCACACAAAAATTCAAAATACATACATTCTTAAACAACATCTTACCTGGAAGAAGCTATAGGTAATCACACAATCACGACACAGTGGGCACCTAGCTCACTACTCTTTTAAGTCATACTTCATATCGAAGCCCACCCCCACCATAACATACCTGAAACCTCACCCTTTAGATCTCCTTCTTTGTAGGAATCCATCCTCACCAAAAACTCTATTTCACAATTCATGTGTTAGTCCCTAAATAGCATAAGCTAAACAAACATAATAGAAAGGGAACTCCTAGGATCACATTTTCTTAGTGTTTCTTCTTGGCTTGTGTTTTGAGGTGAAAGATCACGTTCATCACTTTTTTTTAATCATCCTTGCATGCTCCTCATCATAGATGGTGTATTCCAAATTCACCTGAGTGTGCCTGGGCCATATCATCATCATTTCTAGAATTTTAGGTCTGATTCTACATCAGATTTTAATTCATAACCACTTTCCTTTATCATTGTTTAAATTTCACAGTAACCGTCATCAGTTACCTCTGATTGGCATCGGTTATACCTAACTGACGTCAGTTATAGGTCCTTCTGTTAACCTACTCAAAAGGACATTTTCACTTCACTTTATTTCACTTTCCACAGTCTCTATCAATGTCATTTTTCCCATTGAAATTTTACACATCCCCAGATTTGGCACACTTGTCAGATTTTGCCTTCTACCTCGTTGTTTACACATTGTCCATTTTCTACAATGACTGGTAGTGGTTACCCCTGACTGACATCAGTTTTCCCTAACCGGCATCGGTTAGCCTATTTCACATTCCACCCACCATTTTTTACTTCACCCATTTTTTTATCACCAAATTCACCTGTTCCTGTTGTTCTCTGTATCATTTACAGAGAAGCAGCCCTACCTGATCAATATTGGTTCACATGGTGCTGACCTAAAGACAAGCAAGTGTCCTCGTGTTCCACACCAGTTACCAACCACTCCCACCTAGTCCTTCACCACCTTCTATTTTATCACCAGCCATGGATCCCATCTAGCCTACTACCATTACCACCGGAAATGAGGAGTTCACATGACTCCTTGACCAGAACCCTACCACCTTGTAGTTTTACCTCTCCCACTCATCCACTTGAGATGCCACAGGTTAGTTGATATATGGCATGCCAGTATCTATCCCCTTGACTCTTGCACCAACTTCCACATTGGCCCCATCTAGCTCCATGCTACCTACATCCACCTTACCCCCAGTCGTTTCGTAGTTAGGTTCTATACCCACTATGACTGTTGCATCTGTTACCTCTTTGGTACCCATTACATCCACCATACCCTTGACGACTACCCAAAACATAACCTCATCCACCCCTAATGTCTCAAAAATACCTATAGCTACATACCCACCTCCAGTGGTGGTGACTCCTACCCCATTTCAGAATGTGGTTGTTTCCATTCCACAATCATTAGCCCCTATTGCTACTAGGGTTACCACGACGCTTCCACCCCCATATACATACTACTAACAACTTCCTGTTTCATCTATTATTTATTCTAGGTACATACCCCCTATTTCATTGCCTTCTTCTCCACCACCTTACATGGCAGCCCCATACACTGGAATACCACCCCCATTATATTCCCAAAACCAACCTCCTCACACTATAGGAGGAATCCAATCATCACAACCCACCAATGACCTAATTAAATTGATGTTGGACAAGATGCAGACACTGGAGTCATCGGTTTCCGGCTCCCACAATACTCTCACCTACAACGAGATGTGCAACGAGACTATTCACCCATCCATTCCTATCTGTTCATACCCTGTGCATTGGGAAATGCCTAAATTCAACCGCTTCAATAGCAAGGAAGACCCACAACAACATTTGTGCTCATTCAAACATAGGTGTTATTTGATCGCTCATGATGATGCCCTGCTTTTGAGAACTTTTCTCATGTCCCTCATTGAAACAACATTAGATTGGTATAGTGGGTTACCGAAACACTCTATATTCTCATTCAATCAGGTAGCCCAAGCTTTCTTAGATCATTTTTCTATCAATATCACCAAGAGGGTTACCATGATTGATCTATATTCCACATGTCAGTACGAGGATGTTGGGACCCTAATGTAGCTACCAAATCTTAAGGGCACATAGGCACACACGGCCGAAGGTAGTGTGCAAGTGAAGGCATGCAAGGAAGAATTCAAAAAGGGGTTCTTTGAGAACCAAGGACGCGCACCCGTAAAGCACAATTTGGGACTTGGCCATTTTTGGCCTTTTGGATAGAACCCATGAAGAATGTGTTCCATTTTGGATAAGGTTCCAGCCTGGTAACAGGGTGTCCTAGAAGGAATATACCTAGAAGGAATATACCTTACGATAGGAAGATCCAAAAAGCTAATCATGACATGGAGAGGCATGCACCTAGGGTGACCCACACCTTGACACTTGGGGCCAGATCTGAGGTTTCAGAGGAGTTTGTTAGAGCTCAGATGCCTATTTATACGTGCGCCCTTGGCAAAAGTAAGGGACACAAGTGAGGTAGCGGAGCTCTGTAGAATTACTGTGAGAACTATGGGATAAAATGGGTAGATGATTATAGGAAGGATGTAATGAGGAAATGGGGAATGCAAATTTTGTTTTGTGAGCATACATGTATGGATCCAGATATGGTGTATGACTATGGTCTGCCACTCTATGATGTTTTGGAGTAATACTATGAATGAATATGATAAGGTTACCACTATGTTTATATTAAGATCTCCTTCTTGTATTATTTGCATGTTTCTATTATGATATTGATCTTGTATAATCATGAACCTTACTTTAATGTTGATTCTATTTGTGGATTTACAACTTCCTTACTATATTAATTCCATTGCGTGATTTTATTTTTGATATGATTGAAGGGGTATAGAATTCATTCTGAGATCTATAAATTTTTCATGTCTATTAAATCACTAATTCAAAATCATGAATTATGCCTTCCACTAAACTCACATAAAAGAGAGACTTGGCTCCCTCTCATGCACCTCGGGTGATAGGTTGGCATGCATGAGGTTCCCTTGTTCTTAGTGGGTGTAAAAATGAATACATCTTGGTTCCGTTGTTGGGACCTTGTTTTGAAGTTATAGTGGAACATGGCATACATCATGGTCTATGTAAAAAGTGATGATGGAGCACTTAACCCTGGAAGGTGTTGAATATTGGTTTAAAAGCACAGAGGAGGAATTCACTCAGAGATTCAATATTGGACCCATGTTTAACACACAAAGATGGGTGGAAGACACTCTTTATCATGAGTTGTACGAAACCTTCTTCTGTTGTTTCCTAGTAGATTTATTTGAATGGATCTCGACTTATAAATCTAGATCGGGATGGTGTTATAAGTCACACCTTTGAACCCAAGAAACATATTAGAACTTGCAAGATGCTGATCTAATGTGGACCCGTGCTATAGATCATTAGTGGAAGGGAGTATTGACTAGCTACACTCTGGAATATGCAATTTCCATGTATTCCTATCTAGAAGTTGCTGAGTTTGAGTTTTTGTGGGAGCCCAGAGGATCATTTATACGTGGTATCCCCCTTGGCAATCAAAATCTTGATGGCAACCATGGGTTTAGAGGAATTTCCTATGGCCAGCTAAACCACTCTAAGCGCTTGGTGAGGAAGCCAGGTTGAAGAAAGATGGCTGATATAATGACTGAAAAGGAAAGGGAGAAGAGACGGCTCAAGTATAATGAAGTGTGGGATTACAAGTGGGTTATGGAGCCAAACATGGTGGAAAGGAGTTGAGGTTCATGCGGAGGATGTGGAACCTGAATAGTCTGTGATACTCCATCTTGGTAAGCATGGGAGAGAAAACCTTATGGCTTCTGATGAGAGTCTGTCACGTAGAGAAAGAAGAGTCGTTGGCACACATCTGACCCCACCTAGCAACTGAACCTTGTCACTTGGTTTGTTTGAACAAGGGAAAAGTATAGTTGATCCATTTGATATCAGTAGAAGCAACCGATCGGAACCCAGAAGATACAACTTCTCATTTGGGACTTCTATGGCTTCACACACTATTCCAGTATTTGGTGGAATGTTTGGACAAGGCACATATATAGCTGGTTTTGGAAGTGCGTTAGGAAGTGGTGGAGGAAATATAACTGGGAGTGGCACTAGTTCACAAACTATCAGTGCGTAATTCAATGGAACGATAGGAGTGTTTGGCATTAAAAACATAAGTCTTGTACCTAACATAGGAGGATCTGGAGGTGGAAGTGGTGGAGCTGGTGGCTCAGGATATAGTGGGTCTAGTGAAGGAGGAAACATTGGAGGAAACCAAGGGACTGGATCGGGAGGACAAGCACCTCAACCACTTCCAAAAGTCTTTTTTGAGATGTCTCTACACTTACTAGATTACAATGGGATAGAAGATGCCACAGAGCATGTGCATAAGTGCGAGTTTCTATGGTGCGCGAAGGGGATCATGACCCAGGATCAAAAGGCTAGTCAATTTGTGATGACCTTGTAAGGAAGCAGGCATATTTGGTATAGAAATTATGACCCTCATTAGACTATTGTGGATTATACCACACTGAGAAATGTGTTCTTGGTAGAATTCCACATACCTAAGTTTGAATAGAAGAGCATTAGCTCTCTCAAAGAAATCCAGCAGGGAATGGCAGAGAGTGTATGGGAATATGATGCACATTTTAAAACTCTATTGTCTAAATTGTCTTATGATATCCACCCTTCAAAACATGCTTAGTGGTTTTTCAGAGGGTTGATCACACCCTTTAGGAGCGCTTTGTCTCATAAAACATTCACAAACCCGCACAAAGCGTTAGAAGCCACTTTACGCACTGAGGAAGTTGGTAGTGTTGACACTGGTGTTAGCCCATTTCTAGAGGCTCAGATTGCTGCCATGGCTAAGAAATTGGAGAAATTATCTGCCAACATAGTTCCAGAGACTTGCAGTGGGATGTGGTGCACAAATTGTAACATAGAAGGGCACACAAAGGATAATGGTGGGATATGTACTCAGAAGGTGGTACACACCGTAGCGGTAAATTATGAAATATGTTATGAGGACTATGATGCAAGTAGGTGCCCTCTGTTATAACACATGATCTACAAAAACGTATCTTTTTATTATAAGATATGTACCTCAACCACACATGACACCAAGGATTGTAGATTGATTAACCAGATTCATGAGAAAATTGATCTTGGTGTGTGCCATACTGGTGTTGCCAACAGTTCTAAAGGAGATGAACATTGGTATGAAGAGCACGGAGATGGAGGTGTGCGTGGAAGAGGCTTTTGTAGAGGATTTCATGGTCATGGTAACCACGGGGGAAGAAGTGAGTTCCCACATGGAACATGCTTTAATTGTGGAGCCACAGACCTTTATAAGCGCAAATGTCTAGATCTTCTACAATACTTCTAGTGTGGAAAAAAACATAAGTACGAAGAGTGCCCAGAGTTATACGAACATATGATTCAGATGTACCAAAAGGATAAGGGAACTTCCATCGTGAGTATTAAGAAGGCTGACATGCAATGGCTCCAGTGAGTAATATGTGAATTAGAACTAGAGCTTGTTATGGTAACAACAAGGGCGGAGTCCGCATGCATAAGGGAAGTTCCTAGGAAAAGGCCTCTAGTTTCGAGGGAAGAAGTAGTACATGGGAAGTATCCAAACTTGGCTCACTAGAAAGAAGTCTACCAAGAAACCATGGACGTAATTCAAAGCTTACTAGTGGAGATCTAATGCTTAAAAGAGAAAAGTAGAAAAGATGAGAAAATAAGACCAGTAGAAGCACCAAAGGATGACTTGGATGAGGTTAAGGAGGTGTGTAAACTTTTAAGGTAAGAGAATTTTATTCCCCTGCTAGGATCATGGTTGAGGGAAAAGGTACCATCCGTCGGGGAAGAACACGAAAAGTAGATCCTACATGTAAGCCTCCCACCTCACAGCCTTTATTATGACAAAAATATCACCTTGAATGTAGTAGTGAATGGATGGTTGCTTAGCAACATCCTCATTAACAAAGGCACAGAGGTTAATGTTCTCACTCTGGATGCCTGGCATCAAATGAGAAGACCTGCATTATAGCCATCTTCAAATGTGCTATATATGGCAAATAAGACAAAGGTAATTCCCATATGTGTCTTGAAGGATGTGACCATTACCATCTAGGGGAATAAGTTCACTAGGGATTTTGAAGTCTTGGCACTTGCCGAGGAAGATAATTTCCCAGCTTTACTTGGGCACCCGTGGTGCTATAAGAATAATGTAGATCTTTGATTTAACAAGGGGTACATAATTTTTGAAAATAAGGAGGAGAGGGTTATTATACCACTTGCTGATGGAAAGTCCACACCCTATACTGAACCCCTTGGATAGGAGGTCCTTGATAGAATATATGTGTGCTCCATAAGAGATCCAGAGACCATCCATCCTACAGAGGGAATCATCCAGTTTGATGATGCTCAATATGTCAGTGATACTACCAGTATGGCATGAAATAACTGGGTACATGGGACTTATGAATTGATTAGGTGACATAAAAAAGGATTGGTAACCAGGGTAACCATGGTGTGTATAGTTCAACACCTAGGAGGAAACGTAATAACCAATTATTCTGGGGATGCATACCCTGAGGTCTTTTTGAGGGAAATGGAAGATCAATGGAGGGAGGATGAGCAAAGAGGTATGCTAGGTTATGTTTTGATAGGCATATCAACAAGGTGGTGGGCCACGCATAGCAAAAACTTGTTGGAGTGGTGTGAAGTTAGATATGTGATCACTGTCTAATTCTTGAAGAGTAACATACCCACCACTATCAAGGATTTCAATGGCAATGGACCCACCTCTTCCCTCATCCAGGCATGTGAGAGGGTCTGGGGAGAAGGCACGGAAGCATTACCACCCTCCCTTTGGGTGCACAAGCTGTATTCAACACTATAAGATTGTGTGCATGCTTGGTACATCCATTCTAAAAATCACCGCCAAACGGGAAATTGGTAGGAATTAGCAGCTGACCTGGTTCACACATTCGAGTACCGAAGTACCATGCAACTGGTTGATGAGGCATTGTAGACTATCAAGTACCTCACTCTGGGGGATTGCACCATGGTGGAAGATAGATTATTAAACTTACTTGGTTGACCTAGCTTGGAAGTGTGGTTTGAAGAGGAGGAACCAGAAGACATATAATTCGAGCACGCGTCTACTAAAAAGGAGAAATGAAAGATGGTATACGTTATTGATGGAGATGAGATGGAGAGCCTGAATGTCAGCCATTCAGTTGGGATGCATGAGGTAGTTGACATTATGGATGCATGTGTGTGTGCATATCATGAACCACTCAAAACCAATAAAGTAAACATCGGCTCAGAGAAGGAGCCCAAGGAAGCTATCATTGGGGACTACTGGTCAGACAAGGAAGTATCAAAGATCATCGATCTCTTACACAAATTTGAGGATTTATTCCCACATGGATACCATGAGTTAAAAGGTTTCCAACATTCATTGGGGGAAATGAGGATAAATTTGAAAGATGGTGTGTGCCTGGTCAGGAAGAGGCCTTACAGGATGAATCCCAACATGCACGTAAGGATTAAAGAAGAGCTAGACAAAATGATAACATTCGGCATCATTGAGGCTATGGAGGAATTATAATGGATAAGTCCAATGGTGATCAACATAAAGAAGGATGGGTAGATTAGGATATGTGTGGATTACAGGGAATTAAACATTGTTTGTATCATAGATCCTTTTCCCACCCCCTTCACTGAAGAGATTTTGGAAGGAGTTACTGGGCACGAGGTCTATTCCTTTACGGATGGATTCTTGGGATATCACCAAGTAAGGATTGCTAAGGAAAATCAAGAAAAGACAACTTTCACCACTGAGTGGGGAAGCTTTGCATACACGGTCATGCCCTTTGGATTGAGGAATACACCCATTGTATTTTCACACATAGTGGTACAAGCATTTTAGGACTTCATCCATAAGTTCCTTCAAGTATATTTGTATGATTGGACAGTGTATGGGTTGGTCAGGGACCATTTTGATAACTTGAGATTGATGTTTAAAAGATTTCAGCAGTTAAGGATTTACCTCAACATCAAGAAGTGTGTCTTTGTAACTCCTTTTGGAACATTTTTGGGGCATATCATATGCAAAGAGGGCTTACTGGTGGATCCCATGAAAGTTGCAGTTATTGTGGGATTAGGGGAGCCTACCAGCCAAAGTGCCATACGCGGATTTCTTGGACACACTGAATACTATAGAAAGTTCATTAAGGTATACGCCAAGATCACCGTGCCTTTGTAACTATTGCTCAGACATAAGAGTGCATTTTAGTGGGGAGAAGTGCAGTAGAGGGAATTTGGCACTCTAAAAGAAAGGCTTATCACCGCACCTATTCTATGATTCCTATCATGGGATAAACCTTTCCATGTCTGTGTGGATGCCTCTAGTATAATAATGAGATCCATTCTTGCTCAACCAGGAGAGGGGATTGTTTATCATCCCTTGTGTTTTGCAAGTAGAAAGTTGACATTAACATAAAATAATTATAAAATGATTGAGCGCGAGGCATTGTCAATAATCTACGTGATCCAAAAATTTAGACAATATTTGCTAGTGACCCCCTTCATATTCTACACTGACCATATGGCCTTGAAGTATCTAGTAAACAAATAAATGTTGCAAGGGTACATATGTCGTTGGGTACTTTTATTTCAGGAATTTGAGTTCAAAGTGGTGGAAAAACCTAGAAATAACAATTATGGGCTAGATCATTTATCAAGGATTGATTCGGGAGAGGAAGCACAAAGTATCAAGGAAACCATGCCATACGTGCAACTATTTAGGTTGTGGCGCACGACCTTGGAGTTAGAAGACATTGCTATTTTTCGCAAGGAAGGTATGGCACCCGAAGTGATGAATGCACTGGAAAGGAAAAGGTTAGCCATACGTGTCGTGCCCTTCATGTTGATCAATGGGGATTTGTATAAAATGGGCCACAATGAGGTTTTGCACCAGTGTGTATTAGAACATGAACGCATAACTATAATAGAAGAAGCCCATGGTGGGATTACTAGAGGACACTATGCGGGGAATGTAACCACGTGCAAGATCCTAGTCACCGAACTATGGTGGGAGATGATTCACCAGGATTGCATTGAGTTTTGCAAGGCCTGTGACCACTTCCAGCACCTTGACAAACCTAGAAGAAGGGATGAGATGCCATTGCGCCCCATCGCCAATGCGAAACCTTTTGAGAAATGGGCAATAGATTTTGTCAGACCAATCTCACTGGCTACGTGAAGGTCTAACTCATGGTATATCATTACCTATACTGATTATCTGACGAAGTGGGTAGAGGCCACACCCACTAAGGATTGCACCATAGCCACGGATGCTATATTTTTGTGGGAAAACATTATCAGTAGGTATGGGTGCCCATTAAGTTTAATAATTGATAGGGGCACTCACTTCTTAAATGAAACTGTTAGGATTCTATTACCCTCACAAGACTAATTCATGGTAGCCCATCACAAGACTACCCCTTATCACCCTCAGGAAAATGGGACTGCAGAGGCATTCAACAAAATCCTTAGTCACACATTGACTAAGATATGTGATGTGGGTAGGTAGGATTGGGATGACAAGGTGTCAACAGTTCTTTAGGCATACAGAACAATGTATAAAAGATTGAACAAGGCCACACCATTTCAATTGGTGTTTGGCACGGAGGTAGTTTTTCTGGTCGAATTCATTCTACCATCTCGGCATATAACACATGCACGAGGGTTGGAAAATGAGCAAGCACTAGAAGAAAGAATAGATGAATTGATAAAGTTGGATGAAAGTAACTCACTAGCAAGATGGAGCCAAACAACTGAGAAGGCAAAGAAAAAGGTATGGCATGACCGCCATATTAAGAACAAACAGTTTGAGGTTGGCTATATGGTATTGCTATATGATTCAAAATTTCTACGCCATCCTAGAAATTTGAAGGTGCATTGGCTGGGTCCTTATGTAATTTCATACATCCTTGATTCAGGCGCATGCTAGTTACAAGTGCTAGATGGAACAAATTTACCTGGACACTTCAATGGGAGTAGGTTGAAGCCCTACTATAAATAATGCTTCTTAGTGTTTGTAAATAAGGTAGTTTTTCCAGTTAGTTTAGAATTTCCTTTTATGCTTTTCCTTTCTTGTATTTCCCTTTCACACTGTTGTTTTTTTTGCACCTTGGGCGCCAGTAACCTTATTACTTTTTGACTTATGAATGTGTAGAGGACCACAAATCATTTTAGTGTGTGGTGAGATGATAAAGAGAAACTTGGAGTCATTCTGCTAGGAGGATTTGGGTCGGTGGCAAAATAAGGTTACATTGGAAATCCACGTACAAGGAGAAAAAGTACAAAAACATGAGGTAGGTGAAAGAAAGAATCATGAGGATGGAAGAGGTGCCTTTGACGTTGGTAACATGTATACAAGAGTCTTCTGTAAAGATGGATTGGTTGCATGCCAGAAGGTTGGAAGAGTTTTCATAAAAATATTAGGCGCGGGTGGAAAAGTTTTCGCGTAAGGATTGGGCGCGTAAGGAGAAGCACTAAAGTCGGGTGTTGTTTGAGAACACCGCATTAAACATTATTGTATGGTGGTAGGTAGCCTAGCCTTAAATGTGTAAAAGTGAGAAAATCTATAAATACAAGAATGGGTAGTTCATTATTTTACTTTGCGAACACAACAAGAGCAATTTTCTTTCAAGAGCTAGGGTTTCGAGAACTAAATCGCGAAGGAAAATCCAAAAAAATTAAGTGCAATAGATCTGTTAGATATACAAACTAGAGCAAAAGTGATTCATGGGTGTGAGGAATGTTGTGAAGAAGCATCGTGATCAAAGGATAAAAATTAGAGATTAGAGTTTGTTTTCTAAGGCATGGGGCACACGAGGAAAATGTTTAAACAACTAGCAAGATAACCTGGGAATGAAAGAAAAGGGTGCAATGATGGCCACAAAACTAGTAGGTAAACCTGCAAAACAATCTAAGAAAGGAAAGGGTAAAGGAAAAGGAAAGAAGAAACAAGAAGAAATACATAAGGATACAAATGAGGAATGGTACTTGAAAATGTAATACCCGGATGGGATTTTGCTAGGGCAAGAGTGGGAGTCCCACATAAGGTAGATGACCGTGATCGACTACAATCACTAGTCAAGCACAATTGCGAAGGAAATGGTGCTAGAGCTAGTGTGCCCCACAAATAAATGAACACTTGACGGGTTTCCAATCTACAATGACATGGTCAAGGTGAAAATGGAGAAGGCAGGGCTTCTCTAACTTTTCGAGTTTCCATATTTTGGAAAGCCTGAGCGCTTGTACCAATGGTTAATGACGTGCGTACATGAATACTTCTTCTACTTCATAGGGAGAAAAATGTCTAGAACTCCCCAAATAATTTCACACTTCACAGGCCTAAACTGTAAAGGGGACACACTCATAGATGACCTCCTGGATGAGGAGGTAATCAGAGAAACCATAGCATCCCAGGAATTGAAGAAGGGATCAAGGTACTATGACATCTCAGATATCAGTGATCTGGTGATGAAGATGGCCACACACCTTGTCTCCAAGATGAATGGACAAGATAGGTGGACTCGGGTGAGTAATACCTGGCTGAATGTCTACAAGAAGGTCGCGGAAGGCACCGTATGTAACATCCTCATTTTAGACAATAGAACAAGTCAATTTTTTTTTTATAATTGCATCCTGGTTCTAAATACCTAATTTAGAACTCACAATCAAATAACCATTCTTATAACAGACAACCATATGCAGTTGTAATGACTCGGAGTACCTCTGATCTATTCATTCCATGACTCGGTAATCTACCGATCTATTCATGAGTAATAAGAGTTGGCATTTTTATTTAACACTTCACTCTTGCGGTTCTCTTCCCTATTCTGGGATTCAAAATACATAGCAGATGAAATCATTAGCATCGCGAAGAAGGGAGGAAAGATCCTATTTGGAAACATTTTGTTAACAATTGTGTTCTCAGAAATTGGGGTGCTGGATGAATCTGATAAGTTCATGTGGGAGTTCCTTTCTGAAGATCCCTCACCTGTGGAGATATTTCATAAATATGCATGTGAATCAATGACAGGGGTACACAAGGTGCACTTAGACAAATGGTATATGCACCTTAGGAATGTATTCAAGGCTGAATGGCAAACCCCTGAACAACTCCCTGTGGCAACCAAAGGAGAACCAGAGTTTACGGTCTACCATCACTTCTACTTTGGTAGGTTCATTTTGGTGGATGGAAGTTGGAGTCCATGGTGAAAACTCCCATTCTCATTTACTACCCAATTTTTCCAAGCAGGAGTAAATAGATACATGGAATCAAAGAAATTAAACCTGGAGTTGTCCACCCTTGACAAAGAGCACAGGGAAATGAGGAAGAAGTTGTTCTACCTAGAGAAGCATGCGTACGTTGAAAGGTATGTGTCACATGATGTGCACATTGTAAGGCCTTTGACCTTACCTATTACTGAGAGCGCTGCTGCTAGGATCTACCTGCGCATAAGGCCAAAATTTGAAAAAGGTACATATGTGGAGAATGAGATGCCCATCTTGGATGACCCTATTAGTAGAAGGAATCACGTGCCAAAGCGTAAGGAGAGGGAAGAGAAAGAGGAACAAAGGGTGGTGGAAAAGCATAACATAGATACCGCGGGGCCAAGTACCTACCTTCGGAAGAAGAGGAGAATGGTGGTTAGGGAGAAGACCCCAAAACCTGTGAAGCCACCATCCCCTGAAGAACCCTAAGATGAAGAGAAGACCACATCCCTGACTTTGGATTTTTTAGTAGAGAAAGAAGAAAAGGGGATGGAAGAACCAGAGTTTGAAGATACAGATGACCTAAACACTTATATATGTGAAAAGGATGATGAAGAGGAAGAGTTGGAGGTGGATCAGGAGTCGATTGATGTCCATGATTTAGGAGAAGAGGAAGCAGAAGATGCAAATGATGCCTTCATATTTGTAAGGAGAAAGAGTGCCCAAGGGGAGGAAGGTGCGCGGAGTGAAGGGTTAAGTACTAAGGGGCCAGATATGCCCAAGCTCACTCAATAGGAGATAAATGAGAAATCAACAAGGGAGGTAGAGAAGATAATTAATACCTTGGTTGATGAGGATTTGGAGCACATTGTGGAGCTCGTGCTCAATGAATTCAAGGATGAGCAAAGGGAGAAGAGTGTGGGTAGCACAAAAGGCCCAACTCTTTTAGTAACTATTCCCAAGGGCGTGCGCATGGGAGGTAAACACGCGGAAGGGGGAAGAATAATGATGGGATATGTTAATGACCCCAACAAAGTTTTACGGGCACATTTCCAGAGTACCATGCCCACCAAGGAGCTCACCACCATGGAATCCTTTGATACTGAGGGTGGGTACCCATGCACAAAGAATATGTTATCATGGGCGTTCGACTCCTACCTTGATGATCCCGAGTTTGAGGTTAACCAAGGAGTGATACTAGAACTTTTTGAAGGAAAGGGGGATAACCCCATTATAAACACACAACAACTATCAGATGAGAAAGTGTGTAATGCACTCAATAAAGTCTCTATGGAAAATGAGGCTAGGATCTTCTATAGAAATGACAAGGTTAAAGTCTTGGAGGACCTATTGGAAAAGAGGAAGGAAGAAGTAGTTAAGCTAATAAAGGGCCTCAACCTTGAGAAACTAATCAGTGCTCAACTACAGAGGGAGCTTCGGGAGGAAAAGACTAGGGTATGTGAAGTTTCTAAGAAGGTGGAGCTCATCTCCTAAGCTATTATCATGAAGCACCCAAACCTTAACCCTCTCGCGTAAAATTATGGATCCTCCCTGGAATGTCTAGAGGACTTGAATCAGATCCTCACCATGGAAAGGCATCCTTTTACCTTGGAGTCGGTAGAGGAGGTAGCTACGCTATTGGAGGAGGAAAAATTAAAATTCATCATGCTTGTGGCTGAATACAACAAGGTGCTTACTGTTGTGAAGATAAATGCACAAACCGCGGGGGTCACCTACGACCATTACGTGGATCAAGACAAGGTGACAAGCATGCTGCTTGCTAGTGATGAGGCTGAGATGAAGGGCTTCAGGGAAAATAATAAAGGCAATAGAGTTGAGTGAGAAAAGATCCTAGCCGAAGTGGAAAATAAGTATGAATCTATTAATATCCTACGAGTCTCAATCAAAACCTAGCTAAAAGATCTCTATAAGGTCATTACAAGGAAGATGGATGCCTTAGAAGATCACGTTAAGGAACTAGAGACTGTGGTGGAGACCATTAACACAAAAGGGGAAGGGTTAACCTTCGACGAGGTGAGCACATTGGTTGGTGACCTTTGCACAAGAGTGCAAGATAAAGTTAGTGCATGGAATATCCTGGAGGCCGACCTGCGGAATAATTTTCTCCTTCTTCTTCTTTAGGAAGTTTTCCTTCTATTCTCTCTCCCCCATTCTTTATTCTTTCCCTCCATTCTTTTCCAAGGCAAGGCCTTGCATTTTTTTGTACTGCATTCTTTGAAAAGGTTCTCAAGGGTAGAGAACAGGTGAAGTGTGGGGTAATATTGGGACCCTAATGTAGCTACCAAATCTTAAATGCGTGTAGGCACGCACAGCTGGAGGTAGCGCACAAGTGAAGGCGTGTAAGGTAGAATTCAAAAAGGTTTTCTTGGAGAACCAAAGACACACGCCTGTAAAGTAAAATTTGGGACTTAGCCATTTTTGGCCTTTTGGATAGAACACATGAAGAATGTGTTTCATTTTGAATAAGGTTCCAGCCTGGCAACAGGGTGTTCTAGAAGGAATATACCTTGCGATAAGAAGATCCAAAAAGCTAATCATGACATAGAGAGGCATGCTCATGGGTTGACCCACCTTGACACTTGGGGCCATATCTGAGGTTACAGAGGAGTTTTTTAGAGCTCATATTTCTATTTATACGTGTGCCCTTAGCAAAGTAAGGGAAATAAGTGAGGTAGTGGATCTCTATAGAATTACTGTGATAACTATGGGGTAAAATGGGTAGATGATTCTAGGAAGGATGTAATGAGGAACTGGGGAATTCAAATTTTGTTTTGTGAGCATACATGTATGGATCCAGATATGGTGTATGACTGTGGTTTGCCACTCTGTGATGTTTTGGAGTAATACTATGAATGAATATGATAAGGTTACCATTGCGTTTATATTAAGATCTTCTTCTTGTATTATCTGCATGTTTCTACTATGCTTTTGATCTTGTATAATCATGAACCTTACTTGAATGTTGAGTCTATTTGTGGATTTACAACTTCCTAGTTCTATTAATTCCATTACGTGCTTTTACTTTTGATATGACAGAAGGGGTATAGAAGCCATTCTGAGCTCTATAACTTTTTCATGTCTGTTAAATCACTAAGTCAAGATCATGAATTATGCCTTCCACTAAACTCACATAAAATAGAGACTCGAATCCCTCTTGCAAACCTTGAGTGAGTGCCCAGCACCTGTTGGGTGATAGGCCGGCATGCATGAGGTTCTCTTATTCTTAGTGGGTGCAAAAATTACTACAGAGGATGAATCTATTGCAGATTTTGTCACTTGTTGGTCCAGCTTGATCAATCAACTTACCTTCCAACTACCACAAACTGAACTCATCGAGCTCTTCACATGAGCTTGTGCCAAACATATCTCGCTGAACTTGCAGCTCCAAACTTTCTAAACATTTGATGAGGCATTCACTATGTAATGAATGTTAGAGATTCAGGCCATCAAAGAGAAGAAAATACAATTACGAAATAATAATTCAGCATTCAATTCGAATGAAACCTCTTCTTCTTCCAAACTACCAGCTAATTATTCAAAGGCTAAAGGTACCGCTAACGTAGTGGTACTCAAGGCCGGCCTAGCTAATTCGTCCAATCAGGCTACACCCTCATCTAATCTATCACCTATCCAGGCTTTTTGATTCAGACAAGAGCAGCGAAAATATACCCCAATTGGGGAACCTTACTCTTCTATCTTAGAAAAGCTTATCAAAGCTAGAGCCATCACCCTTCCACCCATAAAACCACATACTAGTTTTGACCCTACTCACCCCATGCCCGCATGGTATATAGATCATGAGTTCTATAACTATCACCGAGTGAAGGGTCATAGTGACAGTAACTGCATCACTTTCAATAATATTGTCCAAGAAATGCTTAAGAAAGGTGAGTTAACTATGGATAATCCCAACGCCACCCCAACCAAAATCTATAAATCTTCAAAAAACCATTTCCCAATCATGCCCCTTCATCTAATCAAACCAGTGAGACATCCACTCACGATACCCATACCCGTGAGGTTCACGCAATCTTTAACGAGGTACTTGTTGCCTCTCAATTACCTCACATCCCTTCCATAGAGGAAATCCTAGCCCGAAATCCTCCTTCCACATTGGAACCAACCTCCACTATTCCTTCACCAACAGAGGAACACCTTTCATCTCCTTCATCACCAATGGAGGGGTCTTCCACTAACATCGATCCCCTCTCACCCCTAGCTTCTCCACTAAGAGAACCTTTACCTACATTACCTCCTCCACCCACAGAGGAACACCCATCACCTCTTCCACCTACAGAGGAGCACCTATCCATTCCTCCACCTATAGAGGAGATCCCATCATCTCTTCCACCCATCATAGACCTAGTGGAAATATCTTTTCCTCTTGGCGAGGATTATCCATCAGCTACCCAAAATCCAACATACCTACTTTCGGCTCTCTTACCCACAGAAGCTAAAGCTAGCCAATTCCCCATCTCTAAGATGCATTTTACGGGAATTCCCATTAGGTTCTCACCAACTCCACCCACAAACATTTCATTCTCACGTTTGGCCAATCAGTTAGGTTATGTGGATAGGGCTTTATTATGGGGGCACTTCTTACTTCCTGTCTCAACACAGATGCAGAGATCCCTCACTGACACATCCACTATCTACCCAAACACATTTCCACCCATCAAACCAAATACAACCACTATTATCGTAACCCTTTCTACGATATTCGTTAGCACTCACACCACACCCTTACCCATAACCTGACCTATACCTAAACCCAAACCCATACCCACAACATTTGCCTCCAATAAACCTATTACCACTTTAGGGGTCACCCCGACCACCAGTCTTACTCATTCACCTATTAAACTAGATTTAGCTACATCCTCCAGCATCAAAACCACACCTATGCTGACACCCAAACTAAAGAAACAAACTCATCGACCTCATACCCTGACCACACCAATCACACCCGCACTTGTCCCGTCTGCCTTAAGACCTCAGCTATAAAATGTGGTCAAGTACCCTTCACCCATCCATAAACCAATAACACAATAACCCATTCCTTCCTCACAAACCTCTAACCTACCCAGGCACACAACACGACTTATACCCTCACGTGCAGTCTCCTTACAACCAATACCTCCAATACCTTAAGCTATTTCTTCACTACCCACTACACTATAGTCATTGTCCCTCACACCCCAAGCACGACCCACATCATCTACCTTCATAGCACCCCCATTATCCCTGTTGGTAACTCACCCTCTTCCTCCATCTAATTTTCCTTCTAGACCTTATACACCCACATCACCTTCACCGAAGAAGGTGTAACCCAAAAAAAAAACCCCATTACCCCACAATAAGGTAGTCAAAACAACCCCACACCCTCCTACCCATCCATCTACTGTACCCCTACCCAAACGAGCCCGAATGATACCTCAAACCACACTGGCACCTAAACCCATAACTCAACCCATTCCTACACTTCCAAAAATAGTTCCTTGACAATCAACCACACCTACACCCAAACCCACATTCACTTCCCATTGTGATCCACTAGCAAGGTCCTATGCCAAAATTTTAACCAACCTCCTCGAGACTTCTGTTATCACATTACCAACACTCTGACCTTATCACCCCTTCAAACCCAAGCCCAAAGGGTTTGATGATACTAAAATCTTTGCATACCATCGTGTACCAGGGCACGATGTGGAAAGCTACAAGGCCTTGAAAACTATCCTTATCCATTTGTGTCCACCAGAAACCAACTTTGACGATGACAACCTTCTCAATGAGGATCCTACTTTACCTACACCCATTCCCACACTGCCCACTCAACAACCACAACCTCCACCCTCACAGCTCCTAGAACCATACACAAAATTTGAAATTAACATGGTTCACATCAGAGAACTTGCCACTCCACCACCCAAATGCCGTTGTGCCCAACTAACCTCACCAGGATTTTCTCCTCCAGTAGATTTTTTCCCTTCATGTCGTTATACCACTAACCCTACACCTTCTCCATTTGCTAACTTCCCTCAAATTAACATGGTACACGTCACTACACATGCGCAGAAGGGTAAAGAAAAGGTAGCTGACCCACCAACCAATCCTATACCCAACATACCATTTACACCCATACCTAAGATAACTAGCTACGGCCCCACATACCCCATTTCTAATGGCTTCACACATCACACCATGCTTAAACAACTACACCAATATCCCCTCAAAAAGTCCTTATACAACCTCATCCAAACCTCATAATCCCATCGTCAAGCCCTCATGGAGGTTCTTCAATCTATTGAGATTTTACCCAATAACCCTACATTCGTAGCCTCCATCATCACACCCCATCATATAGCCTCTCTCACCAAATTACCACTTTCATCCTCACCTCACCTTGTTCACCAAGTGGCTTCCCTCAACTTCTCAGAGGAGGAGATTGCACCACACCAAAATGATGACCCAGACCCAACCCTCTTCATCTCTATCCACATTGATGAAATATGGGTACGCTGTGTGATGATTGATGGAGGTGCTAGCATTAACATAATTTCATCCCATGAATTTTTTCAAATGTACAAACCTGACAATTTCATGCACAAACATCTGGTCATGTTGTGTTCATTCAACGATGCTATCACCTCCGCATTAGGCACTGTCATCCTTCATGTTCGCTTGGGCCCCCGCACTGTTCTAGAATTGTTTTATGTTTTGGAGGGGGAATTAAAATATAACTTGTTGCTTGGTAGACCCTGGATCCGTGTCATGAGTTACATTCCTTCCACTTTGCATCGTTGTGTGAAGTTTGAACATGAAGGACACACTTATACCATTCTAGCTGACCCATCACCTTTCAAAAAATGTAACATGATTTACCGACCCAATGATGTGCTCATACCTGTCACACCATCTACCTCCATCACCAATACCACTTCACCTACACCTCCACCTACCATTACAGCCGTTACTTTCACCACACATACCTCCTCTATTTGTACCACTGCTATAACCTCCACAGCTGACCCATTAGCTTCCAAATCTGTTGACTCCACCTCCACATCAACCTCCGACAGATCATCCATACCAGCTACCTACATACCAACCACTGATCCCTTGGAAGGTTTTTTTCAACACCTCACTCTGCGGGATTACCACCTATATAGTGTCAACACATTCCTTACTCTGCATGAGTATGGAATCCTTCACCAACACCCTCGTTATGATAACCATATAGGAGAATGCATCCTTTATGGACCTCCTCATCTTTGTACTAGTCTCAAATATGGAGGACTTGATACTACCACTTACACACCTGAACCACCATCGCAACCCCACCCATTTTCTTCTGACTTCCAATCAATTACCAATCACCATTTCACCCACACCTTCCTACACTGTTGTGTGTGGAAGGGTTTTGGTTTTGGATTTTATGAGTAAGGCTGCCATACCATTATTCCATGTAACACCCGTAAACATAATGACCATAGTGGTATTGGCTTCTCCGAACCTCCTACCAAACAGGCCTGCATTGAACTCATTGGAGACCCTAGCCCTTCTCCACCTTCATCACCACCCTCACCGACGGAGTCGATGGATACTGAATCTATCCCTCCTAATTTTTTTTTTCATAAAAACCATTTCCTTGGGGCCTTTGACTTATCAACGCGAAGGCGAGGCCCCTTCCACTCTCCCATTCCTATATCCTGATATGATCGATGATGACACACCTACAATGAACATCATTCAATGTCAGGATGATGAATCCATACTCACCTACCTTGGTGCAGAAGACTCATATATTCATCAGTCGTTACCTTCTGAGACACAAACCATGTTGAATGAATTGACTATTGAGATTAACATTCATACTCAGGATGACCAACACATCCTAAAGATCAGACAATCTTTAGATGCTTATAAATAGGAAGCCATCACTTATTTTCTTCTAAGATCATAACCATGCTTTCACTTAGTCTTACATAGACATGCCTAGTATTGACCCCACCATAGAGGTCCATAATATCATAACCAGTTCCAGATGCCAGACCTATCAAATAAAAAGCTGAGGAAAATACACCCTCGCATTACTCTTCTCGTCAAAGAATAAATTCCGCACCTTCTTTCTATTTCCTTTATCTTACCCATTGATTATCCTCGTTGGATTTCTAACATTGTCCCTGTTACTAAAGACAACAGGGGGACTCTACATTTTCATGGACTTCCGTGACCTCAACCTATCCTTCCCGAAAGACAACTTTCCCTTTCTCGGTATTGATCAACTGGTTAACCTCACCACTAGTCACGAGATGTTCTCACTCATAGATGGCTTCTCAGGTTATAACCAAATTTTGCTTTCCCCGGAAGATCAGCACAAAACTGCATTCATTATCCCTTGAGGAACCTTTTGCTATCAAGTCCATGCCTTTTGGCCTTAAAAATGCTGGTGCTACATATCAACGTGCTATGACTTACATCTTTTATGACATCATGCATTCGCATATTGGAAGATTATGTAGATGATCTCCTGACCAAATCTAAACATCATGCCGAGCACCTCACCATCCTCAAAACCATCTTTGACCGCCCTCATTAAATATTGCGTCTGCCTTAAACCTAAAAAATGCATCTTCACGGTTCTCTTAGGAAAACTCTTGGGATTTATTGTTTCCCTCCATGGTATAGAAGTTGACCCTACTAAAGTGAAGGCCATTCTTGTAAATTCCTCCATCCAATAACCTTAAACAACTCCGTAGCCTACAAGGTAAATTGTAGTCCATTCAACGTTTCATTTCATAATTATCTTGATTGGTGTCAACCATTTCATCATCTAATTAGGAAGGATGTCTCCTTTAAATGGGATGATGGCTATTACAAAGCTTTTGAGGCCCTAAAACAATACCTTCTCCAACCACCCGTACTCATTCCACCTAAATACGATCATCCTTTTTACCTATATATATCAGCTACCAATCATTCCTTGGGAGCCATGCTCACTCATTGTGATGAAAAGCACAGGGAGCATGACAGTTTATTACATAAGCCATACTATTTTGGACTATGAAACCCAATACAACCATCCAGAAAAGCTTTTCTTATCCTTAGTTTTCGTTTGCCACCAAACTCTTCCATTACCTACTCAACCACAAAACCTAAATTAATGTTGTGACCAACACCAATCCTGTACACTTCATGTATGCCAAACCTTATCAAAATTAGCATGCTGCGTGATGGCTTATGATTTTATGCTGATCTTGACCTTGAATTTATTCACTAAAAGTCCATTAAGGGCTAGGCTATCGCCGACCAACTGGCTGACGTACCTATTTACTGGGGACTAACCCTCTAATTTTGACTTTCCTGATGAATACATTGCTACCCTTTCCCTAGATGAACCCCCTTACCAAATGACATTGTTCTTAAACAATTCCAAGTGTCAGCATGGGGGTGGGGCTGGTGTTATCCTCATTCCTCTATATGGAGAACACATGTCTTTGTCTTTCAAACTAGACTTTGAATGCACCAACAATAGTTGCCGAGTACGAAGCGCTCGTACTTGGTCTCTAGGCCGCCTATGCCCTAGATGTCAAATCAATCCACATCTTTGGTGATTCACAATTGGTCATAGACCAAGTCAATGGTATGTAATAATGTTATAACGAGATACTTAAGAAGTACAAACATCATGTAGACATACATTTGACCACCTTTGCTCATTACACCCTTCAAACCATCTCACGTTCAACTAACAAATTGGCAGATACCATGGCCTTCTTAGCTTCCCAAATACCCACTTCCCCTGCCGATTCCAAAATATTTGACACCATACAATGCCTCCATCCACCTTCTTATTTACCTCATGATGTTTACTCAATTGGAAATGACACCCCTGACCCGAGTGACCTTTGGTATAAACAATACTCCGACTACCTTTCCCTCTCCATCTTACCTCTTGATCTCACCCACAGCAGACAACGCGTCTTCCTTAAAAAGGTCTCCCATTTCGGTATCCTAGGGGGAATCCTCTATAAGCATGGCTTTTATGGTATTCTCTTACGATGCCTCACAAGTTCTGAAATTCCTTATACCATTAAGGAGGTTCATGATGGCATATGTGGAGGTCACTTTAGTGGCCTTGATGTTGCTAAGCGTATTCTTTTCTTAGGCTATTATTGGCCGACCCTTAACCATGATTGTTGCAACTATGTCAAACATTGTGTGAAATGTCAACAACATTCCAACCTTCATCATACACCCATTCATACCTTATAGATCGCTCGTGACCTTTGGCCTTTCTCTTAATGGGGTTTGGATCTTGTCGAAGAAATCAATCCTCATTCTTCCCAACACCATTAATGGATCATAACTGCTACTGAATACTACACAAAATGGGTGGAAGCCATACCACTCATCTCCATAAAAGCTGAGAAAATATGCAAGTTCATTAACCATCACATCATTTGCCGCTTTGGTGTCCCTCATCACCTCATCACTGACAATGGAAAACAATTCAAAAACAAAACACTGCAAAAACTTTATGACACCTTTGGAATTCAGCTTAGTTTCTCATCAACTTATTACCCACAAACCAATGGCCACACCGAAACCAATAAACAAACCCTCAACAAAATTCTCATGAAATTGGTTGACGATACTGGGAGGGATTAACATATGCACATTCATTTTTCCCTATGGGCATACTGCACTAGTATTCACACTTCGACTACGGCCACACCCTTTTTGCTGGTCTATGGTACAGAGGCTATTCTGCCTCTCAAAGTCCAGATCCCCTCACTCTGCATTTCTCTCCAGGACATGCTTACTGATGATGACTTTCGTCAAGACCGCTTAGCATAACTAGAGTTATTATATGAACATCATCTTAACGCTCTGGATCACCTTCAAGTTTACCAACAATGTATCAAACATGCTTATGACAAACGTGTTCATGAACAAACCTTCCAAGTCAGTGATCTTGTCTTGAAAGTAAATCAACACATAACCAAAGCAAAAAAAAGTAAACAGGGCAAATTTGCTCCTAATTGGCTTGGCCCATACATCGTAACTCATACCTATGGATTGGGTGCTTATCGTTTTTCCTCACTTAAGGGTAAACCTGAACCTGTACCCCTTAACGCATTGTATCTTCGACCATTCTATTATTGACTCATTTTCCTACCTCACCCTTTGTATCTTTACAGGCTCATCCCTTGAGCGCTATCTACTCGATACACCTCCCTATCAATTAAACAAGAATCATGTGAGTAGCCATCACTTGTTATCTTCTCTTGAATATGTGTACCACGGCACTGCACATAGCATGATTCTCATGGATAATTTTTGTCTAACTTTAGATGAGATCCCATGGTCATTCCACCCTACCTTTTGAATAAGAGTCCTATCCTTCACCTTGGTCTTGTTGATGATTTCAAATACCTCCAATGGGACCCAACTACTTGAGTCAAACTTCTAATAAAAAAGATGACTCCCTCAAAAGGACATCTTCCTCTCAACCAAATTTCTACTATAAATAGATTGATCCCTCAAAGGACAACTATGTGAAGCTTCCAAAAAAATGAGAGAAACCGAAGCTTCCCGCATTGATCAACTTCATGAAGACCTCAAGGAGTACCATATTATCTATCCCAATATAGACTTCCTGCATCGATCAGTCTATCACAACAAAAAACAAAAATGTTTTAGTCATGGACTTGCCCATTGTGACCTCGAACCTCTTGCCCAAAAGACCTGTCACTCAAAACATATAAAATTCACTACCTTTCACCCACATTACCATTTCCACTCTCATTCCCTAAATCACCTCAAGGGACATCTGGGGATTTCAACATTTGGTGATCCTGTGAGTACTTTCACTGTAGAGTAGTTAATCATGCACTACCTTTCGGATCTTGTGTTCATCACCCCCTTTAAGGTATGATCTACTCGGTATGATCTTACCCAATCAGGTGGCTTTATTGCCCACCTCTTATCTTTTAACCATCTTTGTTTACATTTTGATTACCTCATACAGGACTTGGTCCTTGATGCTTACCTTTAGGGGTAATCCTCCCCTTTCGCTATAATCACCTTCACCTACAACATTTTACCTATAATCTACCCACACCTATTAAACCTAAACCCGCAACATGCCCAAAAACCTACCAACTCATTCTCATATTCGTCCCTAGCTCATGGGAGAACTACATCGGCCTGAGGTCCCTTTTCACCGGGACTATGTAGGAAGCACTCCGAGGGCATGGAGCCCTTGGAGGTTAGCTCTGCTAATTTCTCTACCCTAAACAATTCATAAACCATGCCTAACTCACCATTTGACCCACATTTCACTTAGCTCCCCTTTTTTGAAAAATTGGAAACTAAGCCACATACATAACAAGTTGTTTACCATTTTATACATTTGTTACACCTACCATCTCTCTATCATCACTATGCATAGATTATACAACATTTCACATATGACCCATAATATCATTCATTGCCAACATAATGAATCATAACTAAACTTACTTTCGACTCGATCCATGCCTATAACCTGACTCGATCCATACCTACACTAATTTGACCATAATGCCTAACTCACCTAATTTCAAACCACATTAAAATAACAAAGCCATAAAACCAATATCTCATAAACATATTAACACATCACAAAATACCATGAATCTCATCATATAAATCAATAAATGTGTATCTCAAAATACATGCCTATCTCATCATGGCCATCATCTCAAAAATGTTGGCACATAGGCTGATATGTAATACAAAATTTCATCTGAACACAGGCCGGTATATGCTCACAATATACAACAAACTCACTCATACATCCTCACTGTCTTCGTCATGTAGGTCGGTATGTGATAAAAAATACAACTATCTTCGGCACGCAGGATGATATATATATATAAAATAACCACTACTATACATCAAAAATCAAGGTGGCTGGATATCAAACATCTCACCGGATGTCCTCCATCTCTGTATCACCTGCGCCCTCAGCCTCCTGTGTCCCTACTAGCACATCACCTAGCTCTGGTTGTTGTGTGCTAGTGGCCTCTCCCTGATTGGGCCTCAGAGCTAGTTGACCTCCTGTTCTCTCCACACTATGTGTGTGGTATCTCATCCTCTCACTAGACGCCTGTTTTTCCATGTAATCTTCATATGAGAGTAAGTTTATCCTAGATACCATGAGCTGGTCTTTATAGTATTGCACCTCACTTAGAGTATCTTGTAGCCTAGATATCGACACAGTCTGTGGTGGTCCCTTAGGTCTTGGCCCCTATACCTTACCTTCACCATCCTGTGAACTAGGAACAACTCCCTGTGCCTATATCTGGGCTTATAAGACCCCAATATATGCCTGGGCTATGGCCAAATGACCCTATAAACCTGCCACCTGAGCCTGTAAGGATGCCACTAGACCATCTATGTCTCCATCTCCTCCATCTCCTACACCCTCTCTCTCCACCATATGGGCCTACAGACTAGCCACCTATGCTCGTAGCTCTACTACCTCTACCTTTGACCCCTCCAGTTGTGTCTGTAGTATACCTATCTACATGATCAGCATCACTACCTTCCCTTGTAGGGCATCTCTCTGCACTGTCACGGTAGCTAAATATAGCTGCTCTGGTCTAGGGGGTATGGCTCGTAACTTAGCTGCCCACCACTGCCTATACCTATCTGTGCATCCAACATCATCAATCCTCCAATCCACTGGATGATCCTCCTCTCTTGTAGGCACTGTAGGCTATGGTAGAGAAAGAGGCCTCTCCATGCCATCTCTTCGATATTGTGGGAAGGGCAGAGGAATATCCTATACAAGCCTGAACTACCATCAGACCTTGTCCACTGAGATCATCTCATCCTCGCCAGCATGGTAACCCTATATCCACCTCTCTAGCTAGAGCTCAACTAGCTCCTCATGCATGTGCCTATATGAGGGGAATCTCACATATGGCCTCTAGATAATGTCCACTCCAAACAACCCCTCCAACAACTGCCAAAAATGGGCCACATCATATGTCGGCCTATCTGACCTCTGCTCTCCTGCAACAAGCACCCATCTCCTGTATCCCAACCACATACATCTTGATGGGAATGCATATTCTTAGGGCATCCCTATAGGTCAAACATAGACTATGTGCTTGTAGGCCCAACAGTGCAGTATAAATGTACAGCACAGGATAAACCTGCGCAGCCACCCATATGCCCACAGCTCTCTATACAGCTGCACCAAGAATGTTGGTGCCCAGGTGAAGCATGTCTCATGCACCATCATATCATGGATCACCCCCATCAGTGATTGGGGAAAGTTTCTACCCTCTGCATTAGGTAGTGCATAGCAACACACTACCTCCATTAATAAAACTACTAGCCTCATCTCATCCAGACAGGCTAGGTACATCTCGCCATATCTTAAACTGGCACTATGGAAGCTCAGCTCTACTGCCCCCTCACGAAATATGGTCCTGATCAGATCCTCTAAGCCCTCGGAGGAGATAGAGTACACCTGGGCCCCCAATATGGGTAACCTCAAAATCCAGAACATGTCCTCCAGGGTGATAGTCATCTCACCCGTCGGAAGGTGGAACGTGTTGGTTGCAGAGTCTCATCTATCAATGAGCACGACCATCAAACTAGGCTATCGAATAGCATGTCGGTAGTGTCGAATACCACTCAAGCCCACTAACTCCACATGTTACAGCTCTAACAGGCTTGCTAGGCTATGCAATGTCACCAATAGTGGCGGAACCCTGTCTCACATGTGTAACTACGATCGACCCTGCATCTAATCCAAAGCAAAACATTAATCTACCTTTACCATGACCTTATTCATCACTTATCATTACCCACCACCCTATTTTTACCTTACCCATCTCAACCACCTAACCTACAACATTTTTTTGGACCCTTTTGCCTAAAATCCCGATCGGTGCTGGTTCCTCCTAACTGACCCCGGTCACCCTTAAACCGGCATCGACCACCTATTTGGTGACCGATACCAGTTCAACTTGATCGACCACGATTACCATGTAACCAACATCAGTCACCTATTAGGTGAATGATCCCAGTTCTACCTGACTGACGCCGACCAAGCTTAACTGACGTTGGTCACTATCGCAGAAAAATCTGTGACTTCCCAAACCCGCCTTTTTTTCTAAACCCTCCCACTTGTCCCTAAACCCCACCTACAATGACCTACACTACCCCAAAACCCCTACCCAACCCACCTATTCAATTTCCTACCCTCACCCCCTCATTTTTGCTCATTATTTCCCTCCATACTCGATTTCACTTTTCCCACCCAAAAATACAAAAAACCACCCAAATCCAAAAACAAACAACTCTTACACCCTCTACTCTATCTAATTAACACTACAGAGTTAGGTGTTTACCTCATCGTGCTGCCGCCACCTTGGTGGCACATCTGGACACTGTGTCAGTGGTCCACCCGATCCCTCTCCAACCTCTGCCATCCCTGACTATCCACCTGTAACCTCCAACCAATTGAAACCCTCACGTAGATCTCATGGACCCACTACTCACCAACCCAACCACCGTCAACTTACACTGCCAGCTCACTGTCTCATTTCCTCCAGATGCTTTTCTCACTTTTCTCTCTTTTTTTTCCTTTATTCACTTCATAATTCACAAATGAATAATACAAAGACAGATATTTTGTTTTTATACTAAAACCGACCTAACCGATATCAGTTTCCCCTAGACCGGCATCGGTCTCGTGCCCTACCTAACCATCGCCGATTTTCCTATACCGACGTCAGTTAGCCATGACCGCCATCAGTCACCCTTACCTACACATTTCCCTTACTTTTCCATTTTACCCCACCCTCTACCTTTCTCTTTACCCCATACCTTTACCCAACCTATTAGCTTACCTTTCCTAATCTTATCACTTCCGATCTCCATTTTTCCTCCTTTGGGGACTCATTATTTTACCCTTACCTCAGCCTTCCCATGCCGTGACCTAGATATTTGGACCTAGACCATCACTAGTGACCTTTGACCTCATGTGTTTGCTATACCTTGTGACACTGTTACCTGTGTTGATTGACCTAATGACCTTACCTAGCCTATTACCAAGACCGTTTATCCTGACCCTACCTTTGGTGTACCAGAACATACCTAAACGTTCTTGTACCTAACCTACGTTGTGCTTCCTAACCTTATCCTATACCTTGGATACCGAATTCACTTCAACCTTGTTTGGATAAACCTATTGACCTTAGATGATGTAGAGTTTGCCTGCTCTTCAACCCGATAGTGTGCTGCCATTTATACGTGTGCGTGCGTTTGACTGCGGCTACCTTTGAGCCTGACCCATTACCTAGATCACTCGAGTAGACCTTTCACCCCTTTTTCCCTGTCCCATTTGCCTTTTCTTCACATTTACCTTTTATCAAACCACTCACCACTTCTGCCTACTACCTCTTCAGTTCCTGGTTTGAGGGGGATAACCTTCACCCTCACATGGGGCAACCACATCTTATTTTTGTTAGCATCAATTCCCAATATAATCTACGCAACAAAAAGGGGCAAAATGTAGACACTAAAATTAGGTCAAACTCCCCTTTCGTCCCTCGACATATAAGCAACATTTTTTTACATTTACCTAGCCATGACCCCCGTCACCCACTAATATTAATTTAATTTAATTAATGCATTATCCTCACTATATTTATTATTTAAATATCTTATTTAGATCATATCGACACATATAGTTCACTTAGACACCTCACCAAGCCAACTCAACCTAAGACCTATTCTTAACAAGTTACCATAACTAACTAAGACTTAACCAAACCTTAAAAATCAATGCCTACATTCCCTCTAACCACATTCATGCATGCTCACAAGAAGCTCCTAGTCTAATCCACGGGATAGTGACATGAGATCCTAGAAAATCAGGAGGATCTCTCTAAGTTTAGTAAACCTAGGAAATCCCACCTTGACCAATGTCGGTTATCCCTAATCATCGCTGGTTAATCTAGACCACCATCAGTTACCCATTTTAACCCCTAAACTACCTTATTCTCAAGGTTGGAAAACATTGGGAAAAGGTGGATGAGTAAGAACACATCTCAAAGGGATAACGCATCTTCAGAGAGCCAATTCTAGGAAAACTCACATCCAAGGAAGGAAATTGAACATCTTCTTCTACACAGCCATCCCAGCCATGATCTGATATATCCAAGTAAGGAGGACTGTGCATGCATCCCATGCATAATATTTTTTTCAATTGGTGATCACTTGCATCCTTCAAACCCATCATCAATACCTCCATCCTTCACACACAAACCTTCAGGAATTAAATCCAAGTAATTATAACATCATACTTCTCTAGTTTATTTCATTTCATAATTATTTTATCACCCATTGTTTATCTTGCTCCATATTGACCTTCTCCAACATTTACACCTCCATAGACCCATTAAGACCTTGTAAAATCCTACTCCATTCACCCAATACCTCATCCCGACTAACCAAAATCCTTTACAATCATAAAGGAGGCCAAGACCCTGAGCTGTGACATTTCCAGATCTCACAGTAACCGGCACCAGTTATACCTAACCATTGTCGGTCACCCCTGACCGACATCGGTCTCTGTGTTTTCCCACACATCCTTAAATAGAGACCTACCCACCTAATTTTACGTCACCCTCACTCACCTGTGACCTACCCAAGACCTTTATTAGACCTATAAAACCAAAAAACAATCATTTGATCTTTGGATTCTATTCTAGCTTACCCTGTTAGACTAGATATATTTTCTTATTGTGTTTTTAAGTGAGATACCTAAATCATTTTAAAATAACAATAATATTTAATTTTTTTACAACATTAATTTGTTTAAAATAGTGGACTAACAACCATCTAGGAAGTATCATACTTCCCAGATCTAGCACACACTAGGTAGTTCACTGCCCATATTGTTTAATTTCTTCTTGTGGTCTTGTTTTCATTACAGGTAGTTCCTCCTAGCCAAAAGGAAGCTCTCACGGTCAGCTGTGGATTCGGAGGTCATACGCGTGCAACAAACCATCAACTGAAATTTGAACATGTATTCCTCCTACACCCGTTACCCTATCTGTTTCGTCAACACTTCAAAGAAACAATCTAAGAAAAAGGTGAAACACCTCCCTCATTACCCCTCATCAGATTACTTCCATTAATTTCTCCAAATCAAATATTTCCCCTTCACAACCTGATGATCATGATCCCGCTCTTTTCATCTCCTCTTACATTAATGATATTCACATTAAATGCATTATGATTGATGGGAGCACTAGCATCAACATCATCTCTTCTCATGCCTATGAAAAATAGGCATATCGACTAATTGTATGTCTAGAAATCCCATCATATTTTAATCTTTCAATGATGTTATGATTAATACCCTTGGCACCATTGTCCTCCACATCTGTGTGGGTTCCTGAACTATTCCTAATCTCTTCTAAATTATCAAAGTATAATTCCAGTATCACATGTTGCTAAGTCATCCCTCGATTCGTGTCATGGCTTGTGTACCATCCAACCTTAACTGTTTCCTCAAATTTGAATATGAAGGGGAACCTTACACCATTCAGGGAGATCCCTCCCCCTTTAAAACTTGTAATATAATTTACCATCCAAATGATGTTCTAATCTCGGTTAAGGTATATAACACATATACTACCTCTTTTGCTTCACCTCCCTCATCTAGCCCAACTACTGACCCTTCTATTCCACCCTCGTCTAATGCCCCATCTTATCAGGATTTAGATAGCTAATCTACACTCACTACCTAAGTACCAACCACAAACCCCTTGGTAGGCATTTTTCAACATGTCACACTTGGAGAATACCACCCCCTTAGCATTGGAACGTTCCTTACTCCTTAAGAGTATGAAACACTACACCAAAAACCACGTTATGACCATTGTATAGGAGAGTTCATACCATACAACCATCCCCACCTTCGCACCAACCTAACCTATGACAAACTTGATACTTCCTATTATTCTCTTGAACCTCCCTTCCAAACCAAACCTTTTTCATTTGACTTCTCCTACCTCACCAAATGCATTTTTGTGCATACCTTTATTTGTCGGTGTTCCTAGAAAGGATTTGGATTTGGTCATTATGAATAAGGTCATCATACCATCATATTGTGCACCACTAGGAAACATAAAGACCATTTTGGTATGGGATTTCCTAGGCAACATCTTCCTAAGAAGGCCCGAATCACCTGTGTAGAAGACGAACAACCTTCCCCATCATCTTCACCTATCATGTCACCTTCTCCCACAGATTCTATGGATCCTGAATTCATTTTTCCTAAGTTTATTTTCTCTTGAATGCCATCTCCTAGGGACCTCTAACCTATCAATTTGATGGAGAGGTTCCCTCTTCCCTTCCTCTTCTTTATCCTGAAATGTTGGATGATGATACACCTTCTATAAATGTCATTCAATGTTAGGATGATGATTCTATTCTAACTTATTTAGGTGCAGAGGATTCTCATATTCAAAGGTCATTACCCTTTGACACAATAAACCATGTTGAATTAATCTATCATATAAATCAAAATTCACACTCAGGATGAACCATTAATTCTAAAGAGAGGCCAATCTTTGGACTCTGCAGAACAAGAATCTTTCACCTATTTTCTTTGTGATCGTAACAATGCATTTTCTTGGTCTTATAGAGATATGTCAGGTATTTCCCCTAATATCATGTTTCACAATATCATAACTACCCTTGATGCAAAACCAATGAAACAAGAGCTACATAAAATGCATCCTTGCATTGCTCTTCTTGTGAAAGAAGAACTCCAGTTCCTTCTCTTTATTTCCTTCATCTTACCTATTGACTATCCACAATGGATCTCTAACATTGTTCCTGTCACAAAAGCGACTAGGGGACTTCATATTTGCGATGAATCATCTTACCTATTGACTATCCACAATGGATCTCTAACATTGTTCCTGTCACAAAAGCGACTAGGGGACTTCATATTTGCGATGAATTTCATGACCTTAACCTTTCCTGTCTAAAAGATGACTTTCTTCTACCAAGTATTGACCAACTAGTTGATCTTACAGCTAGACATGAGATGTTATCTCTCATGGATAGGTTTTCAGTTTATAATCAGATATTAGTCACTCTAGAAGATAAATACAAAACCAACTTTATCACCCCTTGGGGGACCTTCTATTATCATGTCATTCCCTTCAGATTAAAAAATGTTGGTGCTACCTATCAGTGCACTTTGACTTACATCTTCCATGATATTGTGCACGATATATTGGAAGACTATGTCGATGACCTTCTTGGTAAGTCCAAGTGTCGCACTGAACAACTGGCCATTCTTAAATTTATATTTGACCACCTTATCTAATATTATGTTCACCTTCAACCAAAGAAGTGCATTTTTTTAGTTCTCTTGGGAAAGCTCCTTGGTTTCATTGTGTCTTTATGAGGCATCAAAGTTGATCCCGCTAAGATCAAGGAAATTCTTGACATGCCTCCACCTACTAGCCTTTGGTAGCTGTGTAGCTTGCAAGGAAAATTACAATCCATCCAATGCTTCATCTCCCTACTTTCAGCTAGATGTAAATTGTGTCACCACCTCCTTAAAAAGGATGTTTCTTTCCATTGGAATGATGAGTGTCAAAAATCCTTTGAATCATTAAATAACTACCTTCTTCAGCCACTTGTGCTTATTCCACCTAAAGATGATCAACCTTTTTACCTTTACATTTCTTCTACCAAAAATTCCTTGGGTGCCATGCTCGCTTATTGTGATGAAAAAAAAAAGGAACAAGTGGTTTATTACATAAGATGTACTCTTCTAGACTATGAAACTTGGTATTCTCATGCTGAAAATATTTTCTTAGCCCTAGTCTTCGTAGCCACCAAACTTCACCACTACCTTCTTAATCACAAAACATTTTTTTTTTCCAACACCAACCCTCTTCATTACATGTATTCCAAACCTTACAAACACCAATGAACCACTCATTGGCTCATGCTTCTTACAGAATTGGAATTTTATTCCATTCATAAAAATTATTTCAAAGGACAAACCATCGTAGATCCTCTTACTAGGAATCAATCCTCAAACTTAGATTTTCCTACTGAATCTATCACTACCCTCTCCACTGATGCTATTTTTTTATCAAATGACATTATTATTTGATGGATACAAATGTCACCACAAGGGAGGTGTGGGTATCATCCTCATTTCTCTTGATGGTGAGCATATGTCACTATCCTTTAAACTTGACTTCGACTACAAAAATAACATAACTTAGTATGAAGAACTTGTGTTAGGTCTTCAAACTGCCATTTCCCTAGATGTAAAATACATTAATATATTTGGTGAATCTCAACTAGTTATGAACTAAGTCAATGGTTCATACCAATGTCGTAGCAAAAATATTTGAAATTATAAACATCATATCAACCTACTTTTCACCAGGTTTAATAATTTCCTCATTCAACCCACTCCGCGATCCACTAACAAATTTATAGATACCATGGCTTGTCTTTCTTCTCAAATATCAGCCTCACCTTCGGACTCAACAATATTTGTCACAATACAACAATTGCATTCACCTTATTATATTATCCTCGACATTGATTTTATGGTTAGCATCGATACTGACACACATGACATTTGGTATAAGCAGTTCATTGACTACCTCTCGCTTTCAATCTTGCCTCCGAATCTCACTCACAATGGATGATAAGCCTTTCTAAAAAATTGTCTCTCATTATGTCATCATGGGAGGTCTCCTCTATAAATGTGGCTTTGACGCTATCCTCTTGTGTTCCTCACCAGTTCTGAAATCCCATACACCATCAAAGAAATTCATGATGGGATTTGTATGGGACATTTCAGTGGCCTTGTTGTTACAAATTGTATCCTTAGACTTGGATACTATTGATCAACCCTTAACCAAGAATGTTGTGACTATGTTAAATGTTGTGTTAAGTGTCAGTGGTATGCTAACATTCATCATACTCCTAGTGATGCCTTATAAGTCGTGAGATATTTTTGGCTCTTTTCTCAATGGGGTTTGGATCTTGTTGGGGATATTGGCCCTTATTCCTCACAACATCATCACTAGATCATCACAATGACTGAATATTACACTAAATGGATGGAATCCATCCCTCTCATTTCTACCAAATCTAAGAAAATATTTGAATTTATCAACCACTATATCATTTTTCGCTTTGGTGTTCCTCATCACCTTATCACTAACAATGGAAAAAAATTCAAAAACAAAACCCTATGCCAACTATGTGAAAAATTTGGTATCCAACTTAGTTTCACTTCACCATATTATTCACAAGAAAATGATCAAGCTGAATCTTCTAACAAAACTATTAACAAAATTATTATGAAAGTGGTTGACGAATCAGGTAAGGATTGACACACACACATTTCTTTCACATTATGGGATTATCATACCAGAATTCACACCTCCACCACTGCCACACCTTTCTCTTTGGTTTACGGTATAGAGGATGTCTTACCTCTCGAAATCCAAATTCCATCTCTCTGTATATCTCTTAAATATATCCTCTTTGATGATGCTTTTCTCCAAGAACATTTAAAAAAACTTGAGCTACTAAACGAATGTTGTTTAAATGCTCTAGACCACCTCCAAATATACCAAAAGTGCATTAAGCATGCTTATGAAAAACACATTCGAGAACAAAAATTCAAGATTAGCGATATTTTCAGGAAGGAAAATCAACATGTAACCAAAACGAAGAAAATAAAATGAGGCAAGTTTTCTCGTAATTGGCCTTGACCTTATATTGTCACCCATACCTATGGATCATGAACTTATCATTTATCTTCCCTTAAAGGTAAACATGAACTTGATATCCTTAATTCCTTGTATCTTTGACCATTCTATTATTTAATAAAGTACTACATCAGTTTATGTCTCATAAAATATTGTCCCTTGAGAAAACCTCTCCTGTCATCTACCTCTTCTAAAGACCAAATACTCAAACACAATTGTGTGATTATCTATCACCATTCATCCTTATCTTGAATATGAGTAACATGGATCTACTCATCGCATGATTCTCATGGATAATTTTTGTCCTTTTCAAGATGGAATCCCATGGTCGTTCATCAGTTAAAACCCCTCTTTTCATATCTAACCTTTTTCGTGCTATGGTTTTTCCTATATAAGAGATGCCAATACTCCTTTATAGTCTTTTCCATTACTACAAGTCCAAAATAATATAAAATATTTGGGATAAAAAAACTCTACTCCTTGAGTCAAACTTCTCACAAATGAATGATTCCCTAAAATGAACATCTATGTCTCTCTATTGCTGCTCTAAGTAGACTCCTCCCTCGAAGGACAACTATAAATGGTAAACCAAATAGTATACTTAGTCTATCCAAAAAAGAAGACTAATTTGTACTTGTTAACATAAAAATAATATTGTAGCTTCCCACATTATCAGCTTCACAAAGACTCCAATGAGACTCTAATATTCATCCCAATATATATTTCTCGCATCGATCAGTATATGAATAGAAAAATCAAAAGGAAAAAGAAAAAAAATTCAAGAAAAATACAAACTCTTGGTCATGGACTTTCCTATGTTGGTTTTGGGTATCTTGCGGAAGGGGTAGGATATCCCACAACAAGGTTATGCTAAACAAACCACTCCACCCTACCCTCTTTTACTTTATCCTATATACCCAAGGGATGTGGCACATATACGACATTATGTGATCATGCAAATTCTTTCAACCATAGACCTATCAAACATGCAATGTCTCTAGAGGTTTTTATTTTTAAGCCTATTAGGTATGGCCATTATGGTCCTTGCCAACTATGGCACATTTCACTTCTTTTAGGTTCCCCTCTTCCTAATTGTTGTTTATTCAACAAGATGATACCATCGACACTGGATATCTTGGTTCTATTCTTGTCTCATCTAAACCTATACCCATCATCTAGTTCCCATAATAGTTTCATGCATTATACATTACTTAAAATAAAATCTTACCCAATATTACCCAACTTACTTTCCCACCATCTATCTTACCCAATCTTACCAAAATTACCTTAAAACACTCTACCTTACCCAATCTTACCCACCTTACCTTAACACACTCTACCTTACCCAATCTTACCCAACTTACCTTCCCATAATCTATCTTACCCAATATTACCCAATCTACCTTACCCAATCCTACCCTATTTACCTACCATCATCTTATTCTTCCCTATCATATGGGAGAACTACATCAGTTTGATTCCCATTTTGCAAGGGCTATATAGGAAGCAATCCAAATGCATGGGATCTTTAGTGGTTATCTCAACCATTATTTTTCCCTTCCTATGGGATATTTCTAAATTTTTGTATCTTACCCCATCATTTGTTTCCATAATATCAATACATTGGAAATTAAACCAAACCAATACATAATCAACCATGCCTACATATAATTTCCATAACATCAATGCATTAGAAATTTAAAACCAACCAAACAAAAACATTATCAACCATGCCTACATCTCATTTCCATAACATTAATACATTGGAAATTAAAATAAAAACATCATCAACCATGCCTACATCTAGTTTCCATAAAATTAATACATTTGAAATTAAACGCACACCATACAACAACCATGCCTACATCTAGTTTCCATAACATCAATACATTGGAAATTAAAACCAAAACATCATCAACCATGCCTACACCTAGTTTCATTAATATCAATACATTGAAAATTTAAACCAAACCAAAACCATCAACAACCATGCTCACACATAGTTTCCATCAAATGAATACATTTGAAATTAAACTCAAAACATACAACAATCATGCCTACATCTAGTTTCCACAATATCAATACATTAGAAATTAAACCAAAACCAAACCATACATCATCACCATGTCTATACATCTAATTTCCATGATAACAATACAATGGAAATGAAACAAAAAACAAAATATATAAATAATATCATATATATGCTGAAAAGTACGTGTGTCAATACAGTGTATACACAGATATAAATAAGTATCTCAATAAATATCATGTATAACTCACCTATTTGGCATGCAGGTCAATATATATAACTCATAAATCAAAAATAAAAATAATATCAATCATCTCATCATCCCTGAGAGGACCCGGAGTCTCTGGCACTCTCTTCTATCCCCTCACCTGGCCTTTATCTCTATGCACTAGTTACCTCCTACTAGCCCTGATTGTGAGTACGGTGGCTCCCTGAACTATTGGCACTATGGGTCTCTAAGTTGGACCTCTGACTGGTTTCATGCTGAGCTTTATAGGTAGCATAGCTAAAAATAGGGAGACAAAGCTCTACAATATGATCCTCATAATATCTATCCTCAGCAACAACCTCTTTGCATTGGTCCATCAATATCACCTATGGTGATTTCATCATTCTACTACCTATCTGTGAAACTTTTCCCAAAGGTAGTGGTCCATGTCCCTGTATGTGAGGCCATGGACCCTTTCCTGGTACCTGTACCTAAAATGATGGACCTTATCCTTGTATATGTGTCCCATCATGTGCCCTTTGAGGTGAAGGAGGAGCAGCCACGTGTCCCCCAAAGTTGACATGTTCCTATGTTGGTACTATCTATGTCTATAATGTGGCCACTTGTGCCTGTAAATTAGTAACTTGGGCCTGCAGTCCCATAACGTGTCCCCCTGAACTGACATTGGTCACCCTGCCAATAACCCAATCATCCTCATTTGACCTAATCTTCAATGCAAGGTGCCTTTTCCTTGCTGCCACAACCCTAAAATATCCCTACCAACTCACCTACCTGCCTCACCACCTCCCTAAGGATGCTTAGGGGCACATTTGCCTCACCTATAAAACCTCTTCGAAATGACCCTTCCTATTTGACAATTGAAATTTCTTTCTTGCTCTACCTTGCGATAAGGATACCCATGTTGTTTCACTTACCGACCTTTCCTTCACTTATTTCATGATGTTTATCTTGACCAGACCAAACCTTTTAGTGTTTCAGAACACACATATACCCATTCCTACACTTAGACATGTTGTGTTTCCAGGATCACATATTATACCTTGTATACCTACACCACATCACCCTTGTTTGGATCAACTATCAACCTTTGACAATGTAGAGTTTGTGTGCTCTTAGACATTTTTCCTTATTGTATTCTGGGCGCATGTTTGTGTGTTTTAATGTTTCCACCTTATCACACCGATTATCTATGCCTTCACCTACACCTACACTTTAACCCATTTTCTTCACCTACCACCTTATCAAAACCATCACCGATTCAAACTTACACTACATTAGTTCTTAGTTTGAGGGGGATTGCCTCCACCCTTATCTGAGGCAACCTACTTCTTGTTTTTTTCATCATCACTTATTAGTACAAGATACATGACAAAAAAGGAAAAATGTAGACACCTTAAATTGGGTCACAACCCTCCAGGCCTTACCCTTCCACCACATTAAATATATACCCCCTTACCATGACCCGTTTCACACATTTTTATTAATCTCATTATAAATATTAGGTTAATTACCACCTCAGCTCTCCACCTCACCTTGGAACCATACCAAGGTCATTTAGCACCTAATACTAATTCATCACTCCCCTTTAACCACCTAAGACTGAGTCATCACTTCACCTAACTAACTAAGACTCTTTCTAAACCTAGTATTTATTACCAACTATCTCCCCCATCAATTTCCCACATGTTTAAATGAGGATGAAGACTCCTAACTCATTTCCATTCTTGACCCACACCAAAAAGGGAAGAAACATGCTATTTTGAGAAAATTTGACTATTTATCCCTAACCGACACTGATTATTCCTACTGAGACAAAAAGGAGTGTTCTTGATTGGCCTGGTCTTCAATGGTGTGTAACCTCTTTGTGAACTCCAAGTATTCCTCGCGTACCTTAATTTTACCCCTTTTTAAATTTTTTTGTCATATGATACTCATATGTGGTGAAACATTATGCGTAAATGTTAAGAATGTGATCTAGTACTATATAAGAATGATAAGGAAAGAATGAGTGATATGTCTATAATTATTTGATGACGAGAAAAGGGGTATGTGAATACTATGCCCCCAAGTATGTACGGTGAAAGAGGATATCATGTAATTTCATCTAATACATCATCAACCTCAGGGTCAAAGTCGTACAGATAAGTATTAGTTACTTGATGAGAAATAGTGTCTGGTTGATCATGCAATGAGCCATTAAGGTGTAAGTTGTAAACACCCATGACATAATCCTCATCGGTGAATGGAGGAAGTGGGAAAATCTGTGCATACAAATGAGTGAGATCTTTCAAATAGCCAAGAAAAGAACTATGGAAGATAAAAACATGATTGAAGGGTGTAGGAAATGAAATGTCTGTATGACTAGGATATAATGTGCCTCCAATATAAGAAAGCCAAGATTACCCTAATGTGAGTGGAGAAGAACAAGGGGTACATGATAGGTATAGCATAAGTTGAAATTCATGTAAACCATAAGCAACAGTAATATTGATAAATCCATAGTAGAGGTGAGGGTCATAAGTAGAAGGATGAATATCTATAAATGAGAAAACAATATGAGTGAGACCAGCAAGGGAGCATATAGTCACATTACATGTAGGGCTGAATGGGATATGTTCCCAATATGATTTATTCATGAAAACCATGCAAGTGAATGGTGGGTGTGCTAAGATAGGTGGTACATGTGAAGGTAGATGTGACAGAGCAACATCCTTAGACTGGATAGGCCCCTGATAAGAAATCATAGTAGTAATAGTAGTAGGTGTCACAAAAGAAACTACATCTATCACATAAATAGTGTCATCAAGTGGTGGTAAGTGAGGTGATTCCTCCCTATGTTAGGGATCCTCTGTAATATATAGACATGGAATATGAATACTAATATGAGGATCCCAATTGCAATACTAGAATCCATCAAAATCATAAAAATATTTTACTCGATGCTCTCATGTAGGATTTTTACACAATTATGGATAGTAGAGGTGACAGCTTGCATGGCATGAATCCATGGCCTACTAAGTAGATAGTTGTAAGAAATTGGGAAATCAACAATGAAAAAGACAATGTGGATAGTCTTAGGACAAATAGTGATAGGAAATGTAATGTGAACAAAACATGGATGGACATAACCATCATAGGAACACAATGAGACACTAGAGGGACTAACATCACGAGTGAAAATACCTAAAACTTTGAGGAATAAAATAGGACACAACTAAAGTTTAGAACAATTATCAATCAAAGTAAACTTAACATTAACATTATAAATACGAGAGATAATATGTAGAGGTGGGTCATTAAAAAAAGTGTGAACACCATAGGGAAGGTTAGACTTGAATACAATATGTGAAGAAAAGGCACCGAAAAAGGCTTGATAAACCAAGTCTGGATGTATGTCAACATGAATGCAAGTAATAGCAAGAAAATGTTGGAATATATGTAGTAAATCTAGATTGGTAACAAAATAATCATTGATTGAGGTACTCATGATGACTTAATCATAGGGTTCCAATGATTTAAGAATCTATAAGCGTGAATGATAGAGTTGGGTTCACCAAAATGATTAACTAAAATTAACTAATATGTAGTATGTGAGGATAGTTAATCTAAGCTATAAATAGTTGCAAATAAAGTAAATAAATGTAGTGAAAGAAATATGTAAATGACCTAAATAATTATGCAAAGGAAAATGCTAAACCTAATGTGTAAGAAGGAAGAGGAAAGGACTCATCTAAATAGAGGATGCTCAAAAAACAATGTCGTAGTGGTGATTGGAAAATATGGAAGTAGGAACAAATATGCAGAAGTCCCTACAAGGATGAATCTAGAGGATCTAGCTAGACTGGAGCAATTGGAGAGGGACTGGGGCACATGTGGGTGCACTAGTATGCAAACTAGGCACCCTGGTCTGTGTAAAATCTATGAAATTGATCTTCACAGGGATGATAGGTGGCCTGAAAGCCTCATTATCTATCACATCATATTTTTTTTCCTGTAATGAGTGTCACCAATAATCCAAGATGATGTGAAGACATATAAAAGACCAAAAGAAGTATCAAAACCCTAAAAAAATTAATATGTAAATGAATGGGTCAGACTAAACTTAACTTCCACAATAATTGGATTACTAATTGAGTGTTTCTCTACATTTCGGATCCAAATGTAATTTTTCTGAGTGTGTGCATAATGTTCCCTCGATGCTCTTCTGTCAGTCGCACTTTGTGAAGTAGTTAGCAATAAATAGATGTAGAAAAAATGTAATGGAATGTGCACATGGAATAGAATATAATCCCTCCCCCTATGAAGTGTGATGAATATGTCCTAGCCTTGTGCCTTGATGATGGATTTATGTGGATGTAAGTGATCTCCAATGCAATAGATAGATGTAACTCTAGATGAGTGATAGTAGTGAATAATGTTAGGTCCCTCATTATGGTCTCATAACTTATTTATAGGATTCTCTTGATCTAATTTTTTAATTAACCCCAAAATGGACGACCACCAAAAAGATATGAAGCTAAAATAGATAGAAAGAGCCCAAAATATGGAATGAAAGTGCAAAAGGGGTGGGGTGCCCCTGATGGGACAAGGACACCCACGGGCACTCCAGTACTAATCTAGGCGTCCCAGTCGAGGTTAAAATAATGTGGGATGAAAAAATATGACTATGCATATGGTTGCAAGAGGTCACTAATGAATTAATAAAATAAAACAAGATGTCTAAAGGATGGAGGTTAATTAGTAATTTCTTCAGTCAAAAACCTTCTAAATGGTAGTATGAGACCGAGATTAAATAATGTATAAAGTGAATGATTTTTTGTATACACTAACCCATGAATTGGACTTGATTAGTATATGTAAACACTTGTACACCCTTGAAACATCATATGGACCATGTAATACCTCATATAAACCTTCAAACAACTTAATAAGACTCATATAATGATCATGCATACTATACCATGCACTAAACACACCTGATCATCATGTTACTTCAGCCAAAAACCACTCATCAATGAAATATATCATGTTTGACTTCAAATAACACCTCATGGGGACTCATATGACACCTACACACCATTTTCCATCAATTTATTTGACATCAATGACAACACTAAGATATAATGGCCAAAAAATCTCCACCTTTGTCATTAATGGAAACCACCTTCAGAAACATTGATGGAAACCAACAAGACCAAACACATACATGACTATTTTTATTTTTTCTAATGCTTCTCTCCCCCTTTGAAATCTATGAAAAATTCTACTTTGATTAATAGACATGGAAAATGACAACACAAGACATGACATAATGGAAACAATACACAAATTCAACTTACTTTGTTAAAAGACTTCCCCTTGGACTGTACTTTCTAGTGTTGTCTTCAAACAAAAACTATAAGGATTCATGAACCTGAAACAAGATTTCACTTAGCTCCCCCTAAACTAATATCCTCCTAATTTTTCTTCGTAATTTTTCTTCTAACATGTCATACATCTTATTATATGTCTATAAAATTCCAAGAGCCCAAATTTTGCTTCCAAGCTTAACATAACCATCTTTAGGACCGATGTCCCTAAAGCTTATTTTCAATCTAAATTTGACAAATTTATCAATGCTATAGAAACTAAAAATCATATGATTCATCATTAAATTTTTCCTCTTGTCCTTATACCATCATAATCTCACCAACAATGCAAAATGGAGAGCTCATAACTTAATAAAATGTCAAGTAGAAGGATTAAAAAATACCAAATACCTTAAGCTTACTTTCAGAGTTCCCAACCTTGTTTTCATCAAACAAGACCTATTTGATCTCTGATAAGATCACCTTTCAATACACTTATAATCACTCAATTAAATTTTTCACATTGTCCTTCTAGGATGATACAAACCTCTTATATTCATCTATGATATTCAAATAATGTGCTTCCGATGAGACTATACACTATCTTGTACCATCCCTATCAAAATAGTCATGACATCCTTTGGAGATTCTTATATCTTTAAGAATCAAACCTTCAATCTTAAGATATTTTTCCCAGACTTGTCAATCTTCCTGGAAAATTTCTTCAAGTTATTTTCTTGAGACATAAAAAACTTTATAATCTATTTCCACTTCTTTCTTCATATGTCATTCAAACATGTTTGGGACTGTTATCCTTATCATATCATGCCTACTTAAATCTTGTTACATTTTATAAGTATTCTTAGTAATGTCCCGACTCTCATATTCATTCCCTCATGATATCTTAATATATGATTAAATAAGAACTATCTTGGTAAATATGCATTTACTAGTTTCAGATCATACTACCCAAATCAAATGAGTAACTCAGAACATATTATAATGTCATGATTATCACACATACCTATAACCTTCTAAAAAAGTAGCATAACCATAGTAAAACTGCAACAAAACTACAAAAAAACTACAACTGAAGATCAAGAACACCCTGCAATACTTCAATCTTGATCTTCACATAAATTTATTCCCTTGAGATTAATATTTCAACCTTTATGCATCATGAAAAAGTGTACCTTCAACTAGGAGCTCTTGTATTTACAACAATGTAGGATATCTTCATTTATTATCAAGGTATAACTATATAAACTTATGAGTATATTAACTTTTTAAGAGAAATCATGGAAACCCTCGAATTCATGGAGACATATTCAACTCATAGCATATTGTATAGATAGTGAACACAACCTTTTCAAGCTTTATGGGATGAATAATAACATCTACACATACTTGTATCATGGTATTATAGTCCTCCAAAACAACTTCTTCAATTCAACAATTTTGGGTATAGTGTATACCTTTATCTTCTTGGTCCGATTTATGATCAAAAAAATCGTTAAATTGAAACACCTTTCATGATGTATATACATACTACTCACCAACATTTTTAGCACTTGAAAACATGAAAAAAACTCAAGGAATTTTGAGTACTTGAAAAAACCTTCAACCTTAAATATATACTTCCTCAAGACACCTCAGAAAACCCAATCAATTTCTGAGCTCGTCTACCCTTGAATTAGTACATAGCTTTTGAGAAAATTAAGGCTTCAAAAATCTTGTCTCTTTCCATGCTTGGAGTGTAGAGTTTAATTTAATGCATCCTTAGCAGATTTTTGAAAATTAGGACTTCTTCATAGATGATGAATTTGATTCACAAAAAGGTATATACGAACCAATGAAACCTTTGCTACTCAAACTAACATTAAAAGGATTACCACAATGAATCTTCAACATTTAGACTATATTCTCAATCTATAGACCTTAGTGACATACCATAACACATATTACTCATACACTTGATCAACTTGAAACTGATGAAATCATAACTACAAACACTCACTCTATATAGCTCATTGTTTGATAGTATCATACCTCTATCAAAACTTCTATAGGAAATGAATGATAATTCTGGATGATATAAGGACACATGTACCAATAAGACCTTCACAATACTGTCAAGGTTTATAACACACTTTTGACTGTGACCACACTTTTGAGACATGAAAGGACTCAACCATATTGTATCAAGGGCTCAAAAACACAATATTCAGATTTCAACACAACAAAATTCTCATGAATAATAACATGACACATAGGTTTTTATGAACTAAAAAACTCAGACACCTATCAAAAATAAGAACTACTAAACACATAGCTCATGTATAGATCATAGCGTATACCTTATCACTCTTGATGTGTCCCAAAATCCTTGTTTCTTCAACTTTTCATGAACTCCTTGGTATTATTTGGACTTGATGAACTTATCTTTCATCTTGATTGAACTATCCCTCTCTTTGAAAAACTTCATTTGATCAAAATTCATATTGAGCACCTTTAATTTCAAAGCATCCTTCTTATCTTACCTTGACTCTTCAACCCACATACACTACATATTAAACTGAGAATCAATTCTCTTGACCTTATTTGTTTGATCAACCATATTCTTAACATTAGGATCTGATATAACAGTCTTATACTAGTTCATGGGAGTGATTTTGTTCTTGAATACTCTTCCATTTTTATCTTGAAACCTACCGTTGAACCTAGAATTTTCACCTTGATAGCAATGTCTTGCAATATGACCATGTTTTTGAAAATTGTAGCACACAAAATCCTTATTGCCTCTTGAATTATACACTCTTAAATTCCAGCCACAATCCTTAGCCTGGTGACCATACTCACAACATGAGTAGCATTCACATTTGAAGAAATTTTCACCATTCATAGGAGACATTATTTTGCAATCTCTAGCTCTATGAACAAAATCATGACAAACATAGTAATAAAAATTTAATAAATCACTATACCTCATAGCATTAGGTTTTCTAACAACATTAGACCTTCTTAGATCAGCCTTCTTGGGAGCCTTGATGTTTGATTGAGTGTTTGGTTCAATTTCTTCATCATTCTCCACTTACTTTCCTTTGTAGCATAAACCATATTCGTCATTTGTTACTCTTTGATTATTCAACATGCCATCTAAGGCTTATGAACTTTTCTCCAACCTTATATAGATCTTCAACTTGTTATGTACGTACTCTAATTATGATTTTAAATCTGTCAACTCATCCTCATATCTTCTACAATCTCCTTCTTTGAATTTTAATTCCTTAGACACACTCTCCACTTGAGATTCAAGCTCTTTGATTACTTGACTATGCTCTAACTTCATACAACTGATATAATCTTGAAGACTATAAATCAAGGACTCAATAACTTCATACTTTTTCCTTAAAATATCTTCAACATTTGAATACTTAACCATTTTTTTTGCTTCAAGAGGATCTCCTTCAAGTTGTAAAACTGATTTAATTTAATTTGAAATAAATTTAAATATTGCAGACCAAATGATGTATAAATGCTGAAATATATAAATGACAGAACTAAGATAAGATGTAATATTTGAAACCCTAAGTAAAGAATAAGGAGAGAGTACTTAGCTTATTTATGTTTGATTTGGAACCAATATGGATTGGGAAAAGTGATGAATAGACTAGGAAGAATTTTGTTAATGCTTGAAATAAATTATGCAACTCACAGATACTGTCAGACATGGGCTCCCACAGTAAGGAACAAGTGCCTTAGCGCTGGAGACTGCTTTTCGGCATAGGTGATTATGTAGATGCTAAGAACCTAATTTTTGTAGTTTCATAAGATCTCCGCTATTGATTTCCTGAGAGTCGATCCTTGAATGGATAAGGTACCTATAACTTGCAAAATATAAGTTCATCTGCATAGTCCCACAAACCGCATCAAAACTAAAAATAAAGATGCAATATGAGGAGTCATATTGACCCTGACAGTCACCTCTAAAGTGAAATTATGATCAATTGCTACACTACATCTCAGACTCCATGTAGTTCTTGTGGGTGTGTGTAAAAATCATGCCCTAGGATTCCCTTGTGCATGTGCACTTGATATCAGGTTGTAGTTAGATGTAGCAATGTAATATAATGTCCCTTGAGTGGATGTTAGATAGATGCTTTAGAGTGCTTTAGGTTCATTTTGGGTGCAAGTTTAGGTGATGTTAGTAATGTAGTGCTTGGTACTTGATTTTGAAAACATAACTATGTATTTAAATGATTCCCTTGTTTGAATTTTTTAATTGACAATTAGAAGGCCGACTCATAAGTGAAAAATATTCCCAAAAGATAAAAGAGACCCAAAAGAAGTGAGTAAGATATGAAAGCGTCAGGGGTGCCCAGAGTGGACAAGGGCGCTTGGGCGCTACTGTCCTAGATAGGTCCTGGTGTTTGGAGCCATAAAATATAAATAAGTAAAATACTGATTGGTTTGTAGGGTGGGTAAGACCAAAAAAACAAGAAACAAAGAAAAAAGGCCAAATATAGTCATCAATGTTAGGAATATTACTATTTGCGTGGTATCGGGTGTTTACCATATAGTAAACGTGTACTTACACTTGTATTTTTATTTGGGTTGTTTGTTATATTGTTGGTAATATTGTTTTTGTTATAACAATATTACGTGCATTGGTTATGGGAATATTTTTAGGGATGATTTTTTATAGAAGCTTGCTTAATTATAGGAGTTACATCCCTATATAATTCTATGGTGTCCAGTCTAAAAATATATTTTTTGAAGATAGATTATTCTCATGTAAAACTGATCCAAATTCAGTATTTGGTATTAGAGTCATCCTAATCCTCTCTGTGATGGTTTGTTAAAGTGTAGCCAAGGGTAGTTTGCTATTTTCTATTGCCATGTGTATGAGTTATTATATGCGGTGGATATTTAGCAGAATATTTTTGGACACTTTTAACCCTACAACCGTATGAAGGAAATAAAGCATTATTATTTTTTTATCAAGGTTGGTGCATTCTATAAAGATAAACAAAGACATACCCTTATGCAATCAGATATCTGCTCCTCCGCATTTAAATTTTGTTTATCTTGGCTGTCATTTTTGGTGACCGTTACGTGTATAAGATCAACAGATTATATTTGTGTTCCTCCACACGAGGATTTTTGTGCACGTGTTGAAGGAGCTTATAAACGATCTGAGGCATCCATCCTATATGTAGATCTATTATTGCTAGGAATGTGTAAATCTGAGCACAAATATATTATTCTGAGTCGTGCATATATTGTGTAGTCAATATACTTGTGCACGGACACTCCATTGAGAGTCTATTCCAATGTATTTATGCCATATGTATTTGCAATCAACGTGGCTATGAAAATCTTAAAAAAACAGGTGTTGATCCCTACATCTGTAGCACTATTTCATTGCACTTATTCCATAGTTCCTCACCCTTGACATTCTTGACAGTTGTTCCATTATCTTTTGTCGAAGATAATTATAAGTGCCTTCTATTGACTTTTTGTGGACACAACTCAGCCCATCAACAAAAATTTGATCCTGCAGCCTATTCAACAAGATCATAGTAGAGATGTATGCGAAACTCACTCGAGTTTGAATGTGTATTATGTATTTCAAATGGTCAATTTGCATCTCATTGTCCAAGATCACCGTCAAATAAAGGTCATTGTTTTTTATTTATAGTTTATGTTGATAAACTTAATAGTCAATAAATGTCAATATGTTGTTATCAAAATATTTTAAGTCCTTGAATAGTTTTTGCTATTTTCAAATTGAAAATTAATTAATTATTACTTCTTTGTTGTAATTTCTCAAGTCAAAAATAGTGTTAGTCTTTATTGTCCATTGTGTTCTACTAATATTGTCCTCGTAACATCATTGTAAATCAAGTTTGTGTTTTTCGAGAGTCTTCAAAAGTATAAAGGCAGTCTTGTTGAGTTAAATGTTGTTTTTATTAAAATCAAGTCAAAAATCACGAGTCGAGTGGTCATTAAGTGTCGTATATTCATATTGAATTAGATGTTATTATTCAAGTTTATGTCACCATTGTCGATAATCAGTGTCTAATTTAAAGTTGTCAAATCAATTATGTGATTGTAGTATTTTTGTTATTGTTATAGTCAAGTTGTAAAGCCATTAAGAGTTAACAGTCAAAAGTTGTAAAAATAAAAAAACATATTAAAATTTTTTTCTTACGGACGTATTTCCGGTGTTACCTAGACATCCGTAAAATAAAGTGTTTCACATTGTGGGAGGGAGAGAAAAGAATAATCTCAATGTGGAAACATATATGCATCATGTTCACATTTTTCTAAGCTAGCAACATGACAATGGAGGATGGAGGAAACAGAGGCTGGAGGTCAATCAATGACTTGTTGTCAGTCGCCAACGATAGGGCCGCTTCATTGATTTGGTGACAAGTGTGTGAGTGGTGTACCTTATTTTAGCATGCAATGTGTTTGATTTTAGTTTTTCAGCATGGTGTGAAAAATAAGAATAGATGAGGTGTGTTCCTATTCACTGGTATATGTGGTTATTCCTACATTATCCCCCAATGTAATAACTTTCATAGTGAACAAAAAATAGCACAGTGAAATGCAGCATCATGACTCTTGAAGAGGTTGAATAGTTAGATGTGTTCTTTTTCATGCCTAGGTTTGTGGTTAGCCTCTAGAAAACCATTCAAGGTTGTTCAGATGTGTTCCTGTTTCAGTTCCCACACTGCTAGGTCAAATGTGTTCCCTAGAGTGACTTGTTGATAAGAAGATGATTATTTTGCATGTTCCCATCCTCATTGGTCATATGTGTTCCTGACAGTGCATGGTTGATAAGAAGTTGATGTTTTCCTTCTTCTACCTTCAGTTCGAGTGTTGTACCAATATTTTTGACTTGATAGTAAGTAGAAGTAGTAAATGATGAAACGATAACACTTATAATGAATGAGAGTAGTAAAGGTAGATGTCCCCAAGAGCCTTAGTGGGACTGGAAAAGGATACAATTTTGAGCATCATTGCAGCATGCAAAAATATGTAAGATATTTGTATTCAATCTAAAATACCAAGTGAACATGCATGTGTGTATATAGAAAGATAATGACATACTGAATAACTAACTAGCATAGTACGAAAGGTGCATCATGTAAGTGGTATAAGAAAGAAAGATTAATTGCAACCAAGATATGAAAATGCAATGTATGAGTGTGATGGAATGGTATGTAATGTGTGAATGTGATTGGGGCAGCATTCCCCTAGTTGTTTTGGATGAGACGAGGTTCATTTATAAAATAACCCTCAACAATCAAGAATGGACCATAGAACAAGAGTGTGTCATTGATAAATGGTTTGAAAATATGTGATAGATAGAATAGAACATGAAGCATAGAGAATAAAGAGTGAATGTGATGAAGTCCATTTCAGATTTGGACCCTCAACAGTCAAGTATGAACCATGGAAATAGACTGTGTCATAGGGTAATGACGATACAAGTTGTGTATCAAGATGTGTGAGAGTGACTAGATGAGAAAGACTAGATGTGAAGAATGGAATGTAATGTGTAAGTGTATAGACTAGTAATATTTTATAAGGATTGAAAGGGGAAAAGAAAGTGTGATGCCCCCAAGTGTGTGATGTCGAGAAGAATCAAGTTGGTTCATGTCGCATTCACCAAATGATTTAATTTAATTTGAATTAAATCTAAATATTGTAGAGTCACTAATTAACCAAATGATGTATAAATGTTAAAATATAGAAATGACACAAGCAAGTTAAGATGAAATATTTGAACCCCTGAGAAAAGAAGAAGGAGAGAGGACTTATCTAATTTAAGCTTGATCTGGACTAGGAAAAGTGATGAAAAACCTACGTGGAATTTCATTACTAATCACATTAATTTTAAGAACTCACAGATATTATCGGACATGGGCGCCCATAGTAGGGCATAGGCACTTTAGCACTGGAGACCACTTCTAGGCATAGGTGACTACACAGGTGCTCAGAACCTAACTTTTGTAGTGTTGCAAGATCTTCATTGTTACTTCTTGTTGATCACCTGAGAGTCGCTACTTGAATGTCAAAGGTACCTGTAACCTGAAAAATAGAATTTCATGTGCACAAACCCATAAACGATATCAAACCTAAAAAATAAAGATGTGATATGGGGAGTTAGACTAACCCCAACGGTCACCCCAAAAGTGAACTTATGACTGAGTACCGCACTATATATCAAACTCCATGTAGTTGTGAGTTTGTGTAAGAATCATGCCCTAGAATTCCCTTGTACAAGCGGACTTGATAGCGGGTTGTACCTATATGTAGTAACGAAATATAATGTTTAGATGGAAAAATGAACTTTCCCTTCCTATTTTGTGTATGCAGAGTTTGATGCAACCCTTGTCCCTTGAGTGGATACTAGATGGATACTTTAGAGTTCTTTAGGTGCCTTTTGGATGTAAGATTAGGTGATACTAGTAGTTCTTAGTTCTTGGTCCTTGATTTTAAACACATAACTATGTATTTATATGATTTCATTATTTGAATTTTGTAATTAACAACTGGAAGGCTGACCCATAAGTGAATAAGATGCCAAAAAGATAAAAGAGAACCAAATGGAGTGAGTAAGATAAGAAAGGGTCAAGGGACCCTAGAGGGGACAAGGGAACCAGGGAGCTACTGTACTAGCTAGGTGTTGGTGTCTGGAGCCATAAAATATAAATAATTAAAATACCAAATGGGTTGTAGGGTGTGTAAGACCAAATCAAAAATACGAAACATAGAAAAGAGGCCAAAGACATTCATTAATTACCAATTTTCTTTCTTGTAAATCATATGAGTGCTAGTATGTGTTTAGGACCTAGAAATGTAACCAATTATGTGATTTTTGTCTACAAAAATTTTCTTCACAAGGAACAACTCTAATACCAATTATTGGAAGCACAGGGGACTGAGATAGGGGGGTGAATCAGTCCATTAAAATTTATCTATAATTTCTTTAGCTTATGATATCCATTAACATACAACCATGTATTAATGTGAACATAAACAATATGAAACAATCAACCACATAAGTGTAGTCACAAAATCACGCACTTACTACTATTATTATACCACCAAATATGTTGTTTTATGTGTATATCTTGCATAAGAAAATTATTCACTAATGACCCATCTCATTGTCTAGTCGTCAATATTTTTGGTCTTTGTTATTGTTTATCTTACACATTCATCACTTACTTACACAATTATGGTCTAGTTTTAGGGGATCCTATATGTTATTGGCTACTCATTTGTCGTCTCTAGTCTTTGAATAGGGTGAGTAGATAGGGATTAGGGCTCCTATGGGTTCCCTAGTCCCTGTCACTCATGGTTTTGTTTTAGATGTTCCATATCAGTATTTACGCTTTTTCCTCTCATCTCCTTAGGTACTAGTCGGAATTTCGGGTCAATAGTGTCAAAATTTGAGTAAGAGATCCCTATATAAACACAACATGAACACTATCTTAATGGCATCCTATTTATACTAAAGGATATCTATCTACATTGAGAAAGTGATTACATTTGGACACTATTCTGGATCACACACTGCATAGGAAGGGGAGTCTATTCTATTCCATCCACCATTTTGCATTTTATATAGCTATTTCTTTCTACTTTTACATCGTTAGAGATAGGGCACTCTAGGCACATTATTACACACATAAGCAAATAGAACTACATCGGGTCTGAGATGTATTGCAGTTCTCAGTCATACGTCTATCCATTTGGTAGATGAGGACAATCTGACCCCTTCATATGCATATTTTTTATAGGTATTTTGATGCTCATATAGGGGCTTTGCAGGCGATTCCTTATTACAGGTATTACAACATCTAACTCAGTTCAGCAAATCTAGTGCAACAAGAAGAGAATACAAGTGAACATCCAGAGACACCTTAGAGGAGGGTTTAAGACTATTTCTGTAGACCAGGGTGCTAAGATCTCATACCAAGGTGCCCACATGTGCTCACGTCCTCTCTAGGTGCCCCAGTCTAATCATGGAGCTTGAATATATTTTTTTAGGTTTTTGTGTTGTTGTTTACCCCTCCTATTTACCCGGTTCACACTGTAACATAGTATATCATCTTTTTCTAATCATCTAAAGACTTCCTAACCCTTCTTTCACATTAGGGTTTCAAATTTCTATTTACTTAGTTGCTTGGGTCATTTCCTTTATTTATTTATCTATTATTTATTACTTGGTATAACATTAGATTAGAATAATGTATTCTATTTTAGTTTAATCAATAAGCAAAACAAAGAAATATTACACATGAACACAAGATATAAGTTGGAAACCCTCAAGGGGAAGAAAACCCATTGAAAATATTCATTGATATTACTCACAAAAAATTACTCAAGTGAATATTACACATCACAAGAGATTTCTTTATTGAGGCACCAACCCCATAAGGAACACCAACCCCTAAACCCTTGTTGATATTAATAAAAACAAGATCCTTTCATGAATATGACTCATCACACAATATTTTTATGGGAATACCACTAAATATATGTTGTCATCACACACAACTGATAGTGATCACAAGATTTATCTCATACAACTTCAAACCCTCTTTAAACACACATTTTTTCAACTTACTCAAACAAGCTCAAAATTGAACTGATTTGGATAAATTCTCTTGAAAAATATCTCCTCATCACTCTTCATCCATTCACACACATTATCATCTCTATCTTGATACCCTTGATCCACTTTCTCTCTCTCTCTCTCATCTACATCACATTTTCCCCTCTCACATGACTAGTTTAAAAATCAAACAAAACATCCACTTTATATGCAACTAAAATCTAAAACATATCATATGTTAGTCATGACCCAAGATATATACCATATACACTCAAAAACATAATAATACACTCATAAAAATTCATAAAATGGACCCATGTAGGTTGGTCATGCACCAAGACACAAGACAAGCCCAAAAAGGCTTAAAACCTCATCACCAAGCTCATCAAGGACATCCGAACACATCACCATGATTTTTAAAGCCTAAAAATTCCTCAAACATGTAAAAAAACATAAAAAAACATCATCCATTCTCACACCACACTTTTCACCAATCATTTTCTTCATAACATCACTTGGTATGACTATTTCCTTCTCAAAAAAAGCACTTTCAAGAACCAATCTTCACCAAACAAGCTCAAGATCACCCAAGAATTCCTCAATAATTTCATGTAACCACTCATTGTAAATAAATTAACCTTTATAATACATTCATGCATTCTATACCTCGTGAAACATCCAACAAAGAAACCCACACATCTTTCTCTCTTCAGCAAACTGAACTGCCCAGGAATTAGTTTTGGAATCTCAATTAGTTTACACCCTTTATGTCACTTTCAAGCTAAAAATTCATCAACAAGGAAAAAAATCATCCCTCTTTTCTCTCAAATTTACCTCTAAATCATCATATAAACTAAAACATGTGTCTTTTACATCAATCTTCTAGCCAAAGAAGTATTTTCCTGAACCAATCAAACTAGGTTAACTTGTGACCTCAACCATGATAACTGAGTACACTTTCAGATCTAAAAAAACAAGAAACATGTCACATTGGATGTTTAAATCACCCCTAATGATATTATAATCCTTCTCCATGCTCATAAGTTCTCAATAACTTCAATTTTCCAACACTACTAAATTGGCTTCAAGACCTAAAAACTAGGTCTTCAAAACTGAGATGGATTACCTCTCAAGTCACCTCATCAATAGAAAAACCATATATAAATAAGAAATTTATATGAGACTAATTTCCAAAAAATCTTAAATTTCCTTCCAACTCATTGTGGGAGGCCTTCAACCAATCTAATCTTTGAAACTGCTCTTTTAGGCTCCAATGACTCAAGAACCAGTCTTGAGAAAAACCTACAAAAATATATTCAAATCAACTTCTGAGGTCAGCCACCACCTAGAAAATTTCTAGGACACTTTTAAAAACATGTAAAATCACTAAAATTAATATCTCATGTGGATAAATATCACCTAACACACTTGTTTCTATCACCTTCTCAAGCAATCCAACTAGGGATTTCTAGGCCATTAAGTATTCAACTAAAAACCACTTCACCACATCAAAAAAAACTCTTGAGGACATCATATAAGGTGTCAAACAACTATCCATGACCATCATATGCATCAAAAATAAGAAAAATGACCAAAATGACTCCAAACCACAAGATTAACATCTTAGCCACTAAGGCCAAAATCGGTAGGGTCACTTTGAGAACCTATATATTTCATTTTCTCCACTATACCTACTTGAAAATTTTTATGGATAATTAGATAACCTCACAAGGATTCTCAAAAAAAAAAATTCATCATGGAACCACCATCTCACCCCTAAAATTTTAAAATCCCATAAAACTAGTTTTTTTCTCTCTTCCCAAAACAACAGAAACACCAAACCACCACCAAAAAGAGCTATGAGAAATCCCCTTCAACCTTGATGCATCACTTTTGATTTATAATACATTATAGATATAAAACAAATAAAATATCCCAAGTTTCTTTAGAACTAGGGTTTCATGAGGGTTAAAAATCTATTTGGATTCTTAATGATTGATCATAAAACTATGACAATCAAACAACTTAGTTTCACTTAAAACATCTTCTTAACGGACCTAAAAATATATACCAAATATTTCAGGCCCCCATGCAAAACATACAACTCACAACAAGCATCTAAAAGTCAATATTTACCTTAAATTATCACCTTTGTAAACCTGATTGTACCAAAACCTCATATACTCAAAAATATTCTTCACTTTGACTTGAAACTTGTCATGAAGCATCATGAAAACATCCTCTAACTTCCCATACCACCTATCTCAAATAGGCCTGAAATTTTCTATCCACAGCAACTTACCTGTGTATATAAGCCTTTTCTTGACCTTATTTCTTTCTAAGGACCATGAAACATCACATAAACTCTAACAAATAACCTAAAACTCATCATACATGACATGCACACCATGCTCCTACTATGCTTCAAAAAGATTGATAAGACCTAGAAATAAGACTAGGAATAGGCCTAGAAAGACCTAACTCAACCATGTCAACCCATTAATTTACCTTAATGACTATATGTAGACACTTATACACCCTTGAAACATCATATAAACCATGTAATACCTCATAACAACCTTCAACCAAGTCAATAGGATTCATACAATGACCATGCACAGTAGACCATTCACCAAACACATGTGATCACAATTTTACTTCACCCAAGCACCACTCATCAATGCAACACATCATGTTTTACTTTGAATAACACCTCATGGGGACTCTTATGAAACCTTCACACCCTTTTCCATCAATGGATTTTACATAAATTATAACAATAAGACACAATGGACAACAAGTATCTCAACTTTTTTTCTATCGGTGAATCTCACATACTCCAAAAGCACATTATTCTCATGTAATTTAAAATATGAAAGATTGAATAATCTCAATCTCAACAATGAATTATAAATTGAATATCATATCTATATTAATGATGAATAACATCATCCTAGGATGTAAGGAAAAACACATATTAGTGTCAAATCCACAAACTATAATGCATGTCATGGAGGCCACTCTACCAAGGAGAAGTAAGTATCATGATGATCTCTCAACATAGAGGACTGAGTATCACATATGTCTCTCCACCATAGTAGTATTCAATATCATGAGTGTCACTCAAAACAACCAAAAAGTCACTAATTTTGGTCACGCCTCTGTCAACTTCTATCTTGTTTTGTCTTTAGTTCACAGCTCTGTGTCAGCTTTTGCAGACTTCTCCTATGTATCACAAATTTTTTCTATGTACCGTGGCTTTCCTTATTTACCCATGGCTTCCTCTAGTCTTCCATGGCTTCATTATTCTATCCGTGAATTTCTCTAATCCTTTGTGGGTTCCTCTAGACTTCAGAATCTTTCTTCTTATATCCACAGCTATCATAAAACCTGATGAAGAACCCTATCAAAATCATTCCTCAACTTCAAACATTGTCTCTTCCTCAAGAAAACAAAATGATGAAGAACCATATATTCTTATGTGAATTTTCCCAAAAAAAATTGGCTTTTTTCTTCTTGTTACATAGGCATAAACCCCCAGGTCTTAGGTGTTTGGCGTAAGTAAGGGTTCCTTTGCTTGACTCACTAGACTATAATTATGGGACGCAATCTTGAGAGACCATATACATCAACCCCCCAAAACTTAGACATCTAGCGTAAGGAAGAGTTCCCTCGCTCGACTAGAATTATGTGACGTCATGGTTCCCTAAAACTATCTCCTTTTCTTATTTATGGTGGATCTTAGGGAATGTATTTGGTAATCTATGGAGTAATTTTCTTCTCAATAGTCTACCATCATTCTAAATGGATATCAATATATTTTCACCATTCTTGAGGCTGTGAATTCTCATGGATCAAAGGAAGAATACTGGATGGCGGTGATTTTTTTTAATCTGACCCAATATCTGTTAAGAGATTGTGAACTCATATTGCATTCTTATAAGTTCTCTATCCATTTTGGCATTGCATTATTTTATATCAATGATTTTCTTTGTCTGTGTTTATTGTTTGGTTTGATATTTTTTTGTGAGCTCAGTAAATTTTATTCTACGAGTTCCATATTTGTCCTTGCTAATGTCAAACTCTATAGACTCTAAATGTATTTTTTGTTCAAGGTTATCTGATTCTTCTTTTTCTTGTAAGGTCACATTGGACCATCCTATTGTGTATGTATAGTATGTCATGACATTTTGTACTTGTCTCTAGTTTATTAACAATATCTTGTGTTTCCTTTATTTTCTTTTGATTCTCTAATGATTTTAGTTTTAGAATCAGTTCCTTATATTCTTTAACAGCTTCCTCGTGGATCTTCTTCTTCTCTAATTCATGGCTGATTTTTTCTTCCTTTAGTATCTCTTTAACGACTTGTTTTGTTTCCACCTCATTCTATATATTAGAATATGCAGTGGTATGTGGCTTTGTTTCCTGAATGTATGAGAGTATCCTCAGCATTGCTTCTTCAATGTCTACACACCATTTCATCCAATATTATTTTTCACTTTGATATAATACTTGGTTGCAAGTATTTTTTTGGAGAGGGGAGAGTTTATTTAAGTGTACCTTGAATCCTTCTGATTTTTGTTCTACTACATCCAATTATATCTGGATGGATTGATCCTTTTTCCCTTGTTGGAGTGCATGTTTGATTTTTCCTAGTAAACCCCAAGGGGCCTATATAAGTAATATGCCAGTAGAAGTGTCGGTTGATGTTGTTGATGATGACAACTGTATTGGATTCTTCCTATATGTGCTCTACTTCTGTTCTCTCTCATGTCTCCCTTGCTCATCCTTTTACTTCTTCTCCTCCTCATGTTTTTGTGCTTCTCCAATCTTTTTCTTTTCTTTTTCCTGTCTCTCTTTTTCCTTCCTTTCCTCATCTTCTTTTTTCTTTATTTTCATCTCTTCTTCTTCCTCTTCTTTCTATTCTTTCTCTTTTTGTTCTTTCTTTTCTCTCTATTTCTTTTTTGCTTCTTCCTTACTTTGTTTCTCTTGTTCTTCATTTTATTTATTTTTCTTTTGTCTTTCTTCTTCTACCTGTTTCTTATTTTCTTCCATTTATGCTTCTCCTTTATCCTTTTTGTCTTTATCTTCTTTCTCATGTTTCTTATTTTCTATTTCTTCTTGTTCCTTTTTATTTTCTTCCTTCTGCTTCTTTTCCTTTTCTTATTCCTCTTTCTATTTTCCATGTCTATCTCGTGTTTCTTCTTTTATTCATTTTTGTTTCTTCCATCTCATTTTTCTTCTTTTATTCTTAAATATCCTTCTTATTTTTTTCTTGTTCTTTATTTTTCTCTTCCTCTATTTCCGTGTTCTTATTTTATTTACATTTATCCTCTTCTGCAACGTTCTTTGTTCTTCTTCTTCTCCTCTTTTCCTTTTCTTTTCTTCTAACTCTTCCTTTGTTCCTTCTAATTTTTCACCCATAAGTTTCTTGGTTTATTCTTATTTTTCTCTCCTTATTTTTATAACAAGACCAATTAGTTCTTCAAGATATTTAATGTGGTTTTGATCCTTAGGGGTCTTATTCTTCTTCTATTTTAACTTTGTTCTTTCTCGTTGAAGGGATTTTAGTTGGTTTTCCTCTTCAAATTCCACTTGTTCTTATATTTATTTTTATAATTCAGGTGGAAGGAGGTGAACGTTATCCCCTATCACTAAAGAATTTTTTTCTATATAGTAAACTATATTCATCTGTTCTCTACATGCACTTGCTTCATATTCTTGGGCCACCTAAGAAATACCACCTGGAGTTAAATATTTCTTATAATATCCATATGACAATTTGGATAATTGTGTTTCTTTCCTAGGTTCTTCTTCTTCTAAGAAATGTGTCATTGATTGCTCCTATGGTGATAGTGGAGTCCAGGGGTTTTCTTCTTCTTTAGACTTATAAATTTTTTCTATTTATTGGGAGTCTTCTTCTTCATCACTAACCTAAACTTCTTTTAATTTTTCCTTTAATGTCATGGCGTTTGGTAGTGGGTTCCAAAATAATAGGACCTTTCCATGCCCTTATTTTTTTTTTTTGTTCTTATTTTACTTATATCTACCTTTCAATACTGTGCTAGTCATTTTTGTCTATATTCTTCTGATGTTTCTTCAATTATTTTATCAAAATTTAGTGGTGTTGGTTTTCTATGGTCCTGTTGGCAAGAAAAATTTTCGGGTGGACAAACTTGTGGATTTCTTGCCAACGCTCTAGGAATCTAATTCCCTCTACTTAACTGGTGCAACTGCCGTATGTGCATGTGTAAGAAAGTGTGGATTTTTCTGGTGGTATTTTGACCGGGGATCCAACATGGGCACTCCACTGACCCTGTGAACAAAGCTAGCAATTCTCTTACTAGGGAAGTCTTTGTCTATACAGTGGGAAAGGGGAGTGAGAAAAGAGGTAGGAGGACTAATGTTGTAGGTAGAAAATCAGATTCCTACACACACACTAGTTAGAAACTTCAAAACATGCATTTATCAGAAGAAACAACTCTGTGAATAGAAACAAGACCAAATATAATTCACTGATCACCAAGAATCACAGAAACTCCTTAGTAAAAGAAATCTAGAAACTCCTTCTTTTATTCATTTCTCAAATCAAAGTTGTACATAATGTGGGAATGGAAGAAATTTGAGAGGGGAAGAGAGTAGAAGAAAATGGACAGTAGAATAAAATGGCTATTTCCTTTGCTTTCTCCAGGTACAATGCACTCTTGAGTCTACAAGATCAATTTCCAACCCTTTGAAATGGGAATTAATTTACAATTTATAGAATAGAGATATGACTCTATCATCTTCCTCATGATCTTTTGATATGCCTTAATATGACCTAAGATTGTTCATATTCCACTTTAAATATTTAAGTTCCTTTTATAATAACAAGGCAACTTAGTTTACATTATGTTTCTAAAGTCACTTTTAAGTGACTTAAATATATATCAAAAAGTGCAAACCCTAATGAAGAATTAGAAAATTTGAAAGTGACAGAAAGTTGGGGGGAAGAGGAGAGAGAAAGAGAGAGAGAGAAGAAGAAGAGTAGATGTCGCCTGATGAAGTCTGTTGATCCTTGTTGATGGAAATCTCCAAATGCATTGATAATCAAATCTTTGAAATTCTTGCACACTGTGAAACTCCTCCAAATTAGCTCTCGAATGCTCACCCAGTTGAATGAACTAAGGTGGATCTCAAATTCCCTATAAAAAATGGCTAGGATGCTCCCAAAAAATGATGTTCCCCTAAATGATTAGCCTTGTACATCCCATTGTGCCCAAACTTCTCTTGGAGTAATAACTTACTAGCCTTAGTAAGTGTGAAAAAAGTAACTCCCTTGATCCTTAGTTGAGTGTTGTGACACTTGATTCCCTCTTTCTCATTGCGTTCCTCACTTATTTGGATGAAGACTTGCCAAAAATAGCAGGTTCATCGTATAGGCCAAACTTACTATTTTTAGAAAGTGCCAAAAATGTCCATTCTAGTGAATTCGATTAGCGATAGTGCACCTCTGATATCTTCATCTCCTTCGCAGGTTCTTCTATCTAATGAATTTCCCGAATTAGCAGTTCCTATGTAGTAGACCTCCTAATTTTACATAGTTGGGCTCTCCCAGTTGGAATGACCTGGAACATATTTTTTTGATATGGTTTTTTTCCCAATATGATCCCTTAGAAGTGGCTTCAGGCGCAGAGCTGTCATGGTGGCCATTAATGGACCTCAAAATTACAGGTCTAGTTTTCTCCTCTGTTTTTGAAGAAAATTATATTTTTGATGTCATATCTTTCTTCTCGTGCTTCACGTGTAATATTACTTCGATCCGGCAATCGGTTTGAAGGGAAATCCCACTTCTTTCTTTGTTGAGCCAGAAAGGATATTTCTTTGTTGTGGATTCTCTATCACACATGGGGGGAATTTGAAGGTGTCTTCTTGATGGCCTTGTGTAGAGGAATGAGCAGAAAAATATATCTTGTTGTTTCATGCATTTGTTTGGGAGATTTCTTCAACTTCTCATTTCTTGGCTATGGAGTTTTCTCCGTTTTCTCCTTCTATGCTTCGTGCTTCTCCTTCTGTGTTTGATGAGGATTCCTTCTGATACCTAAAAATCACTATGGGTACTGTGTTTCAGTTCTTGGGTTGAGCAGGTCTGATCATTTGCAATGGTGGAGCGATGGAAGAATGTTGTAGAGGAAGCATGGAGGAATGAAGTACACATATAACTGTTAGAAGTTAGAAGCGGGAAAAAGCGGAACTTGGAAAATTTTCAAAAAGATATGCACAGGTAGGGATTGGGCACATTTTTTCATGCTTTATGTCCCTAACCTTAGGGATGTGAGGGAAATAAATTTCCACAATGAGCAAGATGGTGACACGTGGCACTAGATCCAATGGCAGGGAATGAAGGAGGAAAAAACTGATTTAAAGCACTGGGAGCTGAAATTCAGTCACGTGGGTGTCCAAATGAATCCTTGTAGGGGATGGGTGAATTTTTACATGTCTGATGTCCCCCAACTTAGTTGAATAAGTGACATAAGTTTCCATGATGGTCTTGGAGGTGACATGTGGTGCCCGATCCAACAACAGGGAATGCATGCTCCAAATAAGCACCCGGGGGCTGAACTGTCAAGTTTGTAGGTCATATGAGGGTCCCAGAGGTCACATGAGATATGGAAGAATTTTCCAAGGGCTGATGTACCTGACCATAAGGACATTGGAGGCATGAAATTCCGCCAGGATCTTGGTGCTGACATGTGTCCTCTCAAAAAAATGACTAAGTCCTAAACTACCTTTGAGAGGGTAACTTGGAATGAAGATAACTTGAGATCCCGGTGGAATTTATTGGTAAAATTTTATATGATCCTTACTGGAAATGGAATTTTGAATCCAATTATGTGGGTATTTCATGTCTCAATTCGATCATATGATCCTTGAAAATTTGGATTTTTTATTTATGACTCCACTTGTGCTTGAGAAAAACTACCTTCCAATCATATGCGTCAAGGTGTTGTGAATAATATTATTTCACCATAATATAGGTATTGAAATCATCTTTTTTTTAAGATGTTTTGTTTTACGTCAAACTCCATTTGCAGCTCCTCAGAATCTTATTCTGAAGGCCAACAACTATTTTAAGCTTGTGTGTCAGTCTAGGCTTGTGAACCCTGTTTTTAACTCAGACTGCTCCAAGTATTGAAAAACTTCCCCAATCCTTCCAGTATCATTTCCATGATGTTATAAGGTATTACATTCACCTCCATGTTGAATTTTTCCCTTTATTTCCATGTTCCAGGGGTTCAATATAGTCCTGGGAAGGCCAATAACAACCCTTCCCGTGACTCCCCAAAATTTGCATTTTCAATGAAGTCCTAAAATCACCTAGGGGAATGAATGGAATTTCATAAATCACCTAGGGGGGATGATATAACATTGGTTCGGAGGTAATTTGGACTGACTAAACAGAGCTAGGGTTACCTAGGAATGATAAAGCATGAAAAATTTGGCATAGAGGTATTGTTGTCATGCTTGGAAATTTCCAATTTCCCTATTGCACATTTGCATGACAACAACAGTTGGCTCTAGCTTGGGGACATGACATGGACTTAGATAAGTGAATACATGGCATGGGAATCCTAGACTCTCAATTTTAGACCATCTAATTCATTAATCAGTGCCTTATCCATTGGGCCCTGTGGAGTCATGTACAACTTCTAGAAAGGAAGATTACACACACACACACACACAAAATGAATGAAAAGAAACACACAACACACAACATGAAGGGGAAACACATGCAACAGAAAGGGAAACAAACCTATCAATCACCTATGGTACAAGGTGGGGGACAAACCACTTTCACTAAAGTACTTTTTATTTCTCAAAAGTTACCCCTAAAGAGGCAACACTGAATGATGATGTTTTGTGAAGCCGTTGATGGGTTCCAGAAAGTAGCCTCCTTTCCTTAATTGTTTATGAAAGCCAGGTGCTTTCACATTTATCTATTTACTTGGTAGGAGTGATTCCATGTGAGCTTTTTGATGTTCAGGTCCTTTCTTGGAAATTCCACTACCTTTGTGTTCTTTGAATTTCGGTCTCATAGCGCCAGTTGCCTTCCATGTTTATCCATATAATTGATTCTCCATCAGAGTGTCTCATCGCTGCCCCAATGCTGATTTTTGTTCCAATTCTTTGAACCTTTTAAGTTAATTTCTTTCCCAGGTCTATGCTCATTGAAATATTCTCCATGAGAAACATTTGATTACCATCATTTATCTCTACTCCCATTGTGAGGCATTTGAGTACTAAAGGAAGGGATCAGAGGAAAATTCATACTTGTGTTATATGTTCATGACAGGAGTGAAGAGATCAAGAATCATCTCGGGATCTTCTGTAAATTCTACTAAATCAAAAATTTCTTTCACAGACTTATGCTTCATTGTTTCCTACAACTCATCTTTGTACACATTTGAGGAATGCAGTGTAAAGCAACTATCTGGAGGGATCACCCCATTATCTTGGGAATCACTGCACTCTATCGATCCTTCATCAAAAAGAGCTTCATCTTCAGAGGCTTTGAGACTCTTTGCTTTGATTTCTTCATCATGGAAAGAATCTTCATCCTTAAAAGGGAAAGAAAATATCTCCATTTCGTTATTGCATCCATCAACCATTAGCTCTAGAGTACCATCATATTTTTCAATATGGCCAACCTTCACATTGGTTAAGGTTTCTAAATTAGCTTCATGCTTGTCTTACATATTTGTGGCTTGCATCAGGAGCTTGAGACTGATCTCAGAGTCTTTTGTTTCTTCCATGACTCTTAACAGTTCTTGTACAGATAGTTCTTTCCCATTTCTCAAGGGCTCATTATAGACTGGCTTGGTCTCTTCCTGGGTGACATGATCAAGGGAGTCCACATCTTCAAATGGGAATGAGAAAATTTATTCATCACAGATAAGCATATAATCTGGGTTTTCTTTTTGAAAATATTTAAGAACCATATCTTCTTCTTCATGGTTTGCATCATCCAGCAATTTGGGGCTGCCCTCTTGTAACTTGAATATCCTTAATGCTTCTTCAAAATCCATATCTCTCTGGGAAGGCATGTCTGGCCCTATCAAAATGGGGATATCCTCTCCCTCCTCTGTTGTCACCAAGTGATTCATCCACCTAGTGTTTTGGTACAAAATGTTAGCTTATGGGCTTCCAGAATTTTGCACAGTGTACCTCATCTTTTTCTCAGGAAGCAATTTCTCCATGTCTCCCTTCATTGGTATGGTTGTGGATGACAAATTCATCTAAATTTTACCTCCCAAGTCTTGACAGAAACTTCTACTCAACAAAATTTTGAATGAGGTCGGGACATCGCCTACCAAAATCATCGCTGAAATTTTCTTCCCTAGAAATTTGGTGAGAGACACTTGTGCATCTTCGACCTTCCCTACAAGTGGGACCTTTTTCGACTCCAAAGAGTAACAAGGGCCACTGGGTGGAGCCATGGTGAGTTTGAGAGCTTTAGCAACCTTCAAAGGAATCATGTTATCTAAGGCACCATAATCTATTATGCAATTACTTAGTACATATTCTCCAACAAGTAGGGAGACATAGAAAGGTTAAACTTTATCAATATTTGATGCGCTCAGAGAAAGCATGTTTTGTGAGGGAGGTGTAGGTGAGATTGGTAGTGTGCCTTTGGAACTATAAGTTGCAACATTGGGTGTTAGACTACCACTCTTGATATACCAAAAAAACCTCTCAAATTGTTCAGGATGAGTCCGTAAATATTCAATTTCAGTAATCTGTACTTTGGCTTTGTTTACATATTCTATGAAGTCAAAGGGAGCAGATGTGGACAAAGGGAGTGCTTTCGGATTTAGGACAGGTTTGGAAGCCAAAGTAGATTTTTGGGTAATGGAGGGTATTTTGAAAGGTACACTAGAATCTTTCAAGGTATTAGATTTTACAGGAGCAGATTTAGATTTAGGCTTGGAAGAGACATTAGAAGACTTACTTGGAATTACATGAGTCTTCTTACTTGCTATGGGATCAAGATCTAACAATACAGACTTCATGGAGGAAGGAAGTGAAGATCCTCAACTGATTATTTTATTTTTTAGAGTCACCACAGGAGGATCATACACCTTCTTTTCTTTTGTAGTAGTGGAGGGAGATGTTCTTTTCTCAGACCGAGAACATGTGAATACCGTGCATGAGAAACTGGGTGCATCTTCTTCATAACCTCTAGAATACTCAAAAAATCTGATTTGTGTATCATTGTCAAACTCATCACTTTCTAGAAAATTGCCACCTTCGCTTTCTTATTCAAACTATTCTTCACTTTCTTGAAATCTACAATTTACATTCATAGGTGGGGCCTCCAAGGCAAGTCTTTGGGGTGCTCCTACAATCTGATTTCTGTTGCTTCTCTAAGAAGAAACTTGTTCAAATAATTCCCTCTTCAAAGAGGCCATCTCATTCACCAAATTTTGCAGCGATGGATTAGTTATCTCATCTTCAGGATGTTGGGCCTTTCCCTTTGATGGATTCTTGATCTTTCCAGAGAGGATGAGATCATCATCCAATTCAATGGCCCGTGTTTGTGCTTCTAAAATGTTCCTTGGTTGAACTCTTCATAGGAGAAATCTTACCTCCGGTGATTGAGAATTTATGAAGAATCTTTCGATATTGTTCTGAGAGGGTGAATCTTCTTCCGGTATCCTATGAAGCAACCATTCAAAATGAGCCACGAAGTCTCTCATCATTTCACTTTCTTCTTTCCTCATTTGAGCCAACTACACCAAGAGGCCTTAACAATATTCAGTTGATTTAAATCTTTCCTTGAAGGTAGCCTTGATGTCATCCCATCTACTGATGGATCAGGAAGGTAGGAGGTAGAACCATTTTGCTGATTTTTCTTGGAGGGACTCCACGAACAATCTTACAGCAACATTTTCATGCTGGACACCAAGAATTCCACACGATGTCATGAAATCAGCAACGTGTTCTTCAGGATGTTGTGAGTTGTCACCTTTGAACTTTGGAAAGTTCTTGTGGGAACCCATTGGTAGATCATGGAGAGGGGCTTCAAGAGCAAGTGGGCCTATATTCCTTCCCCGTGGAACAATGTGTTGAGGTCTTTCTTCTTCGTCTGCCATCGTTTCTTCTGCTTCTATTTCAGCTCTTGCTTCTTCAAATTCTTCTTCTTCTGTGAACTCGTTGTTCAATGGTGGTTGAAAAATTAGAGAATTTAAAGGAGTTTGAAGTGCCAGATGGAGAGGAGGCTTGAGATAATAAGTATGGATTATCTCTAATTCGTTCTTGCTGATTTTTCAAAGCTTCAAAATTGGAATCAACAACACCTCTCAACCTGCTCAACCTGGTGTATCTTCTTTCAGCTAGCTTTTGAAAACTTCTGCAATCAGAACATGAAAGGGCATTGTAGAATGTGAAAAGTCATGTGTAGAAATCAGTAGTGTATCTTTCAGCAACGGAGTTTCATGAACTCCTTTTTTATTTTCTCAATATTTGATTTTTTTTTTGAATTTTTGGAACCTTGCGGTTGTATATTGGGTGAAGATGCTGCTAAATCTGCCCCACGGTAGGCACCAAAAACTGTTGGCAAGAAATTTTTTTGGGTGGACAAACTTGTGGATTCCTTGCCAACACTATGGGAATCTAAGTCCCTCTACTTAACCGGTGTAGCTGCTGTATGTGCATGCTCAAGAAAGTGTGGATTTCTGTGGTGGTCTTTCGCTGGGGATCCAACAGGGGCACTCTACTAACCCTGTGGCAAAGCTAGCAATCTCTTACTCGCGAATTCTTTGTCTGTAGAGTGGGAAAGGGGAGTGAGAAAAGAGGTAGGAGAACTAATGTTGTAGGTAGAAAATCAGATTCCTACACACACACTAGTTACAAACTTCAACACATGCATTTATCAGAAGAAAAAACTTTGTGAATAACAACAAGACCAAATAGAATTCACCATTCACCAAGTATCAAGAAACCCCTTAGTCAAAGAAATCTAGAAACTCCTTTTTGTATTGATTTCTCAAGTCAAAGTTGTACATAATGTGGGAATGGAAGAAATTTGAGAGGGGAAGAAAGTAGAAGAAAATGGCTATCTCCTTTGCTTTCTCTAGGTACAATGCACTCTTGAGTCTACAAGATCAATTGCCAACCCTTTGCAATGAGAATGACGTTACAATTTATAGAATGAGAGGTGACTTATCATCTTCCTCATGACCATCCATATGCCTTAATATGACTTAAGACTGTTCATATTCCACTTTAAATATTTAAGTCCCTTGTATAATAGCAAGGTGACTTAATTTACATTATGTTTCTAAAGTCACTTTTAAGTGAATTAAATGCATATAAAAAGTGTAAACCCCAACAAAGAATTAGAACATTTGAAAGCGAGAGAAAGTTGGGGGGAAGAGGAGAGAGAAAGAGAGAGAAAGAGAAGAAGAAGAGTAGATGTCACTCGATGAAGTCTGTTGATCCTCATTGATGGAAAGCTCCAAATGCAGAGAAAATCAAATCTTTGAACTCCTTACACACTGTGAAACTCCTCCAAATTAGCTCCTGAATGCTCACCCAGTTGAATGAACTAAGGTGGATCTCGAATTCCCTATGAGAAATGGCTAAGATGCTCCCAAACAATGATGTCCCCTTGAATGATTAGCCTTGTACATCCCATTGTGTCAAAACTTCTCTTTGAGTGTAACTTACTATTTTTAGTAAGTGTGAAAAAAGTAACTCCCTCAATCCTTAGCTGAGTGTTGTGACCTTGATTCCCCTTTCTCACTACATTCCTCACTTCTTTGGATCGAATTTCTATTTTTAGCAGGTGCTCAAGGGCCAAATTACTATTTTTAGTAAGTGCCAAAAATTTCTGTTATGGTGAATTCTCAGCTATAGTGCACCTCTCATATCTTCATCTCCTTCGCAGGATCTTTTGTTAATGACTTTCCTGAAATAGCAGTTCCTATGTAGTAGACCTGCTATTTTTAGAAAATTGGCCTCTATGAGTCAGATTGATGTGGAATGAAGTTTTTTGATATGGGTTTTTTCCCAATATCATCCCTTTGAAATTTTGGGCCCGCCCGCTTAATAATCTAAGAGATTTTAAAGTTTTAATTTTCAGACCTGATAGTGCTTCTGGGTATGGCAGCCATTAATGGACCTCAAAATTGCAGGTCTGATTTTCTCCTCCATTTTTGAATAAAATTATATTTTTGATGTGGGTTTTTTCTTCTGGTGCTTCATGTGGAATCTTACTTCAATCCGGCAACCGGTTTGATGGGAAATCCCACTTCTTTCTTCGTTGAGCCGAAAAGGAGATTTCTTGGTTGTGGATGCTCTTTTACACATGGGGTTACTTTAAAGGTGTCTCCTTGATGGAATTTGGTAGAGGAATGAGTATAAAAATATATCTTTTTGTTTCATGCATCTGTTTGGGAGATTTCTTCAACTTCTCATTTCATGGCTATGGAGTTTTCTTCATTTTCTCCTTCTGTGCTCCATGCTTCTCCTTCTATGTTTGATAAGGATTCCTTCTGATACCTTCACATCACTATAGGGAATTTGTTTCAGTTCTTGGGTTGAGCAGGTTTGAGCATTTGCAATGGTGGAGTGATGGAAGAATGTTGCAGAGGAAGTATGGAGGAATGAAGTGCACATATAATTGTTAGAAGTTAGAAGTGGGAAAAAGTGGCACTTGGAAAAATTTCAAAAAGATATGCACAGGTAGGGATTGGGAAATTTTTTCCATTCTTTATGTCCCTGACCTTAGAGATGTGATGGACATAAATTTCCACAATGAGCAAGATGGCGACACGTGGCACTAGATCCAACGGCAAGGAATGAAGGAGGAAAAAGCTGATTTAAAGCACTGGGAGCTTAAAGGAGGTCACATGGGTGTCCAAATGACTCCCTATGGGGGCTGGGTGAATTTTTAAAGTTCTGATTTCCCCCACCTCAGGTGCATAAGGGACATCAAATTCCATGGTGGTCAAGAGCATGACACGTGGCGCTCGATCTGACGACAGGGAATGGACGCTCCAAATAAGCATCTGGGGGCTGAACTGTGGTCATGTGAGTGTCCAGAAGACTCCATATGGGGGCTGGGTGAATTTTTCAAGGTCTCATGTCCTTGACCTTAGGGATTTCAGGGACATGAAATCCTGCTAGGGTCCTGATGCTGACACATGTCCTCTCGAAAAAATGACTAAGTCGTGAACTGCCTTTGAGAGGGTAACTTGGAATGTAGATAAATTGAGTTCCCGATGGAATTTATTGGTGAAATTTTATATGATCCTGACTAGAAATTTAATTTTAAATCCAATTATGTGGGTCTAAATTCTTAATTCTTCCACATGATCCCTAAAAAATATGATTTTTGATCTGGGACTCCACTTGTGCCTGAGAAAAACTGCCTTCCAATCATATGCGCCAAGGTTTTTTGAAAAATATTATTTCACCATCATGTAGGTATTGTAATCCTATTTCCAAATATGTTTATTTTTAATTCCAACTCTATTTTGAGCTCTCAGAATATTTTTCTGAAGCCCAACAGCTGTTTTAGGCTTGTGTACTGTCTAGGCTTGTGAACCCTGTTTTTCACTCAGACTGCTCCAAGTCTTGAAAAATTTCTCTAAACCTTCCAAAATAATTTCATTGACATCATAAGGTATTCCATTCACCTCCATATTGAATTTTTCCCTTCCCTTCCACTTCAGGGGATCGATCCATTCCTGGGAAGGCCAGCAACAGCGCTTTCTGTGACTCCCCAAAATTTGCATTTTCAATGAAGTCCTAAAATCACCTAGGGGGGATGATATAACATTGTTTGTGAGATAATTTGGACTAACTAGATATATCTAGGGTTGCCTAGGTATGCTAAAGCATGAAAATTTCGGTATAGGGGTATAGTTGTCATGCTTGGAAATTTCCAATTTCCCTGTTGTACATTTACACGACAACAGGTCCGTAGGAAAATTATTGATTATTTCTATTGAGGTGTCCACTAATTCATATGAGGCTTCATATGGTAGTGGAGGTATATGTGATTTGTGTGGAATTAGGATTCTGATGAAAGTATATTCTATATCAGCAATAAATATTATGTCTTGTTCATACCTTGCCACAATTTACTCAGAAACCCTGACTCTATTTGTAACTAGTTTTGAGTTAATTTCTCATTCAATTCATGTTAATGAGTTAGATATTAAAGAAAGAACACAACTCAAAACATGGGGGATTTATACTACCTCATAAGTGTGATGTGGATGAACAGGTGCTGATTAGTTGATCCTTTCTGTAGCTGATGACCTATAAATAAGACAGTTTGAAAAGGAAATTGATTAGATGGGATATGTGAGGTTTTCCCAAACAATGTTGGCTCCAAGAAGTGTTAGCTTCTTTTATGGATGTCAACCCCCATTTTTTTATAAAAAGTGAAGTAAATTATGAATAAAAAATAACATGTAGAAATAGAAGTAATACTGAATCTTAAAGTAACTAAGATTTGATCTAAAATATTATTTGACTTAAAGAAATGTAAATTAAATGTTACCTGTTCAGGGTTAAAGACAACCCATACTGTGTAGAGATAGTTCGATGTCAACCTGGGAGTGAGGATCTTGAATGTAAGATGAATATGCAAAACCTGAAAATCTTGGATGCAAGAGAGGCTTGTGTATGTTAGAGTGAACCTACAGAAGGGGTCTAAGGGAGTTGAAACTAGGAAAATAATAGAAAACGGTGATTTGGATGATATATTTAAAAAGCAAGACCCTGGTTGATGGCAACTAGGGTGGGTTGATGATGATTTTAGTAGAGCTAGATAATTTCGAGGTCAAAAGGATGAAATGGGAGACTTGCAAGTGATGAGGATGGAAAATAATGTCAATGATAGAACTCTGAGTGTTGCAGAAGTTGATCTAACCTTGTAAAATTATAGAATAAATAAGATAACAATAGAAATGATATAAATATCATAAAAAGTAATGAAAAACCGCTTGTAGTTATGCAGATGATCAAAATGAGACATTAAGGTCCGCAAGAGCATTTTTGGGATGCTTTGGTTTGATGGTTGATTCACAGAGTGCAAGAAAATCATAGATGAGTGACACATGTTTTTTTTCTATGTTGTTTTTGGAAAGAAAGACCTTAGTATTATAGGGTCAATGGTGATTGGGCTGGGTCGCCACCGACCACAAGAACTTTCCCCAATGGGGTGGATTTTTTGTGTTTTTAAGGAGGGAAAAGCACTTTAAATCTTATGTACGGGATTAGGTTGTTTAGGGATGAAGATTGGGTAATTAGAAGATAGGGATGGGTCGAAAAATCATAAGGATGTATATTTAGGATAAAAGTGTCCTAAATAACAAGTTGATTAGGGTAAGATAAGATTAATTAATTAATAGGAATTAATTAATTAATGTGAATTATATAATGATTGGATAATAAGTGGGAAATTTATTAAATCTAGAAGAGGTGGATTTAATTGAAGTGGGGCCTAGATGTGACCCTAAAAAAATATGCACATGTGGGGAGACAAGGGTAGAGATATTGAATTTAGGTGTCTACATTTTCCTATTTTTGTTGATTGGTTTGTACTAGCAAGCCATGAGACAAAAATAGTAAGAGGAAGAGTATGATATAGATTGACGGATGGTTGATGATGAGCTCCCCCTCAAATGGGGGATCGATGATGCCAGGGAAAATTGATGACATGTTTGAAAAAGGTATATGGTGAAGGGTGGGTGGGTGAATAAATATGGGTAAAAGGATAACGTAAGGAAAGATGCCCCAAGACAAAATGATCACAATAAAAATGAAAATCATGGCATTGACTCTAATATCACATTGGTAGAGAGATAATTGCATTCTTAATGGAGATAGGTGATAATGTTGTATAAGTCAGCGAGTGGGTGAAGATCACTACAAAATGGAGAGAATACAACAGGAAATATCTCAAATGGATGCAAGTTAAAATGATCACAGGGTCATAGGTGAGCATCAAAATATGCACAAATAAGTGCAAAAATTATGTGAAATCCTATGTACATGAGGAATCAAGAGAAAAATTATGCGTCTACAAAGGATGAGGATGAAAATAATGGTACCCCAACACAAGATATAATAAAAGGCTGAAAAGGTGAGTAGTGAAATAATATTCCCTAAGAGGAAGAAAAGTATGGCTATGAAGGTGGAATTTTTGCACAAATTGAATAAGATTAAAAAATAAAATTCCCAAAGAGGGAATAAGTATGGCCATGAAAGTGGAATTTGAGATCGCAAAGGATAGGATCAGAATATTGAAATAGAATTCCCTAAAGGGACAACAAAGATGGCCACAAAGATGGACTTTAAATAATTCCCAAGAAGAGATCATAAACAAAGATCAAGAAATCAAAAGTGAAGGCTACCAAGGCCATTTGATGGTGATAAAGTCCAATCGATGACAACTCGGTGTTGGTGGCTATATAAGCCTGGGGGCCAACCGATAATGCTTATTTTCACACATAAAATTAATGAGAGAGATCAAAGTGGTTAAAGAAAAAATGGAGAAATGGAGGCCACAGGAGCTGCAAGGAAATGTCAAAGGGTGTGGAGGATGGTGAGTAACAAAACTCAAGTTTGATTTTATTTTAATTTTTTATTATTTATTTTTTGCATTTTAAAAAAAAATGGATGACATTGAGGGTGATTGGCAGTGACCCAAGAGGTTTGATGTAGACTAGGCCCTAACACACGTTGATCGTCCCCAAAACACATCGAATCAACTTGGGTCAGTGTTCACTAGGGTTGGGTTGGCTATGTTTAGGGTTCAATAGATTTTGGAATAAATTTAATGGCTTTAGATTGGATTTAGGATTTTGAACTAATGCTGTCATTTTTTGTTTATGATTGCAGGCCAGAGAGAACCTATATTTGAGAGACAGAGTGCCTACTCTATGAGATAATATCAAAGGAGATGTCACAGATACAAATTGGGATAGCTTGGATACAATAGGGTTAGGTGGGTTTAGACATTATCAGAGGATACCATGAGATGTGGGGTTGGTGATCACAATGGTAGAGAGATGGGACTGGTAGATTGGTACCTTCTAGTTCAGGACATGGGAGATGAATATCATTGTGGAGGATGTGTATAGAATCCTAAGATTTCCTATACAAGTGGAGTAGATAGTTCCCATCATAGATGACAACGGACTTAGAGTTTTGACATGGATATTTAGAGCCGATGCACCCCATATTAGGTTTTCTTCAGGGTAGTTTTATTATAAAGCTAAGGTACAAAGCAAGCGTACCTCACGGTCAATTTATTTACTTGGTGATGATGGCAGTGTCATGTTATGCTTTTCTAGAATCAAGTGGAGCTTGGTTTCCATGGGCACTGGATGGTATAGTGGCAGACATAGTCAAGCACAAAACAATGTTTTCTTTTGGGACTTTGTTATTAGCTCAGGTATAACATGAGCTATCAGTGTATAGGGTAGGTAAGAAGTCAGGGTTAGAATTAGGTTTCTTGCTTCATTATTGTGTCTATGAGCATGTTATTTTCATTTGGCCACAGGGCTTCTAATGGTCACTGGGGATGACATAGAGCTAATAGTTGGATTTTTTAGAAGGAGGGCCAACCAGACCTTCGAAGATAGGGGGAAAAAGGAGTGGATTGGTATGTTGATTAGCTTGTCGATTTAGAGAATGATCAAATTAGATGGTGGCCATATAGGTATTTCCTTGCATGGCTAGGGGTATATGCAGAGTTTTCTAGGATGAGGCAGACACGACAGGTTTAGGGGAGATGGATGGAAATGATCAAGGTTGTTTAGTTTGATTGAGTGCGATGGCATTTTGGTGTCATCCAGACTATACCACATGATCCCATTTTTTTATAAGAAGGAGGATATTGATAAGGAGTTACCGAGCCTTGTTATGGAAGATCCATTAGAGGAGGAGACTATGTCGTGGGATGACGATGACAATGTAGGATTTAGATCCAGATTTGGTGACTGGATGACTCATATCTAGGAAGCTAGGGTGGTTATGGAGGGAGGAGAGGAGGAGGTAGAGGATATGAAGATGGATTGAGGCATAGTAATCTCAAGGATGTATAGATGGAGTAGGATGTGGAGATACTATAGAGCTAGCACGGATCCATGCCAAGTTGGATCAGATGAGGGTGGAGAGGGACACTGCGATCCAAGATAGAGATCAATACCACTGGTAGAAGGAGTATTATAGGGTCCATTTTTTATATCTTACTACCATATTATTAAGGCTTCAAGTGTAGGATAAGAATCACCACAGGGAGGAGGAGAGATGACACCTACTGGTATGATCTCTATTGATATATACACAGATCCTTATTGGCCATAGAGGCTAAGTATTATGAGGGGATCATGATTAAGAAGCTCAGTCTGAAGACACTCTTCGATACTGGGAGCATTATAGAGAGGAGAGTGAAGCCAGAGTGGAGCTTGGGCCATCTATGAGCACAACGAGTGTGGCTGCAGCCACATTGAGGAGAGGGCTAGGACGAAGGACGATAAGGACAATAGAGAGACAGAGGGACCTACGGGATGCAAGGGGCAGGATATTATAGGGCTCTATGATATTCACTTTACTATTTTTACTGATATCTCTACTTTGAGAGAGCCCTGTTAGAGGGAAATGATGTATTGATACATAGATATGATATCATATCTTCTATATGATATAGATGATCCCTTATATATATTTTATATATGATGTAATTTTGTCACAATTTGATATATCTGTATTTTGATGTTGATATTGATTTTATATGATATTATAGTCTATGAGGATTGGTTTCATGTTTTAATTATATTTGATGATGATGGTAAAATTATAAGATGAAATGATTTATTGTTACATGGATTTTTAGATTATGATGTTGGATGTGATGTTGTACAACTTGGAATTTGTATATGCATAGATTATTGGTGATGTGAATTTGTTGTACGGTTAATGAGAATTAAGATTACATGTTCATTTTTAATTTGATCATGGTAATGAGATGAATGGATCAGAATGTAATGTGGATGGAAAATTAATGTAGATGTGATTATTGATTAATGTAAGTAAAGATTAATGTATTTAGGATAGATAGATAGAAATTTGATTAGGTGATTAGATAAAAAGGTGCATTTAATCATGAACCAGAGATAAATGTGAAAATGATTGGGCATATAATGCAACCAAATGATGGAGACCTATAGGTACAAATGAAATTACATCATATCAAGGAACGCACAAGAAAATATGCCTCTAATTGACATTGGAGGCAAACAAGAGGGGATCCATGAATAACATAAGGCACATGTGACCAAAACATGTGTTAGAATGTAACCAACGATTAGTTAGTTATATCAATTATCATAAAGAGATAATGAATGGAATAGACTCATAGAATTGATTTCGACATGAAAAATGGGTTTGAGATGTAACTTGTACGCGGGAAGAGGGTTCTTCATAAGTGTTGTTCCCTATATCTATGCCCCTAGCTCTAGAACGAGAAATGTTATAAGAAAACTGACCAATGAGGGAAGATTTGCTAAGATGCAAATAAAATGAAAGGCTTGATCAATGTAGGAAGCCTTCAGATGCCATGATAAAAAGAGTAGCCATCCTTCAAGGGTATGGTCTACTTTATACATATGTAATATGGATGGAAAAAGATAATATATATGATAGTAGTTCCTTCGAGGGATTGGTATATTCTCTTTCCTTTTTTTTGACTTGTTTTCTTTCTCTCTCTCTTTCTTTGACTAGACAAATGTCCTTCGAGGGAGCAGTCTGTTTTTTAGTGCTTTGACTTTTGATTGGAGCATCCTTTGGTTTTTATTTTGACATGGGAAAGAGTTGGGAATAGCTAAGTAGACCACTTAGGAGGGGACAATGAATGTACAAGAGACACCCTTAGACCCTTTGCATGGTTCCAACAAGCGAATGAGAGGGTGATGGATGTAATGATCACGGAGTTCTCACCAAAAGGGAGAACATATCCATAAATAATATGCTACGAGAAGAGTCGTGATACTCATATTTAAGGTCACATCTAGGAAAGTGACGGGTGACCACATAATTCCAAATCACTACGATAAAATATGGACGAGGCTAATGATGGAGGGATGATCCAAGGACATGACCAAGAGCTCACTGGAAGACACGTTAATAGTACAATGGTTGCAAATGCAATGCATTAAGAGGTTCCACTACCGGTTTACCATTAAGGGAGGCCAATCAATAGGCTCCCGATCCATACTTATGTGTGATAATGTATGCTCTAATCCAATTAGGGGAAAATTTTCCACGTTGGCTCCTTTCTATAGTATTGACATTGTGATTTTCTTTGAGAACGAGCTCACGGACATTAAATTCATGTTCTTTGATGTGCTTGTTGTAAGCATGTTTTAATGATAATCTTGATAGACATGATGGTGTTCATAGAGTGAGTAGGTGGTGTCTAATCTAACAACTCAAGTTATGTTAGACATGTGCTTGGCAATAGTCTTCATCAGAGATTAAGTCGTGAAAGGACACACGTAAAGATGGGATTTAAAATTTGAGAGGGAGGACGACTTTGGAACTGTACATAAGTGAAAAGGGTGTAGCCCCCAGGGAATTACGGATGCTAGTCCAATAAACCCAAAGAGCGAAAGGAAGATAGATATGTCTAATCATGACCTGATTGATCAACAATTTTTTGCAATAATGCTTCAAAGAGTTTTATTAGCGGCTTCAGCTTGGTTGTTATCTTGAGGATAATACAGAGAAGAGAAGTTGAGTTGGGTGTCTAAATGTATTGCAAAAAGCTTCTTAAGATCTTTGTTTTTAAAGGACTTTTTGTTGTCCATGATGAGCTTGTGAGGAATGTTGAAGCGAAAAATGATATGCCAACAGATAAAGTTAACAATTGGACTATATTTGGTTGGGGTGAGGGGAATTACTTCTACCCACTTAGTGAAATATTTAGTTGTAGTGATGATGGAATGATGTTGTTGTGAATATTGAGGATTAATACGGCCAATGAGATCAAGACCCCACCTTGTCTATGACAAGGATATTTTGGGAAAGAATATAGGTAAAAAGGTTTAGTCAAGACAAATTTGAGTTTGAGATAAATTAGATAAGGACAACATGAGGCTTGAGTAAATACATGTTTTCTTAGGGAAAAAAAGAATAATAGTTACTATAATGATTTTAGGATGAGATCCTACGGCCACGAGGGTGGGCTTTAGATGAGGCCATGGTGCTCCTAAAGGGGAAGCACAAATATGGCCATGAAGGTGGTCTTAGGAGGAGAAGATGATGGATAAAAACTGGCTAACATGATTAGATGAGATGAGCTAGAAAGGATAAGATAATTTTAAGTAGGGAAAGGATCTAATCCATGCAAGCAAAAATATCCTAGAATGAAGTTCCCCTAGCGTCAAAGAAGCTACAAGGGTTAGGATGATGAGGAAGAAGATGTGGAGGAATCAACAACAAGGGGAATGAGCTTTCCCTAGCGAGAGAGATGTGGATGAGCTAGTGGATAGAAGGATAAAGAGAAATGAGATGGGATGAAAAGTATAGATGGAGTATAAGATTGAAGATCACATGGGGATGGTGTATCAAGGTAAACCATATCGTTGAATAAGGGAGGACCCTCACTAAGAGGAGTGGTATGCGGAGAAGTAATGGATGAAGGAGAAGGTTTAGCAGACTCCTACAGATAGAGAGGTGAAAATGGAATGTGGAATCAGTTGTGGATGAGATGGTAGATGGGGAAGGAGAGTCCTTGAGAAGGTCCTCTCTCTCAATAAGATCATGGATGATGGTTTTTAGGTCCTCACATTGTTCGATGTCATGACTTGAGATACGATGGTAGGCACAAATGCGATGGGGATCAAACCATGATGGCTTCGAATGGTCTGGATCAAATGCTGTGATAGGTGGAAGTTTGATGGTGGAAATTTGGAGTAGATGGCATAGGACTTCCACATAGGATTTGATATATGTGTCTAGATATATTTTAGAATATGTTCTGGATGTCAAAAATGAGGGAAGATTGTTTCGAGGTCTTGATGTTTTGTTATCAGTTTTGATGGTGGTTGGTGTCTTGGAAGAAGAAGGGTTAGATGATTTTGGATTGGAATGGTAAGTGGATGGGATTTTTCTTGATGAAGGAGATGGTCCTAGGTGTTGTCCAAATTTCTCATTTTTTCTAAAATTAATGCACTAACTACTAAAGAAATTAGTAAATCAGAAAGAATAGAGGGTTTATGTTACATTGGATGTGATACATGAACTAGAAGGCTAAATCTTGTTGTTGTAACTTGATATTCCTACAAATGAGGCTAAAAATGATTTTTATTAGATAGAAAGATGAGGGGGCTGCCTAACTAAGCTTATACAAGAATATTTTGACTTCCTTGGTGGATGTCAACCCATGTTTGTTTAGATAAGGTGAGATAAAAACAATAAAAGCATACAAAATAAAAGTAGTACTAAATCTGAAAAATGACAAGAATTTATCTAAAGTTCAATAGATGTAAATAACTGTAAATTGAATGTAACCTGGTATGGGTTGCCAGTGACTCAGGCTATGCAAAGGCAGGTCGACAGTGACCTAGGAGGATGGATATGAAGTTGTAGATGAAATATGTAGACTTGTAAGGTCTAAGATTGATCTGGAAGCTGATAAGGACCTGTAGCTACTACAAAATGATCGATAAAAGAGAACCATGGGCAGAGAGATAGGATAAAGGAATAGCAAGGAGAATTGAGATAGGTTTTTGGATAGATAGGATCTTGGTCGATGATGACTAGGGAGGATCACCGGTGACTATATCAGAGAGGTATAAAGCTGAGGATGATAAGATGAAAATGGTAACCTGTAAGAAAAAGGAGTTGTGGGAGAGGGATGCTGAGTGTTTCTAAATATTCTTTATACCTATAAGATGTTAGAATAAAAGTATATATGATAACATTATAGAGATATGGAAAGGAATGTGATAATGATGAGAAGATCTTAGAAGTGATGATTGTGAACGATGCAAGCATGTTGTAGGAATGTCCAAGAAGTCTGTGGATGTCTTAGAACTACTCATGTACGAGGATGCTTAGGCTGGGAGAGATCTTGAAGATTGCAAGCATCTGATTTCTTAATATGAATAGAAAGGAAAAATCTAGTTTTATAGGGTTGGTGGTGACCAGGTTGGGTCACTGCTTACTATGGGGAAATTTCCCCAATGGGAATTATTTTCTAATTTTGATGGGATGTTTTATGTTTTTAAGGATTGGCTAAATGCTTTAAATAATGTAGGTGAGATTAGGTTTCTTGGGGATGAATTTAAATTAGTTATGACATAAAAATAGATAGGATAAAAGCTTAAAAAGTGAGGTGATGTGTGTGTAGGATAAAAGAATCCTGAATTGAAGGTTGGTTATGGAAACAAATGAAGATTAATTAATTAATGGGAATAAATATTAATGTGGATGGGATAATTGTGCATTTAATTAAAGGAAATGGGGATGATACTTAACTATGCATATGTGGGCGTATCAAGGCATAGATACCAATTTTCAGTGTCAACATTTTACCCCTTTTTGTTGAGTGGTTTGTGCTAGTAGACTCTAATATCACATCAATATGGGAAAGTTGCGGTCTCAAAAGAGACAGAAAACAACATTCTATAGACCAGTGAGTGGGTGAAGATCACTACAGTATGGATGAAAAATGGGATGACCAACGGGTCATAGGAAAGTTATCAAAATATGTTCAACTATATGTGAAAAGTATGTGAAATCCTTTGTACATGAAGAATCAAACAAAGATGTATGCATCTACATGGGATGAGGATGAATGATATGGTACCCAATGGAGCATGACTAATGGCCGAGAAGGTAAAATTAAAAAGAAAACAATGAGGTAATATGCCCCAAAGGGGGAGAGTATGGTTGTAAAGGAAAAAAGGGGAGGAAAATCCATAGTATGCCCCAAGTGGTGAAAATTATGGCTGTAAAGGAGAAAAGTAAAAAGTATGCCTCGATAGGGAAAAATCATGACCATAAAGGTGGACTTTGATAAAAATTAATTGTTCCCTAATGATGGGAATGAATATGGACACAACAATGGATTTTATATAATGAATGTAATTCCCAAATGAGAATATGTGTATGGGGTCAAAGGAGGAATTCATGCACAGATTGGATGGGATTATAAAATAAAGTACCCAATAGAGGAGTGATTATATCTAAGAAAGGTGGACTTATGGAATAAATATGATTAATCATGCTTGAAGGAAAAATATATGGCCATGAATGTGGACTTCAAGAGTATGTATATGCCCAAAGGAAGAGTAATTATGGCCACGGGTGTGGACTTAAAGAACATGGATGCCCAGTGTTGGGCCCCTAAAATATTGACTAAGTACAAGAAGGCATATGGGCATGCAAGGCCTATTTGAATAAGGGCATGTAAGGAGAAAGTGCACAGGACAATGTTTTAGAGGGTTTAGAAGAACCAGTGTGCATGCAAGGCAGAGAAAAGGTTTTGGGAATTATCCATATTTAGCATATCAAGTAGAGCATGAGGAAAAAATGACCCGACTCGCATGCGGGTTGGATAAGGTTCCGGCTTTCCAACTTGGTGCCCATGAATGGAATATACCTTGCGATAGAAGATTCCAGAAGGTCATCATGGCGAAGGATGGAGATCTCACATCTAAAAGAGCATGCTCCCATGGAGGACCACTTGGACACATAGCAAGCGATCTACAACTTCATAAAGGCATGGCGGTGCTTGATAAGGCTATATATATGAGTGCTTGGTAGAAGAAAATGAGACACATGGAGAGACCAAGAATTAAAGAGAGGAAAGCCATGCAAGAGTGTTGTGAGAGCTCTATGGGTAGGGTTTAGAGGATCTGTAGGAGTATGTTTTATTAAGGGAATGGGTTTGAATATTTTTCTTTGTACTATGAAGAGCTTAAGTCTAGTTCCGATGCATTAAAGTTCTACACTATTATATGGATTTGTGATTACCTCAGTTAATGTAATGTGGTTATCAACATACTTAATATGAATATATGTGTGGTTTCATTTTTACTTACATTTGTATGGATCAGTCTTATATATATTTCACATGAGTGGGTGTAAACCCCTGTGTATTTACCTTCTGTTTTGATTCATATCTATAATCTATAATACTTTTCTTATCTGAATGAATACATTGGTCTCGAATTCGTCCTATGCTCTAAGATAAATATAAGGTTCATTTCAAGTTTCTTCACTTAAGTTTCTATCATAACTAATGCATTCTCACATAACTCACATAAAGGAGGGGCTCAGCACCCGCACGTTCCTCGGGTGAGTGCTCAACGAATGTTGGGTGATAGGCTGACACACATGGGAATTCCTTGTTCTTTGAAAGGGCATAAAAATGACTACATCTTGGTTACATTGTTGGGACCTCTTTTCGAAGTTGTTGTGAGAAATGTCATGCATATTTGTCTTTGTGATGTGCAATGACAAAGTTCTTGACTTTAGAAACTGTTGAAACTTGGTTCAAGAGCACGAAGGATGATTTTTCTCAAATATTTAACATTGGACCTGATTTCAATGCATGTGGATGAGTAGAAGAGAACCTATACCATGAGCTACATATGTTTCACTTGATTCTTAGACGTTTCTTTGAAGTATTGACGAAACAGATAGGGTAATGGGCGTAGAAGGAATACCTGTTCAAATGTTGGTTGATGGGTTATTGCGTATGTATGACTTTCGAATCCACAGCTAGTTATGAGAGCTTCCTTTTGGCTAGGAGGAACTACCTATAATAAAAGCAAGACCACCAGAAGGAATTAAACAATGTGTAGTGAACTGCCTAGCGTATGATAGATCCAGGAAGTGTGATACTTCCTACATGGCTGTTAGTCCACTGTTTTAAAAAATTTAGTGTGGTAAATAAAGTAAATCCTATTGTAGTTCGAAATGATTAAGGTATCTCACTTAAAACAAAACAAGAAATATATAATCTAACAGGCTAGGTTAGAGTAGGATCCAGAGGTCAAGTGACTAGTTCTGGGTCTCTACATGTCTGACAGAGGTCTTATGTAGATCACAGGGGAATGAGGGTGAGGTGGAATTAGGTGGGGAAGGTAACTATTCTGGTTGTATGGGAAAATAAAGAGACCGATGCCGGTTAAGGGTGAACGACGGCGGTTGGGTGTAACCAGTGCCACTTATTGTGGAAATCTGGGAATGCCACAGAACGAGATTTGGGTGTCCTTTGTGATTGCACGAAGGACTTTGGTTAGTCAAAATGAGGTATTGGGTGATTTGGGTAGGATTTGGCAAGGTTTTTAATGGGTATATGGAGGGAGAATGTTGAAGGAGGTCAATGGGTGGCTAGGTAAACAATAGGTGATAATATAATGATGAAATGAAATGAACTAGAGAAGTATAATGTTCTACTTACTTGGATTTTGGTCCTGGACACCTGTGAGTGAGGGAGGGAGGTGCTGGTAAGAGGTTGAAGGCTGCAAGTGATCACCAATCATAGGATATCTTCTGCATGGGCTGCATGTGCATTCCTATTTGCTTGGTTAGATCAAATCATTGTTGGGGTGCCTGTGCAGGAGAAAATGCTTGATCTCCTTCCTTGCATGTGTGTTCTCACTAGAATTTGATATCAGAAGATGCGATATCTCTCAGGAAGATCTCAATGTTTTCCAACCTTTTTAAATCTTTTTCCAACCTTGAAAATAAGGTTGTTTTGGGGGTTAAAAGGGTAAGCGATTGCGGTTCCGGCCTAACTGGTGTCGGTCAAGGCAGGATTTCCTAGGTTTACTAAACTAAGGAGATCCTCTTGATTTTCTCAGATCTCGTGTCATTAATCCATGGATTAAACTAGAAGCTTCTTGTAAGCATGCGGGAATGTGGTTAGAGAGAATGTAGGCATTTATTTTTAGGGTTTGGGTAAGTCTTAGTTAGTTATGACAATTTACTAAGAATAGGTCTTAAGGTGATTTGGCTTGATGAGGTGTCTAGGTGAAGTGTATGTGTGGATATTATTTAAATAATAAATATGGTGAGGATAATTAATTAAATTAATTAAATTAATATTAGTGAGGTGAAGGGGGCCATGGCTAGGTGAATGTGATGAAGGGTGATTATTTGTCGAGGGACCGAAGGGGAGTGTGACCTAATTTTAGTGTCTACATTTTACCCCTTTTTGTTGTGTAGCTTGTATTGCTAAGTGACACTAACAAAAATAAGATGTGGTTGCCCCATGTGTGGATGAAGGTGATCCCCCTCAAACCAGGAACTGACGAGGTAGAAGGTAGAATCGGTGAGTGGTTTGATAAAAGGTAAATGTGATGAAAAGGAAGGTGGCTAACAAGGGAAAAATGGTTAAAGGTCTACCCAGGAAATCTACGTAATGGATCAGGGTCAAAGGTAGTAACAGTCAAATGCACGCACACGTATAAACTGTGGCATGCTACCAGGTTGAAGAGCATTCAAACTCTACATTGTCTAAGGTCGATAGGTTTATAAAAACAAGGTTGAAATGATTCTAGTATCCAAGGTATCAGATATGGTTAGGAAACACAATGTAGGTTAGGTGTAGGAACGTTTAGGTATGTTCCTATACACCAAAGGTAGGGTCAAGATAAACGGTCATGACAATAGGCTAGGTAAGGTCATTAGGTCAAGAACATAGGTAACAATGTCGCAAGGTATAGTGAACACATGGAGTCAAAGGTCACTAGCAATGGGATATCCAAATATCTAGGTTGCGGTTTGGGTAAGGCCAAGGTAGGGGTAAAATAATGAGTCCCCAAAGGAGGAAAAAGGGAGGCAGTAAATGATGAGGTCAGGAATGTGAGGGAAATGGTTTGGGTAAAGGTGGGGTGGAGTAAATGATCAGGGTGAAGTTTGGGTGAGGTAAAAAAAGGAGGTAGGGGTAGGGTAAAAGGGTAAAATTTAGAGCAATGTGAAGGTGATATGGATAACCAACGTCAGTAGAGGTCAACTGACCATGGTTGGGTAGGGCACACGACTGATGTCAGTTAAGGGTAACCGACATCAGTTAGGTCAGGTTTGTTATAAAAACAAAAAATCCATGTTTTTTTGTTATTTATTTGTCTTGTAGCTAATCAAGAAAATGAAAAAGAGAGAGAAAGGAAAGAAAAGTACGCAGATGGAACAGAGCATTGAGCTGGCGATGTGATCGATGAGTGATTGGTTGATGAGAAACAGGTCCATAGAATCATTGCAAGGGATTCGATTGGGCGGAGGTTACGGGTAGCTATTCGGTGATGGCAGAGGCCGGAGAGGGATCAGGTGGGCCACTGATACAACATCTAGATGTGCCACCAAGATGGCGGCAACACGACGAGGTAAGTGCTCTACTCTACATGTAGTTGATTTGATAGATTAGAGGATTAGTTTATTGTTATTTGTAGGTTTTGTTGGTTTTTCGTTTTTGTGGGTGGTTAAAAATTAAATTTGGGAATGGGGGGAATAGTGGGTAAAATGAGGAATAGGGAGGGTAATAAATGGTATAGGGGCATGGGTGTATGTCCAAGGGTAGTTTACGTCATTTTAGGTTGGTAAAAGGGGCAGGGGGGTTAGAAAGGGGGGTTTTGGGAAATCGTGGGTTTTACCACGACAGTGTCCAACGTCAGTCAAGTTTGGTTGGCATAGGTAAGGGTAAACCGGTCTCAGTCACTAAATAGGTGAACGATGTCAGTTAAATGGTAACCAGGATTGGTAAGGGTGAATCGGTATCGGTCACCAAATAGGTGACCGATGTCGGTGAAAGGGTGATCGGGGTTGGTTAGGATGAACCGGTACCTTTCACATTATTGGGCACAAGGGTCCAAAAGTGATGTGGGATAGGTGGTTGAAATAGGTAGGGTGAATATAGGGTGTAGGAAAATGATAATTGTTAAATATGGATTGATAGATGTAAATTAATGGCGTGTTTGTATTAGATGTAGGGGAGAGCGCAGCTACATATGCAAGATAGGGTTTTTCCTCTACTGGTGATAGTGCGTGGTATAGTGACCCCAAAGGAGCTACAGTATGGGGAGTCAGTTGGGTTGAGTGGAGTTTGGCATTATAGACATGTTATCTAGTAGCCCAGTTTGATGGTCGTGCTCATCGATAGATGGGATTCCACAACCAACACATTCCACCTATCGACGGGTGAGATTACTATCACCCTAGAGGACGTGTTTCAAATTCTTCGGTTACCCATATTGGGAGCATAGGTTTATTCTATCTCCTCCAAGGCCTCAGAGGAGATGATTATGTCTATTTTTGGAGAGGGGATGGCCAATCTAAGATTCCATAGTGCCATCTTGAACTATGGAGAGATGTACCTAGCCCATCCAGAGGAGACAAGGCTAGTGGTTCTGCTGATGGAGGCAATGTGTTGCTTTGCACTTCCAGATGCAAAGGGTGGATGCTTCCCCTAATCAATAATGGGGGTACTCCACGACATGATAGTGGATGATGCCCACTTTTCCTGGGCACCAACATTCTTGGTGCAGCTGTACAGGGAGTTGTGGGCATATGGGTGGCTACGCAGGTTCAACCTATCCTGTACATTTTTACTACACTACTGGGCATACGAGCACATAGTTTGTGTGCGGCCTATAGGGATGCCCCAAGCAGATGCATTCCCACCTAGATTTGTGTGGGTGGGTTACAAGAGATTGGTGCCAGTGATTAGAGAGCAGAGATCTAAGAGGGCCACACATGATGTGGCCCATTTCCAATAATTACTGGAGGGGTTATCTAGAGTATATATTATATGGAGGCCATATGTGGGATTCCCATCATATAGGCATATTCATGAGGAGCTAGATGAGCCCTAGCTAGAGAGATGGATATAGGGTCACCATGCCAAGGAGTATGAGATGATCCCGGTAGACATAGTCCGACGACAGTTCGGGCTAGTACAAGACATTCCTCTGCCCTTCCCACAATATCAAAGAGATGACGTGGACAGGCCCTTACCTCTACCAAAACCTATCGTGCCCATAGGATAGGAGGAGTAGGCATTGGACCAGAAGATAGATGACGCCGAGAGCACAGACAGGTACAGACAGTGGTGGGAGGCTCAGTTACAAGCCATACCTCCCAGACCGGGGTAGGCAGATTTAGCCACCATTACGGTGTGAGAGACGCCCTACAAGGGCAGGTGGTGACACTGATTACCCAGTTGGGTATACTATAGACACAATTGGAGGGTTTTGAGGAAGAGGTAGCAGAGCTACATGTATAGCTGGCCAGTCTGTAGGCCCAGATGGGTGATGGAGGAGATGGAGATGGAGAGGAGGGAGATGGTCAAGTGGCAGCCTTACAGGCTCAAGTGGCAAGTTTACAGGGATAGTTGGCCATAACCCAGGCATAGATTGGGGCCTTACAGGCCTAGATATAGGCATAAGGATAAGGGGCACCACCACAGGCAATGAGAGTAGGTCCCAGTTCATAGGCAGGAGCAGGGTAAGGTCCCGTAGGGTAGGTACAGGGGCTGAGACTTATGGGACCACCACAGTCTGTATCCAGGTTACAGGATGCCGTAGGTGACGCTAGATACTACTAGGACTAGCTGATGGAAGTTGGGATAGACTTCATATCCTATATCGAGTACAGGGCACAAGTGTCTAGTGAGAGGATGAGATCCCACACTCACAATGTGGAGAGCACAGTGGGTCAATGAGCTCCGAGGCCTGATTAGGAAGAGACTACCAGCACATGGAGACCATCTCCAGTTGAGGTGCCAGAAGGGACCCAAAAGGCTGAGGGTACTGGTGATACATAGATAGAGAACATTTATCGAGATGCCTGATATGCAGTCACTTGGTTTTATGTATGATAGTTATTTTTTATATATACACCGGCATTCGTGCCGAGAGACATTGAGGATGTATGAGTAGTTTTGTATATTTTGAGAATATACCGGCCTGTGTGCCGAAGAGATTTTGTATTGATTCATTATTATTATTTTTTGTATATATGAGATCAGCCTGTGTGCCGATGACATTTTGTATTGTATATCGGCTAGTGTGCCGATGACTTTGAGATGATGCACATGATGAGATAGCCATGTATATTTGAGATACACATTTATTTATATTATGAGATACATGCTATTATTTGATTTGTTGATGTTTTTATGAGATTTTGATTTGTTGTTTGATATGGATGGAAATTAGGTGAGTTAGGCATGATGGAGTCAGATTGGTATAGACATGGATCGAGTCAGGTCATAGGCACGGATCGAGTTAGGTCATAGGCATGGATCGAGTCAGGGTTGTTAGGCATGGATTGAGTCAAGTCATAGGCATGGATCGAGTCAGGTTTGTTAGGCATGGTTGAGTTAGGTTTATTAGGCATGGTTGAGTCAGGCTGGTTAGGCATGATGGAGTTAAAAGTAGGTGAATTTGTGATTAATTATTTTATACAATGAATGATAATATGGGTCATATGTTAGATGTGGTATAATCTATGCATAGTGATGATAGATAAATGGTAGGAGTAATAAATGTATGTTGTTATAATGTTTAAAATATGAAACAACTTGTTATGTATGTGGTTGAATTTCCAATTTTGGGTATAAAAGGGAAACTAAGTTAGGTGTGATGTAATGTGAGGCACGTGGAAGATGAATTGTTTAGGGTAGAGGATGGCCGAGCTAACCTCCAAGGGCCCCATGCCCTCAGAGTGTTGCCTACATAGTCCTAGTGAAAAGGAACCTCAGGCCGATGTAGTTCTCCCATAAGCTAGGGAAGAATATGAGGGGGTATGAAAATGATTTGGTAGGTTTTAGGCATGTTGTGGGTTTAGGTCTCTTAGGTATGTGTGGGTTATAGGAAAATTTTTATAGGTGATGTTGATTGTGGAAAAAAAAGAAGATTACCCCAAAGTTAAGTGTCGGGGACCTAATCATGTATAAGGTGATCAAAACATAATTAACGCCATTTAAAAGATAAGAGGAGGCAATAAAGCCACTTAATTGGTTAGGATCATACCGAGTAGATCATACCTTGAAGGAGGTGATGAACGTAAGACCCTAAAGACATTGCATGATTGATTGTTATAAGGTGAAAAGTAGTCACATGATCACCAAATATCTTGGTTTCCAAGAGGTCTCTTGAGGTGGTAGGAAATGGGAGTGGGAATGGTGAGAAAAGTGAAAGGTGGTTAAATTTTATATGAAATGTGGTACCATGCTCTTTGGACAAGAGATCCGAGGTCACAATGGGAAAGTCCATGATGAAAAGTCTTTTGTTTTGACTTGTATTTGAGATAGAATGACCGATGTGGGAAGTCTATATGGGATGAGGAATTGAACTCCTTGAGGTCTTCATGAAACTGATCAATGTGGGAAGCTTCCAATTTTCTCTCTCCTTTTTTTAACGCTTTACATAGTTGTCCTTGAAGGGAGCAGTCTATTTACATCAATGATTGCTGAGAGGAAGATGTCCCTTTGAGGGAGTCATCTTTTAATTATAAGTTTGACTCAAGGAGTAGGGTCCCATGTAGGGGATTTTAATTCATGGACAAGACTAAGGTGAAGAAGAGGACTCTTGTTTAAAAGGCAGGGTGAAACGACCATGGGATCTCATCTAAAGGTAGATGAAAAGTATCCATGAGAATCATGCTATGTGCAGTGCCATGGTACACATTTTCAAGAGAAGGTAACAAGTGACAGGTACTCACATGATTCTTGTTTAATCATTGGTGAGGTGTATGAAGTGGATAACACTCAAGGGATGATCATGGAAAGAGAAAAAAGGTGAGGTAGGACTACAAGTCAAAAATAGAATGGTCGAAGATGTAAGGCATTAAGGGGCTTAGGTTCATGTTTACCATTGAGTGAAAATAAATGATAAGCACCTGATCCATAATTATGAGTCATGATGTATGGTCCAAGCCAATTAGGAGAAAATTGCCACGTTTACTTTTTTCTTCTTTAGTTACATGTTTATTTTCTTTCAGGACAAGGTCACCGACTTAGAAGGTTTATGCATGGACACGTTTGTCATAGGAACATTTGATACATTTTTGGTAAACTTGAAGGTGATCCAAAGCATTAAGACGACGTTCATCTAACAACTCTAGTTGTGCTAAACAGTCCTGATGAAAGTCATCATCATTGAGCATGCCATGGAGAGAAATGCAGAGTGAGGGGGTTTAGACTTCAAGAGGTAGGACTACCTCTGTACTGTAGACTAGAGAAAAGGGTGTGGCTGCAATGGAAGTGTGAATACTAGTACGGTATGCTCAAAGTGTAAAAGGAATGTGCATATGCCAATCCTTCCCAATATCGTTGACCACTTTCATGAGAATCTCTTTTAGGGTTTTGTTAGTGGATTCAGATTGGCCATTAGTTTGTGGGTAATAGGGTGATGAGAAACTAAGCTAAATGCCAAAGGCATCACAAAGTTTTTGCAATGTTTTGTTTTTGAATTGTTTTCCATTGTCATTGATGAGGTGATGAGGAAAACCAAAGCGACAAATGATGTGGTGGTTAATGAACTCACATATTTTCTCAGCTTTCGTGGAGATGAGTGGTATGGCTTCCACCCATTTTGTATAGTACTCGGTAGAAGTTATGATCCATTGATGGTGTTGGGAAGAATGCGGACTGATTTCTCTGACAAGATCCAAACCCCATTAAGAGAAGGGATAAAGGTCACGGGTGACCTGTAAGGCATGACTGGGTGTATGATGAAGATTGGAATGTTGTTGGAATTTTACACAAATTTTGACGTAATCAATAAAATCATGATTAAGGGTCATCCAGTAATAGCCCAAGTGAAGAATATGCTTAGAAATATCAAGGCCACTGAAGCGACCTCCACATATGCCGTCATGAACTTCCTTAATGGTACAAGGAATTTTAGAACTTGTGAGGCATCATAAGAGAATACTGTCAAAGCTGCACTTATAGAGGATTCCCCCCAAGATTACATAACGAGAGACCTTTTTAAGGAAGGCACGTTGTCTGTTACGGGTGAGATCAGGAGGTAAGATGGAGAGAGGAAGGTAATCAAAGTATTGTTTGTACCAAAGGTCACTCAGGTCAGGGGTAGTCGTTCTGATCGAGTAAACATTGTGAGGTAAATAAGAAGGTGATTGGATTCATTGTATGGTGACAAATATTTTAGAATCAGTGGGCAAAGCGGGTATTTGGGAAGCTAAGCAAGCCATGGTATATACAAATTTGTTGATTGAACGTGGGATGGTTTGAAGGGTGTAATGATCAAAGGTGGTCAAAAGTATGTCTACATGATGTTTATACTTTTGAAGTATCTCATTATGACATTGGTATATACCATTGACTTGGTTTATGACCAATTGAGAATCACCAAAGATGTTGATTGATTTGAAATCTAGGGCATAGGCAACTTGGAGACCTAGTACGAGTAGTTCGTATTCAGAAATATTGTTGGTGCATTCAAAATATAGTTTGAAAGACAAAGGCATGGGTTCACCATCAAGAGAAATGAGGATAATACCAGACCCAACCCCATGCTGACACTTGGAACCGTCAAATAAGAGTGTCTTTTGGTAAGGAGGTTCATCCAGGGAAAGGGTAGCAATTGACTCATATGGAAAGTCAAAATTAGAGTGTTGATCCTTGGAAATAGGTGCATCGGCCAATTGGTTAGAGATAGCTAGCCCTTGATGGAATTTTGATGAATGAATTTGAGGTAAAGATCAGCTAATAGCATAAGAAATCATGCGGCATGCTGATTTTGATAATTTTTGGCATACATGAAGTGTAAGGGGTCGGTGTTAGTCACAACATAGGTTTTATGGTTGAGTAGGTAATGATGAAGTTTGGTGGTAACGAACACTAAGGCTAAGCAAATCTTTTCAGGGTGGGTGTATTGGGTTTCATAGTCCAAAAGAGTATGGCTTATGTACAATAAACCACCTATTCCCTATGTTGTTCATCGTGATGAGTGAGCATGGCTCCCAAGAAATGATCAGTAGCTGAGATGTATAGGTAAAAAGGTTGATCGTCTTTAGGTGGAATGAGTACAGGTGGTTGGAGAAGGTATTTTTTTAGGGCCTCAAAAGCTTTGTCGCAGTCATTTTCCCATTTAAAGGAGACATCCTTCTTGAGAAGATGATGAAATGGTTGGCACCGATCAGATAATTGTGAAATGAAATGGTGAATAGACAGGAACTTACCTTGCAGGATACGAAGTTGTCTAAGGTTAGTGGGTAGAGGCATTTTGAGAATCGCCTTGACTTTAGCAGGGTCAAATTCTATACCACTTAGGGAAACGATAAAGCCCAGGAGTTTTCCTGAGAGGGCCGCAAAAATGCACTTCTTAGGCTGAAGGAGAACACAATATTTAATGAGATGGTCAAAATGGTTTTTAGGATGACAAGGTGCTTGGAGCGGCAATTAGATTTGGCCAAGAGATCATCCACGTAATCTTCCAATATGTGATACATGATGTCATGGAAGATGTAAGTCATATCCCACTGATATGTGGCACCAACATTTTTAAGGCCGAAAGGCATGACTCAATAGAAGAAGGTCCCCCAAGGGGTGATGAACGAGGTTTTGTGTTGATCCTCTGGGGTAAGAAAGATTTGGTTATAACCTGAGAAGCCATCCATGAGTGATAGCATCTCATGGCCAGCGGTACGGTCAACCAGTTGGTCAATACCAGGTAAGGGAAAGTTGTCTTTCAAACACACTAGGTTGAGGTCATAGAATTCCATGCAAATATGGAGTACCCTTTTCACCTTAGTGATAGGAACAATGTTAGAAATCCAACAAGGATAATCAATGGGTAAGATGAAGGAAATGGAAAGAAGGTACTGAAGTTCTTCTTTGACGAGAAGGGCAATACGAGGGTGCATTTTCCTCAGTTTTTGTTTGATGGGTTTGGCATCGGGAACGGTTATGATATTGTGGACCACTATGGTGGGGTCAATACCGGGCATGTATGTGTAAGACCAAGTGAAAGCATGGTTATGGTCTCTAAGGAAAGAAGTGATGGCTTCCTGTTCAGCAACATCTAAATATTGACCGATCTTTAGGATGTGCGGGACATCCTGAGTATGAATGTTGATCTTGATAGTTGATTCATTCAACATGGTTTGCATCTCAGAAGGTAATGACAAATGAATATATGAGTCTTCAGCACCAAGGTAGGTGAGTATAGATTCATCAACCTGACATTGAACGACATTAATTGAAGGTGTATCATCATCGATCATTTCAGGATATAAGAAGGGAAGAGTGGAAGGGGCCTCGCCCTCACGTTGATAAGTCAGAGGCCCCAAGAAAATGGTGTTTATGAAAAAAAAAATTATGAGGGATAGAATTCAGGATCCATCGACTTATGTCGGTGAGGGTGCTGATGAAGGTGGAGTGGGGTGAAGAAGGTTGAGAAGGGCTAGTGTCCTTAATGAGTTCTAATACGAGCTTGTTTGGTAGGTGGTTCAGCAAATCCGATACCACTACAGTCATTATGTTTGCGGGTGGTACATGGAATGATAATATGGTGGCCTTTCTCATAAAATCCAAAACCAAAACCCTTCCACGCACATTGGTGTAGGAAGGTGTGGGTAATTGGTAAGTGATTGGAAGTCGGTGGAAAATGGGTGAGTTCGTGACAGTGGTTGGGGTGTGTAAGTGGTAGTATCAAGTCCCCCAAAGGTGAGACTAGTAAAAAGGTGAGGGGGACCATACAGGAGATGTTCTCCTATATGGTGATCATAACGAGGGTGTTGGTGAAGGCTTCCATGTACTGCTTGTTGGAGTAAGGAATGTGTTGACACTATATAGGCAGATACTCCCCCAGAGTGAGGAGTTGAAAAACACCTTCCAAGGGATCAGTGGTTGGTATGTAGGTAGCTGGAATGGATGAAGTTACAAAGGTCAGATGTGGAGGTAGAGTTAACAGATTGGGAATTTGATGGGTCAGTCGTGGAGGTTGGGGCAGCAGTAGCGAATGGAGGAGGTATGTGTGGTTGAGGTAGCGACTGTACTGGTAAGCGGAGGTGTAGGTGAAGTAACGGTGGTGGTCACAGAGCGTAGATGGCTTTAACGGGTATGAGCACATCATTGGGTTGGTAAAGCATGTTGCATGTTTTAAAAGGTGATGGATCAGTTACAATGGTATAGGTGTGTCCTTCATGTGTTCAAAACTTTACACAATGATGCAAAGTGGAAGGAATGCAACCCATGACATGAATCCAAGGTCTGCTAAGCAACAGGTTATATTGGAATTCCCCCTCTAATACATAGAATAGTTGTGGAACAATGCAAGGTCCCACACAAACATGGAGGATGATGGTGCCTAGTGTAGAAGTGATAGCGTCATTGAATAAACGCAACATGACCAGATTTTTATGCATGCCATTATCAGGTATGCACATTTGAGCGAATGCATGGGATGAGATTATGTTAATACTAAGCGACCCCCCATCAATCATCACACGGCGTACCCGTATGTCATCTATGTGGACAAAGATGAAGTGGGCTGGGTCTGGGTCATCGTTTTGGTGTGGCGCTATCTCTTCCTCTAAGAAGCTAAGGGAGGATACTTGGTGAATAGGGTGGGGCAAAGATGAAGGTGTTAATTTGGTGAGAGAGGATACATGATGAGGTGTGATAATGGAAGCTACGGGTGTAGGGTCATTGGGTAAAACCTCAATAGATTGGAGAACCTCCATGAGATCTTAACGATGGGATTCTAAGGTTTGGATGAGGTCATATAAGGACATATTGAGGGAGGATTGGTGTAGTTGTTTAAGCATGGTACGATGTGTGACGTTGTTAGAAATGGGGTACATGGGGCCACGGATAGTGATTTTAGGTATGGGTGCAGATGGTATGTTGGGTATAGGATTGGTTGGTGGGTCAATCATCCATTTCTTTACCCTTTATCCCTTCCGAGCACGTGTAGTGATGTGTATCATGTTGATCTGAGGGGAGTTGGCAAATGGAGAAGGTGTAGGGTGAGTGGTATAATGACATGCAACGGGAAAAAATCTACCGGAGGAGAAAAACCCTGTGAGGTGAGCTGGGCACAATGACATTTGGGTGGTGGCATGGAAATTTCTCTGATGCGAATCATGTTTATTTCTAATCTTAGGGAGTGGCTCTAGGAGTTGTGAGGGTGGAGTTTGTGGTTGTTGAGTGGACAATGTTGGAGTGGGTGTTAGTTAAGCAAGGTTCTCATCAAGAAGGTCATCGTCGTCAAAGTTGGCTTCCGGAGGACATAACTGGATCAGGATGGTTTTCAATGCCTTGACAATTCTCCACATCATTCCCTAGCACACAATGGTACGTAGGCACAAATTTTAGTATCATCAAACCCTTTTGGATTAGGTTTGAGGGGGTCGTAAGGTTTGAGTGGCAGTAATTTGATGAAAAAAGTCTCTAGGAGGTTGGTTAAAATTTTGGCATAGGACCCTGCTAGTGGATCGCAATGGGAAGTGAACGTGGGTTTGGGTGTAGGTGTGGTTGATTGTTGAGGAACATTCTTTGGAAGAGAAGGAGCAGATTGAGTATGGTTTGGGGTGCTAGCATGGTTTTGGGTGGCAGTCATGTTTTTTTAGGTAGGGGCATGGTGGATGAACTTGTAGGAGGGTGTGTAGTTTTTTTTACTATCATATTGTGGGGTAGTAGAGTTTTGTTTTTGGGTTGTACACCTTCTTGGGTAAAGGTGATATGGGTATAACAAGGGTCTAGAAGGAAAGGTATATGGGGGAAGAGGAGGAGTTACCCATGGGGATAATTGAAGGTTCTATGAAGGTAAAGGATGCGGGTCGTACAGGAGGTGTACAGGGACCATAGGATTGAAGTGTAGTGGGTAGTGAAGGAATTGCTGAAGGTATTGGAGGTATGGGTGCTAGTGATGCTATGCAGGTGCGGGTGTAAGTATTGTTGGGCATCTAGGTAGGTTAGAGGTTTGTGAGGAAGGAATGGGTTGTTGTGATTTTGGTTTATTGATGGGTGGAGGTCGCTTGACCATGTTAGGAAGCTGAGATCCTAAGACAAGACAAGACAGGTGCAGGTGTGATTGGCGCATAGCCGAGGTATGAGCTCTATTGGTTTGGTGCATTCTGTTGGGTTGTCAGAGTAGGCGTGGTGTTGAATTCGGAGGATGTAGCTAAATCCAGTTTGATAGGTGGATGGGTAAGGATGGTAGTCGGGGGTGACCCCTAATGTGGTAATAGGTTTAGTCGAGGCAAGATGATAATAGGTGTGGGTTTGGGTTTAGATGTAGGTTGAGTTATGGGTAAGGGTGTGGTCTTGAGCTATGATAGGTGTCGTGGAAGGATTTGTGATAGAGGTGGTAGTGTTTCGTTTCAATTTGTTTGAAATATTTTTGGGTAGATAGTAGAGGTATCAGTAAGGGACATCTACATCTGTGTTAAGACCAGAAGCAAAAGACACCCCCATAATAAGGCTCTATCCACATAATCTAAGTGATTGGCCAAACATGAGAACGAACACATCTGTAGGTGGAGATGATGAGGACCTAATGGCGATTCCCGTAAAATGTGTCTTAGAGAAGGGGAATTTTCTAGCCTCAACTTCTGTGGGTAAGAGAGCCGAAAGTAGGTCAACAACATTCTGGGTAGCTAATGGAGAATGCTCACCAAGAGGTAAAGATATCTCAACTGGGTCTGTGATGGGTGGAGGAGATGATGGGTGCTCCTCTGTAGGTGGAGGAGACAGATAGGTTGCTTTTCTGTGGGTAGAAGGAGGTAATGGGTGCTCCTCTATGTGAGTGGAGGAGGGTTTTCGTGCGGTACCCGGTTCTCTAAGTGGAGAAGCCAAAGGTGAAATGGTTTCGATGTTAGCGGAAGACTTCTTCCGTAGGTAATGAAGGAGATGAAAGGTGTTCCTCTGTTAGCTGAAATAATAGGGGGAGATTGGTTCTGATGTATAAGGAGGACTTCGGGCTAGAATTTCCTCTATGGAAATAATATGGGGTATTTGGGAGGTGACAGGTGCGTCATTAAAAATAGCATGAACCTCATGGGTATGGGTATCATGAGTTGAGGTCTCACCGGTTTGATCAGATGAAGGAGCTATGGTTGGGAAATGATTTCTTGAAGATGTGTAGGTTTTGGTTGGCTATGTGCATTAGGATTATCCGTGGTTAACTCACCTTTCTCGAGCATGTCTTGGACAATATTTTTGAAAGTGATGCAGTTTCCATCACTATCACCCTTTACTCGATGATAGTTATAGAAGGCATGTTCCTTATACCATGTAGGCATGGGGTGAAGCAGGTTCAAAACCAAGTGTGTGTTTTTATGGGTGGAAGAGTGATGGCTCTGGCTTTGATAAGATTTTATACAGATAGAAGAGTAAAGGTTCCCCAATTGGGGTGTATTTCCGCTACTCTCGTCTGAATTTAAAAGTCTGGACAGGTGAGAGATTAGATGAGGGGGTAGCCTAATTTGACGGATGAGTTGGGCTAGGCCTTGAGTACCACAGCGTTAGCGAGTGCCCTTAGCATTTGAATAATTAATTTATGTGCGTTTGGAAGAAGAAGAGCTATCATTCGACTTCAATGCCAAATTCTTATTACGTAATTGGATTTTCTTCTTCTTCAATGGCTCGAATCTCTAACTTTCGTGCCATAGTGAATTCTTCATCAAATGTTTGGAAGGTTTGGACCTGTAAGGTCAGTGAGATATGTCTAGAACAATCCCGTGTGAAGAGCTCGATGAGTTCTGTTTGTGGCAATTGGAAGGTGAGTTGGGTTGATCAAGCTACACTAGCGAGTGACAAAATCTGCGATAGATTCTTCCTCACTACTGACACGTGAAGTGCAGGTCGGTCATCGGTAACCTTATTGATGATATTGATAGAGAAATGGTCCAAGAAGGCTTGAGGCTACCTGATTGAATTAGAATATAGAGTGTCTAGGTAACCCACTATACCAATCTAATGCAATGTCCAGTGAGGGACATGGAAAAGGTTCTCAAGAGCAAGACATCATCGTGAGCAATCAGATAACACCCATGTTTGAACACGACCGTAAATGGTGTTTGCGGGTCTTCTTTTCTATTGAAATGGTTGAATTTAGGCATTTCCCAATTTACAGAGGTATGGGCGAATAGGAATAGATGGGTGGATGGGCTCATTACAAATATCATCGTAGGTGAGAGTGTTACATGAGCCAAGAAACTTATGCCTCAAATGTCTACATCTTGTCCAACATCAATTTGATTAGGTCGTTGGTAGGTTGTAATGATTGGATGCCTCCTGTAGCGTGAGAGGGTTGGTTTTGGGCATATAACGGGGGGTGGTAATCTAATGTATGGTGCTTCCATATAGGTTAATTGGGAAGAAGGCAAGTGAAAAAAGGAGGTACGTACCTAGAGTGAATAATGGATGAAATGGGAGGTTACTGATAGTATGTAAATGGAGGTGGAAGGGTTTTGGTAACCCTAGTTGGCAATGGGGGCTAACGATTGTGGAATGGAAAGGACCACAGTTCTAAAAATGGGGTAGGGGTCACTGACACCGGATGGTGGTTAATGTAGCTACGGGTATGTATGAGACATTAGGGGTGGATGAGGTTGTGTTATTGGGTAGTTATCGATGTGTATTGTGGATGTGTCGCAGGTGCCACGAAGGTGGCAGATGTTGACAGTCATAGCGGATATAAGACCTAGTTGCGAGAGGATTTGGGGGTAAAGTTAGATGCAGGCAGCACAGAGCCAGATGGGGCTGATGCAGGAGTGGGAGCGAGACTTCGGGGGGATACATACAGGCATGTCGTATATCAACTAACCTGAGGACATCTCAAGTGGATGAATGGGAAAGGTAAAACTGCAAAGTGGCAGGGTTTTGGTCAAGGAGTCGTGTGAACTCCTCATCTGCTGGTAGTGATAGTGAGTAGTTTGGATGGGATCCCATGGCTGGTGATAAAATGGAAGGTGGTGAAAGGAATAGGTGGGAGTGGTTAACAACTAGTGTGAAATATGAGTGAACTTGCTTTTTTTCGGGTCTAGCACCATGTGAACCACTACTGATCAGGTAGGGACTGCTTCTCTATAAATGACATAGAAAAATAGTATGAAACAGGTGAATTTGGCGGTAAAAAGTGTATTAGGTACCAAATGTGGGTTAGGAAATGAAATAGGCTAACTGATGCCGGTTAGGCTAAAACCGACCAAACTGATGTCAATTAGGGGTAACCACTACCAGTCACTGTAGAAAATTGACAGTGAGTGAAAAATAAGGCAGAAGGTCAAATCTGACAGGTATGCCAAATCTGATGATGTTTACAATGTCAATGGGAATGATAGCAGTGACAGGGACTGTGAAAAGTGGAAGAAGATGAATAAAATGTCCTTTTGGGTAGGTTAACAAAAGGACCTAGAACTGATGTCGGTTGGGTATAACCGACGACGGTCAGAGGGTAACCGACGACGGTCGTTGGACTGACACCAGTCACTGTGAAATTGAAACAGTGATGAAAGAATAGTGGTTGTGAATTAAAATCTGATGTAGAATCAGACCCATAATTCTAAGAATGATGATGATATGGCCCAGGCACACTTAGGTGAAGCTAGAATACACTAGCTATGATGAGGAGCATGTACAAGGATGAACAAGAAAAATGAAGAACGTGATCTCTCACCTCAAAATGCAAGCCAAGGAGAAACACTAAGAAAAATGTGATCCTAGGAGTGCCTTTTCTATTATGTTTGTTTAGCTTATGTTATTTAAGGACTGACACATGAATTGTGAAATAGAGTTTTTGGTGAGGATGGCTTCCTACAAAGAAGGAGATCTAAAAGGTGAGGTTTCAGGTATGTTATGGTGGGGGCGGGCTTCACTCTGAAGTATGACTCGACAGAGCAGCGAGCTGGGGAGTACCTGTCAATCCTCATGATCACTGCGATCATTGACAGGCATTCCCAGGAAATATGTTGTTTAAGAAATGTGTTTGTTTTGAATTTTTGAAATTTGGCAAGACTCAGAGAGAGAAAGAGATGTGCTTTCTACGGTTCATTTGTCAACCATCAGCTGGTCATGACTTCCAGTGTATAGGTTGCCCTCAATTAATGTGAGCTAATGTGATAAATCAGAATGGAATGCACTTATTTTTAAGCCCAAATCGAAGTGTGAAGTTGGATGACACAATAAGATGAAGAGGAAGAGGGATGCTCTTTCACTACAATGCAGAAAACATGAAGAAATGGTTCCTTTTTAATTACACCAAAAGAAAGGTTTCCTTTAGAGAAAATAGAAAGAAAAGGTGGGTTACCAAGGAAGAAAATTAGTGTGTATGCTTTTCAGAAGGGAAACAAACACACAACTTTTCCTAGGAATGAATGAAATGCAAGGAACCCTAGATGGGTCCCACCGAGCGTGCAAATATGGTTCACCTGATTCTTAGATGTTTCTTTGAAGTATTGACGAAACAGATATGGTAACAAGAATAGGAGGAATACCTATTAAAATGTTGGTTGATGGGTTGTTGCGCACATCTCACTTCCGAATCCATAGCTGGTTGTGAGAGATTCCTTTTGGCAAGGATTAACTACCTGTAATAAAAGCAATACCACCAGAAGGAATTAAATAGTATGTGCAGTGAACTGCCTAGTGTATGCTAGATCCGAGAAGTGTGATACTTCCTAGATGGATTTCATTCCACTATTTTAAACAATTTAATGTGGTAAATAACGTAAATCATATTGTAGTTTGAAATGATTTAGGTATCTCACTTAACATACAATAAGAAATATCTAATCTAACAGGCTAGGTTAGAGTAGGATCCAAAGGTCAAGTGACTAGTTTTGGGTCTCTGCAGGTCTGACAGAGGTCTCAGGTAGATCACAGATTAAAGAGGGTGAGGTGGAATTAGGTGGGGAAGGTCACTATTCTGGGTTGTATGGGAAAATACAAAGACCGATGCCATTTAAGGGTGACCGAAGGTGGTTGGGTGTAACTGGTGCTGGTTAATGTGGAAATCTGGGAATGCCACAGAATGATATTTGGGTCTCCTTTGTGATTGCATGAAGGAATTTGGTTGGTTGGAATGAGGTATTGGGTGATTTGGGTAGGATTTGGTGAGGTTTTTAATGGGTATATGGAGGGATAATGTTGAAGGAGGTCAATGGGTGGCTAGGTAAACAATAGGTGATAATATAATGATGAAACAAAATGAACCAGAGAAGTATAATGTTCTACTTGGATTCTAGTCCTGGACACCTGTGAGTGAGGGAGGGAGGTGTTGGTAAGAGGTTGAAGGCTGTAGGTGATCACCAATCATAGGAGAGCTTCTGCATAGGCTGCATGTGCATTCCTCTTTGCTTGGTTAGATCAAATCATTACTGGGGTGGCTGTGTAGGAGAAAATGCTTGATCTCCTTCCTTCCATGAGTGTTCTCGCTAGAATTTGATCTCAGAAGATGTGATATCTCTCAGGAAGATCTCAATGTTTTCCAACCTTTTCCAATATTTTTCCAACCTTGAAAATAAGGTTGTTTTGGTGGTTAAAAGGGTAACCGACGATGATTCCGACCTAACCGGTGACGATTAGGGCTAATCGGTGTCGATCAAGGCAGGATTTCTTAGGTTTACTAAACTAAGGATATCCTCTTGATTTTCTTAGATCTCGTGTCGTTAACCCATGGATTAAACTAGAAGCTTCTTGTAAGCATGTGGGAATGTGGTTAGAGAGAATGTAGGCATTGATTTTTAGGGTTTGGGTAAGTCTTAGTTAGTTATGACAACTTACTAAGAATAGGTCTTAGGGTGAGTTGGCTTGATGAGATGTCTAGGTGAAGTGTATGTTTGGATATTATTTAAATTAATATATTTAAATAATAAATATGGTGAGTATAATGAATTAATTTAATTTAATTAATTAAATTAATATTAGTGAGGTGAAGGGGGCCATGGCTAGGTGAATGTGATGAAGGGTGCTTATTTGTCAGGGGACCAAAGGGGAGTGTGACCTAATTTTAGTGTCTATAGCATGAGACATTATTTTTTTGCTTCTCAGTAGAGCTATGTGAATGGATTTTAGCATACGCATCTAGATCAAGTTGGTTATATATATATATTGTGCATATGGACCCAAGATGACTATCAGAGGTTATAGGATGCAGATCTGACTTGGGCGTGTGTTATTGATCACTAGTGGAAGGGAGTGTTGGCTAGTTACACTTTAGAATATGCCATTTTGATGTATTATTTCCCAGAATGTATTGAGTTTAAGTTTCTGAGGGATCCTAGAGGGTCATTTTTTAGTGTTATTCCTCTGGCTATGAAGATCTTGGCCATTACTTTGAGTTTAGAAGCATTCCCCATGGCCGGCTAAGATACTTTGAGCATTGGGCAAGGAAGCTAGGGTGGAGGAAGATGGAGGACATTAGGGTTGAAAAGGAAAGGGAGGAGAGACGACTCAAGTATAGTGAATCTTGTGAAGGGGAGATGACTAGACAACACAAGGTTGTATGTGTGATGGATTTATAGACGTAGATGTTGTAAGAGGGTGTTGAAGTTCACATAGAGGACGTGGAGCCTGAGTAGTTTGTGCTACCCCATCTTGGAAAGCACGGGGGAGAGGCCCCTTTAGCTTCTGATGATATTTCATTTCATGGAGAAATAAGATCCATCGGCGTGCATCTGAACCCACCTGGTGACAAACCCCTGGCGTTTGGTTTTCCATATCAAAGGAGTATTGATAACCTAATTGGTATCAGTGGGAGTGACTGATCAGTTCCCAAGAGATATAATTTTTCATTTGGAACATCCATGGATGCACATACCATCTTAGTGTTTGGAGTAATTTTTGGGCAAAGTGAAAGTATGAAAGATTTAGGAAATGCGTCTGGGAGTGGCGCGGGATACACTTCTGGTAGTGGACCAATCCCACAGGCCATTAGTGCATAGTTCACTAGGACATTGGGGACACTAGATGTGACCACTTCAGGCCCATTTTTGGTTGCAAGAGGATCTGAAGACACAGGTCTTGATGGATCCAATGGATTTGGTGGGGGATATACTAGAGGAAACACCAGAGGGAACCAAGGATATAGATCAGGAGGATAGGGGCCTCAACCACCTCCTCGGGTGTTCTTTGAAATGTCTTTACACTTTTTAGATTACCAAGGTATAGAGGATTCTGTAGAACACATGCACAAGTTTGAATTATTATGGCGCATGAAGGGGTTTAGTACCCTGAAGTGAAAGGTAGTTCATTTTACAACAACCTTGAAAGGGTGTGCACATATCTTGCATAGGAATTATGACCCCTATCAGATGGTGGTATAATACACTGCATTAAATAATTCCTTCCTAGCAAAGTTCAATATATCAAAGTTCGAGTAGAAGAGCATCAACACTTTGAAGGAGATCCAACAGGGGATGACAGAGAGTGTACGGGAGTATGATGCATAGTTTAAAACTCTCCTGTCAAAAATTTCATATGACATTCACCCTTCACAACATGCTCAATGGTTTGTTAGAGGTTTGATCACTCCATTTAGGAGGGCATTGTCCCATAAAACATTTATTGACCTACGCGCTAATCTAGAGGCTTCCTTATACGTTGAAGCAGTTATGAGCATTGATATTGGTGTGAGCCTTTTTCTAGAGGCTCAAGTCACTACCATGTCCAAGTAGTTAGAGAAGTTGTATGCAAACTCTATACATGATACTCGTAGTGGTATTTGGTGCATGGATTGTGAAGTAGAGGGGCATGCCAAGGATAGTTTCCCCCAGAAATTAGTATGTGCCATAGCATTAGATTGTGAAATTTCTCATGGGGACCATGATGTGAGTAGATGTAATTTGTTGTAGTGTGCAATCTGGAAGAATGTGTCTTCCTACTACAAGATCTACACCTCTACGACCCATGATACTAAGGATTGTAGGCTTATTGACCAGATCTATGAGTTCATTCATCATGGTGTGCGTTGGACAAGCCTTGCCAGTAGTTCCAAAGATGATGATTTCTATTATGAAGGATGCATAGATGGAGGTGTGTGTGGGAGAGGTTCTCATAGAGAATTTTATGGTTGTAGTAACCATGGAGGAGGCATAAGTGAGTTCCCATGAGGGACCTGCTATAACTGTTGATCTAAAAAACATTACAGGAAAGTGTCCAAATTTATTGTAGTGTTGATGGTACTAGGATGGTGAGTATACAGAATTCTGATACACAATGGATTCCTAGAGTGGCACCTGAGTCAAGGTTAGAACCTATTTTGGTGACAACATGAGCAAAGGATGCACGTGCCAAGGAAGTACCAAGGTAAGGGACTCTAGTATCAAGATAATAAGTGGTGCATGTGAAGTATCAGACCCTACCCACCAGAAGGAAGTGTATCAAGAGACAATGGATGTCATTCAGAGTTTGTAGGGAGACATCTAGCGTTTGAAGGAGTAGTCTAGGTAGCAAAAGAAAAGGAGGAATGTTGATACTACGCAGAAGTACCTAGATGAGGTCAAGGAAGTTTGTAAAATGTTAAGGCAAGAGAATATTATTCCCTTTCTATGAGAATGGCTAACAGAGAAGATGCCACATGCTGGAGTAGAGTGCGAAAGGCAGGTGTTGCATACAAACCTCCCTCCCCATAGTCTTGACTATGAAAAAGAGATCACATTAAATGCATAGTTGTGGATGGATGGATATTAAGAAACATATTGATTGACATGGGTGAAGAAGTTAATGTTCTTACATTGGATGCCTAGCATCAAATGGGAAGCCCTACATTATAGCCATCTTCAAATGTGTTGTATATGGAAAACAAAACTAAGGCAATTCCCATTGGAGTATTGAAGGATGCAGTGATCACCATTTAGGGGGTCAATTTTACTAGGGACTTCAATGTCTTGGAACTCACTAAGGTAGACAATTTTCCAGCATTGCTTGGGCACCCATGGTGCTATAAGAATAACATTGACCTGAGGTTCAACAAAGGATATATCATTTTTGAGAATAAGGAAGAACGGGTCATCATCCCCTTGACGGATGGGAAGTTTATGCCTTACACTGAACCTTTAGGAGAAGATATCCTTGATAGAATTCATGTGTGCTCCATCAAAGACCCAGAGATAATTCACCCTATAAAAGGATTCATCCAATTTGAGGATTCCCAGTCTATGAGTGATACCACAAGCATGGCATGTGAAAATTGGGTGCACGGGACCTATGAGTTAATTGGTCAACAATTGAGGGGGTTTGTAAAAAAAGTGACCAAGGCATGCTCACTAAATTAGTTAGAGGAAACAAGCTACCAAGTTACTCTGGAGGGTCATACCCTGAAATTTTCTTACAGGAAATGGAATTTTAGTGGAAAAATGAGGACAAAAGAAGAGGGATGCTCAGTTATGACCTACTCATGACTATAGTGCGCTGGTGGACTACACATCGAGAGAACTTCCTGGAGTGGCACGAGGTAAGAATCACATTTTCTGTAACATTTTCTAGGAGCAACGTGCCCATGGTCATTCAAGACTACCATGGTAAAGAGACTGCTTCATTTCATATACAAGCATGTGATAAGGCCTAGATAGGGGGAACAAAAGTCTTACCACCATCATTATGGGTACATAAGTTGTATTCGACACTACAAGGTTGTGCACGTGCATGGTATATCCATTTAGAAACATGTCACTAGACAGGAAATTGGTAGGAGCTGAAAAATGATCTCATCAAATCTTTTGAATATCAGAGCATAAATCCTTCAGTGGATAGGGCATTAAAATTGATCAAGCACCTTACGATTGGGGATAGTGCTATGGAGAAAGACATGATACTATATTTTCTAGGTGAGCCCAGTTTAGAGGCATGCTTCGATGAGGGTGAGTCAGAGGAGAAGCAGTTTGAGTGAGTGTGCATAGAAAAGGAAAAAGAAAAGATGTTTTATGTCAAATATGGGGAGGAAATAGAGAGTTTAGATGTTAACCACTCTATAAATATTTACGATGCTATAGATAGTGCTTATGAAAGAATGCACGCTTACCATGAGCCTTTAAAAATGAAGAAGGTTAACATTGGGTTAGAGGCATAACACAAGGAAGCAATCATTGCAGACTATTGGTCAGAGGAGGTCTTAATGATCATTGATCTACTACCCGAGTTCCAATATTTTTTCCCACACATGTATCATGAACTTAAAGGAATCCACCATTCCTTAGGGGATATGAAGATAAAACTGAAGGAAGGTGTGTGCCCAATCCAAAAGAGGCCATATTGGATGAACTCAAATCTGTGGGTACGGTTCAAGGAGGAGATAGACAAGATGATAGCGTCAGGTATCATTGAAGCTGTGGAAGAGTCAAAATGGATAAGCCCAATGGCCATCAACATTAAAAAGTATGGAAGGATCAGGATCTGTGTTGACTACAGGGACCTGAATGTAGTATGTGTTATTGATCCCTTCCTGACCCTGTTTACTGAAGAAATCTGAGAGGGAGTGGCCGGGTGTGAAGTCTACTCCTTTATAGATGGGTTCTCAGGGTACCGCTAGGTGTGGATTGAAAAGGAACACCAAAGAAAGAAAATTTTTATCGCTGAATGGGGAAGTTTTTCTTATATGGTCATGCTTTTTGGATTGATGAATGTGCCTACTATGTTCTCACACATTATAGTGCAATACAATTTTAGCAAAACTATGTTCTTCATCCAATTTCTTCAAGTTATCGCAATTACATAGTCCAATCATGAAACTTTAATTGCGAATACTATGTTCTCACACATTATAATACAATTTCTTCAAGTCTATTTGGATGATTGGACTATGTATGGTCTAGTAAAATATAATTGCGATAAATTAAGACTAATTTTAGTAGGTGTTGACAGTTGAGTATATCCCTCAACATCAAGAAGTGTGTATTTTCTACCCCATTTGAAACCTTATTGGGACATATCATATGCAAGGAGGGCTTACTAGTAGATCCTGCCAAGGTTGTAGCCATTTTGGATTTAGGGGAGCCTACTAGAAAAAGCTCAGTGTGTGGATTCCTTGGGCATACGGGTTACTATAGGAAGTTCATCAAGGAATATGCTAAGATCTTTGTACCATTAGAGGAATTAATTAGACACAAGAGTGCCTTTCATTGGGGAGAGGTGCAGTAGAGGAAATTCAAATTTTTGAAGGATAGGCTTGTCACAACACCCATTATTTGTTTCCACATTTGGGATAATCCTTTCCATTTTCATGTGGATTCCTCTAGTATAGCCATTGAAGCATTACTAACATAACCTAGTGAAGGGATTGTTGACCATCCATTTTGTTTTGCAAGAAGAAAGTTAACATCATAAGACCAAAATTATAGCACTACTAAGCGTGAATCACTATCCATGATATACGCACTACACAAGTACAAGAAATATCTACTGGAAACACCATTTTTATTCTACACGGACCACATGTCATTAAAATACTTAGTAAAAAATTCCATTCTACAAGGGTGCATATATCGATGGGTCCTGATATTCCAAGAATGTGAGTTCATTATGGTTGTCAATGCAGGGAAAAGTAATTTTTGGACCTGATCACTTGTCTAGAATTGACTTAGGAAAGGATACACAAAGCATTGAAGATATCATGCCATACATGCAACTGTTTAGGTTACAGTGCGTGCCCTTAGACTTAGAGGATATTGCAGTGTTTCTCAAAATAGGTGTGGTGCCAGAAGGGATGAAAGCATGAGAAATGAAGTGGCTATCCATACATGCCACACCCTACATGTTGTTCAGTGGTGATTTTTACAAGCTATGAAGTCATGAAGTATTACATCGGTGCATGCTAGAACATGAGTGCCTAGCTATTATGGAGGAAGTGTATGGAGGAAGTGCATCTGGAAACTATGTAGGGGATGCCACTACATGTAAGATATTACAAGTTGGGTTATGGTGGGAAACCCTATATCAAGATTGCAAAGAGTATTGCAAGGCATGTGACCATTGGCAGTGCCTTGACAAACCAGGGTGGAGGGATGAAATTCCTTTGCGCCGTATTATGATAATAGAGACATTTGAAAAGTGGGCCATATATTTTGTAGGCCCCATTTCACTAGTCACACGCTATGTAATCACTTGCATAGATTATTTGAAAAGATGGATAGAAGTGGCGCCTACTAGGGATTGTACAACAGCTACAGTAGCTAGGTTTTTATGGGAAAATATTATTACAAGGTATGGATTCCCATTGAGCTTAACTAGTGATAGGGGTACGCATTTCCTAAATGAGATTGTCTGTATTTTTTTGGTAGAGTTCATGGTGGCTCATCATAAGACTACCCCTTACCATCTACAAGAAAATGGAACTTCCAAAGAATTTACTAAAATAATGAGTCAAACCTTGAAAAAAATTGTGACATTAGTAGATGAGATTGGGATGAAAAATTATCAGTAGTTCTATGGGCGTATAGGAAAACCTTCAAGAGGTTAAATAAATCCACACCATTCAAATTGGTGTTTGGTGTAGAGGATATCCTACTCATTGAATTCATGTTACCTTCTCTGCATATAACACACGCAAGAGAAATTGGTCTATGAGAAAGCGCTAGAAGAAAGGATTGAAAAATTAATGAAATTGGATGAGAGACGATCATTGTCCAGGTGGAGTCAAAAGGCTGAAAAGGATAAAAAAAAGCATGGCATAACTACCACACAAAAACAAACAATTTGAGATTGGGTAGATGGTATTTTTATATGATTCTAAGTTTATGCGTCATCCCAGAAAGTTGAAAGTCCATTGATTGGGGCCCTATATCATCATAGACATCCTTAATTTAGACACGTGCTAGTTGAGACTGCTGGAAGGAACGAGATTTCCAGGCCATTTCAATGGAAGTAGGCTAAATCCCTTCTATAAATAAGTCTTCTTGGTGTTGTAATAAGGTAGTTTTTCCATTTAATATAGGTTTCCCTTTATCAAATTTCCTTTCTTGTGTTTCCCTTTATCTTCATTTGTTTAGTTATTTTTTTGTGCCTTGGGCACTGGTAACTAGGTTAATTTTATAGGGTTGTGCATGCATAGAGAACCGTGCATCTATTTGAGTGTGGGATAGATTGATGTAAAGAATAGGCCTGCAATACAAGTTGAATTGGCAGTAGAAGTTACAGTGAATGGCCTGGTTGATGGATACAAAGTGCACACGAATGAAGGAAGAACATGGAAGAAGAGGTGGATGAAAAAGGTTGGTGTTTGGATAAAACTTCATAAAAACCACATACAGAAAAGGAAGAAGCACAGGAACAACATGAGGTAGGTGAGAGAAAAAATCAGCTGGAAAAAATAAGTGCCTTTGGTGTTGTTGACACGCGCATAATATTATTCTGTCAAAATGTATTGTTTTCATGCCAGAAGGTTGTAGAGTGCCTTTCGCAAGATTCAACATGAAATTGAAGGCACGTAACGTCATCTTGGTGGAAAAATCCACATTTAGTGCTAATTACGGTGGTAGGTAAAATAACATTTATTGCTAGAAAGAAGGAAAAGCTATAAATATGAAGTTGGGAACTTCATTATTTACCTTGCATTCACAAAGTAAAAAGAGCTCTCATGAAATATAGCATCCAAAAGAGATCTGTGTGAAGAAAAATTTAAGAAATATGAGAGGATGTGACCATGGTAGATCTACAAACCAGTAGGAAAGGAGTACACGGGCATGGAGGGAATTGTTCAGAAGAAAGTTGTTGAGAAGCGTTGTGTTATGGAAAAATTGTTCCAGTTAGGGTTTGGCAGCTAGGGCATGGTGTTATAAGGGTTTCTTTGCAAGGTTGTGCATTAGGATTGGATAGAGTGGTGAGCATTCTGGTTGTCACCCATGAAGCAGAGCTCAAGGAGTTCTAGGAGAAGAACAAGGGGAATAACATTTATTGCTAAGTGTGGTGGTAGGTAAAATATCATTTAATGCTAGAAAGAAGGAAAATCTATAAATATGAAGTTGGGAACTTCATTATGTACCTTGCATTGACAAAGTAAAAAGATCTCTCATGAACTAGGGCATCCAAAAGTGATCTGTGTGAAGAAAAATTTAAGAAATATGAGAGGACATGACCAGAGTAGATCCGTAAACCAGTGGGAAAGGAGTACATGGGTGTGGAGGGAATTATTGAGAAGAAAGTTGTTAAGAAGCATAGTTCTTATGGAAGAATTGTTCCACTTAGGGTTTGGCAGCCAGGGCACAGTGTTAGAGGGTTTCTTCCCAAGGTTGTGCATTAGGATTGGATAGAGTGGCAAGCATTCTGATCGCCGCCCATGAAGAAGAGCTCAAGGAGTTCCATGAGAAGAACAAGGGGAATAGGATGGAATGTGAAAGAATTATAGCCAATGATGAGAAGAAATCAGAGGCCATGGAGATCTTGCGAGGCTCAATAAAAAACCAGCTGAAGGAGTTGTATCCCCAGATCACTTAGAGGATGGATGCGCTCGAGGATTTGGGAAAACAATTAGAGGGGATCATGGAAACGATGAATACTCAAGGATAAGGGCTAAGATTTGAAGAGGTGAGCACCTTAGTCAGTGACCTCTGTCAATAGGCATAGAGTGAAGTCGATACTTGGAATAATTTGGAAGTAGACTAGATGAAATATTTCCCTCTCCTCTTGTAGAAGTAATCATAGTTTCCCCATTCTTTCATTCTTCCCCAAATTCTTCATTCCTTTACTCGTTCTCCATACTATTCAAGGATAGTCATTCTATATTCATTAAGAAGGTGTTCCTGAGACAAGAGAACATGCATAGTGTGGGGTGATGTTGGGCCCCTAAAATATTGACTAAGTATAAGAAGGCGTGTGGGCGCGCAAGGCCTATTTGAAGAAGGGTGTGTAAGGGGAAAGTGCGCAAGATAGGGTTTTAGAGGGTTTAGAAGAACCAATGGCGTGCATGTGCAAGGTAGAGAAAAGGTTTTGGGACTTAGCTATATTTGGCATATCGAGAAAAGCATGAAGAAATCATGACCGAATGTGCATGCAGAGTAGATAAAGTGTGAGCCTTAAAACTTGGTGCCCACGAATGAATATACCTTGTGATAGAAGATTCAAGAAGGTCATCATGGAAAAGTATGGAGAGCTCACATCTGAAGGAGCATGCTCCCATGGAGGACCACTTAGACACATGAAAAATAATCTACAACTTCAAAAATTCATGGCGGTGCTTGATAAGGCTATATATATGAGCGCCTGATAGAAGAAAAGGAGACACATGGAGAGATTGAGAATTGAAGAGAGGCAAAGCCATGCAGAAATGTTGTGAGAGCTCTATGAGGTGGGTTTAGAGGATCTATAGAAGTATGTTGTATCAAGGGGATGGGTTTGAATATTTTTCTTTATACTATGAAGAGCTTAAGTCCAGTTCTGATGCATGAAATTGGTCTACACTATTATATGGATCTGTGATTTCCTCAGTTAATGTAATGTGGTTATCAACATACTTAATATGAATATATGTGTGGTTCCATTTTTACTTACATTTGTATGGATCGGTCTTATATATATTTCACATGAGTGGGTGTAAACTCCTATCTATTTCCCTTCTATTGTGATTCAGATATGTATTCTATAATACTTTTCTTATATAAATGAATACATTGGTCTAGAAGTCGTCCTGAGCTCTAAGATAAATGTATGGTTCATTTCCAGTTTCTTCACTTAAGTTTCTATCATAACTAATGCATTATCACACATCTCACATAAATGAGAGGCTCACGACCTGCATGTCCCTCGGGTGAGCACCCAACGCCCATTGGGTGATAGGCCAGAGTGCACAGGATTTCCTTGTTCTTTGAAAGGGTATAAAAATGACTACACCCAAAGGAGGAAATAGTTGGAAATGTTGTATGGAAATTCCCAAAGGGGAAAATATACATGACCACAAGCATGGAATTAACGGTCAACAAAAGACAATTCCCTAGAAAGGGATGTGAGAAAGAGGGGATAAAGCCCAAAATGGTTGCTTCTAAGTGATGTGAAATTGATAGATTAACTAATCTAAATAAACAAAAAATACATTATAAAATGGAAGAAAGCAATAAGAGACATGAAACAAAGTTGCAAAGATCATATTATAACAAAAACACTATATTATTGATTGAATAATTATTGAGCTAATTACAAAGAGTGTAAGATTACAATATATAGGATAATGATATCCTTAATATAATGATTCAAACTTAATCTTCAACCCCAGAATATACTCACATATCTCTCCTATAATCACTCACTGCTATTCTTTCACATATCCCACCAATATCTCCACACAAAATTATCTAAATGATTTTTTTATTCAACAAACTCACAACTAATACAATATCCTATATTATTAATAATGAGTTATTTTATGACTCATATTAATAATATTATAATCTTTTATTTTTATCACACAAATATGATATTAATATAACAATATTAATATCTTACTAACAAACTAAATTATTAATGTAATATATGAATATTACGTTTAACTATTAAAAATAATAATGTGAGAACTAATCCAAGGAATATTCCTAACATTCCCCCCTAGTGTGAACATGGGTGAGTTTTGTCTAGTACCTGCTCATGTTATACAATCCAATGGTTTTCAAAGAGTACCATTAACTCCAACAGGTTTTCTAGTGGAACCATTAGCCACTTTGTATGTGATTTTCTAAGAGATTCACAAACTCTCAAATTGGTTTTCTAGTGGACCACTAACCACTTTCATAGTAGTGTACATGTTTTCCCACCCTTATCCTTACATTCAAGGGAAAATACAAGAAATAGCAATCACGCAGGAGATCACTTATTACAAGATCAAACATGAATAAATCATCTATTCTTATTACAATACACAATGAAAAATAAACACAACACAAATAAATTTCAAAAAATCATTGTGTGGTCTTGTTGCTTGTGGTTGGTGAGAGGCCACTGATTAACCTCCTTCCTCTGTTGCCTCCTTCCTCCATCGTGATGTTGCTAACTCAGTCAAATTTGTCTTTGAGCCTCATTTTACACTTCTATTGGGTATCAGATTCACCCGATAATACAACCTTATAATAATAATCAGCTTTATATTCAACCAAAATAATAAAGTATATTAGAGTTTTATTACTAGAAATCACTCACTATTTTTTACAGAATAATCAGAAACGTCATAATTGTTTCCACTATTTATCTTAAAATACGAACTAGGTTTTGGTAATTTTTTGATAGAAGTTTCCTATTATATAAATAAACAAGCCTAAAAAAATTCATTAAAAAATTGAATTTGGGTTTTTGAGAAAAACATGACTTACCAGTCAAATTTTTTAAAGACCATAATTCAAAAAAAGGTGACAAAAGCTTCAAAACTCTCAGATCTGCATTTTAAAGGCTATGGTTTTATCCTGCAATGACTCTCATAACTCATCCTAACCTAATCTGATACCAGATGATGTGAAGTTGATAGCTTAACTAATCTAAATAAGCAACAATTACATTATAAAATGGAAGAAAGCAATAATAGACATGAAAAAAATTTGCAAAGATCATATTATAATAAAAACACTATATTATTGATTGAATAATTATTCATCTAATGACAAAGAGTGTAAGATTACAATATCTAGGAGAATGATATCCTTAATATAAGGATTCAAACCCAATATTCAACCCCACAATATACTCACATATTTCTCCTATAATCACTCACCACTATTCTCTCACATATCCCACCAATATCTGTACACACAATTATCTACATGATTTGTTTATTCAGAAAACTCACAACTAATACAATATCCTATATTATTAATAATGATTTGTTTTATGACTCATATTAATAATATAACAATATTTTATTTTTCTCACACAAATATGATATTAATATAACAATATTAATATCTTACTAACACAATAAATTATTAATGTAATATATGAATATTACATTTAACTATTACAAAAAATAATGTGAGCACTAATCCAAGGAATCTTCCCAACACTAAGGTTGGTCGACTACTAAGGTCAATCGATGGTGACCCAAGTGGGTATATGGAAACTAGGTGTCGATGGGCTATATAAGCCCAATGGTTGGTTGAAAATTCTCATTTTCACGCGTGAAGTTGATGAGAAAGAGTAGAGTGAGAAAAGAGAGATTGAGGAAATGGAGCCTGTCAGAACTGCAAGGAAATGTTAGAGGGTGCAGAGGATGGTGAGTAACAAAACCCATGTTGGTTTTTGATTTAATTTCATGTTTTATTTATTTTTCCAGAAAAAAGATGACACCAGGGGTGCTTAGTGGTGACCTAGGTGGGTCAACATCGAACCAGCCTTAAGGCATGTCAATTGACCCAAAAACACATTGACTCAACCTGGGTCGACATCGACTAGGGTTAGATTAGATAAATTAGGGTTTATATTGAAATTTGGATGAAACTTTGGATGGATTTTGGATGAGTAGTATAATGTATGTATGTTATGTTTTTTATTTCATGTTAGAGAGACCTTATATATGAGATATCAGGTGTTAGCTCTATATGAGAATATTAGAGGGGATGTGATAGATGTTGTGTGGGACCATCTGTCTATAGTTGGATTAGGTGGATTTAGATACTATCATAAGATCCTGTAGAATGTGGAGCTTATGATTTCTTTAGTTGAGAGGTGGGATAGGAATACATGTACATTTTGGTTCAGAACAGGGGAGATGACTATCACCTTGGAGGATGTGTATCAGATTCTCAAGTTACCAATACATGGGGATAATATAGTTCCCATTACTAGTGATGATAGATCAATAGTTTTGATGTGGCTATTTAGAGTCGATGCGCCCCAGATCAAATTTTCTTATGGGTCTTTTGCATATGAGTTGAGATATGAGGCTAGGGCACCACATGGTCATTTGATCTACATATTTATCATGGTTGTGTCATGTTATGTTTTACCAAACTCAAGAGGATATCGGTTTCCATGGGTGCTAGCCAATGTAGTGGTTGACATTGTTGATCACCAGACTTTCTTTTCATTTGGGACCACACTGTTGGCTTAGGTTTACTATGAGCTATTCAGATATAGGTTAGGTAAGAGGTTAGGTTTAGATGTATGCTTCTTGCTATATTAGTGGGATTACAAGCATATCATAGTGGTTAGGCCACCAGGGCTTCCATGGGTCATAAGAGACCATATTCAGCTAGAGGTGGGATTTCTAAGATGGAGGGTTGATCAGGACTTTCAAGATAGGGGTGAGAGAGGGGTGGATTGGTATGTAGATTAGTTTATAGAGTTAGATGTTGATCAGATCAGGTGGTTTCCATATTGGGATTTACCTACCTGTCCTGGTGTGGATGTGGAGCTAGTGGGGATGAGGACGATGATATGGGTGTAGGGAAGACAGCTGGAGATGATAGAGGCCTTTCATTTTGACAAGGCGAGACGTAGTTTGGATTTTTTTATTCAGTGCCTTATGATCTAATTTTATACAGGACAGATGAGCTAGAAAGGGAGGTTCCGAGTCATACTATGGCAGACCCATGAGAGGAATAGGTCACATCATGGGCGGGATAATTTTATTGGCATATGAAAACATGGGAAACTTGAGTGGTTAAGGAGAGAGGATATGAGGAGATAGAGGAGACATAGGTTGAGGTTGAGGTGTCTCTAGGAGGTGGTGGAGAAGGAGTAGGAGAGGCTTTAGAGGTGACATGGTTGCGTGTCGAGTTAGATCAAATGAGAGTAGAGAGGGATACATCCTTGTAATAGAAAGATGCAGTCATGTAGGAGAGAGACCAGTACCATAAGCAGAGGGAGACCTACATCATCTACTTTGGATATTTGGCTACTATTGTAGAGATAGATTCATCCAATGGTGTTCATATAGCATGGCATGGATCAAGATAGATGGTACCCCCTAGCATGATTAGGATGGATAAGTGCTTAGCGATGGATTCTAAGGCTAAATACTATGAGGATATTATGATCCATAGGCTACCTCAGATTCCAAGATACTGGGAGCATCTCCAGAGGTAGGCAGCAGGTAGAGTTGGGCCATCAAGGAGTACATCAAGTGTATCTCTTCCACAACGAGAGGAGGGAAGCTAGGAGGGTGGAAATGGTGCATAGGGATCAGGTTTTGTACCTTCCCTAAAGGGAGAGGAGTTGAGGGCCTCAGACATTAAATTTGTATATTTTGATAGTATTTATACTTTGAGGGAGCCCATTAGAGGGCCATGATGTATTGATATACATTTTGATATATGATATATGGTTTTATCATGGATTATCATGTGTTCATTATGTGATGTGATGGATTTTAATGTCATGATGATGACTTTTAGATTATATGTGATGGTTATTTTTTGTTTTATATTTGATTATTATGGTGAAATAGATGTATGATCAAATGTTTATTTTAGATTTGCATGTGTATGGATGATGATATAAATGTGGTAATAGTGTTTGTGTTTATATTTTATTTTTAACATGATCAGCATGCATATGGGTAAGATGTGATGGAAACTAATTAAGAAATAATTTTATTAATGATAAATATGTTGTAAGATAGATAGATATCATATAGGTGATTTGTATGAAGAAAGATGTGTTGAAATATAGATCTGATAGGATTAGGAAAAATATTCCTCGTAATGGTGGTGACTTATAGGTGTGAACAACACTATGCTATAATGATGAATGTCTAAGGAAAATATGCCTCCAACTACATTATAGGTAAACAAAAATTGGTCTAGGTAGCACAAGTCACATGCAACCAAGAATAATGGTAGAAAATAACCAATGATAGTTAGTCATTTCAATGATCATAAAAAAATCATGGATGAGATGATCTCATAAACGTAATGTTGTCATGAAAAAAGGGGTTTGAGATGTACCTTTTATAGAGGAAAGAGGGTTCTCCAAAATTGGTGTTCCCTAAACTATGCCCCAGCTCTAGGAAGGGGAAAGATAAAGTTGATCAATGTGGGAAGATTTCTTAAGATGATGATAAAATGGAAGGTTGATCAATGTAGGAAGTATTCAAGTACCATAAGGAGTAGCCATCCTTCAAGGGTATGGTTTACTTTATAGAATATATAGATGGAAAGAGTAAATGATAGCCGTCCTTCAAGGGATGGGTCTATTTATTTGATTTTTATTTTGATTTCATGATTTTGATTTTTTTTTGCATTTATAGTTTTCCTTCAAGGGATCAATATGCTTTTGATGACTTTGATTTTACCAGGGGGAGAGTTAGACTAGCTAATTAGACCACTTAGGAGGGGATAATGATGTACAAGAGATACCCTTGGACCCTTTGCATGGTTCTGATAGGTGAATAAGAGGGTGATGGATGTAATTATCACGGAGTTCTCACCAAAGGGGAGAACCTATCCATAAGGAATATGATACAGGAAGAGCCGTGGTGCCCATATTTAAGGTCACGTCTAGAAAGTGATAGAAGACCACATAATTCCAAATCATAATTATGAGATATGGAAGAGGCTAAGATGTAAGAATGATCTGAAGACATGACTAAGGGCACATTGGTAAATGTGCTAACAATAGAATGGTAAGAAGTGAAATACGTTAAGGATTTCCACTTCTGGTTTATCGTCAAGGGAGACTAAATGATAGGCTCTTGACCCATACTTGTGTGTAATAATGCATGTTTTGATACAGTTGGGGGAAAAATTTCCATGTTGTATCCTTTCTAGAGTGATGTCATTCTAATAAAATTACAATGTCATCAATGTTAACATCATGTTAAGAAGATAGGAAAATTTAAAATAAGAGAAAACATTGCATATTAGGAAATTGAATGGCATGCACTTCAGATAAAAAGATTGGCCCCTTAGAGGGACAAGATAAATCAAGATCATATGAGATGAGTTAAATAAATATTTATGAGATAGGTGCCGCAATGGTGGGTTTTATATAAAGCCATGGTGCTTCTAAAGGGAAACACATATATGGTCAAAAAAGTGGTCATGGGAAGAGGAGATAGAAAATGTGATTGGATGAGCCCAGCTGAATGAAATAGGGTGATATGTAGAAAGGAAATAATCTGTGAATAGAAAAGTACAAAGAATAAATCCCCCCAGCGTAGGAGGATGAATCGAAAAACACAAGAAGGGAGATGATAAATAATCAATTATGGGGGGAAGATGCTCCCCCCATTGAAAGGGATGCGGATAGGATAAAGGATGTCAAAGGATATGGATGTCAGGAGGATGGTGTATCAATGCGAATAGTATCGATGAACAAGGGAGGACCCTTGTAAATATAAGTGATAGAATATTATGTAAACAGAAGAAGAGACCTAAAAGGATGATCGGTAAAAGGGGTAAGATGAGCTATGGATGAAGCAGTAGATGGATAAGGGGAATCATTAAAGAGATCCATCTCAATCAATGATGATCCTGGAAACTAATTTTAAGGGCCTTACAATGTCTTGGTGTCATGGCCCAGAGTGTGATGATAGGCATATATACAACAATCATTAAACCATGAGGGCTTCAAATAGTTTGGATCGAAGGCTCTGATAGGTAGGAGTGTGATTGTAGAATTTTGAAGAAAATGATGGAGGACCTCTGCACGTATGATTCAATGTGGGCACCAGGGAAGGTTCTGTAAGATGGCGTGGATGGTGATGGTGAAGGTGGATTGGGTCGAGGTCTAGGTGGTCTCGAAGAAGATGTAGTGGTGGATGATTTAGGCCTAGATGGATGGATAATTGAAAGTGTTTTTGATGAAGGGACTGGCCCTAAGAGGGAATCACACTGTTTGGATTTGGATGGGTTTTTTGGTCACGATGGAGGAGGGGTCCTATAAGACAGAGGGATGCAGCCCTAAGATAGAAGATGTAGATTTGGTCTTGATAGGAGGGATGTTGATCTTCTTGTGAGGAATATCAAGGGATATCTATGGGAGGATACCTAGGTTTTTTAGATTTATATTTTTTAGGAGTGACCTTGGTAGGTATAACAAATATTTCGACAGGAGGATCAGAAGATGGGGCTATGGCTAATGGAGGAAGTAATTTTTGCATGATTTTTTTCCAGGGAGGATCGGAATTGGTTTGATGTGGGAACGTCTGGTTGTGTGGATGAGACGGGAGAATCACCTATGGTAGTTCTAAGCTGAAGTTCTCTACAATATTACTCAAATGATGTAGGTGGCGAATAAGAAGAAGAAGGAGATAACAGGGATATGGTCATGATATTTGATGTAGTAGGAGTAAGAAGAAACACAAAAAGAGGAACCTGTATGGAATCTAAGGATGGTACAATAGGCAATGGTGAAAAAGATGTGGATGGGGTTATATGGTCTGATACAGTGGATTGAGTAAGTTCAGGTGTGGAATCAATAGCAGGAGTAGGTGTGGATATAAAAAGGGGTGTTTGGATCATGCGGTTAATAATGTCTATATGAGATGGTGTAGATGGTGGATGGGTTGGGGTAGGGATGGAAGAGGGATGAGTGTCAAATACATTTATTTTGGGTGTCTGAAGTGGCATATAGGTGGATTGAGGAGATGTGATAGGTGTGATAACAGATATACATGTGGGAATAGTAGATGTCAGGACACTAGGTGTGGATGAGATAAGTGACATGGTCATAAGCAAGGAGATATGTGGTAGAGATATCGGGGTAGATTAAAGTGTTAGGAGAAATGGGCATGGGTAGATATATATGTGATAATGATGTCAATTTAAGTGTTGTGATAGGTGTGGATGTAGAGGCAGGTGTGGCTAAGGCTAATGCAAATGTGATAAGAGTAGGGCTAGATTTGGATGTAAGAGAAGTGGTGGAGATTAAGGTGGTGGGTAGTGGTATTGTGGATGCAGTGGATGTAAGGATATATATTGAAGGGGTGGTTGGCATAATATCTAAAATAGGGATAGATGATGAAGATGGTAAAATAGATGTGAGAGAAGGTGTCTGATGTATGATGTTGATTGAGAATAGGTTAAATTGATGTGATGTAGAAGGTGAAGATGAATCTTGGTAGCGGGGAATTGGGAAATGGTTGTCTAAAGATGTCACATGATGAATATGGGTTTGTTTGGTGGGATGTAGGAAGCATATGTGATGAGTAGGGTCATGGAAAGATGACAAGGATGGAGAAAGAACGAGAAGATATAATAAAAGAGCCTCATAAGGGATATCCCTTGGTGAGACAGATATGTTGAATGAAGGGGAGATGTCATAAGATGAAACAAGATGTGTCAATTAATATCAAAGATCCTACCTCAAAAAATCTCTCTAATCTCTTAACTTCTCCAAATCCTTGTCCAAGTAAGAACTCCAACTCCAAAAGCATTCCAAGAAAAAATGACAAGAAAAAGTCCTCTTTCTCCCACATGAGGGAGTATTTGAAGAAAACAAGGTAAGATACCTCATAAATTAGGGGGTGACATGTGTTATTCCTCTCTTCCCTCCAAACAAGGATTCCAAAATAAAAAGGAAGAAAATATAAAGCTTTATTTTAGAATTACTCCCCCAAATTACCCAAAATGAAAATAAAACAAACCCATGCAACTTTTCACAATACACAATCCCCAATCATTCTTACATGATTAGTGACAAGAGAGAGACAAAATGGGAGGGAACCCCCCTTTGGCCTTGAAATTAAGGCCCCTACCTAGATAGGAAGTCATAGATGGGATTATCATGAGGAATATCCATAAGTGAAGTGGGTCTGGTGAGGTCATATGAACCAGGAAGGGCATGAGGAAATCAAGACAAAGATGGTGGGATAAAAACATGAATGGTGTTAGGTGATGGGGGTAAAACTAGGTCGGTGTGATCAAGAAGTAGAGGGCCTGTGGTGGAGAAAATCATAGATGGGACTGGAAGGAGGTCTAGAAGCAACCAATGATTTAGATGGGGTCATGAGTGGATTGTTGATAACCGTATCAAGAAGAAAAATTTGGGTCCATTATTTAAAAAAAAAAAACAAGCAAATAATTTCATATTTTATGTTTTGATTAAGAATGTGAAAAAGAAAAAGGGGTCTGAATAGTAGAGGACCTAGAAAGAAGGTCAACTACGTTTGGTTTCCGTGTAAGTTATGGCTAGAAAATGTCTAAGGCGGCTTCCTTTTGGATGATCAAATCCCAATCAATCTACCGGGAAAGGGAGTGTTTTGATGTGTGATTTGATTTGTTTAGTTTTTAGGTATGTGTGACAAGATGTGTGATGCATAAGATTGAATCCTCTATTTAAGCTATATGAGAAAACATGATGCAGAAAAGAAGGATTCTTTTTAATCCAAAAAGAAATGTTATTTTTGATGAGAACACAGATATGAAAGAGAAATATAATGCAAAAGGAGAAAATAGGTAAAAAGGAAATACCTTGATAACGCTTTTCCTATTTATCTGCACTTTTGAGTGATGAGTGATCCTAGTGGTGAAACCCAACATGAGGAAACAATAAATCGAAGCTTCACGCTGTAGTATTAGTCAAAAAAATAGAATATAGAAAATAAAAAGACCCCCTAAAGGGGGGTCACCACCGAGTGCATGTTAGGATTTGCTGTCCAAATCTCTCAATTGTTATCAAATTAATGCACTAGCTACAAAATAAATTAGCAACTCAGAAAGGATAGAGGGTTTATGTTACCTCAGGATGTGATATGGGTGCTAAAAGGCTGATTCTCTGTTGTTGTAACTTGATATTCTTGAAAATAAAACTAAAAATGGTTTTGTATTAGATAGACAAATGCGGGGGTTTCTGGACTAAGTGGATCCAAGAAGCTTTTGAATTTCATTGGTCCAGATGTAAACCCTTGTTTGTTTAGATAAGGTGAGATAAAAATAGCAATATCATGGAGAAACTGAATATGAAATAAATAGTACTAAATATGAAAAATGACAGGAATTGATCTAAATTTGATTAGATACAAATAAATGTAAATTGAATGTAACCTGGTTTGGGTCGAATGATGACCCAGGCTATGTAGAGTGAGGTGGGTCAACGTTGACTTGAGAGGGATAGATCTAAAGTTAGTAGATGAAATAATCAAACCTGCAAGGTCTGAGAGTGATTTGGAAGCTGATAAGGACCTGTAATTGCTACAAAATGATCTAAAAAAGAGAACCAGGGGCAGAGAGATAGGATAAAGGACCAACAAGGAAAATTTAGATAGCTTTTTGGATAGATAGGACCCTAGTCAACAATGACTAGGGAGGATTGGTGGTGAGTGTATCAAAGAGGTATAAATCTAAGGATGATGAGATGAAAATTGTTACCTGCAAGTAAAAGGATTTATGGGAGAGGGTCGTTAATTGTTTCCAAATATTCTTTGTACCTACATGATGTTAGCAATAAATCATATACGATAATAGGATAGAGATATGGAAATGAATGCGGTAATGATGAGAAGATCTCATGAACGATGATCGTGAATGATGAAAACATGTTAGAAGAATGTCCAAGATGTTTATGGATGTCTCAGAACTACTCACGAATGAGGATGCTCAGAATGGGAGAAATCTTGAAGATTTCAAGCATCTAATTTTCTAGTTTCCTAATGATGAATAGAAAGGAAGAAGCCAATTTTATAGGTTTAGCGGGGACTAGGATGGGTCACCACCAACTATGGGGAAAGCTTTCCCAATTTTCATGATTTTCTACTTTTGACGGGATGTTTTGTGTTTTTAAGGATTAGCCAAATGCTTTAAATCATGTAGGATATATTAGGTTGTTTGGGGAAAAAATTAAGTTATTTAGGGCACAAAAATAGATAGGATAAAAGATAAAAAAAAAGTGAGGTGATGTGTTTGTAGGATAAAATCATCCTAATTAGAAGGTTGGTTAGGGAAATGAATTAATATTAATTAATTAATATGAATTAATTAATGGACTTAAAGATTAATGCGGATGGGAAAATTGGGAATTTAATGGAAGGAAAGGGGGATGATTAAATAAATATGTGTACGTGGGCGTATGAAGGCATAGATGCCAATTTTAGGTGTCTACACTAGAAGGGATTCAGATTATTTCGATTTGGATTGGTTAACAGATTGTGATGAAGGAAGTGGTCTTAGGATAGATGGATTTGGCCCTAAGATGGATGATGTAGGTTTGGTCTTGGTTAGAGGAATGTTTATCTTTCTGTTGGGGTGTACAAGGGACAGCTGTGGAAGGGTACCACGGTTTTTGGATTTGGTTTGTGAAGGAATACCATTAGACAGGATTACAATTATTTCGACTGGTGAATATGAAAATGATGGTATGGCTGGTGGGGGAAGAAATTTTTACATGATTTGATATAAGGAAACTGAAGAAATTTTTGGCGGTGTAGATGAGACATGAGGGTCACCTATGATTTCTAAAAGTTGTATTTCTCTCCAATATTCTTCAAAGTATGTGGGAGGAGAAGATGATGATGTAGAAGATGTGGTTAGGATGGTCAATGTGGTAGGTGTAGGTAGAAGTGCATAAAGAGGGACTGGGATTGATTCCACGAATGGTATGATGGGTAATAGTGGAATATGTGTGGATGGGGGAGTGGCATTTGATAAAGGAGATGAGGTAGATATTGGTGTATAATCAATGACAGAATTAGGTGTGGATAGAAGAAGGGGTGTTTGGATCATGTAATTGATGAAGTATATGTGAGAGGGACATTATACATGTTTTGCATTGTTTGGCATGGACATGAAGGGTTTTTTGGAAGAGATAGGAGTGCCTTAAGTGTTTTTCTTAGGTGTTTTAGGAAGTATTGTGTATGTGTTTTGGATTGGGGAGAAGTGATTGGTGTGATAGTAGATATAGATGTGGAAATGGTACATGTGAGAAGATTAGGTATGGAAGAGTGGGATAAAGTTGATGATGTGGTCATGAGTAAGGATATGTGTAATAATGATGTTACTACATACATGTGTGGATTTTTTGGCATAGTAGATATAAGTGTAGTGATGGGTGTGTTTGGATAGATGTGGAAAATGGGGTAATCATAGTAAGTTGGGGTAGGATAGGCATGGATGAAGAGGTGGGTACATATGAATCCAATGTGTATGTGGTAAGACCATGAATAGATGTGGATATGAGAGATGGTAGAAGTTAAGGTGGTAGGTAAGGCGATGGTGGATATGGTTAATGTGGGAATAGCTCTTGAAGGATTCGGAGGAACAATATGAAGGATAGGAGTAAGTGATGATGAGATAATTGGGATAGATATGGGAGGAGGTTTTTGGTGTATGGTGTTGATTGAAAATGGGTTATATTTGTTTGATGGTGCTGGTGAAAATGGGTTTTTTTGTGGTGGGTTAGAGAAGGGTTATCTAAAAATGTCAGGGAGTAGTGAAGATAATATTGGTTGAGGGGGTGTAAGATATTGGTGAGGAGAAACATGATAATATTTTTGGGATTGGACGGGAAGATCTGATACATGAGGGATGAGGATTTCAATAGGTGAGATAGGCATGGTGATGTAAGATGAAGTAGGGGTAGTCTAAGGTGGTGGGATAGATTCTACTAGTTAGTGTGATCTATGGAGAAATAAGTCACGTATGGGGATATAAGGAGAAAAGGATGAGATATCAATCATGGTAGATGTTTGTGTAGAAATCATTGGAGGAAAGTTTGGTTCCATATTTAAATCAAGAAAATTAAGTAGACAGTTCTTTTTTTATTTTATTTTCATTAAGAAAATGTGAAAAAGAAAAAGGGATAGATCACGAGGTACCTAGGAGAAGGAATTTTATGTCTAGTTTCAATTGTGTTTTTTCTTGAAAGAGTCTCAAGTGGCTTCTTGTTGGGTGATGAAATCCCAATCAATCTACCAGGTAGGATGTTGTTTTGATGTGTTATTTGAATGTGTGAGTTTTGGGTTATGTTTGAGGATTGTGAAATGCAACAAGCATGATGCAGAAAAGAAAGGTTATTTTTATAACCAAATTGAAGTGTGAGATTTTGATGAGGACACACACAGGAAAGGGAAGTACAATGTAGAAGAGAGAAAAAATGGGAAAAAAGAGGAATACCTAGATAAATCTTTTCCTTTTTATCTAAAATTTAACGAAGAGTGATCCAGTGGCCGAACTAACATGAGTAATAAAGAAACATGGCCTCATGTTGCAGTTTAAGTAGAAGACAAAAGAGGAAAGAAGATAGAAAAGAAAGGGATCACCTGAAGGGTGGTCCCACCAGGTGTGCCAAGAATTTTGATGTAATTTCTCATTTAATTCAAATTAATGAGTTGGCTACTAAAGAAATTACACAACTCAAAACATGGAGGGTTTATAGTACCTTAGAAGCATGATGTGGATGAATGGGCGCTGAGTAGGTGATCCTTGTTATAGTTGATGACCTACAAATAATATAGATTGAAAAGGAAAGTTATTAGATGGGATATGTAGAGGTTTCCCAAACAATAGTTGCTCCAAGAAGTGTTAGCTTCCTTTCGTAGATGTCAAGCCCTATTTGTTTAGAAAAAGTGAAGTAAAATATGAATAAAAAATAACATGTAGAAACATAAGTAATATTGAATTTGAAAGTAAATAATATTTGATCTAAAAGTTCATTTGACTGGAAAAAACGTAAATTAAATGTTACCTGGTTTGGTTCGACGATGACCCTAACTGTGCAAAGGTAGGTTGACGATGACTTGGTTGTGACGATGTGGAATATAAGACGAATATGCAAACCTTGTAAGATCTGGATGCAATCTGGATGCACCGGATGCTTTTGTATGCTAGATTCAACCTACAAAAGGGATTTGAGGGAGAAGAAACCAAGAAAATGACATAAAATAGTGATTTGGTTGAGATGTTTGACAAACAGAACCCTATTCAATGATGACCAAGGTGGGTCAACAATGACCAGGGTGCGTCGACGGTGACTGTAACAGAGTTAGATAAGGCCGAGGTCAAAAGGGTGAATGGGAGACCTGCAAGTGATGAGGATGGAAAATAAGGTCGATGATAAAACTCTGAGTACTGCAGAAGCTGATCTAAAAAATGCTAGATTTGACAAGATAGAAACAAAAATGATATAGATAGCATTAAAATCAATGTAAAATATCACATAGTTATGAAGATGATCAAAACGAGACTCCAAGGACTGTAAGAGGATTGTTGGGATGATCTAGTTCGATGGTTGAGTTGCAAAGTGCAAGAAAATTAGATATGAATGACACATATGTGTTTTATGTGTTGTTTTTGGAAAGAAAGACCTTAGTCTTATAGGTTCGATGATGACTATATTGGGTTTCCATTGACCACGAGAAAATTTCCCCAATGGGGTGGATTTTTTTGCTTTGAGTTAGGATTTCATTTTTTAAGGAGGGAAAAATTCCTTTAAAGCTTATGTGTGGGATTAGGTTGTTTAGGGATGAAGATTGGGTAGTTTGAAGATAGGGATGGGTAGAAAAATCATGAGGATTTATTTTTAGGAAAAAAAAACGTCCTAAATAGAAATTTGATTAGGGAAAGCTAATATTAATTAATTAATATGATTTAATTAATTAATATGAATTATAAGATGATAGGATAATAAGTGGGAAATTTATTAAATCTAGAAGGGGAAGGATTTAATTAAAGGGGGGACCTATATAGGACCTGATCTAAATATGTGCATGTAGGAAGACAAGGGTAGAGATACTGAATTTAGATGTCTACACTAGATATCTAATTATGTTTGTACACCATATCAAATATGTAATTTGGGTGACCCCGTCCAATGTGTTCATATTTTCCCAAATTTTTTCAGCAATGGGTGTATCTAACTACCATTCAACAAGTTTAGTTCTGGCTGGGAGGGTTTTAGTAAAATACATGGCTGGACATACTAATAAAGACCCATAATAGAAATTATGTTTCCCTTCCTTGATTTTCCTAGTATTTTTCGTGGAATTCGGAGGCCAAGAGTTCAAAAATATTATATTTTGAATAGGAATTTACCATATCTAGGGCTATCTTAGCACTCATTTCTTGAGCTCCATCTTCTCGATTTGTATGATAATTTTTTAATAAAATGGCCTTGTTGGCATACCTGAAGGTAGGATTTGATATATCCATAATTCATACTCCTTGCTTAGTATTTTTTACACCCATCACTCATGTTGTATATTTTATTTCCATATTTTTCTTTGTTATGGTTGAATGTCCTTCCTCCTATAACCCTGTAACCCTTGCCACAACTTCTGTATTGATTGAATGTAGCTGATTCAAGTATAACATCAGGTTATGTAATCAACTAAGAAGAACCCTAATCACATTATCATCCCTAAGAAAGTATGGAATACAAATCCATGCATCTATCTTCAGTTCCTCGATTACTTTCATATTTTGTTTGTATTCGAGTTCTTTTATAGTGGGGTTTTCCAAAAATAGGAGTTATCTATCTACTTCAAGCAGTGTGTGGTTAGAGTCTGTAATTTGGGAGTGAATGTATTTATGCAAGTCGGTTGTATTAGAAACCTTAAAGGGAGTGTGTCAAAAGGCTCCCGATGGATCATGTTAATTGGATTTGAGGGAATGCTTTTGGAATTTTTTCTTTAGAAGATCATCTTGTGTGAAAATGCTAGGAGTATCCATCTTTCGTAATTTTATTCGGCATGCCCTAGCTCCCTTCTTTGTCATAATTGAATTTTTTCCTCTTCTTTGTTTTTTATTCCTTAAAATATTATGAGTCGATACCTTTTATATTGTTCTAATCTTCACCTACCGCATTTATTGTGTGTGTCCGCATTTTGTTATAACTTGTTTCTTCCTTGGATTTTTGCTTTATTCTACAGTTTTTCCTACCTTTGTGGCTTTTTCTCTTTATTTCTTGGGTATTATTCCTCTGCAGATTTTTCTCTTTATTACATAGGTATTCTTCCTCCACATATTTTTGCCTTTATTCCGCGGGTATCCTTCCTCTGCGGGTTATTCCTTCTTTCCATGGGTATTCTTCCTCAGTGTTTTTTCCTTCTTTCTACGGGTATTCTTCCTCCATGTTTTTTTCCATATATTTATTCTTTTTGTGGGTTTTCTATTGTTCTTCCTTTTAGTAAATTCCAAATGCTCTTGCGGGTTTTCATTCTAATCCTTTTCCTATCCGCCAAATTTTTGATTTTCAAATAAGGCAAATTTTATTTTTTATTTTATTTGTTTTTATTATATTATATTATATATATGTATATATACATTATTTTTATTTTTTTAATTATGATATTTTTAAGCCATTCTCCATTAACATAGCATGGTATTTCCTTGAGTTGTAATGTTTGAAGTTTTTTTTCCCCTGAAGGTAATTTGTCCTTGATGATACAGGGTCCTAGCCATCAAAATTTAAATTTTCCAAGATGCTTCCATTTTCTATCATATAAAAATACCTGGTCTTGAATGTCAAATTATTTCCTTTTTATATGGCGATCGTGTCAAGATTTGTGTCCCTTTTTTTCCTGAGTTTGATTATATACTGCTATAAACCTCTTTTCATCCTATTTTTCTAATTCAACAATTCTTCCATGCAACAAAGGGTCTTCATTCATTCTAAATGTTACTTCCACTCTTAAGCATGGGAGGAAACATTCTATGGGGACCATGGCTTCAATTCCATATACTAATTGAAATGGAGAGTATTTAGTTAGCCTTTTATAGGTGGTGTGGTAAGCCAATAGTGTCGCTGGTATCTTGAGGTCCCAATTTGCTTGTTGTAGTGAACATTTTTTTATAAGCACCTTCTCCAAAATATTATTAAAATCTTCTACTACCCCATTGTCTTGCGAATAATAGGGCTTACTGCGGTTATGGTTTATCAAAAATTGGCTTCACAATTCCTTAACAATGGTATTCACAAAATGTTCTCCTTGATCACTTGTACTACTTAGGGGACATCCAAACCATGTAATTATGTGTTTGTAGATGAATCTTGTTGTTGTATTGGTAGTACAACCTTTGGTTAGAATGGCCTCTTCCATCTTATTAGATAATTTATCCCTATAATGATGAATCTTTCTTCAGAATTCTTTGTGGTGGGTTTTATAGGCCCAATGAAGTCTATAGCCCACTTCTCAAATGGGGCTAGTGCTAGGACCGGTTTCAAGGGCATTTCATCTCAAGTGTTTAGTTTTCCCACCCACTGACATATCTCACAATACCTTACGTGTTTATGGGAATCTTTGAAAAGTGTGGCCCTCAATAATCCTACCATAATTAATTTCTTGGTTGTTTGTTCTCCTCCATTGTACCCTTCGGCTATACCTTCATGAGATTCTACTAGTATGTTCTTTCTTTCATGTTCTAGAGCAACCCATCTAAAGACATCATCTTTTTATTTCTTGTATAGTTGTCCTTGGATTAAAGTAAGTGGAAATGCTTGACTGAGTAAATTCTTCTTTTCTTGTTCTATATATTCACTAGGGAATTCTCTTGTGGCCAGTAATTGAGCTATGTCATCAAATTCTTTTGGGATGGCCTCAATTCTAAATATATGTGCACTAGGGAAGTCTCATAAATATTTCCCTCATCTTCCCTTATTTCTATTCATGATAGGTAATCAGGTCCATTATTCAATTTACTTGGTTTAGTTGCAATAGTAAAGTCAAATTATTAGAACAAAATTAACCATCAACATATTCTCCCTTGTAGTACTAGTCTATTTAGTAGATATTTTAGCATCTCATGATCTATGTAGAAGAAAAATGATGTGGACAACAAATATTGTTTATACTTTTATAGTGCATATACCATGCTCAATGCCTCTCTTTCTATGCTAGAATAATTCCTTTCAGTTTTAGTCAGTTTCTGACTTGCAAAGGGTATTGGATGATCCTTTTTTTCTCTCAGTTTTGTTAAGACTACACCAATGGAAATTCCTGATGCATCTACATGGACATGGAATGGAACTTTCCAGTCTAGAAATATTAGGATTGGGGCATGTAATATTTTTCCTTTGAGGACTTCAAAAGCATTCGCGCATGGTTTGTCCCATTGTATTTGTTTATTTGTTCTTTTCTTTAATAATTCTTCCAACAGTGCACTAATCTCAGCATAGTTTCTTATGAATTTCATGTGATAACCTGTGTACCCAAGAATTGTTCTCACCTATTTTTTTTTGGGAGGAGGTAAATTGACAATAACTGAAGTTTTGACTGGGTTGATTAATAAACCTTCTTTGTAAATCAAATGTCCCAAAAGTGTACCAAATGGGGTTTAAAATATACATTTCTTTAGATTGAGGTATTTTGCAATGCTCTACATCTCTGGAAAATGAGTCTCAATATTTTGATATATTTTTTCAAGAGTCCATATACAATCCAATCGTTTAGGTCCACTTCCAATAAATCATGGATAACTTCTTTGAATGCATTGATTATTATTCTATTGAATATTATTGGTACATTCTTTAATTAAAATGACATGAAAATTTACATAAAATACCCTCATTCTATAGAAAATGTGGTTTTCGATTGATCTTCTTGGGAAATCTTGACCTGATGGTAACCAGAGAACCCATCAGTGAAGGAATAAACCTCTCTTCTTGCGATGTTTTCTAAAACCTCTTCTGCAAAGGGAGTAGGAAATGGGTCATGCAAACAATCTTTATTGAACTCTCTGTAATCCACACATACTCATATTTCTCATGTTTTATTATTCTAAATGACCATATGACTTATTCAATCTAAATCTTCAACATGTTTGATGATTCCTACATTTAACATTTTATCTATCTCTATTTTTACTTTAACTTTGAGGTTAGGATTTAATCTGTAAGGCCTCTTCTTTAATGGTTTAAATCCTTCCTTGATTTGAATTTTCATGGTTCCAACTTTTATGTCTTGTAACTCCTTAAAATATTTGGGGAATATATCCTAGAATTATTGAATAAGTTCTACTACTTTGGCCACTTCTTTTGCAGCAAGTTGGGGGACAAAAAAGGGGTCATAAGTGGATGTCACAATGCAAATAACAACATAAGATCAACTTGTAGGGATTATTAGCAATGCATACACTCAAAATTAGAAAAAATTATATCAATATGAATCGTAGAATCCAAAATCTGGTTTCTAAAATACTATTTTTTAAAAAAAAATAGACAAGTTTAGCTATATTAAACACTCAAAATTAAATGACTTGGTTTTTTTTTTTAAATGCCTATAAGATTGTATTCTGTTTGCCCATGATTTGGATGACCAAAAATTTATATATATATTTGTCCTTTGGTGAGAAGTTAGATGTCGTTATCTATCTTGGGATAGATTTTATTTTGTATTTTTTGAGCAATATTTTATTTTGTATGGTTTTTTCTGTGAAAGTGGTATGAAAACATAAAGAAAACATAGCACTTTCCATTTTCCTGCCATAACTTCATCAAAAAATATTGAAATCAACTAATTTTTTTTTGAACATGTATATAATTTCACCACGATTAGGATGGTATAATTTTTATCACAAGCAAAACAAAATTTATAGTCTTAAATGTAGACATAAACATTCACGGGAAAAAGTGTCTTAAAGCCCTGTTATCACCGAATCACAACACCCTTATGTTTACAAAAGTCCATATGCTTGAGCTCATGGTGTGATTGGATAACATGGGTACTATCTCCAAGTTGTGGGACTTGCTACTTGAGATAGACCTCCAGAGAAAGTTGGTTCTGGCTCCCAAACTACCTGCCACAATCTACTCTAATGCAACCAAAACTAACTTTCCTAATCTAACTTTCCAAGGGACCAAGGAGAGAGAATGCGTGAAAATGAAAACCTACACTAAAGCGGTGATACACCAGAAAAGGAGGGAGTGAGGGTAGTCTTCCAATGTGTGAGATACATAAGCAAAGTGCACACTAGAAGGGGTGATAATAGTTCTCCAAAATCTAGCAAAATGCAATCACATCAATATCTCAAACATACACAATGATAATGGATCCTTGCAAGAGCACAAAAATAGACACAATATTCTTGTAATGAAGGTTGAAAGGTCAAGAAGAGTGCAAACAAACACAGTAGGGGAAGATGCATCCATAAACTTGTATTTTATGTCTTTGTGATATGCACAGTTCAATCTATTATAAGATAAGGGCTTGGATCACCATGCAAGGAGTTTGCTACAAGGGTCTACAGCACATTGGCTTCACAAAGAAATTTTAATAGAGCTTTCCTACAACAAACTACTTCCTTTTTTTACAATGAGCCCAACACTCCCATTTATAGAAAAATAAGAAGAAGAGAGAGAGAGAGATGGAAATCCTAAAATTTGTCCTTCAACCACTTTTATGAGGTATTAAATGGAGTGAAATGATGTTTTTTTGCTTGAAAAAGGCTCCCCATATTGTCCCATGACTTGCAATAGTGAAATATGGCAGCCCATGCTTCATTGAATGCGTCCAACTACCAAATAAAACACTATTATGAACTTGGCCGCGTTTTATTCAAAATATTTTTCTATCCTTCATAAAATCTATAATTTCTTGATTGTTTTCCATTGGTCTTGGAGCCACGATTCCAATGGTACTAATTTTGTGTGATTTTGTTGAGAAATGAAAAGTTTATGGCCTTCTGAGTTTGAGCAGCTATTTTGGGTCTACCAAGCATTTTATGTCATTTGACAAGAATGAGCATTAATTGACTGGAGCTGAATATGTTTATTTTATTTTAATATATCTACCCTCATCAAATTTCATGCTCATTCCAGAAATTCCAATTTTATGAAAATCAAATCTCAGAGTAAAAAGTTATGGTTGTTTAAAGTTTGGGAGGTCAAACATTGACTTTTTCTCTTCGTTACGGCTATTTTGGCAAAATCAGGTCCGCATGTCCCGGTTGTCCTAGACAAAAATCTCCACATCACCTGATTCAGGCTTCCTTGTCCTTATGCATCTTCCGTTGACTAAGATGTGAGGGCCGTTGACCTCCGCATTCTCCACAATGTATGGTTCCTTTTGCGGCTTTTTCACCTTTATGCATCCTACGCGTACTTTTGTCCCAACCATCCTAGACACATTTCTCCACATCACTCGTAATGCACTGACTTGTGGAAAAATAAGATTTTTCACGTCCCATGCATACCTACGTCCTAACTGTCCCATGGACTGTCTGGGACAAAAATGTCTGATTTTTCCACAAAACACCAAAATGAGCCCATTTTCAGATTTTCTCTAACTTCTTGGGTTTTTTCCTGGATGGGGAAGTTACAGAGAAGCCAAGAGGACCCCAAAAAACATGATTTTTTGTCTTGGATCAATTCTACTGGCTGAGGACTAAATAATTTGTGCAAGTTATCCAAATCACATTGAGGGGTGGATTTTGGATAACAAGACCTACTATTAGGTAAAAATTATAAAATGATATTTATCCTATTCTATTCACTTTAAAATCAATATTTCTACAAAGCTAACAATCTCCCCTACGTGATGGTACTATTTTTATGACATTTTTTTGAATTTTTGGCATGGTTCAAGTCTGTGGAAGAATAAATTTGATGTTTTACTATTTTTGATGTAAAATTCAGGATTTGATGTCCACTTAATTGTCCCCCAACTTGCTCCACTTACTTGAGTCCCAATAGTCTCATATCTTAACAAACTTCTCATCTCCATCTAAGTCAATATTTTCATTCCCTATCTTTTGAGGATGACAATAGTATTTATCCTCTTCTTTATTGGTTTCTACTACTTCTCTTTGTCATTCTATTGTCTTTTATCTCAAGTTTTCCAGGTTTTTCATCTCTTTCTTATTTCTCGACTACAAAATAGTAAGCCATTTATGGATTTTTTCTTAGATATTCTTGTTGTTGCAGTTTCTTGGGTTCTACTATATTTTTTGAGCATTTTTCCATGGCTTCTTCTAGGGAGTTAAGAATAAGAAGGTCCTTATATTTTGTAGTTCTCGAAGGATATTAAGATCCACATCCCAAAAATTAAATGTGTGGAAAAAATATTTTACAATATGGTCCCAACTTCTTGTCTCTCATCTTATTTCTTGGTGCATGTACCAGGATCGAGGTATGGGTTCTAAAGTCCATATGAATAATTTATTCCATACCAAAGGGGAATTTTCACCACATATTTGCCAATGTCTCTCGTAGAATTGAATATGTTTTTGTGAATCACTTTCGTCGGTGTATTCAGGTATGGCCGCATAATATCCTTAACTCTCTACGTATCTTTTTTTAAGTAATGCAGTTAAGGAATTCCAATGGGAAATATTATTTTTGTGTGTTTCCCACTATCTTGCAACATTAATTGTCAGGGTGTCATCTAATTCTTCCATTCTTACTTTCTCATTTGGGAATATTCTCTCCATTTTATCTATATAACCTTTTAAGTCTCCAAACCTTGAGTATTTTTGCAAAAATTGGTGGGACACCCTACAACTTGATCTATATATTTGTTTGATTAGTTTGTCTTATAATTATTTTTCATAGATTAATATCATCTTCTTCTTCAAATTTGTCTTGTGCGGGATAGAAAATATCATTCATAGGATCTATGGAATCATGTTTATCATTGTCTAAGGTGATTGCAAGGGGTGGCACTCTTCTTACATAATGTAATTTCTATATTCTAGATTCTAAGAAGCCATGTATCCATGATTCAAAAACGTTGTCTGAGATTTCATTTGTAGATTCATTTTTTACTTAAATTTATCCTTAAGAGTTGGGTTCAAATTTTTTATCGATATTGGAAAATCTATTGAGAGAATATACCCCTTGGATATCACTAAAATATTCCTCTTCAATATCATGCCACACTTCTTCATACCATGCAATGGTCATGCTTGCATGTAGTGGTATGTGAAAAAAAATTATGTCTGATTGTAATGTTACTTATTACTCTTCTGAGTTTAACGTTTCCTATTAATTGACAAACCATTCTAGAGCTAGAATGGAATTGTATGTGGGTTTTAAAGAAACGTTCTATAAAAATTCAAAGGTGACCATATTTTTTATTCCCATGAAGTTAACTTATACTTTTTTCAGTGCTCCGATAGGATATTTTGATGATCCATCAGCTAATCCAATATAATATCTTATGGGTTTTAAAGGAGGCATGCCTAGTTTCTCCCAAGTAGTTTTGGACATCATATTCATGTCTTCACTAAGATCAAGAAATACTTTTGTAATGGTAGTGTAAAATATGTCTACATCCAAGTATATGGTGGATTTACATGATGTTTGTTGTGTGTAGAAGACATTTCTCTTTTTCTTGTGATGTACAATGTTAATCCTCTGAACATGGAAGTTCTTGTCTTCTTTATTCCAATATTTTCTAGACTGCTTTAGCTTATCTACAATGCCACATTTTATTGTTAATCTTTATATCTCTTTAAGAAAAATAATTTCATCTTCCATTAATTTTATTTATTTTTCTTCTTGAGATTGTGCCTTCTTAACTACTACTCTACTTTTCTTCACTTCTTTATCATGAAGATCTAGTCAGATCTATTTAAAGTCCCATTCTTCACTACTAGAGAAATATTCTGTTGTGGGTATCTTGATTATCTTCTTTCTTGTATGTGTGGTTTCCTTCCTAGCTGCACTTCTAGTTGGTACCACAGCTCTATATTTTGGTTCTTTGGGGTCCTTTCTTTATTTTGGTGTTTTTCTTTTGACATAGTGTTCTTTATCTTCTTCCTTAATTTTCTCTTTTTCTAGTTTGCTCCTTGAGCTAGATGCTTTCTCTTTATCCTCTCATTTTTCTTCATCATCCTATAGTATCTTAGTAATATGTTGGATATTATTCTAAGCATCTCTTCCTAATGCTTCTATTTTTGTGTTTCCATTCCTATAAAATTGAGCAGTTTTGGGGCAACTAAAAGATTCATGTCCTTGTTCATGGAAGAAACCACAAGGGTCAGGATTTGTAATATTTCTAGCTAAATTTCCATCTTTTTCACATTTGTAACATTTCATGGGCCTTCTATATTAGTAGCCACCTCCTAAGTTATTATGGTTATCTCTTCCTTGGTATCCATGATACCATTGATATCCTCTTCCTTCATGATAATTATTGTACATTCCTCTAAATTATCCTCCATAACCTACCCTATATCCTCCTTTGTAACCTCCACCATCATATCCTTGATATTTAGGATTATAGTTATTACCTTAGTAGCCTCCTCTAAAGTGAGGTTGTCCTCCTTGCTGATTTGGATATTGTGGGGCAGTAATTGTTGGATGCAAATGTGGTGGGTTCAGTGTACGTGTTAGTTATTATTGTGGAGGATGGGGGTTAGCTCTTGTGTTCTATCTAGCTATCATAACCATGTGAGTATTATACTCCTTTAAGTCTTCAAGTTCCTCTACATAAGGGAAGGTATGGTGGTAATGATTATAGGATCCACAAGTTGTGTAATACAATAATTGATTAGTAGGTGGAGCTACTTTTAGCAAACAACAAGTATATTGAGTTTGTTGATCCCATAACTTACAAATTCCACACCAAGTTCTTTCTGTTGTGGGTATGGTACTGGAGGAAGGATTTTATGATGACTGTTGTCAAACAAATGTAACTCTCTTTTCCTTCTCTAAGTAATGACAGTCTATTTCTTTAATTAAAGGAAAAAGGTTTTGAAGGGACCTTACCCTGAAGTATAGCCAAAATGCTCAACAACCAAGATAAACATGAAAGGACAAAAAAAAAATTGATATGTGGGGGCTACACCCAAGCCCAAATACAAAATCATATAAAGTACTAAAGTAGGGGACAACTGTCTACAATAATCCCAACGAAAGACAAACAACAGTAAAACTAAAACTAAAAAACAACAAAATAAAAGTTGTGTAACTAATAAAAATACAAAGGAACTAATTAGTACAATTATTATAAACATTAAGAGTGATCATGATTTCTTGATAGAGATTCATTGTTGTTCCAATATTGGGATCCTAGTTAGAATATTTGAACTTATTGGTAATCCTTCCATTCTTCCAATTTTAGGATGGGATACCACTAATATCACAGATATGATGAATGTGGACTTCAAGAATATATAGGAATGCTTTGTGGATGGCCAAATGGTTGTTCTGCTTCTCTTCAATAGCTTTGATTTGGGTAGAAAGAGTGTTAAATTCCTCTCTGAGGATAGAAATGGAGTCAGAGTCTGAATTCTTGATGCCAAAATTGAGGAAAAAAACAACATTGTCTTTGATGGTCTTCAAGGTTTCAACTTGTAGATTGAATTTTTCCAAAATAGAAAGGGTGACATGGTCACAGGGTTTTGAAGATTTGACAACAGGGGGTTTTTCTTCAACAAATACTTATTTATCTTTTTTTCTACTCATAAGGATATGTTTTGGAGGGGTCTCTTGGAGTGGATATGGGGTCGTTGAGGAGGTAGAAGATCTTACAGAGGGCTCAGATTATTGGCCGCTACATCTATTATGAATTGATGAATAAGAAAAATGACCCCTTGATGTAATAGAACCACCATTTTATGGCCTTCAACCTCCAAAATAGACTTCTCTAAGGATTACAGAATATAGTAAGGAAAACTTAGTTCAATTTCACACCTGAAATGGTTTAGGAGGACAAAATAGTGTAGAGGGATAGTAAAAAACCTACCCTCGAGTGTAATGTATCTAACCATCATGCAAAAAACTTCATCGAAGGGACCCTTCGGGATAGAGGCACAAATGATGCCTTATTTTTTAATTTCATTTCTCTCACTTTCATTGAGGAATAACCTTTCCTCTACATCTTTGTTGAATTTATTTCTAAAAACTTTATTACCTTCCATGCTAAGCCCTATGATAAAGGAAATAAATTGTTTAGTGATACTGAAATCTCTACCTCTAAACTTAATGTTCCTATTCTTCCAATTTTCCACAAATTAGAGAGACATATATTGATCATGTCCCTTAATTCTTTAGATAATTTTTGTGAAACCCCCTAAGTTAAGGGTTTCCCAGATTTCCAAATTTTATTTCCATTATGGGTTGAATATGGGCTTCAATCTCTAGGGAGCTCCTCCTATTGTGAAAATAGCAAGAAAAAGAGTATAATTGAGCTGGAAACGACAACAATTAGGCCTTCTAACTGCAATCTGGAAGCTTGAGAGCTTGACAGTTTTAGTGTTGAAACTCATCTCCTTTATCCAAGCCTGTTTGGAATGTAAAATGCACTTAATTTTTGAGGTGAGGAGAAAATAAAGCCGAATGAATATGATTTTCTTCAAAATTCCAAGTGAAGGATTCCACGCATGTAGACTCCACCATTTTATGATTTTTACTGAGATGTGCATTAGTTTCCTTGGTAATGATGTGATGAACTTCGTAGGGGGGTGTCTTTCATATCATACCACTCATTATAATCATTAATGGAAACACCCACATTGGCTAATGCATTTGCTGATTTATTTCCCTCCCTATACACTTGTTGGAACATAATGTTAAGACCATTGCATAGGTTGGAAACTTAATTAATAAAGTCTCTTATTGTACTACTTGGAATTTAAATTTTAGAAATGTTATTAAGGATTTACATAGAATCTCCTTCCACTATGATATTATCCACATTCAGGGTCCTATCAATTCTGATTCCCCATAGAGTTGTTAGGGCCTCCAAATAGTGATTGGATTTCTTACCTATGGGACCAACATACATAGTGATTATATTACCCTTATGATTTTTGATGAGACCTACACCACTTGTTTCTCTGGGGTTTCCTGTAGAGGCACCATAAAATTTTATTTTATGCCAACCATCTATAGGGGGAATCCACTAAACAAGATACCTATCAATGTTGGGAGGGGGATTTGTTTCTTTTTGAGTATATATATTCCAAGCCTATAAGTTTCTATCTTCATCTTGAGGATATTGGCATTTTTGGGGGGGTTGAATTTCTAAATGTTTTCTTTAGCTGTCACTGAGATTTCATTCAGGATAATATTAATAGTTTTGTTGGTTCCTCTAAAAATAAGAGAGTTGTGAGCATTTTATATTATCCATATGGTATGAGGTAAGATGATCCTCCAAACTCTATGAAGAATAGTGTGTTTAAAGGGAGGCTGCCACTAAATCTGGGCTTGAGTAATGTCCTCTAGGAAAACCAGCTGACACAAAACTTGTTGAAGATGATATTCCAAAGAGCACAAGCAAATAGATAGTGTAGAAGGAGATGTTTGATGGATTCATTGTCTTTCTTACAATGGTAGCATCTATTTGGCATGGTAGACCCCCTATTAATAAGGCTATAAATGATGAGAATACCTTTATTCAGTACAAACTAGAGGAATTGGTTTATCTTTGGGGTGAGTTCATTGAACCAAATCTTCCTCCAAGGGAGTTTGCTAACAATTTTATTGGAATACAACTGATACCTTGATCTTATTTAGTAATTATCATCAAAATAAAAATCCCATGTAAATTCATCTTTATCCTAGAATTGATTGATGGGTATATGCATAAAAATGTTTTCAAGGTCCTTAAGAAGCTTCTTTTGGCCAGGGATGATAGCCTCGATATTTTTCTAGTGTATTTTACCTTCTGTATTTTGAATATAGTTGTTGACTTGTTATCCCAGTGATATAGTAAGGTTGTCTTTAATTTGGTCAAATTTCTCATTATTAGCTAGATTACTAAAATTGGCCTAGCTGTCATTCCAAAATTTTATGTTTTTAATAGTGCCTAGAATCCATTTCCATCCTAACACAAGCTCTTTTCTAATCCTAACTAGGTTGATCCATAAGATAGATCCAATGGGGTGACTAACATTGTTGAATAAGTCTTGAATATTTCCTTAATTTAGATACTTGGCTTGAATAAGATCTTCCCATGGGTGTTCCTCTTTGATTAGTCTCCATCCCATATTAGAAACCAATGCAACATTCATAGTTCTAATTTTTATATGTCGATGCCTCTTGCTTTCGTGCTATTGCAGGCCTTATCCCATGTAACCAAATGAATTCTATCATTCTATTTTTTCCCGTCCAAATTAAGTTCTTCTGGATTCTCTTGATTTTCTTTGTGATAGTTATAGGAATAAGGAAGAGAGACATGATGTAAATCAGAAGGTTTTGGAACATGATTTTAATGAGCAGGAATTTCCTAGTGCTAGAGAGGGTAGTACCCTTCCAACCTGCAAGATTTATTTGAAACATGTAAATCAAAGCATTTCAAACACTCATGTGAACCTTTTTAGTACCAAGAGGAAGGCCAAGGTAAGTGGAAGGAAAAAAATTGATTTCACAACAAATTATTTGATAAATTTTTGTTTGCCTAGCTAGTGTAGTGTTGAAGAAGCATATTATACGCCAAATTTTTGGTGTAATGTTACTTCTTGGTGGTGAATTGTTCCTAAGAACTTTTTTTTGAATTTCTTGGAGTTTTATTTTGGCTAATTCTAATTATACTCATTCCAATTATGTTTTTAATGAATTATCTCCTATTCTTCGCCATGGTTGAGCCTCTAACATAATGGCCATCTCTATTGCCTCTATGATGGTTTTGAAAGGTTGTCCATCTAAGGATCCTCTCATGTAAGGTAGAATCCCTTAAGTAAACCATTCAATGTGTTGCTTATATATGAGAGGTTATTCCAACTTTATAGTTACAATTTTAAATCTATGGCTGAATTCTTTGACTATTTCATCTTCTCTCTTTACAAGTTCTCTCATTTTACTAACTCCTTCTAAGGGTACCTTAGGAAAGTGAAAATGTGTCTTAAATTATTTCTCAATAGCATCCCAATATTTAAATCCATATGCATTATTTTTCATGTACCACCATAGGGTGTCCTCTATCAGAGTGCCTATGAAGTCATACAACTTTGTGGTATTATCTGTGATATTGCTACTCTTCCAATATGAATCCAAGATAAACAAGTGTTCTTCCACATATTTGGTGTCTTTTCCAAATACAAGTAACTTAATTTTTTAAGCCATCTTTTTAATTGGTTGGGGATGTATTTGTGGCTGACTAATTAGTTTCTACTTTGAGGGCTTTACTTTCTTAGACTGATTTAAAAAAATTTCAAGTTATTATTTCTTCCTTTTTCTATGGATAATTCAATCTCAAAGTATAAATATCCTATAAGTTCTCTGAACTCTCTTATAATTTCTCCTATATTTACTTTTTTCTTATAAATGATGATATATTTCCATCAAAGTTTCTCCCTTTTCTATCTTTTGAATAGGTGTTTTAATTGGTAGATGGAATGGTGACCGATCCAGGGGGACATCTCCTTTAGGCTCGTTTGGTGGTTAGGGGATGCATATTTGGTTGGCGAATCTTCATAATTATCTTTTTCCATGAATAACTTCCTACCTTTACTATTTATTAATCTATAATTGTCTTCTAATCCTTCATCACTTCTTTTCTAATTTTATTTTTCCTTTTCTTTCTCTCATTTCTTGACATAACCTTTTTCCTCATCTTACTCCTCTATTATTTCTTTTCTTTTCTCTAAAAATTTTAATCGATTATTTCATACCAGTAACTTCTTCTTCCTCTTCTCATTTTCCTTTAATTAATAATGGATTTTCTTTTCTTATCTCTTCCCATTCTATTGGGTCGAATATTTCTCTAAGTCTAGGTCTTAATCCTCTTATTGATTATTGTAAATCTCTTACTAGTATAGCATGTATTAATAATGCTTGTGGTATTGGAATATTTAAAATATTTTGTACAATGGGGAACCGTGGTGTAACCAAAAATTGTTGGTCACTGCTCATTGCAGGAATTATAGGAAGGATTTGTGTGGTTGCTTCCATTTCTGGGTTAGCTAATTTCTCATCTCCACTCGAAGTGGGTTTTTATTTCTTCTATACTTTCTGAATTTAATTTAATTTTTCTTTTCTTTCATTCAACTTCTTCATTATTTCCTCTTTTGCTAGTCTCTATTTTTATATCTTTTTTTCTAACTCCTTTTCTACAGTTACCCTTGCTCTCTCTTCTATCCTGTTCATTTGGATTACTTTTGTTAAGATACTAACTTACCTTAATTCTCTTAATTTTATCTTTTCCAACTATATAATTTTCCCAAATTTAATTTTCTTCATGTCTTCCTATTTCTACTATCTCAACCATAACCCCATTAATTTTGATCAACTATGTCTCTTGGATCGTCCCCTTCATGTACACCATCTTACAGTGCCTATCCCATTAAGGAAATTTTCCACGCTCCTAATTAAACCTTTTTCTACCATCAAAACCTTAATTAAAATGGAATTTACTTAATAAATTTGCCTCTTACTCACTTCAAAATTCACCTTTCTTATAATCAAAACTAATCCACCCTTGTATGGCCCAAGTAATTATATAGGAGTCTAATGTGGTATCGAACCAATAATCAATTGCTCTAGTCTAGGGTTCGTCAAGTTTTTTGAGTATGTTAAATTTTTCCTAGGTCCACTCAGAATATTTTCTTAAATGTATATGTGACCACTCTATTCTTTTAGCATGTGTCGATATGCAAGACTACAATAAATGTGGGAACTAAGATCAAAATTCCTCTCTGTATTCTCCAAATACTTCCTCCTTAGTTTCTTTTTATGATTCTTTGAGTATATTTTCTTCTCCTTTAACAAATATATGGATTTGATTTTCCCACCAATCCTCAATTTTTGTTAGTTATGGTTTCCAATATCATGGTCGTGAATTGTTTCCTGACATCTGACTAACAAAAGGAACCTAGGCTTAGACAACAAAATGTTGACCTTAAGCCTCAACAACAGTGTGAGGGTTAAGAATTTTTCCCTTCTGCTAGGGATATACATGAGAAAAGTGAGCTAATCTATTTCGCAAACAGAAAGAATGTAAAATCAGATAAAATTCTTTACTCCAAACATCAATATTTATTTATATCTCAAAATGGAATACATCAGTCTCATACACTTATACATATCATTTTTATACTTCATACATATTTTTCTCATTAATTGCACACATATCTTATCTATTAAAAACTCACAAACATATTATTCTCATGTGATACGCTATATATAGTAGATTAATTATAATTAATACGTTTTATAAAAAATAACACAAAATTCACTACTTTTAGTCACGCCTCTCTCATCTTCTATATTTTTATGTCTTTGGTTTACAGCTCTGTGTCGGCTTATGCAGACTTCTCTCATGTATCGTGGCTTTATCCTGTGTATCGTGGCTTTCCTTATTTACCTGCAGATTCCTCTAGTCTTTTGTGACTTTGTTCTTCTATTCACAACTTTATCTAATCCTATGCATTTTCCTCTATAATTTGGCGGATTTCTTCTTATATCTGCGACTATCACTAAACTTGATGAACCCTATCAACAAATCCACCATAGGAGGAATGAGTATCACATATAAAATTGAGATCGAGTCACTCCATGGTCCTAGATGCATAGATCCCCTTCACTTCAAAACCAATGGCATGTCCTATAATACCATGCATGAAAACATGACAGCTTGGGAGTACCCCCTTACGACATGCATACACAATATGAACAAGATAGAACTAGCTCATCAAAAAAAAAAATCGACAATATATTCTTGACTACATTTAGCCAAGTGGATTTAAAACCCATGACGCTTTAAGTTCCAAAAACTAAAAAAACAAGAAATCTCTGCAACCAAAGAAAAATGGCCAAGTAGTCACATTCAAACTTCAAAAATCTCACAAGAAAATAAAAAAACAAGAAGATCCGCAAAGCTTCTCAAGAATTTAATTAAATCAAATGTTGGTTCTAATAAATTCAATTTTACAAATGAAATACACATAAAAATATCCACATCACAATGTCTATATGGCCTTTAGAGGCCACATGTAGCAATGATATAACATTGAGTGCACATATTTATGTATAATCATTATAATTGATCCAATAATGTAGTTATCACAACCTCTGACTAGATTGAAATATCCCAAATATATCTGCATAGCTCAATTTAGTACATTTATGTCCACCAACAACATATCCAAATATTTTCGCCCTCACCAAGAATAAGAGGTTTTCTAATAAGGTTATCAATTAGAGAATCACATGATTTATCGATCAAACAGTCCAAGAATAATTGTTGTTTTTGTTGTCAAGGTATAGTAGAAACAATTCATCAAACAAATAAGAAAATCCAAAATATATTCTTGACTAAATTTAGCTAAGTGGATTCAAAAACCATGAAGCTTTGAGTTCTAAACAATAAAAATAAAACAAGAAATCTCAGCAACCAAAGAAAAATGGCCAAGTAGCTGCATTCAAACTTCAAAAATCTCATAAGAAAATAAAAAAAGAAGATCCGCAAAGCTTCTCAATCATTCAATTAAATGAAATTATGGTTCTAATAAATTCAAGTTTACAAATGAAATACACATTAAAATATCCACATCATAATGTCTATGTGGCCTTTAAAGGCCACATGTAGTGGTACTTTAACGTCGAGTGCACATATTTACATATAATCATAATAAATGATCCAATAATGTAATTATCATAACCTCTGACTGGATTAAAATCTCCCAAATATATTTGCATAGATCAATTTAGTACATTTACATCCACCAATAACATATCCAAATATTGTCACCCTCACCAATAATAAGGGGATTTCTAATAAGTCTATTAATTAGAGAGTCACATGATTTATCGATCAGACAATCCAAGAATAATTTTTGTTGTTTTTTTTTTTTGTCAAGGTATAGAGTTTTAAATATATGAGAGGAACCCAAAATTATTCAATGCATTGATGCAGGATTGGGTAGTGAAGAAATTTTATAATTTTGGAGAGAATTAATGTCTATTAAGTTATTCAAATATCAAATTTCAAGAGAGATGAGATAGGTTCATCCATGAAATTTTGGAATTTTGATCAATTGTAAAGTGCACAATAATATGAATAAGATATCATAGAAAAGCAATAGTGATTTCACCATGATAAGTCAAAAATTTCTGCATAATGTAGTATGAAATGATGTGGGAAAGGGTTAAAAGATAGTAGAGTGTTTGAAGGAGGAACCCAAATATCTAAAATGCCAAATACTTCAAGATATCAGATACTGTAATTGTCAAATATCTAATGCAATTGTCATAACCAATGAAGTATTAATCTAAAGAAAATAATAATCAAACTCCTGATATATTTTATACTAGTCCCCAAGTGTCATCCATAGTGTTATTGTCTAAAATAACTACACTCAAAATCAATAAACCATAATTTTAATATATTTGTAGTTTGTGTCATAATTCAAGTGTATAATAAGGAATTGGAGACCCATTATCTGACATGCTCACCAGGATCCACATGCTTAGTATAATAAGTGGACTAGACAACATCGCAATAAATCTGTGTAACATGACACAAGGCTTGACACAAAACTCATGAAACACATAAAATGACGAGTGCAAAAGACTCATTACCAATTTATCCCAGAGATTTAAGTGTTTTAACCTCACTCTAATACCAAGTGTCACACCCCATAGTTTCACAACCCAAAATCACCTCTAAAATAATGGAATTTTTTTTCTTCTATTATATCATTAATTTTATATTGTAAAATTATTATAACACCATAAAATACTTAAGAATTGATTTTTTCCCAGAGTCCATACCAATGTACGATTATCACATTTGAGACAACATAATTAATTTCATACTCACTCCAATAGGTGTGGAAAAATAAAAAATTATGTCTATATGAAGAAATAATTAAAGATCATATCAACCCAACCCATACGTCCCATTAATTTGCATTTCCTTAAATCTTAATTTACCCATGGATTCCAATCATCATATCATTCCACATGGCAATTCTTAATATTATTATTTTATCATTTGTAGAACATGAATATTCTCCTCATCATAATGTTTCCTCATAAAGGTAATACTCATATCCTTTAAATTATTATACCATCACGCAAAGCATACTAGCTAATTTGATATCATTTTGTAATCACTAGAGTCATACAACACTTGTGCCAAGTAGGGAAATCACATTCCCAAAATGAATGAATCCTTATGAAAATAAGTCATATAACTATTGTGGAAATTTAAACGTTTCATCTCCCATTACAAGATATAATTCTAGATTCATTTTACATTATAAATTCAACATATCAGGAACACTCGATAACATTAATGGACCACATGTTTTTACCAAGATGATCAAGAAATAATCTACAAATCCCAAGCACATACATACTTCTCTATATTTACATATTTATCACTTCATTAAGGATTCATAGTTTTTATAAGAAACTCATGGTATTTTTTACCCTAACACCAATAACTTGAATAACTCCATTACTAGTTGAGATTATTAACTAGAATAATAGTTTGATGAGACTCATGCTTATGACATAATATTCTTCATAAGCAAAATTATTTTGATTACTTTAACTTCAAGGGGGTTTTAAATACAAGTTAATAAGATAGTTCAAGTAATATTTCTTTCTTCAAATAACATCCTAGTTATAACAATCTTAGAGATGTAATTCAATAAAAAAAACCATTTAGAATGACATCTTAGGGGGTCCTAAGTTAACTTTATCTCATTTATAAATTCATATCTATAAGGCATCCAAGGAGCCCTTATTCATATTTAGCGTTGTCATGTCTATAAGTTAGGCTCATGAGCATCATGAGATGAATTTGGATCTAAAGAAGATACTAATAAAAATCAACCCAACTCTTTACTTCAAGTAAAAATATCTTGTATTAGATATAAGGGTCTTCCTAGGATTAAAACTAATACCCAAGATGCATATAATGAAACACAGGTATCTCCACATACCAAACACAAAGTACATGAAAGAACAACACCTGGAGGTAAGAGAGTTAATTTATTGAGTAAGAAATGATGCATACGGAAGTCCCATATGAACTCTTTGTCCTAGCTACATTAGTAGGATAAAAATTTCCATAATTAAATTACATTATGTAATAGGTCACATGAGCCATTATAAAAAGTACAATTTTAGTTTCCTATCCATAAGGCACCACAAACATGCAGATAAGAAGTGTCCATTATCATTACCTATGATTCAATGTTTTCTTCAAACCACTATGATACATCATCTAGGTAACATGATTAGGATAACCTCCCTAGTCCTCACAATCTTATATTTTATTCTCAAAATCATAATCTTTACCCCCACTCATAGTTACAATCATTATCTACTAATCCATCCATTTATAAAAGTATAATGATTTTGAGGGTCCATCCAAGAGTTCCTACACAAAAAATATCCAAGAAGAACCTCGTAAGGGTGATGTCACCAAAGGTCACATAAAGTAGAAGATAACCATGTACTATTGGTATAAACATGTGGAAATAAAATTTACTATTAAAAACCTAAGATGTTGACCCCATTCATTGAGTATTAGGGAATACTATATAAGATTAAATTCAATATAATCCAAGTTTGATCTCATTTCAAAAGTTGTTAAAACACCTTATCATTATTTAAATGAGCATATTCTCATTTATAAATTTCCATTACGAATACTATGAAAGTTGATAAATGATCCAACTCAAATATTTTGGAAACACATAACTTGTTTTTCACGATGGATAAGGGATAAAATATATCAAGGGATGATTGAAGTTATATTATCGGTAACATAATTGTTTCTTTACGAGCTTATGAGCTTACGACACTTTTACTACCCTAGATTAAGTTAACATACTATTTATTTATGGCAGGTTACATAGTTAACCTTAACAAGCCAAGTACATAATATTCAATGCAATTGACTAGAGAATATACAATATTATTTCATCAAATAATTAAATTCATCACTTGCATACTTAAACTATTTTTTTCTTTGACTATAAAACATGTATACTAGTTGATGAAAAGTTTTCAAATACATCCATTCATGTTGATTCATGCACTCTCTATATAATTTCCATATGTCAATATTAAAGTGTAAATGTAACCAAATCCACTTATTTCATTATACAAAACCATTTAGAAGTACATTTAAATAAGAAAAAAAAACTTGTTTCCCCTTGTAAACTAGCATGTTAGAAGACCATGTACATTATTAGCATTCTTTTTTATCACACCAATAATATAATCACCCCACCTACAACCTATAAACCCATGTAGCCAAGGGTTAGTGACACACACTGGCATGGACACGCCCCTCCCATATAACCCAATAATAAATCTCCCCAATAAATTTAGAGTTACTGAGAAATAAAAACATATATTTTCCTTGCTTCTTCAAATCAGAATAAATTATTTTTCAATTTTTATAGAGGTGTTAGAGAGAGAGAAAACTCAATCCTTTTAAAAAATTAAACTAAACCATTACCATAATAAAATAAGGAAAGATATACCACAAGAAATTATTTATTCAGGAACCCAAGTTTCATAATATTTTCAAGTAGCACTAAGTTTTTTTTACATCCTGTTAGCAAGAAAAAATTTTGGGTGGACAAACTTGTGGATTTCTTGCCAATGCTCTAGGAATCTAAGTCCCTATACTTAACCAGTGTAGCTGTTGTATAAGCATGCATGTGAAAATGTGGATTTTTGTGGTGGCCTTTCGACCAGGGATCCAACAGGGACACTCCACTGACCTTGTGGAAAATCTTGCAGATACCTATAAGAGAGGACTTTATCTGAAAGTGGGAAAGGGAGTGAGAAAAGAGGTAGGGGAACTAATGTTGCAAGTAGATAATCATATTCCTACACACACACTAGTTAGAAACTTCAACACATGCATTCATGAGAAGAAACAACTCTGTAAATAACAACAAGACCAAATATAATTTATCGATCCCAAAGTATCAAGAAACCCCTTAGTCAAAGAAAGCTGGAAACTCCTTCTTGTATTGATTTCTCAAATGAAAGTTGTACATAGTGGAGAAATAGAAGAAATTTGAGAATGAGGGGAATGGAATAATTTGGCTATCTCCTTTGTTCTCTCAAGGTACAATATACTCTTGAGTTTACAAGATCAATCACCAACCCTTTGCAATGGGAATGGTGTTACAATTTATAAAATGCGAGGTGACTTATCATCTTCCTCATGACCCTTCATATGCCTTAATATGACTTAAGACTATTCATATTCCACTTTAAATATTTAAGTCCCTTTTATAATAGCAAGGTGACTTAATTTACATTATGTTTCTAAAGTCACTTTTAAGTGACTTAAAGGCATATCAAAAAGTGCAAACCCCAACGAAGAATTAGAACATTTGAAAGTGAGAGAAAGTTGGGGGAAGAGGAGAGAGAAAGAGAGAGAGAGAAGAATAAGAGGAGATGTCACCGATGAAGTTCGTTGATCCTCATTGATGGAAAGCTCCAAATGTAGTGAAACTCTGAATCTTAGAACTCCTTGCACAATTTGAAACTCCTCCAAATTAGCTCACTTTGAATGCCTACCAAGTTGAATGAACTAAGGTGGATCTTGAATTCCCTATGAAAAATGGCTAGGATGCTTTGGAACAATGATGTCCACTTGAATGATTATCCTTATACAACCCATTGTGCCAAAACTGCTTTTTGAGTGTAACTTACTATTTTTAGTAAGTGTGAATTGTGAGCCGAGATGACCCTTTTTTATGACCTTTCCTGTGATGTTCCCTCTGTGTTCACCACCTTCTTCATGGAATCTTAAAATGGTGGCTTACCTGAAGTAACATTCCCCTATGCAAGGAGACATGCTATTTTTAGTAAGTGTGCCACGAATGTCAAATTGTGACAAAATGAGTCTTGAAATTCTAGGTTTTATTCTAGATTCCAGGCTTTGAATTTGGAGTAATTCCTTCATCTAAACAAGTGGGAAAATGATGTATACATCAGAAGGGGAAGAATACTGAAAAAAACACAGCCCTCCATATCCCTAAAAAATAGGGGCTTCATGACGCAAAAACTAGTTCATGTGAAACTAGATTTTTCAACGATCGTTCCCTCCAATTTTCTGATGATTTCGTCAGTCATATCTTTAGGAATTTGAAAATTTCTTTGAAGAGGGAAGAATACTGAAAAAAAACACATCCCTCTATAACCCTAAAAAATATGGAGTTCATGGTGTGAAAACTAGTTTGTGCAAAACTAGATTTTTTGACGATCGTTTCCTACAATTTTCAGGCGATTTTGCCCACTGGAACCTTGAGAACCAGAGAGGTAGCTCGCTGATTTTTTCCATTACTATGTCATGGCGGCCATTAATGGAGCTTGAAAATTTCAGGTCTATTTTTTGTCTTTGTTAGAGATGAAATCAACTCCATTTCGATAGGTTCTTCATTATGGTACTTCACATGAAATTTCTCTTCAATCTGGTGATCGGTTTGATGGGAAATCAAGCTTTTTCCTTCGTAGAGCCAGAAAGAGGGTTTCTTCACTGTGAGAAATCCTTGATGAAAATTAGAGGTTTGAATATTATTTTTTAATGGCCTTCAAGAGATTAAAACTCAGCAACAAACGGTTCGTCAATCCGAGCATTGGTTTGCAAGATATGTTCGAATCTTCGTTTTCATGGCTATGGGGATTTCCATTGTTCTTCTTCTCTGTTCTTCATTTCTCCTTCTTAGATTGATGAAAATTCCTTTTGAGAACTGTGTATCTCCATGGGAAATGTATTTCAGTTTCTTTTTTGATCTGGTCTGAGTTTCTTGCAATGGTGGAGTGGTGGACTTGTGTTCTCTGCAACTTTCTTCTGGTAATGGAGAATCATCTGGAAGCAGCAAGAAACACCTAACAGTTAGAATATTTTTCAATTTTTTGAGTTGTATTTGGGTTAATTTTTTCAATTTTTATTTCCCTGACATCATGGACATGACAGACATAAATTTCCATAATGAGCAAGACAGCGACATGTGGCGTTTAGTCCAACGCCAGGGAAGGAAGGAGGAAAAAGCTTCTTTAAAGCACTGGGAGCTAAAAGTTGGTCACATGGGTGTTAAAAATACTCCCCATAGGGGTTGGGAGAATTTTTAAAGGTATGATGTCCCCCACCTCATGTGTGTAAGGGACATAAAATTCCACAGTGGTCCTGGAGGTGACACATGGCGCTTGATCCAACGGTAGGGAATGGATGCTCCAAAAATGCACTTGGGGGCTGAACTGTCAAGTTTGGAGGTCACATGAGGGTCTAAGAGGTCATATGAGGGCTGAGATGGATTCAAGGGGGCTGGGTGCAATTTTCCAACCTTGATGTCCCTGACCTTGGGGGACGTGAGGGACACAAAATCCTGCCAGGCTCCTGGTGCTGACACATGTCCTCCCAAAAATTTGGCTAAGTCCTAAACTTGTAATAGTGATAACTTGAGCTCCTGATGGAATTTTTTGGAAAAAATTTATATGATCCTGACTATAAATTTCCTTTTAAATCCAATGGTGGGGGTATCATGTATTTATTATTCCATTTGATCCCTAAAAAATAGATTATTGATTTTGTACTCCACCTGTGCCTGAGAAAAACTGCCTGCAGACCTGATGCGCCAAAGTGTTGTGAAAAATATTATTTCATCATAATGTAGGTCTTGGAATCCTCTTTCACGATATTTTTTTTCTCCTAACTTCATCTAGAGCTCTTGGAATCTTCTTCTAAAGCCCAACAGATGTTTTAGGCATGTGTACCGCCTAGGCTTGTGAACCCTGTTTTTACTCAAACTGCTCCAAGTCTTGCAAAACTTCCCCAAACCTTCAAAAATAATTTCCATTATGTTTTAAGGTCTTCATTTCACCTCTGTGTTGATTTTTTCCCTTCCGTTCTGCTTCCGGGAGATGAATCCAGCCTTGGGAAGGCTAACAATAGCCCTTCCCTATACTGCCAGAAGATAGTGTCTTTTTAGAACTCCCTAAAATCACCTAGGTGGAATAAATTGAATTTTCTAAATCACCTAGGGGACCAAATTGACATCAAATAAGGGGTGATCAGACTAATGGATTTGACCTGGGGTGCCTAGGAATGATAAAGCATGAAAATTTCACCATAAGGCTATAGTTGTCATGCTTGGAAACTTCCAATTTCCCTATTGCACATTTTCACAACAACTAGCTCTAGCTGTGGGACATGGCATGGACTGAGCACAGAGAATACATGACATGGGAATCTAGAATCTCAATTTTAGACCATATAATTCATTGACCAGTGCCTTATCCATTGGGCCCTATGGAGTCATGTACAAATTCTAGAAAGTAATATTAGAAGGAAACACACACACACACAAAATGAGACACACAATAGGAAGGGAAACACACGCAATAGAAAGGGAAACACACCTATCAATCACCTATGGTACAAGGTGGGGGACAACCCACTTTCACTGAAGTAATTTTCATTTCTCAAAAGTTACCCCTGAAGAGGTAACACTGAATGATGATGTTTTACAAAGCCGTTGACGGGTTCCAAAAAGTAGCCTCCCTTCCTCAACTACTTATGAAAACCAGGTGATTTCTTAATTTTCCTTTTACTTTGTAGGAGTGATTTGATATGAGCTTCTTGATGCTCAAGTCCTTTCTTAGAAATTCGACTACCTTTATGCTCTTTGAAATTGGTTTCATTGTGCTAATTTCCTTCCATGTTTATCCATATAGTTGATTCTCCATCGAGCATCTCATCGCTACCCCAATGCTGATTTTTGCCATGTTCTAAAAAAATTTCTTCAATGCAAGTCATCTCAATGTTTTCCCTGTTATCTTCTTCCATGGCAGAGGTGTTGTCTTCAAAAATGGAGATGTCTGAAGGAGATACATGAACTTTTATTCTTTTGCACTCATGAACTTCTTCACACAATGTGGAAGAAAAAGGCATGTTTTCATGTTTATTCTCATCAACCAAAGTATTAGAGAAGTCATCAAGCTTATCCAACTGCTCCATTTCAACATCAAAAATTGGTGCACCAAAATAGGAAGCACAAATTGACTCATACTTTTCTTGTATCTCCATGGCCTGGGTTAAGAGTTCAAGACTGAGTTGAGGATCCTCAGTTTCTTCTGTGGCCTTCAAGATGTCTTGTACGGATAGTTCTTCTGAAATTTCCATAAACTCTTTTTTATCTTTATTGGAGGAATATTCTTGTTGTGCCTCTAGGAGATGGTTAAAAAGCTGATCCATACAGGCCCATGATTCATCTGAAACATTCTCGTTCATCTCTTTCATGATTTGTGTTGCCAAAGATTCACTTTCTTGCATACATGGGCATACTTGATTCATGACATCTATTGACAAGGAGAAGATATCCAAGCTTCGTGGGAAGGGTGCTCCTTCAAGCTCAAAATCCATATCATCTTCTTCTTGGTAAGAAGTAGAGAACCATGTTGGGACAACAGTATGAGAAGAATTTTCTGCTATATCTTGACCATCCATTATCGAATCTTCTTGCTCAGGTGAAAGATGAAAGGCTATGTTTTCACCAAGATGATGATTTTGCTCCCCAAGTGAGTAGAGTATGTGTTTAAATTGTTCATTCTCCTCAGGTTTTAAAAGAGAGTGGGCTTCTTCCCTTTGATCATCCATGATTGCATCAGGATGAGATTTTGATTCTTTGACTTCCTAAATTTCTTCATACAACATTTCTACATCACTGCAAGAATAAAAATAGGAAGGAGGATTATCTATGACCATCTTGAATTCATCATTTTCAGACCATAATTTTGGCTGAATTTCTTGCACTTCTTCACATATCCCCATTTCATCATCAATTGAAAGATCAAAACTTGAAAAGAGATCATCCATGCTTACTTTGAATTGGTCATCTTCTTCATCATTGGTGGAGTCTTCAGAGGGCATTGGATCATCCATTATGCAGCAAGGATCTTCTTTTATTGAATATATTATTCCCCCAATGGGTTGTGACTCGAGCCAAATGGAATTGTTGAATGGTGATTCTATCTTTGTCTCTTCTACTTCTTCCTCCATGACGTTGCTTTTTCTTTCATCGGGAGGTTCCATGAAAATATCTTCTTCAGAAGCATCTGAGAATCTCTCAAGAATGAAAAATTCATAGTATGGGCAGAAATCTGAGTCTTCTTCCATAGGGAATGTCTCATCTTCTTCCTCCATTTGATGTGGAGCTTCAAGATGTTCATATCTTCTCTGTAGAGCTAAAGCATACCTCCAAATTTCATCAAAGACTTCGGGGTCAAAATTTCCTTTTATTATGCTCTCAAGTATTTCCACATATTCTCTTTTCAACATGTTCATTTCTTCATCACCATATGTAATGAATTCATCTAGAGAATGGTGGAAGAAGGACAAAGTTCTCAATTTTGTAGTGAGGTGTGCGAGATTGCAAAAATCTTCTTCAGTGGATCTTGCACCATCCTGTCTTTTGTCATCTTCTTGAATGCTGATTTTATCTTCATCAGAAGGCTCAAGGATAGGATTTTCTTCAACAGCATTCAAGAACCTTTCAGGTATGAAAACCCTATGGTACGAATGATCTTTAGGATCTTCCTCTATAGGAAAACTCTCCTCTTCTTCTTCCTCGCTATGGGCTGCTTCAAGTTTCTCATTCATCTCTTGTAAGAATTTGGCATATTCTTGAACTTCACACCTTATCTTATGTCTCCTTTGAATCCATTCTTCTTCATCGATGACAAGTTATTTATTCTTTCCTTTTTCAACACTAGTCTGGAACCATGGCTGATCTATGATCTTCTTTTTCGGGAAGAAATCTTCTTCTTCTTCTTCACTATCACTCATTGGTACTTCACTCCAATCTAGGAATTTCTTCATGATGTGGGAAACGAACATGATAGGGGTTATTTTCTTAATGGAGTCACCTTCAAATAATGATTTTCCTTTGAAATCTTATTTTTTAATTTATTAAGACCTTACGGTCATATATTGGGTGCAGATGCTGCTAAATCTACCCCACGGTGGGTGCCAAAAACTGTTCGCAAGAAAATTTGTCGCGTGGAAAAACTTGTGGATTTCTTGCCAACGCTCTGGGAATCTAAGTCCCTCTACTTAACTGGTGTAGCTTCTGTATATGCATGCACATGAAAAGGTGGATTTTTTTGGTGGCCTTTCGACTGGGGATCCAACAGGGACACTCCACTGACCCTACGACAAAGCTTGTAGATACCTGCAATAGAGGACTTTGTCTGAAAATGGGAAAGGGAGTAAGAAAATAGGTAGGGAAACTAATGCTACAAATAGATAATCAGATTCCTACACACACACTAGTTAGAAACTTCAACACATGCATTCATGAGAAGAAACAACTCTGTAAATAACAACAAGACCAAATAGAATTTATCGATCACAAAGTATCAAGAAACCCCTTAGTCAAAGAAATATGGAAACTCCTTCTTGTATTGATTGCTCAAACCAAAGTTGTACATAATGGAGAAATAGAGGAAATTTGAGAATGAGGGGAATGGAAGAATTTGGCTATCTCCTTTGTTCTCTCAAGGTACAATATACTCTTGAGTTTACAAGATCAATCACCAACCCTTTGCAATGGGAAATGGCATTACAATTTATAGAATGAGAGGTGACTTATCGTCTTCCTCATGACCCTCCATATGCCTTAATATGACTTAAGACTATTCATATTCCACTTTAAATATTTAAGTCCCTTTTATAATAGCAAGGCGACTTAATTTACATTATGTTTCTAAAGTCACTTTTAAGTGACTTAAAGGCATATCAAAAAGTGCAAACCCCCTAGAACATTTAAAAGTGAGAGAAATTTGGGGGGAGAGGAAAGTGAAAGAGAAATAGAATAAGAAGAGGAGATGTCACCTGATGAAGTCCATTGATCCTCGTTGATGGAAAGCTCCAAATGCAGTGAAACTATGAATCTTCGAACTCCTTGCACAATGTGAAACTCCTCCAAATTAGCTCACAAACACCCGCCAAGTTGAATGAACTAAGGTGGATCTTGAATTACCTATGAAAAATGGCTAGGATGCTCCCAAACAATGATGTCCCCTTGAATTATTATCCTTATACCACCCATTGTGCCAAAACTACTTTTTCAGTGTAACTTACTATTTTTAGTAAGTGTGAATTGCGAGCTGAGATGTTCCCTTTTTTATGACCTTTCCTGTGATGTTCCCTCTATGTTCACCACCTTCTTCATGGAATCTTAAAATGGTGGCTTACCTGAAGTAACATTCCCCTATGCAAGGAGACATACTATTTTTAGTAAGTGTGCCACAAATGTCAAATTGCAATGAAATGAGTCTTGAAATTCTGGGTTTTATTCCAAGTTTCACGCTATGAATTTGGAGTAATTCCTTCATCTGAAACAAGTGGGAAAATTATTTTTTCATTGGCGGGAAAAGAATACTGACAAAAAACATAGCCCTCCATATCCCTAAAAATAGTGGCTTCACAGTGCAAAAACTAGTTCATGTGAAACTAGATTTTTCAATGATCATTCCCTCCAATTTTCAGATGATTTTGCTCATCGGATCTTCAGGAATTTTAAAAATTATTCGAAGAGGGTAGAATGCTGAAAAAAAACACAGCCCTCCATATCCCTAAAAAATAGGGAGTTCATGGTGTGAAAACTAGTTTGCGCGAAACTAGATTTTTCGACGATTGTTTCCTCCAATTTTTGGGCGATTTCACCCACTGGAACCTTGAGAAACAAAGAGGTAGCTCGCTGATTTTTTCCATTACTATGTCATGGTGGCCATTAATGGAGCTTGAAAATTTCAGGTCTGGTTTTTTTCTCTGTTAGCGACGAAATCAACTCCATGTCTATTGGATTTTCATTATGGTGCTTCACGTGAAATTTCTCTTCAATCCGGTGACCGGTTTGATGGGAAATCAAGTTTTTTTCTTCGTGGAGCTAGAAAGAGGGTTTCTTCACTGTGAGAAATCCTTGATGAAAAATAGAGGTTTGAATATGATTTTTTAATGGCCTTCAAGATATTAAAACTCAGCAACAAATGGTTCATCAATCCGAGCACCGATTTGCAAGATATGTTCGAATCTTCGTTTTCATGGCTATGGGGATTTCCATTGTTCTTCTTCTCTGTTCTTCATTTCTCCTTCTTAGATTGATGAAAATTCCTTATAAGACCTGCATATCTCAATGAAAAAGGTATTTCAGTTCCTTTTCTGATATGGTATGAGTTTCTTACAATGGTGGAGTGGTGGACTTGTGTTCTCTGCAACATTCTTCTGGTAATGGAGAAGCAACTAAAAGAAACAAGAAGCAACTAATAGTTAGAATATTTTTCAAATTTTTGAGTTGGATTTGGGAGAATTTTTTCAGGTTTTATGTCCCGAACCTCAAGGATGTGAGGGACATCAATTTCCACAATGAGCAAGACAATGACATGTGGCGGTTAATCCAACGATGGGGAATGGAGGAGGAAAAAGCTGTTTTAAAGCCCTAGGAGCTAAAAGGTGTTCACGTGGGTGTCTAGAAGACTCCCCATAGGGTCCGGGAACATTTTTGAAGGTTTTATGTCCCCCAACTAAAGTGCATAAGGGACATAAAATTCCACAGTGGTCAAGGAGCTGACACGTAGTGCCCAATCCAGCGGTAGGGAATGGATGCTCCAAAAATGCACCTAGGGGATGAACTGTCAAGTCTGAAGGTCACATGAGGGTCCAAGAGGTAATATGAGGGATGAGAGGGCTTCAAGGGGGCTAGGTCAACTTTTCCAACCTTTATTTTCTTGACCTTGTGGGATGTGAGGGACACCAATTCCCACCAGGATCCTGGTGCTGACACTTGTCCTCCCAAAAATTTGGCTAAGTCCTGAACTTGTAATAGTGATAACTTGAGCTTCTGATGGAATTTTTTGGAAAATGTTTATATGATACTGACTGGAAATAGCCTTCTAAATCCAATGGTGGTGGTATCATGTCTTTATTATTCCATTTTATTCCTAAAAAATCATATTTTTGATTTTGTACTTCACCTGTGCCTAAGAAAAGTTGCCTGCAAACCTGATGCGCTAAAGTGTTGTGAAAAATATTATTTCACCATAATTTAGGCCTTGAAATTCTCTTTTTGGAGATTTTTTTTTCCTCCTAACTCCATCCAGAGCTCCTAGAATCTTCTTCTGAATCCCAGTAGTTGTTTTAGGCATGTGTACCGCCTAGGCTTGTGAACCCTGTTTTTTACTCAGACTGCTCCAAGTCTTGCAAAAATTCCCCAAACCTTAAAAAATAATTTCCATTATGTTTTAAGGTCTTCATTTCATCTCCATGTTGAATTTTTCCCTTCCGTTCCACTCCTGGGAGTTGAATCTAGTCCTGGGAAGGCTAGCGATAGCCCTTCCCTATACTGCCAGAAGATATTATCTTTTTAGAACTCCCTAAAATCACCTAGGTGGAATGAATACAATTTCCTAACACACCCAAGGGACCAAATTGACATCAACTAGTGGGTGATCAGACTGATGGATTTGACCTGGGGTGCCTAGGGATGATAAAACATGAAAAATTTTCCATAGGGGTATAATTGTCGTGCTTGGAAACTTCTAATTTCCCTATTGTACATTCTCACGACAACACATCCTCTAGAAAGTTTTAGTTTTTTCACTGCTAGTATAGAGGACTAGATAAATGTGTCTAAATACATGATTCCAATTTTCATTTTACAATCATATTTTAAGATAACAAAACTCATATCTCCATTGAACATACATATCTCTAAACTTAAGATCAATTTTACACATTGTATGAACTTTTGAGATTCATCACGAGTTTACAAGCACTTGTTGTGCTGCTACAAAAACTAGAAAAAGTGGCCATTGAATGGATCTAAAAATGGCATGGGACCCCAAAATGGAATGTATAAAAACTCTATCCTATTATATGTTATAAAAATATTCATCAAACATGTACATAATCATAAACTAATGTTTCACCATTTTCTTTATCTTTTAGATGACGAAACGGGTAAGGGTAAGGGCCAAGGAGGAATACTTGTTAAATTTTGGTTGGTTTATGGTTGTAACATGTGTTTTGAATTCTTCATCCACAACTAAATGTGAGAGCTTCCTTTTGGATAGGAGGAACTACCTGTAATAGAAAACAAGACCATAAGAGAGGAGTTAAATGATATATGACAGTGGACTGCCTAGCATGTGCTAGATCTAGGAAGTGTGATACTCCCCAAATGGCTGTCAATCCACTGTTTAAAACAAATTAATGTGATAAATAAAAAAATTCCTACTCTAGTTGATATGATTTAGGTATCTCATTCAAGGACAATAAGAAAATATAATATAACATTATAGTCATATCTGAATAATAATTAGGTGTCAGATTGTTGAAACTGGTCAGGGTCAAATTTTGGGTTGTTTAGGTCAACTGGTGAGATGATTGTTGGGTATGTACTTGGTCAAGGTATAAAAAAAAGAGACCGATGCTAGTTGGGTATAACCAATGACGGTTAAGGGGAGACCGACAACGGTCTTAGATAACCGACATTGATAAGGTCGGGGTGAAAGTAACTTGATAAGATATAGTTGTGGGGATTCAATTCGGGCTAAAAAGAGATGGAGGGATAGGGGGAAGGTAGATAAAATCCTCAGGTATGCTCAGAGGTGCCTAACAGGTGAGAATGGTGATTTGGGAGTGTGGGTAGAGGAATGGTTAACTCTACAAGTAGATAAGAGATGGGAAATGGACATGCAAGGTATGAGCTGTTGATAGAAATGACAAAAGACTATTATACTAAAATAGACTAGGCTAGTAGAAGGTATACTAACTATTTGATGTAGGATTGATTGTTGAGTGATGATGGAGTTTGATCAGAAGGATGGTGTTTGGTGCCATATTAATATTTCCTTGAATGCTCTTATGAGTGAAAATTATTCTAGATCTATCCTGGTGATGGATCTAGATGTTTGGATACATGAAAGGATGTTGGTTTTTCTTGCATGCAGATCTTCCTTTTCTCTCAGAATGTGCCAACCCAAAAACAAGGTTGTTTAGATGAATAAATGGTAACCGAAGATGGTTTTAGGTTGACCGGTGTCGGTTTAGGAGTGACCAACATCGATTAAGGTAGGATTCCCTAGGTTTACTAAAATGGGTAGATATTTTTTATTTCTTTTGGCCCAGTTCATTTTTTCTCATGGATTAGAATGAAAAATTCCCTTCTAATGAACGATAATGTGGTTAGAGAGATTTTAGGGATTTATGTTAGGGTTAGAACAAATCTTAGCTCATTAAGGCAAGTAAGACTTAGTTATTGTTGGTTATGGAAACATGCCAAGAATAGGTCAAGAGTGAGGTGGCTGGATGAGGTGTCTAGGTGAGGTGGTGGGGTAGAAATTAAGGTAATTAGATATTAAATATTGTGAGGATATATATTAAATTAATGGTGATGTGGGGTGGAAGGGGCCATGTTTAGATGAGTATGCTTGAGTAGGTTATTTTACAAGGGACCAAGGGGAGTGTGACCCAATTTTGGTGTCTAAATTTTGCCCCTTTTGTTGCGTAGCTTGTATTGGTAAGTGACACTGACAAAAATAATATTTGTTTGCCCCATGTGTGGGTGAAGGTGATCCCCCTCAAACTAGGAACATATGAGGTAGAAGATAGAATCGGTGAGTGGTTTGATAAAAGGTGGACAATGGGGGTAATTAGGCAAAGGTTTAATCAAGTAATCTAGGTAATGGGCCAGGGTCAAAGGTAGCAACATTCAAATGCACACACATGTATAAACAATGGCATAGTACCAGGTTGAAGAGCATACAAACTCTACACCATCTAAGGTCGATAGGTTTATCCAAACAAGGTTGTGGTGATTTCTATATCCAAGGTATAGGATATGGTGCGGAAGCACTTTGTAGGTTAGGTATAGGAACGTTTAGGTATGTTCTAGTACACCAAATGTAAGGTCAAGATAAATGGCATGGAAATAGGCAAAATAAGGTCATTAGGTCAAACAACATGAGTAACAGTGTCACAAGGTATAGCAAGCACATGAGTTCACAGGTCACTAACAATGTTTTGGGTCCAAGTAGCTAAGTCACGGCATGGGTAGGGCTGACGTATGGGTAAAACAACAATTCCTAAAGCGTAATTAAGGATAGGTATATTTAAGGTAGGCATGGAGGTTGGTTGCTATAAGGGTGAGTAAGGTCAAACGGTGGCTGGTTTGGTTAATTATTGGTCAGAAATGGGGAAAGGGTATGGGAAAGAGTATGACAGGTAACCAATGTCAGTCATACGTAACTAGTGATGGTCTAGGTAAGTTGATCATGGTGTATTAGGGAAGAGGAACGATTTTAGTTTGGGTATAATCGACCATGGTGTGCTAGGGCACAGGACCAATGTTGGTTTAGGTATAATTGCCATCGGTCAGGTCGACGCGGGTATATAAAAAGAAAAAAATTGTATAATATGGATTCATTTCTACATTTTGGCTTTTGTGAAAATGACAGAGTGTTGAAAGAGTTGTGCTTTGTCATGAGGAAAGGATGAGGACCGATATCATGCTAAGGTGGAGAGATCCGGTTGGTTAGAGAAGCCAAGTAGACGGCTCCACAAGATCCGGAAGATTGTGGTGATTGGTAGAGAGGTTAGAGGTTGATTTGGACATGGCAGAGGTAGGAGAGGGTTCGGGTGGACCACCAGCATAGCGACCAGATGTGTCACCATGGAGGTGATATCAAGACAAGGTAAGATCTGATCTATTCATTGTTATTTGATATAAGAAGAAGGGAATGGGTAGGTTAGTTTGGGTAGGGTAGAGAATTTGAAATGTGTATTTGAATTTGTTAAGGGATGATGGGGTGGAAAGGTCATAGGTAGAGGAAAAATGGTTGGGGAGTAATTTGGGGTAGGTTTGGGTAGGTGTATAGGGGAAATATGAAATAAATGGGGGGAGAAAATGGGGGTTTTAGGCTTAGGGCATAGGAATAGTGACCGACGCATCAAGGTATGGATGACACTCGTCAAGGTATGGTCAACGTCAGTCTTGTAACTCTGAAATTAGTCAGAGATGAGAGGATCCGGTGTCGGTTATATCGATTTGGTAACGGTCAAGAGTAACCGGTGTCAGTTAGGGAGAAAGAGCTAGAGGTCTAAGAGGGGTAAGGGGAAAGGTAAGGAAAAGTGGGTAAAATAGATAGTGGGTGAGGGGGTTGAAGGTCAATGTTGGGTAAAGTCAAGTGTTTAATAATGTGTGTGATTGGTTGAATGTGGGCCAGGGACCAACTACAGATGAGAGATAGGGTACATCCCTTGCTCGTGGAGGTACAGGGGGTGTGACAGCTAATGATTGGTGCCATGTAGCAGAGGTTAGCCTAATTAGGGTAATAAGCTACTAGCACGTAGTCACGGAGCCAAGCTTGATGGTCGTTCCCATCAATAGATGGGACTCAGTGACCAATACCTTCCATTTACCGATGAGTGAGATCAAAGTCACCCTAGAGGGTGTGTACAGGATCCTACGCTTATCGATAATGGGGACGGAGGTGTATTCTATCTCCTTAGAGGCCTCTGAGGAGTTGATGCTGACTATATTTGGTGAGCGTCTGGCGGAGATGAGATTCCATAGTGCCAGTATGAGCTATGGAGATATGTACTGGGCCCATCCAGAGGAGATGAGGATGGTTGTTTTGTTGATGGAGGGAGTATGTTTCTTTGCACTGTAGGATGCAGAGGGTGGGAGAGTCCCATGATCTTTGATGGGGGTTTTACATGACATGGTGGAGGATAGGACCCATTTTTCATGGTCACTCACATTCCTGGTACAGTTGTACAGAGAGCTATGGGCTTATGGGTGGCTATGGAGGTTTATCCTATGTTGTACTTTCATACTTCATTACAAGGTGTATGAGCACATTGTATGTGTGCATCCAGTCGGTATGCCCCATTCTGATGCATTTGAGCTAGGTTTTGTTCAAGTGGGATTCGGGAAATGGGTGCTTACGATTGGGGAGCACTAAGAAGCTAGAGCTATACATGATGTAGCCTATTACAGGAGATTGCTATAGGGGTTATCCGACGTGGACATCATTTGGAGGCCCTATGTGGGTTTTCCATCATATGGGCAGATGGAAGAGGAGCTATATGAGATACACCTGCTCTGGTGGATAGAGGGTCGATGTGCAAGAGAGCACGAGATGATACATATGGATAGGGTTAGATAGTAGTTTGGGCTACTTCAGGATATACTGACACCTTTCCCACAGTATATAAGGGATGATATGGAGATGCCTCTACCTCTACTATAGTCGATAGTGCCGACAAGGTAGGAGGAGCAAGTGAGAGACCAGCAGATTGATGATGCTGTGGTGATTGATAGGTACAGGAAGTGGTGGGTTACACATTTACGGGCTATACTGCCAAGGCCAGGGCAGCCACATTTAGCCACCATCACTGTTCAGAGGGACACCATATAGGAGCAGGTGGCTACCTTGATTACACAATTGGGGATAGTATAGGGGCAGCTGACATGTTTAGAGGCACAATTTTCTATGCTGCAGGAACAAGTGGCCACTTTACAGGCCTAGGTAGCATAAGGATAGGTACCCACACAGGGTGGAGATGGGGGTGGGGTATAGGTGGCTACCCTACAGGCACATATTATAGGTTTACAGGGCCCATTGGCCACTGCACAGACATAGGTTATGACCCTTCAGGCCTAGATATAGGTAGGAGCAGGACAGGGTCCCTCAGGACAGTCCGAGGCATAGGGACATGGTCCCTCTTTACAGGTACCAGTGGGATAAGGTCCCTCTTTACAAGTAACAGTGGGAAAAGGTCTCAAGAGACATGTACAGGGGATGAGGCCAATGGAACCACCACAGATAGTACCGATAGGCAGGTTGAGAGATGCCTTAGGTGAGGTCAGGTATTATCAGGATATTTTGATGGCTGTAGGGATATATTTTCTATCCTATGGAGAGTATAGAGCACAACAGGCCTCGAGTGAGAGGACCAGGTCCCACATCCATAGTATGGAGAGCACAGGGGGCCATTGAGCCCTAAGATAGGGTCAGGGTGAGGCAACTAGTCCATGGAGGCCAGCCCTAGGTGAGATACCAACAGAAATCTGGCCAAGACAGATGGTGTGTGGTGAGATGCTAGCTGGATGTCATATGGGGGTAGAGGAGGAGGAGACATGTGAGACAAATATGGAGAATATCTAGCAGGGTGATTTTTGATAGCTATATGTACCTCATGTTTTGTGTAGTTATTTATTTTTGATATATACCGGCCTACGTGCCGAAGAGAGTGAGGATATAGATGATTTTTTTGTTATTTTTGATCATATACTCGCCTTGGTGCCGAAGATGGTGAGGCTGTATATGAGATATTTTGAGAGATTGTGATTATTATTGGTATATATGTTCACATGTATTTTTATATAGACTATCTGATTTATAGATGATGTTATTTATAGTATGGATGGTGTACATGTTTTAATTTGCATTGATATATATGGATAGGTGGAAATCAAGTGGATTAGGCTTGATAGAGTCAAGGTCATGTAGGCATGGCAAAGTTAGGTCTGTTTAGGCATGGATGGAGTCAGGTCATAGGCATGGATTGAGTCAGGTTTTTTTAGGCATAGATGGAGTCAAGTCATAGCCATGGATTGAGTCAGGTTTGTTTAGGCATGGATGGAGTCAGGTCATAGGCATGGATTGAGTCCGGTCACATGCATAGATTGAGTTTCTAATTCATTAATTTGTGTAACCAATTATGGTTTGGATCGTGTTAAGATGATTTGTAGGAAAATGTATGATTATGGTAAATAAATTGTAGACAAGATGAAATGAATGTATGAGTGATGATGGTAAAGATGTTTAGCAATTGTTGTTTGTTTTGTTTAATTTCCAATTACTGATATAGAAAGGAAACTAACTAGGGTAGAATGTGAATAGGAAAGGGGAAGAGGGAATTGGTTAGGGTAGAGAGTGGCTGAGCTAACCTCTAAGGGCCCCATGCCCTTGAAGTGTTTCCTACATAGTCCTAGAGAAAAGGGACCTCACGCTGATGTAGTTCTCCCATAATCTAGGGAAGATTATGATGAAGTATATGAATGGATTGATAGGTGTTAGGAATGGGTGAATTTAGGTCATAGGCATGGTTGAGTTCAGTTCATAGGAATGATTGAGTTGTTTTAAATATAAGTGTCGATGATATGGTCCTGTTATAGGAGAATCAATAGGTGATGAAGAAGGTAGAAAGGTAAGAGGTGGCAAAAGAACTACCTAATTGATAAGAACCCTCATAAGTCTACCATACACCGGATGGGATTATGAACATAAGACCCTACAGGACTTGCATAATGGACTATTCTAAGGGTGAAGAAAAGTCACATAATCATGAAATTTCATGGTTGTGGTGAGTCCCTTGAGTAGAGAGGGAGTTAGGATAATAAGGTGAATGAGGTGAGAATGGGTGGTTTAGCATAACTTAGTGTACAACAGGATGTTATTCTTAGCAAGAAACCCAAGATCAAAAATAAACAAGTCCATGATGAAAATTTCATCTTTTTCGTTATTTTTTTGTTTTTAATAGATTGATCGATGCAGGAAGTCTATATGGGATGGGTATATTATATCCTTGAGGTCTTCATGAAGTTGATCGATTCGGTAAGCTTATTGAATATTTATTATATGTTTGTAATTACTGTATATAGCTATCCTTCACGGGAGTAGTCTATTGATAGTGCTAGAATATAAAGAAGAGATGTCCCTTTTGAGGGAGTCATCTTTTATTGGAAGTTTGACTCAAGAAGTGGTATCCCTTTTTGGTTTTAGACGTTTAAGTCATGGAAAAGACAATAGAGGATGATTAGGTTGTTGTTTATAAGACAAGAACATAGAACACAAACATTAATTGTGGAAGAGGTGGTTTCAAGTGATGAATGACCATGGGATTCCATCTTGAAGAAGACAAAAAGTATCCATGAGAATCATGCTATGAGTAGATTTTTGGTACTCATTTTGAAGGCAAGGATAAAAGGTTACGAGTAATCACATGATTCTTGTTTGGTCATGGATCCTCAAAATGCATAATATGGAAGGGTGAAAACACTCAAAGGACGAACCTCAATTGGTCCTCAAGAGCCACAAAGACCTAGAACTTGCTGAGAACCTCCTACATATCAGAAAACTAAAATGGTTGAATATGCAAGGCATTAAGGAGGACTTAGGTTTGGGTTTACCTTTGAGTGAAGACAGGTTGGATAAGAACTTGATCCATAGAGCTTATGGGTACTATAAAAATATAAGGTCCAAGCTAATTAGGAACAAATTTTCCCCATTTACTTTTCTCCTCTTTATTTACATGTTGATTTTCCTTCAGGATGAGGTCACTGACCTGAAATGTTCATTCATGAACACATTTTTCATAGGCACGTTTGATACTTGGGTAAGTGCAGGAAGTTCGCAATGGACTTCATACTAGGGTCATGCCCGTAAAAGCATTCATAATTGCAAATGAACATCATGTTCATAATATCTACACTTGTAAGTGGGATTAATTAACACATACATGGGGGCACTCAAAATTAGACATAGGTATATTACATATTGAATCAAGTAGCATCCATGAATCTAGACTCCTCTCAGGCCAATACTATTACCTTTTGTAAAAAATGTCGACAATATTAGGCTATATTAAACACTCAAAATTCAATGACTTGGCTATTTTTTTAAAAAAAACGCCGATAAGATTATAGTCCGTGTTGCCCACAATTTGGCTGACCAAAAATTGATATTATATGGCAGTTCTGGTGCTGCTTTTTGGCGAGAAGTTTTTATACGTTGCACTATCTATCTTGGGATGGATTTTGATCTTTTGTACTTATTTTTGGACTAATAATGTATTTTTTATGATCCTTTCTTCTCGTGAAAGTTCTCATGAAAACATAAAGAAAACAGAGCACTCTTCCGTTTGCCCTTTATAACTTCATCAAAAAATATTGAAATCAAATAATTGTTATCTGGCTTTTGAACCCTTTTGTATATAGGGTATAGTCACTTCAAGGCTGGGATGGTATAAGTTAGTATCAAATTCTGACTCAAGGGATGAAACATCAATTTTGACAGTCTTAAACGTAGACATATGACTTGATATCAACAGGATAAAAGTGTCTTAAAGACCTACTATTAGGCAAAAATTATAGGGGCAAATGATCAGGTTTATCCTCTTCTAGTGAAGACTTTAACAATCAGTACCTTATACATAGGCTAATGGGTGATCCCCTACGCAATGGTACCAATCTAATTATGACATAGTTTTCCCCGTTTTCGGTATGGTTCAAGTCCGCTTTGAAGACTAAATGTTGATGTTTTGCTGTCAGGACAATGTCACCAATTCTAGGAGGTTCGTTCATGTCCACTTAATTGTCCCCCAACTTGGTGCACTTACCCACTTTTTATTAGATTTGGAGATGGTTAAGAGCATTGAGATGACCTTCATCTAATAATTCAAGTTGCGCCAAATGATCCTGGTGAAATTCATCATCATTGAGCATGTATTGTAGTGAGATGAGGAGAGATGGAATCTAGACTTCGAGAGGTAAGATAGCCTCAGTACCATAGACCAGAGAAAAGGGGGTGGCAGCAGTTGAAGTGTGAATACTAGTGTGATAAGCACATAAGGTGAATGAAATGTGCATATGCCAATCTTTCCCAGTATCATTGACTACCTTCATAAGAATTTTGTTCAAGGTTTTATTGGTTGATTAGGCTTGACCATTGGTTTGTGGGTAATAAGGTGATGAGAAACTGAGTTAGATGCTAAAAGTATCGCATAGTTTGCGTAGGGTTTTGTTTTTGAATTGTTTTGTGTTATCAGTGATAATGTGGTGAGGGACACCAAAACAAAAAATGATGTGATGGTTGATGAATTCACATATTTTCTCAGCTTTGGTATAAATGAGGGAAATGGATTCTACCCATTTAGTGTAATATTTAGTAGCAATTATGATCCAAAGGTGGTGTTGTGAATAATGGGGTTTGATCTCACCGAAAAGATCCAAACCCCATTGAGAGAAAGGCCAAAGGTCTCGCGTGACCTGTAAGGCATGACTAGGTTTGTGATGAAGATTAGCATGTTGTTGGAATTTCCTGAAATGTTTGACATAATCACAACAGTCACAGTTCAGGGTTGGCCAATAATAGCCTAGGTGAAGAATGTATTTTATGACAACCAAACCGCTAAAGTGACCTCGAAAGATTCCATTGTGGACTTCGTTAATGGTGTAAGGAATTTCGGAACTTGTAAGGCATTGCAAGAGAATGTTGTTGAAACCATGTTTATAAAGAAGACCACCTATGATGACATAATAGGAGACACTTTTAATAAAGGTACATATTCTATTGTGAGTAAGATCAGTGGGTAGAATGGAAAGGGAAAGATAGCCTGCGTATTTCTTATTACAAAGATCAGGTGGGTCAGAGGCAACGGTTCCGAATGAGTAAAATTCATGGGGTAAATAAGAGGGTGATAGTAGCCTTTGTATGGTGACAAATATTTTAGAGTCAACAGGTGAAGCAGGTATCTGAGAAGCTAAGCAGGCCATGGTATCTGTAGATTTATTAGTATAACGTGGGGTGGTTTGAAGTACATAACGGTCAAAGTTGGTCAAAAGTATTTCTAAGTGATTCATATACTTTTGAAGTATCTCATTATGACACTGGTATATACCATTAAATTGGTTTATGAGCAAATGAGAATCACCAAAGATGTTGATTTACTTAACTTCTAAGGCATAATTAGCTTGGAGACCCAATACAAGTGTTTTGTATTCAGCAATATTGTTTGTATAATCAAAATCGAGTTTGAAAGACAAAGGTATAGGTTCACCATCAAGTGGAATGAGGATAACACCAGCCCCACCCCCATGCTGACACTTGAAGCCATCGAAGAAGAGTGTCATTTGGTAAGTGGGTTCATCTAGGAAAAGGGTAGCTATAGACTCATCTGGGAAGTTGAAGTTCGAGGGTTAATTATCAGAAATAGGTGCATCGGCCAATTGGTCGGAGATATCCTAGCCCTTGATCAACTTTTGATGGATGAATTTGAGGTCGAGGTCATCCAGAATCATAAGCCAATGTGCAACATGTTGATGTTGATAAGGTTTGGCATACATATAGTGTAATGGGTCAGTATTAGTGATGAAAAAGGTTTTGTGGTTGAGTAGGTAATGGCAGAGTTTGGTGGTGACGAAAAATAAGGCTAGGAATTTTTTTTCGGTGTGGGTATATCTAGTTTCATAGTCAAGAATGGTATGACTTATGTAATAAAACACTTTCTCTCGGTGTTGGTCATCGCGATGAACGCGCATGACACCTAGAGAATGGTCAGTGGTAGAAATATATAGGTAGAAGGGCTGGTCATCCTTAGGAGGAATGAGATTTGGAGGTTGAAGGAGGTATTGTTTCAAGGATTCAAAAGCTTTATGGAATTCATCATCCCATTTGAATGAAATGTCTTTCTTGAGAAGATGATGGAATGGTTGACAATAGTTAGAAAGATGGGAGACAAAATGATGAATTGATTGCAACTTTCCTTATAGGCTATGAAGTTGACGGAGATTAGTGGGTGGCAGCATTTCAAGAATATCCTTGACTTTAGTAGGATCAACTTCTATGCCATGCAAAGAAATGATGAAACCTAGGAGTTTTCTGGAAAGTACCGCAAAGACGCACTTCTTTGGTTGAAGATGAACACAAAACTTGATGAGGCAGTCAAAGATGAATTTAAGTACAGGTAGGTGTTCGGTTCAATGCTTGGATTTGGAAAGCAGATCATTGACATAATCTTCCAATATGTGATACATTATGTCATGGAAGATGTAAGTCATGGCTCGCTGATATGTAGCACTGGCATTTTTGAGGCCAATGGCATGACTCGATAGCAGAAAGTTACCCAAGGAGTGATGAAGGAAGTCTTGTGTTGATCCTTGAGAGCTAGTAATATTTTATTGTAGCCTGAGAAACTGTCCATGGGTGATAACATTTCATGGCTAGTGGTGAGATCAACTAGTTGGTCAATGCCTAGTAGTGAGAAATCATCTTTGGGATAGGCAAGGTTGAGGTCACATAAATCCGTGTAAATGTGGAGTCCCCCTGTCACCTTTGTGACAAGAACGATGTTATAAATCCATTAGGGATAATCAATGAGTGGAATGAAGGAAACCGAGAGAAGGTGTTGAAGCTCTTCTTTGACCAGAAGAGCAATGCGAGGATGCATTTTCCGTAACTTTTTTTTGATGGGTTTGGCATCAAGAATGGTTACAATATTGTGAACCACGATTTTTGGGTCAATACTGGGCATATTGGCATAGGACCAGGAAAATGCGTTGCTATGGTCCTAAAGGAAAGAGGTGAAGGCTTCTTGTTCAGTAGTGTCTAAGGATTGGCCAATATTTAGAATGTGTGGGTCATCCTGAGTATTAATGTTGATTTCGATGGTCGATTCGTTTAAGATGGTTTACGTCTTAAAGGGTAATGAACAATGAATATAAGATTCTTTTGCACAAAGGTAGGTGAGGATGGACTCATCATCCTAACATTGAATGACATTAATTGAAGGAAAATCATCATTGATCATGTCAGGATATAGGAATGGGAGAGAAGAGGGAGCCTTGCCATCACGTTGATAGGTCAGTGGTCCTAGGGAAAAGGTGTTTACGAAAAAAAAAAGTTAGGAGGAATAGATTTAGGATCTATGGACTCTATGGGTGAAGATGGTAATGTGGGTGAATGAGAGGGGGAAGATTTCTCATTCTGGTTAAGGTCGACATGAACATTCTTGGAGCGTGGAGTGTCAAAACCAATGCCACTACGATCATTGTGTTTATGAGAGGTAAAATAAATAACAGTATAGTGGTCTTGTTCATAAAAATTAAAGCCAAATCCTTTCCATGCGCACCGGTAGAAGAAAGTGTGAGCGAAGTCGCGGTTAGTGAGGGAGTATAGGTTAGATGAAAATGGTTGGGTTTTGGATGGAGGTTCGGGTTTATAGGTGGCCATATCAAGTCCCCTCATATGTTAGATTAGCTGCGAAGGTGGGGAGGGCCATAAAGGAAAAACTGTCGCTAATGTGAATGTCATAACTGGGGTGTTGGCTGAGGCTCCCATACTCTTGTGGGGTGAGGAAGGTGTCGATATTGTATAGGTGGTATTTCCCAGAGTGAGGCATTGAAAAACACCTTTTAAGGGATCAAAATTTGGTATGCGGGTAGCAGGTATAGATGGCTCATTAGATGTTGGGGCAACAAGTGCATCAATGGTAGAGGCTACAACTGCAGTGGAGATAGAAAGTTTATATGCCTCAGAAGTAGTGGCAGTGTTGGTGGATGGAATCGTGGGTGAACATGAAGTGGTGATGGTGGAAGATGCCTTAACTGGTACAAGCACATCATTGGGACGATATAGAATGTTACAGGTCTTAAAAGGTGATGGGTTGGCAGGGATGGTGTAATTATGTCCCTCATGTTCAAATTTGAGGCATCAATGTAAATTCGAAGAGACACAACCCATGGCATGGATCCAAGGTCGGTTGAGTAGCAAGTTATTTTGGAACTCTCCTTCTAGAACATAGAAAAGTTTCAGGATAGTGTGGGGGCCCACACAGACATGGAGAACAACTGTACTTAGGGTAGAGGTCATGGTATCATTGAAGGAACACAACATAACAAGTTTATCATGCATGTAATTGGTAGGTATCCACATTTGGTCGTATGCATGGGAGGAGATGATGTTAATGCTAGCACCACCATTGATCATAACATGTTGTATGCATATCTTATCGATAAATATAGAGATGAAAAGAGTGGGGTCAGGGTTGTTAGACTGGAAGGGAGTGATTTCTTCATCTGAAAAGTTAAGGGTGGCCACTTGGTGAGTGGATGGAGGTGTAGAGGAAGGAGAAGACCTAGTGAGAGAGGCTACGTGGTGAGGGGTAATGATGGAGGCTATGGGTGTGGGGTCATTTGGTAAGACTTCAATAGATTCAAGGAACTCCATGAGGGATTGACGATGTGACTCCGAGGTTTAGACAAGGTCATATAAAGACATTTTGAGGGGGGATTGGTGTAGTTGTTTTAGCACTGTGTGATGTGTGACCCCATCGGAAATGGGATTTTCAGGACCTCAAATGATGACTTTGGGTATGGGTGTGGATGGTATATTGGGTACAAGGGTTGGTTGATGGGCCAGTTGATTTTTCCTTGCCCTTGTCTTTCTGAGAACGGGTGGCAATGTTGATCATGTTAATCTAAGGGGAGGTGGATGAAGAGGGTGTGTCATGGAACGTATAGCGGCATGAGGGACTAAACCCTAGTGGTGGATACGATCCTTATGAAATGAGTAGGGGACATTGGAATTTTGGTGGTGGTTTTGCCAACTCTCTTATATGAACTGTGTAAATCTCGAATCTCGGGGGTGGATCAAAGAGTTATGGGGGTGGAGATTTTGGTTGCTGAGTAGGTAATGGGTGAAGATTTGTGGAAATTGGTGAAGGTGAAATGGGGTACTCATCAAGAAGATCATCATCATCAAAATTTTCTTCAGGAGGACATAATTAGACTAGGGTGGTTTTTAAGGTGTTACAGTTCTCTACATCGTGTCCTAGCACATGATGGTAGGCACAAATTTTGGTTTCATCAAACCCTTTTAGTTTGGGTTTGAGTGGGTTGTAAGGTCTAAGAGGTGGTAATGTGATGACATAAGTTTTAAGGAGATTGGTTAGGAGTTTGGTGTAGGACCCTACTAGTGGATCACAGTGGGAGGTGAACGTGGGTTTGGGTACAAGTGTGGATGATTGTGGTGGAAGAGTCTTTACAAGAGGGGGAGTAGGTTGGTCTACTAGTTTGGTGTATGGTGTGGTCTTAGGTGTTGGTCATATCTACTTGGGTAGGGGCATGGTAGAAAAACTGGCGATGGAAGGTTTGGTTGGTTTAACTACCTTATTGGAGGATAGCATATTTTTAGCTTCATGTTACATCCTTTTGGGTAAAGGTGATACGTGTGTACGAGATGTGGAGGGAAAATCCAATGGTGCAAGAGGGTAGGTTACCCACAGGGGTAACCGAGGTATTGTAGAGGTAGGTGGTGTGGGTTAGGCAGGAGGCGTGAGTGAAAGGAAAGAAAGTGTCATGGGTAGTGAAGAAGTTATTGACGGTAGTAGAGGTATGGGTGGTAAGAAGGTTACGGGTGAGGGTCGAAGTTGTGTGGGTTGCGTGGTTATATTAGAGGATTGTGATGGGAAAATGGGTTGCTGTGCTCTTGGTTTACTGGTGGACGGGGTTTTCTTGGCTAGGGTTGAGATCCTAGGATGGATAGAAGGGGTGAAGGTGATAAGGGTGTGGTAGACAAGGTTGGTGTATGAGGTCTAGGAGATTGGATCTTCTTTTTAGGGGCTAGTGTAAGTTTAGTGTTAGTGTTGGAAGATGTGGCTAAATCTAATTTTATGGGTGGGTGAGTAAGGCTAGCTGTTGGTATGACCCCTAAAATAGTGATAGGTTTAGGTAAGGGAGATGATATAGGTGTGGGTAGGTGTTTGGGTGTTGACGTATGTTGGGATAGGGGCAGAGGTGTGAGGTCGGCCATGAGTAGTTCCATGGAAGGTATTACAATAGTTGTGGTTGTGTTTGGTTTGGTCACTCGAAACACTTTTGGATTGATAGTGGAGGTGTCAGTGAGTGACAACTCCATTTGTGTTGAGACGGGAATTAGAAGGCATCCTCAAAGTAAGGCTCTATCAACATGGTCCACACAATCAGAAAAGCATGAAAATGGTGTTGTTGTAAGTGGGGATGACATGGATTGAGTGGTAATCCCCATAAAATGTGTTTTAGATATAGGTAAATGGCTAGCCTCGAACTCTATGGGTAAGAGGGCCAAAAGTAGATCAGCGAGATCTTGAAGGTCTGATGGTGAATGCTCATCTATAAGTAGTGGCACTTATATAGTATCATCCATGGGTAGAGGAGAGGATGGTCCAGCTAAAGTGGAATCTCCTTATGTTGGTGTAGGTACTAGACCTGCATCTTCTATGAGTAGGAGAGGTTCCACTGACAACTACGTAGAATTTTGAGGGGTCAAAGGTGGCATGCTGATTATAGGATCTTCCATAGGTGAAGGGGAAAATTAGGGGGGTTCCTCTATGGGTAGAGGAGTAGCTGAAATAGATTCTAGTGTAGGTAGGGGATCGCGAGCTAAGATTTCATCTATGGAAGGAATATGAGGCGATTGGGAAGCAACTAGTATATCATCAAAAATAGTGTGGACCTCGCAGACATTACTATCATTTTTTGAGGTATCACCAAATTGGTTGGAAGATGGGGCATGATTAGGGAATGGCTTCTTGAAGATATGCAGGTTTTGGTTAGTGGGTGCATTTGGGCAATCCAAGACTAGATCTCCATTGTCTAACATTTCTTGGATGATATTCTTGAAGGTGATGTAGTTATTATTGTTGTGACCTTTGACATGATGATATTTACAAAATTCATGTTCTTTATACCATACGGGCATGGGTCACTCAAGGTCATAACCAGTATGTGCTTTTATACATGGAAGGGTAATGACACCAGCCTTAACAATATTTTCCCAAAAAGAAGAATAAGATTCTTCTATGGAAGTGTACACTCACTGTTCTCATCTGAACTAGAAAGATTGGATGGGTGAGAGATTAGAAGGATCTTTGGCTAGGTTTTATTGATGAGGGGGACTAGCTTTGAGAACTATGGTATTAGCAGACCCTTTGGGATTTGAATAGTTGTTTTGGGGTTTCAAAGATGAAGAAGCATCATTTGATTTGAACGTGATATTATTGTTATGAAGTTGAATCTTCTTTTCTTCGATAGCACGAATTTCAAATTTTTGTGCCATGGTGAATGCCTCATAGAAAGTGTGAAAGGTTTTCACCTGCAGGGTTGGTGAGATGTGTCTAGCACAAGCTCGATTAAATAGTTCTATAAGCTCAGTTTGAGGTAATTGAAATGTGATCTGGTTAATGAGGCTATGCCAGTGAGCGATGAAGTCAGTGATAGACTCATCATCATATTGTCGTGTGGAATAAATATAAGTCATGGTAACCTTCTTAACAATGTTGATGGAGAAGTGATCTAGGAAGGCTTGGGCTACTTGATTAAATGAGTAGATGGAGTGTCTTGGTATCCCACTATACCAGTCTAATGCACATCCTATCAGGGACATTGGGAAAGTCCTCAAAAGTAAAGTGTCATCATGGGAAATCAGGTAACACCCATGTTTAAAGGACTACAAATGTTTATGTGGGTCTTCTTTACTAGTGAAGTGGTTGAATTTTGGCATTTCCCAATGAATGGGGTATGGTCGAATAGGGATAGATAGGTGAATAGGCTCATTAAAAATTTCATCATAGGTAAGGGAATTACATGAGTCAGAAACTGATGCTTCTAGTGTCTGCATATTTTCCATCATCAACTTGATGAGGTCATTGGTAGGTTTTGATGGAGGGACACCTCTTGTGGCATAAGGGGGTGGATATTAAACCTAATAGGGAGGTTGGAATCGGGAACTGACATATAAGGAACATATCTAGAATGGGTGACAGATAATATAGGGGGTTGTTGATAGTATGTGTATATAGGTGGGATGGTCGTTGTGACTCTGGTAACGATTGGGGGCAGTGTTTGTGGGATAAAGAGGATGATATTCTGAAATGGAGTAAGGGTCACTGACACCATGGGTAGTTGTGTTGCAATGGGTATTTATGAGACAATGGGTATAGACTAGGCTATGGTGTGAGTGGTCGATGTGGTGACAACCGATATGACATGCGCGAGTGATATTGCAGATGCAATGGTCATAGCGGGTATGGGTCCTAGCTATGAAACTCTAGGGGGTGAACAAGGTGAGGGTAATGTCACATTATTAGGGGTTGATGTAGAAGCAGGAATAAGGGTAGGAGAGATGGATACAAGCATCTCGTATATCAAATAACCTGAGGAGTCTCAGGTGGAAGAGCGGGAAAGGTATAACTGTAAGAACGTGGGATTTCAATCAAGGATTCGTGCAAACTCTTCATCACCTGCAGCAATGGTGGTAGGTAAGGTTGGATCCATGGGTGACAGGACAGAAGGTGGTGAGGGACTAGGTGGGAGTGGTTAACGACTATTATGGAATATGATGGTGTTAGTCTAGCTACAAGTTAACACCATGTGAACAAGTGCTGACTTGGTAAGACTATATTTTGTAGATGACACAGAAAATATTAGAAACAGAGAATGATGGGGTCTGAGAGGTGAATTTATTCATTGTCCAGATTTTGAAAATCCAAAACAGGAAACCAACGATAGTTAGATTGACTAGTGATGGTTGAGGTAAAACCGATGACGGTCAGGTTTATCGGTGACAGTTGCTAAAACTAATACCTATCACTGTGGAAGAAAACTAGTATCGAAGAACAAAATAGGAATGTTGGATGTGTACTAGGAAAAATATGTATGATAGTAGGTATCAATAGGGGAGAAATATGATGATGCCCTAAGGGCCAAAAACAAAATAGAAAGAGTGATGAAAGCTATTCTAGGTAAAGTAACTAGAAAGCCAGAAGTTGACACAGGTTAGGGTTTAACCGACGACAGTCAAATGTGAACTAGTGAAGGTCTCTGGACCAATGTCAGTGACTATGAAATTATAAAGAAATGAAGAAAATTGGATTTTTAAATTAAATTAAGTGAAGAATCAAATTCAAAAACCTAATAATGAGGAGAAGGGGTCTTGGTACACTCAGAAAAAGTCAGAATACTCCAACTACGATGGTGGAATGTGCAAGGAAGAAGAAAAATGGAGAGTTGTAGTCTCACACCTCAAAACACAAGTCAATAAGAATGCTAAGATAAAAGCACAATCCTAACAGTGATTTTCTTATGTTTGTTTAGATTATGCTATTTAGGACTGACTGTGTGTATTTAGAACTGAATATTTTGGTTAGGAAGGCATCCTACGAAGAAGGATATCTAAAAGGAGAGGTTTCAAGTATGTTATGGTAGGGGTGGGATGTCCTCTAAGATGATGACTCGACAAAGGAAATTACCTAGGAAGTACCTGCCAATTAGATTGTGTGATCACTAACAGATGTTCCCGGGTAATATGTTGTTTAAGAAAGATGTGTATATTTTGATTTTGTGTAATTTTGGTAAGACACAAAGAGAGAGAGAGAGAGAGAGAGAGAGAGAATGTGATTTCTATGATTCTTTGTGTCAACCATCAGCTGGGCATGACTTCTAGCATATAGGTTGCCCTTGTTTTAATGTAATCTAAATGAAGCAAATTAGAATGTAATGTAATCAATTTTAATCCCAAATTGAAAGATTATTTTTTATGACACGAATGGTGAACAATAGAGGGTATGCTCTTTCACTAAATGTAAAAAGCAAAAAGAATGGTTCTTTTTAAATGCACCAAAATAAATTATATCTTTTAGAGAAATTAGAAAGAAAAGAAGATTGCCAAGGAAGAAGATTAATGTGTAAGCTTTTTTGAAGGGAAACATACACACAAATTTACCTAGGAAAGGAGAAAATGTAATAAGAACCCTTGATAGGTCCCACCGGGTGTGCCAAAATGTTTCACCAATTTCTTTACCTTTTGGATGATGAAATAGATAAGGGTAAGGGCCAAGGAGGAATGCCTATTAAATGTTGGTTGGTTGATGGTTATTGCATTTTTTCTGAAATCTTTATCCACAACTGAATACGAGAGCTTCCTTTTGGCTAGGAGGAACTACCTGTAATAGAAAAAAAGACCACAAGAGAGGAGTTAAATGATATATGACAGTGGACTACCTATTATGTGCTAGATCTGGGAAGTGTGATACTCCCTAGATGGCTGTCAATCCACTATTTAAAACAAATTAATGCAAGAAATAATCAAATTCCTACTTTAGTTGATATGATTTAGGTATCTCATTAAAGAACAATAAGCAAATCTAATATAACATGCTAGGTTATATTCAAATCTAAATAATAAGTAGTTGTCAGGTTGTTAAGGTCAAATTCTAGGTTGTTTAGATGATTGTTGGGTCTTTTCTTGGTCAAGGTATAAAACACAGAGACCAATGCCGGTGGGTATAACCGATGAGAGTTAAGGGGAGACCGACGAAGGTCTTAGATAACCATCGTCAATAAGGTTAGGGTGAAAGGAACTTGATAAGATCTGGTTGTGGGGATTGAGTTGGGGATAAACAGAGATGGAGGAATAGGGGGAAGGTAGATAAAATCCATAGGTATGCTTAGAGGTGGGTAACAGACGAGAATGGTGATTTGGGAGTGTGGGTAGAGGAATGGTTAATTCTACAAGTAGATAAGAGATGGGAAATGAACATGTAAGGTATGAACTGATGACAGAAATGAAAAAAGACTATTATACTTAAATGGACTAGGCTGGTAGAAGGTATACTTACTATTTTATGCAGGCTTGATGGTTGAGTGGTGATGGCAGTTGATTAGAAGGATGGTGTTTGGTGCCATAGTAATGTTTCCTAGAATTCTCTCATTAGTGCAAATGCTTCTAGATCCATCCTGGTGATGGCTCTGGATTTATGGATACGTGAAAGGATGTTGATTTCACTTGCATGTAACTCTGATCTCTTTCCTTTTCTCTCAAAATGTACCAACCCAAAAACAAGGTTGTTTAGATGAATAAATGGTAGCTGACAATGGTTTCAGGTTGACCGATGTCAGTTTAGGGTTGACCGGCACCGTTTAAGGTGGGATTCCCTAGGTTTACTAAAATGAGATCTTTCTGATTTCTTTTGGCCCAGTTCATTTTTTCTCACGAATTAGAATGGAAACTTCCCTTCTAATGAGCGGGAATGTGGTTAGAGAGATTTTAGGGATCGATTTTAGGGTTATACCAAATCTTATCTCATTAAGGAAAGTAATACTTAGTTATTGTTATTTATGGAAACATGTCAAGAATAGTTCTAGGGTGAGGTGGCTAGATGAGGTGTCTAGATGAGGTGGTGGGGTAGAAATTAAGGTAATTAGATATTAAATATTGTGAGGATATATTAATTTAATTAAATTAATGGTGATGTGGGGTTGAAGGGGCCATGGTTAGATGAGTATGCTTGAGCTGGTTATTTGACAAGGGATGAAGCGAAGTGTGACCCAATTTTGGTGTCTACAACCGATCATCGATTCTAAAACTGTAATGGATTCTTGCAGCCAGTTTGTTGAAAACAACCATTTTCTCACTAGAAAACTAAGCCAAGTGGCCTCTGAGATGAATGAACAAAAAATATTTTTGAGGTTAAATAATGAAACAAATAATTCCAATATATTATCCATATGACAATGAAGAGGTATTTAGGGTCAAACTTCCCTTATGAGATCCAAGACATAAATTACAAGGTTATTTGTGGAGGTTTTATTCATAGGTGAATGGTTGTTCCTAGAAAACCATTTATAAAAGAGGACAATAACCCACCTCCAAAACATGACCATCAAGTGATTTGGAAGTCTTTCTAGGTTAGACTGGTTCACTATATATTAAACATGAGATTAGGATATTTCACTAGTAGAAGTGAGGTTCAAAGGCACTTCTTGTGTGCTAGTTTTGGGAGATGTTTGGTACAATATAAACATGGCTTAAAAAAACAATATTTTGTGTTGTAGAGAACATTTTTTAACCTTTTTTAACATTAAGTGACATGCTCTAATGGATCATACAATATGATTTTGTTTTGGTCTAGTTTTAGTCTGGTGTTTTGGCACACCATCCAAGGAAATTTTTCATGATATTAGTTTTACATGATACACAAATGTAGTGAAAAGAGATATAAAAACATAAAATACAAAGATAACACACTAAATTCCATATTTGTATTTACAATTTTATAACCAAAGATAAATAAAAATGATTATAAAGGGAGAAGTAAATCCATGCCTGTAACAGGTTGGTGAGAAAGAATTGAAAAGTTTTTACACACGTGCTAGTTGTGCTTACTTGTGGGGGTTCTAAAAAATTTTCTTCACATACATTTGTGCATATTATTGTAACCATTGTGTTCCATGAATACCATGATATTTTGAGGCATTTTACTGAGTTCAAATTCGACATTTCCCACTTGTATTTTGTTTGAAATTTTCTAAGGCCTTCTTAACAAACCTATTTTATGCATATAAATATATCATGGCACTCCGTGAGGCCTCATTTAGTTGAGGAAGTTATTTCAAAATGTCTCATGCCTTATCATCCCTTCCCACAAAACCATTAGATTCATTAAGAACCTTCAAATATGAATGGACTACCCACTAAATCAAGGCTCGTCTCCCAAATTTATAAGACAATATTTTTTTGTGAGAGATGTAATCAATCCCCAATGTTTCACAAACAAAAATATTCCTTAAATATATTATTGGTAAAGTAAATAGAAAAATTTTATAACACAACTCACTCTATGTTAACATGTGTTGTTGGACCCTAAATTATTGACTAAGTACTAAGAGGTGTGCGCGCGTAGGAAAAATGGGTTCAAGAAGGGTTTAAGTGAAACCATGGCATGCACGGAAGGAAGAACAAGGGTTTAAAGGACTTATCCATATTTGAAATCATGGAGTCACTTGAGGAAAAATGTGAGGACCTGACTAGGTGTGATGAGTGGATAAGGTGCCTATCTGTAACCTGGGAGATCAAGAAAAAGATATTCCACGTAGGTAATATTACTAGAGGAATCATTACAGTTAGTGGAAGGTTTGCAAAGAGGGTAATAATTTACCAATGGAGGACCACATCAACACTTGGCACGTGATCTGCATAGAAGAGAAGTCATGGCGGTAGATGATGGTCCTATTTAAAGAAGTGCTTGGGACAGGAACTTAGATATATATATATATATATATATATACGGGTGTAGAGTGCATAAGGGATCAGAGAAAGAGAAGGAGGGTAACGAAGTGTTACCAAAATTTTAGGAAATGTTAAGGGTTTGGAGTTCATGGTGCTAGGGTTTAGAGTACTTAGTGCTAGAGGGTTGTAAGGGATACCATTAAGCATATGTATGTGTATTGGGATTTGTAACAAGGGATATAATCAGGCAAAGAATAGTTAGGATCTTTGATCAGATAGGTTTGCAAGAGTTGGGTCTCTGTAATTTGATGAATATGGTCTGAGACGACCCTTTTGATTGTAATATGGCTACCAAAACTCTGTTAAATCAATATAGATGGATTTATTTTGTATAACTTTCTTATGGGTGTAAAACCTCATGTTAATTGGCTTATCATGACTTAGATATGGTTTCTTGTTCTTCTTTCAATGTTTATTAGCTTTGGTGATGCATTAATTTGTATATCTATTAGTTATATCTTCTACCTTTTTAAAGTAGATGAATTTACTTTTGTTTCTATAAATAATCCTCCATTAATGGCATAACTCTCTTGTAAATCTCACTTAAAGGAGGGGATCAGCACACATGCACACCTCAAGTGAGTGCGCAGTGTATGTTGGGTAATAGGTTGATGTGTTTGAGGTTACAAATAAGTATTGAGGGTAAAATAATGACTACATATTGCTTCCATTATTGGGACCTCTTTTGAATCTAATGTGAGAGAAATGTGTGATGAAGGAGCGCTTGACCTTGGATAGTGTTGAAGCATGGCTCAAAAACACAAAGCATGAGTTTTTTCAAATGTTTAACACGGGATCTGAGTTTAATGCATGAAAACCAGTGGAGGAGAACCTATATCACAAAATCTATAAGACATTCTTTTGTTGTTACCCAATAGAGTTGTATGAATGGCTATCATCATATCCATCAATGAAGATTTGGTACTATAGATCTCATATTTGGACCCATGAGGAATATAAGTGGTTGCATTGTGCCGATCTGATATGGACCCGTGCTATTGATCACTGGTGGAGTAGAGTGATAACTAGTTATACCTTGGAATATGTTATTTTTATGTATTCTTTCTTGGAGATTACTAAGTTCGAGTTCTTGAGGGAGCCTACAGGATTGTTCTTGCATGATATTCCACTGGCTATCAAGATCCTGGTCATTACTTTTATTTTAGATGCCTTTCCCATGGCTGGCTAAACTCCTACTAGGTGCAGATCGTGGAAGTTGACGTGGTAGAGGATGGCAAACCTTACGACAAAAATGGAGAGAGAGGAGAGGCAGCTCAAGTATAATGAATCTCGGGAGAGGGAGTTATCAAGATAGTGTGAAGTTACAAGAGTGATGGATTTATAGAGGCAGACATTACGGGAAGGATTTTAGGTTCACGTGGAGGACGTGGAACTTGAGAAATCTGAGTTACCCCTTCTTGGAAAGTGCAGAAGAGAAACCCCCATGGATTTTGGAGAGATCTCCTCATATGAAGAAAGGAGAATAGCCATAGGCATGTATCTTAACCAACATGGTGACTAGACCCTTGCATTTAGTTTTCCAGTTCATGAGATAAGTGTTGATAATCTAGTTGGTATCAGTATTCGTAGTCGAGTGATACCTAGGAGGTATAATTTTTCATTTGGTACATATATGGTTGCACAGTTATTTCCTATGTTTGGGGGTATTTTTTCTGGCACAAAATTTGGGAAATTTTTGGGATCACAAGTTTTAGTATCATGTCTGGGAGTGGTGTGGGAAAAAAATCTAGGAGTGGTTTGCTATCATAGACTATCAATGCACATTTTAGCACAATGGTGGGTTCACAGGGCACAACTACATTAGGATCCTTTCCTATGATAGGAGGTGGATTTGGTAGATCTGGAGGCAATGGAACTAGTGGATCTAGTGGGGTTGGTGGCAGAGGTAACATCGAAGGGAATTAAGGTCTTGGATCTAGTGGATGAGGTCCATAGCATCATCAACAGGTGTTTTATGAGATGTCCCTCCACTTACCTAATTACAAGGGCATTGAGGATGTCATGGAACATGTACACAAGTACGAGTTAATATGGCATGCAAAGGGGATCACTACCCCGGAATGGAAAGAAAGTCAGATTGCAACCATGTTGCAAGGATGCACACATAGCTGGTATAGGAAACATGACCCACACCACATAGTGGTGGATTATATTGTTCTTTGTAATGTCTTTTTGGCGAAATTCCACATACCTGAGTTTGAATAGAAAAACATCAATGTATTAAAGGATATTCAATAAGGAATGGTGGAGAGAGTGCGGGAGTATGATGCACATTTCAAGACTCTCTTATCCAAGTTATCTTATGACATTCATCCTTCTCATCATGCTCATTTTTTTTGGAGGACTAATCACACCTTTCAGGAGGGCACTTTCAAATAATACTTTCACTAATCCTTACGAGGACTTGTAAGTTTCCTTGCACGCTGAGGAAGTAGGAATCATTGATACATGAGTTATTCTATTCCTAGAATCCCAAATTATTGCAATGGAAAATAATCTTGATAAATAATATGTGAACTCATCCAATGAGACTCACATCAGATTATGGTGTATGAATTGTGAGGTAGAAGGGCATACGAAGGACAATTTTCCTCAGAGGTTTGTACGCATGATGATGGTAGACTATTATATCTACCAAAAAGATTATGAAGTAAGTGGGTGTTCACTACTATAGCGCGTGATCCTTAAGAATGTGTTTTCTTGTTGCAAAATTTTCACCTCTACTACTTATGACACCAAGGATTGTAGATTGATTGACAAAATACATGATGCCATTGATATTGGTGTGCACCAGAACACTGTTATGAATAGATCTAAGGATGATGGTCATCATTATCAATGGCGTACAAATGGAGGATGTTGAGGAAGAGGCATTTACGAAGGACTTAGAGGTCATGGTGACCGCGGAGGTGGAACAAGTGATTTCTCACATGGAACTTGTTACAAATGTGGGTCTACATAACACTATAAGCTTGAATACCCTGATATATTACTTCTCTTGGTGTGGAAAGAAGCACAAGTATGAGTAGTGCTAAGAATTATTTAAACACATGAGTCATAAGTAGAAGAAGGATAAGGGCACTGGGATGGTAAGAATGAAGAAATATGACTCGCAATAGATACCAAGAATGGCACATGAGTTAGAGTTAGAACTTGTATTAGTGATGACACGATCTGAGGTTACGCATGTAAGGGAAATACCAAAGAAGAGACCGCTAACTACAAGAGAAGAGGTGGTATATGGGAATTATCTATACCTTACCCATCATAAGGGAGTCTATCAAGAGACCATGGACATAATCAGAAGTCTTCAAGGGGAAATTCAGTGTCTAAAAGAGAAATACAAGAAGTTAGAGCATAAGAAAATCATTGAGGTCCCTCGGTCAGATATAGATGATGTTAGAGAAGTGTGTAAGATGTTGTGCCAAGAGAATATCATTCCTATTTTAGGATAATGGTTGAGAGGTAAAGTACTATTGGGTTTCAAATTTTCACTTTAGGTGAAACCACAATTAGGGGAAAAACAATTCCCTCCTCTTTGATGGGAGAGCTTCCCTTATTGAAAGCCAGAAACAAGATTATTTACAAATCTAAAAATTTCATAAAATGTGGTCTTCTAACATATGAAAATGTGTTTTCTCCAAGGAAAAATACCAGCACAAGAGTATGGAAGAATGAAGAGGGAAAACAAGGTAGAAGAAGACAATAATTTCAGGGAAAAGATATTGCAGAAAGAACCCTTAATTGCATAGGATAAATAAATTACAAAGAAGAACCATTCACACTTTTAGCAGGTGCAATCACACATACAAAAAGTTCTCATAATTGCATTTTGAATAACACAAAGTCTCTTATCTTCTATTGGATCAAATGATTCACAAAATAGATCATAGGGGGGGAGGGAAATAGAGGAAAAAGAAAAATAAGCTCTTGTATTGATTTTTCGGTTTAAAATTACAGTCTTCACATATCATAATTTCCAACCCTGAAAATGGCTTCCAAAGCCTATCAAATAGCTCATGAAAAGTGGTTACATCTTATTCTAGGTGATCAAAATGTTTTTTAAACAAAATTCATCCTTCGTTCTCTTTCAAAATCATCCATTCACAAAGAAAAACTATGGCAAAAACCAATTTATGCCAATACATAGACATTTCATTTTATTTGCCAGTTTTAATATGAACCATTGATTTTCTGTGAAAAACATTCAAATTAGGCCATCCACATGGAAGGAGAAGATTGGAGTGAGCACGAGAAAATCCCCTTTCCATTTTTCATGAATTTTTGTGTTTTGGCATTTTGGAAAAAAATTCCCCGCAGCCCCGCCTTGAATTTTTAACTTGGACACGTGGCGGGCTATGATTGGAAATAGGATCACCATTAAATTCTTAGCATTTTTATCTTTTATGCAAAAAGTCACAAAATCTCATTTACCTCTACCATCCCGTAGCTCTGATTCGATCTAGACACGTCACGCAATCTGGTGGGGAGTGGGTGCGTAGCTCTCATATGAATATTTTCACCTTTTTTGCAAAAAGGTGCAAAAACTTGTTTTCCTCCGCCGCCCCGCTACTCTGCATCAGATCTTTGGACATGTGGCAGCCTTATGTTCATTGTGGGTCCTTAGGAAAATGACTTACCTTAGCACTTTTTAACCTTTTGGAAAAGGCGCAAAACTTTGAATTTCTCCATCGCCCCACAAGCCCGATCGTCTATTTGGACACGTGGTGGCCTTTGCATGATTGCGGTCCTTAGGGGATTTTTGTTCCAATTCTCCCCATGGGATTACGGGCCAAATCTTTCCATCTTAACTTTTTTTAAGAAAAATTAAAATGCACAAATGCCCCACAGCTTCGTCAGTCCGCTAAAGGGAAAATTTTCCATCTTAGGCCCGCCGAGCCATAACTCAAAAAGTACAAAGAGTTAGGAGGAATTATTTACCTTTTTGGAAAGGGGAAGAAATTTCCCATCTGATGAAGTGATTTTCATGAGCCCTCCAAGTATTAGAAAGTTCCAATTTCAAAATACCTCTTTTCAAGTATACTTTAAGGGCACCAACTCAAAAATTTTACAATTTTAGACTTAGAAATTAAAGGGAAATTTGAGGGTGACAACAACTGGCTCTTTCTAGGGATGACTTGTCTTGAAACAAAGGCACAAGGAAAGATCAAGAACAATAAACCAACCCTGGGAAATGAAGACTAGTGCCTTATCCATTGGGTGATAGAGTCAAGAGGTAAAACCAATACAAGACAACACACACAAGGCAAGAAAGGAAAAAAACCAAAAAGGATGGCCCAAAACAAACACCCCACACAACAAGGAAGAAAAAGGAAACAAACAAAAATAGAGACTATACACAATATACAAAGGGACTTCCTAATCACCTAGGACCTGAACAACTTTAAGTACTACCCACTATAAGGGAGTGGGAGAGAAGATCCATCCATGTAACTCAAATAAAAAGAGTTCTCACTAGCAAAATGTCTGATTCTGAAGGGGCCAAGCCAAAGTGAGTCAAACTTACCATGGCTTCCTCGAGGCTCATGTCTCTTATCCCATAGCAACATTGTGTCCCCCACCTGAAAAAATCTAGATTTGGCTTTCTTTTCAAACAAATCCTTCACTTTCAACTGATGGGCTGCTATTCTATCAACAACCTACAATCTATCTTCATTCAAATTTTGGAGATACATGATTCTCTTGTCTAGAGCACTGCTGAATCTTGAATCTTCAATAGTTTTCATCAAATGTAAAGCTGGTAACCCCACCATCACTGGCAGTTGAGCTTCCACACCATACACTACTTGGAAAGGAGACATTCCAATGGATCTCTTAGGTGTAATCCTATCAGCCCAAAGTTCATCATATAATTTCTTATGCCAATTTCTTTGAGAATCATTCACAAGTTTCCTAAAAATGGTCACCAAATTATTGTTTGTTGATTCAGGTTGTTCATTCCCTCAAGGATAATGATGAGAAGAGTGAGCAAGATATATTCCGTATCCATAACAAAAATTCATTATCTTAGCAGAGGAGAAGTTAGAAGCATTATCAGTCACAATTTTGTTGGGAATTCCAAATCTTATCAATATGGTTTCCTTTATGAAGTTGCATACTACTTCAGACGTAGTACTCTTGACTAGGATGGATTCCACCCACTTGGTGAAATAATCTATGGCAGTCAACACATGAGTATGTCCAGCACTTGAATATGGATTGAGAGTTCCAATGAAATCCAAACCCCATTGTTGAAAGGGCTCCTCGATCGCCACTGGCTTGAGAGGCAAAGCAGCCAACCTTGGTCTTCTAACAAACATTTGGAATGCTTCACATTTACTCACCCACTTTGATGCATCTTGAAATAGAGTGGGCTAATAATAACTAGCATGAAGGATTTTGTCAGTTGTTACAGTAGAGGATAAATTCCCCCCACAAGCTTGATCATGAAAAGTAAAAAATAATTTCTTTTGCTACTCTTTATCTACACATTTTAAAAACCTTCCATCTACACCTCATTTGAAACGAGCATTTTCCCATAGAACATACTGTGTAGATCTAAGTTTGATGGCTATTTTTTATTTTCCAGTCAAGTGAGATGGGCATTCACCATAGGTAATAAAATGAGCAATAATAGCATACCATACATCTGTAGAGCTAAGAAACAAAACCATAGGTAGATCTACTTCATCTTTGGACCATGTTTCATCAGTACCTTCAGCAATGAGCTCACAAAGGCCCTTACTATAAACTAGCTTGCTTGGATTGATATCTAAATCATATTCTTGCACTTTTGCCACCCAATTACCTATCTTAGTTCTAAATTCTTGTTGTGTGAGAATCGATTTGACACTTGTATTAGGCACAAAAACAACAACATGATAATTTAGAATATAAAATCTAAATTGTTTAACAGCTTCTACAACAGTAAAAGCATGTTTCTCCATCATGGCGTATTTCAGTTCATGGGCTTTCAAAACATAGCTCATGAATGCTATGGGAAATTCGTGATCTTCAGCATTTTTTTGAGTTAAAACAGTGGCCAAAGTGTTTTCAGTGGCATAGAAATATATAATAAAATCTCTGCTAAAGTCTGGACATGCCAAAGTGGGAGTATTTGCAAGGGATTTTTTGATATCTTCAAAAGCAAGCTTTCCTTCAGAGGACCATCCAAAAGTCTGCTTCCCTTTCATCATATGAGTAATGCTCATAGTAAGCTCAAAAAAAATAGGTATGAATCTCAAGAAATTAATCTTACCAAAGAAGGAATGAACACCTTTCTTACTCGTGGGAAGAGGAATTTGTTGTATGGCCTGAATTCTTTCCAAATCAATTTTGATTCCATCTTTAGAGAAAATGTGTCCTAAAAAATTACCTTCAGTTACAAAAAACATGGACTTCTTAGGATTCAAAGAAACTCTGTGCTCTCTACATTTTGTAGAACACTTTCAAGGTGTTGAACATGATCTGCTCTGATTTTTGAAAAGAAAGTCAAATCATCTAGGTATACCACGATGCATTTCCCTTTCAAACTGCCAAAAGCCAGATCTATAGCCCTCTGAAAAGTAGCACCAACATTAATGAGTCCAAATGGCATCCTCTTGTAGGAAAAGGTGCCTCAAGGAGTGGTAAAGGTGGTCTTATGCTAATCTTCAGTGTTCACCTCTACTTGGTTGTATCCTGAGAATCTGTCCAACATTGATAACATCTCTGAGATTGTGACAGCTTATAGCACTTGGTCCATCATGGGAAGAGGATAGTTATCTCGTAAGGAAGCCTGATTTAGATTTCTAAAGTTAACACAGATTCTAATCTCCCCATTTTTCTTTCTGACATGCACTATGTTGGCAATCCAAGTGGAATGATGAATGGGAAAGATGATCTGAGATTTTAAAATTTTTTGTATTTCTTGAAAAATAGTGTCAGTAATCTTTGGATTATACTACCTTTTCTTTTGTTTGAAAGGCTTGATGTCAGGCTTAAGAGGGATGGAATTTTGCATTTCTTTTAGTTTGAAATATTTCAGATCGTCATATCAATAAGAAAGCACATCAACATACCTTTTCAAAAGATTTATCACCTTCTCTCTTTCCTCTTGAGTGCAGCATTTCCTGATGTTCACCATTTTAGGTTCATTTATACTTCCTATATTTATTTTTTCAGTTTCATTAGACTGTTGATTTCCTTGAGAAGCCTTGGACTTGACATACCTATCATGTTTATCAAAAAGATCCTCTAAACTCACCAAACCCTTAGGAATTTTGTTTCCTTTCAATTTGATACATCTATCATGATCCATCTCTTCTTTAACACTTTCTTCATTTGAAAACACACATTCTCTGGGAAAGTTATCACTTCCTTCAAAATACAATTGATCAGATTTATCTCTCAATTCCAAGAAAGAGGGTAGATGTTGGTCATCATTGAAGACCTGCCAATTGTTGGCATTGTCAGGAATGTTAGGCATATGAATCATTTCAATAGAGAATTTTCCCTGCGAGAAGTCAAGATGAGGAATTAACAAAGATCCAGAGACTTCCAGAGAATCAAACCTATTATTTTCTCCTCTTGGTACTACTGCAATGGAGAAAGCATCAAGGAATTCAATAGAATCCCAAACCAGATTTCTATAGTGCTTCAATCTTCTATTTTTTACTTGATAAAGGTCTCGGACCTACTTTACAATTAGCTCAGCATCACTAGGAGCAAAAAGGTTCTTAACTCCCATCTCCTTTTCCATATTCAACCCAAGAATGAGGGATTCATATTCAACAGTATTATTGGTATTCTCGAACTGAAACTTGAAAGCAAAATGGTGAATCCTACCCTCATGAGAGATCAGCACTATACCAGCTCTAGAGTCGGTTGAGGAACAACTGCCATCAAACTCCAATGTCCATACATCATTAGGATTAAACAATACTCATTTTGATGGACTTGCTTCATCCAGTGACATAATCATATAGTTCCCATGCCCAATGTCTTAATACAAAATATGTGGTTTTGGATCATCTATTTTTTGCACAATATACTCAGCTTGCTTCTCAGGCATCAGCTTCTTCATCTTTCCATTAACTGGGATGAGTGCATGTGACCAATCCATTTTGATTTCCTCTCTAACATCCTTGCAAAATTTCCTACTCAAGAGCATGCTGTAAGGAGGAATGTCAGCAACTAAGATGGTTTCCAAAACCTTTTTCTCTGGCCAAGCAACGAAAGCTACTTGTGCATCCTTGATTCTCCCAACTAAAGGCACTTCCCTACTCTCCATAGAATAACAAGAACCATATGTGTAGGTAAGATTGAGGCCTAAGGCATGAGATACTTTAGCAGGCATTACATTGTTAGATGCTTCATAATCAATAACACAATTACTAAGCTTGTGGCCTGTTATAAGGAGATTCACATAGAAAGGTCTTATTTTCTCATTGGGTGATGTGATAACAACTATCAGATTTGGTTGGGAACAGGAAGAAGGAGTTGGAAAAATACCTTTGGAAACATGGGATGGGATTTTAGATTTGGAGTTGACAAAATCAACCATTTTGGCAAAGGCTTTGGGATGGGTTTGATAAAACTCAGCCTCAGAAATATGAACCTTAGTTCTCTTGATGTGATCAATAATATCAAAGGATCTAGATGTGGATGGGGTATCATTACAAGAAATGGGAGACACCCTATCCCTATCAGCTTTATCATTTGACATAGTAGAAGCTTTAGAAGTAGAATTGGAGGGAGAAAAAATAGCAGAGATTACCTTTTGTGTGGAGCTGGTGGGGATAGGAGAACCTATTTTTGTAAGAATGGGAATGGTATTGGAAGATTCATTTGATTTCTTTGCAGGCTACACAACTTTCTCCTTTTTCTTGTCTATTCTCAAGTCATGATAGCATATGACTCACTGTTCATTTCAGCCACTATATCATTATAATAATCCTCATCATCAACACCTTTAGTGGTGAGGAATTTGACTCTAGAATCACCAGGCTGCTCCAACTCTTCATTAGCATCTTCTTCTAGATCATCATAGAATTCATTCTCTTCTTCATCATCAGGTTCAAGTACTTCACATGTTGCGTTGATAGGCACTTTGAGAGGTGGACCTTCAATTGCCAACCTGGTTTGAGAAGAAGGTAGTCTGTTCCTAAGCTAAAAAAAATTCTTGGAACATCCTGGTATGGAGCCTGCTGAGCCAATTATTTTTTATTGCAATGAGGTCATTGGCTAGCTTTTATACCAACTGATTTGAATTACCTCCAGGAGAAGAGGAAGAATATGATGTATTGGATTTCTGGGATTCTATTTTTAGTTTTCCAGACATGATCAAGTCATCTTCCACGCTGACTTCCAGCCTCTGATCCTCATCCAAAGTTTCTAGATTGGCTCTCCTCATAGCATAGCTTACTTCAGGTAGTTTTGTATTCAAAAAGAAACATTTTTGGATCTGATCAATGGGTCTAGTATCTTGTGGAATTTTTTTAATCAATTTGTTAAACTTAGCCACAAATTCTCTCATGGGCTCTTGTGGTTCCTTTTTTATTTGAGAAATTTGGGCAAGCAGAGCATGCACATCTTTTATAGGTTTGAAATAGTTCTAAAAACTTGTTCTCATCATATTCCAATTTATGATTGCTCCAGCAGGGAGATGGTAAAACCAATCTGCTACATTGTCTTGCAAGGTCTTCACAAATAGGCTAACAAAGACATATTCATGTTCACATCGAGGACTCCACATGCAACAATGAAGGATGCAATGTGTTCATCAGGGTGCACTTTCCCATCACCCTTGAATTTGGGAAAATTCTTTCTGTTACCCCTAGGTAAATCATGCAAAGGTTATGGAAGAGCCAAGGGACCAACTCGGTGGCCCCAAGGTAATGGAATTTCCATCCTTGGAAAAATTGCTTCAAGAGGAATTAAAACACCAGCAAGAATCAAAGCATGGAGATTAGGGCTAAGTTACTCTTGAGGGATTACACTCGAAGGGTTCTATCTTCAATAGGGGGTGTGCTTGCAGAACGAGCTCTTCTATTTATCCCTATTGAAGGAAAAGGAAAACCTTGTTGTTCCAGAAGTTGAAATTGAGAATCTTCAACTCTAAGAGCTCTTCTACCATGTGTGTATCTAAGAGTCACCAGATCTATGGAATGATCAAATTATTTTTCTTTTTAGAAATGAATCTATTAAAATCATTCCCTAGTGGAGTCACCAAAAACTAGTGGGTTTCAAGTAGACCATGCACATATTCTATAGGTTTGAAATGGTTCTCAAATCTTGTTCTCATCATTGTACAATTTGTGATTGCTCCGGCAGGGAGATGGTAAAACCAATATGCTGCATTGTCTTACAAGGTCTCCACAAATAGCCTAACAAATACATCTGCATGTTCCACACGGAGGACTCCAAATGCAATAATAAAGGCTACAATGTGTTCATCAGGGTGCACTTTCCCATCACCCTTGAATTTGGGGAAATTATTTCTGTTACCCCTAGGTAATCATGCAAAGGTTGTGGACGAGCCAAGGGACCAACTAGGTGGCCCAAAGGTAATGGAATTTTCATCCTTGGAAAAACTTCTTGAAGAAGAACTGAAACACCAGCAAGAATCAAAGCATGGAGATTAGGGCTAAGTTGCTCTTGAGGGATTACACTCCCAAGGGTTTTGTCTTCAACAGGGGGTGTGCTTGTAGAATGAGCTCTTCTATTTATCCCTGTTGAAGGAAGAGGAAAACCTTATTGTTCTATAAGTTGAAATTGAGAATCTTAAACTCCAAGATCTCTTCTACCACATGTGTATCTAAGAGTCGCCAGATCAATGGAATGATCAAATTATTGTTCTTTTTAGAAAGGAATCTATTGAAATCATTCCCCAGTGGATTCGCCAAAAACTATTGGGTTTCAAATTTGCACTTTAGGTGAAACCATAGTCAAGGGACAAAGAATTCCCTCCTCTTTGATGGGAGAGGTTCCCTTATTGAAAGCTAGAAACAAGATTATTTACAAATCTAAAAATTTCATAAAATGTGGTCTTTTGAAATATGAAAATGCATTTTATCCAAGGAAAAATACCAACACAAGAGTATGGAAGAATGAAGGGGAAAAAGAGGGAAAAATAAGACAATACTTTCAAGGGAAAGAGATTGCAGAAATAACCCTTAATTGCATAGGATAAATGAATTATAGAGAAGAATCATTCATGTTTTTACCAGGTACAATCACACAGACACAAAGTTGTTATAATTGAATTTTTAAGAACACAAAGTCTCTTAGCTTCTATTGGATCAAATGATTCACAAAATAGAGCAAAAGGGGAGAGTGAAGCAGAGGAAAAAGAAAAAGAATCTCTTGTATTGATTTTTCGGTTTAAAATTACAGTCTTCACATATCATAATTTCCAAACCTGAAAATGGATTCTAGAGCCCATCAAATAGCTCATGAAAAGTAGTTACAACTTCCTCCAAGCAAGGAAAATGGTTTTTAAATAGATTTCATCCTTCGTGCTCTTTCAAAATCATCCATTCGCGAAGAAAAACTGTGGTAAAAACCAATTTATGCCAATACATAGACATTTCATTTTATTTTCCAGTTTTAATATGAACCATTGATTTTCTATGAAAAACATTCAAATCGGGTTGTCCATGTGGAAGGAGAATATTGGAGCAAGCACAGGAAAATCCCCTTTCCATTTTTCGTGAATTTTTGTGTTTTGGCATTTTGGAAAAAAATTCTTTGCATCCCCATCTTGACTTTTTGACTTGGACACATGGTAGACTATGATTGGAAATAGGATCACCGTGCAATTCTGAGTTTACCTTTTCTGTAAAAAGTCACAAAATCTCATTTACTTCCATTGGCTTGCAGCTCCAACTCGATCTGGACACATGGTGCAATCTAGTTGGAAGTGGGTGTGTGGCTCTCATCTGAACATCTTCATCTTTTTTGCAAAAAGGCGTAAAAAATTGTTTTCCTCCACCACCCCGCTGCTGCACATCAGCTCTTTGGACATGTGGTGGCCTTATATTTGTTTTGGGTCCTTAGAAAAATGGCTTACCTTAGCACTTTTTAACCTTTTGGAAAAAGTAACAAAACTTTGAATTTCTCCATCACCCCGTAGGTGCGATCCTCCTTTTAGACATGTGGAAGCCTTTGCATGATTGTGGTCCTTAGGGTTTTTTGGTTCTGATTCTCCTCGCGGGCTCATGGGCCAAATCTTGCCAAATTAAATTTTTGCAAGAAAAATCAAAGTGCACAAATACCCCACAGCTCCGTCAGTCTACCAAAGGGAAAATTTTCCAACTTAGGCCCACCGAGCCATAACTCAAAAAGTACAAAGAGTTTGGAGGACTTCTTTACCTTTTTTGAAAGAGGAATAAATTTCCCATCTGATGAAGTGATTTTCATGAGCCCTCCAAGTCTTAGAAATCTCTAAATTAACAAAAAACCTCTTTTCAAGTATACTTTAAGGGCACCAACTCAAAATTTTTACAATTTTAGACTTAGAAATTAAAGGGAAATTTTAGGGTGACAACAAGTACCAAGCACTAGAGGAGAGTGTGAGAGGTAGGTGTTTTAATGTTAACCTTCCTCCTCATAGCCTTGAATATGATAAAGAGATTACCTTGAATGCAGTTGTTGATGGATGGCTCCTAAGTAATATTTTGATTGACACGGGTGTGGAACTTAATATTCTCACCCTCGATGCATGGAATCAAATGGGAAGGCCCCCATTACACCCATCCTCAATTTTTTTGTATATGGCTAATAAGACAAGAAAATTCCCATTGGTGTTTTAAATGATGTTTATATGACCATCCAAGGGGTGAAATTCACTAGAGACTTTGAATTCTTAGCGTTTGCTAAGGGAGATAACTTTTTGACATTACTTGGGTACCCTGATGCTATAAGAATAATGTTGACTTACATTTCAATAATGGATATATAAGTATTGAGAATAAGGAGGAACGTGTTATCATTCCTTTTATTGATTGGAATTCAACGCCCTATATTGATCCCTTAGGAGAATAATACCTAGAAAGAATTTATGTGCACACTATCAGGGACCCTGAGGTTGTGTAACCAATAAAATAAGGTGTTATTCAGTGGGAAGACGCTCAACCTATAAGTGATACAACTAGTGTAGCATGTGACAATTGGGTGCATAGGAAATATTTGTTAGTCAGAAGTATTTAAGAGGCTCTATGAAAAGAGTAACAAAGGCGCACTCAGTTAGGCACCTGGGAAGAAACTAGTTTCCAATTTACACTGGGGGAGCTAACCCCAATGTATTTTTGCGATCAATGGAGATGCAATGGAGATGTGAGATCAAAAGGAGAAGGATGCTTAACTAAACCTTGTTTGGAACCATAGCATGTTGGTGGGTGACCCATCATGATAACCTTCTAGAGTGGCACAAGGTAAGAATCATGTTCTCTATTAGGTTTCTCCGAAGCAATGCACCTACTGTTATACAATATTATCATGGGAAGGAACCCCTTCTCGTTTCACATACAGGCATGTGATAAATCCTAGATGGAAGGCATGGAAGTATTGCCTCCATATTTATGGGTACATAAACTTTAATACACCTTACAAAGCTGAGTGCATGTATGGTACATTCACTCAGAGATGCAGCATCAGAAAGGAAACTAGAAGGAGTTTATGGCTGATCTCCTTCAATCTTTTGAGTATTGGAGTACTAAACCAATAGTGAATGAGGCATTGCAGGTTGTTAAGTTCCTAACTATGGGTGATAGTGCCATAGCTGAGGATAGAGTACTAAAATTATTTTTTGAACCTGGCTTATAAGCGCATTTTGATGAGTAAGAATCAGAGGAGGTAAAACTTGAGCACACATGCATGGAAAAAGAGAAAGGAAAATTACTCTACGTGGTAGATGGTGAAGAAGTGGAAAACTTAGATGTTAACCATACTATTAGTAAAATCAATTTTATGGATAGTGCTGATGAGAAAGCTCATGCCTACCATGAACCCCTGAAAACTAAGAAGGTTAAAATTGGTTCAGAGGTGGAACTTAAGGAGGCAACTATTCGATATAGTTGGATAGAAAAGGAGGTTTCAAAGATCATCTATATGTTACATGAATTTCAGGATTTGTTTCCATGTGGGTACCATGATCTTAAAGGATTTCACCACTCTTTGGGAGAAAAGAAGATCAAGTTAAAGGAAGGTGTGCACCCAATTCGGAAGAGACCTTATCGAATGAATCTGAATCAAAGCATCAAATTCAAGGAGGATATTGATAAGATGATCGCATCAGGTATCATTGAGGTTGTTGAATAATCAGAATGGATAATTCCAATGCTCATCAGCATTAAGAAGGATGGAAGGATAAGGAGTTGTGTTGATTATAGGGATTTGAATGTGGTATGTGTCATTGACCTCTTTCCAACCCCCTTCACTGAGGAGATCCTAGAAGGAGTTGCTAGGCATGAGATCTATTCTTTCACAGATGGATTTTCAAGATATCATCATGTTAGAATTGCAAAGGAGGACCAAGAAAAGACAACTTTCACCACTAAATTGGAATTTTTTTCCTACACGGTCATGCCTTTTGGAATGAATAATGTGCTTATTGTGTTTTCGCACATTGTTGTTTAGGTGTTTCAATACTTCATCCACAAGTTTTTATAGTTCTACCTGGATGAATGAAGAGTGTATGGATTAGTGAGGGACCATTGTGAAAATATGAGGCTGATATTTGAGAAATGTTGGCAGTTGAGTATATCCCTAAACATTAAGAAATGAATTTTCTTTACTCCATTTGGCACCCTATTGGGACATATCATATGAAAGGAAGGTTTGTTGGTGGATCCTATCAAATTTTTCATTATTGTGGGATTGGGGGAACCTACCAGCTAGAGCATCATACGTGGATTCCTTGGGCACATGGGGTATTACCAGAAATTTATTAATGGGTATGCCAAGATCACCACTCCGTTGGAAAATTTGTTGAAGCACAAAAGTACATTTCATTAGGGAGAGGTGCAGCAAATGGCATTTGACACATTAAAGAATAAGCTTATCATTGCGCCCATATTACAATTTACCTCTTGGGATAATCCATTCCATGTACATGTTTATGCTTTAGGGATGGAAATTGGAGCAATCTTAGTACAACCTAGAGAGGGAAATTTTTATCACCCCTTTTTCTTTGCTAGTAGGAAGCTAACCCAAGTAGAACAAAACTATACTACTACTGAACACGAGGCATTTTTGATGATCTACACACTACAAAAATTTAGGAAGTATCTTTTGGCAACACCCTTTATATTCTACATGGATCATATGGCATTGAAGTACTTGGTAAACAAGCCCATTCTATAAGGGTGCATATTCCTATGGATCCTACTATTTCAAGAGTTTGAGTTTACAACTACTATAAAACTGGGTAAGAGTAATTTGTGTCTTGACCATTTATCAAGGATTGACTCAGGAGAGGATGCATAGAGCATTGAGGATATAATTCCAAATGAAAAACTATTCATTGCAGTGCATGCCCTCTGACATGGAAGATATTGTTGTGTTTCTCAAAATGGATATGGTACCGGAAGGAATGAAGACTTTGGAAAGGAATAAACTAGCCATATGCATCACACCCTACATGCTAATTAGTGGATACTTATACAAGCTAGGCCGCAATGAGGTTTTTCATCGGTGCGTTTTAGAGCATGAGTGCACTACAATCATGGAGGAAGCACACTTTGGAATTGTAGGATGTCACTATACAGGGTATGCAACTGCACGTAAGATCCTTCTAGTAGAATTTTGGTGGGAAATGGTTTACAAAGATTATATCGAGTATTGTAAGGCATGTGACCACTGTATGTACCTTAGTAAACTAGGTAAAATTGATCAAATGCCATTAAGACTGATTTCCAGTTCATAACCATTCAAGAAGTGGGAAATTGACTTCGTAGGTGCTATTTTTTGGGTCTCATGAAGGACATGTTTGTGCTATATCATTATATGCATAGATTACCTTACAAGATGGGAAGAATTGGCACTTACAAAGGATTACATGGTGGAAATGACAACTAGGTTATTATGGGAAAATGTAATCAATAGATATGGATGCCCACTGAGCTTAACAAGTGACAGGGGTAATCATTTCTTAAATGAGATAGTTAGAATCTTATTGGTAGAATTCATGGTGTCCCATCAAAAAACTACCCTTTATCACTCACAAGATAATCAGACTACTAAGGCATTTAACAAAATTCTTAATCGCACATTAACCAAGATTTGTGATGTGGGAAGAAAGGATTGGGATGATAACATTTCTACTATGTTATGGTCATATTCAACTACTTATAAGAGACTGAACAAGGCCACACATTTTCAATTAGTGTTTGGTAAGAAAGTTGTGTTACCTATTGAATTCATGTTACCATCGTTGTGTATAGCATGCACAGGAGGGTTAGATGATGAACAAGCACTTGATGAGAGGATTGATAAGTTAATTCAGTTAAATGAGAGGTGGGATATTGCTCACTGGAGTCAAAAAATAGAAAAATATAGGTATAAGGCATGATATGATAAACACATCAAGAAAAAACAATTTGATGTTTGGCAAATGGTTTTATTGTATGATTCCAAGTTTCTAAACCATCTTGAGAAATTGAAATTCCATTAGATGGGCCCGTACATTGTATCCTATATACTTGATTCAGGCACTTGTCAGTTAAAAGCGCTACATGGAACACAGTTGACAGGCCATTTCAATGGGAGTAGGTTGAAGCCATACTATAAATAAATATTCTTTGTGTTTGTAAATAAGGTAGTATTTCCATTTAGCCTAGGTTTTTCTTTGATTCAGTTTCCTTTATTTTTTTCCCCTTTCTTATTGTTTTGTTGTGTGTATGTTTGTGCATTGGTAGCCACGTATTATTTTCAAAAAATTCTATGTGCATCCATTTTGTGTGGGGTGGAGTGATGTGAAAAGTGTTGGAAGCTATGTTTATGGATGGCTCGGGTTAAAAAATCAAAAACACGTGGATTGGAAGAACACATGTGGAAAAGGTGAACATAAGGAAAGGATGGTTTCAAAATGATTTGATAAACCACATACAAGGGTAAAAAGTGCAGGAGAAAGATGAGGTATGTAGTGGAAAGAAATTTTTCCAAGAAATAGAGGAATAATTCACTTTGGAGCAGGAAAATTGCAAATAATTATATGGTCGAGGTAGTTGTTCACCAGAAGGTCTCAGAAGTGTTCGTGTAGGATTGAGCACAAAGGAAAAGTGCTGAAGGTTTGCGTTGGAAAAAAATCAACATTTACTACGAAAGTACATTGGTAGGTGGCATGACATTTATTATAGAGAAGATAAAAAGTTATAAATATAAGATCAGGGGTGCTTTATTTTCTACCGTCATTTTTCATTTATCAAAGATCTTTCATGAACTAGGGCATCCTTACAAAGAAGGTTTGAGAAGAGTTGTGAATATTTTCTTGCATAGATAGTCTGATCAATGAACCAGAGTAGAAAGGAGTACACGGGTGTAACCAGAGAAGGTTGTGTGGAAGAATCATGCAGGTGTTATGTCATATTGTGGAAAAATGGTTTTCTAGGTTAGGGTTTCATAGCTAGGGCATGGGATTTGAAGGAATTTTTGCAAAGGAGTGGAGCCACAAAGTTGGGAAGAGCCAAGACCAGGAGAGAGGAATAATTTTTAGGGAGGAATAATTTTTAGGGACCCAACAAAGGAATGACACCAAGGAAAGTAGCAAATGTTTTAACCGAAGAAGGGTAAGGGAAAGGGAAAATAAGTCTATTTATACCATTTTAAATAAAAAAATGGTACGTCAGAAATGTAGTACCCATACATGACATATTACTTCGTAAATAATGGGTGTATCATGCCAGGAAAATGGCCATCAGTGATTACAACCATTGAACAAGCACCACAGATAATGAAATGACACTAGAACTGGTTCTCCCTACAGAGAAGAGGACACCAAATGAAATGCCCATTTATGACAACAAGGAAAAGGTTAAAATGGAGAAAGGCTGGTTTGTTGTAACTCTAAAAGTTTCCCTATTTTGGTAAGCCTTAGTGCAACTATACCAATGGTTTATGTTGCACGTGTGCATGAAGACCCCTTCTATTTCACATGTTAGAGGATGCACATAACCCCCCAACTGATTTATAAGTTCACCAGCCTTATCTGTGAAGGATATTCACTTGGAAGATGATTTGAAAGAAAAGGAAGCCATCAAGAAGACCATTGAGGCTTATGAATACAAGAAGGCTTCGCACTACTTTGACATTTCTGTAATTATCTGACCCAATAATGAGGATGACTGCATGCACTTGGTTACAAAGCTATTAATGGGCAAAAGAGATATGGACACATATCAACAAGTCCCTGGTTGAATGTGTGCCACTAACATCTCGTAGAGGAGACCATCTATAACCTCTCATCTTTTATTGTACAGAGGATATCATAAAATCTTCACACATGATAGAGAGAAGATCCATGCTTTGGTAATGTCCTCCTCACCATTATATTTTTAGAGATTGGATTTCTCGATGGGCCAGATAATTTTGTTTGGGAATACCCAGATGATAGACCCGTTACCCGCCGAGATATTTGAATAATATACCTGTGACACCATGAGGATTCATTCACAAGGTACACCTGGAAAAGTGGTATAAGTGGATGTGTAACACATTTAGTAGATGAATGGAGAAGACCCAAATAGCTTATCTTCACTAGTGAAAGGAGAGGATGAGTTTTCTATATACCAGTATTTCTACATTAGATAGATTTACTTGTGATAGATGACATCAAGAGTCCTTCGTGCATAAATTTCCTATTATCCTTCATAGCACAATACTTCCATGCTCGAGGTTAATCTCTTTAAAGATGATGAAGAAACTCAGGTTTGATCTAAGTGTAGTAGATCAATACTACCATGAGTTGCGCATAGGAAAGTAATATACCCCAGAAGAGCGTGCACCTATGCGGAGAAGTTTGTCTCCCATGACGTGCACATGTTAAAACTAGTAAACATTACCTATTGCATAGAGGAAAAAAACGAGGGGTGTATTTATCACATAAGGACTTAAGTATGAAAAGGGAGCTTATGTTGAAGATGATGTATTTATTCATGAGGAACCCACTGTGTGGAAAAATAATGTGTAAAGGAAAAGAGACATAGATGAGAGGCTCCTAAGAAAAAGGCACTAAGCACGCACTCAGATATTACAGACAGTAAGGGAACAGGAGTCGAGTGCACGGGAACAAGTACTTACGTCTACCAGAAGAGGTATCCCATGAGAAACGAGTCACCTTAGAAGGAGGAATTTCCATAGAAGGAAGAATTTTTGGTACAGAAGGGAGAGTCACTGGTATGATGGAAAAGTGACATCCCGAGCATAGAAGAATCTACAAGTACCTCTTCCTCGTAACTGGACCTCACCGAGGTAAGTGCCGAGATAGCAAAGGGTGACAAAAGGGTCAGACTATGGGAAAAATGGATATAGATGGAAGCTAATCAGGGTAATCTTATATCCTCAATACGTGAATACCAGGCTTGGAATCATCGTGAGTACTAAGGTACAAGAAGGCAGATGAGGAACCTGAATTGGAGAGAAGGATAAGAATGAGTAAGGTCATTCATGATATAATAGGGGGGAGTGATTCGAAGGCTTCAATCAATGTCAAGGCTCTGCCAAGACCCCTATTTCAAGGAGTTGTTGGATAACACTATAGAGAGTGGCCTGTGGATAGCTTCATATATAATCTCTAGACATTTGGTGGATGCAAAAATGGTGATAGCGAAGTGCTTAGTGGATTTGCTGAATGTAACAATGAGGAAAGTTTTCTAGTCTAGCCCAGAAGGAATATTAGAATCGTGGATTGAGATTCTATATTTAATAGTAGAGAACTACGTTATGATAGTGCTGTACAGGAGTGGTGAGGATCATAAATAGCAGTGTAGGATAAATCGGTGTCAACTTGCGTTAACTGATTCAAACAAGGCCTGTTGGGTTGTGGGATGCTTGGGGATTACCATGCCCACAGTATGAATTCGTCACTTGTTGTGGACCTATCTATGCTCATGATGAAGAAGGTCAATACCCTTCGTTCAAGGAAAATTATATCCTGGGCTAATCATAGTGCCATGTTTCATGAACCTCTATGTTTGAGGTAAATCAAGATGAGTTGTATGAATATACCATATGCCTAGGTAGAATACCTTACAGGTAAATTCTACAACAACTTTCTGAATGCGTAAGCTAGTATCTATGTCAACGAGGAGGTCAACAAATGCATCAGTGTAGGTAGTGGAAAGACTCTTCGGCAATCATCACCAAATACTTGTTCTCTGGAGGAAGAGCTTGAGTACATTCATTCAGGAGGTTAATTTTACTTCAAGGCAATCTATAGTTAGGATGATTTGACCATAAGATAGTGTCATGTAAACTTGTCTTTCTTTGATATTTAACCCCCTCAGTTGTTCACTAATCTTAAATATGTAATTCAATCAAAAACACCATCTAGAATGACCTCTTAGGGGGTCCTAATTTAACTTAATCCCATTTATCCTTAAGATGATTTGTGGGTACGATTTGGTTGAGGCACCATATAGGAGATTCATTTCAATATATTCATATCTCTAAGGCATCTCTAGGAGTCGTGTGATTGTCATACAAAATGTTCATGTCTATACTTTAGGCTAATTGAAATGATAATAAGACTTTGATGTACGAAAGATGATACTAATACACTATGCAACCCAATTCTTCTATTTTTGTATTTTCGATGACGTATCTTTAATGAAATTATAAGAGTAGATATTCCTAGTATATTTACTAATACCAATGATGCATACTAATGATAGCAACAGGATTTTTTTTTTACCAAACACAAAGTAGCCTGGTATGAACTATTTACCTGTGTAGTTGTGATTTTATCCTAAATATCTAAGTGACTAATTATTTTAAATTGAAAGACTCTCGATCCTACCTCAAAAGTGAGGAATGAATCACAATTTCTTAGAAACTATCAATCCCCACAGCTTCCCTGAGCCACTATATGAAGTACAAGTTTCATTTCATAGCCATAAGGCACCACAAACATGCGGAGAAGGAGTGTCCATTATCATTACCTATGATTCAATGTTTTCTTCAAACCACTATGATACATCATCAGGGTAACATGGCATTTAAGGTTAGGATAACCTCCCTAGTCCTCACAATCTTATATTTTCTTCTCAAAATCATAATCTTTACCCCCACTCATAGTCACAAACATTATCTACCAAACCGTCTGTTTAGAAAAGTATAATGATTTTGAGGGTCCATCCAAGAGTTCTTACACAAAAAATATCCAAGAAAAACCTCGTAAGGGTGATGTCACCAAATGTCACATAAAGGAGAAGATAACCATGTATTGTTGGTATAAACATGTGGAAATAAAATTTATTGTTAAAAACCTAGGATGTTGACCCCACTCATTGAGTCATAGGGAATATTGTATAAGATTAAATTCAATATAATCCAAGTTTGATCTCATTTCAAAAGTTGTTAAAACACCTTATCATTATTTAAATGCGCATATTCTCATTTATAAATTTCCATTACGAGTACTATGAAAGTTGATAAATGATCCAACTCAAATATTTTGGAAACACATAACTTGTGTTTCACGATGGATAAGGGATAAAATATATCAAGGGGTGATCGAAGTTATATTATCGATAACATAATTGTATCTTTACGAGCTTATGAGCTTACGACACTTTTACTATCCTAGATTAATTTAACATACTATTTATTTATGGCAGGTTACATAGTTAACCTTAACTAGCCAAGTACACAATATTCAATGCAATCGACTAGAAAATATACAATATTATTTCATCAAATAATTAAATTCGGAACTTACATACTTAAACTATTTTTTTCTTTGACTATAAAACATGTATACTAGTTGATGACAAGTTTTCAAATACATCCATTCATATTGATTCATGCACTCTCTATAGAATTTCCATATGTCAATATTCCATTGTAAATATAATCAAGTGGATGCTGAGTGAGGCATACAGGATACAAATGTATACCTGGTGAGCTTTATGGATCTCGAACACCTTGCGAGGAGAGCTTGTTAGAAGATCATTGGGGTACATGTGTTAACATTGTTTCGGTGGTGCAGTACAAATAATATAATCACACCACCTGAAACCTATAAAACCATGTAGACAATAGTTAGTGACACACACTGGAATGGACACACCCCTCCCATATAACCCATTAATAAATCTCCCCAATAAATTTAGAGTTATTGAGAAATCAAAACATATATTTTCCATGCTTCTTCAAATCAAAACAACTTTTTTTCAATTTTTATAGAGGTGTTAGAGAGAGAGAGAACTCAATCCTTTTAAGAAAGTAAACTAAGCCATTACCATAATAAAATAAGGAAAGAGATAACACAAGAAATTATTGATTCATAAACCAAATTTTCACAATATTTTTAATTAACACCAAGTTTGTTTTTACATCCTCTAGGAAGTTTTAATTTTTTCATTGTTACTATAGAGGACTAGATAAATGTGTCATATTACACGATTCCAATTTTCATTTTGCAATCATGTTTTAAGATAAAAAAACCTCGTATTTCCATTGAGCATACATATCTCTAAACTTAACATCAATTTTACACATTGTATGAACCTATTAAATTCATTGCAAGTTTGCAGGCACTTATTGTACTTTTACACAAACTAGCCAAAGTGGCCATTTAATGGGTCTAAAAATGGCATGGGACACCCAAATGGAATGTATAAAAACTATATCCTATTTTATACTACAAAAATAATCATCAAACACCTACATAATCATAAACCAATCATCGATACTCAAACTACAATGGATTCTTGCAGCCATTTTGCTCAAAATAACCGTTTTCTCACTAGCAAACTAAGCCAAGTGGCCTCTGAGATGAATGCACAAAAATATTTTTAGGTTAAATAATGAAACAAATTATGCCAATCTATTCTCCAAATGATAATAAAAAATTATGCAGGGTCAAACTTCCCTTATGAGATACATGGCATAAAGTACGAGGTTATTTATGGAGGGTTTGGTCATAGGTGAATGGTTGTTCCTAGAAAACCATTTATCGAAGAAGATGAAAACCCACCTCCCAAACATGACCATCAAGTGATTTGGAAATGTTTCTAGGTTATGCTGGTTCACTGTATATCAAACATTATATTAGGATAGTTCACCAGCAAAAGTGAGGTTCAAAGGCGCTTCTTTTGTGCTAGTTTTGGGAGATGTTTGGTACAATATAAACATGGCTTAAAAACTAATAGTTTGTGTTGTAGAGAACATTTTTTAACCAGTTTGAACATTAAGTGACATGCTCTAATGGATCATGCAATATGATTTTTTTTGTCTAGTTTTAGTTTGGTGTTTTAGCACACCATCCAAGGAAATTATTCACGATATTAGTTTTACATGATACTCAAATGCAGTGAAAAGAGATATAATAACATAAAATACAAAGACAACACACTAAATTCCATATTTGCATTTACAATTTTATAACCAAAGATAAATAAAAAATGAGTAGAAAGGGAGAAGTAAATCCATCCTTGTAACAGGTCGACAAGCAAGAATTGAGAAGTTTACACACACGTGCCAATTGTGCTTACTTATGGGGGTTCTAACAAATTTTCTTCAAATACATTTGTGCATATTATTGTAACCATTGTGTTCTATGAATACCATGGTATTTTGAGGCATTTTACAGAGTTCTAATTCCTCATTTCCCACTTGTATTTTTCTTGAAATTTTCCAAGGCCTTCTTAACAAACCTATTTTATGCATATACAGAAATCATGGCACTCCATGAGGCCTCATTTAGTTGAGGAAGTTATTTAAAAATATCTCTTGCCTTATCAACTCTTCCCACAAAACAATTAGATTCATCAAGAATCTTCGAATATGAATGGACTTCCCACTAAAGCAAGGCTCATCTCCCAAATTTACAAGATAATGATTTTTTGTGACAGATGTAATCAATCCCCAATGTTTCAAAAAGAAAAAGAGTCCTTAAAGAGATTTTTTGTAAAGTAAATAGAAAAAATATATAACATAGCTCACTCTATGTTAACATGTCTTGTTGGACCCTAAATTATTGACTAAGTACTAAGAGGTGCACACACACATGATCAATAAATAGAAGGGTGCTCAAGGAAAAGCACACAGGAAAAAGGGGTTTAAGAAGGGTTTAAGTGAATTTAGGGCGTGCACAGGATGTAGAACAAGGGTTTAAAGGACTTATCCATATTTGGCATCATGGATTCACTTGAGGAAAAACATGAGGACCTGAATAGGCATGATAAGTGGATAAGGTGCCAGCCTGGAACCTTGGAGGTCAAGAAAAGGATATTCCATGCAAGGAATATTCTCAGAGGAATCATTATAGTTTGTGGAAGGTTTACAAAGAGGATAAGAATTTGCTAATGGAATACCACATAGACACTTGTCACACAATCTTCTCAGAAGAGAAGTCATGTCGGTGGACGATGGTCCTATTTGATGAATTGTTTGGGACAGGTACATAGACACAGAGAGAGAGAGAGAGAAATATGGGTGCAGAGTACAGAGGGGAGTAGAGAAAGAGAAAGAGAGTAACAAAGTGCTACAAAAATGTTAGGGTACTTAGTTTTAGAGGGTTGTAAGGGATAATATTAAGCATATGTATGGGTACTGGAATCTGTAACAAGGGATATATTGGGGAAAAGCATAGTTAGGATCTCTGGTCAGATAGGTTTGCAAGAGTTAGGTATTTTTCATTTGATGAATATGGTCTGAGATTACCCTTTTGAATGTAATATGGCTACCAAAACTCTATTAAATCAATATACATGGATCTATTCTATACAAATTTTTTATGGGTGTAAAACCTCATGTTATTTGGTTTATCATGACTCATATCTTGTTTCTTGTTCTTCTTATAATTTTTATTAGCTTTGGTGATGCATTAATGTGTAGATCTATTAGTTATATCTTCTACCTTTTTAAATTAGAATAATGTACTTCTGTTTCTAAAAATAATCCTCCATTAATGGTAGAACTCTCTTTTAAAGCTCAATTAAAGGAGGGTCTCGATTCTTGCATGCACCTCGGGTGAGCACCCAGCATATGTTGGGTGATAGGTTGGTGTGCTTGTTGTTGGAAATATGTATTGAGGGTAAAATAATGACTAAATGTGTAGTTCCCTGCATCTTTATATTGATCTAGTGAGGATTAGGGTCCCCTCTATCAAAACTGGTCAGTGAATTTTTTATCTCATCTCATTAATCATCAGAAACATTTGAGGTGTTGAATCCCATGTGTGGATGTCAGAAAGTCATATGCAAGGTTTTTTTTACATCTTTGTGTACCATCTTTCCATCTCAGTCATTGTTTTTGTATGCATTCAATTACCAACCTAAATCTCACCTTGTATCATAAGTACAAAGTAATAATTATAATAATGTTATATACAACATGATATGTTGTTTGAGCTTTAAGACACTCTATTTCAAATGTTATCATCTATAAATTTGAAGTGGGATCTATCCACATAAATTTAAAACTTGGATCACCCGCTCTATTTGAACGTTATAGTATCGTAAGAAATACATGTTACCATATATGTGGTTGTGATGTTTTTCCAATTAAAATTTGGTGCCGCATGAAACACTCTTGGTGATGTAGTTGGTCATATTCAAGTTATCAATTCAGCTAACAATATAAATGACTATCGAAAAATATATATGTAAATGTATGTTTTTAAATATTCTTATACATATTATACTAAATATATGTATATACTTATACATACATACATACATACATATATATATATATATATATATAAATGTTAGTTAGATAAATAAAATAAAACATGAATAATACATATATATAATTAAAAAGTTAGAATTTAAAATTATATATATAATTAAAATAAGTAACTTTAATGAAAAAATAAACAAATAAATAGCTAGAATATTAAAATAAAATGAACTAAATTATGTTGGTGAGGGAATTAATGGTCTCCCACTCCTAGGCACCATGCTCAGGGTAGTGGAGGTATGATGTGAGTAGGCCTTGTTATAAGATGTTGTAATTACAAATGTATGTTACATGTGTAAAAACATACTCTCTAATAAATTCATTCATCCTCTTAGCATATGTGTTGAATGTGGTTGTTGGAACAGGATGGGCTCCTCAAGTAGTAATATTGTTTTTCACCTAGTACATCACATAGTTTTCTAATCTAATCATTATTTGCTTCCAGAACCCTCCTAACCTATATCTCAATGATAACACTAGAACATGGTATGCACAACAAGTAAAACATAAAGACTAAAGGAATTGGGACATTATTTTTAGTTGCAATACCTTAGTAGACGTGTATGCAAAAATGTGGTAGGATAGACAGGTTCCTAATTTGTTTCATAGAATTCCTCAAGGAGACATGTTCTTTTTGGTAACATGATGAATTTGTTAAAAAGGATTTGGAACCATTCCAACAAGGAAATAGCCATGTATAAATCCAAAAACTACAGCCTTTTCCAAATTGCTCCTTACCTATGCCAAAATGGGAGCTCTCACATGGCGCGTGTAATGTTTGAAAAAAATTATTGAAGAAATCATAGTTTGTAGAGTTCCATTCTTACTTTTTATATAGAATATGAGTTGTTGAAAAAAAAAATTCCAACACCCTTCATGCTTGAGTAAAATAGGGAGCTTTGGAATAAGTATACACATCCATCAAGCTTATAAAAAAAAAAAAAAATTGGAATTTTTTGTGGTATCAATAGCTCTGGTAGTCAAAGATGTAAGATGTGGATGAATTGAAATGGCAAGTGATTTATTTGATGGGACGCTTCTAGGAGATGTGGAGCCATGGAATTTCAGGTTTTTTGTTTTTAGGTAAATAACTGCAACAACTATCAAGTTAATATGATTATAAGGGTCTGGGATTGAATTTCAATTCTTTTTTTATCTTTCATGTAAAACTCTAATAGTTCTTGAAAAGACCAAAATGTTAGGAATTGAAATCACTGACCAACATACAAGAATATATTCTTTTAATATTTGGGTGTATGTTTGACCTCCTTAGCGATGTGGTGCTCTCAAGGAAACTTTATACGCTACCTCCAACATGTCAATCAAGTTTGGAGTAATTGTGTGGAAGTTTATTGTGGTGTGTGGATACAAGTAAGGATGTAGAGACACTTTGTGTACAACAACCCATCTTTAGTTCCAAATTACTTCACTTGACATTATCAATAATCCTTACAGGGACCTTTCCCTTTTGAACTGATGGAATCAAGTTGTATCTTTCAACAAATTTTCTTGTAACAATCTTGGAGATGAACTTGGTTTCCATGGTATAAAAAACATACAATGCTCATGATTTGGTTAACAAGTGATCTTGGGTGGACTCATGAATTGGGTGCATTCAACTAGTTTGGATCCCTCGTACTAGTTCGATTCCTCTCAGGCATGGTTATCTTCCTCCATCTTGCATGAATTCAGTATTTATATTTTTCCTTTCTTATGGTTATTAAAAATAAGGCCAATGATGTATATGCTTTAGAAAATTTTAATAAGATGTAACATCGATAGTTTAAAATTTCCCCCTTTTCTACGCAACTAGAAGAAATATTTGTTAGTGCAAACATAGTTTTTATTTACCTCATTATATGTTTGGATAACATTTTAGATTAAAAACCCACCAAATGATGGGTTAAACTTGTTTCTAGTTTAAGACTACCTTTCAATTACCTTACAAATGCTATTTAAAAATGATTTTCAGTGACTCACAAAACAACCCCTCTAAACCCTGAAATGGGAAATTTGAGTTGTGATTGTGTTCCCTGTCATGAGGGATGTTGTATCAAACCTTAGAACACCCTCAAATGATCGTTTGTGCATTTTATTCACCCCTCTGGGAGCTTTGTTAACCCTTTTTCCTAATTTGGAAAGTTGATGAAAATCCAAAGTTGGGTTTAGTTGTGGCTTGTCGTTTTGTCCATGGGTGAAGAAATGGATATCAACCTTCATACACCCCGCCAGTTATTTTTATGAGGGGGTTTTATAGGCCTCTGGTTGTTGAGTGACCAGGTCAAACTAGTCCAGTTATGACTGGTGACTCTGAAAAATTTGTCACCATTCGTTCCCTATTCACCAAGGTTTTTTTAGTGGTGAATATTCATAATACGGTGAATATTCCATTTTAGAAAATTTTGAAAAGGTGAATTTTCTAGCGTGGATCAGTGACATGTTCACCTAAAAATTAAATTTTAATTTTTTTAGGGGTCGGCTTCGCCTACCATTGAAAATATCCCCTATATCATCCTAGATTATTTGTCAGGTAGGACACTACTAGCTCATTCATACCACCCGGGGGCATATCTATTATCAAGTACAGTAAACTTACGAAGCAACATAGTAGTTTTATAGATATTCATCAGATTTGTAGTCAAGTGATAAGTTTTATTCTTAGATGACCAATAAGAATTTTTTGTTAACGCACGACAAGGAGAGTCTGTTAACACGCGACAAGGGAATTTTGTTAACGACTGACAACTAAACTTACAAGGCAGGTTATTGACACACGACAGGAGGCTTTGATGCATGGTAGGAAGTTTTTGATGTATGACATGAGGTTATTAACATGCAACAACCCTTTGTTGTTGATGCAGGATAGGAGGGTGGAGGCTACAGACGCATGACAAGATGTTGTTAATGTGTGATATGATGATGTTGATGCACGAAAATCCTATTTTTTTGACATATGATAGGAGGGTGGAGGATGCAGACACATGAAAGATTAGATAATAACCATTCTGATGCACAATAGCAAGGTTTTTGTCACACGAAAACAAGTTTTTTTTTGTACGACAACAACCTTGTTGTCGCACGACAGGAGGTTTGTTTTTGCACGATAACAACCTTTATGTCATATGATAGAAAATCTCCTATCACTTGTCTGCATCCTTTCTATCACATGACTTGAAAATGAAATATTATTTTAGGAAAAAAAAAATTCACACAAACCCCAAAAAAATTTCCTTTCCAGCAAAAGCGGTTCTGAGGAGATTTTTCAAGGATTTTCCACCTCTGATTTCCCAGAGGTCTCTTAAAGTGAACCCTGTTATTGACCAATTTGAAGTTCTGTTAAATCCAGTGGGTTCCTTGTATATAAGAGAGGGTATAATATTTTCTTAGTGTTGCGTTCACACATTCAAAATCAGTTTTTAAACACAAATTATTATCCCTTAGGCTAAATTTGGTCATTTTTCGCAAACTAGTAGGTAAATGTAAAAGAACGTCGTGGGGCCCTCCTACGTCAAATAACTGACAAGAAAACTTGTACACACTTATATATGACTATATGGAGCTCTCTTTTTTCTTGTTTTGAGAAATTTGGTTGTTGATAAAATGCTCTCTCTCTCTCTCTCTCTCTCTCTCTCTCTCTCTCTCTCTCTCTCTCTCTCTCTCTCTCTCTCTCTCTCTCTCTCTCTCTCTCTCACACACACACACACACACACACACACACACACACACACACACACACATTAGGAAATAAAATTAAATGAATGTATATCTAAATCTATCTTGGCGTGTGCTAAGTATTATAATCATATGAATGGGAAAAATATGATAACATGAATTATGCTAGATTTTGGGTAGATGCCATGCCAACATTTTTTGTTGACCATGTGTTGGTTGCAAGTACCAGGATAAGGAAAAAGTGAAGTGTTGTTGGTGTTTGCATAATAACATGTGATTTTGAAAATATTGTATTGTATATGATATATCGATGTTATTGTTATGAATAGATTTTTTGTTCTTTCTTTTATGTTATGAATACGACATTGTTAACCTATTGGAAAAGTGTCTTATTTTAGTACTTAGTTGCTATTTTATATGTTGACTAAATTCCTACTTGGTCATACTTTTATATGTCGGTTAGGTAAATTAATTTGTTTGTAACTTGTTGCTATGGAAATTGATGTAAAAATTAAACCTATTAATAGTATTTGAATCATTAGAGGAGGGTGAGTTTTGGAAACTTGTTATTTAAAGCTAATTGTACCATAGAAATATTATATGTTGATTGTACTAGTAAATTGGATAGTAATAAATTGATAATGGTGTATGTTATCTATTTTCTAGTGATGTGTTGAATATGGGAAACTCTCATAGTCTCCTGAGAAAAATAACAACTTGTGGTAGCGTGTTTTCATTTGGAAAAAAAAATAATAAAAATTATAGATTCAAATATTAACCCTTTTTGTAAGGAATGATCCCCTTGAGTTACCCCTTGTTTTATTCCCATAGTGGATCTGAACTTGGTCAACCCTTAATTGTGTCATTCCATTTCTATATCAATATTAGGATTTATAGTATGCCGATAAAATGGGTCTTGTTTGTGCCTTCATGACCGTATTGGGGTAGGATAACTTTGTACCTTGTAAATCCTTACTGTTTGGTCCATGATAATGCTCCTTCTTTACCCTTGTGGGCCAAATTTTCACTTTCACATGTATTGAGCTAGAGACTTGTTAATGGCGCCAAAATTATATCATGAAAGGAACCCTGTAGGGACATTCTTAAGCCTTAAGGTTAAAGGTGTTTCCTTAGCAGTTAGTAGCAGAATACCTAGATATTTTAAAAAGGTTTTGTGAGTTAAGGATCTTGTACTCTAGTTTTATTTGTAGTAAGGATTAGAACCCTTGGGTGTAAATGGAAATATATTAAACCTAGGAACACTTAGGAAGTTTAATTGTGGCTGAATCATGTTTTAACTTATAACTATTAATATTGATTCTTAAGGTGATGGATTAAGGATAAAGGTAAATTTAGCATTTGTCCCTCTAACTCAATGCAAGCCCCTATAATGTTATCACAGGTGCAATGTATCACTCCATTCATAAAATATTTGTGAAAACAAGGAGTCCTAACTGGAGAAAATGTTTTTGAATAACATCATGAGTGATGCAAAATCAATAGTTAAATTATATAGTTGGTTGTAACAATTTGAAGGAAAAAGGGGTGTGTTTATAGTGTTTAAGTATTATAATGAGAAAGGAACATGAAAGCTTCCTACCCTTAAATCTAATAGTTTTTTTTACTTTGTGTGAATCTCCCTTTTTGCAATGAAGATAAAGTACAAAACTAAGAACACATGTTCCTTAGAAACGAATCATTAGGACAAGTACTAATAGAACCATGTGTTTTTCAAATGTTCCTATTAACAATCAGGCTATGTAAATTAATCATGATAAGAGAAACATCCAAAATCACATGAAATCATTATAGGTAACATGTTAAGTGAAATAAAGAAAATGTGTTCTAATTTTAGAAGGAATGAAATTTTACATGTTAAGTTCTTTTCAAATATTTAAGGTCAAATAATGAAATAGGATTGTAATAAATAGGTAATGATGCAGAGCATCATAAGTTTTTAAAACCTACGTCAAGTCAATAAGTATATAATAACAAATCCTAATCATGCAAATTGCTTTTATAAAATACACGTTACCAATATTACCTCTCGATTACCAAGAATTCCAAATTCTACCCTATTCAACTGTGTTTCAAAACAAACAATCTGCTTCAAATTTCTATCATGAATAGCCCCTTATACGGAATTCAAATTACTAAATCCTTAAAAACCCATTTGAGAAATTATCCCAGCATTCTACCTTCCAAATTTCATGACTTAAAATCTCCAAAACGAGGGAGATATTCTCACTTTACCATTCCAAACATTTTGTCAAAAAATTCACGTGCATCCTCAGTCTGACTAGGAAAACACTTCACAACTTCAAACATACTAATAATTATGCAAAAATAGTAAAAATCCATTTGGAGATTGGTATTATGAATCTAAATACTATGTTTTATGTCATTTTAAGAATCCAAGAGAAATTTATCATCGTTGTCCTAAAACTGGGCATGCACTTATTCACAGGGCAGTCAAGGTTGAGTTTCATCATACTTCTCCAATTCTTTATGAAATTAATTTAAACAAAATGCATGAGCTTCTGAACAACAAATAGGTTATAATTCATTCATCATATTAGAAAATGATATTTCCACATGATGGGAGCTTGGACTTTTATTTATAACTTCATGCACACACAGGATCCTCAGTCATGAAATACTCCTCCATTTGTGAGCCTCCATATTTGAAACCTCCACCATTCATTTTAAGACAATCCACTGAAAATTCACAAAAAAAATTAATATTTTTTATGTTTATAAAAGACTATTTTTTCCAGTAATGCCCCACCCCATCACATCAGGATAAAATGCCATCTAAAGACCATCAATGTTGTTAAGTCTAGTTGTAGGCGTTTCACGTAATTTAGCCACTTAAATAATCAATGAATATCGTCACAAACCCTAGCTTAGAGAGGATTATTCCTTTTTTATTTCTATCCATCCATGATCAAAATATTCCTCATTGGTGGCATTGCAATCTTGAGTAAATCTGTTTTCCTTCTGTTAATCTTGAATGCTCATTTTTCACATTGGGAAGCACCTTACGAGAATGTTGTTTGGTTGATTCTGGGTAAATTAACTAGTTGCCTTCTTGTCATTACGGATGATGTTGGTCATGATTTCAAGTTGGATCTAAGTTTCTCTCCCACTCTTACAAAATTCATAATAATAATAATAATAACAATAATAAATAAATAAATAAAATGTATCTATAATATATATGTGTGCGTGTAAAATAAATAAAATATTTAAAATCATATACAAAAGGGTAAAATGATAACAAATAACATATATAAAAAATATATAAAATGTAGTAATGGCATGGAGGAAGTTGGTGGGTAGGGTTGTTGGTGGCGTATGGTAATAGGAGTTGTGTGTAGTAGGCACCTAGGATGGCAAGGTAAAATCACCCATTCAACCAATCCTGGAGGACATCACATCCTTAGCAGCTTTTAAAACTTGTGATTTTTCTTACAATATAATGCAAACACTTTATTTGAGGTCCAAAGGCATTAAATATGTTTGAAACCCAAGTTAACATTGTAAATTTTAGCAAAAGAGGATAGTTGCAGTGTGTAGCATGTGATAGGGGACTGTGCTAAATATATCTCTCATCAATAGCCATCCTCAATCAGTCCCATCGTAGGGTAAATCATCCCTACACCCACAGACAACTTTAACACAACATCTCCTCATTTTACTATACACAAATTGATTGATTTAGACTTGTATCTATATTGAAGTGGGATCAATTTTCTCTAAGATAAAACCTCTTCCTGCTACTATTTTTTTTGTTGTATGGAGAAGAAGAAGAAAATATTAAGGATTAGATGGTGTTGCATTCATTCATAACATTTTGTTGTATTTATTTTCTTATTCTACTCCTAAGCATTTTTTCTATGTGCATTGTAACCTTTCTACACTATTCTCATGGTAGACAACGGCTTCAAATTCGATTTCTTACTCTTTATCTTTTATTGCAAGTAGTGGTGTATTGATTAAGACAGTGAAAGTTACCTTCCTACTATCCCACATATGTCTATGCAAGATTTGTCTCTTTCAATCTTCCTTTGTATGAAACCCTCTTTTTTTCCACTCTCAGCATCCTCTTGGTTGTGTTAGATAACTTGAGGAAACTCTAACCCTTCCTTCAGCAAGCCAATATAATTTGGGGTTGTGGTATAAAATGTGTTTGATTGGCCATGATATGTGGAGTAGTATGAGGAACAGTGGTTCTAATAAACTTACCATTTCTTTGGAGTCCCATATATTGTTTCTTCAACAAATGGATGAAGGAGGAACAGGTAATTCTATGGAAGGCATTCTCTTCTAGACTCGGTTTAATGGCCTTATCAAAGATGGGGAAGTTCTTGGTTCACTACACTCGGGAGTGTCTTACACACTATTTGTACTCACTCATGCACAATGTGAGAGTGTGGAGCCTTTCTTCTCTTATTCTGGGTTAAAAATGTGATTTTGTAACAAGGCATGTGCAAATGATATGCTTGAAGAGATTTTGGGGTTGTTTAGAAAAATGCCTCAGCAAGATGATACTTCATGGAATGAAATTATGTGTTGTATGTTCTCATAATGATCATGGTGAATTAAAGTAAGGAATTTCTTTTAGAAATGTGACCGAAAAGAATAAATCTGAAACTCGATATCTTTTTCAGATATTCTCCTAGCTTATACTAAAATGGGGAGCTTTGGAATAAGGATTGGATATCAATAAAAAAATAATGGGAATTGGTTTTGTCAGAGGTTACTACTAAACCAAATTTGGTAACCTTATACAAATCATGCAATTAGTTAGAGGTATTGACTCATGGGATGGAAGTAATGTTGGGTGTAACAACTTTAAGGTTATCGTGAGCGATCGATCAGAAGGGCAAGGACATCTAAGGCCCACTCATCTGCTTCCAAGCATGGTTTTCCTTACCTTCATCTTTTATAATTTTCATATAATTTTTTTCTTTATTTAAAATATAATAGGAATATTAAACCATTAGATACTTAAAAAATTAGATATTTTAACCAGACTATTAGTTTGGAATAATGAACCTCCACCTTGTGATTTATGCAACTGATTTACACCTCGACCATCAATTGTGGTTTCTACCACAATCTTATACATTACTAATCAGGGTATCAGAATTAGGTGCTCGTTCCACTGGTACTAGCAATATTTTAGATGGTTTGTTAACTAAAACAACCATTTTTCTAACTTGCAAAGATACAAAAAAATGTAATCTTCAGATACCTACAAAACAACCTTCTAAAACCCAAAAAAGGGATGTTAAGTTTTTTATATGTCCCTTGTTATGTGGGGAGTTGCATCAAGTTTTATATTGACCCCAATTGAAAATTTTTTATCTCATCCCTGCCACTCTAGGATCCCTGTTACCCCATTTTGCACTTTTAGGAAGCTCCTAAAACTGAAAAGTTGGTTTTCGTTTCATCTCACCGTTTGGACCCTGAGCAAAGGAATATTTTTCTGCCTTCGCAAACCTCTATTATTTCTACTAAAAACTTTCTTACAACCTTCAGTCTGGAGAAAAACACATTTCTATCTATTTTTCCAAAGGGGTTTTGTAGGCCTTCGGTCATTGTTTGACTAGGTCAAACTGGACCAACTACGATCGGTGGCTCCAGAAAACCCATTGTCATTTGTAACCCATTTGTTAGTTCTCATTTCTGTCAACCCCAATGAATTCTCCATATATAGGAGGGCATGTAGGAATCTTCCCATGGATATTCCATCCATTGAAATTCATTTTTTTAATGAGATTTCTTATCCCTCGAGCTAAAATTGGTTGTTGTTGCAACTATCGCAATTACGATCGATAACCCCGAAAAACTAGCCATTAATGGTAAATCATTCACCAGTTCTAAATTCCATCAATTTTTCTTAATTCTTGGTATATATGAGTACACCTGGGAACTTAATTGTTATGAATTTTCCCATCAGAAGGAATTTTTTGAATGTGGTTCCTTAGCTTCCGAGACAAAATTAGACATTTTTACAACTATTAGAAAAATGCAAAATAAGGTCGTATGACCCTATTCAAGACAATAAACCACCGTGAAAACTTATAAATAACTGTATGAAATGCTCTCTTATGGCTTGTTGTGTAAAATGTGGCTTTTGGAAAAATAGTGTTTCTCTCTCTTTCCTATCTTTCTCTCTCCTCCCTTAGTTAAGAAATTAAATGAAGTGAAATTAATATATGTTATCATCCCTCTGTTGTTGCTTGTGTATTATTATTATGTAAATGGAAAAATAAAAAATGATAATTATGCTAGATTTAGGTGGGTTCCATGCCATCATTTTGTTGACCATGCAGTGGTTGTAGGTATCAAAACTTGGAGGAGGTGAAGTGTCACTAAAAATATCATTTTTGCATGTTATTTGAAACAATGAAATTGTAGAGGCTAAATCAACATTTTGTGAAGAATCGAAAGGTTTATTATCGAAATTTTTTAATATTTATGAGATGCTAGTGTTTAGGGGAAATGTGTATCTAAACTTGGGTGTTATTTTGATTCCAATTTTTGTATTGTAAAAGTTGGATATATATGTTAAATAAAATTGTATTTGACATATTATAGTGCATTTTTCAATATGAAATTTTATAGTTAAATCTCTAGTGTGTTGTGTTAGTTACCTTGAAAATGTAGAAAATAAATCTAAACAAAATAGTCAACCCTAGTATAAAACTTGTGCATAATTACCCTTCTCGTGTGATCCTTTTAATATAGTAAAACTAAAACCTTAGGATGAGCTTAAATCATCACACTTGATGACACCTTCTAGCTTGAGGAAATAAGAGCCCTAGTTTTAGTTTATCATCATAGATGGTATACTTAACAACATTTTAATTTATGAATAGCTGTGAAAAGGTAACTATGAGAGGATGTGTTAGGAGAAAAGTGAAATTTAGTTTTCTCGTAACACATTTATACCATCTTGTTGTGGGAAACTAAGTCCATGACGCGTAATCTTTAGTGTGAACCTTAATCCTTTAAACGAAGGATTATTCCCTCTTTTTTCCCCACTTTTCCTATTGTGTAATGAATGTGTGATATGAAACCAGATAATTATGTTCTTGAGGTAATTCTCTAGGATAAGAGCTAGTAGTCTCATGAGCATGAAAATGTTAGTATTAACAAATGGGTTACACAACTAATTTCAAAATGCTATTTAAATCAAATTAAGAGAAATAATTTTAAGATGAATGTAAATGATTTGAGTGGATCCTATGTTTTAGTTACCTAAAAATTACAATATTGAGTGTGAATATCCTTTAACCCCTCTTGAATAAGAGTTTCAGCTTGACAAGAAGTATCAAATTTCATGTAACATTCCCATTTTAAAGCTTTAGAAACAAGGGAATTTTTTTTTGAATAGCGTTCTATGTTCTAAATTATCATAATTTAGAACACGTGTTTTGAGTTTTTAAATAATATTCTCTGTTCTAAATGATCGTGATTTAGAACACACATTCCATGCCAATCAATCTCCTAACAGATAACCATATGCAGTTGTAATGACTCAATGAACTATTGATCTCTCATTTCATGACTTGGTTTCTTACCAATCCTTCATGTTGAATCAATGTAAAATATACTAAGTATACTTGGTTCTCTTACCCTTTTTGGGGTATTGAAGTGTTCTGTTTAAGAGGCTTATCTAAATATTCGTTACCAATATTCATCTGAAATCCTACTTTTTAAACTAGGTGACATAAGACAGTGCAACCAACAGCTTGCGATACTTTGGCCAAAGATTTTCACATGCTTTGCATCATCATATTCCTAGACGGCATACTCGTCAATGGAATACATCCTTCACCCCCACTTCATTTGTAATCTAGAATGGTCTTCACTGAATCCTGTCAATCCTCTTGTCCAAGGTTTACCATAACCCAGATTAGCAACATAGAAAGGTATAGAGCATCACTCGCGGTGACTAAGGGTACATAGACATACTCAGTCAACCCAAGTCAATTGTGTGTGTCTAGTTACCTTTAGTCATTGTGAGTTTCCCCCTATATGAAGGCATGTCCCTAACCTAACCTAAGGTAAAACTAAGGTCAAGTCCAATTTTATGTAGATCTAGATGATCCGATTCAAAAGGGTGTTGTAACGTGTTAGCTGCAACACTGTGCCATTATGAAGACCCTGGTCTTCATAACATCACAGTACTACAGTTGGCATGTACCAACATCCTATGGAATCACATCATCTGGAAGTACATATCCAGTTAAGAAGTTAAACACTTACGTATCTTCTTAATTAAGATTTAATTTCAGCAACCCTGTTGAGTCCTTAATTTCTTATTCATTAAGGTTGCTAACCATAATGATTTATAGTTACCATGCAGATAAATCTGTAATCAATCCCTCTTCCCGAAGGTTTGTATTTCATTCCACGGTATCTTATCATAAGATTCAAGCTCATAAACAAAATCAATATACCACGGTAAGATTATCTTACCTTGCTTAACCAAGTTTAAGTGCGATTAAATTTAGATTCTAGTTCCTTGTTAATAGACTTTATTAAGATGAAGTCTATTCATTACGTATGTATTTATTTCATTTTGGTTTGCATATTTTGATTTGATTTAACCAGAGAGAGTATGTTTTCTCAAAAGGTATTAACAAAATGCTTATCCCCTTAGAATGACTACCTTTCTTTTATCTTTATATTATTTTAAGGTTCATTGCTGCCATTTACTTTATACAAGAGTTATAAATAGATTTCTCTTTTATTTACGTCATCTATTAAATCATCATGACCTAGTTATGTTTACATCTATTCGTTCCAAATTAGAAGTTGCATTCGATAAAGGAATAAAGTATCAATTCCCTTCCTATCATTTTCATTTGAGTTCAACTGAAATGATTCAAAATAGATAGGTTCATGAGAGAATAATGAAAGGTTTAAAAAAATTTCTTTACAATAAACCCAAAGTGAATAATACATCAAATACAAATAACAATCAATCTTTTTTCCCATTCCTCAAGTAAATTATACATTTTACAAGTCTAAACATTTTAGACTTCATTCCTGCCAATCAACATTGATAAACTCAAACAAGAATACAACTTTTCCCTTTTTCAATTATATTACAATAAGAATAATAATTCCTCATAAAAGAAATTTTCTTCTTTTTTCACTTACGGAATCCATCTGCAAAAATTTCTAGCATGGGTCAATTCATCGAACTGAGCATGATAAGCACTAAATGTTAAAACGATGTGCTTTCACCTAACTGTCTCATAAAAAGAACTCTATTTTTATGAAACATTAAGCAATTTAGATAGACATCTCATAAAGGAATAAGGATCCAAATAGGAAGGTCAAAATGAGCAATCCACAATACATTATGTAAGGATCATGATAAAAGAAACACTCTTCAACCAGTAATTTCACAAGAAGGATTACAACATATAAGTAATAATACATCTCAATTAATTTTTAGAATTGTACTATAGATGTATGTAATTCATTCTTGATTCAAACAAGTGTTCAAGAAGGGTACCAACCCTACAGTTCTCAAAACTGAACTATTTTAAAGAAGTAATTAATCATAATCCATAACACTAACATAACTCTTCATGTAATATCAGAAGCCAAATTCATTCTATCAAAAAGGATGGAATTTAGGATGAACCAATTAATATTCTACACAAGAATTCCCTTCTTTCCAACATTGAATCAATATCAATCCAATTCTAATTTATCGATTCAAGGGAATAAAAAGTGTAGGATCCCACCTAATTACACCATTCAGCCTCAACATGGTTAATATAGAGGAAATTGTTGGTGTGTATTATTTCCCACATCATTAGGTGAGTCATCTCACTTAGGTGATATCGTAGGTCCCCGTGTCATTTAGGGGTCATTATGAGATTCTCTTAGGCGTCAGTGTGTCAGTGCATCATATGTGTCATTGGGAGTTACAATTCTATTATAGGAATGTAACTCTACCTCTCTACTCGAGTTGTCATGATTGTAGCACTGGGGGTTAGTCAGCACCTCCTATATGTACACCCCATTTGATCTATGAGATAGAGGAGAGTTTTATGGCTTAACCAGGTTTTTCCAGTGATGAGATCTCTTCACAATGTTGTTCGTATGTCCATTGATGTGCATGTCATCCCTCATGATCCTCGCTTGTGGGTTTTAAACCCTCTTTCATGGTATCAGAGTGGATCTTGTGGATCTGTGCACTCCTCGGCATTTTTTGTGCATTTTCTAGCTTCTAGCGTGATATCTAGATTTCATTACATGTGTCGTAATGGTTATTCTATCGTGTGGGGTATTGCAATGATTATGGTGTTTTATACCTTTTTTGGTTTTTCAGGTTGTATGCCTTGCATGCAGTTTTCAAAGGTGTAGTTTAGTCTCCATGTTGGTTTTTAGAGTTTAAGGGTGGTATAGGTTCTTCTAAGGGCCAACTTGGACCAGCTCACTGAGCTGAGAACTGAGCTCCCCTCTAGCTCTTCATACAATTTGCACTGCATGGTTTTAGCTAGTCCTTGCTTTGTTCGGGTTTATTTTTCAACTCAGTATGCATTTCTCTTCTTCTGTATTGGGCTGTTATTTGAGCCTTGATCTTAGATACATGGTTATGTTTGGCTGTGTTCCCCAGAGCTCGTGTCTTTTGATCTTGGCTCGTGTATTCCCATCTACCTCCCCTGCCCTTCGGCTACAGCTTGCTCATGCTACGTGTTCATCTAGCCTCTGCATTGGTCTGTAAGCTGCTTCGTGCATGCTTTGACTCATTGATTGGGTGCTTGTACATGTTTTTTGGCATTTTCTTGATCTCATGGGCTCGTGGTTTGTTTGGAATGTTGGCTCTTTTGAAAGTGGACATTTTGCACTGGTATTTCGGGATCCTGTACTTTGTCTACTCATATTTTGTGTTTACATTACTTTGACTCAATGCCTTGGATTTTGAAGCTCAAGTTTTCCATTTGTGTGAACGTGTTTTCACTTGTATGCTCGGTACTCTGTTCAATCTCTAGAACTGGTTCGTTTATGCTTCGTTGAGCATTGGAATTACACCCTGTGTTGTTTACATAATGATCTCACTCAGTGTTTTAATTTTACACCATCGTTTCTCTATAGCGTGGCCACCACGTATCCTTTTGGGCCATTTCAGACCTCTGCACAAGGGTTTAACATAGACATCTGCTAAACATGCATTCCTAGCCTGGTCCACATTTAGCTTGTCTCTTGACACAAGGCGGTTACTCTACAGAGTAGGTTACTTTACAGAGTAAGGTGGTTACATTGCAAGCTCTCTAGACTTGCCGCTCTCCATGAATTAGTCACCTCTACTCAATTGCTTTGATACTGCAAGCCTAGAAAATCTCCTTCAGTCCCTGCACCATGTGGCCCTCTCTCTTGAAAGGATTCTGGGCATAGCCGCTTTAAGTCTCTGTGTCAGCTCCATCTGACAACCCACAACCCATTGCATGCAGTGGATTACACTTCCACCAATTACATGATACGTTGACCTACTCTTACACATGGCTGACTGTTTGGTGGTTTCTCTTTGGACATGGTTACTTTTTCCACTCCAATGTACACATCACATGGACCCTCCAATTTGGCATGTGGTTCCTTCATTTAGCTAAGCCAACAACCTCATGATTTAACAACGTGGGCCCTCTCCCTTTTAAACTTGTTTGGAAGTTAAAATAAACCTCTTTTTTAATGATTTGAGGTTAAAAAACATTCCATGGCATTGTAATAAATTTCAAGGCTATTTTTTGCTTGTATTCTTACCTTCCTACACATGTCGAAGACGAAGGGCGAGGTCTGATGTTGGCAGAAGGCTAATCCCCCCTCACAAGAAAAATAAACCCTTGCTAAAATTTGATGTTGTTTCCAACAAGTAGTCACACGAAACCCTTTTCACTCATTTCAAGCACTTTTTTAATACATTAGCAGCATTTATTGGCATTTTCCATCAGTTGCGGGAATTGTTTTAATGCCATAACTTTTGACTCACAGCTCATTTTTTAGCGCTTCTTTAGTCAAAGTTACATGATTTCACACATATTACATGATGACATTATCATTATTTTAAACACACTAATTTATAAAGTTCCATATTCTAGGGGGTTGGCTAACACTCTTGGGTTTTCACATGTAGACACACTATCAGCCAAGTCTGGCATCTTGCTTTTGTGCATCTTGTATTTTTCATCATGGAGAGTGCTCTTTCCATACTTGAGTTCCATAGGATCACTTTAAAGCCTTCGCCACTTCTCACCAGGAGAGGGAACTATTTATCTTGGTGTGCTTCCATGGAACATTACTTCACCCATGAGGTTCTTTTACCCTTCTTGCTTTTGCCAGTTCCTACACCCACTGATCATCATCATCTAGAGGACTTCCTCGACACTTATAACCATGTCTTTGGTCACATGATGATATATGTCTCTCGTTCTCTCTGGTTTCACGTGGTAGACTCATATTCACCCCACCATGTCTGGAGCATTCTTCAGTCCCTCTATGGAGACCCTTCACATACTACCGCCATTGTTGTTGCTACTGATTCAGTTGTCTCCTCTTCTTTGTGTGATGATAGTTCCACTAACATAGACTCACTTGGTTCTAATTTTGATGATGAGGATTGTGCACCCTATTCTAATGTAGAGATTACTATAGAGGACTCTTCTCCTCTTTCTCTCACTATTCGAAAGAGTGTTTACACTTCCCACATCTCATCAGATATCGAGAAGTCTCCTACTCAGTATCACACTATCATTACACCCACTCCCTTTCCACTTTCAGTGTGTGATGCCCCTTTCACTCCTCTACCTTCATTGGATGATTCATACCTATCTGACATCGCTCTTCTATTTGTTGAGCACCCTCTTTAGGATGAGTATCTACCTGACCTTAGTCATCTTTTCGTAGAGTCTACTTGTGATGTACTACAGGTTTCTCATCCATCTACTGGTGTTTCAAAGGATTTCATCATCTCTATTGTTGGGAGTGCCCCTTCCGAGAATCATGTCACTTCCACATTTCTAGAGACCTTCATTGATCCACCCTCAGCTATGGATCCCTTTTCTGTTGTGGAGGATGTTTTATTCCCTTCACATCACTTGGAAATCCTTTCTGTGGGTGTTCCTCTTTTTCACTCTGACAATTCTATGCACGTGGCATTACCTTCGGTTCCTTTGCACTCACTCACTAGACCTATGTCACACTTTCGTGCACCAGACTCAGAGTTCTTCGTGTTGCTGCCTTTAGTTTTCTTTTTGGAGTGGGAAGACTTCCAACATGTCATTTATGTCCTTCCTAAGGGTAGGCACATAGTTTGGTCTGATTGGCTCTTCTTTAGTCTAGAAGCAGAGGATCTCGTCATCAACATTATTTTGGGAGACCTCCTAGAGCTGCAGAGTTTAGATCCGTCCATGGCATCTTCTGTATTCCTCTCTTCTCCCTCTTCTTCTCTCTTCTTCTTCTTTTCGAGAGATTTCCTCTTTGTACATGGGTACCTTTTCAGGCTCATCTATAGTTGGGACACATCTTTGGCATCTTTCTTAGATAAGAGAGTGTTTTGTTCTCTTGTTGTGGATGTTTTTCCCACTGGTTTTTCCTTCACTGCTTGGGATATTTTTCTTGTACGTGGGTACCTCATTAGTATTTGTGCTAGGACCCATTTCTCATTTCTTACTTTCCGCCTCATCCTAAGTTATGATGAAGGGGGAGTGTTGGTGTGTATTATTTTCCACATCATTATGTGAGTCATCTCACTTAGGTGAGATCATAGGTCCACATGTCATTTAGGGGTCATTATGAGATTCTCTTGCATGTCAGTGTGTCAGTGCGTCATATGCATCATTGGGAGTTACACTTCTATTTTGGGAGTGTAACTATCCCTCTCTACTCGAGTTGTCATGATTGCAGCACTAGGGGTTAATCATCACCTCCTATATGTACACCCCATTTGATCTATGAGATAGAGGAGAGTTTTATGGCTTAACCAAGTTCTACTCGTGTTTCAAATCTTTGCATGCACATTCATTTGATGCTCACTCCTCCTGGGATCTCTTCACGCTGTCGTTCATACGTTCCTTGATGTGCACGTCATCCCTCATGATCCTCACTTGTGGGTTTTAAACCCTCTTTCAGAAAGGTATCAAATATTTGAAAAGAAAAAAACTTAAGTAATCCTCTAGTGTTTAATGAACAACATGGAATTATACAATTTAGAGAAGAGAAAGAACCAAATGCAAATCCTTTTTACATTTTGAAGAAAAACAACGATGCATACCTAGCTCAAAAATGGAGAGAAGATCCCAATAATCCATCCTATTAAAAGGTTAAACACAGTTTACATCCCAAGAAGACCAGACTGATCCTTACCTAACAACATCCAAATTTAGCAACCACTGGCACATAAACAACATAGTCGAAATTGAATCGATATAAGATAAACAACTGAATCAAGTAAGGTAGGGTTGAAGAGAGGGATTCTTGTCAAATATAGAGAACAGTCATAGCATCACAAAATTGATACAAGTTTACAAAGCAACAAGCCCAATAACTAATTCCTTAGCTTCATTTTAGTGAAGATAGCCTCGGTCCATATGTTTCCTCATTTCCCAAATAGAGAGAAACCTACAAGGTATTCCTATGTGCTCAAGAAAAATGAATACAAGCTACATCCAAGCCAACCATGTACCCACTTAACAGGAATCAACAAAACAGTCCATACGTAAGAAAGAAAGGGCTCCATCCCAGATTCAAAAAAGATGAAGGAAATTCAAGGGGAGGTTCAACCCCAAGTCAGTTCTCAAAATAGAACCCAAAAGAAGGAGAAGAATAAAATCGATCCCTTCTAACTCATTTACTTCAATTAAATAAAACTGAACTAATCCATTCTTTCAAAAACTTCTATAGATTTAAATCAAAATTTTATTCACAAACCAATTCATACATGGAGGAGAGAGAGAAACATCAATATCCTCACACAGTCCCAAGAGAAGAAGTTAAATCATAATTTACCAGATTTAGAGCAAGGAAGAACAAACCCAAATGAAATCCTTTCTTAACAATTCCAAAAATTTCACAAATTCAAAATGTATTAAGCTCAGAAGGTGTCAACATATCACTATTTCTTTAAAACAAGTTTGAATCTACAAGAAAACAACAAATTCGAAGACCTATTTCAACATAAATTAACAGCAGTGATAAAATTCGAAGCCACTTCAGATTTTAACTGAAACATCAATTTTTCTTACCTTCTCCTAACAAAGGAAGATATTCCTGATCAAATTTTAAACCAATCATTATTTTTCCTTAAACCATTTTAGCACATGAGATCAGAAGTCCACATAACTTAAGCAACCTTTCAGTTTCAAATAAATAAACATGATTTACTCAACATGCATCAAGAAAAATACCCATTTTGAATCTTTTCCAAACAACAAACTCAAGAAGAAGATCACAGAAAAAATACACCAAGGCATTTCTACAAAACCATTCGTTTCTAAGAGCAAAGTTCTTTTAATGAAGATGCTTAATAAAAAGTAGAACTATTTAACAAGAAGAGTCTATCATGCCTGATAAAATTTCTTGTTGATTTGTAGAAGATCTTTGGTCGAGCTTCTCAAGAATCTCTTCTTTTCAACCAATGTCAACATTCAAATCTCCTAACTTCCTCTATGTTTCCACAAGTTCAGAAATAGTCTGAAGCTACCCATGATTATAATGGGTTAAAAAACAAGCTTGCTGGTTCGAAGAACCTAAACTCTCATGCAGAGCAAAAACCAAAAAGATCCAAATGACCAACAACTTTCTCCAATTCCTCCTGCCTAACTCCTAGGCAGTTTCCTCCACTGAAACCAAGGCTATTGAATGCATTGAATGTTATTTCCCCCTCTTTCCTTACACCACCACCACTTCAAATTTGGCAAAAAAAAATTCAAGAACTCCATTCATTTTAAATTTAGGAATGATGTCAGCTAGGCATCCCACCATCTTCTTATGCCTCCACCAATCTTGGGAAATTTAATATGTAAGGAATGAAATCAATTCACATTAATAACTTTGAAACAACCGCCACCAATCTTCCATTTTCCAAGTTACCCATAGGTCCCCTTTTCATCTTAGTAATAGTTTAGGTTACATTAGCATTGGTTAGGTTTTTCCACCTTAGTTCTTAGGTCACTAGGATTTATCTTAGGTTAGTTCAAGACTCCTAGACATATAACATACCTCCTTAGGTTAGGTCATCACCTCTTTGATTAGAATTTATATAAGGTAGGAAACCACAACCTATTTTTAGGCATCAACCAAAATAGTTAAGTAATAGGTCCTAGGTAAGTATTATTACCTTAGGTCAAAAATCCAATAGGGAAACATTATAGCTTGGGTCAGATCCAAATAACAACACGCATTCTAACCAAGGTTAATGTGTTTGCCTTATTAGCCCACAAAAAATCCTTAATATCCTCACACTAATCAACATTATAAAACATTATTAAAGGAGGTCCAAATTTACAGTTTACAGCATGATTCCAAGTAAGGACACCGAAAGCTAGGTCCTTCACAATTTACAACAAAATACTACTCAGTTCCATAATATGTTTCATTCATCATGTCAATTAACAAGATAACGATAAAGAAGAACCAGAGCATACCTTAGATCAATTGAATTGATTCAAGGTGTGATGTTAGAATATGGAAAATGTGAAACAACAGTATATAATTACAACCTATATTTCACATAGCATAATGGTTTCGCTTCCAAGTAAACAGAATTACAGCTAGCATGAATTCTGAACAATAATAACTTATCCATTGCAAACATGATTTTCAACTTCAAAAGAATACACCTTCCTAAGAAAAATCACATGTTAATGTTTGCAATGTCAAAAGGGTAAGTCATTATAGTAACGGTCATGACCAAGACGTTACATTTACCTAGAGACACATAATAATTTTTGGAGATAAGGGTATTCAATCACTCTACTTGTGACCTTAGTAAGGTGTGTAAAATTTATAATTGAATGTCTCCTTGTAACATGAATCTAATGCTTAATTTTATAGGAATCTAAACTTTATTGAGTGTGAAATCATACTCCTGAGGACATTAATGACTAAGCATTTAAGTGAAGGAGATGGGATATACAGTTAGTTGTAATAACTTAAAAAATATATAGTAACTGTATTAATTAAATGCTAATATAAAAAGAACACATGATCTATTTACTCTTGAACCAATAAACTCCCTTTGTTTTATGTAAGCCTTCCTTGTTGCAACTGAGATAAATTGTAAATCCAAATGAACATACAACTTAGAAAATAAATCCTTAGAGAAAACACTAATAGGATCGTGTGTGTACATATGTTCCTACCAACAATCAGGCTACATATTTCTAATGTAATAAGAGAAAATAGAAAATTCAGATGAAATCATTACAAGTAGAATGTTAAGCAAGATAAATATAATTTATTCTAGTTTAAAGAATAATGAAGGACTACATGATAAGTGAGTTTCAAGTAATCAAGGTCAATAACGAAATATGATTGTGATAAATATGTACACCATGAAAGTGTTGTGTTATGTATGGTTCCTATATAGAAGATTATATTGTAGTTGAATTGTTATGTCGTGCCTTGTCATTTGGGAAAGATGGACTTGACATGCATCATGTACTTTTCATGTTACCTATGTGGGATAATTTTGGTGCAAGCATCTACTGTGTTATGCGTTGTCCTAAGAAATCCCTTGTGTTTTCATATATCAAGTAATGTAAGTCAAAAAAATTTATTATAGTATTTTTACTTTTGTATTTGTGTTTTAAATTTGTGGGTGTTACATTTCCCTCTATACTCCTTAGAAAACCATAAATTTTGGGTTGTCACAGTGAGTATTTTTCAAGCACAACTCCTCACATATCCACTCATTTTGAGAAATTCTTTTTGCACAAGATTTTGCCAAAGGAAAATAAAATCCTTATATCATCACATTCAAGTAACAACTCTACACACATGTTAAATGGACCTTTATCAAGAAAACAAGAATATTTTTTCCACAATATTTGAAATTTATCATAGTTTTGGGCACAAAACTTTCTTACATGACCAAAATCTTGCTCAAAGATCACATATCAATGTCAAATCACATAATGCATATAACATACCTTTCTATATTTTTAAAAGAATCCCATCAAATTCAAAAAATACTCTTATAAAATCACATGAACCTACAACAAATGGTTTATTCATTCATTTCTTACAAATATATAGTGAACATAAAATTTTTATTTTTGGAGAGCTTCATCCACACTAAAACAACTCATTTTCGTGCTTCCACACACCCCTACTCTCATTTCTCTCATTCCATCTTCCTCGAATTTTATATGATGAGACAATTACAAGATGTTTCTTAAACTATCTAATTATCATGCACATTTTGTCATCATTCCTAACATTTAGGATTATTGACTCAATATAGTCACTTATTTATTTAACCTTGATCTAATGTAACTAAAACTTTAGCTCAACCTATCTAATATTGGAAGTGTCCCTTCATATTCATACAAGTGGGACTCAAAAACACCCTCTACACTTGATTCATGACCTCTTTGTATTACATTATGACATTTTTCTTTTGAATTTTCCAAATGAAATTCATTGAAGGAAAATTGCTTCTGAAGACTTTAAAGGGAAAAGACACTCTAGTGTTGAAATGACTCCTAACCAGCTGAAACCCCCCAAATTGTCATGAAATTATAGAACTTATGAAGTGTATTTGGATGCTCCTACATCATGTACCCATAAAAATATTGTGTTATAAAAAGTTCCTATTGTTGGAAAATCTAGGCATTGAGAGGGGGGTGAATCAATGCAACTTAAAACTTTTAAAGCACTTCACTAGATTAGTAAGCAATTCAATCTAGATCATCAATAACTATGAGATACTAATCACATTCAAACACGATCATGAATTAACCAAACACATATGAACACCAAGTTTAGTGTGGGAAATCCTTCAAGGGAGAAAAACCTACTGGAATAAATGAAATAGCTTGGAAAATTTTTCCTATAAAGATTACAAATATTTCATATGTTGAGAATTCACTCAATTTGAAGATTAAAATCCAAACTTTAACCAAGCACCTACTTGGTCTTTAGCAAGATCTTACTTGAATGGAATCTCCAATTGTCAAATTTATTCAAGCACCCACTGACCTTCTATAATATGTAACTTACAAGGAAGATTCAACTCCCTATTTTCTAACTAAAAACTTATACTTCTAACAAAGTTTTTATCACTCGTATTTGGGTGTCTAGCACGACAAATTGTGATCACTAAATTAGCTCTTTTGTCTTCTCTTTTCACCTCTTGATTCACCTCTATTTCCTTCACTTCATGGTACTAAAAGAAAGTGAATTCAATTACCTATTTCACATACAAATTTTTCATGTCTCTCTCCCTAGATGACACATTTAAACATGTCCTCTTTTAAGCATACATACTGCTATAAATATTTCAGTCATGAGGTCTTCTTACATGAACCTTAATTCACCGTTTTTTACACATCCATATGCTACATTAAAACATAGTTCTTAAAAAAAAATTCATGCATAATTACGCACACAAATAAATGAGGATGAAATCCTATTACTCTTCCCATTCTGACCCTTCACATAGTTTTATCTTCATCTTTTACTAATGGTGGAGAATAACATTAACATAATTGCCAACAAAATCATTTTTACATCTACACCTTGTAAGTTATGACATCTGACCTTTATTTTTATTGTCATGACACTTCTGACCTTTTTAAATAATTTTAGAATCTTCCAAAACTCGTTGCATAACTGAAACAATTGATAATATACCTTTTTCACACCTGACATTGTCATTTGTAATTGGCATTTTCAATTTTTTTCCTTTTTCTCCAACTTTAAAATATTTTTTCTTTAGCTTAAATTAATTCATGCCAAGAGTTATGATGAAGTATTAATGTTTAAAGTGAAATCTCACGTTATTATTAATACTTTAAAACCTATTCAACTCAACTTTTCTACCCCAAGACTCAATTAGATCTCATATGCTCAAGCAGGTGTGCACAAACATGGCTTCTTCAAAAACCAGTCAAGAGATTGATTTTCCAACACAAATATATGAAATGTCAAAGATTATTGATGCTTGGAGAATGTTTTTAGGGATATGTTATTTAGCCTCACCTAATTTTAGTAGATAAAAAACCTTCATTTTCATCAAAACAAACTTATTTGGACAAGGTCTTGATGGAGTTGCAGACTCAGAAAATTTATCCTCACAAAATGAGGTATAACTTCAGTTAGACACATGTTCATGGCTAATACCATACCTTTTTGGAAATATATTGATCTTGTGCATATTTTAAAATCACCAGAAATATCAAGTTCAAGGTTTTCATCCTAAATATTCATGCATTTTAGAGACATCTTTGACTGTGTTTCAAACCACAAACTAGTCTTGTTCAAGAAGACTTCCAACACACTCAAACACACTTTCAGGAAAAAAAAAATCTTATAATGCATCACCAAGGTCCTCTGCTTCCAATTTAAGCACTCACATTTAAGTTTTATGAGGATAAAATATTATTTACACTTCCATTTCACAGACCTACTTAACAGGCCTAAAAGGAGCACTTTGAGCCATTAGGTTTTAGACCAGAAAACCTTTCACAAAATCACTTAAGGAGCATACACACACACCATATTTTACCTAAAAAAAACTTCTTATGTTCATATAATGTTAGTTCAACAAACAACTCACCATGTTTCTCTTCATACCTTCATGATAAGTCTTCCATTCTAGGATGTCTTAGCAGTAGGACTAAGACAAACTTTTGTATCATAAATTCTCTTCACATAACCACCCTGTATTATTACTTGGTAAATGAGATCACATCACAAGATTCCTAGAACACTTCATCTTTCATTTTGAATCCATCATTTGATATTTGTATATGGAAATATCTATAAAACACCCATTTTCTTATGGGGCCCACGATGTTTCCTGAGCTCAAACCACCATGGAAAGATGCTCCAAGTAATTATCTTCAAGATCAAATCATTACCCAGGAAAAATAGTTCTATTTTGGTGCCCGACCAATAAATTTTCTCCATATCACTTCCAACTAGGGTTCAGGAGGGTTTTAGATAGTGCCGGAAAATGGATAGAAATTTCTTATCATTCATCATTTTGAATTCATAATTTTTACATAATATTTTTCTCTCTATGCTATTAAAAAATGACTCTTATGATTTATCTTAACAATTCTTTTCAATTTAGATCAAATGTTAATAAGTCAAGCCACAGTTTTGGCATACCTTGCTTAGCCCAATTTTGACAAAAGTTTAATCTCCTGCACAAAAATCATATTTTGGTCCTCAAATTTGGTCCAAACCTTAATGAGTAACCTCTCCATCATCTTCAATGGTTGTTTGATCATAGGTCACTCTTAAAAACTCTACCCCATCTCATTTACAAAAGTTTTTTCTTCTTATCCTGAGAGATCATGCTACACAAACCCACATAGGTACACAAAATACCTCCTAAGAAACTTATGAAGTACTACACACATCATCTATCACCTTATAATTCTCATACAATGCTTGGTTAATATCTTCATGCCTTGGTTCATCATTTCTTGCCTTTTTTTCTTAGAAAATGAATTAGATTAACATAAGACAGTCACCTTTTGAAACAAAACATCTTATCTCAATCTCAACTCATCATATTGGAGCCATAAACAATATGTGTACCTGTCAAAAATACTACCACAAATCCTATGGATCCCATCATAATCTTGGGATCATGTACTGAGATCTTGCATAAGCACAATCTTCATAAGATCAAACATAAAACTTGGAGTTGTCTTCAAATTTGCATTGTCCTTGTTGATATTTACCTTTCTCTCTCATAAATGAGTCATGATTATGCTCCACATACTTTTATTTGCACTCCATCCTCATTTTTTATTAATGAGCATGTTTCATCAATGACAACACCTAGGTTTGCTCACATGCCAACAATATCCCCCTTTGTCATTGATGGAATACCTCCTTGTTCTAATCCCTCTTTTTACATTAATGAAAAATTAAATACCTAAGGACACATTATTCACTATCTTTTAGCATATTAGGATCTCTTCTTGGTCTTAAATATCAACCAAACTTTTCATTGAAGCTCACAAACTTTTCTCTCTTTCCTTGGCCCTAGTTTTGGCCTTATAGTAGCATTTTATCACTATATATCCCCTGGACAAAAGCCTATTCATATTCAAACAATCATTTTTATTAAAAAAACATCATTCCTACCTCATTTTCCATCTATCTCAGTTGATTATGCTCAAATATTGGATTAATTATGTCATATAAAAGTTGTTATCTTATTTAGGTCTTAGGTCCCTAAAGCATACTTTTAGTACATTTTAACAAACTGTTTCAAGCCATAGAGGTTTAAATATCACTTGAAGATATACTTTATATCTCCCCCTTGAGAACATAATACCACTTTCTACCTATCAAAGGAAGAATTGGACTACATACTGTTGATTTGAATCACACCACCCCTAAATGTCTACAACTCGATGGGTTGGGACTCTCAGTGCGATTGCATAACATGGAGCTTTTCCCAAGTGTGGGACCTTTAGAATCAGGAAAGCTCTCTGGATGAAGGCCAGTTCCTATTCCTCTGTTCAAATGCACACATAAAAATGTAGAGGGTTTACTCAAAAAACCTAATCTAACTTGTCAAGGAGACAGGGTAAGAAAATGCATAAAAATAAACCTAAACTAACAAAGGTGATGCACCGAGGAATGAAGAAACACCTATCTTTCCAATAAACACAAACCATTAAAATGCAATGCAATATCATGCACAGATAACCAGATTTCTAGTGAAAGATCAGAAAGATGCAAATGAACACATAAAGGGTTGAGAATCATCCACAGACATGTATTATTTGCTCCAAATATTGATACAATACACTACAAAATGCCAAGAGGTAAAGTTGCATTATAGTTTTAGATGGGAGGTTTGAGCTCCACAAATTCACTTTCCAAAGAGAAGAAGGGAGGGGCAAAACAATAATTTCTGACCTTTAGAAAGAATCCCCTCCTTACAATTTATAGGAAGAATGAGAGAGAAAAGAGAGAGGAATTCCAAATCTACCCCAACCACCTCTAGGTTGCATTTAATTCATCTCATTATGGCAGTAGGTGAGAACCCTAGCAAACCCAAAAAATGGTGAATTATATTTTGTATTTTTGAAGAACTTGTTCTCACCCAATTAAATATATCCAGTCGTAGTTGGACAGAGGACATCGTAAGATTTCTGAAAATTCCAACCTTGCATGAATCCGAGCTCCCTGTGAAAATTTATGGCCATTTGAATATCTGCGTTAGGGTTTGCTTTTTGTCAGGGTGTCAATGCTCAAAATGTTGTGCCTCCTGAAGATGCACCTTTGCACATCCATCCTCATGTTAACCTACTTTTAAATGCGCGATAGGCGTTGAAAATTTACATGTCAACATTTTGTGTTGTGCGCCCCCAGCCTGCGCCTTGGGTGGGAATTTTTACATGTCGACACTTTGTGTTGTGCGCCCCCAGCTTGTGCCTTGGGTGTGAATTTTTACATGTCGACACTTTGTGTTGTGCGCCCCCAACCTGCGCCTTGGGCACAAATTTTCACATGTCAACACTTTGTGTTATTGACTATATTTACCCGGGGGGAGATATATACAAAAATTTGGTGACTCAATGGGGTCTCCTACCCGCTAGGTAGAAGATCAGTGGCCTTTTAGCAATCCATTGGGCATGGAGTCATAAGCAATAACCTGAAACCAACTTGATCTCTGATCCCAAGCCATGATATCGCAACTCCTTCTCCGAGAGCATGCTGAACTGTAGAAATTCAACCTAAGAGCAACAAACCTGTGCCAAAGCACTTAGGGAAATTGAAACCTAACTACAACAAGACAATGTATATATGCACTTAGAGGAATTGAAAACTAGGCTAATATTTACAAGGGTAAACCTTTTCCTTTTAGTAGCAATGTTTAAGGTAGATTCCATTAACTGGAATTGAGAGTTCTTCTTCATCCAGTGTAGACAATTGGAAGGCATTACTACTTTTACATCCTGTGACCATGTAGGGGCCACTCCAAATGGCATCAAACTTGGAATGCCTTCCTAGTTTTTCCTGATCTGCATCCCATTTCAGAACTAGGTCCCCTTCCTGGAAGGTCTTTGCTCTTGCCTTCTTATCAAACCATCTTTTTACTAAGGCCTGATCTTTCTCAATTGTTTGAACTGCATGTTCTCTAATTTCTTCCAATTCCATCAACTCTACATACCTAGCCTCCATTGGTTCGAACTCAGCCAACTCCAACTGCTTCATGAACTCCAATGCAGGCAGTTCCAATGATATAGGCAATACTGCCTCTTTTCCATAGACCAACTTGTAAGGGAGAATTACCTGTAGACCTCTTTGGTGTTATTCTGTCAGCCCATAATGCTGATTTTAGCTTGGTAGGCCATGTTCTTTGATTTTCATCTAGAGTCCTCTCTGATGATTCTTAGCAAATTTTTGTTCGTGGACTCTGCCTGTCCCTTGCCCTGTGGGTAATAATTTGAAGAGGTGCTCAAATAGATTCCATTCTTGACAGCCCATTCTGTAATCTTGGAACCTATGAATGCTAATGCATTGTCTGATATGATAGTGGCTGGCACACCGAACCTGGTCACTATTCCTTCATAAAAGTCTAGTATGTTAGACTCATTTGCTTCTTTGAGCGCTACTGCTTTGGTCCACTTGGTGAAATAGTCCGTTGCCGTGAGAATCCACTTGTGGCCTTGGATTGAGTTTGGATTGATGACCCCGATGAAATCCAATCCCCATTGCATAAATGGTTGGTCAACCCAAAATTGGGTGCAATGGAAGCGCTGCTAGTCTTTCTTTTCCCGTGAAGAGTGCACATTTCTTACACTTTCTTATCCATGTATAGCAGTCACCTGAACACCGTCGTGCTAATAATACCCTGCCTTCATTATCTTGAGAGCTATTACTCGTGGGGAAAAATTTCCTCCGAAATCTCCATTGTGAAAATCTCGTAACACCCTCTTAATTTGACCTGTCCCAATGCACCTCAATAGAACTCCATTGATGTCTTTTCTTAAACAAAACACCATCAACAAGCACATATGGAATAGCTTGTAATCTAAAGTATCTCCTCTTTTCTTTGCTCATTTCTGGAGGGCATAGTCCTTGCCTGTAGGAATTGTATCATATTCTAAGTCCAACAAGGAGTAGGCACATCATCATTTTCATGTTCTTGACCATCCTGTAGTACCAAGACAGCCTCTTTTTCATTACCTACTTCAACTTGTCGACTCAAGGCTATTTTTTCACATAGTCCCTTTCCACGTACTAGTTTTTTGACCTTGATCTCGATGTCATATTCCATGACACGGGTGATCCATCTTGCATGTTTCTCATTCAGATCCTTGTTTAGAAGGAAGTCCTTGACTCCCGCATGAGAGACCAATAATTGGATCTTGTTGTTTGAGACTAGGTGCTTGAATTTCTTTAAGCTCCTGATTACTGCAAGGACATGCTTTTCAATGAAAGAGTACCTAGTTTCGTATTCCTCCAAGCCTCGACTGAAGAAAGCAACTGGTTTCTCTAATCCCTCTTTGTTTTGTTGGACCAGGATTGCAGAAATTGTATCTCCACCACCGAAGGCATATAACATGAAAGTCCTTGGAGAAGTCTGGATTGACGAGAGTTTGAACTTGAGATATAGCCTCTTTTATTGCCTCAAAACTTGCCTTGCCTTCAGATGCCCACTTAAATTCCATTCTCTTCTTCAACATCAGTGTTATTGGATTTACGAGAGCTACAAAGTTTAGAAAAAACCTGCGGACAAAATTGATCCTTCCCAAGAAGCTTTGAAGAGCCTTCTTATGACTTGGCAATGGCAACGCTTTAATTGCTTCAACTCTTTCTAGGTCAATCATCAATCCCTCCTTTGAAACAATATGGCCTAGAAGTTTTCCCTTCGTGAGCTAAGAATATGCATTTTTTGGGATTCAATGATACCCCCAAATCTTCTACACCTCTGAAATACCTGCCTCAGATGAAAGAGGTGATCCGTTGTATTTTTGGAGAATACAGTGATGTAATCAAGATATATCAGAACTATTTTATTGATCAACCCCTTGAATGCCATATCCATTTCCCTTTGGAAAGTGGCTCCAGCATTTGATAGCCCAAATGGCATCTTCTTGTAGGCATAGGTGCCCCATTTGGTGGTGAAATTTGTCTTGAACTAGTCATATTCTTTCACCATTACCTGATTATACCCTGAGTAGCCATCTAGGAGAGAGAATCTCTCCAAACCAGATACTACTTGTAATATTTGTTGCATTGAAGGAAGTGGGTAATGGTCTTTAAGAGACGCCCTGTTGAGGTCTCGGAAGTCCACACACAGCCTAATTTCTCCACTCTTCTTCCTGACCGAAACCAAGTTTGCAACCTAGCTTCAGTGCTTGATCGGGAATATAACACTTGCCTCTATTAACTTGTTTAGCTATTTCTTCATTAGAGGCTCAATGTGAGGGTTGACTGGTCTCTGCTTCTGCCTAATGGGTTTAGCATCTGGATCCAATTCTATGGTATGTTGTGCCAACTTCGGATTGAAACCTCTCAAGTCTTCATAGCTCCATGTGAAGACATCTGGAAATTCTTGGCAAAGTTGTATGAAATCTGATTTCTCCTGCTCAGTGGCCACTTTTCCAATTTGAAGTGTTTTGCCTTCCCCAACTGGAATTGGCTCTGAATCTTCTCTCTTGACCTGTATGTTAGCCTTTTCCTTACGAAACTGGTCGTTAGGGTTGAAGATAGACTCCAATGTTACTAAACCCTTGGGAAGATTATTTGTCCGCAGTTGCACTACTTGATCCCCGTATTGCTGCTCTAGTCTGTCCTGATTCCTAGCTGAGAATTCAGCCTCTTCTTGTCAAGAAATTGATGATCTGTTGATCATTCTCAAACACCTACCAGCTTGTGTTATTATCAGGAACTACTGGCCTCATAATCACATGCATATGTGGTTGTGTTTTTTCCCTTCTGATGTTGTCAACCACATCAAATGTTTCTCCAACTGTTGTGAGCCTATCTGTGGCTTCATTTTCCTTCCTAGGTATGGACATGATGTTGAAAGATTCAAAATCCTCAACGAGGTCCCATACCCTATTCTTGTAGTTCTTTAGTAGGTCATTCTTTGTAGCATGTTGTCCCCTGACTTGGTTGATTATTAGCTCGCTATCCTTGAACACCTGCAAGTTCTTTATGCCCTTTCTCCTGGCCTAATGAAGTCTTGAATCAAGGCATCATATTCAACTGTGTTGTTTGAACAAGAAAACTTGAAATGGAAACCTGAATAATATTTGATGCCTGGAGGTGAAACCAAAATTGCACCACCTCCAGCACCTTTCATACTCCTTGATCCATCGAAAAATAACTACCATACCTCATTTTCATCATTATGGTCTGGTTTGGTGATGCTAGGAATAGACTGGTTTTCTTCATGTATGCAATAGACTCCTAGCTCAGATTCTTCTACTTCTTGGTAGGGATCAAAAGCATGTACCTTGCTTTCCCATTCATCAAGAGTAAAATCTGGGATGCTTCAAACTTTGGTGTCAGCTTCATCTGTGCTTGGACAATCTTCTTGATCAAATACTGAACAGTTGGCATTGATTTGGCTTAGAGTATGAGGCTCAATGTGAAATTTTGTAATTGGTTCGAATTTGATTGTAACCCTAGTACCATATCTTGTTCTGAACAACATGTCTGACCAGTCAGTAGATAAGTAGCCTCTAATTCTAGCTGTGAAATCCCTTGATAAGCATAGGGCAAAGAGTGGTGGAAAATATATCACTGACACGTCTTGCAAAATGGTAATGTTGGGGCATGCATGCAAGGTAAGATTCAAACCTTTAATCACTCCCACCATTGCTATCGATGTCCCATCTAATTACACTACCCCCTTTTATATGACTTCATGTTGGAGACCCAGCTGATCAGCTATTTTCTTGCGCATGACAAAACTACTTGCCCCAGAATCAATCATGCAATTGTGTACTAGTTTATCCCCAATGATTAATGAAATGTGAATGGAGGGGGTTTCATAACTTTACCTTTTTGTCCTCCATGATTCCCTTCAGGTTGAGCAGCATTTGTGAGGACATTCTCTTGCATATGGGCCTACTATTTCAAAGTTGACCAATTCTTCATGGCAGCTTGTAGAAGATCTCTTTGGCCTGGGATGGATAAAGATTCCCACATTGATATATTCACATTTGTCTTCTTCATTTGATCAATGATGCTAAATGGGGATGAAATATCTCTTTGTTGTCCTTTAGCCTACACATTCCTTTCTTGCACATGGGCAACAACAGCTGGCATTTGAGTTGGCTTAGAAGGTGGTTTGGGTTGTCCTTGTGTGTTTGGAACTGTATTTTTCTTACCAACACCTTGTGGAGTGATGGAAGGTTGTAGATCACTTGGAGCCAATGACTTCCCTTCACCAATATTCCTCTTCTTTGATCCTGTGTTAGCTGCTACATTCTGAGAAATTGTTTGTTTCATGCCATAAAAACCCTCAGCTTGCCAATTCACAAGTGCAGTATCATTTGCAGTTGTGTTTTGCTGAGATGTCCCTTGTTACTTATTTGTTTCTTGACTCACTTCACCCTCTACGCCAGTAGTTGTCACCATCAAGGCTTGGTTCAAAGCATCATTAAAGCACATAGATTGGTTATGAGGTTCATTACATGGGAAACACCAATCATACTCTTGAGCTATGTTGTTTTGCACTGGCACTAATGCTTTAGAAGCAGATGTAACATTGGGGTTATAGGGCTGAAATGGTCTATTAGTGGGAGGCCTTAATTAGCTTTGATTTGTAGCTATATTGAGTGGCCTATTAGGCTGGTATGATGGCCTATTAGGTTGAGCTTGAGGCTGATAAGAAGGTCTAAAGCTTTGGACCTGCTGCCTCTTGAGTGTAACTAGCTCATTTCCCAAATTTTGCAATTGTTTCATGACCTCTTGGAGTTCATTTGAAGCACTAGAGGATGAAGTAGAAGTTTCATTTGAACTTTGATTTCTAGGAGTGGGAATAGGAGCCAAAGTGGGTGCTTGACTAGTGCTTGGATTTTTTAAGTTTGGATACAAAGGCATGGGAGGCCTAGGAGCCAGCTTACCAGCTTGAATAAGACAGTTTTCAGCCCTAATGGCAATGCTATAAGAAGCAGGTAAGGTTTTGCCTCCCATAGATTGAATTAACATAGAAATATCAGAATTCAAAGCCTTGAGATAATATAGAAAAGCACCTTCAGGTGTTGGCCTAGTAGCCACTAGAATCCTATCCCAAGACCTTTGAAATCTGAAGTTGAAGTCAGTCATCTGCTCATTAGGAGCTCTCTTGATAGATGTCAATTGTTCTAGTAGAGACAAATTGTCTCCCTTTTCTCCAAACTGCTCATGGAGAACTATGCATAACTGATTCCAATTTTGTATAGAACCAGCTCCAAGGCTCCTAAACCATTGCAATGCCTTCTCGTTGAACGAGGATGCCAGCAATTTGACAGCAACATCCATTTCATTTCTCTCATGGATTGCACAAACGTTAGCAATGTCTTTGACATGATCACCAGGAGTAGTATGATTTTCTCCAGTGAAAAATGGAATTTTCTTCAATGCTACAATTGGAACTGGATCCTATGCATTGAGGGCAAGTGGGCTGCTGTCAGTGAAGTTGACAAAAGGGTTTTGTTGTGCCATTCTGATTGGCCTGAGAACCCTTGTTGATTAGATGAAAGGTCTACCAGGTGGAGGGGTTGATAAAGTCTTGTTATGTGGATATGGTGATCTTTGTGGTCTTCTTCCTCTCCTTCCTCTGCTTAGCGATAGCTGTAAATAGACAAATAACCCTTCTTCTCGAGTATCAAACCTGGTTCGAATTCTTCTCATGTACCTAGGCAACCTGTGCTACTACACCACTGAATTCTATCCCTTTGGAGTCACCAGATGTGTTAGATAATGAGCCTCAAAAGGATATATTCTACCAAGTTACACACCAAACCTGACAATATTAAAAATAGAATTTAAAACTTTGAAGGACCCGAAAGATACAGTTCTTTAATTCACTTATCGGGTCTTTTTGTGTAGCTACTAATCCCTGAAAGGTACAGGTGAAACTTAGGACATGCAAGGAACTTATAAAATCTGAAACACACTGTGTCAGAACTTAGGACATGCTCAACACCTGGGAAAACCTGAAATACTAAAAACTATGAAATTTTGAAAGTCAAAATCTCAAAAATCTAAGAATACCCTTTTGAAGATTATCCCCCAATCTATCAACTAGTGAAATTTTGACTTGTTTTGAGCAAGTTAAGCCCTTGAAAATTGATTTCAAAGTTCATCTTAGAAGGTGAAAAAAATATGAAATTGTAAAACCTATAATTTCTAAGTCCAAATTTCTTGAAAATTCTTTCAAATATTGTGGAATGACCTCTTGGTCCCACCGGGTGTGCCAAAATTGTTGGTGTTGAATCACAACACCCCTGAATGTTTACGACTCAATGGGTTAAGACTCTCAGTGTGATTGCATAACATGGAGCTTTTCCCAAGTGTGGGACCTTGAGAATCAGGAAAGCTCTCCAGTTGAAGGCCGGTTCCTATTCCTCTATTCAGATGCACACATAAAAATGCAGAGGGTTTACTCAAAAAACCTAATCTAACTTACCAAGGAGACAGGGTAAGAAAATGCATAAAAATAAACCTAAACTAACAAAGGTGATGCACCGAGGAATGAAGAAACACCTATCTTGCCAATAAACACAAACCATTAAAATGCAATGCAAGATCATGCACAGATAACCAAATTTGTAGTGAAAGATCAAAAAGATGCAAATGAACACAGAAAGGGTTGAGAATCATCCACAGACATGCATTATTTACTCCAAACATTGATACAATACACTACAAAATGCCAAGAGGCAAAGTTGCATTATAGTTTTAGATGGGAGGTTTGAGCTCCACAAATTCACTTTCCAAAGAGAAGAAGGGAGGGGAAAAACAAGAATGTCCAACCTTTAGAAAGAATCCCCTCCTTACAATTTATAGGAAGAATGAGAGAGAAAAGAGAGAGGAATTCCAAATCTACCCCAACCACCTCTAGGTTGCATTTAATTCATCTCATTATGGAAGTAGTTGAGAACCCTAGTAAACCCAAAAAATGGCGAATTGTATTTTGCATTTTTGAAGAACTTTTTCTCACCCAATTAAATATATCTAGTCATAGTTGGACAGAGGACCGCATAAGATTTCTGAAAATTCCAACCTTGCGTGAATCCAAGCTCCTTGTGAAAATTTATGGCCATTTGAATATCTGCGTCAGGGTTTGCTTTCTGTTGGGGTGTCAATGCTCAAAATGTTGCACCTCCTGAAGATGCACCTTGGTGCATCCATCCTCATGTTAACCTACTTTTAAGTGCGTGATAGGTGTTGAAAATTCGCATGTCGACACTTTGTGTTGTGCACCCCTAGCCTGCGCCTTGGGCACGAATTTTCACATGTCGACACTTTGTGTTGTGCGCCCCTAGCCTGTGCCTTGGGCGTGAATTTTTGCATGTCAACACTTTGTGTTCTGCGCCCCCATCCTGCACCTTGGGCACAAATTTTTGCATGTCGACACTTTGTGTTTTGCGCCCCTAGTCTGTGCCTTGGGCACGAATTTTCACATGTCGACACTTTGTGTTGTGCGCCCCCAACCTATGCCTTGGGCATGAATTTTTTCATGTCAACACTTTTTTTTGTTGACTATATTTACCCGGGGGGAGATATATACAACACATACCTTGATTTCATGTCATGTAGATGAGAAAAAAAAATGCCTCTACCCTAAATATTTTTTTCAATACTTATTACTTTCTTAGCTTGAAATGATGATTTATATGGTCACAAAACTTTCTCACCCTGTCAATATGCTTTCCAACATCACTACCTCTGCTAGCCTAATTAAACATATCACTTGATATGACCTGCACACATTCCTTATATAATCATAATTTCACTTGTTTAACCACCCAAGACCAATAAATTGTTACTTTTCTCAAGAAGGCAATTTTCTCTAATTAGGATAAAGATGCATAAAAAATTATATTAAGGACTAAAATAACTTTTTACATGCTTAATTCCACCGAAAAAACATGTTTAAATAAAGAAATTAGTTTCACTTTATCATTTTACATACTTTGTCTTGTAGACCTCAACTTTGCCTACTAGCCCTCCAAAACCTTTTTTTTTTTTAAATCATTAAATATGCCTAATAAATCTTGACTAGTAACATTTCTAGATACCCATTTGTCTCATTAGACTTCCTATGAAGTTTAATACATTAATTCTTAACCCATCAAATTTTATCTTTCTTTTAGCATGTTTTCTAGCTTTTGCAATCAACACTCATGTTGTACAAATCTTGAAATTGGGGAATTGTACAATCAACCAATCAAAAGTAAAGAGTGTTCTATATGCCCTTTTGGAAGATCTTTATTTTTCCCATTTTCTCACCCCAATTCCTTCTCTAACACTCCCAACTCCAATTTTCTCCATTTTGCTTGTTTACTAGGTCCCGTAACTAGGGTTTTTGGAAAATTTATAGGGTTTTAACCTTTTCCTCTATTTTTAAGCTTATCACCACCTTATCCTACCTATTTTCAACTTATATAAGCCACTCTCAACATTAATTTTCACACTTGACCTTCAACTCTTGAATTTCTCATGTTTGCTTACCTAGCTCTTGACTAGTTCTTGCCACCAAAGGCTCTTACCTTTGTTTTGATCCTTGATTTTCTTGTATTTAATCCTAATCACAACTTCCCTATTTCAAAACAATACACTCTATCCATCATCCTTCCAATTATTTCATTCATTCTAGAACCATGGTCTTCTTTCAACTCCCATTCATCATGCTCAAGTTGCTCAAATTTGAACTGTATCAGGACATTTATTGATATTTTCTTATTTGATGGTTTTGAGACTTCTCCAAAAAAAACTAATACTTTACCACTCTTACTCACACTATAGTCACTCCCAAATCATGTACTCACTCCATCTATCCTCCATTTATTGTTATTTCTTGTCCTTTGGTTAGCTAACTTCTCAAATGACTTCATGGCAATGTACAAGACAGTTACACAATTGGCTTGTTTGATGACATCTATGATGTTTCACCACCCTCCTCAGGGTTAAATACCACTTTATTAGATCCCAAAAACTCTTTACACTAACCACTCACACCCTTATTCCTTAAACACTACCTCAATCTAAGATATATACCGGTACAATTTCTCTTTAGAATTGTGCATGTAATTTTTACACTTTGCATCTTAAGGGTTTGTTTAGTATCCTTATGAATTATCACTCCCCTTCTCTGAAACTATTTATTCCTTAACCAATTTTTTTTACTAAATTTTCCAATTACTCCCAAAAAAATTCTTCAAAATTCTTAATACTTTGTCATAGTTATTTATTACAGGGTGTATGCTTTCTTGACTGAATTTGGGCCTCTTTCTATCTTATTGGTTTTTTTATTCCATTGTAAAGGATTATTAACTTCCTTTTATAACATAAATCATCTTACTCATAAATCTACAAATTACAATGGTCAGAGTAATAATATTTTTTATTAGATATGATAAAAAAGGGGATCGGCTCCCAGGGGCCATTACAAAAGGAGGAATAGTAAACAACAAGCAAGAAGGAAATGAAAATGTCCCAAAAAGGAGTTAACCATGCTTAACTCTTATAATTAAGAACCAGACTTTGTAATAATATGGGGAAACAAGAGAGAAGGATAAATAGTCTCCAAAATAGCAAAACAATAAAAGTTCACCAAAATTCTACCAACAGTTCGGAACCAAAAGTTAATTTTTTAGGGATCCCCCACTACCACCATCATGGTTATATTTGTTCATGTCACCCTTAGCACCTTTTTCATTAATATCATCTCCAGCTCATCCTCAAAGCTACGGATGCGCAAGTTAAAATTCCTTCTTTTAGTGCCCTCCTCCATCCCTTCCAGCCTGTCACTTAGTTTTTTGACCTGGTCCTCCAGCTCCAAAAAATTTTACTTGGACTTCACCTGTGAAGTGAAAATTTTCTTGGAAGCATTGATGACATCCATCATTGTTTCCCTTTGACTAGCATTAGTTTCTTCCACCACTTGAAGCACCCCTTCTAAGTATTGGACCTTACTACTCAAATCCTCGAAACCCTTTAAATTACCATCCCTGTCTCTTTTTCTCAAAGTGTTCACTTCCCCACGACCATCATCACCCATTTCCTTACCAGAATCCTCCCCCATAATTTTGCATTTTCTGGCCATCTTAGTAAGGAAATCAGCAAGAGTGAGATCATCCTCATCCACATGCTCTTTCAAGGAAGAGGATAGAGTAGGTTTCCCATTTTCAAACATCATAAGAATGAGCCCTTCATGTAGAGGCATCTCCACTTTCTTGTGATGGAAATCCATTAAAGAGTTAGCTAGAGACCTAAATAGAAAGAAGGGGATGCTCACCATGACCTTATGGTGGAACATATTTAGAAGGGTCAAATGGTGAGTATATATTTTTCTATATTTTCCCTCTAGAGTGATGCACTTCATGATTTGAAGGCACACCTCTTTCCATATACCTGGAATGCATGACCTTGCAATACCATCCGTAAAGAAAGAACATATTTCCTTGCCAACAAATAATAACTCAATTTCCTGTTCTCTACGGGTTTTATCCTTAAAAATTTTAATCCCGTCCATTTTCATGTATGTGACCAGGTCAATGGAGGACTCAGACACCTCAATTTCCATCCCTCTAACAAAAAACTTATCCTCTTTCCAAGATTTTCAAAAATCCTTAGACAGGGAGAGGTTGTGACCATGTAATTTGGCAATGAAATTATTAAAACCCCCAACCCTAAGCCTATTTCGCAGAGGTTGATTAAAAGCTTCAATGCTTTGGCTAGCAGGTTCAACTCTAATCCTATCGCCCCCCATATTCACCAGACTGAGCTTCTTTTGCACTAGTAGAAATCTTGAAAAACAATATATTAAGTAAGTTGTCACCGCCACAAGGCTCGCTCATGCCAACATTATAAAACTTAGTGCCCTCTATCTCTACTAATGATCTCATTAATGTCCATGGGTAATATATCAACTTTACACCATATCTTATAATCATTACAATTGATTTCATAATTGGCCATCTTATCCACACATTTATTTCCTTGACGTAAGGTGTGATTATAAGATATGCTATAAAAAAAAATTGAAGTTTCCTTCACATCATTGAGGATATTACTAATGGCCTAATTAATAGAATCATGATTATTGAGGGAATTAATTAAGAGGAGAGATTCACCTTCAATCTATATGTCCTTGAATCCTTTTTCTTCAACTAGAAAAACCCCCCAAAGAAGAGCTCTAGCTTCCACCATGTTATTGGTTTCACAACCTAAAGGACCCGCGTAGGCAAACAACCAATCTCCTTCATTGTTCCTTATAATTCCCCCTCCCCGAGCAAGACCCAGATTCCCTTTTAAGGCTCCATAAAAATTTAACTTAACAACATTTCCCCCAAGCCTATTCCAATTGGAGTTCTTTTTAGGAATGTGAAATTCCACCGGACCAAGGGTGAACTTGTCAAGAACTTTCTGCTCACTATTCAGGTAGGGTTTCTTGACTTTACCTTTAAAGATTTTAATGTTTTCCTTTATGGAAATCAAAATTTTTCTTCTAACTTTTGAGAGAAGAGCTTTCTGATCATGGAAGATACCATCATTTCTTGTTTTCCATAAACCCCATAAAAAATGAGGAAGGGTGATATTCCAGGCCCAAGTCAAGATAGGAAAATGGAAAGGTCTCTCCCATTGAAAGAAAAAATCTTTAATCGTCCAGGGAAGGATCCATTGGATATTGAACATATCCAGAATAGCAGCAAAGATAGCATGGGAGAAGGATCAATGAAGGAGGATATGGTTGACATTTTCCTCCTCTTTCTTACAAAGTGAACATCTATTAGGAATCTTCATTCCCCTTTCCTGAGATTATCCACTGTTAGGATTTTATTCTGGGCAACTAACCAGAAAAATGTATTAATCTTAGGGGTGAGATTCTTCACCCAGAGTTCACCCCAATAGTCCTTATGCAAATAATTCTTGAAATTTGACATGTAGGCTGATTTAACTATGAAATTTCTAAATTCTTCTTCTTTCCATTTATTGGAGTCCTCCTTTGTTTGGAATATGGGGATTTGGAAATCCTTAAGTTTATTATTGAGAACCCAGAAAGATTGGATGTCACTATAAAAATCTGGAGGAGGCTTAATGATTTCCCATCTAACAGAATCTTCCTGGATCCAAAAGTCCTGAATCCAAAATTTTCTAGATTACTTATAGTACTGAGCAACATCTTTCCATAAATCCAAGTTAGCTAAGGGGGAATCCCCAAGCCAGTTATGAAACCAAAAATTGATTCTAGAGCCCTTGCCAATTTCCCAAATTGTACCTTTGGATAATATTTCTTTAGAGGCCACAAAGGAATTCTAGAAAAAGACCCTCTAGGGAGGTTATTTTGGTTTAAAAAGGATTGCTTTCTACCTATATTCCACAAATATTTCATCTTTATAATTTACACCCAAAGATGCTCCTCTCTAGTAATCCTCCAGCCATCCTTGGCAATTAAGGCCTTATTCATAAGAGAAATGGTTTTTAGCCCCAATCCACCACATAGCTTAGGTTTAGTAACACTATCCCAGGCCACAAGAGGAAGTTTGAACTTCTCACCAGCTCCCATCTAGAGGAACCTCTTTTGTATTTTCTCTAAGGGTTCCTTAATATTAACAAGAAGCATGAAAAGAGACATCACATAAATGGGAATGCCTTGAAGGGAGATTTGGAGTAGTTGAATGTTACCAGCTTGAGAGAGAATGAGACCCTTCCAAGATGAGAGTTTACTATTAACTCTATCTTAGAGAGCATTCCAAACCATGAGGTTAGGCTTCTTAAGGATCAGGGGCATACCCAGATAAGAATCTGGAAAATTTTTGATTCTGCAACCCAAGATGTGAGCTAATCTGGCTTGAACTTAATTTTCCACATATATGAAAAAGACAAAAAATTTATGGAAGTTAATCATCTTTCTAGAAACATATTCATAATCATTAAGAACCTCCTTAAAATTTGAGGCCTCATGGACAAAGGCCTTACCCATCATAAAACTATCATCCACAAACTGATTGAGATAGATAGAAGGAAGACCATTTGATATTTTAACACCTTGGATGTAGTTGGAAGCCATGGCATGTTGATATATTCTACTCAGGGATTTAGCCATTATGACATAGAGGAAAGGTGAGAGAGGATCACCTTGTCTCATCCCTCTATCGGATAGGAAGAAACCTTATGGTTTTTCATTGACCAATACTGAGAAATTGGCTATAAAAATGCATTTCATAATCATATTAACCAAAAATTTATCAATACCCACCTTTATCAGGATGTCCTAGAGAAAATACCAATTTATCCTATCAAAGGATTTATGCATATCAAGCTTAAGAAACATAGCTGATCTACCAGAGATTTCGATGGAGTGGATGGCTTCTTGAATCACAATAATTTTGTCAGTAATTTTTATACCAGGATCAAAATCCCCCTAATTCCCAGACATAAAGTTGGGAGAACCATCTAAATCCTCCCAACTATGATTTTAATCAGAATTTTATATTTGGTGTTGCACAGACTTATAGGTCTAAAATCCTTAACCTCCTTGGCGCCAGCAATTTTCAGCACCAAGACAATAAAAGTGTTATTCATTTGCCTCAAAATATGGCCATTGTAAAAAAACTCTAGGACTGTTTCAATGACCTCATGTTTAATCACCTCCCAAAATTTTTGAAATAAAAAGGAAGGGAAGCCATCTGGCCCTGGAGATTTATCAGGTTCCATATCAAAGATTGTGAAATGGATTTCCTCCTCCAAGAGGTTCCTTAAAATATCTCTATTCTCAAGGGGATTGATTAATTTCTAAAAAAGAAATAAGACTCTATTTTGAACCAACTCCTCAAACCTATGCCCCTATTTGAAGAGCTTCTTGAAGTAATTTTTTATAGAGGCATTGATGTCCTTGCTATCTGTGAATGACTCCCCATTTTCATATCTTATTTCATTAATCTTTAGGATATTGGCTCTAGAAGTAGTAGAGAAATGGAAGAATTTGGTATTCCTATCCCCTTCCTTAATCCATTTGACCCTAGATTTTTGTCTCCAATACACCTCTTCTTTAGCCAAAATTCCATGGTAATCAACCAGGATTTTTTGTTCTTGATCCTTGAGAACCGGATTAAGACCAACGTTCTCCATAATTTCCTCAATGTTTCTGAGATCTTCAAAAATTCTACTTTTTTCCCTGGAAAATATTTCCAAAAGCCTCCTTGTTCCATATTTTAAGATTGCTTTTGATGTGCTTCAGTTTAAAGCACAATCTGAAGCTAGCAACCCGACAAACTTGTATATCCCACCATTCAGGAATCTTGTTGTAAATATCTAGGTGTTCTAACCACATCTTTACAAATCTAAAAGGTCTATATATTTTTAAATGATTCAATCCCAAATCGAGAAGAATGGGATTATGATCTGAGCCAATTCTGGGAAGATTTTTTAGAGAATAAATTTTATTGATCATACAAATATTGCTTACCACAAATCTGTCCAATCTTATCTAAATGAGCTCAGATCTTGTCCTTCTATTTACCCAAATAAACTTGGATCCATCCAAATCTAAGTCAAAAAGATCTTCCATACTTTCAGAATAATAGATAAAACCCCATCTCTTTTCACTAGGGGTAAGGAATGTATTTAAGTCTGCTCTAACTATCAAATCTTTATCATTAAATAGTTGTCTAAAGCTAGAGAGATCCTTCCAGAAATTTTGTCTTTCACTGAGTTTATTGGGAGCATAAATGTTAGAAACATACAAGGATTTTTTCAAGATGGTTTCCATGAAATTCATAACCACATGGCAAGGGGAGGAAAGGATCAGAACTCCATGCACTAAAATAAGATCCCATATAGTGACAACACCCCCTAAGACCCTAGAGGAGCTTCATCCTTCCCAGTGACTATCTTTCCAAATTTGTCTCCCCACCTCTTTATATATATCCATGTTCATTTTGGTTTCTTGGAGCATGAAAATATATGGTTTAACTTTAACTTTAAGATCCTTAGAAATTTTGTGTTTAGTGGGATTATTCAAACCTCTAATATTTCAAGAGAGGAGGATCATTTAACATTTCTTATTATAGAGAAAAAACTTCCCTAGATTACCCTGAATGTCAGCTTCTACTTCCCTCCTGGAGTTAGTCTCCTTTAATTCCTTATTACTTATCCTACCTAAAGGAGATGAGTCCTTACCAACATCATCTCTGGAGGTGCTTCGTGTGACCTTTTTAAATTTACTAACTGGGGTCTTGGGAGAGACCACTAATTCATAACTATCAGGAAAAAAGTAAGAAAGAATTCAAAATCCATTAAACATTGGTAATAGTTCTTCTTGTCTCTGACCGAAGGAGCTTTGACCAATGGAAGAAACTTCATCTAACAATGGTCCACAGGCTACTTGCAGAGAAATAACAAGACTTTCTAAAAATTTTGTGGCCTCTACCCCTGGATCAAGAATCCTCTCCTCAAAATTCAGATTTTCATTTTCATTCTCATTCTCATCTTCAGTTTTAGCTTCAAATTTATTAGCTTTGAGGAAACTGGAGACCACCATTTCCTTGCAAGGGGTATGATGTTGAGTCAAGGGAATCACTTCTTTGGCCTCCTTCTAGAGGTTAAGAGGATCCTTTGTCTCAACAAATTTTCCATTTTTTCCAATCAGCCTCCATTCCTTTGCCTCCTTATTATTTGTCTTGTGTGGACCGACAACAGGATCATTTTTTTCTTATGAAGAGAACAATTCTTGTGATCATGACCCACCATATTACATTTTCTACAGGAAAATGGGGACAGATCATAATCAAATCTCTACAACCAAACCCCTATGGAAGTCAAGAATTTGATATTACTTTCTAAGGGAGCATCTTGACCCATATTGACACAGAATCTGGCATGGGTTAATCTAGATTTAGCCTTAGTGACTAGATCTAAAGCTATTAGCTTTCCTAGGATTTTAGCAATTCTGATAAGGACTTCCAGTTCCAAAAACTCTAGGGGTAAGCCCAGAAGGTTGACCTAGATAGGGAACTCAGAGACAGATGTCACATACGGATTAAAAGCTAGTTCCCTTTTCTGAACAACCTCATGAGATTTTTTGATAAACCAAGGGCCTCCAGAAAGGATCTTTGCTAGGTAAAGAAACAAGGAAGAAACCATTTTCATAGGTAGAAACCTTAGCATTTCCGTTAGACGCCCAACGTCTCTTGACCCAACCCCTAAAGTAATCAATATTTGGTCTAGATCCAAGGCATTTAGTAAAGATAGTGCAATCCATGGAGGATTTAGTTCTTTCTAGAAGAGTCTCAGGGACTTTAAGGGATAAGTTTTCTTTCTCCTTAGACAGTTCCAGCCCCTCCAAAATCACCTTGTCCAAGCTTTTACGGACCAAACGTTCAGCCCACATGCTCAATGCCCCATTCTTTTCCTTGTTTTTTTTTGGGAGCATCAAGCACGTGATCATTTACCTGGTGTATGGACCCTTCAGTCTGGTGCTCCATCAGAGTAATAATATTATGCTAGGATAATTTTCTTATAAATACCAAGACTGGTCATACACAAATTTTTACAGAGATTAACAAGTTCAACGTACACATGTTTTCCCTGACTTTGTGATACTTCATTCATGTCATCTATAACTCCAAACCCCTTTCTTCATCAATTATCAATTCTTTGATCAATAATAAATTCGCATACTTTAGCTGTGTTTACTATAAAACCCTCTAAAATAGGGTATCCCAGAACTATGTGAGTTTCTAAGAGTTTAAACAACTTATTTTGACTTCTTAAGTTCTTTAACAACTCAACATAGTCCATATAGACTTATAATTAGTATCTCCTCTTTATGGTATGAATTCAAGTTCATCATTTTATCAAATATTCCTTTGTTCAACAGTGATCACAATTTAGAATGTCTTGATTCCTCATTTACAAGAGTAATGCTCTGAAAACTAATCTAGCATGCATAAGGAGAAAAAAACAACTTGGTTTCTTCAAACAATGTGTATTTACTCTACACCATCAATATCCTTCCATTCATTTAATAGTTTTAAAAACCCTTACCTCCTCAAAAAACCTGCATAAGATTTTTCTCATTATACCAAACACTTTTCAAGATCCTCTAAGTGACTGTACAAACTTTTTGTACCTGTGATCATACCTAGACTAGAGTTCTTGACTTTACTTCATCAATCTAGCATCTTTTCACCATGTAAGTGTCTCAAACCTTCTTCAACATGATGAATACCTTTTGTTGTCTCCCACATATGGTAATCACTTTATGGAGTAGTAATATTGACCCTTGACCAATCTCCCATATTTTTAATGCATAATTTAGGATAGACCATAGCTTAACTCTTCAATTGAGAGATTTTGTGCTCTAGAAAACTTGGTTTTCTCATGATTGACTTATTTTTATTTTGATGAACCTGATTTCTTTAGGAGTGGTTGACATATTTACAAGGTGACCATATACCCATATTTTTTATAGACCTCTGACTCATACCATGGAGACTTTCCTTTTGAGGACAACTTCAACCTTTATGAGATCATGAAAAGTACACTTACACACTCTTCATAGTAATAACACTCACTTGAGACTTAGACAAACTCATTACAAGATTTTACAGATCCTTTGAGGTTTACTTTACTCAAATCTATATTTTGAAAAATAAGGAGGATATTATTTTCTATCATGACCAATTTGATCAGGGCTTGATGAATTGATTGAAGACTATTTATATGCAGACACACTTACTTATCCTATACAGAGGCATAATTTTAAGACCTTAGCTTCTCTTGAGGACTTCTCTCAACTCTATCCCAGTTAGCAAGATGAATCTTTGGGAAATACTCACTAGTGATGGAAACACATACCTTGGGGCTTAATGTGAACTCTTTCCTTTACTTGGACAGTCAAATAGTACTCTGAAGCACCTTATACAAACTAACTATGCACAATGAATTTATGAAGGAGCTAATCAACATACATTTTCCCTTTTGTAGCATTGTATAGACTATGATCAACAAATTGATATGGTGATTCATTTCAAGGAAACTCCATGCTTCCTTCAGATGATTCATGTATCCTAGAAGCCTAGAGGAGACACCTAATGCTTGTAGAATCACTTAAAATAGTATAAATTCATCAAATAGACTTGATGACTCAACTTTCTCTCTTTTTTTATTTCAAATCCTTTTCAATATTCTTGGATGGAATTCTAGATTTGATGACCACATCTCCTTTGTATTCTTCCTCTAATTGAATGCATTACAACCCTATCACAACTAGGGGAAAAGTTATTTTTAGATTGCATTAAGATTGTTTTCTTTCTTCTTGACTTTTTCAACATCTTATAATGTCTTTCTTGACCTTGGCTCTCCCATGACTATATCTAAATTATTCTCCTTTCTAACATCCTCACATGTTTCCTTCTTAACATTTTTTTCTTCTTCAGACCTAGAATTAGGTTCCTTGACCTTGTATATGTACTTCACATCCTTCTTTCTAATGGTTGTCTCAGACATGGCTAACTTGGACTCATTCATAGGATTAGTCTTCATGTTGAATGCATTCCTAACCTACTCTTTGAATGCATGATGTATGTTGTTGTATCTAGGATGTTACTTTTGATAACAATGATTAGCAAAGTGTCCTTGTTCATGACAGTTGTAACACACAACACTATTTTTACTTCTAGATTATTGAGAATTGAACTTCTGAACATAACTGGGAGCTTTAAGATCATGAATATTTTTAGAAAAGTGACCAACCTTATTGAAATTGTAGCATACTATCTTTTTCATAATTTTTAAGGATTCTTATCTCCAAAAATCACTAGATGGTTCATCTAAGAAATATTTGGTAGTGTATCTGTATGAATGAAAATCACCACATGAATTTCAGATGCACTTGATCCCCCAAGGTCGTGTCAGGATAGTTGATGTGGAATATTATAGGGATGCTGATGGGAAATTATAGGAGAATCAAGGATTAAGATCTGGTAATGTGAATTCCTAGTAATTGAATCGATTAAATGGAAATTAGAGGCTAAGTATGGTAAGTGTAAATTCCCTATCGTTTTTTTGATTTATCTACTTACTTCAAATTAAATTGATTAAACAAAGGGAATCAACTAAATTGAAGTGAACCAACTAATCTAACCTAATATTTTTGTATTTTCTAGCATAACAATGCATACAGAAGAAATAAATAAATTGCTTCTAATTTAACTAATCAGTCCTAAAAAAAATAAACAACCAGATGTAGTTTATTATCTATGTAGAAGAAATCTAATCTATTCTAAATAATTAAAGCTTCTCAAAACTATTGATCTAAATTAAATATTCTGTTTTGCCTCAAAGGCACGGGAAGAAATCAGAGCTTCTCATAAGCTTTTCTTCCCCTGCAACTTCCCCAACAAAGTAAAGAAGATTTTTATGGAGGATTTTCTATATGGGATGATGCTTCGGTTGATTTCTAAACTAACACAGAAGCTTTCTTCCAGAATCACTTCTTTGCAAATATACAAAAATAGAAAAAGGAAACTATCTATCCTAACAAATATTTATTGAAGGAAATGATCTACTATAACTATCTAATGATTGTAACAATAAAAATGAAATGAATTTTTTATTGTAATGAATGATATGAATGAGATTCTCAACAAAAAATTAAAGAAACCTAATTACAACCCCAACCTAGTATTTGCAGTACTGTGGAAATCTAGTTGTGGTGCTCTTTTGTGTCCCCTCAGTTTGTATTTTCAATCTCTTGTGTTCATGTGAGTCTAAGATGTTGGAAATGTAGTATAATAAACAAGGATAAAGCACTAAAGCAATGGCAGCTTGATGGTAGTCTAGTAGCAATACGGGAAGAAGAAAGATAGCGCAAGAGAATAGATCTTCACTATGTAGTTTCTAGAAATATTATTGTAGCTCAAGTAAGTAGGATAGAAAAAAAATATCTCCAGCCATTTTCTTGAGAACAAGTGATGGTTTAATAGAAGTTTGACTGGGAAATGGTCCAGCCATTTTGCAGCAATAGAGTTCTAAATCACAACATGAAGGGGAAGTTAAATACTCAATCAAAAATTACAATTGAAAGAGGATGCAAACACGAATCAATCAAGCCCAAAATTAGCTATGTTTACTCATAAATTTGTGCTAAAAGTGGACTAGAGTGAAGAACCATGCGTCTAATTCATGGGTACAAAATTATGGAAAAGCAAGCATGACCGCCGCCCTGTGCAGGGCGGTTGTTACAAAACCGTCACCCTGCATAGGGCGGTGGTTACAAAACTACCTCCCTGTCTGGGAAGCGGTTACAGGACTACTACCCAGGAAGTGTGGTGGTTTTGTAACTAAAGGCCAAAACAATGGGAAAATTATGTGGGAAGTTAAGAAAAAGTATGTAATGGCTAATTAAGGTAAACTAGGCTACAAATATAAGCTATGAAGAGATTAAGGAGCTCAAAAACCTTTGGAAAAGACATGAATCATCGTTGGGGAATTTGAACTATTTTTTGACAATGTAACACATGTAAATTTGGGTATGTACATATTTCCCCCTTGGAGAAGCATTTTATCCATGAAGAGGTGTAAAACATAGAATCCGAGTATGGCGTTCCCGAAATGGGGAGTTAGAAGTTATACCTAACATGCTTGTGTGCCAAAATGTCGCCAGCCAAGCTTCCCACACCTGTAAAATAAATATTAGAATCGAGTGTAGATATAAAACATGATTAGAAAAATAATTTGAAATAAAATGACAAGATTATGCACCATATCTGTGAGGGAGAGAAATATACCTACTCCATAGTATGCAATCCCTACACATGTAATGTTAGAAAATATAAATATATGTTATGAATGTCACTTTCACCATATTTAAAAAGCATTTATGTTTTGCAATTTTATTGAATTTAGAGCTCTTGGTCTCTAGCAAATGTTTCATTCATGGGTATGGTTAAATTGGAAGGGGTTTAGAAACTATGGTGAAGAACTCAACAAGAGTGGAAGGAATTCAGAGACATATTAGACATGAGAGATTTGGTATTTTACATTAGGCCTTGGGTTTTTCTCTTTGAAATCACATGAGAAGAACTTCTAGGAAGGTTGCAACTGAAGTGGTCATAATGGGCCTCAAAGAGGTGGATATGTAGAGCACTTTTATTACTTAGTCTCATTTTTGTGCATTTATTGATTTTTTTTATATTTTGGGCTCACATTTGAGCGTTTTGACCAAACTTGTCCAATGGTGGGATGAAATTATTCACAACTAGCCCAACATTATAGATAGACATATTTTTGGTTCAGAATTCTTAGCAAGATTTGAGTTCATTATGTTTTCTTCGTCTGTGTACTCTTAGATGGTTTGGAATTTCTGATAATTTTTTATGTTTTATGAATGCATGTCATGAATGATGATGTAGATGTGTAATAGAATGATATATATTTTTCTATAGATGATATGTGATGAATATGCAAGTACGACGTAATGTTCACCTTTAGTTTTTCAAGAAATATTTGATACTCCTTATTGTTTAGCAATATGTGATGAAATTGATATTATAATAGAAAGAAACTTGCTCCAATCCTAATCCCACATAACTAGTATAATACGAGGTATCAACACCAAGATCTAGAAGGGATGTGAGTTGCATGGTTTTGTTGAATGGAGATGATGAGAGAAAGATAAGGTTTTGATAGAAACCAAATTGAGAACCTACAACCTAGTTCTACACAAGGTTGCTACATAGTTTAAAATGTGATTTTATTTCTAGTGTATCTTGACTCAAATCTGTAGATGACCACTTGATTGAAAAAATCTTGTTTAAGGTCCAAAACTCTTTTGGAACTTAGACATCTAACTCACTTTGTTGGGATTTATGATTTCAAAACACTTGTTTATTGAATGAATTGCTTTTAATTTACTAATTTATTTATAGATACCCCTACACATTACCTCATGCTACCAGTATGAAGCATGGGATCATCACCAAGGACAAGGAATAGGTGAGGAAAGTCACTTCCTTCCTTTCCCAACCTCACACTATTAACAAGAGGTGCGGGTTCAACACTGAAGGTTTGGTGGGGCAAGGAAGTGTGTAAATGAAAATTTTATATTGATTTTGACTTGACATATATGCTTTTTTAAATTTAAGTTATGCACTTAAGAAGGATATTTTTCCCTTATCCTCAACCCCACATAACTAGTAGAATGTGAGGGAGAAACACCAAATATTGAGATAAGTGATCAAACGAATCAAGTAAAATGTTTAGAGTGTTTTTGTTTCCAAAGAGGTGTCTATGGGATAGATGTGACACCAAGAAGATTCTAGAAAAAACTATAGGCAAAGAAACCTGAGGTAGAAGAAAACCATGAGTAGAACCAAGTATGCAAGCCTTGGTATGATTTATGTCAAAACTTTGTCTTAATTTGTTTGAATTGATGAAATGATTCAGAAATTATTGATGATAATATTGTGAATATTTGAATAGATGTGATTGAATTATTTCCAATGTTTTCAGAATTTTTTTAAATTTTCTCAAAAATAATTTCTTTGATTACAAATTTTACAAAATGGTAATGTAAATGATAAAAAATATGGATTCAATAATGTACAATGTGGAAATGTAAATGAAATATGCATGGAAGCATTTAGGGTGAAGCCAGTTGAGGGACGTCAAACTCCTCACCCCCCAAGGTACATAAATGATTCACATGATCTTTTATGTTTCCATTCTCTTAACAAGGGCCGACTATCTTGGGTTTAAACTTACAACCCTTACCTACAGTTGTATATATATGATCATCTAACCTTGACATGAATTCATTCATTTGAAATAGGTATTTGTGAACCTCTTTGTCACGTTTTTGACATATTGTGTTCATGTGAGCATGACTACGTTGCTCATATATTTTCCCTACATAGGGCATGATGGCTATATTTGACAATTTCTACGCTGTGGGATTATGTCACATGGATATGACGTGCTTGGATTCTAAAAATTTCATATCTACACTAAGGATCAGAATAGAACAAGCCCTAGAGATGGTTTGATGGGGACCATCTTGATTTCAATGCCTTCCCCTTCTTCATTAATTCTATCATGTTTATGCCTTGGCCAAGACCATTGGAAGGATGAAAGTTCATACAAATAAGGTTACCCATTCCTTGTTTTAAAATGAGAGGAAGATCATTTCATCACTCTCTAAGAGTTTCATGATCTTTAATGTTGTTTTAGTTGAAACAATTTCCATAGATAATTATTTACCCTTTTTCGCTACCTCAAATGTTTTTGAGTTGAAAACTTCATCTTTTTGAATACTTGTGGTGGTCTTGAATGACTTATTTGATGGTGGTGGTTTTTTTAACTGGTTTGTGGGCATCTCAAACTCTGAATGAACCATTAGTTTCTTCTTGATATTTTCCAAGTGAACATCGAAAGGTTTAAGATCCCATTGGGCAACAAAGACTTTCCCCAAGTGGAGGAATATAACTTCCTGAAACAAAGTCAAAGAAATTACCTTCATCTGGTGAATCCATGGTCTATCAAGAATCATGTGGTAATTTTTTCCCCTATCAATAATGTATAAATTCTTTAAGATTGTTTTAAGCATGAGAGTGACATGAATAACAATAGTTCCAATTGAAGTTTCCTTCACACTATCATACCCTCGTAATGTGTTTCTTGTAGAGAATAGATTAGTCTCTCCATATCCTAACTTTTGCATGAAAGATAAGGGAACTACATTCACAGGATCTTCATCATCGATCATGTCTCTCTTAGTGAAATGTTTATAAACCTAGACCTACAGATATAAGGCAAGATCACCTCTTTGGGAAATTTCAACATCAGATGGCATCTTATTTATATAAAAAACAAACCCAGTATCCCTATCACTCTATCTCAAAGGATGTATATCAAATTAAAAATGATTTATTTGAGCTCCTAGATGAGGTGTAACATAGATTAGATGACCAATACTCAATGCATCGATCAATGCAGAATGATGGGAAAGGGAAATATTTAATAAATCTAGGAACGAGATGTGAGAAAAGGTCTTTTTTAAATTTGATATAAAATCATAGGATCCTACCAGTTTTGAGATTTTAGGAACGTATTCCTACAAGAAATAATGAGTGGGGAGGGGTTTTGAAACGTATTCCCTTATCTAATTTGTTGCATTAATCTTTGATTCAACCTCTAGCTCAATTAATCCCAAAATCCTCATATTCATGTTAAATCCAAGGTTGAGAGAAACTCAAGATTTATCAGGAGTTAAGGTCTCATTGTCATTATTCCCTACAAGAATACCCTTGTTTATATTTTTAGGATTGGCCTCAACATCCTCGGGATGTTTACGGAATGGATCCCAAAATATTTTAAGGTTTTCATTTTAAGGTGTGATAAGTCCCATATGACTAGGTTGCGAGGTTATTTCAGTATTTACTAAGAACATGTCCACAAGATTTGTCTTTGATTTTCAGGGAGTCTTTGAATGAAATTTTTGTATTCCCTACAAGACTTTTCATCATGACCAAAAACATGATGAAAACCATAAGAAATATTAAGATCATAGTTTCTTGGTCTTTGATAGGTGTCTTGTTGTTGTTGATTATAACCTCGATTTTAGTTTTGAAATTGATTTTTATAACCATGATTAGTTTCCCCTTGGACAGAGTTTTGGTACTAGTTCGGGCCTTGGGTTTTATTTTGTTGAGGAGCATGATGGTTTACATCAACCGTGTTGATTGAGGAAATAGTGATAGGGCCACTTTGATTTCTCGTGTTGTTGTTGTTAGTGTTACTGTTTTTCATAAAACTAGTGTTCTTTACTTGATCAGTAACACCATTCATGGTCGCACTATAGTGAGGATTCAAAGCATTAGGTCCTTGATTGTTGGCTCCATTTTTTTTATGGTTTGTATTGTTTTGATTTGGGGACACCAATTTCCTATTGGGACCGTAAATATTATGCCCACTATTGATAGAAGCTTGGTCAATTCGAAAAGTACCTTCCAAAACTTCTTCATAACTATGGAAAGGAAACTTCTGTACATATTCCTTGGTCTCTCGATTGAGTGAGTGAAGGAAAAGATCACAAAGTTTCATCTGATCCATGTTGGGTACACTTGTAGTGTAATAAAGAACATGATGCCACATTTAGATGAAATTAGTGGTGGATTCATTTTTCTCTTGCCTCATATGTAGAGACTCCATTATTCTCATTCAAAGTAACTTGTTCGTGTCAAAAGCTCTGATGAATTCCAAAACAAGTTGTTTAAAGGAATGTATAGAAGCCTCGGGTATCTGATAATACCAGTCTAGGGAAATTTCTTTAAGGGTTTTTGAAAATATTTTAGCTAGTACAACGTCCCACGAAAGTAATTCCCTAATAACAGTAACATAGGCCTTGATGTGGTAATTTAGATCTCTTTCTCCCTTAAACTTAGGAAGATCAAGAAATGGGTGTGGAAGCATGAAATTCCATATTTTGAAATCAAGGGGTTCTTTTTGATAATTAGCGTAAGTACCCATTATGTAAGATTTCACCATTGCAGCACATTGATGAGGAGGTGGAGGAGGATTCAGATAAGTTGTATTTTAGGCATTAGCTGGAACATATGGAGCTCTTTGATACAGCGTATAAGGAGCAGGGAAAGTTTACACATCCCTCTAGGGGAAATTTGAGTACATATATAGGTAAGATGGAACAACATTGGGAAATGGTCTAGTGGGCATGAAACCAGGGAACATCACATTACCTAATGGAGCGGCATTTGAGAATGTACTTCTGGCTAGCCATTGTGTAGGATAAGTGTGAGAAGGGTGAGGGCCCATTCCTAAGGTGTCGGCTCTTGTGAGAAGATCAATCGGATTCAATTGGACTGGATAACCTCTTTGTATAGGATGTTGAATTGGTTATGTGTTGACAGGGATGTACCCTTTTTTGTCGATGGGATACCCCATGTTCTACCATACTGCATTGGTCAACTATGAAGGTTGGGCACTCCCTAATTCTCTAATCCTCCCTAATAAAGTAGAAATAACATCATGGAGCGAGGATTGAGTTTCTAGTTTGGTTGTCTATTGTGTAGAGTTTTTCCGAGAGGGGACATGATATCCTCTTATGATATGTTCAGCGGTTTCATTCTTCTCTTCCTTAAAAAATATGAATCTCAAGATAGGTATTCGATGTATTATTTTTGGACATTTTAGATGCATGAATCTTCATCCTATCCAAGGAATTTTCTATTTGGCAAAGAGGGTTAGCAATCTATGCAAATATGTCATCTTCTAAAGATTACATGGAAATGTGAGGTCTCGACAAGATCCTAGGGTAAGGATTTTTTCTGCGCATGATAACAATGTGGTTTACATTAGGTTTGCTATATTACATGTTTAATGGTTGATTAACCTCCTCTATCCTCACACTATTATTTGGATTTGAAATGTAAATAGGGGAGGCTTGCATGTTATTTGTGTAATTTCCATCCCATCTAGAAAGGGAAGGCGATTGTTGTGGTTGAACGTTGGTGTAATATCTATCATAGCCAAATGTCCCACAAACTTCTCTACCATAAATATTTTAAGAAGTATAAAATACCTACCAAAATAGGGGAAGAAATGGAAACATGGGGTAATAAGAATGAAAGAAAGGAAATAAGAAGGAACTATTCCTTCATGTTGGGTTCACCAATTTGTACAAATGAAAATCACCACGTGACTTTCAGAAGAACTCGACTCCCGAAGGTCATGCCAGGAAATCCAATGTAGAATATTGTAGGGATGTTGATGGGAAACTATAGGAGAATCAGGGACTAAGATCTGGTAGTGTGAATTCCTAGTAATTGAATCAGTCAAAGGGAAATTAGAGGCTAAATACATGTAGTGTAAATTCCCTATCATTTTCTTGATTTATCTACTTACTCTAAAGGAAACTGATTAAACAAAGGGAACAAAACAAATGAAAGAAAACTAACTAGTCTAACCTAATATTTTTGTATTTTTTAGGATAACAGTGTTTATGGAATAAATAAAGAAACTACTTCTAATTTAACTAATCAATCCTAAAATAAATAAATAGTTGGATGTAGTTGTTTATCTGTTCAGAAGAAATATAATCTATTCTAAATATTTAAATATTCTCTAAACTATTAAAATAAATTAAATATTATATTTTTCCTCAGAGGCAAGGGAAGAAATCAGAGCTTCTCATAAGCTTTTCTTCCCCTATAACCTCCTTGACAAAGTAAAGAATATTTTTATGGAGGATTTTCTATATGGGATAATGCTTCGGATGATTTATAAAATAACATAGAAGATTTATTCCATAATTACTTATTTAAAAATCTACAGAGATAGGAAAAGTTATCTATCCTAAGAATTATTTATTGAATGAAATGATCTATTGTAACTATCCAATAATTGTAACAATAAAAATGAAAATCCTTTTCTACTGTAATGAATGATATGAATGATATTATCAACAAAGAATCAAATAAACCCAATTACAACCTCAACCTGGAAACTATGGAAATCCAGTTATGGTGTGATTTTATGTCCCCTCAATTTTTATTTTCAATTTATTGTGTTCACGTGAGTCCAGGATGCTAGGAATGCAATAGAAGCAGCAAGGATAAAGTGTTGGAGCAATGGTAGCTTAATAGAAGTCTGGTAGCAATGCAGGTAGAAGAAAGATCACACAAGAGAATAGATTTTGGATATGTAGTTTATAGCAAGATTTTTGTAGTTTAACTATGTAAGATACACGAAACAAATCTCCATCCATTTTATTGAGAACAAGAGTTGGTTTTATAGAAGGTTGGCTAGGAAATGGTCCAGCCATTTGGTAGCATTAGATTTCCAAATCACAACAGGAAGGGGGAGTTAAAATAATCAATCAACAATTAGAATTAGAAGAGGATGTAAACATGAATCAATCAAGCCAAAAATTATCTAAATTGACACACAAATGTGTGCTAAAAGTGAACTAGATTGAAGAAACATGCATCTAATTATCAGTTAAAGAATTATAGAAAAGCGCACAGGATGGCCACCCTATGTATGGAAGTGGTTACAGGACTGCCACCCTGCATAGGGTGACAGTTACAAAACCACTTCCCTATCTGGGAGGCCATTACATGACCGCCACCCAGGAATGGCAGTGGCTCTATAAATAATGGCCAAAATAGTGAGAAAATGATGTGGGAAGTTAAGAAAAATCATTCAATGGCTAAGTAAGGTAAACTAGGCCACAAATATAAGTTGTGAAGAGGTTAAGGATCTTGAACACCTTCGGAAAATACATGAATCATTATTGGGGACTTTGAACTATTTTTTGACAATGTAGCATGTGCATATTTGGGTGCGTACAGTGTCCCTTTTCTTGAAAATTGAAGAAAACTACATTATTTGCTTTCTCATTTCTTATATCCCTCCATGGGTAGTCATCTATGACATGCTTCCTACATTCATTAGGTCTATACCCAAAATTATAATAGGTAAAGTAATAGCCATAAAAGGTTTTGTTGGCCGAGTGAAATATTGACTAAGTATCAAGAGTGCATTTAATAGTGATGCAAAGGAAGGGGATGCATGGAGAGGTGCAAAGGTTTGATATAATTGTACCCTAAAGATTCATGCCTAGGAAGACAAAATTCAGGACTTAGCCATTTTTGCATGGATCAGGCTGAAAAATAGGATAGAGTGTTGAGCATGCATTGGATCAAGGTAGAAGACTTGGAGGCTACGTAAAGCTATTTTTGGAACATGTGTAAGATCAAGATTCATACATAGTTCAAGATGATAATAGGTTTATATCTATAATTAATTATAGATAATTTATTATTAGTTGAAGCTTGCATGCTTCCTTCATTATATTTGTAGCGGTGTATGGCTACTTTTTGCATGCAACTTATTTTTAGAGTGCATTGTCGGTGAAGGGAAAGTCTCCACCCCAATATATATATGTATTGATTTTCATGGTTTTTGTATCACTGGACTGTAACAGAGTTATGTTATTTGTATGATTTTGCGCGCATGACTTTTTGATGGTATTTATGATGTGTTCAGCTATTGGTTTTGTCATGAATTAATATAATGGACGATTTTGGATGTATATTATTTGTTTATTTCTCTACTAATGGTTATTGTATGGTAAATCTAGTATTAATCCTTCTATGATCTATATTTTTTCCTTATTGTGTGTGTTTCCAATTGATTTCATGGATCTAATTATTAGAATGGGATATGCACTTTGAATATGGTTATTATGGACATGCATGCTAGCACCTTGGTAAGAGATTAACAAAGAGGGACCTAATACCTTTGCATGCTTCAGATGAGTGCTCGAATCTGTCTAAGTGATGTGCCACCATGTCTAGGGTTTTGAGTGGGAAAATAAGATCATAGTTTAGTTCCATTATCAAGACCTCTTTTCAAATTATTTACCATGATGTTACATGATAATGGCATATCAATTGACTCTTACGGCTATTGAAGATTGGTTGATTGACTAACAGGATCATTTTGCACAAAGATATGGTTTTAGACCTGATTTCAATGCACTTGCATGGGTTGAAGAGAATATTTATCATGAGATTTATTAGTCTTTATTTTCTTATTTTATAATAGATTTGTATGAGTATTTGTCCACGTATGTATCAAATAAAATATGATATTACAGACAAAGGACTTGTATACAGGAATAGTATTAGAATTTGTTTGATGCAGATGAACCTTGGACACGTGATGTAGATCATTGGTGAGTTGGTGTTGTGCACGGTCATACTTTGGAGTACATTTTGTCTACATATTCTTGTTTGTAAGTTGCTGAGTTTGAATTCTTATGCAAAGCCAGAGGATCTTACATTCGCATTATTCCTTTTTCCATTAAGATCTTGATAGTGGTGTTGAATTTAGAGCACCTCCCTATGGCTAGCTACACATCCCACCATGAACATTGAAAGGATAAAGTGTGGTGAAAGATGGAAGACCTTGTAGAAAAAAGGCATAGAGAAGAAATATGGATTAAGTATAATAAATCGCAGGAGAGGGAATTGGTGAAGAAGCATGATATTGAGGAGTTTGTGGAGTTTTGGAGGATTATGTCTTGTGAAGGATTTGAAGCTCACGTGGAAGACATGGATCTGGAGCATCAATCTCTACCTCACTTAGGCAAGCATAGTAAAGAATCCACTCCACCTTCTGATGATAGAACATCTTATGAGGAAAGATTGAGGACTACGGGTGCACATTTGATCCCACCTGGAGACCTATCCTTTACACTTGGTGTTTGATTTCTAGAAGTAACTAGTGATAAACATGCGAGTGTAGGTAATCAAGTGATTTCAGGAAGATATCATTTTCCTTTGTGTACAGAAGTGCATCAAACAACATCTATGGCATCACAAGTGAAAACATATTTACTATTTGGAGGACCAATTGGAGAAATATTTTTAGGTGCATCATTAAGACATAGCATGGGCATGTAGGACATTGGAAACATGTTTGGAAGTACTATAGATTTGCATAATGTGGGAGTTCAGTTTATTATTGTTGTTGGGATGTAAGGAATTACACCCAATAGTCTAGCATCCATTATAGGAGGTGGTTCACATGGATTAGGAGGGTCAGGGTCAAGTGTATCAGATGGTTTTGGTGGTAGAGGAAATACTAGTGGCAGCTCTAGTTCTAGAGCTGGTAGACAAGGCCCACATCCCCAGCAAACCCCACATCAACCTTAGTAATTTTATTATGATATGTCCCTCCACTTACCATAATATATAGGTATCAAAGATGATGCAGATCATGTGCATGAGTTTGATCTGTTATGGTGTGCTAAGTGAATCATTGCTTCAGATATGAAGGTGAGTTAGTTTGCTATTACTCTTCAAAATTTTGTACATAACTAGTACACAAAGTAAAACCCGTACTAGAGTGTCGTAGATTATGATGCTTTTCTCTCTACATTTTTAGTCGAGTTCCATATCCCTGAGTTTGAACAGAAGAGTATCAGTGTGCTTAAGGACATTAAGCAGGGCTTATCAGAAAGTGTTTGGGAGTATGATGCACGTTTTAAAATGTTGTTGTTGAAGTTGTCTTATGACATACACCTAGTTAGCATGCACAGTGGATTGTTTGAGGGATATTGAATCCTTTTATAAGGACATTATCTCATAAGAATTTTGTATATCCATGTGACACTTTGGAAGTAGCTCTACGCACTGAGGCAATTGGGAGTGTGGACAGCGGTGTGAGTCTATTTTTAAAAGTGTGGATTAGATTTATGGTGAAAAATTTGGAGAATATATCTTCTAATCCATCTCATGAGACGTGTAGTGGAATATGGTGTACATATTGGAAGTTTAAAGGAAATACCAAGGATAATTGTCCTCAAAATTTGGTGTGCATCATATTGTTGGATTGTGAGATTTTTCATTTAGACCATGATGCAAGTAGATGTCCTCTTTTGTAGTGTGCGATCAAGAATAATGTATCTATGTATTGTAAAATTTTCAAAACTCATACTCATGATTTTGTAAACTAAAAATTCATTGATCATATTCATGAAGCCATTGAAACTGGTGTGTGCCAAACTAGTGTAACAGGTGGATCTAAAGAACAAGGAGATCAACATAATGAAGGGCATAGTGATAGGGATAATAGTAATTGAGTATTACGTGGTGGATATAGACGTTGAGGTCATGGTGGTGGAAGAGGAGGATTTCCTAGAGGAACTTATTTTACTTTTGGATCTCCTAATCATTATCAGCGTGAATGCCCTCAAAATATGGTTTGCTCATGGTTTGGAAAACAACATAAATTTGAAGAATGCCTTGAATTGTATGAGCATCTAAGAAAGCATCACAAGAAATACAAGGGAGTAGTTATGATTAAGATATATCATGTGGATGGATATCAATGGTTGTCAAAGGTATGGATAAATTTTGAATTGTAACTAGTGTTAGTTACCACACACGTTGAGGTTGCACATGCTCGTGAACCAATGAAGTATAAACCAACTATAACAAAGAAATAAGTGATAAATGCAAAGTACCCTGATGTTGAACATCATAAATAAGTGTATCTAGAGACTATGGACGTTATCAAGAATCTACAAGGAGAAATTCAGAGTTTGAAGGAGTAGGCGTGCATGTTGGAACTAGCTAAGAATGTTGAAATTCCACAAAAGGGCATAGATGATTTAAAGGAGGTATGTTGAATGTTGTGTTAGGAGAATATAATTCCCTTTGTCAGGAGATGAGTTGAGAGAATAAGTACCGCACGTAGGTAATGAGCATGAGAGACAAATACTTCATGTAAATCTACCTCCCCATAATCATGAGTATGATAAAGAAATTATATTGAATTTGGTCATAGATGGATGGCTTCTATGTAATATTCTGAATAGATACATGGTGCCAAAGTTTAATTTACTCATGTTGGATGGTTGGAATCATATGGACAGACCACCATTGTAACCTTCTTCAAAAACTGTGCTTTATATGGAAAATAGAACTAGGGATAATCTTATTAGGGTGTTAAAATATGTGACTTTTATGATTGAGGGAGCCAAGTTTATTAGGGAATTTGTAATTATTGGAGCTTGCATAGAGGAAGATAGTTTCCCAACATTACTTCAGATTCCCCTAGATGTTATGCATAATAATGTAGATGTGTACACTTCAACATGGGGTACATTAGCTTTGATCTCCATCTTCAGCATCCATTGGCATTAATTATTGATCTCCATTGGCATCAAAATGGGGTACATTTGATAGATTCAAAGGATTCCCCATATGTTGAGTCCTTTGAGTGAATGAGGACTTGAACAAGATATATATACATGTACAATCATAAATCTTGAGGTAGTTGAGCCATCTAAGGAAGGAGTGATACAATGGGATGATTCTCATTGAGTTAATTATTGACACTACAAGTATTGCTTGTGACAACTGGGTGCATGGAATGTATGAAGTAGTTGGGTGTGAGGTTAAGAACACAATTACTCACATGATCAGGTTGTTCATGGTTAGGCACTTGAGTTATAACCTGGTACCTCTGGTATGCTAGTGAAGGAAACCTTGATGTATTTCTTCACATTCCATGGAAGCCCAGTGGAAGGATCCTGGTGAAAAGAATAAATATGTTGGTTTATACCCTATGTGGGACTAGCAACAACGCATTTTTGGACTACACATACATACAACCTATTGGAATGGCAGAGAGGTGAGAATCACCTTTTCTACTAGGTTTATAAGGAGACAATGTAGCTTCACATATATCTAAATTCCAAGGAAAGGATTCTACTTCACACAATGTTCGGAAGGGTGGGAGTTTTTGGACAGAGGGGTAGGAGCCCTTACCACCATCACTCTAAGTACATAAGTTCTACGCACAACCCTTGAGTAGCTATACACGTGCATGTGATATTTCCGTGATAGAGTTGACATAGGTAAATATTTAATTAGCAATAGATGACCTTTGATATGATCCATACTTTTGATTACTTTTCTACTAAACATCTGGTCAATGAATCCCTCTAGATTATGAAGTTCACATTACTTTGGGAGATAGTGTGAAGGATGAGGAAATCCTATTAGACATGTTTGGAGAGATGTATTTGGAGGTGCACCTTGACCTTGAAGAGACTTAGATAAGAAAAAATGGTCCCTGCACCTGGGAAGAAAAAGAAAAGGGTAGACTAGTATGTGAAGTGAATGATGATGATGAGGAGGAGGACCAAAACCTGGATGTCTAACCACATTAAAATTACACCCAAGGTAATGGACACAATCAGATGATAAGTTGTGCATGTATCATGAGCCTATTAAAATAAATAAGGTTAACATTAGGACATATGCAGATCCTAAACAGGCCATTATTAGATGATTATAGGTTTGAGCAGGAGGTGGAAAATATTATTGAGATCCTATTGTGTAACTTCCAAGACTTATTTTCAGGTGTGGATATCATGAGTTAAAAGGAGTGTATCACCCTTCTTTGGGTGAAATGAGAATCAAACTTAAAAGAAGGTGTGGGCATCCCATTATGAAGATTCCATAAAGGATGAATCCTAATATTACACATCAAGGTGAAAGAATAAATTTATAATATGTTGAAATCTAAAATCATTGAGCCCATTAAGGAATCTAGAGTGAGTTATTCCAAATGGTAATAAGCATTAAAGAAAGATGGTAGGACAAGGATATGTGTGAAATATATAGAGAATTAAGTGTCTTATGTGTGTCATAGAATCCTTTTCCCACACCTTTTACCTAAGATGATCTTAGAAGGAGCATGTATAGGGCACGAGATTTACTCTTTCATTGAATGGATTTTTAGGTTATCATCAAGTATGCATAGCAAAGGAATATCAGGAAAAGACAACTTTCACCACTGAGTGGGGAATCTTTTACATACACAGTTATTCCCTTTGGACTAAAGAATGTGCCTGCATACTATTTTCATGCATTGTTGTATGTAAGTAATTCCAGGACTTCATTCATAAGTTTTTACACATGTATCTCGATGATTGGACCATGTATGGTTTGGTTAAGCATCATTTTGACAATTTGAGGATTATTTTTGAGAGGTACAAGTAGTTTGAGTATCTCTTTGAATATAAATAAATGTATCTTTGCGACACCTTTTGGCACTTTTCTTGGGTGTATTATTTGGAAAGAAGAATTTTTGCTGGATCCATTCAAGGTCATGGTGTGATCTTGGGATTGGAAGAACCTAACAATAAAATTTAAGTGCGTAGATTTCTAGGACATACAAGGTATTACAGGAAATGTATTAAGGGCTATGTAAAGATTACCACTCCCATTAGAGGAAAATTTAAAATCTAAAGAGTGAATTATATTAGGTTGCAAGGTACAATAGCAGGTGTTTGAAACACTGAAGGAAATGTTGAACACATTGCACCTAATTTTACACTTCCCTTCATGGGATACAAACCATTTCATCTTCATGCTGGATGCTTCTATGATGGCCATTGGCACCACCTTAACACAACTAGGTGAAGGATAATTGTAGACCACCCTATTTGTTTTACCAAGAAAGAAGTTGAAACTAGTTGAAATAAAACTATACAACTATTGAGTGTGAAGCTTTGTCCATGATTTACGTGTTGACAAAATTTCAGAACAATATTTATTGTCTACACCATTTATTTTCTTTAAATGATCATATGGACACTTAAGTATTGGTAGTTAACAAGCCTATTTTACAAGGGCACATTTGCAGGTGGATACTACTATTTCAGAGAGTTTCAGTTTACAGTTGATTGCCAAACCTGGATAGAGTAACTCAAGGCCTGATACTATTTGTCAAGAATCAATTTTGGTGAGGATGCACAGAGCATTGAGGACATAATACTATCATATACAACATTTTAGATTGAATCGCGTGCCCACTGAGTTGGAAGATATTGTTATCTTTTTGCGCACTGGGATAGTGTGCCTGAGGGAATGAAGACTTAGAGAAGAAATAACTTACAATACATGTGGCACTTTACCAGTTGATAGGTGCATATTTGTACAAGTTAGGTCGTGATGAAGTTTTGCATGTGGGTGCATACTAGAGACATGAGCGTGAGGTAATAATGGAAGAATCTCATGGTGGAATTATGGGAGGTCATTATGGTTGAGATGTCACCACGCATAAGATTCTGATGACTAGCCTTTGGTGGGAAACTTTACACAGGATATTTTCAAGAACATTTCAAGGCATGTGATCATTGTCAGTGCACCTTGGGAATCCTGGATCTAGAGATGAGATGCCTTTGAGGACTATTGTAAATGTTGAACCTTTTGAGAAATGGGATGATTGAATTTGTGGTTCCTATTTACCCACCTCACATGTAGGACTTGGCAGCACGTTATATTATAACTTGTACAAACTATCATGACAAGGTGGGATGAAGCACCACCTACAAAGGATTTTATGGTAGCTACAGTAGCATAAGATTTCTATGGGAAAACATTATCAGTATGTATGGATGTCCATTAAGCTTGAAAAGGAATAGGGGTAATCATTTTCTTAATCATACCATTATAATTCTTTTGGCTTGGTTTATGGTGGTGCATCACGAGACAACACCCTATCACCCACAGGCTAGTGGTACTACTAAGGCTTTCAACAAGGTTTTGGGACATAACACTTAACAAAATCTATGTGATGTTGGAAGGAAATACTAAGATGATAAGGTATATGTTGTACTTTGGGCATACAGGACATACTTACAAACAGATTAAACAAGGTCATACCCTTTTAGTTGGTGTTTGGTGTGCAGAAGTTGTATTACCTATAGAATTCACGTTTTGATCCCCACGTATGTATTACACATGCAGGAGGATTGGATGATGAAAAAGTTTTTGAAGAATGCATAGACATGAACTGATGTAGCTAGATGAGTGGCACGTTATTGCTCGGTGGAGCTCAAGAAGATTAGAAAAATTACAAGACAGAAGGCATGTCATGATAGAAATATTTGGAATAAGGATTTTAAGAATCAAAAATATGGTTCTTCTGTATGATTCAAAGTTTCCATGCTACCTTGGGAAGTTGGAAGTTTCATTGGTTCGGACCCTTTTTTAGTAGATGAAGATACTGGAATAAGATGATTTTTTAGCTATAGGTGCTAGATGGTACTTTATTACTTGGTTACTTCAAGGGGAAGCATGATAAATCCATACTATAAAGAAGTCTTCTTGGTATTTATAATAAAGCATTCTTGTCCATTTATATTAGGTTTTTGTTTAATGCATTTTTCCTTTATATGTTTTTTCCTTACATTGTTGATATGCTTCGTCAATTTAGTTTGTGTGTTTCTTTGTAATAAGTCATGCTTATGCGTACCAATAATTGATTACTATGTATTGGATTCATGTGCAAAGGACCACACATACTTTTAGTGTGGGGTGGATTGCAAAGAATAAGTTATTGGTGCTATGTTGTAGTTTTGTACATGCAATGAAAAGGTTACAAGTTCTCAGATTGAAGGTATTTAAGGAAAATTACTCGTATTAAAGACCGCATATAGATGGATAGACACGTAGTATAACCTGAGGTAAGAAGCAATATGGGAAACTACTTGATATGAGGCATAGTGGATAGGTACTTCAGTGTAGGGAAGTGTGTGAAGGATGTTTTTGCTTGAGAAGTAGTAGGCGTGCCATAAGGTTATAACTGGGGCATGGAACAATAAGGCGCGATGTGCGGAAGAGTGAATGGGTGGAATGAATATTGTGTACAGTGGTTGTTGAGGAGAAATTAATGTAGATAAATGGAAAAAGTTTGAAGTAAAAATCTATAAAGGGAGATCATGTGAAGCTATTTGTTACCTTGTATCCTTTGATTTATCGAGCTGAGAAGTGTGACGAAGCGCGAAGTTCAAAGATCAATTGATTGAATGGTGAACAAGGTGAATTTGAGACACGACATTAATAGAGCTCCATTTTGAATGGTGTTCAAGCTTATTGGGTGTGTGAGGAAGAAAGGTTCCTGAGGGTAAGGGTTTCAAATAGACAAATTTATAGCTAGGGCAAACTAGGGCACAAGGTGTTTGAAGCAGAAGTAGAGATCAAGGAGTGTGAGGGTGAGATAGTGGAAAGTTGTAGTTTTTAAAGCATGACATTGGTTAAAACATAACGATGGCACCAAGGAGAGATGTGGTGAAGGATCCTATAATAGAAGAGGAACCACAAGAGTGGTTCACAGAGATGCAATACCTGGTAGAAGTTATTAAAAGAAGGTTATGGACGTCCTAGTTGGAAAAATGTACAATTAGTGATTTCAACAATTGAACTGAGAAAATTGTGAAGGACTTAAAAGTAGAGACCATCTTAAGGGTGAACAGGAGGAATGTAGATGGGCAGAGAGTAATGGAAAATTTGATCTATAGGCTACTTGAAAGTGTTGGGGTTATGTAGTTGTTTGAATTGTCATTTTTTGGCAAGCCTGGTTGATTGTACCAGTGGCTCATGTCATGTTTGCACAAATATTTCTTTTAATTTCTAGGAGAACAATGAGAATTACAAAAAAAAATGATTGGCAGAGTAACAGGGTTGTGTGACTCTGGTATAGAGATTACAGGTAATATGTTAGATAATGATGTAATAGAGGCAATGGTTGTTTCCTTTAAGTATCACAAGGGAGGTTGGGATTTTAATGTTGATAATATAGAAGACATAGCTAGAAGGGTACCGGTGCATCTACTTAGCTATAAGTTGGGGGCCTCAAAGAGATGGAATGAGGTGAACAAGTGTTGGTTATACATAGTGCACAAAATGGAAAGCAGGTTGTATTATTACATCACAAGCTATGTTACAGAGGGTATAGTGGAAGAGGCACACATCTAGGATGATAAGGGTGAGAAGATTACTTGATGCGTCATCTTACTTTTAGTTGTGTTTAGTGAAATAGATGTGCCTAACGGGCCAAAAGACAAGATGTGGGTGTACCCACTAGAAGACAAGTCATCAAAAAATAAATTTGTGAAGTTTACTTGCCAAGGCTCAATTTTTAAGAATTATAGACAGTGCCAAGAAAAGTGGTTTGGGAGGATGCACGATGTGTTTGAGGAGAGTGGTGCATACCGCGATATTTTCCTTGTGTATTGGAAGGACAGGAGGAATTTACATCTTATCAACACTTCTGTTTGGGACTCTTTTTCATGAAGACCGGTGAGAAGAGCCCATGGTGTAAGTTGCCTTTTGCGTTTACTGCTCGTTATTTTAAAGATTCAGTTAATCGGCTGCATAACTTGTGGAAGTTACATTTTGATGCCGATAAATTATACATAAATATCCATATTCCACGCAAAACATTTATATACCCCAATAATGAGGTGTATTTAGAGACAATGGAGTCTGACAATAATGATATCACTCTAGAGGTCATGACTGTAGGGAAGGTTGAGCCCACGTGCGTGTATGTGTACCTTAGGTTGAGGTTTACGGAAGGTAAAATTATTGTAGGTGAGGACTTGTCAGTTTTGGGTCCTCCTAAAGGTAAACAAACTATGGGAATGAAGAGTCAACTTGAAGAAACACCCCCAAGGAAAGAAAGGCCTGAATTAGAGAATGTCCTGGAGCAAGAAGCGGGAGAACACGAAGGAAGTACTGGACTTGATCATAGCAGGAGGTAATTAAGTAGACAATGCACGGGTGCAGATGTGGGTGTAGGAACTTCATATTCTTTGAGGATATGACCACGCGTAACACTCGTAAAGAAGTTTGAAGAATAAAGAAAGAAAAGGCACAAGTATGTGCCTGTAAAAGACAATGGTGAGGAAAATTCATCACATGGGACTGCGCATGATGATGTTTTAATGCCTAGCCTTGAGGCTCGAGAGGATGAAGAGATTAGTAGTGAGTAACCATTATTTGATTTAGAAATCCTAATGTAAATGTACATGAACATTAAGAAAAAAATTTACACTAGATGAGATATAGAAAAGGAAGATAGTGTTGAAAAGCTAACTGGTGGACCAGGGGAAGAAAATTGAGAAGAGAGGAATGAAGGCGTTAAAACATAGGGAAATACATGTGAGTGCACTAGTAAACATAGAGATAAGGAGATGGTGCAGACAATAAATCTTGGGTACATCAATGACAGAAAAAATATTATACCTATCAGGTTACATAGCACTATTGCCACAGAACAATTATATGGATGGGATTTGATGCATCCAAAGATGGTAAACTCATGCATGAGAAAACAATTATCTGGGAGTATGTAGACTCACATGGATGAGCTTGTATTTGACGTATGCAAGGATGCATGTGTTTCAAAAATAATGAAGAAGTCTCCACATTGTAGACATGCTACCATCAAGCCAACTCAACTATCTAATGAGAAAGTAAGAAATGCTTTGACAAATATATTTGTAGAGGTCACTCGCCAGAATGTTGAGAAAGTGGCTATGATTCGAACCATATTAGAGGATAAGAAGGATAAAGAGGAAAAAATTTAGTTCTTGAAAAGGGTAAAATAAAGGGCAGAGGTAAAGGTGTGTGTCATTTTATATATGGCAGAGAAGATTGGTGAAAAAAAATTCCTAGCAAGGCCATAGTATGAGGAGAAGGTGTCTAAGATATTTCCCTCGGTGTTGCATTACTCACATATGTTAGTTCATTTGGTGTTGGATGAAAGTACAGTGTGTGTTAAAAGTGAGGCAGAACAAGTTGTAGAGAAACAAAAGAATGTTGTTGCAGAGATAGAAAGAGCCAAGGCCAAATAGTTGCGTGTGAAGCCATACTTGAAACTTTGAAGGGTAAATTAAAAATGGAAAATTTGGCGTTGTAAATATGTGAAGATCCTGAGAATATTATTAAGACAAGGAAATTGGAAGGGTAGAATGCATTCCTTATGGTGAAATTTGAGGTATGAGGAGAGTTTGGTGTTACTAGCAGAGAAGTGTGACGCGCTTAAGGCATCCAAGGACCCTTGTGATGAAAAGATCAAGGAATTTGGAAATTTGATGGCACAACGAATGGATGTTATAGATGGAATGGTGTTAAATGTATTAAGGGTGTTGAAGCATAAGGGAGAAGATATGACTTTAGATGAAATGGATGTTGTGCTTGGGGACATTCCTACTAAGGCCAAGAAGGGACTCGGTGACTGGGAAGACTTGAAAGAAGACATTAAGAATGAGTACCCTGAGCTATTGATGCTTGTAGCAGAATAGCGGCCAGATTGGTGAAGTATTTTTGTTATGAAAAATATTTACTTATTTATTCTTTATTCTTTAGAGATATAAGTTAAGTGACCTCATTTCTGGGGGCTGAAATGATATTAGTGTGGGGTAATGTTGATCGGGTAAAATACTGACTAAGTATCAAGAGCCCATTTAATAGTGGCATGAAGGAAGGGGCACATGGATAGGCACGAAATTTTGATAGAGTGGCACCCTTAAGTTTCGCACCCAGGAGGACAGAGTTTGTAACTTATCTGTTTTTATATGTACAGGATAAAAATAGGAGAAAGTGATGAGCACACATTGGAAAAAGAAAAGAAGACTTGGAGGATATGCAAAGGCTATTTTGGTAACATAAGAAATATTAAGAGTCATGTAATGTTAGATCTAATAATATGAATATAACTGAAGTTAATTATAGATTATTTATTATGAAGTAAATCTTGCATGCTTCCTTAATTTCTTTTGTAGCGGCACGTGGCTATTATAAGCATGCAACCTATTTTGAGAGTGTATGAGTGGTGAGGGGCAAGTCCCCACTACTGTGTGTGTGTGTGTGTGTGTGTGTGTGTGTGTGTGTATATATGTGTGTGTGTGTGTGTGTGTGTGTGTGTGTGTGTGTGTGTGTGTGTGTGTGTGTGTGTGTGTGTATGTATACGTATATGTATTGTATTATACATGGATGTAGAGATCACTAATGCTTGGATTGTGATAGAGTTATGCTATGGGTATGATGTGTGCATGACTTTATATTGATAATTTTGGTGTATTCAGCTACTATAGTTTTTTCATGAATTAATATAATGGATCATTGTGGATGGATACTAATTATTGATGTCTCTATTGATGATTATTGTATGGTGAATCTTGTATTAGTCCTTTTGTGATCTACATGTTTTCCTTATTATGTGTGTTTCCAATTGAGTTCATGTATCTGATTGTTAGAATGGGATATGCACTTTGAGTATGGTTATTATGGACATATATGCTCACACCCTGGTAAGACAATAACAATGAGGGACTTGGTACCTTTGTACACTTTGGGTGAGCACTTAGATCTGTCTGAGTGATGTGTTAGTGTGTCTATGGTTTTGAGTGGGAAAATATGACTACAGGATCTTTCATACCTAGATGCATTTAGTTTCCTGGTTGAGTTAGACCTTCTTGAGTTTGTCTCTTTGGCCTTCTTCAATTTTTCTTGACTACTAGGACTAGCCTTGTCATTTGTTGCTCTTTGGATCTCCAAAATTCCACCAAGAAATTCAAATATATTTTCAAGCTTTCTATACATCTCCATCATGTCATTTGTTTCTTCTAGCTCAAATTTAAAGACCTCAATTCTTCTTCATGTCTAAGGCAAGCATATTCCTTTTTATTTTAGATATTTTGACACATTCTCAACTATATATTTCATATCTTTGAGGGATTTTCCATGATTATCTTCCATAATCTTGATATCATTCTTTAATCCATAAATTAGGGACTGATAAATCTCATACTTCCTTTTTAGAATTGCTTCAACTAGGTTACCCATGGTTGTGCCTCAAGAATTCCCTGCAAGCTACTAAACTTGTTACAAGATGACTAGGGTCTGATACACATTTTTAGAAAATCTAGGAACTAAGAGGGGGGTAAATTAGTGTAACTTAAAACTTTGAAAACACTTTAAAATCTTAGTAAGCAATTCAATTTATATGATCAATAACTATGACAGACTAATCACATTGAAACATGAGCATGAAGTAAGAAAACACATATGGACACCATGTTTAATGTGGGAAACCATTAAAGGGAGAAAAACCCACTAGAATCAATGCACTAGCTTGGATAAATTGTCCCATAAAGATTACAAAGATTTCATATGTTGAGAATCCACTCAACTTTAAGCAACAACTCCAAAATTTAAGCAAGCACCCAGTTGATCTTTAGCAAGATCCTACTTACATGGAATCTCTAACTCCCAAATTCAGTTAAGATCCCACTTACCTTCTGTAAGATGAAACTTACAAGGAATCTTACACTCCATATTTTCTAAGAAACAACTTAGAATTCCAAAAACGTTTTTATCACTCTCATTTGGTTGTCTAGCACAACAAATTATGATCACTAAATTAACTCTTTTGTCTTCTCTTTTCAGTTTCTAATTCACCTCTCTTTTCTTCACTCCATGTTTTTGCAAGCACAAAATTAAATTCCCTCTTTTACATACACATTTTTCATGTATCTCTCCTTTGATGACACATTCAAACCTCTCCTCTTTCAAGCATATATACTGCTGTAAAATTTTCAGTCATGAGGTCTTCTTATATGCACCTTGGTTCACCTAGTTTTGCACATCCATATGCTATATCAAAGCATATTTTTTTAATAAAAAATTTCATTCATACTTAGGAACACAAATAAATGATGATGAAATCATATTACTATTCCAATTATTACCATTCACATACTTGTCTCTTCAACTAGTACTAACGGTGGAGGATAGCATTAACAAAACTGCCAACAAAATATTTTTTACATCTACACCTTGTAAGTTATGAAATCTGATCCTTATTGTGCTTTTCATGACACTTTTTACATTTTTTAATACTTGGATAATCATCCCCAATTATTTTTATAACTTAAACAACTGATAATATACCTTCTTTAGATCTGACATTGTCATTTGTAACTAACATTTTCAATTTTTTTTCCTTTTCTCCAACTTTAAAATCTTGGTCCTTTAGCTTAAAGTAACTCATGCCAAGATTTATGATTAGTTATTCATGTTTAAATTGACCTTTAATATTAGTATTAAGCCTTTAAAACCTCTTCAACTCTTCATTTATACCCTAAGACTTTATTAGAGCTCATATGCTAAAGCAGGTGTGCACAAACATGGCTTCTTCAAAAACTAGTCAGGAGATTGCTTCACCAACACAAATGTATACAATTTAAAATATTTTTTATGCTTGGAGAATATTTTTAGGGACCTCTTATTCACCTTCACAACTTGGAGCTTCTCAAACACCTTCATTATCATCAAAACACATTGATTTGGACAAGTTCCTGATGGAATTGCAAACCCATAAAATTGGTCCTCACAAAATGAGGTATAACTTCAGTTAGACACTTGTTCATAGATAATACTATACCTTTCTATAAATATATTAATATTGTGCATATTTTAAACTTAAATATGCACTTACTAGAAATTTTTAGCTCAAGGTTTTCATCCTGAATATGCATGTATTTTAGAGACAACTCTAATTGTTTTTCAGACCACAAAAACCAGTCTTTTTCAAGAATACTTCCAACACAATAAAACACACTTTCAGACCAAACAAATTCTCGGAATACATTGCCAAGGTCCTCTATTTCAAATTCAATCATTCATATTCAAGGGTTATGATGATAAAATGTCATTTACACTTCCATTTCTCAAACCTACTTAACACACCTAAATGGATCACTTTGAGCCATGAGGTCTCAGACCAAAAACCCCTTTCACCAAATAACTTAAGGAGAATATACACACCTTATTGGACCTAAAAAAATTATCATGGTCATATAATGACTCACCATGTTTCTCGTCATACCTTCATGACTAGTCTTGTATTCTAGGATTTCTTAGTAATAGGACTGAGAGGAACAATTGTATCATCAAATCTCTTCACATAACCACCATGTATTATTACTTGGGAATTTATAGTACATCACAATGTTTTTGGAATACTTCACCTTTCATTTTGAATCCATCATTTGAGCTTTGTATAGTAAAATATATATAAAACACCTATTTTATTATAGATCCCACCATTTTTCATGAACTCAAACCACCGTGTAAAGATGCTCTCAGGAATTATCTTCAAACTCAAATCATTACCCAGGTGAAAAAGTTCAAATTTCACACCTAACCAAGAAATTTTATCTATAGCTCTTCCAACTAGGGTTTATGAGGGTTTTAGATAGTGCCAAAAAAAAGGATAGAACTTTCTTATCATTCATCTTTTTTACTTTAAATTTTTTTCTTAAAATTTGTCTTTATTCTCTTCCAAAATGTCTGTTATGATTTATCTTAACAGTTCTTTCCAATTTAGATTAAACACTAAGAAGCCAAGGAAAAAAATTGGCATACCTTGTTCATCCTAGTTTTGACAAAACATCAATCTATTGCACAATACTCATCCTCTGGTCTTCAATTTTTTTCCAAACCTTCATGACTACCTTCTCCATAATCTCCAATGTTATTTTATCATAGTTCACTCTACAAATCTCTACCCCATCTAATTTGCACAAGGTTTTGTTACTTGTCTTGAGAGATCATGTTACATAGACCCACATAGGTACTCAAAATACCTTCTAAGACTCTTGTGAAGTACTGCACACATCATATATCAGCATACCATGCACATACAATTATTTTTTTATGTCTTCATACCTTGGTTCATTATTTATTTCCTTTTTTTCTTAGAAAATGACTTGGATTGACATAAGACAATCACCTTTTGAAAGAATCCACCATTTCTTGGTCTCAAATCATCACCTTGGAGCCACAAAAAACATATATACCTATCAAACACACTATCACCAATCCTATGGATCCCATCATCATCTTGGGATCATGTACTAAGAGATTTCATGAGTAAAATATTCACAAGATAAACCATGTAGCTTGGAGTTGTCATTTTTATTTTCTCATGAATGATTCATGATCATGCTCCACATACTTTTATTTTCACTCCTTGTAGTCATTTTTACACCCACCAAAGAACAAGGGAATCCCATGCATGTTGGCCTATCACCCAACGGGTGCTATGCACTCACCTGAGGCACGCACGGGCATCGAGTCTCTCTTTTATGTGAGTTGAGTGGGAAAACATCATCTATGATCCAAACTTAAAGGGATTGAGTGGAGATGATACATGAAAGCATCATAGAGCTCAGAACAGCTTCTAGATCAATGTAGTCATTCCCAACATAATAGTACTTAACATATTAAGAATTGAATCAAAATAGAAAGGGAAATGCACAAGGGTTCAGACTCATTCAATAAACATGCAAAAAATAGAATCATGAAGATATGTAGATACACTAGAATCATTACTGATCATATTCATATAAACTGTTAGCCTCATTACATTCATTAGATTCATTACAAAGCATCACAGTACAACATACCAAAGTCATGCATCATAACTAGATCCATATCCTTTAGCTCTCAAAAATAAATTTAAACCTCTAAGCCCTTGGTATATGCATCTCCTATGTTTAATCTACCCAACCCAAACAGGGTTCCCTTGCAGCATTTCTATAGATCTTCGCTCTCTATTGATCTATCTATCTCTTTTCTTTTGCAGGTGCTTGTATATACAGGCATCCCAAAGTGCCAACTCATCCTTCTGCGGCCTCAGATTTGGTGCCAAGTGTCTGAATGTGGTCCTCCATGGGATCATGCTCCTTTAGGCCTAAGCTCTCCACTTTTTTCCATGATGTCTTCTAGAAACTTCCATCGCAAGGCATATTCCTTCCTAGGCCAACCTGTCACCAGCTGGCACCTTATCCACTCCGCATGTGTAGTCAGGTCACGCTTTTCTCGTGTCCTGCCCAATACACTAAATATGGCTAATAACTAAGACCTTGTTCTTCCAGAACGTAACACAACCCTTCTAAAACCCTCTTAGAACCCTGCCTTGCATGCATTCTCCTTGCGTGCCCATCCTTCAACCTAGGCCTTACGCACCCATGTGTCTTTCTATACTTAGTCAATTTTTAGGGACCCAACATCACCCCACACTACGCCTATTCTCCACCCATGGGAAAACTTCTCCAATAAATAAAGAATCAAAAAAGACTTAACGTCTTAGGGGAAAAAATAAGGGGATGAAGAATTTAGGAAATAAGAAAGAATGGGGAAGTGATGGCATTATTATAACAAGCTAGGAAAATCTTTTTGCAAGTCATCCTCCAACTTGTTCTAGGCATCGACTTAATTTTGTGCTCTCTGGCAGAGGTTTCTAACTAGGACACTTACCTCCCCAAAAATCAGTCTATCTCCTTGAGCATTCATAGTGTCAACAATTTTTTCCAACTCCTTGCCCACATCCTCAAACGCGTCTATCCTTCTAGTAATTTGTGGGTATAGCTCCTTTAGCTAGTTCTTGATTATACCCGTTAGGGCCTCAATAGCTTCTGACTTATTTTTAACCTTGGCCAGGATTCTATCCCACTCTACTTTGTTCCCTTTGTTCTTTTCTTAGAACTCTCTAATCTTTGCTTCATAGTTGGCGACCAGAATACTCACCACTTTATCCCTGTCTGAGTAGTTATCATATGCGGCCTCAGTGGTATGGGCAGCAATCTTTACATCTACAAGGACTTTGTTGTATTCAGCCATGATTGCTACTAGCTTTAGTTTATCCTCCTTCTCCAGGAATTTTGTGACTTCTTCCACGGATTCTAAGGCTAGAGGTTGCCTCTCCATGGTGAGGATGCGTGTTAGGTCTTCAAGGCACTCAAAGGAAGATCCATACTTTTGCACAAGTGGTTCCAGGTCTAGATGCTTCAAAACAATGACATCTATGATGGATTTTACCTTCTTATGTACTTCACACACCCTTGTCTTTTCTTCCTCAAGTTCACGCTTTAGTTGAGTGCTAATTAACTCCTCCTGATTTAAATCCTTAGCCTTATCTTCTAGCTCTTCCTCCTTATTTTCTAGTTCTTCCTCCTTCTTTTCTAGTTCTGCTTATAGAAATTTTATCATGTCATTTCATCCAAAGATCCTAGCTTCAACCTCAACTGAGACCTTATTGAGTGTGTTGCTTAGCTACTCATCTGAAATTTGTTGAGCATTTACCATGGGGTTGTCTCCTTTTGACTTAGGCATTTTCATTAGTGCCCTTGGCTTGCCTCGAACTCTGGCTTGTCGATGTGGGACTCAATTGCCCAAGAGAGCATCATCCTCATCCGAAGGTATGCACCTTCTTCATCAAATGACTTCATTTTCATGAGTTGATCTGTTGGGATGGTGCTTTGGAAGCACATGCGTAACACCTTCTTGGGATCATTAATGTAGCTCATTACTTTCCTCTAGATCTCCATGTGCTTTCCCCCTGTGCGTGTGCCCTTAGGAATAGTTACTGATAGACTGGGGCCTCCCATGATTCTATGATCTTTCCCTGCACTTTCTTCCTTATCCTCTTTCATCGCTATGTCAGCACTATGCTCCAATTCTTGTTCTACCAAGGCTTTGATGATTTTCATTGCTTCTCTTTCTACCGTCTCATTTACTTTCTCCTTCATGAGGCTTAGAGTTTTCTAATCCCGTATTCCAACCTCTTCACTTCTTCCCATGTGCTAGGCACCTTCCTCCTCATGGCTACCCTTACGCCACACGAAAAGGAACTCATGTTCTTCTTCTCCACCCTCTTCTTTTGAATCATGCATGTTGAAGACAAGTGGTCCTTGGTAGCCTTCAGGATAATTTTCTTCATCATCATCCCTCTCACCTATGTATTTCTCCAATCTCTCTATTTCCTTCGAATCAGATTTCTCCATCACCTTTTGTTTCTTCCTAACTAGGGATTCCAGTATAGGAGATTCTATTTTATCTTCCTCCTCCTCCGGTGATTTCTCCTTTGTGATAAGATTTTCCTGTTCTGGTGCCTCCTCTTTGACTGGGGACCTCTTTCTATGTGTGTAAGTACTTGTTCCCAGGGCACCTATTTCCTATGTATCTTTGGCACTTGGTGCCTTTTTCTACATTTCTTTTTCCTTCTATCTAGGCATGGGCTTCTTCCTACCTGTTAAGTTCTCAGGTAGAGCTATCTCGTTTTCAAGATAATTTCCCTTCTCAAACTTGGGCCTTATCCGAAGGTATACATGCATAACGGACCTCCTTGCAATAGTCAGAGTCAGGGTTTTTAGTATTTGGACTTCATACGACACGTACTTTTCCATGTATGCACACTTGTTGGGGTAGACCAACATCCTACACATCTCCCTGTGGTCCTAGTACAAACTTCCAAGGTCAAACGTTAACTTCTTGGACTCCTTGAATCTATTAACTCCCGCCTGGAAGTATTGAGCTGTGAAGGTGAATGGGAGCTTGCCCCATGGGCTCATGGTTTCATCAGTCAATTTGAACCTACCAATACAAAATTTTTGGTATATAATGAACTCAGCTTCTCCTACTGTAAGTGTTGGCAATTGTTCCAGTATTCTCCATTCTGCCCCAAACACATTCCTTAAGTGCGTATACCATTTTTCAAGATGCATCTTGTGAATGGGCATCATGTTATCACAAGCATATTTCTCAAATATTTTTTCATGCGAGGGGTCTTCCTCTGGGTACTCCCAAATGAACTTGTTTGTTGCATCTGGTACTCTGATCTTCAAGAACATAATGGTTAAGAGGACATTACCATAGAGAATCTTGTCTCCTTCCTATTCGTTGGTGATAATTTCATCTGCAATGTATGTGGATAGGTTGTAGATGGTGCCCTCTAATATTCTTCTACAAACTTTCAACCAGGACCTGTTTACTTATGTCCATCTTTCTTACACATTCAGTTTTTTTACTAGGCGCACAGCCATTCTCATCACTGGGTCTTAGATATCCCCGATATCAAAATACCTTTACCCCTTCTTGTACGCATACATGGCCACTGTTTCCTTAATTGATTCCTTATCACACAAGTCATCCTCTAAGATTTCTCCCTCACAGATAAGGCCTGTGAATCTTGAAATTAGCTAAGGGGTTATGCGCATATTGTGCCCTGCGAAGTGAAATTTGTCTTCATGTATGCTTGACATTAACCACTAATAGAGGCGCTCTAGATTTCTAAAGTAGGGCAACTCATAGAGTTGTAATAATCCTGCCTTCTCTGACTTCACCTTGACTTTGTCGCTATAAATTGGTAACCCCTCAGGTGTTCTCTGGTTATTCAGGTGCACTAACTCCAACTCCATTTCCTTTTCAATCACCTTTGTTCAATGATTGTAGTCACTTCATATCATTTTTCTCAATTGGGATTCCCATTCCATCCTGAGAAAAACCCCATCTCGGTATTGCATTTCTACATACCATTCCTTGTTGGTGCTTGCGGTAGTCTCTTGTTGTTTTCCCTTTCCCTTTCCCTTCTTAGGTGTTACTACTGGTTTCTTGGGTGCCATTGTTTAGGTTTTCTTTTCACTTCAACGTCTCTTGCTCTGCTCTTCTATCTTTTCCAAGTTCAAATCTCCAACCTGCGAAGAATACTCTTTTTTTAATCCATGCCCTAGTTTTCAAACCCTAACTGGAATATATTTTCACAAGACAACACTTCTCCACAATTCTTCCCACATCTGTGAATTACTTCCCTCCCAGTTTGTAGATCTAAACTAGTCACTCGAGGTTGAATTTCTCCAATTTTTCTTCACACGGATCAACTCTAGAAACCCTAGTTCAAAAAATCCCTTCCTTCTTCATATTTGCAAAGTAAATAATGAAGTGCCCAACCTTCTATTTATTATTTTTCCCACTTTTTAACATTAAATGTTATCTTACCTGCCATCGTACTACAACACTTAATGTAGATTTTTCAAAAAATTCTAACTTTATCATTTTAACTCACGTGCCAAACCTTGTGCAGAAAATTCTCCAACCTTATGGCACACAACCAATCCATCTTGATAGGAGAATCTTACGCGCACGTAACCAGTGTCGAAGGAACTTCTTCTGTCATGATTTTTTCTCTTGCCTACCTTGTGTTGTGTTTGCACTTCTTCCTCTCTTGTACGTGGATCCCCAATGTAGCCTTACCCTGACACCAACCATCCTTTTTCACCTTTTCTTACATGTATTTCCTTCATAGGGCTATTCAACTAGACTTTCCAATGCAATCTTTCTTGGAACTTCATGCCTTACAATTTTTTCCACCTCACTCTACCCCACACTAAAATGATGCAGTTACAACCTTAAAAAAGTAATGAAATTATCGGCACCCAAAGCACAACACAAACCAGCAATGAGAAAGGGAAACACAAGAAAATAAAATGCATTAAGGGAAATCCTAAACTAACTAGCAATACTACCTTATTTACAAACACCAAGAAGACTTATTTATAGTAGGGCTTTAGACTACTCCTATTGAAGTGTCCTATAAATCTCACTCCATCCAACGCTTGTAATTGGTACATGCCCAAATCAAGGATGTACGAGATGATGTAGGGACCCAAACAATGGACTTTTAACTTCCCAGGATGGCACAAAAACTTGGAATCATATAGTAGCACCATCTGCCCAACCTCAAAATTCTTATTCTTAATGTGATGATCATGCCATGCCTTTTATTTTACTTTTTCCATCTTCTGGCTCCACTTAGCAAGTGATCATCTTTCTTCCAATTGTATTTACTTGTCAATTCTTTCTTCCAGCGCTTGTTCATCAGCCAATCCTCCTGTGTGTGTTATACATAGAGAAGGTAACACAAATTCAACTAGAAGGATAACCTCTATGCCAAACACCAATTGAAATGGTGTGGCCTTATTCAACCTCTTATAGGTTGTCCTATATGCCCAAAGAATGGCTGATACTTTTTCATCCCAATCCTGTCTACCAACATCACAGATCTTAGTCAATGTGTGACTAAGTATTTTGTTAAACGCCTCAGCAGTTCCATTTGCTTGAGGGTGATAGGGAATAGTTTTGTGATGGGCCACCATGAATTTTAATAGTATAATCCTGACCATTTCAATTAGGAAGTGCATACCCCTATCACTTGTCAAACTCAATGGGCATCCATACCTACTGATTATGTTTTCCCATAAAAATCTAGCAGCGGTAGCCACTGTACAATCCTTTGTAGGTGTTGCCTCTACCCACCTTGTCAAATAATCAATGGAAGTGAGGGTATAATGTAAACCAGTCCTTTGTGCCATTGGCAAGATTTGTCTGAAAATTTTGATATCCCACTTCTCAAATGGTTCCATGCTAGCTATTAGTCACAAGGGCATTTCATCCCTTTTTCCAAGTTTTCCAAGGAGCTGGAAATGGTCACAGGCCTTGCAAAACTCAATGCAATCCTGATAAATGGTTTCTCACCAAATCCCTATGAGTATAATCTTCTGCGTGGTTGCATTCCCACTTAGTGTCCTCCTACAATCCCACCTTGCACCTCTTTTATAATTATAATGTGTTCATGTTCTAGTACGCAGCAGCACATAACATCATCATGGCCCATTTTGTATAGGTCTACACTAATTATCATGTAGGGCATGGTGCGTATGGCCAACTTCTTCTTCTCCAAGGCCTTCATTTCATCTTGCACCACACCTATTTTTAGGAATACTACAATGCCCTCCACATCAAAGGGCACATACCGCAACCTAAACAGTTGCACGTCTGGCAAAGTCTCTTCAATACTTTGTGCATCCTCTCCTGAATCAATCCTAGACAAATGATCAGGTTCGGAATTACTATTTCCTGGTTTGATAACCACCATGAACTTTAATTCTTGTAATAATAGTACACACCTACATATGTGCCCTTGTAGAACAGGCTTGTTCACCAAGTATTTCAATGCCATATGGTCAGTGTAAAATATAAAAGAGGTTGCCAACAAATATTGTCTAAACTTATGAAGCGTGTAGATCATTGACAATGCCTCACACTCAGTTGTAGTGTAATTCTACTCTACTAGTGTCAATTTCCTTCTTGCAAAGCACAAAGGACGATCAACAATCCCTTCACTAGGTTGTGCAAGTATTTCTCCAATGGTGGTTCCTGAGGCATTCACATGAACATGGAAAGGCTTATCCCAAGAATGGAAACGTAGGATGGGCATGGTGATAAGCCTATCCTTCAAAGTGTCAAATGCCTTTTGTTGCTCCTCTCCCTAATGATAGCCATGTTTATGTCTAAGTAACTCTTCTAAAGATGTGGTGATCTTGGCATATCCCTTGATGAACTTCCTATAGTACCCTATATGCCCAAGAAATTCATGCACTACGCTTTGACTAGTAGGATCACTCAATCCCACAATCAATGTAACTTTTTCAGGATTCACTAGTAGGCATTCCTTACATATGATGTGCCCCAATAATGTTCCAAACGGGGTAGCAAAGACACATTTCTTAATGTTTAGGGATATCCTCAACTTCCGACACCTTTCAAACATCTTCCTTAAGTTGTCACAATGGTCCTTCACTAACCCATATATTGTCCAATCATCCAGGTAGACTTGAAGGAATTTATGGATGAAGTCCTGGAAAGCTTGTACCAAAGTGCACGAGAACACAACAAGTGCAGTCTTCAATCCAAACGGCATGACCATATAATTAAAACTTCCTCACTCAGTGGTGAAATTCTTCTTCCTTTGGTCCTCCTTTGTGATCCTTACTTGGTGATAGCCTGAGAATCCATCTGTGAAAGAATAGATCTCGTGCCCTACCACTCCCTCTAAAATTTCTTTAGTAAATGGGGTTGGGAAAGGATCAATGATACATACTACATTCAGGTCCCTGTAATCAACACAAATCCTTATCCTTTTGTCCTTCTTGATGTTAATTACCATTGGACTTATCCATTTTTACTCTTCAACAGCTTCAATAATGCCTGACACTATCATCTTATCTATTTCCTCCTTAACCTTCATGCGCAAGTTAGGATTCATTTGGTATGGTCTTTTCCAGACCGGGCGCACACCCTCCTTTAACTTAATTCTCATCTCTCCCAAGGAATCGTGAATGCCTTTAAGCTCATGATACCTACACGGGAATAAATCCTCAAACTCACGTAAAATATCAATGATCTTGGAGACTCCCTTCTCCAACCAATAGTCTCTGATAATATCCTCTTTAGGCTCTTTGTCTGAGCCGATGTTAACCTTCTTTGTCTTTAAAGTCCCATGACAGGTGTGTGCTTATTCATCAACAATTTCTATGACTTCGTGCATCCTTATAGAGTGGTTAACATCCAATTCCTCTACTTCTTCTCCATCAATAACATACACCGTATTCCCTTTTTCTATTTCCCAACACGCACGCTCAATCTGTATCTCTTATGTTTCTTCTTTCTCAAAGTGTGCCTCCAAGTCAGGTTCACCTAGCAACTCTAGTAGCCTATCTTCTTCCATGGCACTATCCCCAATGGTAAGGTGCTTGACAACCTGTAATGCCTTATCCACCAAGGGTTTTATACTCTGGTACTCAAATGTTTGAACGAGATCAGCCACTAACTCTTGCCAATTTCCTATCTAGTGGTATGTCTCAGAATTCATGTACCATGCACACTCACAACCTTGCAATGTAGAATATATTTTGTGTACCCATAATGAAGGCAGCAATACTTATGTGCTTCCCATCCAGGTTGTCTCACATGCTTGGATATGAAAGGAAGTGGTCTCTTTACCATGGTAGTATTTTATAGCCATGGGCACGTTGCTCTTACAAAACCTTACATAGATGGCAATTTTCACCTCATGCCATTCCAAGAGATTATCCCAATGTGTTTCCCACCAATGCACAGCAGTTCCGAGTAGGACGTAACTTAACATCCCCCTTCATTCATTTTCCTCTTTCCAATGAGCTTCCATCTCTTGTAAAAATACCTCAGAGAAGGATCCTCCTAAGTACTTAGGTAGCTTCTTTCCTCCTAGGCACCGGACCGTATGCACTTTTTTCACCTTTGTCACTGATCCTCTCAAATGTCTTTTGATCAACTCATAGGTTCCATGCACCCAATTATTGCACACTATACTGGTGGTGTCACTTAGGGACTGAGCATCTTCAAACTAGATAACTCCCTCTGTGGAATGAATTGTCTCTAGATCCTTGATTGAGCGCACATATATTCTATCCAGGACCTCTTCTCCCAAATTTTTAGTATAGGGTGTTGACTTCCCATCAGCTATGGGTATGAAGACCCATTCCTCCTCATTTTCAAAGCTTATGCATCCCTTGTTGAACCAAAGATCTATATTTTTCTTATAGCACCATGGGCACCCAAGTAGTGTTGGGAAATTTTCTTCCTCAGTGAACACCAAGACTTTGAAGTCCCCAATAAAATTAGCTCCCTCAATAGTGACGATTGCATCCTTTAAGACACCGATGGGCATTGCCTTCATTTTTTTCACCATATACAAAACATTCAAAGATGGCTGTAATGCAGGTCTTCTCATCTGATGCCATGCATCCAAGGTGAGAACATTGACCTTTGCGCCTATGTTAATGAGGATATTACTAATGATCCATCCATCCATGATTGCATTTAATGTGATCTCCCTATCATATTCAAGGCTGTGAGGGGGAAGGTTTACATGTAAGACCTGCCTCTCATGCTCTTCTCCGACGCGTTGTACCTTCTCTCTCAACCATGATCCTAGCAAGGGAATAATATTCTCTTTCCTTAGCATTTTACATCCTTGACCTCATCTAGGTCATCTTTTGGCACCTCAACTTTCCTTCTTTTCTCCTCCCTCCTAGACTGCTCCTTTAGATACTAGATTTCTCCTTGTAAACTCCGAATGATGTCCATGGTTTCTTGATATACCTCCTTTTGATGCGCAGGGTCTAGGTACTTCCCATGTACCACTTCTTCCCTTGAAACCAGGTTCTTCTGTCGTGGCATTTCCTTTGCACGCGTAGCCTCTGCTCTTGTTGTCACCATAACAAGTTCCAATCCTACATCACATGTCACTCATGGCATCCATTATGTGTCAGCCTTCTTAATGCTTACCATTGCAGCACCCTTGTCTTTCCGATGCTGATGATTCATATTCTCAAACTCAGGGAACTCCTCATACTTGTGTTTCTTCCCACACCATGAGCACTACAACAATTCTAGGCACTCACGCTTGTAGTGGTTTGTAGACCCACAATTAAAACAAGTTCCACGTGGGAACTCACTTCTTCCTCCCCCACGGTTACCATGACCATGGAATCCTCTGCAAAATCCCCTTCTACACGTGCCTCCATCTGCGCACTCCTCATAATGGCGGTCATGATTCTTAGAATCACTGGTAAGGCTATTTTGGTGTACACCAAGATCAATAGCCTCATGGATCTGATCAATAAGCCTACAATCCTTAGTGTCATGGGTCGTAGAGGTGTAGATCTTATAGTAGCAAGACACATTCTTCTGAATTACACACTGTAACAAGGGACATCTACTTACATCATAGTCCCCATGACAAATCTCACAATCTACTGCTACAGTGTGTACTGTCTTCTGGGGGAAACTATCCTTAGCATGCCCCTCTACCTCAAAATCTGTACACCACATTCCACTACGAGTCTCATGAGCTGATTTCGTAGACAAATTTTCAAATTGCTTAGCCATAACAGCGATTTGAGCTTCCAAAAATGGGTGAACACCAGTATCAATACTTTCAACGGCTTCAGCACATAGGGTGGCTTCTAACGCCTTAGGCAGGTCTGTGAAAGTTTTATGAGATAAAGTTCTTCTAAATGGAGTTATCAACCCTCCAACAAACCATGTTGTGAAGGGTGAATGTCATATGAAAAATTTGACAGGAGAGTCTTAAACCGCACGTCATACTCCCGCACACTCTCTACCATTCCCTACTGAATCTCCTTAAGGGTGTTGATGTTCTTCTGTTCAAACTCAAGGATGTGGAATTCTGCTATGAAGGAATTTTTCAACGTAGTGTAATCTACCACCATCTAATGGGGGTCATACTTCCTATACTAGCTATATGCGCGCCCTTGCAACGTCGTTGCAAATTGAATTTCCTTTCACTCTAGGGTCGTGATCCCCTTTGCACACCATAACAACTCACACTTGTTAACATGCTTTGCAACATCTTCAATACCCCTATAATCTAGAAAATGTAGAGACATCTCAAATAGACTTGAGGAGGTGGCTAAGGCCCTTGTCCTGCTAAGCCAAAGCCTTGGTTTCCTCCAGTGTTTCTATTAGTGCAAATTCACAGCACCCCCAAAATGACCTATGGATCAATTTTTCTAAGGAAATATCATTTGGTGTGATTGCACAACATTGAGCTTTCCCAAAGTGTGTGACCTTTACAAATGGGGAAAGCTCTCAAGAGAAGGTTAGTTCCTCTTCCTAAACTACCTGCCACAAGCTATTCCAGTGCAGGATTGCTAATCTAATCCTAATCTAACTTCCAAGGAGACAAGGAGAGAAAGAAAAAAAGGAAAAATAGAGCCTACACTAAAATGGTGATAAACCAGAGAAGGAAAATGTTGAACATCTATCAAAATAGCCATGGAAATAGAGAGGTGAGCAATGGAAGGATGGACGAATGCATCATAGACCAAAGATGGATTTCACACAAAAAAATGTTCCAAAACTCCATGAACACAGCTCCAAAACCTACAATGAACATCCAAACATGCACAAATACTTGCAATGAAGAGAAGAAAGAAGAAAACAACCAAAAAACGAGCAAGGATGGACAAATGCATCACAAAACACATTTTTTATTGCTCCAAAAGTTTGCACAAAATCATCATTTCATGGGTAAGAGGAAAAAATTCCATTACAAAGTAGAGGAGGAGGTTCAAACTCCATTTTCAACCCTAGGGAAGAAAAGAAGGGAGAGGCAGAGAAGAATGATGAACAACCTTTACAAATGAGTCAAAACTAGCTTTTATCGCTCGAACAGAATGAAAGAAGGTAAAAAATGTGGGAAAATTGATTTGAGATCTCCAACCACCAACAAGATTCATTAAAACAGCAAGGGAACCTTCATGAATCCATTTTTCAATGCATTCAGCCATGCTGGAGAAGAAATAGACACCATACTTCATCAATTTTGGTGGTTGGGGGTTGGTTCTACATTTTTTCCCATGCCAGAGACATTTCCTTAATTTTCTCCCACTAAACTCTATAAAATTTCAAAATTGATGGGTCTATCATGTAGAGGATTTCAACAGCTTTCCAATGACACCAAAATCACAAAAATCTGAGCTTTGGTTCGAAAGATATGGCCCTCTGAAGATTTAGGGCAAAACTGGTAAAAAATAAAGTCAAAATTGGGGTTGGCAAGGTCAAACTTTAAATTTTTCCCTTTTGGGAAAATTTCCCAAAAATATCCATGCCCCCGCCACTCCGAGACATGTGGAACCCTCTGGATGATCCATGGGCTGAAGATCTGCCTTTTTCTCTCTTTTTTTCAACTTGGGAAAATTTCCCAAAAACTCTCCGTGCCCCACTCCTCCGATGACATGTGGTGCCCTCTGGATGATCCACGGCTTCAAAACAACATTTTTCCCCTTTTGCAAAATTGGGAAAAATTCCCAAAATTCTCTGCTTGTCCATCACTCCGAGACACATGGCATCTTCTGATCTGCTGCGGAGATGCGGTTCCATTTTTTACCTTTGCGCTTTTAATCACTTTGGAAAATTTATCCAAAAACTCCCGACGCCCTGACTCCCGCTGCTAACTGAACACATGGTGCCACCCTATTGGTTGATGGGACTGCAGGTTCAATTTTTTCATTTTTGCACTTTTTCAGTTTTGGCAAAAAATTGAAAATCCTTCCCTTCCCCCGACTCCTATTGACGACATGGACACGTGGCGCCTCCTGATTCGATGCGGGGGCCTTAATCAATTTTCTCCATTCTCCTTCATGGGCCTGCGGGCTGGTTTATGGCTTTGCGCATTTTAGCCAAAAGGGCTAAGTGTTGAGTTTCTCTCCACACCTCCACTCCACCTTAACACGTGGCATTTTCTAATTGGCTGCAGGCCTGCCTTGGGAAAATTTCCCCTCCAAACTCCGCCAAGCCATAACTCAAAAAATACAAGGATTTAGGAGGACTTCTTTACCTTTATGGAAAGGGGAAGAAAAATCCTATCTGATGAAGCCATTTCTAGAATCTTTTGAGTGCTTGTAATGTTTCAAAATTGAATTTAAAGCAAAAGGAAGGAAAGAATAAAGGTAAGTTAGCCAAAATAAGCAAGGGCTCATTTTGGATAACAGTTTCCTCCTCTGCCGGATCCACTACATCCACCAGGTCCTGTGCCCCCAAATCCACTAGTTGTCGGTAATGGGCCTGAAGTGGTCAAGCCTAGGGTCCCCAATGTCCCACTAAACTACACACTAACCATTTGTGAGATTGTGCCACTGTCGGATGTGTGTACCATGCCACTCCCCGACACGTTACGCAAGCCTTGTATACTTTCTCCTTGTCTAAAAATTCCTCTAAATACTGGAATAGTATGCATAGCCATAGAAGTGGGAAATGAGAAATTGTATCTCCTAGGTGTAACTGATACCAACTAGGTCAGTGATACTCCTTCCTTGATCTAGAAAAACAAGTGCCATGGTTTGGTCACTAGGTGGGTTTAGATGCATGCCAATGACTCTTATCCCTCCATGTGACAAAATCTCATCAGAAGATGAAGGGGTCTCTCTTACATGCTTTCCAAGATGGGGTAGCACAGACTGCTCAGGTTCCACATCCTCTACATGAACCTCAACTCCTTCCCGCAACGTCTACCTCTATAGATCCATCACACTTGCAACCTCTCATTGTCTAGCAATCTCCCTTTCACGTGCTTCACTATACTTGAGTCATCTCTCCTCCCTTTTTTTCTTCATTGCAATGTCTGTCATCTTCCTCCACCTTAGCTTCCTCAACCAGCACTCAAAATGGTTTAGCCGGACATCATAAATGCTTCTAAACTCAAGATAACAATCAAGATATTCATTACCACAGGAATAGCACATAGAAATGATCCTCTGGCTCCCATAGAAACTCAAACTCAGCAACTTCCAGACAAGAATAGGTATAAATATCATACTCCAGGGTGTAGCTAGCCAATATTACTTTCCACCAATGATCCACAGCATGAATCCACGTTAGATCTGCATCTTGCATCCTCTGGTATTCTTCTTGGGTCCACGCATGTGATCTATAATACTAGCTTGATCTAGATGCATATACCGAGATCCATTCATACAGCTCTACTGGGAAGAAACGGAAAAAATCTTTAAAAACTCATGGTAGAAGTTCTCTTCTACCCATCTACATGCATCAAAATCAGGTCTAGTGTTGAATCTTTGAGCAAATTCTTCCTCTGTGCTCTTAAACCATAATTTAACACTTCCCAAAGTTAGGCATTCTGTCATCACTTATTACACAGATCATGATGTATGCCATTTCCCACTACAACTTTGAAAAGAGGTCCCAGCAATGGAACCAAGATGTAGTCATTTTTACACCCACTAAAGAACAAGGGAAACCCATGCACGTCGGCCTATCACCCAACGGGCGCTGGGCACTCACCCGAGGCACGTGCAGGCACCGAGTCTCTCTTTTATGTGAGTTGAGTTAGAAAATATCATCTATGATCCAAACTTAAAGGGACTGAGTGGAGATGAGACATACAAGCATCATAGAGCTTAGAATGTCTTCTAGATCAATGCAGTCATTCTAGACAAAATAGTACTTAACAGATTAAGAATTGAATCAAAATAGAAAGGGAAATGCACAAGGGTTCAGACTCATTCCATAAACATGCACAAAATAGAATCATGAAGATATGTAAATGCACCAGAATCATTATTGGTCATATTCATATAAACTGGTAACCTCATTACATTCATTAGATTCATTACAGAGCAACGCAGTACGGCAGACCAAAGTCATGCATCATAACTGGATCCATATCCTTTAGCTCTCAAAAAGAAATTTAAACCTCAAAGCCCTTAGTACATCCATCTCCTATGTTTAATCTACCCAACCCAAACAGAGTTCCCTTGCAGCATTTCTACATAGCTCCGCTCTCTATTGATCTCTCTATCTGTTTTCTTCTATGGGTGTTTGTATATATAGGCATCTCAAAGTGCCAACTCATCCTTCTACAGCCTTAGATCTAGTGCCAAGTGTTTGAATGTGCTCCTCCATGGGAGCATGCTTCTCCAAGCCTGATCTCTCCAATGTTTTCCATGATTTCTTCTAGAAACTTCCATCACAAGGCATATTCCTTCCTAGGCCAACATGTCACCAGGATGGCACCTTATCCACTCTAAATGCATAGTTGGGTCACGCTTTTCTTGTGTCCTTCCAGATATGTCAAATATGGCTAAGTCCCAAGACCTTGTTCTACCGGCACCTAACACATCCCTTCTAAAACCCTCCTAGAACCCTACCTTGTGCACCTTCTCCTTTCATACCCATCCTTCAACCTAGGCCTTGCGTGCCCATGCATCTTTGTGTACTTAGTCAATATTTTAGGGGCCCAACACTCCTTCATCCTCCTTTTTTAGTAATGATCATGTTTTATCAATGACCACACCTAGGTTCATTCACATGCTAACACCTATCTGTGTATTTATATTGTAGTTGGGTCGTTGTTTTGTACCTTTGCTATCGGTAAGATGTGGTTTTGATGTGCATCATGTGTTTTCATGTGGTTATGTCTTCTTCTTGTTCGAGTAAGGTTTCATCATTAATTATTCGAGGAATACGGTGTAGCTAGTGAAGGGAAGAATAAGGGGAAGTGTGTGTGTGCTTTGGAGGAACAAAAGGCTAGTCAAAATTCCTTCTTGGAGTGATAAGGGGGAGTTATAATGACAGTCTCTCCTCATTGTAAGCCTAATACCCTAAACTTAAAGAATTATTAATATCATTTTTTGTTGATTAAGCTATGTCAATAAACATCTAGAGCATGGTAATGGTGACAAAGTGACAAAATGACATCGATAATGTGAGTTATTATATGTTTATTAATGATCAAATTAAGTAATATTGAATAATTCTAACTTTGATTGACAGTTAATAATTTGATATTATATATATACACACACACGTATAAACACACACACACACACACACACACACACACACACACACACACACACACACACACACACACACACACACACATATTTGTGTGTGTGTGTGTGTATAAACATATGTATCTTTTATGTTTTAAAGGTTATGATTATTGAGCTCCACTTTTTGGTTGCATTGTTAAAGGTTTAATTTTCATATGGATTGGTCATAGACCACTTAGCATTTAAATTCTATGATGATTATTGTTTTTTTAACCATTGGTCATAGAACACGTAACATATAACTTTAGTTAATAAATTAATATGGTCATGGACCATTTGAATACATGAAAATTTATTAGTTTTAAATGTTTAAAATTTGAGGAGGTTTTTGCGTCCACTACATGGCACTAGACTTAAGGATGTCAATTAATGAGGTTCCTTAGGAATCAGTATCTTCCTTGAGAAGATAACCATGCAAGTTGATTTCTCCTTTTGCATTGTTTTCTTTATATTTCTTGTTTATTGGTCTTTCTGGGAAACTCTTCATGGAGATTTATGAGGAGATATTTCTAGAAATTTGTTTCTAGTCTGTTCATACAAATTTGGGTGATATTTTTGATGTCGTATTTGTATTTAAATCACTTGCTAGAATGTTTTATGGGATTTTTGGGAGCAATAGATTTGCAGGAATATTTCAAGGAAGTTGGAAGGAAAGGAAAAACATACATGGGTTTAATCACTCACATACCTTGTTTTCAATATTAAATAAGGAATGCATTAATGGTTTCTTATATTTGATTTTAAAACTAGAAATATGAATGCCTTTATCTTGAAATCTAGTTTTTAAATGTGAAATGGTTGAATGCATTATGGGTCTATTCTTTTGTTTGAAATCTGGAGATAATGAAGTAAATACAATTTTACTAGATACTCATTTAGGATCTCTTCTATTATCTTCTTTTCAATATGTTTCTTTGGGTTTCGATTGCAAAATATTGAAAAATTTAGAAGGAAGAAGTGATTACAAACTGGGCAAATGATTATTTTCAAGTTCATAAACTATATACATTTGGGTTTGATTTGTATTTGTGATCTGGGATTGATTCAAATATTGGTTCTATATTATGATACAAGTTTTATCTAGCTCATTAAGAGCTCGCCATTTGATGGTTTAAAACTTGTTTAATTTTTAAAAGATCTCTTATATTTAGGGTGTTTATATTGGTTGGGTTTTAAGTTTTCCTTTAGTTATGCAAAAACCACTTAGCTCCTTGTAAGCTTGATGTTATTAATTTTTATAAGGTTCTCTCTAACATGAATGAACATGTTCTAATCTCTCCTTGAGCATATTTGATTTGGGTATTAATTAGGAACTTGGTGTGAAACATGTTTTTGGACTTTAACTGTTATGGTTAAAATGAAAAGATAAACATAGTGCAAATAGAGCTTTACTGAGTTAGATTATTTTTAGCTCATTTTCCTACTTAATTATCAATGGACTTGACTGTTTTGGTGTATTCTATCTCCTTAAGATATTTTATGTTATAGTTGTTATTAAGTTCTTAAAACAAGAATTATTAATTTATTTCTCTCACTCATGAGTACAAGTTGGTTTAATTATGCATTAGAGACTTGATACATTTATTTGAATATCCAGAAGGGTTAATAAGTGACCACAACTCGTGAAATTTGTTTCTTAGTAAGATTTATCTTAATAAGGAACTTGACTGTTAGCATGTATTTTAGCTCTTTATGAACATGGTTGTTTGTATTTTCTTGATCATGATTGTTGTTGATTAAAAACTAGGTAAGTATGGAGAATGGTATGGTTTCTTATAAAAGCAATGTTGTTATTTTTCTCCCCCTTCATATAGTATGGGATTTTAAATAATGACTGAGGATTTGAAATGTACTCACTTGTTTGATTATTCGATAATAATGATAAATGGTCCAATTTGGTTTAGTTATTTGTGAATATAGAAAAAAATAAATGAGTTAGAAGTAATTTATTCATTTGAAATGTTGTTCATAAATTTGTGAGTATTGTTAAAACTTGGATTTTATGATCTATAACCTAAGGAATGAGATAGAATTGAGGATCTCTTTTAAGCACCGTTGTTTGAGTTTTTTTAAACTAAATTTTACTTAGGCATGGAAGATCTATATGATTTATAGGTTCTTTCTAATATATAGTTGTTATTAGTCTTTTACAAAAAATATATCATTTATAAATAGAACTTAAAAGGAATTAAATGAGATAGATTGAATTATAATCATGTATTATTGTATTAAATGACAACAATGGTACAACACTTTAAACATTCATATGTTAATTTTGTTAGCTTGATTTCATTTGTTCAAAGTAAACTTATCATTTCAAAATGAAGTATTATTTTATATGTGTATGATACATAATACTTATTGTAAACTAGGAAGTTTATAATTATATCATATATATTATGAATCATATTATCCTTAGCTTATTATGTTATTTAATTTTAATAAAAAACAAGGAATATAATTTTGTGAACTCGTGCCAGTTCTTTGAACTAACTCATATATACACTTTATCTCTCCTATAGTTTACAGTGTGAAGATAGATATGATTTATAGAGATTAAACAATGAATAAAATTAACTCTCTATTAAACCAAATAATACATTGACTATACATCTGGGGTATTACAATTATATAGGAGTTACAACTCCTAAAATATATGAGCTCCTATGATAACTCCTAACAAAATGCCCTATAATAAACTATATATATACACCAGACATAAAAATATAACCGATATTAAAAACTTATTTACCACATAGTAAATAATAATTACCTAATGTAAACTCTAAATTTCCTAGCATTCCCCCCTTAGTGTTTACATGGGAAGAAAACACATCTAAAAATTTGGAAACAGAATCGTATGTCTTCGCATACTTTTAGGTATGCATACTTTTGGATTGGATCTTGCTGCACATGACCAATTTGTTTCACCACAATGAATCCCTTGCTAGATGATCACACTTCCACCAATACACCTACATACGCAAACTCAACAGTTCCCGCTTTCACTTCTAGTGAATGCTCTTTCACTGACCGATTGATGAAGAAGTCCGACTGTTGAAGAATCTTAGTAGTCAAAGGATCACTCTAGTTCAGCTACCCTCTTATACAATTGTTCACATATTCCAAAATGCAAATCCTTCATGTTTCAATCATAACATGGTAAGTAAACCACACACCATTTTATTCTGCACACACCACACAACTGAAAAAGAGATGCCACTATGACAAAATACGGCCCCATCGTTGGTGACTGACGAGATGCGTTGATCGCCCTCCATCCTTTGTTTCCTCCAAACTCTAGTAATTTTGTTGCTAACTCAGCTTAATTTGGCTTTAAGGAAATTTTAACAATTCACCCCCACAAGATGGATGTCGCGTACAAGAGAAAATGCGTCCAATTATTGAAAAGTGAGGAAATTTATTTTTTTGAATTTTACAAACTTTTTACAATGACATAATTTTGACAACTTAACTATTGACAATGATTTTGACATTAACAATGACAATGTTAAACATTATTGACAAAACAAATTGAATCAAGATACAATGACAAAGATGATGATGGTTTTGGAAACAAAATAATGACCATCGTGCTTTTACAATACAATATTCATAATTGTAAAAGGAACCTATTTAAGGATTTAAACAAAAAAATTACAAGACCTTTTGTGAAGAGAGTTAACTCTAGACTTTTAAATAAATCTAATATCAAGACAAAGACCACTTTACTCTTTTTACATCTCGGCACATTGATTTTAACAAAAACCAAGCTAAAAGGCTATTCGACCCACTATACTCAAATAATGATAGGATTTCTAAACCAAACTATGAAAAAAACTTTTTTTCACATTTGCCACGAAATCTCATAGGTAGAAAAATTATTACAAGGAGATTTGATTGGAATGTCAATCTAAAGTAAACTGATGCAACAAACTTAATGCAACAATTAACACACCAGTCCTTTTATAGGCAAGCTTGGTTTGAGATATAAGAGTAGGATCATGGTTTTTTAATTTAGAATGTTAAAACCATACGCCGATCTAAACAATTTAACACCCGAAAGAATGGTACAAATCAAGCACGCAATGATTTAGAAGGGCTTAGGTTGATAATCACAATGGCCCATAAATCAATTGTAAAGGAAACTCAAACAACTGCTGAGATGAGATTGGATCTGCTCAAGTTGTATTCGAAGAATGAATAGCAACTACAAATCTTTTTTTTTTGACAAACCGTATTTCTCAATAAAAACTTCACAGCATTGATTGAAACTTTCTATGAAAAGTTAAAAAACAATACAGATACAACATACAACACGTCACCTTCTAAAAACGCCAACAGCTACAAAGAACTCATTTATTTCTATGTAATTTATTTTCTCTCATCTACAAGGGTAGCATAAATCTGATTCACTGCCCCTACCAATCCTCAAGATTCCATAATTGCTCTGATACAAGACGTGAAAATAGATCTAAGTTTCAAAGATTAAACAACGAATAATAATCAACTATCTATTAAATCGAATAATACACTGTGGGGTATTACAATTATATAAGAGTTGCAACTCCTAAAATATAGGATCTCCAATAACAACTCCTAACAAAATGCCCAACAATAAACTATTCGTAAATATATATTGTTATAACAATATATACGACATAACAATATAACCTATATTATAAACTTATTTAGAACTTAGTAAATAATTGTGGTCACAAAATCATGCAATTTAGATACTATTTAATCCATGTTTCATACTATTATTTAGAATGTTATTGAGTGAATAAATTACAAATCAAGCATCATCTTTTGGCCATCTTGTTTTATTTTTATTCGTCATTCCCGACCTTTTACAACCACATGCCTAGTCATCTTTCATCACTTGGCGTTATTTCAGCCTCGACTAGGGCACCAAGGCTAGTACTGGGGCGTCCATGGGGCCCTGGTCCTACCATGGGCGCCTCGATCCTTGTTGTACTTTCCCGCCACTTTTTGGGTTGTTTCTAGCCATTTGAGATCTTTATATTTTTGGTGGTTGGCCATTTCGGGGTTAATTACAAAATTAGATCAAGAGTGCCTTATAAATATAAAGTTATGAGACCATAATGAGGGACCATGCACTAGTCACTATTATCATCCACCTAGAGTTATAGCCATCCATTGCATTGGAGATCACTTGCATCCATATAGCTCCATCACAAGGCACAAGGCTAGGACATCTGCATTACACACAACATAGGGGGAGGATTCTATTCTATGCCATACACATATTCTATTATATTTTCTACATCTAGTTATTGCTCGCTATTTCACAAAGTACGACTGGCACAATAGCACTAAGGGAACATTATGCACACACTCACCATAACTACATTTAGGTCTGAAATGTAGTGCAACACTCAGTTATTAAGCCCACTTTTGTGGCATCTGAGGTCATTATGACCCATTCATTTGCATTCTTCATTTTTTAGGGTTTTTATACTCTTCTTTGGTCTTTTACAAGTCTTCTATTCATCTTGGAATATCAGCGACATCTGAAGCAATATGGAGAACTTGATGTGACACATGGCGAGGGTTTCACACCATCTGCCAAACATGTAAATACCATATCCAGATCTTTTGCACAAACCAATGTGCCCATTGTGCAAACCATAGCACCCGAAGGCACCCCAGTACCTCTCCAGGTGCTCCAGTCTAGCTAGATACTTCAGATCCATCCTTTTCGGGGCTTCGGCACAATTTTTTTTGCTTTATGTTCCTCCAGTAACCTTTGCCACATAGTCATGTAAGATCACCAAATCAGTTGAGTTCTTTCCTCTTCCCACTTGCACATTAGGGATTTAATTTCCATTAGTTTAGTTTCTTGGGTCATCTTTACATTTATTTACAGCATTTATTTACTTTATTTACAAGTGATCATAGCTTAGATTAACTAATCCATATACCTATATTTTAATTAATCATTTTGGTGAACCAGACTCGATCCTTCACATTTCTCGATTCTTCATTCATACCTTATCATTCTAGATTTTATTCTCCTTTCACTATGGCTCATTCTCATACTAATTTTACTGAAGAACATCTTAAGGCCATTAATGATCATATTGTTATACATCCACAAGATCTTGACTTACTTTTACATATGGCTCGTGAGGAAGCTAGTAATTTGGTGGAATGCAACACTTCCACAGCCATAACCACTTCTATTTCTACTCAACCACTTGTTTCTACTCTTCCACCTATTTCTACTATTATTGTTTCTATTACTACTCCTACCAATCATTTTACACCACCCTTAGTTTCTCATATATGGCATGTTTCCTCTATTGGCAATCAAGACTTAACTTCTCTTTATCATGACCATCAAGCTTAAATTCATAAGTTACAACATGCCACCTTTTATACATCACCGTATTTATATTCTAATTTATTATTGCATACTTCATTTGTGCCTACCACTAGCTTTTTCACCCCAAATCTTCCCATTTTAATGGGCACAGTGACCCATAGGAGCATCTTAGAGTGTTTCATATCACTTGTCTAGATTTTTCTGATGATCATATTCTTTTAGCTAAAATATTTCCTTGAAGTCTCCATGATTATGTGATGTGTTGGTTTTATGGCCTACCCATTCACTTGGTAACCTCATTCATGCATCTATCCAATGCTTTCCTTACTCATTTATCTATCAATATCAGCTCTAAGATCTCTTACGCTCAGCTAACACAACTTAAACAAGGATAAAATAAACACCTCGCTAACTACGTCTTGAGGTATAATAATAATCTAGCCAAGACAAAAAATGTGCTTGCAAACTATGAGCTCCAGGAATTATTCATCCAAATTCCTCTACCACCTCTCCAAGAGAGAGTTATCTTCAAATTCTCTCCTTCATTCGATCAAATTTTCCATACTCTTAAGCTTCGTGAGACAAAACTCCTATCCATAGGCAAGCTTAAATATCAAGAACATACTTCGTCCTCCACTCGTTTTCCAATAAAGACACCATTCAAACCCTCTACAACTAAACCAACCGACACTAAAATAATTGTCAACGTAGTCACTCCTACTAAAGAGGTTCAGTCACAGCAACCTTGGTGCACATTTAGCAACTTTCCAATGGCTCCACATCTTATATTGAAACAACTTCTAGAGAGAAATCTTATCACCCTTCCCCCACCACTCGAGTTAGATCCATCTTGATCAAAAGGAAGGAACTACAATGAGAAATTTGGCTCTGATTATCATCGATGCATAGGAAATTCTACAAATAGGTGTTTTAAACTCTGTACAATCATTCAAGACCTAATTGATGACAACAAACTAGAGTGTCCAAATTCTACTAGCTCTGCCCCAACCAACAACAAGAATAAACTCAAGATCTTTAACAATGAATATCAACAACATGATAAGAAGACATCTGACTCTTCTTCCAATCATACATATCATGCAGTACCACCTCCTAGACTGGGAGCTTTGGATTTCTTAGTTGCAAGTACTAACGCTTCACCACCAATAATCGTCTTCTCCGATCATGATTATCATGCAAATTTTATTTCCAATCATTTACATATTCGTGCATCTATTAGTTTGACCTCTATTAATAAAACCAAGGTTGACCCATCATGGCCTATTAGTGCATCTCTATTTCACTTCTCAAGGATATCGGTTATCCTCCATCACAAATTGAGTTTCCTTTCAACAAACCATTTGGTGTTTCCAAACTACATGTTACAGTCGGTCCTCTTACAATGCTTGTGACTTTCCTTGTTATAAACATGGTTGATGGCTTCGACATTATTCTTGATCTCAATTAGATTTTTCTCTCACAATCTATCATCTATATGAATCATTTAGGGATTAATTTCATTCATAATAAGTAGGTCATCACTATTGAAGGTGTTCCTCCATCTTCTCCATCGTTGCCATCTCCTTGCATTGTAGCTAGCACACAATCTACTCCTTCTAACACATCACATTCTATGTTGCTCACAGCACAGTCTACTCCTATATCACCTACTTGATCCCCATCTACATGACCGCATTGTTCCACTAATCCTACATATAGGTATAGACTCATTCCTAGTATAGTTACTACATCTCAACATAGGTCACCACCTTGGTTTATTCCATGTGATTCTTCATCATCTTCGCATTCAACATCCCATATATCTCCATCATCAATGCATTTTGTGATGCCATGACCTTCTTCATACATCCATCCCTTGCATGTGCATAGATTTCATTCACTAGCACATCGTATGTCTACTATACCACCACTGTTAGAGCATCGTCATACATTTTCACCATCACATGTGTTAGATGGAGGACCCTCGTCCTTCGCGGTTATTGGTTATCTCATTCACTCATGTATACTTGGGGGCATAACATTTCATACATCTCCCCCCACCCAACTCCACATCTACCCACCTATCATACTTGCATTATTAAACATCATTCTTCTCACATAGGTATACTAATCCCACATTTTAACATCATCATTACCCGATGACACACTCCGGTGCTTCGGTTCACACTTGAATGTTGAGGGATTACTACACATAAACCCCACACATTGCACATTAGTTACTACACGCTACGTCTATTCACACATCACATATCTTACATTATATATTCTACTTTTAGTCTACATAATTTTGATATTTACACATTGACATGTCATACATTGTATTATTCTTCATCATACACATACAACACTTTCATGTTTTACGACTCTAAGTATTTTACATACTACATCGCACACATCTTACACTCGTCGGTATACATTTTACATTACATATTATACATCGTACATTACATCTCACATTCCCTCCAACACATCTTACATTACACATTCTACTCCTCATGTGGTCATCTATTATTATCACACATATAGCATTGTCTTCTACAGGCTACACTCACTACCCTATGATACACTTTAGTTCCTCGGTCCATACTCTAATGCCAACAGTTTAAAAATCAAATGAACTTTCTTTTCATCTTGCATTTATCATTCAACCTTTCATCATGTGACATTACTTGGGGTAGTGTCATACTATTTAGGCTAAATGGTGACCCATTCTATTCTTTTGTAGTGGTATACACCTTAGGTTACATCACCACTCCCCCTTTTCATCTCGTCATGATATACGCTTAGGGATAAATCATCACTCATCCATTCATCTTATAGTGATATATGCTTAATCCAAATCATCACTTATACATTCATTTGGTTATGATAAACACTTCAGTTATAGGGTTCTCGCACACATCATTGTTAGGTCGCATCTCATAACTACACCTACACATTCATCATAGCGTGTTAGACACAACACACACTTCGACCAATTCTCGATGACGTACTCTCATTTATGGTTCATTCTTCACTGTTGAGGAGGAAAATAAAATGAACCTCACTACATACATTTCCATTCACTCGGGGGCACGTGGCTCCTACCATTCCATTTTACATTCCATTTCATCCATCCACAACATACTACATGTTATGCTTATTTTTAATCTTGCTTACTTTTGCTTTTTCGTGGTTTCTTTATTACACATGCTAGTTAGAGTACTTGTATTTCATTTATCTATACCATCCACACATGCGCGTTCACGTGTTTTTCTATTTTTGATCACAGATGTAGGTATCTTACATGTAACATGGATGATCACCTTCTACCTGTCCTACATTGGTCATTGGAGGCATCCACATTCATCTCTTCTAGGTTCTATTGTTTCCTTTCATACTTAGCACTTTACATTACTTGGTTATACATGCTTTTGACATACTAGTTATCTTTCTAACATTCTAACGGGTGCTTCATGTGCAACATTTATTATACAGGGATATTTTCTTCCATGTTTGTTTGTTACATTGTTTTCTATTTTTTTCTATTGTATGAAGGCCTTGCCCTATGTTTGGTGTGCACACTTTTTTGTTGTTTACAGTCATGATTTCCTTGTTTATCTTGTAACATCGTGAGTGGTGTCCCATGTTTGCATCCCTCTTTGTGCAGTTTACTTGTCTTCGTGTGTGTTTACATTACTGCTTTGTTTGGTAGCTTTTACATTGTTTGCCTAGATTATACATTTTTTTCTATATGCATGTTTGTTTTTACTACCACATGTCTTTGGCTAGCCTTCTTGTTTTTGTGCGCCTTGGTTTCTACCAAGTGAATTCCTTTCCCCTGCAGGGTAGAGTTTCAGATTACATGCGGTTGGTCCTCTTTTGGGGTTGTATTCTCCTATTAGCGACGTCACATGTGCCCCCAAAGAGAGGGGCATCATTTGGGGTTTTACATACTAACACAATGAATTTACGTTGGTTTAGTTTAGTGCACTTTCCACCCTTAACATTGTGGGTTACATATAGAAAGTGAGTTCAGACTAGTCTACGAACCACGTACATAGCATATTTTATAGAACATGGTGTCCTTAGCATTCTAGGAATTAGTTATAGCTCAGAGGTTATAGTGGGTGTGCCTCCCGACACTACTTCGGCCAGTGGCATTAGATCTCCCAAAAAACCAATACATATGGATATCTGTTCATATTCAAGGAAGAAGTTAGAGATTTGAGGATATAGTGAAATTCCTCCCTACACTTCTTTAGCTTATGACTTCGGATCACCAAAAAACTCTAGCAGTACAGGATATCCTTCTACACACTCTTTCTCAACATGGATCAGGTGCACATGTTCCATTTACACTTTTTCACTTGCATATTTACATTTATATACATATGCATGCATATTTTACATTGTGTTTTTACACATACATACATATTTGACTATTTGATTGTTTTATCCTTGCAGGTCCAGGCGTATGAGAAACAAGCATTCAAATGTGGGAAAAAACAATGGTGTCAACAAAAAAAACTTTATGAAGGCACACACAATCCTAACTGTGCAGGTACATTACACACATTGGAAACTACACATGTGTTTCCAGCCTAGGTTCACTCTCATCACTTTTTTATGCATTTTCATCTATAATTTCCACACTCTATCATCTTTTAGTCATTCCACATTTTGTCTAGTCCTTCATCATGTTTCTACATCACTCTACATGGATTATCAAGTATGCATCTCTATCTACTTTATGTTACTGAGATTTCCACTCACGAACATAAAGTGGGGGAAAATGTAGTCACAAAATCATGCACTTTAGATATTATTTAATCACAGTTTCATACTACTATTTAGAAGGTTCTTGAGTGAAGAAAGTAACAATTAACCCCCATCTTTTGGCCATCTTGTTTTATTTTTATTTCATCATTCTCAACCTTTTACACCCACATGCCTGGTCATCTTTCATCACTTGGCATTATTTTAGCCTCAACTAGGGTGCCCAGGCTAGTACTAGGGCACCCATGGGTGCCCTGGTCCCACCATGGATGCCTGGATCCTTGTTGCACTTTCCTACCACTTTTTGGCTCTTTCTAGCCATTTGAGATCTTTATCTTTTTGGCGGTTGGCCATTTTGGGGTTAAATATGAAATTAGATCAAAATAACCCTATAAATATAAAGTTATGAGTCCATAATGAGGGACCAAGAACTATTCACTATTATCATCCACTAGAGTCGCATCCATCTATTGTATTGGATATCACTTGCATCCACATAGCTCTATCACAAGGCACGAGGCTATGACATCTACATCACACACAACATGGGAGGAGGATTATATTCTACTCCATGCACACATTCTATTACATTTTCTACATCTAGTTATTACTCGCTACTTCACAAAGTGTGACTGACACAAAATCACCTAGGGCATATTATGCACACACTCACCAGAACTACATTTGGGTCTAAAATGTAGTGCAGCACTCAGTTAGTAAGCCCACTATTGTGGAAGCTGAGGTCAATCTAACCCATTCATTTGCATTCTTATTTTTTAAGGTTTTGATACTCTTCTTTTGTCTTTTGTAGGTCTTCTATTCATCTTGGAAATCAACGACATCTGAAGCAGTACGGAAAACTTGATGCGACATACAGGGAGGGTTTTTGACCATCTTCTGAACTTGTAAAGACCAGTTTAAATATTTTTCACATGTCACCCATTTTACAAACCATATTTCCCATAGGTTCCCCAATCCCTCTCCAAGTGCTTCATTCTAGCTAAATACTTCAGATCCATCCTTTTATGGGCTTCAACATAGTCGTTCCTACTTTTTGTTCCTTCAGTCATCTCTACGACATAGTCCCACAAGATCATCAAATCATTTGAGTTTTTTCTTCATCCCTCTTACACATTATGGTTTTTATTTGTATTAGTTTAGTTACTTGGGTCATCTTTACATTTATTTACAACATCTATTTACTTTATTTACATTTGTTCATAGATTAGTTTAACTAATCCATATACCTACATTTTATTTAATCAATAATAATTACCTAATAAAAATTTTAAATTTCCTAACATGCAGGAAAGTATGACACTCTTGAAGTGACTATTTGGATTGTTATGAATGATTTACGTCATATGGAATTTTTTATAAATCCAAATCGGATTATTGTAATCATTGGTTAAATGTGATTGAAATGTCATCACATATTGTTAAGGGAATTTATCCCAATGTATTATTCTTGATGAATATTTATATCATTATTAATAAAGTTAAGGATTATTCTTACTTAAAAACATATTATGATATGGCTATTTTGTGACATATCTTGTTGGATATGCAATAAAAATAAGATGTTTATACAGTTGAGTGTAAATAAATATGATTAATCTTATGCTATATAATTATTACTTATTATATTGATTCAATTAAGATGATCAAACATGTGAACGATGACACATAGAACAATAATGATAATAATATAATGAAAGCAAAGTAAATTTATCATTGTATCTTTATATATTTAAATGGACTAATCATGACAATTAATGAACTTATGAGATTAAGGCTTGTCCTTAATGAGTAATGTAATGGAAAAACACGTTGTGGAACATAATTAGTTAGCTTATACTTAATGATGAGTAATTTTTTGTGTTATTTCGATAAGAGGGACTAATGATAGATAATAACTCATTGAGATACTATAAACCTCTTTTAGGAATCTATTATCATATATCACCACATAATAATGTGTCGTAAAGAAGAACTTAGTTACTTCTCTCATGGGTAACTTAAAGTGTAAATGAAGCATAGGTATTATGTCCCATCGTCTTCTCAATAACATCCTACATGTCTCAACTTAGGATGGCTACAGGAAGAGTAGTGAGGATGCAATGATGAAAATCATTACGTGGTCACTATATTTCCCATAGGGATCCTAAGGTGGAAATGATAGGATCCTTTCGATTAGTATGGTGATTTATGTACTCTTCTTCTTCAAAAATAACACATAATTTATTAAACAATGAAATAAATATAAATAACAGTGTAGATATGGTTTTGCAGCAATGGAAGATGAGTTTTATTGTCTTGTGTGTGGTCACAAAACTAATCTTGCAATGTAACGCTTGAACCTTTGGCTAAAGTAGTGTAACTAGATGATTACATTGTTTATTTAACATTATCATAACTCATTGTGTTAGATACCAGATGGAGTTCAGCTAGTATGTTTTCTAGGTAGACACTTAAGATATGCACTTAGTTCTCATATCCTATAAAAGGTTTAACCAAAATTATACCGAGTATACACACTCGATTAGAGTGATTTAAGGGATATCAAGATGATCTAGTAGACCCTTATAGATGCACATGGTTGTCATTAGTTATCAAATGGATTGTAAAAACTTAATTATGATGGATTAATTAGCTACAAGATGAAATCATTAATGGCATTAATTGAACTTAAGGGTTTTGTTTAAAAAAATGCTTCCCTTAATTTGGATGAATCATAACATGGGTGTTACAGTTTGGTATCATAGCTAAAGTTTTATCATCTCTTGGACTTAATGGGTTCATAACACTAACGGACATCTTATCATATTATTAATAAGATACAATAAAAAGGAGAATAATAAAAATGATGTTGGAACCAATTCATCAAATGTTATAGGTTCAAAAACTCAAAAGTTGGATGAAATCCTAGCAGTTCGTCGGGACACCTGAAACTAGATAGCTTCCTTGGAGCAGCAGGTTGTGGGTGAGAATGAAGAGTAAGGACCTGAAGTAGAAAAAATTGAATCACAAGAAGAATAAGAACCTAAACATTAAAGGTAAGAACAACTTTTTTAGCCTAATGTTGAAAAGTAGCAAGGGAATAAAATTACTCGCTTGGCTTCTAAACTGTTAAGGGATATTAAACAAATCATCCCACCCAAATTTGATGGACTAACTTTGGGGATGGAGATGAAAATTGGTTGAGCTATATGGAAAAAAAAAAATCAAAATAAGGGACTTTTCAGAAGAAACCAAAGTAATTTGGGATGTTTTCCATCTCTCCAATGAGGCATCCTCTTAGTGTGATAATCGAAACATGGAGTTAGGAGTTGATACTACCTCCATCACATGGGATAAATTAAAAGTCTAATTCCATAAATTTTGGTTTCCTCGGCTATACTTTGACAAAAAAATGTCTGAGTTTTAGAATTTAGCACAAGTTAAACTGAGCATGGTAGAGTACTGGGAACATTTCACTAAGTTACTAAAATACGTACCTCAATACAAAAAGGATGAAATTTTCAGAAATCATAAATTTATTATGGGATTAAACCCAAATATAGGTGGTGAAGTAAACGTTCATGGGGTAACTACTATGGAAGAAGTGTTCAAAAAATCCATAAGAAAATAACAAAAGTTACAAGAAATTTCATCCTTTAGAGATGAGAAATGTATGAAAAATGTTAGCTCTCCTGAACCAATAGCTCCTAGAAAAACATGGTTGAAGGAGGGAAGAAAAATGAAGACTTCAAGAAATAATAAAACAACTAAAAATATCACAAATACGAGGGAAAATGGGTAGAATAGTGTTGAAGTTAATGAAAATAATTTGAGAGGAAAGGGCATATAGCTGGATGTTTTAAATGTGGTGATGATCCTATGTTAATAAGTATCCCCAAAAGAATTAGGGAAACAATTAGTAGAAAAGGATACATGTTGGAGTGGCTAACCACCAAGCTAAGAAATAGGATACCCCTATTGAAGTGCCAAGTAAGCTTTACAGATTTCTTGTAACTATTTTATTTGACATTGGTGTAACTGAGTACTTTATTTCTAGTAAGTTAGCTAGAAAACTATCTAATGAAGCTAGATATATGGAAAATACATGAAATGTAGAATATGGGAATAATGTTATTCATATGGTAGACTAATGTCTATTTGATGCAACATTCGAATTACCTAGTTTTACCACTTAACTTGACCTCTATGTGACTCCTTTAGGGTACTATGACATCATAAGAGGAGTAAATTGGCTATCCAAATGTAGACACTAAATCATGCACTTGGATAAATTTCTAGGTCCTAATCATATAAAACTATTAATATGATTCCTAAGCAATAAAAATAATAATTGGCATCTATCTTTGGCCTCTCTGCTTTCTTTCTTGATTTATCGATGGTCTTGCACACCTCACTGTCCAATCTGAATTTCACTACTTTTATCTTTCTTGGCTCTGGACACCAGAACCCATCCAGGACACCAACACCCAGGCACCATTGTCCCCTCTGGATGCCCCTAACCTATTTGTATCTTACTTGCCACTTTTTTTCCTCTTTTATCTTTTAGGAATCTTGTTTTCTTATGGGTTGGCTTTTTAGTTGTCAATTATGAAATTCAAACAAGGGAATCATCCAAATACAAAGTTATGTGTTCATAATAAAGGACCAAGCTCTAATCATCTATTATTATCACCTTAGGTTGCATCCAAAGGCATTTCAAGAGCATCAAAGCATCCATCTAGCTCACTCAAGGGATATGGGACTGCATATTTATGCATACACTTCATAAGAAGGTAATTTCATATTGACATCGACATATCTATTTACATTACTACATCTACATATTGCTTGTTATTCGGTGCATCTTGCACAAGATCCACATAGGTCATGATTCTACACACACACACACAAAAATACATGGAATCTAATATGTTGTACAATGCTTAGTTGTAAGTTCACTTTGTCGGGTGACCGTCGGGGCCAATCTGACTCCCCATTTGCATATTTTTATTTTTAGTATTTGATGTGTTTGGGGTTTTATAGGAGGTCACTTTCTTTTCAGGTTACAAGAAAGTTTTATGGGCATAGTGTGATATATAAGATATCAACAATGAAGGTTAATGACATCAGTGTGACATGAGAAAAATCATTTACCAATTTATTATTATTGGTAAATAGTTTTTTAAAAGGGACTATACCCTTGTATACAAAAAGGGGCCTAGAAGCCAGAATAGGAGTGAAAAACATTATAAGAAGGATCAAGATCCAGATAAGACATAAAAATCCAGTGTAACCAAAGAGCAGTTACCCCAAAACATCTAACCAGTTCGAACACTGTAGAAGAGTAGCCAAAAAACAACAACAAAACAACAAAAAACACGACAAAAGTCAGCAAGAACAGCGCAGATCCACAATTACTTCTTGGCGGCTTTGGCAATTCTAGATTTGATAGTCTGCCAGGAGGTGAACATAGCCAATGTTGTCATGTGAGTAGGGTCAGTAGTATCCAGCTGTTGAATGGTTTGTTTGCTTTCTTTTTCCGTGCCCCAAAGAGTAGCTGGTATGCCGCTGAGATTAGAGACACAGCGGACATGCTGCTCAATAAACTCCTCAATTGCACTAAATATAGCCATATTATGATCATGGCGAGTCTTGGTTTTTCCAAGTCGGTTGTCTAGGGAGTAAAGTTTTTTGTAGATATCTTCAACCTGATTGTTGTCAATATCAGCCTCCTCCTCCTTCATTCTCTTACCTTTTTGCTTAGACAAGTTTTTTACTTCTTCTTTCAGCAGCAACATGTCAGTTTCTAAAGCTTCCAACCTTTTAGTGGAGCTCTCAGCGTGTGTCTCCTGAGAACCTGTGCTGCTAATGTGTAGGAGATTATGAGCAACCTCCAAGTCCTGAGGCACGTTCCCCGAAATAGGGGTATCCAGGTTCAGCCTTTTAGAAGATCTAGTTATAGGCCTATTCGAGGTGGAGGTGAAAGGGGTGGGAGAAGAGGTGGGGGGGATGATAGGGGGAGCCGAGAAGGAATTCAAAGGGGTAGCAGCCATGGTGATGGGGATAGAAGGAGTGGTATCGGCAGCGGTGGTGGGAAAAGAAGGAACAGAGATGGGGGAGGTTGGAATGTCGAGGAAGCTTAAGAAGACACAGTTTATGCAACAAGAAAATGAGACCTTGATGCAAAGGGACCACACGAGCATGTTTTTGGAACTCCAAAATGGAGTGCTCAAGAGAATTAAGTAAATAATGAGGGAATCATACGTGTAATTTCTACATAAGTGATTGAGGAACACAAGATGCTTTAAGGGCACTGTGACAAATCTCCCCTCTAAAGAGATGTATCTCACCATCATACGGGTGACCTCATCAAAAGGTAGAGGGATAGAGCTAACCTGTAAACCTGTCGTGACAAAAACTAGTTTCTCATTGCCCTCCACAAATTTCCTCTCCTCATTCGGCCTGTCAATCCTTTTATTGAAAAATCGGTACCCATCCATTCCAAGGCCAGTAGCTTCGGCGATTAACTCTTCATTGATCAAAATTTTCTGTCCTCCATATTTAACTTTGTGGTCTTTCCAGTCCTTTACAAATTACATGGAAATGCTTTGGTCGTGACCCTATATCTTCTCAATGAAATTAGTGATGCCTCCCTGGTTGAGAAGATTCCAAAGCTCTTCATTATTTTTCCACTCCGAGTCCGCATTGGGCTCGATCTGACAAGGGGCTCCTCCCATTTTCACCGGGCTTAAGTGATTGACAGTGTAAGCTTCAAAATCCCTATGAGTAATTCGACAGTAGCCACAGTTTCCAACCCACCTTTCTCTATTTTTTCTCACACTATGGTAATGATGAATAGTGTATCTGTTGTTGTCATAGCACTTCCCACGAATGCCTACATTATTGCTGCTCTGTACCTGTGAGATCCCACATGCGCGAGCATCAGTCCCCTTTGAAATCCACTCCAGATCATCATCAGCCTTACCACGGACTTGAAAATCCATAAAAAACTATTTAATAGCTGTTATAGGCATAATATTTCCTGCATGTGTGGCTTTAATCTTTAGATAAATCCACTTTAAATCATCATTATACTTTATATAACCTTGATTGCCCATCAATATCTGTTTAAGCACTTGTTTTAAACTTATCCGCACGTGTGAAAGTCTTATTCATAAAGACCCACTCCAAATGCTCATTAATCTTATCCCAAATTTGTATGCCCATAAGTATCCGCTTGTATGTTGTTTTGAATCTGCTCAGGAATGTGATCACTATTATCCCAAATAATGTGATTAACATTTATGCCATAGTTAGCCAATGCATCTGCCACCTTGTTACCCTCCCGGTAAGTATGCTTGATCTAAATATTATTGAAGGTTTGGAAAATACTTATGGACTCCAAGATAAAGTCTTTGATGTTCCAACTTGGGGGCGAACACTGATTAAGATGATTGATTATATTAAGCGAGTCTCCTTCCAGAATGAGATTTTGGATATTATGAGTCTGAGCAATTCTAAGGCCCCATAAAGCAGATAATGCTTCAGCAAAATGATTAGTTTGTATTCCCATTTTACTGGCATAAGCAGCCACCAAACTGCCTTTATGATCCCTGATCACTCCTCCCCCTGCTGCAATTCCAGGGTTACCCTTAGAGGCCCCATCAAAGTTCAACTTATACCAGTTAAGATCAGGAGGATGCCAGTGTATCAAAGATCTATCAATATTATTACCTGAATTATTTCAGATATTGTCAGCTCCAATCTGCCATTGGGACAAGATATGCTCTTCATTTTCTGGATAACTCTTGTTCTTGGGGGGTTTAAATCTAGCAATATTCTCTTTAATAGCATTAGAAATTTTCCCAATACTGAGCTTATAATTTTGTTTACTATTTCTAAAGATGATATCATTTCTATCTTTCCATATCCTCCAAATAATATGAGGCATTACCAAATTCCAGAGCCTTCTCACAACACAATGTTTGTAGGGTGGGCTCCATTGTGTCCAGAGCTGACTGAAATCCCTCGGAACCACCCAGGAAGCTTTAAAATTAGAAAGGGAAAAACTCCACATTTTGGTAGCATATTCACAATGGATAAGCAAATGACTGATATCCTCAGAGTCTTTTTTACACAGATGACACCTATTAGGCATTATAAAACCTTTTCTTATCAGGTTGTCAGTGGTAAGAATTCTACCCCTGAGAGCAAGCCAAAAGAAAAAGTTAATTTTAGGTGTTAGCTCATTCATCCAAATTCTACTCCAATTAAACTCAGTTTGACTATTGTCAAAGAAAGTATTATAGCCAGTTTTAACAGAGTAGTTCCCATCAATAGAACTACTCCAGACCAACTCATCCTTAACTTTGAGCTGACTTAAGGGGATAAGGTCTAACTGATCTTGCAGGGAGGAAATAGTTTGGGTCAGATCATCTCTATCCACAGTAAGTTTTTTCCATTTCTTCTTGTTTCCCTTTCTTACAATATAATCCTTGATTCTAGTGCCATACTTGCTTTCAAGGCTGTCTTTGACTGCTCCAAATCTGTCCATGAGGCTGCCATTAAACCAGTTATCATCCCAGAATTTTATATCACAACCATCTCCCACTTTCCACTTACTTCCTTGTTTTATGAAATTTCTGCTCTTCACTAAGTTATTCCAAAAAATGGAACCATAAGGAAGATGCTCATCTTGAAGAAAAGAAGAGACAACTTGTTGATTAAGGTATTTAGCCTTAATTAATTCTATCCAGGGTTGCTTCTCAGTTAGCATTCTCCAGCCCATTTTCACAATAAGAGCCTCATTCATTTTCTTGATGTCTTTTATGCCCAGGCCTCCTATAGATTTTGGAGTACAAACCTTATCCCAAGCAACTAAGTGATATTTAAACTTCTCCTCCATGCCCTGCCATAAGAAGTTTTTTTGAATCCTCTCAATTTTTTCTCTGAAGGCAGCAGGGATCTTATAAAGAGACATTATATAGATAGGCAGGTTTTGAAGAGTGCTTTTAATGAGCAGGCATTTACCAGCACTAGAAAGAATGGCTCCTTTCCATCCAGCCATTTTTTTTTTGAAATCTCTCCAACAGATCATTCCACACCTTGGTAGAAACTTTTTTAGTGCCCAGAGGGAGTCCTAAGTAAGTGGCTGGAAGTGCACTTATTTTACATCCCAGAATTTTTGCAATTTTAAGTTGTCTTTCCTCAGGAGTATTGAAGAAGAAAATGGAGCTTTTATCATAATTGATCTCTTGCCCAGAAGCAGCTTCATAGAGTTGCAGAATAGCTTTGGTAGCCTTAGCTTCAAGGATGGATGCCATTAAGAGAAGAATTGTATCATCCACAAATTGCTGATGAGAAGCTGCGTGGCTAATGGAAGTGGGCTTTGAACCTTTCAGAAGACCGTCAATAATTGCTTGACCAATTGATCTACTAAGACTGTCTGCCATAAGAATGAAGAGTAGGGGGGATATGGGGTCCCCTTGTCTTAGCCCTCTGCTACTTGTGAAAAAGCCCACCGGCTCACCGTTAACCACTACTGAGAATCTGACCGTAGTGATGCAAGCCTTAATAATTTTTCTGAATTTAGCAGGGAAGCCAAATTTAATTAGAACTTTGTCTAAAAAAACCCAAGAGACCTTATCAAAGGCTTTATTCATATCAAGCTTAAGGACCATATTCACTTTTTTGTTATTTTCCATAGAGTGTATGGTTTCATGTACCATAATCACTCCATCTTGGATAATCCTGCCTTTAATGAATCCACTCTGCTGCCTTGAGATTAAATCATTCATAATAAATTGAAGCCTGGTAGCAATGATTTTGGTAAAAATTCTATAGATAACATTCACAAGGCTGATGGGTCTGAAATCTTTGAAGTCCTTAGCATCCATTTTTTTTGGAGCAAGCACAATGTGGGTGTTATTCAGCTCTTTCAAAAGGTTTCCAGTTCTATAGAATTCATTCACCGCTCTGAGAAGATCATCTGAGTATATTTCCCAAAATTTCTGAAAAAAGTTAATAGAAAATCCATCCGGGCCCGGAGCCTTGTCACCTTCTAAAGTAAACACATCTTTTTGCAGTTCTTCAAGTGTGACAGCTTTAGTGATATCTTTAAATCTCTGCTCCTCAATTTTGTTTTGGGGAATAGCCTCCGACATGAAATAAATTTCCTCATCAGTAATGATACTCCTCTCATTGAGAAGTTTTTTATAGAAATTGAGAGCTTCCTCTTTAATGTTGTTGGGATCTTTTATAACAGTGTCGTTACTTTTAGCCACTTCCATAATCCTATTACAAGCTCTGTGCTTCAAAGTGGTCATATGAAAAAACTTTGTATTTCTATCTCCTTCTTTTAGCCAGATAGCCCTAGATTTTAGTCTCCATAAGGATTCTTCTCTACTACAAATCGTATGCAGCTCTGCAAGAATGTTCTTTTCCTCAGTTTGGTCTTCAAAAGATCTCCCCATTGTATTCATTTTGATTTCCAGATCTTGGAGCTTTTGTTTTAACTTTTTTTTTTTCAAACACATTACCAAAAACTCTTTTATTCCAAATTTTAACTTGTTTTTTAACATTTTTGAGCTTCTGAATCAATCTATATTGAGCAGTGCCTTCACCATTCCAAACCCACCATTCTTTAATTTTTTCATAAATGTCATCATGCTCCATCCACATCTTTTCAAATTTGAATGAGCTTCTGATGGGCTTAGTCCAATTGAGAAGATTTAAGGCAATCGGATTGTGGTCCGATCCAATTCTGGGTAGTGAAGAGAGATGGAAGTCCTGACTGAGAATCCAACTAGCAGAAATCAGGGCTCTATCTAGTCTAACTTGGATAAGATCTTTTCCCAACCTTCTGTTGTTCCAGGTGTATTTATTTCCATGGAGATCCACATCCAAGAGATTGAGATCAGCAACAAAATCTACAAATTCCTCCATACCTATGGAAAAGCTGGAGATTCCTCCATATTTTTCACCTGGGTTTAGAGGAGAATTAAAGTCACCCATAATAAGCCAGTTGGCTGTAGTATGTTGGGTTCTAAAGATCTTAAGATCAGTCCAAAGTTTACGTCTCCCACTAACCGTATTAGGGGCATAGATATTAGAAAGGATCCATTCACTATTGTTCTCAATAGCATGAAATTTAATAGCAAGATGATTAGTGCTAGCATTAAGAATCATACCAGTACAGTGTCTTTTATCCCAAAGAGTAGTCAGACCTCCAGAGGCTCCCGAAGAGTCCACCGTAGCCATGTCAGAGTTTTCCCAAAAAAATTTTTTTTACTAATTTCAAGGATCTTAGCTTTCATCTTAGTTTCCTGCAAAATCAAAATACTAGGACTACTAGAATCCCGTAACTCCTTAATGATTCTCTGTTTGGAGTTTTTGTTTAGACCTCGGATGTTCCAAGAGATAATCTTCATTAAATAGGAATGGGAGCTTGTATTTCCTGATGGCTCAATTGATGTTGAGTTCCATCTGCAATGTCTCTCTCTATTCTCTTGGATCTAAGAGTCTTCTTTGAGGGTCTTCCTCTTTTAGAGCTACTTCCAAAATCTACCAGTCTTCTAGCAGAAGATCTAGTAGTTCTGGATGTTGAAGTTTCCCAATTGTCAAGTTTCTTTTTCTTTTCACTATATAGTGATTCTGGGATCATTTCAAATCCTTTCATTCTCTTTTTTTTTTGAAATGACCTCTCTGAATCCAGAAGTTAGTTCCTCATCTTCTTTAACTGGCGTTACTTCTCCCTCCTCTTTCTCTTTCTATTTACTGTCAATCAAGTGCATATCTGCTGATCTGTTGCTGAAGCAAGGAGGTAGATCTGCAGATCTGTTGTTGAAATAAGAGTTTTCCTTTGTGGTTGATATTTTGTTTTCATCCCTTGGAGTGTGTAATGCTTCTTCTAAACTCATGTTGTTCTTCTCCAACACTTCCTCAATGAAGTCCAGAGAATTATCTATCTCAGCTTCCTTAGTGTCATTTGGGATCTTAGCTAGATCCTTAGGAATGATATTCACCTTTACAGTTCCTTCTTGTTCGTCCACCTCCAAAGTCACCTTTACTGGATTTTGCATTTCTAAGTCTTCTTTGTTTCTGATTGGTGCTCCATGCAAAGCTGCTGCTGGGGTTTTAGGATGCCAGACCAGGTGTTTCCTTATTGAAGTTCTGAACCCCCCCTTTTTTTCCTTTTTATTGTAGTTCAGCTCAGGCTGGTTAGGGGCTTTTTCTTCTCTTCGTCTTTCACTGTCTAGAACCCTGCTTTCCTTTGTCATTTCTAAATCCCCCTCATGTTGTTCTTTCTTTTTGTGTTTATCTTCCTCTGTGGAGATCTCCTTATTAGGACATTTTTTGGTGAAATGTCCTATACGATGACATTGCTTACATCTTAAATGGAAGGTTTCAAATTCAATTTTTTGGGTCCACATTCCATACTTAGATTTTAAGATGATGTGCTCTGGTAACTCCTGCTCCATTTCAGAAGAGATGCAGAATCGAGAAAAAGTAAGTCTGGATCTATTTCTCATGGGTCTGTCCAGCCCGATCGGAGCACCTATGGATTTAGCAATGTTTAGCAAGATTTCATCATCCCAGAATTGCAACGGTAGCCCAGGGAGTCTACACCAGATTGGAATGGTGTTTATATTTTCAATGTTCGGGTTGAACCCTGGATACCATTTTTTCAAAAATAGGCCCATATTACCCAGCCACCATGGTCCTCCCAGAAGCACCGATTCCAAATCAGTCTGTTGATTAAATTTATCCAAAAAAAACCCTGTGGCATGATGGTCATACTTAGATCCCCCTTAGGTTTCCACTTTCTAATAGCCCATTTTGTAAAAAAATAAATATTAGGTTTGGAGCCTAGAAACTTACCAACAAGAGAGAGATTCACTTTGTCCAAATCCCTATTCACGCATCCATCTGGGACCATTAGACAAGTAGCACCTTCATTTTCCTTTTCCCACATGAACTGTCCTCTTACAGTCGACTGTGGACCCACTTTACTATTAGGGTTTTAGAGAATCTTGTTCCAGGCTAAAGGTGTGGATCCCAGCGTGTCCACCTTTTTAGTTCACATCTTTTCATCTGTCTGATTCTTGTCAGTAAGAAGCCTCTCTTCAGCTATTATTAGCCTAGAACGTAAACACTCTGCAGCCAAAATAGCAGAAACCGCACTGACTGTACCTCCCTCGCTATCTCCATCGCTCGCTATCTCCATCCCTCGCTTATGAGACAAAACTTAATCCTGACACAACTATCTCCATCGCTCGCTATCTCCTATTCCCTCCTATTTCATAATTTTTACAAATTGACATACTTTAGGATTTATCGTGAAATCAACTAAGACTCTTATTTCTTCTCTTGCAGTTAGGGTTTTAATTTCTTTTTTTATTTATTGTTTGTGTCAAATATGTACTTTAATGCTTTATTTATCAATTGTGAATCTACAATTTAAGATTTCAAAAAACTTTAATATTTGTTAAATCATTTGGTTAACCCATCTCTTGAACCCACCTTGCATTTAATTATTTTGTCCTCTTTTTATCATGGCTCAATCTTATGGAACATTTACTAAATCCCACCTTCAAGAGCTCAATGATCATCTTGTTGAACATCCTTAAGATCTAGATCTTCTTTTATTCACTCCTCATGAGGAAGCCACCAATCTTTATGAGCTTAATATTCCTACATCCATTCATACTTCCATGTTTATTTCTATTCAACCCCCTGCTTCCACTCTTCCACCTACTTCTACTTTTCTCATATATATTCCTAATCCCATTAACCACTTCACTCCACATCTTGTCTCTTACATGTGGAAATTCTCTTCCACCACAACTTGATATCTATCCTCTCTCTACCATGCTCTCCAAGTTCAAATCTATCAATTATAGTAGGCCACTTCTCGTGCATCTCCATCTCTTGATTCCACATTACTACTTCATACTCCTTTCACACCCACCATTTCCATTTATGAACTTCCTCAAAAATTATTCGCTCCCCCATTTTTAATGGCCATGGATATACTTAAGATCATCTCTAATTGTTTCATGTGGCATGTCTAGATTATGTGAATGATCGTACTTTACTAGCAAAGCTCTTTCTTACAAGACTCAGAGATTATGCAATGCATTAGTTATATGATCTACATATCCATTCAGTAATATCATTTAGTAATTTTTCCAATTATTCTCTCACCCATTTAAAGTGAAGAGAGGTGAATTTTACATCCATTTAATCCATTTGGAAGTCTTTATATTTTCATCAAGGGTGCAAACTAGCTAAGTTTGTAAAATTGGTTTTTAGGCAGCTCATTTTGGTAAAGGAAAAATTCAATGTGGTTTACACCAGTGGATGCTTAAAGAGGTACACCTTTCTTATAAGTTTTATGTAGGTTCTAGGATTTCCATTGAATGGTTACATGTAATATTTGAGGTGTTCTTGAGGCCCAAAAGTAAATATAGGTTGCTGAAAATGGGTGTTTTATGAAGGTAATGAGCCAGTGGGCCCATTAAATGAAATAACCATATTAGTTCAAGTAAATTGTGACCATGTTTTATGTTTAAATGACATAGTACTAATGTTTGGTGATTATGGGAGCTTGAATAAAAATATTTTTGGCATGCGGTGATTTTCCTCATCCTAGTGATAGGGTTTTGAGAAATTTTTGTGCATGATAAGTGATTTTTGCCATGGCCGACCTATATGGATCATATGTGACCATTTTAATGAGTTTATTTGAAATTTTTAAATTTTTATGGGTCAAATTTATCATGATGTACTGACCTCCTTTGGGTTGGAGAGAATAATTGCATATAAAAGTGAATTTTGAGCTCCATTTGATAGTTAGTCTTGCAGGGGGGAAAGTGTGACCTAGAGGAGAGTGTTTTGAAGGTATGAAGACATGATATGAAGGTTGATAAGATGTGTTTTAGGTTTAGTTAGGTTTTACAATATGTGTGCAAGAGTTTAGAGTAAAGACAAGTTATGAAGGAAGAAGATAGAGCATATTTGAAGACCTAGGGTTTGAGTTAGGGTTTGTGAGCTGAATAAGTGATCTCCATCAGTTGTGGTAGAATAAAAAATAAATATCAAACATCTTCAAGTGGTTTATTTGGTGCTTAGTCATCCTATGGGTTATTAGTATCCATGTGGAGTGGGTGCTTCACTAAATTAGGGGTTGGTGTTCCTTGTAGGGTTGGTACTCTTTATGGGGTTGGTGCCTCACTTTAGACACAAAATAATGCACTTTAGACATTATTTAGTCCTAATCTCATACTACTATTCATATGGTTTTTGAGTGAAGAAAATACTAATTAATCCCCGTCTTTTGGCAATTTTTACTTTGCTTTTTGTCATCACTATCGACCTTCAGCACAGACTCACCCAACCTAATTTTGTTAGCCTTGACTGGGGTACCCAAGATAGTATTGGGGCATTGAAGGGTGCCCTGGTCCAGTCAGGGTGCCCTAATCCTTTTCACACTTTCCTGACACTTTTTGGGCACTTTCTAGTTGTTTAACACTTTATCTTTCTTGTGTTCAGCCTTTTCGGGGTTAATTAAAAATTAGGACAAGAGAACCATATAAATATAAAGTTATGAGACCATAATGAGGGACAAAGCACTAGTCACTACGATCATCCACCTAAATTTGCATCCATCTAAGGCATCTAGAGCTTATTTTCATCGATCTAGCTCCATCACAAGGCACAAGACTAGTTCATTTGCATCACACGAGAATAAGAGGGAAGTTTATTATATTTCATCTACCATTCTATTACATTTTTTACACAGTTATTTCTTGCTACTTTCAAAAAGTGTGACTGGCACAAGAGAACATAGGGCATGATTACATGTACTTACACATAGAGCTACATTGGATCTAAGATGTAGTGCAATGATCAGTTAGTAAGTCCACCATTGTTGTAGATGAGGACAATCTGATCCCTTCATATGCATCTTTCTTTTCTTAGGTTTGATGTTTGTCTTGTGGTTTTGTAGGTCTCCTCTTCATCATTGAATACTAGGGACATATATCCAAGTGCAAAAAAGTTAGTGCAAAAGATAGTGAGCGCTTTAGATCATTTAGCAACCCTAGAATTTTCTTTTTGGACCCCTGCATAGACTAGGTGGCTTAGAATGCAGACTAGGGCACCCACATGTACCCTTATCCTCTCCTAGACACCTCATTCTAGCCAAATAGTTGAGGTCTGGCCTTTTCAGGACCTCTGTATGTTCATTCCTATTGCCATCCTCAAAATTCCCCTCTTTTAAAGTCAATTTTTGAAAATATTGAGTCTGTACCTTGGAGTATTGGATCGTGTCGAGCCTGGAATTGTTTGTAGTTTTCCCATTCATAGAAAAATTTGAAAGTCAGGCATGATGGTGAAGTTTCTTCCCTTATTTTTATTTTCTCCCCGCAGTCGGGAACGACAGGCATATCTTCCCCGTTAATTTTTTCCCCAACATCCACGAGTAGTACATGGATATTCCTGATTGGATACGACATGGCCATGTTTCAAGAGACAGTGGAAGCCTCCACATGTCCAAATGGCACAACTCTAGGGGCAGTGTCTAAGGGACAGTCCTTAAATAAGCACAAGCATTCTGCATGTCCCAGGTTCAAAATGAAGGTAAAATAAGCTCAAATCAGCTAAGTATGGAAGGTTCAGTGGATAGAACCATGTGTTGCACTGGCGCAACTTCAAGATTCAAAGCCGGGGGAAGTTCTCAAACTTGCACCAGTCATCCATGTGTCCCAAGTCAAAAAAAGATAAGGATCCAATCGTTAAATTTGACTAAGTATGGGTGGGTTGATGCAAGTCTCCATGTGCCTTAACAGCGCAATTTCAAAGTGAAATCAAAGGGTCAATCTTCAAATGACTACCATATCACCACGTGGTTAAAGTCAATGGAGAGGCAGAGTTGACTGTTGAAAATTCCAAGACCGGCATAAGGAGGCACGCGTCAGCTCGGTGTAATTTTAGGAGGCATTTCCAAAACAGAAACTCAAATAAGTGCCAATCCTCCACGTGTCTATGGGTCAACATAAGTCAAGCAGGAAATTAGCCCGAATCAGCTAAGTATAAAGGAACTGGCCGATCTCTCCATGTGTCAGCCTAGCGTAACTTTAAAGGCAAAAAATGCAAAAGGCATCCGCAGGACCGCTCTAATCAATTCCTTCCATGTGGGTGGACCAAATTTAAAGTTGTAGAAGCAAATCGAATGGCCCATGTTTTAACTGGAAAAAATATGTAATGGCCATATATTTAAAAACCAATTTTTTCCGCCATTAATGTTTCTTGGCAAATCAAGAGTTTGAAAGGGCATGGATGATTGGAATAAGTTGTAAATGTTTCTTACTTGTTCAAGGAATTTTTAACTGTCTCTTGCGAGCTATATCATGGGCTTTCAAAGCCATTATGAGGGGTTGGAATTTTGCTATTTCTGTAACTATAATTTCTAATTGGAAGAAATCAATACAAAGGTTTTCTCCTTTTCCTCTGCTTTCTCTTTCCTTCTTGCTCTGATCTGTGAATCATTTAATCCTTGCACGCTTAGAAACTCTGTGCTCTAGTTTATACAATCTCAAGAACTTTGGGTATGTGGATTATGCCTGTTATAAACATGAATGGTTCTATTCTATATCTCATTTACTCAATACGTATAAGGGTTTACTCTGCCATCTCTTTTCCCTGAAAGTATTTTCTTCTTCTTCCTCCCTCCTCTCTTCAAGTCTTCTATCCTCATGTATTGATAACTTTCCAGGAATAAAACACATTTCAAGATATAGGGAAACCACCATTGAATGAAATATTGTGTATTTGTACATAGTTTTTTCCCTTGCTTTCAATAAGGGAACCTCTCCTATTAAAGAGGAGGGACTTGTGTGTCCCCTAACTATGGTGTCATTTCAAGTGTAAATCTAAAACCCAATAGTTTTTTGTGACTCCGTTGGGGATTTGTTCAAAAATTTCCTTTCTAAAAGAACAACTAATTTGATCATTTCTTTGATCTGGCTTCTCTAAGATATACTTATGGTATAAGGGCTCTTAGAATTGAAGATCTCAAATTTCAACTCTTGGATCAACAAGGTTTTTAAATTCCTCCAACAAGAAGAAATAGAAGATCTCATTCTACAAGCACACCTCCTATTAAAGACAAAGCTTCTGGTAGTAGCATTCCTCAAGCACAACTTAGCCCTAATCTCCATTCCCTAATTCTTGTTGGTGTCTCAGTTCCACTTCAAGCAATCTTTCCAAGGATTGTAGCACCTCAGTCTTGGGGACAAAGAGTTGGGCCTATGGCTCTTTCTCAACCATTGCATGAGTTACCTAGGGGTAACAAGAATAATTATCCCAAATTTAGAGGTGATGGAAAAGTACACCCTGATGAACACATTCTAGCCTTCATTGTTGCATGTGGGGTCCTTGGAGTTGAACATGAGGATGTCTCTTTTAGGATGTTTGTGGAAACCTTGCAAGACAATGCTGCAGATTGGTTTTACCATCTTCCTGCTATGACCATCATTGATTGGACTACTATGAGGATTGAATTTGAGCAGCGTTTCAAACCTGTTGAATATGTGCATGATTTGCTAGCTCATATTTCTCAAATCAAGAAGGAGCCACATGATCCTATGAGAGAATTTTTGGCCAAGTTCAACAAGTTGGTTAACAAGATTCCACTAGATCCTGGACCTGTTGATCAGATTCTGAAGTTTTTCTTCTTGAATGCTCAATTTCTGGAAGTAAGCTATGCCTTGAGGAGAGAAAATCTTGCAACTTTGGATGTTGATCAGAGATTAGATGTTATTGTGCAAGATGACTTGATCATGTTTGGCAAGCTGAAAAGGGTTTTTTTCAATTCCAAAGTATCTTCTTCTTCCTCTCCTCTTGGAGGTAATGTAGATCAGTTGGTGTAAAAGTTGGCTAATGACCTCATTGCCATTAAGAATCAATTGAATCAGCATGCTCCATATCAATATGTTCCAAGGAAGAACTTTCAACCTAAGAACCACTTTCCCTCTTCTCAAACTAGGTTGGATATTGAAGGTCCACCCCTCAAGGTGCCTGTTAATTCTACTTGAAGTTCTTGAGCCTAATGATGAGGAATAAAATTGGCTCTATGATGAACAAGAATAGGAAGTTTATGAATAACTGGAGGATTCTCGTTGTTCTCAAGTTCATTTACTCACCACTGAGGGTGTGGATGATGAATATGACTATGATGATGTAGTGGCTAAGATGAACAGTGAGTCATATGTTGTTATGACCCGGGAGTAGACCAACAAAAAGGAAAAAGTGGTACAACTTCCAAAAATATCCAAGGAGTACCCCATCACCATCCCAATGATTACAAGAAGAGGAGCTCCTATTCCTACTACTTCCACCCAAAAGGTAAGCTCTGCTAGTCCTTCTTTCTCTACTTCTGCTTCTAAGAATTCTTGTCCAACAAATGATAAAGCTAATAGATCAAAAGCTCCTCCTACTACTAGTAGTGATTCCCCATCCACATCTGGATCTTTTGACATTATAGACCATCTTAAAAAGACCAAGATTCAGATTTCTAAGGTAGAGTTCTATCAAACCCATCCTAAAGCCTTTTCCAAAATGGTTAACTTTGTAAATTCTAAATCTAAAACCCTGGACCATTTTTCTAAAGGTCTTTTTCCCACTCCTTCTCCGCCTCAATCCAGCCTTGTGGCTGCATTCACTTCACCCAATGAGAAGATCAAGCCATTCTATGTGACTCTCCTCATAGCTGGCCACAAGCTTAGCAATTGTGTCATTGATTCTGGTGCATCTGATAATGTAATGCCTGTAAAAGTAGCTCATGCTTTAGGTCTAACCCTAACCCACACTTATGGCTCTTTCTATTCCATGGAAAGTAGAGAAAGGCCTTTGGTTGGGAGAATCAAGGATGCATGAGTAGCTTTTGTTGCTTTACCAGAGAAGAAGGTCTTGGATACCATATTGATTGTAGATATCCCTCCTTCATATGGCATGCTACTAAGTAGGAACTTTTACAAAGATTTTGGAGGTGAGATCCAAATGGATTGGTCACATGCCTTGATCCTTGTCAATGGGAAGATGAAGAAGTTGTTTCCTAAGAAACAAGTAGAGTATATTGTGTAAAATACATATGATCCTAAAGCACAAATATTGTATGAAGACATTGAGCATGGGAACTATATGATCATGTCACAAGAGGAGAAAATTCTACCTAAGGGAGTGTTGTTTGATCCTAATGGTGTGTGGACTTTGGAGTTTGATGGAAGCTTCTCTTCAGCTGGTTCTGGAGCTGGTGTAGTGTTTATTTCTCTTGAGGGTAAGGTTCATCCTTTATCCCTCAAATTTTAGTTTGAAAATACCAAAAATACTACCGAGTATGAGGCCCTTATTCTTGGGTTGATAATGGTGAAGGAAATGGGAGTGAAGAACTTTCTATCTTGTGGAGATGTCGAGCTAATTATAAAACAAGTTAGATACCTTTATCAGGTAAAAAACAGAAGTTTGAAGCACTATAAGAATTTGGTCTAGGATTCCATTGAATTCCTTGATGATTTTTCCATTAAAGTTGTGCCAAGGAAAAGGAACACTAGGGCTGACTCTCTAGTTGTTTCAGGGTCCTTGTTAATTCCTCATCCTGATTTTCCTCAGGAGAAATTCACGATTGAGCTAATCCATAGACCTAGTTTTCCTAACAATGCAAATAATTGGCAAGTTTTTAATGATGGCTAGCATTTTATTTCTTTCTTAGAACTCAGAGACAACTTTGATCAGTTGTACTTTAAAGGAAGTGACAATCTACCTAGAGAGTGTGTGTTATCAAATGAAGAGGGTGTCAAAGAAGAGATGGATCGAGATGGATGCGTCAAATTGAAAGGAAAGAAATTTTCTAAAGGGTTGGTGAATTTAGAGGATCTTTTTGATAAACATGATAGATATATGAAGTTTAAAGCCTCCCAAGGATCTTAGAAATTTTTTGAGACTGAGAAAGTGAATATTGGGAGTCTTGATGATCCCAAAATGGTCAATATTGGAAAATGTTGCACTCATGAAGAGAAAAAGAAGGTGGTGAATCTGTTGAAGAGGTATGCTGATTTTCTAGATTACTCTTATGATGATCTTAAGGCTTTTCAGCCTACAGAAATGCAACATTTCATTCCTCTTAATCCTGTGATCAAACCCTTCAAACAGAAGCAAAGGAATTACAATCCAAAGATAGCTGATACAATTTTCCAAGAAATACAAAAGCTTTTGAAGGCTAGGATCATCTTCCCCATCCACCATTCAATGTGGATTTCTAATATAGTTCCTATCAAGAACAAGAATGGTTAGATCCAGGTCTGTGTGGACTTCATAAATCTAAATCAGGGTTATTTGAAGGACAACTACCCTCTCCCCATGATGGACCAAGTATTGCAAGTTGTCATAGGCTCGGAGATGTTATCTATGTTAGATGGATTCTTGAGGTACAATCAAGTAGAGGTGAATACTTCATATCAACATAAGACTTCCTTTACTACTCCTTGGGGCACCTTTGCATACAAGAGGATGTCATTTGGTCTCATCAATGTCGGTGCTACTTTCCAAAGGGCCGTGGATTTGGCTTTTGGTAGTTTGAAAGGGAAATGCATTGTTGTGTATTTGGATGACTTCGCAGTGTTTTCAAAAGCAAGAAAAAATCACTTCCAACATCTTGAAATAGTATTGCAGAAGTGTAGAGATCATGGAATTTATTTAAACCCTAAGAAGTCTATGTTTTGTGTCACAAAAGGAAAGTTGTTGAGACACATTGTTTCAAAGGAAGGGATCAAGATCAATCTGGAAAGGGTTCAGGCTATCCAATGAATTCCTCTTCCATTAAGTAAGAAAGGTGTTCATTCTTTCTTTGGTAAGATCAATTTCCTAAGGATATTTATCCCTGATTTCGCATAACTTACTATGAGCATTTCTCACATGATGCAAGGGAATCAAACTTTTGGTTGGTAATCTAAAGGGAAGAAATCATTTGAGGACATTAAACAAGCTATTTCAAAGACTCCAATCTTGGTGTGCCCTGACTTTAGCAAAGATTTCATTATCTATTGTTATACCACTGAAAATACCCTAGTTTTTATGTTATCCAAGAAGAATGTTGAAGATCATGAGCTCCCAATTGAATTCATGAGCTATGTTTTGAAAAATAATGAGCTGAAGTACACCATGATGGAGAAACATGATTTTGTAGCTGTTAAAGTTTTCAAGAAGTTTAGGTTTTACATCCTTAATTCTCATTTTATGGTGTTGGTGTCTGATACAACAATCAAATCCATTCTTACTCAGTAGGAATTTGGAACCAAGAGAAGTAATTGGGTAGCAAAGGTGCAAGAGTATGATCTTGACATTAGGCCAACAAAGCTGGTTCGGGGTAAGGGCATGTGTGAACTCATTACTGAGGGAGCTGCCAAGGATTTGTCCAAAGATAGAGTTGATTTCCTTGTTGTTCTGTTCCTCAGCTCATTAGATGTATGGTATGATGACATGGCTCACTTTCTGACCTATAGAGAGTGGCCATCTTGCTTGAGTGCCAAAGAGAAGAGAGCCATCAAACTGAGGTCTACATAATATGTGCTATGGGAGAATACTTTGTTCAAATGAGGCATAGATGGAAGGTTTTTGAAGTGTGTATACAAGGAGCAACAAAAGAAGTTGTTCTCTACTTTTCATGACCAGGCTTATGGAGGTCATTTCTCCTCTATTTTAACAACTCATTAAATACTTCGTGTTGGTTATTATTGGACCACTTTATTCAGAGATGCATCAAAATGGGTTGGTAAATGTGAAGCATGCCAAATGTTTGTTGGAAGACCTAAGTTGGTTGCTTTGCCACTAAAGCCAGTAGTGATTGATGAGCCCTTTCAATAGTGGGGATTGGATTTCATTGGAACTCTTAACCCACCTTCCAGTGCTGGACATACCCATATGTTGATTGCCATAGATTACTTCACCCCAAGTTGGTGGAAGCCATCCCAGTTAAGAGCACTACTTCCAAGGTAGTTTGCAACTTCATTAAAGAGAACATATTGATCAAGTTTGGGACCCAAAACAAAATTATGACTGACAATGCTTCCAAATTTTCTTCTGCTGAGATGATGAACTTATTCTATGGGTATGGGATCTCACTTGCTCATTCTTCATATTACTACCCCTAAGGGAATGGACAGGAAGAATCAACAAACAAGAACTTGGTGAACATAGTTAGAAAGTTTGTAAATGATTCTCAGAGGAATTGGCATAAGAAGCTATATGATGTACTTTGGGCTGATAGAATTACACCCAAGAGAGAAATTGTAATGTCTCCTTTCCAAGTGGTGTATGGTGTAGAGGCTCAATTGCCAGTCATGGTGGGATTTCCAGCCTTGCATCTAATGAAACCCATTGAAGATTCAAGTTTTAGTAGCTCTTTAGACAAGAGAATTTTGTACCTTTAGAAGCTTGATGAGGATAGATTGCAAGTGATTGATAGGATAGCAACTCATCAATTGAAAGTGAAGGCTTTGTTTGACAAGAAATTCAAACCCAACATTTTACAAGTGGGAGATATTGTGCTACTTTCGGACAAAAGACATGAGCCACAAGGAATTCATGGTAAGTTTGATTCTCTTTGGCTTGGTCCTTTTAGAATCAGACATTTTACTGGAGAGAACTCTTTTTATCTAGATTACATGGATGGTTATCCTCTCCCACTTCCTTATAGTGGCTAGTACCTGAAGTTGTTAAAATCCTAGGTGACTAGGTGGTCCTTCTGTATATTTTGTATAGTGTTTTGGTTTTGGGTTGTTCCTTTGTGTTTTGTTTATGTTCTTCCCTTTTGGTTTGTTTTGTTTCTTTTCTCATCTTGTGTGTGTTTCCTTGTATTGGTTTTGCTTTTGAATCCTTTTCCCAATGGATAAGACACTAGTACTCTTTCCTAGAGTTATCTGTAGTTCTTGATCTTTCCTTGTGTCTTTGTTCCAAGCCAATTCATCCCCAGAAAGACCTAGATGTTGTCATCCTCAAAATTCCCCTCTTTTGAAGTCAAGTTTAGAAAATTTTGAGTCTGTACCTTGGAGTATTGGATCGCATCAAACCTAGCATTGTTTGAAGTTTTCCCATTCATAGAGAACAATTTGAAATTTGGGCATAATGGTGAAGTTTCTTCCCTTCTTTTTATTTTCTCCCCGCAGTCGGGAATGACAAGTGTATCTTCCCCATTAATTTTTTTCCCAGCATCCATGGGTATTACATGGATATTCCTAATTGTATACGACATGGCCATGTTTCAAGAAATAGCAGAAGCCTCCACACATCCAAATGATGTAACTCTAGGGGCAGTGTCCAAGGAACAATCCTCAAATAAGCGTAGGGTTTCCATGTGTCCCAGGTTCAAAATGAATGTAAAATAAGCTCAAATCAGCTAAGTATGGAAGGTTCAGTGGACGGTGCGATGTGCCTCACTGGTGCAGCTTCAAGAGTCAAAGTCGGGGGTAATTCTCAAACTTGCGCCAATCCTCCACAAATCTCAGGTCCAAAAAAGAGAAGGATCCGATCGTTAAATTTGACTAAGCATGGGTGGGTTGACGGAAGTCTCCACATGCCTTAACAACGCAATTTTGAAGTGAAATCAAAGGTTCAATCTTCAAATGAGTGTCATCTCTCCACATGGTTAAATTCAATGGAGAGGCAGAGTTGGCCATTAAAAATTCCAAGACCAGCAGAAGAATACATGCATCATCTCAGCACAATTTCAAGAGGCATTTCCAAAATAGAAACTCAAATGAGCGTCAGCCCTCCACATGTCTATGGCTCAACATAAGTCAAGCAAGAAATTGGCTCGAATCGGTTAAGTATAAAGGAATCGGTGAAGCTCTCCATGTGTCAGCCTAGCGCAGCTTCAAAGGAAAAAAAATGCAAAAGGCATCTGCAGGCCCGCTCTAATCAATTCCTTGCATGTGGGCAGCCCAAATTTAAAGTTGTAGAAGTAAATCGAATGGCCCATGTTTTAACTGGCAAAAATATGTAATGGCCGTATATTTAAAAACTTGTTTTTTCTATCGTCAACGTTTCTTTGGAAATCAAGAATTTGAAAGGGCGTGGATGATTAGAATAAGTTGTAACTATTTCTTTCTTTTTCAAGGAAGTTGTAACCATCTCTTGCAAGCTATATCATGGGATTTCAAAGCCATTGTGAGGGGTTGGAATTTTGATATTTCTGGAACTATAATTTCTAATTAGAAGAAATCAATACAAAGGTTTTCTCCTTTTCCTTTGCTTCCTCTTTCCTTCTTGCTTTGATCTGTGAATCATTTAATCCTTGCAGGCTTATAAACTTTGTGTTCTAGTTTATACAATCTCAAGAACTTTGGGTTTGCGGATTGTGCCTGTTATAAATGTGAATGGTTTTATTCTATATCTCATTTTCTTAGTACGTATAAGGGTTTTCTTTGTCATCTCTTTTCCCTGAAAGTATTTTCTTTGTATGCCTTCCTCCTCTCTTCAATTCTTCTATCCTCGTGTATTGATAAATTTCCAAGCATAAAACACATTTCAAGATATCGGGAAACCACCATTGAATGAAAGATTATGTATTTGTACATAGGTTTTGCCCCTGCTTTCAATAAGGGAACCTCTCCCATTAAAGAGGAGGGACTTGATTTTCCCCTGACTGTGGTTTCATTCCAAGTGAAAATTTGGAACCCAACAATTCTTGTTTCCATAATATTCAATCTATTTTACAACATAGTCCAAATCATCCTATGAATCAACTAATCTCCTTCCAACCCTTCTTTACATATTAAGGTTTTTATTTTCACTGGTCTAATTACTTGGGTCACTTTCTATATTTATTTATTGCATTTATTTACTATTATTTATGTTGGAACTATTGTCATTGATGTCAAAGGCTTAATCATTGATGTATTTGGTGAACGGAAGCTAACGGAACTACTGACGGATGTTGACGAATGTTGACGGATTTTGACAAAAATGGTAGAAAGTAACATAAATAACCAGCAGTATAGAAGGACTGAAAATGAAAGTTTAAATACATGAAAAGAAGTGTTTTTCATGAGGATTATCATGGTTTAAGTGAGATATACAAATTTGTACATAGGAGAGAGATATCAGCATTTTAAGGTATTCATATGTCATGTTTTATGGGGAAAACGAAGATTCAAATGACAGAATTAAATCTCCATGTTTTAATATGATAAGGGATGACTAAAGGAGCAATAAATATGTCTATAGGATGGTTTAAAATAAATATAAAAATATTGTTTTTATTTTGGATGAACCCCTTTGGAAAATAACGCCACTTTATAGTTATGGCCGACATGTGTATTTGCATTATTAAAATAAATGATAGTTAATTAAATAATGGAAAGGTTGTGTTGGTTAGAATGATGTGTCTTTTCAAAAGGATGTGATAAGGAAATATAAGGAGATGGAATCATTTGATTTAGGAAAGAAATTTGAGTTCTTCATTCAAATTTAAGGGAGAGAAGAAGAAGAGTAGAATATGAAATATAAAAAAGAGTGAAGGGCAGATTTATTTTTAATGACGAGTTGCAGCAATTTATATATGTGAAGGGACTGAAATAAATCAGAAGAATATTCTTAGCAGCATTTTTTTCTATCATCTATTGAAGTAGAAACAACATAAAAGATAGGAAAGAGTTTTTTTTTTGTAAGGAAGGTAGGTGCCTTCATATTTGAAGAGATCAGTGTCTCTTGCTGAGTTGGTGCTTAGTAAAAAGGGTTGGTTCTCCTGTAGGTTGGTGCCTACAAAATTGTAACTTGGGGATTGGTGTATCCCATAGGTTGGTGCCTACAAACATTTGAGAAATATAATAAAGAATATTTTCTCCGTGGTTTTCTCCTGAAAGTGTTTCCACGTAAATTCATTTCTATTTGCAGTGTGTTGGTTTTCTTTGCATTCATTGATTGATTTGATATATTCACTGTGAAACTAATTAATTGTGATTACAAATATGAGATTAAATATTAAATTTAAAAGAATATCATGATACTAATTCACCCCCCTCTTAGTATTATCTTGTGCTTAACAATTTATTGTTGTTCCTAGTTAGATTAACTACCCATATTCCAAATATTAGTTAATCATTTTAGTGAACCCGATCTCGATCTTCACACTTAGAGGGCCTTCACTTATTGCTTATCACCTTAGGGTTTTCTCATCATGAATATCTCTATTCACTTTTATCTTCAAAATCACCCTGATTGTATCAGTAAGCCACTAATTATCTTCCTCACACGTTGCCTGAGTATGTATAGCATAAGTTCACTTGTGCTTTATCCCTCAATGAAGATAAAATATATTTCACAACTGATGACTTACCTTCTCGAGTGGTGCTACAACATGACCCTCCCTTGTATATTTAGTTTTGTATTAACAAATTTGGGGTCAAACACGCTTTAGTTGAAAATGGTTTTATCCTTAACATTTTTAACATCACCTTTCTTTATCACATAGGTATGTTAGAAGCATCTTTAGCTCCTTCCTCCATCTCTATTCGAGGATTTGATAACATTCCTAAGTGTGTATTAGGTTCTTTCAGCTTTCTCGTCGCCATCGTTCCATGTATAATCAGTATTTTGTGTCATGTCATGCCTAATAACCTTGACTACAATCTTATTCTTGGACAGCCTTAGATCCATCCTATGCATGCGGTCCCCTCTACATTACATACATGGCTTAAATTCCATCATCAAGACCCTGTTTATGATTTCTTTGTTTATCTTTGACCCTTTTAATATTGTAATTTTGTAGAGAAATCTAGTGATACTTCCACTTCCTCTGATGTCACTCGGGAAATTTCTAGATATGGGTTAGGGTACGAATACTTGTGATGCTATGGTTTCTCTAACACAACTTTAGATCAACAAGAACATAGGGTAATGTAAGAATACCTAGTCTTACAGTGATGAGAGCAAGTGATTTCAAAATTTGGTGCAAGCGGGAAAAGGTAGGTGACCAAGATTTAGGGGATCACAAGGAGAACCCATCGGATGGCAGGAAAGATGCACATTTCACAGCTGAAAGGGACAAGGTGGAGCTAGAAAAGGGGTCCACAATCATGTGGGAAAAGAGAGTGGTAGGAAAAAGACCCAAATAGGTATCTTCTATTAATCTTATTCCTATGTGTAATGAGAATGGAGTTTGTTTGGAAATACCGGATCAGGTGGCCTACTAGGTTAGAACTTCAATGAGCAATACTATCTTTGCTAAAATTATGGGTAGTAGACCGACTATAGAGGAGTTTAGAAAATGGTCTAACATGGAGTGTATTCCCAAAGGTTTGATGGAATTTTTTTCTTACGCCAATGCATTTTTATTTATTTATTTGTCTCTAGAAGAGGACTTTCTAAATATTCTTATAGGAGGCCCATGGTTTATAGGCAGATTCATAGTTTTAGTGCAAGAATGGTAACCAGGATTCAACCCCTTGGATTTAGTTATTAAATAATATCCCATCTGGGTCAGGTTTTCAAGGTTTCCCTAAGAATATTGGTATTTGGACATCTTACAGGGGATAGTGAAATCCATTGGGGCTTTGGTTATCATTGACCATGTTACTTATACTAAGACTAGACTTCTTTTCACCTATTTTTATGTTAATTTTGTTCCAAAGTCTACTCTGCCTCAAAGCATTGAGGTTAAGGCCTCTAGGAGAGTACATTCCTAGAAAATTAACTATGATTTTACACCATTTATGTGCTTCTCATACTTTAAGGTAGGGCATACTGTCAAAACTTTCCCAAAGGGCAAGGAAGAGGTTGCCCAGAAATCACAACTTAAAAATAACAAGGGTAACAATAGAGAAGATTTGAAAGGAAAATATATTATGCATCCAAATGGTAGTGGGACCTCGAAGATAAATCTGATTTTGGATGCAAGTTAACAAACCTTCAAAGGCTCAAGCTCAAGGTTCAAAGGATGTAGAACCGATTATTGAAGAATTTGTAAAGGACACAGAATAGGAAAATGTCAGCAATGTGGTAGCTGAGCCAGGTTTAGAAAAAGTGGAGGATTTAGTGGTTGTTGAATATTTACAGGAGGACACTATTGTTGGATCCATAGTACCAAACAAAATGGATGCAAGTTTCTTTTCTCAACAACCTTAGGAGGCCTTGCTAGTGACTAGCAATATGTTTAATATATTAGATATCAACTTGGAGGATATTTTAGCAGTGGAAGAGGATTTACAACATGCTCTAGAGACAAACAAGGTTTCAGATCCTATAGGTTCACAATATGAAGCTCCAACAGAAAATATCTTAAGGGAAGAAAGTATTTAATTTTCCAATGAGCTAGGCTTTGTGGATAAATTTTCAAGGGAAGTGAAGAAAAGTCCCAAACCATCTCCGAAAAGGAAAGAGATCCTAAGAACTAGAGGAAATAAGGTGGACGTGGGGGTCAATAAATCCTCTCCAAGGAGAGGGCCTGAGAAGGATAAAAGGGAGTGAGCCACAAGGAAGGATATAATGTAAGGATGTCAAAAAACTTTGGCGGTAAGCTAAAAATATTCTTCGTTTAAATGATTTTTTTGTCTTGGAATATAAGGGGTTTAAATAACCCCAGTAAACATAGGCTATTTTATGATATTAGAAGTAAGGAAAGACCTATTTTCATCATGATTCCAGAGTCTAAGATGAATCAAGAAAGGATGAAATATTTTCATGATTTTTTTGGAAAAACATTGGCTTCCATTGTCAATATTTAGTATGAGCTTTTAGGGGTTACATGTGTCTGTGGGAAGACAATTTGTTAGAAGGTGATCCTCTTCATAACAGTCATCATCATATAGCTACTAGTTTCACCTCATTTAGCTCTATAAAACAATTTATTCTTTCCAATATTTACTATTGTTGGGAGAAGGTTACTTTGGGAGGAGTTAAGCAATTTCAGAAGGATGTTTATTGATTCAAATTGGATTATTGGGGGATACTTCAATACCCCTTGATTATTTTAGAAAATAAGGGTGGAGTCAATGTGTACACCGAGAGCATAGAGGACCATGCTAACTTCTTAGGATGGAACAGATTGCTGGATCTGGATCTTAGTGGTTCCAAATACACCTAGACTAATAGTCATGAAGGGGAGAACCTAATCCAAATAAGGCTAGACCATTTCCTTTTGAATTTCTAATGGATCCATAAATAACAATACTTTCTATCATCCTTGGCTCGTATATGATCAAACCATAACCCTATTGTCCTCAATTTCAGAGAAAGGGAACAATCTCAAGGTAGACCATTTAGGTTCGAAAAAATGTGGACTACTCATCCATATCTTGAAAGAATGATATAATAATTGTGGATTTTTGAAGTCAAAGGAAATAGCATGTTCAGGGTGACTTCCAAACATAAAAATGTCAAAATTAAAATTAATATTTGGAACAAAGAAAATTTTGGTAACATTTTTCTTCAAAAACACAAAAATTCTGAAAATATTCAGGAACTGGAATAAATAATGGAACAAGGAGAATGGATTAATGAGGAAAAAATAAAGGAAAAATATTTTCTTGTTGAATACCATAATTTCCGAAGAAGAGAAGAGATCTACTGGAAGGAGAATTCAAGACTTAATTGGCTCAAAGAGAGAGAACACAACACAAAAATTCCACATATCTGCCACCACTAAATACAATAAAGGAATAATCTAAGAAATTAAAAAATAAAATGGTGAATTGGCTATGGAAGACAATGATATCTTGAATACCATTATCTCCTTTTTCAAAAACTGTTTGCTAAATATATACCTCTGTCGGAGACCTCTTTAAATGAAATTTTCAATCTTTTTGAGTTGGCTATCAATCATGAGGACAATAGATATATTAAAGGCATTCCTTCAAAGGAGTAAATAAAATAAATTTTGTATGCTATGGAGGGAGAAAAAACCCTTTCCGGGTGGCTTCCCTATATTCTTCTTTCAAATGTATTGGGATATTGTTAAAATATAATTGGTCAATGTTGTGCAATATTTCTTTTGCTTGGGTAGCCTACTAAAACAAATCAATCACACCTTTATTTCTCTCATACCCAAAAAGGTAGGGGCTAAATACCTGGGGGATTTTAGACCCATAATATTATGTAACACAATGTACAAGCTCATTTCTAAAATTATGGCCTTCAGAATGAGGGAAACACCCAAAAACTTCATTTCTCCAAATAAAGGAGCCTTTGTGCCGAGAAGGCAAATCCTTGACAACATAATCACCATCCATGAGAGTATTCACTCTATAGAATATTCCTGTAGGGAGGCTATGATTGTTAATCTCAACATACAAAATGTCTACGATAGGATATCCTGGAACTTCATGTTCTCCTTTTTAAATAGATTGGGATTCCATCCTCACTTCATCAAACTGATTTAATCATTCACTCAAGCTTCTAACTTCTTTTTCATAATTAATGGGAAACCAAATGGTTTATTCACTTGAGAAAAGGGCCTTATTTAGGGGGATCCCCTTTCTCCTTTCCTTTATATTATTGTTGTTGAATCCTTAAGTAGGTTATGCTCAAAATCCCAAAATTAAGGAAGGTTTGAGAGTATTAAAGTTTCCAATGGGGTGGGTAATCAAATTTTGTAGTAGTTTGTGTATCACATGGTTCTTCTTGGTCAAGCGGTTTTTTAGAAGGCTTGTGCTTTCAAAAACATCACAAAAAAGTATGAAGAATTTACTGGGAAACAAATAAACTTTCGAAAGAGAAATATTTTTTCATCAATGTGAAGGACAAGCAATGGATTAGGTTTTCTAATATTCTATAACGTAGTATAAAGACCCTTCTGGACACCTATCTTGGAATGCCACTTTATGGGAAAAACTGGAAGAAGGGAGATGGAACAAATTTATAGATAGGTTCTATAAAAAATTGGCCTCTTGGAAAGAATATTTGTTGTCACAGGCTGGAAAATATTAACTACTCCAAATCAGCTTACAAGGTATTGCTATGTATGTTATGTCCATTTTTATTTTACCTACAAGGGTTAGGAAATCTATCGAAATCATACAAAATATGTTTTTATAGACTTGTTTAGAAGAAAAGAATAGAATTCCTTTAATTGTTTGGGAAAAAGTAACTTAGCCCAAGGATAGGGGAGGCCTTGGATTAAAGAATATTTAATTCATGAATCAAGCTCTAATTGGTAAGGTGGGATGAATATTTCATAGAGAAGAAGAAACATGGATTAATACTTTAAAAGTAAAATATTTGTGGCACTTTGGAGGAACTTTGGCTCTTTTCTCTGATCTAGAGTTACCTAGAGGATCAATATTTTGTAACAATCTTTGTTAAACTAGGAAGCTTCTAGCTAAAGGGATTAAATAGAACCTTGGGGATGGTACCAAGATAAATTTCTGGGATGACACTTGGATCAAGGATAAATCCCTTAAGACTTAAGAACCATAGAGTAATCTTAGGCATTTCTTTAATTTGGAAGTTGGGGAGTTGGTTTGCAGTTATTGGAACAAAGAGAGGAATTGGGTTCAAATTCAAATAGATCCTAAATATTTAGGTGATTTATAGCCCTTTGATGATCTCAATAAGATCCTCAAGGTTTTCCATATCCCCCCAAATAGATATCAAGATGAACTAATATGGAGAAACATGGATTCCGGAGAGTATGAGGTCAAGTTTGGCTACCTTCTAAATTTTGAGCAAATGGAACCTAATATTTTTTGCAAGAAGATATCGAACTAAAAATTTATACCCAAAATAAATCTTTTCTTCTGTGAAGTAGCTAAGAAAATATCCTAACTGTAGACAGGTTAAGAAATAGGGATGATCATTATTAATAGGTTCACTCTATACAAATGTCAAGAAGAGACTATTCAACATCATTTCTTGGAATTCACCTTTTCCTTTCAAGTCTTCTCTACTATTCTCATATTTTTTTAGGATAAACATGTTTCTTCCTGGGGACATGTCCTCACTCCTAGATCAATGGTACTTCAATTTCCAACATGAACTAACTAGAGAAATATGGAAATTTGCCCTCCCACATATCATGTGGTGGTTATGGATTGAAAGAAACAATCAAATATTTAGGAACAAACCTTCTCGTATAAATAAGGCTATTAAGAAAGTTAGCTGAGATATTAAAGATAATGCCCAAATTATAAAGATCAAATGATCCAGGGGTTGCACAGATTTGGAAAAAGGAATTCTCAACAGCATGAATATCATTCCTAACAGCCCTACGAATGATAGAGACATCCACAAAAAATATATTCAAGTGTCCTAGACCTCCCGAAGGATGCTAGAAACTCAATTTTTATGGATTTGTGAATCAGAAGGAGGGATCTTCTAGGGGAGGTCTTGTGTGTGATCATTTTGGAAAATTTCTAAGTTCATTCACTTGTCCTTTAGGTAATCACTCCAAAAATCATACGGAAGCTAGAGCCATGCTATGAGGCATAAAGATGTGCCTCAATTTGAAAATAAAATCTCTCATCATTGAGGGTGATTCCTTATGTGTTATCAATGCACTTAAGGATCCTATAAATTTTGGTTGGAGAATCATCAACATAATCAGGGAAGGTAGGGTGTTAATGGAATCATTTGACAGAGTGGACATTCAGCATGTTTATAGGTTAGGAAATAAACCACTGATGTGTTTTCCAATCATGGAAACAACTTAATAGATTTGATAACATGCCCAGGAAAATGTATTCCTTAGCAAAGCATACACACATCAACATAATTAGGGAAGCTAGGGTGTTGCTGGAATCATTTGACAGACTAGACAATCAGCATGTTTACAGGTCAGGAAATAAATGAGCTGATGTGTTTTCCAATCATGGCAACTACTTGACATATTTAATAATGTGGCTTGGAAAACATATTCCTTGGTAAAGCATTTTAATATTAATTAATTATGATTCGACCTTGGAGATAGTGTAATGATGGCAACTGATCTTCTCACGCTTAGGACTTCAAAAAATTATTTTATTTTTTGGGTATGGATACACTTTATGTGTATTTGTAATTTGAAAAGCATAATGGCATTAGTGCTTCCATTGAGAGACAGGATGAATAGCTTAGGATGGGTGGCGATAGGGTCAAAACTGAGCTGATGTCTTTCCTCCATTTGAAAAATGACTATAAACTTTGGAAACTATTGTGCAAAGGATGATTTTTGAGGTATATTCGGTGTCTAAAAGGTAATGATCATGTGATTTATGTGGAATTTAGAAATTCTTGGGTTGAGGGGACTTTTAATATCAGGGGGTTGAAATAAGGGTTTCTGAGGAGTCCATAGCTAAGGTTACTGGGCTTACTATAAAAAGTCTTAAAATTTTCAAAGACAAAACTAGAAGGAAACATGAATTAACTATTTGTTTTGGGCCTGGAAAAGGTATTGTCTCATATGATGATGGTATAGCCCACACTTATCTGCTTGACCGTTGGGCTGATGTTTGCCTTGTTACCTATGTAATGAAGTACTTGACCTTAGAAGGAAATTTTTGGAATATTTTCTCGTATCATCTTTTTATCCTAAATTACCTTAGAAGGGACAAAGCTATGACTCTTTCTTTTTTCCTTTACATGTCCCTGATTTCTTCTATAGTGGATTTCAAGAACAAGAAAATTGATGTCCCATTACATCAAGGTTTGATGCTTCTTCTCGTTTAAAATAGTAAACCACGTATCCCCCCATAGACAGTGATTTCTAGTGACACTGAGTCTGACCATGAAAAAATGTCATCGGCCATGAAATGGATGAAAAAAAGAAAGGGTTGGACACTATGGAAGGAATTTTTGATGTCCTCTGTAACCTAAAAAAAGGGATTCAGGAAAGGGGTGGGGGTTTTGGTAGTAGAGAAAAGGATTATGTCGATTGGGAAGTGAGGTTAATGAGAGTTATGTCTATTGTTGATATCATTCTCATCATCAATAAGAATTTGGTTCAAGAGGTTAGAGATTGCCACAAAAAAATGATGTTCAGAAGAAGAGAATTGGAGGACTGCAAGTTTATTTTGATATGTAAGAGCATAGGATATCTATCCTCCAGGATCAAGTGGCCAAAGTTGGAAGTAACAAATAGAATATGAAGCTCATCCTTACAAGCTCTAACAATAAAGCCATAGATTTCGAGACTGGAGGAAAATATGATACTGAGATTGAGGATACCCATGCCGAAGTGGGTGATTATCAAGTGTTGGTACCAAGGATAGCGGTTCGAGTACTATAACTCGTAGCAAGGATCTCATCACCAAAAAGAAATAATAGCGAGCCTTTTACTGTCCTTTTGATGTTTTGTGACCTTCTAGTTTTGTATTTCTATTTGTTTGTTTCTTTTTCCTTTTATATACAAAAAATGTAATGTTTAATACTTCAGACTATGTGAAGTCTGGCTCCACTTTGTGGTGATCATCCTGTCAAGATTTTTTGACTTTGCCACCTTGGATCTTTGGTGGTTTGCTAATATAACTTTTCTACTTTATATGTAAAGGGTTTTTTTGTCCCTTCAAAACCAATTTTTTTTCCTTATCTGAAAAAAAACAAGAACATAAGATCACAACACTTTGGGATCTCCCTACACAGTCACACAAGTTTGGGATAGGGTATCACCCCCCTTCTCTACTAAGGATTATAATACTACCTTTCATATTAGTCCACTCCCCATAGTACATCTTGAACTTATCAACGATGACATGTCTACCACTATTCCTACTGACCCATGCATCGAAGATTGCTTGACCCTTCTCAATGAAGAAACAATTCATTACAACTTAGGTACATCTGACAATCTACGCATAATTTTTCTAGTTGTCTCCCTTACTCCAACCAAACAAAAAGATATCAAGTAATTCCTTCATGATTTCTCTGACATTTTTTCATGGGACTACAGTGATATTTCAGGCATAGATCCATTATTTGTAATGCATAATATTGTCTTCAACCTAGATGCTAAGCCCATTCAGCAAAAAGTCTGTAAAATGTATCCCAAAGTAGAACTTCTAGTTAAAGAAGAGAGTCAAAAGCTTCTCGATGTCATTTTTATTCACGTTATTAACTATCCTAAATGGGTATCTAATATTGTACCAGTAATGAAACTAGATGGCCGAGTTTGTTGTTGCACTGATTTCCATGATTTAAACAAAGATTGTCCTTAGGATAGTTTTCCTTTACCACACATCAACGTTATTATCAATTCTACATTCAGATATGACATTCTTTCTTTTATAGATGAATTTACGGGATACAATCAAATCAAAATAAACCCCGCTAACCAAGAAAATACTTCCTTCACCATGTCATGGGGAACATTTTGTTATACCGTTATGTCATTCGGTCTTAAAAATGCAGGAGATACTTATCAAATGGAAATGACACATATATTTGATGACTATATTCACAAGATCATCGAATATTACGTAAATGACATTTTATGTAAATCTCGACGATGCTATTCCCATGCAAAAGATTTAGGAATATTATTCCAATGACTACGACAATATTGGGTGCGTCTATATACCAAAAAGTGTGTTTTTGGGGTCACAACGGGTAAGCTCCTTGGATATATTATCTCTGAATGTGGCATTGAGATAAATCCTAAAAAAATTAAATCCATTATTGATATGCCTCCACCCAAGAATTTACATCAATTATGATCATTACAAGGAAAAATTTAGGCCATTCAATGATTCATTGCTCAACTCGCTGATAAGACTCAACCATTTACATAGCTCATGAAGAAAGACACTATATTCATTTGGGATGAGCAATGTCAACATGCATTCAATGATATCAAATCTTACTTGTTAAACCCATATGTCCTAGTACCCCCTGTAGCTAATCAACATTTCTTATTATATATTTTCATTATGTTTCATACATTAGGCACTCTACTAGCACAACATGATGACTCTCAATGTGAAAAATCAATATACTATATCTGTTGTACCCTAATTTCTTATGAGTGTAACTATAGTTACATTAAAAAACTTTTTCTCAACATGGTTTTTGTTGTGGATAAATTATGACATTGCCTCCTAAATAATAAAATACATATTATCACTAAAGTTGATCCATTGCGGTACTTACTATCTCGCACACATCTATCATGATGCTTGGCACAGTGGGTCATGCTTCTCACTAAGTTTTATTTCAAATTTATTCCACAAAAATCCATCAAAGGACAAGTTATAGCTAATCAATTAGTTGCAGCGCCTCTTTCAGATGCATCACCTATTTCTGATTATTTTCGTGATGATTTCACTACCTATACTATTGAGCCACATACATGGACAATTTATTTTGACAGCTCTCATTTTCAATCTAGTGCTGAAGCTAGGATTGTCTTTTTTACCCCACAAGGTGACCCACTCCCCTTCACGTATCGATTAGGATTTTCTTGTACAAATAACATTACAGAGTATGAAGCTCTCATTTTAGGCCTACTTACCACTCAAAAACTCCTCATTTGTAACTTATGCATACACCATGACTCTCAATTAGTCATTAATCAAGTTAATGATATGTATAACACAAATGAGGAACATATAATTCCATATAACATGCTTAGCAAATATCTCCTAAATACATTTGAGTCCTATTTGATTACTACCATTCCTCGTAAGGATAATCGTCACGTAGACGTTATGGATAGTGTTACGTCAATCATACCACTAGATATCACAGATGAACAAGCCACATTCATAATCACACACTTATGGCATCCTTTTATCTATGCATTACCTATTACAGCTTGTGTCATAATACGCAGTCAAGACAAATTTGAATGGGTTTCACTTATTTACAATTACTTATATAGGAAATCTCTTCCTGATAATCTACAACCTCATGAAGCTAGACGGTTATGACATGAGGCTACTCACTATGTCATTTTTGACACTGAATTATTTAAGCATGAAACTAGTGGTCATCTATTACATTTCCTTGCACTCATAGATGTACCAACTACCATCTCACAAATACATGATAGCATGTGCGGTGGTCATTTTTTTGGTAAAGCTATGTAAGAAAAACTTTTACGCCAGGGGTAATATTGGCCTACCATGGAACAAGATTCTCTCAAATATGCCACTCGTTGTGAGAAATGTCAAAAGCACAATAATATCCATCATGTGCCAACATATGATCTCCATCCCATTGCTCCAACTTAGCCTTTCTCCCTTTAGGGACTTAATCTTATCGGTATGATCAATCCTGAATCTACTAACGGAGACAAATATATTTTTATGGCTACTAAATACTTTATCAAGTTAGTCGATGCATCTCCCCTACGCTCAATCACAGGCACTAAAATCTGAAAATTTCTCACCACACATATTATCACACATTTTGGCTTGCCCTATGCTATAATTGTTAATAATGGAACTTCCTTCAAAAATAAGGAGGTTGAATTTTTTTGTGCAAAATTCAAAATAAAGCATTCATTTTCTACTCCTTACTATCCACAAGGAAATGGAAAAGTTGAGGCCACAAAAAAAACTATTACCAAAATATTACGCAATACTTTTGATTCTAGTGCTACCTGTCTATAAGAAAATCAACACGTGACCTCCTTGCACCTGACTTCCTGAGGTCGTGCCAAGACATCTAGTGTAGAATGGAAATGGGTGTATGTGTTGTACGATGAATGATCTAATGAGGCAACCTTATGTCTTCAAGATGCAATATCAGGATTTACGATTCCAAGGAAATGAAAGTCATCCTAAGCTAAAGTGGTGTAATGGAATGGTCAGATAGAATAGCTACTCAGAGGCTCCAATCAATATCGAGCTCTGCCAAGATTTTTTCTACTGGCTATGGAACACGTGGAAAGTGACCTGTGGATGCCTCCTATAGATTTCCAGACAAGGTCATGGAAGTGAGAATGAGAGGCGTAATGGAGCCATCGGGTCTATGGGAGGTTTTCTGGTCTAGTCCAGAAATCCTTAGCCTGATCGGCTGCTATGTTCAACACTGAAAGTTGTGTAACAATGTCAGGTGGAAGTGGTGATGATCTAAATACCAGTGCACGTAAACCAATGTCGATGTTTAATTGGTCAGCAGGCCCGTTGGGTTGTGGGACCTGGGGATCACAACCATGAACTCGTGGAGGTTGTGGTCTTTGTATGGTCATATGTGTAATCAAGCCCTATTGCTAGGAGAAGTCCAATAATCGTAGGCTTGATCAGCTGCAATGTTTAATGTGTTTAATTGTTCTATCTTCTCAGAATACCTAGCAGGTGTGCGTAAAACTAACAAGCGTAAACCCGTATCAATATTGGTCAACAACTCAGGCCCGTTGGGTTGTGGGACCAATGGATCACAACTGAATGTTTTCTCTTGTTGTGGACCTTTGATGGTCATGTGGAATGAATTGAATTGATTTTGATAAAGAAAACTAACTATCAAAGGAAATTTAAACTATGTTTTTGGTATTTTCATAGTATATCTGAACAAAACAATGGAAGCAAACTAATCTATCAAAAGTAAATATTTTTGATCTTTTCTGGGATTTTAAACAATGCTTCTAATCTAATAAATGAAATTAAATACAAGTAATCAGCCGGTTGTAGTTAATTACTTGTGCAAGTATGTGAATCTAGATCTAAAACAACTGAACTAATTTAATCAAAACCCTTTAAACCCTACCTCAGAGGTAGAGAACAAATCATAACCCTAGAAGAGCTATTGTTCCCCACTACTTCCCCAGTAATGTCAAAGAGCAAGCTTTCTAATGATTTTCTCTATTTGTAATTGCTTGATTAACTGAAATGAACAATTTTTCTACTCTATTTGATATGTATTTGAAATGAATAACTCAGAATTGATAACTTGACAAATGAAGCAAACAAACAAATAATTCCAACCTGGATAAGCAAGAGCTTTGGCAAATCTGGTTGTATTTGTTCTTGTCCCCTCAGTTTATCCTTTCTTTCTCTGTGTGTCCATATGAGTCCAAGGAATTGGGAATGCAAAGGCAGCAACAGGAGAAGATGCTTGAGCAATGGCAACTTGAAGGAAGTTTGGTTGCAATGCAGGTGGAAGAGAGATAACACAAGTGAATAGAGCTTGGCTATGCAATTTCCAGTAGGATTGTGGCAGCAATACTATGCAAGATACACAAAAATTATCAAGCCATTTGCTTGAATACAAGCATTGAATATATAGGAATTGGCTAGGATGTGCCTTCATGCACAAGGCATCCTTGGAGTGCCAAATCATTGGGTGAAGAGGTAGTTCAAACTAATTAAATCTATTTAAAAATAGAAGAGGGAAGGAATACCATGAAATCAAGACTATTTTTAGGCAATTTGGTTCACAAACGCACCCTAGAAGTCAAGTTAAGTGAAATCACACATGTTAAAATCATGCATGAAGAGTTCTAGAAAAATATCGTAGGACTGCCACCCTATGCAGGGCAGTGTACATAGGATTGTTTCCCTTCCTGGGTGGCGGTTTCAGAACCGCCGCCTAGGTAGGGTAGTGGTCCTGACACTAAAGGCCAAAACATGCACAAAAATGAGTGGGAAGCTGGAAGAAAGCATGGAAAAGCTAAGTAAGGATGTCTAGGCTACAAATATGTACTGCGAATGGGTTTAGGAACTCGAACACCTTCTGAAAGGACATGAATCATCATTGGGGACTTTTGTAACCATTTTCTGACAATGTAGCACATGTAATTTTGGGTGTGTACATATTTCCCCCTCGGAGAAGCATCTTAGCCATGAAAAGGCATAAAACGTAGAGTCTGAGTATGGCATTCCTGAAATGGGGAGTTAGAAGCTATACCTGACATGCCTGTGTGTTGGAATGTTGACATCCAAACTCTTGCTACCTAAAAAATGAAAAAGAAGACTCAAGTGCAGATAGATGAAATATCAAAAAATAAATACTAAATTAAAATGACAAGAGGACTTACCATTTGTGCAGGGATATAGAAATATACCTACGCCAACACTCCAACCCTGTGAACATATGCACTCAAAATGAAGTTATAATAACATATATATATATCAAAACAAATTCATTTTCCAATTCATTTGCATATATTGATTTGGTGATTTTTGAGCTCTGGGCCCATGGTGACCATTTTCATCGAAAGAATAGTCAAAACATTCATTGAGAGATCGTGATCATGCCTCCATGAGTGGGAGATTGACCAGCATGGTCTCAGGTTAGTTTTCCTCACTTGTGTGTTTTTAAACCTAAAATGTCAAAATGTCAAAATATTTGCCTAGGGGGGATCATTTTTGAAATTTCTTGTTTTAAATGAGTCTCTAGGGGGCACCTACAGGGTAGTCTTTTATTTCATTCAAAATGGTCTTTTTTTTAATTTTTGAGCATTTTTAGGGAAACATAGTCGTATGGTGAATCGGTTCAGGACCGCCGCCCTGAGCAGGGCAGTGGTTACAGAACCGCTACCCTATCATGGCGGTGATCCTGCAATTTCCACCCTACATCATGTAGCAGTTCTGAACAGAATGACCAAAACTCATGCTAACTTAATTTTTTTTGGATTTTTAATGTTTTGTTATGTTTTTGATGAGCTTGTTTCTTGAAATATGTCACTAACTTTCTCTTTTTCTATGTTTTGGTGGATGCAGAAGAAGGAAGAGTATATCTGTTGGAGTCACAAGAGGGAGTGTGATTGGCTCCCAGTGATATTAGATTATTTGACTCAGGATGAGACCGATACTCTTCAGAGAGTAGGCATATGGAGGATTACATGGGTGCCCCATGTTACTCCTACCAGTCACATACTATGTGACTTGTTCTCTTATTGGGATGCATACTGTAATACCTTCTAGTTTTCAGGTGTTAGGGGTGAGTGGATGATCACCCTAGAGGATGTGTACTGTATTCTTGGGGTTTCGATACTAGGTAGACAGTTGACTTTGGAGACAGGAGGATCTAGAGCCATAATAACTCTATGGGCCACTTATATGGGGGATGTTTGTGGTTTCCTTTGGTTCGAAGAAGGGAATGAAGGTCTGATCCATTCCTACTTCTCCCATCCCTACTATCTGCAAGGCCATCATGGGTATCTTGGCCTCGCGGTTGATCATGGACAAGGGAGGTGATACACTACTTTATTTTAGGGCTCCCATCATCACGCAGATTAAGGCATATGGTCATATCCACGCCTGGGGAGTAGATATACTTTATAGTATATATCATGACCTATATCAGATTGTCAAGTTACACGGGAAATATTTGAGCCATCCCACATTAGTTATGAGCTGGGTGTATGAGTGGATCATCCCCTATGGGAGGGGAGTGCCAATATAGGACCTAGGAGCCATTAGGTTTACTAGATGGATGGCCATGACAGTTCTTAGAGCGCCACATCAGCCAGTGGCTTCCTTGACCACAACAGACATGGTGGCCACTCCATACCAAGACATGGAAGGATTGTGGGGACAGGATGGGACCACAATGGCAGCTTGTACCACTACTGGTCAGTTAGTTGATAGGATGGGGAAGCTTGAGACTCACCCATTTGGCTGAGTTCCTCAGTAGTTCGGCCTTCCTTACATTGATATGCTTCCCCCAGTGGCACCTATGTATAGGACCGTGAAGGAGGCCTGAAAGGGCCCTCGTGGAGATCCGGGTTGGACAGTGGTGATTCTAGGAGTGCCTATTGTAGTTAGGTGAGTTGTTCATGCCCGACGGGTAGCTGGTGTCACTCATGCACCCTTACTCCAGATTGAGGCCGCACCTACTCACAGTGGAGAGGAGGATGAGCCCATAGATGTGGACTCTGAATTTGAGGAGCATACAAGGGATGATACTGGAGAGGAGTCGGTTGGAGAGGATACTAATGGAGAGAAGACATGTGATGAGGAGATAGGTAACGAGGGGTTGGGAGGTGAGGCTAGTGAGGTAGCTCACATGGAGGAGGAGAGCAATCCTGAGTGGCATGATACTTGGGATGTTTTAAGAGTGAAGCAGGAGGAAGCGTCTAAAGAGGAGGAGACACTTTTATCTAAGGGAAGACTTCTTCACGAAAGAGAGGGGGATGACAAGTCTGTGATGATATAGTGTTTTACTTCTAGTTTTGGGGAGGTCAACCATCAGCAACAACAACATCAACTCCTGACCCTACATAGATGCCTGGAGATCTAATTATGTTGATCCTCTTCTCTTGACCTTGTTAATCAGAAATGTTAATTGGTATTTCTTTTTGTTTTATTTTTGTAACTTTCTAACTCGTTGTTTATTCTTGGTTTTTACTTACACCGAATACATAGGAGTGGTGAGAGTTTATTGAACGGGTGTGCATGGACATCTTGTTAATCCCCTTAGGGAAGACCTGAGCTGAGTTGACTAAGGATACAGGACAACCACTTGTAGTTGGAAGACACACTGATGTTTTTCCACCCATCTGGAGGGTATAGAAGGTCATGAATTCTCCTTGTACTCAGGTGATCTCGTATGATATAGATGAGTGATTGATGAGGTGGAGTCACTCTCGTAGTGAGACCATAGCTAGTGGCTGCCACCATGAGCACTCCCACCATTCAGTACATTCTCGTTGTCGTAGTTGGAGTAGGATTCTTGTACGTAGTCATGCTCCATCTCAGGGATACCACAGGGATTGATAGGTCATGGGACTTTTATTTATTAGTTTCCATTTTGTTCGGCATTCATGATTTTTTGTATATTTCGAGCTCATTGTTAGCATTTTGACCATGCCTAGTGATGGCATTGTACACAAACTCAATTTATTATGATATATACAAACTCTTCTTTTTGGTTTGGTAATTCATTGTATCTGAGTTGACTTCCTCTTGGCTCACTTCACATGTGTACTCTAGATGTTTAGAACTTTCATTTTTATATGCTTTTCAGAATGTATGCAGTGGATATGAATGCTAACAGAATGATTTATTTTTTTGGTATTTTGTAATGCTGATATATGATAATGCAATCACATTGTAATGTTGAACTTTAGTTTCTCTAAGCAATTTTTGGTACTTTGTATTGTTTTAGAAAAATGTGGAAAAAGAGTTATATGATAAGTGAATGAACTTTCCCCACTCCTAACTCCATGCAACGAGTAAGATGCAAGGGCTCAACACCAAGAGCTAGAAGGGCCACAAGTTATAGAAATTTTTTGAATGGTAATGATTAAAGAAAGACAACGATTTGAAAAAAACCAAATTGAGACCCTACAACCTCATTCTATTCAAGTTGTCTTCATAGTTTAAAATGTGAATTGCTTTCCATTTTATCTAGACTTAGATCTGTAGATGGCCACTTGGTTAACAAAATCTGGTTTTGAGGTTTTAAATTTTTTTTGGAATTTTTGACATCTAAATCACTTTGTTTTGATTTATGATTTCACAGCATTCGAATGAACTATGTCTAACTTTCAAATTTTTCAAAGATACCCCCTACACCTTGCCCCATGCTACCATTCGTAATTATGGGCTCATCACCATGGACAAGGCATAGGTGAGTAAGGGAACTTCTCTCCTTTCCCAACCCTACATCACTAGTAAGAGACGTGGACTGAACACCGAAGGTTGGTAGGGAAAAGAAATGTGTAAAATAAAAAAATTATGTGGATTTGCATTTGACTTATTTATTTAGGGAAAATTTCTGGAATGTTCTTATTTCCAAAGAGATGTATATGGGATAGATGCAACACCTTGAAGCTTCTATAACAGACTATAGGCAAAGACACCTAATCTAGAAGAAACTATAAGTAGAACCAAGTATGAAAACCTTGGTATGGTTACTATAAAAGATTTGTCTTATCTTGTTTGGATTAATGAAATGATTCAGAAACAATTGATGATACCATGAATATTTGAAGAGACATGATTTGAATGTTTTGCCAATTTTTTTAGAAGTTTTTAGGAATTGCTATAAGAATAAGTCCCTTGATCACAAATTTTACAAAATGAAACGGTGGATGAAAATGTAATGTGGATGTAGTAATATACGTATGGATATGCTAATAAATCATGTGTAGTATCTCTTTAGGTGAAGAGAGTTTATAGATTCCCTAAACTCCTCACCCTCTAGTGTACACATGTGAAATGCCCCATTTTTATAGTCTTTTATTAATCAATATGGACCCAACCACCTAGACCTGAATTTCCGTCCTTCGCAAGTATTTTTGTCTAGTTGGCTGTCAAGTCTTAAAACCAAATCTCCCTCTTATATTTCGTGCTCGTAGACTTTCTTGTTGTATTACTGAGACATTTGGTCAACGTAAATGCTACGCCATTGTTTAGCATTGAGCCTAGCTTCATCAAGGATTTTTAATTGAGAGAGTTGTGCCTCTCGATAGTCTTCTTCTCCCAAAATTCCTTGTAGTGAGATAAGAATACTAGGTATTTTTACCTCAAGTGGTAAAACCGCTTCTACACCAAATACTAAAGAAAGGGGGATTTCCACCATTGGCGTTCTTACCGATGTTTGATAGACCCACAAGGCCGGAAAGAGCTTTAAGTGCCAACTTGTTTATTCTCCTTGACATTCATAAGGAGAATGGAATTTAACATTTTGTTTATAGCCTCATCATGTTCATTGGCCTGAGGATAATAGAGAGAAGCCGTATGGTGAATTATTTTGAAATTTTCACAGAATTCATGTACTTTCTCATTTTTGAAAGATGTTCCATTATTAAAGATAATGACTTGCGGGACCCCGTACCTATAAATGATTTGGTTCAAAATGAACTTAGCGATTAAACATCCAAGAACGGTGGTAAGCGGCATGACTTCTACCCACTTAGTAAAGTATTATGAGGTCATGATTATGAATTTATGACCACCTGTTTATGAGGGAGAGAAATTCCTTATCAAATCAAGGCACAATGTGGAAAATGGCCATGGTGTTGCAATTGGTTACAGAGCATGTGTCGGTATGTGGATCTCATGGGAGAACTCTTGATATTTATGGCATTTGTGCATAAAATCTATTGTGTCATGTTATAATGTGGGCCATAAGTAGCCCATTTGATGTATCTTCAAAATAGTGGCATGGCCCTTGAAGTGACTGTATGTACCCAAAATTGTAGGGTGCTGCACCACCAGAAAAACATTACACATACCCCAATGATAATACAGGTCTCCTCACAATGTGTTCGGGATCCAGAAAATCTTTTCAAGTATATGTTTGTATCCTGTATGCCTCGCTCGGCCTCTGCATGCTTGTTTTTTCCTCTGCCCCCCTTTTTTCTTGGATTTTGGTCTTTAGTGATGAGACCGCTACCCAGGACAGGGCGGCAGTCCTGTACGCATTTTCTAGAATGCTCTGACGATCACGTCAAACGTAAATTTTCAATTTCTACCCACATTCTTTAGCTACTTTACTTTTCATTTATGTTTTGGCCGCATTATGAATAGTATTTTCCCTTTGTTTATAGTAAAAGAGTTCAATTGGGAGTTACCCTCTGGTAAATGCATTTGCTATAAATAGCCAGCTTGTTTTTAAACAAATGGCCTCTCTCCTTCTCTATTTAATTGTTCAGTCTTTGAATTTCTTGCTTAGAATTCTATTATTTTCATGTTTTTCATCCATTGTTGGTCTTTCTTTACTATTTAGAGGTCATTTGATCTTCTTGTTTCAGTCTTGCTTCATTGTTGTTCCATGCAAGTGAGTTTAGAGTAAAATAGTTTCATCTGTAGCTTGGAATCCATTAGAGTTGCAGGTTTTGTTCATCACAAAGGATAGTTGCAAGAACTCTCGGCGTGTTTGGTGTTGTATTCCAACAATAAATCCCGCTAGGAATTACATAGTCAAGCTCTGTTCACTTGTGTTATCCCTCTCCTACTCGCATTGTATTCGGTCTATATCCAAAGTTGTCATTGTTCGAATACCTTCTTCTATTGATGCTATCATATACACACTTTTCTAGATTCACAAGAACACGAAGGAATAAGGAGATCACACTGAGGGGAAAAAGTCACAAACAACTAGATTTTCCATTATTCTGTAAATGCTAGGTTTGAGCTATCAAATTTCTAGTTACAACGTATCAAATAGAGCAGTGAATTATTTTATTTCAGTCAAAAGTTTGCTCTCGATATCACCAAGGAAGCTGTGCAGATTGATAGTTTCTAAGAAACTGTGATTCATTCCTCACTTCTGAGATAGGATCGAGAGTTTTTCAATTTAAAATAACTAGTTGCTTAGATATTTAGGATAAATTCATAACTACACGGGCAAATAGCCACACCAAGCTATTTTGTTTGTTTTAATTATGTTACTAGATTAGTTATTCCTTTTCTAAATATATTATAATAATCTACTCTTTAATTTCGTTAAAATATGTCATCAAAAATACAAAAATAGAAGAATACATGTGTAGTATAAATACATCTTTCGGAATTAGTTTATTAATTTTAGTTAAAAGTTGAATCATTTTACATGACAATCACGGGACCTAGAGAGCCTAGAGAATATATATTTGAACTAATAGTGCCTCAACCAAATCTACCCACAACATTAGCTGATATAGATCAAGACCTTAGGATACAATTCTTTTGAGCAATGGCAAACCTACAAGCAATTAGTGAACAACTGAGAGGGTTAAATATCGAAGACGATAAGGAATATGCATTTTGGTCAAATCATCCTAACTATAGAATGCCTTGATAAAATGTATGAATGACTGTATAAGGATTCGAAAGAGAATAAGGATTTGGTTGTGATCTTTTAGTTCCACAACCTAACACAGGAGACCTCCTCGTTGACATAGATACTAGCTTACGCATTCAAGTTGCTAGAACACCTGTGAGGTATTCTGAGAAAATTATACAACTTCTAGTTCTAAACATAGAGGATGAAAAGGTGTATGATTACTGGATAGTCAGAAGAAGGGATTGATTCTTCACATGACCATAACAGGTCCACAACAACCACAAACTCACAGTTGTGATTCCCAAGTCCCACAACCCAACGGGCCTGCAAATCAGTTAAGTATTGATACCGGTTTACAAACGCTGGTATTTAGATCCTCACCACTCCAGCTAGATATCATAACATAATCCTCCATATTAAATATAAAATCCAATCAATCTAATATTTTCTGGGTCAGACCAGAAAATCACCTATGGTTCACTACAAATCCACTAAGCCTCTTATCACCATTTACATGACCTTGTCTGGAGATATATACGAAGCTCCCACAGGTCACTTCCCATGTATTCAATAGCCAATAAAACAAGATCTCAATAGAGCTCGACATTGATTGGAGCCTCCGAACAACCATTATATCTTATCAATTTGTTACACCAATTCAGGTTAGGAGGGCCTTCTTTGCCTTAGATTTGTAGATTCTATTATTGTGTGTTGAGGATATAAGATTACCCAACTAGTTTGTATGTATCCATATATATTCCATATTCACCAGTCGTCTCGGTACGACCTCAGGAGGTCGGGTATGAGGAAGAGTTACTTGTAGATTCCTATGCTCACATGTCACTTTTCCATCGTACAAAATTGGTGAACCCGACGTGAAACAAATAGTTCTTCCTCTTTTATTTTTCATTTCTTTCCCCCACCTTCGCTCTTTCCCATTATTCTGTGGGTATTCATATACCCCCCGAATATGTCGGGATACGACGCATATGGTAGACCTCTCTCAGGTCTCAAAGCAAACTATAGTCAAACAAATAGACAACCATTGCCCTCGCTTTCTGCATGGGCTGATAACTATTCAAGTAATTACTTGTCATCTCAAACTCCCCCTCACATAACTAGTTCTAGTTCTTCATTCCAAATTGAGGAGTTAGATCATCTTGCACAAACACAACAGCCAGAGCCATCAGGCTCTAATAATATGATGTTTACTGGAGAATCCACTTCATCTCCTTGGGTCTTATTCAGACCACAGATCAGTAGACAGTCAAATCCACTCCCATTTTTGGATGATGAGTACTTAGCACGCTATGATAAAAGTGAACAATGTTTCCAAAACATGTATCCACCTATAGGGCGTTTACAAACACAATCTAATACCCTATTCCAAGAAAACACCCTCATTCCTCCACCTATGGGAAATGCCCTCGGTGAAGCTTGGCAGGGTAATGATTAATTCATACCAGGGTATCACACCCCTTTACAACAAATGCCATTAAGGAAAAACATTGTGTCTTCACCAATAGAGGTCATTTCAGCCTTAGTTGAAAAGGTTAGAGGGTTGGAACTTGCTCAAGCAGACCAAAATTCATATTTTAGGAAAATAGGAATCCCCAACCATCCACATCATCCCAGTTAGGTTGACCTCCTTATAGGAACAGACACGTTAGGCATGCCTCCTCAAAATCCGTATAGTTATCCATAGCAAACGCCAACTAGGATTGTGTTTTCAAACACCGCTCCAGTTGAAAACATGACACCTATCGGCTTAGAACCAAACAACCCATACCAGAACAATGCTCCTCCTTATTTAAACATTTATTCAAATTCACCACAAGGAGACATGTTCTCTTCTCCTGGGATGATCGTTCAACCACAGGTATTCCCTTATGTCCCTACAAACACATATGTTATGCCATATCAAAAACCCTTTCCACCTCCGCCCCCTCAACAAGCGCCATCGATGGTCAAGCCTACGTAGTAGGGACTTATTTAGAATATTTAAAAGAGCCCCTGGACTTCACCATATGAAGTGTTATGCTTCCAAGACCTCTTCCCGATGTACCCAAATATAAAGGGGAAGGGGATCCAAATGCACACATTAAAGCCTATGCCACAGCCATACGGGAATTACTCCCTTGGGACGGGGTTATTGCTAAGATATTTCCTAAGACCTTAGAGGGTATTGCCCTTGATTGGTATTATAGAATACCTGAAGCCTCGATACATTCATTTAAACAACTTGTGTCTGAGTTCATCAAAGCTTTTGATATGAACAAATTGTCAAAGACAGGAATCAGGGAATTCTTGCATATTAAACAAGAACATAATGAATCCACTGTTTATTTTATCCAAAGATGGCATACGGTTCTATACTCATCAACAAGCACTCCAAACATGGATCAAATGGAACTATGTGATTTATTCCTTAATTCTCTCAATAGAGAGATAAAGGAAGAAATCCAGAAGTTCCCACTAAGAACTTATAATAAATTACTCGAGAGTGCTCTCTGAATTGACCAAGCAGCAATAGATAGTGGTTGTAAGACATATGGAACAAATGGGAAATTAACCACTCCCAATCAAAACACTGTGGCCTATCCTAATACCAGGAATGCTAATCAAGGACCTAAGGTCCTTACCAAGAACCGTGAAGTTACAACAAATGGAGTAACTGACCGAGTTAAAAGGGCAAATGTTGTAAAAATTTCGCCACCTGTTAATAATCAGTGAAATAAAAAATTTACTCCAACAATCAACGCAATGAATTTTAATCATCCACCACAACCACAATAACAATGACGACAATGAAAAATCCAAACACAAGGTCTAAATCCAAACCCAACTGGATATAAGAGTCAAAACCAAAGGCAACAACCTCAAAATTTTAACTCTAACAACAAGTAACCTTATCAAAATTTTGGGTCACAACAGGTTTTAAATCAACAGCCTTGAAATTATAATCCCAATTTATACTGTGGCTTCCACAAGATTCAAGGCCACGATACTAAGACTTGTCGTGACTACAACAAATTCATGCAGTGTTTGCCAGAAGATCAAAAGTAACTCTTTATAGATATGTTTTTAGCAAATTCTGTAATACCTACGCCAAACACTTATACAGGGCCAATTTCCCCTCAAAATGCACCCCTCAAGATCTTTAATGATCCACTCCCAAACCATTCTAACAATAACAGGCTAGATCCTAACAAAACAAACAAGGGTGTTATATCAAGAAATAATGATCACAAAGCTTCAACTTCATTAAATCCACCAGTCGCACCCTAACTAGGAACTCGACCCCAAACCAAAATAGTTGGTCTAGTGGAGTTAGACACTGAGTTACTCATAGAAACCATAACAAGAACATGGGATTATTCTTCTCAACCAACTCCAAGTTATCCATTGGAACTAGAAAACATTCAAAAAATGTTAGTAAAACCCATAGGTGCCTACGATTTACTTAATGAATTAACTAAAACCTTCTCTCACATTTCATTTTTGGATTTGTTAAAAAATTCTCCCACCCACAGGGCTTCCCTCTTAGAAGCATTAGGCCTTGGTCATTTAATCAACATCACTCCTCCTCCAGAAATGTAAGTAAACCATGTAGACTTTGAAATTTATCCTCCGGGGCAGCCAGATAGAGATACTGAATTTATATTTGATATAAGCAAAATGCCAATAGATGCCAAGATTGCACGAAGAGGCAACCCAGCCTTACATTTACAAGTATGGGTTTATAATAATTATGTTAAACATGCAATGGTTTACGATGGGGTAGTAGTTAACATAGTCCCCTTCACTTTTCTTCAAAATTTAGGATATGGAGAGACAAACTATTCCACAACATGAAATTCATTAAGAGGATATGATAGCCTCAAGGCCACTTCAATTGGAACCATAGTTTTACTAGTCACTTTAGGACCCAAGACGGTCCTCACTGAATTTTATATTATAGATTGGGAAAACAAATACAATATGATCCTTGGTCGGCCATGGATACACCGTATGAAGGCAACCCCTTCCACGTTATTCCAAGAAACAAGATTTCTACACTTAGGGAAAATATTTGTGGCACAAGGTGACCCCAAACCCTTTGATATACACCTAGTTGATTTGAAGAAAATACCAGGCATTCACTCCGAGTTTGAACTCCCAATAAATCAACTCATTAAACCAATTAATTCAAAACCAAACGAGGATTTGATACCCACCACAGAATTGGAAATTACAAATCTAGCCGAGGACATTCCAACACTCAAAAATGAGACCAATGTTATAGAAATGGTGTCGCTAGGCACAACTGCAAAAATTATCGAGTTTCTAGATAAATACTTACCTATTCTCCTACCTTTTGATTCTATGGGTATGGGACACACCCTGGGAATTGCTTCTCTTCCATCAGATAATTTTTTTATGGTAGAATTAACCAAATCAAAATAAATAGATATGACAGATATCCCAACATCCATTTTTCCAAGCAATTATTGGACTCTCCACTTCAATGGAGCTACATGTCACTTTGGAGCTGGGGCGGGAGTAATCTTTACTCACCTGAGGGAAAGATGCTACCTTTCACCTTTAAATTAAACTTTGAATGTACAAACAACAGGGTTGAGTACGAAGCTCTCCTCCTTGGCCTCATCCTAGCCAAAAGAATGGGTGTCGATAACATTAGAGTGCTAGGAGACTTGTAACTAGTTACAAACCAAGTCTCTGAAGTATATGAAACTAGGGCTGAGCATTTACTTATAGAGTGCTAGGAGACTTGCAACTAGTTGCAAACCAAGTCTCTGAAGTATATGAAACTAGGGCTGAGCATTTACAACTCTATAAAATAGCAGTATTAGATCTAAGAAATGGATTTAACTTCATATCGATTGAAGCAATCCCACGAGAGCAGAACCTTCTCGTAGACTCAATAGAAACCTCAGCTTCCTGTTTCACTCCAAACGGCGAGTTAGAAGATACAAATTTCACGGTATCACTTCGTGCCGAACCATTAGTGCGTAAAATATCAACAAACTCACTCCTGACTCATGGAGAATTTGAGGATGATAGAGTCACTCTCGAATATCTAAATGCCTATATGGAGCTACACCTTGCTCATTGCATAGTGGATCTTTCCCTAATACCACATTCCTCTTCCTATTTTGAAAATACCATGATAGAGTCTCCTCCATAAGAGGATCTTGATATCTACAAAATATGAGATGGAGAAAGCTTAGAACTACCTCTGGCCCCACCTGAATTTGAAGAAGGTAACGCTTCTTTAATAGAAGAAACCATTGACATAAACATTGGAATGGAGGAAGAACCAAAAATTTTGAAGTTGGGATCCTCGTTAACTCCGAAAGAGAGATAAATACACAATCAAATCCTCAAAGAACATCAAAAGGATTTCACATTTAACTATAAAGAAATGATGGGCATTGCACCACATATTGCAGTACATAATCTTGTCACTAAACTAGATGCAAAACCAATTAAACAGAAGTCAAGACCAATGAAGCCAAAAGTGGCTGTCATGGTAAAAGAGGAAGTAATAAAGCTTCTCCAAGTGGGATTCATCAAACTCGTTGAATATTCATAATGGGTATCTAATATCGTCCCTGTTCTAAAAAAAATGGGAAGATACGCATTTGCATAGATTTTCAGGATATTAACAAAGCTTCTCCCAAGGATGACTTCCCATTACCATCCATTGACATTATCCTTGATGCAACAGCTGGATTTGAACTATTGGCCCTCATGGATGGGTTCTCAGGGTATAATCAGATTAAAATATCTGAACAGAATCAAGCCAAAACTACATTCATAACTCCTTGGGGAACATATTGCTACGCTATCATGCCATTTGGTCTTAAGAACGCCGGTGCTACATATCAACGGGAAATGACATACATATTCCATGATCTTATCCATAGAATTGTGGAATCCTATGTGGATGACTTATTGGCCAAGGCCAAGAAGCATTGTGATCATCCAAAAGTGCTCTGTATCATCCTCTCATGATTAATTGAATATGGCATCACATTAAACCCAGAAAAGCACGTGTTTGGTGTGACAGGAGGAAAACTTCTAGGCTATATTATATCTTCATGAGGGATTGATGTTGATCCAGCCCAAATACGGGTTGTTCTCGAAATGATCCCACCATTGGACAAGTCTAGAATCAGGTCATTTCTTGGGAAGCTCGGTGCAATCTGAAGGTTCATCCCAGATTTAAGTTTTTCCATTCATCTAATCAACAATCTATTAAAGAAATATTATAGCTTTGATTGGACTGAAGAATGCAACGAGGCCTTCGAAGCAGTTAAACACTTCTTGTTGTCTCCACCCACGCTAATGCCTCCCAAACCAGACCACCCTTTGATCCTATACTCATGAGCCACTCATGTCTTGCTAGCCTACATGTTGGCTCAAGAAGACAATGATAAACGAGAACATGTAGTCTATTTCATTAGCCGAACATTGCTCGATTATGAAACATGTTATACACAGGTAAAGAGAGAATGCCTTGCTATAGTATTTGTAACAAAATGTTTAAGAAATTACATGTTAAACCAAGAAATAAGATTCATTGTAAAGACAGATCATTTACGAACATTCCTCATGCAAGGGTCTTTATCTAAAAAGGTTGGGCATTTCATAACCTTAATGGGTGAATTTGAGTTAACATTCGTAAACCAAAAATCTGTTAAGGGACAAATCATTGCAGATTAGTTAGCTAACAATCCACTAGATGGAGGTGATCTTGTAAATCTGGACTTTCCTTATGAGTGTGTATACTTCGTCAAAACTAGGCCCCCCATCTCTACATGTCCCTGGTACACTGATATCATCAATTTTATCATAGACCACACATACCCGGAAGGTGTCACATCACAACAAAGAAGGCGGTTATGTATTATCACTACTAAATATGTTGTTTTAGAACAGCTACTCTATCATAAAGCCTTCAACATCATGCTTCTAAGATACGTCGACACAGAAGAATCTAAGAAGATTCTTTATGAATCCCATAGTGGGATATGTGGAGGCCACTTCGGTGGACATGCCACTACTCGCAAAATACATCGAATGGGCTATTTTTGGCCCACTCTCGAACATGACATAGTAGAGTTTGTACATAAGTGCCACAAATGCCAAGAATTCTCTCACGAGATTCACATGCCAGCACAATCCTTGCAACCAATAGCGACTCTGTGGCCATTTTCCACATGGGTTTTGGACTTGATAGGAACATTCTCTCCCTCATCAACTGATGGCCATAATTTTATAATTACAGACACGAAATATTTTACCAAATGGGTGGAGGCCATGCCTCTCACCACAGTACCAAGTTTGGTAATTTCCAAATTCATTCTGAACTAAATCATTTGTAGGTATGGTGTCCCACAAGTCATTATCTCAGATAATGGCACATCCTTTAAAAATGATGAGGTCCATGAGTTATGTAGCAAATTCAAAATAAACCATCACACGGCCTCTCTTTACTACCCTCAAGCCAATGGGCAAGTTGAAGCAACAAACAAAACATTAAAGGCCATTCTCCTCAAAACAGTCAAGGAGAACAAACGAGATTGGCATTTAAAACTATATCCAGCCTTGTGGCCCCATCAAACCTCAATAATAACACCAACAGGAGCAACCCCTTTCTCGTTGGTATTTGGGGCTAAAGCAGTTCTCCCACTTGAGGTCAAAATACCCAGTGTCTGTATCTCATTACAAGGGATTTTGGATGAAGAAGCTTATAGGGAGGCACGCCTCTCTCAATTGGAAAGCCTTGACAATTCCAAGCTAAATTCCAAACAACGGCACAGAGCCTATGCCAACCGGATGTGCCGGCAGTATAACAAAAAAGTCTATGAGTGAGAAATATATGAGGGAGATCTAGTTCTAAGACTAGACAGCCGGATCGATAAGAAAACCGGTGAAGGAAGTTCCGGCCCAAGTGGTTGGGCCCATACCGAGACATGGACTACGGAAATGGTGTGTATCTTTTGTGCACACTAGAAGGTGAGGAATTCAATGAAACTGTCAATTCCTTGCATCTTAAATGGTTTTATGCATAAAACATCATAATCACCACTTGTACATTATAGCTACCTACATTGCATTAGTCATTTAGCTGTTTCATTTTGTCCACTCATTTCATAAAAATTGTAGTCCAGGAACTTACTCTTAAGCAATTTATTACAAATTTCTGAAAGTATTGGCAAAATCATTCAAAACACATCTCTTCAAACATCATCAAGTATTTTCAAATCTTCTCATCAAGTTTGACAGACAAGTATTGACGAAAACCATACCAAGGCCTGCATACTTGGTTTTACTCTTTCTTTCTACTATGTGAAGTCGCCCTTAAATATGGTCTATTCTAGAAGCTTCTTGGTGTCACATCTATCCCTCTTAAATCTCTTTGAAAGAAAGGATATCCCAAAGTTACAAGTCAAAAAATTCAAAATCAAATAGAATAAAAGTGCCAAGCAAACAGAATATTTTATTTTACACACTTCTTTGCCCCATCAACCTTCGGTGATAAGCCTACATCTCTTACTGGTGGTGTGAGATTTGGAAAGGAAATAATTGCCCTTACTTGCCTATATTTTTCCTTTGGTGACAAACCCGTACTCCTTACTAGTGGCATGAGGCAAGGTGTGGGGGGTCCATTCACACAATTTAACAAATCTTGGTATTCTAAAAAATACAAATCAAATTATATTAAGAGAAAAAAAATGTCCAAATTCAAAAGAGATCAAATCCTGAAAACCAGATTTTGTCAACCAAGTTGCCATTTATGAATCTAAGTCTATATAAACTAGAAAGTAAGTGGCCTTATAAGCTTGGTGGTAGTTATGAGTAGGGTAAGTGTGTATGTCTAAGTTTGGTTTCTGTTACTGGTTTGTTTGTCTCTCATCATTCCATTCAGTCAAGCTCATACAATTTATGCTCTTCCTAACTCTTGGTGAAGAGCCCTCACATCTTACTGGTTGCGTGGAGTTATGAATGGGGCAAGTTCATCTCTTTATCACTTTACATTCATCACGTTTTTCCAATATAAGAAGAAATCACAGACATTGCCCAAAGAGGTTGAAAGTTCAAAACTACAATGTGTTAATCATCACATATCAGCATATAAAAGCATAAAAAAGAGAAACATTCTGCTCAACATTTGTTATCATTTTTCATCCATTGCATACATTCTGAAAAGCATGAAAACAAATACTCTAAAAACATCTAGTATACATGTGGAAACAAGTCACAAAATTCTAGGCACCAAAAGTCTAGATCCTTAAAAATATATATATATATATATACTATATATATATATATATATATATGACTTGGTTTTTGTTTCTAAATGCACTATCAATTTAGTCTGTTTCCCACAATCATCATCCATTGAGCCAATTATGTATACAGTAGGATTTGTTCCCAAACTAATTGGTTTAGAAGTCTAGATGCCACTATCTAACTTGGTACTTTTATTTTGTACTTTTTTTAGCAATAATGCCATCATGCACTAGGCATTTGGAAAGTTATTCAAAATAATCAATGTATAGAGCTCGAAAAGTACAAAAACACTCATAAATATCTGACAAAACACTACAAAAATGGCCTCTCTATGGGATCCCTCAGAAGGTGCATGACCACGTCTAGGACTCCGGCTATGCCAGTGCTCCGAATGCATTGAGGGCTTGCGGTCACAGCCAGTAGCTTTCGTCTCACTATGAGAATGACTCCTCCTCATCAAGCACTCGGTCGTCCTATATCTAACTACCTCAGCATGAAGAGAATTTGTGATCTTCGCTTCCTGCCAGACAGAGGAAAAAACATCAGTATGCCTACCAACTGTTGAAGGCTCCCCCATGTCCACAGAAATATCAGTACAAGTCTTCTCTGAGGGAAGCAGCAAGGTATCTGCGCATACTCGGTGAATCAATTATCACCACTCATCAGTAGTCACTAAAAATAAAGGAGAAAACAAGTTAGAAAATAATCAAAATTAAAAACAAAGATAAATGAAAAGAAAATAAATAACAACTAAGGCAATTCTAAGTAAAACAAAGTCAAGAGAAGAGTGACAACTCATTTAGATCTCTGGGCCTCCAGGAAGGATCTCTAGGATCCGCTCCTACCACTGATGCCACTATTTATTGGTGTCCCTCTCCCACATCTGGGGCAATGTGACAACCTACAACAGACTCACCATCTCCCCCTAAGTCCTAAGAGAGTAACTCCTCTGAGACTAGAGTCACCCTCTCTACGCTCTACTCTGCCCTCTCAGCCCATAGGATATCCTGAGTGTCATGCCACTCGGAATCACTATCATCCTCCCCACCCATCCCTCCAATCTCCATCTCCTCTATCTCTCCCCCAGTGAACTCCTCAGACTCAGAGTCCACATCAATGGGCTCATTGTTGCTATGGGTGGGACCAGCAGCAATCTGAAGTAAAGGTTCCTGAGGAGCACCGGCTCCCCCTAGAGCACGTACCACCCTCCTGGCTGAGATAGGTACACCAGGGGTAACAATAGTCCAACCCCATCCTCTGGGACCTCCCCGAGCCTCATGAATATATCTATACACTGGCCCCGCTAGAGGAAATATGTCTATGTAGGGGAGGTCGAACTGCTGTGGTACTCTGTCAAAGGGGTGGATCTCCAACTTCCTTGTCCTATCTATCAACTGACTGGTAGTCTGACAAGTAATCAATGTGATAGTCTCCTCTCCCCATAACCCTACCATGGCCTGATAAGGAGTGGCCTCCATGTCTACAGTGGTCAAAGAGGCCACTGGCTAGTGAGGTGCTCTAAGAATAGTCATCCCTGCTACCCTGACAGCCTCGGGATCCTCCGCCTCTACACCTCTCCCATACATAGTGATATGCTCATACACCCAACTCATGACAAGACTGAGGTGGCTCAGTGACTGTCCTTGTAGTCAGACCACCCTATATAAATCGTTGTAGATGGTCTCGAGGATGTCTGCTCCCCAAGTGTAGACACATCCATGGCCCTCAATCTGTGCAATAATGGGGGCCCAGCAATATAAGAGGGTGTCCCCTCCCTTGTCCCCAATCAATCTTGAAGCAAGGATGCCCATGATGGCCTTGTGGAGCACAGGAATGTCTATTTCAACAATGGAGCAGATCCTCACTCCCTTCTTCGACCCCATCGAAACAATTACATCCCCCATATATGTGGCCCACTGAACCACCTGAGATCTTGATACTGTTGTCTTAAGAGACATCCACCTCCCAAGGATCAAAACCCCTAGTATACGGTAAACATCCTCCATGGTGATGGTCCACTCACCCCTAACTCCTGGAAATCGGAAAGTGTTCTGATCCACATCCCAGTATGAAAATAAGTCACATAGTATGTGACTAGCAGGTGCAACGTGAGGGACTTGTGCAATCCTCCAAATGCCAGCCCTCTGAAGAGTATCTCACTCTGCCTGAGTGAGTGCCTCTAACACTGCTGGGAGCCAATCACACTCCCTCTCTTGGCTCCATCTAATATACTCCTTCTTTTGCATACACCCAAAAACACAAAAAAGAGTAAGTTAGTATCAAAATCTGATTGAAAAAGCTATCAATAACATGTAAAAGTGCTAAAAATGAAAAAATGAGTAAGTAAAGCATCTTCTTTTTCCTTCTTTCATGAACCACCACCCTGTGTAGAGTGGTGGTTCCGTAACCGCCACCGTCTAAGGTGGCGGTCCCGTAACCACCACCCTATGCAAGGTGGTGGTCCTGTCCTGAACCCACAAACGATTTGGAAGCCCTAAAAATTCCCAAAAACAAGCAAAGACACCATTTTAACTAAAATAAGGACCTACCCTATGGGCGCGCCCCCTAGATACTCATTTAAAACTAGTGTTTTCAAAAATAATCCCCCCAAGACAAAGATTTCATCATTTCCACATTTTAGGTTCAAAAACAATAAATTGAGAAGAACTAACCTGAGACTTCGTAGGTCAATGTTCCGCTCTCGGAGGCATGATCACTATCTCACCATGAATGTTTTGACTATACTCTCGTCGAAAACCATCACCGTGGGTCCCAGAGCTCAAAAACTATCAAATCAATCCACACAAATGAATAGTGAAATGAGTTTATATATATATATATATATATATATATATAGCTTTCTAAAATTAATTTTGAATGTCTTTCACAGGTTTGGAGCATCGACGGAGGTAAGTTCTAAACTCCGCGCAGATGGTAAGTCCTCATTTCATATCAATTTAGTTTTATTTCTCAATTTATTTTATCTATCTACACTTCAGTCCCCTTTTTCATTTTACAGATAGCGGGATTTTGGATGGTGACTTTCTGACACACGAGCATGTCAGGTATAACTCCTAACTCCCCATTTCGGGACTGCCATACTCAGATCCACCGTTTTATGCCTCTTCATGGCTAAGACACTTCTCTGAGGGGGAAATATGTACGTACCCAAAATTTTAGGGTACTGCACCACTTGAACGATGTTACATATACCCTAATGATGATACAGGTCTCCTCGCAAGGTGTTCGAGATCCAGAAAATCTCGCCAAGTATACAGTTTGTATCCCGCATGCCTCACTCAGCCTCCGCATGCTTTGTTTTGCCCTCTGCCCCCCCCCCCCCCTTTTCTTGCATTTTGGTCTTTAGTGATGAGACCGCCACCCTGACTGGGCGGTGGTCCCGTGACCGCCACCCAGGACAGGGTGGCGGTCCCGTAACTGCCACCCTGCACAGGGCGGCGGTCATGTTCGTATTTTCCAGATTCTTCCGACGATCACGTCAAACGTAAATCCTCAATTTCTACCCACTTTCTTCAACCACTTTGGCTTTGCATTAATGTTTTTGGTTCCCTGGTGAATAGTGTTTTCCCTTTGTTTATAGTAAAAGAGTTCAATTGGGAGTTACCCTCTAGTAATTGCATTTGCTATAAATAGCCAACTTGTTTTCAAACAAATGGCCCCTCTCCTTCTCTATTTAAATCATTCATTCTTTGAATTTCTTGCTTAGAATTCTACTAGTTTCATGTTTTGCATCAATTGTTAGTCTTTCCTTTGTTGTTTAGAAGTCATTCAATCTTCTTGTTTCAGTCTTGCTTCCATTGTTGCTCCATGCAAGTCAGTTTAGCATAGAATAGTTTCATTTATAGATTAGAATCCATTAAAGTTGTAGGTTTTTGTTTTGTCACAAAGGATAGATTCTAAAACTCTCAGGTACACTTGTGTTGTATTCCCGCAATAAATCCCACTAGGAATTGCATAGTCAAGCTCTATTCACTTGCGCTATCCCTCTCCTACTCGCATTGTATTCGGTCTATATCCAAAGCTGCCATTGTTCAAATACCTTCTTCTGTTGATACTATCATATACATGACTTTTCTGGATTCATGAGAACACGAAGGAACGAGGAGATCACACTGAGGGGACAAAGTCACACACAACTAGATTTACCACTATTCTGTAAATGCCAGGTTTGAGCTATCAAAGTTCTAGTTACAACATATCAAATAGAGTAGTGAATTATTTTATTTCAGTTAAAATTTCACTCTTGATATCGCCAGGGAAGCTATGGGGATTGATAGTTTCTGAGAAACTGTGATTCATTCCTCACTTCTAAGGTAGGATCGAGAGTCTTTCAATTTAAAATAATTAGTTGCTTGGATATTTAGGATAAAATTCACAACTGCACAGGCAAATAGCCACACCAGGCTATTTTGTTTGTTTTTATTCTGTTACTAGATTAGTTGTCCATTTTCTAAATATACTAGAATAGCTGCTCTTTAATTTCATTAAAATACGTCATCGAAAATACAAAAATAGAAGAATGCTTGCATAGTGTAAATACATCTTTCGTAATTAGTTTATTAATTTTAGTTAAAAGTTGAATCATTTTGTATGACAATCACAGGACCTAGAGAGCCTAGAGAATATATATTTGAACCAATAGTGCCTCAACCAAATCTACCCACAACATTAGCTGATATAGATCAAGACCTTAGGATACAGGTCTTTCGAGCAACGACAAACCTACAAGCAATTAGTGAACAACTGAGAGGGTTAAATATCAAAGACGACAAGGCATACACATTTTGGTCAAATCATCCTAACTATAGACTGCCTTGATAAAATATCCGAATGACTGTACAAGGATTCGAAAGAGAACAAGTATTTGGTTGTGATCCTTTAGTTCCACAACCTAACACAGGAGACCTCCTCATTGACATAGATACTAGCTTACGCATTCAAGTTGCTAGAACACCTGTAAGGTATTCTGAGAAAATTATACAACTTCTAGTTCTAAACATAGAGGCTGAAAAGGCGTATGATTACTGGATAGTCGGAAGAAGGGATTGATTCTTCACATGACCATAACAGGTCCACAACAACCATGAACTCATGGTTGTGATCCCCAAGTCCCAACCCAACGGGCCTGCAAATCAGTTAAGCATTGACACCGGTTTACGAACGTTGGTATTTAGATCCTCACCACTCCCACCGGATATCATCACGCAGTTCTCTGTATTAAACATAGAAGCCAATCAATCTAATATTTTCTGGACTAGACCTGAAAACCACCCATAGTTCACTACAAATCCACTAAACCTCCTATCACCATTTTCATGACCTTGTCTAAAGATATATATGATGCTCCCACGGGTCACTTCCCATGTATTCAACAGCCAGTAAAACAAGATCTTGGCAGAGCTCAACATTGATTGGAGCCTCTAAATAGCCATTATATCTGAGTAATCCGTTACACCAATTCAGGTTAGGAGGGCCTTCTTCACCTTACATTCATATATTTCATTATTGTGTGTTGAGGATATAAGATTACCCAACTAGTTTTTCTGTATCCATATATATTCCATATTCACCAGCCGTCTCGGCATAACCTCAGGAGGTCAGGTACAAGGAAGAGTTACTTGTAGATTCCTATGCTCACATGTCACCTTTCCATCGTATAGTGACCTCCACATACTCCACTATGCAATTCATAAAGAATCCTCTCATATTTTTCTTTGTCAACACATCTTAACAACATTCCATCAAAGGCCCTACGATAGAGCACCTATTCCAAGATAACATACTTAGCATCTATAACATGTAACCGTCTTCTTTGTTGTGATGTCACCCCATTCGGATATGTATGGTCCACTATGAAATTAATAATGTTAGTTTACTCTGGGCACGTATAAATGGGAGGCTTAGTTTCAAAAAATACACACATTTGTCGAGGAAGTACAGATTTACTAGATCACCTCCATCTAATGGGTTATCATCCAACCAGTCTACAATGATTTATCCTTTGATGGATTTTTTATTAATAAACATTAAATCAAACTCACCCATCAGAGTTATGAAGCATCCATCTTTCTTAGATAAGGACCCTTATATGAGAAACGTCCACAGATGATTTGATTTAACAATAACCCTTATTTCTTGATTTAGCATGTAATGTCTCAAGCGATTTGTTGCGAAGACTATGGCAAGGCATTCCTTTTTCTAGTTGTTTTTAACGAGTCTCATAGTCAAGCAATGTCTAAAAAATAAAATAGACTGCACGTTCTCCTTTATCATCATCCTCTTGAGCTAACACACAGGCTAATAAGACATACGTAGCTTGTGAATACAGGATTAAGGGGTGATTTGAATTAGGCAGCATGAGTGTGGGAGGATACAATAAGAACCATTTGACCAAATCAAATGTCTCATTGCACTCTTTTGTCTAATCAATGCAAAAATTCTTTTTAATAAATTGTTGATTGGGTGAATAAAAAAGGTTAGGTCAAGGATAAACCTTCAGATTGCACCGATTTTTCCAAGAAAATATCTGATGCTAGACTCATCTGACAATGGAATAATTTATAGTATGGCTTGGATTTTGGCTGGGTTAACATCATCCCTTATGAAGATATGATGTATCCCAACAGCTTACCTCCCGTTACACCAAATACAAATTTTTCTAGATTTAACATGATGTCGTATTTGATTAAGAAAGAAAGGATGATACGAAGCACCTCAGGGTGATCGTAGTGTTTTCTGGCCTTAGCCAGAAGATCATCTAAGTAGAATTTGAAAATATTATGGATAAGATCATGGAATATATAAGTCATCACCTATTCATATGTGGCACCAGCGTTCTTTAGTCCAAATGGCATGACAACATAGCAGTATATTCCCCAAGGAGTGATGAATGTAGTTTTGGTCAGATCTTCCTCAAAGATTCTGATTTGGTTATATCTAGAAAAGCCATCCATGAGAGACTACAAATCATAACCAACTATCCCGTCGAAAATAACATCGATGGATGGTAATGGGAAATCATATTTGTTACCAAACTTGTTGATATCTCGAAAGTCTATGCAAGGGTTTTTCCATTCTTCTTGAGAACGAGGATGATATTAAACACCCATTGTGAATAGTCGAATGGATTGATGAACCCCACTTGTATGAGTTTCATCACTTATTATTTCACCATGAGGGCCACCTTTGGCTTCATGGGTCTCGAATTTTTGTTTTATTGGATTAACATTTAGCCTAGTGATGAGGTTGTAAACTGCAACATGTGTGGCGTAATTCCTGTCACTCCTTTGTAAGCTAAATACGAGTGATTTTCCATGCTCATTGAGGATTTGGGTATGTATTTCTAACTCCTTTGGAGTTAGAGAGGATCCCAACATCAATAATTTTTGGTTCCTCCTCCATCCTGATGTTTATATCAATTTTTTCTTTAACGATAAGGAAGTGTTACCCTCTTCAAATTTAGGTGGGGCCAAAGGTAGGTCTAAGTGTTCTTTCCTCTTCTACTTCATAAACCTTAAGAACTTCCATAGAGGAAGGGTCTATCATAGAATCTCCTAAGTAAGTGGAATAGTGTGCGATGAGAGAAAATATGACCTTATGATGAGATGAGATGCAAGTCTACCTATGCATTCAAAAATCCTAGGATTGCTTCATTATTTTTAGCATAATCTAAAGTGATAAAGTCATTCTCAGATCCTACGTAGGCTAAGAATTAAATTTATTGGTATCTTATTAACCAAAAGCTCTGACACGAACCAAAACCTTAAATCTAGTGTCTTTTAACTTACTGCTCGGGGTAAAATTAGAAACATAAGTTTCTATAGAGGTCAACGAGGAGGTTTTTTTCTTTGGGTATAGCTTTGATTGAAATAAAATCAAAACCTTTACTTAGCTCAAAGATGAAAGTCTTGTTGAGCTGCAGATGTTTAAACCTAGTCTCATATACTTTATATACTTGATTCAATACTAGTTGTGAATCACCCAACACCATAATATTAAGATCACCCATCCTTTTGGCTACATGATGAGACCAAGAAGGATATCCTCATATTGTGCTTCCATTATTAGTACATTCAAAATTCAATTTAAAGGTGAAGGGCATGACCCTTCCCTTGAGGTTTGGTAAGTATCACACATGCCCTAACAATATAGTGAAACTTTAATCCATCATAATTAAAAGTCCAATAGTCATTCCGGGAATATTAAATTTGGATTATTTACTGTATTATCTTCCCTTGCTTCCGATACCACTACCATATATACGTCGTCAGTCGAGAGAGAGACGAGTCCTAAGGCATGTCCTATACCCATGGAATGAAACAAAATAATAAGAAGTAGGTCATTCTCCAACAACTCAACTATCCTTTGTTGTCATTCCTTGTTGACAGTGTCTCAACATTTATAGTTTTGTCTTTTCAAGGATAATAACTACTTCAATCAAACCTCATAGTTTCCAACTCCATGTCATAGGAACTATATTTTATTTTAGCATTAATCTTGTAGGTTTATTTAATTGATTTGTGGGAAGCTCAATCTCAGAGAGTAAACCCCTGAGCATATTCTTTAAATTATCTAGATGTATGTCAAATGGTTTTGGATCAACCTGTGCCATGAAGACCTTCCCTAAATGTAGGAATATTACATCTTAAAACAAAGTGGAGGGAATCATGTCTTCATGCGATGAATCAAAGGTATAGCCAAGGATCATATCACAGTTGGTTTCCCAATCTAAAATATAAAAATCAGTTAGAACCATATTAGGTCCAAGGGTCACTGACAACACTATAGTTCTGAATTGACGTCACTTTGAGGTTTGTCATATCCTCTTAATTTGTTTTGTACTGAGGAGCAATTGGTCTCTTCGTAACCTAAATTTTGAAGGAAAGAGAAGGGGACTATGTTGACCACTTCCCTATCATTAATCAATGCACATTTTACATAGTTATTGTAAATCCAAAGGTTGTAAAAACAAGGTCGGATCACCTCTACGAGTTATTTCAGCGTCCGTGGGCATCTTGCTTGATGTCAAATACAAATCCAACATCTCTTTTAGGATTCCCTAGAGGATAAACATCAAATTATATATGGTTTATCTACACTTTCTGGAGGAGGGGTGACATTAATCAAATGTCCATGACCTAGTGCTTATAATAAAGTGCAACTCTATGAGAAGGGGAATTCTTTAACAGATCCAAGAAGGAAATGTGAGAGAAGGTTTTGGTGCCAGGTCATTGATCAAGTCATAAGTTCCTACATAGACTTTCCTAGTGTTTCACGAATGTCATCTGATATAGTCGGGTACATCGGGATAGGATGTAAAGAATAATATTTGGTTCTATTGGTAGCGTTAATCTAAGGTTCGGTGTCCAAGTCTACCAATCCCAAAAAAATTGTTTGTTGGCAACCATCCAAAGGAGGTACTTCCTATGAGTTTGACAAAGTTAAGGCTTCATGATCGTTGGTTCCTATTTCAATTCCTTTGTTTGAACCATTAGGATCTATTCTACCATATTTTATATGCATGGGGATAGGATCACTAAAGATTATCCTAAGTGGTGTGTTTTGTGGGGATACCGGTCCCATGTAAGTGTTTTGAGTTGGCGTTGTTAGGTTTACCAAAAACATGTCAATAAATAATTATTATTTTATCCTCTGGAAAATGTTGTAGAAATTTTTTGCAATCACGGCATGATCTTACATCATGCCCATTGAACCCTATGGAAACCACAATAAAAATCGGGATTGATAATCTTGAGGCCTTGGTTTGCACCTTGTTGCGGTCCAAAATTATGATTGTTGTTCAATTGTCTGATTATTATAATTAAAATTTGGGAACCCTTTCCCTTGGTTTTGGAATTGGTTCGAGATACCCACCTAGGTACTGGTTAGGGCCTTCGGTCTACACTTGTCTTGCTTTTTGAGGTTGTTGTTGCTATTGTTGTTGTTGAGGATGATTAAAATCCATAGCATTGATTGAAGGAGAGAAGTTATTATTCCTTTGATTATTTCCATTTTTGTTTTTTTGTTGGTAGTGTTTGTATTGGGAGAGATAACAACATTGGGTTTCTTGGGCTGATCGGTAACACCATCAATTATAACCCCACAATTCTTATTAAGGACCTTCGGTCCTTGATTATTGTTCATGTTGTTGGAGTAACCAGAGTTACCTTGGTTAGGAGTGACTAACCTCCCATTTTCTCCATAAGTCTTATGACCACTATCTATGGATGCTTGATCAATTTAGAGAGCACCCTCTAGTACCTCTTCTGTAGCTCCTTAGTAGGAAATTTTGGAGTTCTTCCTTTGTCTTTCTATTGAGGGAGTGGAGGAAAAAATCACAAAGCTCTGTTTGATCCATGTTTTGAGTTCTTGCAGAGGAATAGAGAACCTTCCACCACCTTTGAATGAAGTGGGAAATGGACTCGTATTGTGCTCTTGTTTGATATGAAGGAATTCTCTAATTCATGTCCTTAAAATTTTATTCATATCAAAATCCTTGATAAACTTTGACATGAGTTACTTAAAGGAGTGTATTGAAGCCTTTGGTATCCTATAATACCAATCAAGAGCGATACCTTCTAGCGTCTTAGGGGAAATCTTCGCAACAATTGCATCCCACATGAGCAGCTCTCAAATGGTCATTGCGTAAGATTTGATGTGAGCATTAGGATCCCCCTCCCCTTTGAAATTTGGAAGATCGGTAAAGGGTATTAGGAGCATGATAAACCAGTATGGAGAAGTCTGGCGGCTGCTTAAGATATTCATAATAGGTCCCCATTATGTATGTTTCAACCATTGAAGATCCTTGTTGGGGAGGTGGAGGTTACATTGGTTGCTAAAATGGTACAACATATGCATTTTTTGGGGCATATGGCATCCCATATGTGGCTGACCATATGGACCTTGGGTAAGTGTACATATCCCCCTGTGGTGATTTAGATACATGTGTATGTAAGGGGGTTGACTACTTTGATATGGAGTTGAAGGCACAAAGCCAGGGGCTGCATTTCTAGATGGTATGGCATTTGAGAACACACTTTCAACTTGTGCATGTTGTGGGTATCCATATGTGGCGTGGGGGGAATACCCAAGGTCCCCAACCCAAGTTAGAAAATCTCTAGGGCTTAGCACTCACCCATATAAATTGAAAGGATTCTGTGCATTAGTAGGTATTCATCCATAATTTCTGCGGATAGTGAGAAACTCTTAATTTCCCTATGCATATGAATTTTGAGTGTTTTTGGAAAGCTCTAACTCTTTGGAATTTGTCTACTAAGCACCGAGATGACGTCACCCATTGATGGGGTGGTGTTTTTTTTCGATGTGCTTCTTGTTGAAATTTTGGAGGTTGTTGAGGAGTGTGGTATCTTGCTATGAATTGTTCATTGTTCTTTCACCCCTCGTTGGTAATGTTTTCCATTGTTGGAGGGGTGAGTGTTATTGTTTTGGAGTAAGACATCAACATTTTCTTGCAACCTATCAAAATATCGGTTCATATTCTAGAAGCGTTTTTCACTTCTGGCATATTATGCTAAGTAATCCTCATCTAGAGGTGGGAGTTGGTCTGAATGCATGTTAATGGGTTATCTGAATAAAACCCGAGGAGTTGAACTTTCCTCCCTAGTGAAAGTCATGTTGTTATAACTTGACCTACTTAGGAGGATGTGTCTATGTGATTTAGTCAAGCTCCTCAATACATACATAGTAACCAACATTAGCTCCCTGAGGAAGAGGATTTTGATCTTGAGTAGTTGTATGGTTATCTTCCCATGTAGAGAGAACGAAGGTGATTTTTGTTGTCTACTTGGTTTGATAGTTGTACACATCAAAACCCAAGAGGGGTCAGACCGTATTCATTCATATCCTAACATATTTCGGGGGGGTATAAGAATATCCACAGAATAATGGGGAGAGAGGAAGATGGAAAAAGAAAGTGGAAATGTTTAAGAGACTAGCTCTTCACATTGGGCTCACCAATTTTGTATGAAATAAAATCAACACGTGACCTTCTTTACACCTCAACTTCCCAAGGTCGTGTCAGAGATAACCAGTGTAGAATAGAAATGGATGTATGTGTGGATAATGATGAACAAGCTAATGAGGCAACCTTATATCTTTGAACATAAAATATCAGGATCTGTGAATCCAAGGAAAAGAAAGTCATCCTAAGCTAAAGCGGTGTAATGGAATGGTCGGATAGAATAGCTACTTGAAGGCTCCAATTGATATTGAGCTCTGCCGAGATTATGTTCTACTAGTTCTGGAACATGCAAAAACTTACCTATGCGAGAATATTGTATAGATTTTCAAACAAGGTTATGGAAGTGAGAATGAGAGGCGTAATAGAACCACAATGGTCTATGGTAGGTTTTCTCAATCTAGTCCAGAAAGTCCTTAGCCTAATCAACTGCTATGTTAAATACTAAAATTTGTGCAATGATGTCGGGTGGAAGTGGTGATGACCTAAATACTAGTGCACATAGACCAGTGTCGATGTTTAATTGGTCAGTAGGCCCTTTGGGTTGTGGGACCTTGGGGTCATAACCGTGAACTCATGGAGGTTGTGGTCTTTGTATGATCATATGTGTAATCAAGCCTTGTTATAAGGAGTAGTCCAATAATTGTAGGCTTGATCAACTACAATTTTTAATGTATTTAATTGTTCTATTTTCTCATAATACCTAGCAGGTGTGTGTAAAATTAACAAGTGTAGACCCATATCAATGTTGGTCAAAAAATCAGGCCCATTGGGTTGTGGGACCAATGGATCAAAACTGAACATTTTATCTTGTTGTGGACCTTTGATGGTCATGCAGAATGAATTGAATTGATTTTGATAAAGAAAACTAACTATCAAAGGAAATTTAATCTATGTTTTTGGTATTTTCACAACATATCTGAACAAAAAAATGGAAGCAAAATAATCTAGCAAAAGTAAATATTTTTTATCTTTTCTGGGATTTTAAACAATGTCTTCTAATCTAATAAATGAAATTAAATACAAGTAATCAGGTAAACCCTAAGTTAATAGATCTAATTACTTGGTGCAAGTATGTGAATATAGATCTAAAACAACTGAACTAATTTAATCAAAACCCTTTAAACCCTACCTCAAAGGTAGAGAACAAATCATAACCCTAGAAGAGCTATTGTTCCCCACTACTTCCCCAGTAATGTCAAAGAGTAAGATTTCTAATGATTTTCTCTATTTGTAATTACTTGATTAACTGAAATGAATAATTTTTCTACTCTATTTGATATTTATTTGAAATGAATAACTTAGAATTGATAACTTGAAAAATGAAGAAAACAAAAAAATAATTCCAACCTAGATAAGAAAGAGCTTTGGAAAATCTGGTTGTATTTGTTCTTGTCCCCTCAGTTTATCCTTTCCTTTCTCTGTGTGTCCATATGAGTCTAAGGAATTGGGAATGTAAAGGCAAAAACATGAGAAGGTTCTTGAGCAATGACATCTTGAAGGTAGTCTGGTTGCAATGCAGGTGGAAGAGATGATAACACAAGTGAACTATAGCTTGGCTATGTAATTTCTAGCAGGATTGTAGCAACAATACTATGCAAGATACACAAAATTCTCAGGTGCCCTTTGCTTGAATACAAGTATTGACTATATAGGAATTGGTTGGGATGTGCCTTCATGCACAAGGAAGCCTTGGAGTGCCAAATAATTGGGTGAAGAGGCAGTTCAAACTAATTAAATCTATTTAAAAAATATAAGAGGGAAGGAATACCAATGCAATCAAGACTATTTTTAGCACAATTTGGTTCACAAACGCACCCTAGCAAGTCAAGTTAAGTGAAATCACCCATGTTAAAATTACGTATGAAGAGTTATGGAAAAAGTGCACAGGACTAGCCACCCTACACAGGGCAGACAGTCATGGGACCTTCTACCCTACCTCGGAAGCGGTTTCAGAACTGCTACCGCTGAGGTAGGGTAGCGGTCCTGACACTTAATGACCAAAACATGCACAGAAATGAGTGGGAAGCTGGAAGAAAGTGTGGAAAAGATAAGTAAGGATGTCTAGGCTAGAAATATATATTGTGAATGGGTTTAGGAACTTGAACACCTTCTAAAAGGACATGAATCATCATTGGTGACTTTTGTAACCATTTTTTGACAACATAACACATGTAATTTTGGGTGCATACAGTACTGATTGGAATAACCAACTATTATATGCTCTATGGGCCTATTGTACTAGCATTCGCACACCTACTAACGCTGCTCCTTTTTCCTTAGTTTATGGTGTTAAGGCCATTATCCCACTTGATATTGAAATACCATCCTTAAGGATCTCTCTTAAGGGAATCCTTAAAGATAATGAATATCATGAAAACTTCTTACATGAGCTAGAAATGTTGGACTCCCATTGTTTCCAAGCACTCAAACATCTTCACACATATAAATTTTGCATCACACATGCATACCATCGCAAAACTCACTCTCGTGAGTTCAAAATCAGTGACCTCATCTTAAAATAAAATTAAAAGAATAAAAATGTTAAGGCACCTCTCAAAGGAAAATTCAAGCCCAATTGTCTTGGTCCATAGATTATCACTAACAAAATCAGTGGTGGAGTTTATCACCTCACCACCCTTTTAGGCAAACTAATCAAAAATCCACTCAATGTAATGCATCTTAAGAAATAATATGCTTAAATACAGAAAAATTGACCATTACCCAATGACACACTCTTTTGCCTTTGTTCACACTTGACTTTTGAGGGCATACTATACATGAATCCCACACACTACACAATAGGTATTGCACATTGCATCTCTTCACACATCTTGCATCATATGTCTTACACTTTACATTATACACTACATTTAATCTATATCATTTTGACATTGGTATCTACACATCATACATCATATGAGTCATCATTACACATGAATCACACTTTTAAGGTCTACATTACATACTGGCATTGCATATTTACACACCACAAATTGTCTATACATTATACTAGTATTCATCATACATGTGTCACACTTGCATCTATCATTACATACTACTCATCATACACATCACATAGCATGCATTTCACACTATTAGTCTATCTATACATTTTTGCATTACATCCTATACATTGCACATCACACATCCTACACATCATATGGTCATCTATCATCATGTACACTACATTATCATCTACACACTACACTCACTATCATATGACACACTCTAGTCATTCGGTCCATACTCGATTGCTGAGGGTTTACAAATCAAATGGACCTTACCATACACGCATGTTCATCATTCAACATTTCTTCACGTGACATTCCTAGGTTAGTGACATACGTTATAGGCTAAATGGTCACCTATTCCTTCATCTTGTAGTGGTATATGCTTTAGGTTACATCACCACTCCCTATAATTCATCTTGTATCGGTATACATTATTAGGCTACATCACCACTCCTTTTATTCATCTTGTAGTCGTATACATTGTTAGGCTACATCACCACTCCTATTCATCTTGTAGTGATATACACTTTCAGCTACATCATCACTCTTTCGATCATCTTGTCATCATTTATGCTTTAGATATAGGGTTGACGAAACTTCATTGCTAGGTTGCATATTATCACCACTCATACACACTCATCACAACGTGTTAGACACAATACACATTATTTAACCATTTCGCGATGACACACTCTTGTTTATGGTTCATTCTTGACTGGTGAGGGGGAAAACCAAATGAACATCACTGCATACATTTCCATTCACTCGGGGGCCATGCGGTTCCTATCATTCCATCTCACCCATCCACAACATATTACATATCTTGGTTGTTTTTACTCTTGTTTGCATTTACTTATATATGGTTGCTTCATTACGCATGCTACTTATATCTCTTGTATGTCATTTATCTATACTATCCACATATATGCATTCACATCTTTTTCTAGTTGTGATTGCATATACAAATCTCTTACACGCTGCATAGATGCTCACCTTCTACCCATCCTACATTGGTCATTGGGGGCATCCACATTCGTCTCTCATAGGTTTTATTATTTCATTTTGTACTTAGCACTATATATTATAGGGTTATACATGCTTTTGACATATTGGTTATCTTTCTAACATGCTAACGGGTGCTTCATGTACAACATTTGTTTTACATGATTAGTTGCTTCTATGGATATCTATTGTTTGTACTTGTTTGTTTGTTTTCTATTGTATGTGGGCCTTGCCCTATGTTTTGTGTGCACAATTTTTTTTTGTATGTGGCCGTGATGGCCTTGCATGTCTTGCAACATTATGAGTGATGTCCTGTGTTTGCAACCCACTTGGTGCAACTTAATTTGTTTTCTTGCATGTTTACACTACTATATTGCTTGGTATCTTATACATTGTTTGTGTAGATTACACATTGTCTTATACATGCATGCTTGTTTGGACTAATACTTGTTTTGGCTAGCCTCTTGGTTGTGTTCTCCTTGGTTTCTACCAAGCTCTTTCCTTTCCCCTACAAGTTAGAGTTACAAAGTTCATGTGATTGGTCCTCTTTTGGGGCTGCATTCTCCTATCAGCGACGTCGCATACGCCCCCAAAGAGGGGGGCATCATTTGGGGTTTACATACTATAAAGAGATCTATATCGGTACAGTTAGTTCATTTTTCCACCCTTGGCATTGTAGGTACAGTTATGTTCAATTTCCTCCCTTGGCATTGTTGGTTATACAGTGAGTGGGTTCAGACCAATCTACAAAATCCATACACAACAGTTTTTACAGGACATGGTTTTCCTTGGCATTATGGGGAGTAAATAGAGGCTTGGAGGTTACAGTGGGTATGCCTCCCTACACTAATTCAGCCAGTGGCATCATATTTCCCAAAAAAAATCAAGCATTACAGAGATCTCTTCACACATATTCAGGGAAGTAGTTACGGGTTGGAGAATAATGCAACTTTCTCCCTACACTTCTTCTTCATATGGTGTCAAATCACCCAAAAAAACCAAGACTAGATATCCTCATTCTACACCCGTTCTCTCATCACAGATTAGGTGCACATGTTCCCCTTGCAGGTATGACCATATGAGAAGAAAATAGTCAACAATAACAACAATAACCACAACAATGGGGGAAACAACAACATTTTGTTGTAGCATACACACCATACTAACCATGTAGATACATTACACACATCGGTAGCTACACATGAATTTCTTCCCTAGGTTCACTCTCATTAAATTTTTTTGCACTTTTTCATCTTTAGTTTCCACACTCCATCATTTTTTTGGCATTCCACGCTTTTTCTAGTCCTTTAGTGTGCTTTATACTACAATCTTCATGGACATCAGGTACGCATCTCTATCTACTCTATATTATCGAGCTTTCCACTCACCAAAATAAAGTGGGGGCAAATGTAGACACAAAATCATGAACTTTAGACATTATTTAGTCACGATCTTGTACTGCTATTCCTATGTTTTTTAAGTGAAGAAAATACTAATTAACCCCCATATTTTGGCCATTTTTACTTTTCTTTATGTTGTCATTACCAACCTTTAGCACATACTTGTCCAGCCTATTTTCATCGTTTCCCACCATTTTAGCCTTGACTGGGGAACCTTGGTCCCAGTCAAGGCGCCTTGATCCTTTTCCCACTTTTCTACCACTTTTTGGGCACTTTCTAGCCATTTAAACACTTTATCTTTCTTGTGGTCAACATTTTTGGGGTTAACTATGAAACTAGGGCAAGAGAACCATATATATATAAATTTATGAGACGATAATGAGGCACTACTATCATCCACTAAGAACTAGTCACTACTATCATCCACCTATAGTTACATCCATCTATTTAATCTAAAGATCAATTACATCCATCATAGCTCCATCATCAAGGTATGAGGCTAGGTTCATCTGCATCACATACTTCATAGAAGGGGAGTTCTATTATATTCCATACACACATTCTATTACATTTTCTACATCATAACTATTACTCGTTACTTTCACAAAGTGCAACTGGCACAAGAGTACTTAGGGTACATTGATTGCACACACTTGCACATAGAACTATATTTGGGCCTAAAATGTAGTGACAACGCTTAGTTAGTAATCTCCACTATTGTGGGAGATGAGGATCAGTCTGACCCATTCATTTGTATCTTTCTCTTTTTGGGGGTTTGATACTTCTGTCTTGGCCTTTTATAAGTCTTCTCTTGATCATTGGATCTACCAGCGGCATACATTTGGTACGGGACAAAAAACTTGAGTGCAATAGACAATGAGGGTTTTGGACCATCTCTTAGACCCTGTGAAGATCAATTTCAAATCTTTTGGACCTCCTACACAGACTAGGGTGCCCAATATATTGACTAGGGCACGTTTAAGCACTTTGTATTCTCTCTTAGGTGCACAATGTCCACCGTGAGAGTTCTAGGTCTGTAACCTATTTTACAGGTCTCTTTACATGATTCCATTCCTGTTATGGGCCAGAATGATCTACACTCCAACCCATGATCATAGTCCATAATCAGCCTATTTTATCAGTCTTAGCTTGTGTGCACCCTTCTTTGCATGATTACGATTGCTATTTTCACTAGTCAACTTACCATGGGTCACTTTTTAAACCTCCAAGAATTGAGCACTCATTTACTAGTAAATTAGTGCATTGTGCGTAGTTGTATTAACTACCCATATTCCAAGAGCTCTTAGTTCTATCACTTACTAAAATAAAAACATGAAACCCTAATATATATTTATCTGGTTTCAGTTAGTTTTCTTCCAAATGCAGGGTTTCCAACTTAAATCTTGAAATCTAAGAAAACTAAAAAAAAGTGGGAATATGGAAATCTCAAATTTTGAATTGTGCACACTTCTTAAGCTATGGTTGAAAGTGCGGGAATTTGATGGATGTTCAAATATATAGCATTTAATTCAGGGCATATGAATTGAAGAAATTACAGGAATTGCAAGATTGATTAACCCCCCTCCTCAGTCCATTTTGCTTCTAATGGGTGTCATCGTCCCCTCTGGGTGTGCCTGACCTCTTTATGTCTTGCTCACATCTTTTGCGTCCATTCTATCCATTTGGGCATCTTATTTCTTAGTACTCGGTCGTTTAGTGGTTGATTAAGAAATTCAAACAAGGGAATCATATAAATACAAAACTATTTGACCATAATAAAGGACCAAGCACTAATCATCCACTATCACCACCTAAGGTTGCATCCAAGAGCATTACAAGAGCATTCAAGCATTAATCTAGCTTCACACAAGGGACAAGGAACTATTACTTATGCATACATGCAGAGGAGGGGAAGTTCATTTTTTCATGCACACATTTATTTACATCTTCTATATCTAGCTATTGTTCACTCTCAAGTGTGGCTTGCATAAGAGGCACCTAGGGCATGAGTCTACACACACACCTAGAACTACATGGATTTTAACATGTAGTGCAATGCCCAGATCGTAATTTCACTCAGTCAGGTGACTTCCGAGGTGTTTCAGACTCTCCATATGCATCTTTTTCTTTTAAGATTTGATTTGTTTTGGGGTTTTACAGGTGTTCTTTCTTCTTGTAGGTTTCAAGAGAAAAATAGTGAAGTACAACGACATACATGTGATTAAAGGTGACATTCACCAAACACCTCGGACCATGTGAAGATCATTTCTAATGTTCTGAGTAGTCATAAGCGCTTAGAGAAGGATTGCACAGCCTCATGCATCCCTGACCCAGTCCAGGAAGATCCTGCGGTCGCACAAATTTCATGGTTTTAGTGCGACACTTCCCTCCTGTTCATCAATTCTTCATTTTAACACACTCCAAGATTATTTAAAATAATCAACTAAGTATTTTATCCCTTCATTTCTAACTAGGGTTTCAAATTTAAATTTCTTATTTAGTTAGATCAAATTTAAATTATTTAAATCATTGTGTTGGTACATATTTAGATTAGCATTTATTCATTTCAAATATTTTCCTAATCAATAATTAAGTATAGTAACACGTAAACACTAAGCATTCAATAATGTAAAACACTAAGTAAATGAGAGAGGGATGATGATTTAGTTGATTATGTGCAACCTGGGAATGATCCGGAGTGTGTATCTAGTGGAAAGGATGGGAAAAACGTTAGAAAGGCTTGATAAGGGTTCATAACCCTAGGAATGTACATGAAAGAAGCACCTACATGTGGACAGGAGTTCCCGAGGAACTAATGAATGATCTAGGTGCATGTGTCTGCTAAAATGCTCATAACATAATATTTTTGGATCGTAAGGTCTTCCTTGTTACTCATTTTTTTCACTCTGGTTTTTCTTTCATATCTTCAATCTCACCTGTAACATGCAAAAAAATACTAGATACATATGCCCAAAAACCACATCAAATCCAATAAAAATGATGCAGAATGTGGATTCAGACTAACCCCAACAGTCACCCAAGAGTGAACTTACGACCAAGCACTGCACTACATCTCAAACTCCATGTAGTTCTTTGTGTGTGTGTGTGTTTGTATTTGTGTCATTTTCCTAGGTTTCCCTTATGTAATATGTATAATGATAACAGGTTAGATCTAGATTTATCCAGAGTATACAAAATGTATGTGATGGAAGAAAATAGAATACCCTCTAATGAAATGTATGTATATCAATGTAACTCTTGTCCCTTGTATGAATGTGTTAGATGTATGCTTTGTAGTTCTCTTGTGCCTATTATGCAAGATTGGGTGATGATATATAATGTTTATAGTGATTGGCCCCTTATTTGAGAGAAATAACTAAGTATATATGTGATTCCCTAGGTTTGAATTTTGTAATTAACAACTGAAAGTCCAACCCAAAGTGTTTAAATGTGCCTAAGAAATAAAAAGGACCCAAAAGAGTAAGAAGAAGAAAGAGAGGGATAGGAGCACCCATGAGGGACAAGAGCACCTATGCACTTCTGTCCTAACTGGGTGTTAGTGTTTGAGGCCATAAAAGGATAAAACAGTCAAGTACTGACAATGTTGTAAGATGTGTAAATCCAATTAAGTGCAAGAGATAAAAATTGGTTATATTTATCTTATTGGGGCATTTTCGCTACCAATAAGCTAGTAAAGTTCAAGTGTGTTGTCCTCCCATTTTTCCCCACCTTTTCAAATCTAAATTCATGAAAATTGGAGCCCTGCCATGGAAGAAATTCATGTTTTAAACTCCTCACGACTCTTGTTCTCATTTCCCACGGGTTTTTAATCATCTTCCTCATTCTGCTGCTGTTAAAACATTTTACCTATTTTCAGTAGGTGGGAAATGATTTTGGTTCTCCTTTGATGAGTTGGAATGCGTGGGACCTTGCATCTTTTGTTTCTAACCTTTTGTAGAGAAAGAAATCCTTCATCGGGAGCAGAAATGGTGTTTTTCCGTTTCTTGCAACTTTCTACGTTCTTTTCCCCGTCAAATTCTTGCTCGAGAAGGTGAGGCTACACATTTGTTTCCCATTGGATGTGGCCGGGTGGGTTTCTTTGTGAACTTATGACTTTTGGTGATTTTGGGAAAAATGCAAGGTTTTTCCCGCATCCCCCGCTGGTCCCTGATTGGCTAGAGCAGTTTTGGCGGAGGTTTGGGTCGGCGGATCCATTTTATTTTCTAAGGAATTATGGCAAAAGGAAAATTTCTAAGTTGAGGCCCGCAACCAATCAGAGAAGGACGTCAATGAGCGAGGTGTCTATGTTGAATAGTCAATGGCAGGGACATGGACTTCAGGGGGAAAGTTGGAATTTTTCCTTAAACAAGATAAAAAGGCAAGGTACATCCCTGCAACCAATTAGGTGGCTCCACGTGCCACCAATTGGAGAAGGAGATGTGGTAGTTTCTCAGTTCATAGGCACCTTGGTAGAGCGACGGGAGACTTTGAGAATTTTAGCCTTGTTTCCACAAAAGGTGAAGAATTCTAAAATGGCCCGCAGCCCCGCCCGAGTCAAAGGATAAATTTTCTAAGTTGAGGCCCGCAACCAATCAGAGAAGGACACGTGTTCATGTTGAAAATTCAATGGCGGGGGCACGGACCTTCGGGGAAAAGTGGGATTTCTTCCCTTTTCTTAAAAATAGATAAAGTCTAAAGCAGAAGCGCATCCCCGTAACCAATCATATGGTGCCATGTGTCCACGTTGAAAAGTCAAAGTGGGTCGGCAGAGATTTTTGAGAATTTGAGCCTTTTTGTTAAAAAAGTTCAAATGGTAGTTCTGACCCACATTTCCTCAGCCACTCAGATGATGCCACGTGTCTGGCCTTTGGCGGAGCTGCGGGGGGCGGAGCAAATCGAGAAAATGTGCTTTTTCTCCCAAATGTCAGGAAATGCAGATTTCTTCCCCAGGGCCGTCGTTGCTTGGATCTTGCCACGTGTAGGGTCCAAATTTGAAGGTAAAAGGGGGGAAAAGATAGCCAAATGCCCTCTTCTAGTTTTTATCACCATTAACGAACCAAAGCTCTGCAAAACATGGAAAATGGCTCATTCTTCATTCTTTTCCCTGCATTCCTTGTCGTTTCTTCATGAGATGTGTTTTGGATTGGTTTTGGAGCCGAATTGATAAGTTTAAAGAGGTGCAAAGTTTAAATCATCAGAAAATAGATTTTATCGGGCATACGTGATAAAATGGGATAAAACTTATCAGTAAGCACTTGAGTGCTATGAAAGTGGTTAAAAGGTGAAAATGGTAGGACCACGTGAAGGAGAAAATCATGAGATGTCCCCTGATAAAATAATCATGCTCAAACTGACGAGATATTCACCTTTTGGAACCTCCTATTTTCATGAGTGTTTGTTTCATGTCACTTTCCAAAAGAGGATCTGCAACAAACATTATCCCTTTCAGATATTCTTTTCTTGGGGACAAAGTATGGATGTAAACAAATTGTTATAAATATATGGCTTTGGCCACGGGAAAAGGGGATTCTAGTTTTTCTGGGAAAGTTGTAAATTCTGAAGTAATTCAATACAGAAGTTCTTTCTTTCTTATTTTCCTCTGTTATATCTTTCTCTCTCCTTGCTCGATTCAATGGATCTTTTATTTTGCATTCAATAGAAACTTTGTGTTCTAGTTTGTGTGAATCTTTAGAAATTTGTGTCTACAGATTTGTGTAGGTGGTGAAGTAATTGATCCTTTCTATAGTTTCTTGGTTCAATGTGAGTAGGGAGATACTCTGCTATCTATATTTCCCAAAAGCATTGTTGTTTTCTTCCTTCTCCCATCTCTATATTCTTCCATTCCTTCTGATTGATAATCTTTTAAGTATGAAAACATTCCAGAATATCAGGGTCCTAACATTGAGAGTTGTATATCTATACATTTGTTTTTCCTTCTTTCAATAAGGGAACCTCTCCCATTAAAGAGGAGGGACTTGTTGTCCCTTGACTGTGGTTTCAACCCATGTTCCATTTTGAAACCCAACAGTTTTTGGCAAATTTGTTGGGGAATTCATTGCAAATGGATTCCAAGTTTTAATAACAACTTCTTGATCATCTTTGATCTGGCGACTCCAAGATACACTCGGGGTAGAAGAACCCTTGGGGAAGAAGACCCTCATTTCCAACTTTTGGATCATCAAGGTTTCTCCCTCCCTTCTTCATCAAGAAAAAGAAGAGGAACAAGATCTGTAAGCACTCCTCCTGCTAGAGACAAAACTTCTAGGAGTGGCATCCCTCAAGATCAAATCAGTCCTACTTTGCATGCTTTGACTCTCACTAGTGTTTCAGTTCCTCTCCAAACAATATTTCCAAGGATGGCAGCTCATCTACCTTGGGGCCAAAGGGTTGGGCCTCTTGCTCTTCCCCAGCCATTGCATGAATTTCCTAGAGGCAACAGAAAGAATTTCCCTAAATTCAGAGGTGATGGGAAGGTTCATCCAGATGAACATATTGCAGCCTTCATTGTTTCTTGTGGTGTTCTCGGGGTTGAACATGAGGATATCTCTGTTAGAATTTTTGTGGAGACATTACAAGATAATGTTGTTGATTGGTTTTATCATCTCCCTGCTGGATCTATCACTAATTGGGACACCATGACAACCCAGTTTGAGCAACGTTTCAAACATGCTGAGGATGTGCATGCCCTCTTGGCCCAGATTTCTCAAATCAAGAAAGAGTCACATGAGCCCATGAGGGAATTTGTGGCCAAATTCAATAGGCTGGTTAACAAGATCCCACTAAACACACGCCCTGTGGATCAGATTCAGAGATGTTTCTTCCTTAATGCCCAATTGCCTGAAGTGAGCTATGCACTTAGGAGAGCCAATCTTGCCACCTTGGATGCTGATCAGAGATTTTCTGTTAGTGTTGAAGATGATCTGATCATGTCTGGCAAGCTAAGGAGAGATTCATCCAAATCCAAAGCATCTCCTTCTTCCACATCTTCTCCTGGAGCTAGTGCAGATCAGTTGGTACAAAAACTTGCTAATGATCTTATTTCCCTCAAGAAGCAGTTCACCCAATATGCTCCTTATCAGGATGTTTCTAGGAAGAATTTTCAACCCAGAAATCAGTTGCCCTCTACTCAGACCAGACTGGCAATTGAGGGTCCACCTGTTAAAGTTCCAGTCAATGCAGCATGTGAAGTGTTAGAGCCTGATGATGAGGAAGAGGATGTAATCTGTGAAGAACATGAAGAGGAAGCTGATGAAGAATTAGAAGAGTTGAATGGATCTCATGTCCATTTTCTCACCACTGAAGGTATAGATGAAGAGGATGATTATGAAGAAAGAGTCACAGAGATGAACAATGAATCATATGCTGTCATGACTCATGAACAAGCCAACAAGAAGGAGAAAGTGGTGTAGCCTGCTAAAAAATCTAAGGAGCCTCCTATAGTCATTCCAGTGATTGCAAAGAGAGGAGATCCTATTCCAACTTCTTCCACATCCAAGGTAATTTATGTTGTTCCTTCCTTCTTTGTTTCTGCTCCTAAAGCTTCTTTCCCTTCAAATGATAGAGTTGATAAGTCAAAAGTTTCATCTACTCCTATCAATGATGCTCCATCTACCTCTGGTTCTTTTGACATTATTGACCATCTTAAGAAAACTAAGATCCAGATCTCAGAGGCTGAATTCTACCAAACCCATCCCAAGGCCTTTGCTAAGATGGTAGACTTTGTGAACTCCAAATCCAAGCCTTCATCCTCTAGTTCCAAAGGTCTCTTGCCCACTCCATCTCCTTCACCTCAACCCAACCTTGTGGTTGCAGTCACTTCATCTGATGGGAAGATCGAACCATTTTATGTCACCCTCCTCATAGCTGGCCACAAACTCAGCAATTGTGTTATTGATTCTGGTGCTTCAGACAATGTGATGCCTGCTAAGGTAGCTCATGCCCTAGGCTTAACCCTAACCCATGCTTTTGGCTCATGTTACTCAATGGAAAGTAGAGAAGTGCCATTGGTTGGAAGGATCAAGGATGCACAAGTAGCCTTTGCTGCTTTGCCAGAGAAGAGAGTTTTAGCCACCATCTTGGTAGCTGATATTCCCCCTTCCTACGACATGCTGCTGAGTAGGAATTTTTTACAAAAATGTGGGAGGAGAAATCATGATGGATTGGTCACATGCTCTTATTCTAGTAAATGGGAAAATGAAGAAGCTACTGCCTGAGAAACAAACTGAATATATTGTGCAAAAAACAGATGACCCAAAGGCACAAATACTTTATGCAGACATTGGTCATGGTAACTACATGATCATGTCACAAGATGAGGCTAACCATCCTAAGGAAGTGTTTCTTGATCCTAATGGTGTTTGGACCTTGGAATTTGATGGAAGTTACTCCTCAGCTGGTTCTGGAGCTGGTGTGGTGCTTATTTCTCCTGAAGGGAAAATCCACCCTTTCTCTTTCAAGCTCCAATTTGAAAACACAAATAATATAGCTGAGTATGAAGCTCTCATCCTCGGTTTAAGCATGGAAAAAGAGATGGGGATCAAGAATATCCTTACTCGTGGAGATGCAGAGCTGATTGTAAAACATGTCAGAGATCTCTATCAGGTGAAGAATAGAAGGTTGAAGCATTACAGGAACCTAGTTTGGGATTCCATTGAGTTCCTTGATGCCTTTTCAATTGAAGCCATGCCAAGGGAAAGGAACACTAGGGCTGATTCCTTGGCTGTCTCAGGGTCTCTACTGATCCCTCATCCAGATTTCTCCCAAGATAAATTCACCATTGAGATGATTCATAGGCCTAGTGTGCCTGACAATGCAAACAACTGGCATGTCTTTAATGATGATCAACACTTGCTTTCCTTCCTTGAACTCAGAGATAATTTTGACCAGCTGTACTTTGAAGGAGGTGGGAATCTACCTAGAGAGTGTGTGCCTCCAAATGAAGGAGATATCAAAGAAGAAATGGATCATGATGGCTGTATAAAACTAAAAGGTAACAAGATACCTAAAGGACTGGTAAGTTTGGAAGATTTATTTGATAAACATGATGGGTACATCAAGTCCAAAGCTTCCAAAGGAGCTCAACAGTCTGCTAACTATGAAAATATAAACATAGGAAGTCCTAACAAACCTATGCTGGTAAACATTGGAAAGTGTTGCACACAAGAGGAGAGGAAGAAAGCAACAAATCTGTTGAAAAGGTATGTTGATGTTCTTGCATATTCTTATGATGATCTTAAAGCTTTTCAACCAAAAGAGATGCAACATTTCATTCCTCTAAAGCCTGGGATCAAGCCCTTCTGGAAAAAGCAGAGGCAGTATAACCCTAAAATTGCTGATACAATTTTTCAAGAGATCCAAAAGTTATTGAAGGCTAAGATCATTTTCCCCATTCACCATTCAACGTGGATTGCTAATATTGTGCCTATCAGGAAGAAGAATGGTGAGATCCAGATTTGTGTTGATTTTAGGAACTTGAATCAAGCCTCTTTGAAGGATAACTATCCTCTCCCTGTAATGGATCAAGTGTTGTAGGCAGTTTACAGGTTCAGAAATGTTGTCCATGCTTGATGGATTCTCAGGATATAATCAAGTAGAAGTAAGTGTTGCAGACCAGCATAAGACTTACCTTTACCACTCCTTGGGGCACCTTTGCTTATAGGAGAATGCCTTTTGGCCTCATCAATACTGGTGCCACCTTTCAGAGGGCAATGGACCTGGCCTTTGGCAGTCTCAAGGGAAAATGCATAGTTGTATATCTTGATGATCTGACTGTGTTTTCAAAAACCAGAGCTGATCATTTCCAACACCTTGAAACTGTTCTCCAAAAGTGTAGAGAGCATGGCATCTCCTTGAATCCCAAGAAATCTATCTTTTGTGTCACCAAGGGAAAATTATTGGGACACATTGTCTCCAAGGAGGGAATCAAGATTGATCCAGAAAGAGTCCAGATGATTCAGCAAATCCCTCTCCCCACAAGCAAGAAGGGTGTGCACTCTTTCTTTGGCAAGATCAACTTCTTAAGAAGATTCATACCTGATTTTTCTGAACTCACTTTGAACATAGCCCACATGATGAAAGGGAAGTAGACTTTTGGTTGGTCCTCTGAAGGGAAGGTTACATTTGAAGACATCAAGAGAGCTATAGCAAAGACTCCAATCTTGGCATGCCCTGATTATAGCAAAGACTTCATTATCTATTGCTATGCTACTGAAAGTACTCTAGCTGCTGTGTTAACCCAGGAGAATGCTGAAGGTCATGAACTCCCCATAGCATTCATGAGTTATATTTTAAAATCCCATGAGATGAAGTACACCATGATGGAGAAACATGCTTTTGTAGTGGTCAAAGCTGTGAAACAGTTTCATTTTTACATCCTCAACTCTCATTCTATTGTGCTTGTGCCTGATACAACTATTAAATCCATTCTTACACAACAAGAATTTGGAACCAAGAGAGGCAATTGGGTAGCCAAAGTTTAGGAGTATGATCTTGACATCAAACCCACCAAGCTAGTTTGAGGAAAGGGCTTATGTGAACTTATTGCTGAGGGAGTTGATGCCAAATTGTCTAAGGAGGAAGTTGATATCCCTGTTGTTCTTTTCCTCAGCTCAACTGATGAATGGTATGCTAGCATTGCACACTTTCTTACTTATGGAGAATTTCCATCCATTTGAGTGCCTAAGGAAAAGAGAGCCATCAAATTAAGGTTTGCCCAATATGTGTTGTGGGAAAATGCATTGTTCAAACGAGGCATAGATGGAAGGTTTTTAAAATGTGTTGACAAAGAGCAGCAAAAGAAGTTGTTCTCAATTTTCATGACCAGGCCTGTGGAGGTCATTTCTCTTCTACTGTCACAGCCCACAAAATCCTTCGTGCTAGATATTATTGGCCTACCTTGTTCAAAGATGCATCAAAATGGGTAGGCAAGTGTGAAGCATGTCAAACCTTTGTTGGAAGACCCAAATTGGCTGCTTTACCTCTCAAACCAGTAGTGATTGAGGAACCTTTTCAACAATGGGGTTTGGACTTCATTGGGACACTCAATCCACCTTCAAGTGTAGGGCATACCCATGTTTTGACTACCACTGATTATTTCACCAAGTGGGTGGAAGCCATTCCAGTTAAAAGTACTACTTCTGAAGTAGTATGCAACTTCATCAAGGAGCACATCTTAATAAGGTTTGGGATACCAAACAAGATTGTCACTGACAATGCTTCCAATTTTTCTTCTGCTGAGATGATGGATTTCTGCTATGGCTATGGCATTTCCCTTGCTCACTCTTCAGATTACTATCCCCAAGGGAATGGGCAAGAAGAATCAACTAACAAGAACTTGGTCACCATTGTTCGGAAGCTTGTTAATGACTCTCAGAGAAATTGGCATAAGAAACTATATGATGCTTTATGGGTAGATAGGATTACACCTAAGAGAGCCATTGGAATGTCTCCTTTTCAAGTGGTATATGGAGTTGAAGCTCAGCTGCCAGTGACATTGGAACTTCCAGCCTTACATTTGATGAAGGCCATTGAGGATGCCAGCTTTACCAATTCATTAGACAAAAGGATTATGTGCCTCCAGAAGTTGAATGAAGACAGATTGCAAGTGGTTGACAGGATATCAACTCATCAACTCAAGGTAAAAGCTCTGTTTGACAAAAAGGCTAGACCCAAAACTTTTCAAGTCAGAGACAGTGTTCTTCTTTGGGACAAAAGACATGAACCTAGAGGTAGCCATGGTAAATTTGATTCCCTTTGGCTCGGTCCTTTCAAAATTATACATTTTGCTGGTGAGAATTCTTTTTACCTGGACTACATGGATGGATCTCCTCTCCCACTTCTTTATAGTGGGAAATTTCTGAAGTTTTTCAAAACCTAGCAGTTTTGGTGGTCCCTCTGTACATTATGTATAGCGTTTTTGCTTTCCTTGTTTTTGTTTTGGTTGTTTCCCTTTCTGCATTCTCTTCTGTGTTGGTTCTGCTTCTTTTTGACTCCGTTACCCAATGGCTAAGACACTGATCCAATCTGATTACCCATAATTCTCTAAGGTTCTTGATTTTTCCTCTTTCCTCTGCCAAATCATCCCCAGAAGGAGCCAGTTGTTGTCCTCCCAATTTTCCCCACCTTTTCAAATCTAAATTCATGAAAATTGGAGCCCTGCCATGGAAGAAATTCATGTTTTAAACTCCTCATGATGCTTTTTCTCATTTCCCATGGGTTTTTAATCATCTTCCTCAGTCTACTGCCGTTAAAACATTTTACCTATTTTCAGTAGGTGGGAAATGATTTTGGTTCTCCTTTGATGAGTTGGAATGTGTGGGACCTTGCATCTTTTGTTTCTAACCTTTTGCAGAGAAAGAAATCCTTCATCGGGAGTAGAAATGGCATTTTTCTATTTCCTGCAACTTTCTACGTTCTTTTCCCCATCAAATTCTTTCTCAGGAAGGCAAGGCTACGCATTTGTTTCCCATTGGATGCGGTCCAGCACGTTTCTTTGTGAACTTATGACTTTTGGTGATTTTGGGAAAAATGCCAGGTTTTTCCCGCATCCCCGCCGGTCCCTGATTGGCTGGAGCAGTTTTGGCAGAGGTTCGGGCCGGCGGATCCATTTTATTTTCTAAGGCATTATGGCAAAAGGAAAATTTCTAAGTTGAGGCCCGCAACCAATCAGAGAAGGACACATGTCTATGTTGAATAGTCAATGGCGGGGACATGGACTTCAGGGGGGGAAGTTGGAATTTTTCCTTAAACAGATAAAAAGCAAGGCACATCCCCACAACCAATCAGGTGGCTCCACGTGTCAACAGATCAGAGAAGGACACGTGGTTGTTTCTCAGTTCATAGGCACCTTGGAAGACCAGCGGGAGACTTTGAGAATTTTAGCCTTGTTTCCACAAAAGGCAAAGAATTCTAAAATGGCCCATGGCCCCACCGAGTGAAAGGATAAATTTTCTAAGTTGAGGCCCATGCAACCAATCAGAGAAGGACACGTGTTCATGTTGAAAAGTCAATGGTGAGGGGTGCGGACCTTCGGGGGAAAAGTGGATTTCTTCCCTTTTCTTAAACATAGATAAAGTCTAAAGCAGAAGTGCATCCCCATAACCAATCATATGGTGCCACGTGTCCACATTGAAAAGTCAAAGTGGGCTGGTGGAGATTTTTGAGAATTTGAGCCTTTTTGTTAAAAAAGTTCAAATGGCAGTTTGATCCGCATTTCCTCAACCACTCAGATGATGCCACGTGTCTGGCCTTTGGCGGAGCTGTGGGGGTGGAGAAAATCGAGAAAATGCACTTTTTCTCCCAAATGTTAGGAAATGTAGATTTATTCCCCAGGGCCATCATTGCTTGGATCTTGCCATGTGTAGGGTCCAAATTTGAAGGTAAAAGGGGGGAAAATAGCCAAATGCCTTCTTCTGGTTTTTATCACCATTAACAAACCAGAGCTCTGCAAAACATGGAAAATGGCTCATTCTTCATTCTTTTCCCTGCATTCCTTGTCGTTTCTTCATGAGATGTGTTTTGGATTGGTTTTGAGCTGAATTGATAAGTTTAAAGAGGTGTAAAGTTTAATCATCAGAAAATAGATTTTATCGGGCATACGTGATAAAATGGGATAAAACTTATCAGTAAGCACTTGAGTGCTATGAAAGTGGTTAAAAGGTGAAAATGGTAGGACCATGTGAAGGAGAAAATCATGAGATGTCCCCTGCTAAAATAATCATGCTCAAACTGACGAGATATTCACCTTTTGGAACCTCCTGTTTTCATGAGTGTTTGTTTCATGTCACTTTCCAAAAGAGGATCTGCAACAAACATTATCCCTTTTAGATATTCTTTTCTTGGGGACAAAGTATGGATGTAAACAAATTGTTATAAATATATGGCTTTGGCCATGGGAAAAGGGGATTCTAGTTTTTCTAGGAAAGTTGTAAATTCTGAAGTAATTCAATACAAAAGTTCTTTCTTTCTTATTTTCCTCTATTGTACCTTTCTCTCTCCTTGCTCGATTCAATGGATCTTTTATTTTTCATTCAATAGAAACTTTGTGTTCTAGTTTGTGTGAATCTTTAGAACTTTGTGTCTACAGATTTGTGCAGGTGGTGAAGTAATTGATCCTTTCTACAGTTTCTTGGTTCAATGTGAGTAGGGAGATACTCTGCTATCTATATTTCCCAAAAGCATTGTTGTTTTCTTCCTTCTCCCATCTCTATATTCTTCCATTCCTTCTGATTGATAATCTTTTAAGTATGAAAACATTCCAGAATATCAGGGTCCTAACATTGAGAGTTGTATATATGTACATTTGTTTTTCTTGATTTCAATAAGGGAACCTCTCCCATTAAAGAGGAGGGAATTGTTGTCCCCTGACTATGGTTTCAACCCATGTTCCATTCTGAAACCCAACAAAGTGTAAATCCAATTGGATCATCTTTCTTGGTGAATTTGATATTGAGTATGTTAACTAGAAAGAAGTTAAATGATAAGTTATCGCAGATCAACTAGTTGAAGCTCCTTTTCCTAGAACTGAATCATTGAGTCTAGATCTTACAGACGCTTCTATGTTATATATTGAGGAGTCTACCCTGTGGCATATATAGTTAGATGGGTCATTTACCTTTAATGGCTTAGGACCAGGTGTTGTTCTTATCACTCCTACAGATGATTTGATGCCTCGTGCTTTTAGACTTGGTTTCCCATGTACCAATAATATAACCGAGTATGAATCCCTCATTGCAGGATAAAAATTCGTTATACAGTGGGATATCAGACAAGCCAATGTTATAGGTGACTCTAAATTGATCATTAAACAAGTGAATGATGAGTATAAGGTAAATGATGAAAATATCATCCCTTACAAAAATTGGTAGATACTTTAAAAGAATACTTTGTGCAAATCACCTTTCAACAGATACCAAGAGCACAAAACCATTCGATAGATGTCATGGCTACAATTCAATATTTGCTACATATTACACCAGGTAACAATGACATGTCATTCTTTGTAAAACATTGATGGTACCTGCATATCACATGCCCAAATCATGCTTGATATGTGAAGTTATTGGTCCTTTTCCCCCTAGTACCTTGATATATTTAATTATTTACATGATGGAACCTTCCCTCTCAACATCACCCATTCCAAAAAACAAAACATCATCTAATACATAGCCCAATATACCTTACTTGCGGGCACTCTTTATCATCAAGGCTATGATGGGAATCTGTTATGTTGTTTGAATTCAGAAGATTCTATTTTAGTGATCAAATTAGTGATCAAATAGGTGCATGAAGGCATCTGCAGGGATCATACAAGTGAAATGGTACTTTCTAAGAAAATTTTGAGACTAGGCTACTATTGGCCTACTATGGAAACATATTGTTGTTAGTATGTGATGAAATATCTATTATGTCAAAAACATGGAAACCTGATACATGATCCATTACAATATTTGCAACCTATCACGACAACATAAAAATTTAAAAAATGGGGGATTGATCTCATAGGGAAGCTCACAGCAACATCCTATAATTTCTAAAATCACATTATAACTACCAATGAGTACTTTACAAAATGGGTAGAGGTTGTTCCTCTTACTTATGTTACTGGTCCTAGATTTCCAAATTTATCATGAACCATATCATTTGTCATTACAACATCCCTTATGTCATTATATCTGAAAATGGTAAATATTTCAAGAAAAATCAAGTGAAGGAACTATTCTAATTCTTTCAAATCTACTAAAAAAAGTCTACCCCCTATTACCCTCAAGGTAATGGATAGGAAAAATCCTCGAATAAGACTCTTGTTCGTATCATGGAGAAAATGGTTGATAAAATTGGCCATAATTAGCATCTTCAAATCCATCCTGCCCCCTAGGATTACATAATGTCTATTTACACACCTACAAGTGAAATTCCATATTCCCTTGTATTTTTCAGTGAAGCCATTTTACCCCATGAGATCGAGCTTCCTTCTTTATGGATATCCTTGAGAGATTATCTAGATAAAGATGAGGACTATATAGTGGCTAGGCTAGCCAAGATGGAACTTCCAGATGAAAAGCACCTCCATGCATTGGATCACCTCAAAGTGTATCAGAATAAAGTGCATAAGAGCTAAAAAAATGAATCATACCTCATGAATTTTAGGTAGGAGATATTGTTCTTAAAGAGAATCAATTCAACACTACAAAAGACTTAGAGAAGAAAGGAAAGTTCAAACCTAACTGGTTAGGGCCATACATTATGGTGGATAAATTTAGTTCCAGTGCTTATAAGCTTTCCTATCCTGATGGTGATGAACTTTAGGAACCCATGAATTCCATGCATCTCAAGCATTTCTACACCTAAACATGGAGATCTAGCAAAAAATCAAAAAAGTAAAATATCAAAAAAAATTAACAAAAAAGGTAAAGAGAAATAAATTCGTCCAAATGTGAAAACCACACAATTGTGGCACTTTGGACAAGTCCTTTGGTGAAAAATGGTTTTTTGTGCCATAGGAGGGTTTGTTTTTCACAATCATGTCACACCTAGGGGCATGATCACTTCTTCCTAAGCTAGTCCTTCACATGTGTATGAGATTCTTTTGAGCCTATCCTTTTTGGCCTTGATCTAGTTGATCCTACTATTGTATATATGTGTGGAGTTTTTCCCTTGTACATTCCCATATATTACTGGGGGCATCCATGCATCTTCATTTTCTTGTGCATAGCTTTGGAAAAATTTCAAAAACACCAAAAAACATTCAAATAGGTCTTACCAAAACAACCCAAAAACAATATAACATTGTCTCGTGAAAATAAAAAATAGTACAAAACATTTCGAAAATGTTCCCAATAAAGTAGTATTTGTCTTTCATGTTGTTTGTTTGTACATAATCCTATTTTGTTTTCTTTTTTGTACATATCATGTGTTATCTTGCATGATTTTTAGATTAATCTGTTGTGAGATTCACTAGATTAGTTCTTACTCTGTGTTTCTAGATTGTTGTTGTGATATAGACCAATTGCAGTTGAGTTATTAGCATATTAGTTCATATATAACTTTGGTGTGAGTTAATTCATGCTTGTTCATATTGGGTATGATTTGCTTGCTTGTTTCATTTTTGTACATTGTTGTGTTGTTTAGCATGTGTATATATTAGATTTGATTAACTGTTTCTTGTGCTTGTGTTCTTTGCTTGTACATTGTGTGTTATCATTTCATCATTCACATCCATATCATCACATCTAACATCACATAATCATATATCATCAATAAAATGCTAAGCTACATCATCATAAAGTAAAATCAACATGTATGCTAAGCTAACATCACATCACATCATATCATCAATGGGGCAATAGGGATTATTTTTATCCCCCCTCATCATAAACCATAATAAAAACATGGGCTAACACAATATCTCATAAATCAAAATGTGATATACATCAATGTCCATCATCATATACATGTCAAAAATCATCAATGTCCATATATCAAATGTGTCTCGATAAAATCATATACATATGGGTATGCCATCATGGGCATCGATCAAAAATGTGTGCCTTCATCTCGAGGTATATACCAAAAAATAAATACATGAGTCAAAAATGTACATAGGCATATCCATAATACATACATAGTAATAATAAATGAGTCAACCCTGACTCTCGCCTATGCCAGGCTACCAGCCTATGACTAGGTAGGGGCATCTACATACTGATCTCACTGATATGGGTCCTGTGTGACCTTGATAATCTACCTAAATGTAAGATGACTATAGGGAGGTATCCTCTGGCCCTTCAGAACTACGAACTGATACAAAACCCTGTAATATCTGACCTCACCAAAAGTAGCCACAAAATCATAAAATATATCTCCAAATCTAGCTGTCGTTGTTGTGCATTGTAGAGCATCACGCTCTCCTGTAATATGGGCCACATCGACCCTCAAGTGGGTCCTCTATGAGGTGACTTGATCTCACTCTGTCACAAGTTGATCTCACTCTGTGATGGCTTACTGTAACTACTATCTAAGGGGCATGCCTACTTTGCAGGGATCCTTTCTCTACCTTCCTTTGTAAGGTCTGGACTGTAATGAATGCTACATCTCCTCATATCATAGCCATATCCCTCTGTAACTGTAAAGTGGCCACTGATGGCCCACCTACTATTGGTATAACTCTGAATCCAGGCACTGGTATCTATGGTGGCCCCTTATGCGACCTCCACTCCATCCCCATCACACCCATGACCTAATAAACCTCCTAGACTACCTGCCCGGGGTGGTGATGGTGGACCCTATAATGGTACTTGTATTGAATCACTGCATGTAAAACCTGTAAAACTTGCTGAATCACTGGCACCTATGACATGTATCACTGTATCTATGGTACATGTACTGTGGAAGTACCTGTGGCACCTGTACTTGTATTGTACTTGTCACCTATACCTATGGCATGTGGACCCTATGGTCCCTGGCCCTATGCCTAGGAATGTGTTGCCTCTGCCTCTTGCTAGCCTAATTTGACCCTACCTCACAACTATTTTTCCCTAACCCATATTGCTACTATTAGACCCACTGTTATCGCTGCTTGCGGAATGGTGAGCCTCCTTGGCAACACTGTCATACACCAAGATGGGTAATCCACCGTGGTCCTGGATCCACTATTTGCATGCACACATCCCATACCTGTGGGAAAAATTGTGAAAACTCTGTAAGGCTATCATGGTCTAACCTGGGGTCCAAAATCAAAAGTATCTCGTGCTACACATGTGTACCATCGCTCATCACTTGGGATCCCCTGAATAATGCCAAGCTGGCATTGTACCTTGTCAACTCTATACCACTCAGGGATGTTGCTACGACTACCTATAATATAGTGGTCCACCTCTGTTGTGCTCAACTCTTGTCACATCTGTGCGCCACTAGTATAATCGGTATGGTCTCCAGGTCACCATGTAGCTTAAATCATCAAAATCACATGTAGAAGGTGATGTATCTCCCAAGTGACCTCTAAATCGACACCCAATGTCTCCCAACCTCGGCATGAGGGCTCATCTAGCTGTCTAAGCTCATAGAATACCTAGTGGGACATCCAATCGCAATGTGATCCCATGCCCATATCTGTAGCAGGGTCACAGGACTCAGGCTCCTCATCCATCTATATGCAATCAAGTGCAAGTCTCTGTATAAGTGAGCCAGTATACACTGACCCAGGAAAAGACCTCTCCATCCATCAATCATGGCCACCATCCTATCAATCCAGCTGAAATGGGTCCCGATCTTATTAGGTAACAAGTAGCCACTGATAAGAGCCATAAGGCACACATGAAGTCATGTTATCCTTCTGCTCTCGAAACATATGTATAAATGAATTGTCATCCCCTCTCAGGGTATTTCCTCTCAGAGGAATAGGTCCCATATGTGTCCTTAAATCTGATCAATATCATCATCATATACCACCAAGATTCCCTATATCAGAACCCGTAGGATCCGATAGACATCCTCCAAAGTAATGGTCATCTCTCTAGTAGGAATTCAGAAAGTCTAGCTCTCACTATGTCATCACTCTGCTAATGCTGTCAGCAGTAGGGCATGATCTAGTCTGATGTGTGGCAACTGTGAAATATAGGACAAGATAGTTACCTTGAGTACTACAACTAATCCCCTCTGCTCACATTGAGTGAAGGTCATCTCGAAGGCCCTGCAGTCGTTAGTGGTGCTCCTGAACGTCCAAGGTTCGTGGTCTCTCCTGCAGATCACCCAAAACATAAAAATTAACATCATTTCTTCATTTTTCATCTTCTAATCACTTCTACATTCTTCTAATTCCTTCTAAATTATCCTAAAAAGTCAGAACACTAGCTCAAACTACACTAGCACACTTTTTTTTAGCGCACTTCTTTTTACACTAGCGCACTTTCATTTCATGCTAGTGCACATCATATTAGCACACTATGCTAGTCATTTCACACTAGCATGCCTAGTTTAATGCTCATGCTCTTTTTTTATGCTAGCTTTGTTTTATGCTAACATCACACTATCTGCAAACAATTTAATGCTCATGCCCTTAGTTTAACACTAGTAAATGACATTCAGGCTAGCAAACTTTTTGGGCTGCACTAGCGCACACTATAGGCATGTGCTAGCATTAAAATCTCTAACTTTTCTACTAACAAAAAATGTAATAAATGAGCTCAAAATATATTTTTTTTCATTTTACATATCGGGGCACCAAATGTTAGAGCCCTCTTATACTCTCGAACACGGTCCACACAATGTTTTTGATCCAAAATTTGTGTTATCTCTCTCACAAATTAGAGCTAAAAATCTCTCACAAATGGGAAAAGAAGGTGTAATAGCACAAATGGGTCGCGATGGATTTTACCCCTCCCCCTGCTATTTATACCCTCCCAACCCTAATTCTTCATTTTTCTTGCCTCACAGGGGCAGGATTACTAACATTTTCCTCTATTTTCCTCCCACCACGTACTGGCATTCTGTTGTGATGATTTATTTATTTAAATAGTCATTTTCACTAACATTTTCATCTCACTAGGGCATATTCTTGCTTCTCGGTGACCTTTTCTTCTCGTTGGGGCATATTCTTGCTTCTCGGTGACCTTGTCTATGTACCACACACACCATCATTCTTCTATACCACATTCTTCCTAAAATTAAAAAAAATTCCAAAAAAAATGGTAAAATTTCAAAAATCCAAAAAAAATTGGTAAAATTCAAAAAAAAAAAATTGGTTCAAAAATCCAAAAAATTGGAAAAAAATCAAAAAAATTGGTCTAAAATTCAAAAAATCCAAAAATTGGTAAAAAATCATTCAACCATCCAAATCATTCACAGGACACAACATCCTCAAACATTGAAAATTATCCTACAAAACATCTTCCTTTGGTCCTCACTTGTTCTTGCACATGACATGCAGATCATTTTGATCTTCCCTCATTAACAAAGTTGGTTTGCTTGCTATGTCTGTCTTCCCTTGCACATATCAGTTGTTTGGGGTAGTTTCATAGTGCACGATTTCTTTTTCATGGGACTTCTATGTCCTCTATTTATTCACCTTGCATGTATCCTTGCTTGGGGTGCCATTTTTAACCCTTTTTGTATAACTCGAACATGTGGGAACTAAAGCTAGATAACAAAAACATTGGTGCAACTGTCTTGAACGTTGTTTGTTTGAGTATGTTTGTTTGTGCTTGTTTATTTGTTGGTCTACTTGTTTACTTTCTCATACTGCATTACTTTATGTATTTTTCTTTGAGTCAGTCCTTTAGCAATGAACAAAAATCAATATTATGGCTTTCATGTCATTTTACACTTTTGTTGCATGTCTACATCAAATAAAAATTTGCTCCTGAGCCAGATGGTTCGTTGGTTACATTGTGATCTTCTAAAAATTCTCCATGTATGCGCTTCTTTCCATTCTATATAACTTTCTACCAATTATTTTCCAATTTTTCTCAATTCTAACAATGGCCAATCAGGCCCATTTTGAATTCCTTCCATTGGTATCACCATTTTCTTCCATAACAACTGGGGCAATAGGGATTATATTTATCCCCCCTCCCCCTTGATTCTTCCATGCATTGAAACACAAGATTTATTTTCCACTCCTTCCAATTGAACAACGACCAACCAAGCCATTGTTCGACTCTCCCTTGTTGCAGTATGCTTCTGTTGTGATTGTTTCATTCTTCTATTCGAGTATCCATCAACCTCTTCTATCACCCCATCGACATTCAAGGGGGCATCCTTCATTATACTAATTTTTCTTCTACTCCTTCAAAATTTAATTGTTTGTAATTGTCTACTATCTTTGAAGTGGCGTCGCATTTGCATTACACCACACCAAAGAGGGGAAAATGTAGACACCTAAATCTGACTACGCAATTTTACTACTAAAATTACACTAATTTATCATCTTTCCCATCATTTCATTATAATTAGTGATTTCTCGCTAATTAGCTAACATTCCCCTTCATTTCAGTCAATTAACGACACTTCGTTAATTAACTAGTCTTTCCTTCATTCTGGATGCCAATTAACGACACTTCATTAGTTATAATCCTCTTTTAATCAATTAATTAACTACTTATTAGTTAATTAATCCTTTTTAATCTTGTATTTAATCAATAAACCTTCTTATTGGTTAAATCCCCCTTTCAAACCCTTCAAATTCTATCAATTTCCTTCTAAATCACCTCCAAATGGCTTCTTAAGCTTATCTTGGCCTATTAATTAATCCTAGTTGATTAATTAAATCCTCTCCAACTCCCATGAGTTGTTAATCACTAATTAATTCCTTCTAATCATGTTTATCCCTTTCTAATTCTACTTTATCTTTATCCCACATTCTCTAGGTTTCTGAAAGCTTCTCCCAAAATAGAAAGCTATATAAACAACCTAGTACCTTCCTTCCAATCTTACACCACACATATCAGTGTCACTATATGCACATGATAAGAGCATTTCTACTTTGAAAAGCTTATTGATCTAGCATCCATTCTATCCTCTACTTGCAAAGAGTAGTAAAGGAAGAACCATACATGGCAATCAAGCCATATTGGTGAGATCTTTTCCTCTTCATGGAGATAACCTTCCTTTGATCGCTCGTAATCACGATCGGTTCAACAAAAGGAATAACTACAATTTAGAAAGTCCATCAAAAATAACAAGGGATGGCTTAGTGTTTCATGTTTAATTGGATGCATTAGTTAGTTTTTCCCTTACATAGCTTTATCATGGTGTTTTTGATAGATTAGCTTAGTTGTGGAGACTACTTGGTGTTAGTTTTCATTAAGTAACTTAGCTTGATTTATAATAAGATTATACTCCAAAATAGTACACTGTCAACAATATCTAGTTATTAAAACCATGACATACATTAAATCCTCCTTAATATGGGTTATTACATGTCCTAAAAGATATCTTGTGAATTTCCAACCTTAGTTCATCCTCCAAGTCTTTCTTTTCTTTCATATTTAGGTCCACCATTAGGTCCTTCTTAGTGACATGCTTCTTTCTAAGCAAATTGTCATAAATATCCGACCAATGAAAGCATTTCATTACTTGAAACTTCAATAATCTCAAAATATATACTCTTTAGATGATTACCTCCAATTTGTAGTCTTTAAGTCAATGTTTAAGTACTTCAAATAAGACAATTCATCCAAACCCTAATTAGGGTTTCTCAAAAGCCCAGTAGAAGCAAATATTGAGTTTTAAACCTTTACACACTTTTTCAAGCAATCATACGTAATCAAGAGGTATGTGCCAACATTATACATGTTCCTGAGCAAGACTAACCAACAAAAGCTACCAAATTCCATGAAATGCAAGACTTTCACTCTCAAAACCAGAGTACTATTCCATTCCATAGGTTTGTGCACACTTTTAAAGGTAAGAATGATTTCTTAAGAATATCTCAAGGCAATAAACAAGTAAATCACCATCAAAATACATATAAGAAACTATATAATCTCACCATGAAAATAATTTTCCTGAAACTTCACATTTTATTTCCATCTTCTTAACTTCTTTTGTGCATACACAATCCTCTTTCCATCAAAACAAAGCATCCTATTACATTTTTTCCTCTCCCCTCCCGGAGAATACCTTTCATCTCCCCTCTAATGCTACAAAAATTATTTCTTTATTCGAATGCTCCCCAAATAACTAACTCTTTCTCATAGTTATGAACCTAACTAGGCTTTCTACATACCCACAACTCAAGTTCATGGCTGAGTGAAGACATTACAAGAAGGATTTTATCACAAATCATTTAGAACAAGTCCATATGACCATCAAGAAGGCTTATTTTACTTTATTCATGCCCTCTAAGACATTCTAGACCATTATTAAAACACATAACCAAGTCATGTTGCCACCATAAGGTCTAAATACCTTATTTAGAAATTCAAACTATGTTTTGGTGGGAAAACTCCTTCATAGTTCAAATTTGAATTTTCTAACTTTCTAATGACCCTTAGACTCCTCTAATAACCTTAGACGACCTTTCACAAATGCTTACATTGATATTTGAGTTGAAGAAGCATTATAAACTGATACCCCTGCATCATTCAGCGACGTCTATACATAATTATGTGCAAACTCACCCCTCAACGACTAGACGTCTCTGATGAGAGATTTCTATCAGTCTCTGGCAGGGGATGTTTTGTGCCACGAGGGTGACAATGGGTCCCATGGAAGCCCAAATACGGGATGCTATGTTGTGGTGCATCTTAGTGGGGTCATGCAATCTTGTCGCTAGGAGAGCTTCTACCCCGCCAAAAACCTTTTGGGTGTAGACTTGCTCTTTCATGAACAACCACTAGTTCGAAAATGAAGCTTTCATTCATTTACTTCGTCACCAACCACCATGAAAGCCATAGTTAGAATGAGTAAAAAGGGATGGTGCTATTAGGCATATATAGAAGACATTAAAGCATATGCGAGATGGTGTCGATCGAGTTATGGAGAGCGCGGTTGGTTCGTGGATGCGGGTGAATGCTGAAAGGGTAGGGAATTCGTTTATAGAGGTAGTGGAGATCGATGAGCAGGGTGTGGAGTTTCGAGTACAAGGCAGCTACAAGTTCCAGCTTATTGTACCCTCCGGCGTGTTCGACCCGCTCCATGCCGATCCTGATGACCTCTTTCTCGCCTGCAGCCTCGAAAAACAAAACTTGAAAGAATTTGATAACAACATACGCTCACTTAATGAGAAGATCCAGAATGTGAAATTCACCCTCGGCCACACGGCACTGGAAATGGTTCTCGATCACATCCTCAACATCTTTTCTGGAAAGGGAAAGGGAAAGGGAAAGGAGAAAGATACCCTGGTTAACTCTGGAGCAGACTGCGTAGTTTTGAAAGCCGTGCAGAGAGAGTTTAAAAATCTTTCACAGGCGATGGCTACGGCTGCGAAAGACGAATTTATCAGCGGAATATCGGTAGAAATACCGGATGAAATGGATATATGTAAGTGGCATGTGCGAATGAATAGGATTGTGTTCAAAGGCAGTCCCAAGTTGTATGGGGACTTGCACAAGTACTGCAAAGAGGGATGCGTATTGCTGGAGGTGTCCTTCCCCAAGGACTACCCCTTTGCCCCTCCTTTTATTCGAGTGGTTCGCCCCAGGTTCAGCTTTCACACAGGCCATGTGACCGTGGGCGGTTCCATCTGCATGGAACTGTTGACCTCTAGCGGATGGCTTCCTTCCTTTTCCATGGAGAATGTACTGGTGCAGATCCACCATGCCATTGTTCAAGGTGAGGGCCGCCTTCACAAATCTGATGCCACTGAATATTCCCTCTATGAAGCTCACAGCGCTTTCGACCGCGTTGCTCGCCAACACGGATGGATGAAATGAATGTTTATAACCACATTGATTTCACAACAAGTCTTCTCACAATATTATAGCTATGTATAGTTTCTCCTCTTGTTTTGCACAGACAATACCCTACCCTGTTTCATCACGAGAACAATACAAGTTTTGAAACTTGTAACACGAATCCAAGATGGAAGTTTCAAGTTGTGTACTAGGATTTGAATTTTGTCGTTTGAGTTGAGATAATGTTTGGTAGAAAACAATCATAAACCAAATATGTTTAAGAAAACAATCTTCTATGAAAATATTAATTTTACTAAAATAACAAGTTGCAATGTCTTTTTCAAGTTTGTGTGCCCTAATGTGATATACCCATCTATGTAGGAATCTCACCATGGATATAAAAGAGAAGTTCCATGCCATTGTTGTTACCACTTGGTTAATTTATATCTTTACAACTTTTACGACCGTGTCACATTTAGTGATAAAAGTTCACTACTATGCTTCTCAAATAGTTCTGTATGTGGATGTACGAAGTGTTACAATTTGTTCCTATTTGCACCTTTTCTTTAAATACAGAAAGACGTCATCTGATGTATATCAACTATCCTCTATTCAATTGACACTAGCCTTGATTCTGTCTCATCTAACCATAATTTCATTGAGCCTCCCATACTGGTTTTTAGAATTAAAGATTTTTATGGGATTCACCTGGTTGCTCTTTGATACAGTTAATGATGCCTCTGCCAGTTTTGGATTCCTCTGCCAGTTTGGGATATCATGTGGCACCAATCCCTTAGGAACATGTGTTTTTTCTTTGTCACGAGTTCTCATTAAGTGTTTAATTATTTAGGAAATGGAGGATCGATTTTCATTGGAGGCCAGATTGGCTTACAAACAACCAAGAAATGTTACCCCTTAGTCTTCCAGCACATGAATCCCAAGAATATTGGAATTATAATTGCCCTAATAACAATGAGTGAACGTCATATTTCGAAAACCCTCTCAACAAAATGCAACAAGTTATGTTGACATTGCAGTTGGATAACCATGTGGATGTAGTGCTAACATATCAAGCCACAACGCAATCTAAAGACAATTGTGGATACAATGGAGATTTTAAGCAATTGAATCACAACTATTATATGCAGATTACACCATTATACAACACAAAGCTTTCCATGCTAAAGGGGTAAGTATAAGAGCCTCTTCAAAAAAATTAAGCGATGATACTCCTCCTGTGGCTTTAGCATATCAAATATCAATGGAACCTCTACAGGAAACCCAGGTCTTTCTAGTTGTAAATTGGTAGTTAGGAATCGTGAAGGGAAAGTTCTGAAATTTCTTGCCATGGGCCATGTTCAAAGTACTAAGTTCAAAGCTAAAATTGAAGATTTCTGTAAACTTTGGTGCTTCAATGGAATATGAAGATACTGACCTACCCATGGTAAACTCTATGAAGAGATTGGTTCCTCCCATTGTGAGGTTATGTTTTGAGGATTTTTTGTAGAAGTCTTGAAAACTATTTGGGGCTAAGTGCAGCATCCATACTGCTCTTGGAGTAGGTATAAGAAGTTGTCCATACCTTCTCAAGAAAGATTATTCTTAATCTGCACTGCTTAAAATTACTATATGAAGCTAATAAATTTCTTATGCATGGCTTTCATTATTTTGGTGATTGTCGTTGCTAACTTAGTCTAGAATGTTTTTTATAAACCCAAGCAGAATATAAGGTTTTTAGGTTTAAGATATGAAATCTTTTAGATTCAATTTAGTTCGAGATTTGCTCTCATGTTTTTGAATGACACGAATTTCCTGTTAAATATTGCAGATCCCAAACTTTCCAATTATAAATGTCAGTTTACAAGTATGAGACTGAAGTGATATTATAACCCAATAATTGGAGTTGTCTCAAAAATCAAATTTTCATTTCCAGAACAAATTTTTTTTTAAATAAAATTCAAATCTCAAAATTCAGACATATTGGCAGATTTTTGTTATTCGGTTTTCTATAACAATGGTACCAGAGTTTTCTGGCCTCGTTAGCAACCACCAACATTATGGAGAGAGCAATACAGGAAATATTACATAGATTCAATCAAAACATCCTTGAATGGGGCATCCCTGTGTAAACTATTCAGGACCCAGGTTCAAGCCCTGGCAGGCTAAGACCCCCATAAGAAATCTCTTTGCGGCTTTTGCTTCATCTTGAAGTTTGATATTGTTGCTACGTGGTCTTTTTCTCAACAACTTACACTTCTTTTTGCCCCTGCATCATCTCTCCAATCTTCTGCAAGAGTTTTGATGTCTCCAAGAACATAATTTCTTTAATTCTTCAAATAAGATCTGCAATCGCAAACAATTATCTAACCTTTTCTGTGCGTGAAAGCAAGAAATAAAATTTCTTATAGTCTATTCTGATTCTTATTTTCGTGTGACATTCAGAGAAATTTTGACGTTGCTGCTTGAGCTGCACACAAAAATTTGATGAAGTTCGAAGGTACCTGAAATCCAGGAGATTTTGGTGGGCATTGGAATTGTTCCATTGGCTTGGCAAAGTTTAATGTTCTCTGAGTGAAGAAAATTGATTACCATGACATACAAAATCCAACAGAGCTTCGATAAAAAGTTAAAATAATGGAATATGCAAGTATCTGGGATGTATGTTTCAGCATAAATCTAAAATCCAAAGCAAGTTAGCCAGCCTCTAGGAGCAGATTCTTGGGCATGGTTTATGACCTCCCTTGCAACAAGACCACTGGAACAGTGCCTATAAGTTAATTTCCAAGATGGCTGTTTCTATATTGCAGAAATTGCCTCAACAAATTATTTCTCCTTCACAACTTGGATTTCTTAATAGCCAATGATAGTCTCTCGAGAGATCCCACATTCCTCGGGTGTAAGAGGTCTCTCATGTTCATTTAATTAAATATTTCAAAGCATTTCACTATAATAATATGCATTCATGTTTCAAAATTGGTGGAAATTTGGCTTTGATTGTAAATAGAGTCCGTGGGTGCCAAATTGCATCTCTATTCCTATTATTGCATTATTGTTTAGTGGATACGAATCTCCTATAGTTCCTTTCCATTCATCTTGAGTATTGCAAGCAGGAAATTCTTTCTCATCATCATTGTTTATTATCATTGTCAAGGGCCCCAGGAGAGCATTTTTGGCTAATAAAAATCAGCATTCTATGAACTAGTAAGTTATGTTGACTCCATAAACTATTGTTCATTTATAGTTTGCAGATGACATGATATTATTAGCCACCACCATCATTTTGGTGACTGCTAAAAGTAATAAATGCTCGAAATCAATGAGCAGGCGTCACGGAAGATTGCAACCATTAAATATCCAGATTATTTTTCCAAAATATTCCAATTTGGAGATGGCAGTGCCTCAGATGAGTTTGGGATTATTCAAACAGAACTGCACACTAAACAATTTTGAATACTCACTATGGGGAATGATTTGGATTGATCACAAATTTGGTGGACAACACATCAAATTACATAAACTGTCTTCTAGGCAAAAGCGATTTGATTACAACAATTGTAACATACAATAATATTGCAGAACTGTGGTAAAATGAACCATGAATGAATGAAAATAAAATATACACAGAACAAATTTTAAATAAAAGAATTTATTGTTATATGCGTTATTGATATGGGACGTATGTACGACTATCTTTGAGAAGAGACGTGAACTATTCTCTAAGAAAAGATGTGACCTATTTCTCCCATGCCATTACAAATGGAAGGCGGCGATTTTTGAGAAGAGATTTGAATCTACTGCTCCCTGTTCTGTATATTGCAAAGTGGTAGCAATCTCTAGGAAGAGATGTGAAAGATACAAAACACTCGTCCTTCTTACATTTCCTTACATGGTTTCTTTACCATTCGAATGACATCTTTGTTACAGGTATTTTTAGCAGAAAATGAACGGTCTCAAAATAGAATATGAAGTGATTCGCTTGGAATATGAAGTCATATGACAGGTGACCCCCCTAGAAGTTGGGATGTTTTGTCATGACCTAGAATTTACAAAAAAATAAAAATGCAATTTCACTATTTTGGAATATTTTCTATGTTTTTGTATTTTGCATTTTTAAGGTCCTTCAGAGCATTTTTTAGGGATCAAACATAGGAAATATGGCCCTGGCAAGGCGAGCTGCTAGTGATATACTGTTTTTTTCTGATAGCCTGCCCACAAAACTTACCTGAACTGCCACCTTCATCAGAGAAGCCCAATGCTATAAGGCATTGAAATGAAATCAAATGATGTTTGCAATTGGCCCATTGCTTAGTTACAACGATATTTTCAAAGAAGTCTCTGTGAGAGGTCTAAGCCAGTCCCAAAGAAGCTAATTATCACAGAGAGCTGATGCCTAGCAGAGCCATTGTCTAAGTCATATGCTGTTAAAAGAAAATGGACACCTTATTTTGACAAAACTTCCAGATGGTTTTTGTTTTTGAGCAGGACTGCAAGACATGCTCACTTTTTCCTGGGTTTAAGGAAAATTGAAAAGGGAAGAAGATAAATCTAGTCTGCTGGACTTTCTGATTGGTAGGAAGTTTCATATGGAGTAATCTCAATCCAACCTTCTGGCACATGGATCAACTCTAGACAGAACTGGTAATATCTTTGCTATTTATCTTTGTCATCTTGCATCTGCCACGGTTTTCCTAATCATTCAAAGAGGTTATGGTTAAGAATAAATTTGTAGACAAGTAAAGGCAACTTCTGGATATGTTTATTGTTGAACAGCCTCCTGCCTTCCCTGGGATTCAGTGAAATGGGACACAAGTATTAGCTTTAAGTTGTTAGAGAAAGTTCCAAAGCAAAGAAGGAGCATTCCTACCTCTTCTTTGGATGTTGTACTGTCTTCTAAGTGATTTCTGATATTTCCATTTCAGCTTGGATAGGTTTCAGACTTTTAGCTATCCATAAAACTGCAGATAACAGTTTGGCAGAGATAAATCTCTTGACGCCAAAACAGATGAGGGGCCCCATCTTGTTCTAACAGTGTGCGCTCCACAGTGTAGAGTACTTTACAATTGTCTTCTCTCCATCGTAAGAGTGACCTATTCCATTGAGAGAGAGGGAACCATTAAACTTTGAAAAGTTGGGTTGCGAGAATAATGTCTTCTAGCTGCAAGTTATTCCAAATCATAGAGATGGTTGTGGCATACCCAATACAGTAATTGACTAGTTTCTTAGAAAGTTCATCCCCTTCCAAGCAATGAACTGCCAATTTAGCAGCAAGGCGATCCAAAATGGATCAGTTCAGTTCAGTGGACATAATAAAGACCAAAACACACTCACACTCCATCCATAAGTCGAGGAATGTAGAACGAGATAAGGAAAGCTGTGATGCCAAGAAACGTCTAGGAGGGTGGCGTTTCACCCAAGAAACGTTTTGGAAATGGAAACGGTGGGGAAACGTGGCAGGGGTTTCCGGAAATGTCTGCCTCGTTTCCAACATTTTTTTAAATTTTAAAGCATCAAATTTAAAAAATAAAATAAAAAATAACTGCATTTAATGAACCTAAACATAATCTACCTACCTAGACTTGCTAAAAGCTATATAATGACATCTTGGGTCCATTCTAAATCACACTCATTTTTCTCTTGCTAAATTCAGTTTTCATGGAGATGATTATGAGGAAAATCTGGATGATATATTCTAGAATCTAGATTATTATCATGTATATGTGAATCTTTGAAATTGTAACCATGTTGAATGATGAGTCACGACTCTTTAGAAGTTCAAATTTCAATGAATACAAAATATTTTGAGTGCTTTATCAATTATCTCTTATGATCTACAATTATAAAATTAGTACTATGATATATATATAGTACGGACGTTTCCGGTAACATTTCGTATCCAAGGTTTTTTGAAAATTGTCATTTCCGCATTTCATATCCATTTCCGTTTCCGTTTCCATTTCCTGGCAACATAGGGAAGAAGTAAAGGGGCTGAAGAATGTTGGATACAGGTAGGGAAATTGACCACATTGAAGGCCCCGAGGATAATCCAGATCCTTGGGAACCCATGAACAAATTCAAAGCTGTAAAATGGAGTCATCATGACATATTCGGCAGCTATCACGTGTGAACGCTAGTGACTACCCTCCACTGAAAATGCACCTATGGATGGGTGTGTGACCCATCAAACCACACCATCCCATGCATACACATGCCCTGGTGGGTCCCGTGCGTCAGTGGTCACATCAGCAGTGTATTGTGCATTATAACAAAATCAAATCAAATCGCATTCAAACATCCAACAGGTGGTAGCCGAATTGGTAGGGACTGTGCGCTGTGACCAAGCAGGTCACGGGTTCAATCCTAGAAGAGTAATAATATATTTATACCTAGAAGAGTAATAATACGAAGTGAAGCTAACGACAGACCAAATATACATATAGAGAGAGAATAACTTATAAGTCACCAGATACAAGCATAATTTCACAACAGATCAAACTTAGCAAGAAATTAACGTGAACACTGAAAAACAATCTCCAAAAGATAATAAGATACAAAATAAAAATAGATCCTATTAGGATCTTTACAGCAATTGCATTATGCAATCATGCAGATAAAGATATGAAAAGTAACTTGTAAATTGTCTGAAATAAGTATCCCTAGTCAATCAGTTCATAGTACATACTACACTAAATGTATTCCAATGATTCTATCTTCCATAAAATATAATGGGATTTGGGAAACATTTTCTTGACAAAGTATATTCTCTTCCTGTGAGAAACCATATATTTTTGCCTTGATTATGTGGTCTAAATCTAATGACTTTGAAAAATATATAATATAAGTCATAGGCTCTTCTTCATAACGATGGGTTTGTTGGCACCTAAAATTGTTCACTTCAATTTTAAGGGCCTTGCGATTAAAATTTTGGGTTCAAGGTGTTGCCAAAATGAGCCTCTTACTCATTTTGAGCAAGAATCATACTCAACCATGTTTTTCTCTAATTTCTAACACCTCCATATCTCCTTTGCATATCTTGTGATCAGCAAATAGAGTGAAAATCAAATAAAGTCAATGCAGGGGTGTTTTTGAACTCTTTTCATAAGAATGGTTTCATTTGAGGTGATTCCTAGCTTGCACAGTGTCCATGGTTATCCTTGAACGTGTTTAAACTCTGTAATGGAGGTTACAGTCAATGTGGGATGTCCTTGACATGTTTATAGCATGTTTTGTAGTTGGTCTATGGTGAAATTCATCTCTCAAATCACATCTAGACTCGAGCCTCTGTTTTTCAATCTTCATTCAAAAGGATGCCTGAAGGAGAATTTTGTTTGCTCCTTGGTTTGTGTTGTGCATTCAAAGTTCAAACAATGGCGGCCGCCTTTGGTTTAACACTTAGAGATCTATACCACATTTGCAAGAAAGAGGAGTGCGATCGGGTTCATTTATGAGAACACTTTGTTTGTTTAGTGGAGCAAAGACTCTACTCACCTTACCCTTTGGGAAAGAGTAAAATGGCTAAGTGTTGGCTCAGGTATGTTTGGACTAAGGCAAAGAGAAGCCTGTGAACATGAAAGCCCATGAGTGGTTCCACATGGATCATTGACGGTAGTCCGTGGTCCTGAAAGTTTGAGCTGAAGGAGGATAAAACCACAAGAACCCCTAGAACAAGGGATTGTGCCATGTGGTGCAATCCCCAAAACTCGGGTTCTCAAATTGAGAAAATTAGGTTTAATGTGGACCAAGGCACAAACCAATCCCAGATCCTGTGGCGAGTGAGGAAGAGATGCATGGCCCAATCACGGGAAGGTAAATGGAAGCCAAGGCAAAGGCAAAAGCGAATTGTTGCTAGTTAAGTGTTAAGGATCGGTGGCACGAAAGACACGCATATTGAGGCCAAGCCAATGTCGGAGACTATGCGGAGAGCAGGAGCACCAATGGAGGCCATGTGTCTCACATTGATGCCTCCCATATGAGAATGCCTTAAAGGTTAAAGCTTGATCAGATTGCAAAGAGTGGTAAAGCTGATTGAGGCCATGTGTCTCAAATCGACAAAGAACCAAAAAGTTAAGTCCGAGGCAGAGGAAGCCTACATGGAAAATAATGACAGGTTGCAAGGATCTTCACTAGCCTAAATTTTATGGTCTCCTCCAGTTTAAAAATGAGCTCGGGGAGGCCTTTCCTAGGAGCAATGACGGTAGATAGTAGTTCGGTTTTATAGCCATATCTTTTGACTGCGAGCTCTAGATAACTTGCAACTGGTGTCATTAGAAAATTATTCAAAAGAGATTTACATTGGTCTGAGTTTTAAAGAAAATGATTGAGAGATTACAGATATTTTCATGACAGAAATTTAGGATATCCTCCGCTTGTTTTCTTCAATTTATTGGCACCCAAATCATTTTTTGAAGTTTTTAATAATCTCGATCTCTTATAGAAAGAGCCTTCAAGTTGTTTCTCCCTTCATGGCCCCACCAAAACACAATGAAGAGCTTAAACAAATTAGCTTTCACAGTGGTCTCTAGGGGAAATCATGATCGTTTTAACAAATGGCAGTCTCTTGTTAATCCATTTTCCTGATTTCAAGGAGTAAACGTGCTTGCTCCATGGATTTTCATTTGTGCTTCCTCAAGAGTCATTTTTGTGTCAAATTTGTCTTGTCTTCCGGGAAAACTTGTGTTTCTTTGTATGCTGATTTGACAAGAGATGATCCAAGCATGATTCTATCTTCCCATTCATTGGTGGACGACTTGCTCTCACCTAGTGTTAACAAGTGGCTCCTCTTCAGCCTTTGATTGCTTTGAGAGAATGTTTTGAGTACCTTTGCTTTCCACTCTTGCAAAGGAAGTTGTATAAATTGGTGGAGAAATCCTTCATAATGATATTTTGGCTATTGAACAAACATGGTTTTCCTAATTAAGCACTCTGCTTTCCAGTTTTATGAGCAATTGAATAGTGATAATAGTTCCTTGTTCAAAGAGCAAGTATTGTAGGATGTTGAGCAAGTGTTGTGGCTTTATCAGAAGGCTTTGACTGTGTGGATCATTGTTCTGTTATTAAGCATTTGTTTATGTTGTGTAGACATATATGATTGTTGAGTTATAAAATCCTTGCATGTCTTCATTTCTTTGTATTTTGTGCAATTGTCGTAAATGTCAGTGTTGTTATTCTATGATATTTTGTTCTGATGAGTAGTGAGAGGTACGTGTAGGATCATCTCATTATTTTTCTAAATTGATGGTGGAATGTGTAGTAATTGTGTTGATTGTTGCCTTTTGTTGATTATTATTTATCCACTTGGCTTAAATGTTGGCTACTCCTTGGCTAATGGATCCAGTCACTGATCATAGTTCGTTTGATCGTTTTATTTTGTTAATATCTCCATTCACCTCCATGCCTTACTGAAATATCACTTTGCATTTGCGAATCCTTAAGGTTTCAACCATTATAACTTTGGATTCGTGTCTATGAGATTCCCTTTTAACATTGTGCTGGTCTAGAGAGCAAATAGCTTGTAGATTATGGATATTTTTATCATTATCATATGTTTGAGTGCAACCTTAGTCCATTCTTAGGTAGCCTTGTGACTTTCCTTCTAGTGATAACAAATTGGGTTGGAATTCATAGTGGTTAGGCTGCTTGGTTGGATTTGTCGTGTTGTATTTGCATTATCCTTGTCATTTGACATAGTTTAGGTTTCTCCAAGGTCTCTCCCATAGGTCTCAAAGAGTTTGAAGGGTGGGAGGTTAACCACCCTCCCATTTGTCGACATTAAATCTGCCATTTTATGGTGAAGGAGATACTACAACAAACTACTTTGCTATTTTCGATAACTTTCACCTTGGTACAGATTTGGGAGGCAACAAATTGGCGCCATTACCCGAGAATGTTTTCCACTGGATTTTTCACTATACTCCTCGCCTTTAGAAAAATGTTGCCAGGGTTCTCGGTGCTTCATTTTCAGTTTTTAGAAAACTTTGGTTTGCTTTGCAGTGTTTGTGATATAGACAGTTCGTTCTCATCATTTATCAACAAATCGACGCAAATTGTTGTCTGATTCAGTTCCATTTGGGAGAATTAATGTTGTATTTTTTATCCCTGTGGTTTTAGTCATTGTAGTTCTAAAGTTGAGTGAAGAGATCACGTTGTGGTGTTAGTATTTTCACAAATACTCCAAATCTGAAGTATGTATTTGTCTATTTTGTACACCTTCATGGTATTGGCAACTCCTTTGTGTTTCATTGGTGGGATTTTTGAAAGCGTCTTTAATGGATTTTCCTTAAAAGCTGAGTGTAGCCCCTCCATATTTGCAAAATTTGAACCAAAATGAACCGTAATGAGCAACACAAGACCAAGGGACAACCAATTAACAAGGAATCAACAATCAAAGAGAAGAGGATTTCAGAGGCCTGTACAAGGGAGAGGTATTTGTCATAACCAAAATTCTGAGTGTTCTCCTATTTATCTCCTTTGAATTGTGGAGAGAAAATCTTAATTGAGAATATTGACCAGAATTTTATTCATCCTTTGACTGTCCTAAACCATTGAGTGACAAGACAAGTCCTAGAGTGTGCTCTCTTTTCAATTGTGCAAGTACTAGTGAAGCTCCTGCCTCGGGAAAAATTCATAATCTTTTATCCTTTGCCTCCAATTAAAGGAAAAATCTCTCTCAATCCTAACCTTTTTTAGAGAGTTTGTTACCTTTGATTTCACAAAGTCAGATAGCAGTCCTCTAAGGGAGTTGAAGGACGAATCAAAACAAGACCCTACTATCCATATTATTGTTCTTGATACTTCATCTCCCAATCATCCTCTAGAGTCAAATCAGCTCTTCATAGATCACAATATGGCTGAAAATAATACAGATTTGAATGCTTTTGGCCGTGTTAGAGCTCCTCTCCCATTGCTAGGAGCAAATAGGTTGAGACAAATTGATTTATCAGAAACACAAGGTTATCCTAATGAAGTACATGCTGAAATCATAATAATATTGCCTAAATTCCAAGGAAACAATACCATTTCAAGTGATCAACACCTCAAAGTCTTTAATATTTTGATGGATGATTATGACATTGTCCATGAAGATGTTATTAAATTATTTATTCATACTATAGGGGTTGAAAATTTTCCTAATGAAAGCATAGACACCTAGGAAGAGATGCAGAGAAATTTCAAGCTGCAATTTGGTGAAAGGATATATCCTAGATTTCTCATGAGTAAATTTGAGAATATTAAAAAAGCATTCTAATGAGTGTATGCAGGATTTTAATGCCAAATTTACTAAATTCGTGATGAAATTGCCTGAAAATGTCAGACCTCCTGAGGTAGCTTGTCTGATCAAATATTTTTAGGCCTTTGATGCTAAAGCTGGTTTTTATCTCAGAGATTAAGCCCCAATCAATTTGAGACAACCTTATACCATGGTAATCAACATTGAGAATAACATTAGAGCAGCTGGAAAGCCATCTAAAAGAGCTGATGTGAAGGGTCTCCCACAAATTGAGAAGAGTTCTCCAAGCATTTCCTTGAGTGATGATGAGAAGCTAGACAAGATGATGGGAGATTTAAAGGAGCAATTTTATAGAGTGGCTAGAAATGAAAAGGGCTTGCATCCTGTTACAAACAAGCAATATTTAAATGACAAACCACATAATCAAGATAGAGGAAATTCACACGATAGAAATTTTTACAAGGGGAAGATCCCTTTCCATAAAGAGAGCATGCCTAAAAACATAGGTAATGAAAGAGAGACACTTGATCCCCTTGTTGCCAGTACCAATGAGATAAATCAATTAGAAGAATAAACATGGTGTGATGAATGTGCTTCTTGCCTCTTCTTTCTTGTGTGCTTGCTTCAGTTAATGTTTGTATTGATTGTGTTGATGGTGATCAAGATAACTTATTATCAGTTTATATGTTGGAAAGTGAAGAAGATTCAATCAATGTGGCTCAAACTTATGAACTTCTTCTCAACAATTTTGAATATTTGAGATCTAAGATGATAAAGAAGTATACAATTGGAAGGCCATCTGAAGAAAACATTTTAGCTCTTTCCAATGATGTGAAGGCTCAAGTTAAATGCAATTATAACTTTAGAAGCCAAAAAGATTCCAATTCAAAGGAAAGCCCTAAGGAGGTCCCACTTGCGAAGAATGATAAAAAGGGTGAAGAAAATGTTAAAAAGACTCATGTTGGTCCAGAACAAAAGGCTACTCCACCTCAGCCTATTAAACAAAGGAGATTTGTGCAACCTATGAAACATAAGTCTCCTCTTCTCACTAGTGTGACCAATGGGCCTTCATGCTCCAAAAATACAGCTAACAATAAGAGGTAAAGAGTGGAGACTGGATCTACAAACCCAATTAAAAATAATACTTCCTCACCCTATGATTTGGGTCACTTCTTTGCACAAGCCCTTGCTTTTTGTGTCACACCCTGTATTTACACCTACTTTGATGGCAGTACATCATTGTTATTTTATTGTACTTGCTTGATGATTGTACACCTTGCTTGTTGAGTGTGATGATTTCTCAATATTAACAAGTTATTATGTTGTTGTACTTGCATTAGTTGATGTTTTGAAGTAATAATTGTTTTAATGATATGACTAACATTCTTGTGTTTTGTTATCCGGTCATAGACCAAAAAGTATTAAAAAGGTCTTCTTCGCTGCTCGAAAAAAGGTTTATGGAATGTTGTCAAGGTAAAGGTTACTTGATTGATTATCTTGTTTAGCGGTGATAAATAACATAAATAAATATTGGTCATAGACCGTAAGCAGAGTAATGAAAAAATGTTAAGTTAATGTGTAATTATCATGGTTTTTCGTTTCCTGGTCATTGACTATGATTGTAATTGTTATTAGTTGGTTGTAACCTCCTCCTTGATGCTTAACATGCAAATTGATAATTATGTTTTGACTATTCTTGTTGGTTATAGACCATAGAAACCCTTGGCACAATTATAAAAGATAAACAAAATGGTCTTGGACCATGCAAACTTGGAAAAGTATATATATTGTTTGTTTTAATTATGGGCTTCGACCATATATTATGGTGGCAAAGGTGATTGTTTATTTTATGTTATGAGGTCTTTGACCCCGCCATAGGCATAGCGATATATATTAAACAAAATTTTATTTGGGGTCATTGACCACCATCCAATTTGGAAATTGGAATAATTGATATGATTGGTCATTGACCAAAACCATGCAAAGTGGGATTTATTAGACACCATGCAAACTTTGGTTATTACTATTTAGTTTAAACGACGACTTCGATTGCTCGGGAACTGCCATGCAAGTGGAGGGATAATTTGAATGACTTTATCGACGCCACTACGTGGCATTGTAGAAAGTTAATGCATTTAATTGGGCACACCTTTTTGAGACTTGTGAAGCTTCTTTAGGAAGCTATTGCATGCAATACAAAATTCTTTTTAATCATTCCCTTTCGCTGTTTGAGCTCTTCTTTTGGTGAGCTGTGCATGGAAGATAAGGTAGCTGGTTGTGGTTGAGATTTTTGTGGTTTACCTCTACTAAAAATAGACGCCAAAATTTGTGGGCATCAATGGCATTTAGTTGTTATATTGGTGAGACATTTTGAGAATTTGGGGTTCGAATTTCTGGAGTTTATTGGGCTGATTTGGTTGAAGATTTTGTAAAGAAGGTTACAAGAAAAATTGCAGAAGTTTTACTAGTCACATGCAAGGATTCTCTCGCCTAAATATGTTGTTTTATTATGGAATATAGAATAATAATTGGTTATCTATCTTTGTCCCACATTGGTGGTGTTTCAACACCCATATAAGAATAAATAGATCTAGGGTGTGTGCCATCACTAAAATCAGCTTCGGGTCTTTGGTGTTTGGAGTTACATGCACATATATACTGGGTCGAGTTAATCTCGTGCTACTCATCTATCTTTGTCCCACATTGGTGGTGTTTCAACGCCCATATAGGAATAAATAGATCTAGGGTGTGTGCCATAACTAAGACCGGCTTTGGGTCTTTGGTGTTTGGAGATACATGCACATATATACTGGGCCGAGTTAGTCTCGTTCTACTCATCTATCTCTGTTCCACATTGGTGGCGTTTCAACGCCCATATAGAAATAAATAGATCTAGGGTGTGTGTCATCACTAAGACCGGCTTCGGGTCTTTGGTGTTTGGAGCTACATGCACATATATACTGGGCTGAGTTAATCTCGTGCTACTCATCTATCTTAATCCCACATTGGTGGCATTTCAACGCCCATATAGGAATAAATATATCTAGGGTGCGTGCCATCTCTAAGACCGGCTTCGGATCTTTGGTGTTTGGAGCTACATGCACATATATACTGGGCCGAGTGAATCTTGTGCTACTCATCTATCTCAATCCCACATTGGCGGTGTTTTAATGCACATATAGGAATAAATAGATCTAGGGTGCGTGCCATCACTAAGACCGGCTTCGAGTCTTTGGTTTTTGGAGCTACATGCACATATATACTGGGCCGAGTTAATCTCGTGCTACTCATCTATCTTTGTCCCACATTGGTGGCATTTCGACGCCCATATAGGAGTAAATAGATCTAGGGTGCTTTCCATCACTAAGATCGACTTCGAGACTTTGGTGTTTGGAGCTACATGCACATATAGACTGGGTCGAGTTAATCTCGTGCTACTCATTTATCTCTGTCCCACATTGGTGGCGTTTCAACGCCCATATAGGAATAAATAGATCTAGGGTGTGTTCCATCACTAAGACCGACTTCGGGTCTTTGGTGTTTGGAGATAGATGCACATATATATTGGGCCTAGTTAATCTCGTGCTACTCATCTATCTCTGTCCCACATTGGTGGCATTTCGACGCCCATATAGGAGTAAATAGATCTAGGGTGCTTTCCATCACTAAGACCGACTTCGAGTCTTTGGTGTTTGGAGCTACATGCACATATATACTGGGTCGAGTTAATCTCGTGCTACTCATCTATCTCTGTCCCACATTGGTGGTGTTTCAACGCCCATATAGGAATAAATAGATCTAGGGTGTGTGCCATCACTAAGACCGGCTTCGGGTCTTTGGTGTTTGGAGCTACATGCACATATATACTGGGCCGAGGTAGTCTCGTGCTACTCATCTATCTCTGTCCCACATTGGTGGCGTTTCAACGCCCATATAGGAATAAGTAGATCTAGGGTGTGTGCCATCACTAAGACCGGCTTCGGGTCTTCGGTGTTTGGCGCTACATGCACATATATACTGGGCCGAGTCAATCTTGTGCTACTCATCTATTTCTGTGGTTGAAATCGGGGAATTCACATGATCTTGAACAATTAGATTTGTAAAGGAAACTTGAATGGAGACATAATTAACAAATGGGTATTTGATATTTGATGTCCTCCTTGTTGTATGTTATCTAGGTGTGAATTTATTTCAAATCTTGGACTGTTCATTTCTTTATTTGGAGTAATGTTGACAAATAAAACCCATACGGCCTAGAGATTTTTAGAGTCTGAGTAGGAAAATTTAATAACCCAGATCAATAGCTGCTGCGTATGATAGATATACTTTACTTTTGTTGGTAATCTTATTTGGATTTAATGGATGCGTGATATTAGACTCTTTATAATTATTCTTTGCATGCGAAAAGTAATTAAACTAACCCTTGGGTCTCGAACTCGGTTGAGTCAATAATGGTTATGTTACCATTTAATGTTTTTGATTGTGATTAATGTTGTCTTGGAGTGTTTGTAGTTTGTTGTGCCGCCTTCACCAAATTTATGACTGTAGAAACTGTGCCAACCCTCTTAGCTAGTATTGGGTTCATCTTGCTTATAGGAAATTGGAGATGACGTATTGTTTTTAAACGCATGATAACGCCTCTTTCTCAACTTATTCTGAATCTTATATGTCTAAATAGTTCGAATATAATATTCTTTTTAGAATATGGGATTGTGCATGAAACCATTTACTATTATTCAAGTGATGGGTTTCTCATTAGAAGAACTGGGAATACATATTATATTCAATAGGTGAATTAGTATGATTTTTCTTAATTCCCTTTAAGGGATTTGCAAAGATTTTTCAACTCATTCGAGCTTGATAGGGGATCCTAATAGTCTACCCATTATAACTAGACCGATATTATAAATATTCAAAAGCAATCTTTGTGATCGAGGGGTTGATGTGAAATTATGGGATGTGAATATTTAAATAGGAAGTGAAAGTTAAGGTTCCATAAAAAGTAATGCTTGATTGTTTCTTGAGTATTATTGTAGTACTCGTTGATAGGTTAATTAGTTGTAGATAAATGTTGTTCTGTAACATTGACCATGAGTTACCGTTATTAAACTGTTAGTAGGAATAAACAACGTTTGATTGGAAACATAAGGATGTATATTTGATAATATTTACAATGGCTCACTCTTACATATTTCATTGATGATTATAAGTTTTGAGACTTAGTTATAAATTGGTTAATTAAGGTTAATTGAGATGAGAACTTGATCATTGAGGCTCTTAAGAAACATTGCATTAACAACATATTTTACTTTGATATGAATGTATGAATATGAAATTCGGTTTATCTAATTGTTGTTTGAGAAACAAAGATTACATAATTATCTTGTTTGTTGATGATTACGTTAATTGATTAAATGCAATATGAAAGAAAGAGGGATAGATAACCATTTCATATTATGCATTTCATAATGATGCAATATGATTTTGAGTTGTTGATCCATGTTAGTTCAATGAATTGACCATGCATATGATTTTTACATCATGCAGGATGGATTAAACATTATTAAGTGACCACAAGGATTGGATGCACATGATTTGTCATGTGGTGGTTTTCATTTTTCAGTTTCAAATAATTATATTGTTGTAATCACATTTTAATAAAACATGAAAGTGTTCTTTCACGCTTAAATGAACGCAAGATGGCCTATTGTACTTATTATATTATCTACTAATAATCCTTACAAACATATGTATTATCTTTAAAGGTATTAAATAAAGTACTTGTTGTATTGTTTACTATGATTGCGAGAAATGAAGAAATTATACTGTTGTTTACAACAAAGTATGTTAAGGAGGATTTAAGTTATCATGTAAATTATATATGCTCTTTATTGTCATTATGATTGAGTAAATATGTTTATAAACGACATAGATTGATAATGACAATATTAAACAAACTAAGAAGGATATTGTTATACTTGATATATTAAATAAACTATTCCTATTCATGAATAATGAAAAGTACATGGGAACTTGCAATATCCTTGTTAGTGTCGAAAGAATGGAATTATGTGAGTAATGTCTAATTATGATGATATGCAACTAACAATTTGATATAGATGATGCTATATTATAAATAGCCCTTATACTATTATCATCATAATTAAGCTAAAATCAATAGGGGTTGCTAATAACAGTAGTGTCCTTGAGTGAGTTATTGTTATTAAGTTAACAATCCTCACTGAATTTATAGTTCTTAAAGGTGTCCCAATTATGTTATTAATGTGAGAAACACAATGCAGGGAAACAATAACATGTAGTCATGTAAGTAGTGTCGATGTACCTTAATATAAGAAAGTACACTAATTATCACAATATGACGACACAAAGTATACATGTAGTTACTGTAGAGTCCTTTTTTGTATAAGACTCTTTTATCAACCACTGCATTTTGTTCCCCCGGCTCTTGTTATTTTTGTCCACTTAAACCTAAAATTGATTAAGTATGAAGATGCAAGCAGAAGGCGTCCATGTGTCTCTTTGGTGCACTAGGGGGCATGAAGCAAATAAAGGAAGACCTCAAATAGTGCATTCCCTCCACTTGTCCTAGGCTCGAGGAAGTTGCCTTGGTAGGTTGAAAAGTCAGAAATATAATAAACGTAAAGGCTCTCCATGTATCACCCTGGTGCAAATTCAAACAAAGAGAAAGAAAAGAAGGCCCCAAACAAGCGCATGCCCTCCACGTGGTAGAAAAGGAACACCACCGACTCAAGGAGCGCTAGTTGGATGAATTAAAGGAAATCACAAATATCTCAACAGGTAGTTGAGATATTGACCCAGAAAGGGAAGATAATATAAGAAAATTGAATGCTATCGGTGGAAGCTCCGATTCCAGACATTGGAGCAAGAGCTAGGAATATCTATAAAGGAACGTTTTGATTCAGGAATGAAAAGAGGGGGGAAAATTTAGAGAAAATAGACTAGAGTTGTGAAAGGGATTTTGGATTCAGTTGTTTGTATTTGCTAGCCTCAATGAGACTTTGTTATATAGAAAGTTGTAATCTGTGCCATATCGGCCTTATGTATCATTTTCTCTATAAATTAAAAATTCTCATTTTGTGCACTTTGGATTTTCAATATTATGTGTCTCTTCATTCACTGTTAGGAGTTCTAAATAATTGGAAGATAAATTGCACTTTACGCCCTTCGGTTTTCTTTACATATCTATTATCTGCACTTGTTGTGTCTTATATCTCCTTGGACTCTGATAATCTAGGATACTTATGAAAATAGTGGATCATGCTAAAATGCTCTTCAAACTATTCTAAGTAGTTTCTCAAGAGGTATCTCTATGTATCTTTTTAGGATCTGTTCTGGCACATCACCTTAGCTAGTTTTTACATTTCCTTTCAACTTTTTTCTAAACCTTATCTCACACCAAGAGAAGATCCAACTTCTTTAAAATCTGGAGGTTATCTTAGGGCGCATGTCTCACTAACCTAAGGTATCCAATGACTTTGATGGTTCATCCGCAAAGATAATCATCAACAATTTTCCTGGCATGCCTGGTGGCAAGAACATCTACATATCTTAATATCTAATGATTTTAGCAGTACTTGGTTGGTCTACTCTAGTTTACAAGACGAATGTGAAGAAGGGTAAGGAAAAAGGAGGAAGGTGTGTTTGACTACTTACAATTATCTCCACCACGTAATAAAAGAGGTAGACAAATCCAGAGATCTCCATCTCCTCCAAACCGGACTCTCTCAACACCTCCGTCAGGTAGGCCCTTCATATAATCAACTAGGACTCTCAGACCTATTTTAATGGCTCACCTTCAAGCTCAGCCTCCGAGATAGTTCGTTTCATGGAATCAAGGGAGCCCACTCATACTACCCACACCTTCGGCAGTGTGGAATCCTATCCCGACTAATGCGCTAAAGGCATTACCCAAATTTAGTGGAGAAGACTTCAAAACTCTGGAAGAAAACCTCCATGATGTAGTAGAAATATGTGGTACATTATATCAAGGAACAAGATGTCACCTTATGGTTGCTAGTTGCTTCCTTTAAAGGAAAGGCTTTGGATTGGTACCAATCCTTGAATCCTAATACTATCGACACTTGGGACCAACTGGGGGATGTTTTGGTAGCAAGATTCTGTGAAAAAAGGGGATAGATCATCACTCCTACAACATCTTATCAACATCAAGAAGGACCTGCAAGAGATGATGAATTATTTTAACACTAGGTTCCACAAAACATGGCAAAGGATTCCCACTCTAGCAAGGCCACCGATAGGTATGGCTATTATTTTTTACTTAAAATATCTAAATTTGGATATTTCTATAATGATTCAATCATTAGGAGGGGATTCCTTACCACAAACATATGATATTTCCATTGAAGCTGAGAATAATTTAATATATGCCGGGAAGCTCCCCCAGAGCCCCTTTGCCCATGTACCCTAAAATAGATCCCCTTCCACAAGCATAGGTACCAAGCTCTACTCAAGCCCCTACGTCCCTGTATAACTACCCATCTTCTCATTCAGATCCAACTCCCATTATTAGTCATCTTCTTCTTCTCCCAAAATGGAGGAAATGAAAAATATCCTTAGAAACTTCTCTAACGAGATAGTAAATCTTAAAAGGATCCAGGTTGCTTACCTGAGAAAAAACTATCAAATCTATCAGGGTGGCATACCTACCTACTCCTCTCAATATTAGAATACCCAAATACTACCGCCTGTGTAGCCATCTAACTAGCTATTCCTTGTTCCAATGCCATTCCAAACTATTCCACCCAATAGCAGAAGAGAAATGGTACCTATGAAAAAACCATTTGGCAGAAAGATCCTAACACATGGTGCTTCCCATGTAATAATTCCCACATGCCAAGGGATTTTCCCTAAGGGAATCTACAACAATAAGGTAGCCGAACAAAGAATGAGGGAAGGCTATGATGTTGACACATCAAGACCTTACTAGTCTGTGGGAATCCAAAATGTTTCTTTCGTTGCACAAATTCAAGGGATGTCCCTGGAACAGGAAGTGGAGATCACACTAGAGCATGCACTTTTCTCTTGGATAGAAGGAGAGGAATCCATATTTATGAATGAGGAATATTTTTCCAAGCCTGTTCAATTTAATTACAACACTCACTTCAAAAAGAGGATAATAGAGAAAAATGCTCCTACTTCGGGCACAACTAGCGGGACATGAAAATAGTGTTTAAACCTCTCGATGTCACCACTTATGGTCATGAAAGAAGCTTTGAGAACTATTCAGAATCAGGATGCTCCTCATCTGTGGGTGAAGGAATAAAGCACCAATCATTATCCAAAGAATCATTACCCATGCCAATCAACGTAGTTCAACAACTCAAGAAAGTTCCAACCAACACATCCTTGTGGGATCTTCTGGGCATTCCAGAACAAAAGGAGTTGCTTCAAGAAGCACTTAAATCAAATGATGATCCGACAACCTCTGGGAAGGAGAATGAATAAATCAAATCCATTCAAGTCTTAATGGAGGCAATACTGATAAATCAAAAGGGAGAGGTAAGTAAACCAAGGCCTAATCCTTTTTTCATGACTCTTATCGTAGGTAAGAAATTATTGCATAATTCCATGATAGACTCCAGTGCAAGCACTACAGTCATGCCCAAAGTGATTGCAGATGCCTTGGGCATTAAATATGAGCCCTTAAAGAAAGGATTCATGCAACTGGATGGAAATTCCATCCAAACCATAGGAGCTATCAAAGGACTCTTGTTGTAGCTCTATTCCTGCCCAAACATAACCATTCCATAGGATATTATGGTAATAGATGTTCCACCAGTCTTTGGAATATGTCTCTCCCATGATTTCATAGCAAACATAAGAGGCTATATGTCTCTTGATTGGTCTCATCTGATTCTGTGGACCAAGTATAGGTCTAAGATGAAGGTCTTATCAGAACCCCTTACTAGGGAGCATATAACAGACCAAGAGGCCTTAGGCTTTGAGGCTTCCCATGCTATGATCACTAGAGAAGAGGAATCATATATGGAGGAAGGCAATATTCAAAGTGGCAATCATATAGCCATTATCCCCTAGGGTGATCCCTTCGATAACTTTGATTCCACTGGTTTGGGTACTTATGTCATCTTCAATGAGGACTCCTTGATCCTGAAGGTGGTGAAAGGAAAGGATAAAAAGGAAGGGAATCCCTCCAAAGATAACCAGATATGGACCCTACATTTTGATGGGGCCAAAAGCAAGAATGGCTCAGGAGCTGAAGTGTTCTTGTCATCCCCAAGCGGAAGGAAGATACTCCAGTCATTCCATTTTCAATTCTCTTGCACTAGTAATGAAGCAGATTATGAGGCCTTAGTACATGGCTTGACCACAACCCAAAAAGAGGGCATCAAATAGTTGAGAGTCTTCGGTGACTCAGAATTGGTAGTGACACAGGTAAGGAACATTGTTTCCACAAAAATCTGAGGATGAGGTCCTATCAACATTGGGTGTGGGACCTCATCGATGACTTTGAAGCCTTCAATATCAGGGTTATTTCTTGAGATCAAAATATAGAAGCTGATAGGATGGCCTTGATTGGGTCACAATTCGACCCAATACAAGATTTGATAGCAAATGAGAATACCATAAAGTTGATCATCCGCCCCTCTATCCTTGACAACATTGATCATTGGCAGGTCTTTAATAGTGACCAAAATATTATACACTTCCTCCAACAATCTGACCAGTTTGCGAACCAACTCCAACCCAAGATTGAGGAAGCATATGGAGATCAGATTATTCAGTTAAAGACAAACAAACTTTCAAAAGGGTTAATAACCCTAGAAAGTTATTTTTGACTCAAACAATGCTAGTTTAGATCGAAATAAATTTTTAGTAATAAAGAAGGACTATGTCGAGTTGGAAGTGACCTGAGAGAGAAAGCTAAAATTCAGGAGACTAGTCACTCAAAAGGAAAGAGAAAGACTTGTGGCTCTATGTCATAAGTATGATAAGGTGATGGCTTGGACATATGATGATCTGCATGGTTACAACAAGGACATCATTCAACACACCATCGATCTCAAAGAAGGGACTAAGCCTGTGCATCAGAAACAGAGGCCTATAAACCCAAAAATAGAATCCCTCATGGTAGAGGAACTGAGAAAACTACTAGAGGCCAACATAATATTCTTGATCAAGCATACAACATGGGTCTCCAACCTAGTTCTAGTGAGGAAGAAAAATGGAAAAATCAGGCTTGTGTAGATTTCAGAGATCTAAATAGGGCATCCCTAAAGGACCATTACCATTTTCCCTCCATGGAGAAAATATTACATACAGTCGCAGGATCAGAGATGTTTTCTCTGCTTGATGGTTTTTCAGGCTATAACTAGATATGGCTCGCAGAAAGGGACCAACATAAGACTATGTTCACAACCAAATGGGGAATTTTTGCATACACAAAAATTTCATTTGGACTCATGAAAGTTGGGGCTACCTTTCAAAGGGCCATGGACTCCATGTTTGGAGCACTAATCAACAAGGTGATTCTTATATACCTCGATGATCTCACAGTGTTTACCAAGACAACAAAGGAACACTTTGACGCCTTGGAAGTTGTGTTCAAAAAATCCAAGAGTTCGGAATATCTCTGAATCCAAAGAAATGTGTCTTCAGAGTCCCCCAAAGCAAACTCCTGGGACATATTGTGTCAAAGGATGAGATCTCCATCAACCCCGAAAGAGTTGAAGCTATCCTGGAGCTGCCCCTTCCGGTCAATAAGAAAATAGTCCAATCCTTCTTGGGGAAGATCAAGATCAACAAGTTCATTTCAGACTTTGCAGGAACAATCCACCCAATCACTCTTGTGCTAAAAAAGGACCTTAATTTCAAGTGGACCACTGAAGGTCGTCAGGCCTTTGAGGTGATAAAATAGGCTATTGCATCCACCCCGGTGTTATACAACCCTGAATTCTCAAAGGACTTCACCATGTATGTATACGAGGGTAGACATAACGTAGCATCTGTACTAACATAGAAAGGAGAGTTGCAGGGAGAAGAACACCCGATCACCTTCTTTTCAAAAACCCTCCACGACTATGAAACAAGGTACAAATTTGTATAGAGAGAATCTTATGCCATAGTTAAAGGTCTGAAGAAATTCAGACACCTTGTCACTCATAATAGAATCCAGGTTATGGTGGCTCACTCCAGTGTCAAAGAATATATAACAGAGGGTGAGATAACCAATAAAATATCCAACTGGATCACTAAGATCCTTGAGTACAACATTAAGGTAAAACCTACAAATCTTGTATGGGGTAGGGGCCTATGTCAATACCTAATGCAGGACTCCATGCCCCTGATTAACGAAAAACCTGAAGAAATAATTTACATCCAAGAAAGTGACTCAGGTAGTTGGGTCTCGGATAAGATCTGTTTCATGTAGACTGGAAAATACCCAAGCCATCTCCCCTTGAAAAAGAGGAGATACTATCGACAACAGGGATCCAATTTCATCGTCATTGGAAATTTCCTTTTTAAGAGGAATTTTAATGGAATCCTACTCAGGTGCCTAAAAAATGAGGAGGTTGAAAGAGTCTTACGCGAATTGCACCATGAGAGCTTAGGAGGTCATTTTTCAGCCCAAACCACAGCCATAAAAATCTTGTAAGTAGGTTACTTTTGGCTGAGCCTATTTACTAAAAATCAAGAAGAGACAAACAAATGTAAGGTTTTCCAAGTTTACATAGGTTTTTAGAGGAACACAATGTTTCCTCTCAACCCCATCCTAATTGAGGATCCATTTGCACAATGGGGGTTGGAATTCATTGGAATGGTCAACCCTGACTTCGAGTGCTGGTCACAAATGGATCCTCACGCCAATCGATTACTTCACCTGATGGGTTGAGGCAATCCCACGTAAAGAGGCCACTGAGAATATGATGCTAGGACTCCTATAGGATATAACTACCCACTTCAGACCCCCCTGCACTATTATTTTAGATAATGCTAAGGCCTTTTTTAGGGGCCAAAGTATCTGAATTTACGGTAAAGCATGGGATTTACCTGAAGATGTCCTCCAACTATTACCCCCAGGGAAATGGTCTAGCAGAATCTACTAATAAAAACTTGATCAGGATCATAAATAGAATAGGGCATGAACATAAGATGGCTATGGCATGAACCATATCATAACAACCTTATGGGATGATTAGATCACCCCAAAGCAGATCCTGAAAGCTTCGTCATATGAGATAGTTTATGGGAAAAGCATTGTAATGCCAATTTCCCTAGAAATCATGTGCCTTATAACTATTGAAACAAGATGAGATAGAAGAGAATGGGGTGATGCAAGTAAGACGTCAGCTAAGCTGGTAGAGCTCCAGGAGAAGAGGGAGTCCATGCTTCATGAAGCCATGATCAGATCGCCAACAGGTGGTCAAAACTTGGTTTGATCAAAAGACATCAGACCCATAATTCCAAGGTTGGAACTACGGTTTTAAAATGGGACGCAAGGGATTACCAAGCTATGGGGAATCATGGAAAGTTTGACCCATTATGGATGGGACCCTTCAGAATTCCGTGCATGCAAAGCAACACAATGCGTTTGAGCTCAAAACTATGGAAGGTGATTCCTTAGCAATTACGGTAAACGAAATTCACTTAAAACCTTTCCTGTGAGTCCCTTCATGGAAAATTGTATCATATGTATATTTTGTGTTTCTTTGTTCTTTTACTTCATCTTGTGCACCTTTTAATAAGTGTCTCAGACACATGTCCTTTGTGGATTCCCCTTTCCCCTTTTTTGAATTCTTGGGAGTGTACCTTCCTAATTTTCCCTGAAATTAATGATCCAACAACTTCAAAGTACACTCGAGAGGAAAAGATTTAGAATTGATACAAGATCTCTTAAAAACTACAGAATTCAGTGCTTTGGGTCATTAATTAGAAAGGGGTTCATTATGTGAAATGACTCTAAATACACATGAGCCATTACTCTCTAAGTTGAGGTAGTTATTTAAGATACCCAAGGAGCATTTCAATAGGCCCATTTCAAACACTAGAGTCTTCCAAATTAGTCATCAAGTGCTGAAGTGAAAGAACCAGAGCCTCCTTGAAATTTTGAAAAATGCCATGGTAACTTCTAGCTCCACGCCACCAGTAAAGTCTTACGCATGACAACTTGCACCCCACACCCTCTTCAACTGAAGTTGAGATTCCCTGACAAGGTGTTTTGTTCTAGTGACCCTACTATATTTTCAAACTTTGCTGACGACATCTTTGACCCCATCCTCAACAAGAAGCCTAAAATCCCTGAGAGAGGAAGCCTACGCTAGGTTTATTAACCTATGAAATTCTAAAGCTTTTGGTTCAAGAATTTAGAGTACAAGGCTTGCCAAATATATGGTGCCTCTTGTGCACCCATGCCCAGTTTTCATCTAGATGTGTGTGGGTTGTTTTGATTCAGGGACCCATACCATCCAGGGCAGGAACCTAATGGTGGTGATTACACCACAAGCTATCAGGGACATGTTGGCTCTAACCCATGACCCAACGACCAGTTTCTATGATATGGCCAAACTCCAAAATGTCTGGGCCTAGTGCCAGAATAAAGCTTCATTCCTTAATAGGGAGTTGAGGTAGGACAAATTTAGGTGGTTCTAGAATTGTGGCCTTCCCCATTCCACTAAAGTCACTAATGGTAGATTCTTAGGATGCCTGTTCCATGTTGACATTCATTTTTAGATAGGAATTAGATATGAATGTCAAGGATTGGTAGATGATGGCCCTATTTAGAATGAGTTCTGTCAAGAAAGAGCAGGTGTACCACTTTAACTTCGTAGAAGTCATTGCAGAGTCTATTTGTGAAAATCTTCACCGGTTCTCAGTAACCTCAACTATTAGGTATTCCTCATACCTGTTCCACCTGATTTTGTATCAGAATGCCCAATATTTCAGTCAAATTATGACTCTGACCCTATGGGACATGGAGATTGATCCCCAAAAGGTCATTCTATTGTCCGCATGGACCCATATACTGTCTTGTTCATCAGACATATATGAATTCTTTAATTATTTTGTAGAGCCCCTCCTTCTTGAAATTAATCTTGAAGGGATCAACAAAAGAATGAATGATTCTGTGCAATCCATCCTCTCAGACCCCTTACACCCTTGTGATTATTTCTTTTCCCAAGGACATTCCATGATTCATCTACACGGTTTCAGAGATGAATCCTTTATGCTCCCAAGGGTCCTCATGGCTCGTGTGGTGGGTCTTAAGATAGATAGGAAGCTAGTGCTCCTATACATTGAGTTTGACTCAATCCAAAAGAAGAAGGCACTCTATGATCTCCCCTTGAGTAAGGGAGGAATCACCGTACTTAAGATAAAGTTGGATTATAGTCTCTCATAGAAGTTGGCTTCCTACAACTTTTCCTTAATTCAAGACTCATGGAGATATGACACAAATGGAACAATGGCTATGACCCTAGTTCAAAACAAGGTCTTAAACTCCTAAAACCATAATTCAAGGAAATTTTTTTAATCAAGGCGGAACCCCCAAGAATAGTTGCTCGACATGTTTTTTGAACTCAACGACATTCCAATTCTAGAATGGTAGGAATTCTACCTAGTAAAGCACATGTATCATCCCACTCTTGTCATGACAAAGGGACTTAGGGAAGCCCTGAAAGGAAGGATTAGAGTGTGGAGAAGATTGAGGCCTATTGGAAATATGGGTATGAGATTGGCCAGACCACCCTTAATTTTGAGGAAATCTCGTAGCGATGAGTAATGGGAAGATTTATACGATGCTGATCATGGATCTGACAGGTGGAAAGTGAGGATACAAGTGATAATCACCTCAGAGCAGCCTGTGGGATTCAACAACATAGTCTTCTAGCACCTCCCAACAGCAATTACTAGTTCTACCTCCACCTTCCATTCCTCAGCAAGGTCTTCTAGTTCAGACCCCATGCCGCAGCTCACGCAACCATTCCCCCGAGGTGCAAGAAACATGTGGGGGAATCAACATCCATCCCACCACGCAAGAACCTATAGATGGTCATGAATACTATTTATCCTCCCCCTCTTCTACCTCCAAAGGCTTCATTTAAGTCTCATCCTCTACCACCATTTTCCCCTTCTAGAAGTGTTCCTTCATTCGTTGCCCCATCACAAACTCTTCTTTCACTTGATACCCCTCTTTTTCCTCGACCTCCCTCAACAATTACAACCTTCTCCCCCCTCATGGTGACAAGCCCTTTTTTGGCCCTGGTAACTTCATTTCCCTAACCACAAGTTACAATTTCTTATAGTCTATCGCCCGGGTTCCCTTTTATGTGTGGGATTGTTCCTTCTCCCTCCAAATTTTTGAGATAGGACTGAGACCATTAAGGCCGCATGAGAAAACAGAAAGGGTGAAGAAGAAGAAGAAATAAATGTCAATACCAACAACAAAGTATATGTTGTCATTGTATGACCATCAACAGAGCTCCTTAACTATCACCCTGACTCATTCCCCCAAGTATCCAAACCAGTAGAACAAATGTACATCGTGATGACTACTCTATCAGCATTGTTTTTGGTCAACCTTTTTGAAGTTCCAGCCTCAGGAAAAGGTCAAATTAATAAATGAAACTATGGAAGTAGTCACTAAAGACTACTTGAAGCTCAATAATCATCTAAAGAAGGCACACTCTAACCTCAGCAAGGTGGAGGCCACTATGGCCAAACATTTGACTGAGATAAAAAACAAGGGTAAAGAGATAAATCAACTCTGTAAGGATTTAAAGGAGGATTTTCCATAAGAAGTCCTTGTAGCTTCTCAACTTGAAGCTAAGACTCTAGTGGCCAAATTTTTTGCATCTGAGTCCTCTACCCATTTTCTCACACAAGAGAAAGGGGAATCTATCCAACAAGAGGCTAATTCAAGAAAGGAGGAAGTGGCTACGATCCAAGCCAAGTTGTGCATTGTTGTCAAGGCAGAAAGGGAAGCCTCCAAACAAAACTTAAATCATCTGAAGGATGTAGTCAAGGACTTGACCCAAAAGATAGGAAAATAACCCCATAAAGGGGGAATTGTAACATTAGTGCATAGAATTGTATGCTTCCTAATGTGACAATAATTTCCACCCACGGAAATGGATGTAGCCCCCACACTCATATTTATATATGATGCACATGAATTATGCTCAAATGTGGAGACCATAACCTCCAACATTAGCAGTGCCATGTCTGTCAAGGTCTATGAATTAAATATTTTGATTCAGAAACTCTATGATGCTTCAGACTCTACCCTTCAAGGGGTAGGGATCACTAACTAGCTATTGATTGCTCTGAAAATCAATGAGATTTTGAGCGGCAACAAGGCCTCCATTAAGTTCCAAAATATCTTGGCTCAAATCTACCAATGAATCAGAGAGAGAAAGTAGAGCATCAACAAAATAGTCTAGTTAGGCTTCCCTTCCCCCTTTCCTAATGACTCTATAGTCCTCTCAAAGGACCAAATTCAACAGCTCATGATCGCCAAATGTCAAGACAAGACTATATTTTTTCTTTAAAGGAGAGACTCCAATCGCCAAAGTGGAGGTTATTTTGAACCCCATCATGTAGTTGGAATTCTCCTTACATGTAGTAGTGTAAAACTTCCAAAACTTATCACATAAGGAGGTAATCAAACTAAATTGAACCTTGCAGGCCCTGCAAAAAAGGGCCTATCTAATAGAGGAGGAATGACTCAAATATCAGGTTGCTTTGTAGCAATCTCTAAGTGGCATTTTGCAAGCCACATTTTTATTTTTAAGGCTAAGATATTATTCGGATCCTTCCATGACTGGCACAGAATCCCTTGGTGAGTCACCATAACCGTAGAGTCCTTTTTGTATAAGAATCTTTTTATCAATCACTGCCTTTTGTTCCCTCCCAACCCTTATTTCTTTTGTCTACTTAAGCCTAAAATCGACTAAGTATGAAGATACATGTGGAATCTGTCCAAGTGTCTCTTTGGTACACTCAAGTGCATGAAGACAAATAAAGGAAGGCCCCAAACTAGCGTAGTCCCTCCATGTGTCCCAAGGCCTGAGGAAGTTGCCTTTGAGGGTTGAAAAGTCAGAAATATAACATGATGCAAAGGCTCATACCCTCCACGTGTCACTGTAGGCGCAAATTCAAATAAAGAGAAAGAAAGGAAGGCCCCAAATGAGTGCACACCCTCCATGTGGCTAGAAAAGGAACATCACCGACTCAAGGAGCGTCTAGTTGGATGAATTAAAGGAAATCACGTAAATATCCCAACAGGTAGTTGAGATATTGACCCAGAAAGGGAAAGATCATGTAAGGAAATTGAATGTTGTCAGGTGGAAGCTTATGATTCCAGACAATTAGAGACAAGAGCCATGAATATCTATAAAAGAACATTTTGATCCAAGAACAAGAGAGAGGATAAATTTAGAAAGAAAATAGACTACAGATGTGAAAGGGATTCAAGAACTCAGTTGTTTGTATTGGTTAGGCTTAGTAAGGCTATGTTGTAAGAAGGAATTTGTAATCAGTGTCATAGCAACCTTATGTATCATATTTCCCCTATGAATAAAGAGTTATCATTTTATGCATATTGGATCTTTCACTATTCTGTGTCTTTCTTCCTTCCTTGTTAGTAGTTTATAGATAAGTTGGAAGATCAATTGTGATTTACGCCCTTAGGGTTTTCTTTATATATATATTATCTACACTTGTTATGTTTTACATCTTCTCGGCCTCTGATAATCTAGGATACTTATTAAAATAGTGGATCATGCTAAAATGCTCTTCAAACTATTCTAAGTAGTTTCTCAAAAGGTATCTCTATGTATTTTTAGGATTTGTTTTGGCGCATCACCTTAGCTAGTTTTTACATTTCCTTTAAAATTTATTCTAAACCTTATCTCTCACCAAGGGAAGATCCATCTTCTTTAAAATATGGAGGTTACCTTAGGGAACATGTTTCACTAACCTAAGGTTTCCAACGAATCTGATGGTTCATCCACAAAGATAATCATCAGTAGTTGCTAAAATTGTTATATACAATTTTATGATATGTTGTTCCAATAGTTCACCATGAATGAACTTATATGTTTTTTAACGGTTTACGGGTATATAGGTAAAATATATGATGTCCCATGAACAAAAATATAAAAACATATAACATGATAAATCAAGGGACATCATATTTGATTATTGCCTCATTTTGGAGTGGGAAATTATGTTATGGTGTGAATCGGTTAAATGATATGATGACACCATGTTAAGTCACCATGGTACCTTGATTAAATGCTGACTTGCTACAACAATGATTAATTAAAAGTTAATGATTTGACAAAGAAATCATGTCTATTTTTATAGTGTCCAGGTGGATAAACAAAAGTGTCTTTGACATACAAGGTATGATATGGAATATGGTGACATGTAAACATGATCATATCAATGTTGTAACACATTGAAATAAGTTGTTCTATGAATGGTCAATGATGATAAAATATGAATGAAGAGAACTATTCTTATAGAACCTTAAACTTATGTGAAAGAAAATATGAATGAAACTAATTATGAAATGATTGTATTAATATATCACGATAAGTTATCCTATATCCTTAACGATAATTGGAATACAAAAGGTATGATGAGAGTTACTTAATGAAGATAGTAACTCAACATGTTACTATGACTCTCTTCCAAAAAGGAATGTCGTAGATTGTTACTAAATAGCCTACCATTGTGATAAACTGCTATGCTTTACTATATTGGATAACTGTAAAATATAAATGTAGCATAGTCACTATGTTTTATTGTCCTATCGATGGTATCCTACATGTAACAACTTAGGATAGCTATGAGAATGGTAGTGAGGATGTAATCATGAAAGTCATTACGTGGTCACTATCTTTCCCATTGGGATTCTAAGGTGGCATTGATAGGATTTCTTTGCTAGAAGGACAAATCATGGTCAGTGTTGCTTCAAACTTAAAATTAAATACTTAATCAATGAAAAAGAATCTTGATAACTATATTGAGATGGTTGTATGATGAATGGAAGACAAGTTTCATTTGGCGGTCACTTTTCCAGCCCCAACTCTCCCCCCCTATATAGAATCTCTATATGGGAGAGAGGGGGGCGCCCTATCTATATATTCTATGGCCCCCCTATCTAACTCTATGGGATCTATAGGTGTGGGATGGATTGATGGTCTGACAAATCAAATTGAGTCAAGTCACTTGTCCAGCCCCTTATACCCCCCCTTTCTGTATATGGGAGAGAGGGGGGCACCCTATCTATATATGGCATCCATCTATATGACTGAGATCAGATCAAAGCCCTAATGTGTAGTCATGAAACTAATATTACCATAACTTTCTAGAAAACTATGGTCATAGTAGTGAAAATGACTGATTGCATTGTTTTATCACCATTTCGTATTTAAGTAGCGTTTTTATATGGAGGGAAGTACTTCCATACTTTATTGGCTGACACAAATAAGACGTGCATGATCTCAGAACCTATAAAAAGGTTTAACCAAATGTATGCAATGTAGACATTCTCATATATAGTAATTAAGGGAGATCGGGTAGATCTAATTGACCCTTACATTTGTACATGGTTAATGCATGTTGTTGATATTCATTCTAAAATATTAATTATGCTAGATTACTTAGTATAAAGCTAAGTAATAATTTTATTCATTACAACATAAAAAGAATTAATGGATTTTGTAAATCTTACTATGCTGGATTTTATCAGATGCGTGATGAAAATCATTGAAGGCATAAAAATATAATTAAGGGTTTAAATAAAAAAATTTCCCCTTAATTTGGATGAATCATAACTAGGGTGTTAAATCTTGTATCCCTAATGTTAATAATATCACATTTCCTCCAAATACCCTAATGTCTAAATATGTTACTTATGATATGACTACTATCCTTAGTCAGTTCAAAATAACAGTCCCCTTAATTAAGTTGATACGCATCCTTGAGCATAGAAATAGGGATTTTTATTTCCTTGGTACACAAATCTCTACTTCCCTGCCTACTTCTATTGTTGAAGCCAAGGAAGTTAGTGAAGAATTCAAGTGCCTATGATGTATTTAGGCATGTCGTTAGTGGAATGCCAACTTGATGTTGATCTATTTTACATGAGTTTTCCTCTTGAATGGATGGATGTTACATAATTGCATGCTGGACTTAGGGGCCTCCTATAATGTAATTCCCTTAACTGCGATGAATGAGTTGGTAATCAAAATATCAACTACTTATAGAAGGTGTTATGCTATGGATTCAATATTCTATTGACCAAAACGAGTTCACACTTCATTTTGGGAAACTAGTATTGATTTCCCATTGAATGCTTCAAATTTTGTTTTTTCATATGTTTTAAGTACTTGTGAATCTTCAAAAACATATTCACTTGATAAAAAAATCACCTTTTCCCCAAAAATTGAAAAAATCCTTCAAAATTTGCATATTTTGCATCTTTGGGGTTTTGGGGCAGTTTCACAGTTTTATAGTTCATAATTTTGTAGTTTTATAGTTTTAGGGGTGTTTTGCAGTTTTGCAGTTCATAATTTTGGGGTTGTTTCATAGTTTCACAATTTTGCATTTTGTAGTTTTGCAGTTTCGTAGTCACCTATGCGGATCAATGTATAATCTTCAAATGCTCATAAATTTTGATCCATGTCACCAAATGAGACAAAATTTATATTGTTGGAAAGGTATTGAAGATTAATACACAAAAAATGCATATTTAGGTTGTGAATGAATATTTTATTGGGAAAAAATAAAAAAAATAAACTCATGTCCGTTTTAAGGTATGTGTTATGCAAAAGTCAATGGTGCCCATGTTGGGTTTGCACAATTGAATGCTGATTGGTCCTTGGTGGTTGAAGAAGTGGGTGGTATTATTAATTTTGAATTTCCTCTCTCCCCTCTTCTTATTCTATATATATAACTCATTTTTATTGCAATGGAGATCTCTCTCTATTTTTGTGAAGACACCATGTCAAAATGATGTCCCAAACAAATTTGAGTTGTGGACATGTGTTTTGGAGCTTACAATGCACTCAATACCTCCCAAATGGATGTAGTAGACTATGTATACTATATAGAAATTAACTATGGAAATTATGGATCTTCACTGGCCTTTGCTTGCATTTGGTTGCATCTCTTACCTCTCTGCTCCCTCATTTTATGTTGTGTATGAGTTATACTTGTAGGTTTTATTTTTCTTTGTGTTTTGTAATGTATGGAATGAGTAGATTTGATTATTTTGGGTTTGTAGCACACTTTTCTACCATATCCTTTCATTTAATTCTCATTTCTACCTCATGGAGATTGATCCCCTTATTCTTGGTGATATCACCTCCTTTCTTAGTTTAGGATTTAATTTATTACAGCTCCCTAAACTTGGTCGATGTGAAAGCTTAGATTAGGCTTAAATAGTTGTGTTGTTTTTCTTTAGGAGTGTAAAAACTATTAAACGGGTGAATAATCTACACACGAAGGTTTGGGGTGCATGTAAGGGAGGTGCAAAGGGGCACATGAAATAATAATGGAACAACACGCAAAGGTTCATGCCTGAGCAGTGAAAGATGGGACTTAGCCAATTTCATCAGTCCAAGGATAAATATAGAAGTACAGAGGAGGAGTGGCATCCAAACAAGAGATATAATTAGAAAACATCAGGATTCCTTAGGACCCATGTAAGGAGGGTTAAAACTAGAAAAATCACATGCAAGTATTTAAATAAGATCATGCATGAGTCAATCTAATAATATGATTAAAACATGAGTTATATTTAGGTTAATATATTATTAAGATTACTGAAAAAGCAAGCACGCTTTATGGATATTTTTGGATGTAATGCATGTTGTCTATTTTGAGATCATGCCTATTTTTAGGAGAGTGCATCGGTGGTGAAGGAAAATTCCCCACCCCTATTTATATGTAATGGATCTACTGTAGAGATTACCATGTGTATGGATGAAGGACATAACCGATACTATGCTGTAGGATTTTGTGCATGGATATGTGAATTGATGTAACACTTGTTTATGTATTCAAATTATTGTATGTATTGAATTATGTTAAGCAATGGATCAATGTGGTTGGATTATGGTTATTGATGTACCTAAGCATGGTGTTATGTTAATGTAATTGATCCTAATTATGGTTTACTTAGAGTGAATGTTTCCTTATTATGTGTGTTTCCATAATGATCTGAATGAGTTGATTAAGCTATATGAATGAATAATTGGTTGAATATTATGACAAGTATGCATGCTAACATCTTGGAATTCAACACAAAGGAGGGACCTGGTAGCTACACATGCTTTAGGTGAATGTTCAGTCTAGACTGAATGAGGTGACAACATGTATAATGCTTGAAGTGAAAATAGAAGAATACATTTTGGTTCTGTTTCTGGGACCTCCTTTCAATATGTCTGCCAGGATGTTGCATGCATATGGCGTATTGACTATTTTTGGAGAATATTGAAAGATGGGTGGAAGAGGAACACGACCGATTTACGTAGAGGTATAGCACCGGACTTGGCTTTGACATGCGCAAGTGGGTAGAGGAAAATATTTGTCATGAAATGTATGAGATTTTCTTCAGATTCTTTGCAATAGAATTGTATCAGTGGTTTACAATGTATGCATATAACAAGCTTTGAATCCTAGGGTGATGATTTGGATGTAGAAAAATTATCAGACACTTGTTAATGCATATTAGGAGTGGACTAGAGATGTCGATTGTTGGTGGGTTGGTGGGCTTGTGCGCTGTGAAATTATACATTGGAATATGTTATTTCTATGTATTCGTGCTAAGAGAAATTTGAGTTTAAGGTTTTTTTTGTGAGCCCAGAGGATCCTATTTGCACGCTATCCCTTTAGCTATTAAGATATTGATGGTAGAACTGGATTTGGAGAGATTAAATATGACTAGCTAAACCCTCACCATGTGCATGGGTAGGAGAAGGTGTGGGGAAGGATGGAGGAATCCCAGGAAGAAGATATATATAGAGAGCAAAGATGGCTCAAGTTTAATGAAGCACGAGTGAGGGAAATTGAAGTGTTGTTGGAGTTGAGGAGAATGATGACTCGCAAAGGTTTTGAATATCTTGTGGAAGACAAGGAGCCAGAACATCATGCCATCCCAAATTTAGGATATGGTAGTAGAGAGTCCCCATCAAATTCAGAGGAGAGCATGTCAGAGGAGAGAATGAGGACCATGGGCACACATCTGACTCAGCTTGACTATCTAACCCTTGCACAAGGTGTTCCAAATCTAGAGATAGTTTTTGAAAAGGTAGTTTAGTGAAGGTAAATAAACATACATGGGTAGATATATTTTTGCGTTGAATTCAAAAGAGCATCAGACTAGTAAGGTGCCCATGGTAACACAATATGTTCTAGTGTTTGGGAGTTCTATTGCGGGATTTTTTGCAAGCACGTCAACAGGAAAAAGTACTGACGCATAGACTGTTGGAAACACATATGTGGGTACTACAAAAATGTAGACCATGGTTGTCTAGTTTAGTAATACAACTGGGACCCAATGGATTTCTTCAACTGGGATGCAACTTGCAATAGGTGGAACAAGAGGATCAAGTCAACCATGGTATGGAGGAAATATGAGAGTAGGTTCTAGTCATGGTTCAAGATCTGTATATAGTGGGAAAGAACCATAACTACCACCACATCAACCACCACCGAATTAGAACCCACCTCATCAGTATTTTTTGTAGACACCTCAAGTTTACTTTGAGATGTTTCTTCATTTTCCATAATGCAAAGGTGTGGAGGATGTAGTAGAGCATGTGCATAAGTGCAAATTTATATGGTGTGTGAAGGGAATCACATCTTCAAACATAAAGGCATGTCAATTTTCCACTACGTTTCAAGGGCACACACATATATGGTACAAGAGTTATGACCCCCATCAGAATGCATTAGATTATGATGCTCTACATGTAAATTTTTTTGCTGAGTTCCACTTTCTAGATTTTGAGTAGCAAAACATTAGTTCACTTAAAGATATCAAACAAGGTCTGTCAGAAAGTGTGAGGGAGTAAGATGTGCGAGTCAAGATGCTATTGTCCAAATTGTCTTATGATATCCATCAAATTCAACACTCAAAATGGTTTTTTGGGGGATTTATGGCTCCATTTTTATGAACATTATCTCATAAGACATATACTTATCCGCACAAGGTATTGGAGGTAGATCTACATGTTGAAGTGGCCAGAAGTGTAGACGCATGGGTTAGTCCTTTTCTAGAAGCAAATATAGTGGCTATGGAAAAGTAGTTAGAGAATCTCTTTTCCAACTCCGTATATGAGACTAAAAGTGGGATATGTTTCACTGATTGTGAGGTTGAGGTACACACTAATGATAAATTCCTGCACAAGACAGTGTGTGTGATGTTACAATATTGCAAGCTTTGTCATGAGAACCATGATGTGTGAAATCACCTGCTATTGCAATGCGTGATTTAGAGGAATGTTTCCATGTATTATAAAATTTGTGAGGCCCACACCCATGATATACGTGACTATAAATTGATTGACCATATCTATGAGGTCGTTGAAATAAGATTGTGCCAGACTAGTGTGGCAAATGAATCAAAGGAGCAGGAAGGATACAAAATGAAGAGAACAATAATGGGGATAATAAGAATGGATGCTTATGAGGAGGATATCAAAGCTGAGGTCCCAGTGGTGGTAGAGGAAGGTTCAAATGTAGAACTTGTTACACTTGCGGGTCTAGAGAACAATAAATTGAGTTGTTCTTTGTTGGAAAGGAAAGATGTTCTTTCTTTACAGATGGTATTTCCAAGTCGTGCATTCCAGGTATATGGAGAGAGGTGTTCCTTAAAATCATGAAGTACATCACTCTGGAGGGAAAATACAAAAAAATATATACTCACCATTTGACCCTTCTAAACATGTTCCGCTATAAGGTCATGGTGAGCATCCGCTTCCTTTTTTTTTATGTATATGACTAAATCTTTAATGGCTTTCCAACAAGAGAAAGTGGAGATGCCTCTACATGAAGGGATCATTATTCTTATGTTTGAAAATGGGAAACCTAATCTGTCTTTTTCCCTGAAAGAGCATACAGATGAGGATGACCTCACTCTCACTGATTTCCTTACTAAGATGAAGGCTGAAAAATGGAAAATTGTGGTGGAGGATTCTTGTAAAGAAATGGGTGAGGATGGTCATGGGGAAGCAAGCACTTCAAGAAAAAGAGACCAGGATGGTAGTTTAAAGGGTTACGAGGATTTGAGTAGTAAGGTCCAGTACTTAGAAGGGGTGCTTCAAGCAATGGAAGAAACCAATGCTATTCAAATGGAAACAATGATGGATGTCATCAATGCTTCCAAGAAAATTGTCACTGCACAGGTGAAGTCCAAGCAGAAATTTCTAGAGCTGGAGGACCAAGTCAAAAAGCTAAGAGACATGATATAAGGGATAGAGGAGGGCACTAAAAGAACGAATTTTAGCTTGCACATTAGTAGCTCTGAGGATAAGCTGGAGGATGATATTAATGACAAAGGTGCTGAGGGTGATGTGATCAAAGATAGCCATGATGGTAGTAGCGGGGGATCCCTAAAAAATTAACTTATGGTTCCAGAATGTTGGTAGAATTTTGGCAAACTTCTGTTGTTTTGATGTTTTGGAGACTGTTTCTCCTTCTCTCTTGTTTCCCCACCTTATTAAAAATTTTGGTTCTTAATTGTAAGAGTTAAGCATGTTTAACTCCTTTCTGGGAATTTTTTGTTTCCTTCTTGCTTGTTGTTTTCTATTCCTCCTTTTGTAATGGCCCCTGAGAGCTAATCCCTATTTTTTACCGTAGCTAATAAAAAATATAAGGAACAATGGTTAGATATATATTGGATATAATCAATAGGGTTTAAATCATCATTTCCATTAATGGGGGAGGGGTTTTAGGGATGATATGGCAATCTCATCCCACTACTGCAAATAGATGTGGATAGAGTGGAAACTACGAAATGAATAAGTTATTTGAAGAGAAATAGAAGAGTGGAAACATAACATATGAATGTAAGATGAAATAATTAATATGAAACTAATAAAATGTGTTAGATATGAAGCTAATGGAGTCACCAAGTGATTAAATAATTAGGTTCACAAACCGTATGACTTGAGAAAACACCAAATCTGTGCTATAAATCAGAAGGGTAGGCACTTTTGTGTGAAAAATACAATAATTAATTCAATAAATAACATAACATTTCCTACAATAGAATATTTGATACATGAAAACGAGGATTAAAAAAAGTTTCCAAATAAGTAGGTCCCAAAAGTCATGACAAAACCTATTGTCACCAAAATATGAACCCGTGATAAATCACTAAATTTTGTAAAACTTGGTTATCTCAATAATAATAATGGAAATGTACCCAAGGTGTGGAAATTTGGATCCTTAGAAAAAAAATCTAGAGAGGACCATCCTCCCTTCCTAACTTTTCTAATATTATTAATAACTAAGGATAAAAAAATAAATTGACATAGAAAAGAGAAGAGGGAAGACATTAAATCAAAGAAAACATTGTGAAAACACCACAATAGAAGGGAAATATCTCCGTAAGATGAAAATAACAGGATAAATCTAAGTCCAGGAGGGAAGAAACAAGCCAAATTCAACTCTAAATTTCATAAAACTCTAATTCCCTACATAATTAACACACGAAGATAAAACCTTGCAAGTATAATCTACATACATCATGTCATAACTAAACAAACATGTAAAAACATAATAAAACAAGTTAAAGAGTAGAAAGAGATCCAAAATAACATGATATTTATTTATTTATATATGTAAAATATATTAAATTCATGTGGGAAGGAACTAGATGGATTACAAAATTTAAATCAGAGGCCTGCAACCAAGAATGTCTATCCATCATTTGCGCATAGTGAATTTACACTCGAGAGAGGATACTTTACAATATTTACTGAATGCACATATATATCAAAAGGAAGAGATAATAAAAAATAGCAAAGGTAAGAAAATGATAAGAATATTTTTAATAATATCTCATTCTTCATCCTTACTTCTATAGAAGGATCATGAAGCTCTAAAGATAATAGAGAAAATGTTTGATATGAGAATTCAACCATAACTACCTCTGGAAGCATATCCTAGGTCTCATGATGATTTGTAGTAATAAAAAATGAATTGATATACAAGAATAATTAATTTAAAAAAAAAAAAAAACCCTTAACATATTATCTAGGAATTCCCATGAGATTAGGAGGACGAATGAGAAATTGAGCTTCCATTTTTCTGATAAAACTATGATTGAATTTTGGACCATATAATATAGACCATTCTTGATTAAAAATTAGTTTAACTCTCTTATTTGTGTTTTTGTGGGCCATGAAGGGAATATACCACCTTAAAAGCATCTTGAAATATAAAAAATTAATCAAAATAGTTTACAAATGATTTGGTTGTCATAAGTCAGAGAAAACAAGATGAAACTGCTCAAAATTCTGTCATTCAAATCTACCAAATCTCTCAACCTCTTCCTTTGAAATTAGTATTAATTTCAATCCCTCTAAATAATTCTTTTAATGGAACTAGTTATAGGTCAAAATAATCCCCTAGTATAAATTTATGAGCATATAATAGATCCATTTTTACTTCACCATGATATTCCCAAGCACAAATATTTACTAGGGTGAATAATCAAAATTAACCTCATTATAAGCCCATTATAGCAGATCCAGGGATACACGACTATATGACATGTGTATTTTCATGGCATGTCACAAATTGGTGGCCTAGGGGCATGTGGTAAGCATGCACAAGGGAGGAATCTTGTATAGATCCCTATTACACTGATTAGTGCCACTTGTTGTTCATCAATGACATGAAGAGACATGACTCCTTAAAACATGAAGATGAACAAATGAATCATATAAATATGTGTCATACATAAATATTATGTCAATATTAGGAGAGAGGAATTAACCCTCAATTTAAACTGAGTAACCCTAAAAAATGATCAATGCCATATGTCCTTATTTCCACTTATCTCGAATCAACACTCTACAAACTTTTGGAAATTGCAAAAATTTAAGGATAAGACTTGAGGCTCATGAGAGTCCCATGCACAAAGTATTTCCACATATAAGCCATTGGTGAAGGGTACATATAACATAAAAATATGGTTAAATCTTGATCATTTTGTGAATAGGTGAGAATACCGATGATCTCAACATGCACACTTAGATTCATTTTCATTAATCGATGTTTTGTAGACCTTTAAGATTTCATAAATGGTTAAGCAAAGAGGTTTTAAAGTCACCATTTGATGAGACTTGTCTTAAAATTTATTTATTAAATTTTTCATCCTAGTTCTAGTATAAAGCCAAAGGAGTTAGTCATTCTTGAACATGTGAGGGAAAAAACATAATAGATTTCACTGAAATGTTTTGGATATGACCCATATGATTTATGAGAAAAGAACTCTTATTTTACTAAATCGAGACATATTCCAGTGAATTAAGACTCTAAATTTCAAGCATTGGAAGAAATACATATCTATTTTTGCGTATACTGGATTCAATTTTTGTCTATATTGGATTCCATTATTGCTATTATTGGAATCCATTAATAGCAATATTGTATTCCAATATTGTCATTATTAGACTTATTATAGTTCCAATTTCACTATTAATGGATTCCAATATCACTATTATTGGATTCCAACATTGCTATTATTGGATTCCAATTCAACTAATATTGGATTCCAATAGCACTATTATTGGATTCCAAGTTCACCACTATTGTAATCCAATTTATAAATCTCAATTTTTGGATTTTAGTTTCACTATTTTAGGATTTCTATTTTGTTATTATTTGAATCCCCCAAATAAGCCAAGCGACCACTATCTTACATAATCCTTGCGGATGCTATCTTCAATAAGCCTAGTGGTTGCCAACTTACATGATGAAAGTGCATGCTACATGAAATCAACCTAGGAGAGTCAAAGCTACATATTTTTATTGGATGATTTGTACATGTGACTTGATTTTACTTGTGTTATTGGCTACCTTTTTTTTTCTAAATTTCAAGTGTAAAATTTATAAATGTTGACTTCGATTTTTACAACTAGTCGTACTATACTACACATTACTAGTCACAATCAATGGCTTATACATATTCATTGGCTTCTTTCCCCTATGGATTTAAAAATTTGTATAGCCTAGCGAACGCTGTGACGTAGTTTTTTTATTACATGCTAAAATTCAAATATTGACTCTAATGGGAGGCCAGAAGTAAGTGATTGCACTTCAATGTGCGAGTGAGTGCATTTTCAAGTTTGAAAAATCACACTTAGACATGATAATGATAGCTCATCATAGTGTGAGAGAGTCGTGGCCTCGTACATCTATGAAGTTTGATTCATCACACGACAAAGTGTGATGCATCGCATGATGAAGTCCGATCCCTCACACGTCGAAGTGCGATGGATCACATGTCAAAGTGAGATCCCTCGCATGAAAAAGTACAAGCATTTTCAAGACAAAGTATGAGCATTCAAAATTGGAATAGCGGGAAATCTTGGGAATAGGTTTAAATGGACTAAATCCTATCCAATTTATAATAACCACTATTGTTTTTTCTTAGATAAGATAAAAATAGGGATAAGCTCCTAGGGGCCTTACAACGAAGTATCAACAGAAAAGATCAAAAAACGCCAAGCAAAAGGAGACAAAAAGGTCCAAAAGGAGTTAATCATGCTTAAATCGTACAATGAAAAGCTAGGACCATGACCCAAAAAACCAGAGGAACAAAAACAAAATAGCTAGAAACACCAGGCTATGAAGTTCACAAAAATCCTGCCAATAGTCTGAGAAGAAAAAATAGTTAACTTTTAGGGGAAGCTTCCCTGTTGACAACATGACTATCTTTGATAAAACCCTCCTCTTGTCTCCTCACAGTCATATCTTCTTCTAGTTCTTCCTCATAGCTGATGATGCACAATTTGAACTTCCTCTTTTTCGTGCCCTCCTCCATCACATCCATCTTATCTCTCAAATATTTGACCTGAAACTCCAACTCAATAATATTTTATTTGGACTTTACCCAGGAAGAACATATTTGTTTGTAGGCATGAATGACTTCCATCATGGTTTCCCGATGGCCGATATTGGTTTCCTCCATCACCTGAATTACCCTTTCTAGATATTGAACCTTATTGATCCACCCCTCAAAATACTTATCATCACCTTCCATACCCATTTTGTTGGAGGTGTTCACTTCACCTCTACCATCCTCCTTCTTCTCCAGGTCATCATCCTCCACAGAAATTCATGTCCCCATAAATTTTACTAGCCCTCATTTTAGTGAGGCAAACCACTAGAGTAAGGCCGTCCTCCTCAACCTTGTATTTCAGGGAAGTGGCTAGGATGAGTTTCCCATTCTCATACATCAGGAGGATGATCCCTTCATACCTAGGCGTATCTGTCTTGTCTTTCTAAAATGCCTTCAGAGAAATAGTTAACGACATGAAAAGGAAGAACATAATTATTACCATGATTTTATGTCTAAACATGTTAAGGAAGGACAAATGATAGGTGTAAATTTTGTGATATTTTCCTTCCAGAGTGATGTAATTCATAATTTGGAGGCACACCTCTTTCCAGATTCCTGGAATATAAGACCTAGCTATGCCATTAGTGAAATAGGAACACATTTCCTTACCCACAAAAACATCTCAATTTCGTGCTCCCTGCGGGTTCTATCTTTATAAATTTTGAGCCCTTCCATCTACATCTCCATAGAAAGGGAAATATTGCTCTCAGAAACTTCAATTTCCATGCCTCTTACAGTAAAATTTACCTATTTCCAAGCCCTACCAAAATCCTTCAATAGGGAAGGATCGTGACCATGTAGTTTGGAAATAAAATTGCAAAATCCCCCAATTCTGAGATTTTTCTACAAGGGCTTGTTGAAAACCTCAATTCTCCAACTCGCTAGATTGATCTTGATTCTATAGCCACCCATATTTGTAAAGAAGAAAATATCCCACTCACTCTCACTACTTAATTTTAGAACCCCTTTCGCAACATCGAGACAAAATAAATTGTTCCCCTTAAGTAATTTGTATTGGTTCAAGTGATACTAACGCACACTCGTGCTAAAATCATCAACTTTAGTGCAACCTATCTCTACCAATTACTTCATTAATTTCTAGGGGAAAATCATCACCTTTTTTCTAGATCTTGTGATCATGACTTTGAATGCCGTAATTTTCCAACTCATCCACGCACGTATTACCTTGACGTAAGATGTGATTAATTGAAATATTTTCAAAACCTTTTAACATTTCCCTAACATCATTTTGAACATTTCTTAAGGTCTAATTAATATATTTTTATTATTAAGGGCATTACTAATAATGAGGTAATCCCCCTCAATCTAAATATTATTGATCCCTCTATCCTTAGCCAAATTGACCCCCCACAGAAGAGATTTTTCCTCTACCATATTGTTAGTTTGTTTCCCTAACAGGCCAACACAGGAAAAAATCCATTCATCGTCACTACTTCTAATTATTCCTCCCCCAGTAGGGCTTGGATTCCCTTTATATGCCCCAAAAAAATTTAGGTTAACTACATTGTTCTCTGGTCTGGTTCAGTTGATATGAAATCTTGGTACTTTGATCTCCACTCGACTAAGGGAGAAACTCTTAAGAACTTCCTCCTCCCATTTTAGGCAAGGTTCTTTACCTTATCTTTAAACAATTTTATGTTTTCTTTGATGACCACTAAGAATTTACTTCTAACTCTCATTATAATAGATTTATGGTCATGAAAAATACTGTCATTTCTAGCTTTCTATAATCCCCAAAAGAGATGTGAGAGGGAAATTTTCTAGGCCCACACCAAGATGGGGAAACTGAAGGGGCTCTCCCATTGAATACAATAATCCTCAATAGTCTCAGACATGATCCATTGAATTTTGAACAGTTCTTGGATAGACCCAAACAACTTTTGAGAAAAGGGGAAATGAAGGAGAAGATGGTTGACATTTTCCTCCTCTTTCCTACACACTGAACACATGTTGGGAAGCTTCATACCACATTTTAGAAGATTATCCACCATAAGGATCCTATTTTGAACTGCCAACTAGTAAAATATATTAATTTTAGGAGTAATATCCTTCACCCATAGCCTACCCCAATACTCTTTTTGAAGGGAATATTTAAAATCAATTCTATAGGCTAATTTAACCGAGAAGTTCCCAGAATCTTCGTATTTCCATTTAATGGAATCATCCTTGTTTAAGAAAATGGGGATATAGAAATTTCTTAATTTGTTGTTGAGATCCCAAAAAGGTTATAGGTCCCAATTAAAATCCAAAGGAGGGACAATGACCTCCTAGCTGATGGTTTCCTCCTTAATACAGAAATCTCTTATCCAAAATTTTCCCCTTTCTTCATAGTGTTGAACAACCCTTTTCTAATTCTCCATGCTAGCTAGAGGATAGTTCTCAAGCCAACTATCATTCCATAAACTGATTCTATTACCTTTTCCAATCTCCCAGTTCATTCCCTTGGTCAAAATGTCCTTAGAAGCCACAAGGGAATTACAGAAAAAGGATCCACTTGGCAAGTCATTTTGGTTGAAAAAAGACTCCATTCTGCCTATGTTTTGTAAAAAATTCTTCTTGATGATGTCCACCCAAAGACCCTCTTCTCTGATAATCCTCCATCTAGATATCAGAGCCTCATTCATAAGAGATATATTTTTAAATCCTAGCCCCCCCACATAAATTGGGTTTAGTTACTTTTTACCAAGACACAAGAGGAAATTTGAACTTATCCTCAGCTCCTGCCCATAGGAATCTTTTCTGATTTTTTGCAGGAACCCAATAATTTTGAAAGGGATCTTAAAGAGGTACATGACATAAATAGGTATCCCTTGAAGATAAATTTAAAGAAATTGAATCTTACCTTCTTGGGAGAGGAGGATACCCTTCTAAGAAGACAATTTTCTATTAACTCCCTATAACAGAGTATTCCATATACAAATATCTAAATTCTTTTAGACAAGGGGCATACCTAAATAAGAATCAGGAAATTACTTAATCTCACAACCCAAAATGTGAGCTAATATTACTTGGATATGATGCTCCACATTAATGATTTTTTTTATGGAAATCAACTATATGTCCTGAGACAATTTCATAGTCATTTCGAACCAACTTAAAATTTGAGGCTTCCTGGATAGAATCTTTGCCCAACATAAAATTATCATAAAAAAACTGATTAAGACAGATATAAGGAAGACCATTAGAGATTTATATACCCTAAATACTATTGGAAAAAAGAACATCTCAAAAAATCCTACTTAAAGAATCAACCATTATAACATAAAGAAAGGGTGAGAGAGGGTCTCCTTGTCTCAAATCTCAACCTACTTGGAAAAAACCTTCCAGTTTTCCATTCATAAGAACCAAAAAGCTAGTTGTGGAGATACAGGTCATTATCATGTTCACTAAGGTTATACTAAAACCTACCTTGATCAAAATGGCCTAGAAAGACCAAGAAATTATATCATAAGCTTTATGCATATCCAGCTTAACAAACATATTTGATATTCTCTAGTGTTCAATAGAATGGATAGCTTCTTGGATCACAATGATACTATTTGTAAATTTCCTTCCTGGGACAAAATCCCCTTGATTAACCGAGATGAAATTAGCTAAAACATTTCTGATCCTAACATGAATTATTTTAGTTATCAATTTATAACTGGTATTACATAAGATTATTGGTCTGAAGTCCTTGAATTCTTTGGCCCCAACAACTTTAGGGAAACGAACCAAGAAAATGTTAGTCATTTGTCTCAGGAGATGCCCATTATTGAAGAACTATTGGACCATATCAATGAGCTCTTGTTTAATCACCTCCCAGAATATTTTAAATAAAAAGATGGGAAACCATCAAGACCAGGTGATTTTTCAGGTTCCATTTCAAAGACAGTATAATGAATTTCCTCCTTCGTGGGAATCATTAAGAGATCTCTATTTTCAATAGGAGAAATCACATTCTGGAAGATATTAAGGACTTTCTTATGAGAATTTTCCTCCACGTTCTACTCCACCTTGAAGATCTCCTTGAAATAATTTATTATAGTCACATTGATATCCTTGCTTTCTGAATAGATCACCCCATTCTCTCCTCTAATTTCGTAAATATTAAGGAGGTTATATTTTGAAGTGGTAGTAAAGTGAAATAATTTAGTATTCCTATCACCTTCCTTGAGCCATTTCACCCTAGATTTTTTTCTCCAATAAAATTCTTCTTTAGCTAGAATGTCATGATATTCAGTCAGAAGTTTTTCTTCCTAATTTTTGAGGATAGAGTTAAGGCCATCATTCTCCGTCAGTTCCTCAATAGTTCTTAAATCCTTAGCAATTCTAATTTTTTCCTAGAAAATATTCCCAAAGGCTTCCTTATTCCATATTTTAAGATTAATTTTAACATTCTTTAGTTTAAAACTCAATATGAAACTAGCTACGCCATGAACTTGGATGTCCCACCATTCTTGAATTCTGTTGAAAATATCTAGGTGATCTAGCCACATGTTTTCAAATATGAAAGGTATAGATTTCTTGGGTTGATTCATCCCCAAGTTTAGGAGCAATGGATTATGATCTGATCCGATTTTGGGAAGATTTTTAAGAGAATAAAGTTGGTTAATCATGCACAAATGACTTACCACAAATATATCCAGTCTAATATGAATGAGCTCAGACCTGTTAGGTTGTGGAGTCTATTTTCATGTGTGAAAGTGTTGAAGACTATACACTAAGAGTAATGTACATTTTCCATAGTTGTCTTGCCGAATTTCGGGGACGGGCCGGGCCCTGAGTGGAGGTCCGGGGGTGCAGCCCTCGAGAAATTATTTTTTGCCTCGAAAAAAATGTGCCCAATATACCAAGAAATGTGCTTTTCTTATATGGGAGGGATTTTGACCCATAGGTTTATGGGACAATTTTGGCCCATGGTTTTGATACCCATGGTTTTGTAAAAATAATTAAACAATTGTTTACTTATGTGGTTTTGTGCATTGGTAGGTATTATGTAACATTATAAATGTGTCTAAATTTGGGTGTGAATTCTGTAGATTTTGTTGAGCATAGATACAAAAAAATCTGGGTATTGTATTGAGAGAGAAGTGGCTTGTTATAAAAATATGAGCAAGTGATTCTTAGTGGACGTAGCCCAAATTGGGTGAACCATGTTAAATATTGTCTCTTTATGTTGTGTTATTTTATTCTGCACTTTTATTTGAGATCTCTAATATTTTCTACTTATTATTTTCTATTATCGCGATTCTATGAGGGATTGTTCCATATATTTTATCCCTTATTTTCTAACAAGACCATATCCTTCTATTGACCCAAGTATGTTTTGGACCTTCTAATTCCAAATCAAACAGGTCATTTCTGGCTAGAAAGTTAGCTAAATCTTCCATGCTATCAGAATAAGAAATAAATCCCTTATTTACTCTCTCCAAGAAGAGTGGGGTATTGAAATCACCACCGATAAACCAATCTCTATCTTTAATTTTTTTTCTAAAACTTGAAAGATCCTCCCATACCTTCCTTCTTTCATAGATCTTGTTGGGGGCATAAATATTTGAGACATACCAGGTTTTCTTTGACTCAATCTCCATAAAGAAAATAACCACATGCCCAGGGGAAGTGAGAATCACTTCACCCTTCACTAGTTTAGGATTCCACATGGTAACTACACCTCCAGAGGCTCTAGAATAATTACTCCCATCCCAATATCCTTTTTTCCAAATAATCCTACCCACCTCTTTAAATCTATCCATACTCATTTTAGTTTCTTGGAACATTAAGATATCAGGTTTATTTCTATTTCTAAGGTCCTTATCTATTCTGTATTTTCTTGGGTTGTTTAAACCCCTAATATTCCATGAGAGAATTATCATTTATACTTTCTTATCATGGGAAAAGGATTTTCCCAAAATGATTTGAATACTAGTATCCACCTCCTTCCTAGCATTTTTTTCCCTTAATTCCTTATTACTTTTTCTGCCCCTTGTAGCTGAATCTTTTCCTACGTATGCTCTATAATTACTTTGAGTAACTGGTTTATATTTACTTACTAGTGTCTTGGGAGATGCAATAGTATCATACATGTCTGTAACATAATACGTTAAAATCCTGAAGGAATTAGAGATCACAAAGGCATTATCTTGTCTTTGGCCAAATGAACTCTAGCCTATTGACAATACCTCATCCAACGAGGGACCATAAGAAAATTGTAAGGCATAGTTTCCTTTTGATTCCTAGATGCTAGCATCCACTGTTTCAATAACCACCTCTTCTAATGCTAGATCTTCATTTTATTTTTATTTTTTATTGTCTTGATCTGTTGTAATAAACTGTTCCTTGCTAGGGTTAGTTTTCTTAGGAAAACCCAAGGGAAGCACTTCGCTTACTGCCTCCTGAATTTTCGGTTGCTCATTGGACACCACCATGTAATTTTTCCTGACCACCTTCTATTCCATATTTTCCTTATTTTTTATCGGCATTTAGGTTCTGGCTATAGAATCATTCTTTTTCTTTTATTGAGTACGTATTTTGTGGTCATGGCCCACCATTTTGCATCTATTGCAAACAAAAGGGAATGGTTGAAAATCAAATCTTTACGTTTTTGAATTTTAGTTTCACTATTTTAGGATTTATAGTTTGTTATTATTTGAATCCCCCACATAAACCAAATGACCACTATCTTACACAAGCCTCACGGCCGTTATCTTCAATAAGCCTAGCAATTGGTAACTTACATGATGGAAGTGCATACTAGGTGAAATCAGCCTAGTGGGATCAAAGTTACATCTACCTTGGGGCCACTAAGTTACATTTTCCTTACAGCTACTAAGTTGCATAAACCTTGCGGCCTCTAAGTTACATAATAGGATGATAATCCTAGTAGCCGCTATCTTACATAGGTGTATAGGATGTTAAATTACATAAGCCTAGCGACCACTATATTACATAAAAGTATAGGTTGTTAACTTACATAAGCCTAGTGGCTGCTAATTTACATAAGAATAGATTCATCTAGGTGAAATAATCCTAGTGGGTGGAAATTTACACCAGCATATTGATAACAAGTTTCATAATCCTACCCACCACTAAACTACATAAGCCTAACGACCGCTAAGTTACTGTTACGAAAAAATCATAACACCCCTGATTCCTCGCAAGTGAATGGTTGAGGCAGTCATTGTGATTCATGAAACAAGGATTTATCATAAAGTGTGGGAATTTGTAATCAGGATAACCCTCTAGAGAAGGCTGGATTCCTATCCTATCCTAGTGCCAACTACTCCAAAGTGCAGAGTTACATATCTAACCCTAATCTAATATTTCCAAGGAGATAGAGATAGAGAAAAATGCATGAAAATTAAAACCTACTCTAAGGGAAGGTGATGCACCAAGAAGGAGTGTTGAACAACCTACATAATAAACAAAACACAAATATAATATTGCAATGAAATACAATAATACAAGATAAACTTGCATGTAATTAAAGACCAGAAATATTCAATAGAACACCGAAGAGGGTTTGAAAAGTACACAAATATGATTTTATTGCTCTCAAATTTGATATAATACATCACATTTAGGGCCAAAGGTACAAATTTTAGATTACAATTTCTAGTAGGGAGGTTTTGAGCTCCACAGATCTCTTACAGACAAGAAAGAAGGGAGGGGCATATACAAGTTTTCCAACCTTTTGAAATGAGCCCCCCCTTACAATATATAGGAAGAATGTGAGAAGGGAAAGAGAAGGAATTCAAAATATTTCTCCAACTACCTCAAAATGCATTAATATCACCTACAAAAATGATGGGTGCTATTGTAAAACCCATACCTCTATGTACTTTTCCTTATTGGAGAAGAAAGGAAGCCCACATCTTCATCATTTTAGTAGGTGAGAAATCTAGAAACATTCCTCTAAAATGGCAGAATTTATTTCCTCATTTTGAAATACTTAGTCTCACTAAAGTTAAGAAAACTAGTCTTTGTTGTGTATGGGACACTGAGATATTTCCAAAAAGTCATATTTTGTGTAAATCCGAGCTCCCAGTCAAAATTTATGGCCATCTGAAGATGAGGGTGCCATACTGTGATAAATGCAAGTTGTTGATTCTATTTTTTCAGACTCTGAACCTGCATCCCACCCTCTGAAATCCAAAATTTTGCACTTTAAGGATTCAGAGCTTTGGGATCCAGAGATCAGTGTCATTATTCACCTTTCTGAGCTCATGAAACCTCTAAAATGTCAAAACCCTGAAGTCCAAAATTTTGACTTCAGGTTTTAGACTTCAAGTCTTGATTTTCATGCAGTGGGGCTTCAATGTTCCAAAATGCCGAAACCCTGAAATACAAAATTTGGAATTCAGGTTTTAGACTTCAATTAATTTTGGGGGTTCGAGATTCATGTTTTTTTTCATCCATTCAGTTTTTCATATATCTCTGAAAAAGTATGAATTTTAGAATTTGGGTTTTGGGCTTTTACCCTTCCTATGTGGCACTTTTCATCACTCTGAGCTTGACCTTGTTGCCACCTCTGAACTGCTGAATGTTCAAAGTTAAAATTTTAGAAATTGATATCCTTTGGACCTTTTGAGCTCACCATTTCGGAGTTTCGATCCGCAGAGTTCCCGAATTTCACCTTGACCTCACCTCCAAAGTATGAATTTCAGACTTCGGAGTTGTTTCATTCCCTCAACTATCTTGAACTCCCGAGATCCTTTGCAATGTGCTCGATGCACTTCAAATTACTCGGTTTGAGCCCAAAATGTGAGCTCCGATGGTCAACTCGATCCTCCTATTTTATCTGTGCGAGGTCGTGTTTGTTTGATTTCACCAAAGGGGAAAAATCATGTAATAGTTACATAAGTTTAGGCACCATAAAGTTACATCAGCCTAGGGGTCAAATGTGATGGCCTTTTATACTTTTCAAACAATTTTTAGATGACGGTAATTTTACAATATTTCCCTTTAAAAAGTACAAAATATTAGTTATTGAAATACTTCAAATTTATATTTATTACTTAGATGAGGGTAATGTTGTCCTCTCAATTTTCCCCACCCTTTTGAATCTAATTTCATGAAAATTGGAGCCTTGCCATAAAAGAAATTCATGTTTTAAATTCCTGAGATGCTTGTTTTCATTTCCCACAATGTTTTTCATCAAAATTTCCTCAGTCTAATACCGTTGAAATGTTTTACCTTTTTCAATGGATGGGAAATGATTTTAGTTCTTATTTTATGCGTTTGGAATGCGTGGGGCCTTGCATCTTTTGTTTTTAACTTTTTACAGAGAGAAATTCTTCATCAGGAGAAAAAAATGGCGTTTTCCCGTTTCTTGCAACTTCCTACGTTCTTTACACCTTTTAAAATTATTTCTCATTAGGTGAAGCTACATGTTTGCTTCTCATTAGATATGGCTAGATGGGTTTCTTTTTGAACTTGTCACTTTTGGTGATTTTGGAAAAAATGTTAGATTTTCCCCGCATCCCTGCCGGTCCCTGATTGGATGGAGCAATTTTGGCGGAAGTTCGGGGTGGCTGATCCACTTTATTTTCTAAGGAATTATGGAGAAAGGGAAAAAATTACTAAAATGGCCCGTGGCCCCGCCCATGTGAAAAGGATAAATTCTAAGTTGAAGCCTATAGTCAATTAGAAAGGGACATGTATTCATGTTGAAAACTTTAGGAATTTTAGCCTTGTTTCTACAAAGGGTGAAAAGTTCTAAAATGGCCCGCGGCCCTGCTCATGCGAAGGGAAAATTTCTAAGCCGAGGCCCACAACAAATCAGAAAGGGACACGTGGCCTACGTTGAAAGGTTAACGATGGGGGCATGGAATTTTGAGGGAAAGGTTGGAATTTTTCCCCTTTTTCAAAAGTGAATAAAGTATAAAAATGAAGCACATCCCCACACCCAGTCAGGTGATGCCACATGGTGAAGGATGAAATTGGAATAGCGGGCCCATAGAGGAAATTGAGAATTTGAGCCTTTTTCACTAAAGGGTTAAAATGTTGCAAATTGAGCCATGCCCCCCTTTTTAATCAAGGTGTGCTATGCGTCCACGTTGAAAATTCAAAACGGGCCGATGGAGGTTTTTGAGAATTTGAGCTTTTTGTTAAAAAATAGTTGAAATGGTAGATCTGAACCAAATTTCCTCAGCCACTCATATGGCGCCACGTGTCCGACCTTTGGCAGAGCTGCAGAGAGGCGGAGCAAAATGAGAAATCACACTTTTTCTCCCAAATGTCAAGAAATGTAGTTTTTCTCCCCCACGGCCGTCATTTCTTGGATCTTGCCATGTGTAGGGTCCAAATTTGAAGGTAAAAGGGAGAAAAGATAGCCAAATGCACTCATCTGGTTTTTAACACCATTAACAAACCAGAGCTCTACAAAATACAAAATGGATCATTCTTCATTCTTTTTCTTTGTATTCTTGTCATTTCTCCATGAGATGTATTTTTGGTTTATTATGGAGCCAAATTGATAAGTTTGAAGGGATGTAAATTTTGATCATTAGAAAATGAAGTTTATCGTGCTTACATAATAAAAAGGGAGAAAACTTACCAGTAAGCACTTGAGTGCTATGAAAGTGGTTAAAAGGTAGAAATGGTAGGACCACATGAAGAAGAAAATCATGAGATGCCCCCTACTAAAGTAATCATGTTCGAACTGACAAAATATTTGCATTTTTGAACCTCCGGTTTTCATGAGTGTGTTTGTTTCATGTCACTTTTCAAAAGTGGACCTGCAAAAAACATTATTCCTTTTGGATATTATTTTCTTGGGGAAAAAGTATGGATGTACCCAGATTGTTATAAGAACATGGTTTTGGCCATGGATAAGGGAATTCTGGTTTTCTGGGAAGGTTTTAAATTCTGAAGTAATTCAATACATAATTTATTTTCTATCTCTTTCCTCTGTTACATCTTTCTCTCTCTCCTTGCTCGATTCAACAGATCATTTGTTTTGCATTCAATAGAAACTATGTTCTGGTCTGTGTAATCTTTAGAACTTTTTGTTTTCAAATTTGCATCAGTGGTAAAGTAATTGATCCTATTCTATATTTTCTTGGTTCAATTGAGTAGGGAGATACTCTGCTATCTATATTTCCCAAAAGCATTTTTGTTTTCTTCCTTATCCCATCTCTTTATTCTTCCAATCCTTCTGATTGATAATCTTTTGAGTATGAAAATGAACCAGGCTACCAGGGTCCAAACATTGATAGTTGTAGATTTGTACATTTTTTTTCCTACTTTCAATAAGGGAACCTCTCCCATTAAAGAGGAGGGAATTTTTGTGCCCTGAATGTGGTTTCAACCCATGTTCCTTTCTGAAACCCAACAATTTTTGGCGACTCTGCTGGGGAATTCATTGCAAATGGATTCTAGTTTTTGAATAACAAATTCTTTATCATCTTTGATCTAATGACTCCAAGATACACTTAGAGTAGAAGAACCCTTGGGGAAGAATACCCTCATTTCCAAATTTTGGATCATCAAGGTTTCTCTCCCCCATCATCAAGAAAAATAAGAGGCATAAGATCTACAAGAACTCCTCCTGCTAGAGACAAAATTTTTGGGAGTGATATCCCTCAAGATCAAATCAGTCCTAATTTACATGCTTTGATTCTCATTGATGTTTCAGTTCCTCTCTAAACAATATTTCTAAGGATGACAACTCCTCTACCTTGGGGCCAAAGGGTTGAGCCTCTTGATGTTTCCCATCCATTTAGGCAATAAGAAGATTTTCCCTAAATTTAGAGGTTGAACATGAGGATATCTCCATTAGAATGTTTTCTTGTGGTGTTCTTGGAGAAAGTGGTGCAGCCTACTAAAATATCTAAGGAGCCTCCTATGGTCATTCTAGTGATTTCAAAGAGAGGAGCTCCTATTCCAACTTCTTCCACATCTAAGGTAATTTCTACTATTCCTTCCTCCTCTACTTCTACTCCTAAAAATTCTTTCCTTTCAAATGATTGAGTTGATAAGTCAAAAGTTTCATCTACTCCTATTAATGATGTTCCACCTACCTCTGGTTCTTTTAAAATTATTGACCATCTCAAGAAAACTAAGATCTAGATCTCAGAAGCCAAATTCTACCAAACTCATCCCAAGGCCTTTACTAAGATGGTAGACTTTGTAAACTCCAAATCCAAGCCTTCATCCCCTATTTCTCAAGGTCTCTTTCCCACTCCTTCTCCTTCATACCAACCAAGCCTTGTGGCAGCAATCACTTCATCTGAGGAGAAGATCAAACCATTTTATGTCACTCTCCTCATAGCTGGCCACAAACTCAACAATTTTGTTATTGATTCTGGTGCTTCAGATAATGTGATTCTTGCTAAGGTAGCTCATGCCCTAGGCTTAACCCTAACCTACACTTTTTGTTCATGTTACTCAATGGAAAGTAGAGAAGTGCCATTGGTTGGAAGGATCGACAATGCACAAGTAGCCTTTGCTTCTTTTCCAGCTAAGAGAGTTTTAACCACCATTTTGGTAGGTGATATTCCCCCTTCCTACGACATGTTGTTGATTAGAAATTTTTGCAAAGATGCTGGAGGAGAAATCATGATTGATTTGTCACATGCTCTTATTCCAATGAATGAGAAAATGAAGAAGCTACTACCTGAGAAACAAACTAAATATATCGTGCAAAAAATAGATGACCCAAAGTCATAAATACTTTATGAGGACATTAGTCATGGTAACGACATGATCATGCCACAAGACGAGGCTAACCATCCTAAAGAAGTGCTTCTTGATACTAATGGCATTTGGATTTTGGAATTTTATGGGAGATGCTCCTCAACTGGTTCTAGAGTTGGTGTGGTGTTTATTTCTCTTGAAGGGAAAATTCACCCTTTCTCTTTCAAGCTCCAATTTGAAAACACAAATAATATAGATAAAAATGAGGCTCTCATCCTTGGTTTAACATGGAAAAAGAGATGGGGATCAAGAATATCATTTCTCATGGAGATGTAGAGCTGATTGTAAAACAGGTCAGAGATATATTTCAAGTGAAGAATAGAAGGTTGAAGCATTACAAGAATCTGGTTTGGGATTCCATTGAGTTCTTTAATGCCTTTTCCATTGAAGCCATGACAAGGGAAATACAACCAGGGCTGATTCCTTAGTTATCTCAGGGTCTCTACCAATCCCTCATCTAGATTTCTCCCAAGATAAATTCACCATTGAGATGATTCATAGGCCTAGTGTGCCTGACAATGTAAACAATTGGTAGGTCTTTAATGATGATTAAATTTCTTTCCTTCCTTGAACTTAGAGATAATTTTGACTAGCTGTACTTTGAAGGAAGTGAAAATATGCCTAGAGAGTGTGTGCCCCCAAATGAAGGAGATAACAAAGAAGAAATGGATCATGATGGATGCATAAAACTGAAAGGTAATAAGATACCTAAAGGGTTGGTAAGTTTGGAAGAGTTATTTGATAAACATGATAGGTACATCAAGTCCAAAACTTTCAAAGGAGATCAACAATACATTAAATATGAAAAGATAAACATTGGGAATATTAATGAACCCGTGCTGGTAAACATTGGAAAGTGCTGCACACAAGAGGAGAGGGAGAAAGAAACAAATCTATTGAAAAGGTATGCTGATGTTCTTGTCTATTCTTATGATGATCTCAAGGATTTTTAGCCAAAAGAGATGTAACATTTCATTCCTCTAAAACCTAGGATCAAGCCCTTTCAGAAAAAACAGAGGTAGTATAACCCTAAAATTGCTGATATAATCTTTCAAGAGATACAAAAGTTATTAAAGGCTAAGATCATTTTCCCCATTCACCATTCAATGCGGATTGCTAATATTGTGCCTATCAAGAAGAAGAATGGTGAGATCCAGATTTGTGTTAATTTTAGGAATTTGAATCAAGCCTCCTTGAAGGATAATCACCCTCTCCCTGTGATGGATCAAGTGTTGCAGGATGTTATAGGTTCATAAATGTTGTCCATGCTCAATGGATTCTCAGGATATAATGAAGTAGAAGTAAGTGTTGCAAATCAACATAAGACTACCCTTACCACTCCTTGGGGCACCTTTGTTTATAGGAGAATTCCTTTTGGCATCATTAATGCTAGTGCCACCTTTTAGAGGGAAATGGACCTAGCCTTTGGTAGTCTCATGGGAAAATGCATAGTTGTATACCTTGATGATCTGACTATGTTTTCAAAAACTAGAGCTGATCATTTCCAACACCTTGAAACTGTCCTCCAAAAGTGTAGAGAGCATGACATCTCCTTGAATCCCAAGAAATCTGTCTTGTGTCATCGAGGGAAAATTATTGGGACACATTGTCTCCAAAGAGGGAATTAAGATTGATCTAGAGAGAGTCTAGATTATTCATCAGATCCATCTCCCCGTAAGAAAGAAGGGTGTGCACTCTTTCTTTGGAAAGATCAACTTCTTAAGAAGATTCATACCGGATTTTACTGAACTTAATTTGAACATATCCCATATGATGAAAGGGAAGCAGACTTTTGGTTGGTCCTCTGAAGGAAAGGTTGCATTTGAAGACATCAAGAGAGCTATAACAAAGACTCCAATCTTGGCATGCCCTGATTATAGAAAAGACTTCATTATCTATTGATATGCTACTGAAAGTACTGTAGCTTCTGTGTTAACCCAGGAGAATGCTGAAGGTCATGAACTCCCCATATCATTCATGAGTTATATTTTGAAAGCCCATGAGCTGAAGTACACCATGATGGAGAAACATGCTTTTGCAGTGGTCAAAGTTGTGAAGCAGTTTCATTTTTACATCCTCAAATCTCATTCTATTGTGCTTTTCCTAATACAACTATTAAATCCATTCTTACACAACAAAAATTTAGAACCAATAGAGGAAATTGGGTAGCCAAAGTTTAGGAGTATGATCTTGCCATCAAATTCACCAAGATAGTTCAAGGAAAGGGCTTATGTGAACACAATGCTGAAGGAGCTGATGCCAAATTGTCCAAGGAGGAAGTTGATATCCCTATTCTTTTCGTCAGCTCAACTGATGAATGATATGCTGGCATTGCACACTTCCTTACTTATGGAGAATGTCCATCCCATTTGAGTGCTAAGGATAAGAGAGCCATCAAATTAAGGTCTGTGTAATATGTGTTGTGGGAAAATGCATTGTTCAAACGAGGCATAGATGGAAGGTTTTTTAAATGTGTTGAAAAAGAGTAGCAAAAGAAATTATTCTCAGCCTTTCATGACTAGTCCTATGGAGGTCATTTCTCTTTTACTATCACGGCCCAAAAAATCCTCTGTGCTAGATATTATTGGCCTACCTTGTTCAAAGATGCGTCAAAGTGGGTAGGCAAGTGTTAATCATGTCAAACCTTTGTTGGAAGACCAAAATTGGCTGATTTACCTCTCAAACCAGTGGTGATTGAAGAACCTTTTAAACAATGGGGTTTGGAATTCATTAGGAAACTCAATCCACCTTCAAGTACAGGGCATACTCATGTTTTGATTGCCACTGAATATTTCACCAAGTGAGTGGAAGTCATTCCAGTTAAAAGTAATTCTTTTGAAGTAGTATGCAACTTCATCAAAGAGCACATCTTAATAAGGTTTGGGATACCAAACAAGATTGTCATCGAAAATGCTTCCAATTTTTCTTCTACTGAGATGATGGATTTCTGCTATGGCTATGGCATTTCCCTTGCCCACTCTTTAGATTACTATCCCTAAGGGAATGGACAAGCAAAATCAACTAACAAGAACTTGGTCACCATTGTTCAGAAGCTTGTTAATGAATTTCAGAGGAATTGGTATAAAAAACTATATGATGCTTTATGGGTAGATAGGATTACACCTAAGAGAACCATTGTAATGTCTCCTTTTCAAGTGGTATATGGAGTTGAAGCTCATTTGCTAGTGACATTGGAACTGCCAGCCTTATATTTGATGAAGGCCATTGAGGATGCCAACTTTACTAATTCATTGGACAAAAGAATCATGTACCTCCATAAGTTGAATGAAGACATATTACAAGTGGTTGACAGAATATCAACTCATCAACTCAAGGTAAAAGCTCTATTTCATAAAAATGCTAAACTTAGAACTTTTCAAGTGGGAGACAATGTTCTTCTTTGGGACAAAAGGCATGAACCTCAAGGTAGCCATGGTAAATTTGATTCCTTTTGACTTGGTCCTTTTAAAATTAGATATTTTTCTGGTGAGAAATATTTTTACCTAGATTACATGGATGGTTCTCCTCTCCCACTTCCTTATAGTGGGAAAATTTTGAAGTTGTTCAAAACCTAGGAGTTTTGGTGGTCCCTCTCTACATTTTTTATAGCGTTTTGCTTTCCTTGTTTTTGTTTTGGCTAGTTTCCTTTATGTGTTCTCTTCTGTGTTGGTATTGCTTCTTTTTTACTCTGTTGCACATTTTCTAAGACACTGATCTAATATGATTACCTGGAATTATCTAAGGTTCTTGATTTTACCTCTTTCCTCTACCAAATCATCCCAAAAAGGATCCAGTTGTTGTCCTTTCAATTTTACCCACCCTTTCGAATCTAATTTTGTGAAAATTGGAGCCCTGCCATAAAATAAATTCATGTCTTAACTCCTCAGATGCTTGTTTTCATTTCCCACAATGTTTTTAATCAAAATTTCCTTAGTTTGCTACTGTTGAAACGTTTTACCTTTTTCAATAGATGGGAAATAATTTAAGTTCTTCTTTTATGTGTTTGGAATGTGTGGGACCTTGCATCTTTTTTTTTTAACTGTTTGAAAAGAAAGAAATTATTTATCGGGAGAAAAAATGGCATTTTCCCGTTTCCTCCAACTTCTTATGTTGTTTTTCCCCGTCAAATTCTTTCTCATTAGGTGAAGCTACATGTTTTCTTCTCATTGGACGTGGCCGGACAGGTTTATTTTTGAACTTGTCACTTTTGGTGATTTTGGAAAAAATGTTAGATTTGCCCCACATCCTCACTGGTTCCTGATTGGCTGGAGCAGTTTTGGCAGAAGTTCGGGGCGGTGGATCCAATTTTTTCTTTAAGGTGTTACAAAAAAGGGAAAAAAATTATAAAATGGCCCATGGCCCTACCCATGTGAAAAGGATAAATTCTGAGTTGAAGCCTGCAGTCAATCAGAAAGGGACATGTGTTCATGCTAAAAAGTCAATGATGGAGGCATGTAATTTCAGGGGAAAATTTGGAATATTTCCCCTTCTCGAAATAGATAAAAAAGTGAAGCACGTCCCCACAATCAATTAGGTGATGCCAGGTGTTGAAGAATTAGAAAGGGGCACATGGCTATTTTTCAGTCCATATGTGCTTTGGTGGACTGACGAAAGACTTTAGGAATTTTAGCCTTGTTTATACAAAGGGTGAAAAGTTCTAAAATGGCCCACAACCCCGCTCATGCGAAGGGAAAATTTCTAAGCCGAGGCCCACAAAAAATCAGAAAGGGACACATGGCCTACGTTGAAATGTCAACGGTGAGGGCATGGACTTTCGGGGGAAAGGTTGGAATTTTCCCCCTTTTTCAAAAGTGAATAAAGTACAAAATTGAAGCATATCCCTGTACCCAGTCAGGTGATGCCACGTGTTGAAGGATGAAATCGAAATAGCGGGCCTGCAAAGGAAATTGAGAATTTGAGACTTTTTCACCAAAGGGTTAAAATATTGCAAATTGAGCCCCGCCCCCCTTTCCAATCAAGGTGTGCCTCATGTCCATGTTGAAAAGTCAAAGCGGGCTGGTGGAGGTTTTTGAGAATTTGAGATTTTTGTTAAAAAAGAGTTTAAATGGTAGATTTGAACTGCATTTCCTTAGTCACTTAGATGGCGCCACATGTTTGGCCTTTGGCGGAGCTGCACAGGGGTAGAGAAAAATAAGAAATCATGCTTTTTCTCCCAAATGTCAGGAAATGTAGTTATCTCCCCCAGGACCATCGTTGCTTGGATCTTGCCACATGTAGGGTCCAAATTTGAAGGTAAAAGGGAGAAAATATAGCCAAATGCACTCATCTAGTTTTTAACACCATTAACGAAATAGAGCTTTGCAAAATACAAAATGGACCATTCTTCATTCTTTTTCTCTGTATTCTTGTCATTTCTCCATGAGATGTAATTTTGGTTTATTACAGAGCCAAATCGATAAGTTTGAAGGGATGTAAAGTTTGATCATTAGAAAATGGAGTTTATCGAGCTTATGTGATAAAAAAGGAGAAAACTTACCAGTAAGCACTTGAGTGCTATGAAAGAGGTTAAAAGGTAGAAATGACAGGACCACATGAAGAATAAAATCATAAGATACCCCTTGCTAAAGTAATCATGTTTGAACTGACAAAATATTTGCCTTTTTGAACCTCTGGTTTTCATGAGTGCGTTTGTTTCATGTCACTTTTCAAAAGCGGACCTGCAACAAACATTATTCCCTTTGGATATTATTTTCTTGGGGACAAATTATGGATGTACTTGGATTGCTATAAGAACATGGTTTTGGCCATTGATAAGGGGATTCTGGTTTTCTAGGAAGGTTGTAAATTCTTAAGTAATTCAATACAAAATTTCTTTTCAGTCTCTTTCCTCTGTTACATATTTCTCTATCTCCTTGCTCGATTCAATAAATCATTTGTTTTACATTCAATAGAAACTTTGTGTTCTAGTCTATGTAATATTTAGAACTTTGTTTCTGTATATTTGCATCAGTGGTAAAGTAATTGATCCTTTTCTATATTTTATTGGTTCAATGTGAGTAGGGAGATACTCTACTATCTATATTTCCCAAAAGCATTGTTATTTTCTTCCTTATCCCATCTCTTTATTCTTCCATTCCTTCTGATTGATAATTTTTTGAGTATGAAAACAAACCAGGCTACCAGGGTCCAAACATTGATAGTTGTAGATTTTTACATTTGTTTTTCCCACTTTCAATAAGGGAACCTCTCCCATTAAAGAGGAGGGAATTTTTGTCCCCTGAATGTGGTTTCAACTCATGGTCCTTTTTGAAACCCTACAAACCTCACCTCCAAAGTTTGAATTTCAGACTTCAGAGCTATTTCATTCCCTCAACTATCTTGAACTCCCGAGATCCTTTTCAATGTACTCGACGCACTTCAAATTACTCAGCTCAAGCCCAAAATGTGAGCTCCCATGGCCAACTCGATCCTCCTATTTTATCTATGTGAGTTCATGTTTTTCTGATTTCACCAAAGGGTAAAAATCAGATAACAGTTACATAAGTCTTGGTGCCAGAAAGTTACATCAACCCAAGGGTTAAATGTGACAACCTTTTATACTTTTCAAATAATTTTTAGATGATGGCAATTTTACAATATTTCCCTTTAAAAAGTACAAAATAGTAGTTATTGAAATACTTCAAATTTATATTTATTTAATATTTGATGTATATTATATATTGATATAATTTTTATATAAATCTATATAAAAAAGTCTAAGATATTGTAAATATGAAAGTTACATCTGATAAAGTCAACTACTTTTATGCTTTTCCATTCTATAAATCATAAAGAACAACAAAGAGTTAAGAATTACATTAAACAAGTTGTTTTGAGGAAATGGATTTGAAAATGTATTTCCATAGGAAATCAGTCCTTCAAAAAATTACATTGAAAATTATATAAGCATTGATCCCTCACAAGGGTATTAATTATTGTTCTTGAATTTGTGTAAGGTATTGCTAGATAGCTTCATGACCTCGATTCAGTATTTTAATTTGATTTCCTTTCCATATTTTTCTTGGACTCCATGCCAAGATGACGCTTTCTATATCAATATCTGATGTGCCCTTTGATTTTTTCCACCATTGATTTTTCTTTAAACATTCCTCATATCTTTATTTTTCTGTATTTTCTTTCCCTATGGGTTCCCACCAGTGTACCCTTATCTTTTGAGTGTTTGTGTGAACATCCTGTATTAGTTTTAATTCTTTCTTGCCCATCCATATAGGCACATTATCATCAGCTGGTCTTACTAGTATCATCTTCCCAACATTCACATCCACTACTGAGTTGAATTCCTCTCAATGTCTATAAAAAATAGGCCCAACATATATATCATTATTTGAAAAGACATTTTGACTATAATAGCTATCCATGTCAAGATGTGGTGTACCCACTATCATATAATGCATTACGTTATTCTGAATTATTTTTGGCCAAATATAATCTCTCTTCATCATGCTATAATTGACAATTGGATTCTCTAGGGCACGTAGAATGTTTTTCCAATATGCAATCTTTGGAATATAGTAATCTTCTCCACCATCTGTTGAAATATTTTCCCAATGTGTGATGTATGCTTGAATGCCTCTCTAGATGTTTTCCATCTCTTTGGGTTCTTTGAAGGGTGCAATGGAGGATCCCCTTCAGGAAATAAAGGTTTCCCATCCACTATTTTCTAGATCTCAATTGAGTATGGCCAGTCGGACTCCATGATTGATGCTTTAAAATCTATGACAGGCTTGCTATCTTTCACATAGAATTTAAACATCTTTGGTTTGTTGATACCCATGATCTTGTGATTACCATCTAGTAGGTGTGGTTCCATAAAGGACTTAAAGTTGTAGAATTCCTCGATAAGGTATGAAATGAATATGTTGGACTCCTCTTGGCATGTTTTGTAAGTGTCCATTATTTGTGGTAAAGAGAATGTATCCAATTTTCACAATGTTGTTGATAATCGGCCGAATGTCCCATCTATGTCTTCATGCATATGACCCACTGGAAGGAAACTCATGTACACTATGTTAAAAACCCTTCTAGATATCAACATGGATGCAAACACAAACAATGTGTGATTTTTGTTGTCACTTGCAACATTATGTAGTTGCAAGTAGAGAGTTGGTGGTTGTTTTCTAAATGAACTTAAAATTTTTCTTACAGTATTAGTTATATGAGCACCCTCATTTTTCTATTTGTATTTTTTGCACTTGTCATATGCATAATTTTGCAAGAGTGCATCATGTAATGGGTGTTTTGATTTCCCACTACTATATAAAAAATCCTCATACTGATATGTAAGTGATTCTTATATCTTCTAGATACATAGTTCCAATGATGCTATTGTGTAGTTTTCTCCTCGGTCAACAAAGGGAGGCCAAAGTGCTTGAAACCCCCCATTTTGTGCCCATGTGTTAGCATACTAGTCAAGGTGATGGGGAGATTAATAACATTGCTTATTAATTTTGCTTTTTTCCCATCATTGGTATTATGCACAATGCTCAAATACATATTAGGATTTTGTTGTGATTGTACTCTATGTGCATAGTAAGTTTCACAACAACTTTGAATGTAATCATTGTGCCATTTCTGGCATTGATCTATTTGTACCAATTTTTCTGGACATGAGGTCATTGAACATTTTTTCCTAAGCTCTATGCACTCGTCACATTTGGAAAAGAAGTTGTTCTTGGTGATTGAAACATGGGAGAAATGCTATTTCCATATTTTGTTGAGATTTTACTATGATGTTGAAATCCTTAGCCCTTGGTCATATGGTATGGTCATATGAGGGATTAAAGCTTGTGATTCCTACTAGTAGGTGCTTAAATCCAGCCACCTTTCATTTTCTTTGTGTGGTGAAGATAAGGGATTTATATTCTGTTTTAGTGGTAACTTAAATAAATAGTAGAGAATAATATTGAAAAGCTTGTATCTTTTGATTGGTAACTCAGTTTTGAGTGCAGTTATTTACAAAAGTGCTTATTTTTTTGTGCTCTTTCCATTGGAAATATTTATTTTGAGAATCGCACTAAAATTATAAAGTGCCATATTGTAACATACACTCATAATAAAGTGCTAAAATCTGGGGGGGCTCTTGTTGCATTACTTGGGGGTCGTGTTGCATTGCTTGGTTCTTGCATTTCTTTTGGTGATTTTTTTGAGAATGGCGTCTTTATCTACTTATACATTAGATCATGTTGAGATATTAACAACAAATAATTATCACACATGGAAACAATAAATAAGAAAAAAGGATTATGGGCTTTAACTTCTTCAGAACAACTAGTGTTCACTAGAGAATATGAGAAATTTCAGTACTAGTGAAAATTTGATGAGTGTATGGGTTTGATAGGAACTTATGTAAGTGACAGTATTTTGTTTCATTTGGAAAAATGTGACTCTCCTTTCAAAATATGGGAGAAATTGAAGGATTTATTTGGTAAGGTGGATCATATGAGAGCTATGCAACTTGAAATTGAGATCACCTCTCTTAATCCTAAATATTTTTCAACAATTATAGACTATCTTACCAAGTTAAAGAATTTTTTGAAACAATTGAAGGGGAGTGGAAGAGATAAGAAATATGAAGAGTGTGTTTAGTTGATTCTATCCAAGTTTATAGGACCATTTAAAATATTTTATTCTATCTTTTTCTCTAGCATGGATGCCTTAGGTGACACATTCAAAATGCCCGACTTAGAAATTTTTTGTGAAAGACTTACTAGGGAAGAATCCAAATTGTCTCACCTTGAGTCATCCACCTCTCAAAAGGAATTAGTTGCATCTAATCCTAAGGGCAGGGGAAAACCAAAAAGTAAAACAAAATCCATCCCTTCTCCATATCAAAATGATCATAAGCCCAAAGAAAACAACTCTAAACCCAAGGAGTCTTCTAAATCCAAGAATAAGTCTAGCCTTTCATGCTCTTTTTGTGGGGATAGTGGTCATAAAGAACATAAGTGTTATAAATGAATGCAATCCTTAGAGGATACAATCAAGAAACAAAAATTTCTATTTCCACTCCACCTCCTTCTAATTAGCATGGTAAAGCACTTAATGTTGTTGGGAGATCTCAGTCACCACTTGCAGACAATTTGGTTATAGATTCAGGTGCTTCTCATCACATGACTTCTTCCAAGGAGTGTTTTGTTTCTCTAGGTTTTGAGTTTTACTTCCAAAATTGAGGTTGGAGATTATTCCTTTCTTTTTGTTAAAGGACAAGGTGATATATAACTTGATGGTGGAAGTATCCAAGATGCACTATATGTTCCTAACATCACTACAAATTTTCTTTCTATATATCAAATTTGTCATTCTGGTAAAGGGAAAACAATGAATTTTACACCACATGGGGCAAAAGTATGAATTTTGTTGGAGCCTTATTCACTTTTTTCTCAGGGTATTGTTGATCATAGTTCTAGACTATATCAGTTTAAGTGTTTTGATGACACTTCTTCTATAAGGACATGATTGGTTTCTCATGTAGATTCATAGAGTAAGATTTGGCACGAGAGATTTGGGCATCTCAATTACATATATTGTAATGTATTGAGAATTATGAATTATGATGGATTTCCATATATAGTATTTTAGCTCTTTTGTTTTTCAAATATAATGTGGTGTGCTATTATCATCTAAGATAATGGCTTGGAACAATATTCTTATCGTTCCTTTCTCAGGATTGGTTTCTCATGCAGGTTGAGAACTCATGGTATGGTTAACGGTATTCCTAGAGTTTCTTGTCTTGAGGGATTTTTTAGGGTTGGGGATTAGGGAAACAACACCAAGATCCATTTCCTAAGAATTTTTCAAAGAGAGCTTCTTCACCACTTGAGCTTGTGCATAGTGACTGGATGGTTTTTCCTACCCCCTCTTTCAATGGAGCTAAGTATGCAATTACCTTTATTGATAATTTCTTGAGGTGTACTTGGGTTTATTTTCTCAATTAAAAAAGTGATATTTTTTCACTCTTCAAAGAATTCAAGGCTTTATTCAAGAAACAATCTTATAGTTGCATAAAGAACCTTCACATTGATAATGGGGGGGAGTACTTCAACAATGATTTTTACGAGTTTTTGGCAACTCAAGGCATTATTCACCAGTGTTCTATTCCTCATACTCCACAAAAAAATGGCTTTGTAGAATGTAAGAATATAAATTTGAAGGAAATGACTAATTTTATGATGCATTCTAGAGATTTACCTCCTATATATTGGGTAGAAGCAGTTAATTTTGCTAACTACATTCAGAATCACACACCACACAAAGCACTTGAGCATTTGATTCCAAAGGACTCTTGGTCCAACGCTAAGCCAAATGTCTCATTTTTTTGAGTCTTTAGGATGCATGCTTGGGCCTTTGTGCCAAATAAGAAAAGGAAAGATTTGGATAAGAAGAGAAAACCCTTGATCTTTGTAGGGTATTGTGAGGACATGAGAGCTTATTGGCTTTTAGATCCTAATACTCATGACATTTTTTTTCAAACAAATGTTTAGTTTGATGAGTGTTTCAATCCTCATGATTCTTCCTCTTATTCCATGCCTCCTCCTTCTTCTTCATCTCCTCTTGAGGATCCTTTATTTGAGGAGGTTCATGAGAAGGTTATAGATATCATTGAGGATATTATTCCTACTGATGTTGTCACTATGCCTAAGTGGGCTCGTAATATAGTTTCTGAGGAAACACCTTTCATACAATATCTTCCAACCACTAGGCATCATTACAAACATTCTATAGGTTTTGGACTTTTGTGTTAGGAAGTTTATGAGGATCCATAGTATTTTTCAAAGGCTCATGGGATACAGGAGTAGGATGTTGCGATGACATCTGAGTATTCTTCTTTGATAAAGAATCATACTTGGGATTTGGTATCTCTTCCTAAATGAATAAATATGGTTAGGTGTAAGTGGGTATACTGAAGAAAATATGCAGTTAATGGGTCCATTGACAAGTATAAGGCTTGTCTTGTTGTAAAGGGTTTTTCACAAGTTGAAGGTATTGATTACTCTGAGACTTTTGCACCCGTTTCCAAGATGGATTATGTACACCTTGTACTTGTTATTACTGCATCACAGGGGTGGCCTGTATATAAGATGGATGTGAAGAGTTCCTTCTTATATGGAGATTTACAAGAGGAAATATACATGGAACAACATGCTGGATTTGTTCAGGATTATTCTCTTGTTTGTAGGCTCCGAAGGTGTCTCTACAGTCTCAAACAAGCCCCTCGGGCTTGGTATGAGAAGATGGGTTGTTTTCTTCTATTAACTAGTTTTGTTTGTTTCCACTCAAATTATACAGTGTATCTCTAGCATGTTGGTGAGGATATTGTGATACTTGTCTTGTATATTGATGATCTATTACTTACTGGTATCTTTTCTTCCCACATTTAGACTATTTAGAGGGATCTTTCTACACAGTTTAACATGACAGATCTTGGGTTATTGCATTATTTCCTTGGATTATATATTTCTTAGATAGATTCAGGGATTAATTTGAGTCAGTAAAATTACACCCATGATCTTCTTTGGTAATTTGATATGGCTGATTGCAAGCCAAGTCCATCTCCTTTTTAGTCTGGGGTTACTCTTACTTCCACATGTACCACACCACTTTGTGATCCTACATTGTATAGGCATTTGGTTGGGAGTTTCATATACTTAACCCATACTCACCATGATATTTCATTTGCAGTAGGTCTTATATCTCAGTTTTCACATTCTCCTCATAGTAGTCACTAACATGCTACTAAAAGGATTTTTCACTATTTGTAGGGAACTTCCCACTTTGGCCTACACTACACTAGGGGTTCTACTCAATTGGTTGGGTATAAAAATTCACACTGGGTAGATTCTGTTGATGAAATGCATTCCACTTATGGATATATTTTTTGTCTTGGTTCTTCTCTAGTTGCTTGGGCATGTAAAAATTAACAGTCTATTGTACTTTCATCTTTAGAGGTAGAGTACATGGAAATAATTACAGTGAGCTAGAAAATTCTTTAGATTCGACAGTTATTTACAGAGTTTGGATTCCCACAAGATTCACCGAATGTACTTTGGTGTGACAACTAAAGTGCAATTCACATTTCTTGTAACCCAGTTGAGCACCAATGGACCAATCATATTGAGATACACATCCACTTCATTTGTCAACACATTCAATATGGATTTATTTTCTTAGAGTACATTCTAACTCAACAACAGGTTGTGGAAATATTTACGAAGAATTTTTCATCACCTTGCTACCTTGAGTTGCATGGCATGCTTGGGGTTTCAGAAGTTGTTATTTGGGGGTGTTTGTGAGAACATATTCCTTCTTCTTATTCTTTCTCTTTCCTTCTGTCAGGATCCTTTCCTTCTTTTGGTTTGAGATTTCTTCATGGATATATTATACATGAGTACCTCATTAGGCCTAGGTTTCGGGACTCATACTATGGACATGTCACTTCTATTTTTGCCCCTAGCTTCACTTAGGGGGGTTTTAGAGTAGGTATTTACCTTAGCTTATGTTCACCTAGGTACTTTATTTACCTTTATTGTATTTATCCTCACCTACTTATGTGTGTGGATATTTATTTTTATTTATTTAGATATTAGGGGATATTATCTAGTTGTTAGGTATAGTTCTTTCCCTAATTTATGGTATTGACTAGTTCTTTCCTTGATCTATGGTATTGACTAGATCCTTGCTGTCTAGTTCCATCCTAAATATATGATATTGAATGGTTCTTTGATGACTATTTATTTCCTTAATTTATGGCTTGATCTATGACCTTGACTGGTTCTTAGATTGTTATTCCTTGCCTATATAAGCAAGGCTCATTCTCATTGTATTTCATTGAATTCCATAATAATATATGATATTACTAGTCATTTATTTGTAAAGGTTTATGTAAAGTTATTCTTGTGAATTAATTTCATCTTATTGATCATGGTGTTTGAGTAGCATATGTGTTCTTGGCTTGGTATGATCTGGTTATTGTTCCTTTTAAGTGCTTAGGGATAGATTGGAGAGACATCCTTCCTTGCAGTAAGGTTTTTTTTCAACTTTAGACAAAAATTGTTCTCTTGATTTTTCATCATTTTCCCATTCCTTTAATGTACTAGATGGATTAGAATTTACCTTTTGGCATTTGTAGGCATTGTAAGGTCTTTTTATCAAGTTTTCATTACCAATACATATGGAGGATTCATGTCACATCCCAGAAAATAGTCATTTATTATTTTGATGCATTTAGAAAATTGAGTGGCGATGATTGCCATAGAGATACTATGTTGTTGATTTATGGATCTTACTTGATTAACATTTTGATATGTTTAGATGAATGAATTTATTTTCAGTAACTAAACACATGATAGATGGTTATTAAATGTTGAAATAAAATTATGAATTATTCTTGATAATAGCATTTTGTTTAGATTTATAGATATTTGATTTAGTATTTTGGACATGTAATGTACTTGGTATTGTTGTTTGTGCATGTGCACGAGTTCTCAAAAAATGAGAAAGGGCATCATTGAAGAGAGAAGAAAATATGTCGTAATGAGTATCACGAGAGAGAGAGAGAGAGTTACATGTGTGTGTGAGTGCTCGAACTGGGTCAAACCGTAAGTTGGTCAATAAAACTTTATTATTGTTATTATTAGGGCTCGTAAATCCTTTTGTCGCTGTCCTTTAGGGGTTTATGATTTTATTTTATTTTCATTTGTTGATATGTGAATAACAAATTAATAATATAATTATTATTATGCTCTTATTGCGATACTCAGATGATAATTAAACTAACATGACTGGGCTATTATGTTAATGACTCCATTATCGTTTATTACGATAATAAAGCCTTTGGAAATACCTCACTATGATATTTGCGTAAAATAAGATTTAATCGAATTAAATAAAATAATAACAATTTAATAAAAAGAATTATTATATATATAGAATGCAATATATAATTATCCACTAAAATGCATGGACTCATTCATTTGTGGGATGCTAAAGAAATAAAAGGAAAATATTATTATTTAAATTTGAGACTGACTTAAGAAAGAAAATAGAGATCTTTTCCCCAAAACTTATATTTCACTAGCCCACATGGATTTTTAAAAATGAAATAACTCAATGAATGACAAGCCTAAAAGAAGGAGAGATGTAAAATAATAATTTAAAATAAATAAATAAATAAGTTTTGGAGAGAAATTAAATTAAACTAGAAGTTTAAAAGCCACGAAAGGACTTAGCATGGTGAGTAGGAAAATTAGCTGAAAAAGAATATAATTAAAAAAATGCAATTTCCTAAATTTAAGGCATACGACCACTTAGATGGGAAACAAACTTTATTTAGAAATAAAATTTATGGGAAGAATGGCGGAAGCTTGTGGAGGAAAATAAAAGAGAAGTAAGATTTAATATTAAGAGAAACTGAAGAAAAGAGGCATCCAGAAAGAGAGAAAAAAAAAATATAAATAAATTATTTGGGAGAGAGGGAAAAACATGAGGGAAGTGAGCAGTTTTTTTTGTTAACAACAAAAGGTGGTAGTAGAAGCTTAGCGTGGGAATTGAGAAATAGGAAAAATATATATATATATACATATATATATTTGTGGGAAGAACATTCTTTCAGGAGATATAAGGATAAGTGTGGGCAGCCTGAAAGGAAGGGAGAATTTTATACAACAAAAAAAAGAAGACTATAATTGGAACGATAGAATCTGGAGGAATATAAAATAAGAAAAAAATTACATCTTTATCCAAATCATCTGAGGCAGGTCAGAGACAGACCCGGAGAAGCGATTTGACATGAAACATAAGAGATATCTAGAATTCCATATATTTTCCAGGTGTTTCTTAACCTTCCTTTTTCATTATTCCTAAATAATTAATGAATATAAATCTGCGTATAACATATAATTTAGATCATAAGAATAATGTTTAGATTTTTTGTTTTATTTTATTTATTTAATTATTATTATCTTTTTTTTTTTTGAAAAAAAAGAGAAGAATGAACAAAAATCATGAAATATATACCAACGCTAGGATATAATTTAACTTAGAGTCTAATAAACATAATCTATGACTGTTCTAGTATTAATAATATTAAAATATAAATAATTAAATAAAAAGGATATTGTCATATTAAAATTCAAACTTGTGCCCGAATGGCCTAATCTTGAGATATCTGGTTTGGTTTAAAAATTTAGATTTAATAAAAAAAATCATGTACTCAACTTGATCATAAACCTACATTGATATAAACAAAAAAAAAGTTTTGGAATTTTGATTTAGCGGTTAAATTAGGAATTTTGAGGCCCTTTTCAACTAGTAAAATGTGATAATCTATTAAAGAGCAGGGACAAGAGGATTTACAGAATTATGATATATTGTTAATGGAGAACAATGTTAAAATAGCCACTATAAGCGAGAGATGTAAATATATTGATAAATTATACCTTGAAGATGTTCATTGACAATTAAGACATAACATATGCGAAGACTACCTAAAAAATACATTACTATGGGGATTTTATTATACAAATGGAGCAAAAAAAAATATTATAAAAACCATGATTACATTATTTTGGAAAATACAATAAATTGGATGATATTAGGAATGTGAAGGAATAGACCTTATGTGAGACTTTTTCTATTTAAGAGTAGTTGAAGGACGTTTGATTGATAGATTGAATCTTTATCTTTGGTGAAATATAAACAAAATATTAATGGAGTTAGAAGCTCGTATAACTAAAATATATATAGGAGACCTTCAATGATGGGTTCTAATATTTGATTTTGGAAGTAAGATATTGGAAGGGAACTACCACTATGACCTCCTTAGGTGTTGTGGGATGCCTAGGAAGGTTGAAATTCTTGTGCCTACATCATAATAGTTTTTAAATGATTCTAGATAAACAAGATGTTTTATTTTGTAAGGTTTCCAATTGAGAAAAGAGTATATTGAGAGATGTGCTAAGTTAGGGGGAGTGTGATAGTACAAGAGGTGATAGATAACATGATACATAAAATCACACAAAATGAATGCTAAGAGGGGACTCAAGATAGTTTATGGATTGAATCATAGGCTATCTTCTTGAATTTTTTTTTATATATTCATGCTCTAGTATTCTATTGGATCTCAGGGTTTAGGTGGGTAGCTAACGATATCCATAGACTTTTGGCCAAAAGAAAATCATAGGGTTATGATTTAGGATGTATAATATTCCTACCACGTATATGTCACCAGTTGATTGGGTAATGGCTTACACATATTACTCTCTTTCTCACCTCATTGATTACCACATCTTCCTTCTCGTGAAGGGTAGGGCCACTCTCAATTTTTGAGAGTTGTGTGGGGATCCGTATGGCTCGTGGTGGGAGGTAAAGCACTGTAATGATACTCTTTCTCTCCTTGTAGTTGGACAACAAAATGGTTCTCTTCATTATGTGGCTTGATATTATAAGGTATAAATTGTATCCATGTACATCTAATGCGATTTATGTAAAATGATCTGAAGTGATATTGTACCTTTTAAACTGTAGATGATTACCTTATTGGAAAATTTTACGATCTTATTAATCAATGGATAAGTTGAACTCAACCAAAATGTATACATGTTATGAAGGATAAACTCAGTATATTAGAGCTATATTATGAAATGCTTTCATGTGAACAAACTAGTGTAAAGTGTAAATGAATAAATAAGTGATCTAAATTTACAAATTAGTCATTCAAATCCAATGTGGATTTATATTCATGGTGGTATTCATTTGAAATTATTAATTCATTGTCTTAAGTTATATGAAATGCTTAAGCAAAAATGGGTAATTAAATAAACATGTGCTGATTTACAATTTTACATTGAGAATTAAACATTTAGAACACTTGTATCATGTAGAGACACATTGTACCAATAAGTGAAATATTTATTTGATGTTTTAGTTGAAATGAACTTAGAATAAACATAGGTTAATTATGGACACCGTAAGCATTTCAATGTGAGTGTGTGAAAGTAGAAATAGGTAAACATTGATAACATGTTCTTCCTAAATCAAGAAAGTTGAAGATATATATTAATCGTTGTAAAAAAAATTTAGACGTGTTTTCTTGGATTATATTAGGAGGGATGTTACAATTCATATGAATTTAGGTATACTAGTTGAGGAAATGGATCTTCAAATGCACTCCACATTTTTACTGGAAACTCTTATGGAATTTCTTTTAGCCTTACTTCCATAACAGAACCATCTTGATGGGCCAACTAGCTAGAAGGAAATTGGATGATAGATCCTTTTGATATAGAACAACCCTTGCAAAAAGGTGTAATTAATTTATCAACATGAAACCCAAATGTATTGCCATCTAATTTTTTAAATTTTACCATGTCTCCTTCACAATAAATTGTAATTGTTGCTTCTGTAAATTTTTTTTGTTCTTTTAAACAAAAATGTATCAACATGGCATTAACCCCCTTGAAATTCAAATTTAAGTTATTGTTTGATGTGGTGGTTGTTTCTTTGAGTTCAGAATTTCCATTCACATAAAGTGCAGTTCTTGTTTCTAGATAAACTAAGTTTTTGATTGGCCAGATAACTTCACTATTGTATTGTAGACTTGGATAGAAATCATTGCATGTAGTTATAATATTCTCTACAAAAACACCAAAATGTGTGGGTCCCAACACTTCTTTTGAAATCACATGTTGCTCTTGTACCAGGGATATATAACCTTCAGCTATGTCACCTTGTTTATGAGGAAACTTATGTTTTAGCACCACGTAGATTGTATAAAATTCATCCCTATCTTTAGGAGTTGTGAAACAATGGCTATCCCTATTAGAATTCAAACCCTCATCCTCATTAAATGTATCCTCTGAGTCACTACTCTTGATGTTTTGAATGTTATCACCCCCCACATGTGAAATATTTGAAATCAAATGCTTAAGCATTTGCTTCCTTTCCCATGGGATAAATTTTCCCTTGTTTTTAATTTCTGCCAGGGTTTCACAATTATCAATTGTGTATGGAAGTCTCACTCTGCCATTGAATACAATACTTATTGTGACAACAAATAAGATAGACCCCTCATCTCTACAATGGAGTGTATCTTTGGATGGATAAACTAGTCCCTCCATAACTTTCACACATTTGGAAGGTAAATCCACATGTGCTCCATCTTAAAAAAAAAAGTTCATTTTCAACTGTATCCATAAATAAAAAGAGAAAATTTGTATTGAGTACACTTAAATCTTTAACATTAGTACATAGAATTGAAATCACAATGAGAAAATAAAAATACAAATCTTATATGAAGATATTATAAACCTAATTTAATCCAAATATTTAAACATATAACAAATTGTATTACACCCTTAGATCCCACTACTGTGTGTATAATTTTATCCATAAGACTCATAGTGTAGGGGAAAGATTAAGATTTTTATAATGCACACATTTTATTTTGTGCATTTAAATTTTGTTGAAAAATTATTTCTACGGGATTTAAAAGAGGTATTGTTTAGTACAAATAAAATTAATATTGGCGCTTGCTTGTGAATTAAATCACCTTTTCGAGACAACTGATGTGTCACCTTTTTTATTGGCTGATTTGTGCATGTGACTTGATTTTACTTGTGTTATTCATTACCTTTTTTCTAAATTTTTAGTATAAAAGTTATAAATGTTGACATCGATTTCTACAACTAGTGGTACTATACTACACATTACCACTCATAGTCATTGGCTTATACATAGTCAGTGGCTTCTTTCCCTTATGGATTTAAAAATTTGTATATCTTAGCAGCCACTCTGACGTAGTTTTTATTCTTACACGATAAAATTAAAATATTGACTCCAATGGGATGCCAAAAGTTGGTGATCACACTTCAATGTGTGAGCGAGTAGAATTTCAAGTTCGAAAACTCACACTTGGATAGGAAAATGATAGCTCATTGTAGTGGAAGAGAGTCATGGCCTTGTATATATACGAAGTGTGATTCATCACACGACAAAGTGTGATCCATCGCACGTTGAAGTATGATCCCTCACTCATCGAAGTACGATCCCTCACTTGTCGAAGTATGATCCCTCTCACATCAAAGTGAGATCCACTACACGGTGACATGTGATACCTCACATGAAAAAGTACGAGCATTTTCAAAATGAAGTGCGATAATTCACACTTGGAATAATGATCACTCGCATATCGAAGGACATATTTTCACCTTCCATTCTAGTAGAAAATTTTCTATAGCCTAGCGGCCTCCTGGAATTAGTTTTAGGGCCATTAATATTATGTCATACTAAATTGTTCATGTATTGAATTCCCTAATTGTATAGCTATGCTTATTTTATGGTATATAGTTCAAGTTTAGTCTTTTTTGATTAAAGATGGTGGTATATTCTTTGATTCAATTACGTGTATTAATTGTTTCTAAGCTTTTTATATCTTACGTAATCTTTTAACAATATTAGTTTATTTGTAATAAATTTATACAATAATGAGTAGAAGTAACACATGATATGTAGTTTTTTATTAATAATTGTCAATATTAAAAACTTAATTTCAATTAAATATATGTATGTCAAATTTAAGTTTCAATCAATGTTGAATTTTAGTTTTCATACATTAAAAATTCTGTTATAAAATGTTACCTTAATTCTTTACAATAATAATTACATTTTTTTGTAAGGTCAAATATTACCTAATTAATATTGCACTTACCTAAACATTAAATGGAAATTAAACCGTATAATTCAAAATCTGCCACTTGAGAGTATGCTTTTATTTTTTCACACCAAATTTAATGTTAAGTGGTATAATATTAAATTTTAATCCATGTAAACTTTATTAACATCTGTATTTAATGCAATAAATTCAAAAAATGTATACTCATTTCAAAAGCGGAAACACCAAAACAAGGATCATATATACAAATGGGGGAAGAACAGAGTTATAGAAAATTAAAAGAGGTAAAGCATTGCTATTTTATTTTGAAGAATTTCTGTATATACACCCATTCACATTAATTATAAATATTACATTTGTTAGTAGGTAATTAACCAATTTTCAATGTGTCCACAAATGTTTTGATTCTGTGAGTTTATAGAGTGCATGACCCCTTGTATATTTATTTTTAGAAAATGAAAAATGAAATTAAGTTTAGATAAAAGATGGAATACGCAAATTGTTTCATTTGTGACTGTCTATAGTAACTAATAAATTTGTAGGACATGGAAATATCACCATTTTCCTTGTTTCACGTTTCTAATCCCAAGTTTTCAAATCAAATCCAAGAAACTATGCAGACAATATGCATTTTTCAACATAGCTAAGAAACTTTTGTGTAAAGTATTTATGCGTGCAAAACTTAGATGGAAATAATGTCTCAAATTTGTAAGGTAATATGAGTGGACATAGAAATTGGGTCCTTTCATTCCACATTCAAAAATCGATCTAAATTTTCCATATATTGTTCATGATGTCGATGATTCAAAATTATAAGAAACCTTTTCAATAACCCATGCACATGAAAGAGATAGAAATAATGAGGAGCTAATAAAAGAATACAAAGAAGAGTTGTCATCAAAATCTGATGTGAAAATATTTATTTCAAAATATGAAGAGGTGTACAAACATTCAAACCATGGAAAAATCGGAAAGAAACATTGAGATAATATAGTAGATGCTTTGAATCAAGTATGTGGAAAAAAATTCACTAGGATGCAATGCAAATACAAGATGAATAGGTTAAAGAAAACCCTCAAGAAGGAGAAACAATTGGATAACACAACATTGGAAACACATTCGACATTGAATTTCTATGAAGATAAGGATCGAATTGCACAAAAAACAGACAAGGTAATTGGTTTTAAAGTAAAGAGAGAGTTAACATAACCGCTTCTACTTCTGTAAAAGACACGAGAGGGAAATCAGAAATCCCTTCTATGATCATTGAAAATTTGGAAGGATCAAAGATAGAAATCCCTTTGAATAAAAATGGAATTAAGAGAAAAGGTGTGAAGAGAAAAACAAACTCTTATGGAGATTTGAAAGAGGTAATCGAAAATAACATGCATCTATTGTGTCAGACATTGAAATAAATTGAGCAGGGAAGGCTTCAACATGAGCGTGAAATAATGTAACAAGAGAGAAAGTTAACAGAGAAAATAATGGATGAACAACTTTAAGTCATAAGTCTTTTTACCTAGGTAAATTACAATTTTTTTAACCATAGTAATATACTATGCATCATTCATTCCATCTTAAAAGATGGTATCCATTATGTAAGAAAAAATATCATGCATTAGAGTTAGCTAATACTTCTCTATTTTACATTCTTCCTTTTTATTTCAGAACAATTCCAACGATCAACATCATGGGCGCCACAAGGATCATTGAAACACACATCCGAAGATACTGTTTGTGTAACAAAATAATTTAAAAATGATATCAGTAAACATGTATATTTTTGTTGAGGACAATATGATAATTCAATATGTGAGACATCAAATGAACCACATATCATTGGTATTATAGTCAAATTATGGAGTATATATACTCTCTATGTAATTTATAGACGATAATATTGCCAATGAGCATGGTGTTCTTTTGTTGATAATGTTGATAATTTTGATAATATTTGTGTGTGGCATATATGGTTAATGTTTGCGAGTGTCATTAAACCGAACAATGTAAAGTTGGTGCGATATTCAAAATATTACAATTCAATATGTGAGACATCAATTGAACCACTTATCATCGGTATTATAGTCAAAGTATGGAATACTTATATACTAACTATGTAATTTAAAGATGATAATATCGACAATGAGCATGGTGTGATTTTGATGATATTGTTGTTAATATTGATAATTTATGCATATGGCATATACGGTCAATATTGTGGCTCCCCTAAAATGAATTTTCCATTAACCAAACAAAGTAAAGTTCACGTGATATTAGAAATGTTTGCACCATTTGATGGCCATTAATTAGCCATTAAATATAAATAAAATTAACGATAGCCACGTGTCTTTTGTAATTCATGTGCCAAAGAAAGTGGCGGTTGGAAGTGTTGGGTCCATGTATATTTCAAGGACACTTAAAGTTACGAAGATTGTAGCAAGAACATTGGCGTAAGGGAAAAACTCTGTAAGCATAATAATTCATTGGAAAATATGATCAATGTTTGTTTTCATGAAGGCGTAAAAAATTGGTATGCATTCACACCTTTGATCCTTCCAAAATTTTGAAATTCTATGAATGTATAATTTTCCATAGCCTTTTCAATGAAACCCTATTTTTTCTGCTTCTAGTACTCAAATTTTTCTATTGTTTAATGATCTTTGAAAAAATCTTCTCAACTTATAGGGTTTGACATCATTTTGTCATTATATTTTCCGATCCCTAAATGATTTGCTAAATATGTGTGTATCCCACTTGCGAGTAATGTAAAACATGTTATGGGTATTTTTTTCGCAAGAGGACTGAGAAATGTTTCGTAAAATACTTGACATGGATATCAATGATTACTGGAAGTGAAAAAATAGGTGTTGCTAAAAAGCTTGAGGAAAATAGATTTTGTTCTGTTAGGGTTGTTAATCATTTAGGGCTTTTGGACCGTAGCAGTTTGTTTCTATAGACATTTAGTTTTAAATTAAATTGTAGCAATGAAATAATGATATTAACTCTCAGTAGATGAAATAGTAATAGTAACACAAATAATTATTTTCTTTTTAAAATTAATTGTTTGATTACATAAGGAAATTGTTGGAAATAATTTTAAAAAAATATATATGTTACTGCTAAAGAAAAAATGCAAAGAGTTCCATTTGTGTAGGTTCCTCATTGAAAAAAAGTGAATCGGGGAATAAAAAAACCTATTATATGAGAAGTTAGGCTAAGCAATATTTTGAATAATGTTTTACTTAATTGATAGTTTTGGAAAGACATATACAACATTTAGAGATTAAAATTATAGGCTCTGATTGTTTTAGTTGAATTAACTAATGATATATAACCACTAAAAAATTATAAGATGTCATGGATTTTCTTTCTTAATGTGAAAATAAGCATATAGAACTAGGGAGAAGTGATATCATGGAAAATTATGATGTTTAATGACAAAGGAGATTATACATAAGGTTCAGACTCTGTAGTTTCATACTAACACTACAAAGAGTGTGTTCATGATATTTATTAGAATTTTACCATGGAATTTGAGACTTCATTTACTAACTAATTATAGATCAGCATTTTTGAGATTTCATTTATAATTAAAATGTGGGATTTTTATATTCCTTTCAATAACTTATAGTAAATAGTATGATAACTAGTTAAGGATTGATCCCTTACGAGGGTATCTATTGCAACACTTGGCTCAAAAAAATTCATGGAAAAAAATAATGAGAGCCAAGAAATGTGTGACCCCTAAAGAAAAGATGTAATGCAACTCTTTTTTTAGTTCAGTAATAGATGTCCAGTGAATGATGCCTGGAAAATAATAAGTTAAAAATATTTTGTCGATGCTGATCATAGTGACCACTAATCTTGTAAGTATTTTGTTATGGATGACCTTAGAGACCATGAGGAACAACATTTTGTATGTGTTAACTGCTCATTGTGATATTTATTAACCTGAGAGATTATACAATTATAATTAATTAAAGAGACATCTATTGAATGGTGTTTTACAAACATTAAGTTCTAAATATTTTATCCAGGTGGATGTTATTGACCACTAATATTTTTTATATTTTCTTGTTAATGCATGAGTAGTTTTCTTGTTAATGATTCCTAACGACCGTTAAGCTATTGTATATCCTTGTGGCCGATCATAATAATAGGAAGGATAAGAAGCACATATTTATTTGTTAATGATTCTTATAAACTACTAGGCTCAAAAAACTATGTTGCAACTGACCCTAGTGACCTCTTGGATAAGAAATACTTATGTCTGTACCCATCATTAGTGTTCATATTAGCGTTATTTTGGTCATTGCAATAATTTTTGTGCTTTGAAATAAGCCTAGATATAGAGAAGGTCTAAATAGTTCATTGTGACTGAATTTAGTGACCATTAAGAGCAACACTACATATATCTTGAACCCCCACAAGTTCAAAGATTGTAGAAAATTTTCTCATTCTAATAATAGTTGTCTTGTGAATAATCCTAGATATGACCAAACTCAAAATATTTCATTGTTGATCAACTTAGCGATAGCTAGGTTCTGAACTATGTAAGCCTTGAAGCCTCAAGAGTGATTGTATTGACATAATTTTCTCATTACATTAATATTTTTATTGGAGTGATTCCTAACGAATGCCATGGTTAAAAATATGTATATCTTGACCCCTCAGTGGTGCATGTATAATAGTGCTTTGGTCATTCCATTAATAGTAAGTATGTTGATGCATATACAAAATTTTTCTCAAGTAAATAATAGATGTCCATTGAATGGTGTTTAGCTAACACTAAGTTCAAAATATTTTGTCAAGGTGGATGTTATTGACCGTTAAGCTTTATATATTTTCTATTTAATGCATTAATAGTTTTCCTGTTATTGATGCCTATTGACTGCTAAGCTATAGGTATATCGTTGCGGTTGATTATAGTAACAACTATGATAAGAAGTACATATTTATTTGTTAATGATTCTTATAAACCGTTAATCTCTAAAAAATGTTGCTGCTGACCCTAGTGATCACTAGGATCAGAAATACTTATGATTGTACCCCTCAGTAGTGTAAGGATTGGTGTTCTATTGCTCATCGCAATAATATTTGGGCTTTAAAATGAGCCTAGATACGACGAATCTCTAAAGAATTTGTTGTGGCTGAATATAATGACTGCTAAGATCAACACTATGTATATATTGACACTCTAGTAGTTCAAAGATTGGAGAAATTTTTTTCATTCTAATAATAGTTATCTGGTGGATAATACATAGATATGGAAAATCTCTAAATATTTCTTTGTGGTTGAATGTAGCCATTGCTAGGATATGAACTACACAAGTCTTGAAGCCTCAAGATCGCTTCTATTGACAAAATTAGATCAGAATTAGATCTATGCAATGTTGATGGTTGTTAGACAAAGGATAATCCTTCCACAATATGTTGTGTTTGAATTTCCAAGAATAATTTTTCATAGTTTTAAAACTTAGTGATCCACAGCTGGATAGATAATGATTAAAATGGAAAATGGTAATGATAGGAGCCCATTGGCCACTAAGCTAGAATAGTAATGGAGCTTAGTGGTCACTAAGAATTCTATTTGATACAAAGAGAAAGTCTTGATCCCTGTCAATGGAAAGTAGTGCAACAATTGGCTCCACTAGGTAACGTGTGGCTAATTTGATATAATTATTGTCATTGACAATTACAATCATTCTAAAGCTATACACCCAATGATTGCTACAACAAGAGGTAATGAAAGTATCGTAGCAACCACCAAGCTAGACCATGATTTTTTATTCAATATTTATTTTAAAATTAAGAAATTTTAGTGTTCGTTAGGATTATTATTAAATTAAAAAGTGTAGAGATAGTGGTTAAAACCACAAGAGGTAATGTCAGGAACCTTGAGGCTGATATGCTAGACAATGATTTTCTAATTTATCTCTCTTTTTAAAATAAGAACTAGAAAATCCTAGCGGTCTTTATGTCATTCCTTTCAATTAGTAATGAAGCTTCATGGCTGTGAAGCATTTTATTTGGTACAAATGAATGTGAATAATGCTCGATTTCAAATAAAACACATTAGGTATTTGGGGGGACTAAGTTATTCTTTGCAAAATGTGTTATGGGACAACTATTTTTTTGTTTCAAAAATTCTTCTTACCGACCGTTGGACCAATTATTGTGTTTTGTTTCTCACACACTCTTTTCAAAATTCAAAAAATTAAATCTAAATGGCCTTTAAGATAGTCCATTTAATTGGTGTTAATTACCAACAAGTAATGCTAAAAATTTCCATTCATATGTTGACTTAAACCTCTCTCTCACTAACATTTAGGTTTTCAAACTTTCCTTTCATGCTATCTATGCAATGTGGATGGTTTTCAAACAACAGATGATCCTTCCAAAATATGTTATGTGTTAATTGTCATGAATAATTTTGCATAGTTTCTAAACTTAGAAATCACTAGGATATGAACTACGTAAGTCTTGAAGCCTCAAGAGTCCTTGTATTGAAAGAATTAGATCATTGCATTAATTTTTTTACCACCATGATGCCTAGTGAATGCCATTAGTAAAAATACATATATCTTGACCCCTCAATGGTGCATGTATAGAGACAATTTTCTCATTACTTTAATATCAAGTATGTGAATAATGCCTATCGATGACTAAGATCTAAATATTTAGTAATTGCTGACTCTGACAACCACTAGGATGAACACTTCTTTCATGTATTTGGAAATTATTTTCTAATATTACCTAATATTCATTATAAGGGACATATAAATATTTCCATAAAATCAATTACATCCTTTGCCTCATTATTTGTTTCTATTGATGATATATGCAACATTGGTGGCCCTTTAATTTTTCAACATGGTGAGAGAGCATGAAATATTGATGGTAGATACTTATGTATATTCCAATGATGATGAAAGAGTAATAAGAGATACCGTGTTCAATCCAACATCCTTAGATGATGAATTTCAACATTACTCAGCTCTATATTCTACAGTTCAGAATGAAAGTGTTGATGTTGATGCCGTAGACATAACGGGTATACCGGAAGAGCAAGCACTATAGTTATGAGATGTAAGGGTGATAGAAAGATCTAGTCACCATTTAATTGCTGCTAAACTAGAGGTGTTTCCATTTCTGGAATTAATCACTTCCTATCTACTTCATTGAAAGTCTGAGGATTTGTCAATATTTTCTAAATTAGGGAAAAAGAGAATATGTTTGTTTGTTGGGAATGCATAAAAAGTTTATTATAAACTTCCAGAGCCATAGTACTTGTACAACTCAAACACAATTGAGTCCTGGATGGCCAAAAGGAGAGTAAGATATGTTTTACAAAGTTGGGCATTTGACCCATTAGATAATATGGATGATTCAAAGTTGTCTGAAATCCTTATTAAAAGGTTTAGACCAAGAGTCTACATTGACATGACACTCATGAATAGGCTATATGGAAATTTTTCAATCTCTAAGGTGGATTTTTCTTGGATCATGTTACTTTATTTTATTATTGATGACGCCAAGATTCCCTCCTTAGGTCAGGTGCTCTATTTCAATTTAGTGACACAGAAATAATTTCGTCGACCATGGGAAACCATTTTACATGGCTTCCTATATTTTTGATGTTGTTATTGGTGTTCTAAAATGTCCAGATTTATATCAAATATGGTATCCTTCAAGCCCTTTGCGGGTAAATGATAAATATTCATACTTATATGCCCATCATTTCCTATCACATAATCAAGATATATGCACTTATTTGTATCTTTCTCTCTACCAACAATTACATGAAACGACGCCATCGAGAATATTTGATGTCATCCTCACTTCCACAAGGCGTATGGGATCCATATTCTGGAATCCATAATATATAGTTATCATGATTGGGCTGCTCCTTGCACCTCCTTTTCAGTTTCCATATTATGTTCTAGAAAATTGGTAGAATAAGAGGTTGCATATCAAATTTACAACAATATTTATTTAAAGTGTAAGGAGAAGAACCTTAAAACACATCCCTCCTTCCCAGTATTTGTGGGATACACAATGTTTAAAAGGTGGGCCGATTTGAAAGTTACCTCAGCCCATAGAAATTCATTTCATCTCCCCAAACACCCTTTAAGGCAATATGAAAAAAGGATTAGGGTTTCGCAACACCTTAATTCCCTTAAAGGATAGTTAAATATATCGTATGCTCACATGCATGATGATAATTACTGGGTATGGATTACCCAAACATAAGATAGCCTCTTTCAACAAAATATGAAGGAGACAAGGGTGGTTCCACCTCTGAGAGAAATTATTAAAAATGAGGCTGCGAAGAGAAAGAAAGATTTGTATTTAGAACATTCACAACAACCATGTGCTCCCTTATCTCCACCAAATGAATCTCGATATGAGTTTTGAGAAGTCTTGTCCAAACCAAATAAATCTCTAGCTAGTGAAGCCCTAGTGCAACCCTCTCAATCTCCTCCCTCCACTTCACAATAAGTGAGAAATGATTGGGTAGAGAAATTCATAATTGCCTACAAAGAACATCTAGATTGGGAGGCACAAGAAGATCCCTTAGTGAACATTGAATTCAATCTAAGGGCGAGAACCTTGAAAAGGATAACAAAAAATAAGATGTCAACATAATAAGCCATTATTTGGCATGAAAATTCAGAAGACCTCTTCACTCTTACAAAGAAAAGGAAAGCTAAAGTATCTCAAGTGGTGCAATATAAATTTAGAATCCTTTATCAGGGCCACAACAGAAGTAGCCATAGAAGTAGTGAGGGGAGTACGTGCTAGAAATAAAGAGCTTGAAACTCAATTAAAGGCCACTATTCCTCCCATGAGAGTTTTTGTTGTAGAAGAGGTATTGCATGGATTATATAATAATATAAATAATTCCATCTGTATAAAGGAGCATGCAGAAGAGTTCTTGGAAAAAATGAAAAAATCATTACAAGAATTGCATATTTGTAGAAAAAATTAACACATATGGGGCAGGTCATTGAAAAAGGATTTTGTAAAGACCCTACAATTATGACCATGGATGATATTTGTATATATGAGACATATACTAATTATACAAATAAAATATTAAGGGAATGGAATGAACATGTAAGAAAACTTTCTTTGCAGTTTGATGAAAATATTTCTAGAGGAAATAATATTTTCATAGAAGCTTTAGCCATGGAAATATTTAAAGGAAACCATGTATTGGTTTCTGATGAAGAGTTTGTGACATCCCTTCAACAATTCATGGTTAATTTTTAAAGGAGAATAGATGAGGTGAAAAAAGGAGAAACTTCACATTTCATTGAGATTGTTTCCAAAAGAAGGGGAAAAATATTAAAAATAGAGACTCTAAAGGAAATTGCCAAAAAATCATGTGGTAGTCAAAAATATTTTCTTGACAAGTATGCTGTGCTATATAGAAGCACGATTCTCGATATAGAAAAGATAAAAAGAGATTCCCAGATTTACAAACAATATTTTAAGGAGGCATGAAAATGAGATGATAAAATAGGTCCCGAATGAGAGCAACAAACCCATGAAGCAACCATGCCCGTGGTCTTGGATCAACAACACCCCGTAGTTAAGGAAGAACCACAGTGAATCATATATTATAATATGTGATATAGGAGGGAAGTCACTATGATATGCATGACATATTAATTGATGAATATTTATAATTGATATAATGATACATGTTAATTGTTTTGATACACTAAGCTCCAATTTTTTTGTGTGGCATAAACTAAAAATAATATGTTGCGGATATACCTAGCACATGGTAGAATGGAAATATATTTATCTATTTTGTTAATTCCTGATGGCCATTATGTTCCAACTATTATGATGTGGCAGTGTCTTAACAACCTAAAGGTTCATAATATCCTAGAGACAACATATCTTCAAATAATATGTTGCAAAAAATTATCATGGACACCAAGCTTAAAATTTTACTCTTTGACTTGTTAAATGTTCAAGACATCCAAGAATGAAATATAGATGTCATGTAGCTCAAAATTCTAGCCTCCTAGAATCTTAATGTAATGTGTTCAATCCTTTCGACCGCTATGCTCCAAATTATGTGTTAAATCCTAACAAATGTTAAGCGTAACCTATTATGTTAAGGTACTACGTAGAGGTGACTAATTTCATACTACCTTAATTAAATGTGTGAAATCATAGTGACCGCTAAGATCCAAATAATATTTTGTGGCAATACCTAGTGGAATTTAATTTTTAAATATCTTACTCTGTTTTTTTAAATCCTAGTGGCCGTTATGTTCCAAATATTATGATGTGGCAATGTATTATCGATGTATCACTTCATGATATCCATTATTGAGAACCAAACGCTAAGCTCAGAAAATGTTTTCAAGGAATAACCTATCAGCTGCTAACCTTATAATATCCTACTTGTTTTTAGTTGAATCCTAGTGACAACATATCTTCAAATAATATGTTGCAACATAAGATAATGGATGCTAAGCTAAAAAAATGTAGCTCAAAATTTATTAAAGCATACCACAGACAACTTGCAAACATTATGAGTACGCATATTCTAGTAGACGCTACCCTCCTGGAATCTTAATTTAATGTGTTAAATTATTGTGACCACTATGCCCCAAATTTTATGTGTTAAATTCTAAATTAAACTAAGATTAAATTATTACATCTTTGTAAAGGCTAGTGGCTACTCAGCTCAACTCAATCTCATCTAAAATGTTAAATCCTACAATTTTTTTTTTAATATTATGCTATTACATTACGTAGAGGTCGCTAATTTCATACTACCTTAATTTAATTTGTGAAATCCTAGCGACGACTAAGGTACAAATAAAATGTTGCAGCAATACCTAGTGGAAACTAGACTCATAATATATTTCTTTATTTTTAAAAATCCTAGTGACCACTATGTTCCAAATAATATGTTGTGGCAGTGTCTTAGCGGCGTAAAATATCACAATATCCATTCTTGTGTACTGATATCTAAGCTCAGAAAATGTTTTTGAGGCATAACGTAGTGGCCGTTAAGCTTGTAATATATAACATGTTTTTAGTTGAATCCTAGCAATAACATATCTTCAAATACTATGGTGTAACATAAGATAGCGAACACCAAGCTAAAAATTTCATACTTCAAAAACTTTAATATGCTTACTATCCACTTGAGCTTCCTTAATATGTTTTTCTTGTACATGTAGATTTTGAGCTACATCCATATTGATAAAGTTATATTTTCTGCTAGGGTTTATGGAAACAATTACCTTTTTCTTTTGAATACACCCTTCAAACTGAAATATTGAAGCTTCCTTCCTTGGAGATGCATTATCATGTGTAGCAACTTTATCATCAACATCTTCTTCTTCTTCTTCTTCTGATGTTGCTTCTAATTTTGCTTCTTCTTCTTCTTCTTTTTCTTTTTATTTTTATTTTTCTTCTTCTGCTTTGTCTTCTTCTTCTTTTGTTGCCCATCTATCCATGAAAACTTGTTCCAGTTCCTCCAAAGACCAATTAGACTTTTCCTTATCTAACTCAGAAAACCAAATCTGTGCAGGGCCACTAATCCACAACTTGAATAACCAAATATCAGATGGTTTAGAGAATTTATCCCTAATTTTTTTCCACCATTCTCTAGCATCAATCCTGCCATCTCCAAAAAAAGCTACCATCCCCACGATCCACAAAACTAGGGTTTTTGGAATAGACCCTTTTTATCAAAACTTATTCTAGCCATTTAGGAAAAAGTTTAGCCAAAAATCAGAAATCATAGAACACAAACCCCAATTTAATTTTTGAGAGGTTTTCAAATATATAAGAAATATAGGAAAATTCCTCAAATTACGGCCTATGGAGCAAAATAATGAAAAACAATAAAAATGAAATAACTCCAAAAATATATCCAAAAATTCTGAAATTTCAGTGGTATCACCTTTTAATATATTTACATCAACCCAAAAAAAATTATTTCCTAATTCGTCATTATTTAGAAGATATAGATGAAACTGTAGAATTAGGGTTTGAACCCTAAAATGGACAACTTTTGCAAAACAGCTCCAAAAAATATGAAATTTTGAGGGAAGATCACTTGAACTATATGTCCACTCCCCACAAAAAATATCTGAAAATTCCAGGTCTATCTCTAGATATAAATGAATCACCAACATTATGGTTTCATCCCACAAATTGCCCGGATCACTGCTCTGATACCACTTGATAAGAACCTTGCATAAAATAAATAAATAAATTGTAGAATATAACACAACACTAGATATATGTGGGGCCAAGATGCCCTAATATGCAATATATTCAGAATAATACCCTTAAGGTAGGGCAACACCATACAATGCTCCTTAAGGAAGGAGTAACTCCATAATCTCCCAAGATGGGAATCCACTTCGATGGGGACACCTCCAATAAACCTCTACCAAGTAGAAGAATAAAATCATACATACATAATATCTTCATAATGATACTCACATCCTTTAAATAGGATGGGTAACACCTAATCCCAATGTAGGCGGACCCATTACCCAATATGATTAATTCCTATGTGAGCCCATATAACTAAGGGGATGCGTGCCACATGTCAACATCTCCATCAACCCATATACAATATAATATCATATCCCATGTGAATCCATACATATAACTAAGGGGATGTGTGCCACATGTTGGCATCTCCATCAACCCACATATATTATATTATCATATCCCAAGGTACATAGCATTCTTGATAAGAACTCTGCATATAATAAATGAATAATTTTCAGAAGATAACACAACACAAGATATATGGGGGACCAAGATGCCATAATATGCAATATATTAAGAATAATAACCTTAAGGTAGGGTAACACCATACAATTCTCCTTAAGGAAGGAGTAACTCCACAATCTCCCAAGATGGGAATCCACTTCGAGGGGGACACCTCCTATATACCTATACCAAGTAGAAGACTCAAATCATACATACATGATATCCTCATAATGATACTCACATCCTTTAAATAGGATGGGTAACACCTAATCCCAATGTAGGTGGACCCATTACCCAATATGATTAATTCCTATGTGAGCCCATATAACTAACTAAGGGGATGTGTGCCACATGTCAGCATCTCCATCAACCCATATACATTTTAATATCATATCCCATGTGAACCCATACATATAACTAAGGGGATGTGTGCCACATGTCATCTCCATCAACCCATATATATTATATTATCATATCCCAAGGTACATAACATGCCATGTATAACATACACTTCCTAACAATCCTCATTATTCAAGATACAAAACGCCAACATCAGGCTATATGTGGTTTTTTAACAACAAACCATAATATCACCGAATAATTTAAACACCAGTACCAATTTATTCATGGTCTTCAAACAACAATCCACATTATCACAAGATAATAAAACACAGGTACCCAACTATAAGTGGATTCAACAACTGTCAAGTTTTCGCAAGATAAAATTCAAGAACCAAGCCATATATGGCTTTAGTCACAGTCCCCTTTTTATCCAAAAAATTAAATATAAGCACCAAGGTACTGTGCATCATCAACAATTTTCAAAAACCATACAAGTTTCAACTAAAAACCCGAGCTCGAAAGCAAGCTCCATAAAAAAAAAGGCACGAGCTCATTACTAGCTCAAGAACACAAACCACAAAATCCACAAAAAAACATGCAGAACACAAGGTTCTCCTAAGAACTCAACAAGAATACATTGGAACAAAAGTCAATAAAATCAGAACCATCGGTTACCAAATCCAAATAAGCCAAGCAGATTTACAGAGTTCATTTTTGCATGCATTCTACATGTGCTTTAACAAACATAACATATATTTCAAACCAGACCACTTTTGCGATGGATTCGAAACCAAGAGTATAAGATTTAATAAACCCAACAAACAAATAACCAGATAGAACATGCAATGTACAAATCTAAATAGAGCAAAGTTGTTTTATGAAATCACTTAGAAGAAAGTGAGAGATTTTAACAGTTAGAGCCTATCATGCCTGATAATGTTTATGTCAAATTGAATAAGACCTCCAGCCGAGCTCACTACTTCACGTCTTCTTCACAAAAGATCAAACAACCAAATTCCATTTCCAGAATTCCTCTTATACATTCCACGAAACGAAAATAGATCTGAAACTTCAAAAATAGCCATGAAGTGCAGTTCAATCTGCTAGTTTGAAAAACCAGAGAACATGCAGAGAAAAAATCGTGAAACATGCAAAGTGAAACGACCCAAGAAAACTCCGCTTACATGCCTTCCAAGGTGGTTTGAGCTCAAAAACCAAAAATAATAAATTCCATTGACTCCCATTTTCTTGCCTATCCTTCCTTGCCAACGCCTTCTAATTCTGGCAAATGCCAAGTCAAAAATAACATGCATTTTTAACTTTAGTGATACTACCACTTAAGCCTCCACTAAGCCAACTAGCCCATGCCAAAGCTAGTAGTACCACATACACTTAATAACCTTATCAACATCATAAATGTTGTAGGAACCATTGCCCACATACATACGACCACTTAAGGCCCCCTTCATGGCCAATAGTTAGGGTAGATTACATTACATAGGTTAGATCTTAGGTAGATTAAAATTTATACCTTAGGATATAACACTAACAACTAACCCCCACCATAGGTCTTTAGCAAATAGATTTAGGTAGTTTCCACATAGGTTAATAATTCAAAATGCAATAGTTTTAGGCATTAGGTTAGATCACAATATCACCTTGTAGTATTAGGATCTATGTTAATTTTAATACCTAGTAACCTTCCAATTCCATTAGCACCAAGCTTAGGTTGGGTTGTAAATCAACCAAATAGTAGAATTAGAAGCTTTTAGGTTAGAATCAGAATTCTATCAAATGACATAGCTTAGGTAGGAGATATTTTTACCTAGCTTAGGATCCCGTAGGTTAGTTCTTTAAAGGATCCCAGATCTCTCCCATGCTGTGAACAGGATTTAATTCCATTTACGTCAGCAATGACCTACCATGGTTGATCTCCAAAGACCTAAGCAAAACATACCACTGAATGGAACACGTTCACACAAATATCAAATAACTTGTATCTATAAAGTTCAGTCCATATGTATCTTAATTCATGGAATATCAATTTACCATTCATTCAATCTGAATAGATTTAAAACATTCCTTGAATCACTAAAATTGATCCAAAGATGAGTCAAATAAATAGATAATTTTACAACTCATAAACGAGATTGTAACTTACCTACAAGAAGTGAAAAATGGATTCATGAAAGCCATTCCAGTTCAGTCAAAGGATCTTAAGAGTAGAAAAGACTTATCCACATCAAGCATGATTTCCCATAATCAAAAGAACATATCCTTATAAGGAAAATCACATGTCAACACTTGAAATGCAAAGGAGGAAAAGAACAACTGTTGAGGGTGTTACATGCTTCCCTCCTAAAAAGAATCATCGTCCCCATGATTATATATATATTTTTAAACAATTTATATCAAGGACAATCAATTCATTCACATCTCTTATCCTATGTCAAATATATCCAAAACCTTTAGTTCTGAAATCAACACTAAATAATTGTTTATTCAAATCAAATAAATATTTTCCCAAAACTGACTTACTTAATGTCATATAAAGATAAAATCATAATTTTTTTTATCAGTCAACAAATTCAATTCTGTTAAAAAATAAATGGAAAAGCTGTTTTCATATTCTCTATATTTTCCCAAGTTGCACTCTCTTCATTAAACTGGTCCCATTGGACCTTACATTGACTTATGTCTTGATTTCTTAAATGCAACTGGTGAGTTTCCAACACTTGTATGGGTTTAAACATGATTATTCCTGGGTCTTGGACCTGCAAGGAGTTCCAATTTAACACATGTGATAAATCTGAAATGTATTTCTTAAGCAAAGAAATATGGAAAACATCATGCATTCGTGACCGAGCAGGTGGTAGTGCTAAATGATAAGCTACAGGGTTGATTAATTCAACTATTTCAAAAGGTCCCACATAACGAGGTGATAACTTGGTAGCCTTGCCAAAAGTTATAGAACTCTTTTTTGGTTTAACCCAAAGAAAAACCTTCTCACCAAGTTCAAATTTCTTGTCAACCCACTTTAAATCAACATAAATCTTTTGTCTATCTGCTGCTTCTTTCAAGCATTCACGAATCATTTTAACATGTTGTTCTATTTCCGTAAGGATTTCAGGTCCAATTACCTCTCTATCCTCTATGCTATCCCAACTAATAGGGGTTCTACATTTCCTTCCATAAAGTGCCTCGAAAGGTGCCATCTTAAGAGAAGCATGATATGTATTATTGTATGCAAATTCAACTAATGGAAGATACTCTTCCCACTTATATTTTTGATCCATACAATACATCCATAACATATCTTCTAAAACCTGATTTACCCTTTCAGTCTGTCCATCCGTTTCCAGATGATATGCCGAACTGAAATTTGGTTTAGTTCCTAGAGCTGCATTAAGTGTTTGCCAAAACTTTAACATCATTCTAGGATCTCTATCAGATATGATTAATTCAGGTACTCCATGTAATCTAAAAATTTAATGTATAAATATTTTAGCCAAAACAAGCAATCATGTTTTAGATTTCCAGCAATAAAATGAGCTACTTTCGTTAGTTTATCAACAACTACCAAAATAACATCATGTTTATTTCTTGACATAGGCACCCCTTGTATAAAATCCATGCTTATTACCTGCCACTTGAACTGCAGTATGCTATGAGGATACAATAAACTGGTTGGGTGCATATGTTCCACTTTTACACATTGACATTCAAGACAATGAGTCACAAAATCAATAATATCATTTTTCATTCCTTTCCAGAAATATTGTTGTTTTGTATCAACAAGCATTTTTATAATGCTAGGGTGTCCTGAAAAAGGTGAATCATGAAATTCAGCTAACAATTTCTTTCTCAAATCATTAAGGAAAGGTATGTACACTTTGTTTTCATATCATAAGATCCCTTCATTATCAAAGTGAAATCCTTTATACCTTTCATCTTTTGGATCTGCAGCAAGCGCTATTTTCACTTGCTGAAAGTAAGAATAAGATTCCATAACACTTTTTACTTCATCCTTAAACTGAGTTCTTAGTGTTATAAGAGTAGAAATGTGCTTCCTACGACTTAGAGCATCACCCACTCTATTCTCTTTTCCTTTAATGTAACTTATGTCAAAATCATATTGAGACAAAAACTCTAATCACCTTTGTTGTCTTACATTCAAATTTAACTAAGTGAAAATGTACTTTAGCCCAAGATGATCACTTTTCAACTCAAATGGTTTACCAAGTAGATATTGCATCCAAACTTGAAGTGCATGAACTATGGCAGTACATTCTAAATCATGTGGAACATAATTCAACTCATGTAACTTAAGTTTTCTACTTTCATAAGCTATGACATGATCATTTTGTAACAAAATACCTCCAAGGCCTTCCTCGTATGCATCTGTTACAACATTAAATTCTCCATTAGGATCAGGTATAGCTAAAATAGGTGCTGAAGTCTACTGAATTTTAAAAATTTTAAAAGCACATTCACATTTATCATTCCAAACAAATTTCTTATCATTTTTCTGCAATGAAGTTATTGGTGTAGCCACCTTAGAAAAGTCCTTAACAAATTTTCTATAATAACCAGCAAGGCCCATGAAGCTTCTAACTTCATGTACATTATTTGGTGTAGGCCACTTGGTTATAGCTAAAATTTTAGAAGGATCTACAAAAATCCCATATTTACTTATAATATGACCCAAATAGTGAACTTTGGTGTTATAGAAAAAACATTTGGATAGCTTACCATACAACCATCTCTTTCTCAGAATTTCCAAAACTATTTTCAAGTGTTCATGATGCTCCTCAATAATTTTAGAATATATGAGAATGTCATCCAAGAATACAAGAAAAAACTTGTCCAAGTATCTTGAAAGATATTATTCATTAAGTTCATAAAAGTTGTAGGTGCATTCGTTAATCTAAAGGGTAAAACCGTGAATTCATAATGTCCATACCTTGTCCTGAAAGCTGTTTTATGAATGTCATCATCCTTAATTTGTAATTGATGATATCCAGACCAAATATCTATATTAGAATAGACTGATGCTCCATGCATCTGATCAAATAGGTCATCAATTCTAGGAAGTGGGTATCTATTCTTGATTTTTGCTTTGTTTAACATCCTGTAATCAATGCACAATCTAAGTGTTCCATCTTTCTTTTTCAAAAAGATCACTAGTGCTCCCCAAGGTGAAACACTTAGTCTAATCAAACCCTTAGAAAAAAGTTCTTGCAAATGATCCTTAAGCTCTACTAATTTTGTGGTAGTCATTCGATAAGGTGCCTTGGAAATAGGTTTAGTACCTGGTTTGATTTCAATCGTGAAGTCAAACTCCCTTTTGGGTGGTAAGTTTGGTAATTTATCTAGAAACACATCACTGTAGTTCCATAACAGTGGATAATGTTCCATGAAATCACTGTTTTCTTCTGTAGATTCTAAATTTTTTACTGCAAATAAGGTATAACTCTTATTTTTGACCTTTTTAAGTTGCATAGCTGATAATTTCCTAACTAAAATTTCTCATTTTACACCTTGAATCTCTGCTATTTTCTACAGATCATCTAAACAACTAATATGTTTTTCAAAACAGTCCACTTTTGCTTTATGCTCAACTAACCAACTTACGCCTATGATTATATCATAAGATCCCAAATGTGCAACACAAAGATCAACTTCAATGGAAAAGCTAGGTAAGTCAAGGGCCGCCCCAAAAAGACACTGTGACTAAAAGTATGAATAGAATTATTACCATAATGTACAGTCCATGATTTATCCATTTTTCCATCTTTTATTTTAAGTTTCAAAGAAAGTTTACTAGAAATAAAACATTCATTATCCCCCATATCAAAAAGAATAGTTATAGGTATGCCGAATAACTTACCAAGAACTTCTATGGGTGTAGCTTGCTTTTCATTTTGCTTGTTAGCTACTGCAGCATGTATCTTGTGCTGCTGATTACGATAATCCTTCTTCAAAGGACATTGATTCGCATAATTATCTTTTCCACATTTATAATAGCCTCCTACCGGTCCTTTTTAGACTCAGAATTATTTCCAGCCTTAAAGTTATCATTTTGACCTCCATAGGACTTTTGTCCATTATTATTATTCTTGGAAAAATTGATCCGTGCATTTCTGGTAGTCTTATTTGTTATTGTTTTCCTATTATCACCCGCTGAAAACTTAATTTTATTGCAAAACTTCTTCCATGGTCCCTTCTTGGGTGCAAGAGAAGATGAAGAAGAGTTTGGAACCTTCTTCTGTACTTCCTCCTTATGGGTAGAAATATCCTTTAATTTCTGTTCTTACCTTATGAATTTTTCAACAACCCCTTCCATAGTGGTTGGGCTGTGAACATCAACCTTTCCCCTAATAATGAGATTCAATCCCATGATGAATTTATGTATCCTGAACTTCTCATCAGTTTGATACTGAGGTACATACTTGAGGAGTTTTGTAAACCATTCCCAATACTCAGTTATAGTTAACTTCCCTTGAGCTAAGTTCTAAAATTCAGTCATTTTTTGATCATAATAAAGTTGTGGCAACCAACGTTGCCTAAAGTAACTTTTAAATTGATCCCAAGTGATGTTAGTTTCATCAATATTTAACTCAGCCTTACGGTTGTCCCACGATGAAGATGCTTCATGGGAAAGTAGATATGCTCCACAAATAGCTTTGGCTTCCTCTGAGAAGTTCCTTATTGCAAATTACTTCTCCATTTGGTTGAGCCAATTCTCAGCTCCATCTCCTAATGTGGTGCCATCAAACTTTTTATATCATTAGTGAGTTCAGTTGCCAACCTTGCCTTTTTGTTTTCCGGCTAGACAGGCACATTAACATTGTTATTATCAACACCCAAATTGGAGTTGTCCTCAGGAGGTGGCTGATTGTTATTACCAGCTTCTTACTCCTCATTACCCATTACTTGTTGTTCAAGTATAGCCAAATGATCTCTTGTGTCCAACAGGGCAGCAAGGATTTTATCAAGTTTTTGGGTTGTTGCTACTCCTTCATCAAGTGGAGAGTTATTCACAATGTTTCCTCTTGTCCTAACCATTTTGTGTTACAAGAAAATTCAATTTTTTATCAGATTATGGACACAATAGGTCTAAGAGCTGTAACCTTAAGCTCTGATACCAAGATGTAACATTCCCATTTTAAGACTTTAGAAACAAGGGATTTTGTTTTTTTTACATGAATAATGTTCTCTATTCTAAAATAAATAATTTAGAACACACATTCCATAACAACCATTCATGTAACAGATAACCATATACAACTATAATGACTCGGTGAGCTACCGATCTATTCATTTCATGACTCGGTGAACTATCAATCTATTCATGTTTAACATTAAGTATTGAATACTTTTTGGTATACTAAGTATACTTGGTTCACTTACCCCATTCTGGGTATTGAGTGATCTGTCTAAGGAACCTATCTGAATATCTGCTACCAATATTCATCTACGTCACGATCCTTAGACTAGGTGACATAGGACAACACAATCAGAAGCTTGTGATTCTTTGGCCAAATATTTCTAACATACTGTTCGTATTACTTGTTCCTTACTGACATACTCATCAATCCAGAATACATCCTTCACCCCACTCTATTGTTATTTAGAATGTCATTTACTGACTTTTGTTAGTCCACTTGCCCAAGGTTTAACCCTAGTTTAGGTTAACAACATAGGTTATGATAGGAAGAGGCTCACAAAGTCTTAGGGTATATTGGCATACTGGGTCAACCTAAGTCAATCCCATGTGCCAAGGTACCCTGAGTCCTCAAGGGTTACTCCTTATCCTAACTATGCTACCATCCAATCTTAGAGGAAAACTAAGTTCAAGTCCAAAAGTGTGTAGATCTTGACGATCAATGTAGAAGGGCGTTGCCACATGTTAACTACACTGCTGTATCTTCAAGAAGATCCTAATATTCTCAAAGGTACAACCCTGCAGTTGGTGTGTTCTAGCATCCTACAGAACAACCTCATCGAGATGTATATACTCCTAGGAGATTATTAATGTTTAGTTACTTTGGATTATTAAAAACAATTTTCAACAACCCTGCCAAACCCTAATCCAACACTCCTAAGTTCTTGTCCATATCAGATTCAAATAATCCTTGAAGAACTTCCTTAACTTAAGATTTCCTTCAATGTTCATTGATTTTTGGCTTAACAAATAGCTACCCAATAACAAGACATCAACACCTTAAGTTCCATTTAATGTGGCTTAACCATTTAAGGAAGTGTAACAACCACCTAGGTTGTAACTTAATAGACCTAGTAAAATGAAGTCTAAAAATTAGAATTCATATCTTCCTTTTTGTTTATAAATTTATGAGATAGGAAGAGTCTTCCTCTTCATGGTTAAGTTCTAGGGTTTAACACACCTCTTATGTCCTTTACAAATTCTATAGTCTTCATTGTATGTTCATTTCACATCACCTTACTATATTGAATTGTTTAGATAAGAACATTAAATTCTACAAATTATTTAGTTGCATCCCTTTTAGGGAAATTACTCTAATCCCCTTTATATTACTTATCCAAGAATACACATTTAATCATATAAATAATAAGAAGAATATCAACAAGATAAGATTCCATATTTTTACAAAAGTACAAGATAATTTACACAAGCAATACAAGTAAATCCTCATTTTTCAATTCATTTTCAAAACTTATACATTTACATGACTTATGCATTTTAGGCATACTACATAACAACAACCTTCCTTCTAAAAAGTATATAACTTTTCTTTTCAATACAACTCAAGAACAAATCATAATTCTTTACAAAGAATCAAACTTAAATCAACCAATGCATCATACAAGTTTGTGCCTTATTTTATCACTTATGAAGTCCATCTGCAAAAATTTATAGCATGGGTCAGTTCAAAGAACTGAGCATGATAAGCACTAATACTTAAAACGAAGTGCATTCCACTATTTTTTTCAATAAAACAACCCTACTTTCATGAACAATTAGTATATCATAACATAAGCATAAGTAATAACAATAAGAAAAGAAGAGCATTAATGAATTTGAATTTACTCCTAAAAGAGGAGAGAAAAATATAATCTATATTATATGTCTTACATTTTTTTAGGTGTAATTGATCCCATCAATTACCTTTAATTAAAAACAGATCACACATCTCATTGTTTCCCCAAATCTATCAAAATAGAATACAACACTTATCTTTACTATGAAACAAAAGAAGTGTTTTCAGCATAGTTCTCATTAAGATGAAACATCTAACTTCCAAGAAAAGTAGAAGAGAAACCATTTCATTATACCGAATCACATAATGTCCGCTAAGTAGAAATAGGTTCACATCATGACCTAATCTGTTTCTACTTAAGATTCCTACTTTAAATTCAAACATTTAAGATATTCATTAGAACATAATCATATACAAAATCCTAGAAGGAAGATGGATCAATAGAAAATCAACAAGTTTGCATTTTCTTTACAAAAAAATAGTCATCATTCTCCTTCTATTTCATTTCAGTCAAATGATAAGTATAAAAAGGTTAATCAAGTAATGATTGTCTTTTCCCAAAAGAATAATTAACAGAAGGTTCTAAGCAAAATGATATTATCCCAACTGAATTAGAAAAGGATTCCTAACAGAATATATTTCTACCCTGCAATCATTTCTTTCCAACTTAATTAATAATTTCCCTTTTTCGTACAACCAGTTCAAGTTCATACAAAAGTCCCCAAGAAATGGAACAAGAACAACTTCAAGGAAATAAGAATTTAATGCAACCCACCTTTCAAAATCTTCCCATAATAATGCAAGAGTTCCATTTTTACATCGATACATTATAACCATGAAGTTCTTATACAACCTACAATTATAAAAGAATCACAATTAATATTTTAAAGACTCAACATTATTTCCTTAGACCAAGCAAGAAGTGTTAAAACTGAATAGATACAAGCACTTAGAATTTCTCAAGAGTTCGGTCTAGACAGGACTGCCTTGCCATCTATTTCAATATATTACAGAAAGAGTAAACAAATTGGATTCCCAAAAATAACAATAAACCCACAAGATAATTCCAGTAAAGTTCTGGAAGAGTTTACCAAATAACCCACTAAACCATACTTCCAGTTTTCTTCTTGCATGTGCAATTGTCAATAAAATAGAAAACTCAGTTTGTATGCCAAGACCAAATCGACATAATCAAAAATACATTCTGCACAAGGTTCAATCAAAAGTTCTCACAAATATTCAATATCACCCAAGAGAATATGCTTAGGTTTAGGGAAACAACAACATGTACCCTTTTAGTTTACTTTATAAAAAGACTTCTGAGTTCGTAGTCCATTCAACCAAATAGTAATTCTAGTTTGTATGCCATTACCAAATCGAATACATCAAAATATGTTCAGAAATAGACTCTTAAGGAATAAATCAGAACACAATGTTGAATCATAAGTTCTCACCAAGGTTCACGAGCATCAAAGTGATAATTATCAAGCTCAAGATGACAACTTGATCCTATTTTAGTTTACATCATCAACTAAGAAAACATAGGCCCAAAAACTAGTTCAGATTACCATTCCAATACCATGTAACAATTCATTGTATAGTTTTGCATCGCAATAACCTAACATGAGTTTGATTAAACATCTGTGTCTTATACTAGATAATTTATAATGAAAATATTTATAACAATTCAGAATAACAGGGTTCTTATTACCAGTCTACAACTTATCAAGCCCTTATTCCAATTCCACGAATGTAAGTTCATTTTTAAGAGTTGAACTTCTCACACCAAAAAAAATACGAGTGCCATATATAACATACACTTCCTAACAGTCCTCATTATTCAAGATACAAAATGCCAGCGTCAGGCTATATGTGGTTTTTTAACAACAAACCATAATATCACCCAATAATTAAAACACAAGTACCAAGTTATTCATGGTCTTCAAACAATAGTCCACATTATCAAAAGATAATAAAACACAGGTACCCAACTATAAGTGGATTCCACAACTATCAAGTTTTCGCAAGATAAAATTTAAGAACTAAGCCATATATGGCTTTATCCACAGTCCCCTTTTTATCTAAGAAATAAATATAAGCACCAAGGGTACCGTGCATCATCATCAATTTTTAAAAACCATACAAGTTTTAATTGAAAATCTGAGCTCAAAAAGAAGCTCCATAAAAAAAAGGCACGAGCTCATTACCAACTCAAGAACACAATCACGAACTCCAAAAAAAATAGGCAGAACACAAGGTTCTCCTAAGAACTCAGTAAGAATACATTGGCATGAAAGTCAACAAAACTAGAACCATCAGTTACCAAATCCAAATAAGCCAAGCATAATTACAGAGTTTGTTTTTACATTCATTCTACATGTGCTTTAACAAACACAACATATATTTCAAACCAGACCACTTTTACCATGGATTCGAAACCAAGAGTACAAGATTTAATAAACCCAACAAACAAATAACTAGATAGAACATGTAATGTACAAATCTCAATATAGTAGAGTTGTTTTATGAAAACACTTAGAAGAAAGTGAGAGATTTTAACAGTTAGAGCCTATCATGCCTGATAATGTTTTTGTCAAATTGAATAAGACCTCCATCTGAGCTCACTACTTCACCTCTTCTTCACAAAAGATCAAACCACCAAATTCCATTTCCAGAATTCCTCTTATACATTCCATGAAATGAAAATAGATCCGAAACTTCAAAAATAGCCATGAAGTGCAGTTTAATCTGCTGGTTTGAAAAACTAGAGAACATGCAGAGCAAAAATTGTGAAACATGCAAAGTGAAATGACCCAAGAAAAATCCGCTTGCATGCCTTCCAAGGCAATTTGAGCTCAAAAACCGAAAACAATAAATTCCATTAACTCCCATTTTCCCGCCTATCCTTCCTTGCCAGGGCCTTCCAATTCTGGCGAATGCCAAGTCCAAAATAACATGAATTTTTAACTTTAGTGATACTACCACCTAAGCCTCCACCAAGCCAACTAGTCCCTGCCAAAGCTAGCAGTACCGCATACATTTAATAACCTTATCGACATCATAAATGCCTTAGGAAATGTCACCCAAATACACGCGATCACTTAAGTCCCCCTTCATGCCGAATAGTTAGGGTAGATTACATTGCATAGGTTAGATCTTAGGTAGATTAAAATTTATACCTTAGGATATAACACTAACAACTAACCCCCACCATAGGTCTTTAGCAAATAGATTTAGGTAGTTTCCACATAGGTTAATAATTCAAAATGCAATAGTTTTAGGCATTAGGTTAGATCACAATATAACCTTGTAGTATTAGGATCTAGGTTAATTTTAATACCTAGTAACCTTTCCAATTCCATTAGCACCAAGCTTAGGTTGGGTTGTAAATCAACCAAATAGTAGAATTAGAAGCTTTTAAGTTAGAATCAGAATTCTATCAAGTGACATAGCTTAGGTAGGAAATATTTTTACCTAGCTTAGGATCCCGTAGGTTAGTCCTTTAAAGGATCCCAGATCACTCCCATGCCGTGAACAGGCTGCAATTCCATTTATGTCAGCAATGACCTACCATGGTCGATCTCCAAAGACCTAAGCAAAATATACAACTGAATGGAACACGTTCACACAAAAATCAAAGAACTTGTATCTACAAAGTCCAGTCCATATTGCTCTTAATTCATGGAGTGTAAATTTACCATTCATTAAATCTGAAAAAATTTAAAACATTCCTTGGATCACTAAAATTGATCAAAGGATGAGTCAGATAAATAGATAAGTTTACAACTCATAAACCAGATTGTAACTTACCTACAAGAAGTGAAAAATGGATTAAGGAAAGCCATTCCAGTTCAGTCAAAGGATCTTAAGAGTAGAAAAGACTTATCCACATCAATCATGATTTACCACAATCAAAATAATATATCCTTATAAGGAAAATCACATGTCAACACTTGAAATGCAAAGGAGGAAAATAACAACTATCGAGGGTGTTACACCAACTTGAAAGAAAAATACATGCAGGCTCTGTTTTATGCCCTAGATTTCCAAATCCATGGGCCTCTGTCATTTTTTCCATTTTTTCTAGCCTGTGGAGCTCAAATTTGCTCGTTTTGTACTCATATGCCCTAAAAAATCCTTCCCCATGGTCGAAAATTTCTTGAAATCAATTTCCCCTTGTTTTTTGAGCAAAAAATACTTTAACCATGAGAAAAAATCAAATTCGGGTGTCTTTAGCAAATTCTATGTTTTTTGACGGTCGTACGGGTGTCATTTGACCGTTAAAATTAAGATTAAATGATGTCTCCTATGTGGCCACATCTAGTTGGATAAGGATCAACGGGGTTTCTTTGCAAAACTTAGCATTTTTTGGCTTTGGGAAAAATTTCAAAATTACCCCCACAACTCCGTAGGACATGTGTCATGTTATTATGCTAGGGCGGAATGGAAGGTAGGCGAGGAACTTGGGAAATTTTTTCCTTTTTTACGAAGGGGAAAAAGGGTGTGGAAAGGCCCGTAGGTCTGCAATGGAGCAGGGGGTGGACATGTGACAACGTGGTGGCAGAGCGGGTCGGCGGGCCGGCAGAGGTAAAAGGGAATTTTTTCCCTTTTTGCAAAAAGACTTAGAATAAAAATTTGAGGTGTGGCTCCACAACAAACCAATGAAAGAAACGTGGCAAGGAAGGAATCGGAGGTGCAGGCCCGCGGAGGAAAAATTGAAAATTTTCCCTTGGCAAAAAGGGGTTAAAACATGAAATAAGCCCGTGGATTTTTAGTGATAGAGAGGAAGACACGTGTTAACAACAGAGGCGGAGGTGCGGGCCCGCGGGGAAAAAAGTGAAATTTTTCCAAACTCCAAAAGAGGGTCAAAATGCACAGAATTGAGCCATGATCCCAATGGGACCCACCATATGCCACGTGTCATCACCAAAATTCAAGGGCGGAGGGGTGGAGAAAAAGGTCAATTTTTTCCATTTTTCCAAAAAATTTAAAAAGTCAAAAAGTGAGCCCGAATTCATTCCTAATCATATTTTGACATGTGGAGGGCCCAGATTGAAGGAAAAAAAATAGATCAAGGGTAACTATACATTTTTCAGTTTTGGCCGCCATTTTTGCTCCAGGAAGTGTGGAAATGTGAATTTTGCATCATTTTTCATCGAATTTTTGGTGAATTTGTGTCCTTTGTGCCTGAAAAGATCAATGCAAGTGGTTTTAGGGATTAATTTTCAGATTTGAGGTGTTTTTGAAATAAATTTGTACTCAGGCCTGTGGAAAATGTGAAATATCAAACTATAAAGATGCAGAATCAAATTTTGGAATGATAAAGATGAAATGAAAGGGGTCTACATGCTTGGAAAAAGAAAAACGTGCCTCCACAATGGATAATGATGAAGGATTTGTAATGATTTGCAATTTTAGAAACACCTAGCAACTTTTGTTGTAAATTTGTTAAATGTCCCTATCTGCAAATCATGTTGGAATTTTCTAACAAAATTGATGCTGGGCATATTATTTTCTTGGGAAATAAGGATAAAATGTAATTAAAAGTTATATAATTCATGTTTTGAGACATGCAAAAGGTCGGAGAAACTTAGAAATTCATGGGAAAATCTGGGAAGAAGCCCATTCTCTGAGAAACTACCTGAGAACCATTTCTAATTCCTTTTTGCATTAGATTTGTATCATGTTGAGTTGGTTTCAGTTGTAAAGCCATCAATAAGCTCTGAGATTGTTCTTATAACATCCCCCTGCTGATAGATTTGATCATTTCTGGATTATTTTGTGTTGTCTCTTGGAAAAATTTACATGCACTTATGTTCCAGAATGTTTTCAATTTGTGTTTCTTGCTCCTATTGCAGTATTGTGTTTAAAATCTCTCTTGATCATACATGGTCTCATTTCTTGTTGATAGTTTAGTGGAATCTATAGTCTCACATTCAGAAGAGCTTTCCTCCCATAAAGAGATAAACATATTTAAAATCAATTTACCTTGAATTCGGAGATTGTTTGTAAACCTTTGGGTGCACCTTAGGTCATGATAAAATAGATATTTTTGGATACTTTGTTGGTTCATCTACTTCAATATTTTGTGGCAAGGTTTCAAAGATTGTGTGGAATACTATATATCTGGGCCGCCATTTGGTGCACATATCCTGGTTGAAGGAGTACCTTAACCCCTTTGAAGCATTCTGCTGTTTAGGTGTTACAAATTTCTTGCAAAGGTCCTCAAAGAATTTGACAAATTCTGGTTAGTCTTGTCTAAAATCTCCCACAAAAATTTCATTTAGAAAAACTAATCCTACCCCACACTACCCCTACATTGCATTGTGTGTCAACAAAAGAATCTAATCCATTTACAAAAATGCATAAAGCAAATCAAGATCATACCATGTCTCTAGCAGCCTCAACCTTGTCTTGAAAGCATTTCCATCATTTTGTAGTGACAACTCTGTTGAGTTTGAATAATGGAAAATGGATCATGTTTTCCCAAGGCCATCTCCATATAATATGCATAGTATAAGGATATCTCCACCTCCTTCACAAAATAAAGGTTGCAATATAGTTTCTCTTACCTTGGTTGAAAGGCACAACCTAAAATAGTGAGGATTAGATCAAAATTCTTTCAAGGTGCTACCCACTTCTTCAAATCCTGAGTGCTAACAAGTAAGATAAATTTCTTCCCTGACTACAAAATGACATATAAATCATTTATCTACCTCTGAGTGTCTTGTAAAATCCATGATGCTGCTCAAGTTGTGAAGGATATTAAATCTAGGTACCAACACTGAAATGGCATTGTTGCCAGGGATATGTTTTGAATTCCTGGGAAATAATTTACATTGCTGATTCATTTTCCAGTCCATATCTATTTATCCCATCAACAACACCAAAATGGAACCGTTGCCAGGGACATTATTCAGTATTTTAGTATTTCAGATCCCTGGTAATACTTCTTCTGTGATTTATGTGCAATTACAAATCTGAGTATCATTTTCTAATCATATTTGTAAGGATTGAGTGAAGATATAAGTTCTACCTACAAATTTTATCAGTTTCCAGTAGTAGTTGCACTTCATTTGCATTTGTGATTGATAAATTCAAAGAAAGGAAGGTCTGATCTATGAAGTTTGGTAAGATTTTCAGTGCTAATAGATATTTGATCGAGTATTTTAGTGCATTTGCACAACTACTATGAAATTCCTTAGTGGTGACTCCATGTTGTTCTGATCTTGATAAGTACCAGTGTCTTAACCTTTCTCTCATTTACTTTGGTTTTTCTAATCTCTACAAAACTAGAAGGAAGAAGATCTCTCTTCATTAGAGACTCTGCTAAGAAGTTGTTTACATATTCAAGAAACTGAGAGTTAGAAGGGAGAAGAGTTTGGAAGTTTGTTAAAGGTCAGACATTAGGAAAAGATATATCCATTGGTGAGAGAGATCAACCTTTGGTAGAGGATTATCACTCTTCTTCAAGTGATTCTGATTCAAGAAATCCTCTCATAAACTTGTTTTCCTCAACTAGTGAAGGTCCTTTTGTTGTACCAGGTAAGCTCCTTCTCCAATCTGCACCTATGTGTTTCAATTCAAATAAAACTTTCCAAGAAAATCAGCACTTAGAGAATACCAGTCTTGTGAATCACATTCTTGAGCCCCAAAGACCTTGCACTCCTCATCAGCTTGTGTCACCCCCAAGATCACCTCCACCAAACAATATGGCTCAGCCTAGACCTCCATTTGTTGTTAACACCTTTGATCCTATAGACTTTAGAGGAATGGATGGTTACCCAAATGCTGTCCCACAAGATGTCAGAAATAGATTGCCAAAATTCCAAGGTAACAATGTAATAACTGGTGATCAGCATCTCAAACTTTTTGTTAACATGATGGAATATTTTGAGATAAAGTTTGAAGATGTGTATATTAAATTTTTCATTCATACACTAGAAGAGGATTCTAGGGATTGGTACAAGGCTCTGCCTGATAATTCAATTGATTCTTGGACTGAGATGAAGAATACATTTAGGTTACAATATGGTGACAAGACTGATCCTAGATTTCTCTTGTCTGAATTTGAGAATATCAAGAAGAATCCCAATGAATCAGTCCATGACTTCAACACAAGGTTTAACAAAACTTTGAGAAGGCTTCCAATTAATCTGAGGCTATGTGATGAATCTTGTTTAATCAAATATGTAGATGCATTTGATAAAAAGGTAGCCTATATTACCTAAGAGACAAGAACCCTACCAACCTAAGACAAGCTTTCACCATGGCACTTGAAATTGAAAACAATATCAAAGAAATTGTGAAACCTCTCAAGAGAGATGGTGTAAAGTTAATAAACCTTGAAAAACCTCAAGCTAGCAAGGGTGCTGATTTAGAGGAGGTTTTGAAAACTTTGGCAGGGGCTATCAAAGAAATCTCATATAAGTTGGCAAGATCTGAGAAAGGAATTGGGAAAACTTCACAAGGTCATCCAAGAGCACAAAACCAGGAAAGATTTTCTAATCATCCTAGAGGTGATCAAAGGGCAGATGATAGAGGAAAAGGACCCATGGGGTCTGTAAATAGACATCCTCAAGCATGTGAAGGAAGAGTGTTACCTGATCCCCTAACTGCTAGGGTTGCTGTTGTTGAAGAAGTTGCTGATATTGATTGGTGTGATAGGTGTTTTTTACCCCATCCTCCATGTGAAGTGGACTAGAAAGATGGTGAAGTTAATAATGATGATGGTATTGATGATGATATTTGCATGGTGGGCTATTCTTCAAGCTCACAAGGAGGAGCAACATCTACTGAAGTGATAAGTGCAAGGACATCTGCAACCTTTTGGGATTGCATCAAACGGGTACAAGTTTTCCTTCCCCCTCATACTCTTGAAGTTTATGTAGTGCAAACTTTTGAAATTCCTAACAATGAATTTGAATACTTAAGAGATTTGATGATTAAGAAGTATGATGGTGGTATTCCTTTGGAGGAAGATATACAATTGTTGATGAATGTTGTTATAGCTCAAGAGAAACACTATAACACTAGAAGCAAAGTTGTTAAGGGAGTTGGGCCTCAAGCCAAACCTAAAACACCCTTGCTCACAAGCATTCCCAAAGAATCTCCTAGAAGAGAAGCACCTGCCAAAAGCTCTGTTGTCCCAAACAAAAATTACAGTCCTCCTCATGCCCAAGCTGCCAAGAATCCCTTGCCATATGATGAATCTTCTTGTCTCCCTTCCAATGCTTTTTTGCCAAAGAGTGTTCCCTATGACATAGCCCAAGTATTGAGCCAAATCAAAGTGAGTGTTCCAATCATTGAGTTGCTTAGAATTCCTGAGCATAAGAAGAGAGCATTTGAGTACTTAGGATTAAAGGAGAAGAAAGACTACTCCAAGTAGAAATATAAATATTATTGAAACTCCTCCTCAGATCATTGCAGACCTTGAAACACCACTAGTAGTAGAGGATATTGGAGAGACACCTGAGGTATATTTGGGGACATCCTTGGTTGATTCCCAATTGAATGTTGATCCATTCTTCACAACTTTGATCATAAAGGATAGGCTACTTCACAATTGTATGTTTGATTCCGGTGCATCATGTAATGTCATGCCTCTAGAAGTCATGAATGAGTTGGATATCAAAGTGATAGCAGCCTATGGAAAATGTACTACCATGGACTCAAGAGAAGTGTCAGTTGTTGGTTGTGTGAAGGGTTTGGTAGTGCAGCTTGCATCTTATCCCGGGAGGAATTTAAAATTGGATGTTGTGATTGTTGATTGCCCTACCAAATGGGGTATGTTATTGTCAAGAAAGTGGGCTACAAGTGTTGGAGGGAGTGTCCAAATGGATATGTCTTTTTCCACCATTCCCATTGAAGGCAGCCTTGTCAAGCTCTATGGAGAAAAGAAAATGTTGCATCTAATTGAGGACCCAAACAATGCTTCTTATGAAGTATTATTTGTTGATGTTGATGTTGATAATTTTATTGGTTTTGCTGATGGAAAAGAACACAAAATGGATCAGTCAAAGTGCCTTGAATAGGTAAGTTCTCCTTAGACCTTGCTATTTGATGGAGCTTGCTCCAAATTTGGAAATGGTGCTGGTGTAATTCTGATTTCTCCTAGCTTGGAAGAATTTGTTTTTTCCTTCAAGCTTAATTTTGAATGTACTAACAACATTGCTGAGTATGAAGCCTTGTTGTTGGGTCTAAGAATTTCATGGAAGTATGGTGTCAAGGACATCATTACAAAGGGAGATTCAGAGCTAGTTGTCAAACAAATAAGAAAACTGTATGCTACAAAAAATCAGCAGATGAAGTAGTATAAGCATGCAGTTTGGGATCTAATTGAGATGTTTGATTCCTTCAATATTGTGCACCATGACAGAAGTTTGAATGCTATTGCTGACAATTTGGTAGTGTTGGGGTCAAGATTTGGAGTTTGCACCATTTCACCTTATTATGAGTACAATGTTGAAGTGTTAACTAGGCCAGCTATCCCTGACAACATCAAGCATTGGCAAGTGTTTAATGATGATGCTCAAGTGCAAAGGTTCCTACGAAATCAAGGTGAGTTTGTAGATTAGCATATTGATTGGGAACCAATGGTGTGTGTGACTGAAGGAAGAGAGATTTTTTTTGGAAAAAATATTATCCAATTGAAAACTAACACCATTCCTAGAGGTCTTGTTGCTCTCGAGTCAAATTTTAGCAATGCTAATTGCATCATCAATAGAAGCATATATGCTTCAAGAGATGTGGAAGAGCATGACATGGGAACAAAGGAAAAACCAAATTTTTTTTGGTTGGGAAGTAGTTTAAATAAAGAATAAAAATAGTCCTACATCCAATTGTTGAAACAATATCAAGACTGCCTTGCCTGGTCATATTCAGAGCTGAAAGCATGTAGAGAGGACTTGTTTCAGCATGAGATCCCTCTTGAGAAAAATTCCAAACCATTTAGATAGAAGAAAAGGCCAATTAATCCACTCCTCTCCATGAAAATGTAAGATGAATTGAAGAAATTGAAGGAGGGGGAGATCATTCAACCCACAAGGTATTCATCTTGGGTTGAAAACCTTGTGCTAGTCAGAAAGAAGAATGGAGATATCAACTTTGTGTAGAATTCATAAATTTGAATAGAGCTTCATTGAAAGACAATTATCCTTTGCCAAACATGGAGAACATGCTACAGTTAGTGACTAGATCTAAATTTTTGTCCACCTTGGATGGTTTCTCTAGCTACAATCAGGTTGTTGTCAAGGAGTAAGAAAGATTTAAAACTACCTTTACCACTCCTTGGGGAACATATTTTTATGTGAGAATGCCTTTTGGTCTCATGAATGTTGGAGCTACTTTCTAAAGAGAAATGGATGTTGCTTTTGCTGGTTATATAAATGAATTCATTGAAAATTATTAGGATGATGTGACTGTATTTTCAAGGAGTAGAGAAGATCACTTGCAGTATTTGGAAAGAATATTGATCAGATGTAAAGAATTTGGAATCTCTCTCAATCCAAAGAAGTGTCACTTTGGGGTGAAAAAGGCCAAGCTATTTGGTCATATTGTTTAAAAGGCTGGTTTCATGATTGATCCGGAGAGAGTAGAAGTAATCAGCAGGGTGCCAATTCCAAGAATGAAGAAGGGCATCCGTTCTTTCTTTGGGAAAATCAATTTCATTAGAAGGTTTGTGTTCAATTTTGCTGAGTTGAATCTTCCTGTCACATGCATGTTAAAGAAATATCAAGTTATAAAATGGGAGGAGGCTGTTATTTAGGATTTTGAAGGAATTAAAGAGGCACTTAAACATGCACCTATCTTTGCAGCTCCGAATTACAAAAAGCCTTTCTAAATCTTCTCCTTTGCTTCTAAAAATACTATTGCATCTGTTTTGCTCCAATAGGATGAAGATGGGGTTGAGAGGCCTATTGCCTTCTTTAGCAAGGCTTTACAATTTGCTGAGTTAAAATGTACAATCATGGAAAAACAAGTATTTTCCTTGGTGAAAGAAACAAAGGTTTTCAGGCCTTATATCTTAAGTTTAAAAGTTGTTGCTTATGTTCCCCACACCATGGTAAAAGACATCTTATTAGAGATGGAGGTCTCAAGTAAAAGATGTAGATGGGTGAACAAACTGCAGGAGTATGATATGGACATCCAAACCACAAATTTGGTAAGAGGTTTGGGTCTTGCTAAGCTCATGGATGAGAGCAACTTACAGACTGTGGAAGTGAATGAGGTAGAGGAAGAAAGGGTAGATGTTCTTGGGAAATTGGTAAGTTCTGAGTGGTACAAGGATATAATATTTTACCTTAGACACATATGCTGTCTTGATCATTTAAATAAAAATAAGAAAAGAGCCCTCAGGATGGCTTCTCAAAAATACATCATCACTGACTTTGGGTTGGCTTGGAAGAACCCTGAAGGTGTCCTCTTGAAGTGTGCAACTGAAGATGAATCTCCCAAAGTAGTTGCTGATTTCTATGGGGGAGTTTGTGGAGAACACTTTGCTGGAAGGGTTACATCACATAAGGTTTTAAGAGCTGGTTATTGGTGGCCTAATCTCTTCAAAGATGCAACCATGCTGATTAGAAAATGTGAAAGCTGCTAGCATTTCTCTAGAAGAATGAAAGCTTCAGGCTCCCTCCCTTTGCAGCCTGTATCAATTGAAGCTCCTTTCAAACAGTGCAGGATGGACTTCATTGGTGAGATTTCAAACCCTTCTAGTGCTGGACATAAATGGATCCTTGTAGCCACATATTACTTCACCAAGTGGGTAGAGGCAATCCCCACCAATAAAGCAACACACCAAGTTGTTATGGACTTCTTGTTGAACAATATCATATGCAGATTTGGTGTGCTAGTCAAAATTGTGGCTGATAATGCCATGTTTTTCAGAGCCAAACCTTTAATGGTAATGTGTAAGGAGTATGGAACCAATTTGACTTATTCTTCAAACTATAACCCCCAAGGGAATGGACAAGCTGAGTCCATCAATAAGAACTTATTGAAGATCATTAGGAGGACCTTGGAGTTGAAAAAGAGAAAATGGGGTGAACAACTAAAATTTGTAGTTTGCGCTGATAGAATCACTGCCAAGAGAGCTACTGGTAAGAGCCCATTTGAGTTGGTGTATGGAACTCAAGCCCTACTACCCTTACATCTGTAATTATCTTCATTTTAGTTTGTTCAATAACTTGAGGATCAAGAGGTTAGTCCATATGAAGCAAGGATTAATCAGATTGTGGTTCTAGATGAAGAGAGAAGAGCATCCAACCAGAGGCATGTCAGATTTAGAGAGAAGTTGAAAATATTGTTTGACAAGAAGGTCACTCCTAGGGCCTTCAATATTGGAGACCTAGTTTTGTTATGGGATAGAAGAAATGAAGGTAAGGGTAAACATGGAAAATTTGATGCATTATGGATGGGCCCTTACTCCATTGATATTAGAATTGGTGAGAATACCTTTTTTGTCAAAGATTTAAATGGGGAATTACTTGAAATGCCTGTTAATGGTAGGCATCTAAAGCATTTCTTAGATTAATCCACAAATTTGAGGTATGCACAACTTGTACAGTGTATAGTGTTTGGATTTTGCTCTATTTTTGGTGTTTTTTTCGGTTTGTGGTTTGCCTTGCTATGTGGCAGCCATTTTTTTCAGGTTCTCAGCTAGTTTTTTGGTGATTTTGGCTCATGAATCCTTTTCCCAATGGATTATTTTGGCACTTGTTATACTTATTATTCTTGTGGCACTCACTGGGAGTGCCCATCCCCGAGCAGGAGCCGATGTTGGTGTCCATTTTGATCCTCTGTTATTTTTGCATCTTTCCTCTTTGTTCTATAGGCTCAAAAAATGTTTTCCTTCAAGTTTGGTGGTCTACAAGTTTCCCCATCTAGATTGAATGCTTTAAATGGCTCATAAACTTATTATTTTGCCCCAAATTGAAAGAAAAATACATGCAGGCTCTATTTTACACCCTATATTTCCAAATCCACGGGCCTCTATCATTTTTTCCATTTTTGCCGGCCCATGGAGCTCGAATTTTCTCGTTTTGTACTCATTTTCCCTCAAAAATCCTTCCCCATGGTCGAAAATTTCTTGAAATCAATTTCCCCTTGTTTTTTGAGAAAAAAATCCTTTACCCATGAGAAAAAAATCGAATTCGGGCGTCTTTAACAAATTCTATGTTTTTTGACAGTCGTACGGGTGTCATTTGATCGTTAAAATTAAGCTCAAATGATGTCTCCTACATGGCTGAATCTGGTTGGACAAGGATCGGTAGGGTTTCTTTGCAAAACTTAGCATTTTTTGGCTTTGGGAAAAATTTCAAAATTACCCCCGCAACTCTGTAGGAGGACACATGTCATGTTCTTATGCTAGGGTAGAATGGAAGGTGAGCGAGGAACTTAGGAAATTTTTTCCTTTTTTGCGAAGGGGAAAAAGGGTGTGGAAAGGCCCACGGGTCCACAATGGAGCAGGGGGTGGACACATGGCAGCGCGGTGGTAGAGTGGGTCGGTGGGCTGGCAGAGGTAAAAGGGAAATTTTTCCCTTTTTGTAAAAAGACTTAGAATGAAAATTTGAGGCGTGGCTCTGCGATTAACCATCGATTGACATGTGGCAAGGAAGGAACCAAAGGGGTAGGCCTGCAGAGGAAAAATTGAAAATTTTCCCTTAGAAAAAAAGGGGTTAAAACATGAAATAAGCCCACAAATTTTTAGCGATAGAGAGGATGACACGTGTCAAGGATAGAGGCGGAGGTGCGGGCCTGCGGGGAAAAAAGTGAAATTTTTCCGAACTCCAAAAAGGGTCAAAATGTGTAGAATTGAGCCGGGATCCTAATGGGACCCACCATATGCCATGTGTCATCTCCAAAATTCAAGGGCGGAGGGGTGGAGAAAAAGGTCATTTTTTTCTAGTTTTCCAAAAATGTTAAAAAGTCAAAAAGTGAGCCCGAATTCATTCCCAATCATATTTTGACATGTGGATGGACCAGATTGAAGGAAAAAAAGTAGATCAAGGGTAACTGTACATTTTCATTTTTGGTCACCAGTTTTTCTCTAGGAAGTGTGGAAATGTGAATTTTGCATCATTTTGCATCGAATTTTTGGTGAATTTGTGTCCTATGTGCCTGTAAAGATCAATGCAAGTGGTTTTAAGGATTAATTTGTAGATTTGAGGTGTTTTTGAAATAATTTTTTACTCAGGCCCATGTAAAACGTGAAATATCAAATTATAAAGTTGCAGAATCAAATTTTGGAAAGATAAGGATGAAACGTTGAAATGAAAGGGGTTTGCATGCTTGGAGAATGAAAAACCTACCTCTACAATGGATAATGATGAAGGATTTGTAATGATTCACCATTTTAGAAACACATGGAAAATTTTGTTGCAAATTTGTTAAATGTCCCTATCTGTGAATCATGTTGGAATTTTGTAACAAAATTTATCCTGGGCATATTCTTTTCTTGGGAAAGAAGGTTCAAATGTAATTGAAAGTTATATAATACCTGTTTTGAGACATGCAAAAGGTCGAAGAAACTTAGATATTCATTTGAAAATATAGGAAGAAGCCCATTCTTTGAGAAACCACCTGAGAACCATTTCTAATTCCTTTTTGCATGAGATTTGTATCATGTTGAGTTGGTTTCAGTTGTAAATCCATCAATAAGCTCTGAGATTGTTCTTATAACATTCCCCTGTTGATAGATTTGATCATTTTTGGATTATTCCATGTTGTCTCTTGGCAAAATTTGCATGCACTTATGTTCCAGAATGTTTTCAATTTTTGTTTCTTGCTCATGTTGCAGTCTTGTGTTTAAAATCTCTCTTGATCATACATGGTCTCATTTCTTGTTGATAGTTTACTGGCATCTGCAGTATCACATTTAAAAGAGCTTTCATCTAATAAAGAGATAAACATATTTAAAATTACTTTACCTTCCTTTAATTCTGAGATTGTTTGTAAACCTTTGGGTGCACTTTAGGTCATGATAAAATATAGATTTCTGGATACATTATTGGTTCATTTGCTTCAAGATTTTGTGGTAGGTTGTCAAATATTGTGTGGAATACTACAGATCTATGCCTCCATTTGGTACACATATCTTGGTTGAAGGAGTACCTTAACCCCTTTGAAGCATTCTATTGTTTAGGTGTTACAAATTTCTTGCAAAGTTCCTCAAAGAATTTGACAAATTCTAGTTAGTCTTGTCTAAAATCTCCCACCAAAAATTCATTTAGAATAACTAATTCTACCCCACACTACCCCTACATTGCATTGTGTGTCAACAAAAGAATCTAATCCATCTAGAAAAATGCACAAAGAAAATCAGGATCATACCATGTCTCTAGCAGCCTCAGCCTTGTCTTGAAAGAATTTCCATCATTTTGTAGTGACAACTCTATTGAGTTTGAATAATGGAAAATTCATCATGTTTTCCCAAGGCCATCTCCATACAATATTCACAGTATAATGATATCTCCACCTCCTTCACAAAACAGAGGCTACAATATAGGTTCTCTTACCTTGGTTGAAAGGCACAACCTAAAATAGTGAGGATTAGATCAAAATACTTTCAAGGTGCTACCCACTTATTCAAAGCCTGAGTGCTAACAAGTAAGATAAATTTCTTCCCCGACTAAAAAATGACATATAAATCATTTATCTACCTCTAAGTATCTTGTAAAATACCTGATGCTACTCAAGTTATGAAGGAGATTAAATCTAGGTACCAACACACCGTGAGTTTTACTAAACCATCCTAAAACACTTTTACTGTGTGCCTTCACCCCGCACACTCTTCTTAATATAGGTCCAGTGCACCTGCACACCTTCTTGTACTTAGTTAATATTCTTAGGCCCAACATCACCCCACACTAATCTTTTTCTCCATCCTTGGGAGCACTTCCCTTAAAATAATAAAGAATTTAGGAATCTGAATAGATTGGAATAAAGAATGAAGGAATGAGGAATGGGGAATGAAGAATTAAAGAATGGGGAAATTATTTATTCTTGAAGGAGGATAGGGAAATCCTTCCCAACATCTTCCTCAAGCTTCTCCTAGGCATCTACCTCACTATGCACATATTGATAGAGGTCACCTACTAGGGCGCTTAACTCCTCAAGACTTGGCTCCTCCCCCTTGGAACTCATCATATCAAAAATACCCTCCAGTTGGTTTCCAAGGTCGTCAAGTGCATATATTTTGTAGATGATATGGGGATATAACTCCTTTATTTGGTTTTTGATCGAGCCCCTCAAGGTCTCGATAACTTCTGATTTCTTCTCCACTTCAGATAGGATCTTATCCCTCTCTGCTCTATTCCCCTTATTTTTCTCTTAAAATTCCTTCAGCTCCACTTTATGTGTAGTAACTAAAATGCTTGCTACCCTATTCCTATCAACATAATTATAATACGTTACCTCAACAACTTACGTGGAGGCCTTTACATTAGCAAGGAGTTTGGTATATTGAGAAATGATTTCTACCACCTTCAGCTCCTCATCCCTTTCTTGGTGTTCCATCGCCTCTTCTATGGATTCCAAGGAGAGTGGATGCCTCTCCATATTGAGGATGCGAGTCAGATCCTCCAGGAATTACAAGGTTGATTCATATTTTTACTCGGGTGGTGCTAGGTTAGGATGCTTTAAAATAATAAAATTTGTAATCATTTCAATTTTCTTGTGTACTTCATGCACCCTTTCCTTATCCTCTTTTAGTTTGCACCTTCACTATGTGCTAATTATCTCTTCTTTCTTCAGGTCCTTTCTTCTCTCAAGAAGCTCCTCCTCCTCCTTCAATTCTTCCTCTAATAATATCACCCTATCATTCCTTCTAAAAGGTCTAGCCTCAACCTCAACTAAAAAATTTGTTGAGTACATTACAAAATTGTTCATCTGACAACTGCTAAGCATTCACCAAGGGGTTTATCCCTTTTGTCTCCAGCATTTTTATCAACGTCCCTTGACTTACTTCAAACTCATGATCATCAATGTGGGACTCAAACGCCCATGATAGCATCTTCTTGGTTCATGGATATGTGCCTTCTACGTCAAATGAGGGCATGACAAGGAGTTTTTCTATTGGAACAATACTCTGGAAATGCATGTAGCACCTTGCTTAGATCATTTATGTAACCCATTCCTTGTCCATGTACTACCACTATGCTCTTCCCACCTGTTCATGGAGCCTTTGGAAAGCTTATTGATAGGCTAAGGTCTTTGCCCATGCTACCATAATCTTTTCCAATGCTCTTCTCTTCTATCTCCTTGAAGATATAATCGGTTCTGCTCTATACGTCCTTGATCCATAGGAATCAAAAATGAATCTACTTTATCAAATCAGCCAACATGAAGAAGAAGAAAATATATACACGGAGGTTCTGTCTATTTAGTGAAAGGACCACCACCCTGTGTAGGGCGGTGGTTACAAAATTTCCACCCCACCAGGGTGGCGGTCCTAGCTCTTGCGGACAAAAAATAAAATGTAACGAAAAAAGTCCCAGAATTCTAAAAGGTGTCCATGTATCTTATTATGCATGACTTTTCCCATTCTCCAGTGCACGGGAAAACATGAGAAAGACTATAAATTCATGTTATGGAAGAGAACAAAGACATCGAAGCATGAAGCAAGTGAGTAAGAAGCTCTTAGTGTTGGAATTGTGATTTGTAGAAGCAAGGAGTAATCGAGTTAGAGAAAGCAAGTAACTAGGAGGAAGTGTGAGATATTATCTACTTCTCTTTCATACTTATTGTAATTTATGTACTTATTATTGAATTGGCTAATAAAAGTGGGAAGAAAGAGCAATTCCCTTCCCGATTGGTTTTTCCTCCTCTGGAGGGTTTCCAGGATAAAATTTTTGGTGTATGAGTCTATATTCTTTTCCTTTTTGCAAATTGTTGATTCTAAGCACAAGTATAATTCATTCACTAGCTATCTCTACTATTTTCTAATAGAAAGTAGAACAACAACGATTAATTGTGATTTTGTGGATAATTCCAAAGCTGAAGAGTTTATAGATCATTTTTGTATCAGAGATAACAATTATCTAGGACTGTGGTATTCATTCTTGGATTTTTATGACAGTGACGAGATATAAAGGTGAAGAGGATTTACCTTGTGATCCAGAAATTTCTACAAAGAAGTGGAAACAGAGAATTCAGGGACAAATGGAGGAAGAGAACTTGGTCCGTAGAATTGAGATGCTAGAGACCATGAGGGATAGGATGTTTAAAAGGAAAGAAGAGCTTGTTGATTTACAAAAGATAGCTTCTATCAAACAAGACTCCATGGACTCAGTGGTTTGGGGCTTAGCTAAAAAGTTTGGCATAGGAAGGAGCCACCATGAGGAAATTTATGGGGAAGAACATGAAGAAAAGACTTCTAACACAAGAGAAAAGGTAAAATCTGATCATACTTCTTTTAAAGTTGAAACGAAAGTTGAGATTAAAAACTTTGAAGGATAAGTAGATGTAGAGTTTCTTGATAAATGGTTAAAACAGTTAGAAGCCTACTTTAGTGTCTATAATGTCACTGAGGTATAGATGATCACCTTTTCATGTCTCAAGATGGAGGGACATGCTCTGGTTTGGTGGGAAACCCATCTAGCCCCTTGTGAAAAGAAAAAACGTCCTATTATAAAATCTTGGCAAGAATATAAAGAACTACTTAGAGCTAACTTATATCCTATTGGCCATAAGACTGACCAAAGGATTAAATGATAGTATTTTAGATAAGGCAATGGTCAAAGTGTACAGAACTATACTACGAAGTTTCGGAGGCAGACCATGTTGCTGAATATGGACTTGTAGGATGAGGATATTCTGACTAAGTACTTAGGAAGACTTCACACTCACCTTCGAAGAAAAGTCATCTCCACGAAGCCCAAAGATCTCACTGAGGCGTGTGTTCAGACATACTATATAGATGATGAGAATAAGCAATGAGAAGTAGAGGCCAAAGGCAAATGTAGTTGACAAATCAACAAAAGAAAGAGCATGGGCAAACAAGTAACAAAGGTAAGTGGAAAGGGAAAGGTAAACAAGCTGCCACTACTTTAAATACTTGTAAAGATCCCAAGAATTTTTGCAAGAATTGTGATATCAATGGTCATATTGATGCTACCTGTTGGAAGTTGCATCCGGAGTTACATCTGAAGAACTGAACCAAGGACTCAAAGAAGTCCATGACAACTATAAAGACAAAAGGGGAGGTGGAAATCGAAGACGACTCTGATGTAGATGAGAGGCTTGAATGCATGACCACTAACATGGAAAGCTAGGAAGAGGAGATGAGTAGACTATTCCAAATCAAAATCCAGATCAAGAGAACTAACGTAATTGCTTTGTTTGATACCGGTTCTCAGTCTAACTTGATTTCTGAAGCAGTTGTAAAGAAGCTTGGTCTTGAGACTTACGAGCATCCACACCCTTATCCTTTGGGTTGGGTGAAGAAGGGTATTGAAATTCAGGTAACAAAAAGATGTAAGGTCAAGTTTGGGATAAATTCCCAGTATATTGATATATTGGAAGCTGACGTTATTCCACTTGATGCATTTGATGTTGTTTTCGGGAGTCCTTACTTGTATATCAGGGATGCTATATTTATGAGAAGGGAGAACCGATACAGATGGGTCAAGGATGGGATCAACTACAACATCTGGGCACACCAGCGTAAGACATGGGTTACTATGGTGAGTGCTAACCAATCAAAATGACTTATTCAGGCAAATCATAATCAGTTTTGTTTACTTTTGTTAAAGGATAAACAAGATGGGGTAGAAGTTTCAAAGATTTCTAACCAGGGAAAACATGATTTGGATTGTATTATTCAGTCTTTTCAGGCTCCCAGTGGGTTACCGCCAAAACAGGAAGTAGAGCATGAGATTCAACTGTTGTCAGAGTCCCCTCTACCGAACATCGGGTTGTAGAGGCAATCCTTGTTGGAGAGTACTGAAGTAAAGAAACAACTCCAGGAACTGCTAGACCAGGACGTGATACGTCCTAGCACCTCACCATGCGGTTCACCTATTGTAATGGTGCTGAAGAAGGATGGTTCTTGGAGGATGTGCATCGACTACCACGCGTTGAACAAGATCACCATAAAGAACAAATATCCACTCCCCTGCATAGATGATCTCTTGGACTAGCTTCAGCATGCCAAATTTTTCACGAAGTTGGATCTCAAGTCATGTTATCACCAAGTCAGAATGAAGGAGGAGGATATATGGAAGACTTCCTTCAAGACAAAACAGGGTTTGTATGAATGGTTAGTACTTTCTTTTCGGTTATGCTATGCACCGGCTACATTTATGAGATTGATGAATGATGTATTGTGGGATTTCATAGATTCATGTGTCATTGTATATCTAAATGATATCTTGATTTTTAGTGCCACATGGGAAGAACATATAACTCATTTGCAACAAGTCTTGCAAGTTCTCAAGGAGAAACGACTACTTTGTAATATGAAGAAAAATTTTTCAAACATTCACTTGTCTATCTTGGGCACGTGGTTGGAGGAGGAGAGCTACAAGTGGATCCAAAGAAGGTGGAAGCCATCACCAACTGGCCAACACCAACTGGAGCCACGGAGACTAGGAGTTTTGTGGGAGCAGTACAGTACATGCAGAAGTTCATTCCGGGCTTCTTCATGATTGCATCACCTCTACACCCAGTGGCTGCAAAGATTACGAGTTTTTATTGGGGTAAGGAACAAGACAAATCCTTTGAGTTATTGAAATACAAGATTAGTCATGCTCTAGTACTTGCTCTTCCTAACTTGCAACAACCCTTTGAAGTAGAGATAGATGCCAGTGATTATGCTATGGGCGTAGTGTTGCTACAGGGAGGTAAGCTAGTCTGTTATCATTATGAGACTTTTACTTCACTAGTTAGAGGATATTTAGTATATGATAAGGAAATGTATGCACTAGTTAAGGGCATTAAGAAATGGAAGCATTATTTGTTGGGTAAAGAAACGACTGTGCACACTGACCACAAACCTCTCCAGTATTTGCAAGCACAGTCTAAATTGCAGTAGGCAAGGCACTACAAATGGACGGGGTTCCTCCGACAGTTCCATCTAGTGATAAAATACAAGAAGGGTAGTACAAACTTGGTGGCAGACATGTTGTCTAGGCCGCCTACACAGGAGAAAATCTCTTGCGTGGCCACTATCTCTCAGATCGAGCCCTTCATGAAGGAAGCTTACAAAGAGGCGTATGCCCAGAACAGAGACTTTGGGGTGACATTTCAGCAATTGCAGTCACAAGGGGTTGAAAGGACGGGGATTGAAGATTGTTATCTCAAGGACGGGCTGCTCTACCGATGGGGGAAGCTTTGTGTGCCGAAAGAAGAAAGACTTCTATTGATGAGGGAAGCACATACCTTGAAAGTAGCGGGACATTTCGGTGTTGGTAAGACCCTAGCCCACTTGCAAAGGTACCTGTATTGGCCCAAACTGCAAGAAGAAGTATCAAAATTTATACGTGGATGTAAACTTGTTGTACCAGCAAACCTAAGATTAGGAAGGAGGGTTTGTATATGCCTTTACCAATACCTACTCGTCCGTGGGAGGAATTTCTTTAGATTTTGTAGGAGGATTACCTATGTCTAAACATGGCCATGACTATCTCTATGTTGTTGTTGATAGATTCAGTAAGATGCGTATTCTTATGGCATGTAAAAAGATAAGTAAAAGCACATGAGGCAGGCAGATCTTTTCTTTGCTAATGTATGGGTACATTTTGGCTTGCCAAAGTCTATTGTTTCTGACAGGGATTCCAGGTTCTTGGGGAAGTTTTGGGCTACTTTGTGGGAAAAAATGGATATTGGGTTACAAAGGAGCACGACTTTCCATCCACAGACAGATGGATAGACAGAGGTGGTGAACAAGACTTTGGTACAGTTGATCAGAGGGTATAACAACAGATACCCAAGGACTTGGGATGAGTCTTTAGCCTATGTTCAACGTTCCTACAACCGGGCAATACACACATCCATTATGAAGTCACCGTTTGAAGCATGCTTGGGATATCTACCTACAAATCTGTTGGACATAGTAGTTGGGCACCAGGATGAGGAGGAGACACGAGACACAGAGGTGACTAGAGCAAACAAATTCATTGAGAGGATATGGAAAATCCATCTCAAAGTTAAAGAACAATTGGAGAAATCCCAAGCCAAGTACAAGGCTATACACGACCAACAGCATAGAAGAGAGCATAAACTTCATGTTGGGAGATAGAGTTTGGACTTTACTTGAGCAAGGATAGACTACAAGTTCTAGACACAGAAGTTCAAGCCACTACGTTATGGACCCTTCACCATATTGGAGCAGGTTGGAGAAAATGCCTTTCGGCTTGATTTGCCACCATTTATGTGGATGTACTCAGTAGTGAATTGTGAGAATTTGCACCTATATGAGCCATCCATGCTTGATGAAGATGAAGGATCACAATTGCTACCTTCCATTGAGGGTTGCGTCTTGGACTCACGAGGTGAATTAGAGGAGGATGTAGTGCTGCAACAAAAGGTCAGAGAGACGAGAAGAAGTCCCCATGAGTCTTGGCAAGCTGGACTAAAAGGGAAGACACCAAGGCAGGCCCGATGGTACTCGAAGGAGCAAGTGAGGGAACTATTTCCTCATCTACTCCCCCACTAAGCTTTTGTGGGACCAAAAGCCAACTAAGCAGGGGAGGTGTGATCCATAAGGATCCTATATGACTCTACTTCATTAGGTCAGGCAGTACACAGAAGGAGAAAATGGAGAATATACACGGAGGTTCTATCTATTTAGTGACATGACTGCCACCTTGTGCAGGGAAGTGGCTACAGAACCGCCGCCCAACTAGGGTGACGTAGTCCTGTAACCACCGCCCAGCCATTGGGCGGCGGTCTTGTGACTGCTCAGTTTGCACCGGGTAGTGTGATCCTGTCACTTTTGGACAAAAAAATAAATATGAAGCGTGAATAGATTGCTTAAATTTGGAAGGGTGTCCGACTTTGTCTCTTCTTTCCGTGCCATGACCTTTCCCATTCTCCAGTGCACGGGAGGACATGGGGAAGGATATAAATACTTTGGGAGAACAAAGAAATGGATCATCGAAGACATGAGAGTAAGTGAGCAAGAGTTCTTAGTGCTAGAATTGAGTTTGTAGAAGAAAGGAGCTTGAAGGCAGAGCAATCAGGTAATTGGGAGGAAGTGTGAGATATTATCTACTTCTCTTTCATACTTATTGTAAATTCTATAACTTCCTATTCAAATTGTCCAATAAAAGTGGGAAGAAAGAGCGTTTTGACCCTTCCCGACTGGTTTTCCTCCTCTGGAGGTTTCCAGGATAAAATTGTTGGTGTTCATAAGCTTAGAATTGTTTAATTTCTCTGCATTAATTGGTTCTAAAGCACAAGCAATTTATTCACTAGCTCTAAACTGTTATTTTCAAATTGAAAGTAAAACAATAACATATAATTGTGATTCTGTAGACGGTTCCAAAGTAGAGAGTTTACAGATCAGGTGATGTTTGAATGGATTGTTTTTTAACTTAGAATGCAATGTCGGGAAAAATTACAGCTGATTGCTAAAAATTTTATAGGCTCGCTGCATCTTTGTAGTGTACTTGTAGAGATAATAAAGGTACCCTCCTCCCTCAACGAGACAATTACTTGAGGGTTGCATTTTCTCCAAATGAGTTAGGCTAGCAATTTTCAGACTCAACCAAATAAAAGCTGCGTCGTTTTAAATGTTTATAGCATGTCATTTATGAATCTAATTTTTTTCAACTTAGTTAGATTGGTGTTGGTGCTGAAATCAAACCTTGAAAGAAATAAGCTCGAAGCAACTTAGAAAGGAAGATAAACTTAATGTTAATCTAGTGGCAACTAGCCTGGAACATGTTTTTTAATCATTCTAATAAACCATTACTATGGAGGAGGCTGTTGCTACATTTTTTAAGCCTCAGGTGGTCATGTGGAACATGATTCGTTTGTGAAATACCAAAATTAGACCCTTCTCCATTCATTTTGTCAATAGCACATGATGATTTTGATGCTTAAAGTTTTGAGACATCTTTTTGCAGTAAGTAGTCATAGTAATAATTTTTTCGATAAGATTGTAAAAATTGTTGGAAGCCGTGCACAAGGAAGAAATAAAGAGAAGGCAGATTGCACACTATGGAGATAGTGTGTCACTATCATTATATTATGAATGAAGTAGTTACAAAACGGTTGCTATAGTTACAACCGGTTACAATCATCTTTTTGTTAAATAATTAATGATATCCTTATAAATAAGCCTTACATTCTAATACCCCCCTCTTAAGGCTTATCAAGTTATCCTACTTAAAGCAAAACAAACATTTTAACAAAGTTAGAACCAAACAGGACTACGTAATCTTCAAAGGCTTTTACTTTGAAAGTAGTGCTTTGACTAGGTAGGGCTCCATCAAGCTGCTTTGTGACCTTTGTAAAGATGTAGCTCCCGAGCTAAATTCCACCTCCTAAACTCCCGAATCATAGATCTCCCGAATTATTGGACAACCATCCATATTGACCCACCACAAGCTCCATCAAGTTGTCTCATGACTCTCATGAGGGTATAATTCCCAAGATCCAGTCTCCCGAAATATCTAAGCAATCATCCATACCGAGCTTCATCTACCTTGTATCCTTTCCTGCCTTCAAGGTTTAGAGCATCTTTATATTACGCATTTGTCATTGTCCTCACTACCTTCTGTATCTGGTGGGTGCTTTCTCTTTCCTGTTTACTATGCCCCACAAATTTTTATTCATAAGTTGCATTTGTATTTTTACTTTCCATATATTAAAGTTTAGACGATAATATTTTTCTACGGTAATTTCCATTTAATAAAATAAATACGACTGCGTATTACCGAAATGAGTAAATAGAGAAAAATACCAAGTCCTTTGCTGCAACTGTAATGTGCACTGTTCCGTTCCCTAGATATTGGAATGATAGAACTGTCCAAACTAAAAACGTGCCCTAGTTTGTATTCACTTGAAACTCTGTTTTTCTCCTGGAAAACGCGACTGTATAAATTGTATGATAGTGCTCTTGATTTGTCCTTGCTCTTTGACCTCAGTTTTTTAGGCCTCACGATTTATTTTCAGGCCAAGACTATCTTTATTTGCACTTCGTGATTATATTCGCATCTGTTTTTGTGGCTATTTCGTGCTCAAAAGGACTGTATTTTCATGGTTATATTGTTTGTACCCTAGTACAAAATCTTCAACATACTTCAGGAAGCCCACGAAAGGCACCAAGATGCCATGAAAATGAGTTGAAAATGCTGCAAAAAACCTTGACTGTTGTGACTGTAATGTCGACTGGTATTTTCCGTGACCTGTTGCAGTCCCTGGAATTAGTATATAATTGTGGCTATATGAAACTCACGATTTTGCAGGCTTTGCCTTTCCTCTTCTCAAAAACCTCCTCGCGTCTCACTCTGATACCAAAGTTGGAAGACATGCACAAGGAAGAAATAAAGAGAAGGCAGATTGCAAACTATGGAGATAGTGTCTCCGTCATTATACTATGAATGAAGTTGTTACAAAACGGTCAATATAGTTACAACCGGTTACAACCATCTTTTAGTTAAATAACTAATGACATCCTTATAAATAAGCCTTACATTCTAATAAAAATTTCCATGCAGTCTTACCCAAAAAATTATTACTATGATGTTGATGCTCTTGATGAAGAGCAGTATGCTGATTATTTTGATTTTTAATGATACATTTGCACTATGTACTTGTAGTTTTAAGTTCGACAACTGACTATTAGTCTATTATTAATCTATTTGGATTTATACCATGACATTTGGCATTGAATTATCAGTAGCATTTTCAACTGTTTTGTGATTATTTAATTTATTTTGTTTACTCTATGAATATTATGTGGTTAGTTTTTCTTATTAGTTTTTTGGCCATTTTTTTAATAATGTATATTATTTTAGTTTCAAGATTAGCTTGTTAGCAGGGTAAAAGTAGGCGAGGATTTTCTTGATTCAACTGCATAAAGAAGTTAATTCAGATGTTTTGGATCCCACTACAAACAAGGCCAGGGTTGGTTACTCAGCGAAAAACAAACTAGTGCTTTGATCAGGAGAACTGTGAGCACCGAATCATCAGGGCTTAAGCTCAATAAGTTGACTGCATCATGGATGTTGATTAGGTTTCCAAATTGACTGAATTCAGGGGGTACTGTGTGATTGCCAACATAAGCATAACCTGAGCTGAAAATGTGCTACTTGTCAAACTGATTAGAGGCACAGCTCCAGATTAGAGGCTGGTTCCTCAAAATCCATTCTGATTTAGATCTATATTTTGCACAACTACAGAGGTTCTAGATCAAGTAATTCTACAAACCTAGATCAGCCAGGAGACAAGGGATTAGAAATGATAAGAAAATGAAACTAACCTAAAGATGGTGATGCACCAAAAGGAGTGGTGAACATTTTTTAGCTCATACAAATAGGCACAAATCCATGAAATGCAACATGAAAAAAGCATACACAAGCTGATAAGATGCCCAATAAGAGATCTGAAAATGAAGTAAAAAACAATACAAACAGAGGACTGAAAACATTCACAGAGTTTGCACAAGTCATTTTCATGTCAAAAATCCCTTGCATTACACCATCAAAGAGGTATAAACCTGTTACAATCCTTGAAAAAGGCCTGATACTTACAAAAATTCACTTGTTTTCAGGTGAAAGAAGAAGTCTGATGTTCAAAAAAGTGTTCCCCCTTTTGAAATGAGCCAAATTTGGCTTTATACATTACATGGGTCGAGCCCAGGAGAGAGAAAACAGTTTACAAAACATGGGAGCCCATTCCTCATTGACTGTAAATGCATTAAATCAGCTATGGGGGACCTTACAAAACCATACCCTGTCATTTTTTGACCGAATTGGAGGAGAATGCGACCCATCCTGCATTAAATTTGGTCAGCTGAAAGGTCATTTCTGCCCATGGACACGTACCAGAGCAATTTTTTGAATTTTCTCTCTGTAAACTAAACCAAAATTCAGAGATTGACCATGGAATCTTCTAGAGAATTTCAAAAGCTTTCCAATGATGTAAAGAACATGCAAATCTGAGCTCTGGATCAATTTATATGAAGGTCTGAAGTTTTAGGGCAAAATTTGGCCCAAAAAATGGATGTCGGGCAAAAAATTTTAAATTTTGACCTTTTTGCATTTTGGAAATTTTTAAAAAAAATTTCCGCACTCCACCGGTCGGATGCCACGTGTCAGGTGCTGGTTCACTGAGCAATTCTCTCTCCTCCTCCTTTCCATGGGCTTTCCCTTGAAATTTCACCCCTTTTAACTCTTTGGAAAATTTTCCATTTTTTTGTGCCCCGCCACTTGGGACACGTGGCACTTTACTTTGGTTGGTTGACAGGGGTGCGGGGGCATCTTTTACCTTTTAGTTTTTTGGCCAAAACTTTTATCCCAAATTCTCCAAGTCCTCCCAGAGCTCCGCACTCCCCTTCTCCTTAGGGACAACGTCCTCTTTTTATTGGCTCGGGCCAACGCTCCAACTCGCTCCCTTTAAAAAAAACTCGGCCAAAAACACTTAGTCGAAATTTTTTATTGTGCCTCCCCTTGTGACACGTGTCACACTCTGATTTTCTGGTGGCTCTTTCAACTCCCCGCATCCCACGCGTACTTTTGGTCCGGATGTCCCAAATTGTTTGGGACAAAAATGATTTGCCCGATTCAGGCTTCCAGTTCACGATTTGCAGGCCAGACCACGTATTCGCTCTTGTCCCACTTGTCCCGGACTGTCTTTTGGGACGAAATTCTTCCGATTTTGGCCCAATTCGGCCGGTTTCACGTCTGCCACGTACTCTTGTCCCAACTTGTCCCGGACAAAACTTGGTGATTTTTTGCACCTTCGGCCGGTTTTCCCTTTTCCGCGTCCCGCGCGTCCCAATGTCCCTAATTGCTCCTGGACTGCCTAGCGGCTTTTCAGCCGATTCGTGCCCCGATGTCCCAACTGTCCCAATTGCCGGGACTTAGGACTTAGCTGATTTTCTTGCTTTTTTCTGGCCCCAAGCTTCTGATGCATGTTATCAAAATTACCCTGGGGGGTGAATTTTGGATAACAATTTGGCGACTCAGCGGGGTCATCTACCTGTTGGATGAAGTTACCAGTTGCCTGAAGCAGTCCATTGGGCATGGAGTCATCAAATATTCTGTTTAGAACCCCAACTGACTTAGAATGTGCAAGGAGGAAGATGGAATATCACCTGATGGAAGCAAGGACTGCAAAACATCTCCATGGACAACAAGCTGTGCCAAAGCACTTAGGAAAAACAAAACTAACCTACAACAAAACAATGTGCACAAGCACTTGGAGGAATGAAAATCTAATCTAATATTTACAAGGTGGTAAATTTCCTCTAGAAGCAACTGCTTGAGATAGATTCCATTGACTAGAATCTGCAGTTCTTCACCATCCAATGAGGCCAATTGGAAAGCATTGTTGTTCTTGCACTTCGTGACCATGTATGGGCCACTCCAAATGGCATCAAATTTTAAATGCCTTCCCAGTTTTTCTCTATCCACATCCCATTTCAACACTAGATCTCCAACCTGAAAAGATCTATCCTTGGCCTTCCTATCAAAGGTCTTCTTGATCAAAGCTTGATCCTTTTCCATTGCTTGGGATGCCTGATTTCTGATCTCTTGCAGCTCCATCAACTCTGCATACCTCACCTCCATGGGCTCAAACTCTAGCAACTCCAGCTGCTTCATGAGTTCCAATGTTGGCAACTCAAGTGACATGGGCAAGATTGCTTCTCTTCCATAGACAAGCCTGAATGGAGAGTTACCTGTGGATCTCTTGGGAGTTATCCTATCAGCCCATAAGGCTGATTTCAGTTTGGTATGCCAAGACCTCTGATTCTCGTCAAGAGTCCTCCTAATGATCCTCAACAAGTTCTTGTTTGTAGACTCAGCCTGGCCATTACCTTGAGGGTAATAGTTTGATGAAGTGCTTAGGTAGATACCGTTCTTGATAGCCCACTCAGTCACCTTAGATCCAATGAATGCCAATGCATTATCAGAGATTATTGTAGCAGGTATACCAAATCTGGTTGTTATCCCCTCATAAAAGTCTAAGATGCTAGACTCATTTGCCTCTTTGAGTGCTACTGCTTCTGTCCATCTGGTGAAGTAGTCCGTGGCTGTCAAAATCCATTTGTGCCCTTGGCTTGAATTGGGATTAATGACTCCAATGAAGTCCAAACCCCATTGCATGAATGGCTGGTCAACTGAGATTGGATGTAATGGAAGGGCAGAAAGTCTCTCTTTTCCTGTGAAGAATGCACAATTCTTACACCTCTTGATCCATGCATAGCAATCACTGAAGATTTTGGGCCAATAATAACCAGCCTTCATGATTTTTAGAGCTGTCACTCTTGGTGCAAAATGGCCACCAGCTGGTCCACCATGGAACTCTTCCAACACCCTTTGAATCTGATTTGTGCTAATGCATCTCAGCAGCACTCCATTCACATCTTTCTTGAACAAAACTCCATCAACAATGGCATACGGGACAGCCTGCAATCTGAAGTGTCTCCTTTGGGTCTTGTTCATCTCTGGAGGGCATAGGCCTGTGCCTAGGAAGTGTATAATGCCTTGGGTCCAGCAAGGAGTGGGGGAAGCATTGTCTTCTTCTTGATTGCCACTTGGCTCATGGCTGTCCTGGACTGTCAAAACAGCCTCTTCTTCATTGCATACTTCTCTTTGCTTCCCCAAAACCAGCTGCTCACACAATCCTTTCCCTCTTACCAGCTTGGTGATCTTGATCTCAATGTCATACTCCATGACACGGGTGATCCAACCTGCCCTTTTCTCATTCAAATCCTTGTTGAGGAGGAAGTCCTTAACCCCAGCATGTGAGACCAGCAACTGGACCTTGTTGTTTGAGACTAAATGCTTGAATTTCTTCAAGCTTCTGATTACTGCAAGTACATGCTTCTCAATAAAAGAGTACCTCACCTCATAGTCATCTAGGCTCCGGCTGAAGAAGGCAATTGGCTGCTCATCATTATCCTTGTTCTGCTGTACCAAAATGGCAGAAATAGTGTCATTACCTCCAAATGCATAGAGGATGAAATCCTTGGAGAAGTCCGGGTTGATGAGAGTTGGTGCTTGAGAGATGGCTTCTTTGATTGCTTCAAAACTCTCCTTGCCTTCTGCTGTCCACTTAAAAGCCATGCTCTTCTTTAACATTTTGGTGATGGGCTTGACAAGGGCTGCAAAATCTGGGACAAACCTCTGAACAAAGTTTATCCTTCCCAAGAAACTCTGAAGGGATTTCTTGTGGCTTGGCAATGGTAGTGCTCTTATGGCTTCAACCCTCTCTGGATCAATTGCTAATCCTTCTTTGGAGACAATATGGCCAAGGAGCTTTCCTTCATGTGCAAGAAAGATACACTTCTTAGGATTCAAAGACACTCCAAATCTCCTACACCTCGTGAAGACTTGTCTCAAATGAGAGAGGTGGTCTGCTGCATTTTTGGAAAAAACAGTGATATCATCAAGGTAAATCAGCACCACGTTGTTAATCAAACCTTTGAATGCCATGTCCATTGCCCTTTGGAAGGTAGCACCAGCGTTGGACAGCCCAAATGGCATTTTCCTGTATGCAAAAGTTCCCCATTTGGTTGTGAAGGCTGTCTTGAACTGGTCCTCTTCCTTCACCATAATCTGATTGTAGCCTGAGTAGCCATCAAGTAGTGAAAACCTCTCGGAGCCAGCCACCACTTGCAAGATTTGCTCCATGGAAGGGAGTGGGTAATGGTCCTTGAGAGAGGCTCTATTCAAGTCTCTGAAGTCAACACACAATCTGATCTCTCCACTCTTCTTTCTGACTGGAACTAAGTTGGCAACCCAACTAGAATGCTTGATTGGGAATATGATCCTTGACTCAATCAGCTTGTCCAATTCTTTCCTCATGAGAGGCTCCATGTGTGGATTGACTGGTCTTTGTTTCTACCTGACAGGCTTAGTATTTGGATCCAATTCAATGGTATGCTGAGCTAAGTTGGGATTGAAACCTTTCAAGTCTTCATAGCTCCAAGAAAACACGTCAGGGAACTCTTGACACAGTTGTATGAACTCATACCTTTCTTGTTCAGTTGTCATCCTTCCAATTTGCAATGGTTTGTTCTCTTCTACCAAGATGGATACTGAATCCTCTCTCTTGACCTGAATTTTTGCTTTCTCCTTTCTAAACTGATCATTGGGGTTAAAAATGGACTCCAAGGTGATAAGTCCCTTGGGCAACTTGTTAGTTCTCAGCTGTACCACTTGGTCACCATACTGCTGTTCCAATTTTTCTTGATTCTTGGCTGAGAACTCAGCTTCTTCTTGCAAGAAATGGATGATTTGCTGGTCATTTTCAAACACTTGCCAACTGACATTGTTATCTGGCACTGAAGGCCTCACAATCACGTGGATGTTTGGCTGTACCTTGTCTCATTGAATGCTTTCCACAATGTCAAAGGCTGCCCCCACTGCTGCAAGCCTGTCAGCAGCTTGATTCTCTTTCCTAGGAATGGATTTGATGCCAAAACCCTCAAAATATTCCATGAGGTCCCACACCCTGTTCTTGTAGCACCTGAGAAGATCATTCTTGGCAGCATGCTGTCCCTTGACCTGATTTACAATCAATTCACTGTCACCAAAGACTTGCAAGTTCTTTATTTTCTTCTTGATTGCCCAATGCATCCCTTGCACCAAGGCTTCATATTCAGCAGTGTTATTAGAGCATGCAAACTGAAATTCTAAAAGATGAATAGTACTTTACTCCTTGAGGTGAAACAAGCATAGCTCCACCTCCTGCACCTTGTCTACTCCTTGATCCATCAAAAAACAGCTGCCATACCTCATTGTCATCTTTGTGGTTTGGCTTGGTGATGCTAGGAATAGGTTGATTTTCTTCGTGTATACAATAGACCCCTAGCTCAGATTCTTCCACTTCTTGATAAGGATCAAATGCATGTATCTTGTTTGCCCATTCATCAAGAGTTAGATCCGGGATGCTTCCAACCTTGGTGTCAGCCTCATCAGTGCTTGGGTGGTCTTCTTGATCAAATGCTGAACAATTGGCATTGATCTGACTTGGAGTGTAAGGCTCAATGTGGAAGTTTGCAATAGGTTCTGACCTGATTGTAGCCTTAGTTCCATACCTCGTTCTGAACAGCATGTGTGACCAATCAGCAGACAAATATCCCCCAATCTTGGCTGTGAAGTCCCTTGACAAGCATAGGGCAAAGAGTGGTGGAAGGTCTATGACTGATACATCTTGTAAAACAACAACATTTGGACATGCATGCAAGGTAAGACTCAAGTTTCTAATCACCCCAACTGTTGTTACTGCTGTCCCATCTAGCTGCACTACCCCTTTGGATATTGTTTCATACTGGAGCCCTAGCTGATCAGCTATTTGTTTAGGCATTACTGAGCTACTTGCCCCAGAGTCTATCATGCAATTGTGCACTAGCTGATTTCCAATGATCAATGAAACATAGAAAGGAGGGGGTTTCAACATTTTACCTTGCTGTCCTCCATGATTTCCCTCAGGCTGGGCAGCATTTGTAAGCACTTTGTCTTGCATCTGAACTTGCTGATTCGAAGTTGGCCAGTCCTTCATGGCAGCTTGTAGCAAATCTCTTTGGCCTGGGATAGATAGGGATTCCCACATTGATATATTGACGTTTGTCTTCTTCATCTAATCAATGATACTGAATGGTGATGAAGGATCTCTTTGTTGTCCCTTGGTTTGCACATTCACTCCTTGCACGTGGGCAGCAACAACTGGTATTTGAGTTGGCCTAGGGGCTGTTCTTGGCTGCCCTTATGCATTTGAAATTGGATTTTGCTTGCCAACCATTTGTGGAGCCATGGAAGGTTGTGGATTGGTTGGGGCTAATGGCTGTTCTTCACCCAAATTCCTTCTTTTTGACCTTGTGTTGGCTGCAACACCTTGAGAAACTACTTGATTCATGCCACAAAAATCCTCTGCTTGCCAGTTTACCAATGTGGTGTCATTTGGGGCTGATTCTGTTGGAATGTTTCTTGTTGTTGGTTGTTTCCTTGACTGCCCTCACCCTCCACACCAGTAGTTGTCACCATTAATGCTTGATTCAAAGCACCATTGAAGCACATGGATTGGTTATGAGGCTCATTGCATGGAAAACACCAATCATACTCCTGAGCAATGTTGTTTTGTGTTGGCACCAATGCCTTAGAGGCAGATATGGCATTTGGATTGTAGGGCTGAAATGGTCTATTGGCAGGAGGCCTTGTTTGATTCATATTTGAGGCTGGATTAGGTGGTCTTTGTGGTTGGTATGGCTGCCTGTTAGGCTGAGCTTGGGGTTGATAAGAAGGTCTAAAACCTTGGGCCTGCTGCCTTTTGAGAGTAACCAGCTCATTGCCTAGGTTTTGCAATTGCTTCATGACTTCTTGAAGCTCATTTGGGGCACTTGGAGATGAAGTGGAAGCTTCATTTGAACTCTAATTTCTAGGAGTGGGAGAAGGAGCCAAATTAGGTGCTTGATTGGTGTTTGGACTCTCTAAACTTGGAAACAATGGCATGGGAGGTCTAGGGGCAAGTTTTCCAGCTTGGATCAAACAATTTTCAGCCCTAATGGCAATGCTATAAGCCATAGGGATAGTTATGCCTCCCATGGACTGAATCAACATAGAAATATCAGAATTTAGAGCTTTGAGATAGTAGAGAAAAGCACCTTCTGCTGTTGGCCTGACTGCCACTGGAATTCTCTCCCAAGTCTTTTGAAATCTGAAGTTGAAATCGGTCAGCTGCTCATTGGGAGCTCTCTTGATGGTTGTCAGCTGCTCCAAAAGAGACAAGTTGTCTCCCTTCTCTCCAAATTGCTCATGAAGTGCTATACACAGCTGATTCCAATTTGTGATAGAACCAGCTCCAAGGCTTCTAAACCATTGCAATGCTTTACCCTTGAATGAAGATGCCAGTAACTTGACAGCCACTTGCATCTCATTGATTTCATGGATTGCACAAAGGTTAGCAATGTCTTTAACATGATCACCTGGAGTAGTCTGATTTTCTCCAGTGAAGTAGGGAATGTTCTTCAAGGCTGCAATAGGAATTGGATGTTGTGCATTGAGGGCAAGTGGGCTGCTGCCTGTGAAGTTGACATAGGGGTTGTTTTGTGCCATTCTAATTGGTCTTAAAACCCTTGTTGACTGAATGAAAGGCCTACCAGGTGGAGGAGTTGAGAGAGTTCTATTTGGTGGGGATGGAGACCTTTGAATCCTTCTTCCTCTTTGCCTTCTTCTTGGAGATAATTGCAGGTATTCAAACAACACTTCTTCTTCTCCAACTCTTGACCTTGTGGTGACTCTTCTCATGAGTTTTCAGGCCTGCACTGCTGAAACCAGTTGATTCTTCCCCTTGGAGTCACCAGATATGCAAATAATAGCTCTTTTCAAGTAAGAAAATTGCAGCAGATGCACATCAACTTTGCTGCAATAAAAATGAGACCTCTAGTGTCCCACCGGGCGTGCCAAAACTGTTAGTGCAAAATCACAGCACCCCTGGATGTTGATCAGGTTTCTAAGTTGATGTTCAGAGCATCTAGTGTGATTGCACAACATGGAAACCTCTCTCCAAGTGTGGGACTTGTGAAACTGAGAGAGGAATCTCCAGATTAGAGGCTGGTTCCTCAAACTCCTCTGATTTAGATCTATATTTTACACAACTACAGAGGTTCTAATCCTAATTCTACGCTAGATTGCCAGGAGACAGGGATAAGAAATGTAGAAAATGAAACTAACTAAAGATGGTGATGCACCAAAAGGAGTGGTGAACATTTTTTGCTCATAAAAATAGGCACAAATCCATGAAATGCAACACGAAAAGCATACACAAGCTGATAAGATGCAATAAGAGATCTGAAAATGAAGTAAAAAACAATACAAACAGAGGACTGAAAACATTCACAGAGTTTGCACTGTCATTTCCATGTAAAATCCCTTGCATTACACCATCAAAGAGGTATAAACCTGTTACAATCTTTGCTAATGAGTTTTGGATTGACTGTCACCAAAGCTGGTGGTCGGTGGAAGTTGAGTTTAAGCGGGAAAGTTGGTTTAATGGCATTTAAGGTCTGATTCTTCGCGATTTTCGGTTTTTGCTCTGCAACAATTCACTTGATATATTTTCAGGTGAAAGAAGAAGTCTGATGTCAACATCAAAAAAGTGTTCCCCCTTTGAGAAATGAGCCAAATCTAGCTTTTACATTGCATGGGTCGAGCCCAGGAGAGAGAAAATGTACAAAACGTGGGAGCCCATTCCTCATTGACTGCAAAATGCATTAAATCGGCATGGGGGACCTTACAAACCCATACCCTGTCATTTTTGACCAAATTGGAGGAGAATGCGACCCATCCTGCATTAAATTTGGTCGCTGAAATGTCATTTCTGCCCATGGACACGTACCAGAGCCATTTTTTGAATTTTCTCTCTTAAAACTAAACCAAAATTCAGAGATTGACCATGACAATCTTGTAGAGAATTTCATAAGCTTTCCAATGATATGAAGAACGTGCAAATCTGAGCTCTGGATCAAAAGATATGAAGGTCTGAAGTTTTAGGGCAAAACGGCCCAAAAAACCGTGTCGGGATGTCGGGCAAAAAAATTTAAGCCTCACTGTGTAAAAGGAACTAGCATTGGGCTTAAGGTTGTTATATGAATTTTGACCAGGAGTTTTTTTGCATTTTGGAATCTTGCTTTTTTAAAAAAATTTCCGCGCTCCGCCGGTTGGATGCCACGTGTCAAGTGCTGGTTCACTAGAAAGCAATTCTCTCTCCTCCACCTTTCCGCGGACTTTCCTTTGAAATTTCAACCTTTTTAACTCTTTGGAAAATTTTCCATTTTTTCCCCCTTTGGTTTAATGCCCCGCCACTTGGGACACGTGGCAGCGCTTTGGTTGGTTGACAGGGGTACGGGGGCATCTTTTACCTTTTAGTTTTTTGGCCAAAACTTTTTCCAAATTCTCCAAGTCCTCCCCGAGCTCCGCACTCCCCTTCTCCTTAGGACACACGTCCTCTTTTTATTGGCTCGGGCCAACGCTCCAACTCGCTCCCTTAAAAAAAACTCGGCCAAAAACACTTATCCTCGAAATTTTTTATTGCGCCTCCCCTTGTGACACTAGATTGTCACGAGACATGAACTAATCTTTCAAAGTATTGGTGGCTCTTTAATGGTAACAGCTCCTTGGACACGTCTGAATTGTACTTTTGGCCCGGTAGATTACCGAGTCTTGAATCCCAAACTGTCCGAGTCATTACAGCTGCATATGGTTGTCTGTTATATAAATGGTTATTTGGATTGTGCTAAATTATGTATTTAGAACCAATCTCCGAATTATCAAAAAAAAAAATTGACTTGTTTCTAAAATGAGGGCTTCCTTGTTCCGTTGAAATGTCATTTCTACCCATGGACACGTGAGCCTTTTTTGAATTTTCTCTCTTAAAATTGAAGACAAGATTCCATGTCCTCAATGATATGAAGAACGCGTAGCTCTTGTCCCGGACTTGTCCCAGACGTGTTGTCTGGGACAAATTCTTCCAATTCAGTCCCCTAATTCATGGCGCGGTTCGCGTCCAAGTCCGCGTACTCTTGGCCCAACTATCCCGGACAAAACTTGGTAATTTTTTACACTCTTCTGCTCCCACGGTTCACCCTTTCTGAGACAAATTCTTCTGTCACCTAATTCGGCCCACGTCCGCGACGTCCCGAATTGCTCCCAATTCGGCCGGTTCGCAGCTACCGCGGCTTTTCGGCCGATTCGTCCCACACTCCCCGATGTCCCAACTTTTCCCGAATTGTCCCGGGACTTAGGACTTAGCCATTTTTCTTGCTTTTTTCCAGCCCCAAGCTTCTGATGCATGTTATCAAAATTACCTTGGGGGTGAATTTTGGATAACACATACATTCTTAAACAACATCTTACCTGGAAGAAGCTGTAGGTTATCACAAGATCACAGCACAATGGGTACCCAGCTCGCTGCTCTATCGAGTCATACTTTAGAGCGAAGCCTGTCCCCACCATAAAAAACCTGAAACCTGTTCCTTTAGCTCTGCAGACTGCCTGGTAGGAAGCCATCCTCACCAAAAAATCGATTTCGCAACCCATGTGTCAGTCCCTAAATAGCATAAGCTAAACCGACATAATTGCGAGGGCACTCCTAGGACTTAGCATTTTATTTATGTTTCTACTTGGTTTGTGTTTTGAGGTGAAAGATCACGTTCATCAGCTTGTTTTCTGCAACATCCTTTCACACTTTTCATCAGAACTGGTGCTCTTCCGGCTTCAACCTGAGTGTGACAGGGCCAGTATCATCATCATTTATAGAATTATGAGGTCTGATTCTACACTAGATCTTAATTCACAACCACTTTCTTTGCATCACTGAGTCAATTTCATAGTAACTGTCCTCGGTTACCCTTGACTGACATCGATTAATAGCCTACTGTTATCAAAATCTAGGTCCTGGGGATGAACCTTTTGGATAACAGGACATTCTCACTTCACTTTCTTCCACTTTCCATGGTCTTTGTCACTGTCACTATTCCCATTAATGTTTTACACATCCCCAGATTTGGTATACTTGTCATATTTTTCTTTCTGCTTCACTGTTTACTCACTGTCTATTTTCCACAGTAACCGACAGCGGTTACCTCTGACTGACGTCAATTTTTCCTAACTGGCATCGGTTATCCTGTTTCACATTCCACTCACCATTTGTTTCTTCATCCATTTTTTATCACCAGATTCACCTATTCCTACTATTCTCTGTATTATTTACAGAGAAGCAGCCCCACATGATCAATATTGGTTCACATGGTACTAACCCAAAGACAAGTGATTGCCCTCGTGTTCCACGCCAGTCGCCAACTGCTCCCACCTAGTCCTTCACCACCCTCTATTTTATCACCAGCCATGGATCCCATCCAACCTACCAATATCGCTACCGGAGATGAGGAGTTCGCATGACTCCTTGACCAGAACCCTACTACCTTGCAGTTTTACCTCTCCCATTTGTCCACTCGAGATGCCTCGGGTCAGTTGATATACGGCATGCCCGTATCTATCCCCCCGACTCTCACACCCACTTCCGCATTAGCCCCATCTCGCTCCGTGCTACTTGCATCCACCTTACCCCCAGTCATTTCACAATTAGGTCCTATACCCGTTATGACTGCTGTGTCTGTTACCTCTATGGCACCCATTACATCCACCATACCCTTGACGATTACCCCAAACACCACCTTATCCGTTCCTCATGTCTCACACATACCTATAGCTACATTCCCACCTCCAGTGTTAGTGACCCCTAACCCATTTCAGAACGTAGTTCTTTCCATTCCACAATGTCTAGCCCCTATTGCCACCAGGGTTACCACGACCCTTCCTCCCCCATATACATACTACCAACAACCGCCTATTTCATCTATTGTTCATTTTGGGTACGTACCCCCTATTTCCTTACCTTCTTCTCCACCACCTTACATGACACCCCCATATATGGGAATGCCACCCCCATTATACACCCAAAACCAACCTCCTCACGTTATAGGAGGCATCCAATCATCACAACCCACTAATGACCTAATTAAATTGGTGATGGACGATATGAAAACACTGGAGGCATCAGTTTTAAACTCCTGCAACACTCTCACTTACAATGAGATTTGTAATGAACCTATTCACCCATCCATTCCCATCCATTCATACCCTGTGCATTGGGAAATGCCCAAATTCAACCGCTTCAATAGTAAGGAAGACCCATAATAGCATTTGCGCTCAGTTAAATAGGGATGTTGTTTGATTGCTCATGATGATGCCTTACTTTTGAGAACTTTTCCCATGTCCCTCACTGGACCTGCATTAGACTGGTATAATGGGTTACCCAAACACTCCATATTGTTCATTCAATCAGGTAGCCCAAGCTTTCTTAGATAATTTCTCTATCAACATTGCCAAGAAAGTTACCATGACCGATCTATATTCCACACGTTAGTATGAGGATGAATCTCATCGCAGATTATGTCACTCATTGGCGTAGCCTGATCAATCAGACTTACCTTCGAACTACCACAAACTAAACTCATCGAGCTCTTCACACGAGCTTGTGCTAGGCATATCTCCCTAACCTTGCAGCTCCAAACTTTCCAGAACATTTGATGAGGACATTCACTATGGCACGAAAGTTAGAGATTCAGGCCATTGAAGAGAAGAAAATCCAATTACGAAATAAGAATTTGGCATTTAAGTCGAACGAAACCTCTTCTTCTTCTAAACCACCAACTAATTATTCAAAGGCTGAAGGTACTGCTAATGCAGTGGTACTTAAGGCCGGCCTAGCTCACCCATCCAATCAAGCTACACCCTCATCTAATCTATCACCCGTTTAGGATTTTCGATTCAGACAAGAGAAACGAAAATATACCCCATTTGGGGAACCTTACTCTTTTGTTTTAGAAAAGATTATCAAAGCTTGCACCTATCACCCTTCCACCCATAAAACCACACACTGGTTTTGAACCTTGCTCGCCCCATGCCCACATGGTATAAGAAATAAGATTTCTGTAACTATCACCGAGTGAAAGGTCATAGTGATGGCAACTATATCACTTTTAAGAATATTGTCCAAGAAATACTCAAGAAAGGCGAGTTGACTGTGGATAATCCCAACGCCGCCCCTAACCAAAATCTACAAATCTTTAAAAAACCATTTCCCAATCATGCCCTTTCATCCAATCAAACCGGTGAGACATCCACTCACAATACCCATACCCGTAAGGTTCACACAATCTTTAATGAGGTACCTGTCACATCTCAAATACCTCACATCCCTTCTATAGAGGAAATCCTAGCCTGAAATCCTCCTTCCACATTGGAACCAACTGTCACTATTCCTTCACCAATAGAAGAACACCCTTCATCTCTTACATCACCTTCGGAGAAGTCTTCTGCTAACATTGAGACCATTTCACCCCTAGCTTCTTCACTTAGCGAACCTTTACCTACCGTAACTCCTCCACCCATAGAGGAGCACCCATTGCCTCCTCCACCCATAGAGGAGCACCCATTATCTCCTCCACCCTCAAAGGAGCACCCATTATCTCCTCCACCCATAGAGGAGCACCTATCTGTTCCTCCCCTCATAGAGGAACTCCCATCATCCCTTCCACCCATCATAGACCCGGTAGGGATACCCTTGCCTCTTGGAGAGCATTCTCCATCCACTACCTGACATCCAACAGACCTACTTTCAGCTCTCTTACCCACAGAAGCTTAATCCAACCAATTCCCCGTCTCCAAGATTCATTTTACGGGAATTCCCATTAGGTCCTCACCAACTCCACCCACAAATGTGCCATTCTCGCGTTTGGCTGATCACTTAGATTATGTGGATAGGGCTTTGTTATGGGGGTGTCTCTTACTCCCTGTCTCAACACAAATGCAGAGATCCCCTGATGACACCTCCACTATCTACCCAAGCACACTTCCACCTATCAAACCACATACAACCACTGCTATTGCAACCCCTTCCATGATATCCATTAGCACTCACACCACAACCCTTACCTATAACTCGACCTATGCCTAAACCCAAACCCATACCCACAATATTTACCTCCACTAAGCCTATTACCACTTTAGGGGCTACACCGACCACCAGCCTTACTCATCCACCTATTAAAATGGATTTAGATACATCCTCCAACGTTAAAACCACACCTACTCCGACACCCAAACTAAAGAAACAAACTCATCAACCTCATACCCCTACCCCACCAATCACACCTGCACTTGTCCCATCTGCCTTAAGATCGCAGCTACCCAACATGGTCAAGCACCCCTCACCCATTCATAACCCAATAACATAACCACCCATTCCTACCTCAAAAATCTCTAACCTACCCAGGCACACAACACAACTCATATCCTCACGTACAGTCTCTTTACCACCAATACCTCTGATACCTTTAGCCATTGCTTCACTACCTATTACACTTTAGTCATTGTCCCTCACACCCTAAGCGTGACCTATGTTATCTACTTTCATAGCACCCCCGTTATCCCCATGGGTAACTCGCCATCTTCCTCCATCTACTTTTCCTTCTAGATCATGTATACCCACATTACCTTTGCCCAAGACGGTGCAAACCAAAAACAAAACTCCACTACCCCACAACAAGGTAGTCAAAACAAACCCACAACTTCCTACCCGTCCATCTACTATACCCCTACCCAAGCAAACTCGATCGATTCCTCAAACCACACTGGCACCTAAACCCATAGCTCAACCCCTTCCTACAATTCCAAAAACAATTCCCAGACAACCAACCACACCTACACCCAAACCCACATTTACTTCCCATTATGATCCATTAGCAGGGTCCTATGCCAAAATTTTAACCAACCTCCTCAAGACTTCTGTTATCAAATTACCACCACTCCAACCTTACGACCCCCTCAAACCCAAGCCAAAGGGGTTTGATGATACCAAAATTTGTGCATACCATCATGTGCCAGGGCATGATGTGGAGAACTATAAGGCCTTGAAAACCATCCTTATCTAATTGTGTCCACCTGAAACCAACTTTGATGATGATGACCTTCTTGACGAGGATCCTGCTTCACTAACACCCATTCCCACACTGTGCACTCAACAACCACAACCTCCACCCTCACAGCTCCCAGAACCACACATAAAATTTGAAATTAACATGGTTCACATCAGAGAACTTGCCACACCACCACCCAAATGTCGCTGCGCCCAACTGACCTCATAGGGATTTTCTCCTCCTGTAGGTTTTTTCCCTTCATGTCATTATACCACTTACCCTACACCCTCTCCATTTGAAAATTTCCCTCAAATCAACATGGTACACGTCACTACATGTGTGCAGAAGGGTAAAGAAAAGGTAGCTGACCCACCAACCAATCCTATACCCAACATACCATCTGCACCCATACCTAAGATAACTATCCGCGGCCCCACATACCCCATTTCTAATGGCGTCACACATCACACCATGCTCAAACAATTACACCAATCTCCACTCAAAATGTCCTTATATGACCTCATCCAAACCTCGGAATCCCATCGTCAAGCCCTCATGGAGGTTCTTCAATCTATCGAGGTTTTACCCAATGACCCTACACCCGTAGCCTCCATTATCACACCCCATCATGTAGCCTCCCTCAAAAAATTACCACCTTCATCCTCACCTCACCTTGTTCAACAAGTGGCCTCCCTTAGCTTCTCAGAGACAGAGATCGTGCCATATCAAAATGATGACCCAGACCCAGCCCTCTTCATCTCTGTACACATTGATGACATATGGGTATGTCGTGTGATGATTGATGGAGGTGCTAGCATTAACATCATTTCATCCCATGCATTTTCTCAAATGTGCATACCTGACAATTACATGCACAAACATCTGGTCATGTTGTGTTCATTCAACGATGCTATCACCTCCACACTAGGCACTGTCATCCTTCACGTTCGCATGGGCCCCCGCACTATTCCAGAATTGTTTTATGTTTTGGAGGGGGAATTCCAATATAACTTGTTGCTTGGTAGACCCTGGATCCATGTCATGGGTTGCGTTCCTTCCACTTTGCATCGTTGTGTAAAGTTTGAACACGAAGGACACACTTATACCATTCTAGCTAACCCATCACCTTTCAAAACATGCAACATGCTTTACCGACCCAACGATGTACTCATACTAGTCAAGCCATCTACTTCCGCAACCAATACCGCTTCATCTACACCTACACCCACACCTACCAGTATAGCTGGCTACTTTCACCACACATACCTCCTCCATGCCTACCACTGCTATAACCTCCATGACTGACCCATTAGCTTCCCAATCCGTTAACACCACCTCCACATCAACCTCTGACACATCGTCCATACCAACTACCCAAATACCAACCACTGATCCCTTGGAAGGTGTTTTTCAATTACTCTGCATGAGTATGGAAGCCTTCACCAACACCCTCGCTATGATCACCATATAGGAGAATGCCTCCTTTATGGTCCTCCTCATCTTCATACTAGTCTCACCTATGGGGGACTTGATACTACCACCTACACACCTGAACCACCATCACAACCCCACCCATTTTCCACTGAATTCCAATAACTTATCAATCACTGTTTCAACCACACCTTCTTGCACTTCTTTGCGTGGAGGGTTTTTGTTTTGGATTTTATGAGAAAGGTCACCATACCATTATTCCATGTACCACCCACAAACATAATGACCGTAGTTGCATAGGCTTCCCTAACCCTTCTACTAAACAGGGCCGCATTGAACTCATTGCAGACCCTAGCCCTTCTCAACCTTCATCACCACCCTCACTGATGGAGTCCGATGGATCCTGAATCTATCCCTCCTAACTTTTTTTTTCATAAACACCATTTCCTTGGGGCCTTTGAATTATCAACACAAAGGTGAGGCCCCTTCCACTCTTCCACTCCTATATCTTGAGATGATCAATGATGACACACCTACCATTAACGTCATTCAATGTTAGGATGATGAATCCATACTCACCTACCTTGGTATAGAAGACTCATATATTCATCAGTCATTACCCTTTGAGACACAAACCATTTTGAATGAATCAAATATTGAGATCAAAATTCATACTCAGGATGACCCCCACATCCTAAATATTAGACAATATTTAGATGCTACTGAACAGGAAGCCATCACTTCCTTTCTCTGAGATCATAACCGCTCTTTTGCTTGGTCTTATGTAGACATGCTCAGTATTGACCCCACCATACTGGTCCATAATATAGTAACCGTTCCCAATGCCAAACCTATCAAACAAAAGCTGAGGAAAATGCTCCCTCACATTTCTCTTCTCGTCAAAGAAGAACTTCAACACCTTCTTTCCATTTCCTTCATCTTACCCATTAATTATCCTCATTTGATTTCTAACATTGTCCCTATTATTAAAGTAACAAGGGGACTCCGCATTTGCACGGACTTCCAAGACCTCAACCTTGCCTGCCCGAAAGATGACTTTCCCTTTCTCGTTATTGATCAACTAGTGAACCTTACCGCAGGTCATGATATGCTCTCACTCATGGATGGTTTCTCGGGTTATAACCAAATTTTTCTTACCCCAGAAGATCAGCACATGACCACATTCATTACCCCTTGGGGAACCTTCTGTTATCGATTCATGCCTTTTGGCCTTAAAAATGGTGAGTGCCACATATCAACGTGCTATGAATTACATCTTCCATGATATCATGCATCGCATATTGGAATATTACGTGGATGATCTCTTGTCCAAATCTAAATGTCACACTGAGAACCTCGATGTTCTCAAAACCATCTTTGATTGCCTCATTAAATATTACGTCCACCTTTAACCTTAAAAGTGTGTCTTCACGGTTCTCTCAGGAAAAATCCTAGGATTTATTATTTCTCTCTATGGTATAGAAGTTGACCCCCACTAAATTCAAGGCCATTATGGAAATTCCTCCACCCACGAACTTCAAACATCTCTCGTAGTCCTGCAAGGTAAATTACAGTCCATTCACCGTTTCATTTCACAATTATCGGATCGGTGTCAACCATTTCATCATCTTCTTAGGAAGAATTTCTCCTTTAAATGGGATGATGATTGTACTCTCACAAATATTTTAAGGCCCTAAAACAATACCTTCTGCAATGACCCGTGCTCGTCCCACCTAAAGAAGACCAACCCTTCTACCTATACATATCAGCTACTGATCATTTCCTTGGGAGCCATGCTCCCTCCATCATGGTGAACAAAATAGGGAGTAGGAAGTTTATTACATAAGTCATACTCTTTTGGACTATGAAACCCAATACAACCATCAATAGAAAATATTTGTCTTAGCCTTAGTTTTTATCACCACCAAACTCTGCCATTACCTACTCAACCACAACACCTATGTTGTGACCAACACTGACCATTTACACTTCATGTATGCCAAACCATATCAAAATTAGTGCACTACATGATGTCTTATGCTTTTAGCTGACCTTTACCTCAAATTCATTCACCAAAATTTCATTAAGGGCCAAGCTATAGCTAACCAACTGGCTGATGTGCCTATTTTCGGGGATCAACCCTCTAATTTTGACTTTCCCGATGAATCCATTACAACTCTTTCCCTAGATGAACCCCCTTACCAAATGACATTGTTTTTCGACGGTTCCAAGTGTCAACATGGGGGAAAGAACTAGTATTATTCTCATTCCTATCGATGGAAAACCCATGGCTTTGTCTTTCAAACTAGACTTTGAATGCACTAACAATGTTTTTGAGTACGAAGTGCTCATACTAGGTCTCCAGACCCCCTATGCCCTCAATGTCAAATCAATCCACATCTTTGGTGATTCATAATTGGTTCATAAACCAAGTCAATGGTATGTACCAATGTCGTAACGAAATACTTCAAAATTATAAACATCATGTAGACATACTTTTGACCACTTTTGATCATTACACCCTTTAAACCATCCCACAGTCAACCAAAAAATTTGTAAACACCATGGCCTGCTTAGCTTCCCAAATACCCACTTCCCCTACTGATTCCAAAATATTTTTCATTGTACAATGTCTCCATTCACCTTTTTATTTAACTCACAATGTTTACTCAATCGGAACTGACACCCCTGAACCTGAGTGACCTTTGGTATAAACAATACTCCGATTACCTTTCCCTCTCCATCTTACCTCCTGATCTCACCCATAATGGAAAATGTGCCTTCCTTAAGAAGGTCTCCCATTTTGTTAGCCTAGGGGGAACTCCTTCTATAAGCGTGCAGCTTTGATGGTATTCTCTTATGATGCCTCACAAGTTTTTAAATTCCTTATACCGTCAAGGAGGTTCATAATGGCATATGTGTAGGTCACTTCAGTGGCCTTGTTGTTGCTAAGCATATTCTTTGCCTAGGCTATTACTGGCTGACCCTTAACCATGATTTTTGTGACTATGTCAAATGTTGTACATGAAATGTCAACAAGATTCCAACCTTCATCATACACCCAGTCATGCCTTACAGGTCACTCGGGACCTTTAGCCCTTCTCTCAATGGGGTTTGGATCTTGTCGAAAAAATCAACCCTCATTCTTCCTAACACCATCAATGGATCATAACTGCTACCGAATACTACACAAAATGGGTAGAATCCATACGACTCATCTCTGTGAAAGTTGAGAAAATATGTGAGTTCATTAACCACCACATCATTTGTCACTTTGGTGTCCCTCATCACCTCATCACTAACAGTGGAAACCAATTCAAAAATAAAACATTGCAAAAAAATTTGCAGATGCCTTTAGCATTCAACTTAGTTTCTCCTCACCTTATTACCCACAAATAAACAGCCAAGCTGAATCCACTAAAAAAACCCTCAATAAAATTCTCATGAAAGTGGTTGACGATACTGGGAAGGATTGGCATACACACATTCCTTTTGCTCTATGGGCATACCGCACTAGTATTCACACTTCCACTATGGCTACACCCTTTTCACTGGTCTAAGGTACCAAGGATGTTCTGCCTCTTGAAGTCTAGATCCCCTCACTTTGCATTTCTCTCCATGACATGCTTACTGATGATGACTTTCGTCAGGACCACTTAGCACAACAAGAGTTATTAGACGAATGTCGTCTTAACGATCTGGATCACCTTCAAGTTTATCAACAACATATCAAATGTGCTTATGAAAAATGTGTTCATGAACGAACCTTCCAAGTTGGTGACCTCGTCCTCAAGGAAAATCAACACGTAACCAAAGTAGAGAAAAGTAAATGGGGCAATTTTTCTCCTAATTGGCTTGGACCATACATCATGACCCATGACTATGGATCAGGTGCTTATCACTTATCTTCACTTGATGATAAGCTTGAACCTGATCCCCTAAATGCCTTACATCTTCAACCATTCTACTATTGACCTTTACTCCTACATCACTATTTATCTAGTTCATGCTCATCCCTTGAGAGCCATTTACCTTTTCCACATCTCATCTCTAATGACTAAACAAAGATCATGTGATTACCCATCACCCTTTTTCCTTTTCTTAAATATGTGCAGTATGGCTCTACACATGACATGATTATCATGGATACTTTTTGTCTTCTTTTAGATGAGATCCCATGGTCGTTCACCCTTACCTTCTCAATAAGAACCAAATGCTTCGTTATAGTCTCGTCCATGACTTAAAAGCAAAAAAAACAAGATGAATCCATCAGAAGGACATCTTCCAATATAAGGGATCAACTCCTTGAGTCAAACTTCCAAATAAAAGCTGAATCCCTCAAAAAGACATCTTCTACCTTCAATTGTTCACTATAAGTAGACTAATCCCTCGAAGGAAAGCTATAAAAATCTCACAACTCTCTACATAGTTTTTCCAAAAAAAAGACTATTTTCTCAAAAATAAAAAATGTAAAAGCTTCCTACATCGATTAGCTTCGTGAAGACCTCAAGGAGCCATATATTCATCCTATATAGACTTCTTACATTGATCAATCTATCTCAAAAAGAAAAAGAAAAAGAAAAACAAGCTTTTTCGTCATTGAATTTCCTATTATGATCTTGGCTATATTTCCCACGGCATTCTACTTTCCATTTTATGACCCAATTACCTTCACCTCCTCACCCGTTGTCTCTTCACCTCATACTGCCTCAAGGGACTTGCTGAACCTACGACATTTGGTGATTATGTGACTATTCTTCACCTTTAGAGTAATCAATCATGTAATGTCTTTGGGGTCTTATGTTCATTAGCCTATATGTAGATGTGTTTCATACGTTTTGATCCATGCTAATCGGGTGGCTTTCTTCTCCCCTCTTATATTTTCTTTTCTTCATTACCTTTTGATCTTCCTATATAGGACTAGAACCTCGACACCTATCTTTTGGGATTTTCTTCTCACACCTCAATCGACCTAAAATCACCCATACCTATCTACCTATATTCCACCTAACCTAATCGACCTTGACCTAATCATACCCATGACCTAGAATCCACACTACCTATTGACCTAAAATCACTTCTACCTATCTACCTATCCTCCACCTAACCTAATCGACCTTGAGCTAATCATACCTATGACCTCGAATCGAACCTAACTGTCAACATCACTACCTATTCTTCTATCTTCTCATATTCTTTCCTAGTTTATGGGATAACTACATCGGTCTGAGGTCCCTTTTTACCGAGACTATGTAGGCAGCACTTATAGGGCATGGGGCCCTAGAAGGTTAGCTTGGCCACTCTTTACCCTAACCATTCCCCCCCCTTTTACCTGATTTCTTGTTCATATAAAAAACCTAGACATCTATACCATATACCTCATGACTTTTACCACTTATATTATTTCATATTTTCATACCTAACTAGCATTTTCCACATTTTACACCATCTCATGCATTTACATTACCATTTGTTTCCTATCATTTGACTCAATCCATGCCTAAATCAACCTAACTCAATCCATGCCTAAAACAACTTGACTCAACTCATGCCTATCACCCAACTCAATCCATGCCTATCACCTGACTTAATCCATGCCTATCACCCGAATCGATCCAAGCCTAAATTGACCTAACTCCATCATGCTTAACTCACCTAATTTCTACCCATATCAAACAAACAAACCCATATCTCATCTAAGAAAAATTTACACATCCACATCTTATCTAACACAAGCCATAGATAAATATCTCATAAACACATCAACACATCATCAAATACCATGAATCTCATCATATAAATCAATAAATGTGTATCTCAATATACATTCCTGTCTCATCATGGCTATCATCTCAAAAATGTCAGCACGCAGGCTGATATACAATACAAAATGTCATCGACATGCAGGCTAGTCTCATATATACAAAACACATGAATGAATCAATATAAAAATCTTCGATGCATAGGATGGTATCATGTACAACACAATAATCACTACAAAGTCTTTGGCATATAGGTCGGTCTCATATATAACAATACAAAAATGAATCGGCACACATGCTGGTCCACATCAGGTCACTATGTCTCTCCCGACCCCTTTGCTACACCTGTCTCACCTCCTGGTGATGGCCTCTCACCTGGAGCTGGCCTCTACACACTAGTGGCCTCACCACGACCCTATCCTTAGGCTCACTAGACCCATGTACTCTCCACATTGTGAGTGTGGGATCTAGTCCTCTCATTAGAGGCCTGCTGTACTCTTTACTTGACATAGGAGGGCACATCTAACCCGAGAGCTAATAATCAATATTGGTAATACCATGCCTCTCTTGGGGAATCTCTGAACCTAGCTATGGTCACTGTCTATGGAGGTGCCATGGGTCCTGCTACCTGCATGGGTTCCTATATAATGGGACCTTGTCACTGAACCTGCACTGAGCCTTGTGATGGTACTAGAGCTTGAGTTGGCCATGGAGTCTGTGCCTATGCATGTATCTAGGCATGCAAGGTAGTAATCTGTGCTTGTGCTGCTGTCAGCTAGCCATGTATACCTATAACCTACCCCTGCATTATGGCCAACTGGCCCTATAAATCCTATAGAGTAGATATCTCCCATCCATCTCCACCTACCTCCTCTCCATCTCCCCCTACCTCTACCTGTGCAGGTACCTATCCCTGCTCTGCTTAAGCCTACAACATAACTATCTGGGCCTATAAGATGGCAACCTATGCCTCTGAACCTGTAAGCTGCCCCTGCATGATCCATAACTACATCACCAAAGTAGCCACATGACCCTATAGGGCATCTCTCTAAACTGTGATGGTGGCTAAGTCCTGCTGCCCTACCCTCGGTGGTACGGCTCTCAGCTGTTCCGTTCACCACTACCTATACCCATCTACAACCCTAGCATTATCAATCTACACATCTACTAGTTGGTCCTCCTACCCAGTTGGCACTGTGGGTCATGGTGGAGATATAGGTCTCGCCACATCATCTCTCCAGTACTGAGGGAATGGAGGCGGTACACCCTGAACCAATCCAAACTGACGTCTAACCCGCTCTACAGGTATTCACTCATGCTCTCCCACTCTCCTCCCCTCTATCCACAGATGTATCTGTTACCCAGCGAGCTCCATGACCATATGTCTATATGAGGGGAAGCCCATGTACAGCCTCCAAATAATGTCCATGCCGGACAACCCCTCTAACAACCTCCTGTAATAGGCTAAATTGTGTGTAGCTCTGACACCTCAGGCCTCTCCAATGGCCGGTACCCACCGCCTGTACCCAACTCTCAAAACTCTCTGTGGGAATGCATCTTCATGGGGCATCCCCACTGGTTGAACACAAACAATGTGCTTGTATGCCCAATAATGTAGTAGTACAACACAGTAGATGCTGAACCTCCATAGTCACACATAGGCCCATATCTCTCTATACACCTGTGTCAGCAATGCGGGTGCCCATGCAAACTGTGTCTGATTTATCATGTCATTGAGGACTCCCATTAGTGACCTCGGGAATCTCCCCCCCTTTGCATCCAGTAGTGTGAAGCAACACACTACCTCCATCACAAGTACCACTAACTTCATCTCCTCTGGATGAGCTCTATACATCACTCCATAGATCATGCTAGCGCTATGGAACGTTAGGTCTACTACACCCTCACCAAAAATGGGTGCCAGTAACTCCTCAGATGCCTCTAAAGAGATAGAATACACCTGGGCCCCTAATATGGGAAACTACAGGATCCTGTAGACGTCCTCTAGGGTGATTGTCATCTCACCCATTAGTAAATGGAAGGTGTTAGTCACCGAGTCCCATCTATCGATGAGGTAAACCATAAGACTCACCTCTTAGACTACATGCTAGTAGCACCACATGCCTATCAATCCCACCTTTGCCACATGCTGCCACTCTACCTGTGTCATGATCACCCGTACTGTCAATAACAAGGGTGGCACCTAGGCTCTCATCCGCAGCTTGTCTCTTGTCTGCATCACACAAGAACAATGTATTAGTCCACCTTCCCAACTTACCTTATTTTACCCCACATTCTGACATAATCTCTTTCCCCACCCCCATCCTGTTGGCCTTGTGGCTAATCCAACCTACCCAAACCCATCTACCCTAACCCATCTACCCTATGCACTTCTACCTAAACCCATCTTCCCTACCTATCTACCCAAACCCGTCTACCCTACCTATCTACCCTACCCATCTACCTTACCCATTTACCCTACCCATCCACCATACCCATTTACCTTACCTATCTACCCGAACCCATCCATCTGAAACTCTTTACCCTAACCCTCACCCACACCTACCCAAAGCCATCTACCCTACCTATCTACCCTAACCCTCACCCACACCTTCCCAAACCCATCCACCTGAAACTATCTACCCTATCCTCACCTGAAACCACCCTCAACCCTTACCCACCTACCCTACTTTCTCACCCTAACCCCTTCCCCTCTCACCTAACTTCTTTGCCACCCTACCCTTACTCTCTTCCCTTTTTTATCCCAATTTACACTTAGGATTAACCAACCCCAGTTATCCCCTGACCGACCATGGTCTCCCTTTAATCGGCATCGGTCATTGTTCTTGTGACTTGCACCGGTCACTACCCACCAACGTCAGTCACTGTCATGCCACCCGCCCTGACTTTCTAACTCTAATTTTTCCCTTCCTAGAAATTCTACCCACCCAAATCCCACTTTACACCCTTAATTGTTCCTACATTACCCTTTTACACTACCCCTACCCTTCACTATTACCTTTTCCCTCTCTTTTTCCCATTTTTAAATTCTTTCCCCCCCAAACCCCCCATTTTAAAATATTTTCTACATTTTGCATAACATTCATGAAACAATCAATCAAAAGGTTTAAATCCTACTTGATCCCACTACCGCTATTGGGGTGGAACCTCCGGCCTCCGTGCTACTCCTCTCGAGCCCTCTCTAGCCTCTACCATCCTCAAATGACCTCCAACTCTCTCCACCAATCACCTCATTCGATCTGATATCATGGCCCCACCTCTCACTCAACCAATCTCACCTATGTGGCTCGCCAACCAAGCTCTCTGCTATACTCTTTTGTCCTCTTCCTCTTTTCTCTCTTCTTGTCCTTTCCTCCTTTTCCATATACACAAATGACTTTTTAAAACGTGGGTTTTTCCACTTTTTATACCCTAACTGACACAACCAACATCGGTTAACCCTTGATCACTTCTGGTCTGATGCCCTAGACTACCACCATCGGTTCATCTCCACCATCATCGGTTCATCCTGACTGCTGTCAGTTACCCTGCATACTCATTTCCCTCACATTGACCTCATTTTCCTTACCTCCCTTTTCTTTTGCCTTCCATACACCTACCTGGACCACTTTACCTTCACTTCTAGCCCTCCACTTCTGGCCCTCCACCTTCTTCAACCTCACTGTGTCCACTGTTGAAGCCTCCTTATTTTACCCCTACCTTGGCCTTACCCGTGCCGTGATCTTGATATTTGGACCTGAACCATTGCTAGTAACCTTTTAACCTCATGTGTTTGCTATACCTTGTGGCACTGTTACCTATGTTGTTTGACCTAATGACTTTACCTAGCCTATTTCCATGATTTTTTATCGTAACCCTACCCTTAGTGTACCGGAACATACCTAAATGTTCCTGCACCTAACCTACATTGTGTTTCCTGACCATATCCTATACCTTGGATACCGGATTCACTTCAACCTTGTTTGGATAAACCTATTGACCTTAGACAATGTAGATTTTTCCTACTCTTAAACTCAGTAGTGTGATATAGTTTATACATGTGCGTGCATTTGGCTGTTACTACATTTGAACCTAACCCATTACCTAGATCACCCAAGTAGACCTTTCACACTCTTCCCCTACACCCACTTCCCTTTTCATCACATTTACCTTTTATCAAACCACTCACCGCTTCAGCCTACTGCCTTGTCAGTTCCTGGTTTGAGGGGGATCACCTTCACCCACACATGGGCCAACCACATCTTATTTTTGTTAGCATCACTTACCAATACAAGCTATGCAACAAAAAAGGGGTAAAAAGTAGACACTAAAATCAGGTCACACTCCCCTTTTGTCCCTCGACATGAAACACCCTTTATTACATCTACCTAGCCATGACCCCCTTCACCCTACTAATATTAATTTAATTAATTAAATTAAATTAATGTGTTATCCTCACTATATTTATTATTTAAATATCTTATTTAAATAATATCTACACAAACAGTTCACTTAGACACCTCACCAAGCTAACTCAACCTAAGACCTATTCTTAGCAAGTTACCATAACTAACTAAGACTTACCCAAACCCTAAAAATCAATGCTTACACTCCCTCTAACCACATTCCCGCATGCTAACAAGAAGCTCTCAGTCTAATCCATAGGATAAAAACACAAGATCCAAGGCAATCAGGAGGATCTCCCTAAGTTTAGTAAACCTAGAAAATCCTACCTTGACTGACGTCGGTTTCCCCTAACCATCGCCGGTTAAGCCGGAACACTGTCGGTCACCCCTTTTATCCCCTAAACAACCTTAATCTCAAGGTTGGAAGAAATTAGGAGAAAAGGTGGATGAGCAAGAATGAAATCTCAAAGAGATAACGTATCTTTAGAGAGCTAATTCTAGCAAGAACTGACATCCAAGGAAGGAGATTGAGGATCTTCTCCTGTACAGCCATCCCAGCCACATTCTGATCTATCCAAGAAAAAGAGGAGTGTACATGCAGCCCATGCAGAAGATTTTCTTCAGTTGGAAATCACTTTCATCCTTCAAACCCATCATCAGCACCTCCATCCTTCACACATAGAATTTCAGAAGTGAAATCCAAGTAAGTGCAACATCATACTTTCTTGGTTATTTCATTTTATCATTATTTTATCATCCATTGTTCATCTTGCTCCCTATTGACCATCTCCAACATTTTTTACCTCCATATACCAATCAAAACCTTGCAAAAACCTATTCTAGTCACCCAATACCTCATCCTGACCAACCAAATCCTTTGTGCAATCACAAAGGAGATCAAAACCCCATTCTGTGATGTTTCCAGATCTCACAGTAACTGGTGCCGGTTATACCTAACCGTGGTCGGTCAACCCTGACCGACACCGGTCTCTGTGTTTTCCCACACAACCTTAAATAGAAACCTATCCACCTAATTTTACCTCATCCTCACTCACTGGTGACCTACCCGAGACCTTTATTAGACATGCAAAACCCAGAACCAACCATTTGATTCGTGGATTTTATTCTAGCTTAGCCTGTTAGATTAGATCTATTTTCTTATTGTGTTTTAAGTGAGATACCTAAATCATTTTAAAATAACAATAGGATTTAATTTTTTTATAGCATTAATTTGTTTAAAATAGTGGATTGACAGCCATCTAGGAAGTATCATACTTCCTGGATCTAGCTCACACTAGGCAGTTCACTGCCCATATTGTTTAATTCCTTTTGGTGGTTTTGCTTTCATTACAAGTAGTTCCTCCTAGCCAAAAGGAAGCTCTCACGATAAACTGTGGATTCAGAAGTCATACGCACACAACAACCCATCAACTGACATTTTAACAGGTATTCCTCCTACGCTCGTTACCCTATTTGTTTTGTCAACAATTCAAAGAAACAATCTAAGAAAAAAAGGTGAAACAACGTCAATGTCTTCATCATCTGCACTTCATTGGAGACATACTTCTCCACATATGCATGCTTCTTCAAATATACAAGCTTTTAGCATAGCTCGTGGTGGTCATGGTCTACATCAATAAGGTGGAACCTTAGTATTTTTGCCTCCTTAAAACGATTCACCCCCACTTGGAAGTATTGCGTGGTGAAGGAGGATGGTAACTTGCACCATGGACTCTTAGTCCCATCCATCAAAGTTAATATTATGATGAAAAAGTGCTGATATACAGAAAAATGAACCTCTTCATCTACGAGTGTGGGTAGTTTCTCATGTATCCTCCACTCTACCTTGAATGTGTCGCGCATTCTATTGTACCATTTATCCAAGCGTGCCTTGTGATTAGTCATCATGGTATCACATATATATTTATCAAATACCTTCACAGGAAAGGGATCATCTTTTGTGTACTCCCATATGAACTTATTCATCCCACCGGGAACTCTAATCTCTAAGAAGATGATGATGATAAGAATGTTTCTGAACATTATCTTTTCTCCTTCCTGTGCGCTGCTGATGATCTCATCAGCAATGTAGGTGGAAAATTTGTAAATGGTTCCTACTAAGATCTTTTGACATATGTTCAACCATGCCTTGTTCACTTGGGTCCACCTTTCTTTACCATTCAACTTTATAACAAAGCATGCAACCATCCTCATTATAGGGTTAGGGATATATTCAATATCGAAGTAACGTGAACCATTCTTGTATTCATAGGCATCCACAATCACCTTTGACAAACAATTATATTTATCTTTTGCATTACACGCGTTAGCATGTGATTTTATTGAATGAGGTGTGTTTCCTTGATTGTTGAAAATCATGCTTGTGATGGATAAATCATTTCTTCTCTTGGATTCATCAGACTAAAATGATATGGCTTGCAATAATCCATTTTTCACTTCTTGTAGGTGAGTTGCAATATGGTTTTGAGAGTTTCCAACTTATCTCTTTTACTGACTCATCCTTGGATCAATTCTAGTGATCCAAGGAATGTTTTAAATCTCCTTACTAGACTAAATGGTAAAATTGAAATTCATAGGTGGAGAGACATAGCAGACTAAACTTTGTATGTTACAAATTCTTTGGTCTTGTATGAACGTGCCTTCATTCAGTTGTATGTTTGTGTTTGGGTCTTTAGGATTGATCTCTTTAGGACATTAATGGCGTAAATGATATATAGTTTGATACATGACTATGAAGGGAATCTTAATCCTAAACCTAAGGGATTATTCTAATGGTTCCCTAAACTAGGTAAAAGCACCTACTTCCTAGCTATGTCTACTTATTTGGGGTTTTGATCTAACCTAAGCTTCTTATTCTATGTCGTTTGGATGGCGTCCTAACCTAAGTTCTTGTGCTAAATGAATAAGGGAGAAAATTGCTAAAGTAATGCTTGGATATTTAACCTAATACATAATATAATATGGTTGTGAATTTTATCTAACCTAAGGTAGAAATTACCTATGGCAATGTTTTAGGACCTAAGGTGATTATTGTTAGACTAACCTAAGTTTTGGGAAATCTATCCTAAACTATTGAAAGGGAATCTAAGGGTAGCATGACATTATGGTGATGGTTCCAATGACATTTAATTGATTTGATTTTGGGTAAATGAATGGAGGTACAACTATTTTTGGAAAAGGAAAGTATAATTTAATGGAAGCATACATGGAGGCTTCACTAAAGATGGAAATGCATGTTAAATTAGAAATGCCATTCACTAGTTTTGGGAGGCGGTGGAAAGGAGAGATAAGTGGGAGATTTGGGAGAAATTGCATTAATGGACCTCAGTTTTTGTGTGCAAACCATCTTGGAAACAAGGAAGGTGGATTTTTCAAAGGTTGTTTGATCTTGCATGCATTGCAATTTTTAATCTACATAGAGCTATTTGGTTCTTCGAACCAACAATTTGACTTCTACTTTATGGCTATTTTTGGTTTTTCTAGTTTATTTTTGATCGAGGGAAAGTATATGAGGCATTAGAAGAAAAATTGTTTGGTTGTTGATCTTTCATGGAGAAGAAAAAGAGTTCAAATATTGACTGGAATTCTCCTTCGAATTAGCAGAAGAACTATCAGGCATGCTAGGTTCTACCCATTAAGATTTATTTCTTTCTTCTAAATGAATCATTAAAACAACTTTTCTCTCTTGAGATAAATGTTTTCATGATTTGTTTGGTTATTTAGTTTCATGGTTTTATGAATCTTTGTGGTTTTTGGATATAAATCCATTACTAAATAATGTTATCCTTTGGAAACTTTCTCTTTGTGCAAGTTCAGTGGTGACATGCATGTGAAATTATATTTCGATGCTTGTATTTTGTTCTGAACCTATGTTCGAGGTTGGTGTTGTTTTAAATTGGTATATGATGCTTTGTGTTTTGTTATGAACTTATATTGGAGCCTTCTGTTTCATTCTGAGCTTGTAATGGAGCTTTGTATTGCTCAAAACTTGTGTTCGAAACTTTGTGTTTAGCACTGTACTCATATTCAATAGTTGCGTGTTCTAAACTTGTATTTGAGTCGTTGTGTTTGGTTCTGTACTTGTATCCTTAGCTTGAGTTTTACTTGTATTCAAGGTTTTGAAATACTTAGAACTAGTTTACGGGTTTGTCTTCTTGAAAAATCTTGGGAGAATAGTTTTGGTTGAGTTGATTTGGTTATCTCTTTCGAGATCTTCCTGTTATAGCTTCTTGAGTTGGAATGGTTGTGTTACTTTTGTTTTTGAGACCGTACCACCTTCTTTGAACTGGTAAGGGCGTGTAAATATGGAGGATATTCTTCCCTCCTCTGCTATGTGAAAACCCACGTCATTTTGAAGGCTTAACATTTTTGTTTGAAGGATTAATAGACTAGAATTATATCTTGTTGTGTGTTTGGTTTGATATAGAGTTCATTTGGAATAGTTGCTAATAGTTTTTGAGGTTTATGGAAATGTGGTATGCATAATCCTTGTGATTGATGTTTGAAATGAATACCTTCTCTGTCGCAATATTTTTAGATGGAGATGTGAGAGTCTTTGTTGTGTTTTCTGTTCTAGTCACGATTGGAGGTAAAGTTGAGAGATTGCTTGACTCAAACATATATTGGGTTTTCTTACTCACTTTCTGATCCTCTTAAATTGAGTTTTGGGTTTTTAAGGAAAGAATAATTGAATACTCTCTCATTTTGAATCTGTTGATAGGATTTATTACCTCTATTTCTGGGTTGTTTCATTTAGTTTTTCTTCATGATGACCACAAACTATATATATCTCATTTATATGGAGCCGTGTAAGACCTTGAAGTTGGGAATACAATTTCTATTGAGTTCATGAGTTTTATTGAAGCTTGTTTATCTTCTACTATTTTGGGTCTTCTATTCTTTGTTGGATTCATTGAATGAATCTCTAGGTCTTTGAAAAGAGAAAGGAATATGTTCTCTTGTGGGCAGTATACTATTTTTGGGACTGTATTATGTACTCCTTTCTGGGAATTGAAGTCAAACTTGTGTTTAATGAATTAGAATATATAAACCAGGTTATATTGATTTGTAAGGGACACTAGAAATGTGATTTCCTTTAGATGTGTGTTTGGTTTTGTATTCTACTTTGGGAACTAGTAAAAGAACTTATTTTAGAAATAGAAATGGAATTCATTTGATATTAGAAATGAAATGAATTATTTATTAGACCTTTTCCTTTTGAGATCCTTTAAATTTTGAAAAGATAGGTTCTGTTGATCAAACTTCTCTATGGCACGACTCTCTTTTTGGCTATAGAGAGATTGTTCTCTTAAGCCTGCTTGGATTTTGGTTTGGTTTTCTATCCTTTCTGTCTTATAGGAAATAGTGAGAAAACACTCTTAAGAGATGGAAATTTCCTGGTGGATTATTTAGTCTACTTTTTACTAGTCATTTTTTGTATTGATGTGGAAAGAGAAAAGCTAATTCAATTTAGTAGAAGAGAAATTGTAAACATGTTTAGACCGACTGCTATGTTTGACTGAGTCATACTTCCTTTGGATTTGGTATTGAAAGGTCTTCTCTTTTTTCACCCTATCTTATTATGAATCCTCCCTTGGATGGACATGAGAAGAGATTAATCTTGTGTGAGTCTAGCTTTGATTCGTGGAACGTCTAGTTTTAAATCTTTGAAATATATCTTCTAACATGTAGAAGTTAGTTAAGACTTGCAGGTAGACTATTTTGACCCTCTACCCCTTCTTGGATCGATTTGGGAATTCTTGTTAGATGTTGTCTCTTTAATGTTGAATCCTTATATTGTTATCCTTGAATTGAAGCAGTTATGTGTGTCCTGAACCTGTTTCTATCTTTTAGATGATTAGTGTATGGGGTACAATATGTATTGATTCTTCTTCTTTGCTTAAGTTGTAGGATGAAACATCTTAATATGAGTTATGCTATGGATATCTTCTTTTGCTAAATAGTAAAGATAAATGTTGAATTTCTATTCTGATAGAATTATGAAACAATTAGATGACAAGACTTGTTGTTTATTTACAAGTAATTGATAGGATCAATTAAACTATATGTTATAATGCAGATGTTGTAGATTATATTATGCCCTTTTCTTAAAAGTGAATTCAGACTCTTATTTGTACTTCTTTTCTAGTTGTTATTACTTATGATTATTTGCATGATATATTAATTGTTTCATTAAATCATAGTTGTTTTAATGGAACAATAAGTGGAATGCATATCATTTTAATGCTTAGTGCTGATCATGCTCAATTAATTGAACTAACCCGTGCTAGTAATTTTTGCAGATGGACATTGTATGTGATAAAAGAAGGAAATTTATTTTATGATGCATTGGATTATTTAATTATGGATCTTATGTAAAGAATTTCGATTCATTCTTGAGTTGTATTGGAAAAGAGAAGTGATATTATTTTATGATCTTAATGATGAATGACATGCAATATGTCTAAAATGCATAGTCTTGTAAATGTATGTTTTATCATGATGAACTGAAAGGTTTGGAGACTGACTCCAATTTGTTGTGTAAATTCTCTTGTACTTTATATGATGGTAATAGTAGTGATATCTTATCAATATTCTTTATATCTATTTGGATACTATTGTTGTTATCAATTAATAAGTTGGATTAAGGGGATAGTACAACCTCCCTTGTTATTTTGAAACTTGTTAAACTGCAAAAGATATCATTCTCTAGCTACACAACTATAGTTCAATAATGAAATATGTATTGGTAATACAATTAAAACTATATGAGTAAAGAATGATAAAAAGGTTATGTTAACCCTAACATCTAACCATGTAGAGGAAGACTCTTCCTCTCTCAAAAGAATGAAAAATAAATGGAATAGTGGTTATGATCTTTAATCATTGTGCTCTGTTTATAAAAAGTAAACACCAGATAAATTTAGGTGAATGATACACCTCCTTAGACAACTAGGTTACATTAAGAATTAACCGTTTGATGTTTGCTGCCCTATTTCTAGGGATAACTTCTTGTTAAGCCAAGTTAATAAAGATCAATGCAAGCATGAGTTAATGAAGTTCTTAATATCAAATCAGATTAATTATGGATAATGATCTTAAGGAATGTTGGAATTAGAGTTAGGTAGGGTTGCTGAACTCTAAATCTTAATCCAATTAAATTAATCCAATGACCTATAAGAAGTATGTACATTGCAATGAATCAATTCTAACAGAGGTTGGCACATGCCAACTATAGGACTGTACCTTTGAGAAGTCCAGGGGATTCTAGAGGATATAGTGTTGCAGTTGACATGTGGCAACACCCTTCCGTATTCATTCATCTAGATCTACACACATTTGGACTTGAACTTAATTTCTCTCTAGGTCAAGTTAGTAGCATGTTTAGGATAGGGATTAGCTTTTTATGACTTAGGGTACCTTGGCACATTCAGTTGACTTAGGTCAGATGAGTATGCCCATATACCCTAAGTCATCATGAGCATCTTCCTATAACAAATTATGTTACTAACCTGGGCAAGGATCAAACCTTAGGCAAGTGGACTGACGATAGTCAGTAAAGACCATTCAAGATAACAAAAGAGTGAGGTGAAGGATGTAATCTTAAATGACGAGTATGCCATATAGGAATAGTAACATGACCAATATGTTGGAAATCTTTGGCCAAAGTATCGCAAGCTGCTGGCTGTGTTGTCTTAAGTCACATAGTTTAAAGCAAGGTGATGTCAGATGAATATTGGTAACAAATATTCAGATAGGTTCTTTAAATAGATCACTCAGTACCCATAATAGGGTAGGAAAACCAAGTATACATAGTATAAATAAAGTATTATATACTTTAAGATAAACACGAGAGATCGATTGGTAACTGAGTCATGGAATGAGATATTGGTAACATACCGAGTCATTACAACTACATATGGTTATATGTTATGAGATTTATTGGCATGGAATGTGTGTTCTAAATGATGTTTTATTTAGAATAGAGAACATTGTATTTAAAAAATAAATTTCCCTTGTTTCTAAAGTCTTAAAATGGGAATGTTACACGCAACCATCCTCATTACATGGTTAGGGATATCTGCAATATCAAAGTAACATGAACCCTTCTTATAGTCATAGGCCTCCATAGTCTCCTTGATGGCCTCCTTATCATCCAAGTCATCATCTATGGAGTCTTGTTCACAAACTAGGCCAGTAAATTTGATATGAGATGAGAGGTTATGTACATCTTACGGATCACAAAATAGAAGTGGTCCTTGTGCATGCGCAATATTAACCACTGGTATAACCGCTCGGGCTTTCCAAAATAGGGTAACTCATATAGTTACAACATCCTGTCCTTACCAAAATTCACCTTTACTTCATCACTGTAGATCGGCATCCTTTCTGGTGTCCTTGTATCAGTTGGATGAACCAGTTCCAATGTCATCTCCTTCTCTGTGGTACTTATGTGATGGTTGTAGTCACTCACAGCCATCTTCCTGACATACAATACCCATTATTTTCCCAACAATAATCCATTTGGGTACTACATCTGTGCATACCACTCCTCATTAAAACTTGTTGTGCTAATTTTATTTCCCTTGCACTTCTTCTTTGGTGAAACAGTCACCTTATTTTTTGCCATTTTTTACTTTTTGGCCAAACCCTAAACTCATCTTCCTTTCTTTGTTTCCTAAATCTACTCAATCCCATGCCTCAACTCCATGAAAGTATCCTTTTATCTACTCTACCTTTAGAACCCTAACTTGGAAAAAATCTTCCACATGACAATGTATTCCACTGAAACTTTTTCCCTACGCTAGTGTACTCCTTCCACTCTACTTTGCAGATCAACCCTAGTCATGCACTCAGATCTCTATGATTCCTTCTTCACATAAATATATCTTTGCAGATGCCCTAGTTCACAAGAGCTCTTCAATATTGTAATATCAAGGTAAATAATAATGTGCTGGACTTCATACTTATAGATTTTTCCTACCTTTTAGGAATAAATGCTACATCACCTACCAATGTACTTAGCATTAAATATAAATTTTTGCACTAAATCTGACCTTAAGTGCCCTTACCCATGCACCCAAACCTGTGAAAAAATATTTTACAACATTTTGGCGTGTAAAAAATCGTAACTGACCAAAGAATTTTACACACGGTCCTATAACACCGAAGTAACTTCTTCTATCCTTGACCTAGTTTTTACCTTTTCCTACGTCATGTTGTTCTTACACTTCTTATCCTTTGTACGTAGTTTAAGCTATCTTGACATATAAATTATTATCCACCATTTCCACATGCGTTCTTTTATCTCTCACTCCTTTAATCCTTTCATCTGAGCCTTTTAACACAACTTTTACTACCATCTTGTATCACACTTCACACTACTCCTCATTACTCCACCCCACACTAAATAAGATGCATTGTCCTCTGCACATACACAAACTTTTGAAAGTAATCAGTGGTTATCAACGCACAAGGTGAAAAATAGAACAAAAAGAAAGGAACAAGCAATGAGAAAGGGAAACACAAGGAAAGGAAATACATAAAGGTAAATCCTAAGGTAACTGGAAATAATGCCTTATTTACAAACACAAAGAAGACTTATTTATAGTAGGTCTTAAACTGACTTCCATTAAAATGGCTAGGTAACTGTACGTACCCAAAATTGTAAGGTACTGTACTGTCAGAACAATGTAACAAGTGCTCCAATGATGATACAGGTCTCCTCGCAAGGTTTTTGAGATCCGGAAAAGATCTCCAAGTGTGCGTTAACATCCCACATGCCCCACTTAGCCCTCGTATGCTTTGTTTTTCCCTTTTCCCATCTTTTCTTGGCCTTTTGCTCTTCAGTGACAAAACCACTGCTCTGCATGGGCGGTAGCCTCGTGACCACCGCCCTGATCAGGGCGGCGGTCCTATAACCGCTGCCCTACTCAGAGCGGCGGTCCTTTACGTGTTTTCCAGAAAGTGTATTTTTAACGCGACTCACGTAAAAATCAACGATTCACCAACTTTTTTTTGCTGACTTGGGCTTGCATTTATCTTTTTGGTCCCCTAGAATAGTGTTTGGCCATTGTTTATAGTTTTAGAGTTCAGTTTGGTTTTCATCTTTGGGTGAATGAAAAGCTATAAATAAATGGCTTGTGCTCAAACAAATGGTCTTCCCCTCATTCACTTTTCATGCTCTCATTTTCAATAGTTCAGTCTATTATTTTTGCTTCGAAGCCATAGTTTCAATTGTTTGCATGTTTAGTTAGCATTGTTCAGCTGTTGGTAAGCCACATATCCATCTTGTCAAGGCAGTGCTGTTATTTCACTCAATCTATTAGAGTAAAATAGCTTAGGAAGCCATTAAAGTTACAGGTTTTACTCCTCAAAACAGGATAGTTTCAGGTTCTAGATGCTTTATGTTGCATGACTCGCAATAAATCCCACTAGGAATTGCATAAGCCAAGCTCTGTACTCTTGCACTATCCCTCTCCTACTCGCATTATATTTAGTCTACATTCTGAGTTGCCTTTGTCCCAATATCTACTTCTGTTGATACTAGCATTACACGCTTTTCTGGATTCACGTGAACACAAAGGAACGAGGAGATCACACTGAGGAGACAAGATCACACACACCATTGGATTCCTCACTGTTCTACAGAATCCAGGTTCTAGCTTTCAAAGTTCTAAAGTTAGAAATATATCAAATAGAGTAGATAATCACTTCTTTTCAGTTAAGTTTACTTTTGATATTGCCAGGGAAGCTATGGGGATTGATAGTTTCTGAGAAACTATGATTCATTCCTCACTTCTGAGGTAGGATCGAGAGTCTGGAAAATAGATTAAGCAAGTTATTTCATTATTTAGAATAGATCTACAAATTACATAGACAAATAACTACACTCGGTTATTTTGTTTGTTTTAAGTTTTATCTTAGTTGTCAAATTCTAGATACATTTAAATAGCTGCTTTCTTAAATTCTTAAAGTTTCTCAGAAAATACAAAAATAGAAATTATATATATGTTCTAGATTTATTCCACGTAGTTAAAATTCACTTTGTTGCAGTTAGATTTACATTATTGTTTTGTATGACAATCACGGGACCCACGGAGCCCAGGGAATACGTATTTGAGCCAATTATACCTCAACCCAATCTCGTCATGGCAATAGTTGACATAGACCAGAACCTTAGAATACAAATCTTCCAAACAACAATAGATTTACGACATATCAGCTCTCAGTTGAGGGGATTAAATATAGAAGATGACCAAGCACACACGTTTTGGTCAAATAAAACGAACTAAAGATTACCCTAGGTAAACATACACATGACTGTAGAAGCGTTCGAAAGAGAAAAAACCTTTGGTTGTGATCCTTTGGTCCCATAGCCAGATGCAGGAGACACTCTTCTAGATATAGATACCGGCCTAAGAATCTAGGTTGCAAGAACGCCTGTGAGGTACTCTGAGAAGATCATGCAGTTATTGATCCTAAATATAGAAGCTGAGAAAGCATATGATTATTGGATACTAGGGATTAGGACTTGATTTCGTACATGACCATAGTAGGACCACAACAACCAAGAGTCTACGGTTGTGATCCACAAATACCGCAACCTAACGAATCCATAAGTCAATCAGAAATAGACACTGGCCTATGCATAATAGTATTCAGATCTACCCGCACTTCCACCCACCATCGTCGAATAATTATCCTTACTAGATATAGCAGCTAACAGAGCTAGAGAATTCTAGACTAGGCCAGAGAATCGTCCATAGAGTCGATTGTATTCATGACCCACCATATGACCTTATTTGGAGACATACACGAAACTATCCCAGGTCATTTTCCACGTATTCCAAAACCCATAGATCGAATCACGCCAGAGCCTGATATTGATTGGAGCCTTCGAGTAGTCATCCTTGCCGATCGATCTATCACACCAGTTTAGGTTAGAAGGGCTTTCTTTACCTTAGATTTACAAATTCCACTAGTGCGTATTGAAGACATTAGATTGCCTAACTAGTTTGTCTGCATCCCACGCATATTCCATCCCCACCAGCTATCTCGGCATGACCTTGGGAGGTCAGGTACACAGAAGAGTTACCTATAGATTCCCACACTCACTTGTCACTTTTCCAGTGTACAGTAACCTCATCCAATCCAACACTTGTAACTGGCATGCACCTAAATCAAGGATGTATGAGATGATGTAAGGGCCCAACCAATGGAATTTCAACTTCCCAAGATGGCACATAAACTTAGAATCATACAATAGAACCATCTGACTAACCTTAAACTACTTGTTCTTGATATGATGATCATGCCATGCCTTTTGTATGGCCTTTGAAGTCTTTTCAATCCATCTAGCAAGTGATCATCTCTCATCTAACTTCATCAAATTATCGATCCTTTCCTCGAGCACTTGTTCATCAGCCAATCCTCTTGTGCATGCTATACGTAGCGATGGTAACATGAATTCTAATGGAAAACCAGCCTCTGGGCCAAATAGTAATTGACATGGTGTGGTCTTGTTCAACCTTATATATGTTGTCTTGTAAGCAAATAAAATGGCTGATAATTTGTCATCCCAGTCTTGTCTTCCAACATGAAAATCTTTGTTAACGTGTGACTTAGTATCTTGTTGAATTCCTTAACAGTTCCATTTACCTAAGGATGATAGGGGGTAGTCTTATGATGGGCCACCATAAACTATGATAATAGAATCCTGACCATTTCATTCAGAAAGTGTGTACCCCTATCACTAATCAAGCTCAAAGGAAATCTATAATTGCTGATTATGTTTTCCCATAAAAATATAGTAGCTGTCGATGCAATGTAATATATTTTAGGTACTACCTCTTCCCATCTTGTCAAGTAATCAGTGTAAGTGATGATGTAACATGAGCCTGTCCTTCATGCAGTAGGTGAAATTGGTCCTATAAAGTCGATTGCCCATATTTTAAATGGCTCTTTGTTGGCTATAAGTCTCAAGGGAATTTCATCCATCCTTCTAGGTTTTCTAAGACACTAGAAATGGTCACAGGCCTTGCAAAACTCACTATAATCCTGGTAAATACTTTCCCACCAAATCCCTATGAGTAGAATTTTTCATGTGGTTGTGTTTCCTGCATAGTTTCCTCCTAAAATCCCACCATGCACATCCTCCACAATCACCATACACTCATGTTCTAGTACACATTGGCGCAGAACCTCATCATGGCCTAACTTGTACAGACCTCCACTAATCAGCATGTAGGGCATGACATGGATTGCTTACTATTTTCTCTCCAAATCCTTCATCTCGTCTGATGCTTCATCTATTTTAAGGAATACCACAATATCCTTTAAGTTTAAGGGTGCACACCAAAATCTAAACAGCTGCACATTTGGCATGGTGTCCTCAATGCTCTACGCATCCTCTCCCGAGTTAATCCTTGATAAGTGGTCAAGTTCTAAATTGATTTTTCCTAGTTTTACCATAACTGAAAACTCAAATTCTTGAAATAACAGGATCCAACGACATATGTTCCCTTGTAAAAAAATCTTGTTTACCAAATAATTCAGTGCCATGTGATCTGTGTAGAATATAAAAGGTGTTTCCAACAGATACTACCTAAACGTATGCAGCGCGTAGATCATTGATAGTGCCTCACACTTAGTAGTTGTGTAATTCTATTTTGCTGGTGTTAACTTTTGACTTAAAAAACAAAGGGGTGATCAATAATCCCCTCACAAGGTTATGCAAGTACTACTCTAATGGATGTTCTTGAGGCATCAACATGCACATGGAAAGGCTTATCCCAGGGAGGGAAACATAGTATGGGCATAGTAATAAGCCTATATTTAAAAGTGTTAAAGGCCTTTTGCTATGCTCCCCCTAGTGAAAGGCACTCTTGTGATTAAGCAAATCTTCCAAGGGCACGACAATCTTGGCATATCCTTTGATGAATTTCCTATAGTACCCCATATGCCCAAGAAATCGATGCATTGTGCTCTAACTAATATGCTCTCCCAATCCCACAATAAAAACAACTTTGGCAAGATCCACTAACAAGTCTTCCTTACATATAATATGTCCTAACAGGGTTTCTAAATGGAGTAGCAAAGAAACATTTCTTAATGTTTAGAGATATCCTAAACTTGCCGACATCTCTTGAACATTAGTCTCAAATTGTCACAATGGTCTTTCACTAGCCCATGCATTGTTCTAGTCATCTAGGTAGACTTGAAGAAACTTATGGATAAAGTACTTAAAATTCTTGTACCATGATGTGCAAGAACACAATATGTGAACATTCTTCAATGTAAACGGCATGACCGTGTAGGAAAAGATTCCTTACTCATTGGCAAAAGTTGTCTTTATTTGGTCTTCCTTTGCAATCCTGACTTGATGATACCCTAAGAAGTCATCCGTGAAAGAATAGATCTCGTGCTCGACTACTCCTTCCAAAATATCTTTCAGTGAACGGGGTTGTAAAAGGTTCAATGAAACACACTATGTTCAAGTCCCTATAGTCAACACATATCCTTATCCTTCCAATCCTTCTTAATGATTATCACCATTGGTCTTACCTATTATGATTCTTCCACATCCTTAATGATACCATAGCTGCTATCATTTTGTATATCTCCTCCTTTGATTCTTATGTGCAAGTTTGGATTCATTCGCTAGGGTCTCTTCCAAATCTGGGTGTGCACCTTCCTATAACTTGATCCTTCATTTCCTCCAAGGAATGGTGAATTCCTTTGAGCTCATGGTACCCATGTAAGAATATATCCTAAAACTCACACAATAAATTAAGGATTTTTGAAACCTCTTACTCCGACCAATTATCCCCAATTATAGCTTCCTTAGGTTTTCTCTCTATTCTAATGTTAAACTTATTTGTTTTCAAGGGCTCATGGTAGGTGTATGATCACTCATCAACATTATATATGACTTCATGCACGTACCTTCATAATGGTTAACATCCAGAACTTTTCATTTCTTCACCATATACTACATAGACCATCTTTCCTTTTTCCTTTTCAATGTATGCACAATCAAGTTGTATCTCTTCTGATTCTTCTTCATTGAAACATGTCTCTAAAATAGGTTCACCCATAGCAACTCCATTAACCTATCTTCTATCCATAATACTATCTCCCATTGATAAGGAACTTGAAAAATTGTAATGCCTTATCCACTGATGGCTTGGTACTCCGGGGTACTCAAAATCTTGAATGAGATCAATCGTTAACTCCTACCAATTCCCTATGTCTGATGGCGTGTCTCTGATTGAATATACCATGCGTGCGTATAACCTTGTAAGGTGGAATACAAATTATGCACCCATAACGAAGGTGGTAAAGCTTATGTACCTTCTAGCCAGGCCTTTCTCATATGCTTGGATATGGGAGGATAGGCAGGATATTTGCCATGGTAGTATTGGATAACAATGACGTGCATTGCTTTTGCTAGAACCTTACAGAAAATGTGACTTTTACCTCGCAGCCTCTCTAAGATAATCTAGTGATGTATTGTCCACCAACGCGCTGTAGTCTCGAGAAAGTTATAATATAGCATACTTCTCGTTTCTTTCTCATTTTTTCCACTGAGCCTCCATTTCTTACAAGAAAACATTAGGGCTTGCTCCTCTAAAGTAACTTGGTAGCTTCTTCCTTCCCAGGCACTTGACTGAGCACACCTTCATCACCCTTGTTATAGATCCTCTTAATTTTTTCCCAATTAACTCATAAGTCTCGTGCACCCAATTGTCACATGCTATACTATTTATATCACTCATCAACTAAGAATCCTTAGATTGGATAACTCCTTCTATAGGATGAATTATCTCAGGGTCTCCTATGGAGCGCACATATATTCTGTCAAGGAATTCCTCTCCTAAGGGCTCAGTATAGGGCGCTGACTTCCCATCTGTTAAAGGGATGATAACCCTTTCTTCCTTATGCTCAAAACTGATATAACCCTTATTAAACCATAGGTTGGCATTATTTTTATAACACCAAGTGTTCCCAAGTAGCATTGGAAAATTATCCGCAATAGTGAGCACCGAGACTTCAAAGTCCCTAGTGAACTTGGTTCCTTGAATAGTGATAACCAGTCCCTTAAGACACCAATGGGCATTGATTTTGTCTTGTTTTCCATATACAACACATTAAAATATGGATGTAACACATGCCTTCCCATTTGATGCCAAACATCTAGTGTGATAACATTGACCTCTGATCCTATGTCAATGAGGATATTTCTCAGAAGCCATCCATCAACAAATAATTTCAATGTGATCTTTTTATCATAGTCAATGCTGTGAGGAGGACGGTTGGAATGTATAACCTAACTTTTGCGCTCTCTCCCGGTGTGTGGTACCTTCTCCCATAACCATCTCCTATCAAGGTAATGATATTCTCCTTAACATTTAGCACACTTCCCTGACCTCATCCAGATCCTTCTGCGGAGCCTTAACATTCTTCCTTCGCTCCAACTGCCTTAACTTCTCCTTTAGACATTAAATATCTCCTTGTAATACCTAAATCACATCCATAGTCTTTTGATATACTTATTTCTGATTAGTAGACTCTAGATACTTCCCATGTACCACTTCTTCCCTCACAACCAGTTTCTATCTTGGAATCTCCCTTACTCACTCTGCCTCTACTCGTGTTGTCACAAACACATGTTCTAATTATGACTCATGTGCCACTATTGGAATACACTATGGGTTAGCATTATTTATGCTCACCATACCAGTGCCTTTGTCTTTTTTGGTGTTGTTGGATCATGTACTCAAAAAAATTAGGGAAATCCTCATACTTATGTTTCTTTTCACACCACAAGCACTGAAAGAGATCATGACACTCACACTTATAATGCTATATATACCCACAATTATAACAGGTTTCTTGCAAGAACTCACTTCTTCCTCTGCCACGGTTAATGTGACCACACAATCCTTCACGAAAACCTCTTCTATGCACCCTTCATAGTGATGATCATCATCCTTGGAAATGCTTACAAGGCTAGTCTGATGCACACTAAGATCAATAACATTATGAATCTGGTCAATAAACCTAAAATCCTTGGTATCATGGGTTGTAGAGATACAAATATTGCAATAGCAAGAAAAATTCTTATGAATTACGTGTTATAGTAGAGGACATCTATTTTCATCATGATCCCCATGGAAGATCTCACAATCTACCACCATGGCATGTACCGACTTTCGAGAGTAACTATCCTTTGTATTCCCCTATGCTTTACAGTCTGTACACCAAAGACCACTATAGACCTCATACAATGAATTTGTAGATAGGTTCTCTAACTACTTGGCCATTATAGTAATTTGAGCCTCCAGAAAAGGGCTAACACCAGTATCAACACTCCTAATAGCCTCAATGCGTAGGAAATTTTCTAAGGCCTTGCATGGGTATGTGATAGTATTGCATGAAATTTCCCTTCTAAAAAATGTGATCGATCCCCCAACAAACCATTGAGTGTGCTGAGAGGGTTGTATGTCAGGATAGTTTTGATAAGAGAGTTTTGAACTATGTGTCATATTCTCACACACTCTCTGCCATTCCTTAATGGATCTCATTCAGAGTGCTGATGCTCTTTTACTCAAACTCAGGGATATGGAACTCTTCTAAGAAGGATTTTTTCAATGTAGTGTAATCCAAGACCATCTAATGGGAGTCATACTTGCGGTACCAACTATGCATGTGCCCTTACAACATTGCTTCAAAATGACTTGCCTTTCACTCCAGGGTAGTGATCCCCTTCACACACCATAGAAATTCACACTTGTGCACATGATCTACAACATCCTTAATTACTTTGTAGTCAAGTAGGTGAAAATACATCTCATAAAATTACTTATAGGGGTGGCTGAGGTCATTGTCCACATTGAAACAGAACCTTGGGTTCCCTCCTTTATTTCCTCCTCCACCAGATCCACTAAAGCTCACCAAGTCATGTCACTTCCTGACCCACCAGACCCAGCAGATCCTCCAGATCCGCTAGGTCCACTAGGTCCTTCATCCCCTACACCACTAGATCTACCTCCTATAGCCTAGCAAATGGCCTGAAGTGGTCGCGCCTAGTATCCCCAACATCCCACTGAACTTTGCAGTCGCCTAGGGTTTTTTATATTACCCCACTGCTCGGTCATGTGTCCCACACCACTTCGAAATATGTAATATCTAAACTGTTGTATATTTATCATCTTATCCAAAAAATCCTCCAAATATGGGGATGGATTATACAGTTATAGATGTCCCAAATGAGAAATTATATCTGTTAGGTCATAGATCAATTACTCTCTCTGATACTAACTGGATTAACAATACTTATCACTTGATCTAGAAAGACTAAGTGCTAGGGGTTGGTCAGTAGGTGGGTTCATATGTGTGCACATTGATGGATCTCCTTTCTCCATGTGATGAACTCTCATTAGAGGACTAAAGGGGATTTTCTCCTATGACTTTCCAAGATGAGGTAGCACATAGACTGCTCAAGTTCCACGTCCTCAACATGAACCTCAACTCCTTCCCATAATGTCTACCTCTATAGATACATCACACATATAACCTCATGTTGTCTAGCCATCTCCCTTTCATGCAAGATTCACTATACTTGATTCGTCTCTCTTCCCTTTCCTTTTCAGCTCGCAATGTCTGCCATCTTCCTCCACCCTAGCTTCCTCACCCTGCATCTCAGAGGAGCTTAGTCTGACCATAGAAAATGTATCCTAACTTAATGCAATGATCAAGATCTTCATAACCAATGGGATAAGTGTGTAAGAATGATCCTCTGGGTTCTCTTAAAAAATCAAAACTTGACAACATCTAGACAATAATATGTATAACTGACGTATTCTAGAGTATAACTGGTCATGACTCCTTTCCACTAATGATTCGATAACACACATCTAATTAAGATCTGCATCTTGTAGCATTTGGTAATCATCTTGGGTCCACATGTGTGATCTATAGTACCAAATCAATCTAGTACACATATGATGAAATCCATTCATACAATTCTACTAGAAAGCAGTAGAAGAAATTTTCATATAGCTCATGGTACATGTGCTCTTCTACCCATTTACGTGTATTAAACTTAAGTCTAGTAGTGAATGTTTGAGAAAACTCATCCTCCATGATCTTAAACTATGCTTCAACACTCTCCAAGGTTAGGTGCTTAGTTATCACACATCAACTAGAAACCAAGATGTAGATGTATCCATTTCTCAAAATAAATTTGAAAAGAGGTCCCAACAATAGAAACCAATATGATAGTCAATTTTTAAGCCCTTAGAACAACAGTCTAACCCCATGCAGCATCGACATATCACCCAGTAGGTGCACTGGGTGCTCACCCGAGGCACATGTAGGTGCCAGAGATCCTCCTTTATGTGATTATTATGAGAATACATTACTTATGACAGAGACTTATATGCAAAGAGGAAAATAACCATACATTCATTCCAAGAGCTTAGGATGGGTTATTATTTTAATGCATCCATTTAGTTAAAAAGAGAAATATCAAACATATAACAAGATCTGATTCATAATATAAAGAATATGCACTGGGGTTTACACCCATGAACAATGTATATTTTTAATCGTAACCATATATTCCTCATTAGAACTTAGTTTAGTAACCACATTACATTCCTTAAGGCCATAACATAGCAATGTATCAATACATATAAGAATCATGCATCTGAAATCCTAACTATGCTTCCCATGTTACAAAAATGATCACATACCCATACCTCTAGATATGTCATCTCTCCTATAATCCTACTAATGAGAATCCATAAAACCCATTACTATTTCTATAGAGATTTGCCTCTTCAATCACTATGTGATTCCAACAACCACACATTTTTCTCAAAAAAGTCAACCCCCTTCCATCTACCCGAGTATCTATATATATAGATTTAACATTCACCTCCATACCTTCCTAAAGTAATAGATCAATTGTCAAACGTGTCCATGTGGTCCTTAAATGGATCATGCTTATTCCCTTATCCAAGCTCTCCACTCTCTGTAATGATGTCTTTCTGGATCTTTCCATCGCATGGAATGTTCCTTCCTTGACCACCAAGTTGTCAGGACTAGCACCTTATCCACTTTGCATGCTCTTTTGAGTCACACTTTTCTCATTTGCTGCTAGTAGTGCTGAATATGACTAAGTCTTGAATTTCTTTTGCTTTGTCCTAGCACGTGTGTCATGGGTTTTAATAAACCCTCCTAAAACCTTTGTCCTGCGTGCCTTCACCCCGCACGCCCTTCTTCATATAGGTCTCATGCGCCCATGCGCCTTCTTGTACGTAACCAATATTCTGAGGCCTAACATATGATGTGGTAGTGTCTTAGTGGCATATACCATCATGATATCTATTATTGAGTACCGATTGCTAAGCTAAGAAAATATTTTTGAGGCATAACCTAATGGCCGCTAATCTCACAATATATTACTTATATTTCGTTGAATCCTAATGAAAAAATATCTTCTAATAACATTTTGCAACATAAGCTAGTGGAATATAAGCTAAAAATTTCATTCTTCATCTTGTTAAATGCTCGATACATCTAAGCTTGAAATAATCTATTCTGGAAGAACCTAGATGTCATGTTGCTTAAAATTTGTTAAAGCGTACCACCAAGAACTTGCAATTTTTTTGAGTATGCATATTATAGTAGACGTTAGCCTCCTAAAATATTAATTGAATGTGTTAAATTCTTACGACTGCTATGCCCCAAATATTATGTGTTAAATCTTAACGAGCGCTAAGCTTAAATTATTACATAGTTATAAAGTATAACGACCATTAAGCTCAAATCAATTTCATTTAAAATGTTAAATCCTGTCGAAAGATTTTTTTAAAATATTATGTTGTGGAAGTATGTAGTTGCCACTAATTTCATACTACCTTAATATAATTTGTGAAATCCTAGTGACCGCTAAGATCCAAATAATATGTTGTAGCAATACCTAGCGAACACTAAACTTGAAATATATTTCTTTATTTTGTTAAATCCTAGTGATAAATATGTTCCAAATATTATGATGTGGTAGTGTCTTAACGAAGTATAACATCATGATATTTATTATTCAGTACCAATCACTAAGCTCACAAAATATTTTTGAGGCATAACCTAGTGGCCGCTAATTTCATACTATCTTAATTTAAATTGTGAAATCCTAGCGACTATTAAGGTACAAATAATATGTTGTGGCAATACCTAGAGAACACTAAATTACAATATATTTCTTTATTTTGTGAAAACCTAGTGACATCTAAGCTCCAAATAATATGTTACATCAATACCTATCAGACACTAGACTCACAATATATTTATTTATTTTATTAAAAACTAGCGACCATTATTTTCCAAATATTACGATGTGGCAATGTCTTAGTGACATATGACTTCATGATATGCATAATTGAGTACCGATCGCTAAGCTAAAAATATGGTATTGTGTTATACCCTAGTGCCCGCTAAGCTTGCAATAGATTTTTTGTTTTTGATAAATCCTTGGACAACTAATATCCAACTAATATTAGTTTGTGGCCTTCCAGACACATTAATAATATTGTGTCCTTCCACAACAACCCTAATGAATTAATATATATGACAACACTCTATCTGCCTCCAATAATATTTGGCCTAATGATAATATTGTTTTAAAAGAATTATATCTTCGTGACTAACATACATAGATACATAGTGATTGAAATATTTAATAAATATATATTTAATTACATAATGACTATAATATTATATATATTAAATTTAGGCATATATATAATATGTTTAACCTTCCATTACACAAAAATTATCTCACAATTGAAAACCTAATATGATTTTATAGTTTTAGACCATTTTGTTAACCTCAAACATCTTCTCAAAAAGTCAACACAAAAACCATATAAACAATGTACAATGAAATATTTACCTTAGGTTGTTTCTATCATCAATATTTAAAGGAAAAAAGGAAGATGTAACAAATACCAACACAATATTTTGAGTCTTGTTAAACATTACAATTTTAAAAACTAGTGATTAGGCGAGTGACCGTTACTATTAGGAAAAAAATTTCCGATGGGGACATAGATCAGTGGAAATTTGAAAGGGTTCAAATGAAATAAAAACCAAAACTGAAAAGGGATTAAATTTTCTTTAGTTGGGGCCCAAAAAATTCCTTGTTTTCTTTAAGAACAAGGAAGTGTGACAAAATGATTAGAAGGAACCAGTAAGCAGAGCTGGGCTGTGGATCGTGTTTTTCGTAGGGAAAAATAGGGTTGGAATAACATGAAAAATACAAGAGCTAGGAAGCACTAGGCGGTTTGAAAAAATGATTAGAAGGAATCGGTAAGAAAAACTAGGCTGTGAAACGTGTTTTTATAGGGAAAAGTAGGGCTGGACTGAGGTTAAAAAGATAGGATATAGTAAAAGATAGATTGATTGAATAAGCCCACAATAAAAAAGTTGCACATTTAGTATAGTATATATTTTTGATAAATACCTTATTTAGACATGAGATTATTTCATGCCCGGTGACGCTGTTTAAACCACCGACTTTTGCATCGAACTAACTATCTACACTATTTTTCCGCAACCCCTTTTTCTTCCCCAGTGTGTGAGCACCTTTTTTTTACTACTTTATTGTTCCCTTTTTGTTAATCCATGAACGAGATTATAATTACTTTCTGATTTTTCCCTGGCCAAAATGACTATTCTTGTATTTGGCCCTGCAATATTTGGTTTGCTTGTATTGTTCTATGACTTCACTAAGGTATTTAATATTTTTATCCCACACAATTTGCGTTAGAATTTATTAAAATATTAAAAGTGTGGGATGCGGAAATTTGAAAATTAGATGATGTAGGAGCATCAAGAGAATAATATGTTATAGGGTCTATTTTAGTACATTTGTTATGATAAGACTATGTAATCTTACTTGATAAAGTCAATGTAAAAAGAAAAGTAACTATAGTGGAGTCTTAGTTGTGCTAGAGGTGGAAATTAGGTGTCATAAGCCTAATTAAAGCTATTCTTAAGGTGTTTATTTATTTTTAAGTTTCTATTTATTTATTAGGAAATATAAGTGGTTGAGAATGAATTGAGATGGTCTAGGGATGATATTTGGTCCTATACTAGAGTTAGTAAGGCTATTGAGCCTATCTAGGAGAAAAAATAGGTGTTTTGGTAAGTTAAGGAAGAAACAAGTTATTTTAAGGGGATCAGTCATGTATCTGTGGAAGAGGACGTCCAAGAAGATATGATGAATAAAGATTTTTAAAAGCATAATAAAGATATGGAAGATTGTTTCAAGTAAAACTTGTATGAAATTTACTTAAATGAGGAAATTGTATGAACTGTATAGTGTAACCCCCTGTTCTGTCCGAGACTTGAATGATGATAGTCATGAAAAAATGGAGCTTTGGAGATCTGTGAATGCTTGATTAGTTGGGGCAAGGTGAAAGAAGCACCACCAAATTTTTATAGCTTTTGAAACTATGTTATTTGGCATATTGCTCAAATTGTTAGCTCTCGGCCTTAAATTAGGGCATCTTGGTAAAAATAGGATACAAATTTTTGGTATGTTGGAGTACACTATAAAGGGTATTATAATCATCAATCTGGTGGTAAGGTTGTTTCTAGAAATCTTAATATATAGAATGATTTGTGTTTTGGGAGGGCTAGAAGCCAATTAGTCCTCAAGGAGAGATTATACATAAGTGAGAAGAATATGGATATGAATTGGGTCTAAGCACCTTGTAATAGGCTAGAAAAATTGTATTAGGTGGGTTGAGGGTAGTGAGGAGCCTATCTTATGCTTTTGAGCATCTATACTAAAAGAGGCTTATCTAGTCCTAGGCTTAATGATAAGAGCAATGCATGTTTGAGGTTGTTTTGATGAATCAGGCTATAAAATGAATGGTAAAGAATATGCAGAGATGATATAAGAGAAGAATGGAGTTTATGAGCTTGGAGCCACAATCAAGAGCTAGTAAGTATATTTAATTCATTGTTTTCTTTCATATGAAAACTAACACTATTACAAGTGTTTAGTAAAGCTATACGATGCGTCTAAAGTATATGAATGGTGAAATGGAGATTATTGTGGAGATCCTCAGTGTAAGGGAGGTCTGAACCAACATAGGTAAAAATAGATCCCTCTCCAAAAGGATAAGGCATACAAAGAGGGTAAGTTTTCAAAAAAAGAATAAATTAGGCATTTTGATATTGAGCCTTACACCATTTTTTGTATCAGAGTTGGTTGTTATGTGATGATTAGATATATTACAGAAGTTTATAGTATTGAGAGTGATTGATTAATAGCCTAAACGTGATTATTGAAGCATGGAAAAGTTTGAGAAACCATCATTGTAGGGGATAATGAAATATATTTAGGAAGGAGTCATGGGAAAGATGGATGACATGATGAATTCACAAATGGATATGAAACATGAAATTAGGAACCTAGAGACAAGGATGAAAAGTATGGAATAAATATGCTTAGGTATAGAGAAGTTATCTAATGGATATGATGATCATAGGCATGAAAATTCATTGTTACTAAGGATAATACTACGACATAAAACCAAATCTCATGAGCCAGTCTGCAAGAGGATTCTATTTAGGACTAGATGCAAAACAAGAGGTAAGTGTTGCAATGTTATTATAGATAATGGCAGCATATACAACATTGTCTCATAGGAAATGGTTAGAGAATCGGGTTTGAAAATGTTAGTTCACCCTAATCCTTATATAGTTTCATGGGTTCATAAGGATCACCAAATTCTTGTAAATGAACAATGTAAAGTACCTTTCAAGATATGAATTTTGCATGATGAGGTTCTATGTGATGTAATGTCTATGGATGTCTGTCATTTACTCTTAGGCAAGCCATGCCAATATGATAGGAAGGTAGTGTATAATGAAATGTTGAATAAATGTTTGATAATAAAGAATGGAATAGAACATGTGTTGGTACCTTTGATGGATCAGGATGTAGGAAAAGAAAAGAGACACATGGTGTTTGACATTAAGGAGTTTGTTGAAAAGACCAAGAATAGGGTCTTAGATTTCATAAAGGAGGAATAAGGTGGAATGAATGTGTCATTGAGAAAATGAGGATGTAAAAAAGATGTTTCCAAGAAAGAGAAGCAATTGGGATCCATAGAGAATCAAAGAAAACATATGAAAGAAATAAAGCAATCCCAAGAGAGGTTGAGAAATAACATGAATTTCTTGAGGAAAGAGAAAAGTGACCACGAAATAAATTTGGATCACCAAGGTAAGTGTGACAGTAACAAGAAACAAAGTGGTATTGAGGAAGAGAAAACATGGAACAAAATTCTAGAAGACATCATGAATGGTTATGAGAAGCAGGATCCAGAACAAAAGAAGTATGATACTGCACCACAAGGGTCAGAGAATTGTGAAGGATCAGGTGATAAGAAGAATGTAGGATTTTCACAATATAAAAGGATGCTATTGACATCTAAAGAAGACAATAGATGTATATTTTTTGAATCTAATCAGTTTTATAAGTGTGAAATTATAGGTATGCAGGATAAGAATCTAATTGAGAGTATGAGAAAGAATGATGCACGTGAATAAGATAGAAAAGAGAAAAAACCAATGCCTATAAGGACATATGGGTGTTTTAAAACCATTCAAGAAGATGAAAAATGACATAAGGAGCAGTCAATTGTTAACCAAAGAGGTCTAGAATCAGGAAAAATGAATGGAATGTAACTAAACATAGAGATAAAGTTAAGATAAAAATAAAAAGTAAAATCTTGGAATGATAATGAAGAAGGTTTGGAGGTAACCATGCAAGAGAAAAACAAGGTAAGGTAGGAAAATTCAATACAACTCAGTTAATATAGTCAAAGGGAAGACACATGCAGGTCATAACTCAAGAAATCACACTTAACAAGAAAAGAATGAGATTCAAAAATGAGGATTCTACTTTAATTAAGTATGAAAATTACAGACACAAGAAGATTATTATCAAGAAGAGCATTATAACATCATTCAAAGAGTATGCATATAGAGAAAGTATGAGGCAATCCAATCTTGTAGCAACTCTACAGGAGTCAAATAAGATAAGAAGTCTAGGTTGCAGTCAAGGCTTAATGGGGTATCCAATCAACTATCTAAACCCACAAGGAAATGTCTAAATAAGGGACATTAAAAAATTAGAAGAGAGAAATGCAATTTGGATGATTTGAAAGAATGGAATCATGGAAGTAAGTCCTTTACACAATATTTTTGTGGAATATAAGTTTCTTAGGACTATTATGCTTGAAATAAGACAAGATATGGAAACCAAGGACACCAGATCTGGTTCAAAAGATGATAGAGGAACTCATGGAATAGAGTTTATACTAAAATAACATGGATTTGACGTATGATATGATTCATATTGTTCTTTTGAGAGGCTTAGAAATATTTTACATACTTTTCAAAACTTGGTTGGGCAAAAAGAGAGTTGGTTGGCAAGAAAAGAAATAGTAGAAAGTTGTATAAATTACACCTCAGTGGCCTTGAGGATAGGAACTCTACAACATATTTTAAAAAGGAAAGACAATAGTTAGTTATAAATACCTCTTTGGAGGAAAAAGAGTGCATGCATTAAGACCAATTACACAAGTAAAGATGAAACAAACTTTGAAATGAAGGAGTATAAACAAGTCCTAGCATATGAAGCAAGTCAGGTAAACAAGAATCATGCAACTAGTCATGATGGTGAAGTAATATCTATCTACAATCAAGAGGGAATGGTAAGTCTGCCACAAAAGGAAAGTCAAATGGAGTATAACTCAGCACAAGAAGCACTGAAAAGTCTAGTAAAAGGAGAAATCAAACATGTTAAGAATCTCGAGAAACTAGCAACCACAAAAACACAAGAAGATTACATAGGTAAGGATGATTTAGACCATGATGAAGGAAATCAAAATCAGTTAAAATTGTATGGAAGGACAACAAAGGAAACATGCAGACTCATAAAGGATCCAAAGGAGTTTGAATTCAATATTGAAGATTTTTCTTCATCAACAAAGTGAAACAAGCCTTTAAAGGAGATAATTGTAAAGATGAGAAGAAATGGGTGATAGAACAAGTTGAGAAAGCACTTAAGCCTTGGGATTTGATACCGAATATAGTCCTAAAATAAATGGTTGCAGGAAAACCATAAGGATGCAAGTTCGAGTTGGAGTCCATGATAAAGAAGATTGAAAAACAAGAGTAATAGACAAACAAGAAAGTAAAGCACATAAAAAATAAGTACAAGTAAAAGTACAAAGTGGTGGTAGGGAGGATGGAAACACCAGTAAAGGAGAGAGTACAAGCAAATATGAAGACAAAAATCAGTCAAAATGTACCATTACAAAGGAAAAGGAATTGGAAGACAAGGAAGAGTAAGAAATCACAATGTTGCATTAAGCAGGAGCTCAATTTCTTCTTAGTGGGCAATCTTTTGTAGGAGCATCAAGATAATAAGATGTTATAGGGTTTATTTTTGTACATTTTTTATGATAAGACCAAGTAATCTTACTTGAGCAAGTCAATGATAAAAGAAAAGTAACTATAGTGGAGTCTTAGTTGTTCTAAAGGCTGAAATTAGGTGGCATAAGCCTAATTAAGGCTATTATCAAGGTGTATTAGGAAATATAAGTGGTTGAGAATGAATTGAGATGTTATAGGGATGATATTTGGTCCTATACTAGAGTTAGTAAGGATGTTGAGCCTATCTACGAGAAACAATAGGTGTTTTGGTAAGTTAAGTAAGGAAGAAACAAGTTATTTTAAGGGGATCAGTCATGTATTAGTGGAAGAGGATGTCCAAGAAGATATGATGGAGAGATCATGATGAATAAATAGTGTTAAAAGCATAATAAAGATATGGAAGATTATTTTCAGTAAAACTTGTATGAAATTTTCTTAAATAAGGGTTTTGTATAAACTATACAATGTAATCCCTTGTTCTGGCCTAGACTTGAATGATGACAGTCATGCAACAATGTAGATTTAGAGATTTTGAATGCTTGATTAGCTCATCCAAGGTGATGGAATCACCACTAAATTTTTATAGCTTTTGAAATTGTGTTATTTGGCCTGTAGCTCAAATTGTTAGATCTCGGCCTTAAATTAGGGCCTCCTAGTAAAATAACTTCCCACAGTAAAATTTTACTGAAATTTTGATATGTTGATGGGTTTTTGATGTTATTCCATTCCTTTAAGTTTTATGACCTAGATCCCATGTGTAAAAACGTTATATGCATTTTGACATTACATGTTGTATAAGCACATGAAAACAGGTTGAATTGAGGTGCATGGCCATGGGAAAAAATGATTCAAGGTTTGATTTTCAATATGGAGCATGTTAGGGACTTCTTATTAGTTCTTTAGCCTTAAATCAAGCTAGAACATCACTTGAAGGTACTGCTGTTATAACTAGAGTACATAAAAAGGCCTAATTTGTATGTTACTTTATAAAGGAGGTGTCATTTAGTAAAAAGTAACAGGGTACAATTTTTTGGTATGTTGGAGTACATCATAAAGGGTCTCATAATCATCAATATAGTAGTAATGTTGTTTCTATAGATCTTAAGATATAGAATGATTTGTGTGTTGTGATGGCTAGAAGCCAATTAGGCCTCAAGGAGAGATTATAGGTAAGTGAGAAGAATATGGATATGAATTGGGTCTAAGTACCTTGTAATAGGCTAGAAAAATTGTCTTAGGTGGGTTGAGGGTAGTGAGGATCCTATCTCATGCTTTTGAGCATATAGACCAAACGAGGCCTATCTAGACCTAGGCTTAATGATAGAAGCAATGCATGTTTGAGGTTTGTTTGATGAATTAGGCTATTTAATGAATGGTAAAGGATAAAGAGAGATGACATACGATAATAATGGAGGTTTATGAGCTTGGAGCCACAATCAAGAGCCACTAAGTATATTTAATTCATTGTTTTCTTTCATATGAACACTAAGACTATTACAAGTGTGTAGTAAATTTATAAGATGTGTCTATAGTATTTGAATGCTGTAATGGAGATAATTGTGGAGATCCTTAGTGTAAGGGAGGTATAAGCCAAAATAGGTAAATATAGAGCCCTCTCCAAAAGGATAAGGCATACAAAGAGGGTAAGTTTTCAAAATAAAAATAAATTAGGAATTTTGAGATTAAGCCTTGCACCATTAAAGTGGGGAAATTTTGTTAATATTGAAATTTCAAATTCTCAAAAAATACAGGTGAATTCACAATTCAAATTTTGAATTTTCCACTCATTGAGAAAAGGTGCGGGATATTGAAAAAATACAATATTGAAAACAATGATTTTTGTTATTGGCTATAGCTTAAAATGTTTTTTTTATTATTGGCAAATAGTTTTTTAAAAGGGACTATACCCTTATACAAGAAGGCTCCAGAAGCCAGATGTGAACAAATTAGAAACAAAGAAAAAGAACAAGATCGTGGTAAAACATGAAATCCCAGAAGCAGGAAACAACCTACTCAGAATAAAACCCAAAACCAACAGAAAATCAACATAAAAACAGCTGATTTAAAGTGACCAGACAGCTGCTGCCCAATAAAGTAGCCATGCAGCACTTGTGACACTAGCAAGGCAAAGAACCGGTATTCTTAGAGAAAATCTTTTTCTTTTTATGCATCATTATCCATCCTGTGGAAGCCTCCACGATTGGAGGATTAAATAAAGGAGGCATATTTTCTTTATCCTCCAACGACCCAACTGGGGTAGCGGAATCACTAACATCTTTTGTATTTTCCATACCATCGTCAACTGGATGAGATTCATTGGTGCCTACAACAACTAGAATTTCTGAGAGAGGAGTTTCAGATAGAATCGAGATCCAGTGATTTGTAATCCAGTCATGAAGAGTAGCTAGGTTTGGCCATAGCCCGTTGAATCTCCCGATCAGGGCATGCTCCTAGTAGAAACGTTTTGAATCGAGGACTTCATCCCCAAAAGAAACGCTAGGGTCATGGGTGTGATGGGACTCATCCCCTGCGTGAGGCTCCTGCCATGTAAAATATCCTTAAATGTATTTGGTCTGTTTGATTTATTATTCAGGATCTGATTCACATCGTCCCTGGTATCTGGAAGGCCTGTCCTAGTGGTCTTTGGGTGCAGATCCACTGAAGAATAGCGGTTAGGGAACCCGTCGCCAATAGTTCTATCACTATTACAATCACCAGTAGCAGCTAAGGGTGGCTGTGCCTTTTGAATAGAGGTAGGTTGAGTTCCATCCCCAAGGGAGGATCTAGCAGGGTAAGGGTTTGAAGAGGCCACCTTAGTACCACAAAATTCCTGGTCAATCCACGAAAGAACCTTAGTCTGCGCGCCTCCGATAGCACTGCCTCCACCAGATCCATGGCCACCAAAATGACCATGGGTTTGCGGCTGTTTGACCATTTAGGGGTTCACTGAGAGGGTTTGCAGAGAGTTTGCAAAGGGTTCGCAGAGAGTTCACAGAGGGTTCACAGATGGCTATGGATTTACAAATGTTTAAAATGTAATAAAACATATAATATTATAATAAAATAGAAAAAATAAAGTGTATGAATGTATAGGCACATTTATTTTTATTTTTATCAAAATCAACCTAGGAAATGTTAGATGTAGTGCGACAATGAAAAATAATTATCCAATTAATCTGTGCCACATGGCATGCTTTGAAACTAATAATTAGAAAACATTATATTTGCCACATTTACTACAGAATTTATATATAAAGAAATGATTATAAAATATTTTTGAAACTATATGAAACTACAATATTATAATATAAATAGCTACCATTAACATGACAACACGTGGTATGAAAATTTCAAAATCCTAGATGGTGTTTTTTTCATTAAAACAATGAAAAACACTAGTGTCTCAAATTTGTAAAGATAGTGTTTACAATGACAAAAGGTATTGGTAAATTTCTAGCGACCATTAAGCTATATCATGATTTGTTATTATATTTCTGTTTATAAATTAAGTAATAGTTGTTGACAACCATGTAAATTCTACCCAAAATGATACAATTACAATGTCAGGTGATAATGATAGGATCCTAGCAACTGCTAAGCTAGACCATTGTTTGTTATAATATAACTATTCAAAAATTAGAAACTGTTGAGCCTAGTAGCCGCTACGTTATTCCTTTTAACTAGTAATGGAGCTTAGCAGTCGCTAAACATTTTATTTGATATGAACAAAAAGTCTTGATCCCTCTCGATGGAACGTATTGCATGAATTGGCTCCACTAGGTAATGTGAAACTAATTTGATATAATTATAATCATTGCAAATTACAATCGATGTAAAGATATTGATTAATACGACAAGAGGTAATGGAAGGATCTTGGCAGCCTCTAAGCTATATCTTGATTTGTTAATCAATAGCTACTTTGAAATTGAGATATTGTTAAGCCTAGTGGCTGTTAGGATTTTTCTTTGATACGAATGAATATGGATTATAATTTACAAAGATATATCTTATGAGACATAAATAAATCTTGAATCCTCTCGATACAATTACTATCAATGAAAAAAACTATCAATCCAAAGCATAACATATAGTGATTATAATGAAAAATGGTAATGATAGGAGCCTAGCGACCGCTTAGATAGACCATTGTTTGTTATTATATAGTTATTCTCAAAATTAAAAATGTGTATCCTAGCGGCCGCTACTCTATCCCTTTCAACTAGTAATGAAGGTTGGCAGTTGCTAAGCATTTTATTTTATAAGAATAAAAAGTCTTGATCCCTATTAATGGAAAGTATTGCAAGAATTGGCTCCACCAGGTAACGCGTGGATAATTTGTTAACATTATAATCATTTACAATTACAATCGATCTAAAGCTGTATAGATAGTGATTGCTATGACAAGAGGTAATGATATGACCGTAGCGGTCGTTAAGCTAGTCCAAGATTTTTTATTTAATAGCTATTTTAAAATTAAGAAACTATTTAGTGTAGTGGTTGATACCCTTTTTTAATGATACGAATGAATATGGATTACAATTTTCAAAGATATATCTTAGGATAAATAAATAATACTAGATGCCTCTCGACGGAATGTAGTGCAATAATTGGGTCCGCCATGTGAAGTCTACCCAATATGTTACACTTACAATCAATAATAAGCACAAACCATCCAAATTTGAATAGATAGTGATTACAATGGAAAATGGTAATGATAGGAGCCCAACGCCCGCTAAGCTAGAACATTGTTTGTTATTATATATCTATTCTCAAATTTAGAAATTGTTGCGCCTATCGGCCATAACGGTATTCCTTTGATACGAAGATAAATTTTTGATCCTTCTCGATGGAAAGTAGTGCAAAAATTGGCTCCACCAGGTAACATGTGGCTAATTTGATATAATTATAGTCATTGACAATAAAAATCATTCTAAAGTTGTACATGTAGTGATTGTTATGACTACAGGTAATGAAATTATCGTAGCGGTCACTAAGCTAGACCATGATTTGTTATTCAATAGTTATTTTGAAATTAAGAAATTGTAGTGGTCATTAGGATTTTTCTTTGATACGAATGAATATGGATTATAATTTACAAAGATATATTTTAGGAAAAATATATAAGTATTTATCCATCTTGTTGAAATGTAGTGTTGTAATTGGGTCTGACATGCGAAGTCCAGCCAATACGATATAATTACTATCATTGAAAAACAATGTTGGTCCAAAGTTGAACATATAGTTCTTACAATGACAATCAGTAATCAAAGGAGCTTAGTGGTTGCTAAGCTTGACCTTTGTTTTTTATTATATAGATATTTTCAAATAAATACATTATTGATCCTAGCGGCTACTACGTTTCTTTTCAACTAGTAATGCAGATTAATTCTTAATGGCATTTAAGCTAGTCCATTCAATTTGTATAAATTACCAACAAGTAATGTTAAAAACTATCCATTCATATGTCAACTTAAATCCTCTCTCTTGCTGACATCTATGTTTTTAAATGTTCCTTTCATGCTATCTACACAATGTGGATGATTGTGAGACAACAGATAATCCTTCCAAAATATCTTGCGTGGTAATTGTCAAGAACAATTTTGCATAGTTTCTAGTATTACTGATGTGATCCAAAAAAATTGATTTACAGTAACCAATTGTAGGTTAGATATCATGTTCGGTCAAATCCTATCAATAGCTAACATTTACATTGATTGGTCACCAATGATAAAAAGTAATGTATTATAGAGATTGATGATCGCAAAGGCTAATACTTACATTTATTATCATATAATGGGAACAAAAATTACTCCATATGTGAACTAATTATTAATATATTCTACTCCAATTACAGGTAAAATGTCTTCCATTGGTCATAATACATTCTTGGAAATTCCATTCATTGAAGGTGTTAATTGCTCAAAGAAAAGAGATGATGAATGGCTTGTTAAAATCCATGGCCCTGACAACTACTACAACAACATGTGGTTACTTTTTTTTATAGATGACAAACATGATGTAGTCATAATGGTTATATCATCTATAGTTGTTGATTCGAGTACACTTGTGTTTAAGTCAAAAAAATTGACTACAAAAATAATAAGTGTCTTATTATGGATATGAAGTTGGATGTTTCTTTATTCAAGAAATGGGAGATGAAATCCTCAGAAGACAAAACACAATTTTCCTGTTCAATATATGGTTGGGATTTGGGGTTGTTAGTAGATAAAGACAAAACTAACTGTTCGAATGCAAAATACATTCATGGTGGCATGCTTGCAGTACTTATGAAATTGTATAGAGGTGATACAACATCTTCTGTTTGTCATTTTTTGAATAGAAAAGGTTCACTTTCACTGCTTAAACATGCCAAGTTGTTTACTATGATGAGGAGAACATATTTGGCTAAATTAGAGCTCGATCCATCTAGAATCAAAGTTTCATGGATTGAAAAATAAAACTAAATCAGCTGCATTTCTGAAGAAAGAAACCACTATATTCATGAAAAAAAAACCTTCAACTATTCAACAGTTTGATTACTTTTTGTTTAATGGTGAAGTATTTTCAATTAATGTTTCCAGGTGCATTGTAGCACATTCGGAGTATCACTATCATCCTGTAGATGATGAAAAATTTTAGTTTCTTGTGCACTCCATGTTAATAAATGTTATTCCTACACAGAGGGATGTAATTATTATTCCCTTTTTGGAGTCTACAAATAATGTTGTGGAGCTACAAGATATGAAATACTTGGAAAGAGATGATGTTAAATTTTATATACTTGACAACCAACATACAATATTTGCACAAAAAAATATTTGGGGCTCAAATACTTACAAGTATTTACAAAATAGGCTAAGGTGTCTAAGGGCTCATGATCTTTATACAAATGAAACTAACAAATTACTTACTAATATTTACAAACAATAGAATGAAGTGAATAGAAACCAAGTTTATTGATTTTCTATACAAATCTAGATCGGTTTGGAAATCACTTGGATGTCCTCAATGTCCTGGATTGGAAAAAAATAAAACAGAGGAGTGGAGGGTAATGTAAATTAATTTTATTGCATTTATTATTAAATTTTATCTTCCTTATATAAAAATATTAAACATATGATTTTCCTTTGAATGTAGAACTTTGAGAATCAATTCCTTTTTATTTTAAAAATGAACATAACCAACAATCTATACGACAAATGGAATTTTCTATTATTTCCAGACGATATATGAACTAAATGGACTACAAAATTTGAGTTTTTTAGATCTGGTGGCCTTGCTTGTTTACCTATTAAAGATAATCGGAATAACATTTAGCGTAATTCATTGGCAAGATTCACATCTAATTCATTCAGAGATGCTAGAGGAATGAATGATGAAGAACTATCAGTACTACAAGATAACGTACTATCAGGGGATGTCTAGCTAACTGGCCTTGATCAGATAGGTGTAATAGTAGAGACATTTGATTATTACTCCTGGAGAATAAAATGAGATCAAAAGTTCAAAAATATTTTAAAGACAAACATCCAAATATTGATCTATTGACATCCTATAGGGAATCCTATGTAATTGAAAAATTTAAATTACATAAATTACACTACCACCAGTTGTCTGTACTATTGGGTGAAGAGATAAAAGGAAAGAGAAAATTTTATTTCCACATAGGAGAAAATAATCTAAACAAAAAAGGACTAGGTTGTGGAAGATGTTCTTCCCGTCGAGGCTCAGATAATATTAGACAACTATGTGGTGTCAATGGAAGACAATATACTAGCAAGGATGGAGGACACATAAGAATTTACTTGTCAATGTGCATACCTATTCAAAATTTCATCAACTCTCACAACTATTCGTGCCACTAATCCTTTCAATGCAGAATGTGTTATCATTGATTTTTACAAATTTTCTAGTGATAATTATTCTGAAGTATCAATGGAGCTACTAATGGTTACTAGAAATAGTGTGCTGGATTGTATTATTATTATTATTATTATTATTATACTAATTGAATTTTAAAAAATGTTGAGAGAAAGAGTTAAAAAATTTACATGAAAAGGGTTAAATACAATGAATAATTGATTATGGATGGATGCTACAGACTATATGATAGTAGAGTGTAATTTAAAAGTTTATGTCTTATGTACACAATAACTGGAGTGAAAAACTATGAAGTTAAAAATGATGAAAGAGAAGAAGTCACTAAGGATTGGATGGAAAAATTGCCACAACAATTGATAACCACAAGAAAAATTGGGATAAAAGGAAACAAACATCCTTTTCCTGGTGATCATATGAGTTCTGGTTTGATATGTTCACTCGATGTTGTTCCCAGAATTATTTAGTATTAGTGATTTACAGCGGAAGTGTTGCACTACATGCATTAGTTGAATCCAATCTATATGTTGTTTTTATTGTTAAGACACATAGTAAGGAAATATTTTTGAAACATTACTATTCACATATGAAGAAAGGTTCATTCCAGAATACAACTCAAACATGTGATTATGTTAAATGTATTTCAACCAAAAAAAGCTACTTACAAATTTCTTATTTACGTAGATAACCAAAGAACAATAGGAGATGATGTACAAATGTTATACAACCAAATCAACATGGTGATTGACCTTTAATCATTTTATAAATATGTTTAATGACCTCTATTTTTAATTGCCATTGTTTTCATTTTTTTGACAATACTCTATGCTCACTAGCTTTGATGATAGATGAGGAGAACTTAGCCACATTATGCATGAATATGTAAGAAAATTATGGTATGTTAGTCATGTTCATTTATAAATAATAAACGCTACTAAGCCCCACAAATTTATAAAAAAATTAATGGTTTATGCAGATGACCAACAACTAAAGAAAATAATAGTGGAGTGTGTGATGGTAACCAACAAAAATATGTAGATAGAACCAGGTATGTTAGCCATGAATATTTTTAAAAATAACCATTACTAAGGCTCACAAAGTTATAGAAAATGATATTAGCTAATTCTAGAAGTGAAACATTTTCAAAAAAGGAATTACCAAATAACCTACTTTAAAAGTTCATGGTGGCATCCAAGGCCACATAGTTTATAGTTACCATGTTGTTAGTTATCTTCATAAACCATTAGTATCGACATAATGATACAAACATTAGAATTGATGCTTATTCCATCCAATTATGGCATAGCATAGCGGTCACTAATCCACATAAATATATCAAAAGTGTTGTTCGCCAATGGGTGGTTCAATGAATATAAATTAACACTAGTGGCCTCTATAATTCATTTAGAAGACATAATTATTTTTGATTTGAACTTACCATTTTACCACAGAGACCAATATGCTTTTCAATTATGCTTTCATTTTCCATTGCATGAAATCAATTTTGAATTGATTAATGTTATTTGTGATACATCTTGCATCAAAAAAACCAGCAGCTAGTAAGGTCTATTTAAGCCAAGCCGGAAGCTCAATCGGTAAGTGGTAGCTACCTAATTACTAATATTTAATTTACCATTTTACCACGAAATACACTTTCATTTTCAATATCAATAGCTATATTAATAATTAATAGATTTATGTTTGTTTGAAATAGATCTTGCATTAAAGGATCCAACCGTGGGAAAAGAAGATGCAATCCTACATGCAAGGCCCACCGGTAAGTGGTAGATGCAAGCTAAAATGTTGATTTTTTCCATTGGTTAGAATTGATATAAGAATGATTATTATTTTTTACTTCCTTGCAGTTAGCCAAAAGAATTACTTTCTTATTTTAGATTTGGAGGGCTTGATGTATGAGAAAAACCATTCGTCCTCTAGGGAGATGTCATTCAAGTTCATGAAGGAGACTATAAACCAGTGTGATGGCCTAAAAGAGTTTATAAAGTCATTTTCAACAAAATTTGAAATGGGATTCTGGTCAGAAAAAATCACTTATGTTGATGTTGAAAAACTGAAAAAGGTATTCAATAAAAAATTATCGACTGATTTGAATCCATTACTCACATGGGGAAAATAACATTGCAATATAGTCAATGGAATTGCAATAAAATATCTAGAAAAGGTTTGGAGTAGAAATGATGTTCCCTACAATTCATAAGACACAATGTGTATTACATTAGGTGTAAAGGGAAAACCTCTAGAAAATTTTATGGTTGGGATGACAAGAAGAGGAGAAAATTTCTCAAAAGATACGTGGTTGATGAAAAATTTGTACAAATACTTATCACTAATAGTGTCAAAGGGATTGAATGTGGTAGAGGGCATCAAAGATTTGGAGTAAGTAAACGCTAAATAAAAATTTAGCACTTCAAAATTTTATTGTGATGATACAACTTAACATTATAAATAAAATACATTCATATGTTTTAGTGATGGTTTTGTGTAACTTTTAATTTATGATTGTATGATTATAAGCTGGGAGAATTTAAATTTTCCCATTTTATAATTTAATATTGTGAGAGTTAAAGTTACAAATGTGAATTATTATTATTTTTAAATGTAACAAATCTTTGAGAAATTGTTTATTTTTTTTAGATAAGATAAAAATGGTTTGGTTTTAAATGGGGACCAAAAAACCCCAAACATAAGAGAAGAAAGTTTTTAAGAAAAAAAACCAATGAAGCCATTGAGGAAGAGTAAAAAAATCATGACAACTAGGCCCCCATAAAACAGAGCCAAACTACATAGTTTGCATATTAACAATAATTTTTTGTAAGTGACTAAACCAAGAAAAAAAATAGGAAAAACAAAACAAATATAATGGTTGTAAAAATCCTGCCATTAGTTCTTAGTATCCCTGATTCAGGTTCTAGAGCTCAAACCATCATCTTTCAAACCAATCAATTTGATAATGAATCTCTTCATGTGTTTAACCTCTTTATCCTCAGTCTGAGTGCCAACATTAATCTCCTCCTGAGACTTACCTGATTTTCGTCTACATCCATACCTAAGTTTTCATTAGTATCCATCTCATCACTGTCATTAGAACTCAGACTAAGCCTCATGTTGTTTTTAACCTCCTAAGAAGAAACCTAGTTTTGAAGTAGAGAAATCTGTTGCTCTTGCATAACATAATCTTCTTGAATCCCCCCGATGGGTTTGTTTTGGGTTTCAATCCTTTGATGACAATATTTAAGATCCTGTATGAGGTTTTTTTTGACAGTGAGAATGGTATCAATTGTGGACTAGTACCTCATCAGTCTGGCCTCCTAGTAAAAAATCTCTTGGTCCATCTTGCTGGAAATTTCCCCCCAAATTCATAATCCCCTTCTTGAGATTTCATAAGGCATACAAAACACCCTTATCGATATCAATACATTTTTATTCTTCTTGATTTTATTGAGGTGAGAAACAAGGGTTTCTTGGTTAGAATATTGATCCTTGACTTGATTAGGGATGATGGGTTTTCTTCTTTGGACCAGAAGAAGAATGAGGCCTTGGTAAAGGGGGATATCAACCTTATTTTTCTTGAAATCCTGGATAGTTGAGAGGATCGACCTATGGAGGAAGAACACTAAGCTCATAGTCTGGGCACAACATAGAAAATTGAGGATGGACATGTGGTGAGTAAGTATTTTACAGAATTTTCCTTCAAGATTAAGATATTTCATAATATCTTGACATACATTAGCCCATATATCTAGCAGGAAGGTGCGATAAATACCATCGTCATAGGTAATAATGTTTTCCCCAACTTTAAAGAAAGTAACAATCTCATGTTTCTTTCTAGATTTGTCTTTAAATTTTTTAGTCCATCAATTTTTAACCGAGTGATCTCAGCTATGGAATTATCAGACACATCAATATGAACCCCTCTAAAAATAAAACCACCATCCTTCTAGGAAATCAGAAAATTGATAGAAAGGCCGAGATCATTACCTTTGAGATGATGAATGTATCTAGTGAGACCGAATTTTTGTAGCAATTTCCACAGATCCACATCGTTATTGAGGTGAAGAAAGGTAGATGGTTCAGTACATAACCTATCACCCCCCATGAAGCTAGAAATTAAGTTGATGTTTTTTCCACAGACACCAAAATTTGACTGATATAAAATGGAGAAAAAACAAATGAAATAAGAAAGGGTAGTTTTCCAAAAAGTAAAAGTCTTTTCACAAACCCAAGTGTGCAAGATAAGTGTGTCATCATAGTGCAACCTCCTACTTTGTGTCTTCATTTATGAGTTTATTAACATGTCCCAAAGGGATACATGTACCAATCCACATCAAAAAATCCACCAAGGCATTACCTTTCTTGGCCAATGTATCCACTGACTTGTTCCCATCACGTTACATGTGTTGAATGACCACCTATTCAAATTATGCAAGCATGAAACGTACCTCCATTATCAAATGATTTATTTTCCATCCATATTTACTACTATCTTTAAGGGCATTAATAATGCACATCGAATCACCTTAAATGATTATATTTTTAAGCCCTAATTCTTTACCCATCTCAACATTGCAAAGCATAGATCTCTCTTTAGCCACGTTGTTAGAGTGATTTCCTATGGGTACCACATAGGATGATAAACATCTCCTACTATGATCCCAAATAAGACCACCACCACCAGCCACTGTATCCTTATCATGGGTTGAGCCATCAAAGTTGATCTTTAAACTTCCTTCAAGTGGTTTAATCCATTTAACATATTTTTTCAACCTACTCTTACTGGTGCTAGAGACAAAAATGTCCAACCTTTTAATAATGTCCTCCTCTGACTCCTATTTGGGTTTAATAAGCCAATAATTTTCCTTCAAATCCTATGTTATTTTATCAACAACCTTGCATAGCCTCACCAATTTTTTCTTGAAGATCTTATTGTTGCGTTTAATCCATATATCCCACAAGACATGTGGGAGAGCCATTTTCCAAATTTTATTGACCATATAATTCTTAGTTGAAACTCCACTGCTCAGGTAGAAGGGCCACATCTCCTAGAAGGACCAATTGAATTTTCAAAATGTAGAGGATCTCTGCAAAAACTTGATACGATAAAGGGCATTCCAGAAAGATGTGACTGATGGATTATTCATTGTCCTTGCATAAACCACATCTGTTTATGATGATCATTCCCCTATTTCTGAGTCTATCCAAAGTGAGGATATTACCTGTTATAACTTCGTAGAAAAAATATATTGATCTTGGGGATGAGAAACTTGTTCTAGACCTTCCTCCAAAAAGGACTTGGAGAAAAGTTATCAAAATTTGACAAGTAACCTGATTTAACTTCATAATCACAAGTATCTATGCTTCTTCATATGAGCTCAGACTAAAAAATATCTGAAGGAATGTAGATGTTATTAAGTTTCCTATTTAAATCCTTACAAGGTTGGATATAACCTTGAAAGAAAGAGGGAGGGAGAATAGGAATCCATCTCTGGTCATTGTCCCAGTAATTACAAACCAAGGCTCCCCGCTCAATAGAAATAAATTTACAAAGCTCACTCCACAGTCCTCATAATTTGAGAGAAACATCCTCTAACCAAGGATCCTCACAGAATTTAATATGATACTCATCACTAAGGTTCCATTTACACCATTTGAAAAGAAGCTTCCTATTTTGGCATAGGTTGTTCCAGAAGATAGATCCTCCAGGAAGATCCAAATAACTAAAGAAGTCTAAAGTTGCACCAAAGGGTAGAAAATATTTCTCCTTCAAAATATTCACCTAGATGCCTTCCTTTTTGTGAATTCTCCATCCCACCTTAGCAATGAGGTCATGTTTCATAAACTAAATGTTCTTTAGCCCTAGGCCATTCCATGTCTTTGGGTTGAGTAACCTTTTCCCAAGGGACCAGAGGGATTTTGTTTTTATCCTCCGATCCAGTCTAAAGGAAATTTTTTTGGATACCTTCAATGGATTTCATGACTCTGTTTGGGAGAGTAGAAACAAACATGATGTAGATCGGGAAGCCTTGCAAACTACTCTGAAGAAGCTAAGCTTTACTTGCTTGAGAGAGTAAGGATCCTTTCCATGAAGCCAAATTCTTATGGAATATCTCTATTAGTTTATTCCAACAACCTTCCTCAAGTCTTCTCCCACATAAACACATTCCTAAATACAAATATGGGAGCTTTTTGATGTTACAGTATATGATAGTCGCTAGTCTATACTATTGATCTTCATCAACATTTATGAAGTAACAAGAAAGTTTTTGAAGTTTATCTTCTGTCCAGTATCTCTTTCATATTTATTGGTGATACCTTTGATAGTCTTGGATTCTTGAACAAAAAAATGTCATAGAAGAACCATAACATCAATGAACTTTTGTAGTCATTGGTTCTCCACGCCATGGGAAAATTTGACCCCTTCCATGCTTCCCTCTCTCTTGGATTTGATGCATAACCTACTTAAGGTTTCAGCCACAATTATATATAAAAATGGGGATAAAGTATCCCCTTGTCTCACATCCCTTTCAAATTTGAAGAAAACATTAGGTTTCCCATTGATGATAACCGAGAAAATTAGATCTTTAGTACATGCTTGAATAATTTTAATAAAACATGGATGATATCCAAATATAGATAAAAGGGAATATAAGAAGTCCCAAGAAACCCTATCATAATACTTTTGCATATCTATCTTAAAAATCATAGTTTCCCTCCCTGAAAGCTCCATAGAATGAATGGTTTCATAAATATGTATTCCTAAATTAATTCTGAGCATTCTTAAATACTAGTTTTTTATTTAATATTAGAAAACATATACCACTTTCCAATGTAATGAAATAACTATAATACGGTATGCAAAGACTTGTCACACTAAAACATTACATTCTATTCAAATAAATTCTGCACAAAAAAATATTCCTAGTATAACAATAAGAAATGAGGAATGCTCTTAGATTTTACCTTCGTCACCACCTACAACCATTTACTTTTTGATATAACAATATTGAAAGGGACTTGTTTTTTATTTTTTAATTTATTCACCACCCTCAACCATTTGATTTTGTTCTTTTATTTGCAGATTCGTAACACATGCAACATAAAACTGATCATATTTGATATAAACAGTATTTTGGCACACATCCTCCATAAGGGTGCTTCAGTATTTAAATAGTTAAAAACGTTTGGCAGCATCAAGCTCATTTTTTTTTCTCAAACTTAATGTGAAAGAGTTCTTACAATGGTGAAAAAAAAATTCAAAATAGCAATCTCAACATCGATGAAAAAGTCAAATGTTGATGACATGATACCTTCATTCCTTCAAAACATTGGCTTGGAGGTTGCAAGCTTCGAGTTCATATTTACACTGGAATATTGCGTCAAAACCAAACACTCTGATTATGAAGGTTTAGGGAATAAAAAATTATATCTCAAGAATCTTAACTCCATTTTTTCATGGTTTAATGCATCATACAATTGTAAAAATACAATGCTTGTAGATGTATCTTTAGAGAAAAATAAGTTTAATGATGTTGTGAACTACATAATTGCTAAAAAAATTAATACAGATTCTAAGTTAGAAGACACATACTTCTTAGATGTGTTGTGGACTTTGTTATAACCATTGAAGGATGTCAAAGATGTTTAAGATTATATTAAATCACAAAAACAATTATAGGGAGCTTTACCATGTTTTGTATTGCTGATTTGGAAGCCCATCTTTGGGAATAATGTTACATTATAAATTCAAATTATTCATAAAATGTTTTACTATAATTCTACCTACATTTAGTATAGGAATTTCCATTTATTTCATAGCTATATTTAAATACTAAAATAAATATGGTATAGTTTTACAGTAAATCTTAAATAAATTCATATCCATATTTGAATATGAAATTTTTTATGCCATGTCTCTTACAGTTGATTTTATATCTAAATTTAAATACGTAAATATATCTAGTATGGTTTTATAATTAATTACATTCTCCTACACTAGATTTTCACCCTCTGCTAATTTCTTCATAACATATTCATAAATTCTCTGGTTGCATTGAGGTTCAACCACACCATAATAAATTAAGTAAATGTGAGATCTAAATTTTAATCTTAAAACACATTTGGAATTGTTTTACAGTTAATTACATTCTCCTAAATTGAATCATCACCCTCTTTAAGTTTCTTCATAACATCTTTGGTAATTCTCTGGTTTCCCCTAGGCTCAATCGCACCATAGTAATTGAATCTAGAAGTGCCTCACATCTTATGAATGTCATTATCCTAGCATCCGCTTGGCCAATGGTGATTTAAATATTCAAATTTACATAGTTTAATCTTAAAAACATCTTAAAATTGATAAGAGCATTATTCCAAAGAAAACATTAAGCCTGGCAGCCACTAACCCTTATAAAAAACATGTATCTATTTTATACGAGATAACGACCTCATGAATTATTTCTGAGATAAATGTTGGATTCTTTGAAATCATTAAATGTTTTTTTACATATTCATTAGTTTAATTCATGATCTTAAAGGCCAGAATGGTTGGATCGGGAGTGAACATTGGAGCGCAAGTTTTTAAATTCAGGTTTGAGCAGGAAGATGGAAAGGATATTGATGTAGGGGATCATGGGGTGAATCTTTAGGTAGGCAGAAAGGATGCAAAGTTTACCACAGAAAGGGACAAAGAGGAGATAAATAGGGGGACCCTAGTCACATGGGCATGGCGGGTGGCTGGTGTTTTATTAAAAAGGTACCTTCCATTTCTCTTGACCCTATCTGCAATGAAAATGGTGTTTCTTTTGAAATACTAGAATCCCTGGTCAATCGGGTCTTGTCCTCAATGTGTAATACCATCCTGGTCAAGATTCCTAGTAGCAGACCAAATATCAAAGAGTTTAGGAAATGGGCTGATAGGAAATGGATGCCCAAAGGATCAATGGAAATAGTGGCCTACACTAATGCTTTCTTTTTTATTCATCTTTCCATGGAGGAGGATTTCTTAAGGATCTTAGCTAGATGTCCTAGGTTCATGGGGCATGCCACAGTCTTGGTTTAAAAAATGGTAGTTAAGATTAAATACTTTGGAGATGATTATCAAATAATACCCTATTTGGGTTTGGATTCCCAGGCTCCTGTTAGAATATTGGGACCTAGATATCTTGCAAGGGATCGCTAAGGCTATAGGTTCTCTTGTTATAATTGATCCAGTCACTTGTGCTAGAAAAAAGGTTTTTATTTTCTCAATTCTATGTTAATGTGGCCTCAGAAACACCACTACTAATAATCATTGAGATCAAGAATCCCTGGAGATTCCACAACCAGAAGATTGACTATGTGTTTTCCCCTTTCATGCATTTTTCCTACTTTAAAGTGGGTCATAACCTCAAGACACGTCCTAAGGAAAAAAAGGAGGCAGCCTAGAAATCTACTCAAGAAGACTAAGAATATTTGTAAGGAGGATTTGAAAGGGAAGGGACCTATGCCACCAAATGATAGTGGGCCATCGAAGATCAACCATTCATGGTGGAAGATACCCAATTGTGATGAGACTAAGGATCAAGTCATCGAAGAGAAACACCCAGAAAGGAATTTGGAAACAAAAGGTTAGGATAAGGACTAACAATAATGAAGCGGTCTAAGAACTTGTCATTAATGATGATATAGTCCTAGTCTTAAAAAAATGCCAAGAAGAGAGTATAATCGAATTTATAGTGCTAGATTCGCTGGAGGTAAGTTTCTTTGTCTAAATACCAAAGAAAACAATACTGGTAAGCAATAATGTATAAAATTTTGGATGCTAATTTAGAGGACATCTCCACAGTTGAGGAGGATGGTCATGCTTGCTAACCTAACAAGAGGCCTTGGATTTGGGTAAGGAAGGAGACACATTTATTCTAGTTAAGGAAGCAACATAAGATGGAAGTATGGAATAATGTTCTTATGAGTCAAGGTGACAATCCAAATAAGGTGTGATCGGATCTTCACATCTTTAAGTCCAGGCCATCTCCAAATTGGGTACAAACACCCTGAACCAGATCTAAGGTAGATGTTGGAGCTAATAAGGCCTTACCAGAAAGACCGTCATAAAGGGAAAAAGGGGATAATGCAACGAAGAAACATATCATGGAGGGTTGTAAAAAACCATTAAATATAGGTAAAAAATCCTTCCATCATAAATTATTTTCATTTCTTGAAATATTAGGGGATTAAATCAGCCGAGTAAGCATATGATTTTGAGGGATCTGAAATTTAAAGAGAAACCTGATGTGATAATGCTACAAGAAACCAAGATGAATGAAAATAGGATGAAAAAATTTCAGTCTATTCTTTGGAAAGAATCTATATTTCATTTTGATCTGTCAATTGGTGCCTCTAGAAGGTCACTGTGCTTGTGGAAAAGAGATATATTGGAAGGATTCCCCCTTATCAATAGTCAACACCATTTAGATATTTTCTTTATGAAAGTAAGTATTAGAAAACAATTTATTCGATCAAATATCTATGCCCCCAGTAGGACAATGGGTAGAAGAGAACTTTGGGAGCATCTGACCACCTTTAGAAGAATGTTGAGTGAATTAAACTAAATAATTAGTGGTGATTTTAATACTCTTATTTTTTCTGAAAAGAAAGGTGGTATTAATGTCTTCACTGAGAGTATGGAGGATATTAGTAACTTCATGGGGTGGAATGCTTTAATTTATTTAAATCTTAGTGGATCCAAATTTACATGGTCAAACAAGAGAGAAGTGGTTAACTTAATTCAAATAAGGTTGGACTATTTCTTGGTTAACACTCAATGGATTCAAGAATAAGAATATTCCCTATCTTCTCTTCTATGGATCAGGTCAGATCAAAACCCTTTGATCCTCAAAATTGGTGTTAGGGAGAACCCCATCAACATACCTTTCAGGTTTGAAAATATGTGGACTACACATCCAGACTTGGAACAAATAATTAAGGAATGGTGGAGTATAGAGGTGAAAGGAAACCACTTGTTCAAGGTGACCTCCAAGATCAAAAATATTAAAAGCAATCTACAGATATGGAACATGAATATTTTTGGAAACATATTCCTCTAAAAAAGCAAAATAACATAGGATCTAAAAATTCTTGAAGAAAATTGAGAACAAGTGGGGTGGATTTCTAAGGATAAAGCAAAAGAGAAGATCCTTCTCTTTGACTATCACAATATTCTACATAGGGAAGAGGTGTACTAGAAACAAAAATTGATAATTACCTAGCTAAAGGAGAGGGATCAAAACACCAAAGTATTCCATACTTCTATGACTATTAAAGCCAATAAACTTCGTATTCAATATGTCAAGAAATAAAATGGGGATTTGGTCACTGAGATCAAAGAAATAGCTTCCACCATTATTTCCTTTTTCAAAAACCTCTTTACAGAGGATATTCTTAATGACAAGGTCACTAGTGAAGATGTTTAGAGTATTTTCAAGCCTACTATCAATCAAAGTGATAATATTAAGCTTATTGCTATCCCTTCAAAAGTGGGGATAAAAGGTATTCTGGATGCTATGAAAGGTGAAAAAATCCTTGGTCTGGATGAGTTTCCAGGTTTTTTCTTCCAACTATATTGGGATATTGTCAAGACTAGTGTAATCGATGCTATTTACGAAAATTTTCCATTTAGTCTGCATTATCAAACAAATCAACCATACCTTTCTAGCTCTCATACCTAAAAATTCTGGAGCTAAGGATCTCAATGATTTTAGACCCATAAACTTGTGTAACACCATTTATAAGACCTTGTCCAAGTTATTAACTTTTAGACTAATAGAGACTCTTAGTAATTACATTTATCCTAACCAAGGGGACTTTTGTGCCAGGAAGATAAATTTTGGAAAACATAATAAAAATTCATGAAACCATTCATTATGTGGAGCATTCAGGCAAGGAAACTATACTTTTATAGATGAATATGAATAAAGGAGTATGATATTGATAAGAACCTTTCATTTAATAAATCAATAAATTGTAGAAGATAACAAAACACAAGATATATGGGGGGCCAAGATGCCCTAATATCAATATATGCAGAATAATACCCTTAAGGTAGGGCAACACCATACAATGCTCCTTAAGGAAGGAGTAACTCCACAATCTCCCAAGATGGGAATCCACTTCGAGGGGGACACCTCCAATATACCTCTACCAAGTAGAAGACTCAACTCACTCATACCTCACCCCCTCATAATGATACTCACATCCTTTAAATAGGATGGGTAACACCTAATCCCAATGTAGGTCAACCCATTACCCAATATAATTAATTCCTTTGTGAGCCCATATAACTAACTAAGGGGATGTGTGCCACATGTTGGAATCTCCATCAACCCATATACATTATATTATCATATCCCATGTGAACCCATACATATAACTAAGGGGATGTGTGCCACATGTCGGCATCTCCATCAACCCATATATATATTATATTATCATATCCCAAGGTACATAACATTGCCTCCCTCATTGACATGTTTCGTCCCCGAAACATAAGAAGAAGCCATATAATGAGTGTGCTTTAAATTATTGCACACTTGTCGCCATGCTCGATCATCCAACCACCCATATGAAATCCTAGTGGGTGATGCTACTCCAAACATGATTCCATATTCCATTGTGCTCATCTGATTCCATCCTGGTCCATATGTGTTCCTCCTTGGCATCCATACATATCCATAATTATTATTCATGTGATTCCATGACATATAATTATTGTTCCATTGATTCCATGTATATTGGAGGTGTCCCCCTCGAAGTGGATTCCCATCTTAGGAGATTGTTGAGTTACTCCTTCCTTAAGGAGCATTGTATGGTGTTGCCCTACCTTAACGGTATTATTTTGCATATATTGATATTAGGGCATCTTGGCCCCCCATATCTCTTGTGTTTTATTATCTTCTACAATTTATTGATTTATTAGATGCAAGGTTCTTATCAAGTGGTATCAGAGCAACGATTTCGGCCAAAATTAGGGCAAAACCCCTAATTTTTTGTTTCGACTATATCTTGAAGAGGGTATCGAATTTTTTGCCAAGTTTTACATCATTATGTGGAAACAATCTAAGTAAAAATATCTGAAAATTTCAACTCCATTGTATTTGTTATGCGGATGTTATTGGTGTTTTAGGTGTTTTCATAAATTCACTTTTCAGGAAGCCAATTGTGGTATTTTTTAGCAAAATTTATATTTTCGGAAAGCTCTTAAAATTTCAGTTAGGGATTTTTCTTTGTGTTTTTATCCATCTTCCGAAATATTTTCATAATTCCTAAACCCTAATCATGATCACGGGGATAATAAATTTTTATGGAAATGGTGAGATGGATGCTAAAGAATGGTGGATAAAATTTAAGAATATATATTTCTCATATTTCATGACAAGGAATAGGTTTTCACATTATCTTGGTGGTCCTGCATGGATTTTGTTTTCTGAGTTAAAAAATGACAGGAAGGATTTGTCTTGGGAGGAAATGGAACAACTTTTTATGGATAGATGGGACCACAAAGAGGAAGAAGAGTCAAAGGAAGATGATGGGGAAGAATATATTGAAGAATCAAGAGAGAAAGAAGATGAAGAGGAAGGTGAAGAAGATTCAAGGGAAGATGATGGTGCAACATATATTGAAGAATCAAACGTAGAAGAAGTTGAAGAAGACTATGAAGAAGAGGAAGAAAAACAAGATATTGATGTAGAAGAAGATATTATAGCTCCCAAGAAGGAAGATACCATATTTCAGTTTCATGGATGCATTCAAAGGAATAATATAATTGTTTCCATAAACCCTAACAGTAAGTATAACTTCATCAACAAGGATATGGATCAACATCTACATATTCAAGAAAGTATATCAAAGAAGCTCAAGTGAATGGTAAGAAAATTCAAGTCTTTGAAAATTTAAAACTAACTATGGACAAATATAATTTACATTCATATTTTTTTTCCTTATATATGGATGGTTTGGATATTTTTCTTGGGTATCCTTGGTTAGAGACATTGGGGACAATTAATATTAATATGAAAAATAAGTTTATGAAGATTTGGTACAAAAAGAAGAAGGTCACTTTACAGGATATCAGGCTTAATGGAAATCAAAGAAAAGTCAATATAGACCATGAGGATGATTTAGAATATGGAGAAGAAGGGAATAAGGATGATTCAAAAGAGGAACATGAAGAAAAAGAAGGAAATGATGATTCATCTACTCAAGAGAAAAATAAAATATCAAATGCAAAGGTGGAAGAAGAAAAACAAGTTTAGAAGCAGGTTGATAAGGTTGAGGATACTACAACTGCAACATATGGAAATCCACGTCAACATGAGAGAAAAAAATCATGGAGATATCCCAGGGCACATCACATTTCCAACCAATATAGATATATAGGTAATTGGAGGAATAATCACTTTATTTATACAGGGGATCAATGGAGCAACAATTATGAAGCATGGAATCCTTATTATGGTTATACATGGAATCCTTATTATTGTTATGCATTGAATCCTTATGTTGGTTATGCATGGAATCCAAGGAAGATAAAATATGGTCATGAATGGAATCAGAGTAGCGCAACGGAATATGGATATTAGTTCAGATATGTATCATCTACCAAGTTCACATATGGATGGATTATCAATCATGGTGCAAAGTGTGTAAAAATTTACAACACACTCATTACATGGTTTCTTCTTATGTTTTGGGGACGAAACATGTCAAGGAGGGAAGGAATGCTATGCACCTAGGGAAAGGATGTTATGATGTATATGTATTGATGGAGATGTAGACATGTGGCGCACATCCCCTTATCTTGTTATATCATTCATTTATGATTTATTATGATTAGGAGGTCGGCCTCAGTATTGGCCATAGGCTAGAATGGTATATATAGGGGTTAGAAGGTTGTAGTTAATGATCATATTGAGTATTGGATTGTTATTGTATGGTTTGGAGGTTACCCCCCTCGAAGTGGTATTGGAGGTTGCCCCCTCGAAGTGGCAAAGCTATTATATGAGCATATTGTCATCATTTATCTATATTTTGGTGTTCTCTCATGTTATTCTGATGTATATGTTATGATTTATACAAGTAATCTCCTTACAGATATGGTTTCTTGGGACTTCTTGTATTACCTTTTATATAGGTTGGGATATCACCCAAATTTTATTAAAATGATTCAATATTGTAATAAAGAGCTGAGTTTCTCGGTTATCATCAATGGGAAACCTACTAGTTTCTTTAAATCTGAAAGGGGCCTGAGACAAGGGGATCATTTATCCCTTTTTTTTAGGTAATTATGGATGAAACCTTGAGAAATTTATGCATCAAATCCTAGAGAGAGGGAAGCATAAAAGGGGTCAAAGTTTCCTGTGGCATGGATAACCAATTCATGCAACAATTCATTGATGATACGGTTCTTCTGGGACAAGATACTGTTCAAGAAGCCAAGATTATCAAAGGTATCACAAAAAATATGAAAGATCTACCAAACAAAAAACAAACTTTAGGAAAGGTTCTTACTACTTCATAAATGTTGATGAATATCAACAGTATAGAATGGCCACCATCCTGGATTGTAACATCAAAAATCTCCCAGATTTGTATTTGGGAATGGATTTATGTGGGAGAAAACTTGAGGAAGGTGGTTGGAATAAACTAATAGAGAGATTCCATAAGAAGTTAGCTTTATGGAAAGGATCCTTACTCTCTCAAGTAGGTAAAGCTCAGATTCTTTAGATTTGTTTTCAAGGCATCCCGATCTACATCATGTCTATATTCATTCCCCCAAACAAAGTAAAGAAAGTAATTGAATGTATCCATAAATGTTTCCTTTGGACTGGATTGAAGGATAAAAATAGAATCCCTCTAGTCACTTGGGAAAAGGTTATTTAACCCAAAGACATGGGTGTCTTGGGGCTAAAGAAAATTCATTTTATGAACCATGCCCTCATTTCTAAGGTGGGATGGATACTTCAAAAAGAGGAAGGAATCTAGGTGAAAATTCTGAAGGTGAAATATTTTATGCCCTTTGGTGAAACTTTGGACTTCTTTAGTGATTTGGATCTTCCTAAAGGATCTATCTTCTAGAACAACATGTACCAAACCAGGAAGCTTATTATCAAAGGGTGTAAATGGAACCTTGGTTATGGGTTTCAGATCAAATTCTATAAGGATCCTTGATTAGAGGATGTTTCTCTCAAATTTTTAAGACTGTAGAGTGAACTCTAACATGCCCTTTCTATTGAACGGGGAGCTTTGGTTTTCCATTACTGGGATAATGATCGGAGATGGATCCCTATTCTCCCTCCCTCTTTATATCAAGGTAATATACAAACTTTTCATGATTTAAATAGGAAAATTAATGAAATATATATTCCTCTGGGGAGTTTCTAGGATAAGCTTATATGGAGAAGCATGAATAATGGGGATTACGAAGTTAAATCGGGTTACTTGTCAAATTTTGATAACTTTGCTTCAAGTCCTTTTTGGAGGAAGGTTTAGAACAAGTTTCTCATCCCAAAGATCAATATATTTTTCTTAGAAGTTATAAAAAAGTAATATCATCATTGTGGATAACCTCATATGCAAGGGAATGATCATCATAAACAAATGTGGTTTATGTAAGGAAAATGAAGAATCCATCAGCCACCTGTTTTTGGAATGCCCTTTCTCATATCAAGTTTTTACATAGATCCTCTGCATTTTCAAAATTCTATTGGTCCTTCCGAGAGAAGTGACCCTACTACTTGAGTACTGGAGTTTCAACTTTAAGAGTGATATGGTCAATAAAATTTGGAAATTGGATTTACCACATGTCTTGTGGGGTATATGGATTGAACATAACAATAGGATATTTAGGAACAAATCAATGAGGCTATACAAGATTGTTGATAAAATAACATAGGATTTTAAGGAAAATTCTCGGCTTATTAAACCCAAACAGGTTTGCACTATCCCTGAGTGGGAGGAGGACATTCTTAAAAGGTTGAACATTTTTGTCTCTGAAGGAGTGTAGGACGAAGACTTGGAAGGAATTCACGTGCATTAAATATTTGCACTTTACCAAAGTGTAGGAGTTGCGAGATTGAAGCAAGCAAGCTTTGTAAAGCAATGTGCATGCATATGAGAGCTCAAGATTTGAAAAGTGGAGTGGAATGGAAGCCTTAGCTTAGCTTGTATTGGCTTGTCATAGATCAAAAGAGGTGGTGTACATATAGGGGAGTGAATGTGTAACTCCCATGTAAGAGAAGATTCCTCCATAATGGAGAAGAGGAGTAACTTTCCCAAATGGGAATGTAACTCCTATGAAACAGTTACACATATGACAGATTATGTAAGAGAATCTGTCATAACTAAGATGACACCTAGATTCATGTCCACCTAAGTGAGATGACTCACCCAGTGAGGTGGAATAACAATAAATAAGTGAAGAAAAACACCACCTACACCAACACCCCCCCTTCATCGTAATGTAGGATGAGGCGGAAAGTCAGAAACAAGAAATGGGTCCTGACACAAAGCCTGATGAGGTACCCACGTACAAGAAAGAAGTCCCAATCAATGAAGGAAAACCCAGTGGGAAAAACATCCACTACAAGAGAAAAAAACACTCTCTAATCTAAGAAAGATGCCAAAAATGGGTCCTGGCCATAGACGATCCTGAAAAGGCACCCACGTACAAAGAGGAAATCTCTCAGAAAGAAGAAGAGAGAAGAAGAGGGAGATGAGAGGAATGCAGAAGATGCCATGGACGAATATGAACTCTGATGCTCTAGGAGGTCTCCTAGAAGAATGTTGATCACGAGACACTCTGCCTCTAGACTGAAGAAGAACCACCCACACTGAACTGTGTGCCTGCCCTTAGGAAGGAAAAAAATGATGTGCTAGAAGTCTACCCACTCCACAAATGAAACTAAAGGCAGCAACATGAAGAACTCTAAGTCTGGTGCACATAAGTGTGACATAGGTCTAGCGAGTGAGTGCCAACAAACTGAAGGTAATGCTGCATTCGTAGAACTATTAGAGTGAAAAAGAGGAACACCCGCAAAAAGGATGTCCAAGTGATGTGAAGGGAAAAAAACATCCTCCACAACAGAAAAGGGATCCATAGCTGAGGGTGGATCAATGAAGGTCTCTGGAAATGTGGAAGTGACATGATTCCTGGAAGGGGCACTCCTAACAACAAAGATGATGAACTCCTCTGAAACACCTATAGATGGATGAGGGACCTGTAGTGTATCACAAGTAGACTCTATGAAAAGATGACTAAGGCTAGGTAGATACTCGTCCCAATGAGGGGGCTCAAAAAATAGAAGAGTGATGTCAAATAGGTATGAGTCATCCAATGAAGGTAGAGGAGTGGAAGGGGCCTCACACATTGGAAGTGGAAAGGAGGTGGGTGTGATGGTGGTATGAGGCTGAGTAGAAGACTGCTTGATATCTAATGAGATGTGGGATTTTCCAACACTCTCTGGAATGGTGAGAGAAAGAGGAGAAGAGTCCTTTGTAGTACTCTCGATATCAGAACTGGGTGCATAATTCTCATCATCAGAAGTAGAATCAAGTGAGCCTATCTTAGTGGAACTATCATCACACAAAGAGGAGGAGAAAATTGAATAAGTAGCAGGAACAATGACTGCAGTATGTGAAGGGTCTCCATAGAGGGACTGAAGAATGCTCCAGACATGATGAGGTGGATTTGAGTCTGCCACGTGAAACCAGAGAGATCGAGAGACATGCATCATCATGTGACCAAAGACATGGTCAAAAGTGTTAAGGAATTCCTCTAGATGACGATCATCAGTGGGTGCAGGAATTGGCCCAAGCAAGAAGGGTAAAAGACCCTCGTGGGCAAAGTAACGTTCCATGGAAGCATGCCAAGCTGAATCATTCCCTCTCTCGGTGAGAAGTGGTGGAGGCTATAAGGTAATCCTATGACGCTCAAGTCTAGAAAGATCACTCTCCATGATGAAAAATGCAAGATACACAAAAGAAAGATGTCAGACTTGACCGATAATGCATTTACGTGTGAAAGCCCTAGAGTACAGTCAACCCCCCCAGAATGTGGCACTTTATAAAGTAGTGAATTTACAAAATTGACAATGTCATCATGTAATGTGTGAAAAATCATGCAACTTTGACCAAAGAAGCGCTAAAAAACGAGCAGCGAGTCAAAAGTTATGGCATAAAACGATTCCCGCAACTGATGGAAAATGCCACTAAACGCTACAAACACATTAAAAAATGCCTGAAATGGGTGCAAAGGGTGTCATGTGACTAATCATTGGAAACGACATTAAATTTTAGACATAGTTTGTTTTGTTTGTGAGGGGGGATTAGCCTCCTTCCAACCTCGGACCTCACCCTCCATCTTCATCACTTGAAGGAAGGACATTCAACCAAGTAAAAAACAACCTAAAATTTATTACAATGCTAATAGAATGTTTTTAACCTAAAAACATAAAAAAATGGGATTGTTTTAACCACCCAACAATGTCTAAAAGGGAAGGGCCCACGTTGTTAAGTCATGTGGTGCTGGACCAAGATGCTGGGTGGTGTTCACAGATCCAATGCTAAGGTCTGCAACAAGTTAGGATGTCCACCTAAGCTGAGCCACGTGTGGTGGAGGTGTATATCCCCAACGAAGCCACAATTTTACTAGTAAACCACCATGGAGACCACTTTTAAGGTATAACCTTCTGCCACCTTCACTGCAGGCAAGTTGTAAGGCCACGTGTGACTGCAACTACTGAGACCCATGCAGAGAAAGGTAGGTGAACAGAAGAAAGTTTACTATGATTACCACAGTAATCTGTTGTGGGTAAGTTGTAGGGCCACATGTAGAAGTGGAAGCGGCTGGTGGAATTAGAGATGGGAGATGTGTAGGTAAGTTTGTTACGTCCAATTAGGAGCTTAAAAATATTGTCGGTGAAAATAATAGCGAACAGTGGGATCTGAGAACCAATTTGATGCAAATAACAGTGAATAGTACACGATCTGGTCCATCGACGTAAAGAAGTAAGAGAAAACTGGTGAGATATTTTCCAGGCTTTCACTAGCGAAACAATCGAGTAGAGGAAGTTAACAACTCAGTGATGAAAACCACAAGCACTGGAACAAGTCAAACACGTAGAAAATAGGAGCATGTAGTAGGCTAAGGATGAGTTGGAAAAACTGTCACAGAGAGTTGAACCACAAAGCCACACCAGATGTGGAACACAAGCCAGAGGTTCTAAAAGTGGGAAGCATTTGATGATGCCAAGGCAAGAGTAACCTTGCATATTAGGTAACATACTGGAGATTCCCACATGAACTACAACCGTGATGATGACAGGGAGGACACTCCAGTGAAATAGGTAAATGTCCAACCACTTTACACACCAGAGAACCAACCTGAGTTATCCATATCAAAGAATGATCTCACGATCAAGGCAACACAGTGTTGAGAAAATTTCAAACATGTAATTTGCTAAAACCTCAATGCTGAAAAAAAAAACCAATGGGAAACACACCAGTAAATGAGCCAAATACATATACCCTTTTTTGAAGTCGAACACAGTCAACACCATAAGAATCTCAAAAATATGCAAGTAAAGCACATGTAAAAGTGAGAGCTTACACAAGCAACTACATTGTGGAGCAATGATGGTGAGCAACGTGATTCTGGTCCCCATGCTCTGATACCATGAAGGAGTGTAGGACAAAGACCTGGAAGGAATTCACATGCATCGAATAGTTGCACTTCACCAAAGTGTAGGAGTTACGAGATTGAAGCAATCAAGCTTTGTAAAGCAATGCGCATGCATATGAGAGCTCAAGATTCAAAAAGTGGAGTGGAATGGAAACCTTAGCTTATCTTGTATTGGCTTTTCATAAATCAAAATTGGTGGTGTACATATAGGGGAGAGAATGTGTAACTCCCATGTAAGAGAAGATTCCTCCATAATGGAGGAGGAGTTACTTTCCCAAATGGGAATGTAACTCCTATGACACACTTACACATATGATAGATTATGTAAGAGAATCTATCATAACTAAGATGACACCTAGATCCATGTCCACATAAGTGAGATGACTCACCCAATGAGGTAGAATAACACTAAATAAGTGAAGAAAAATACCACCTACACCAACAATCTCTAACACCAGTAAGAATAGGTTGAAACGAGATGTTAAATGGATTAAACCACCTGAAGTAAGTTTCAAGATAAACTTTGATGGCTCGTCCCGTGTTAAGGATAAAGTGGCTAGTGGTAGTGGTCTTATTTGGGATCATAGTGGGAGATTCTTAGGATCCTATGCGGGACACATAGGAAAGCACTCTAACAACGTGGTTGAAGCAAGAGTTATGATTTTTCTTGTTAAGATGGGTAAAAACTTAGGGCTTAAAAATATAATCATTGAAGGTGATTCGATGTGCATTATTAATGCCCTCAAATACAATAGTAAATGTGTATGGAAACTAAATCATTTGATTATGGAGGCACATTCCATGCTCGCATAATTTGAACAAGTACTCATTCAACACACGTACCGTGATGGGAACAAGTCAATAGATGCATTGACAGGGAAAGGAAATGCCATGGTGGATTTGGTGATGTGGAATGACACATGTATCCCTTGGGGAAATTTTAATAAACTCATAAATTAAGACATAATGTGGGAGGATGTGCTATGACTCCATCCTTAGTTCACACGCTTGGGGTTGTAAAAGGAAGTTTCCTTTTTAGAAAACTAACATTTCTTATTTAATTTATTTTTTCTCCATTTTATATTAGTCAAGTTCTGGTGTCTTTGTGAAAAATGTAAAATTTCTTGCTGGCTTCATGGGGGGCGATAGGTTGTGTACTGAACCATCTACCTCTCTTCACCTCAAGAACGATGTGGCTCTGTGGAAATTTTTGCATAAAGGTAGTATCACTAGATACATTATTTAGTTCAAAGGTAATGATCCCAAAATTTCTATTGATTGTGTGATTTCTAGAAGGATGGCAGTTTTTTTTAGAGGGTTTCATATTTATGTCTATGAGAATGCTATAGCAGAGATCACTAGGTTAAAAACTGATGGCCTAATTTTTTTAAAAGACAAATCTAGAAAGAAACAAGAAATTGTTACTTTCTTTGAAGTTGGGGAAAACATTATTGCCTATGACGATGATATTGCTCACACCTTTCTTTTGGATAGATGGGATGATGTCTACCTGGTTATTATAAAATATCTTACTCTTGAAGGAAATTTCTGTAAAATCTTTACTCACCACCTGTTTATCCTCAATTTTATCTATCGTGACTAGACTATAAACTTAGCATTTTTCCTCCATAGGTCACTCCTCTCGACTATCGAGGATTTAAAGAAAAATAAGGTGGATATCCCCCTTCACCAAGGGATCATTCTTATTTTGTTATAAAGAATCAAACCTACCATCCCTAATCATCTCAAGGATCATGATTCTGACTAGGAAACCCTTGATTCTTGCCTCAATAAAATCAAGAAGAATAAAACATGTATTGATCCCAATGAGGGTGTTGCAGATGCCTTGTGTAATATCAAGAAGGGGATTAGGAATTTGTGGGAAAGTTACAATAAGAGGGACTAAGAGATTGCTGACTGGGAGGTCAGACTGATGAGGGCCAAGTCCACAATCGATACCATTTTCACTATAAAAAAAACCTCATACTGGAGCTGAAATATTGTCATCAAGGGATTGAAACCCTGAACAAGACCACCAAGGGGATTCAAGCTGAATATGTTATGAAAGAGTAATGAATTTCTCTTCTTCAAAACCAAGTTGCTTTTGAGGAGGTCAAAAACAACATGAAGCTGAGTTTGATTTCTTTTGACAATGATGAGATGGATATAGGTGATAAATCAGGTATGGTTATGGTTGACAATTAGGGTAATTCTTAGGAGGAGGTTAATGTTGGCACTTAGATTGAGGATCAAGAGGTCAAATGACCAAAGAGATTCATTATCAAAATGGCTTGTTTGAAATATGGTGGTCCAAGCTCTAGGACCCAAAGTAGGGATACTGAGAACTAATGGATGGATTTTTGTAGCTCTTATCTTTTTTGTTGTTTTTTCCTATTTTTGGTCTTGGTTTAGTTACATACAAAAAATATTGTTAATATGTAAACTGTTTAGTTTGGATCTATTTTGTGGGGGCTTAGTTGTCAAATTTTTTTGACTCTTCATCCATGGATTCGTTGGTGTTTTTTAATTAAAAAATTTCCTATCTTTGTATGGGTTTTTTTGGTCCCCGTTTAAAATGAAACCTTTTGTTGGGCCCCTAAAATATTGACTAAGTACACAAAGGCACATGGGCGCACAAGAATGAAGCTAATAAATGGGTTTGAAAGGAGAAGGAACACAAGGTAGGGTTCTAGGATGGTTTTAGAAGGGCCGTGTTATGCACTCGCACGATAAGGTCTCGGTACTTAGTCATATTTGGCGTATCAGGTAGGACACAAGAAAAGCGTGACCCTGACTAAGCATTCAGAGTGGATAAGGTGCTAGCCTAGCGATAGGTTGGCCTAGGAAGGAATATGTCCTGTGATGGAAGATTCTAGAAGACCATCATAGAAAAAATTGGAAAGCTTAGGCTTAAAGGAGCATGCTCCCATGGAGGACCACATTCATACACTTGGCACAAGATCTAAGGCCGCAGAAGGATGAGTTGGCACTTCAGGATGCCTATATATAAAAGTGCCCATAAAATAAAAGAGAGAGAGAGATCAATAGAGAGAGGAGCTCTGTATAAATGCTACAAGGAGTCATATTAGGTTGGGGTTATAAAATTTCTTTTTGAGAGCTACATGATATGGATCCAGTTATGATGCATGACTTCAGTTTGCCATAATGTGGTGATTTGTAGTAATTCTAATGAATGTAATGAGGTTACCAAGTTAATTGAATATGATCCTTCATGGTTCAGATTCATACATGCTTCTTCATAGTTCCTTTTCATGTATGCTTATAAGATGAATATGAATTCCTATGTATTTTCCTTTTTGTTTTGATTTATTTCTTTAAGTTGGTTAAAGTATCTCTATCTGTAATAACTGCAATGATGTAGAGCCATTCTAAGCTCTATGATGTTTGGATGTTTCATTCCCACTCACTTCCTTTAAATTTTGGATCATAGATGATGTTTTCCCACTCAACTCACATAAAAGAGAGACTCCGCGACCACACGTGCCTCAGGTGAGCACCCAATGCCCACTGGGTGATAGACCTGCATGCATGGGATTCCCTTTTTCTTTGGTGGGTGTAAAAATGAATACAAATTTTTTATCTTATCTAAAAAAAATTAATTCATGATCAGATATATTGGAATCTAGAAGGAGAATTAATGGATTCCAATATTTTGATTTTCAGATTCCATTATATGTGATTTTGGAGTACAATTAATTCCAATATAGGTGATTTTGGATTCCAATATATGTGATTCTGGATTCCGATATATGTGATTTTAGAATCCAATATGTGCAATTTTGGAATCCAATAAGTGTGATTTTTGAGTGCAGATAATTCCAATATTTTACATTTTGGAATCCAAAAATAGCAAAATCTGATTCCAATATTGGCTATATTCTTTAGCTTCTAGGACTGGAATAAGTCCCAATTTAGTGAAATAATGGTTAAAGATGGGAAATATGTTTAACAAAGTTGTACACATAAGGGGGCTACAAAATTCCTATATGAAACTATCAAAATAATAGAAGTCCTTAAACTACAATCAGTTACCTAAAAATAAAGCATGGTTCTCATTTTTACAATATTGTGCAACATTAAAAATTGAGTATCACTCCGTTGTGATCCACTTTTTAAAACACTCAAACTACACACATCATTTGTAATGTATTAAACATATATTGAACATCATCTACGCCATCCTAACTACTAAAATTTGAGACTCACCTAGCTCTTTAGGATTCTCCACTATGATGGCTCCATCTTCTTGGCCTCCCAAAACTACCTCGATATCATCATGTCTCAATTGGCGGGCCACTAGAAAATTTTCCCACATGTCTTGTATAAACAATATCATATTAATTTTCCTTTGATCCTTCACTCTATACCTTGGATTCCTCATCATATAATATACTATTTGGAAATATATATCTAAAAAATAACCTCCTACAGGCCTTCGTAAATTTCACTCATGGTGTTATCCTCTAGGCCTCTCCAATCTCTCCTCCTCCTCAACAACCTATCTCTTAAGACTCTTCCCGCCTCTACCACTAAATGTTTCTATGCACCTTTATCTCCCCTCCATTGTTACTACTTAACATATGGTTATGGGGAATGCTTAACTTAGTATGGTCACAATGGTGACACTGATACCATTACTCTTATTGTCCCTCCTTTATCTCTACCATGTCACAACCAATACCCTAGAATAGGTAGGGATACCACATGAGTTGAATTAAAAAATTAAATATAAATCTATAAATTAGGAGTGTCTCCACCCACCACATGTAATTTCCATTAATATATGATGTCCTTATTGATGATTATCTTTGCAGATGAATCACCAAAGTCATTGGAAATATTAGAGATGTGGGAATTGGCCCCTAAGATAACCTCTAGATTTTATAGAAGATGGTTCTTCTCTGATTTGTGTTGAGATAAGGGTTAGAGAGAAAATAGAATGATGTGAAATCCTAACTTAAGGTGATGTGCCAAAACTTTACTAAAATAACATAGAGACTAATATTGAAATAACTACTAGATTAGTCGAAGACCATCAAGCATGATCAAATAATTTGAAGATATCTAAAACCATTAAAGGATTAGATGAAACTAAAACATAATCACAACACAATAAAAATATTTAAGTAAAATATCTAAGGGCATGTAGCACGATAAACACTTAAACATCCATCAAGAATTGAATAAGAGAAAACATGAAGAACTAAAGGACACATAATATTTCAAACTTCTCAGTGCATAGAATAAGCAATATTATTTATAAAGAAAATAGTACATAAGGCCAAGATGGCATAGATTATAGTAATTTATTTACAAAAGAGCCTTGCTAAGGCCAATAAACACAATAGATTGAACTTGAATCCCTTTTGGAGATCTAATTTTTTTCTATCCATTTTTCCCCCTCTTTTCTTACTGACACAAGAAAATTCCTTTATAGACCCCATGGCTCTTGCTTCAACGTTCCTCCATTAAGGTTTCAATCGTCTGCATTTATTTTTTACCTACAAGATCTTCAAATTTTGGAGGAGATCTCAACTGCATGCTTTGGAACCCGAGATCTCATTCACTCTGCCAGACCTCAAACCCTTCACTTATTTAATTGGTTCCTTAGACAGTGGAAGCTTCCTTGTATGGCATGTGGAGACTCGGCGCTGCCCGAGGGTTTCTCCATTCCTTTTTACTTTTGAAATTATGCCTAGGAGACACATGGAGGCCTGCACATTCTTCCATTTTATCTTTTACTTTTCAACCCTCCTTGAGCTACTTAGCTGCGCTTTAGCCACATGGAGGATTCTTGCTGCTCGAAGACTCCTGATCCTTTGTGCCTTCACCAAAATATGTTGAAGGGACACATGGATACCCTCCACGTCTAGCTCCATACTTAGGAAAAATTCAGTCCAAAAAAATGTAAAAGAGGTCGGGAAATGAAAAGTAGGATAACTAGAAGGGCCCAAAAACATGTAGAAATCATTCTAATGTCCCCTAAACAACCATTGTAGTGAGTTATCTACACAAATCATCCACCATCCCTCTATAGGGATCTCACACTACTCTCTCATATTTCACATATGTCAAATACCTATATCCCATTACCAATCTCACTGTTGGGCCTCTTTCCCACTGAAAAAATATCAGGGAATCCATTACTACTAGTAGTGGTGTCCTTGTTTTTCTATACATTAGAAAATCCTCATAGATCTAGGAAGCCAAAATTATGATGCCCCCCTCAGAACTGTGCTACCTCACTTGAATCATGTATAATTTTTTCACCAACTATACCCATGCTAATGTATTCCATCAAAGATCTCAATGATACTTCTGACATCCTACATCCCTCTATGCTAAGGTCATTCTCTCTATAGTTATTAATGAAACATCAAAAAATATATCAATACCTTAAATAGGAAACAATAGAATTTCATGCACATCCTATAATGTCACTATGGCCTTTGTCATTTTTCATCTATCCCTTTACCTAAATTTGTTATACCTAAAATCCCAATGGCATAAAAACATCTACATGAAATTTAGATCCAATGGGATTCACATATTCTACACAATGCCTCCAAATATAAGGGATCGCAACTGTGAAATATATTGTGTAGATAAAAAACATAATAACTCTAGTAACCATGCCACATCCATTAATATCTCTAATATTATCCTCTCTAGAACCTAAAAAATGTCAACCAACAAGTACCCATCATACCTCTACCAAATTTAACTAAAAATAATCCTTTTCCATCATTTTAATACTCAGATATAACCCTCGCATGGAATTTGAGATAGGTGATTTATGCATTATCTTACTAATTATATTCTAGTGTTTATTTTCATTTTTTCCTAATTATGGTTCTAAGAAACTATTTCCCCTTCCATAGGAAAGATTAGCGATACAGACATGTAATTATGAGGTGGGTATATTCCATTTGGTAGAGTTCATTATTTATTTACAATAATTTCATTACTAGTTTACTTTTAGCATTTTCTTCTGATTTTGCATGTTGCGTAGATAAATTTATGAAGGCCATATTGTGTTTCACTAATATGACACACATTGATATTTGGTTAGGGCATATGTATACACCTCATATTTTATGGCTTGTAAACCATTTATTTTGTGTAGGGGTGTTGATGTATCTTCCTCCTAAGGGGGTGCCACAAGGGGCCTCTTGGTATTGGGGTCTGATTGGACTTGGTCACATGGCATATACCACATCATTTGAAATATATAACTTTTGTACCATAATTACCTAATCCTTTCCTCATTTCTTCCCTTTGCTCACAAATTACACACATTTTATCCAATTTTCCCATTATGTATACTCGTTTTTACTTATTACACAATATTATCTCTTCTTTCATTCACCCCATACCCTCTTCATTTTCTTCTATTCACTTTATATCGTCTGGCTCACATGTTTTCCACCCTTTTACCTTAGGATTACCCTTAGGATAATTCCATTTACTATGGGCGATGGTGTTACTTTTGAATTTTCCATGGCCAATGCCATCACCCACTAGTGATGGCATCAACTATATATATCCCACCATATTTTTTAAACCACCACTAAAAAATAATTTTTGACCATACATGAAGGAACATATAACTCGCATATTTTCACACATATTTGTTAGACCTCGAGTCTTGGAACTTACCTCTTTTACATTTGGGTCACCATAGAGAGTTATGAATGGAATTATTCTTGTTGAGTTTTCTCCTTCTCCACCCATAGAGGTCATTTGTTAGTGTTGTTGTCTCTATGGAGGATTATGCATTAACAATCACACATATGTTGTAGGTAAGTATTTATAACCATCCTTAGTATTTTATCTTGCACATGCATGTTACTTATTTTCCATTCATTTATATAGACTAGAGAAGATGTATGTTTTATTGGATCTATTGCATCAGTATTATTAGATTATACCTATTAGATTTATCCATTCCTTGATTACTCTTATTCTAAATCCTAGTAGGATACCTTTCTCTATATTAGGTATAGACCTTAGAAACCTGTAACTATCATAGGGTTAGGTTCACTATCCTCTAGAATTACAACAATAGTTCTCATTAAGCACCTTTGTATCTACATTGTGGGTCCATACTTAGATTTGGTCCTTGTATTTGAGAACCCAGTTAGAAACATCTATCTATCTATATATCCTTCTATATATCCACCCATCCATCCATCCATCCATCTATCTATCTATCCCTCATCCTCTCCCTAAAACTAAAATTAAGTAGTGGATATGAGGACAATTATTGATGTTAGCATTTACATTATGATTTAAGGTGTATTAGTAGCATTTTATGTGCACAATGCTAGTCTAATGATCCACATTGGGAAATAATCCAGTTGTGAATGAAAATCTATTTATATTTTAAAGTGTTTTTACATTACTAATTTTCAGTTGTTCTCATATGTGCATGTAAATACAAAAAAATAGTAGCTATAAACACATAAGTGGTAAATACTATGGTTTTACCACATGTCATAAGTATTTTTTTTCTATTAATTTACTGCATAAATATACAAGGTAATGCATAATGTACTTTAAACTTGAGGTTTCATAGTATGGGAAGAAATATTAGGTTGGAGAGTATGATTTTTATTGATGTTCAAGATGTTAGATATGAGAAGTAATATTTATAAAAATAATATATTGAATGGGCCTCAATAATATATGATAATGGAGAAGCCAAATTTGTGAGGAAATCCCTCTTAATGTCAACACATTTATAAAAAAGGAATGATTTCTTGATAGCGTGGAGACTATATTTTCCTACAAGAAGAAAAGACTGTTTAAATATATCATTGCATATATGCCACTACATTTACTATATTATATTGCAAGATTGTTTACAGTACCATAATAATAGCGTTGAAAATTGTTGGGGCTACATTTATTGTTTCTCTCTAATATCATTTTTATTGTTATAGTTTCTAGTGTGCTTATTATCTTGATGATAATAGGAACAAAATAACAATAAGGACAAGAGTAATGAGGTTTAATAAAAATGCAGCTGTCAGTGTCATTTCAAGGTAAGTGTTATGCTTGACCAACTAGACATGATCATTATTATATGTAATGTTTTGTTTCATTGTGACCTAAATGGTGAATTTTGACATGGTCTGAATGACACAAGAAATAGTATGTGAATTGCTTTTTCTCCAATTTTTGGTGGCATGTAAGAAATATATTAAATCTCTTTTTCTTGCAGATTTTGTGAAGATGGTTAATGAAACAGATGAATACATAAATTGTAAATATGTTATGAATGCACATAAGAGAGTAAAATGCATTTGATTTTAAAAAATCATCATGATGCCACTAGTATCACATCTTGGAATGTTACTAAGAGGAGAACATTTTTTATCATCAATTTCCATGTGGAATTGATATGCTTGTCATCATGGGTCTTTAGACACCATGACTACTTGAAATAATGGTTTGATACTTTGAGAATTCCATTATTACAATGGATTACTCATTTCTTCCAAACAAACATGGTGTAAGTTGATTTTTTTTCCCTCTCTAAGCGTACTACATATTTTCATCCAGGTATTTCTATCATTCGCATGCTAATAATTTTGTTCATGCATCCCTTAGTACTAATTGTACACTTTGATTTTTTTTGAAGAAAATATGTTGGAGTGACCATTTCCTGGGTGATTTCATCCTTTCATAAGGTTTATGACATTTAAATTTGGATGAATGAAGTGTTAATTCCAAGGAAACAAATAAAAAATGATTGGCATGCCAATGTATTCATCACATATGTTGCAACTTTAGAAATACAAGAAATTAGGTAAATTTTTTGTGTATTTTATTATATAGATTTTATTGTATCAATTCCAAAAAAAAATTATTTACTTTACTAATTTTTTAGTTTTTATTCTAGGGATTTATTTGATCGTCACGTACTCTTATACATATGCAATTATCACAAGTTTGTTTTGTTATTTTATATTTTTACATAATCTAATGTTAGATTTATATAACTTATCATATATGGAATTTCAATCATAAGTATAAAAAATAGGATGTGGGAATGAATATGTTGAAGAAACTAAGAATCACCATGTATGTGATTACCAAGAGTGAGGAAATAAAAACATTCCTCATTGATGAATTATGGAGGAGTTTGAGGAGAAGATAATATTTGTGGAATATTTAAAAAATGCATGGTTATAAGATGGTGGATAAGTTTTTTAGTTTGAAATGTTATTATTATAATTCTATGCTTTTACATGAATTACATTACTAAGAATAACAATGGTAAACAAGGTGTGTTTAACAGATAGAGAAACCTTAATTTTAATATGCAATACATTTTTTTGTTACTCGTATGTGCAATCAAATGTGTGTATTTATTTTTTATCCTTTCATATTATGTTTCTGTTCTTTATCTGTGAAGCCATGTGGAAAATTGTTATTTAAAAATTCATGCTTGTAAACTAAGATACAAATGCATCTTTAAAATCATATCATCACAGTTAATTTTAAGAAGCCTTTGGTAAATTGGAGGTGGAAAATCCCCAATGAATATACCTAGAAACCATTTTCGACAAAAAGGTGAATTTTCCTAGGATTTCAGAATGAAATTTTTGAATGACATTTTTTAGGGAGAGCCAGGGCTCTAGAGGAATTTTTTGTGACATGTATTTACCTGGAAGGATATATTTTTTCTACACAGATGTAGAAAAGAATGATTTTGTTGACACATAGTTGACTGCACAACAACAAGCCTTGTTGTCATGTGTCAATGGGAATTCTTGTTAACGTGTGATAACAAGGCTTGTCGATGTGCATCAACATACCGTTTTTTTCACACGAAAGGAAGGGTTGTTGACATGTGTCAACAATACCTTTTTTGTCACTTGCATCAAAAAAATTCCCATTGACAAACAACAACAAATCCTTGCTGGATACTGCATAAAAAATTCTCGTTGATGTGCATGATAATAAGGCTTATCAGATGCGCATTAACAAACCTTGTTCTGGTCATGCGACAACAAGGGTTGTTGAAACGTGCATCGATAATCATTGTTGTTTCACGTGTCAATGAGAATTGTTTATGCATGATAGTCAAGGGATTTTTTTTTGTATGTCCACAGCACTCCAAACCCCTAATATTTTCCCTATAATTACCCCTCCGAACCTTATTTTCATGTTTACACTTCCCAGATCACAATTTTTTCTCTATTCAGTGCTACAGGTCTTGATGCTCGTAAACTCCCAACTCCCAATACATCAACACAATACCCAAACATAACATCATCTAGGTCTTTACATCTCAACCTCACATCGTCATGGCTGCTCAAGATCAAGATCAAATAGAAGCTCAAACTAAATAGGTAACCCCCCAAGTCCTACCTTAGGGAAAGATTCAATATAGGATCTTGATATGCCTGACACATTTATAATGTTTTTAAAATGAATGAAAATTACAAGGATTGGGTATAAGCATGTGAATTCGTAGGGCTGGTTAACATGCCCTAGTTCAAGATAGATCATGATATTATTAACTACCTCCTCTCCTCATTCAGTACAAAACATGGACACTTTAATATTACTTTGGATGATGTTTGTACACTGAAGTTTCAGTGTTGATTCAGCTTATATCCATCAATTGACAAGCCTTCCATTTAAAGATACCCCCATAGTAACAACCAAAGCAACCCTGAGTGAAGATTATAAGATTTACCTTGAATCTTGTTTTGATTTTCCACGTTGATTGTACATTTAACATGCTTTCATTAGTAATATTTTTTATTTGTATATATTAATTCAAATTGTGGTTGATTCAACATCCAATGAATTTTTTATCAGCTCGTGTCAAAAAATCAAGATTAGGATTAGATACACAAGGAATTTCACATCAGTTCCTTGTTGCCATGATTTCTTGTTTTTAAGCCATAATTGTTCTGCATAAGGTCAAAAAAATGATATTCAAAATTGGGTTATCGTATACATTATTTCATTGATTGGAAAAATAATAATTGATTGGTGCACATTTTTGTCTAATAAGATAAAATATTACATTATAAATGCTATGGCCTTACTAAAAAACAAGTTATTCATTCCACTAACTATCTCCTTGGTATTTATTACGAGGCGTAGATTATAATTTTAAAGGTATAACCTACTCCCACTTGCACGAGTGAAACAATGAAGCATTTTTCAATTCCTATTGAAGAACAACATGCTAATAGTTTATATTTCCATGTTAGTAAGATTATTATACTTGATTTTTCACTTGTGTGACAAATCTTATTCTCTCTGCTAACATTATGTGCTTCTATTTGCATCTTTACCATATACAGAGAAAATTTTTGAAGTTCCTTCCATGAAAAAAAGTAAGAATCAAAAGGAAGAGGCCAACAAACATGTTGAGGTGTCAATGGGAGATTCCCAATTTGAAATGAGAATATCACTCATCACCTAACCCCCAAAGCATTTTCATTAGTTAAACAACCAATACGTAATACCCTTAACATTCAATATAGGTTTTTTTACACTTACCATTTAGTATTTACTATTTACCATTTACCATATTGATTTGACATGTAGATGTTGTATGGTACTCTAGATTATCTACATACTTCTCAACAACACATCACCCACTCACTCAGTCCAATCGATGTGCATTTTTCGATGCTTAAACCGTAGCAAATGCAACACCCAACTCCACCATATTTATCACCCACAAATCCAACACAATCATTTCAAAATCCAAAACATGGAAGCCTTCTGGTACAACCACAGGTTTACCTCTCAACAAGGTATAACTTGTTGCTTTTGTGTACTTTTTAATAGTTTTTCATATAAGTTAGTAATGATTTTGTTCTTGGACATCTATAGTAAATTGAAATCCTTTTCCATATATTCTAGATCAATGAAACTGCTACCATCATGTACTCCACCAACAACATCATTACAATTCAAAATGCCCACAAGAGGTTCAGGTAAAAAGACCATTGGTAAATGCATGATGTCAATTCCAGCCCCTAATGCAGGACACTGATCAATTCCCTCTGAAGTTCCGAACTTCTCTTTTGGTGGCATGCCCAACACAATGGGAAAAATCAATATTTAAATGAAATAAATTTAGATGAAGATTATTTGGGCATTGATAGCAATGACCCAACATATTTTTGTAACCCACGTGATATGATTCAAGGCCCGCATATATATATATATATATATATATATATATACAGGTATATATTTCCATTTTGATGTAATTTATTTAACATTGATACATATCAATTTCTCATCTCTTTTTAATTTTTATTACAATACAATTTTAATATTAATTTATTTTATCACAAATAGGATCAGGGCACCCAGAGGTAAAAAAGAGGAAGCAAACATTGCTTGATGCAAAATCCCCCATACCTCTCCATTTGACAGGATCCTCTTTGGATACATATAGTGAACAATTGACATCATTTCCTTTGGAGAGCTTGATTGGTTCATGATTGTGAAGACCATGTCAAAGAGTTTATTATGCCTCAGTATAAATCATCTCATAGAATAGGAGAAAAGGGCTAAAGTATTACTCAATGAGATAAACAATAATTATGATAACCATTGGTAAAGGGACAATTTATATTCTACAGTCCAAAATCATCCTGCGAAGATGAATGCCTTACTCAACCAAGAAAAAGGTGGTAATTTCACATATAACAACAATTATAAGGACAATTTTTTAAGATAAAGTTTTGAATAAATTAGAAAATATTAATGTTGAATCTCTATGCCTATTTCAAAAAATGGTCAAAGGACAAAGATTTGGTGGAAACTGCAAATACGGAAAGAGATAGAGTTGTTGTAATTACTATTAATTTGAAAAAATATTTTTTTATTAATTTCTTATTTTAGTAATATGTTTAACTGGAGCTCAGATGTTTTTTTGTTGCAGTTGAAATCTGAAAACTTAAAGAGTTAAGAAAAGGTGTTCCAAGCTCAATTGGATACCACTAAGAATAGTTTATCTGCATCAATGAATATGAAGGAAACTATTGTTTCGGTTAACAAACAAAATAATACACTTAAGTGGATAAGTAAAGAGAATGGATTCCACCCAGAGATATTGTTCAAGAAAAAGGAAGCTGTAGATCTTTCTTTGGAATCCCATGGAGATGATTCAAAGGAAGAAGAACAAGCAATCATAAAGAATCTAGACATTGATGTGGAGAATCTTGTTAGTTCTAGAATTATTGAAGCAAAGAATATACGAACACAATCCATTGGGAAAATGTGGTACAAAATTCACTATAGAAACTAAAAAGGAAAGTGTCTAGTGGTTCTGGGGAACCTGTTAATGATTGAGAAAATAGTCTAGTAGGGGGTGAGGAACTTGAAACTTGAAATATTTTATATATTGAATTATGAAACTTGAATATTTATTTAATTTGAAGAATGTTTGGAGTTGAATATACAATGAAATTGTTTTACTTTTCATGTAATCTCATTTTTTACACATATCATATTGCAATCTATGTTGTTATATAGAAATTATAGATTGTATATGATAGTGTTTATGTTTGATATGGATGTGATGGTTACGAATATAACAATGATAGATGATAATGATGATAATCATGATTCATGGATGATGATAATGGATTTAAAAATTAGGGATTATTATTTCTCTTCCAGTTATTATAGAAAAATATTCTTCTCTCTACTTATAATGCTGATGACATTAGATGTGGATGAGGACACTAGACGTGTATGATGACATTAGAGTAGATATGGATGATGATGAATTGTATTTGGACATAGATGTAGCTGCTAGCACAATCATGGATGATGATAATGGATTTAAACAATTATGTTTTAATAAAATTTAGAATGTGGTATGATAGTGACAAGATGTGATAGATTTCTTTAGACATTATTGATTCTCTTCCACTTAATAGAGTAAAATATTCTTCTCTATACTTGTAAAATTTGAAATATGTATTAGGTTTCTTCACATTTAAACCTTCTGAAAATGTTTTTCTCTCTACTTGTAAATTTCGAACTCTGTATCAAGTTTCTTCACATTTAAACCTTCTCAAAATCTTCTTCTCTCTACTTGTAAACCTTCTGAAAATCCTTAGGAATAATCACATTATAGTTTTTTGTTATGTGCTAATATCAAAATATGTCTAGAATGCATTTTCTTTAATGCAGAAAGTTTATTTATTTACAATTAAATGTTCTATGGGAGTATCAATTTTTACATATAATTTAATTGAATACCTCATTTATGATTTCACATGATGCGAGTACATTCAATATTTCATTTAATGATTCTCTTCCACTTAATACAACAAAATATTCATCTTTCTACTTGTAAAATTTGAACTCTGTTACAAGTTTCTTCACATTACCTCTGTAAGAATTTTTCCTTATCAAAATCTTCTTCTCTCTACTTGTAAAATTTGAACTCAGTAACATGTTTCTTCATGTTACCTCTAATTACATGTTTCAATTTATTCTCACGGAATGCATTTGATTTAATGTTGAATGTTTAGTTGTTTATGTCTAATTACGATATTTAAACAATAATATTCCAAAAATGCATGCCACAAACACTACATCAAATCATTTTTCAAATACCAAAATATTGATTGAGAAGATGAAGGGAGAAATAAAAAAATCAATGCAATGAAGATAAATTAATATTTAGATATGACCTAACAAAATTAAAGAAAAGCAGAACCTGTGCATGTCGAGGGTGACACAAGTTTCAAGAATACAATGCCTAGTCGATGGTGATTGGAGAAAATCAATTGGAAGTCTAGAAGAGACTAAGAGTGGCATAATATGAAGATCTGAACTTTGAAGGCCTTGCAATTTAGTATTCCAAAAATACATGTCACAAAGAAAACATCAAAGCAGTTTGAAAAATCCAAAATACCAATTAAATAAAATAATTTTTTTATAAATAATTGTATTTAAATAAATGCAAATATATATACATGTAACATCTTCAATGATAACTAGAGCTGAAAAAAAAAATGTTCAAAAGCCTCCTCATAGTCAATATTTTCATCTACAGAATTACAATTGTATTACGTCATACTATAAACAATTATATTCGAATATATTAATATGAAATTTAATAAATAACAATAGTTAAAATGTAAGGTGACAAAAAAAATAAATAAGGTCAAGGTGATACCTATTTAAAGATGAAAGAATCCATTTTCAATAACTTCTTCATAGTCGATATGTGCATCTGTAGAGTTTGACGACGCACCAATTCAAGTCTCATCATTGATAACATTTGTAATTGTACATGTATTATTTACACCTCTTATTTTGGAAAGGTAATTCCAATGCACAATTGCTTTGTCAAAAGGAAAGGTTTCCAAGGAGTAGCACGAGAAACATAACACCTCATGCATCTTTTGAAATTTTTATCCATCATGTTACTCATTTTTTATTTTATAAAAGATAAATCACTGAAAAGCTTTTCATCCTCCACAAATCCCAAAATAATTGTTTGGAAAAAATCATATAATCAAACATATTCAATGATGTCTTCCTGTAACACACTACTTTGGCATATTTTTCCATAGCCTTGTGATAACAACACTCTCGGAAGGTTCATATAAAAATTTATGTTGGTATGTCATTTTCGGTAAAAAATCAGTTGATTGAGACTTTATTAAATCAATATTCAATATACCTTTGATTTCGATACCCTTGACCTCTGACATCTTGGCGAAATGATCCATTATTCTACCCATGGATTTATGGCAAATCTTACTTACAAAATATGCACGAACATCTTCAATATTCCAAAAAATTGGATTCATCACACCTATAACTTCAAGAATTTTATCTTTGTTGAAACATTCTTGAATTTATAATGATAAGTGTTATCACAAAATTATAACACCCCCAAATGGCCTGAATGCGGAGTGGGGAATTTGGTGTAATTTTTGTAACATTAGATCATCTCTCAAGCTGTGGGAATTATGAGCTTGAGATGATGCTCCAAAGAGGGATGGTTCCTACTCATAAACTACCTTCCACAAGCTACTCTCATTGCAGATGAAAACTATCTAATCCTATTCTAACTATTCCAAGGGACCAGGGATTGAGAGAATACATAAAAATAAAGCCTACATTAATAGTGATGACACGCCAAAAAAGGAGGTTGACTGATCACAAATCCCTAATGCCTGAAGTGGAGAGAGGTAAGCAATGGAGAGGATGGACAAGATGCATCATAGAAAAAAGATGAGATTCACACAAAATAACACTTCAAACCCATTAAACATAGCCCCCAAAACCTATAATAGAAATCAAGATATATGCACAGTATACCCTGCAATGGTGTGAGGTAAGAAGAGACAATAAAATAAGCAAAGGATGGAAAAAATGCATCACAAAATATATTTTATTGCTACATGAATTCACATAGTACATCATTAGTGGGCAAGAGGAAATAAAATTCCATTACAAAGAAAAGAGAGGAGACTTAAGCTCCATATTTAACCCTAGAAGAGAAGAAGGAGAGAAGGGGCAAGAGAGAAAAATGACCAACTCCTTTATAAATGAGCCCAAGATTACAATTTATAGAATTAAGAAGGAGAGAGAGATTTACAATCCTGAAATCTGTCCTTTCAACCACTTGTAAGTGATAATAAAATGAGTGCAATTGATGGTATGATTCTTGTAAAAGGATCCCCATCTTATCCCATGACTTGTAGTAGTGCAAAAATGTCTACCCATGACTTCTTTATTGCATTCTCTGAACCACCAATAAATTCATTGTTCTAAACTTGGAACCATTTTCCTTAAAAATTTCCCCTAAATCTTCATCAATTGTTTAATTTCTTGATTTTTGTGTGTATGGGACTATTTTGGAGCCATTCTTGTTGTAATTCCAATTAAGTACATTGGTTGGAAAATCATTTTCATTGAGATATTTCTCAAGATATGAGCTTCTGAGTGTAAGTGGCTTGCATTTCGAAATTGCCTGGGGCTTGCTTGTATTTCATAAGGACTTTGATAATTAAATTGGGAGGGTCTTTGTTGGAAATAGTGCATCATTTGAAATATTTTCTCCTCCAGTTTCCTAAGGGTTTGGCCGACCATTGATTTAATATCTTTGCTGACCATTCTTAATGGCATGACTCCCCATTTATGATTTCACTATTCTTAAGAGGAAGGTTTGCTTGTATAGTGTTTTGAAAAAACTAAATTCAGCTTGAGCCAGCTCAGCCAAGCATGGCTATCACTTACCCATTATCTAGTTACTTGTCTATGCATGTAGGGTTTAGTTTAAACCATGTTGTAACACCCTTGCATGCCAAGTCCCATTTCTGATTGGCAGGTATTGTAGCCGATTATAATGACAAATCCCATGTTAAAAAGCAGATGCACCTTCATTGTGCTAGCCATTCGATGCTGAATCCAATCGATGGGCCATGTCACCTAGGCAACATTCAGGGAACCTGTGACTCACCCACTTGAGATTCCATATGGCCCCATGCCCTTGTGCGTTATGTCACGATGCTTGCCCATACACTCACTAACTTGGGTGCAAGTCCCAGGCCACTTGAATGCTAACTTTCCTGCACCCTTTGTTCATTGTGCAAAGTCGAGATCATGGGGGGCCTCACCGCTTCTGCAGGCCAAGGGTCATTGATTTGCTCTATTCCATACCCAGATGTGCTCCATGCAGGCGAGTTTGCTTCTTGTGGGTCCTCATGTCCCTTGTGTACCTCATGACATTGGGGCCAGATTTTATCTAACTTTTCCACAATTCCATGCCCACTCTCTGAACTCTTTGGTGATCTCTGGGTCTTTTGCAGCCTGGATGTTCCAATCCTAAGTCGGCCATTTGGGACATTTTTCTCTGCTTCACCACGCATTGTCCACACTAACTGAGTTTTTCACTCATATCCCAAAGGTAAGGTGAGTTTCACCCCAGCCATTCCTACATCCATCCGACACTTCCCCACTTAGCTTTCCCGAGCTAAGTATTCATGGTGACCTGACTCTTAATGACTCGGTAAATGGATCAACTTGACCTTTCATGTGAATTCACTGCAAAATAAACTTGCATGCAAATGGTCTAAGTGGTTGGCCAATGCAAAAACTTTGAAATTGTCCTACATGACTCCTGAGTTGGCTCAACAAGTCACCTTCATCTTCACGTGAGTTGTAGGATTCTATGTTAGATTGCCAAATCTCTCTATAACTCATCCATCTCGAGGAATTTATTCCATTTATGCTCAACCATGTGAGCTCAGGTATTGCAATTATAGTTCATTCCAATACTCTTAGCTTGGTCTTAGATCATAATGGAAGGCTCACTGTTGATGTTCTAAAATTCTGTGGGCTTGGTAACTGCATAGATTGATTTCACTCATTGGATCATTGTAGTGAGTTGGCTCAGTTTCAATTAACTACAACTCTTGATGTCTCCACTCCTAATCATTGTTTCTATAGTACTGAGTCTTGTCATCGAAAAAACTTGGTAAACCCGCTTCCTGTTTGAACTCAATGGCTATATTGCCAGACAAATCAGTCTAACATTACTTAAAACATCTCAGCCTCTCGATGGGATAATATGTAGCTCGGTGAAGAGCTCACTACATAATTCAACAGTTCGGTTGCACAATATAGCTCACTACATGGTACAAGAAGCTCTATGTTCCATAGAGTAACTCGGTGAGCCTTATAACTTGGCCTCGGTAGTGCATTGGAACTTTTTTTTATCTTGGAGAGATATTCTAAAGCTGAAATATTTCCATCATAGTTCTCACCTTATTTAATATTTATAGAAACCCTTGGAGTTTTCAGGTACACAAGATCTTGCTGTGGAGATGATGGATAGATTTTCCCAGTTGGACCTCACTAGATTAACAAGTGCCCCCTTTAACCAATTTGGTAATATAAACTTGTCATGTTGTCTAATTTTACAAGGGTAGTGAAGAATGGGATAAAAATTTGGAGACTCGTGGGACCATTTGCCTACTAAATGGAGTCTAACCAGCTACCTGTAACTATACATTGGGCATGGAGTCTTCACGGTTCATCATGAATCTGATCTGAACCTCTAAGAATCTCGACCCTAGAACATCTTGGGATGCCGCTACTCGCTACTTGTTTGAACTACATTCTGCTACTTGCGTACTCTCAACTTTCATAAGAAAATCTTGAAATCAAGATTTGTGAAAGTAGATAATTGTTTCAAACTTGAATTCCAATCCTTCTTGCAACTACAGTCTGTGCAGGTTTAAGGATGATCATATTTTATTTTGGAAATCATGGAACTCTATTAAGCTCTCCTCCTTCTTTATTATTTTGAAAGTTCCATTCTTTTCAAGCATGTTGGCTTGTGTGTTTTACTGAAGGCTGGAGTTGATTTCCAACTTGGATTGAGTCACTGGCTAGTCGTCTGATTGCTTACATAGGCATTAGGGAGCTTGTTGTAGTTGTTCTTGGAGAGAATCATACAAGATTTCCTCTTTAACTGGATTTTAGTTGCTTTGCATCTATTTTAATTTTAAATTCGTAACTATTGCAAGTAACCATGAGCTTCCTCACTGCAACAATTGAAGGCTTGATGCACTGTACTGGTTGGAGCGACACGAAAAAACATCTCTATAAAAAAGATGACAAATCATACATGCCTCAAGTAAAACATGCTTAGTGTGCACAAGCAATTATTCTACTGACAAACAATATCTACACCTACTCCTACACTAACCAGAAAAGAGACGATAGGCAACTTCAAACAAAACTTGCCACTAATGAATGCAGAAGTCGTTCCCCTCTCTTACATAACTGGCTAGTCATGCAAATGGTTTGGACATTAGATTTATTTGAGATACTAGGAGTGCAAATATTGGCTACGAGCTGACTTCCACACTCCCTCTATTCATCAAGACATCAACAAATAACCAAGACATATACCTCTTTCTAATTTGACTGCTCAATTGGTTCTAAGAGGTGTTATTGTTGATCCTTAGCACATTTAAGTTCTTCCTCGTGCCTTAAAAACAAGCATGAATGGTTTTTGGCTTGTCCCTTAGCTCTAATTAATCCTAAGTACCTTATAGGACATGGTCTTATCCTTTCAAATGTTGGGCACTGCTCTGAATTCTTAACGTCCAACAATGAAATTTTTCTTACAAGACCTTCTTGGAAAAGGGTGACTGACTGCAACTGAATCTTGCTTCTTCTTACACATCTACAGACAAACTGATGTCCTCTTTAGATGTGAATGGTAAGAGAGATGATGACAGTTTCATGATATTTTCCTTCCTCCTTAGAAACATGGAACTCCTTTTCATCATCTGCAGTTTATTGTTTTTGTATTGTAGCATATGGTGAAGTTACTTTTATACATCACTTGCAATTAGTTATGCAACACATTGCTTAGCTTAGAAGTTCCTCCACTTTTGTTGTGAAGACCGCATTACTCTTGAATAGCCTCCTTCATCTTGCATGAAGGTTTTTCAAATCAAACTATTCAATAGAGATACTCTATAGGGATTGTTTGGGGTAGCAAGGTCTTCTTGAAATCTCACCTCTATTGTGGGTTCATTGACTAAATCATACTCTTCAAAGGAAAGAAATAAATATTCAATGATAATCTTCTTCATTCAATGCTTTCAAAATCTGATTTGTTCTCCTCCAGATGCTTCTTTTCGATGAAACTATAAGATGATTTTTATTCCCCCTCCTCCTTTGATTTTGACAATGGGTGTGTGATCATCATCCTTTGAGAAGATAGTGCCAAAGTGAACACTACACTCTAAGAAAATCAATTGTTGATCAACATTTTCTTCTTCTGATCCTGTTACTACAATAGTGGCTTAAAAATTATCCTTAACTGCTTGTTCCCCAACTTTGATTTCATCTACAGGTTTCACCATCATGGGGATTTTATCAATTCCAAACCTTAGAGCCAAGATTCTCAAATTTTGTGTCATATCTTCTTCATTGGGATCTTTCTCTTATTGCTTCACATCTGCTACAAAATCAGACTTGACCACCATTGGTTCTTCAACTCTGGCCTCCTCTCTTGGCTTCACCATCAAGGGGATATTTTCAATCCCAAATTTGAGAGCCCATATCTTCAAATCTTCTATCATTTCTTGTTGATTGGAATCTTCCTTTTGTTTCCCTTGGCTAGTTTTCTAATTGTTTTTATTCCTCAAGATGAACTTAGTGATATAAGAGGAGCGATGGGTTGGGTTACAAAATAGTTTTGCAATTGCTCATGGTGATGGATGAGGTGGAAACTTCTCTGTTTGTTTAGAGGGGATGACTTGTTAGGAAGGGAAATAGAGTAGAAGAAGTTGAGGTGGAATGGTAAAACTAGAGGATGGAGAAGAGAATTCAACACTAGGGGAAGCATGTAATGAGCTTGAACCATGACAATGCTAGAATGAAAAAGCTTGGGGAGAGAGAAACATGAAGAGCACAAGGAGCCGGTGAATGATATACCCGTCGACAATGTTGTCTTATACTTTGGTCATATGCTATCAATATCTCTTCAATCCATTGTGCAACTTGGGGAAAACATCTCAACCGTGAAGTCAAGCTTCTATTGTGATGGGCTATAGGTGTCTTGGAAAATATCCTTCCCATTGGACATGGTACCCAACAAAAAATTCTGAAATAGCTTTCATTTGTGTTATAGCTCTTGACTGAACCATGCCAACCTTCATTTTTTGAATTTTTTGCTAGCAAATCAACACTTTCCATTTGACTATTGTCATTGTATGCATACCCATTGTTCTTGATAAGTTTCGTAGCCAAACTGGTTTTAACATTGCTCGTATGGGCAAGCATAGTGGTTATGAATCTGATCATAATGATAATCTATAGAATTTGTGAAGCTCATTAGAGGCTGATTACACTACTGTAAATGTGAATTCCACCATGGGAATGAATGTCATTATTGCACAACTTCATAGAATGGAGGAAGATGAGAGAGATGGAAAGGAAAATGGATGGAAAAAGAATGGAGAAAATTTCTACAATTTCATAGATATGGGTTGTTGACCAGATGGAGTTCACTAGATGTGTTTTATGTACTTCCAAAAGTTGAAATTCCAACAAGAACACACCTACTTTTTGAAATGAAGTTATGTTGCAAATGATTGAACTGCACACCTATGCAAATGATCTTCAAATTAACTCTGCAGTAGAACACCTTTCAAAAGATGAAACTCTAACTTTTTTGATCTCCCATCGAGCATGCCAGAACTGTTATCAAAAAATTATAGAACCCCTGAATAGCTTGATTTTTGGAGTGGGGCATTCAGTGTAATTTTTGTAACATTGGATCATCTCTCAAGATTATGGGACTTGTGGGCTTGAGATGACCCTCCAAAGAAGGTTGGTTTCTACTCCTAGACTACCTGCAATAAACTACTCCTCAGTGCAGGTAAACAACTATCTAATCATAATCTAACATTCCAAGGGACCAGGGAGAGAGAGTACATGAAAAGTAAACCTACACTAATAGTGGTGATACACTAGAAAAGGAGGTTGTTAGCCAAGAATCCAACTGCCTGAAATGGAGAGAGGTGAGCAATGAAGGTGGACAAGATGCACCACAGACCCGAGATGAGTTCACACAGAACACCACTTCATACCCATTAAACACAACTCCCACAAACCTGCAATAGACAGCAAGAGATATGCACAATATACCCTGCAATGTAGAGAGGCAAGTAAAGACAATAACAAATGCAAAGGATGGGTAAGATACATCACAAAACACATTTTATTGCTCTAATAATTTTGCACAGTATAACATCAGTGGGCAAGAGGTAATAAAATGCCATTACAAAGCTTGGAAAGGAGGCTTAAGCTTCAAATTAAACCCTAGTAGAGAAGAAAGAGAGAGGGGGCAGGAAAGAAAAAATGACCAACTCCTTTACAAATGAGCCCATGATTACAATTTATAGAAAATTAGAAGAGAGAGAGAAAGCACAATCCCGAATTTATCTTTTCAACCACTTGCAAGGTGCCATAAATGAATGCAATTGATGGTATTTTTCTTTCAAAAGGCTCCCCATACTGTCCCATGAAAATAATAATGACCATGCTTCTTAATTGCACCTCCAACCACCATCCAATTGCCTCCTTGAACTGGGTTCATTCTCTGTGAAATTCTCCTCCAAAACTTCACCAATTCTAGAATTTATTGGTTTTTATGTGTCGGGCTTAGAGCCACAATTCCAACAAGTATTCATTTGCACGATTTTGTTGAGAATTGCTCAAGATATGAGCCTCTGAGTGTCAGTAGCTACTTGGTGTTTACAAGGTTTACTTGGCCTCACGGGACTGGCAATTAATATTTTCGTTGGAAATCTCATTTAAATATTTCTCCCATTCTTCTAAAGTTTTGTGTATGGTTTAAAAATGATTTTTCTTTAAAAAATAATGAGCCCCTCGATCATTGATTTATCCTTGCTTTGAAATGGGAGGGGTTCTTTTTATTTTAAAACACTTCAAAGCCATCTCAGCTGAGCTGGCTACTTTTCTTGCATTATTAACCCTAGCACTGACCCCTTAGTTCCACATGATGGGCCTTAGTGGCATTTTTTTGACCGCCTTATGTCTCCTGACCAGCCTGGTGCTAAATTGAATCTTCCGCCAACTTGTCAATCCACATTGGCGAGCTCCTTCAAAACCGCGGGCCACATTGACTCGGTGAGAACCCCTCTGCTTTGCACTGTGGATCAAGACCTCCCGTGAAGAACTCCACTCACTATGGCTTAGACCATTGTGGCTTTGAATTCCACCTTGCCCATCTGACTTGTCCTTCGCCAACATCCCACTTCATCAGCAAAGTCGGGCTTTTATGTCCCCGCGAGTCCCCCACGGGCCACCCGGGCTGAATTTCTCTGCTATCCTCCACAGTGCATTGAGTGATCGAGTTTGCCACACCACTTTTTCCTCCACACAAACATAGTCCCATGGAAAATTTAGGATTTTGGTTCACAGATGACCTAAACCTTGTTTAGGCCACTCGGGGCATTTTCTTCCACATCGACCAAAATAGCCACTCCATGTCCCAACTCAGCCATCGAGTTTTCACACGCCCTTCATCATTTTTGGCTAAGTCCTTCCTGGAGTGGCTCGTGCATTGGCTCGATGGATTGAGCCCAATACACCATTGCACATTTTTGTTGAGCTTCCCATGCATCGACCTGTCATTCCTCGAATCTGACTGATTCATTGTAACCCCACAGCCTGATAGTCATTCAATGGCATTTGATATCTCGGATCTCCATTACTCATTTACATTGAGTCATCCTTATTGCAGTGGGTTGCCTGTTCATAACTCACCCAAATTGCACAACATAGCTTGTGGAGGTAGCCCCATGGTTTGGTTTATCACCATCCATTTCTTTGTGAGCTTGTACTAACTCACTCGGCATCAGACCTTATCTATACAGCTCCATGGAGCTTGGTCATTGAAAATAACTTGCTTCTACACCAAATCTTAACTCCCTACAAGGTCGTGGGTTACAATCTTTCATAGAGAAATTCAATGATGCACAAGTTGGTCCTCATTGTCCTCATCGGTAGTGCAACTCGATTAAGTAAAGAATAGCTCGACCAACATTGATTAATACCATGGAAGCTCGAGACCTTGGAATGTAATTGTTTGGTGGAGTAAACAATTGGATTGTTGTTTACAGAGCTCGGTGCTCTTTCCTTCACCTTAAGCTTGGCCTCTCAACATAACAACTCACTAGGGAGAAACCAACTCAGCAATGTAGATGATTATCTCGGTTGAACCCAAAAAAACTCAATGAGTTCCCTATTCATTATTTATTCAAAGCATATTGGTGGCCTGATTAGCTTGATAAGCTATCCATAGACCTGAAGTTTTTTCATTCAAAATCTATATTCTCTCTAGATATTTTATGGGATTTTTTAGATTTCCTAGGTGGACCAGGGCTCTATGAAGATGTTGGGAAACTGCTTAGACAAATCATAAAGCTTGTCATTTCTTCTACAAGTGGAACCCTGTCATTGTGGTAATGCAAGCTTTCCCGTTGTCTGATTTCACAAGGGGAGTAAAATGGGATAACAATAAGGATTATGAAGTTTTTCTATATTTTATTCTTGTTTCAAATGTAACAGAATCAAATAGATTACATGTCACAGTAACTTCTTCTCTTTCTAATCCTGTAATGTCTTGATGTTTTCACAAAATGTGCATTGGTATCTCTTTCCCATTAACATTGATACAAAGGTGATCATGGATATTAAATATGAAATAATTACTGGGATTATTAAGATTCAATAAAAAAATTTAGTTATCAAAAATAGGTGTATCAAAACTATCTAGGGAAGTGTACAAGACATCAAGAATTTGACATACCATTTTTCTCATCTGTATAAAATCAACAATATAGATTAATCTCTCTTGTGTATGCTTCATCAATGTAATGATCTCCTTCAACATTGGAAGAATTCCAACCAATGTAAGAAATGTTTCCAAATCAGTTAAACAGAACAAAAAAATTCCTTTTCCTCTCAACATCATGATGATATTTGTGCATGAAACCAACCAACGATGGATAATCCTCACAAATTCTACATGCACACTCAAAAAAATAAATCCACCTTGTATCAACATACTTTAGATGTTTTTTTCCATTTGTAATTCCAATTACACATTTTTGAAAACCAAGAAATTGCTTTGGGTTACTTACCATATAGGCATGTAGTTTTCTAATAAGGTCTTCTACTTTTACAAAATTTTCATAGTTGTTAACCATTTTATATATTAAATTCATTTTTGAGCCATACACTGAATTACTAGCATATAAGAGGCCATTGTTGTTTGTAATCAAACACACAACCTAGTTTGGTGACCCTATGTGAATGATGCACTATCTACTCCAACACATACCAAATTTGTAGAAATTTCATAATCAGTCATGCCAACAATATCTTTCAAATAAGAAACAACTATTTTATATAGGTTTTTGGCATTGCAATTTTTAACCATTTTCTGAACACTCAACAAATGTGGTGTCCTTATATGATTTTCTAAAGTATAAATGTGGATACATATCCATGCGGTGTTTTCAACTACTGTCACTTCATCAATTGATAGAGAGATAAAATTTGCATTTTTTACACTCTATTTCAAATCTTCCTTCTCTATCATTGTAAGGATTTTAGCCATTTCCCATACACTATTATCTGACTAGTGAGACAGAGGAACATTGTGCATTCCAATATATTGATACAAAAATTTGAAATCAAGGAGATCTGAAATTGGTCTTCCTTTCTTAAGGATGTGGAATAAAGTAGAGAACTATATGATTTTAGAATGTAAATTTGATTGATTCATCTTACCAATTTGTGATGTGATCATTCCACACTTTTCTAAGAGATGTTTGTGTCTTTTCTACTCTGCTTCATAATATGATATGTATTTAACATGTATGCATTCTTTTTTAGTTTTCCATATGTGTGTTTTTATTTTTTGGCCATCCTCTCCTGTTACAGTCAAATATTTTTTCCACATTGTTTTTCAATTGTGTCCATCTTCAGTTGAATTTTTTGTTGCTTTCCCAATTTCCATGTACATTCAGATGGGATATATTCTGAATTAGTTGGCTATAAAGGTTTGATAAAAGGAAATTTGGCAGCTGACTCGAACTTGTATGTCCTCCCAAGTTTCCACATATTCATTTTCATTTTCAATGTTTTACTTTATGAGATTTTTTTTTAGGAATATCACAATTATATAGCTTCCTCTTTCACAAAATAGAATTTACATTTGATTTTTGTGTTACATTTTGTTGAGTATTTATATTAGATATATCTTAAGGCACTCCTGGTTGCACTTCAACAGGAATATCTTTAATCTCTAGCATCTCAACATGAATATTTTCAAGTTTTGGCATGGTATCATCATAAGTTTCATTTGGTTGATACTATGTAGAATGCATGTCCACGTAAATAACACATTACACATATTTTGTACTTTGATTGATTCTAGTAGGTGTTGTATGAGTGCTGATGGTTGCAGTATCTGTAGCAGAAAACTTTCCAAAATACTTCAACATGGACTTATGATATTTTTTATTACTTTTTGGGTCTTCTAAGCACTAGCAACTTCCATGTTTCTAAACTAAAAATTTGAACCCTTGTCATGTGTCACTCAGCCCATTGTCATGCTTTAACAATATTTTGTCACTTGTCTACAAAATTATGTCGTGCGTCTTCACGAGAGTGTTGTGCATCAACAAATTCCTATCGTGCATCAACAATCACTTGTCATGAATCAACAGAGAAACCTTATCGTGCGTCAACAAAGAAACATTTTCATGTATCAGTAGAATACCCTTGTCGCGTGTCATAAAATATCACTTTTCACGCATCAACAAATATCCCTTGTCGCTTTCTAGTGAATATCTCTTGTTGCATGTCAGCGGTTTAGGCTTATCACGTGACTGTAAATTGGCATACACTGTGTAGTGGTGCTTCGCAAGTTCATGATACTTGATATGTCGGTCCCTCAGAATGCTAGTATTAAGTTACTAGTATACTACCTGGCGAATAACCTAGGTTTATATAGGAGATTTTTTCAAGGGTAGGAAAAGCTGACCCCTAAAAAAAATTATATTGTAAATTTTAGGAAAATAAGACATTTTCCTCCTAAAAAAATCACCTTTTCAAATTTTCCTAAAATGGAATTTTCCCCAAATTATGAATATTCACTACTAAAACAATCCCAACATATCTTGATTTTTTTAAGACCTGGTACTTATGTTATCAATCCAAAAAATGCACCAAGAAATGAATTCTAATTTATATAATTTAGTGTTTTGATTTGAGCCATTCTATAGTAACAAAATAAGGTTACAAGTATCTAGTTTCCTAACAAATTACAAGAAGTAGAAACTCTCTTGATTTCTACTAAAAGGGAAATAAAAATACTATATATTCATTATTGTGCATATCGTCCCATTCTAGGTTCGTACATAGTAAGAAGCCAAAAATATAAGGACCAATGGTATTTGATTAAGATATTTGAGCTTGATTTGCATGTTTTTGAATATCTTTGGGATTCCCAAGGAAAAACCTACAAACACATTTTGAAGGTGTTGTGACTAAATACAAATGATGCATATGAGGGTACTACACCGAAGAAACCAATCAATGTAGAATATGATATGTTATTTTTAAAAGTGCATATCTACCTTCTGAAAATGCATCCTTATTTACAAAAAATATATTCCTTGTTATAGGTGAAATTTTAGTTTAGAGTGGGTTGGCTATGAAAATAAGTTCACATGAGGGTACTGTATCACAACATCCACTCAATCTGGAAGGTGATATGTTATTTTTGTTTTTAAAGCACATATATTGCTTTCAAAAATTATTCCTTATTTACATTTTTTTATTGTAGACACACATGGATTTTATGGTGGGGAGGCTATGGAAAGTAGTTCAAATGAGGGTAATCTAGGGAAAAAACCACTCGATGTATATGGTGATATATTGGTCTTATTTTTAAAGTGTGGATATTTCTTTAGAGGATGCTTCTTAATATACAAAAATGGGCTTTGTTGTTGCAAATGGAATTTCTACTGAAGGTGGAGATGCCACCTCAAAAAAATGTACATGAATAAGTATCCTTGAATATATCAATTTGGAAAAATCTCTTATGATGTGCATGTTGAGGAACATCAGCAAGTTTTGAAAATTTTGCATGATGCATTACCAACTGAAACTGATAAGATGTTTTATTTTGTAGATTGTGAGGAGAAGTTTCAAATGAGTGTTGAGGAATGAAATTATTTTTCATATGATTTCAAAAATGATGAAAATTCAACAACCCACATGTGACCATGTCTCAATGCAATAGGATAACACTGAAAAAGGAAATAGAAGGAGGTCATTAATGAAAATTTGAATAATGTAGCCGATGATTAAGAATAATTCACATTTTTTAACACCATTTGTGGAAGAAGGAACAATAAACATAAATATATTTAATATGGTAAAGAAATCAAAGATATTTTTGATGCTATTACATAGAGTTTAGGTGAGTTTTAGTATTAGATATATATAATTTTCATTTATCTATGTTAAAAACACTGATTTCCCATTCTTATTTTTGATAACAATAATTCCCTTGAGTGAATCTTAAAGTTCAAATCATCAGTTGTCTTTCGGAAGTTGTGGTGCTATGAAAGGTATGGTTGTTGTGTTGATGACATGTATTTTTAATTTTGCATTCAATATGTGGTAATAACATGAATTATGCCATGTTTTATTACATTTCATGAATGATTGAATGAATGTATTGTAATGTAGCTCCTATTTTGCCCCTAAAAAATTGAGAACAAGTATTGAAAAACTCCCATTTTTTATGTAGCTCTAATTCTTCAATCCACCATGTTTATTTAAAATGTGATGCGTTAATTTCCTTAACACTTGTATCTTTAGTATGCATGATATAAAGCACATAAAAAACATGGAATATCCATCTAAAATGATGTGATACTTTTATTATCTTTTACATAAAAAGAGTAAATAAATAATACTTATATATTTTGGTTGTATGTAAATTCTACAAACTGATATAAATAAATAAAGTTCATATTTTTATATCAATTATATGTATTAGATGTAGACATAGATTTATTATAATTAAAATAATGTTAGTATTTGCAATTACAATTATTCAAAACATTAACATTTTCCTATTTCAGATTGTGAAACAAAATCATAATTCTTTCCATAACTTCCAATCTTGAAAATTGTTTGATTAATTTCATATACTTCATATTTCTTACCCATGAAAAGAATATTTGAAATATTCTACACCATAGTCATGTTGGCATGTTGTGTTCTAGATGTTTTCATTGATGTAAAATCATACTAATGATAAATAGGATGTCAAAGTAGAGTTAAAGGATTCTCGATGTGATGATGACATGGATATTTAGGTGGTTTCATGGTGATATGAATTGATTCAGTGAGATTGGATTTTTCTAGCAAGCGTAGTCAGTTGGCCTAGATAGCCTAAGTGATGGTGCATGATGGTTGGAGATTATTGATAACTTGAGGATATTGTTTACAACATGGAGAGAATGTTTGGGGAGTGTTTAAAAAATCACATGGGTTTTAAGATGTAGATACAAGTTAAAGACCAAGATTTAGGTGTTCATATAGACCAGGTCTAGGTGCTTAGAGGCATAAGGATATGTTCAGGAGCCATGTGAGATCATGATTGCATATAGGTTAGTGTATCATGATATATTATGGTTTTTAGGAAATTTTGGAGAGGTTTTATGATGCGTTTTAGTGTTGGTTCAGTTGACCCTAGCCTAAACCATGCAAAACCCTAAGGGTTGGTCATGCAAATGAGATGGGATGAAAATATGGAGAGATATTTGAGATATGATGATGATTGGATATGATGCAAAAAGTTTTCCTAGAGGTGTGAGAAAATATTTGATTTATTATGAAGAGGATTTTGTAAGATATGTTAGTTTGAGTGGAATAGGGTCAATAAGAAGGTCATTTCTAGTTTGAATTGCACCTTATGCTGCTCACCCTAAATTGTGTGCTTTGCATGGGACCTTGTGGATTTTAGGGATGTTTATATATTTATTCTATAAGGTTTTAAAAAAATAATGAGGTCATTTTATTTTCATATTTTTATAAATGAATTTTAAGAAGGTAAATAACTTTTTGTGTGTTTGAAACCCTAGCTCAAAAGTGGTAGGAAAGATATTTCTCATAAGTGCCCAAAATATTATTTCTAGTACTAGTATTATGATTGTATGATGTAGAGGACTGATCCAGGTTTCCATAAAGGTATGGTAGATTATGTGGTGAAGATTGGACCCCAATCAAACATTAATGTTTATGAAGAATTTTAGTTTGGGAAAATGTTGTCCAAAGGAGTTACAAAATAAATGGACATTTGTTATATTATGGGAGTTTTAATTGATTTACATGGTGTTTTTAGGTCATGATGATGACTCTAAATGGTAAAGTGTACCTTATGTGTGAAGACTAGTCAAAGGGCAGTTATAGGAAGTTTGTAGATATGAGATTGGTTGAAGGCATTCCACTTGAATTTGGTAGGGGTTATAATATGTTATGGAAAGAGGATAATTTCCAGTGGTATAATATTTTCATCATGATTATGAGATTGGTTAGGTCATCTAGGTCTGTTTATGAGGAAGAAGATTATTAGTTTTCTAGGACAAGATTTCTTAGGATGAAAGAATGAAGTGAATGAAGCATGATATGGATTGTTTTGAAGATTTATATCACCTTTAAAGTGAATAGGGATACATTTTGTTCCTATTTAAATAATTTGGAAATCTTGGAAGTGGCAGTAAGGTTGCAAAATAGTTGAGTTTGCAAAACTAGTTTCTGGGTAGTATGATTTGGAGAAGAGGAAAGTTGTTGTGGTTTGCACATATGAATGTATCATGAGATCTAACATACATGGATGTGATGTAAAGGTCCTTATGATTCCATATATTTTTAAAAAAATGATTTTCCCAACTATAAAATAATTTTAGAACAAAAACGTTGTAACAATACATCTCGAAAATATCATCCATGAACTATGAACCTACAATAATTCTTGAAAGAGATACATGAGAATGATATTATGGTTCATTCCTTTTCTTAAGAAAAAACTGAATATAATTACCATAAATCAATTATAAAAGGATATTTTAAATTAAAAATTTCCACCTTTAAATGGGGTCTGGTTCATATTCAATATAGTAATGAGGATTAAAAAACACCTTTTTAACACTAGTAAACCTCGTACATTAATTTTTCATGACCAAATATTATAAATCCAAAAATAAATTATCAATTCCCTAATTTTCAAATTGTACAATCACTCACAATAAATATACAAAAATCACCTTGTCCTCTTGAGATGAGCTAATTGCCACAACATGAATTCTATCAAATACCCATCTCATTATGTTTATCAAACTTACAAATTTCATGATATAAAAAATAACATTTGATGTTAATGAAAATATTATCATAAATTATATTTTGAATTTAATAACTGATATAAATCCCATAACATAGCTATTTTCAATATGAGTCAATGTGAAATAGTAAAGAATAACTGAAAAGACAAGTCTATACCAAAAAGAACATACATTTATATCATGTAAATAAGTATAAAATAAAAATAAATATAAAATAATTATGATGTGGGACAAGTAATTTTGAGAGAAATATTAAGGAAATTACACCATAGATAATATACAATCCAATAATTCATTCACAAAACTAGCTCATAGAAATAAGGGTAGTATGTGCAATGATGCTTAAATTTTTTAGAGATAAAAGAGAAAACACCCAAATCATGTATGCAAATAATATGCATTATTAATATAAAAGAGTTATAAAATACAAGTTGTTGGACATCATCATTGGTATTTTCACTAAAAAAATTAGTGGGAAAGCCAATTACCTTCTTATAAAAGGATTTCCACAATTTTCTTTCACGATCATGAAAATTCACCATGTCAGTGAGATTGGTCTTGGAATTTAATGAAATTTTATTTCTTACATCATCTAATGCTTCAATATTATCACTAAGCATCTCCAAATGACATATTTCTAGCTCCATCTTGACCTTATTCTCACATAGTTCCAAACTATTTATATCAATTTGTGTTTTCTCTTCCCTTAGCCTATTAATTTATCTTTCATATATTTCAACCTTATCTTGTAATATTATCAGAATAATATCATCCACAAAAATATTATATTTTTAATACTTTAAAATTACATTCAAATCTATACCAAAAATATAAATGTTAGTGTGTGCATAGTAAAAAATAAAGTGATCCATTCCTATGTTTATTCCCTCCAAAATTAGGGGCCTTTCCTTATTTTTCTTCTTCATTATAGTCAATTTGTCACTATAAAATTAACGTACATTGTATGTTGGTTGAACGGTAGAGAAAAACTCCCTAGCACCACCAAAAACTATTTTTTGACCCATGACAGACAACAAAGTGATATTGAACATGCGAAAGTTCTATTGATCAAATTTTATTCTATTATACAAGTAGTTATAGAAATTACATTCATCATATATTTTTAAAAAGTATCTAAATCATACCAAATTTCACATTTTTTGTCATTAATCATAATTCTTCTTGGTGAGGGGTGTTTGTTACGTTTATAATGACCATTACAATGCAATATTTCCTACTAATATGTGGCATGATTATACCAAATCATATGGTCAATCATGGATACAACACATTTCTTATGAATGATTAATTCATATGACGTTACTTCCTCTTGATTAATGAAAATATGAATAAATTTGACATGATTAGAAAAAGATACAAATGTTTATGATATGTATCTTATTTATTTTGACCAATTTGGCTCGTATTTAATTCATTATGTAGACACATGATAAATTCAGCATAATGGAAATGAATGAAAATCAATCCCACCCAAATATATATGTATGGTTATATATATAATACTTGGATAATAGTATATGAAGTAAAATTATATGTTTTTTAGATAAATTATCGTTAACTATATTGAATATGTTGGTTCCCAATATACACCCCTGGGACCTGACAAAAATTTCACAGGGTGGGATGGCTTAGAGGCTGACATAGGTTATAGGATATGCCATTTGCAGCCAGGGATTTTTCTAACATTATATTTTAAACCAGGATTTTTGGATGATTAGGAGGAATGCATAAAGGGGATGACCTAATCCTGTTATTTTTGGTCCTGCCTAAACCAAGGTGAGAGAACCCATGAAGTAACTTGAATGGAGGAAAAATATTTTGCACTTTATTCCTCTAAATGTTTTAATGGTGGGTCAATCTGAGATGGGTATGGACATGAAAGCAATATATACTCACAAGAGTTGTCATAGGAATATCACATATACTCAATGTATCAGACACATGTTACTAGAGATAGTGGAACTTGGTTATTCTGCATCATTTTATGGGAATTTGGATTAAAATAGGTTTCTATCAAGGATTATTATATTAGAGCACAAGTGTGGTGTATGAATATTATATTTATGGTAATGATGGTGGGGTAGTAAAATATGTTTGTTTTGTAAGAAAGGGGGAGTAAATGATGGTCAATTCCTTGAAACAATGCATTGATAATCACTATGACAACCTATTTTTCTAAAACGTAAAGAATAGGAGATCAAGTAATAACAAATTTTAAGAAAGGTTTTCATTCATTAATACTTAATCAACACAAATATTTCAAAAATTTATTTAGAACACTTAACATATATGCTCATGCAAGTGTTCCAACAAAATATTCATTGATTTTATTTTCATATGCCAAAGTTACACTCTAAGGTTGAAAAAAATCATTCAATAAGGGTTTTATAACCATATGAAACATTGAAAAGTGAGTACTAAAGAACAATATCAATTTCATGACCAAAGAATGCAACAACCAGATATTGATCTAGTGTATTAGGTATATATGCAATGAATAAAGAAATTACAGTAAAAGTTATGACTCATTATTCATTATTAAACCTATAGGATATCAAGATACAAACAAAATATCATAAGCAGACATATTTAACTTTTAAAGTTCAGTTCTTTGATAAGGGGACATATATAAAATGTCTGCAAGGTTTACAAGTGGTTGTATAACACAATATTTTAAAACTCAAAATTCAAATGATTTCCAATGGAAAATGCAGAGTTACCATAAATTTTCTCTCAAATTTTCAAAAAAAATCACCCCCTCCAGTATGAGGAAAATCCCTCATACTTATATAAAAAAATATAGAATTAATTTTTAATTTCCACCAAAAATATAGTGAGAGAAAATCCCTAATGCATGGAAATGAATTTCAGTTTTTCCAAAATGAAAGGTAATATATTTTAACTACAAAGATTATACCATCAACCATATAATTTGGAAAGGTGCCACCTTTCAATTGCAAATGTGGAAATGTGTATGATATACCTTCTTGCATCATCAATTTATTTTTTTTCCTGTTCATTCTTTCATAGTCACACATTTGTATGATCTTAGAAATTATTTGCTACTTGACACCATTAATTCAATTGATTTGATATTTTACTTTTATGGAAAATATTCATCTTGAATTGGATGACTGTGGAATTTTATTTGAATGATATGTTCATTTCATGTGACATTTCAATCGGGCTAAAATGAAAATTTATTGATAGACATCATCTAGTCTTTCCCTTTTTCCAGCCTGTGCCAAGCATTCAGATTAAATTTACAATTGATCTTGACATGATGCTCTACACAAGTCTTTCCAAAATTCATCCTTCTATAAAATATCATTTTATTTTCATGAACTTACCAATTTCTCCTAGGTTTTTAGGGAGAATTTTTTTGTAAGACACTTAGTGAATATCCATTTTGAGAAATGGAGAAATTGGAGCTTGGAAATAGCCCATCTGAACTTTCTCTAGAAAATCTGTAGGCAATTTTCAACCTTTCAAGCTTCAATGAAGCTTTTATCAAGATGTTGTTCAGGATTGAGGATTAAGATGAACCTGCTATACCTTTGACCCCTCGTATTTAGTTGTTATCTTTGATGTGAAAGCTCATTAGAATGACTCATTTCTTCTCTATATTTCAAGTTCTATTATATTACCTTTTTCGTATAAAAGATTATGGTCAACCCAATATGTTAAAGAAATTATAGATTTCCTTTATGATAGAATTTAATGAAAAATCCATAGTTGTGTCACCTGCATTATTTAACCTAGAAGTCATTGAATGTGACATCCAAAAAATTGAGACCACACCATCTGAAAATGAGCCCAGGAAGGATGCAGATCCAATACTCCATCAAATTTCTAAAGAAGAGAGAAGAGTTTCCATCCTTGAGAAGGATATGTAAGTCTTCCTCTAAATAATTTATAGTGGTTTCTCAACCTTTCATGGTAAAATTCCAAAAAACCCCAGTGACCTAGTTGATGCACCCAAATTAGCTTCAATATCTAAGGTTTCCACTCTTCGTGGAACCAAAACTTATCTAACTGGTGGAGAAAACCTTATGGAGTGGGAGTTTTAATTTGAGAGGAAAATAGAGTTGATCATAGTTTTGAAGTTCACAAAAAAAAGCATCAAAGAGATCATGGCCAAAGGTATGTGCCAAGGATTTTTAGGTGATGTACACTATGTCTTTGGTTCCCAGGACCCCAAGGAACTTGAGTATCGGAAAAAGAAAACTCTAGCTCATCTTCCTAATTTTAAAGATGATTTTTCAAATATCAAATAATGCAATGGTAGCTACAAAAAACCTTTTGAAAATGTATAAAAAAATAAGCTATGTAAATTCCAAGGGAAGGGACCCCTATAAAATCCCCATTTTGTATTTTGTACATACAATGTTATAAGTTTTTTACAAAGGATCTTATGCTGAATCTAATTCAAGTGGTGCATATTTACCTGGTTCCTTCAATTTTGCAATGTATATATCAAATATTTTGAAAATATTAATGGTGAATTCCTCATCTAGTCCAATATAAAAGATAAATATGATTCACTTTCGTATAAAAAATTTCTCCAATTCGCATATAACACATTTATTTTTCTTTAGCTTTTTGTCAACTTGGCCATCATTCCTTCTAAATGAAAAAACCTTTAAATGGATGAGTAATTGAAACCTAAATAAATGGGCTCTGGTCCTTCTTTAATTTGATGTTGAAAATTTTTCATTAAATCATCCTAAATCATTTCTCCATATGTGATCCAATTTAAGATTGGTGTCATCCTCCGAAGTATGGGGTTTATTTCATTAATGCAATCCCCTATTTTTTCCCTTAAAATTATGACATTGCAAACAAATTATTTTAGGATTTTCATTCTCAATTGGATAGCCCCTTCTTATGTATGTTGTTCCCTCATGTGATTAGTAGGAACTATTCCTTCATCTTCCACCAGTTGGTCATCCAGCTGAGTTACTTCTTCAAGTTTAGGTAAAAGTCCGTCCCAATAATCAAGTTCATCCTTTCACTTTTCTATTTGTTCCTTTTCTTCCTCCATATGCTTAGAGAGCTAATTATAACATTCCAAAGTGCTTCCTATGACTTATGTTTCTCTTTTGGACAATTATTCCTTTTATTTTCTTGTATTATTGATTGTCTCCCTTAATTCTTCTATTATTGCTAGGGATTCTAAGGGTTACATCAGTGGAAATATCTTGTCCATCAAAAGAGGTTGCAACCATTTTCTAAAAATAGGTTGATAAAATATACACATTTTCCCTCAACTTCTTCTTAGTCTCCTTATCCTTATCTATTTTTTGGATAAGACCTCCTATGGCTATTAAAGCCTAACGATTCAAATCTTCTATTGTGGATTTCCCTAATGGGATATGAGTAATTTGGTATTAATTAAGTATAGCCTCATATTTCAACACATGCCCCTTGAGATTTACAATTTCTAATTTTTTATGCCCCTAGGGATATGTAATGGTTTTTGACAGTACCCTGGCTTTCTTCAAGGCCCTTGGTGGTTTAGAAAACAAAAAAATCTCAATATTGATAGTTTCAAATTGGATTTTTTCATTTTCTTCTCTTTAGATTTATACTCCTAACCATCTGGTTGTGGGGGAATTTCCTCCCCTTGGAGCTTGGGGTTCTTGATGTGATGGGCTAGAAAAAACAAAAAAATATTTGGAGGTAACATGAGGCATTCCTGAAGTTAGAGACTACATTTGTGGGATTTATATTCCTATTATTGAATCCTCTGGTTCAACCTATGAAGTACTTGTTCCTACCTACCCCATTTATTATTTATCTATTTCAGATTACCTAGTCAACACACTTGTAGGGATTGGCCCTTGAGCTTCCTCATAAGATTATTCTTTTTTCCTTTATTTTAGCCACCTCATGGAACATAAGTTCTTTATTAACATTTTCTAATACCTCTTCTATGGGGTCACTATAAACATACAATTATCTTTGGATTGTGGGACTTTCATATCCTTGAGGTTTTACTTCCTTTTATGAAACTAACTCTTTTAGTGATTCCTATGTAGTTTTTACCTCAATTGGTATTATTACAACTATGGACACTATAATTTCAATCTATTACACAATTTAAGTAGTTAAAATTGGCTCTTCACTATGTATCATTAGAGTTTCTAGTGGCTAGCTATCCAATGGAGTGACATTAACTCCTTCTATTGTTAGGCCTTGCAATAGGTTGGTAAAGGCTTATTCTTTGGATGCTTCTTCTTTATCAACATCCACTACTTTAACTTGTGGAGTTACTTCTTCTTGAGTCATTGTTGCAATAGGATCTTCTTTCCCCTCATTGGGTGGGGTTGAATCTATTACTTTAGGCTTATCTATTTTCATTTCCATGTGTTCCCAAAGTTGGAGTATCTCTAACCACATGTGTCGTAGTAGTTCCTCTTTCCAAGGGGTACATAATCCTATCGCTTTTGGCCCTTTTAAATTATTTGAGACCAGATTCCTCTTTTTATCCATTGACATTTACTATAATCTTTAGATCCACATTAGGAAAGGATCCTCTCATTCGTTTTCCCATACTAGACTAACTTGTTAAGGTTATTGTAGGCATCTAGGAATTTGAAGCATATGGGACCTTGGCTTACAATGGGACTGCTTGGGTGATTGGAGCATCTTTCATGGTATTTATTAATATTTCCACAACATTTTGGGTTAAAAGGAACATGGAAGTACCTATTTTTCTTGTAGCAATAGTCCATTCATCTATCATTCCAGTAGTTGGTTTCTTGGAAGGGAGATGTGGTGACATCCCATTTAAAGGGTCCATATTACTTGCCCCTTATTTAAAATGGGGAGATCATTTGGGAGGATTCCTAAATCTATGAATTCTTACAACACCTTAGTATTCTGCAATGATAAATCCAACTCTTTGGTTGTCAGCCATGTTAAGGTCCTTCTTATCACATTAGTAGTTATAAAATACAATTGTTTTGTTTCTAATTGATCCCAATCAATTGGTTCAATAGGTTTACTTGCTAACTTCATATCAATATAATATGGGCTTACCATTTGATGATCATATACAAAATCATGGGGTACAACTTCTACTTTGTAATCAATTACCTATTTCAGATTCATTCTAGAGAAATATCTCAATCTAACTTATTCTTAATCTCTACAATTCATCCAAAAATCTTCATAATGTGACTCGTGTTCATATGAGATTCCCAAGACTTTGTTCATCACCCATACAATGTCATAATTTGGCATTGTTTGAAACTTTTCCATTTGTAATCTATTTATTTCCTCATCTAGAAACCTAACCTTCATAACTTTTGAGGATGTATATCTCCTAATTGAGATTGGGAATTCAATGATAGTTTTGTGTTTACCAACAATCAACCTATGTAATTTTTCCAATTTCCTTGAAAGCTCCAAAAGTGCCCACTTATCATTCAAGTATCTAGGCAACATGTAAGGGTTCCTCTAGAAACACATCACCCTTATGTAAGTAAAAAATATGAATTGGATGAAGTAAAAACCATACTCATTTATCACCCTTCTTGCACTTGTAGATATTCTAAATTTCTCCCATTTTGGTCTAAAGAGACATATGATGGGTGCAAATAAGGCATCATATATCTATATGAAGTCTCCTTCATGATTCTCCAAATTCAATTTAGGGTAAACATCATGCACCCTATAGTTAGAGAAATATCTCACTCTTGGGATACCTAAGAGAGTATTTTGGCATGTAACATTTTAAACAAGGTAAGAAATAATGTAAAATTCACATCTTATTGTATTTTCCTCTCTAATTTACGCAACCATTTTTATGGGATGGTCATGGATGGATACAATTATGAAATATACCTAGTAAATCTTTTAAGTGATAAATATAATGATCTGCATGTAAATAAACATCCAATATTGAAAATTATAAGAAACCTTAAAACCTGTAATTATTCTTAGTAAGGTGATTAAGTCCTCAACTTCTTCTACAAAGTCTGATTTGGTTAACTATTTAGGAACTCTAGTATGAGAGCCCCTATTTTTTATCAAAAAATTACTGTTCGTAGTGTTGGAGAACTCTGTATATTTGGAATCCCATAGATTTTATGCTGACTTAATATCAATTTCTACTATCCTCTTAACTTTTGGACATACCAATATTGCTTTGAATGCTTCATGTGATAACGAAATAACTCCGACACCAATTCCATCCAACACTTCTTTAGTATTTGGGTTGTAATTCTATGCACAAGCCCATACTAATTCTAATAATTGTATAGAATTTGTGAAAGCAATTAAAAAATAAATATTATTGGCATTAATTACCACCATGTAATCACTTCTATTTGGGGGGCACAATATTTGTAGGAAATTAACTAGGTCAACATTCCCATGTTTATATTTGTATCTTCATCTAAATTTATCATGATATGGGAAATAACAAAGGTACCAATCATTTTAATCTTCATTTTTTTGGGAAACATGGCCAATCAATCACTCTGGGTATATAGAGAGCAATGTAAAAAACTGTGTGTTATAGAAGAAATGCAAGCCACTTATGGTTCTCAATATCCCTATGAGTGAATGAAAACCTAAGAAATTTCTAACATTTTGGAGAACTTACCCGTGCTCAATTATTCTTTAGGATATCAGTCACAGATCACAAATGAGCGTGAAACATTCAATTTTCCACAATGCCACTCATTGTAACTTCCTTCTTTAATCTTGTAATCACAATCCACTATTCTAGGGCTTTGGAACGCTTGATTTCATTGCAATGGAGTAGTAGTATGGAATACTTGGAAAAAATTTAAACATATAATCTTTCATACTAAACATAATTAATGGTGGAAACCTCATTAATACATTTCATTCAATCCTATCCATCAAACTCTACAATTATCATTTTAATATGAGCCGTCCACATGTCCTTATTTGGCAAGGAGTGGGCCTCTAGACATTCCTTGCATTTTTGCATCAATTGAGAAGATACTAAATTTTAAATGTGATGCAATATCTGATGTTGAGTGACATTTAAAAGATGCCACATGTACACCATGGGCCTTGGGCATTTAGATGTACTTTTGCAATTTTGCATGAGTTACAAAAGTGCTAAGTGCTAGCAAGATTCTTGCTTAACAACTTGTGTTAATAAAGTGACACGTGTCCATTTAAGGATTTGGGGCTCAGGGCACATCTTACACTTTTTTATATGAGGTGCACCTTTTACAAAGTGCAATGCTACAATGCACACCCGCTCAATTCTTATAAGATTCTATAGCATATTCCTATTATTGGGGGCCAGAGAATTTTTCACATATTACACTCTCACATGAACTATAAATATGCCCATTCATACCAAAAATGCGATGATTTTTTGAATATGCCACCTTCTCAGGTGACGGAGAGTAATTTACACTTTACACAAGTATGTATCAACTGTAACTTTGTAGAGGAGAGAAAGGCCCATTTATGAAGGGTCATACATATATAAAAATCACTACAAGCTTCAAACTACGTGCCTCTCAAACCATTTAGACCATTACTATTCCATAAATTGTGTGAAAGAGTTAGTATGTGAACACCATGACATATTTGCTACAAAATATGGGTTCTTTTTTATTTTTAAATGAGGGCCAAAGGAGAATTTTTCTAAGGGTCATTCGAATATATGTAAAATAGAATTTTAAAATAAAATGAAAAATATTTGGGGGAGCCAATTAAGTTTTAGATATGAGATAAAAATGAGAACCAACATCAGATTTGGCTCGGGGATGGGAACCCCTATGGGTGCCACAAGAACTGTTCAGAGACATTTTACCTTTATACTCAAATTAATGAGATGAAACAATAAAAACAAAACTGACTTTGAAAGAAAGAGGGTTTACCGATACTTGTAGAAATGGATGTTGAATCCGATGTTTGATTGAATTTGATTAAGTATGGATGTATGTGTAAATCCTCGTTTCCTGCAAAGTAACCTATGCTCATAGACACCAAATATAAAGGATTAGATAAATGGATAGATGAGCTGCCCAATAAAGGCTAGTTACAAGAATTTAGAAAGGATTCCTTGGAGGATGTCAACTCATTTTATAACAATTAAGTGAATTGAAATAAATGATATGGATGAAGATAAAGATATACAATCAATGTAGATATGTAGATAGAATATGATAATACCTATAACTAAAAATGACTAGGTAAGTCGTAAGTAGCTTCAAAAGTGGTCCAAATGAGGGTAGACACAATTTGGACATGCTCAAAGTTTTCGTACTAGAAATCCTCAGTTTGTTGTTCAATCTCATGAAGAAATTGAAATTGATTCTCGATGTCTTGATCAATATCAATAAATTATATTACGCAAAGTGTGAGCTCATGCAAGAAGTTTTATTGTTCTCAGAAGAAGGGGTGTTAGACTATTGGAAGGATATAGATGTGAGTGACCAGGTACTACCATCTAACAAAGAGTTATGCTTCGAAACAATAATGTTAAATGCATATGATTTGATAGAGTTGATAAAATGAAAAGTTTTGATAAGAATCATTGACAATTAGGCCTATCATTGGTGATTTCATAGAATTGTAATAATTTAATAAAAAAATATATTTAATGATATAAAACGGTGTGTCAAACTAATTTAAAGATTAAATGTAACTAGAAAGAAGTAAAGAAAGATTCTAAAGGTACCTTAGATTGATGTGAAGCTAAAATATGCCTCAAACCTTTGTTTGGATAAGATCTGAGTTGACAAAGAATGTTCTAATGCTTCATACATCTTGGGTGATGAAATCTGGTCTTCAAAGGAGTGAAAAAGACTTGATAATGATGTGGTAATATCTGGTGACATCCTTGATGTCTTTGTGTTGAATAATGGAATGAAAGATACTAGTGCTTGAGACAGAAAGTTGGGGATCAGAGATTCAAAATTTAGGATCCTAGAGAAAGAAAAAAAACTGCTCTTTATAATAGTCGGAGATTCAATTGAATCTTAGACGATCTAGGTTTTTTGTGATCTTGAGTGGTAAAATGGTTAAAAATACTTCTAAATGAAGTTATTTGGTTTTTGGATTTTGGGTAAATGTTGAAGGGATGTTGTTATTCGAGGTGAATAGATTAGATGGTTATGAAATGGTTTGTTTTTTATTTATTTTTTATTTTCCTTTTGGTTTTCAAGTGGTTTGAAGTGGTTAAGTGTATATTTAAGGGTAGATTTTATAGCTGTGGATAATATTTATGCTAGGTAAATATGATGGAAGACTTTAGACTTAGGATAGGGGATATATGAATTAAATGATGGGCTTGATTAATGTATTGTGAAGATTATGTAAGTGATAAAAGAGTGAAATTTTTAAGTGTCTACATTTTCCCCTTTTTGTCGAGTAGTTCGGTGTAGGAAAAGTGCTAGACTAAAATGATGATAAAATGATTTATATGGGTAATACCCCCTCAAAATGGGGTGATTGCACCATAGTGTAAGGAGCACCAGTTTGATAGGTTGGTCGGGTAAGTTTTACATGCATTTTGTTTAAAAGTTACCCCAAGCTAGGGTACCGAAATGAGGAATGCTACCATGGAATCAAGCAATATGGGGAACCAAAGGGTCCGTTACCTATAGAAATATGATCTATAAAGGTAGGCTATAAGGATGAGGAAGTCAAGTGATGGGGGACCAAAGGGCATGAATCCTATAGATTTATGATTTATTGATGTTGATTTAAAGAAATGTGAACATAGGGGGGATTTATAGTGATTTGGTCAATTGTGGGTGATTGTGATGAATCCTCGGTGATCCAAGGAATTGTTGGTGATTGACCTAAAAGGGTTTTGGGGGATATAAAAGCCAAAGGCAGTGATGAACAATGTATTGTTGTGACCAAATTTGCATGATTTGGAAGAGTGATTGAGCTAAAAAATAATGATTAAGAGGGAAATTAAGAGAGAAATAGTGATGGCATATTCGAGCAGACACAAAAGGCCCACATAGGAAAAGTCGAGACCTCAATTTGTTTATTTTTTGATGAATTTTTTTGGTTTTCAGATTTGTTTGCTATTTTTTTTTGTGTATGGCAGTTTTATTTTTAAATCGTAGGAATTGTCAGAGATTAACAACGATCGCTAGTAATTCCTTGAATTGCTAGCGATTGGTCTGATTTAGCTGGAACTGATGTTTTTTTATGGCAAATTATTTTTTGGATAGAATTTTTGAATATTTTCGATAGTGAAGTTGATGTTTTTGATATAATTTTAGCATGTTTTTGGTAGTGGATTTTAATGTTGTTTTCTTTCATTATGTAGGTGGATGCAAAGTTGAACCTTCAAGAAGGGATACCAATTATTTTAGAGGAGGTGTGGGAATATATGATGGATGATGATTTGGCCCATGTACAGGTAGTGGGATTTTTAGGGATGAGGGATTATAGGTAGATTCATAGATATCAGGGGTTATTTCCATTGATGGAGAGGTGGATTCACGCCATCTATACTTTTTGGTTATGGACATGAGAGATTACTATTATTGTGGAGGATATCCATATGATCCTGAGATTGCCAGTAGATGGAGAGGGTATTTATACTATTGATGATTATGAGAGGGAGGTTTTTATGAGGATATTATATGGGGATGAGGAAGAGGATGTGAAGTATGTGTCAAAATTTTTTGTTTACTATTCTTTATATTTTCCATTGAGAGATGGGTGCACATAGATGAATATGATGGCTATCTCATGTTTTGATCTCCCTAATTCTGGGGGAGGTAGATTCCCATGGATGATGATAGGAGTAGTGGCCAAGATGATGGATCATCATACTATTTTTAAGTGGGTACCGATACTACTAACACAAATTTATAGAGAGTTGTGGGCTTGGAAAGTCCACAAGAGGTTTGGTATTGATGTGGCATTTTTCATTTCATTGTTGGGCATATGAGCATATAGCAATTTCTATACCACAAGGTTTTCCATGGGGTGGTTTCATGGATAGGCATGTTGGTCTTATGATATGGAGAGAGGATACATATCAAGTGAAGAGGATGAAGAAGGTGAGTTACTATAGAGATTTTTCGATAGGATTGTAGGTAGGTGATGTAGTATGGTAGCCTTATGTGGAGTTTCTTGAGTGGTAAGGATATGACCATGAGCTTGCTGGGACATAGAAAAACTTATGGGTACAAGCTATGCGGTGAGGGGAGAATATGATGGTTAGATTTAGTTCTGTTAGACACCTATTTCGTTTGATACATGATGTATCGAGGATCGTGTTCCTTATAGATGAGAGGATGAGGATACAAAGACTCCCGAGGAAGTTATAGAGTTTTTTTTTATGATAGTAGAGGAACAGGGGCTATGGGTATTGATGAGGAGGGATATTTAGTTCCTATTGATGATATTTAGTTCCTATTGATGATGTTGACTATACTCAGTGGTGGACGAGGTCATATGCCGAGTTCAAGAGGACTACATTGATTCAGAGGGGGAGGAGGGTGCATGCTCTGGTAGAGGAAGAACATGATGTGTTGAATGTTAGTGATGATTAGGAGGATGAGGAGGATGAGGGGTAATTAGTGGTCATAGTGACATATTTGATCTCTGAGAAGGCCACATTAGAGGCTGAGACGGATAGTCTGAGGAGAGAGAGATGATTTGGTTGGGGTGAGGGAGATATTGATTGAAGAGAGAGATGGTGTTATAGCTGAACTAGATGGAATCATAGCATAGTTGGCATAAGTAGTAGCTAATAGAGATCGGTACCATCATCAGTGTGATACTTTGAAGAAGGCCTTAGGTATCATGGGTCTTCTATATCAGGTGCAGAGTTCACATCTCATGTATATACTAGACGTTAGATGGGGGGACAAGTTATGATCAATGCAAATAACTATAATTCCTTACGAGCATAGTTTTCATATTATGAGGACATAGTCACACATCAATTACATAATGTAGTGTTATATTTAGATCATCAAGTTCAACGAGTAGTTCCTAGTGTGAGTGTAGGGAGTGTAGGCCAGCCACTTAGGGGCTATATGGAGGAGCCAATGGTGATGGGGGTGTTCAGGGGGGTGGTGGAGGTGATGGGAGTGCAATCCATGTAATTGAGATTCAAAGAGATTTCCATTTTATTGGAGAGTGATTATGTGTATTGGGATTGTGGATTTTGATATGTTTAGAGATATGTGTGAAGCCTTTGATGATATATAAAGACTTCTTGATGATGTATTTGGGACTTTGATTATAGATATATATGATGATGATGATGATGATGATGTGGTTGTGATTTGGCTTATTTTATTTTTATGTGTTGATACATGCGTTTTAATGTTTTATTTAATGGATGTGTCTATGAATTTTCAAATATGGAAAATGTGAATTTATGATTTAAATGTTAAATGTGATTTGGATGATGATGTATGATGTGACTTAATATGTGATCAAAATGTGTTCTATTTTTTTGAAGTAGGAGTTAAAAAAGGATTGATTTATTTGATATGGATTTGATACATACTTGATGGGTAAATTTTTTTGAAAAGACTTGCACTTTTAGCCTTTTAAAAGTGTTAACACAAGAATATCAATGGGTATTGATACATGGGACATCAATTATAAAGATGAAGTGATTAAATGTACATTACTAGCACATGAAAGGGTTTTTTCATGGAAAGAGGGTTCTTGTATCAACAGTTTCATAGAGAAATGCACAACTTTACATTTTTTTATTTTGATGTAAACTGATCGATGCAAGAAGTTTGCTTTGATGGGAAAGATGATCAATGTGTGAATATTTCCTAGGATGTTTTTGATATTTTGATTTTTTTGAAGGTTGATTGATGTGGGAAGCCTTTTTACATAGGTATCCATCCTTCGAGGGATTGGTCTACAATTTTGACTGGTAGTTGTCCTTCTAGGGATCAATCTACTTTTGTTTGATATTTTTTTATACATATTTTCTAATAGCCATCCTTCGAGGGATCAATTTGTTTTTAAATTTTTTTGATAGGGAGCATCCATAAATATTTTTAATTTTATTTGAGTTAAGGTAAAAACCTACTAGAATTTTTCAAAGAGGGGAAAGATGTGTACATGACCGACACATATGTTCCCCGTTACATGCTTTTAGTTAGTACAAGGTTAGTTGGATGTAATGATTATGAGGTTCTTGCTAAGGAGGACATTTTCTAGTGAAAGCTACAACAAACAGAGTCGTGGTGCTCATCTTTAAGGTTTATAAAGAGGGTGATGGAAAACCACATGCTTTCAAATCATTATGATGAGAAGATGATTGGTTAATGGTGGGATAAGGTTTTAGATAAAACTATTGTCTTGATGGTCAAAAGTTAATAGTAGAAAGGCCATAAGTGCAAGGAATTCAAAGGTTCCTTTTTAGGTTCACCATCAAGGGAGACTAAGTGATAAGCTCCCAACTCATACTTTTGAGTAATTATGTATGGACCAATCCAATTGGGGGTAAAATTTCCACGTATAATCCATTCTAAAGTAGTGACATTTTGACTTTCCTTGAGAATGAGATCACCAATTTTGAAGTCATGTTCTTTTACATGTTTATTATATGTACATTTGACACATTCTTGATATACTTGATGATGTTCCATGGCCATTAGGAGTTTTTATTCTAATAATTCTAGTTGTGCAATATGGTATTGTTGATATTATTTGTTAGGGATAAAGTATTTGAGTGATACACATAGAGATGTGATTTTAAATTCAAGGGCTAGAACCACCTTAGAGTCGTAGACTAGTGAGAAGGGCGTAGCACCTGTAGGGTTATAAATTCTAGTTTGATAAGCCTAAAAAGTAATAGGATTTGGAGATGCCAATTCCTGCCTACATCATCTACTATTTTCATGAGGATTTTAGTAAGTATCTTGTTAGGGGATTTAACTTGTTGTTTTCTTGGGGATAGTATGGTGATTAAAAGTTGAGTTTAATGTTGAAAACATTGCAAAACTTCTTAACATCCTTGTTCTTGAAGGATTTTCCATTATCTGTGACAAGTTTAAGAGGAACACCAAAATGACATATGATGTACTGATAAATGAAGTTGATGATATGATTTACTTTAGTTGAAGTCAAGGGAATAACCTTAACCCATTTTGTGAAATACTCAGTGGGTGTGATAATTAAATGGTTTTTTTGGGATCATTTTTGATTGATCACGCCAATGAGGTCTAACCCCCATTACGAGAACGGTCATAGATCGTGAGCAGGTTACAAAGCCGGACTAGGGATGTGAATAAGATCTGAGTGTTGTATGTCATAGTGGGTTGATAAGTGGATCCTATATTTTTAATTCTGAAAGGCATAGCACGGTAGTATAAGGTTTCCCAAGGTGTAATGAAGGATGTTTTATGTTGATCATCAGTGGCGATGAGGATTTGATTATAACCAGAAAATCCATTCATAAGGGAGAGCATTTTGTGGCCAGCTATTAAGTCAACTAGCTAATTGATATTTGGGAGAGGGAAATCATCTTTAGGGAAAGTAAGATTGAGATCCCAAGATTTAGTGAAAATGCATAACTTGATTGAGGCTTTAGTTACGGGTATGATATTGAAGACCCATTGTGGATAGTCAATGGTTATGATGAAATTAGTAGAAAGAAGTTTTTGTAACTCTTCTTTGATAAGGAGATCCATGCGGGGATGCATCCTAAAAATATTATATTTAACGAGTTTGGCATTAGGATAGGTGATGATGTTATGTATGATGATATTGAGGTTGATACCTGACATATCACTATATGACCAAGAAAAATCTTGACTATATTTGGACAAGAAATCAGTGAAGTCTTGTAATTATTGTGCATTTAGGGATCGACCAAATTTAACTATGTGAGGTTCTTGAGGGGTTCCTAAGTTTACATAAATGGTGGACTCATTAAGAAGGGTTGATGTATCAGGTGGTAGGGATTTTTGAAGGAAAATGTTGTCAGCTCCCATATGGGATAGGATTTCTTGATCTTCGTGGAATTGAAGGATGTTGATGGTGTGCAAATATTCTTCAATCATTTCTGGCCAAATGAGAGGAAGTTTCTTAGTGACATGGTTATATTGATAAGTTAAAGGACCTAAGGAAAAAATATTGACTAAAAAAAGTTAGCTGGGATGGAGATGGTGTCATCCATGTCTATGGGATCATCAAGTTCTATTGATGGTGATGGCTCAAGTTCAATGATACATATGGATGTGGTTTAAGAAGGTTATTTAAAAGAGGGAATTTAATATACTAGCCCATATTTTTCACGTGGTTTGAGGGAATGTAGGGCAATTAAATCATGTATTCCTTGTTCATAGTGTCTGAATCTAAAACCTTTCCATGTACAGTGATGAAGGTGCATTTGAACAAAGGCGAGATTTTATAAAGACTTGAAATCAGATTTAAAGGGCATAGTGTGGTGTTGACGATTGTATTACGAAGAGAGACGGTCAATCCCTATGTAGATTAGGTTGGTTTTTAGATAGGAAGGGTTGAAGGAGATAGTGTCTCCAATGTTAGGCTCGTACAACTTTTTTTCCTAGTCTTCCATATATCTTAGGTGTGGGAAGTGAGTTAAGCATGAAGATACGGTAATCCCCCAATGAAATACGTTCCATAATGTCTCTGAGAGAGGAGTAATATGGTAGTTTGGATGATGGAATGGATGTTCTGGTGGATGCTTTGTCTTAGGATTTTGATTTTGGGATGATGACATTGTTTTGATGGTATGCCATATTACAATCGGCGAAAGGATTAGGATTTGTGGGGACTGTGAATGTCTTACCTTCATACTCATATTTTAGACATTGGTGAAGCATCAAAGGGAGACAACTCATGGTGCGTATCCAAGTTCTTCCTAACAACATATTATACTAGAAATCTCCCTCTATGATATAGAAGAGTTTGGGCAGGGATTTGACGTCAACTTTAAGAGGTGGGATTACAATACCTAACATGGGTGCTTTGTCTTAGGATTTTGATTTTGGGATGATGACATTGTTTTGATGGTATGCCATATTACAATCGGCGAAAGGATTAGGATTTGTGGGGACTGTGAATTTCTTACCTTCATTAAAATACCAAAGGCGGACTGGTGTTTGTGGGATAACGATATTTGGTAGCTGAAATTGGTTGAAGGTGATGTATGAGATGATGTTGATTGTGGCACCCCCATCAATCATGACCCTATTGATGAGGACATCATTGATTTGAGCAGTAATGAAGAGAGGTAAGTCATGATCCTTAGGCCGAAGTGATGGTATTTTAGTAGATTCAAAGTAAATAGATGAGGAGGTTTTGAGAGCACCTACAAATATTTGAAAGAGTGGGGATCATCTGCGGGTACTGATATGGAATGGAGGGCTTAGATCATTACTTTTATGTGATGGTGATGTTTGAACCAATGCGTAAAGTGACATTTTAATTGGAGCTTGGTGTAATTTTTTTGCTGTAGTGGAGGACGAAGGTGTAACGAGAATGGAGATTTTAGTCTTTGATTTTGATGTTTGGTTGGATATTTTAGGGGCTAGAGGTATGGAAACCTTAGGTTTATCTTTGGATGAGGATGAGGTGAGCTCAAGAGGTTGTGAGATAGCAATGATGGTTTTTTGTTTATTTTATTCCAAAGGATTGGATTCATGGGTATGAGATCATGTAGTAATGTAAAAACTATCAATCAGATGGGCAAGGATCTTACTCAAGGATTCTTTGATAGTAGAGGTAGATGATGTTACAGGTGGTGGGTAAGGTTTCTTTGATATACATAACCCTGAAGGGAGGACACCTTTATCTTCAAGTTTTTTTAATGGCTTCATGGAAGGCTTTACATTCTTCTACAAAGTGTCTAGGTGTCTGATGGTAGTCACAGAAGGCTTAAAAATCATACTAGAAAGGTTTCCAACCTCGAGTGTTGAATGGTTTAAGAGGAGGTAACACTATGAGTGATTGTTGAAACAATTTTGCTAGAATAGCTGCATAGTATCCTTTTGATTTGGAGGTTGAAGGCAACAATGTTTCTTTTGATTTAATGGTCATGGGAGGTATTTCCTTTGGTGCGGGTTCTTTGGTAGTTTTTCGATGAGCGGTTTTTTATTTTATGATGGTGATAGGTGGTATGGACGAGGGATGGGGACCGAGGATAGAGGGTTGATGTTTGGTTCTTTGTATAGGAGCGGTGGAACGGTTTATAATGGTGACAGTGGGGGGAAGGAAATTCTAGGGGTTACATGGATGATACTGGGTTGCGAAGTTATCATATAAAATTTTCATAATTTGAATGATGGGTTGTTTTTGAGGTGTTTGCGAAGGATCCATAAAAGGTCTTGTTAGGAAAATATTGTTTACATTAAATATTTTGTGTTAGTAATTATGTAAATGCAGAAATATAATTACTACTGTAATAGTGAAGTTAATAAATAACTCAATAATATAGGTGGTTAGTCGTATTTGGTTAATTATGTAATATTGTTGTATATAATAACAATATTACATACTTAGATTATTGGTTGTTTATTTAGAGTTTTATGTGGTGTGTTTTTTAACATACCTCCTAATTTATAGGAGCCTCATATACTATATATTTGTAATAAGTTTTTGATAGAAATTAATGAATATATTTAGTGTTTGATCTATGCAACTGCCCATATTTCATGATTTGCTATAAGAGTGGTGTCAGATCATTTTCACACGGATGCATAATAATTTTGAGAGGGGATGTCATAATTTTCCTTGTACTTGAAAATGGAAGTTCATTGAAGAAAATATTATTCTGTTAATATAGTGATTTATATAGATTATGGGTATTTTTTATCTCCTTTCCGCATCACCAATTGCCTGGATCTGAAGAGCTGAAATCTTAAGTTTGTCCAACCATGAAACTTTGTTGAGGACTGTTTTGATATTCCAAATTTTACTATTATGCATCTTGGAGAAAAATTATGTGGCGATAAATTCTGCATCCACATCATGTCTTGGTGGACTATTGCATACAAGATTTTGACTTCTTCCCCCAGTTTGTTGTGTTGAAATCTCAGATCACAAATCAATATTTTGTGTGGGATGAAGGAATTCAACAAATTAGTATTGGATATGTGACTATTGGAGATGCATCTAGATCTGCTTGCATGCACCCATGTGCCTTTAAAATCTATTCCACATGTGTGATTATTTTTTCTCAATGATCAAATCCAAGTCTATACATCGGTTTTCTAAATCGAATGTTCGTACAACATGTTTAAGCAATGAAAAGCATACACGCAGCGATGATTTATCCACGTCGACGTGCTGTTAGATGAGTGAAGCAGTCAGATCTTATCCCTCATTGCGAGTCCCTCTCATGTAGCGTATAGTTTTTGTGAAGTATTCGAAGACCACTCAATCCACAATATACAAAAAATAAGATCAAAAGAACGGTTATCCGCAGTTTCAGACAAAAAATTCTTCACACCGCAGTCCACACAATGAACTTGACCCAATGTTTCCCTTTCAGCTCGTCCACGTATCAATCTCAAAACTAATACTGGTTATATTGCTTTAAAGTTTTGTTTTATTATGAGTCATTTTTTAGGTTTTGCTAAAGTTTATTGTCTTTTAGGTATGGTCAAATCCTTATTCCATTCATGTCCACATCTTCCAATCCGATGTCCATCATACTTTTAACAATCAAATACCATATTTATAGAGGTTTGAGTACTTAGGTTTTATAAGTCTCTATATCTAGTTATAAGTTAGATCATAGATGCACAGGTCATCATGCATTTGTAGGTAGCTTTTAAAAGTCATTTTCTAAGGAGTGTAAATCCTTATGTCCAAATAGTGTATTTTATTTCAAGTAAATGGAAGTATCAAAAATCAAAAATCATTATTTATTTGTTCTTGTCTACTGTCAAATTTAATTAGGTCATTGTTTATATACAAATAAATCATCATTGTCGTATTTGAAATAGTCAAGTTGTTAAAAGTTCATTGTGAGTTAGAGTCAACAGTCCAAAAAATAAAATAAAAATTTCCTTATGGACGCATTTGTGATGTTATCCGACCTCTTGGCAACCATTGACCTTCATATAAAAATCCCGCTAAGTTAGCAGCACAAGCAATGGAGGACAAAGGCATTGGAGGATGGAGGAAAACCATCGAACTCTCATTAGTCGCCAACGACGAGGCCTCATATCAGTTATGGTGGCACATTTTTGTGGTGTGAGTACTTGTTTTTTAGTTTTCAATTGTGTGGTGTGGATTTCACTTTTTTAGTGTGGTGTGAAAAAAAAGAACAGATGTGGTATGTTCCTATTCACTGGTATATATAGCTATGCCTATATAATTCCCAAATGTAATAACATAGTGAAGAACAGATAACACAATGAAATGCATCATCATGAGTCTTGAAGAGGTTGAATAGTTAGATGTGTTCATGTTCATACCTTGGTTTGTGGTTAGCCTCTGGAAACCCATTGAAGTTTGTTTAGATGTGTTCCTACTTGAGTTCCCATGATGTTAGGTCATATGTGTTCCCTAGAGTGATTGGTTGATAAACAGATGATTTCTGATCATGTTACCATCCTCGTTGGTCATATATGTTACCGATAGTGCATATTTGATAAGAAGTTGATGTGTTCCTTTTTTTACCTTCAGTTTGAGTGTTGTACCAAGATCATGAGCAAGCACGGGCGACATGATGCAGAGAAAGTGTGAAAGTTCTTTTAATACCATGTAAACATTAAGGGGATGAATGTTAGGAAAATAATTTTTTGCATTATATTTGTGGTGTTAGTAATTATGTAAATGCAGAAATATAATTACTATTTTAAAAATGAATTTGTTAATAAAAAACTCACTAATATAGGTGGTTAGTCATATTTGGTTAGTTAAGTAATACTGTTGTATATAATAACAACATTACGTACTTGGATTAGTGGATGTTTATTTAGAGTTATATGGGGTGTGTTGTTTAAGCTACCTCCTAATTTATAGGAGCCTCATATACTATATATTTCTATGAAGTTTGTGATAGAAATTAACAAAGATATTTAGTGTTTAATCTCTGCAACTTCCCATATTTCATGAGGGCTGGGTGAAGAGGAGGTAGCTATGGATGTGGAAGGTTCACTCTAGACAAAAAATTGTGCGGATGTTTATGATTTTTCAGATGTTGAGTTAGAGGTGTCATTATAAGGTGTAGGTGTGGATTCAATGATCAGAGATGTAAATTTATTATTAATGGTGTTTATGGTATGGTGGGCTTATACATTGTTTGCTTCGGGTTGACTGCTTGAGGGGGATGATTCCGAAATGGCTGTTTGAAGACATCGAGTTTTTGATTCTGAGGAGAATTAGGGTTATCTAAATGTATCTCTCCTCTATCAATCAGATCCTAAAGGGTGTTACGGGATGAATGATACATTTTGATGTCATGACCTTTGACTCTATGGTATTTACAATAGTCATTACCTTTGTACCAAGAGGGTTTGGAGAAAAAATCATCTATAGGATAGATGGGTGGAAGAGAGATCATATTGAAAACGAGGAGTTTATCAAAGATTTTGTTATAAGCCTCTCTAATATGGGTATATTTATATTGATGGTGGGAGCATTCGGTGATCAACGTTCCTTCGGAGAATATTTGATGACTATGACATTGGCTAACGATTTGGGTTTGTCTTGATTGAAAGATGACTTGGATGGGAAATCAGATTTTGGTTTATTTCATATAATTTTGAATCTTCCTTCTTCAAGAGCCCAAAGGTCAAGTTTACGGGCCATGAAAAATGCTTCATCAAACGTTTGAAATGATTGGATTTTGAGTGTGGAAGAAATATGTTTTGTACATGAAAGGGAAAATAATTTGATTTATTATATATGTGGGAGTGAAAATGATAATTGATTGATTATAACCCTCCAGCAGGATACAAAGTCAGAAATGAATTCATCCTCAAAATTTTTAACAGCATACAGGTCTGTGATGGTGATTTTTATGGGTGATATTTATAGAGAAGTGTTTGAGGAATAGCTGGGTGAGTTGTGCAAATGAAAAGAGAGAATATTGTGTAATGCTATTATACTAAACTAAAGCACGTCCTACCAAGGACATCGGGAATGTTATCAGCATAAGGTCCTAGTCATGAGATATAAGATATATTGGGGATCTTCCTTGCTATAGAATCTGAGGAATTTTGGAAGCTCCCAGTGAGGATGGTAACATTTATACAATATAGAGGGGTGAATAGGTTAATTGCATATTTATTCATATGATAGTGTATTATTAGGACCCATGGAGGTGGATTAAAGGCTAGATATGTGGTCCATTAAGGCCTTAAGAGGGTCGATCTGTGGTTGTTTCTATGTTCTATATGAGGATGAACTGGGATGATTAAATGAGAATTGATTACGTTGCTGATATGATTGATATTTCTGAGGGATGCTTTATTAGAAGGGAATATTTTGCTGAGGGATGTTCATAGGAATGTTATAGGTAAGTTGTGAGACTAAATGTTGTGATGGTTGGATATATTGATACTAAGGAGGGATGGATGTATTAAAAGGAGGAAATGATTGTTGTGGTGTGTGTTGGAAGTGAATATATGTGTGGATAAGGGGATGATAATACTGAGGTGCTTATTGAAAGGGGACAAAAGTGAAAATAAGGGGTTGTGATGATTGTGGGATGTTTTGAAGGGGCATTGATGCATGAATAAGGGGATGAGATGTTTGCGGTAAGGTTTGGGAAGAAACAAATGATTTTGACGATTGATGTATGTTTTGTGATATAAGTGGGGTTAGAAACTATTGCAAAGTCGGATGAGTACTGACAACAACACTGGTATTGATTAAAGGTACAGATGTGAGAATAGACATAGTATTATTTTTAAGGGGTGGTATGGTTTGTTAAGATGGTGGTGGCTGAGGTATGATAATGGGGACATCGGTAGACATCACATGAGGTATTTGAATGGTAGAGGAATTTGGAGGGGTTTGTGTGGGCGAAGAGGTGTTTGTATCATTTTGAAGTGGTGTAGAACCAACTGAGGGTTCGGGTTGCTGAATGGTCATGTCTTATGAAGAAATCACATTAAGGTCAAAGGTAATCATGGGGACAGAAGACAAAAAAAAGATGTTTCTGGTCAAATGCTAGTAGGATAGGAATATATTTGTTAGATGATAGGTTCATGGTTCAGATCGATGAGATAGGAAAAACCACATGAAGTATCAGGTGTATATGGTAGCAGTTTAGGTAACGATGATTGAATATGGACACCCCTAGTAGCAAGGCATGCATTAAGAGCCATGGAGTTTGAGTCAAGGATTTCTGAGAGTACGAGATACCCATTGTTAAAGAATTGGGGACTAATGGGATTATGTATTTTAGATGAAGTGGATTGACTATTGGGAGAATGTGGTTGTTATTGATCTTCAGGTGGGGGTGAAGAAGAGTTTTGTTGTTCATGAAAGGAATGTCAGGTGTTCCAAATAAATTGTTGAGTGTTATCAATGGAACGTGCAATATCATATATCATGTTTTTTGCATTTTCAGGTTGGGGTGTTGATAAAATTTCTTGGCGTTGATCAATTATTCATTGGGATTCATCTAGTTAGGTTTGGGCTTGTTGTAATTTTTGGTGGTATTGTGTTGTGGATTGTTGGAATAGATTGGACATATTTTCTGAAGTATAGGTGATAGATTGTTGTCTTGTAAGTACCATATTAACTAACATGCAATCACCTAAGAAAACAAAGAGAAATATAGATTGGTTGATTAAAAACAAAAAAAAAAATCATATAGAAAGAGTTTTATTATCTTGATTAATTAAGAAAAGGTGGAATGTGTAAAATGACTTATAGGATCTTAGAAAATGGCCATATCTGAATGGTTTCAGGTAACGTTTACGACTGGAGTCATCGATATACCTGAGGGTACATGAGGCCTAAATATGTGTTGGTGCCAGTACAAGACTTGGTATTTGGGCCTACCCCCTCACTTCACGGTCCCGTAGTAATAAGAGAGTGGGGTTATTAGCGAATATACCGATAATCAATTGTTTATACTCAACTATAAAACTGAGTCAGTTTCCCTATTGGGTGATGAAATCCCAATTTTTATCACCCTAGTAGGAGTGTTTGATGTAAATTTTATGTTTGTTATGGTTTGGCTGTGTGTGGGGGAATGATTAAGTGAATGCAACAAATTAATCCTTCTAATTAATCTATGTGATCAAGCAGGATGTAAGGTTTTTTTTAAATCCAAAAGAATGATTGAATTCAATGAGAGAAGACAACAAAATGTAATACGAAAAACAAAAAGAAAGGAAAGGACTCACCTAAAAAATAGATCCTTTTAAAAAAATTTAAATTGATGATTTTTTTAGAAAATAAAAATAGCAAACAAGAGCCTCCAAAGAAATAACCTTCAAAAATAGTGTTAGCAAAAAATAGAAAAGACCACAAGAAATGAAGTTAGAGATTGACTGACTGAGTAATCATAATCAGTCATATAGATCGTCAAAGAATAATAGAATTAGTAGAGATTCACACAATCATTGGCAATATGACTAGATCCCTAGCCATTACAGAGCACAAGGCCTAAAACATATGGAAAATTGATTTGAATGGGATGGAAACAAAAATTAAGAAGGGAAGAAATGTCCCACTAGGCGTGCCAAAATGTTTAGAGATGTTTTAACCTTTCTACTAAAATTAATGTAGTGAAACAATATAAATAAAAATGACCTTAGAAGAGACAGGGTTTACTGATACTCGTAGAGATGGATGCTGAAGCTTATGTTAAATCAAAGTTAATTAAGTCTAGATGTATGTGTAAGTCCTCCTTTCCTACAAAGTAACCTACGCCCAAAGAAACTAAATAGAAAGGATTAGATAAATGGATAGATGACATTCCCAACAAAGGATGGTTCCAAGAATCTAGAAAGGATTCCTTAGAGGATGTCATCTCGGTTTATAACAATTAAGTGAATTGAAAACAATGATATGGATGAATATAAATATATAAAATCAACATAGATATGTAGATAGAAGATGAGAAGCTATAGAACTCTAGATGAATGGGAAAGTCCTAAGTAGCTTAAAAAGAAGCCTAAGTAAGGGTAGATGCAATATAGACATGCTCAAATTAGTATTACATGAAATCCTTGGTTTTTTGTTCAATCTCATGAAGAAATTCAAACTGATCCTTGATGTCTTGATTGGTATCAGAAAATCGTATTGTGAAAAGTGTGAGCTCATGTAGGATGTTGTATTATTCACAAAAGAAGGGGTGCTAGACTATTGGAGGGATGCATAATGCTGGTAATTAGATGTGAGTGACCGGGTATTGCGATTTAACAGATATCCATTCTTGGAAACAACAATGTTAAATGCAAATGATTTTATAGAGTTGACAAAAAGTTGATAAAATGAAAAGTTTTGATAGGTTTTGTTGGCGATTAGGAGAATCAATGGTGATTTCATAGAATTGTAACAATTTAATAAAAAAATATTTGATGATACAAAATGGTGTGTAAGACTAATTTAAAGATTAAATGTGACTAGAAAGAAGTAAAAAAAGATTGTAAAGGTACCTTGGATTGATGTGAAGATAAAATATTCTTCAAACCTTTGTTTGGAGAAGATATGAGTTGACAAAGATGTTCTGATCCTGCCTATAGCCTGAGTGATTAAATATGGTCTTTAAAGGACTATAAAAGAATTGATAATGATTTCATTATTTATGGTGATAGACTTGATTTCTTTGTGTTGACTATTGGAATGCAAGATACTAGTGCTTGAGACAAAAAGTTGGGGCTCGGAGATTAAAAATCAAGGATCCTGGAGAAAGAGAAGAGAATTGCTATTTATAATTGCTGGAAATTCAACTAAATCGCTAGTGATCCAAGCTTTTTGGGATCTTGAGTGGTAAAGTGGTTAAAACCACTTCTAAATGAAGTTATTTGGTTTTTTAGAGTTCGGGTAAATGTGAAGGGATGTTGTTATTCGAGGTGAAGAGGTTAGAATGTTATGAAACAGTTTGTTTTTTATTTATTTTATTTGTCTTTTGGTTTGTAAGTGGTTTTAATTGGTTATATATAGATTTAAGGGTATATTTTATAGTTGTGGATAATATTTATGCTAGGTAAATATGATGGAGGATTTTATACTTACGATAGGGGATATATGAATGAAATCATGGGTTTGATTAATGTATTGTGAAGATAATGAAATTTATAAAGGAGTGTGATTTTTAAGTGTCTACAAGAACCACAAAAAAATCACAAACAATAGACCAAGTGTCTAGTCCATTGCATAACGAGTCAGAGAATAAAGATACCAACGAACCTCAACCAAATGTAATTATTATCATAAATACAATGACAACCGAAAAAACATCATCATTGTAGATTAGAGAAATAAAATAAATAACAAAAAAACATGAACACAAACCATAAAATTGTACACTATATAAAAACACACATGAGGGTATAATCTAATCCAAGAAATGGCTAAGATGCCTATCATTGTCAGGAAGCTCGAGAAATCATCCCTCCAAGTCCCTTAAGAAAAAATTATGTTCCCCAATTCTAATTTAATTCGAATAATGACCCATTCATAAGGAATTAAATTTTCCATGATTACCCTTGTCTTCATGCTTGTTGTCCCATAATAGAACCAAATATCCAACATGAAAATTTCTTGGAGTAATTTTCTTATCGAATATATTCTTGAGTTTTTCCCTAAATTTAACATGCCTTTGGTGGGATTCCCTTGTAACTTTTTCCAACTCGACAATATGGTTGATCCTTGAATCTTAAGGATTCATCCCTTCCCCGTTCTCTAATTATTGTATAAAATGATAGGAAAATTATTTCAAATGAATGGGTAAGAGATATTGAATACCATATAAAAACTCAATTGGGATTTTACCAGTAGATCTTTTAGTTGTAACTCTTTTTGCCTATAGTGAAAACTTGAGCTGTTCACCCCATTTCCTCTTGTTTACTTCCAATTTCTTTCTAAGGATCTTGAAAAATGTATTTTTGTTTGATTTTTCCTACCCATTTCCTTGGGGATTATAGTTTGAGGCATAGGCCAAGGTTATTCCATATTCATGGAACATTATATCTAATGTTTTATCTATGAAACTCAAGGCATTATCAATAACCAACTTAGTGGGGACACCAAATCTCCAAATTATGTGATTAAGGATGAATTTTATAACTACTTGATGAGTTTCCTTCTTTTGGTAATAGCTTCAACCCACTTTGGGAAATAATTAGCAGCTATTAATATCCATCTATGATCTATACTTGAAGAATCTGATATCTCACCGATAAAATCTAACCCTGACTGGTTAAATGGAGCTTCTACTGAGATAAGCTATAGGGGAAGAGATATCGATGCTTTTATCCTACTAGAGAAACATTGAAAACTTTCAAATTTTTGGACCAGTAAAACTACATATTAGAAAAGGGAAGGCCACTAATATCCTACTCTCAAGATCTTTTGAACATTAAGTCTTCTAGCAAAATGGCCACCACACAACCATCCATGAAACTTAGCAATTAGCATGGGGGCATCATCCTCTGTAATATATATCTCAATACAATTCCTTCTGGTATTTTCCAAGCCATACCATAATTAGTCAAGTTTTATTTTTGGGATACGAACCTGAGTGTTTTTATTTTATGCTTGTCTAGGTGCATAGGAAAATTTAGGCTCTTTAGAAAATATACTATATATTTGTACCAGGATGTCATACTTACTTTCTAATGGGGGTGTTTTTCATCCCCATCACATTGTGTATTTAAAAAATGCGTATATTAGTTTATGTCATTAACCTAGCCAAACCTAATGCTCTAACTGGTTTTGCAGTCTGAATTTACATATCATATTATTGAAGCTTGTTTACCCATATAAACCTCTTTCTTTACATCTCCATTTGAGATAGGATATATTTTACCATTTCACAAGGTATGTCAACTATAATTTTGGAACTCAAAATATAGGATTTGAAGACATCAATCGATTTTACCAAGGAAAAATATTTTTTTTGCATAATAGAGTATTTTAACTCAGACCCTTGCAAAGAGTTACTTAAAAAGGCAATGGGTTTCACATGCCCCTCTGCATCCTTTTTCAATAAGAAAAAACAATTGTATTCTTAAAATAAAAGTAAAAAACTTGAAATCCTTTCTTATATTCAGGGTTGGTCAATATAGGGGTAGTCTTGAGTGCATCTTTTATTCCTTCAAAATCTTGGATAACCCCTTCTCCCCATTTGATAACTTTATCCTTCTTTATCATTATTGTAATGGGGAGAGTAATTTCAACAAAGTTGGAGATAAATATCCTTACAAAATTTATCTGGCCAAAAAATATGGGATGCCCTTCTGGATGATAGTATTGGCACTTAATTACTTCTACTCTTCTAGGTTATATCATAAGTCCCTCATGTGATACTATGTGTCCTAATAATTTTTCCTTCTACATCCCAAAGTGACATTTCTTTGAGTTAAATGAAATCCCATACTATTGGCATCTGATTAAGATTTTATCAAGGTTATCTAAATGATCACACCTTTTTCAATAGAAATATTTATATAATCTTGATAGACTGTAATGAAATCATTAATGAATCCAAAAACTCCCCATCCATGGATCTTTGAAAATTTGATCCTACATTTATTAATCCAAAAGGCATTCTAACATAGACATATTTTCCCCAAGGGGTGGTGAAAGAAGTCTTATATTGTTGTAATTTCTTCACCACTACCTATTTGTAACCTAAGAAACCATATAAAGTAGATAATAACTTAGATTCTATCACCTTTGGTATAAGGTTATCCATGTTACGTAATGCATAATTATTTTAAAGTGACGCCTTATTTAAGTTTATGAAATCCACACAGTTCCTAATATCCCCATTTTTATTCCTTATTAGCACCAAAGTTTCCACCCATGAGGAGTATCTAGTGGGTTGGATCATCTTGACATCTCTTAATTTTGTTAACTCTTCTTGGATCTTAGTTGCAAGGATAGGGTTAATAAGTCTTTGATGTTACATAAATGGATAAGTATGAGGTTCCAAAGGTATTTCATGCTAAAAAAAATCCTCCCTATAATATTTAAGCTGAGCATAAGACCATGCCAGATAGTCTTGATATTTTCTTAATAATTTGTTATAGGCTTGTTTTAATTCTTCATTCATACTCCAGATAACAAAATTTTTATGGGATTATGAGAAGTTACTAAGTTAAATTCCACAACATATCTAGGTGTATGAATACCTGAACAATCTCTCTATCTGCTCCTATCTACAGAAGGATTCATATGAGATGTGTACCACCGTATCTATATAGTTCAAGGATTGGCCCTCGATAGATTTATGATTGGGGATAAAAAATAATTAACCAGATTTTCCCTATCTATTTTTACCCCCCACCCTCTCCCATATCTATAGAGAGGGGGGACCTGTCTATAAGTCTCTATCTAGGTGTAAACGATCATTAATTCACGAAGCGGGGATATATCTAGAATGCATCACTAGAATATATAGTCTTTGGGGGTCAATGTAGCATTAAACGATGTACCTTTTTCATAATGGGTCAGCAAGTTAATGGGAATAGAGGCTTAAGCCATAATGTGTAGGCATGAATACCATTTATAGTATATATAGAGGCTATCGTATAGTCTATATGGGAGGGGGAGGGGGAGGTCCCATCCCCCCTCCCCCGTGAACTTTTCATAGATTTTTCGTCACTATCAAAATTAGACGCAAGAATCATAAGTCCCGTAGGGATAGTGTTTGTTTTTAATAGAATTATATCCTTCCCAAAAAAGGTTTCCTTTCTATCACACAACACAACCATACATTCAAGATCAATGAGATAATTAGTAAACTCATCTCACCAATTCAAAAATCTTTAGATTTGTGCATCATCTTCAAATAATTTTCAATGCTAAATATTATAAGGTATTGAAGGCCTAACAAATACTTTAACTTAAAAGTTACAATATGGGGAAAAAATTTCATCATTATATTGAGAATCTAGGATAACCAACCAATCAGATGCTACTTTTTTACTCCTCTCATGATATAAGCTATTGAAAGAGTTAAATAATTCAATGAGATCCCATACTACATGCTTATATTGTCTCAACCTCTGGTTCTTTGTTGCATATATATATTTCTAAATTGTTTCAAAACCAGCTAAAAATATCCTTTGATAATGAGATCCTTAATTCCATGCCTCCAATAAAATATTAAACCAAGAAGTGGTTCTTCATATTCAGTTATGTTGTTTGTGCACTCAAATTTCAATTTGAAGGAAAAACACAAAGACCCATTGTTTAGAGAGCTCAATATTATCCCATATTTATTATAACACTAGATCATGCACCATAAAAATTCATAGTCCATGAAACATTGATGTCTTCAAGTTGTGCATTCATATCTACAAACTGGTCCTAAAAATCACCCTTAAAATTTACCCAAATTTATATAAAAAACAACACTTCATAAGAAGAATTTAGAGGGTCATCTATAAGGTGGAACATATTTTCCTCTCTATGTAGTTTGACTAGTTTCCCTTCCAAAGGTATGCAAGAAAAATACATATCCATTTGAACACTTCCCCCTACATTAGATATCCATTTTCTTGATAGTAACATGCCTCATTTGGTAGGGAAATCAACTATAAAAACATTCATAATCAAATACTCTCTAGGTTAAGTAGTAAGTTGTACCACCAAGCCTTTGACAGGTACCTTTCTAGAGTCCATGGAACAACACTTCCCAAAATCAATTGTTATCTTGATATCTAACTCATTCATGACTTCTAATGGCATGATGTTGTAGGAAGCCCATGAATAAAAAATGCAATTGTGGAGAAGTCATCCATTGACAATAATATTGGTAAAGAAAGTATCTACATTTAATTATGATCAAACAAGGGAAATACCCAAGTGCACTTTGGGAGGTAATTATGTATCCACTTGATCCTCTTTAATCTCAACTTCAACAATACTAGTAGTCATCATGTTACTTACAGTCCTTTATGTAACAACTATATCCTCCTTCAACCCCAAATATTCAAATGCCCTTATTCTGTGTTATGGAATCTTAAGAAATTCTATTATGGGGATAGTGATATTTACTTGGCTTAGGATCTGGGCCATATCACATGTAGTATATTTGGGAAGGGATGTATTGGGGGCAAGGGTAACTTATTTTTATGATGTAATACTATATTTCACTACTTGATTGGGGGAGAAGTACATGATCTTAGAGTAATGATAGGGCCTTTATTTGGTATAGTTATCTTGGGAGTGTCCTTTAGGATATTGATCAAGATAGGCATCTTTTCCTTGGGAAATGGGGTGGGTCACTCGATTTTTATATTATATAAATTATATTACTTTTCTTGGTCAACAATAATATTTATTATTAACTCTCTATCCTCATTTGAAGGAATTTCACAATCATATTTTTAAATCATTAATGCTCTTAAGTATTCAAAATCATGGTTTGGGTGCTCAAAATATTGAGACATAAATATAAACATTAACTTCATAAGGGAGGGAAAATATCTAATTGATGGAAGCCCAAAAATCTTGCACAGTTCTAGCGTAAAGGAGGTCAGTGGAATTTTTCCCTTGCACATGATCCTTTTGACATTCCAACATACATACATCTCTGAAGTGAGCCTCATTCTCATCATCTTCAGTAGGCTAGTTGTAAGAATCATGAGACAAAATAAATTTATCACACCAATCAATAGTGAGCTCTTCCTCTACAAAAAAAACTCCTAATACACATGTTTTGACACATAAAAAACCTTTCCCATGCTTATACATGACTTCCCTACTCCATATCTTATGCCACCATATCATCCACCGTGCTCTAGGACTAGGAATAAGCCTAGAATGACCTAAATCAACCCATACAACTCATGAAATGACCATGGAGAGTACATGTAGATAATTATACACATAACATACATCTTTCTGACCATGATGGACCTATGAGAACCTTCAACTAACTTTGGAGAGCTCATACTATGGCACTTCTCCAAGACACCATAGCAAGACAATAAGATCAGATACTACCAATCAACCTTCATGTTGGACACTGAATAACACCTCATGGAGAATCCTAAACACTATTTAATCCATTTTCCATCGATTTAGTTTAACATTAATGAAAAAATAGGATGCAATGGCTAACAATTAGCTCAAACAAAACTAAAAAAATGCTTGGGAAAAGTATCCCCCCTTCCTAATGTACTTAGGCCAATGAGTAAACTTTACAATGAATATGTCAAGTGATGGGAGTAATGAACTAGTATACATATTAATTTTGTTCAAAATATCAGATAAATTGGCTAGAAACACCTCTATCTGATCATAATTTGGGGTTTGGGTGTGTTGGAGCCAGATTTTGATGTTCCTCCTCACGTTATGAAATAAACATGAATGGTGAAAATTAAATATAAATATTTGAAAAAATTATATCTCTGATGGGGCATCTACTTCTCAAATATTATCTCTCATGTTTATCTAAAAGGTGGCCATATTCATCCTTTTCATGATGAAGGATATTTGAAATCTCTTGAAACTTGTCTTTATCTACTTTATCTTCAACAAACACTTATGTTTCATCAACCTTTGTTATGTGTTTTCTTGTTTAGCCTCAAACACAAAGTTAAAAAACTCAAATTTATCTCCATTTTCCTCATGGAATTTCATTTGATGGTTTTCAATATCTATCAATGTTCTAGGTCATTTAAAACTACAATATCTAAGGATAACAACATGTTTTAGGCATGTAGAACAATTCGGATCCCTACATTAACTTAAAACATATTTCTTATCTTCCTCTTTTTCCTCATGATTTATTTAAATTCCATTAGTGATGATAATAACTTATTATAAGTCTATCTAACTTATTTCCATGGTGGAAACCTCTTTCTTAGGAAAATACATGTTCTCACCATATGAATAAAATTCATGCCATTATGATATTTTTATTTCATGATATGCTAAGATAGATTTTTTTTAATTAGGAATGAGACTCCTACAAGGGGATTTCCATTCTCTAACTCATTAGGTAAAATTTCATCAAGCTTGACCTCTATGATTTCTCTCTCTAAAACCTATAAATAATCCTCCATCACATGCACTGGTCTATGAAACTCAAAAGATTTAATAAATCATGTCTCATATCCTCTTCTTCTTGATAATCCTCTAAGATAGCTAAATGGCTTGGCACTAAATTTTTTTGGAGTGTTATAAGTTCTACAAGTTGTCCTCATCATAAAATTTATAAATATCCCAATCCATTATCACAGTTGGATAATTAGGCTTGGTTAGACTTGGGTAAAGGATAAGAACATCCTATGACATACCACATATCCTAAAAGATTCATGGTTTTTTGGAAGGATAGGTAATGCCTTAGGTGGAGGTGAGATAGAATTTTTCAAAAGTAGGGGATGATTGGGAGAAAAAAATATTCTTGGAAAGAAAATGGAGCACTTAGAAAAACAAGTGATTCTTGGCTCTAAAGTGGATCATTGGGAGGCTAAAAAATTTCATGAAGATATTAAGGAAAGTCAAAAAGTGAGAGAAGAATGGGATTAATGAGGGTGGATTTCTTTTTCCATCCTGAATAAGACTCTTCTCACCTTGGATAGTAAGGTAAAATGCATTAGGATGGGAACTTCCTGTAAGGGAGTGAATCATGATAACAAGATCATAATCAAAGGCTTTCAAATAGTACAAGAATGCCATACCTAGTTTATGTTTGAATTATTGTTGGATTATCCTCCATGTCCTTGTGAATATGAGATAAAAGTCTAGGACATGCTACATTAAGGCTCTCTTTATGGTGTTGAGGTGTTCCATAAGAGATATGACATCTGTATTCTCATTTAATTTTTTCTCTAATTTCTCCACTAGTTGGTCCCATGCTGAAATGGATTGTGTAGCCAAACTTGGGTACCAATTTTATCTTTCCCTCTTAAAGAAGAGACATAAAGCCTAAGAAATATGTTCTACTCTTTGATATTATAGAAGAAACTATGGTTGGATATAATCAATAGGGTTTAAATCATCATTTCTATTAATAGGGGAGGGTTTTTAGGGATCATTTAGGAATCTCATCCCACTTCTACAAATGGAGGTGGCTATAATTTAAATGAGGAAATGAATAAGTTATTTTGAGAAAAATAGAAGATTGGAAAAATAACATATGAATGGAATATGAAGGAATTGGTCTGAAACTAAGAAAATGTGTTATATATGAAGCTAATGGAGTCACCGGGTGATTAAATAATTAGGTTCACAAACTAGATGAGTTGAGAAAACACAAAATCTCAGCTATAAATTAGAAGGGTATGCACTTTTGTGTGAAAAATACAACAATTAACTCAATAAAGAACATAAAATTTCCAACAATAGAACACTTGATATATGAAAACAAGGATTAAACAAAGTTTCAAAACAAATAGGTCCCATAAGGCATGCCAAAACCTATATTCACCAAAATGTGTACACGTGATAGTTCAATAAGTTTTGTAAAACTTGGTTATCTAAAAAATAATAATGGGAATGTACCCAAGGTGTGGGAATTTGGATCCTTAGGAAAAAGAATTAGGAGAGGGTCATTCTTCCTTACTAACTACTTTATAGTTATTAATATCTAAGGATAAACCACTAAATTAACATAGAAAAGGGAAGAGGGAGACATGAAATAAAAAAAAAACATGATGAAAACACCATAATAGAAGATACCTCTCTCTCTAAGATGAAAATAAGAGGATAAATCCAAGTCTAAGAGGAAAGAAACAAGCCACATTCAATTCAACATTTAATAAAACTCTAATTACCTACATAATTAACACACTGAGATAAAGCCTTGCATGTATAATATACACACATCATCTCATAAATGAATAAACATGTAAGAACACAATAAAAAAGTTGAAGAGTAGATAGAGAGCCACAATAACATGATATTTATTTATTTAGATATGCACAATATATTACATTCATGGGGGAAGGCAATAGCTAGATTACACAACTTCAATCAGAGGCTTGTAACAAAGAATGTCTATCCATCATTTGGGCATAGCGACTTTAAACTCGGGAGAGGATACTTTAAAATATTTACTGAATGCACATATATATCAGAATGAAGAGAGAATAAAAAATATAAAAGGTAATAACGGGGTAATAATATTTTGAATAAAATCTCATTCTTCATCCTCATTTTCTCTAGAAGGATCATGACGCTGTAATGATGATAGAGGAGATGCTTAATCTGAGAATTAAACCAAAACACCTCTAGAAGCATATCTTAGGTCTCATGATGATTTTTAGCAATAAAAAATTGAATTTATCTATAATAATAATTCAAATATTTGTTGTAATATGATCCCTTAACCAAAAATCTAGGAATGCTAATGAGATCAAGAGGAAGAATGAGAATTGATATTTCATTTATATGATAAAACTATGATTGAATTTTAGGCCATATAATATAGATCATTCTTGATTAAAACATTAGTTTAAATGTCTTCTTTGTTTTTTGGTGGGACATGAAGGGAATATATCAGCTAAAAATCATATTGAAATATAAAAAATCAACAAAAACCATTTATAACTAATTTAGGTGTCATAAGTTAGGGAAAAAAAGATGAAAGTGCTAAAAATTTTGTCATTAAAATCTCCCAGATATCTCAATCTCTTCCCTTGAAATTAATATTAATTTCAATCCATTTGAATCATAATTCTAATGGCATATGTTATAGGTCAAAATAATGCTCTAGTAGAAATTTATGAGCATATAATAAATCCATTTTCACTCCACCATGATATTACCAAGATCAAATTGTTTACTAGGGTGAACCATCAAAATTAACCTCATGAGAAGCCCATTGTAGTAGATATAGGGCTGCACGACTATATGCCATTTGTATTTTTATGGCATCTCCAAAATTGGTGACTCAAGGGAATGTGGGAAACACATGTAAGGAAGGGATCTTGTAGAGATCCTTATAACAATGATTACTGCAACTTGTTCATCAATGACATGAAGAATCATGACTCCTTAAAACATGAATATGCATATATGAATAATATACTTATGTGCCTGTTTCTCTGATAAGTTGCGTACGTATGAGAAAAATAGATAGGGTAAGGGTGAGGAGGAATACTTGTGAATGAAGGTGGAAGGTAGAGTGTGTGCATTCTGATTTCCTGATCAAGTGCTGATTATGAGAACTTCCTTTTTGCTAGGAGGAACTACCTGCAAATACAAAACAAAACCACAAGAAGAATATTAAACAATATATGTCATTGGACTTCCTAGTGTATGCTATATCTGGGAAGTGTGATACTTCCTAGATGGCTGTCAATCCACTGTGTAACCCAACTTAATGCAAGAAATAACGTAAACAAATAATATCATAGTGTAGTTGATATGATTTAGATGTCTCATTCAAGAACAATAAGAAAATAATCTAACAAGCTAGGTTATGATCATATCTAGAAATTAGACAGGTGAATAATGTGGTTTGGAAAGGTCAAGGTCAAGTTTTGAGTGGTTTGGGTTATTTGGGTAAATGTTATGAGGTTGCTGTTATAAACAAAAAAAACTAGATATAGAGATCAAAGTTGGTCTGGTATGACCGATGCCAGTTGAGAGGAAACCAACGATGGTTTAGGTTAACCGGCATTGGTAGGGTCAGGCTGATAGAGACTCAATAAATTTTTGTTTTGATGATTCTTAATGATTGCAACGAGAATAGATAGAGAATGGTGAGGATAATGACATTGCTAGGAACACTCAGATATTTCTAGAGTCAGGTATGGAGAGATGGGAGGTTGTAGGTGGTTAGGCAGAGGGATTGACAAGAAGGTGAGAGGTGATGAGATGCAAAGGGGACTAGAAATCCCAAAAAGAGATAAAGAAAATGATCTAAATATATATGGAAAGATGCAAATCCAAATGCACTTACTTATACTTGTAGGCTTAGTGGTTCGATGGAGGTGGTGTTTGATCAATGAAACTGGTGGTTAGTTCTATGGTCGTACTCCCCAAAATGTTACCATGAATGCTTAACCATCAAATCAGTCTTGGTGTCAGTTCAAGATATCTAGATGTGCAAGAGTACTCTAGTGCATGCTTGCGTGCATATATCTTTTCTCCAAAACTTGAATTAATTCTTCCAAACTCTGGAAAAAAGTTACCAAAGTGAATATATGGTAACCAACAATGGTTTAGGGTGACTGGCATCAGTTTCAGGTTGAATGGCGTTGGTTAAGGAGGGATATCCTAGATTGCCAAAATAGCAGATCTTGGCTATCTTTTGTCCAGTTCTGTCTATTGGTGGGGATCAAAAATGGTATTTTCCATGTAAGTGTGCATCTAGTGAGAGGAAGAATACGCATCTAGTGTTATGGTTAGACTAATTCTTAGTTAGTTATGGTAAATGGAGATTGAGTCCTAGTTAAAAGGAAACATGCTAAGAATAGGTCTATGATGAAGTGTCTAGGTGATGTGGTGGGGTGGGGTGTCAAGGTGAGGTGGAAATTAATTTAATTAAGGTATTGATTAATGGATATTGTGAGAATGGACATTAATTTAATTATATGTAATTAAATTAATATACATGTGGAGTAAAGAGGGAGTGTGACCCATATTCGTTGTCTACATTTTTCCCCTTTTTTGCGTATATTATATTGGTAAGTGACACTAACAAAAATAGGGAGTGCTTGCCCCATGACTGGGTGAGGTGGTCCTCTTCAAACCATGCATGAATGAGGTGTAATAAGGAATCGGTGAGTGGGTTGATAAATGTGTAGTTGGTGGAAATGAAGGTAGGTGGGGAAGGGTATGAGTAGTATGGGAAACGGTGATGGTCAATTTTGGTAATAGGTAATAGGACGGGGTTGAATCAGGTAATGGGTGGTTGTAATCAAATGCACACTCACATATAGATTGCAACACAGTGTGAGGTTGAATATCTTGTCAACTCTACATTGTCCAAGGTCGATAGGTTTATCCAAACAAGGGTGAAGTGATTCAGGTATCCAAGGTATATGATATGGTCTAGAAACAAAACATAGGTTAGGTTCAAGAACGTTTAGATATGTTCTGGTACACCAAAAGTTTGGCAGAGATAAATGGCATAGAAATAGGAAAGGTTTGGTTGTTATGCTAAAACAACATAGGCAACAACATCGAAAGATATAACGAGTACATAAGGTCAACGGTCACACCAAGTAGGTCTGTTCTAGGTAAATTGGTCATGACACGGGTAAGGCCAAGGTATAGGTAAAATAACAAATCTTGAGACGCAACTAAGGAAATATAGGGGTAGTTAGGGCTTATAGGTAGGGTATAATAAGTGTGGGTGAGGTCAAAGGGTGTTGGGAAATGATGAGTTGAAGCCAAAATGGGAAAAATGGGCTAAAAAAGATAGTAACAGGTAACTGATGTTGGTTATAAAGTAACCAATGTTGGTTTGGTATGACCGATGTTGGTCAAGCTAGGTAGGGTCAATTAAAAGAAAAATCTATATTTTATGGATTCATTTTAACTTGTTTTCCTTTGTGAAAATGACAGAGTGGTGAGGTAAAAGTTGAAAAGTGACAAAACGAGATGAAGAGATGAGTTGGCAGCCTCATAGCTGGTGATTTGCATTCAGTAGAAGGGTCCACGACATTAAATGGATCCATTTGATTGGTTGTAAGGTGTGGAGAGGATTTGGTGATGGTGGAGGTGGGAGAGGGTTCGGGTGGACCACCGACACAACGACCAGATGTACCACCATGCTGATGACACCAAGATGAGGTATGATTAAATCCTCTTCTGTCATTTGGTTAGAAATGATGTTTTTTAAATTGTTTGAGTAAAAAGGGGGGTTTGGGTAGAAAATGAATTTGTATTTATAGGTAAAAATGAATGAAATGAGGTAATGGGGCTCCTAGATAGTGTAAATAGGGGTGGGAATGAAGGTAGGGTGGGTTTGGGTAAGGTAGATAAGGTGTTTTAGGTTGTTTTTGAGAAAATGGTGATAGGCAGGAGGGGGGGTTTCAATTTTAAGGGTAGGATAGAGACTGATGTTGATCAGGGGTTGGACGATGTTATTTTTCCTTGGCCTACATTGGTCAAATCTAAGATGATCGACAACGGTGAAATTGAACCTAAGTCGATCGAGGAAAACCGATGACGATTTAAGATGACCGGTGCTGGTTAGGGATGAGGAGAAACAGGGGGAAGGAAAGGGCAGGGGGAAGGAAATTAGTCAAGGGAGTGCTAAGGGAAGGCATATGTAGGAAAAATATGGGAAAAAGGGGTGGTCGATAGGGTTGTGGTTTGGGTAGGGTGTGGTGGGAAATAGTTACGTCATGTAATAGGTGTGTTGGGTAAAAAGGTATGTTGGGTATGGTCAAGGCTGAATAATATTGTGGTTTTTTGCTGATGTATGAGAAAAATAGAAAGGGTAAGGGTGAGGAGGAATTCATGTGAATGAAGGTAGAAGGTAGAGTGCGTGCATTCTTATTTGTCGATCTAGTGCTGATTGGAAGAACTTCCTTTTTTTTAGGAGGAACTACCTATGAGTACAAAACAAGACCATAAGAAGAATATTAAACAATATATGTCAGTGGACTGCCTAGCGTATGCTAGATCTGGGAAGTGTGATACTTCCTAAATGGATGTCAATCCACTATTTAACACAACTTAATGCAAGAAATAATGTAAACCAATAATATCCTATTGTAGTTGATGTGATTTAGGTGTCTCATTCAAGTAAAATAATCAAATATAATCTAATAGGCTATGTTATGATCAGATATGGAAGTTAGATAGGTGAATAAGGTGGTTAGGATAGGTTAGGGTAAAGTTTTGAGTGATTTGGGTTATTTGGGTAAATGTTATGAGGATGCTATTACAGGAAGATTTACCAGATACAGAGATCGATGTTGGTTTGGTATGACTGATGCTAGTTGAGAGAAAACTGATGATGGTTTAGGTTAATTGGCATCAGTAGGGTTGGGGTGATAGAGATTCAATAAAGTTTGGTTTTGACGATTCTTTATGATTTCACAGAGAATAGACAGAGAATGGTGAGGTTGATGACAGTGTTGGGAATACTCATTGATGTTTGGAGTTGCGTATGGAGAGCTAGGAGGTTGTAGGTGGTTAGGTGGATGGATTGGTAGGAAGGTGAGAGGTGATGAGATGCAAAGGGGACTAGGAATCCCAAACATAGATAAATAAATTGATCTAAATAAATATGGAGAGATGCAAATCTAAATGCACTCACTTGTACTTGCATACCTAGTGGTTGGATGGAGGTGGTGTTTTATCAACAAAACTGATGGTAAGTTTCATAGCCGTGCTTCCTGGATATGCTTAACCTTCATATCAGTATTGGTGTTGGTTTAAGATGTCTAGATGTGAAAGAGTGCTCTGGTGCGTGCTTTCATGTAAATATCTCTTCTCTAAAACTCTAATTAATTCTTTTGACCTCTGTGAAAAGGCTACCAAAATGAATATATGGTAAGCGACGATGATTTAGGGTGAACAATGTTGGTTTCAATTTGATTGGTGTTGGTTAAGGTAAGATATTATAGGTTGCCAAAATAACAAATCTTGGCTATCTTTTGGCTGGTCCCATCTATTGTTGCGGATCCAAAATGGTATTTTCCACGTAAGTAAGTTTACATGCGGTTAGAGGAAGAATAGGTATCTAGTGTTAGGGTTAGACTAAGTCTTAGTTAGTTATGGCAAATGGAGATTGAGTCCTAGTTAAAAGGAAACATGCTAAGAATAGGTCTATGATGAGGTGTCTAGGTAATGTGGTGGAGTGAGGTGTCAAGGTGAGGTGGAAATTAATTTAATTAAGGTATTTATTAATTAATATTGTGATAAAGGGCATTAATTCAATTGTAGGTAATTAAATCAATATACATGTGGGAAAAGGGGGAGTGTGACCAAAATTTGGTGTCTACATTTATCCCATTTTTGTCATGTAGCATGTATTGGTAAGTGACATTGACAAAAAAGGGAGTGATTGCCCTATGTGTGGGTGAGGGTGATCCCCGTCAAACCAATCAAAGATGAGGTATAATACAAAATCGGTGTGTAGGTTGATAAATGTGTAGTTGGTGTAAGTGAAGGTAGGTGGGGAAGGGTATGTGTAGTATGGGAAAGGGTGATGTTCAATTTGGGTAATAGGTAATATGCTGGGGTCAAATCAGGTAATTGGTAATGGAAATCAAATACATGTACATATATATATTGTAACACTGTACCAGGTTGAAGAGCTTGCAAACTCTACATCGTCCAAGGTTGGTAGGGTTATCCAAATAAGGGTGAAGTAATTCAAGTATCCAAGGTATAGGATATGGTCTGGAAACACAACGTAGGTGAGGTGTATGAACATTTAGGTATGTTCAGGTACACCAAAGGTTTGATCGGGATAAATGGCATGAAAATAAGCAAGGTATGGTTGTTAGGAAAAACAACATTAGTAAAAGCATTGCAAGGTATAACAAGTACATAAGGTCAACTATTACACCAAGTAGGTCTGGTCTAGGTAAATAGGTCATGGCCCAGGTAAGACCAAGGTATAGGTAAAATAACAAATCCTAAGACATAACTAAGGAAATGTAGGGATAGTTAGGGCTTGTAGGTAGGGTGCAATAAGTGTGGGTGAGGTCAAAGGGTGTCAAACAATGATGAGTTGAGGCTAAAATGGGAAAAATGGGCTAAAAATGACAATATTAGGTAACTGATTCCGGTTATAAAGTAATCAACTTCGGTTTGGTATGACCGACGTCGGTTAAGTTGGGTAGGGTTAGTAAAAAGAAAAATCTGTAATTTACAGATTCATTTCAACTTGTTGTCCTTTGTGAAAATGACAGAGTAGTGAGGTAAAAGTTGGAAAGTGACAGAACGAGATGGAGAACTGAGTTGGTGATCCTCGTAGCTAGTGATTGGCATTCGGTAGGTGGGTCTAAGAGATCAAGTGGATCCATTTGATTGGTTGTAAGGTGTGGAGTGGATTTTGTGATGGAGGAGGTGGGAGAGGGTTTGGGTGGACCACTGGCACCACAGCCAGACATACCACCATGCCGACGACACTGAGATGAGGTAGGATTCAATCCTCTTCTGTAATTTGGTTAGAAATGATGTTTTTAAAGTGGTTGGGTAAAAAGGGAGGTTTGGGTGGAAAATGAATTTGTATTTATAGGTAAAAACATATGAAATGAGGTAAGGGTGGTCCTAGATAGTTTAAATAGGGGTGGGAATGAAGGTAGTATAGGTTTGGGTAGGGTAGATTAGGTGTTTTAGGTCATTTTTGAGTAAATTGTAATAGGCGTGGGGAGAGGGTTCAATTTTTAGGGCATGAAAAAGACCAACATCGATCAGGGGTTGGCTGACATCGGTTGGCCTTGGCCAGTATCGGTAAAATATGAGATGACTGACACCAGTGAAATTGAACTGACATCAGTCAAGGAAAACATATGACAATTTAAGGTGACCAACACCAGTTAGGAATGAGGAGAAACTAGGGGAAGGAAAGGGTAGGGGGAAGGAAATTAGTCAAGGGAGGGCTAAGGGAAGGTGTATGTACAAAAACGATGTAAAAAGGGGTGGTCAGTAGGGTTGTGGTTTGGGTAGGGTGTGGTGGGAAAGAGTTACGTCATGTAATAGGTGTGTTGGTTAAACACATATGTTGGATATGGTCAAGGTTGAACAATATTGTGGGTTGTTGGATGCAGGCTAGGGACTAGCTCTAGATGAGGGATAAAGTATCACCTCTGTTACTAGTGGTACAATCGAGTGTGACATCATAGGAGTGGAGGCATGTGATGAATGTCGAATTGATTGGGATCCGATGCTACATACATATTGTTTGAAAACTGAGCTTGATGGTTGCACTCATCGATAGATAGGATTCAATGACCAAGACATTTCACCTATTGATGGGTGAGATCACTATCATCCTAGAGGATTTATAAAGGATCATGCATCTACCTATAGTGGGAGAGAAGGTTTATTCTATTTCATTAGTGGCATCAAAGGAGATGATGTTGGCAGTGTTTGGAGAGGTGATGGTAGAAATGAGGTACCATAGTACGATCTTGAGCTATGGGGATATATACACGACCTATCCTCAGGAGATGAGGTTGGTTGTCCTGATCATAGAGGTAGTGTGTTGCTTTGCGTTGCTAGATACAGAGGTTGGAATATTTCCTTGAGCACTAATGGGGGTTCGCCATGACATGATGGAGGATAGGACCTATTTTACTTAGGCACCAACATTCTTAGTGTAGTTGTATAGGGAGATGTGGGCCTATGGGAGGCTACAGAGTTTTAGTTTGTGTTGTACATTTCTTCTTCACTTCTAATCATACAAGCACATCGTATGTGTGCATCAATTTGGTTTACACTAGCCTGATGCATTCAATGTAGGCTTGGTCTGAGTTTATTACAGGAGTTGGGTGCCTGTTAGGGGAGAGCACATAGATACTAAGGTTATAAATTATGTAGCATATTATAGGCACATACTAGAGGGGTTGTCAGGAGTTGACATCATTTGGAGGCCATATGTTGGCTTCCCTTCTTATAGACACATGGTAGTAGAGTTAGATGAGCTAAAACTGTTCAGATGAATAGAGGGACACCATGTCAGTGAGCAAAAGATGATACCCATTGATAAGCTCCGATGAAAGTTTTGGATTCCCCTAGACATGCCTCCGTCATTACCACAGTACATGAGAGATGAAGTGGATAGGCCTATGCATCTACCATAGCTGATGGTGTCGAGAGGGTAGGAGGAGCAGGAGGTGGACCGATGGATTGATGATGTTGGTATTACTTACAGATATAGATAGTGGTGGGTGGAACAACTACAGGTAGCATCATCGAGGCTAGGGAAGCCTGACCTAGCCACTATTACAGTTCAGTGGGACACCTTACAAGGGTAGGTGGCTACCCTTTTGACACAGCTAGGAGTAGTGTAGGGGAAACTTTTAGGTTCAAAGGCATAGGTTGCCATGCTATAGGCATAGGTGGTAGCCATACAGGCCCAAGTTTCACAAGGGAAGGTACTCACACAAGGTGGGGATGGTGATGGGGGATAGGTCCTTAAAGGTACATGTAACAGGTCTACAGGGTCAATTAGCCACTGCATAGGCTCAGATTGTGGCCCTACAGGACTAGGTCATAGCACAGGCACCCTTAAAGTCCCAAGGATAGGGTCCCATATTACAGGAAACAACACAATAGGGTCCCACGATATAGGGAGGCGAGAAGAGTTCAAAGGGATAGGGGCCGAGGCCATTATTAGCAGGACAAAGCTCACAAGTTTTTGCGAGACCTATGGCACCACCATAGATAATGCCGATGAAAAGTTTCAAGGTTGCCCTAAATGAGGACAGATAATATTAGGATAGCTTCACTATTGTTAGGATAGATGTCCCCTCCTATGGAGAGTACATGTCATAATAGGCCTCGAGTGAGAGGACAAGATCTCGCATGCATAGTGTAGAGATTAAAGGGGGCCGACAATCCTAGAGATAGGGTCAGGATGAGGCCACTAGTTCATAGAGGCCTGACCTAGATGTAGACCACGCGGAGGTGAGACCTAGACCCATAGAGGGTGCAGAGATGTTGGGAGGGAATTAGACATGCAAAGAGGAGGAGATAGATGAGTCTGACATGTACATCAAATGGGTCGATAATTGATGTCTTTTTGCATCATCATTTTGTTTATTTATTAATATATACCGGTCTGTATGCCGATGATAGTGAGGCCGTATATGAGATTTTTTGATATTTTGATCATATATCGACCTGTATACCAAAGATGGTGAGGTTGTATATGAGAATTTTGAGATACTTATATTACTTTGCATCAGTGTATAGTTGATGAATACACAGAATTTTATAGTAATACAGATGATGATATTTATTGGACGGATGATGTACTTGTGCTTTGAAATTTCTGTTGTTATTTGTGTATGGATGGAAATCAGGTGGGTTAGGCATGATAGAGTCAGGCCGGTCTAGGCATGATGGAGTTAGGTCATTGAGGCATGGTTTAGTTAGGTCAGTTAGGCATGGTTGAGTTAGGTCAATTAGGCATGGTGGAGTTAGGTAATTTAGGCATGGTGGATTCAGGTCATTGAGGCATGGTTGATTTAGGTCAACTAGGAATGGTTGAGTTAGGTCAATTAGGTATGGTGGAGTTAGGTCATTTAGGCATGATTTTGTCATGTTTTTGGTTTTTTATTTAATTTTCAAGATATTGGTAACATGGGAAATAAATGATGAGTTATATGTATGTTATGGTGTAAATTTATGAAATCTTTGATTTCATGGAAATGTGAAATGATTGATTGGATGTTTTTAATGATGTGATAACATGGTAGATATGTATGTGTGGTAATTTTACAAGTGTTATAAAAAATGGAAATTAATGACTATAGAATGTTAATAGAAAATATGTGGGGAAAACAGTTTAGGGTAAGAGTGGCCGAGCTAACCTCCAAGGGCCCCATGCCCTCAAAGTGATTCCTACATAACCTTGGTGAAAAGGGGCCTAAAGCCGATGTAGTTATCCCATAAGCTAGAAAATAATATGATGAGGTAGAGGAATGGGTTGGTAGATTTTAGGCATGAGTTATTCTAGGTCATAGGCATGGTTGAGTTAGGTCACTTAGGCATGGTTTAGTCTTGGTTTTAGCCATGGTTGAGTTTGGGTGAAACAGGAAGACTTTTAAAATGTAGGTGTCGATGGTCTAGTCTTGAATAGGAGAATCGGTAAGTAATGAAGAAGGCGTATGGTAAGAGGTGGTAAAAACAGCCACCTAATTGATAAGAACCATAATGAGTCTATCATACCAAAGATTGGATTATGAACATGAGATCATAAAGGTTTTGCATAATGGACTATTCTGAGGGCGAATAAAGTCACATGCTCATGCAATGTCACACTTACGACAAGTCCCTTGAGAAGATATATAATTAGGGTGAATTGGAAATGAGGTGAAAATGGGTGGTTTAGCATAGCTTAGTGTACGACCTCATGTTTACCTGGAAATAAATCCATTATCAAAAATAGCCAAGTCCATGATGAAAAAGTTATCATTTTCCTCTATTGTTTTTATTTGTGATAGACTGATCGATGCGGGAAGTCTATATGGGATGAGTATATTATCTCCTTGAGGTCTTCGTGAAGCTGATCAATTTAGGAAGCTTCTCAATACTTTATTTAATTGTTGTAATGACGTTATATAGTTATGCTTCAAGGGAGTAGTCTATTTATAATGGCGAGATAGAGAGAAGATATTTCATTTTTGAGAAAGTCATATTTTTGCTAGAATTTTGGCTCAAGGAGTTGAATCCCATTTTGCTTTTGGACATTTAATTCATGGACAAAGACTATAAAGGAAGATTAGGTTCTTTTTTAGAATAAAAAACCTTAACACATAGGGGTTAACTATGAAATAGATGGTTTCAAGTGATGAATTACCATGTGATTCCATATTTGAAAAAGAAGAAAATTATCCATGAGAATCATGCCATGAATAGAGACGTGGTACTCATATTGAAGATAAGGCTAAAAGGTGATGGGTAATCACATGATTCTATTTTAGTCGTTGATCCTTAAAACAAGTGACATGGAAGGTGAATGACACTCAAGGGACGAGTGGTCAATAGATAGAAGGTGATATATGAATGGATTTCAATAATAAAATGGTTTAAGATCTAAGGCATTAAGGGGATCAGGTTTGGGTTTACCTTTGAGTGATGACAAATGATAAGCACATGATCCATAGGTATGAGTAACGATATAGGGTCCAAGCCAATTAGCAAAAAAAATTTCCTGTTTACTTTTCTCTTCTTTGGTTACATGTTGATTTTCTTTCAGGACAAGGTCACCGACGTAGAAGGTTCACTCATGGACATGCTTATCATAGGCACGTTTGAGACATTTTTGGTAGATTTTGAGATGATCAAGAGTATTAAGACAATGTTCATCTAACAAACGGTCCTATTGAAATTTATCATCGTTGAGAATGGCTTGTAGTGAGATGCAGAGAGATGGAATCTGGAATTCGAGAGGCAAGAAAACCCCGGTACCATAGACTAGAGAGAAAATTGTGGTAGTAGTTGAAGTATGAATACTAATGTGGTAAGCCCACAAGGCAAAAGGATTGCGTGTATGCCAATCCGTCCCAGTATCATCAACTAATTTCATAAGAACTTTTTTCAAGTTTTTATTGGTTGATTCTACTTGGCCATTTATTTATGGGTAATAAGGTGATAAGAAACTGAGTTGAATGCCAAAAGTGTTAAAAAAGATTTCATAGGGTTTTTTTATTACTTTCCATTATTAGTGATGAGGCGGTGAGGGATACCAAAGTAAAAAATGATGTGATGGTTGATGAATTCACAAATTTTCTTGGATTTTGTAGAAATGAGGGGGATGGATTCTACCCTTTTAGTGTAGTATTCAATAGCGATTATAATCCATTGATGAAATTGTGAAGAATGAGGATTTATTTCTTCAACAAGATGTAAAACCCATTGAAAGAAAGGCCAAAGGTCTCATGTGACCTGTAAGGCATGACTAGGCATGTGATGAAGATTAACATGTTACTAGAATTTCACACAACATTTGACATAGTCAAAACAGTCATGGTTTATGGTTTGCCAATAATAACATAGGAGAAGAATGCATTTAGCAACAACTAAGCCACTAAAGTGACCTCCACAAATGTTGTCATGAACTTCCTTGATGGTGTAGGGAATTTAAGAACTTATAAGGCATCGTAAGAGAATACCATTAAAGTCACATTTATAAATAAGACAAACCATGATGATATAGTGAAAAAAACTTTTAAGAAAGGTACGTTGTCCATTACGAGTGAGATTGGGAGGAAAAATAGAAAGCGAAAGGTATTCTGTAATTTTTTTATACCAAAGGTCACGTGGGTTAGGTGCAAAGGTTCTGACAACATTGAAATCTCGAGATAAATAAGAGGGTGATTGCAACCTTCGTATTGTGAAAAATATTTTGGAGTTGAAAGATGAAGCGGGAATATAGGAAGCCAGGTAGGCCATGGTATTCGTAAATTTATTAGTAGAACGTGGGGTGGTTTGAAGTTTGTAAAGGTCAAACATAGTCAAAAGTATGTCAACATGACATTTGTACTTTTGTAGTATTTTGTTGTGACACTGGTATATACCATTGACTTGGTTTAAAACCATTTGGGAATCACCAAATATATCAATTGATTTAACATCTAAGATGTCGATGTTTTGAAGGCGTAATATGAGTGCTTCATATTCAACGATGTTGTTAGTGTAAGAAAAATATAGTTTGAAAGATAAAGGCATAGGTTCACCATCAAGAGGAATGAAGATAACACTTACACCGCCTCCATGATGACATTTGGAACCATCAAAGAATAAGGTCATCTGGTAAGTGGTATCATCCAAAGAGAGGGTAGCAATGGATTAGTCTGGAAAATTGAAGTTAGAGGGTTGATCTCATGAAAGAGGTGTGTCTGCTAGTTGGTCAGCGATGGTTTGTTCTTTGATATATTTTTGGTGGATGAAGTCAAGGTCAAGGTCTGTAAGAATTATGAGCCAACATGCATCATGTTGATGCTGGTAGGGTTTGGCGTACATGTAATGTAGAGGATCAGTGTTAGTGATGAAAAAGGTTTTGTGGCTGAGTAGGTAATGACGAAGTTTAGTGGTGACAGAAACTAAGGCTAAACAAAGCTTTTCAGCATGAGTGTACCTAGTTTCATAGTCTAAAAGGGTACGTCTTATGTAATAAATCACTTACTCCCTGTGTTTCTCATCATGATGAGTAAGCATGACACCTAAGGAATGGTCACTAGCAGAAATGTATAGGTAAAAGGGTTGGTCATCTTTAGGGGGGATGAGAACCGGTGGTTGAAAAAGGTATTGTTTTAAGGTGTCAAAGGCTTTTTGGCATTCATAATTATATTTGAAGGAGACGTTATTTTTGAGGAAATGATGAAGTGGCTAACAATGGTCGTAAATTTGTGAGATAAACTAACAAATAGATTGCAACTTACCTTGCCAAAATCAAATTTGCCTCGGAATGGTTAGTATGCACGAGAAATATTGAGAATAGCCTTGACTTTAGCAGGGTCCACAATTCTATGCCAGCAAAGAAATGATAAAACCAAGGAGATTTCTTGAGAGGACTAGTCGAAGACACACTTCTTAGGTTGAAGGTGAACACAATACTTGAATGAGGCAGTCAAATATGCACCTTAAGGATTGTCAAGTGTCAGCCTGATGTTTTGATTTGGCAAGATATCATCATACGTAATCTTCCAATATACGATGCATTATTTTATGAAAGATATAATTCATATCCCTCGCTGATATGTAGCACCATAATTTTTAAGGCCAAATAGGTAATATGACTCAATAGCAGAAGGTCCCCCATAGAAGTGATGAAATGCAGTTTTGTGTTGATCTTTAGGGCAAGTCAATATTTGTATTATAACCTAAGAAACCATCCATGAGTGATAGCATCTCATGGCCAGTGGTGAGATCAACCAGTTGGTCAATACCAGGTAGAGGAAATTCATCTTTAGGGAAAAGCTAGTTGAATTCATGAGAAATCCGTGAAAATGTGGAGTCCCCTTGTCACTTTTGTGATAGGAACAATGTTAGAAATCCATTGGGGATAATCAATGGGTAGGATGAAGGAAACCTGGAAAGAAGGAGTTTGTTGAGTTCTTCTTTGACAAGAAGGGAAATTCGAGGATGCATTTTCCGTCAGCTTCTGTTTGATAGGTTTGACATCGGGACATTGTTATGATATTGTGGACCAAATTTTATGGGTCAATATCGGGCATAGAAGACATAGACCAAGAAAAAGTCATTGCTATGATCATGACAAGAGCAAAATAAGTGCAAAAGCTTCTTGTTCAGCAGCATCTAAAGATTGGCCTATATTTAGAATGTGCGGGTCATCCTAAGTGTTAATGTTGATTTTGATAGTCGATTCGTTCAACATGGTTTTGTGTCTCAGAAGGTAATGATCAATGAATATAAGAATCTTCTACACCAAGGTAGGTGAGGATGGACTCGTAATCCTAACATTGAATGATGGTAATAGAAGGTGTATTGTCATCGACCATGTTAGGATATAGAGAAGGGAAAAGACCTAAGGAGCCTCACCATTGTGTTGATAAGTAATAGGTCCCAAGGGAAATGTCACATGAAAAAAAATGTTAGGAGGAAAAGGTTATTCTGAGATCCATGGACTACCATGAGGTGAACTGTGGTGAAGTTGTGAATGGGGTGGAGAAGGGTTTCTGATCTATCCTCATGAGTTCAATGTGGGCCTTCTTGGTAGATGGTGGATCGAACAAATATGATACCACTACAGAATCGTTATGTTTATGAGTGGTACATGGAATGATGGTATGATGGCCTTGTTCAGTAAAATCCAAAATCCAAACCCTTCCATTGCACAACAAGTAAGGAACAGTGTGGGTGAAAGTGGTGGTTGGTGAGAGATTGGAAAGGTCAGATGAAAATTGGTTGGGTTTGGGGAGGTTCAAGTCAGTGCAAGTAGGTGGCAGTATCAAGTCTTCCCATACGTTAAGTTACTGTGAAGGTAGGGAGGACCTAAGGAAAACTTCGCCTATGCGGTGATCATAGCTAGGATGTTGGTGCTCATACTTCCCTGATACTCTTGAGGAGTAAGGAATGTGTTGATATTATAAGGTGATACTCCCCCAGGATGAGTGCATTGAAAATACATGCCTTCAATAGTTGGGATCAATGGATAGTACTATTTGGGAAGAAGTAGGGTGATAATAGATGAATCAGCTGATAGTTATCGAATTGGCAATAGTAAGATTTTTTTGTGTAAGAGGTATGGCAACGTTGGTTGGTGGGTGAAGGGGAAGTAGCGATTGTTCATTAAATGGTACAAGGATATTGGGTTGATACAACATGTTACACAATGGTGAAATAGAAGTATTTGTGTCCTTCATGTTCAAATTTTGGGAGCAGTGTAAGGTTGAAGGAATTGTGGCACATGGTGCTATGCCCTTAACCTATTGCTTGTATTAGGATATGAGTAGCCGACTTGTGGCTTACCATATCATTTTATTATATCATTTATAATTTCTCATGCTTAATAGGTTGGCCTTGGTGATGGCCATATCATATGAATAGTATATATAGGGGATTATAGGTAGTATTTCATCATCATTTGAGCATTTGAGTCTTATTATATGGTTTGGAGGTTGCCCCCTCGAAGTGGAGAAGCTATTCTAATTGCATATTGAGATCATTATTCTGAAATATTGTGTTATTTGGTGTTCTATTGTTGCTCATAATCTGAATTATACAAGTAATTTCATTACAAGTGGTATCAGAGTTGCGATCTAGGCCAAAATTAGGGAAAAAAACCCTAATTTTTTTGTTTCTAATATATTTCATGAACCAGAGTAATTTTTTTTTCTGAAACATTTCAATAAGGTTCCCTAAAAATTTTAGAATTTGACAAGGTTCTGGTTTCATACAAATTTACTTTTTTTCATAAAATCACTCCCTAGGGATAAAATTTGTGGATTATTTGAGAGTTATACCTTTTCCAAAGTACCAAAAAAATAGTATTAGTATCTTCTCTATGTTTTTTCTTGTTCAGGTAAAATCAAAACTCCTAAACCCTAAGGTTTGACATCATATGGGGCCTTATAACAAGAGTAAAAAAGAATTTGGTTACTCTGGGTAAAACCCTAAATAAAGATGGGGTATATGATTGAAGAATGGAGTCAAAAGGGGTAAATACAAGATTCCTCAACACTAGGTTTTAAGTTGATCATAAGGTGAGCCAACTTGAGTATGAGCTAATGCAAAATGTACAATCTGAGATGGCCTCTAAAGGAGACATAGACCAAATCAATCATTCGGTTGGATGATATCATGCAACATGTAAAGGGTAAACAGTATGGCCCAAATCTGGCCCATATCAACCAAGGAGGATCTTCAAGTTCAAAATCATGGACAAAATAACCATGTTGGATCACTTTTCCAGCCCAATTAGAATCTAACTTATTCAATAACCATGGAACATGATGCCGAAAGTGGATATGCAAAATCGTTTGATGTTAAGGATCCCCTGAATTGGATAAATCAAATGGAGAACTTCTTTGAGTTACATCAAACACCATCAGGACAAAAGGTGACATTGGCATCCCTATATCTTGAACCAGACCAATTCATTTGTATCGATGGTTATGTGCTCAGAGGCAGAAGAATGGTCTCAGTGTCACTTGGAACAATTTTTACTCGAGGATTTACAATTACACTATAGTTCCAGTGTTTCAAAGAACTACTTTAGTCAATTAGCAAAGTTATGACAAACATGATCAGTTAAAGATAAAATTATGTGCATCAATTCCAGAACCTATCCTTAAGGGTGGAGAATATTCCAGAAGAGAATCTGAATGACCTATTTCTTGGGGGTCTTAAGGACCACATCGAGCATGAGGTACGTATGTTTAATCCACTCAAGATTTCTGATTCTATTATCATGGCATCAAGTTCAGAGGAAAAAGTTCTTTGTAGTAAGAGGCCACCTTTCATTAACACCAAAGACTATAGTATCTCTTCCCCTTCATTTTCTAGGCCAATTAGACTGACTCCTCAACAAATGGAAGAAAAGAGAGCAAAAGGATTATGTTTTAACTGTGATAGAAAATATGGACTGGGACACAAATGTGATGAGAAGAAGTTTTTCTATATTGATGGAGGTAATGAGGATGATGAGGAAGCTGAAATTATAGGAGAGGCTGAGGAACCAGTAGAAGATGAAGTAGAGGATCACCAACCTACAATTTCTTGCCATGCATTGTCAGGTATTAGTACTCCTCAAACACTCAAGGTTATTGGCTATCTCAAAAAATAGAAGGTGACGGTGTTGATTGACTCGAGGAGTACTCATAACTTCATAAATTTTAAGTTAGCTACCCGCCTCAATTGTTTTATTTACCCAGCTCAAGAAATGCAAGTTATGATTATGGATGGTGGGATAGTCAAATACATAGGAAAGTTCCATAGTATCAATATTTCCATGGGAGACTATATGTTAGACTCACCTATGTTTGTTTTTTCTATAGGAGGTGTAGATATTGTTTTGGGTGTCCAATGGCTCACAACCTTCGGTACTATAGAGATGAATTTCCAAGAATTGTTCACGTGATTTCATTCAGATGGAAGGAAAATACAATTGAATGGGATGGTAGCTATGTATCCATAGATTATTATCTCTCTTCAGATGTAGAAGGTTCTCAGAAAAGGAGTAGATGGATTTATAACAAATTTATTTTCCATAGAAGCACAAAATACAGAGTCTTCAATGCCACCTGATCTTCAGAAGATTGTTGATGCTCACTCATCTATTTTTGATGTAATTCCAAAGGGACTACCACCAGTTAGGGATCATGATCATGCCATTCAGTTGATTCCAAGGATCCAAACACCTAGCATCAGACCATACAGATACCCATATTCCCAGAAAAGTGAGATCGAGAAAATGGTTTAGGAAATGTTGAAGGCAGGTATCATCAGGCCTAGCCAGAGTGCATATTCTTCACCAGTGGTCATGGTACGTAAGAAGGATGAAAGATGGAAGATGTGTCCATATTACCGAGAAATCAACAAGTACACCATCAAAGATAAGTTTCCTATTCCAGTAATTGATGATTTACTTGATAAATTACACGGTGCTATTTATTTCAAAAAATTAGATCTTCATTCGGGGTACCATCAAATTAGAATTAAAGAGGAAGATGTTCATAAAACATCTTTCAAGACTCATGAGGGCCATTATGAGTTTTTGTTAATGCCTTTTGGTCTTATAAATGCACCTTCAACCTTTCAAAGTTTGATGAACATTGTTTTTAGGCCATTTTAAAGGAAATTTGTATTAGTTTTCTTTGATGACATATTGATTTACAGTAAGACATGGGAAGAACACTTACAACATGTAAATAAAGTGTTGGAAGTTTTGGAGAAACATACTCTCTATGAAATCCATCCAAATGATCTTTTTGTGTACAAGAGGTAGAGTACTTGGGTAACATTTTATCCCATGAAGGTGTGAAAGTTGATCCTCAGAAGATCAAAGCTATGGTGGAATGGCCAAGGCCCAAAACTCTCAAAAATATTTGTGGGTTCCTAGGACTAATAGGGTACTACAGAAGATTTTTTCGGGGATATGGTAGAATAGAAACCCCACTCACTACATTGCTAAAGAAGGATGCCTTCCATTTTTAGCCACTAAATCCTTTGAGCAGCTGAAGGAAGCCTTGTGCAGCACCCCAGTTTTGGCTACTCCCAACTTCTCAAAAAAATTCATTGTTGAATGTGATGCTTTAGAATCAAGATTGGGAGCATTTCTAATGTAGGAAGGAAGACCAATTTAATTTGAGAGTATCCAATTCAAAGGAAAATATCTACTCAAACCTATCTATGTGAAAGAAATGATGGCTATTCTTCACGCGGTCAAGCAATGGAGGCCCTATCTCATGGGTAGAAACTTCAAGGTAAAAATTAATCATGATAGTCTCAAATAATTTTTGGAGCAAAGGTTATCATCTAAGGAACAACAAAAATGGGTAACAAAAATGTTGGGTTATGATTTTGAAATCATATAAGGGTAAAGAAAATGTAGTAGCTGATGGGTTGTCTAAAAGGGATACATTCGCAGATGCCTTACTATGTGGAATGTCCATATTGACGACCGATTAGGTGGATGAAGAAAAATTGGAATTGGATCAAGACAAGGATACACAATCTCTAATATAGAATATCAAGATAAGGATCTATGACATATAACAAATTTGAGTGGAAAGGTAATGCGCTATGGTATAATGATAGGTTATACTTGAGTAAAGATTCTGAGTTGAAGCATAATATTATTGCAGAGCTATATGTCTCACTTGTTGGAGGACATTATGGGTTTTTGAAGAAATATCATAGAATAAAAAGAGAATTATTTTATGAAGGAGTCAAGGGGGATGTACAAAATTTTGTATCAGAGTGTTTAGTGTGCCAACAGAACAAAGGGGAAACAATTAAGACACCAGGTATGTTGCAACCCTTACCAAATCCTAGCTAGAGATGGGAGGAGGTCTCCATGGTTTTCATCACTGGATTGCCTTGTTTAGAGGGTAAGAATGTTATTTTTCATGATTTTAGATAGGCTCACAAAATATGCCCATTTTTGTGCCCTATCACATCCATTTGCAGCCAATATAGTCACAACTATTTTTTTGGAGACAATTCAAAGGCTACATGGAACCCCAAAGATAATTGTAAGTGATCATGATCCTATTTTCACAAGTAATTTTTGGATGGAATTATTTTCATGTTTGGGTACTTAGATAGCTCACAGTTCATCTTATCATCCTCAAAATGATGGGAAAATAGAAGTGTTCAACGAATGCTTAGAGGGGTATCTACATTATTTTTTATTAGATAAACAGGAAAGGTGGATCAAATGGCTACCACTTGCAGAATGGTGGTATAACACATCTTTTCATACCTCTTCCCAAATGACCCCATTTTTAGCATTATATGGTTACCATCCACCTTTTATCACTTCCTCCTTGAGGGTGAAAACTAAGGTAAGAGATGTTGAGGAACACATTCAACATCAACAACAGGTTTTTACTAGTTTGAAGGAGAATTTAGCATTAACACAAAACAAGATGAAACAACAAGTAGATCAACACCATAGTGAAAGAAATTTTGAAATTAGCAACTGAGTTTTTTTAGGTCTCCATCCTTACAAAAATATGTCCCTAAAGAAATAGAAAAAGGAAAACAAAATGGCTCCTAAATATTATGGCCCTTATCAGGTTCTACAGAAAATTGGCAGTGTTGCTTATAAACTAGAGTTGCCTCCATCTTCACACATACACCCAATATTCCATGTTTCATGCCTAAAGAAGGTTATTGGACAGAAATTTGAAGCCTAGAAAGAGTTACTAAAACTTGACGAGGAAGGAAGAATCATTTTGGAGCTAGAGAAGATTCTGTAAACACGTACTAAGAGGCTAAGAACTAGAGACATTAAGGAATATATGATCAAGTGGAAGAATCTGAGCATGGGTAAGTGCACCAAGTTGGGGGGCCAAAAGGGGGTCTTAAGTAGACACATTTTTCTGAAAAAAAAACTTCAACTTGTACAAGTTTTTTGAAATAGTTACACTCAAAATTGGAAGATGTTGTAGAAATATGAATCGTAGCATTTTGATCTAGTTTGTAAGATACTCAATTTTATTGAAAACATATAAGTTTAAGTGGGTCAAACAACTAAAATAACAATAGATGCTCCTATTTTTGTTAAAAAACATAATAGAGTGAATTTCGTGCCCACCATCATTTTTGAGCACCATTTAGTATTTTGAAAACCCTTTGGTAGAAAGATAGCTAGGAGCGTCTACTTTGGGCTCCATTTTTTATAGATTTTTTTAGAAAATATTTTTTTATTTATGATGTTTCTAGTACATAAATTTTATGTTTTGAAAAATAACGGAGCTCCAACCGTGCCCCCCCTAACTACCTCAAAAAATATAAAAAATTATATATATTTTTTTAATATGTATAGAATTATGCCTAGTTTGGACTAGTATAATTTTTTAAAAATTTTGATCACCCAAAAAAAATATACACCATGAAAGATAGACATATTTACACTTCAAAAAATAGCTATAAAAAGGCATAGTTAGAAAATAAATAATATGAAAACCTTATATTAGTGAGAAAATTTGAAAAATTATATTTTTAGAAACAAGAGACTTTGCTCTACGTCGTGGCATAATTTTTTAAAAATGGATTGATTGTTTTATTTTGATTTATCATAGAGGAAGTGGCATTTTTACATTTTCTTGTAAAAACATGATGTTTTTTGTGTTTGTGCAAGTCCATGCCTCAGGATTTAGGATCCAAACTGGATCCCAATCCTTGAGACATGGCTTGGGAAAAGAGAAAATGTAAAACAAGTACGCCTTACATAACACGTACGCGTTTTGTGTAGTATAAACATTATGCATGCTTTTGACATGCTTCTATTTACATAAATAAATGTTTACGTTTTTCATTTATTATTATTTATATTTTATTATTATTTATATTTTATTATTTCTTATACTTTAAATTTATTTATGTAAATATAAGAAATTAGGGTCACTCTGCACCTTATGGAATTAGTCTCACAGCTCCATGAGTCATGGTTTAGGAGATAGTTTTTTAAAGTATAATTTGGTTAGTACATAGGTAATTTTTCAGGATTTTAGCATTCATCCTAAATCTTTTAGCGTTTAACTTCTACAATCAAAACCCTAAACCATAGGCCATAAACCTAAACACTAAACTTTAAACCTTGAGCCCTAGACCCTAAACCCTAAACCTTAAACATGCAGCCCTTACCCGTGAGCCGTAAACCTTGACCCTTAAACCCTAAGCCCTAAGCCATAATCCCTAAACCCTAAAACCTAAAACCTAAACCATGAACCATGATCCCTAAATGCTAAACCTTAAACCTTGAATCATAAAAACTAAATACTAAACCCTAAACCCTAAACCTTAAACATCAAATCCTAAACCTTAAACCCTAAGCCTTGAACCCTACAACCTTATCCCTTAGCCCTAAAATCTAAACCCTAAACCCTAGATCATATACCCTAATCCCTAATCCCTAAAACCTAAAACCTAAACCATAAACCCTGAGCCCTAAACCCTAAACCCTAAACCTTAATCCCTAAACATTAAATCCTAAACCCTAAACCTTGAACCCTGAACCATAAACCCTCAAACCTGAACCGTAAACCATAAACCCTTATTCCTAAACACTAAATCCTTAACCTGAAACCCGAAACCCTAAACCCTAAACCCTAAACCATAAACCCTAAACCCTAAACCCTAACCATAAACACTAAACCCTAAACCCTAAACCTAAAACCTAAATCCTAAACCATAACCCTGAACCTTAAATGCTGAACCCTAAACCCTAAACCTTAAACCCTGAACCATTAGCCCTAAACCCTAAACCTTAAACCCCAAAACATATTTCATCAATATTTCCTAGTCTCATGCCTAGAATCATCATTGATTATTCTTATAGAACTACCTTGTTTATGAGAGGTGGGACAAGTAACTAAATGGATATGACATCTACCTTGCACCTTGTAATGCATATATTACACATCTCTTCCAGAATTGTTTCTCCCCACATATACTTGCACTCTTGAATGTAAATTTATTCACACTCTTAAACAAATTTCACATTTCTAATATTTCTATGTATGGTATAATGCAAGCTAGGATGACCCATTGGAAGCTATAAAAAATAACCATCACAACAAAAAAATTAATCTTAAAGGAAACAAAAGAAACATAGAGAATATATCAATGCAGAGGTGTAGGATCATAATTGAATTCCTGTAGTATCCTCTCCTCCAAAGAAAGACAAAGCTCAAGTCTTCTACTAGAATGGATAGTAAATTTGATAGAACTTCCTAAAGTGTTCAAAATAAGCATAGAAATAGGGGAATGGCTAAGAACACTAAGGGGTTATCAATCACCTAGTAAATCTTTCTTGTTTAGTTCTAAATGGGAGTTACATGGCCTATGACTTAGTGACCTTCCATTCATTGATAATTCCTTATATGATAAACCCATGGATGTTTTCAAAATCCCTTAAACAAAAAGATAGGTCTATCCATCAATCCTAGTGAAGGGTTTGATGCAATTTCCAAGAAACTTGAAATTCATATAGATTTAGAGGTCATAACACAAATTTAGAAATATCTCTATCATTATAAATGGAAGCCAAGTAACAGTGCCTCCCTATACATCCAAGACTTAAGGACTACTGTGGTCTTTGGAAGGATTGGATAGTCAGGAATATGACATTTCCCTCCTTGAAAATATCAAAAGATGAAAAACATCAAATTTTGATGACTCTCTTTGAATGTTCTACCTACAAATTTGATGAACCATGAACTCTATGACCTAAACCCTTAACCATCAACCATGAGACCTAAACCCTAAACTATAAACCCTAAACCCTAAAACCAAAATAATAAATCCTAAACCCTAAACACTAAATACTAAACCCTAAAACCTAAACCATGAAGCCATAACCCTAAACCCTTGACCCTAGACCCTAAACCCTGAGCCCTAAGCCCTAAACCCTAAATACTAAATCCAGAGCCCCAAGCTCTAACCCCCAAACCTTAAACTAGTAACTCTGAACCCTAAACCTTAAGCCATAAACCATGAACCCTAAACCCTAATCCCTAAACCATAAACCATAAACCTTAAGCCTTAAACCCTACACCCTAATCCTTGAGGCTTAAACCCTAAACCTTAAACCCTTAGCCCTAAACCCTAAATCTAGAGCCCTGATCTCTAACCCCTAAACCTTAAAGCCATAACTCTGAACCTCGAACCCTGAGTCATAAACCTTAAACCATGCACCCTAACCCCTAAACCCTAAACCCTGATCCCTAAGCCCTAAACCATAAACCCTAAACCTTAAGGCCTAAATGTTAAATCCTATAGGTACCTAAACCCTAAACCCTAAAAAATAAATCATAAACCCTAAACCCTGACCCCTAAACCCTAAACTCTAAACCCCAAGGAATAAATCATAAACCCTAAACCCTAAGCCCTAAACCTTAAACCCTAAACCCTAATCCCTAAACACTAAACCCTAAACCCTGAACTCTGTGACCTAAACCCTTAACCCTAAAATGTAAACTCTAAACCTTGAGCCTTAAACCCTAAACACTAAACCCTTTTCCCTAAACCCTGAACCGTGACCTTTAAACTTTAAAACCTAACTCCTAAACCTTAAACTGTAAACCCTAAATACTCAACCCTAAATCTTAAACCTTGAGCCCTAAACCCTAAACCCTAAACCCTAAATCATAAACCCTAAGCCCTAAACCCTAAAATATAAGCCCTAAACCCTAAACCCTAAACCCTAAAACCTAAACCCTGATCCCTAAACCCTAAACATTGAGCCCTAAACCCTAAGCCATGGACCCTAGGCCCTAAGCCATAAGTCCTAAGCCATAAGCCCTAAGCCAAAACCCTACACCTTAAACCCTTAAACATAAACCCTCAACCCTTAACCCTAAAAAATAAACCTTGAGCCCTAAATCATGAACCCTCAACTCTCAACCCTAAGCCCTCAAACCTGATCCCTAAACCCTAAACCTTGAACCCTTTGCCCTAAACCATGAACCTTGACCTTTAAACCTTAAACCCTAACTCCTAAACCCTGAACCGTAAACCTTAAATCCTTAACCCTAAACCTTAAACCCTAACTCCTAAACCCTAAATCCTCAACCCTAAACCCTAAACCCTGAACCCTCAACTCTCAACCCTAAACCCTCAACCCTGATCCCTAAACCCTAAACCTTGAGCCATAAACCCTAAACCCTCAACCTTGTCCCCTAAACCCTAAACCTTGAACCTTGAGCCCTTAACCATAAACCCTTAACCCTTAACCCTTAACCATAATCCCAAAACTCTAAACCCTAAAACCTAAACCCTAAACCATGAACCCTATGCCTTGAGCCCTAAACCCTAAATCCTAAACTCTAAAATATGAACTACGAGCCTTAAACACTAAACCTTAAACCCTAAAATCTAAACCTTAAGTCCTAAACCCTTAGCCCTAAACCCTAAACCCCGAGCCCTAAACCCTAAACCCTAAATCATAAACCCTTACCCAAAGGAAAGTCCTAAAAAGATCATTCACTGTGTATCAATGTGTAGGGAATAGTGTTTAAGGTGATCGATCGACTCATTTAGTTTTTATGAGATACTACTTCTTTTTCAGGCCTAAAAAGGCATTTTTGGCTATTTTGTAGTTGATTGAACACCCTTCAGAACAAGCTAAAATGAGCTATTCATGTCACCGAGTAAACAAGGACCATTATTTGTGAAGTATTAAGGCATCATTTGTCTCCATAAGAGACATATATGAGCAAAAGCATGTATGAGAGTCATGAATTTGATTCCATGAAAGGACGCTTTTAGAGCTAGGAAAGGTGAGGGGATGGTCTTTATATGGAGCACCATGTTTCTAAGAATGGGCAATCATCTGAGTTCACTTGATGCAATTCACTTGGTACTATTCATAACAACTCATTCAACACCTAGTAGTGTTATCACACCTTAAGGAGGAGGAACATTACAATCACCTCATTTTGGCCATAGGACATGAATCCCATTCATGGAACAATCCTCTATCTACAAAGTGAGGATCTCTTTCTAGTAAGAAGTAGACAAACATCATAAAGTTAATTCATGGTCACTAATGTGAGTTATGGACCAAATTTAAAAATTAGTACCAATTCAAGAAGTGGTAGGGCCAAAATCCATTTTATAAGGTCAAAAAACCTAAAAAATGACTATAAGCTTTCTCAAACAAATACTGACTACAATATATATGCCCTGAAAGTTTTAGGTCATTTGCTGAAATCTTGAAAATGAGTAAGCACTGACCAGATTGGATTTTGAAAAATTATCTTCTAGATTATAACTGTTGGAGATACGAGACCACTTCCATAAGGTGTAGAGTGACCCTAATTTCTTATATTTACTAAAATAAATTTAAAGTATAAGATTTATTTTATTATTTCTTATATGAATAAAATAAATATTATATTAAACATGTATTTTTGTAAGTATAACCCACCAAAACACATATGCATGGTCCATACTACATAGTACGCATTATAGGTTTAGTGATTCCCAAGCCACACAAATTAAAACACGAGCACATTTTAGCAAAATGCGTACACATTTTGCTTTTTTTGGATTCTTGTCCACTTTTTGGCCCCCTAACTTCGTGCACTTACCCACATAGAAGATGCAACCTAGGAGGATGAAGGTTTTCTACAACAACATTCAGGATTATTCAACGTTGAGGACAACGTTGGTTTGAAGGGGAAGGGCATACTATGCCCTTAACCTATTACTTGTATTAGGATATGAGTAGCCAACTTGTGGCTTACCATATCATTTTATTATATCATTTATACTTTCTCATGCTTAATAGGTCGGCCTTGGTGATGGTCATAGCATATGAATAGTATATATAGGGGATTGTAGGTAGTATTTCATTATCATTTGAGCATTTGAGTCTTATTATATAGTTTGGAGGTTTCCCCCTTAAAGTGGTGAAGCTATTCTAATTGCATATTGAGATCATTATTCTGAAATATTGTGTTATTTTGTGTTCTATTGTTGCTAATAATTTGAATTATACTAGTAATTTCACTATAGATGGGGTCGTGGGTAAACGTGAAGTGGGGGTAGTAGAATATTCCTTGAATGGTACAAGGAAATCGTTTGGTTGGTACAACATGTTACAATTTTTGAATGGTGACGGGTCAACTAGGATGGTATAGTTATACCCTTCATGTTTGAATTTTACACAACGGTGTAAATTTGAAGGGACAAAACCCATGATGTGAATCCAAGGTTTTCTAAGTAATAGGTTATACTAGAACTCTCCCTCTAAGACATAGAATAATTACAAGATAGTGCGAGGGCCCATACAAACATGGAGAATACTGGTGCCAAGGGTGGAGGTGATGTCACCATTGAAGGAGTGCATCATAATTGGGTTATTATGCATATAATTTCAAGAGATGCACATTTGATTGTACACGTGGGAGGAGATGATGTTGATTCTAGCACCACCATTGATCATGATGCATCGTACATGTATGTTATTGATATAGATGGAAATGAAAAGGGCAGGATTAGGTTCATCTTACTAGAGAGGTACAATCTACTCATCAGACAAACTAAGGGAGGTGACTTAATGAGTGGGCATGGGGGTGGAAGAAGGAGATTATTTGGTAAGAGAGGCCACGTGGTGAGGGGTGATAATGGAGGCCACTGGTGTGGGGTCATTGTGTAATAATTTTATGGATTACAAAACCTCCATATGGGCTTGTCTATGAGATTCAAAAGTTTGGACGAGATCATACAAATACATCTTTAGAGGGTATTGATGTAATTATTTTATAATTTTACGATGGGTGACCCTGTTAGAGATAGGGTATGTGGGTCCCCAAATGTTGATTTTGGGCACGGGTGCAAATGGTATATTAGGAATGGGGTTGGTTGATGGGATAGTCACTTTTTATTTTCCTTTGTCCTTTTAGGCATGGGTGGCAACTTGGACCATGTTAATCTGAGGAGAGGTGGTAGATGGAGAAGGTGTGGGATGAGTAGTGTAACAACATGTTGGGAAAAAACCTAATGGGGGGCAAGATCCTTGTGAAATGAGTAGTGCACACTAGAATTTGGGTGGTGGTTTGGCCAACTCTCGTATATGGACCATGTTGATCTCAAATTTTGGAGGTGGAAAAAGGGTTGTGGGGGTGGAGATGTAGGTCGTTGAAGAAGAAAGGGATGAAGATATGTGGTGATAGGTGAAGGTGGAACATGGTTATCATTAAGAAGGTCATTGTTGTCTAAATTTTGTTCAAGATGAAAAATTTGGAGAAGAATGGTTTTTAGAGCCTTGTAATTTTCTACATCATGTCCTAACACACGATGATAGACACAAATCTCAGTTTCATCAAACCCTTTTGTTTTTGGTTTGAGAGGGTCCTAAGGTTGAAGTGGCGGTAATATAATGACAGAAGTATCTAAGAGGTTGGTTAGAATGTTAGCGTAGGACCCTGTTGACGGATCACAATGGGATTTGACTGTGGGTTTGGGTAAAGGTGTGGATGATTTTGAGGGAAGAGGTGCCATAGGAGAGGCATGGGTTGGACCACTAGCTTGGTAGGTGGTATTGTCTTAGGCTTTGATGGCATCCACTTAGGTAAAGGTGTGGTAGAAGAGATATAAATGGAAGGTTTTGTTGGTTTAACTACCTTATTGAAGGGTATTGGGTTGTTATCATTGGTTTTCATCTTCTTAGGTAAAGGTGACATGGGAGTACATGATGCAGAAGGGAAAGTAAGTAGTGGAAGAGGAAAGGTTACCCATGGGGGCAATAGAGTTATGGTGGAAGTGGTTGGTAGAGATGGGGTAGATGGTATGGGTTAAATTTGTATGGGTAAAGTTGGGTTTATAGTAAATGGTGGAGGTATAGGTGGTAAGAAATTTATGGGTAAAGGTGAGGGTGTTTGTCGTGTAGGTAAATGAGGTGTAACAAAGGATCATGATGAAGCATAAATTTTCTTAGCTTTTTACTAGCCTTGCGTAGGAGACTATTTGGCTAGGGTTGATAGATGAGGCCCTAGGATGGATGGAAGGGGTGAAGCTGAAAAATTTGTGGTAGGTGAGACTAGCGCATGTGGCCTAGAAGGTTGGGTCTTCCATTTAGGTGGAGGGATGATTTTGGTGCGAGTTTGGGAAGATGTGGCTAAATCCAATTTGACAGGTGGATGGGTAAGGCTTGACATTAGTATGACACTCAAGGTAGTGATGGGTCTAGATATAGATGAAGATGTAGGTGTGGGTAGATGATCAGACATCAGATTGGTTTTATTCATGGGTAAAGGTTGAAATGTAGGTAGAGGTGATGAAGAAGAATTCATTTCGATAGGCATGGTCAGGGTCCATATGGTTGATTTAATACCTTTGGGTAGATCATGGAAGTATCCTCAGGAAACATTTGCATTTGAGTCAAAAAGGGGAGCTGAAGATGTCCCCAAAGCATGGAATTATCAAAGTAATAAAAATGATCAGCCATCCATGAAAATGGGACTATTGTAGGAGGAGATGTTGTTGGTTTGGTGTCAATCCTTGTAAAATATGTCTATGAGACAAGGAATTGGCTAGCCTCAGACTCTGTGGGTAAAAGAGTCAAGATCAAGTCAACGAGATCCTGGGATGTTGAGGGAAAATTTCCTCTTATAGGTAGTGACATGCATGGAGAATATCCCATAGGTAGGAGAGATGGAAAGTGGGGCAAGGTAGACTTCTCCCTTAGTGGAGGAGAAGGTGATGATGATTCTCCTATGGATGAGAGAGTTAATATTATTGACTATTTGGTAGGTTGTGAGGTAGATGGTGGAATGGCCTCAAAAAAAATGTGGGTTCCTCCGTGAGAGCAGGGGGAGATGAAGGGGACTAATTTGTGCGTAGAGCAGCTCGTGCCATAATTTCCTCAATAGACAAAATAGGTGGAATTTGAGGAACAGATGGTATGATATCAAAAACTGGGTGGACTTCACAAACATTGCTTTCACTAGATGAAGGTTCACTATTTTTATTAGATGATGGTTTATGGTTAGGGAATGAGTTCTTAAAGATGTGAAAATTTTGATTTGTCAACATATTTGGGTTGTCCATGATGAGGTCTCCATCTATCATCTCCTAGACAATGTTCTTAAAAGTTATGCAATTACTGTCACTATGGCCTTTGATGCGATGATAATTATAGTAGTCATGTTCCTTATACCATACAGGCATAGGATGAGTGGGATAGAAACTAGAACGAGGTTTTATGGGGGGCAGTGTAATGGCTCCAACTTTAAGAAGCTTTTCCAAGACTGAAGAATAGGGTTCTCCAATTGAATTTTACTTCCATTGTTCCCATCAGAATTGAAAGGTCTAGACATGGGAAAGATTGGAAGAAGGTTTGGCTTGATTAGAAGGATGAGATGGACCAACTTTGAGAACTACCACATTGGAAGATCCTTTGGATTTTGAAGAATTATTTTGGGGTTTTGAAGATGAAGAAGAATAATTTGATTTGAATGGGGCATTCTTATTTCATAATTGGATTTTATTTTCTTCAATGGCATTAATTTCTAGCTTTTGTGCCATGGTGAACACTTCGTCGAAGGTTGGAAGGTTTTTACCTGTATAGTTGGTGAGATGTTTCTAACATAAGCTCTAGTGAACAACTTAATAAGTTCGTCTTGAAGTAACTGGAATGTCAATTGGTTGATAAGACTTTTCCAGTGAGAAACTAAATCTGTGATAGATTTGTTGTCATACTGTCATGTTGAATATAGGTCAGTCATGGTGACTTTTTTGACTACATTGATCAAGAAGTGGTTGAGGAATGTTTGCGTCACTTGGTTGAAGGAGTATATGGAATTTCTAGGTAAACTAATGTACCAATATAAGGTAGGTCCCATTAGGGACATGGGGAAAGTTCGTAAGAGAAAAGCATCGTCATGGGAAATTAGGTAGCACCCATGTTTGAATGACTGCAAATTCTATTTCGGGTCCTCTTTACTATTGAAGTGGTTGAACTTGGGCATTCACAATGCACAGGGTATGGGTGAATAGGAATGTATGGATGAAAATTTTCATTTCAGATTTTGTCATAGGTCAAAGAGTTATGAGAGCCAGAAAATGTTGCTTATAATGTCTACATCTTTTCCATCATCATCCTAATGAGTTCATTGGTGGGTTGTGAGGAATGGGTGCCTCCTACAGTAAAGGGAGGTTGATGATAGGTGTATGATGTGGATAACATCCCAGTACATGAGGGTGCCGAAAATGAAAACTGTGAAGTGGGGATAGATACATGAAAAATGTACCCTGAATAAGTGATAGATGAGATTGGGTGTTGGTAGTGATGCAAGTAAATAGGTGGGGTGGTTGAAAAAACTCTCATGGTAATGGGTGGTAGAGACCAAGGGATGGAAAGAACTAGGTTTTGGAACGGGGTGTGGGTTGGTGACACTAGAGGTGGTTGTGATGTAACTGGTTTATACGAGGAAAAGGGGGCAGATGGGGTCATGTTCAGAGTAGTTGGTGAAGGAGTGGTTGGCACCACAGGTGTAATAGACATCATTGGGGTAGTAGTTATGGTAGAGGTAGGACATAAATCAAAGACCACAAGGGGTAGTGTGGATGAGGGTAGCGTCAAGCTAGTGGTAGCTGACGCAGAAGTGAGTATGAGGGCAAGAGGAATATGTACAAGCATGTTGTATATTAATTGTCCTAAGGTGTACCAGGTAGATGAGAGGGCAAGATAGTACTATAAGGCCATGGAATTATGATTAAGGAGTCTTGTGAACTCCTCGTCACCAGTAGAAATAGGGATAGGATAGAAGGCGGTGATGGGCTAGATGGGAGTGGCTAAAGACTAGCATGAATATAAGCGTGTTGGCTTGGTTGTGAGTCAACACCATGTGAATTAGCATCGACCTAGTGAAACAGTATTCTATAGATGACACAAAAAGCAATAGGAATGGGAAAGAACATATATTGGTAAGTAGACTTGGTTAATATTTCAATTAAGAATTAAAACAGTGAAACTGAAACTGATTAAGATAACCGATGATGGTTGAGGGGGACTGATGACTGTTACAGTAACTAATACCAGCTATTGTGGGAAAACACTAGTTTGAGAAAATGAAACAAAACTGATGAAATAAAAAATGGGGAAACTGTAATTGACATTAATATCAGAATATTAGGAATATGATGATGTCCAAATGAATTTAAATAGAAAAGAGACAGTGATGAAATATTTTTTGGGTAAAATAACCAAAAGAGATGGTAACCAACACTAGTTAGGTAAACCGATGATGGTCAGATGGGAACTGATGGCTGTCACTGGACTGACACCGGTTACTGTGAAATCTTAAGAAGTGAAGAAAAAAGGTTTTTGTGAATTAAATTTGATGAAGGAGAAACCCAAAATACCTAAGGATGATAATATAAGGCCCTGACACACTTAGAAATAGTAAGAATACTCCAACTATGACAGGGAGTGTGAAAGTAAGAATAAAACAAAGAAACGTAATCCTCACAACTTGAAATGCAATTCAGGAAGAAAGCTAAGAAAAACACGTAATCCTACGAGTGGATTTTATGTTACTTTAGCTTATGCTATTTGAGACTAACTTGTGAACTTTAGAACATAGTTTTTTAGTTAGGAAGGTGTCCTATGAAGACGTAATCTAAAGGTGAGGTTTTAGGTTATGTTTTGGCAGGGGTGGTCCTTTCTCTGAGGTAATAACTTGATAGAGAAACCAGCTTGGAGCCCACTGTCAATCCTCTAATTATGTGATCATTAACAACTTATTCCAGGTAAGGTGTTGTTTAAGAAAATGTGTAAATTCATATTTTTAAAATTTAGCAAAGAGAGAGAAGAGAGAAATGTGCTTCCTACTATTTAATTGTGTTAACCATCAGTTGGGCATGACTTCCAGTGTATCGGTTGTCATCAGTTTTAAATGTGAGCTAATAATTTAGCATACAAAGATGAAATACAACAAATTTTATAACCCAAATTGACAGTTATATTTGATGGAGAAAATTATGAATAGGAGAGAGGATGATTTTCAATAATGTAGAAAGAAATAAGAATGATTTTTTTTAAATGCACAAAAATAAATGTTTCATTTAGAGAAATTAGAAAGAGGGAGCAAATTACCAGAGAAGAATATTTAGTGAATAAAAATTTAGAAAGGAAACATACAAGATGCAACCTATATAAATAGAAAGAAACCCACAAACAAGGGTCCCAATGGGCATGCCCAAATGTTTCACCGATAAGTTTCGTATGTATGAGAAAAATAGATAGGGTAAGGGTGAGGAGGAATACCTCTGAATGAAGGTGGAAGGTAGAGTGTGCGCATTGTGATTTCTCAATCTAGTGATGATTGTGAGAACTTCCTTTTGGTTAGGAGGAACTACCTATGAATATAAAACAAGAACACAAGAAGAATATTAAACAATATATGTCCATGGACTTCCTAGCATATGCTAGATCTGGGAAGTGTGATACTTCCTAGATGGCTATCAATGCACTGTTTAACACAACTTAATGCAAGAAATAACGTAAACCAATAATATCCTATTGTAGTTGATATGCTTTAGGTGTCTCATTCAAGTAAAATAATCAAATCTAATCTTACAGGCTAGGTTTTGATTAGATCTGGAAGTTAGATAGGTGAATAAGGTGGCTGGGACAGGTCAGGATCAAGTTTTGAGTGGTTTGGGTAAATGTTATGAGGTTTTTGTTACAGGAAGACTTACTAGATACAAAGATTGATGTTGGTCTGGTATGACTGATGCTGATTGAGAGGAAACCAGTGATGGTTTAGGTTAACCGGTGTTATTAGGTCAGGTTGATAGAGACTCAATAAATTTTGGTTGTTATGATTCTTTTTTATTGCACAGATAATAGACATAAAATGGTGAGGTTTATGATAGTGTTGGGAATACTTAGAGATGTCTAGAGTACGATATGGAGAGCTGGGAGGTTGTAGGTGGTTAGGTGGAGGGATTGATAGGAAGGTGAGAGGTGATGAGATGCAAAGGGGAATAGGACTCCCAAATAGAGATAAAGAATCTAATCTAAATAAATATGGAAAGATGCAGATCCAAATGCACTTACTTATATTTGTAGGCCTTGTGGTTGGATGGAGGTGGTGGTTGATCATTGGAACTAGTGGTCAATTTTAAGGCTGTGCTTCCTAGAAAATTACCATGAATTATTAACCATCATATCAGTAAGAGTGCTCTGGTGCATTCTTGTATGAAGATATCTCTTCTCCAAAACTTGAATAAGTATTCCAACCTCTGGAACAAGGTTACCAAAGTGAATATATGGTAACAAAATTTGATTTAGGGTGACTGGTGTTGGTTTCACGTTGAATGACAGCGGTTAAGGTGGGATATCCTAGGTTGCCAAAATAGCATATCTTGCCTATATTTTGGCAAGTTTCATCCATTGTTACGGATGCAAAATGGTATTTTCTATGTAAGTAAGTTTACATGCGGTTAGAGGAATAATATGCATCTAGTGTTAGGGTTAGAATAAGTCTTAGTTAGTTATGGTAAATGGAGATTGAGTCATAGTTAAAAGGAAACATGCTAAGAATAGGTCTATGATGAGGTGTCTGGGTAATGTGGTGGGTGAGGTGGAAATTAATTTAATTAAGGTATTTATTAATGAATATTATGAGAATGAGAATTAATTTAATTGTAGGTAATTTAATCAATATAAATGTGGGGTAAAGGGGGAGTGTGACCCAAATTTGGTGTCTAAATTTTGCCCCTTTTTGTCAAAATTGGGGGTTATGATCAGATCTGGAAGTTAGATAGGTGAATAAGGTGGTTGGGATAGGTCAGGGTCAAGTTTTGAGTGGTTTGGGTTATTTGGATACATGTTATGAGGTTGTTATTACACGCAGATTTACTAGATACAGAGACCGATGTTGGTCTGGTATGACTGATGCCGGTTGAGAGGAAACTAATGACAGTTTAGGTTAACTGACATCGGTAGGGTTGAGTTGATAGAGACTAAATAAAGTTTGGTTTTGATGGTTCTCTATGATTTCACAGAGAATAGAAAGAGAATGTGAGGTTGATGATAGTACTGGTAATACTCAAATATGTCTGGAGTAGGGTATGGAGAGATGGGAGGTTGTAGGTGGTTAGGTGGAGGGATTTACAGGAAGGTGAGATGCAAAGGGGACTAGGACTCCCAAATAAAGATAAAGAAACTGATTTAAATAAATATGGAAAGATGCAGATCCAAATGAACTTACTTGTACTTGCACGCCTGGTGGTTGGATGGAGGTGGTGGTTGATCCATGAAAATATTGGTCATTGCCGCGACCGTGCTTCATGGAATGTTACCGTGAATGCTTAACCTTCATATCAGTCTTGGTGTTGGTTCAAGATGTCTACATGTGCATGAGTTCTCTCGTACGTTCTTGCATGCAAATCTCTCTTCTCCAAAACTTGAGTTAATTATTCAAACATCTAGAACAAGGTCACCAAAGTGAATATATGGTAAAAAATGATGGTTTAGGATGACCAACATTAGTTTTGGGTTGACCGGCATCAGTTAAGGTGGGATATCCTAGGTTGCCAAAATAGCAGATCTTGGTTATCTTTTGGCTAGTTCCATCCGTTTTTGCGGATCCAAAATGGTATTTTCCGCGTAAGTAAGTGTGCATGTTGTTAGAGGAATAATAGGCATCTAGTGTTAGGGTTATACTAAGTATTATTTAGTTATGGTAAATGGAGATTGATTCCTAGTTAAATGGAAAGATGCTAAGAATAGGTCTATGATGAGGTGTCTAGGTGATGTGGTGGGGTGAGGTGTCAAGGTGAGATGGAAATTAATTTAATTAAGGTATTTATTAATGGATATTGTGAGAATTGGCATTAATTTAATTGTAGGTAATTAAATTAATATACATGTGGGGTAAAGGGGGAGAGTGACCCAAATTTGGTATCTATAGTGCCATACATAAATATTATGCCAATATTAGGAATGAGAAATTAACCCTTAAATTAAATGATATAACCCTAAAAAATGATCAATACAACATGTCCTTATTTCCACTTATCTCGAATCTACACTCTACAAAATTTTGGAAATTGCACATCTTTAAGGATAAGACTTGAGACTCATGAGATTACCATGCTAAAAGGATTTCTACATGTAAACCATTAGTGAAGGGTACATAAAACATGAAATTAGGATTAACTCTTGATCATTTTATGAATATGTGGGCAAGATGATGAAGTCGAAACACACACTTAGATTCATTTTCATTAGTCGATGTTCTACAGACCTTTAAGGTTTCATAAATGGTTAAGTAAAGAGGTTTTAGAGTCACCATTTGATGATACTTTTCTCAAAGTTTATTTATTAAATTTTGAAGCCTAGTTCTTATGTGAAGCTAAAAGAGTTAGTCATTCTTGGACATGTGAGGGAAAAAACATAATAGTTTTCACTAAAATGTTTTCGATATGGCCCATATAATTTTAGATAAATGACGGGAAAGCTATTTCAACAAGTTTTAAACATAAGGGGGCTACAAAATTCCTATATGAAACTATTAAGATACTATAATTCCTTAAAATACATTTAGTTACCTGAAAATAAAGCATGGTTTTCATTTTGGAAATACTATGCAAAATTAATCACTGAGTGTCACTCCGTTGTGATCTATTTTACAAAACAAAAAAATATACAACTCATTTGTAATGTATTAAACATATATTAAACATCATATATACTATCATAAATACTAAAAATTTAGGCTCACCTAGCTCATTAGGCTGCTCCACTATGATGGCTTCATCTTCTTGGCCTCCAAAAACTACCTCCAAATCATCATATCTCAATTAAAGGGCCCATACCGATTGTTCCCACATATCTTGCAAAACCAATATAATATGTGGCCTCCTTGGATCCTTCATAATATACCTTAGATTCCTCGTCATATAATCTACTATTTGGAAATTTATATCTAACAAATAAATTCCTCTAGACCTTCGTAACTATCACTTATGGTGTTATCCTATGGGTATCTCCATTTTCTCCTCCTCCTTAACATCCTATATCTTGAGACTCTCCCCACCCCTACCACTTAAGGTGTCTCTACACCTTTTTATGCCCTTCATTTTTACTACCTAACACACGGTTGTGGGGAATACTTAACTTAGTGTGGTCACAATGGTGACATTGATACCATTACTTCCATTGTCCCTTCTTTCTCTCTCACATATCATGAACAATACCCTGGAATATGTAGGGATACTGCATGAGTTAAATTAAAATTTTCAATATAAATATATCAGTGCTATGTGTATCCACCTACCACATGTAATTTCCATTAATCTAAGATTTCCCCTCAATAACCATTTTAGTGATCCATCTACGTTACTAATCCACCATCACTCTATAGGGATCTCACACTACTTTCTCCTATTTCACATATATCAGAAACCTATATCCCATTATTAGTATCACTGTTAGGACTATCTCCCACTAAAAATGTATCAAGGAATCCCTTACTACTAGTAGTGGTGTCCTTTTTTTCTATTAATTATAAAATCCTCATAGATCTAGGAAGCCAAAAGTATGATGGCCCCCTCAATAATGTGCTACCTCACTTGAATCATTTATAATTTTGCACCAACTATACCCATATGAATTTATTCCATCAAAGATCTCAAATGATACTCCTAACTTCATATGACCCTCTATCCTAAGTTCATTCTCTCTATAGTGCTCAATGACACATAAAAAACATATGGATACCCTAAATAGGAAAATCAAGAATTTCATACATATCCTATAATGTAATTGTGGCATTTATAATTTTTCCTCTATCCCTCCACATAAATGTGTTGGACCTAAAATCCTTATGGCACAAAAACATATACATCAAATTTAGATCTAATGAGATTCACATCTCCTACATAATGCCTCCAAATATAAAGCACCATATCCATGAAATATATTGAGTAGATAAAAAAAAATTAAACTCTAGTAACCATGACACATCCATTAATATCTATAATTGTGTCCTCTTTAGCACCTTAAAAAATTCAACCAAAAAGTACCCATCACACCTCTACCAAATTTCACTAAAAATCCTTGTTTTTCGTAATTTTAACACTCATATATAACCCTCCTGTGACATTTGAGATAAGTGATTTATGTATTATCTTACTAATTATCTTCTAGTGTTTCTTTTCACTTTTTCTTAATTAGGGTTCCAAGAAACTATTTCCCCTTCCATAGGAAAGATGAGTGACACTGACATGTAATTATGAAGAAGGTATATTTCATTTGGTAGAGTTATTTATTTCCTTACAATAATTTCATTACTAGTTTAATTTTAGCATTTACTTTTGATTTTGCATGTTAAGAAGATTTTTTTATGAAGGCCATCTTGTGTTTCACTACTATGACACACATTGATATTTAGTTGGGAAATATGTATACACATCATATTTAATGGGTTGTAAACCATTTATTTTGTGTAGGGGTGTTGATGCATCTTACTCCTAAGTGGGTTCCTCAATGGGGCCTCTAGGGATTGGGGTGTGATTGGACTTGGTCACATAGGATAGACCACATCATTTGAAATATATCACTATTGTACCATAATTACCCCATTCTTTCATCATTTCTTCCCCTTTCTCACAAATTACTCACATTATATCCACTTTTCACATTATGTATATTTGTTTCTACTTATTACACACTAATATCTCTTCTTTCATTCACCACAGACCCTCGTCATTTACTTCTATTCACTTTATATCCTCCATCTCACATGTTTTCTACCCTTTTACCTTAGGATTCCCTTAAGGCTAATTCCATTTACCATGGGCGATAGTGAATTTTTTTAATTTTTCATGGCCAATGCCATCACCCGCTAGTGATGGTATCAAATATATATATCCCACCATATTTATTTAAACCACCACTAAATAATAATTTTAACCACACATGAAGGAACTTATTAATAAAATATTTTAGCATTATTTCACACATATTTGTTGGAATTTTTATTAATGTTATTGGTAAATAGTTTTGAAGGGACTATACCCTGTTACAAAAAAGGCTCATAAGCCAGATAATGAAGTCAAACTAGCAAAATTAGATCAAAATATAGATAATACATGAGAGGCCAACTATATTTTTCTAAAAAATCTACAAAATAGAAAAAATAGGAACAATACTCAAACAAAGGAGAAAGAAAACAACAAGTGAATAGCAATAAAGTAGGTATCTCTGAGAAAAAAAAACCTTCACTTGGATGCTCTGTCAATATTTTTGCTCGCTTCCTGCAGAGTATAGAAGAGTGCCAAAGTTGTGATATGAGAGGGGTCATGTTTTTCCAACTTGGAAAAAACAACGTCTTGTGCTGGTCCCTCCTCCCAAATGGCCGCAAGAATGTCACTGAGAATGCAAAAACTCTTCACATGCTTCTTCATAGAATTTTTGATAGCTTTGAGAGTAGATATGGTGTAGTCTTGTCTGCCTTTACATTTTCTCATCATGTTATCAAGAGAAGTAAGGTTTTTGTAAATTTCCTTAATATGGCCTTCATCAAGCCCAAAATCTTCTTTCAGTTTCCTTTTTCCTTCTTTCTTAGACACTTGTTTGAGCTCTCTTTTTAATGCATCTAATCTTTTCCATATTTTCAATCCTTTTAGTTAAATCTTCCTTCTTCTCTGTAGTAGAGACACTTTCAGGGTTGCAAATATGGAGGAGATTCTTCGTAGATTGAATATCCTTCTTGCTAGGAAGATTTATTTGAGAGGGAAAAGGGTGAGTAAGAGGGTACAAAGGGTTTTTAGATCTAATTTTTCTTTGTCCCAAAGGAATGGTGGGGATAGTGATAGGGCCAGGGTTATGAGAGGCAGGGGTAGTAAGAATGGTTGGGTGTTGAGAGAGGCAGTGGCAGTGGAGGAGGATGAGGCATATATGGAGGGGGTGGCATAGGAATGGTTCTGGACCTCAAGTATGGAGTGTTCTAGAGAATTAAGAATTTAGTGGGGGAAGTGAATTGGTAAGTTTCTCCTAAAAGTGTTAAAAAAACAAGATGCTTATTAGGAACTGAAATGTACCTTCCTTCTAGCGTAACATATCTGACAATCATCTTTGTTATCTAATCAAAAGGATCTGGAATATTATCTGCTTTGATTTCAGTTGTAACAAAATCAATGTCTTTTCCCTCATACAGAAACTTATTAGCCTCTGTGTTTTTATCAATTCTCTTGCTGAAGAATCTAGTACCCTCCAGGATTAGACCCATGACTTCTACAATAATCTCCTCTGTAATCATAATGGTATGATCTCCATATTTCACCATCCTCTTCTTCCAATCTGCCACAAAATGAAGAGATATTTTTTAGTCATGGCATTGAATCTTTTCAATGAGGTTAGATACCCCAATCATCTGCAAATAATTCCAGAGTACCCCATTTTCCTTCCACGAAGGGTCACAGTTGGGTTAAATTTGGCACAGAGCTCCTCCAATTTTAACTATGATTCTGTTGGAATTATTTTATTGGTTCCAAATAGAAAACTCTCTCTCCCAATACCACCTCTTAACTACACCTTTGCACACCTAGAAAGTGTTTGAAGGATTACGATTATTGAGATTGGTATTAATTTTACATAGGAGAGTTATCACCCCTAATAAATTAGAGAACATCTTATTGATTGTTTTGGATACTAAGCATATTTCCATACTTATCATTAATAATGGATTTTCATACGATGCTAGGAAGGATGTCATCACTAAACCATATTTGCACATTTTTGCTAACCCCATGATTAACAAGGGCATCCTCCACTTTGTTACCTTCTCTATAGGAGTGAATAATTTGACAATTTGTGAAAGATTTACAAATGTCTATGGATTCATTAATGAAATCCTTTATAGTCCAAATAGGGAGTTGAGTTTGATTTAGAAGATTTTATATATTCATATAATCCCCCTCAATTATAATATTTTAAATATTATAATCCTTTGTAAGCCTAATGCCCCATAATGTTGTTAAGGCTTCAGTATAGTGATTTTTTTGATGACCCACTTTACCAACAAAAGAAACAAATAAACAACCTCATGGATCCCTAATTACATGTCCTCCTCCAGCTGCTCCTGGGTTACCCTTGGAAGCCCCATAAAAATTTATCTTGTACCATAAATTAGGAGGTTGGATCTAATGAACTAAAGATCTGTTAATACTAGTTTGATCTTTCCTATGCAAATTTCCAATATCAATCTTCCAAGATGCTATGATAGATTATTCTTCCTTGGGGTATTGATTATTTTTTGGAGGTCTGAATCTCTCTAAATTTTCTTTGACAACAATAATAATTTCTTTAAAGATATTTTTACACACTTCTCTACTATCCCTGAATATTATTCTGTTCCTAAATATTGTTTGCCTTAGATTCTTGAAACTTACCTCTTTTATAGTTGGGTCACCATAATGAGATATGAATGGAAACATTCTTTTTGATTTTTCTCCTTCTCCACCAATAGAGGTTATCTCTTAGTTTTGGTGTCTCTGGGGAGGATTATGCATTAACAATCACAAATACATTGTGGGTAACTATTTCTAACCATCCTTAGTATTTTATCTTGCACATGCATGTTACTTATTTGTCATTAATTGATATAGAATAGATTATATACATGTTTTCTTGAATTTCTTTCATTAGTGTTTTCATGTAAATGTGCAACAAGGAAATTGACAATTTCCAAGCACGAAACTATATCCATGTGTTATTTTTTTCAAGTTTTACCCTTCCAAGGCACCCCAGGTCTACCCAGTCAGTACGAGTGACCTCCCAATTGATGTTAGATTATCCCTCTAGGTGATTTAGAAAATTCCAATCATTCCCCCTAGGTGATTTTAGGAGTTCATTAAAAATGCAAACTTTGGGTGATTGTGGGAAGGGTTATCACTGGCCTTCCTAGGATTGGAGAAACCCCATGGAGAAGAAAAGAAAATATAAAAAAGACAAGGATGTGAATAAAAGGACTAGGAAAATAATGGAATTGATTTAGGAAGATTCAGGAAGGATCCAGAGAATTTGGGATAGTTTCACTAAAATCAGGGTTCACAGGCCTAGGAAGTGAATAGGGCAAAAAAAATGCTGGGCTTCTGAAGGTGATTCTAGGAGATCTAGATGGAGTTAGGAGAAAATGAAACATCTTTAGAAATGTAATTACAAGATATATAATATGGTGAAATTTGTTTTTTCACAAAACTTTGGCACAATGGGTTTGAAAGTAATTTTTCTCTTGAATAAGTGGAGTACCAAACCAAAAATATGATTTTTCAAAGATAAAATGGAGGAATAAATACCTGAGACACCCAGCATTGGATTAAAAAGGCTATTTATGGTCAATATAATATAAAATTTCATCAAAACATTCTATCGAGAGCTCAAGTTATTGTTGTTTCAAGTTTTCGTCTTGGAGCGAGTTCGGGAGTTAGTCAAATTTTGGAAGGACACATGTCAGCTTGAGGAGCTTGATGGGATTTTGTGTCCCTCATGTACCTCAAGGTCATGAAAATTTTCCTATCCCCCATAATATCTTTGGACCCTCATGCAACCTCTAGGATCGCCAGTTCAACCCCTAGGTGCTTGCGAGACCTCAAATCCTTCACTGTTGGATCGTTTCCACATGTCATCACCTAGCAAGCCATGAAAACTGATGTACCTCATGTCCATAATTTCCCTTTGAGGTTAGGGACATAAATTTTGGAAAAAATTTCACAGCCCCTAAGGATACTTCTAGTCACCCATGTGACCAGCTTCCAGCCCCTTAATGTATTAAAGATACTTTTTGGATTTAATCCCTTGCTATCAGATCTCCGCCCCATGTCAAGTTGAGGTGAAATGTGAAATTTTATGTCCCTCACATCCCTTTGACGTGAGGTATTTCAGGTACATGAAAATTTACCCAACTCAAACTCAAAAATTTGAATTTTTTTTAACTGTTTGCTACTTTTTCCTGTTTCTCAATGCTAGAAGAAAAATTGTAAAGAACACCTTAGTACACCATTGTTGCTCTAAACCAGCTGCATAATGGAAATTAAACCTTATAATCAATGAATATGCATAGGTTTCAAATAATATATTTATCTAAAGATCCATAGGAATGAAGAATGAAAGAGAAGAGAAAAGGAATTCTTCAGAAACATCCATTGCTCTGAGGTGAAGATTCAAACATATCTTGCAAGCCAGTGCACGAAATGAAGAACCATATATTGCTGATTTCTCCACTATTGAAGGTATAAAAAATTCACCTTAAAACCTCCCATTTTCAGAAAGGAATACTCATAGTGAATAAATTTCACTTTTGGCTCCACGAAGAACAAAGTTCAATTTCTCATCAAACTGGTAACCAGATTGAAGATAAATTTCACTACTGATATAAGAAGAAAAAACCTATCGCAATGGAGTTGATTTCATCGTGAATAGAGAAAAAAAAAGAACCAAAAATTTGAAGCTCCATTAATGGCTGCCATGAAATAGTATTGGAAAAATCAGTGAGCTACCTCTCTACTTTTAAGGGTTCTAGTGGGTGAAATCAAGTGAACATTAGAGGGAATGATCGTTAAAAATCTAGATTCATGTGAACTAGTTTTTACACCATGAAGTCCCTATTTTTAGGTATATGGAGGACTTATTTTTCATCATCATTATTCCCTATCACATGAAGAATAAATGTGAAAAAGGAAGCAAGCTACCTCTTCACTTCTTCGGGTTCCAGTGGGTGAAATCACGTGAAAAATTAGAGGGAATGATTGTTGAAAAATCTAGTTTCCCATAAAATAGTTTTTGTTCCGTGAAGTACCTATTTTTTAGGGATATGGAAGGATGTTTTTTTTTCAGAATTATTCCCCTAGCAATGAAAATATTATTTTTCCACTTGTTCAGATGAAGGAATTACTTAAAATGAGGAGTGTGGAACCCTAGAAAAAACCTGAGAGTTTTAAGACCTGTTTTGTTGCAATATGACATCCACAATGCACTTACTAAAAATAACATGAATTAATCCATAGGGGTCTATTACTTTGGGTAATCCACCATTTTAAGAGGCTATAAAGAATATGGTGAATACAAAGGGAGTATCATAGGAAAATCCATCAAAAAGTTCATCTCAGCTTGCAATTGACATTTACTAAAAATAGTAAGTTGTTCCACAAACCCCTGCTATAAATAACCAGTTGGTCCAAAAGGTGAGAGGAACATGGTAAGAAGAAATAATTCAAGATACCATAGCTAGTTAAGGTTGGGAAAATCTAACTATGACACTTACTAAAAATAATAAGTTTCCCCATGTGTACTTACTAAAAATAGCAGGTTGTTCTCCAAGGGAAAGTTTGGCACAACCAGACATTGAAGGATAATCATTCAAGTCGATATCAACATTTGGGGTCCATTAAGGAAAACTCTGACACTTACTAAAGATAGTAATTTTCCCCTCCAAATATAGTAAGTGTCGAGGAAACAAGAATTTTAAGTACATAGGTTTTTCTAGTTTATCATGTGTAATCAATCATGAAGAGATGGCGGTTTTTCATGGTTTGGAACAATCAACTCATATTACAAAGAAAGGAATCACAAGGCACATCATGTGGATTCATCTTCATCACTTAATAAGTTGGGTGATTTAAAGTGATTTGGTGAGAATGATTTCAAAAAGTCAAAGGGTTCATCAACCAAGTTTCAAGGAGGATAATTGTGGGCATTGTATGTGTTCATCTCAAGATTGCATTGGTAAACCTCAAAATAGTGTTTCTGAACACTCATTCTATGGTCCAGGATGTCTATTCATCATAGATTTTGTGGTCATCAATGGATTGGGAAAATTATTTAAAGTTATTCAAGGAAGCAATCTTCATCAGTGTAGAATATCACTAGTGGTAGAAATCTTCGCTCAAAGTTCATGACTGCATCAAGGCATTCAAAGCATTTCATCACAAGAGGTGTTTTTTCTTCATTCCTTCCTTCTTCCTCTCTTTCCCTCTCTTCTCTCTCTTCATTCTAATTCTTTGTTATGCGTCATCATTGTATTTCGTCCTATTCACTTAAGTGACCTATTTTAAATTTGTAAAAAGTATTTTCTCAAAATTATAAGAGAAATACTTAATTCATGGAAAATGAAAGGTCACGAGTGGAATATGTAAATGAAGAGTCATGTGAGGGAGGTGAAAGGACAATTCATATTTCTATAAATTGGGATGGCCTCTCCATTCCAAGAGAATCTAGATTTTGGAATAACTCTTACTATGTAGCATTGTGATAGCTTGGTTGAAGATTTGTCCTCATCACTACGAATGGAATAAAAACTACACTTATTTTATTTCCCTCTATTTCTCTCTTTCAAGAACTTTGCAAGCATAGTTGATCTTGTATGGAATTGGATAGGAACTTGGTGTCCTCGATAGATGAATTTAAAAACTTGGTGTCTTAGTTCATTGGTCTCGCTAGCTTCATTGTGCTTTCCTATATATTGAAGGTTGAACTACTTCAGTTACTAGGTGTGAGCTCTACAATCTACTCATAGAAGTAATTTTCCTAGCATAATTTCCTCCCTTATACCCCAATACAAGTAATTTTCCATAGGTTCAGTGGAGTGTCCCTGTGTGAGTCTCGACCAATTTGGCCATCCACAACATTTAAATTGGATTAGGATTAGTTTACTTTCAATAATGGGAGTTGTACCATTCAATGCAGAGGGGAATAGCCCCATGAACGTTAGTGGAGACACCTGATTTGTCCACCCAAAATTTTTTCTCACCAACAATTAGTATTATTATATTATACCTTTAGATTTATCCATCCCTTGATTACTCTTATTCTAAAACCTAGAAGTATACCATTCTTTATATTAGGTATAGGCCTTAGAAACCTATAACTATCATAGGGTTAGGTTCACTATCCTATAGAATTACATAACTATTTATCCTTGAGAACCTTTGTATCTACATTGTGTGTCTATACTTAGATTTGGTCCCTATATTTGAGAACCTAGTTGGAAACATATATTTTCCAATCATACAAGATTTTTCTCTCTCTCTCTCTCTCGCCCCCTCACCGTCTCCCTAAAACTAAAATGAAGTATTGGATATGTGGAAACTTGTTGATGTTAGCATTTACATTATATTTTAAGGTGTATTGGTAGAATTTTATGTGCACAATGCTAGTCTAATGGTACACATTTACAAATAACCTAGTTGTGATTAACTTAGTTTTGATTAAAAATATACATATATTTTAAAGTTTTTTTACTTTACTACTTTTCAATTATTCTCTTATGCACATGTCAATACAAAAAAATAATATCTATAAACAAATTAGTGGTAAATAATATGGGTTTGCCACATGTTTGGTCTTTCATTGCTATTACATGCACCACTTAAGTACTTTTTTATGTTAAATTATTGCATAAATATACAAGGTAATGCATAATATACTTTAAACTTGAGGTTTCATGGTATGGGAAGAAAGATTAGGAAGGAGAGTATGGGTTTTTATTGATGTTCAAGATGTTAGATATGAGAAGTAATATTTATCACAAGAAGCTATTGAATGGGCCTAGATAAGATAAGATGATGGAGATGTCAAATTTGTGAGGTAATAATCCCTCTTATTGTCAATGGATTTATAAACATGGAATTCATTCTTGATAGAATGGAGACTATATATTTCTGCAATAAGAAAAGAGTTTTTAACAATATCGTTACGTATAGACCACTAAATTTTACCATATTATACTATGGGTTTGTTTACAATACCATAATAATGGTGTTGAAAAAATTTGGGGATACATTTTTTGTATCTCTCTAATATCATTTTTATTGTTATAGTTTCTAGTGTGCTTATTTTCTTGATGACAATATGAAAAAATATCAATAAGGAAAAGAGTAAGGAGGTTTAACAAAAAATGTGTTTTTCAGTGTCATTTCAAGGTAAGAGTTATGTTTGGCCAACTAGACATGGTAGTTATTATATAAAATGGAGGTTTAACAAAGAGGGAATTTGAAAACTAAAAAAAGTGGGAATAGAAAATAATAATGGATGAGGGTATTGTGAGAGAGGGGATGCATGGGGGTTTTGCGAGTGTTGTGTCTACATCTTTGGCTGTAGAATATATATCAACTTACTATAAATATGTTGTTGTTTCATCACCCCTACATGAAGAGGTTAAAAAAAAGATGCTAACATCGGATCTAGTGTTTGGGTAGATATTTTTAAGGTATCTCCTGAAAAACATGTGGGTCCATAGTCCCCTACATCTGTGTTGAACAAATCTTTTTTTAAAATCACAAAAGAGAAGGAGGGTGTGACCCACATACATGTGCCTGATGGATGTCTGCATTGTGCAATAGAGAAAATGAATCTTTCTCTCGTTGAAATTTTTTTGGGTCTTAGACCCAATATTGACATCATTAGAAAGTGGGCCATGAGATGTTGGAAATGAAAAGGGGATTTGACTATCACCACCATGGATAAAGGTTTTTTTCTAGCTAGATTTAATCAGTAGGATAATCTTGATTCAGTATTACTAAGAGGACCATGGTCCATTGGTAACACGGAGATTTTTTTGAAAAGATGGTATCTAGGATTTAACCCTAATACTGATAATATCCATACTATCCCTATTTGGTGTAGGCTTCTAAGGCTACCCTTACATTTTTGGGATGATGAGATTTTACTTCATATTGCTAGATCGATTGGTTCTCTAATCAAACTGGATGGGCCTACTAAAAATAGATCTAGACTAGCTTTTGCTATATTTTGCATCTCCTTTGAAATAGAGGAGTTACTTGATTATATTATTCTTCGATCAAAATTTGGGGCATGGAAACATACAATAAAACATGAAGCCTTTTAGCTAAGATGCCAAAAATGTCATAAGTTAGGTCATTTTTCTCGGAAATGTCCAGAGATTAAGAAACATCATAATTAAGAACTTCCTAACTTTCTGTAAGAAAACAAAAAGAAGTCTAATAATATTGAAAAGAGTACTACAAAAAAAGATATTTTCAATATAAAAACTCAGAATGAAAAGGATAAGGAGATAGAACAATGCTCCATTCCAGGAGATATGAAAAACAAAAGGAATAAAAAGGGTTTTAAGACCATAATAAAGAAACATCCGGTCTGTAGGAAGTTTTGGAGACCAAAAGCTCCCACAATGAGAAAGGGAGAGGACACTCTAAAAGAGAATAAAGAAAAGATAAATGATATGGAGTTTCAAAATCTTGTGAAACTGAACATGGAAGTGGTTGAAGTAAATGAAAAAGTTTACATTCATCTAACTGTCTTAAATCAAGAGAGGGAGGAAGAACTATTTGATTTTCAAAGGACTTCTCCTACTCATCAACAACATAAGGAATAGATAAAAAAACATCTCAGTAGAAGATATAGAGAAAAAGAGCATGCATCATGTTGAAATTGAGGACCTTTTCAAAACCATGATAAATGATCTAAATGATATCAAAGATTTTTGGGGATTGGATGAGTCCATGAATGAGGATTATCACATAGGATCTCCCATAACTAAAAAATGGGATACAACACATCAAGATGATTCTAAAAATGGAAAATAGGAAGGAAAAATTACTCCAACTTCATCTAAGATTATCATGGTATGTGAAAATGATTCAAATAGTGTATTCATAGAAGTTAAAAAAAAGAAAAACAAAATGAAAAGATTTGAAGGGATTCCTGAATCTCTTATAGTGATAAAAATTAAAAAATAGATAATTAGGAAGCTTCCACCACAAGAATAACCAGAGATTTTGCTAAAAGGGTAGTAGATATTGGAGCTAATAATAACAAAGGAAGACCTTCAAAAAGTGAATTAAGGAAAAAATAAATTGAGAAAGAAAGTGCAGATGGAACTCAAAGTCTTTTGAGTCATCCGACACCTTCTTCCCCAACATTTTTAAAATGAAAGTTCTTTCTTGGAATGTTAGAGGGCTGAATGGAGGTCATAAAAAAATAATGCTTAAGGATCTTATAAGATTGAGTAGGCCTAGAATTCTCTTATTACAAGAAACTAAAATGAAGACTATTACTGTTGAGGAGTGAAATACGATATTTTGGGAGACTGTTGATTTTTCTGCTTCTAACTCACAAGGGGAGTCAGGAGGTTTAGGTGTCTTCTAAGACAAAAAATATATTCATGGTAATGCTATTTTATCCTCTCAAAATCATTTAGCTATTAAATTTCATAACTTTGAAGATAACTCTTTCTGGATCCTTTCCAATATTTATGCCCCTAATACTGTTGTTGGCCTTAGAAATTTATGGAAATAGTTCATCTGTTTTAGAAATAACTTTCAAGATTCAAATTAGTTGGTCATGGGGGATTTTAATACACCTCTGAACCTCGGGGAAAAATATGGAGAGTGTTTTGATTTCTCTACTAGTACGGGTGTTTTTGCTGAATTTTGTCTCTTATCTTAATCTGATGGACATTGAGCTTCATGGTTATCAATTCACTTGGTCTAACAGAAGTGCTGGAGAGAATTTGATTCAATTTCAGTTAGAAAGAGCTCTATTCTCTACTAAATGGATTTTAAGTTATAATTTTCATCTCCCCTCATTGCCTAGAACTAGTTTTGACCATAATCCTATTGCTCTTAATCTCTTCAATTGGTCCAAATCTTCTCACTGCAATTTTAAATTTGAAAATATGTGGTTGGAGCATGCTGATATTTTGGATAGAATTAAAGATTGGTGGCTCTAGTATGGTGAAGGGACAACTCAATTCAGACTTATTCAGAAGCTAAATAATTTAAAACAGAATGTTAAAATATGGAATAAAGAAGTCTTTGGGAATATATTTGATAAAATATATATATATAAAATAGAAACTTGAAGAACTTGAGCTGAAATTATTGCTAAAAGGTATGACTCAAGAGGATCAACAGCTGGAGAAGAAACTTGTCTCTGATTTACATAATATAAACATCAGAGAGGAAACCTTTTGGAAAATGAAATCTAGGGCTCTTTAGTTGAAAGATGGGGATTGAAATACAAAGTTTTTCCATATGACCACCCTTAAGCACATGGCTCACAATTGGATTGTTGAGGTCTCTAAAGGAAATGGTATCATCACAAAGGACAATAATGATATAAAATTTCAAGCTTTAAAATTTTATGAGACCTTGTTGATAGAGAGTAACTCCTATAATGAGGAAGAAACCTCTTTTCTTCTTGATTCCATTCCAAGCAACATGATTCCTGATGAGAGATTCAAAATTCTAACTAAAATTGTCACAATTGAGGAGTTGGAAAAGTTAGATTTTATCTTTAGAATGGGATAAGGCACTAGGTCCTGATGGCTTCTCAGCCAATTTCTTTAAAAAATGTTGGAACATTTGTTCTGAAGATTTTTTGAAAGTTTTCAATGAGTTTTATAGAATAGGAAACCTTATAAAGGAATTGAATAATACTCACATTGTGCTAGCCCCAAAGAAGTTGGATGCAAAAGATTTTTGACCCATTAGTATGGTAAATGTGGTTTACAAAATCTTTACAAAATTTTTAACTACTAGAATGCAACCTCTTCTTATGGAACTAATCTCCCAACAACAAAGTGGCTTCATAAAAGGTAGGATCATTCAAGATGGGTAATAATGGTACATGAAACAATTCATTCAATGGAAAAAAGTAGAAAATATGGGATGGCAATAAAATTGGACATGCATAAGGACTTTTGATAGAGTTTCTTGGAAATTTCTTGATAAGGTTCTGACCAAATTTTGCTTCCACAATAAATTCAGGAAAATTATCCAAGCATGTATCTCCTCTTCCAGATTTTCAGTGGTGGTTAATAGTGAACCAATGGGATTTTTTGCAAGTAGTAGGGGTATAAGATAGGGGATACCATATTCCCCTTGTTTTTTATCATTATGGCTGAACAGTCTTAGCAGATCTATAACTAAAGCTATAAATAATGACATGCTAAAAGGATTTCAACCTACTTCTACTAATCAAATTGCCTCGCATCAACAATTTTCTAATGACACCATTTTACTCTTGATGGCCTCTATTATTGAATAAAAATCTATAAAAACCATTCCCATATTTTATGAGGAAGCTTCTGGTTAGAAAGTCAATTTTGATAAAAGCTCAATGTATTTTTTAATACTCCTCTTGAGAGGCAGAAAATAATAACACTCATTTTAGGATGTAAAATCAACTCCTTACCAACAACTTATTTAGGTCTTCCGTTGAGTACTACTAAAGTTTCTAATGGGGTATGGAATGCCTTGTTAGATAGATTTCAGAAAAAATTAGCTGGATGGAAAGGTGCTACCCTTTCTAGTGCTGACAAGTGCTTGTTAATCAAAAGAACTCTTTAAAATCTACCCATATATATCATGTCAATGTACAACATTCTAACAGTAGTTGTGGATAGTATTGAGAGAATTCAAAAACACTTTCTATGGAAGGGGAGAAGAAAGATTTAGATATCATTTAGTGGCTTGGGATCAGGTTTGTATTCCAAAAAATATTGGTGGTCTGGGAATAAAGGACATCAGAAAAATGAATGTTGCTTTAATTGCCAAACTTGGTTGGAGATTGGTAAAGGAAAAGAAACCTTGGACTGAACTGATCAAGGTTAAATATTTATCTCATCAAAATATGAATTATTTTCTTTTTGATCAACAACTTCCAAATGGATCCATATTCTGGAACAACCTGCTTCAAATCAGACATATGCTTGCTAAGGGTTGTAGATGGAAACTTGGAAATGGACAGGATATTAATTTTTGGCATGATACCTAGAATGACATAAGTTTGAGTGACAATTTTAGCTCCATAAAAGATAACCTAATTGAAAATTATGGTAATAATGTCAAAGAATACATTGAGTTGAATGGAAATAAGAGGAATTGGAAGCAACTTAAAGTAAATATGGAAAATCTACAGCCTGATGTTACTGCTCTGCAGACTCAACTTTCACTCATTCCTATCAATCAGTAGGACAACAAAGATGAGCTTATTTGGATGGATTATTTTGATGGAGATTATTCTGTAAAGTCGGGATACAACACTTTCTTTGCTACTCTTCAAAATGACATAGAATGGAACAAACTTTGGATGCCAGAATTAACTCCTAAAGTTAACTTCTTTTTGTGGTTGGTTCTCAAAGGTAATATTCTCACTTGTGATAATCTTATTCGAAAGGGTTTTACTATGCCTAACAGATATTGTATGTGTAGAGAATAGGTTGAAGATATCAAACATCTTTTTTTTGCATTGTGAGTATGCTACAAAAGTTTTGCATCTTATATTTGCAAATTTCAACTTGAACTGGATTCTTCCTCATACTTTCTTATAGACATGGGAACAATGGATTCTCCTTATAAACATTGTATGATTAGGAGATTATGGAGCTTGGTTCTTCCTCACACCATATGGAGATTATGGAAAGCAAGAAATGATGTCATCTTTAGAAATAAAAGGAGGTGTGTACCAAATTTTTTAAAGAAATTGTTATTGTTGTAAAGGATAACATTGAAAGGTTTAAGCCTCCAAAAAATAGATTATATCCCAAGGAAGAGGAACACATCCTTACTACCTGGAGCATTGACACTGACAACATTCAGAATAAAGGCAATAACAACATTGAAAAATCTTCAGTGCATTGGATTCAGCCACCCTCTTCATGGTACAAATTGAATTTTAATGGATCTTCAAATGGTAATTCTAGAGCTTCAGGAGGAGGTGGGATGATCAGAGATCACAGAGGATGATTTGTTGCTACTTTTTCTGGAAATATGGGTCAACAGACAAACCATTATTCTGAAGCTTTGGTAGCATTATGGGGTATAAGGCTTGTGAGAGATTGTAATATTTCAAATATCATAATTGAAGGGGATTCTTTAAACATCATAAATCTATTAAACAAAAATCAACCCCCAAGCTGGACTATTAGAGATTTTATTTGTGAAGCTATTGAGACTTGTAATCTTTTTGATAATTACAAGATCATACATACCTACCGTGAAGGTAATAAAGTGGCAGATAGTTTGGCCAATTTTGGAGTTAGAAACAAAATGCAAAACTGGTTTAGCGGTGATCTTCTCCCAGCTAAGGTACTTGATGACATCATAAAAGATAAGCATGATATTCAAAATAATCATTAAAAGATCTCCCTCCGCTCATTAAAGATGTGATTATTAACTCTGCATGTAGGTTTAATGATGTTATTAAAATTTCGCATGCCTTATGGGTTTCCAAAAATAGAGGCGGTAGTGAAAGGAGGTATTGGAATCAAAACTTTACCGTTGAGTAGCAAAGGGGAAAAACAGCATAATGGGGGACCTCCTTGCAAAACAGAGCCCATTCATGACCCATCCTAGAAGAATGATGAAATATTGTGGAAGTATTTACAAATGGGGGGAATTTTGAACCTCATAGAAAGAATGCAAGGCCATGATCATGATATCTCAGTGCAATTTGTGAATGGATGGAAGAAATGAACAGTTGAGTATGGGGATATCAGTGTTAAAATTACTGAAGAACTCATTGCTCAAGTCACGGGTTTGAGTTTGGAGGGGGAAAAATTCTTCAGCAAGCGGGTAGATAGGAATGTTGAAGCAAAGAAATTTCTTGAAGAAGGTGAAAACCTTGAATTTTTCATGGCTGGCATCAAATTTTATTCTATCTCGGAACCTTTTTCCAAAATCTCGAGCATGATGGTCAGGTATGTTACTCTTGAGGACATATATGTAACCATCCCTTTAAAACATCTGATTTTACTTAATCATTTTAGAAGGAACTTAACTGTGAATTTCCCACACTACTTGTTGAACTCTCTGGAACGATCTGTTCTTGAGGTCCAAAACCATACTCATGTTGTACCCCTTCATCAAGGCCTCATTTTGCTGATTCACCATCACTTTCTATCCCTTTCTCGCTCCGTGCCTGTGGCCCCTGCTGACCCCCCTCTTCTTGTCAAAGACACTGTTGTTGCTTCCACTAGCCGCAAAACAAGGTTTAAGAATACCCATTATCCCCTACTTCCTTCTCAGAGGGTTCTTCATAGTAATAAGGAGATAGAGTCAGGTAAAAACCTGCTCCATATCAGCAATCCCATGGAGGAATTCAAAGATGAAGGGCTTCTTAGTAGGATTGAGAAGTTAGAGAGTGAGGTCATGAACCTCAAGGAAGAAATCAAGAGGAATGATAAAAATACAGGTAAAAGGAAGATGTAGGTTGAGACTTTTGGGGATAATGAGAAAAATACATAAATCTTCAAGAAAATTCATTCTCTGGATAATAGATTGGGTAATGCTAAAGGACAACATGATTGTACCATCTCTGTGCTAAAAGAGGTATACAATTTCATGGAACAACATGTGAAGAGTGTTTGTATCCTTAGTGACATTCCTTCTGCCATCTAGGAGTCTAATGCTACAAGAGACATTATCTTATCAAAAATTTATAAGAAGGATCCCTCTCAAGTCATGGCACTTGAAATTTTTAGTTAGTTGCAGAAAATCAAGATAAAGATTGACAAATAAGTCAAATAATGTTGCTCCCAGTTTGATGTTTTGTTGCTATCAAGTTGAAGGTTTCAAGTTGCTTTGATGTTACTCTATTATTTATTGGTTCCTCTATTAGTTCTTGGTTGAACTATTGTTAGTTATTTTAAGCTTCGCGTGTGGTGTTCCACTTTTTTCTATTTTCACCGTTATATCTGGCTACTGAGCCTTCTTGTTTAGGGTGTTAGTCCCTTTTTATTTATGTTACTTTTACTGTTATATATGGATTTTGAGCCTTTTTGTATCTATGGTATAGTCCCTTCAAAACTATTTATCCTTAATAAAAAATTCACAAAAGAGGGTAAAATGCATTTGATTCCAAAAAATCTTCATGATGCCACTAATATTAAATCTTGGAATATTACTAGGAGGAGAATTTTTTTTTATTATCAAGGTCCATGTGGAATTGATATTCTTGTCATCATGGGTCTTTAGACACCATGGCTGCTTGAAATGATGGTTTGATACTTTGAGAATTCCATTATTGTAATGGATTACACATTTTCAATAAAAACATGGTGTAAGTTGATTGTTTTTTCCTCTCTAAGTGTACTACATATTTTCATCTAGGTATTTCTATCATTTGCATGATAAAAAATTTGTTCATGCATCCCTCAGTACTAATTGTACACTTTGATGGTTTTTGATGAAAATATGTTGGAGTGTTTATATCCTGGGTGGTTTCATTCTTTAATAAGGTTTATGACATTTAAATTTGGATTAATGAAGTGTTATTTCTAGGGAAAAAATAAAAATGATTGATATGTCGATGCATTCATCACATATGATGCAAATTTCAAAATACAAGCAATTAGGTAGAATTTTTGTGTATTTTACTATATATATATATATATATATATATATATATATATATATATATATATATATATTATCGTATCAATTCCTAAAAAACAATTATTTAATTCACATAATTATTTAATTTTTTTCTAGGGATGTATTTGATTGTTACATAATCTTATACATATGCCATGTTTGTAGGGCATGGATGTATTTGATTATCACATACTCTTATACATATGCCATTATCACATGTTTATTTTTTTATTTTTTATTTTTAAATAATCTAATGTTAGATTTATATAACTTAGTAGATATGTTTTTTCAATTATAAAGTATACAAACTAGGAGGTGGGGATGAATATGTTGAATAAACTAAGAATCGCCATATATGTGATTACTGAGAGTGAATAAATAAAAACATTCCTCATTAATGAATTATGGAGGAGTTTAAGGAATACTTAAAAAATGTATGCTTATAAGATGGGGTTTCATTTATTATTTTGAAATTTTATTGTTATGATTTTATGCTTTTACATGAATTAAATTATTAATAATAATAGTGGTAAACATTGTGTGTTTATCAGATAGAGAAACATTAATTTTAATATGCTATACATTTTGTTATTACTCATATGTACAATCAAATGTTTGCATTTATTTTTTATCTTTTCATATTATCTTTTTGTTCTTTATTTTTGAATCCATATTGAAAATTGTTATTTAAAAATTCATACTTGTAACGAAGATACAAATTTCTTTATATAAGCATAACATTATTTTTTAAAGGCCTGGTATTTATGTTATCAATCAAAAAAATGCATCAAGAAATGAATTGGATTTTCTATAATTTAGTGTTTTTAGTTGAGCCATTATATAGTAACAAAATAAGGTTACAAGTATCCAGTTTCCTGTCAAATTATAAGAAGTAGAAACATCTCTTGATTTATACTAGAAGGGAAAGAAAAATACCATATATTCATTATTGTGCATATCATCCCAGTCCAGGGTCATACATAGTAAGAAGCCAAACATATATGGACCAATGGTATTTGATTAGGATATTTGACCTTGATTTACATTTTTTAAATTATCTATTGGGTTCCTAAGGAAAAACCTACACACACATATTGAAGGTGTTGTGATTGAAGATAAATAATTCATATGAGATTACTACACCAAAACAACCAATCAATGAAGAATATGATAAGTTATTTTTAAAAGTGCATATCTACCTTGTGACAATGCATCTTTATTTACAAAAATCTATTTCTTCTTATAGGCACAATTTGAGTTTAGGGTGGGTTGGTTATGAAAATAAGTGCACATGAGGGTATTCCATCACAACATCCACTTAATATGGAAGGTTAATATTTGTTATTTTTGTTTTTAAAGCACATCTATTGCTTTAAAAAATTCTTCCTTATTTACAAAAAGATGTTATTCTTGTAGATACACATGGAGTTCAAGGTGGGGATGCTATGACAAGAAGTTAAAACAAGGGTAATGTAGGGAAAAAACCACTAAATGTACATAGTGATATGTTGGTATTATTTTAAAGTACAAATATTTCTTTCGATGATGCTTCTTATTATACAAAAATATGTTTTGTTGTTACAAATGGAATTTTAGATGAAGGTGGAGATACTACTAAAAAAAATGTACATGACTAGGTATCTTTGAATGTATAAATCAAGACCAATATCTTATGATGTGCGTGTTGAGGAACATCTATAAGTTTTGAAATTTTTTCATGATGCATTACGTACTGAAGATGATAAGATGTTTTATTTTATAGATTGTGAGTAGACATTTTAAAAGATTCTTGAGGAATGCAATTATTTTTCATATGATTTTAGAAATGATGAAAATTCAACAACCCACATGTTACCATGGCTCAATACCAGAGGGGGATTAAGCCTTAGGCAAACTAGGCAGTTGCCTAGGGTGCTAACAGTTAGGGGGTGCCTGAATTTAAAAATTTCCTTTTTGTCAGTTAATTTTAGAACTTAACTTTAAAATAATTTATATAAAGATTTAATATTGATCAAGACATTTTTAGATATTATTGTATAGTAACACAAAATTCAAGCATACACATAAAAGCATTTTGTAATATTTTTGCAAGTAAAAGAAAATATCACATATTTATAAGCACATATGATTTGGTTGGTATTGTTACCCATTCTCTGATGTAGCTCCAACTTATGTAGGTGTGTATTTTGTTCTAGAAAAAGGTTAATGTATTTTTTATAATTTCACTGGTGTATCTAGTAGAGGTGAGTATAATTGAAGGAAACAATTATTTTATTTTCTATTCTTAATTTTTTAGGGAAAATTCTATTATTTTGTTATGGATGAATTCATAGACCTGGTCCAAATATGAGTTTTCACAAAACCATGGGAGCTACATAAATATTTTTGTTTCTTTGCAAAGAAATGGTGCTTTATTTCAGGATATAGTTATTGTCACCTACTTGATATGGCTAAATCAGACTTGTAAGAAGCCTTATATAAAATATTGATTTTTTTGCATTCTGAGCATCCACTACGATTAATGTTTTCCATCCAGGAAATATTTTTCATCCTTATGTGATAATTTATTAATACTTTTTTATTATTGTTTTATTATGAACATGATGTAAATTTAAAAATAAAAGAATATAGAAATGTTTTATTTATTTACTTTATAGAAAAAATATATTAACTAAATTTGTGAGGAGGGTGTCCACTTAAACTATTTCCTAGGGCACTCCCAACCTTTGATTCGGCCCTGCTCAATACAAGAGGATAACCTTGAAATAGGAAACAAAATGAGGTCATTATGACAATTTGAATAATGTAGCCGATGATTAAGAATAATTCACATTTCTTAACACCAGTTGTGGAAGAAGGAAACATACACATAAATATATTTAATATAGTAGAGAAATCTAAAATATTTGTGATGTTATTACATAGAGTGTAGGTGATTTTCAATATTACACACACACACACACACACACACACACACACACACACACACACACACACACACACACACACACACACACACACACACACACACACACACACACTTTTCATTTATCTATGTTCAAAACATTGAATTTCTATTCTTATTTTCGATAGCAATAATCCCCTTCAGTGAATGTAAAATTTTAAATCATCAGCTATCTTTCAGAAGTTGTAGTGCTATGGAAGGTATGGTTTTTGTATTGATGACATGAATTTTTTGTTTTACATTCAATATGTGGTAATGGCATGTAAGATGCCATGTTTTATTACATATGACTGTTTATATGAATGTATTACAATTTAGCTCCTATTATACCCTAACAAAATTGAGAACAAGTACGGAAAAATTCCCATTTTTTAATGTAGCTCTAATTATTCAATGCACCATGTGTTCTTTTTAAAAAAGAGATGCCTTAATTTCCTTGAAACTTGTATCTTTAGTGTGCATGTTATCAAGCACATGACTAACATGGAATCTTAATCTAAAATGATGTCATACTCTTATTATCTTTTACATAAAAAGAGTAAATAAATAATAGTTATATATTTTGGTTGTATATTAATTCTACAAACTGATATAAATTAATAAAGTTCATATTTTTATATCAATTATATGTATTGGATGTAGACATATATTTATTATAATTAAAATATTGTTAGTAGTTGCAATTAGAATTATTCAAAATGTTAATGTTTTCCTATTTCAGATTGTGAGACAAAATCCTACTTCTTTCCATAAGTTCCAATATTGAAAAGTTTTGGATTTAGTTCATATACTTCATATTTCTTATCTCTAAAAATAATATTTGGGAGATTATACACCATAATTTTGTTAGCATGTTGTGTTCTAGGTGTTGTCATTGATGTAAAAGCCCATTAATAAAAAAATAGGATGATAGAGTAGAGTTAGAGGATGCTCATTGTGATGATCAAATGGATATTTAGGTGGTTTCATGGTGATATGAGTTGATTTAGTGAGATTGGATTGTTTTAGAAAGCCTATTTAGTTGGCCTAGCTAGCCTAGGTGATGGTGCATGATGGTTAGAGATTATTGATACCATGAGAAACATGTTGGAAGCATGGAGATCATGTTTAGGGAGTTTTTAAGAACTCACATGAGTTTCAAGGTGTAGATACAGGTTGAAGACCAAAATTTAGGTGTTCATCTAGACTAGGTCTAGTGTATCAGTATTTATTATGGTTTTTATGACATTTTGGAGAGGTTTATGATCATTTTCAGTGTTCGTTCAGTTGGCCTTAGCCTAAACTAGGGAAACCCGAAGGGTTGGTCATGCGAATGAGATAGGATAAAAATATGGAGAACTATTTTATCTATGATGATGATTGGATATGATCAAAATAGGTTTGTTAGAGGTGTGATAAAAATTTGGAATCATTCTGAAGAGTCTTTTGCAATATATGTCATTTTGAGTGAGACAAGGTAAAGAAGAAGATCATTTCCAGCCCGAGTTGTACCTTTTGATGCTCACACTGAATTGTGTGCTTTTCATGGGACATTTTTTTATTTCAAGGATGTTTCTTAATTGATTATATAAGGATTCAAAAAAATAATGAGGTAATTTCATTGTTATAATTCTATGAACGAATGTTAAGAAGGTAAAGAACTTTTTGTTTGCTTGAAACCCTAGCTCAAATGTGGTAGGAGAGATATTGCTCATAATTCCCCATAATTTATTTACAGTTATATTATGATTATTTTATGATGTAGATGAATCTTGCATGTTTTCAAAAAGGTATGGTAGAGTATGCAGTGATGAGTGGACCCCACTCAAACTTCCCTATTTCTGAATAAGTTTAGTTTGGGACAAGGTTATCCCAAGGAGTTTCAAAATAAATGGACATTGTTTTCAGTATGGGATTTTTTTTATTGATTTACATGGTTTCTTTGGTCATGGTGATGCTTATAAAATTAAAAGTATAACCTATTTGTGAAGACTAGTCAAAAGGTAGTTTTGGGATAGTTTTAGGAAGTTTACAAAGATGAGATTGGTTGAAGGCCTTCCACTTAGATTTAGAAGGATTTACAATATGTTTAGAAAATATGATTTAGAGGGTGTTATAGTGGTAAATTTTTTATCTCATGATGATGATATTTTATGGGTCATCCAAGTTTGTTTGTGAGGAAGAATATTGTTGGTTTTCTAGGACAATATTTCTCATGATGAAAGAATGAAGTGAATGAAGCATGCTATGTATTATTTGATTCTTTATATCACTTGAAAGGTTAAGAGTGATGAATTTGGATCTTATTCAAGGAATTTTTAGGTGTTGGAAGTGGTAGAAAAAGTGCAAACTATTGGAGTTTCAAAAACTGGTTTCCAGGCAACATGATTTGTAGAAGAGGAAAGTTGTCGTGGGTTTCACATATGAATGTTTCATGAGCTATAAAATGCATGGATGTTAATTACAATACCTTATGATTCCATATAGTTTTAATATTCCATATTTGAGTTCTTTTTAAGTGTTATTTATGCTCAAAGGTGAAGACATGGTGTTAAAAGCAACTGTTTAGTGAAGGATATGAGCCTTTTTTCTTGTATTACTTATTATTTGATGTAAAATTTATTTAGTTTACATTGATGATGATTTAATGATATGTTACATATGTGTGATGAATTTTATATATTTAATAATCATGATTTTGGTGTTAGTTGATTTTACTCATCCTAGTGATGGGGTTTTGAGCCTGTTTTGTACAAGATGAGTAGTTTTTAGAATGGCTGACCTATATGTGTCATATGTGAATGTTTTAATAATTAAATTGGGATTTTTTGAAGTTTAATTTTTCCAACCAAAGGATTTATACTTAGTTTTTGTGTATTTGAATCAAGATAATGGTATAAAGTGCATGTTTGAATTCAAATTTACACTAGTTGAGAAAGAGGGAAAACATGTGACCTATGTAAGAGTGTTTTATAGGTACCAAGGAAGGTTTTGAGATATGAGAGAGTGTATGATAGGTAAAATAATTTTTCAAGATTTTTTGAAAGTTGTTGAAGAAAAGATAATTGAATAAAGTGAGAGATAAAGCGAGTTAGAGAAGTTAGGGTTTTAACAAGGGTTTGAAGGTGTGTGAGCAGAATAAGTGATCTCAATGAGTTGTGGAAATAAAAATAAATTAGATATATTATTCAAATGTGGTCTAATGGTTTCTTTATCATGGTTTTATCCTCCTTATGGAGTTGGTTCTTTATTAAAATAGGGGTTGGTGCTCCTTGTAGTGTTGATGCTCTACTAAACTAGGGGTTGGTGCTCCTTGTGAAGTTGGTGATTCACTAAAAACTTTTGATTTATGTAATATAATCAGAAGTTTCAGTGGTTTTTCATCCCCTTGAGGGTTTACCACTCATATCTTGTGTTATGGTGTTATCTCTCATGTTCATGGTCATTTGAATGCATATTATTTGATGTTGTGCACACATTAATGGATGGATAATTTGTTTATGGTTTAGGTATGAAATATTAAATTGATTTAAGTTTATAATGAATTATTCACCCCCCCCCCCTTATTTAATTGTTCTTCCAAAATCGGTATCAGAGAAATTCCTTTTAGATAATTTTTTTTCACTTGAAAGATATCTTTATCACTTGAAAGATATCCTTTTAAGCACAACAATGGCGAGTCAGAAGAGTAGTTATTCTACTAGTAGGGAACCATTATTTGATGGTGTGAATTATGATTTTTAGAGGTTGAGAGTGAAGAATCATATCATTTCCCTAGGGTTTTATATTTTGAAATCTATGGAGGATGGTTATATTGTGTGTGATAATTCACCAACTCGTAATGCATATAAGAAAGAATGTAATGACAATTATAGGATTTGAATTCTATCTTGTGTGGTCTAGGAGAATCTGAGATGGGAAAGGTAATGCATTACAAGTTAGAAAAATAAGAATGGGATAAACTTTAAATTTTGTATGAAGTATACTTCAAGGTAACAATTACTAAGCTTCAAACTTTTAGAAATTGATTTTAAATCCTTAAGATGAGTGATGATAAGTATATTGCTTCATATATGCTTATATTTGATAATATTTTCAAAAACATTAAAGGTTTAGGAGAAAATATGAAAGAATAAGTTGTAGTTCAATTTTTTTTTTAAATCCCTAACTCATAGGTTTGATTCCAAAGTAAAAATTATTGAAGAGACAAAAGATTTTACTACATTAAAGATGAATGAATTTTCTGGGAATTTTACTGCATATGAGATGAGGGTGGTTGACTCCAAAGATATTAATAAAGAGACAAATTTCAAGTATAATAAGATGAAAAAGGAAAAGAACATCAAAGTTGATGATGCTACTCATGAGATGGATGACAAAGAGTTATTTTCTATGGTTGTTAGAAGACTGAATGTTGGAACTAGTAAGTACAAGGGAAAACTTCTTTTTAAATTCTTTAATTGTGGTAAAGTAGGTCACTTTTCTGCTAAGTATCATCATAGGAATGAAAATGAAGATAATGATGATCATGAAAATAAAAAATCAAAGGTATGGTAAAGAGGAGTTCAAGAATTTTGATCATAATAAAAAGAGAAAGAAGATTTTTAACAAAAAGGGGGACACCTATTCTTTTGAAGTAAGCATTGAGAATAATAGTTCATATTTTGAATTTGAATGTGAACATAGAGTGTTGGATAGATTTCAAGAATGCATAAATCTAGGAAGTTGTGGGATAAATCCCCTTAATTTAATGGTGAATATCATGTATGATATATTCCTTTATTATACAACCTATTAATTAATTTCCTAAGTGTTACTTTAATTGTAAATCTCATGGACCATAGCCAAAAACCTCTGCAGCAAGTAATCATCTGTATGGGTAACCAATCATTAGGAGTAGTGAAAAGAGAATGTGGTGGGGGGGATATAATAAACTATATGAAGGGAACGTGCTTTGAAACAAGTAGATAATAGAGTTTTTTACCACACAAAATAAATAAATACTTGATGATTTCTATAATTTCAAGAAAATGCATCAAATGGAGATTTAAGATAAAAAAATTTTTACCAGAGACATCCAAAATGTGCACTTCAAGACATTATAAGACACAAAGTTCCAAAAAATATCCCTTTTTCTTATTCAAGTGCAACTAGTTTACAAAATGAACATATGATTACTTAAACAAAATTTTTGAAATAACAATGCACAAATTCGAACAGATCTTTTTTACCAAAAAAAATATTTTATTTCATTGGCTCGTAGGCCTCTCTCACTATTTATAGCATCCATGAAGGAAATACAACTAGGATTCATTAATTACAATCAGTGTAGGAGACTAGCTACAAAACTGCAAGAGGTTGAGTGTTTTTCTCCTCAAAATCCTCAATATTTGGCACAAACATTATTGGAATGTTATACAATTCTAACTAACTTCAACCACTTCTTAAGCTATGCCATGTATTCATAATCGATTAAATTTTTCAAACAACTTGAGGTAATGGTAATTAATTGAATTACTTAAGTTTTACAATGAAGTCTTCTTGCTTTATTACATTGAGAAGTAGTAGAAGAAAGAAAGAAGAATAAAAAAAAGAACAATAAGAAGAAGAAAAAGAAATATGAGGAGCTATTCCAGTCATAGTACTTCAGTTTCAATTTTGTATTCCTCCTCAGCTTCATTCTTATTATTTTCTTGATACTTGGCATATTGATCCAACATATATTTAATAAAATTTTCATCATCCTTTGCAATGACATGTATCTTTGTTTCAAATCTGAGTATCTCTCTTTCCAAGATAGTGTAACATCATCTTACTTTCCCAATACTAGATGCAAGGTAATTGATATTTTCCTGAATCTTTGATAATTACTGCATTGAGTCATAGGTGAAGGGAGTAGTAGCATTATTCATTTCTTGTTGAAAGAGTTGAAGGAACTCTTCCATGTACTTTGGGGGCTTAGTAGTATTGTACTTCAGGACATCATAGATGCCACATCATAGATGCCATCATCGAGCTCATCCATTAATTTCTCTACTTCTCCTTCTATATGTTTCATCTCTTCCATCATTTAATTGAGAATCTTATTTTGGAATGAGAGAGTAAGTTATTCATGTTTACCTTTCCTTATGGACCCTTCCAACACAATTTTTTCTTCAATTAACACATTTTCTAGAAGTGAGCCAATTTCTTTAAGGATTTCTAATTGGAGATATGTAGTTCCACATTTGTTATCGGCTTCTTGTCTTAATATTTTAAACTTATCCCATTCTTCACATTATTTCATCTTGAAAATAACTTATGTGTACTCTTTTTTTTGTGTTTTTTGTAATCCTTGTTATCCGTTCATCTATAGCCTTAGGCCTTATCACTTATTTCTTCCATTATCGTAATAACTCATGGATTGAATTTCTCCCCTGATAACACTGGTTGGGAGGTTAACATGCCCACTTTCATAATTATTTCACATATCTTGGATGTTTGTTCCTTTAGCTTAGCAATTTTGGCTCTTTCTTCATCAAGCTTAAGGAAAATACTATTGATTATTTTTTTAATATCTTACTTGAGTCCCGTAGTAGTAACTTCCTCTAGAGTTACCTTAGTCACCACAAAATATTTCTCAATCAATAGATCTTTTTATTTTCCTGCATTTGGGGTGGAAATTTATGCAAACTTATGTCATGATGGCTCAGTTATTATCTTTGAAGTCACTTGTTTCTATAGATATATTCCCTTTCTTATCAATGCTCTTTTAAAACTAAAGATCCATTTATTCCAAGTTAATTACTTCTTTAGAACTTAGAAGTGTTTGGTCAATTAGCCATGCTAAGAAATATTTCCCTGAGGAGGCTAGAGTACCTAAATGTACCACCATCTCTTGACTGGTTGTAAATGCGGTAGGATGCAGAAATATTTCTTGTTATGTTTCAGGAGATTTAGTTGCAATTCCTTACAACAATACCATTTCTAGTTCAACCGTCTTCTGAGTCACCAATTGGTTTTCCATTTCCTTCTCCTCGACATTCCTATGGCTTCAACACAATTCCATTTCTTCCCCCTTTGAATCATCCTTGTGCTTATGGGGATCCTTCATGGTCTCTGAATGAGTGTGCACTTCACTTTATTTCTCAATTTCTCCTTCTTCCAGCTCTCCAATATTTACTGTAGCTTTATCTTTCTTTTGTAATTGAGACACCTCATGAAGTGTAGAATCCTATGTAGTGGCAATGTGCTCTTCCTTTTTTGGGTACTAAGATGGTATTTTGATAAAGGAGGAGGAATCTTTCCTGGTGGAGAGAAATGGGGGGGATGGGGAGAAGGATTCTCTACCCCTATGGGAGGAAGTTTGAATGAGGCAATATTTAAGAGTGGTAAGATAAATTCCACCGATGAAGAAGGGGAAGGGACAACAAAAAATGAATATAATACTTATGTAAATGAAAGAGAAGCTTCACTTAGAGTAATTTTAGAAGTGTGTACATATTTGGGCATTGTGCATTCTACTATGGGATTCTTGATTATTGATTATTGGTGCTTTCAATAATTTGTTTCATTACTGATTCTTCCATACAATAACCTCTTTCTGAAAACCAATTCAAGGTATAAACCAAGACCCTTAATGCCTTATATTTAATTTTTTAGCTTTATTTCTTAAGTATGGGAGTGGAGCATCATCTCCTCCCATTAGCTAGTAGGAATCAGAAATCACATTCCCATAATCATGAAATTTATTAGGAATCTTTACTAAACCAAAAGTAATTATCCATTGAATAGTTAGCCTACTATAATCCCTCCTTCTAACCTCAAATTCATCCTTGCAGTCAATGTAAAAATCTTCAAAATCTAGGAGATGCATGTAGTTCATTGTGAGTGTCTTTTACACAATTCTTCTGAAGTCAAAGTTTTATGTGGCTTCATATTCTTCTTGTTGATAATGAAAAAACATATCTTTTGAAACATTCCCTCCTTGTGGATATCAACATAATGTTAATGACCAATGATAATTGGGAATCTAACCACCGCTCTATGAAGTGTGTATTATAGGTCATGTAGATCTACTAGTTATCTGCATAGTTCCAGTAATATCCACTTATCATTGGGATATCTTGGGAGTTTCAGTGAATTTCTTGAGAAACCATAGACTCTGTGATAGGTGAAGGAAGATAATTGAATGAAAATACACCCATATTGGGTAACCACGCTCCTTTCTACATTAGTCACTCTCTTTTCTCTTACCTCAGTATTGAGCTGGAAAATAATGTCATAGAAGAAGAAATAATTTACCTTTATGTATTTCTTATAATATTTAGTTAATTCCGACTGAGGGTAATACTCATAGACATTATCTGAATCCATAATTCCTTTGTGATGCAACCTATAAAAAGTAACATTTACTGTTGTAACATATACTAGATAGGAGGTCATCTTGAAATTGAGATTTTGTCTAACTTCTTATAGATGATGATCAATGTTAACACTTATCAATTCTACCAAGTTTATAAATGGATTGGTCATGTTGGTCTCAATGGTTCTAATGAAATAATACATCAAATTATAGAGTTCTTGGCATTCTTATCTCCATTAATTATACATAATAAGTGTGTTATGTCATCTACCTCCTGCACAAGATCTGATCTCACAATGGTTTTAGAAAACCAAGAGGATTTCTTATGTTTCTTAAAATAGTTGAGATTCATGATTCTAATACAATCACCTAGATTATCCTACCATCTCTTGATGGACTCCTTTATATCAACATTCAATGCTTTATCCTTTATTGGGATCTTCAATATATAATTGGAAAAGTGGGCATCGAGCCTCACAAAAACATTACCTGAGGTATATTTCACTACCATTGTTAAATGATCATAATACTGGGAAGAACTAGGATTGGAAGCTTCCTGGATCAATCCACTATCAGTTAGGCCCTACATGATAGGTGTATTCCTTAAGGAATTTGATCTTTCAATAATATTAGATGTGGAAAAATGTCTCATGTATGTGTTACTTATTTCAACAAGTTTGGAGGAAACACAAGACTCAATAGGATATCCTTTATACTCAAACTTCATCCTACCTTCTTGTGTCTCACTAGTTGGCCTAGATATGGACTTCCCTTTACCTTTCCTAACCCTAGATTTTTCTTCAATCACCATATTTTTGAGTCTTTTTGAATGATGGGAATTTCCTCTAATTTGAATGGCTTCTCCTTTGTGTCATCTGATCCTCCTCTTGCCTTAGAAATTTTATTTATCTTTCTTCAAATGAATGGTGTGTGCCAACTACTGAAATATTAGCAAAAATACATGCTCAACATATAAAATTCAAGTTAATCCAAATGAATTTAAGTTCATGATCATATCTAGATGTAATTTGATCATGAAAGTACATAAAAATCCTCTGAGAATTGAAGTTTTAAGCTTAAAGAAAATGAGCTAGTGAAACAACTTGTTTTATAATGTATTGCAGGTTTTCAGGGTGTCATTACTTAAGACTATGAGTAAGCAAGTAATGTTGGTTTGGTTTAACACAAAGAAGGTAGAAGTAGGATTACCTCATTTTAACACAAAGTATTAAAAGTAATATACTCTTGAAAACTAGTAAATAAGCAATCTTGAGTAATAGGGGTTTGTTTTAGCACAAAATAGAGTTGCAGTAATGGGTTTCAAAAAACCCGCAACTAATAAATATTGAGTTGCAACAATTGAGAATCCCAAGATAAATGGGAATTAAAATCTATTTGGAAACCCAAAAAATAAGGAATCAATGGTATTTTGGTTTAGCTTAAAGCAATGGGGAAATAATAGAGGCTCGATTCACCACAAGGCATTGTATTAAAGTAATACAGGATTGGTTTACTACGATGAAGGAAGTAATGAGTGTTTAGTTTCCGAAAAAGCTAGGGAAAAACTAGGGTTACACTAATGGTGAATTTAGGGATCACTTTTCCAAAAGATAACAATGAATATCACTAAATTAACTAAACCATAATCCACCTTTAAGGAAAATTACCTAGTTTCAAATAATTTATCAACACACAAATCATTCAGAAAGATGGAAATTCCCACACCAAGGAGAAGTAGAATTTGGTAGAATAAAAATGAAGAGGAAGAACAAGAAATAGGACAAAGAGAAGAAAAGTAGACTACATACCTTTCCTACAAATGGGTCCAAGTCAAATTAAACAAATTCCTCTTCAATCGGTGTGCACGAGGTTACTCAGGGTTCAAAAATCATATTACTTCTCTTTGAGTGACTAGGATGCATGGAAATGATGTGTAATAACTTATCATTTTAAATTATCCAAATCATTAAATATGCACCATACAAGTGCAACATCATTTCTTGGATTAAATGTGGGGTTTCAGATTGGCTTAACTTCTTTGTTTTTTAAGAATTAAAGTAATTCAAGAAACCCATAAACAAAGTCTTTATTAGCGGGGTTTAACATGCAATTTAATTGTTTAATGTTAGGAGAGTAAAGTAGTTCAAGAATTCTGATAAGTTGAGGGTTGTTAGTTATGCAGTGTTTGGAAATAGCTTTTCTTGGTTAATTTTTAAAGTAAAGCAATGTGACTTTAGTGCAAAGAGGAGGATTTATGGTGGATCGGTTCTACACAAATAAGGAAGTAGAAATGACTTTGATTTGCAGTGATTAGCAAAAAAAATTCTGAATAGGGGTGAGGTAAGTAAAGTAAGGTAAAAAACCTGATAAAATTAAGACCTTAGTTATGCAAGTTTTTGCCACTACTTTACTTATTAATCTTGAAAAGTAAAGTGGTATCCTTTTAATGAAAAAATTACAACTAATGGACCTTTGAAAACCCACAAAGAAGATATGGATTAATTTCTAGATTTATGGGGTTTAACCATTACTTCGCTTATTTACCTTAGTAAAGTAAATTAACTTACATTTAGTGCAAAGAAGGAATATTGCAAATAGGGTTTTGGAAGGTGGACTATTACAACCTATAAGTAAAGTACTTTGAAAAACCCAATTTCTTAAGAGAGTAAGTACTTATCTTTTTAGGGTATTTTAAGGAATTTTGGACAAATGGGTATTTTTTCATCTGCTTCGAAGAAACCTCTTGCAACCTTTCGGGGAATTTTTGTAGTGCCCACTTCCCTTTGACACCTTTTGATACTGATTATGAAATTGTTGACTATACCATGGACATTGATATATTTTTGATTTAGTATGATAATTAGATGTTAGAGCATGGATTATTGCTGACTCTAATTCATATATGATGGATGGTGATCATTAGAGACATTTTTTATATATTGATGTTGATATACTGTTTGACATGGTTATATTATAGATGTTTTTCAGACTTGTGATAATTGGATATTTTGAGTAGACCTAGAAAATTAAAATTCAATTAAAATTGATGATGATATAGTTTTTAATGAAATTTTAAGTGACACTGTTGATTGGCTTGATGATTATTTTGATTCACATATGTTTTGATGACTTTGGAAGTATATGATATTCATTTGGATGTTCTGATGCAGCCATGAGGATGAAGAAGGTATTTGTATTTTATAGGTTTAAAATATCACAACAAACATCGGAGGATCGGAGACCAACCACATTGGAATTCTAGATGAATTCAACAAGGTCACCATGACAACTAGTTTTGTTTGTGTGTGTGTTTATTAGTGTTAGGGATTCCCATGGGGGGATCACCTTTAAATGTTACCAAGGGATTTTATGTATTTCTTTCATTTTTGGTCCCTTTTGTTTAATTTTTGCATGTGTTTATTTTGTGATGCAATTGCCCTTTTCATTATTTATTTAATGGGTGTAAATATTGTGAGTAATCATATTGTTAAAATAAATAAATTAATCAAATTTGGGATATAAGAAAGTAATTATAGAAGTTGTTGGCTCTTGTATTAAATGTTGTAAATGATGTGTAAGTAATGTGTAAGAATTTTTAAGTGATGTGTTAGTATGTGTAAGAGTTGTCTAAGATAGATTTTTGAGTATGAAACACTCCACCTCCTTGGAAATCTGAATTTTTCCTTGAGGCTGATTTTGGAGGATTGTGGGACAAGTTATACTTGTCCCATACCTCTTAAATTTATATACCAACCTTGCTTATGGTTGGAGGGTTAAATTTAGACTTTTATAATGCATTTTGGGAAGACAAATTATAGGTTTTAATTGCAATTTTCTTACATGATTTAATTTCAGTTCTTTGGGGTGTGGGTTTGGTTGGAGTGTGTAAGTAAATTGTCATATTATTCACCCACCTATTTATTATGAATTGGAGAATGAATTTGAATTTTGTGTTGGATTTGAGGATCTGTGAAGTGGCATCCTACATGGATCCACCTCACCCTCTTCTCTTACCTCTTCTATAAAATTTGAATTCCTTGTCTTGTTTTGGGTTGCTTCACTTTTATCACTTCATTTTTGGGAGACTTCCTTTTGGTTTTGGAGAGATCTTGCTTTTGAAGAAGTTGGGAAGTTTGTTGGATACTTGTGTTGGGTTGATTTTTGGATCGCTTACATTAGAAGGAGCTTGTTGTTTTGAACTTGGAACAAACTCCATCGTGGAGAGGTAAGATCTTGGCTCTTGAAATACTTCTTTTCTTTATGAATGTACATGTTATTATATGAATGTTTTAGCATGTTTGTGGGTTGCTTGGGTAGATGGCCTAGGAATGGTGTAGGAGAAGACTATGGGGTTCATTTTGTGGGAGGTATAAGTGTGTTTTTAGGGAGGTATAAGTGTGGAGGGAGTTGGGATTTTGGTTCCACCTTACAAAGAAATAGCTTGCATTTATTTACTCATTATGGGATGCCATTAGAGGTTGGGGAGCTATAAGTTAATGTAAGGAATAAGAGATACGTGGGGGAGGTATAAGGAACGTTAGGGTTTTTGAAACACTATATTTGGCGGTTTGAAAATAGGTGGTGATACCCATTTCCCCTTACAGAAGCATAAGTAGCACCCCCCATAGTTTCTTTCTCCTTTGGATTTTATGGTGAAGCCTCAGTTTTGTGTGATGTCTTTCATTTGGTTGCAAAAATTGTTGTTTTGTTTTGGACTGTGTTTTCAAGTTTAAATGTGCATGTTGAAAGATTGCTTTGTGATGTGGAATATTGTTGTTGCCATGAGTTGAAATACATTTATTATTGCATTGTGGTTAGGGCTCAGGGGCCAATGAAGAAGGATGTCTTCTCATTTCATTGGATGTCTTGGCTTGGTGGAGAGTGTTTCCTTTCCCCTGCCTTTATTGTGATCAAAATTGTAATAAAGAGAAGAATGCATGTTGTTGTTTTGGAGCTGAGAAAAGACAATTTGACACTCCCTTGTGAAATGAAATTTCATTATAACCATTCACACTTGAAGTGGATGACCTTGTAAATTTTTGTAATGGAAATATGTTGTACTGACTGTAAGTGAAAATTGAAAATGTAAAAGAGTTATACTCTGTATGCTGATTTGGAAAGAATGTGAAAGAATGATATTGTTTTGTATACTGTACTTTGAAACCAAATGGAAAAGAGGTTGTATGAATTTCATTGGAATTATTGGAAGTGTTTACCTTGATCATATGATATTCTTCAATTGGAAACTTGTATTTATCATGCACTAGGAAGTTCCTGTTTTGAAAGTGGAAATGTGCAACACGTGAAAAGAAGATGTATTATTCTGCCCTATGTCAATAAATGATTTTAAAAAGATCTAAAATTTCCATTTGAAACCAATAAATGAATGTAATGCTTTTCTCAAATTGCATTGTAGTATTGAATCTGATACTTTCAATGTATTGGAATCTTTGTTTGAAAGAGAGAAATGCGTGTGAGAAAAATACAATATTTTGTCTTTTGGAAATGTGTAAAATTTAAAATGGTTTGTATGAATCAACTAAATGTATTATAATAAAAGGGAAGTGAATTTCCATACTTGGAAGATGGAAAATGATAAACATATCCTATATAAATTGACTTATGTTTTAATTTTTTAAACTGGAAAATACTTCCTCTAAAATGCACAGTTTGAACCTGCAAACAATAAATAACAGTGAAACTTTAAAATATAACATGTTATGATATAAATGAACTCAATTGGACTAAAATACTTAAGGAAACATCCTTCAAACATTGAAAAATTTGGCCTAAACATTTCAAAATCTTTTTGTTGTCAAAATTTGTAAAAATTTGAATTAGAAATCAATAAAGCAAAATTACCTTCCAATCTATCCTAAATTTATCTAAGAAAAATCCCCCATGTCTATTTTACATGTTGAGAGAGGAAAAAGATAAAATTGAACATATCTAACAAGTTAAAATTTACCAGTCTGCTCTGTATAATCCTGCAGGATGTTTTCTTAATATTAACCCCTTAAAATTTATCAAAATCTAAAATTAATGAGCTTTGTGGAAAGAGGACGTCGAAATATTTCTAGAAAGTACTCGTTTTCCCAAAACCGAGATCTCTATCAAATGTTATGGCCTTCTGAAGTTTTCTTCACTTGGCGTTAAAATTTTGGGGAAAATTTTCCTTGGTAGGCCCACGACCCAAATTTTTCCCTTGGGGCTTAGGAAAATTTTTGGGAAAATTTTCAAAATTTTCTCCACTGCCCCGCTAGCCTGCAGCCAATTAGAGGATGCCACATGGCACCATGAAGTGATAGTGGAGGAGTGGATCTTCTTTTGAACTTAGCATTTTTAGAAAAATTTGGGAAAATTTTCCAAACTTTCCCCACCGGCCCGCAACCAATCAGGTGATGCCATGTGGCGTCACAAGGCATCGGCAAAGGAACAAATCCCTTTTTGTCTTTTGCATCTCAATTTTTTTTTGAAACTTTTTCCATGTTTTCCCCGCTATTCCGCCAGCCTACAGCCATTCAGGGGCTACCATGTGGCATCACGAGGTGCTGACGGAGGTGCGGGTCTATGTACCCTCTTATCCCTTCTGGGCTTTAACTCAATTTTCTCCCTGCCACCCCACCTTCTTTGCAGTTGGCTTAGGAAATTCCACATGTCCTTTGCAGTCTCGTGGGAGTGTGGCACAAAGTTGACTTTTCACCCTGCATGGGAGAATTTGAAAATGTCTCTTGCTGTGCCGCCTTTCCCTACTCCTCCTCGCGCTGCCTTAGGGAGCGCCACATGTCCCATGTTGACTTGCAAACCCATGGGAGCGTGGGCACAAATATTATTTTTTTCCAAAGGTCTCCCCATGACCTGCCGACCCGCCCTTTGGGTAAATTTTCACCCCTGGACCCACAGGCCCGCTCTTGGGGGAAAATTTTCACCCCGAGGCCCGCCGGCCCATTACTTGAAAAATATGAGGAGTTAGGATGACTTATTTATATCAATGGAAAGGTGAGGAAATTTCCTATCCAATGGAAGTGATTTAGGGAAAGTTTTAATGTGTTAAGTGTGAGAAAAATCAAGTTGAAACTTTGATCCTCTTAGAGAGTGGGTGTGGTGTGGAATTTTCCCTCTGAACCTAATTGAAACTTCTAACTCTAAAATTTGGACCTTATGACTTCTTATAATTATTAATAAAAAAGGAAATTATACTCTAGTAGATTTGAATTGTTCTAGAACCTTTTAGGGACAACTGTTTTCTTGTAACATGGTTGTAGATTCTTTTAATAAAAAACAAATGTATTCCATAATTTTCTTAACTAATCCTAGGTTGTTTTTGGGTCTCAAGTGGGTTGTTTTAAAGGGCATTACACTTGGTATCAAAGCCCTGGGTTCAAAATCCTAGACCCCTAGGCACACTAAGCAAAAAAAAACTTGATACATGAATTGTAAACCTAGCACACTTGTAAATATAGAAAACAACCTTGTTTGAAAATTGAAAAAAAAAGAAATAAGTATGAAGAAATATTGCATTACCTTGCTCATTTGAACTACCAGAATTAAAATGATAATAAAATAATAAGTTGTTTGAGTTGTTGTGTTTTCTTAGTGGAATTTTGTCTAAACCCAAGTAACTAAGAATGTCAAATTAAATTGATGTTTTTGAACTTATAAGTAGTGGAAACTTGGTTCCCTTTTGAAAATGTGTCATTTTTACAAGTCCTAAATCTTGATTTAATTTATGATGTGTTAATCCTTTTGAGACCCTTCCTTATTAAATTTTTTGGAATGATGAGTTGTATGGTTTGATTCTTGTGGTTGGACAATAGTGGTTGTGTTCTGGGTTGGGAAGAGTTAATTAGAAGTTGTTTAGAGATTCCTTCCTTCGGTGGTTAGGAAAGAGGGTCTGGTTGTTAGTTTTCCATTTTGTTACCCGTATGGGAGAGTGGACATTAAGTCTAGGTGTCGTCTAGGACCCAACCCTATGTATGTGTTCTTGGAACTAACCTCGAGGTAGAGTACCCCTATTGGCGGCCATGAAGGGCTGCAGAGTGAATGTGGTGTTAAATTTTATGTTTTACATTCGTAATCTTGTGTTATTTTATCAGGGACCAACATCTTATGTTATGATTGATTTGAGAAGCTTTGAGGCTCTTTTTTATTTATATTTATTTGTGTGAGAATTTTCTGACTTTGCAATGTGGCCACTTAGCCACTTTCCTTGATTGCCGATATTTCTTGGAATTTATTTTGATTAACGACTCAGAGCTCATTATGTTGTTGGCTACTTAGCCAAATGTTACATGATTCTCACTTGCATGTTGTTGAGATGGTTCTATGCTTTTTGTATTGTGACATTTCATCGTATGGGGGTACACCCGGGGCATCTTGAATGTCCTCTTAGGTTCTTAAAGTTATGCCTTGGTTTTGGATGCACAGAACCTTGAGGGTGTCTAGGATCTTAGAGTGACTTTTTCATTGCTCGACATTCCTAGATAGAGACCTCATTGTGTTGAGCATTCTAGTTCGCAGTCTATTAGCGGTGGTGGTGATTCTCTTACAATCCAATAAGAGCTTGAACCTCATCAGAGTAGAGTTGTTTAATTTTGGGTTGATGAATTATGTTAGGATCGGATTGCTTTTGGCAGGCTGCGGATGTTAGTAGAAAAGCATGTGTCTGGTAGTGGCTTCTTTCCGATGGCATGCTAAGTTTTATTATGATTTCCTTATCTCATTATATAAAGTAGTGACTTGTGGATTGTATGCATCTTGGTAATTATGGTTAGAATTAATCTAATTCATATTGTTGGTGTAAATTAAGTGTGTTTAGTTGCCCTGTTGACCTATAAATAAGTCTACCCTTTCCTTAATTTTTTTTAGTTACTATGAATAACACTCTATGACCTATTAATTTTAAATTATGTGGAGACACTTATGGATGCCTGGAGTCTTTTGGACCATGCCACTAGTGATGAAAGTATAATTAGACCTTGATAATTTAATCTCGATGGTATCTTAAAATGGGATTCTTCTTGTGAAACTGTAACTCTTGGTCGTAAATCCATATTGAATAGATAACTAATTGATTGCTTAGAATTGATGCTTTCTAATGAGTATGTGGTGTTCTTATAGTTAAAATATTTCTTTGTGATTCTGATTTCTTAGTTGGTGGTATCATGTGGTAATATGGGTATAGATTTGAAAACTTTCCTTGTCTTATCATGTGAGTAAAATTTTTTTTTACCAAAACAACAAACATTGTTAAAACCCTAGTAGATCAGTAAAAGTAATTATGCTTCCTTAATGAGTATTCCTTGTAACTTCCTTTGAGAACTTGTAGAAACCCACCAGGAATGTTTTATGATACTTGTAATTAGTGGAGAAATCTTGAAATATTGTTGTGATCCATGTTAGTTGATTATTTTCCTAATCCTTACAAATTGCTAATGTGTTTTCTATGTTGAATGTCCCTTGTTTCCTTAGAGATAAAAATGTGGTGTGTTGATTTACCTCTCTCTTCCATAAAAGTAATAGTGTGATATGTTTACCCTTCCTTCTCATTGAAATTTTGTTGAAAAATTGACTCACCCAAACATCATAAAACTATAATTGAGGAGATTTGGCCTTGAAGCTTAATAAATAAACTGGAACATAGAAAGAGAAAATGGTCCTTGCTTTAACCTTGGTAGATTAATAGAAGAAATAAAAACCATGTAGAAGAACAGAAGGGGAAAAAAATTGTCCATCTACCACCCCCAGGAGTAAAATAAATAATTTTTCTCTTTTATACCTTTACAGAAGGGCGAGATATCATGCCCCTTAGTGGTCCTTATAACACAAACTTTTGATGTCATAATAAGAGGAAGTTTAATAAAGAAAAATCGTAAAGGAATGTTCTTAGCAAATGAAACTAAAACTTTTGACTTAATGAGTTGATTTATAAATAAGTAAGATTTATGTGTACTAAGTGCAATGTATAGCTGAACCTGTAGTTTTGTCACCTACCTAGAATTATGAAGTACCTGGTGGATAGTAATGTGTTCTAGTTTCTTATTACTTCTTGTTCATAGATGTATGTGCCTTTCTTTGTGGGATTTTTGTGTCATCATACCCTTATCATCCTGTATCTTGATGAGTGTGAGTTGTGGCCCTTTTTGGTTTAAGACTTATCTCTTGTTTAAGAAACCTCCTTGCGTGTTGTCTTGTCCTTGGAGACCTAAGTTATTGTAATTTTAAGGCAACATATGTTAAGGATATAAAATAACTTTGGGAAGTCTTCTTTTCTTCTTGTTCTTCTCCCTAGATACCTTGAGTGCTCTCTGGTGTTACGATTTATGCTTGTGCTCTCTTTGTGGTTATTCCAAGCTTGATAAGAAAAATAAGATAATGAATCCCATTGTGTTATTGTGAATGGTACTTCTTGTATATATATGTTAGTTGCTAGGGGAGATATATATATTTTTATTTTTCTAGATGTTTGACGTCTCTAGATTTGGTTGGTATGGTGTGTTCGATTCTTAAAACAAAAGTGTAAAAATCATACTATAGAAAACCTTTTGATCATGAAATTTCTTACTATTACCATGACAAGTTAAATGTACCCTCTCGAGTTATAGAAGTGTTTTCCATAAATAATTCCTCAATTGTAAATGGTTGTTTATTTAGGTGTCCTTCCTTGTTGATTAACCCCACCTTGTGTGACCTCAAACTGTGGGGACTTGAGTAAACTTTTCGCTCGTACTAAATTTTGGCCTTGGTTGGTTCTGCTAGCCGTGCCTAAACAAAGAACTACGAAAGCGTAATTTAACCCTAGTGGAAACCTTAAATTTTGTTACTATAGTATGTTGTATTCCTTGGGAAACTATGTGGTCTTTCTCAAACTCATGGAATTATCCTTATTATTCCTCTACTTGGTGGTTAATCTTAATAATCTTTTGAACTCTTCATGTTAGATTGTTATGTGTTGTATCTTAGTTGATAGCATAAAGTTACACTCTCGATTTAAATGTCCGTAGCCTAGCATGTAGAAAGTTTAGAAATCATCCATTACAATCTCCCTTCTTCTTGCTGAATTGCATTAGACCAAACTTGGGACTCCATGGACCCACACTTGTTTGAAGTAAGAAATCCCATAATGGGAGTGACCCTTTAATCGTTGCATTTTTTCCTATCTCTCTTTCCTGTGACTTCCAGGAGGAAGTTCGAGTCTAAGGGGAGATGGATGTAGTGCCCACTTCTCGTTTGACACCCTTTTGATAATGATCATGACATTGTTGACTATATCATGGACATTGTTATAGTTTTGATTTAATATGATAATTAGATGTTAGAGCATGGTTTATTGCTGAGTCTGATTCATATATGATGCATGATGATCATTAGAGACATTTTTTATATATTGATGTTGATATACTGTTGGACATGGTTATATTAAAGATGTTGTTCGGACTTGTGATAATTGGATATTTTGAGTAGACCTAGAAAATGAAAAGTTGAATTAAATATTGATAATGATATAGTTGTTGATGAAATTTTAAGTGAAATGTAGTTGATTGGCTTGATGATTGTTGTGATTCACATATGTTTCGATGACTTTGGAAGTATATTATATTCATTTGGATGTTCTGATGCGGCCATGAGGCCGAAGGAGGTATTTTTATTTTGTAGGTTTAAAATATCAAAAAAAAAGCATTGGGGGATCAGAGACCCAACCATATTAGAAATCTAGATGAATTCAACAAGGCCACCATGGTAACTAGTTTTGTTGTGTGTTGTATGTTAGTGTTAGGGATTCACATGAGGAGGCATTACCTTTGAATGTGACCAAGGGGTTATGTGTATTTCTATTCATTTGTGGTTCCTTTTGTATAATTGTTTGTATGTGTTTATTGTTTCATGCATTTACCCCTTTCATTATTCTATTATATTGTGGTGTAATTAATATGAGTAATCATATTGTTGAAATAAATAAATTAATCAAACTTGGGATATAAGAAAGTAACTATAGAAGTTGTTGGCTCTTGTATTAAATGTGGTAAGTGATGCGAAAATAATGTGTAATAATGTGTAAGTGATTTGTAAGAATGTGTAAGAGTTGTATAAGTCATATCTTGGAGTATGAAACACTCCACCTCCTTGGAAATTCTGAATTTGTCCTTGGAGGCTGATTTTGGAGGCTTATAGAGACAAGTTAGACTTATCCCATACCTCTTAAATTTACATACCAACCTTACGTGTGGTTGTAGGGTTGAATTTGGACCTTGTTATAATGCATTTTGGAAATGACTAATTGTAAGTTTTAATTACATTTTTCTTACATGATTACTAATTTCATGTCCTTATGCGGTGTAGGCTTTGGTTGGAGTATGTAAGTAAATTGTCATATTATTCACGCACCTCTATGATTTTGCATCGGAGAATAAATTTGGCTTTTGTGGTTGGAGTTGAGGATATGTGATGTGGCATCCTACATGGATCCACCTCACCCTCTTCTCTTCCCTCTTCTATAAAATTGGAACTCCTTGTCTTGTTTTGGGTTGCTTGAACTTTTGGAATGACTTCATTTGGGGTGAGTATTTCATGCTGGTTTTGGAGAGCTCTTTCTTTTGGAGGAGCTTTTGGGAAGTTTATTGGCTACATGTTTGTTGGGTTAGGCTGTTTGTATTGATTGACATTGGGATAGGAGCTTGTTGTTTTGGAACTTAGAACAAACTCCATCATGGAGAGGTAAGAGCTTGGCTCTTGAAATAGTCTTTTTCTTTATGAATGTACATGTTATTATTTGAATGTTTCAGCAATGTTTGTGGATTGTTTGGGTATATGGCCTAATAATGGTGTAGGAGAAGACTATGGGGCTCATTTTTTGGTAGGTATAAGTGTGTTTTAAGGGAGGTATAAGTGTCGAGGGAGTTGGGATTTGGGTTCCACCTTGCAAAGAAATAACTTGCATTTATTTACTCATTATGGGGTGGCATACGAGGTTGGGGAGGTATAAGAAAATGTGAGGAATAAGGGGTACTTGGGCGAGGTATAAGAAATGTTTGGGTTTTTCATACACTATATTTGACAGTTTGAAAATAGGTGGTGATAACCATTTCCCATTTGGGATGCGTAATTAGCATCCCCCATAGTTTATTCGCTCCTTTGGATTACATAGTGAAGCCTGAGTTTAGTGTGATGTATTTCATGTGGTTGAAATAACTTTTGTTTTGTTTTGGACTGTGTTTTTAAATTTGCAATGTGCATGTTGAAAGATTGCTTTGTGATGTGGAAGTCTGTTGTTGCCATGAGTTGAAATACATTTCTCATTGCATTGTGTTTGTGGCTTAGGGAGCCAATGAAGAATGATGGATTCTCCTTTCATTGGATGTCTTATTTGGGTAGAGAGTGTTGCCTTTCCCCTGTCATTTGTTGTGATCAAAATTGGAATAAAGAGAATAATACATTTTGTTGTTCTGGAGCTGAGAAAGGATAGTTTGATCCAGTTCCTTGTGAAATGAAATCTCATTGTAACAGTTCCCACTTGAAGTGGATGACCTTGTAAATTGTTTGTTAATGGAAAGATGTTGTAATGAACTGTAAGTGGAAATTGGAAATGTAAAAGAGTTATACTCTATATGCTGATTTGGAAAGAATGTTGAAAGAATGATATTGTTTTGTATACTATACTTTGAAACCAAATTGAAAAGAGGTTGTGTGAGTTTCATTGCAATTATTGGAAGCGTTTATCTTGCTCATATGATATTCTTTAATTGGAAATTTTTGTTTATCATGCACTTAGGAAGTCCCTGTTTTGAAAGTGGAAATGTGCAACACGTGAAAAGAAAATGTATTATTCTGCCCTATGTTAATAAATGATTTTTGGAAGGAAGTAAAATAAAGAAGACATATAATTTCCATTTGAAACCAATAAATGAATGTAATTCCTTTCTCAAATTGCATTGTTGTATTGAATCTGATCGTTTCAATGTATTGGAATCTCTGTTTGAAAGGGAGAAATGCATGTGAGAAACATACCATATTTTATCTTTTGGAAATGTGTAAAATTGGAAATCATACTTTGTATTTAGCTATTATATGTTTGTTTGAATCAACTAAATGTATTAGACTAGAAGGGAAGTGAATTTCAAGATTTGGAAGGTGGAAAATGATAAACATATCCTATAGAAATTGACCTCTGTTTGATTTTTTAAACTAGAAAATACTTCCTGTAAAACAAAACTTTTGATTCATAATAAGAGGAAGTTTATAAAGAAAAATCGTAAAGGAATGTTCTTAGCAAATGAAACCTAAAAACTTTTTTGACTTAATGATTGATTTATAAATAGTATCTTTATGTGTACTAGTTCAATGTATAGCTGAACCTGAGTTTTGTCACCTACCTAGAATTATGAAGTACCTGGTGGATAGTAATGTGTTCTAGTTTCTTATTCTTCTTGTTCATAATGTAATGTCTTTCTTGTGGGATTTTTTGTCATCATACCCTTATCCATTCCTGTATCTGATTCATGGTGAGTTGGGTCCCTTTTTGGTTTACGACTTATCTCAATTGTTTCAGAAACCTCCTTGCGTGTTGTCTTGTCCCCCCCCCCCCCCCCCCCCCCCTTGGAGACCTAGTTATTGTATTTTACGGCACATATGTAAGGCATATAACATAACCCGATGTCTAGAAGAAGGTTTGGGAAGTCTTCTTTCTTCTTGTTTCTTCTCCTATATTACCTTGATTGCTCTCTGGTGTTACGATTTATGCTTGTGCTCTTCTCTTTGTGTTATTCCAATCTTGATAAAAAAATAAGAAATGAAATCCCATTTGTGTTATTGTGAATGGTAACTTCTTGTATATATATTTTAGTTGCTAGGGGAGCTTATATATTTTTTATTTTTCTAGATGTTTGACTCCCTCTAGAATTGGTTGGTAGGGTTGGTGGGGGTGGGTTCGATTCTTAAAACAAAGTTAAAAACTACTATGTGGAGAAAAACCTTTTTGATCATGAAATTTCTTCTATAACCATGACAATTAAATGTACCCGCTCGCGTTATAGATTGTTTTTCCATAAAATATTCCTTCAATTGTAAATGTTGTTTAGTTAGTTGGTCCTTACCTTGTTGATTAACCCCCACCTTTTGTGCCCTCAAACTGGGGGGGGACTTGAGTAAACTTTTTCGCTCGTACTAAATTTTGGCCTTGGTTGGTTTCTGCTAGCCGTGCCTACCAAGACTACAAAGCGTATTTTACCCTAGTTGGAAACCTTAAATTTTGTTACATAGTATTTGTATTCCTTGGAAACTTGTTGTCTTCTCAAACTCATGGATTAATCCTGTATTATTCCTCTACTTGGTGGTTAATCTTAATCTCTTTTGAACTCTTCATGTTAGACTTGTTATGTGTTTGTAGCTTAGTTTGATAGCATAAAGTTTACAACGCTCGATGTTAAATGTCCGTAGCCTAGCATGTAGAAAGTTTAGAAATCATCCTTACAATCTCCCTTCTTCTTGCTGATTGCATTAGATTAGAACCAAACTGGGACTCCATGGACCCCCCCTTGTTTGAAGTAAAAATCCCATAATGGGAGTTACCCTTTAATTTCCATTTGTTCCCTATCTCTCTTTCCTATGACTTCCAAGAGGAAGTTGAGTCTGAAGGGAGGGGGGTGTATTGCCCCTTCTCTTTGCCCTTTTTTCATCCTAATCATGATACTGTTTGACTATACCATGGACATTGTATAGTTTTGCATTTAGTATGATAATTAATATGTTAGAGCATGGATTATTGCTGACTCGGATTCTACATGATGAATGACTAATCATAGAGACATTTTTTATATATTGAGTGGTGATATCTCTTTTGCAGGGTTATATTATATATGTTGTTCAGACTTGTGATAATTGATATTTTGCAGTTGACCTAGAAAATGAAAATTGAATTAAAATTGATGATGATGGAATGTTGTGTTTAACGAAATTTAAGTGACAAGTTGTTGATTGGCTTGATGAATTATGGTTGGTTTATGTTCACAATGTTTTGATGATTTGGAAGTAATATTTATCTCATTTGATGTTATGATGTGACCATGAGGCCGATGCGTCTTTTGTATTTTATAGGTTCAAAATACAAACAAGCATTAGGGATCAGACCAATCACATTGAATTCTAGATGATTCAATAAGGGTCGCCATGACAACTATTTTGTTGTGTGGTGTAGTTTGTTAGTGTTAGTGATTCCCATGGTGGTCATCACCTTTAAATGTTACCAAGGGATTTTATTTATTTCTTCTTTTCATTTTGGTCCCTTTTTGTTTATTTTGCATTTGAATATTTTTTGATGCACTTACACCCTTTCATATTTATTTAATGGGTTAAAATATGTGAGTATCATATTGTTAAAATAAATAAATAAAGCAATTTGGGATATAAGAAAGTAATTATAGAGTTTTGCTCTTGTATTAAATGTTGTAATTGAATGTGTAAGTAATGTTAAGAATTTGTAAGTGATTGTAAGTATTTGTAGAGTTGGCTAAGTCATATTTTTGGAGTGATGAACACACTTCCGCCTCCTTGGAAATCTGAATTTTTCCTTTAGTGGCTGATTTTTGAGGATTGTGGAGACAAGTTATACTGGTGCCCTACCTCTTAAATTTATATACCAACCTTGCTTATGGTTGGAGGGTTAAATTTAGACTTTTATAATGCATTTTGGGAAGACAAATTATAGGTTTTAATTGCACTTTTCTTACATGATTTAATTTCAGTCCTTTGGGGTGTGGGTTTGGTTGGAGTGTGTAAGTAAATTGTCATATTATTCACACACCTATTGATTATGAATTGGAGAATGAAGTTGACATTTGTGTTGGAGTTGAGGTTGTGTGAAGTGGTATCCTACATGGATCCACCTCAACCTCTTCTCTTCCCTCTTCTATAAAATTTGAATTCCTTGTTTTATTTTGGGTTGCTTCACTTTTATCACTTCATTTTTGGGATATTTCCTTTTGGTTTTGGAGAGCTCTTGCTTTTGGAGAAGTTGGGAAGTTTTTTGGATACTTTTGTTGGGTTGATTTTTGGATTGCTTGAATTGGAAGGATCTTGTTAATTTGAACTTGGAACAAACTCCATCATGGAGAGGTAAGAGCTTGGCTCTTGAAATACTCCTTTTATTTATGAATGTACATGTTATTGTGTGAATGTTTTAGCATGTTTGTGGGTTGTTTGGATAGATGGCCTAGGAATGGTGTAGGAGAAGACTATGTGGTTTATTTTGTGGGAGGTATAAGTGTGTTTTTAGGGAGGTATAAGTCTGGAGGGAGTTGGGATTTAGGTTCCACCTTACAAAGAAATAGCTTTCATTTCTTTACTCGTTATGGGGTGTCATAAGAGGTTGGGGACATATAAGGAAATGTGAGGAATAAGGGGTACTTGGGGGAGGTATAAGGAATGTTAGGGTTTTTGATACACTATATTTGGCAGTTTGAAAATAGGTGGTGATACCCATTTCCCCTTTCAGAGGCATAAGTAGAATCCCTCATAGTTTATTTCTCCTTTGGCTTGCATGGTGAAGCCTAAGTTTTGTGTGATGTCTTTCATGTGGTTGAAAAAACTATTTTTTTGTTTTGGATTGTGTTTTTAATTTGAAATGTGCATGTTGAAAGATTGCTTTGTGATGTGGAAGCCTATTGTTGCCATGAGTTGAAATACATTTCTTATTGCATTGTGGTTGGGGCTCAGGGGCCAATGAAGAAGGATGGATTCTCATTTCATTGGATGTCTTGGCTGGGTGGAGAGCGTTGTCTTTCCCATTTCTTTATTGTGATCAAAATTGTAATAAAGAGAAGAATGCATGTTGTTGTTTTGGAGGTGAGAAAAGACAATTTTCCACTCCCTTGTGAAATGAAATCTCATTGTAACCCTTCACACTTGAAGTGGATGACCTTGTAAATTTTTTTAATGGAAAGATGTTGTACTAACTGCAAGTGGAAACTGGAAATGTAAAAGAGTTATACTTTGTATGCTGATTTGGAAAGAATGTTAAAGAATGATTTTGTTTTGTATATTGTAATTTGAAACTAAATGGAAAAGAGGTTGTATGAGTTTCATTGGAATTATTGGAAGTGTTTACCTTTCTCATATGATATTCTTCAATTGGAAATTTGTGTTTATCATGCACTATGAAGTCCCTATTTTGAAAGTGGAAATGTGCAACACGTGAAAAGAAAATGTATTATTCTGCCCTATGTTAATAAATGATTTTTGGAAGGAATAAAAGAAATAAGATGTAAAATTTCCATTTGAACCAATAAATGAATTTAATGATTTTCTAAAATTGCATTGTATTATTGAACCTGATCATTTCAATGTATTGGAATCTCTGTTTGAAAGGGAGAAATGCGTGTGAGAAACATACCATATTTTATCTTTTGGAAATGTGTAAAATTGGAAATTAGACTTTGTATTTTAGCTATTAAATGGTTTTTTTGAATCAACTAAATGTATTAGACTAGAAGGGAAGTGAATTTCAAGATTTGGAAGGTGGAAAATGATAAACATATCCTATAGAAATTGACCTCTGTTTTGATTTTTTAAACTAGAAAATACTTCCTGTAAAATGCACATTTTGAACTTGAAAACAATAAATAACATCAAAAATTTAAACTCTAACATGTTATGATATAAATGAACTCAATTGGAATAAAATATTTAAGGAAAAATCCTTCAAACATTGCAAAATCAGGCCCAATCCTTTCACAGTCTTTTTGATGTCAGAAGTTGTAAAAATTCGAATTGGAAATCAATCAAGAAAAATTACCTTCCAATCTATCCTAAATTTATCTAATAACAATCCCCCATGTATATTTGACATGTTGAGAGAGGTAGAAGATCAAATTGAATAGATCTAACAAGTTAAAATTTACCAGTCTGCTCTGTTTAAGCCTGCAGGTCGTTTTCTTAAAATTGACCCCTTAAACTTTATCAAAATCTAAAATTAATGAGCTCTTTGCAAAGAGGATGTCGAGATATTTCCATAAAGTCCTCATTTTCCCAAAACCAAGCTCTCTATAAAAATTTATGGCCTTCTAAAGTTTTCTTCACTTGGCATTAAAATTTTGGGAAAAAATTTCCTTAGCGGGCCCCCGGCCTGAATTTTTCCCTAAGGGCTCAGGAAACTTTTTTGGAAAATTTAATCCACTGCCCCACTGGCCCGAAGCCAATTAGAGGCTTCCACGTGGCACCATGAGGTGAAAAAAGAGGGGCGGATCCTATTTTGAACTTAGCATTTTCAAAAAAAATTGGGAAAAATTTCCAAACTTTCCCCCCGGCCTGTAACCAATCACGTGATGCCACATGGCATCACGAGGCATCGGCAGAGGAATGGATCCATTTTTTATTTTACGTCTCAGAATTTTTTTGGAATTTTTTTCAAGTTTTCCCCACTATTCAGCGTGCTTGCAACCATTCAAGGGCTGCCACATGGCATCACGAGGTGTCGGCGAAGGCACGGGTCTATGTATCCTCTTAGCCCTTCAGGGCTTTAAGTCAATTTTCACCCCGCCACCCTGCCTTCTCCGCATTGTCTTAGGAGACACCACATGTCCTTTGTGATCTCATGGGAGCATGTCCACAAAATTGACATTTCACCCCACGTAGGAGAATTTCAAAATGTCTCCCACTGCCTTGCCTTTCCCTACTCTTCCCCACGCTAGCTTAGGGAGCGCTATGTGTCCCGTGTTGACTTACGGACCCATGGTAGCACGGGCACAAATGTGATTTTTTCTGTGCTTGGAAATTTTTTTTCCAAAGGTCTCCCTGTGGCCCACTGACCTGCCCTTTGGAAAAATTTTCACCCCTGGGCCCGCAAGCTCACTCTTGGGGAAAAATTTTCACCCCAAGGCCCGCCAACCCATAACTTGAAAAATATGAGGAGTTAGGAGGACTTCTTTATATCAATGGAAAGGTGAGGAAATTTTCTATCCAATGGGAGTGATTTAGGTTAATTTTTAATGCATTAATTATGATAAAAATAAATTTGAACCTTTGACCCTGTCAGAGAGTGGGTGTGGTGTAGAATTTTCCCTCTAAACCTAATTGAAAATTCTAACCCTAAAATTTGGACCTTTTGAATTCTTATAATTATTAATAAAAAATAATTTATACTCTAGTAGATTTGAATTGTTCTGAAACTTGTTATTGACAACTGTTGTCTTGTAACATGGTTGTAGATTCTTTTAATAAAAAAAATTATTCCATAATTTTCTTAACTAATCCTAGGTTGTTCTTGGGTCTCAAGTGGGCTGTTTTAATGGGTGTTACAATTTTAGAGAAATCCTACAACCCATATGAGTTAAGGTAATGTTGGTTGGTCAAATGTGCACCCACGTCTTAGATATCGATAAGGGCCAAGGTTTTTGAGACCAAAATGGAACCGTCCCCCAGTTGTGGGACATTACGCACTTGGGATGGATCTCCGGAGAAGGCCGGTTCCTCTATCTATTTCTACTGCTACTGCTACTCCTAGTGCTAAAAGGGGAAACTAAGCTAAGAATGCCAAAGGACCAAAGAAACAAGGATAACATGAAGTAAACTACACTAAAAGGTGATAACACTAGAAAAGAGGGGCGAACACTATCTGTTCTGAGTGAGAATGTAAGGAATTTGTGAAAGGAGGTTAGGCACGAGTAGCATAGTGAAATACACATTCACCAGGTCACTCTCATGGAACATAACTAAGTATGGAATTTCACGGGACTTGAAATAGCATAACAATACACAATGCAAGAGAAGAGGCAAAAAGAAGGAATGAAAACACGTTATGATAGAGAATATTCACAAAATGATGATTCTATTACTTACAGAAATGCACATAACTATTATAATGATAAAGAGGCTGATATCCACATGTAAGAGCCAAACATAGAGGTATACAACTAAAAATACAAAAAATATGGAGTCCTTAGCAACATGCATAAGGATCTAGAGTGTCTAACCCTTTATAATGAGCCCAGACCCTGTCCTTTATAGATTCATCATAGAGGGAGGAAGGAAAGAGAGAAGCGGGAAAAATTTGAATCCCACTACAACCACCTCGATACGCATTGAATCCTACTTTGAAAGCTAGACCAATATCAATCAACACCTCTCTCAAATCCACACCAAATCTATCATCTCTAGTTTCCTTTCTACTTGGCATGTTGAAGAAGGAAGAATGGCTAATCAAATCAAATTAAATCTGGTGGTTAAAGAAATCTTATTCTGATTTAATGGCCTAATAGATGTTTTTCCATTTTTCACCCACCAAATCATATTAAGAATGATATTTTATGATTCCATGGTGTGAAGGGTGTTGAGATGTTTCCAAAAAGTCTTCTCCCTTTGAAATCTAAGTTTCAAGTCAAAAGATATGGACATTTGAGTATTTGGATCGCGGGCATGCAATATTTTACAGAGTTTGTTGTATTGGGTCCATGTGGTAGCCTCACACATCTTGGAGATAAGGACCCTACCTTTACTTTTGAAAATGTGTTCGACTAACACGTGGTGGCCTCTGTGAGCTCCTTGAGCTTCTTTATATTTTTCCTAAGTCTCTTTGCTTGGAGGGGCCAAAATTTTAACCCTAGACACGTGGTGTCCTGGCGCTTGTTTGGAAACCTGCCCCAAATTTTTCTCTTGAAGCGTCGTGCCAACACTTGGTGCTCTTCATTGGCCTACCTCTACTTTGACTATTCAACCCCTGACTCTGTCCCTTTTTGGACTATCGAACACATGGAAGGCCCACGCAAGTTTCAGTCTGCCCCTTTAGATTTAACTTTTGGAGGAGTGTCGGGTTGACACATGGAAAAAAGGAGAACGCATGGAGTGTGGGCGCAAGGGAGAAGTGGAAGAAAGAGGTGAAGAGGGGAACACATTATGTGCATGGGGAGACAAGGAGTAAGCATGCAAAAGGGAAACAAAGTGGAGGTGCAGAGGATCACATGCGAGAGGAAGGAATACTTGCAAAAGGCAAGTATGAAAACAAGATACGGGCATTCAACTAAAGGAATTCACGTGGAGGAAGAAAGAAAAGAGGACCCGTAAAAGAACTGAGTCTAGGTATACACGTAAGAGAAATTCTAGGAACTTAGGTGATTGGAAGGTAAGTCTGGGGAGGTGCACGCAAGGAGTGCATGATGGGGTAGGAGAGAAAGTGGGCACACAAGAGGAAGGCATGCAAGGGAAAATCAAAGTAAATAGAAGAATGCGAAGGGGAGTAGGATGTGTATGAAAGTCATCCAAATCACTAGGAGAGATATTTGGATAAAAGTTTTTGTAACTTTTGGGGTCATCTTCCTGCTAGATGAAAGAGATAAGTTGGCTAAAGCATCCATTGGGCATGGAGTCTGCTTGTTCAATCATGAAAATGCCCCTATAATCACTTGAAAATCATATCTGCACTCCGTTTTGAATCTCACAACTGCTAAGATAAACTCTACATTCTGGGAGTAACGAAAGAGCATACACATGAAGCATGGAAAGAACTATGTACAAAAAAACAATGTGCGTGGACCACACTTGAAGGAATGGAAACTACTTTAATATATACAACATGATGCAATAAACCTAATGGAAGGGTTTGAGATAGGAATGGTTTAGTAGGATTTGTAGTGTGCTTCCATCCAGATGAGTTAAATCGAAAGAGTTGGCTTCCTTATACAAATTGATGATGTATGGGCCACTCCAAAGTGCATAAAACTTTGAATGGTGCCCTGGTTTAGCTCTGTCAGCATCCCATTTTAGAACCAAGTCCCCAAATTTGAAAACTTGAGGCCTAGCCTTTTTGTCAAACCATTTATTTATTGCTTGCTGATGTTATTCTAGCTTGATCATGGAAAAGTTTATGAGCTCTTCAAGATGAACCAACTCTGTCATCCTAATTTCTCTCTGATCCATGCTTTCAAAGTCCATCTATTGGGCAAGTGCTAATGAATTTAGTTCTAGTGTCAAAGGAAGAGCAGCCTCCCTACCATAGACAAGCTTGTAAAGTGAATTTCCTATTTCCTTTTTTATTGTGATTCTATCTACCCAGAGCTTGGGCAAGACCTTTGTATGCTAATATATTTGGCTGATATTCATTGTACGCTTCATGATTCTGATCAAGTTCTTGTTTGTTGATTCTGCCAGAACATTACCCTGAGGGTAATAGTTAGAAGAGGTTTTCAGGTAAATTCCCAAACTTAGATCCCAATTAGTGATTTTAGCACCAAGGAAGGCCTTTGCATTATCATAGATAATGGTTTGAGGAATGCCAAACCTTATGACTAAACCTTTGAGAAAGTCAAGGATGACTTCCTCAGTTGATTCCTTAAGAAGGACAACGTCTATCCATTTGGGGAAGTAATTTGTAGATGTCAGCACTAACTTATGTCCAGCACTTAAAGGTGGATTGATCATGCCTATGAATTTTAGACCCCATTACGCAAAACGCTGATCTTCTTGGATTGGTTAGAGGGGAAGTGCTACCAATATTTTCTTTCTTGTAAAGAAAGATCACTCCTTGCATTTTCTAACCTACCTATGTGCATCTGCAAATAGGGTAGGCCAAAAGATACATGCCATTATGATCTTCATTGTTGTAGTTTTGGCAGAGAAGTGTTCACAGAGAATCCATTGTGAAATTCTACTAAAACTTGCTCAGTATTCACGCCATTTATACCTATTAACAACACGCCATCTAGATTTCTTTTGAGGAGAATTCCATCAATCAAAACACAAGGGATATATTGGAACCTCAGATGCCTTCTCTTAGCTTTGTTCAAACCAGGAGGGTACACACCCTCGAAAAGGAATGTGATCATGTCATTCATCCATTCATGCATGTTGGGGTCTATATTCTGTTCATGTTCTACATGTGGAAGGTCTTCATCTAGAAATAATGAAGCCTCAGGTTCACTCTGTGCATCCTCAGCAATCTGCTTGCAAAGTGCACTACCTCTTACCAGCTTTGTGGCCTTAATAGTCACATCATATTCCATGTTTTTTTTCACCCATCATGCTCTCTTCCACTAATTTGTGTTCCCATGATGAAGTCTTTGATAGATGAGTCAGAGAATAACACCTTGATGTGATTTGTGGCGAGAATTCTCTTGAATTTCTTGAGCGTGCACATGATGGAAAAGACCTACTTCTCCATGTGACTATATTTCAATTCATAATCCTTCAGGGTATGGCTAAAGAAGGCCACTGGATGTTCTAACCCTTGTTTGTTTTCTTGTGTTAGGACATCAGCAATGCTTGCATCAACACCATTAGCATAAAGTAAGAAATCCTTTGAGTATTCTAGATTGATGAGTGTTGGTGCACAAGTAATCTCTTTTTTGATCTTGTTGAGGCTTTCTCTTCCTTTTACTATCCATCGGAAGGCTATGTCCTATTTAAGAATGAGGGTGATGGGATGAACCAGTCCCAAAAAGTTAGGAATAAAATGCCTAAGAAAGTTAATCTTGTAAAGGAAGGAATGTAAGGAATTTTTGTGCACTAGTAGGGAAAGTCCTAGGATGGCTAAAACGTGCTCAGGATCAATTGCGATGCCATCCTTCAAAACCATGTGGCCCAAGAGATTTCCTTGAGCCACCAAAAAATTACACTTCTTGGGGTTAAGAGATACCCCAAATTCTCTACATCTCTCAAAGACCTTTTCTAGGTGCACCATGTGATCCGTGCCTTACTTTGAGAAGGGATTTATATCATCAAGGTAAACCAAGATGAACTCATTGACATAACCTTTGAAGGAAACATACATGGCATGCTGAAATGTTGCGCCCACATTTGATAGACCAAAGGGAAATTTTTGGTATGCATATGTTCCTCAGTTGGTTGTAAATGTTGTTTTGAATTGATCCTCTTGCTTAACCAGGATCTAGTTGAACGCTGAATACCCGTCTAGCATGGATAACCTTTTCGCGCTAGCCATATTCTGTAGAATCTGCTCCATTGAAGTGAAAGGATAATGATACTTTAAAGATGCCTTATTCAAATCTCTAAAATGAACATAAAGTCCGATTTCACCATTTTTCTTGCACACTAGAACCATATTTGCAACCCAGGTAGAGTATTTGATAGGAAAGATAATATTTTCCTCAATTATTTTTTATAGTTCCTTTCTCATGAGGGGCTCTATTTTTGGATTGACTACCTATTGCTTATGTCTGATAGGCTTTATAATAGAATCAAGGTCAATGGAGTGTTGAGCAATACTTGGATCAAAAAATTTGAGGTCTACATATTCCCATGAGAAAATTTCACTATATTTTTGACAGAGAGAGATGAAGACCTATTTTTCTTCATGTGCAAAAGTCTTGTTGAGCAGAAACTCCTTTCCGCATGCAATAGAAATGGAGGAGCAGTCCTCCTGTATGACATGCATGTATCTTTATTCACCCTTAAACTGATCATCATGGATGAAATTTTTTTCTAAGGTGACAAGACCTTTATGCAACCTATTTGTCTTTAGTTATATTACTTGGTCACCATAGCTGTCATGCAAGTCATTTTGCATACTTGATGAAAATTTAGCTTTATTCTGGATAAATTAGATGATCTGCATGTCACTGTCAAACGCTTTCTAGCTAGTGTTATTTTCTAGAATGGATGGTCTGATTACCATCTTAACGTGTTGAGTGTTTCCTTTGAAAAATTACCCAGCAGGAGAAAACTGTGAACCAAGCATGGCCATTTGGTTAGCTGGTTTGTTCATTCTACGCAGGACTACCTGCAGATTAAGGGCATCAAAGCTCTCAAGTAGGTCCCAAACTCTATGTTTATAATATTTAAGAAGCTTATTCTTTTTCTGTAATTTTTTGGTGACCTAGTGGATGACCAATTCTATGTCCCCAAAGATCTGTAATGCTTTAAATTTCTTCTTCTCAGCAATAAGCAAGCCATGCACTAGCACTTCATATTCAGCCACATTGTTAGAGCAATTAAACTATAACCTATGCACAAAGAATAATTTCTCATCCTTAGGGGAAATAATAACCACTACTACTCCTACACCATTTCTGCTTTTGGATCCATCAAAATATAACCTCCATAGACCCGTTTGAACTTTTTCTTTCATGAGCATTCGTGGAAGCATAACATCTTCTTCTAGAATGTAATAAGTACCAAACCCAGTTTCATAGGGTTCTTTTTCTTCAGCATAGGGATAAAATTTGTGATGCCTTTCCACCCATTCATCAAGCAATAGGTTTTGAACATAGGGTGGAAGATACTGGTCTTTAGGAACTAAAACTTGTTCTTCCTGGATAAGTTAATTAGCTTGGAGAGGGGATGGGAAATATGGCTCTACATGATAATAAAATATAGGCTCAGCTTGTATGGTAAACCGGGTACCATACCTTATCTTGAGTAACATATGAGACCAATCAAAAGACAAGTAACCACCCACTTGAGCAGTAAATTCTCTTGATAGACATAGGGCAAACAAAGGAGGTAGGTCAATAGTTGACACATCTTGAGTAATTGTCAAGCTTGGACATGCATGGAGGGTTAACTCAAGATCCTTGATGACTCCTAAGGTGGTTATAATTGAGCCATCAATTTGTAGGAATCCTTTAGATAAAGGGCTATATTTCAGACCTAAGACATCAACTATCTTCTTAGGCATAACAGAAGTACTAGTGCTTGAGTAAATCAAGTAGTTATGCATTAAATGTTTGCATATAATAAAGGACATATAGAAGGGTGGGGTTTTAACAACTTTACTTACTTGTTTCTCCTCTTCTTGGTAGATTTTGACATAAGAGCATGGCTTCTACATAACCGGGTTAGCATGCAGAAGTTGCACCAAAGCTTCATGCAATAGATCCCACTGATATGGAATGGTCAGGGCATCCCACATTGTGACGTTTATGTTTGTTTTCTTCATCTGGTCAACAATGCTGCATGAAAACCCCCCACCTTATGCATTTGGGGAAAAACATCCCTTCTTGACTTTTCAGGCATGAAAGCTTGAATTTTAGCTGGAGTAGAGGCTTGGCCTACTAAAGTATGGGTGCAAGTTGCTTCAGAAGGATATTTACGCGGGACCTCCTACATAGGGATTTGAATGATTTTGCTACAATAGGTCTTGTTTGATTCTTTTTTATTCTAAAGATCTACTTGTATTGTTGGGACTGTGACATGCACGCCTGACTCTAATATTTTTTTCTTATATCTTTTGTTATCTGCAACTTGGGTGCACATTCTGTTTATATCTTCTATAGCTTGGTTGATTACACATAAGTATTTTGCACCAAATAAAATCAAATTGGACTCTAGAGGAACTTCTGGTCCTTCTGAATTATTTGCTTCATGGGAACTTGTTGAGGGCTCACAGGATGAAACATTCTAGGTCATGAAGAATTGGGCATGCACAACATTTGCACAATGATACTGACTATGAGGAATTTTGCAAGGGAAGAACCATTCTGACTTTTGTGCTAAGTCTTTTTGAACTGGAACTAGCACTCGGATCGCGCTGGGTACTGGGAGAGAAGTCACAGGAGGAACAACTTGCAAGGGTGGATGTGTATTAGGCTACAACCTATCATTCTGTTGGTTGGGTGTGTATCTTTGATTTTTGGATTGATTCCGCCAAGGATGATTCCCTTGGCCATGTGCCTGATTGAAAATGCCTCTACAAGATTGCACCTATTGTTTTTCCAATGATAATATTTTGTTTGACAAATTTCTGATCACGGCCTTCATTTCTTTGTTTTCCTTTTTCTGTGATGGAGAATAGGATATTGAGGCAACCAGTTTCGCGCTTTGCTCAGGAATAGGAATAGGTGCCATAAAAGGCTGGGTTTCTTGTGACATCTCTGACAATAAGGGCATGGGTGGTCTAGGAGCTAATTTTCCTACCTGAATGGGACTATTTTCTACTCTTACTACAATGCTATAAGTAGTAGGTAAGGTCCTACCCCCCATAGATTAGATCATAAATTAAATGTCACTGTTGAGCACCTTCAGATATTAGAGGAAAGCATGTTGGGCTGTAGGTCTTACCACAAGAGGAATTTTGTCCCAAGTCTTCTAAAATCTGATGTTGAAATCAGTCATCTACTCATTAGGTGCCCTCCTTGTTTTTTTCAGTTGCTCCACCAAAGATAGGTGATCTGACATGTATTCAAAATAACTACATAGAGTTTTTCCCAGCTCATCCTAGGTGGTGATAGATCCAAGTCTCAAGCCTCAGTACCATTGAAGTGCTTTACCTTTGAAAGAGTTTGTAAACAACCTAACTACTACATCATTATGTGTGATCAGATAGAGTGAACACACATTTGCTCCATCTTGGATATGCTCATGAGGGGTGATTTGATTCTCACCAGTAAAGTAAGGAATACTTTTAAGTGTGTCATTTGGTATATCATGTTACACGGCCATGAGTAAGGGACTCCCTCCATCAAAGGAATTCATCTAACAAGGTGGGATAAAAGTCAAACTCCGCATGTGGGGATTCCAACTCGTCACCACTATGATCTATCATTTCCTCTACCTCTTTTTCCATAGAGAATAAAGGCACAAGATCATTTCCAATAAAATGGTTTGACCCTTATTTGTTGGAGGCTTCCCAATTTTGTGCTTGTCTGGTTTCCAAAGCTTGCCTTTTGAGTCCTAATCTTGTTTTAGGAGCTATGATGTGTAACATTTTCACTAACGTATTTGTGAATGTGTTCAAACATTTGATATCAAACCTAGGTGAAATATAAAAATAATGTCAAGAATTGAATGAGTATAATGAATTTTAATGTACCAGTGTGATAAAGTGATGGCCTAAAAAAATGTGTAAGTCAACAGTGATGCAATGTTTGGTATCAATCCTATCAGTCAAATGAAGTACTTCGTAGGTTTGTTTCAAAAAGGTAGTCGATGTCATAAGATAATTAATAAGACATCCCTACTTATGTTGATTTCAAAGACATGAACAAGGTGTAAGTAATAACAAGAAGTTAATGCAACCTCCTAACAAGGTATAATAGAAGCAAGCCCAAATTCAATTAATACCTATATCTTAACAAGTGTGAGCTATGATTGTGAGTGACACAACAATGTCACCAAGATATGTTAACCAAAATTTTCAAGAAATTAAGGTATTGATATCAAGATGATATTGATATAACACACACAAGTGGTAACATGTAGCATTTTTCAAAATTGAGGTAGTAATGGAATAAAACTAAAAATATTATAGCATAACTAAGAATTGTTAAAATGTGTATAGCGTAACTTTACAATGTATATTTTTAGGTCAATTTTACAAGAAACAAGACGTAAATATCAGAATTGTAGTGATATGATATAAACAAGGTAACCTTTCCGAGGAATTTCAAGATGATGAATCAATCCTAACTGTAATGACAATCTTGATTTGGGTATCAAGATCACAAAGGCTACAAATGGTGTGAAAAAATATTTACATTTAACTAACCCATCCACAAACATGGATGGGTGTAAATGGACAAAATTTTTGTAGAAACAATCAATTGATAATGCAAAGGTAATCACTCTTCTTTTGATCAACAAAGTATCAAAAGAAAGTGAAGGAAGTAGATCAATTGGCGTTGAAAAAGGTTGGCCTTTCTTTGGTAGAGTTTCACCTTACCTTAGGGTAAGTGAAAAACTAAACAAAAGTAACACTTCGCACGTTTCATGATGAAAAATGGTTCACAACTCAAAAATATTTTAAAATGGTCAAAGTTGGCTGCTGGTCAAAGATATCTTCCTAGGTGGTTCTCTTAACTAGCTGTTACAAAGTTATCTTAAGTGAGCTTGATTTACCCAAAAAGTCGTAATGACTAATTTTGGGAGTATCTCAGCTTTACTTTACCCCCTTCAAGAACAATGGGAAACTAGTGCATCCACGTGTACTATCATTGGGGTCGCCATACAGACAACTGGTAATGCTAACTCACAAGTAAAAAGTATTCAAGTAGGCTGTGTGGAGAACTTCCTGTTTCGTCCACAAGGTTCCCTCTTATGTGGACTACTTTGGGGTTCCTAGAACCACCCCCATTATTGTATCTTAAGACTTATGCTAAAGGGGCTATGTCCTAGTTTTAAGAGGATGGACGTACCCTTATCTGAACCTGTAAATACAATGTTTTGAATGTGGTGTTCTTTATATCTTATTTAATTTGGTGTAGTTTGCTTGAACACCTTTTGGCAACCTGCATAAAAACTGTATTAATAGTTTAATTTTTTTTACTCCAATTTTATTTGACAAGTGTGTGTTTGGTTTTGCACAACAGGTTAGTAATTTTCCATAAATAAAATAAACATCATTTATGATTCTCAAGATCATCCAAGGACACAAGAGAAGAGCATACATGATGTTTTTTAGAATCCAAGAAATTAGCAAATGGAAAATAATTAATTCAAACATATAAATTTAAATTATTTCTACTCTATTAGGACATTCTAAACATTTTCAAAGTTCCAAAACACCTAAGAATAATTTCTGATTCCCAATATCACCCCAAAGGACGCGAGGGAAGAGCATATGAGACCTTATTCTTACAAGAAAGCATGAAAAGTCTATCTAGTCTAGCAAAAACATGTAAACATACCCTGCACAAATAAGAATTAGTCAGATAAAACCTGCAAAGAAGTTAGCACTTTAGCAGACAAGATTTGAGGAAATGTAAATATGTAGGTTAATTTGAACCGAAGCACCTGCACGCAGGTTTAGGCATGTACGCATGGGTTAGGGTGTCTACACTCCTCTGTGTTATTCAAATTCACAATGTACCTGTGCTACCCAAGAGGCCTATGTGCTAAGATGTGGGCGTATGTGCCAAGGTATAGGCATGTGCACCAACAAAGTAAAACAGACAACCAAGAAAACTAAACAAGGTATGTGCACTATTTGAAAGACGTATGCGCTATAATATATGTGCCTACACTAGCATTGAAAACACAGAGTGTGTGCACTAACAAAGAGGTGGGTGTGCTAGGTTATGGGGACCTGTGCTAGCCTGACAAGATTTCTGACTGCAACGAAGGTACAATACAATAGTAGTGGATGTGCATGCTGGATGTTGTGCCTACATGTGGGTTAACATGCCTATTTGTGGTTTGGTGTAGCTGCACATCTCTTGCAAAGAAAATGTTCCTGGTTATGATGTCAAAATACGGCCAAATGACATAAACAAGTACAAAATGTTCCAAATTTTAGCATGTTAGTTCAAAATCGATAACAACCCATCAAAATGAAATCTCTCAATAAGATCTCACACATGTAAGTATATCAAGAATCTTAAAATTCACCTTACATATGTGCATAGAAAGGGGTTAGCCAAAACCAACACAATATGAACTTAAATTCTAAGGGACAAAGGATCTGGTCCCACCGGGCATGCCGAATGTGTGCATGGTTCAATTTAGCTAAGTTAAGAAAATTAGAACTAACACCTAGTAGTCCTACAACAAAGCTAAATCAAAATCGAAACACCATCATGCTAAGAGCTAAACAAGTAACAATCATTAATACTATGCATTAGAATCTTGAAAGAAAAATCTCAAGATAACATATTAACATTATTACTCTACTCTTTTAGAAAGCTAAATTAATAAAACTATACCTATGTAGATATTTTAGCTATCAAAATGAGATTAGCGGTTGCTTGATCCAAGATGATCAAATATGGAGGTTCATCAAGCCATGGCTTATTAGGCATTTCTTGATTAACTCCATTTTTCTTCACAACACTAACTTGATTGTTGGAATGCAAAAGGATGATGATTAACTCCACTCTAATGGAGAAATAATCAAAGATGATAAAATGGATTTTAGTGTATTTACTATATGATCACTTTTTTTTTTCAAGGAGTAGGTGTAGGTGTAAAGGTAGGAGGAGGGATCTTTATATAGCCCAATGGATAGAGGAATCTCTCCATCCCTTTATATGTGGGATAATAGATATGTTGAGTTAGTTTTGGATAAGGGGGTTTAGAAAGGGTTGAGTTAAATTCAGGAGAGTTAAATTTTTCCTTTAGTGACTCATGCGGATAAAGGGGGTTTATTAATTAACCAGAGTGATTAATTAATAGGTGTGAAAACTTATAAAGCTTTTTATAGGAATATTAACATGATTTAGACTATAGAAGGGAATTAAATCAACTAAATAATGATTTATTGATTTAATGAAAGGGGAAGATAATTAGTTAATAATACTTAATTAGTCTGGATAGAAGGAACGATTGATTAACAGAAGGTCATTAATTAGGGTATTTGTTGAATAGAAGACTTAATTAACGTAATGTAATTAATTAATGATAATAGGAGAGAAGATGAGCACTATTGACGATATGTCGCCAATTAGTTGGAAAGGGGATAATTAGCACAATTTGAGTATTTAAATTGTTTAGGCTAAATTATAGGTGTCTACAGGAATGCACATTATTGGAATATTCTATAATTCTAACTAAATCCAACTACTTATTAAGCTACGACATGTATTCATAATTGATTGAATTTTTCAAAGAACTTGAAGTAACAATAACTAACCAAATTACTTAAGTTTTAAAACAAAATTTAAATACTTTATTGGATTGAGAAGTAGTAGAAGAAAGAAAGAAGAAGAAGAATAAATAATATAATAATAATAAGAATAAAGATGAGGAACTATTCCAACTGTAGTACTTCAGTTTTAGTTTTATCTTCCTCCTCAACTTCATCCTTATTATTTTCTCGATAATTGGCATATTGATCCAACATATATTTAATCACTTTTTCATCATATTTTCCAATGGCATGCATATTTGTTTCAAATATGAGTATCTCTCTTTCCAGGATAGTGCAACATCCTCTTACTTTCCCAATACCCAATGCAAGGTAATTGATATTTTCTTAAATCTTTGATAATTTCTTCATTGAATCACAGGTGAAGGGAGTAGTAGCATTATTCATTTCTTTTTGAAAGAGATAAAGGAACTCTTCCATGTCCTTTAGGGGCTAAGAATTATTGTACTTCATGTTGAAAATCACAAGCACTATGAGGGGTTTGAATCAGTGCTAGTGACAAATGAGGTTCTTTTTAAACTTTCTATTTTTTCATTTATAAGTAGTAGCAAAACTATGAGCGTAATAAAAACTTTAAAACACACAAATCAATAAGTGAGACACAGATTTATAGTGGGAAACCCAAGAAGGGAAAAATTCACTTTGAAATTATCCTTTTTACTTGAACACCAATTTAATACTTGTTTACAATGATCAAGCACCTACTTGATATGAGAATCACCAACTTATGATTGCACCTAGCACCAACTAGATGATTCACTGAGTACCTACTCATCTGACAAGATGAGAAGAACCTACTTCTTGAGTTCTAAGCACCAAATCAGACAATTCTGATGTTTTAATGACCATTTTACGTGTTCAAAAAATTATGGAAACTTTTTTTCATTAATTTGCATAGTATATATTTACCTGTGTTTACATCTTGTACATTGGTCTTAATTTTCATCATTTATATTTCATTATTTATGATGACTAGATTTTCTAGATTGACACTAAGAAAACACACCTCTACTTTAACTTAAAGTATTTTGCATGCACCTATTCTTGATATCTACTATCACCCTTGTACCTGTCCTTAAAGTTATGAAATATTTATCAATATACAATTATTAATATTATTGTGAACATTTAGGACATTACATTCACTTCTACGCTCTACAAAAACATCCTTTTTGTAATTTCATCTCATACTTCTATACAATTTTCATAATCCATGTCAACTAACTCACACCTTTCTCTATTCCCTACTTTTCATATCTAAATCAGTGCACTTCTTAACTCATCAAAATATACTTTCCTTTTATTCACACACTTTTTTTTTCTTATGCCCTCAACTCTTCAACTTCATCTCACACACACTTCATCAAATTTCATCATCATACTCTCATATAACTATCATTTTTTTCAAAGTTTGAGAACATTTGAATGCCTTTAATAAGTTTAAGAGTTGGAAAGACTAGAGTGGCAGTCATATGGATCGTGAGGGAGGGCAGTTACAAATTGACACTAGTAAGGTCTCCTTATCTTCTTCAACACAAAACTTCTCAACTCGAGCAAGGAGGTGTGACTATTCAAATATTGTCAAGTTATTAAAAAAATATGGTTCTATATACATTTGAAACATGAACATTTGAAGCCTTATTTATCAATGTAGATGCTCAATGGACTTGAAAAGTTTGCAACATTTCATACTAAGGCATGAACATGCATCTTGAGTTTGACAGAGAAAGAAACTAATTTCTATGCATGGAATTATTAGTCAATTCAATGTTAAAAGTGTAAAAAACACTCAAAAGCATTATTCAAAGGTCATTTACTATCCAACTATTTAATTTCAATCACATTTAACCTTCAAGTTTGCACAGAAGGTTGAGTAGCTTGAAAGAGAAAAATTTTTACTGTTAATTTGAGCACAACACCATTTCTCTATTCTCAAGGAATTTTGAAATTTAAGATAAATTGAAATTGTTCACATGTATTTCTATTTTAATTTTACTCCTAGACCTTTAACTTAAGCATTTGATAGTTTACCCTTGCTTAAACTTAGATAAACTGAGAAAAATGCCTTTATCCTCTTAGTGAACTTGACAAGAATGAGCTTTCAAAACTAATGTCATCAAATTATTCAAACTCCACCACTGAAATGCATTGAAAGCTTTTTTGAAAAAGTTTACATCCTCCACAAAGCTATGTTTAAAATTTCAAGTAATTTGGTTGGTTGAATCATTCAATTCAAGAAAATACATATTGGAGAAACCCTAGGTCTGTGTTTTCAACTGTACAGGGCCCAAGAGTGAAGAAAAATTAATTTCTTTCACCTTGATCAATGAAAAGTATATATTTAAGTTCCTATAGCATCATGGGAGATATTCAAACCGTCTCAGTACTTTTAACTAGTAAAAGGAAGAAGTCATTACTTTAAGAGTAGTTCCAATTTAGTTCTTCACTCTTCACCACTTGTCAAAGAATTTGAGATAATCCAATTTTATTAATGGAAATTTTGTTCCAAATTTAAGACAATTGTACCTAAATGGATCATTATTTCCATGAGTTTCATACTAATTCTCTAAGAACATGTTTGCAAAGCCTCTGTCTTACCCAAGGTTGATGGCCTAACACTATCTTATCCCTAAAAGGTTTACACTAATAAATAATGGAGCTTCTGTGATAACTAGAAATCATGAAAAAAGATTATTTGGAGCATTGGACTTGAGAAAACCAACCCGGGACAATGATTTCAAAATAATTTGAGCATGATTCGTTGTCTATTTTCTAGGACTGTATGGAGGACTTGACCTTGTACCTAGAGCTTTAAGTAACAACCATGTCAACTTCTCAATTTTTTTTGGATCATCATTAATTAAATCCTCAAATATTTAAAAAATATCAAGGAACACTTTGGAGACCAATTAAAACTTTTTACTCCTCTAAGCTAAAAACATAGTCCAGAAGAGCATATAACTACTTCACAAAAATACTCATATATTTTCATTGACATCTCCAATTGACTTGAAAATTTTTAAACATTATTTCTAGAAAACATTACTCCAAAAATTCCTTCTATGATTTATCCAAAGGAGTCTCTATATTTTTTCATGATTTCTAGGAAGCTAGGCAGCTCAAAATGAGTTTTTCAATACACCTGTTTTGAAAAAACTCACATAAATTTCTCAAATGACCTCCTAAGGACTTTAAAATTTGCATTAAGCACCAAGAAAACTTCCTCCATAATCTACCATATTTTTTTTGTAAAAACAATCTCTAAAATTATCCATCCCATATAATTTTCATACAAGAAAAACTGAGTTCCCCAAGAGCAATTTTCTCCAAATCCAGTTTCTTGACTTTATGAGCTTCAAGATGAGATCATTTACCTATTAAAAACATACTACAAGGATTTTAGTGTCTCAATTTCCACCACATATTCCCACTTGACTCCCATGCACTTAAAGTACATCAATTTGACTTAGCATAGACTAACAAGTACACCAACCCATTATGACTCCTAGAACACACAATTTTCTTGACAAAGAGATAGTGGGCACTGGGAAAACACAAAAATCAATGAAAACCAAACATAAAAATGGGAAACACTTCGTGACATCATAAATGCCTTCATCGATCTCGTCTATGGCTTGCTCTACCTCTCTTTCCGGATGTTTCATCTATTCCATTATTTCATGGAGAATATTATTTCAGAATGAGAGAGTAATTTTTTCCTATTTAACTTTCTTTATGGACCCTTTCGGCACAATTTTTTCTTTAATCAACACATTTTCCAAAAGTGACCTAGTTGCTTTAAGGATTTCCAATTAGATCTCTAAAATTCCACATTCATTATCAACTTCTTGTATTAATATTTTCAACTTATCCCGTTGATCTTGAAATTCTTTCATCTTGACAAGAAATATGTGTACTCTTCTATGGTTGTTTCGGTGATCCTTGCTATCCATTCATCCATAGCCTTAGCCTTATCACCTACTTCTTCCATTACCGTAATGACTCGGGGATTGAATTTCTCCCCTGATAGCATCTGTTGGGCAGTTTACCTAAACACTTTCACAATGATTTCACATAGATTGGATGTGTGTTCCTTTATCTTAGTAATTTTTTCTCTTTCTTCATCAAGCTTGAGGAAAATGATATTTATCATTGTTTAAGTATCTTGCTTGAGTCATTCAGTATTAACTTTCCCCAGAGGTACCTTAGTCACTACCAAGTCTTTCTCAGTCAATTTATCTTTTTATTTACCTGCAAATGGGGTGAAAATTTCAGTAAAATTTTGTCCTGATGGCTTAATTATTAGCTTTGAATTCACTTTTCAACTCTAGATATCTTCCCTTTTTTGTTGATGCTCTTTAACCACTAAAGATCCATTTCTTCCAAGTTAATTACTTCTTTGGAACTTGGATTTATTTGGGTTGTTATCCATGCTGAGAAATATTTCCCTAAGGATTTTGGAGTACCTGAATGTACCACTATATCTTGACTAGTTGCAAATGATGTAGGATGCACTACTTTTTTTTTTTGTGTTTTAGGAGCTTTAGTTTCAATTCCTTGTAATAACACCTTTTCTAGTTTAGCCATTCATTTTCAATTTTTTCTCCTCAAAATTCATGTGGCTATAATCCAACTCTATTTTTCCCCCCTTCAAATCATCCTTGTGCTTGTGGGGATCTTGCACGATCTTTGAATGAGTGTGAAATTCCCTTTATTTATCAATTTCTCCTTCTTCCAGATCTCCAATATCTATTGTAGCTTTATCTTTCTTTTGTAATTGAGACACCTCATGAAGTGTAGAATCCTCTATAGTAACATTTTTTTTTCCTCTTGCTACGTACTAGGCTAATATTCTTATGGAGCATGAGGATTTCCTAGTGGAAAGAAAGGGAGGGATGGGGATGAGTATCTAACCTTACGAGATGAAGGTTGAATGAGACAAAATTCAAAGGTGGTAAGATAGCTTCCACATTGGTATAATGGATTTGTGTGTTAGGGGAAACAACAGATGAATATACCACTTGTGTAGATGAAAGAGAAGATGCATTTAGAGTAATTTTAAAAGTGGGTACCTATTTGAGAATTGATCATTTTGTTCTGGGATTCTTGATTGGTGGTGCTTTCATAGTTCCCTTTCTAATTTCAATAGGTACTTCATTTCTTTTCTTTTCTTTTCACTAATTTGCTTCATTATTAATTCTTTCTTATAATACCCTCTTTCCAGGATCCAATTCGAGGTGTAAACTAGGACCCTTAATTTCCTATCTTTAATTTTTTAGCTTTATATTTTAAGGATGGGAGTGAATCATCATCTCCTTGCATTAGGTGGTAGGAATTAGAAATCACATTCCCATCATCATGAAACTTCTTAGGAATCCTTTCTAAACCAAAAATAATTATCTATTGAACATTCAGCCTACTTTAATCCCTCCTTCTATCCTAAAATTCATTCCTACACTCAATCCAAAAATATTCAAGAGCTAGGAGTTGCATGTAGTCCATTATGATTTTATCTTGCACGATTCTTCTAAAGTCAAAATTTTCCCTAGATTTATAGTATTCTTGTTGATAACAATGAAACATATCTTTTGAAACATTCCTATCTTTTTGGATATTAACACATTTGTAATGAAAAATGACAATTGGGAAGCTAACCACCACTCTATGAAGTGATTATTGTAGGTCATGTAGTTTCACTAGTTGTCTGCATACTTACAATAATATCCACTTATCATTGTGATATCTTAGGAGTTTTAGTGGTTTTCTTGAGAAACCATAGACCTTGAGATAGGTGAAGGAAGAGAATTCAATGAAAATACACCCATATTGGGTAACCATGTTCTATGTTGCATCAATCACTCTATTTTCTCTTACCTAAGTATTGAGATGGAAAATAATGTGTTAGAAGAAGAAATAATTTTCCTTCATGTATTTCTTATAATATTTAGTTAATGCCAACTGAGGGTAATACTCATAGACATGATCTGAAGCCATAATTCCTTTGTGATGCAACCTAGAAAAAGTACCATTTTCTTCTACAACATATACTTTATAGGAGGTCATATTGAAATTTAGAGTTTTTCTAACTTATTACATCTAACAATCAATGTGAACACTTATCAATTCTACCCAGTTTATCAATGCATTGGTCTTGTTGGTCACAATGGTTCTAATGAAATAATACATCCAAGTATATAAGTTCTTGGCATTCTTCTCTCCATTATATAACAAGTGTTATATGTCATCTTCCTCCTACACAAGATCTGATCTCACCATAGTTTTAGGAAACCTAGAGACTTGCTTAGGTTTCTTCAAATAGTTGAGATTCATCATTCTAATGCAATCACATAGATTATCTTATCATTTCTTGATGTCCTCCTTTATATCAACATCCAATGTTTTATCCTTTTTGGGGATCTTCAAGATATAAGTATAGAAGTTCTTGGAATTTTTATCTCCATCAATTTTACATAACAATTGTGTTATGTCATTTTCCTCGTGTACAAGATCTGATCTCACAATAGTTTTAGGAAAGATAGAGGATTTATTAAGTTTCTTAAAATAGTTTAGATTCATGATTCTAATGCAATCACTTGGATTATCCTTCCATTTCTTAATGGCTCCTTCATATCAACATCTAATGCTTTAGCCTTTGTTGGGATATTCAAGCTATAATTGAAAAATTGGGCATCGTATCTCACTACTAGGTTACCTAAAGTATATTTCACTACCCTTGTTAAAGGATCATAATACTTAGCATATTCTAGACGAAATTTATGCAACTGGGTAGAACTAGGAAAGGAAGCTTCGTAGATCAATCCACTATTAGTTAGGCCCTGCAAGAGAGGTGTCTTCCTTAATGCCTTTAATATTTCAATAAGCTCATATTTGGACAGATGTCCCATTTCTATGTCACCGATTTCAACAAGTTTAGAGGCCACATAAGACTCAATAGGATATATTTTATACTCATACTTTATATTTCCTTGTTTTTCCTCACTACTTGGCCTAGATCTAGACTTTCCCTTGCCTTTCCTAGCGCTGGAGGTTTCTTCAATCATGAAATTAGAGTCTTATTGAATGATGGAAATTTCTTCCACTTCCAATGAATTCTTGTTTGTATGAGTTGATCCTTCTCTTTCCTTAGAAATTTTCTTTACCTTTCTTCAAATAAACGATGTGTTCCAACTACTGAAATATTAGCAGCAATCCCTACTTAAAATATATAATTCAAGTTAATACAAATTAATTCATGTTCATGATCATATCCAGATGTAATATGGTCATGAAAGTACATAAAAATCCTCTCAGAAGTGAAGTTTTAAAATTACAACAAGTGATCTAGTGAAAAATAATGTTTTATAATGTATTGCAAGTTTTCAGGGTGTCATTACTTAAGACTATGAGTAAGCAAGTAATGTTTTCTTGGTTTAGCACAAAGAAGGTAGAAGTACAAGATCCTCATTTTAACGAAAATTATTACAACTAATAGAATATAAAAAACTCGTAAAGAAGAAATATTGAGTAATAGGGGTTCATTTTAGCACAAAACAAAGTTGCAGTAATGGGTTTCCAAAAACCCACAACTAATAAGTATTAAGTTATAGCAGTTGAGAATCCTATAATAAATGGTAAGTAAAATCCATTTTGAAACCCACACAAAGAAGGAAGCAATGACATTTAGGTTTAGCACAAAGCAGCAGGGACGTAATGGAAGCTCAATTCACCAGAAGGCATTGCATTAAAGTAATGTAGGGTCAGTTTACTACAATGAAGGAAGTAAAAAGTGTTTGGTTTTCCGACAAGCTAGGAAAAAAACTAGGGTTAAACTAATGGTGAATTTAGGAATTTTTTTTCCAAAATATAATAATGAATCTCAATAAATTACCTAAACCCTAATCCACTTTAAAGGAAAATGACCTAGTTTCAAAAAATTCTCAACACACAGATCATTCAGAAAGACGGAAATTCTCACACCAAGGAGAATCAAAATTTGGTCGAATAAAAATGAAGAGGAAGAACAAGAACTAGAAAAGAGAGAAGAAAAACAACCTACATACCTTTCCTACAAATGGGTCGAAGTTTAATTACTCAAAGTCCTCTTCAATTTATCTACATAAGTTTACGCTAGGTTCACAGATTGGATTGCTTCTCTTCAAGTGACTAGGATGTGTGGAAATGACATAGAATAACTTATCCTTTTAAATAATCCAAATCATTAAATATTCACCTTTCAAGTGCCATGTCATTTTTCGGACTAAATGTGGGGTTTTGGATTGGCTTAACTTTTTTTTTAAGAAGCAAAGTAATTCAAGAAACCTTATAAACAAAGTCTTTATCGGTGGGGTTTAGTATGAGCTTTACTTGTTTAATATTATGAAAGTAAAGTAGTTTAAAAATTTTGATAAGTTGAGGGTTGTTAGTTATGCAGTGTTTGACAATATATTTTCTTAGTTACTTTTTCTAAGTAAAGCAATGTGATTTTAGTGCGAGAAGGAGTTATGGTGCATCGGTTCTACGCAAAGGAGGAAGAAATGAATTTGCTTTACGATGATTAACAACACATTTTCTAAATATCAATGAGCTAATTAAAGTAAACCCAAAATCTCAATAAACTTAATACCTTAGTCATGTAGGTTTTTGACACTACTTTACCTATTAATCTTTAAAAGTAAAATGGTATTGTTTTAACGTAAAGCTTGCAAGTAATGTACCTTCGAAAACCTTCAAAAAAGAGATAAAGTAATTGCTATATTTGTGGGATTTAACCATTACTTCACTTATAAATATTAGTGAAGTAAAGTAACTTTCCTTTAGCGCAAATAAGGAATAGTGTGAATCGGGTTTTGAAAGGTGGACTACTCCAACCTAGAAGTAGAGTAATTTTAGAAACCTGATTTGTTAAGAGAGGAAGTACTTAGATTTTTAGGTACTTTAAATACATTTTGGGAAAATGGGTATTTATTCAACTATTTCCAACCAATCTCTTACAACCTTTTTGGGAATTTTAGAGAAAACCTGTAATCCATATGAGTTAAGGTAACAACCTAAAAAAATAAAGACCTATTCTAGATAGCATAAGCAACATGAACACAAATCTTCACAAGACCAGAAGACTTTCAAATTTTAAAGTGGTATCACCAAATTTTCTAAGTGAAATATCAGGGATACCATAGAGATGTAGGTGATGATGTCTTTTTTATGATAAAATATTCTATGAGATCCACTAGTGGAGGCTTTACATTGTTAGGTGACTTCTTATCAAGATCTTGCAGAGACTCTGAAGAAGAAGAAGGTGGAGCAGAAACTGAATTATCTCATGTTCAATCTGAATTGATGTATGATGAGAAGAAAAATAAGAAATTTATATCACAATTCAAAGAATATGAGGTAAATATTCATGAACTAAAAGAGTATCATTAGGCTACCACATAGAAACATGATGAAACAATGAGAAGATTAGAGATGCAGATGAGTACCATAACTTTAAAATTACAATATAAGAAAGAATAAGTGATTATATCATTCTTCTAAAGAAGGATTTATCTAATACAACTATCAAATAGAAATCATTTTAGAAGTTTTAGAAAATTTCCAAGAATCTTGATGATATCTTGAGCAATCAGAAATAAGTAGGTGATAGACTTGGTTTGGGCTTCAAAGTTGCAGTTAAGGAAAAATAGATGAAGCAAGAAGATGGAATTCAAAGAAAGGAAGTAGGTGAACCAAGAACCAAGGATGGTTAGAAATATGTCTTTATCAATGATAATGAGAATATTAATCCTTTAGGAATCCTAACTCCTTAAGGTATGAAATATCTTTCAATAGTTAATTCTTTGCTTGTAATGGATTTATTCATAGGAAAAAAAAGTGTTGAAGTTATGCTAAAAATTATTATCCATGGAGACATAGTAGGAGTGGGTATGCTAAGAGTGCGGTATGCTAGAATTGTAACGAGAGAGTTCATCTTTCTAGTTTTTTATTAAATTATTCACCTATTCAAGATAAGGGATACAAAGGCAAGAGTTCATTAGTATGCTTCAGTTGTAATGAGGTTGGTCATGTTGCTAGAGAGTGTCACTATGGTTACTTAAGGATATTTCAATGGTTTCAAGGTCCTTTTAAATACGCTATCGGAGGTTTGGGATGTAAGATAATAGTTAAGCCATGATATGGGAGCCTAGAAAGGATAATGGTGTTTCATCAAGAGAATGTGTTGATAAAAATCAAGGGATGAATTAGATCTCAGTTTTGAAAAAAGGCGTTGAAGGATATTTTCATGTTTATAAGAAGGTTTGAGACCATTTTAGGTCTTTCTTCTATATCCTCCATGATTTCATATTCCTCTATTAGGCTTCTTAGAGGTATGTTGGTTCATATGAAGCATTGGAGTGAGGGAAATTTTTCTAGTCTATGTGTATCTCCTCTAAGGTGTCAAGGTATGTTGTTTTTAAAGCTTCTAAGTAAGTTGTTGAGGTCCTTCTTGGTGTTCAAGATGTAAAAATGATTAGGTCATGATCTTATTATCTCTTAGTATGTATTATCGTGTTCTTAAGTTTATGTCTACCCTATCATGATGTACTATCAATTTGGGATGACTCAATTTGTGTAAGGGTCATGTTAGTACCTCAAACGAAGTTTTTTAATTCAAGGCATTTAAGTTTAGATTCTTTCCTTGGACTGTGTCTGTGACTGAATATGGTGGAAGGTATAAAGGTATATTTCTCCATGAGAGGTAAATTATGAGTCAAACATGTTATGTCATAGGTTGTCATAAGCTATAAATAATATATCAAGCATGTCTTAGACTATATGATGTGTGTGAAGTTAGGTAATAATATTAAAGGGTTGGTAAAAGTATCTAAATTCTCTTAGATCATACATGATCATCAAGAAGTATGTACTATTATTTAGAGTTTTACGAGTCTTAATGTTCTAGGTTATATGTCTCTATGGTATTCTCATTTTGGTGTCATGTGCACTAATGTCTAAAGAATAAATATTGAAGAAGAAATGGGTCTTAAAGTATGATGAATTTATCATATAATCATGATAAGGAGGATTTTTATAGTGTTTATGAGGTATTTATGTGGACAAGATAATAATATTTTGAATAAGAAATGTGTTTTATTTGCTTTATGCTAAAATATGGATTCTCAAGAATTTTAAGGGTGTTGATGCAACTTGATCTTAGCAAATATTTGAGACACTGAAACCAAAATGTGTGCATATTGAGTTTTATTTGTCTTAAATTAGTTTTAGGTGTTATGTAATGCCTCCACCTTATCTATTATCCTTGATCACTTCCATAATTGAATTAACAACATCGATAGGTGATTTTTCATTTTGAAGACATGTACTCTTTAAGACCAAATAATCGTGTTATTGTAGATGATATAATATATCTTCTAAAATGGGATAACTTCATATCATGAAAATTATTAAATTATTAATGGATTATTCTTATACTTTTTGTGTTAAATTTTTTATCGTAATCTGCATATGGATGGGGGAAATAAATTCAGATTAAAGGTTTCATTTCCTACCTTGCAAAACTAAACTTATTTTTAAATTTGATGATTGCAAAGTCTAGTATTAATCACCTTGGATCAGCGGAAGTGATCCAAGGCATGTTTGGTGTTTTTGATGTTTTAAACATCTTGGCTGAGTTGGTCTGAATATTTAATTTCTACACCCAGGCTTACACTAGGTTCATGGGGGCATCCTGTAACATCTTTTGAACTCCACCCTTCTTGGTGATCTGTTCATCATTTTAATGAGCTATGAAAGGTAACGTTACTTGATTAATTAAATGGACCTAATTAATCTAAGTGTTCTTATAAACTGATCCTATTCTAAACCTATGCTAAGGTGATTATTTTAATTGTTGATTAAATCCTAATGGGAGACTATCCTAATTTTTGTACATTAATTAATCCTAAGATATATAGAACTATGCTTAAGATCCTAAACTAAGATTTCTAATCTATTATTAATGGGACCTAACCTATTAGACATAAACCTAACTTAAGGAAGTGGGGGTTGGCATTGTTTCCAAGTTAATTAGGATGACAGTGGCACCATTCCTAAGGAATCGATAGTTTAAAATGTGGCATTTAAATTTTAGTACCGCCAAACTTGGCCAAGGTTTAGGGGAAGGTGGAAGGTTGGCGAGCTGGAAAATCTACTTTCTTGATGGATTTTTTTTGTTAAAAATTATAGTTGTAACTAGTAGAGGATAAAGCTATGCAGGAGTTTTTGGATGGAATCTATCAGTTATGCTGGCATTTTTTATCTTTGAATTGAGTGAAACCCTCCTAGGGAATACTAAGGAGGTTGGAGGAAAAATAAATGGTTTTGTTTTATTGTTTCATTTGGATTTTTTTGAGCCTTTGAGATCTGCATGTTGTTTTACATTTTTTTGAACCTTCAGTTCGAATCAGTTTCATGAATAATTTTTCCCTTCCATGGTGGAAATAATGAAAAAATATGAGCATGGAAGCTATAAGAAGATAGCGGGAAACATTTCAGTGGAATGTTTTGGAATTATTGATAGAAATCTTGTTGTGGGAGTTTCACATGAAGAATTAAGGAAAGGAAAGGAATACAGGAGCACTAACAGGCATGATAGTGTTGGTGTGTGTGACTGTCCAGTCATCGTCCACATCACCTAGGTGAGTCATCTCGCCTTGCGAGAGTCATAGGTCTTAGGAAGTCAAATGACAAGTGTCAGATTCTGTCATAGAATCTGACATTGTCATTTGCGTCAATGCGTCATAGGAGTTACATTCCTTATTTGGAATTGTAACTCCTCTTCTAGTGGCGTCATATGCGTCAGTCAACATCATATGCGTCAGTGGCGTCATTGATTTCTTTCCATGTTTAGGCATGGGGGTTACACAGCACCCCCTATTTGTACTTCCTATTTTTCGATCTATGAGCATGAGCAGACCCATTCTTCTTACTTGCAATCTTCTTTCCATTGTTTCAAATCTTGCATATTGCGTTGGCTTGACGTTACCATCGGAGTGCAACTTCGTTGTGGTGCATCACTTTTCGACATCGGTTCTCACGAATCCCTCTTTCATGGTATCAGAGCTGGTTTCGGTAAACGTGCACTCTTCGTTTCTCAGTTGTTTATTACTTCTGGTTTCTTCTCATTTCGTCGTGTGCAAGTTTTTTTTTATTATCATTTTGGAATTATTGCTCACCTTGTATTGATGTTTCAGCAGTTGCAAGTTAAGGTATTTGGTTGGTTTGTTTATCAGCGGAGTTCATATTTGGATATTTCTAGATCTTTGTGGCTGTTGTTTCTGGGTTATTTCTTGCTGGTTGTGTTCAGATTCAGCTACAGGGTAAAAGAAGAGCTCATTTTTTGGAGTGGACCTATGATTACTGGTTGGGATCGTTGTTTTTTTCTTCACCGGTGTGTACTCAGACTATTCCGAGCTTCTTCCTCATCGCTGTGGTTCCTTGCTGTCTCAAAACATTTTTTGCAAACCTCTCATGTTTTTTGCAAAACCTCTCATGTTTTTTCCTTGTCTCTCACATTTTTTGCAAAGCTACTCACGTTTTTCCTCTTTTCTGAGCATTTTCAACTGTTCCAGACGTTTTTTTGGGCCTTTTTGACTGTTTTCTCCCTTCCAGGCATTTTTTTGCCTGTCCTTAGGTGTTTTTCTCCCCTGGCTGTGTTTTCTCCTTTATTCCAAGCGTTTAAACCTATTCCAAGCATTTTTCTATCACATGGCTGCATTTTCAACTGTTCTAGGCGTTTTTTAACTGTCCTAAGGCATTTTTTCTCCTTTCCTGTGTTTTTGCACGCTATACTGGCATTTTTGGACTGTTAAGGTGTTTTTTTGGGCTGTCAAGGTGTTTTTGCATGTTACTGCATTTTTTGGACCTGCTAGCATTTTTCCTACAGTGGACAGTCACTAAATTATCTCTTTATACCTGCCTTTCATCCCCACGTGGCTTTCTCAGTCTGCTGCCAGATAATATCTCTCTTAAAATACGTTTTTATTCACTTTTCTTTAAAAAAAAACATGGTTTCATTCTTTTTATCTTATCACTCTTCTAAAAAACGTGTTGTTTCATTATTTTTAAAAGGTATAAGGTAAAAACATTACATTTTATTGGCATTGTAAGTTTTTTGGCTTGTTTTATTAACCTTCCGTCGAGTGCCGAAGATGAAGGGTGAGGTCTGGGATTGGCAGGTGGCTAATCCCCCCTCATAATACAAACAAACCCTACCTCAAATTCCGTGCCATTTCCAACGAGCATACATACGAAACCCTTTGCATGCGTTTAGGGAACTTTTTAAATCCATTTGCAGGCCTATTGGCTTTTTCCTCATCAGTTGCAGGAATTGGTTTTGCTATAACTTTTGACTCGTTGCTCAGTTTTGAGCACTTCTTTAGTCAAAGTTGCATGTTTTTTTTGCACTCTAGATGATGTGATCATTAGTTTTGTAAATGCACTAATTGTATAAAGTGCCGCATTCTAGGGTGTGTCTTTGTATTGCTTAATTTAGCTCATTTTTTCTTGAGCTTTATTCTATTCCTTTTTTGTGGACTTGTGAGCGCGTCCGCCACAGTCTTACAACAAAGGATTCTTTTGTGCAACGTGAGACGCTGTTTCTCACAAAGCTCTTTTCTCCCCTCTCTTGCTTCTCTCTTTCTGTGCTTACTTGCAGTGTCGATCTGTTGTGCCCTACAAACCTTGATTGTTGTCTCCACCATTGCGCATTATTATGCTAATTGCAAGGTGAGTGGCAAACTAGTTCTCAGAACATAGTCGCATCTGGTTGTAATCAACGCACTGAATTTTAAAGTGCCAAACTCAGGGGGGTGTAATTTTGTTCTGGGGGGTCCTGGGTGTTGTATTACATGCAGACGCATTATCAGCCAAGTCCGACGTCTTGCATTTGTGCATCTTGCACTTTTTGATTCTGCATCATGGAGGGTGCTCTTTCTAGATTTGAGCATCGTAGGATCGCCTTACAGCCTCCACCAATTCTTACTGGGAGAGAGAACTATTCATCTTGGCGTGCTTCTATGGAACATTACTTCACCTACAAGGGTCTTTCTCACTTCTTGGTTGGGCCTGTTCCTGCACCCACTGATCATCGTCATCTTAATGATTTTCTCAACAATTGCGACCGTGTCTTTGGTCACATGATGATGCATGTCTCTACATCTCAATGGGTTCACATGGCAGACTCAGATCCACCCCACCATGTCTGGAGCATTCTTTAGTCCCTCTATGGAGACCCTTCACATGTTGCACTTGTTGTTGCTGCTGATTTAATTGTCTCCTCTATTTCTTCAAGAGATGACAATTTCACTAACACAGGCTTGCTTGGTTCTACTTCTGATGACAAGGATTGTGCATCTAGTTCTGATGTCGAGAGTACTACAGAGGACTCTTCTCCTCTTTCTCTCACTATTCTAGGGAGTGTTGACACTTCCCACATCTCATCAGATATTGAGCAGTCCCATTCTCAGTCTCATACAGTCATCACACCCGCCTCCTTTCCACTTCTAGTGTGTGAGGCTCATTTCACTCCTCTACCTTCATTAGATGACTCATACCTATTTGACATCACTCTTCTGTTTGTTGAGCCACCTCATTGGGATGAGTATCTACCTGACCTTAGTCATCTTTTCATAGATTCCACTTGTGATGCTCTACAGGTCCCTCATCCATCTACAGGTGTTTTAGAGGAGTTCATCATCTCTATTGTTGGGAGTGCCCCTTCCGGGAATCATGTCACTTCCACATTTCCAGAGACCATCATTGATCCACTCTTAGTTGTGGATCCATTTTCTATTATGGAGGATGTTTTGTTCCCTTCACATCACTTGGACATCCTTTCTACGGGTGTTCCTCCTCACTCTGACAGTTCTACGCACGTGGCATTACCTTCGGTTCCTTGGCACTCACTCGCTAGACCTATGTCACACTTTAGTGCACCAGACTTAGAGTTCTTCGTGTTGTTGCCTTCAGTTTCCTTTGTGGAGTGCGCAGACTTCTAGCACGTTATTTTTGTCCTTCCTAAGGGCAGGCACACAGTACAGTGTAGATGGCTCTTCTTCAGTCTAGAGGCAGAGGATCTCATCATCGACATACAGTATGTTCAGACAGCTGATCAGGTTGCAGACATTTTCACCAAGCCCTTCACTGAGGTGAAGTTTCTTCACTTGCGATCTCTTCTTGGGGGTGAGGTCTGCTGCAGCCACCCATCTTCTTTGGGCTATATAGTCCTCCTTCTTCTCCTCTTCTTCTTTCTAGAAATATGTTGTTTGTACATGGGCACCTTATCAGGCCTTTAGTTGCCGGGGCCCATTGACACATCTTTCTTTGTTGTCTAGGGGAATCTTCTTTTTCTGTTCTGGCTTACCTTGATCTCTACCTCGGCTTCGATGAAGGGGGGGGTGTTGGTGTGTGTGACTGTCCAGTCATTGTCCACATCACCTAGGTGAGTCATCTTGCCTTGCGAGGAGTCATAGGTCTTAGGAAGTCAAATGACAAGTGTCAGATTCTGTCATAGAATCTGACATTGTCATTTATGTCAATGCGTCATAGGAGTTACATTCCTTATTTGGAATTGTAACTCCTCTTCTAGTGGCATCATATGCGTCAGTCAACGTCATATGCGTCAGTGGCGTCATTGATTTCTTTCCATGTTTAGGAATGGGGGGTTACACATCACCCCTATTTGTACTTCCTATTTTTTGATCTATGAGCATGAGCAGACCCATTCTTCTTACTTGCAATCTTCTTTCCATTGTTTCGAATCTTGCATATTGCGTCAGCTTGACGTTACCATCGGAGTGCAACTTCGTTGTGGTGCATTGCTTTTCGACATCGGTTCTCGCGAATCCCTCTTTCAAATAGGCCCTATCTCTTTATAATCTCTTTCTTTTCTTTAATATTTTCATAAAATTATTATTTCTCTTTATGAAAACATCTTTGAATGTTTTATTATGTGATTATTTTCTCCTCCTTGCTTTGTGTGTTTATTTGAACTTGGTTTATTGGATTGGATATTCTGTAAAATAATGGTGTTTTAATAAGAACCATTAGTATTAGTTGCATTTGAAAAATATAGGTGATTCTTTGCTTTGTATCCTCTGGCATATATTTGTTTTTACAGGGATCTTGTTGGAAAAATCCTTAACACAAGAACTGGGTTGGCTTATCAATCGATAGATTGACTTTATTTTCAGAATGAAATTATGCCTTTTATGATTTTTTTTCAAGTTGTTTTTACGCTTTCGTTGGGTTATATTTTAATTCTAGTCACCATGTTTGAGTAGGCCATTTTTGAGACTTGTTTTAGTTTTACTATCATTTGTTTCGGCTTAAGTAGGTGTCAAATCTTGGGATATTTTAGTTTATTTGTGTAGATCTTGTTTTACTCTTCCTAGTTAAATACGAAGGAAACTCTCAAGCACTTTTAGTAGATTAATTTCAAGAACTTTAAGTGCATATTGTATTGATGAATTATGGGTATTCTCTCTACCCTTTTTCATAACGTATAGTATTTAGATTACCCTTCCTGGGTGGTATTGTTTGGGGAAACTTGGTCTGGTAACATTTTCATTCTTATTTCTTTTTTTAGTTTGATCATCGTTGATTTTTTACGCTTCACATGTTGGTATAAGATTATGGAACTTGGTTGTTATTTTTGAGAGGATTCCAGGTGGTAATAATTTCTATTTGGGCTCGTTTTCTTAGTTTATGTATCAGTGATGAGTTACAGGCTATGAAGTGTTATGTTTGGGTATTGAACTTTGTTTTCAAATCTTGTATAGTTTGGGGTTTATTAAAGGAAATTGTCATTATTTTCTTGAAAATGATTGTTTGTTCTGTTAGGTGTTGATTCTTTGAAATGTATCTTCAAGACTAATCTCGCACTCGGGATATTTATAATGTATATGTGTGCAATCTCTGGCTTGTATATTTAATTCTCTAGTGAATTAATGGGTGATGCGAGTTCTATTTTTTCATGTGAGGGATTTTACATTTCTTAAATTTGGCACTTGTCATTTTGAGTATGATAGTGCTTTGCATTATTTTTGTTCATAGATTGTGTTGTTTGCATCCTTCTTTAATTTGTCTATAAAGGAAACTGTGGATTCAGGCAATGTAGGCTAGTGATAAAAAAAATTGTTTAATGACTTTATCCTAGTCATATTGATAGAATAATATGTTTGGAGTTAGTTTTGATAAAAAAAATTATTCTGGAACCTTGTATCATGTGAGTGTTTAACTTTATAATCTTTCAAATTTATCTTATAGATAATTTAGTGGTTTTATTCGGTATATTGAGATTATACTTTGTCAAGTATGGCAAGGTTATTAGGACATTTGTTGCCTATGCTGATCTTTTGAGTTTATATCAATATTTTTTTAATTTTTAATATGAAGGTGTTTTCTTTTAATGGAAATTTTTTCTTATTTTATTTCTACCTTTTGTTTCTTGACCCCTTCCTTTTGATTACTTAGTGAATTAATTGGAAACTAATGTACACAGATCATGTCTTGAATTAGTTCTATTCTTAATTAGTAGCAGTTGAATGTTATCATGTTGAGATGATTGCCAATATTTTGACTTGGATATAAATAAATTAAAATGAAATGTTTAACTTCTTATTTGGAAAATTGATTTTAATTAATTTGTTGACTTGTTGTCTATTATGATATTGTGAATTTTTGGGCAGTTTATTTAATTGTTCTACAATGATGTATTTGGAACCTTTTTGTAAATAGCAGGGTTCATTTTATGAAACAATTAGATAAACTTATATTATTTTAAATTTATAGCTTTTTGACACCTTTTGGATACCTATTTTGATAATGTGATTACATTATAGACATTATTATGTTTTGATTTAGTATGTTGTTAGACATTTGATCATGGATTATTGTTGATCTTGATTTGATTATGATGCATGATGATTATTAGAGACACCTTATATGTGGATGATGATATATTATTTGACATGGATGTTTTATGGATGTTGTTCAGACATGTGATTTTGGATATTATGAGTAGATCTAGAAATGGATATTTTTGATGATGATATAGTTGTTGATTAAAAATGCAATTGATGTAGTTGTTACTTTGATGTTGTTGTGATTCATTTAGATGAGTTGGTTTTGTGATTTCATTTATATCATGTTGGATGTTCTGATATGGCCATGAGGCTGAAGGATGTATTTGTATTTTGCAGGTTAAAAATATCACAACAAAAACATTGGGGGATAACAGACCAACCACAATGGAATTCTAGGTGAATTCGACAAGGTCACCATGGCAACTTGTTTTAATGTGTTGTGTGTTATTTTGTTAGGGATTCCCATGGGGGGGATTTCCTTTATATGTGACCATGGGTTTGTGTATTTTATTAATGTGGTTAAATTTTATTATTGTTGTATGTATTTTATTAGTGATGTGTTCCCTTATTTTATTTAATTAAATTGTGGTAGAATTAATGTGAGAATCATATGGTTAAAATTTAAATAAATTAAATTGGGATATGGGAAAGTAATAATGGAAGTTGTTGGTTGTTTGTATTAAATTATGTAAGGGATGTGTAAGTTGTGTAAGAGTTGTGTAAGTTAGATTTTGGAGTATGAAACACTCCACCTCCATGGAAATTCGAATTTTTCCTTGGGGGCTGTTTTTGGAGGCTTGTGGGACAAGTAAAACTTGTCCCATGCCTCTAAATTTAATTTACCAACCATACTTATGGTTGGAGAAGTGATTTGTGACTTTTATAATGAATTTTATTAATCATGTTGCATGTTTTTAATTGCACTCTCTTACATTTATTTATTTTGTTGTCCCTTGAGGTGTGGGCTTTTTGGAGTGTGCAAGTAACTTGTCATATTTTCACCCACCTCTTTATTGTGCTTGGGAGAATGGATTTTGTCTTTTGTGTTTGAATTTGAGGATGTGTGATGTGGCATCCTACATGGATCCACATCATCCTCTCTTCTTCCCTCTTCTATATAATTCAAACTCTTTGCTTGTTTTGGGTTGTTGAACCTTTTTGCATTCTTCCTTGGGGGTGCATTTTTTGTTGTTGTTTGGAGCTCTTGTGGATTGTGGGGGAATTTGGAGATAACTTCATACTTGGCATTGCTGTTTTGGACTGTGTTCTTGGCATTTGAAGCTTGCTATTGGAAACAAAAGTAACCATGGAGAAGTAAGAATTTAACTCTTTTTTTTATGCTGTCATTTTCTTGTTGTGTTGTGTGAATGGTGAATGTTTGATTTATTTGTTGGCTGGTTGGGTAGACTGCCTTAGGGATGGTGTAGGAGAAGGCTATGGGGAATCCATGTGGGGGGGCATAAGGAATGCCATTGGCATCAATATTTTGTGGAGGGAGTTTGGGTTTGGGATCCACCATGGAAAAGAAATAGCTTGCATTTCTTACTTTGTGGGGGGCATAAGGAGGGATTTGTGGGGGGCATAAGGATATGTGTGGTGAAATATTTTGGTGGTTTGTTCTGGTGGATGCCCAATTCCCAATTGGGAGGCATAAGTAGCTTCCCCCATAGACCTTGCTCCTTTGGCTTGCATGATCAAGCCTGAGTTTTGATTGGAATGTTTTCAATTGCAGTTGTGAACTGTTGTTTTGTGTTGAACTATGTTTTATATTGAAATGTGCATGTTTGAAAGAATGTTGTGTGTTGTGGAAGCCAGTTGTTTCCATGGGTTGAATTACATCTATTATTGTATTTTGGTTGGGGCTCAGGGGCCAATGATGAAGGAAGGATTCTCCTTTCATTGGATGTCTTGGTTGGGTGGAGAGTGTTGCCTTTCCCCCTCTTTTGTTGTGATCAACTTGGAGAAGAGAAAATGTGCATGTTGTTGTCCTGGAGCAAAGGAAAAAAAAGTTTGACAGTCCCTTGTGAAAACATATTTATTTGTAATCCTTTCCCACTTGTTGTGGATGAAATTGTAACATGTATTTTGTGAAGAAAGATGTATGTAATTTGATTATGAAGTTAGATATTGGAATTGTGAAAGACATGTATATTATTTATTGTTATTGGAAAGAAAGAAATAGAACTTTGTTAATTGCATTCAAGGAATGGAATATGTAAAGATGTATTCTCTTTTGAATTAATAAAGAATTGCAAGTTCATTCTCATTGCATTGTTGTGTTGAAGTTGGAATATCAAATTGTGATTGGAATCTCTGTTTAATTGCAAAGGAAAGAAAATACGTATGAGGGAATTATATTATTGTTTCTTATTTTGAAATATATTAAAATTTGAAATCAGATTTAATTTAGCTTTGAAATGGTTTTTTTTATAAACAATTAAATGTATTAGATTAGTTTAGAAATGAAATGCCACATTTGAATGATAAAATTTGATAACACAATTTTCTAGAAATGAAATAGATCTGTTGTAAAATTAAAACTGGCAATTAATTTTAATAAAAATGTACATAGTTCAGACCTTCACTTAATAATCAACTTGGAATTGACATAATTTAGCATGCTAAGCCATCAAGGAACTCAAATTGACAAAGAAAACTTAAGAAAACAATTTAACCATTGCAAAATCGAACTCAATCCCTTCCTCAACCGTTTTCTATCATTTGTTGGACAAAATTCAACTTGAAATCAATTGAGAAAATTTACTTCCCTAAAACACTTTAAACCCTCCCTAGATCAATCCTCCATGTCTGTTTGGCATGTTGAGTGAAGGAGGAGATCCAATTTAATCAAATTTAAAAGTTGGAAATTACCAGTTGGCTTTTTAAAAGCCTGCAGATTTTTTTGTAAAATTGACCCTTTAAACTTTATCATAAAGTAAAATTTATGTTTCTTGTGCAAAGAGGGCATCGAGAGATTTTCCAGAAAGTCCTTTTTTTCCCAAAACTGAGATTTCTAGCTCAAGTTATGGCACTTTGAAGTTTTTCTACCTTGGCGGGAAAATTTGGGAAAATTTTCCTTGGCGGGCCGTGCGGCCCGAAAATTTCCCATTCAAAAAATCCTTAGAATTTTTTTTTTAAAATTTTGGTTGGGAAAATTTTTCATCTTTTCCTCCACCGGCCCGCAGCCAATCAGAGGCTACCACGTGTCCTCATGGGGCAGCGGCAGAGGTGCGACATTTTTTTTTCCTTAGACCTTTTTAAAATTTTGGAAAATTTTCCATTTTCCCCGCCGGCCGCGGCCTATCATAGGTTGCCACGTGGCAGCTTGGGGGTGCTAGCTGGAGGAGGGAGACCCTTTGACTTTTTTTTGAAGTTTTTTCTCTGGAAAATTTTAATAAAAATCCCCACGGCCCTGCACTCTTGCCCTCACCTTGGGAAATCCCTTCCGCAGATGCGTGGACCCGCGCGTCCAACTCTTCCCTTATCTCCCCCTTTGTGCAAAATTCACCAAATCTCCCCACCGCTCCACCTTTATCCCTCTCCTTCTCCCCATAATGGCCTGTTGGAGTGCCACATGTCCCTGGCAGACCCACGGGCACATGGGCAAATTTTTTTCTCTCCCCTTTGGGTAAATGCCCCCAAACTCCCGCTCCGCTCCGCCCTTCCTTTTTTTTTTGTCGGCGATGACTCAGAGGCCTGCCACGTGTCCTTGGAGGACCCGCAGAGGTGCGGGTGCAAATGGAAATTTTCTCCCGCGCAAGGAAAAATTCCAAACGCCACCCCATGACCCACCACCCGAAATTTTCCTTTCACCCCTACTTGACACGTGTCCCCTTGGGGAAAATTTGATCCCTAAAGTCTGCTTGTCCATATCTTGAGTTTCTGAAGGAGTTAGGAGGACTTCTTTATATCACCGGAAAGGTGAGAAAATTTCCTATCCAATGGGAATGATTTAGGGAAATTTTGAATGTGTTAAGTATGAGAAAAATCAAGTTGAAACTCTAAGCCTGTTAGAGAGTGGGTATGGGGGTAAATTACTCCCTGAACCTAACTGAAACTTCTAACCCTAAAATTTGAACCATGTGAACTTGATATTTGTTAATAAAGGAAAAATATGTTCTAGTAATTTAGATTTGTTCCTCGGAACCTAATAGGGTCAACTGTTGTCTTGCAACTTGGTTGTGGACACTTCTAATCAAAAAAAAATTATTCCATAATTTTCTAACTAACCCTAGGTTGTTTCTTGGGTCTCAAGTGGGTTGTTTTAACGGGCATCACACTTGGTATCAGAGTAGTGGTTCAAAATCTTGGACCATTGGGCACACTAGAAAACTTGGGACATGAAACTTAAACCTAGCACACTTTTAAACCTAGAAAACAACTTAGCTAGAATTTGTATATTTTAGTAAACATGGAAGTTGTGTAAAACTTAGCAAAATAAACTAACTCTCACTTTGGTCTGTGTAGGAGGCTCAGACAGAGTGAGAGGAACCTTCACAGAGACTCAAACTCACCACCACCACCACCACCAGATCAGGGTGTAGCAGCTATCCTACCTCAGATTCTACAGACCCTTTAGGATGTTAATGCCACTCTACACGGAGGATTAGGAGGAGGACATGCAGCTAGTCATGACAGAGCCCCTTCCATCAAGGGTTCAGGTATCTCCTCGACCCAGCGAGGAGCATAGAGGAGAGAACTCCCATGCGGAGTCAGCCAGAGTAGAGTCACCACCTAGGAGACAGGGTGACAGAGTTCCAGAGCATAGAGAGAGGTCTCAGAGCCCTAGGCTTAGGGATGAGCGTGCAGAGAGACCTAGAGGCTGTCAGACCACAACTGCAGATCACATCAGGGAGATCCTGAAGCTTTGGCCATCACATTACTCAGGTGACATGGGTGGATTTTAGGTAGAGGCCTGGCTAGTGAGCTTGAGTGGTTGCTTCAAGCTTTGTCCTTGTTCTAGCAACACGAAAGCTCGTGTTGCGATCCATCTACTGAGGGATGGAGCAGGAGTATGGTGGAGGACAGAGGAGTAGAAGCTCCATGTAGATTTAGAGACAGTGACCTGGGAGCTATTTGAGGAGAGATTTAGGAGTAGGTATTTGTCACAGAGGTTCATACAGTAGAGGATCGACGAGTTCCATGACCTCTGACAGGCATCTCTTTCTGTAGCAGAGTATGAGAGTAGATTTCTGGATCTACTCCAGTATGTAGAGTATATGCAGGATGAGCAGGTGCAGATTCACAGGTTCATCCGGGGCCTGAATTTAGATATTGGAGGTGCAGTGCGGATCCACTACCCACAGACATTAGCTGAGGCCGTCGAGAAGGCCTATATTGCAGAGGAGACTCAGGGAAAGACCCAACAGGCTAGAGACCGAGTCCGGAGCCGCATACAACAGATGCAAGATGGTAGATTGAGGGGGTCAGTACCCCTTCCTTGTGGTGGCCAGGGTACAACATAGTCATCCTTTAGGCCATAAGTAGCAGTAGCAACAACAGTCTCCACCCACCTCATAGACCTCCACAGAGAGCTGATGCACAGAGAGGTCGGAGTATGGGGCCTCCTCCTAGGGGTCCCATCAGGACACAGGGTGGACCTAGAGCTCAGTCAGTGGGAGCTCGCCAGCAGAGACCTCAGTAGACCACAGCTAGATCATCAGGATCCACACCATAGGATTTTAGGGCACCTACTAAAGGTGCTACTCATTGGGGAGGATCAGGAGGGTGTTTTGGTTGTGGAGTTACTGGACACTTTTGGAGAGATTTCCCACAGAACCCTAACAACAAGGGTAAGGCACAGATTTCTGAGCCTGACTGTTGGTGACATGGGACATAGCCACAGGATTTATGCAGTGGTTGAGAACCGCCAGGAAGAGCATCAGAGCACAGTCATTGAGACCACAGGTAGCATTGGTGGTATTCCTACCTCTGTATTGTTTGATTCTGGTTCTTCTGATTCTTTCATTGCACCATCTTTAGTAGAGTGATGCAGGCTGGTGGTAGTTAGGCAGGGTCTTAGTTGGGATGTCGAGATGGCTTCTGGAGCCAAGATCTCTGTAGACTCCTTAGTTAAGGAGTGTGTAGTGGATTTGGGACCTTTCACCACTACCTCAGATCTCTGTATCCTTCCTTTGGGCTCGTATGGAGTCATTTTGGGTATGGATTGGTTATCTACACATAGGGCCAGGATGGATTGTTACCACAAGACTATATCTTGTGCAGATGATTTGGGAGTTGAGTCGGTGATTTCAGGGGTCAGGAGACCCGTTTCTATTCGCACCATCTCCGCTATGCAGCTTAAGCGGTGTGTGCGATGGGGTTGTCAGATGTATGTTGTTACGATTAGTGACAGATCAGAGGATGGGTCTAGTGGACCATCACTAGATGATCATCCCATTTTGAGAGAGTTTTCTGATGTCTTTCCAGGGGAGCTACCAGGGTTACCACCCCCACGTGAGATTGATTTTCATATAGATCTAGTTCCTGGAGTAGAGCCTATCTCACGAGCACCTTATCGGATGACCACCCCAGAGCTCTGTGAGCTCAAGTTGCAGCTTGAGGGCCTTTTGGAGAAAGGCCTTATCCATCCTAGTGTATCCCCTTGGGGTGCACCGGTGATCTTTGTGAAGAAGAAGGATGGATCCTTGCGGTTGTGTATTGATTACCACCAGCTGAACAAGGTAACGATCAAGAATCGTTATCCTCTTCCTCGTATTGATGACTTGTTTGATCAGATGAAGGGAGCCACAGTTTTCTCTAAGATTGATCTTAAGTCAGGTACCATCAGCTGAGGATTTCGGAGGCAGACATTCATAAGACCACCTTCCGCATGAGATATGGGCACTATGAGTTCACAGTGGTGCCTTTTGGTTTGACTAATGCCCCCGCAGTGTTCATGAGTTTGATGAATGGGGTATTCAGGACCTTCTTAGATCACTTCATGCTCATCTTCCTAGATGACATTTTGATATAATCACGTATGTGTGAGGAGCATGAGGGGCACCTTCGCCAGGTTCTTCAGTGTCTTCAGGAGCAGCAACTTTACGGGAACTTGGAGAAGTGTGCTTTCTTTCAGACAGAGGTGTAGTATTTGGGTCATATCATTTCTGGGGAAGGTATCGCAGTCGATCCTTCCAAGATTAGAGCCATTATGGATTGGCCAGCACCCACTACAGTGACTGAGGTGCGCAGCTTCATGGGATTAGCAGGTTACTACCAGAGATTTGTTCAGGACTTCTCTCGGATTGTGCACCCTATCACTTCCCTTCAGAGGAAAGGGAAGAAGTTTGTTTGGTCAGACAGATGTGAGCAGGCCTTCAGGACACTGAAGGAGTGCCTCACTACAACACCTATTCTTGCAGTGCCAGATCCACAGGGTGAGTTCTTTGTTTACACAGATGCTTCGTTGGCAGGCCTTGGAGGTGTGTTGATGTGCAGGAGGGTAGAGTAGTGGCTTTTGAGTCTCGTAAACTCAAGGATCATGAGCTTAATTATCCAACCCATGATCTTGAGCTTGTGGTAGTTGTGCATGCTTTGGTTAGATGGAGACATTTTCTTCTTGGCAGGAGATTCACACTCAGGACAGATCATTTGAGTCTTCGCCACCTCTTCACGCAGCCCAATCTCAATGCTCGTCAGTGGCATTGGATGGAGTTTCTTTGTGAGTATGACATGGAGATAGAGCATGTGAAGGGGAAGGAGAATGTGGTAGCAGATGCTCTCAGCAGATGGAGACATGTGGCTATGGCCACTCAGTGAGCACAGATTTATGGAGCAGGATTCTTCAGCAGCTTCCTCTTGACAGCTTCTACATTGCAGTTCGAGCAGAGATCGAGTCACAGAGACCCCTTGAGGGGAAGTTTGATGGTTTTTCCTTAGAGGTAGATGGTCTTCTCAGGCACAGAGGCCAGATATATGTTCCCAGAGATGGAGGCTTGAGGCAGGACATCTTGGTAGAGGCACATCGTGCACCCTATTCAGCCCATCCAGGGGTGAAGAAGATGCACGCCACCTTGAGACAGTTGTATCATTGGAGAGGACTTTGTCGAGATGTGGCCCAGTTTGTGTCATGATGTTTAGAGTGCCAGAGGGTTAAGGCCAAGCATCAACATCCAACAGGCCTTCTTTATCCTCATGCTATACCGGAATGGAAGTGGGACACCATTTCCATGGATTTCATTGTTGGGCTACCGATGTCGAGATATCACCATGACGCCATTATGGTCACGGTTGATAAATTGACAAAAGTGGCTCACTTTTCTCTGGTGAAGACCACTTATACAGCTAGAGTAGTGGCATGAGTATATTTGGATGAGATTGTCAGGTTGCACGGGATTCTGTGGAAGATCATTTGTGACCGTGATCCTTTGTACACTTCACATTTCTGGACTACCATGCAGTATGTCCTCGGGATGAGGATCAACTTCAGCACAACATATCACCCTGAGACAGATGGACAGACTGAGTGGGTGAATCAGATTTTAGAGGATATGCTCAGGATGTATGTGATGGATCAACAGTCTAAATGGGAGGAGTACCTGTACTTAGTGGAGTTTTCCTACAATAATAGTTTTCAGAGTTCTATAGGCATGGCTCCTTTTCAGGATTTGTATGGTAGAGAGTGCAGGACACCTCTTAGCTGGGACAGGTTAGAGGACAGAGTATCTCTTGGACCAGCTCTTTTACAGGACATGGAGCAGTAGGTGGTGTTGATCAGGAAGAGATTGCAGGAGGCACAGGACATGCAGAAGAAGTATGCAGATCAGCATAGGATCGACCGTAGTTTTGATGTGGGCATGAAGGTGTTCCTTCGTGTCAGGCCACACAAGAGCCCTATCCATTATGGAAAAGGTTCTAAGTTAGCTCCTAGATTCGTTGGTCCTTTTGAGATCTTGGAGCGTATCGGCCCTTTGGCCTACCATCTAGCATTGCCACCCAGCTTGTCTCGCATACATGATGTTTTTCATGTTTCAGTTCTCAGGAGATATATTGCAGATCCTTCTCATGTGTTAGATTGGACATCATTGCAGGTGCAGGATCAGGGGCAGGTGATGGTGGAGCCCATTCACATCCTAGATCGTAGGACCCTGGGCCTTCGAGGTAGAGAGGTTGATCAGGTTTGGGTGCAGTGGGACAGATATGATGAGACTGCAGCTACATGGGAGGATGCTACTTCATTACGAGTTCAGTTTCCACATTTGTTCCAGTGACTTCCAGGAGGAAGTCGAGTCTAAGGGGAGGGGGATGTAGTGCCCACTTCCCTTTGACACCTTTTGATACCTATTTTGATACTATGATTTCATTATAGAAATTACTATGTTTTGATTTAGTATGTTGTTAGACATTTGCTCATGGATTATTGTTGATCTTGATTTGATTATGATGCATGATGATTATTAGAGACACCTTATATGTGGATGATGATATACTATTTGACATGGATGTTTTATGGATGTTGTTCAGACATGTGATTTTGGATATTATGAGTAGATCTAGAAAATGGATATTTATATGATGATGATATAGTTGTTAATTAAAAATGCAAATGATGTAGTTGTTACTTCAATCTTATTGTGATTCATTTATATAGTTGGTTTTGTGATTTTATTTATATCATAACGGATGTTCATATATGGCCATGAGGCTGAAGGAGGTATTTGCATTTTGCAGGTTAAAAATATCACAACAAAACATCGGGGGATTCGGAGACCAACCAAAATGGAACTCTAGGTGAATTTGACAAGGTCACCATGACAACTTGTTTTAATGTGTTGTGTGTTGTTTTGTTAGGGATTCCCATGGGGGGGATTACCTTTATATGTGACCATGGGTTTGTGTATTTTATTAATGTGGTTAAATTTTTATTATTATTGTTGTATGTATTTTATTAGTAATGTGTTCCTTTCTTTTATTTAATTAAATTGTGATAGATTAATGTGAGAAATCATATAGTTAAAATTTAAATAAATTAAATTGGGATATGGGAAAGTAATAATGGAAGTTGTTGGTTGTTTGTATTAAATTTGTAAGGGATGTGTAAGTTGTGTAAGAGTTGTGTAAGTCAGATTTTGGAGTATGAAATACTCCACCTCCATGAAAATTCGAATTTGTCCTTGGGGGCTGTTTTTGGAGGCTTGTGGGACAAGTAAAACTTGTCCCATGCCTCTAAATTTAATTTACCAACCATACTTATGGTTGGAGAAGTGATTTGTGACTTTTATAATGAATTTTATTAATCATGTTGCTTGTTTTGGATTGCACTTTCTTACATTTTATTTATTTTGTTGTCCCTTGAGGTGTGGGCTTTTTGGAGTGTGCAAGTAACTTGTCATATTTTCACCCACCTCTTTATTGTGCTTGGGAGAATGGATTTTGTCTTTTGTGTTTGAATTTGAGGATGTGTGATGTGGCATCCTACATGGATCCACATCATCCTCTTCTCTTCCCTCTTCTATATAATTCAAACTCTTTGCTTGTTTTGGGTTGTTGAATCTTTTTGCATACTTCCTTGGGGCGCATTTTTCTTGTGTTTGGAGCTCTTGTTTTGGAGGAAGTTTGGAGAAAGCTTTCATGCTTGGAGATTACTGTTTTGGAACTGTGTTTTTGGCATTTGAAGCTTGCTGTTGGAAACAAAAGTACCATGGAGAGGTAGGAATTTAACTCTTCTTTTATGTTGTTATTTTCTTGTTGTGTTGTGTGAATGGTGCATGTTTTGATTTATTTGTTGGCTGGTTGGGTAGACTGCCTTAGGGAATGGTGTAGGAGAAGGCTATGGGGAATCCATGTGGGGGGGCATAAGGAATGCCATTGGCATCAGAATTTTGTGGAGGGAGTTTGGGTTTGGGATCCACCATGGAAAAGAAATAGCTTGCATTTCTTACTTTGTGGGGGGCATAAGGAAATTTGTGGGGGGCATAAGGAGGGATTTGTGGGGGGCATAAGGATATGTGTCTTGAAATTTATTGGCGGTATTTTTTGGTGGATGCCCAATTCCCAATTGGGAGGCATAAGTAGCTTCCCCCATAGACCTTTCTCCTTTGGCTTGCATGATCAAGCCTGAGTTTTGATTGGAATGTTTTCAATTGCAGTTGTGAACTGTTGTTTTGTGTTGAACTATGTTTTATATTGAAATGTGCATGTTTGAAAGAATGTTGTGTGTTGTGGAAGCCAGTTGTTGCCATGGGTTGAATTGCATCTCTTATTGTATTTTGGTTGGGGCTCGGGGGCCAATGATGAAGGAAGGATTCTCCTTTCATTGGATGTCTTGGTTGGGTGGAGAGCACTTGCCTTTCCCCCTCTTTTGTTGTGATCAACTTGGAGAAAGAGAAAATGTGCATGTTGTTGTCCTGGAGCAAAGGAAAAAATGTAGTTTGACAGTCCCTTGTGAAAACATATTCATCTATAATCCTTTCCCACTTATTGTGGATGAAATTGTAATATGTATTTTGTGAAGAAATGATGTATGTAATTGATTATGGAAGTTAGATATTCGAATTGTGAAAGACATTTATATTCTGTTCTGTTATGGAAAGAAAGAAATAGAAATGTTGTTAATTGCATCCAAGGAATGGAATATGTAAAGATGTATTCTCCTTTTGAATTAATAAAGAATTGCAAGTTCATCTCTCATTGCATTGTTGTGTTGAAGTTGGAATGTCAAATTGTGATTGGAATCTTTGTTTAATTGTAAAGGAAAGAAATACGTATGAGGGAATTATATTTATTTTGTCTTTTTGGAAATATATTAAAAATTGAAATCAGATTTACAATTTAGCTTAGAAATGTTTTTTAAAACAACTAAATGTATTAGATTAGTTTAGAAATGAAATGCCACACTTGAATGATAAAATTGATATACAAATTTTAAAAGAAATGAGATCTCTGTTAAAAAATTAAAACTGGCAATTAAATTTAATCAAAATGTACAGTTCAGACCTGCACTTAATAATCAACTTGGAATTGATATAATTTATCATGCTAAGACATCAAGGAACTCAAATTGACAAAGAAAACTTAAGAAAACAATTTAACCATTGCAAAATCGAATCCAATCCCTTAACAGTCATTTTTCTGTCAATTGTTGGAAAAATTCAAATTGAATCAATTGAACAAATTTACTTCCTAAAACACTTTAAATCCTTCCCTAGATCAATCCTCCATGTCTTTTTGGCATGTTGAGTGAAGAAGGAGATCTAATTTAATCGAATTTGAAAGTTCGAATTTATCAATTGGCCCTTTAAAATCCTGCAGATCCTTTTTGCAAAATTGACCCCTAAAAAACTTATTAAAAAGTAAAATTTATGTTTCCTGTAAAAAGAGGGCATCGAGAGATTTCCAAAAAGTCCTTGTTTTCCCAAAACTGAGATTTCTAGCTCAAGTTATGGCACTTTGAAGTTTTTCTGCCTTGGCGGGAAAATTTCAGAAAATTTTCCCTGGCGGGCCCGCGGCCCGAAAATTTGCCATGTTAAAATCCTTAGAACTTTTTTTTGAAAAATTTTGGCTTGGGAAAATTTTTCATTTTCCTCCTCCACCAGCCTGCAGCCAATCAGAGGCTGCCATGTGTCCTCACGGGGCAGCGGCGGAGGCGCGGCATCATTTTTTCCCTTAGACCTTTTGAAAATTTTGGAAAAAATTTCCATTTCGCCCCGCCGGCCCGCGGCCTATCACAGGCTGCCACGTGGCAGCTTTGGGTGCTAGTGGAGGGGGAGGACCCTTGTTTTTTTTTGAAAATTTTTTGGAAATTTTTTGAAAAATTTCCTCCGCGGCCCCGCACTCACCCTCTCCCTTGGGAAATCCCTTGCGGGCGCGCGGACCCGTGTGTCCTAACTTTCCCCTTATCTCCCCCTTTGGTGAAATTTCACCAATCAATCTCCTGCCACCCACCTCTCCCTTTCCCTTCTCCCCATGGTGAATTGTGGAGCACCACGTGTCCCTGGCAGACCCGTGGGTGCATGGGGCCAAATTGTTTTTTTTCTCCCCCTTGGGTGAAATGCCCAAAACTCTCCGCTCCTCGCCCTTCCTTTCTTTTTTCCAGCGATGACTCAGAGGCCGCCATGTGTCCTTGGAGGACCCGCAGAGGCATGGGCGAAAATGGGAATTTTCTCCCATGTAAGGAAAAATTCCAAACGCCACCCCGCGACCCGCCAACCCAAAATTTTCTTTTCACCCCTGCTTGACACGTGTCCCCTTGGGGAAAATTTGACCCCTAAAGTCTGCCTGTCCATATCTTGAGTTCCTGAAGGAGTTAGGAGGACTTATTTATATCACCGGAAAGGTGAGAAAATTTCCTATCCAATGGGAATGATTTAGGGAAATTTTGGAAGTGTTAAGTATGAGAAAAATCAAGTTGAAACTCTGAGCCTGTTAGAGAGTGGGTATGGGGGTAAATTTCTCCCTGAACCTAACTGAAACTTCTAACCCTAAAATTTGAACCATGTGAACTTGATATTGTTAATGAAGGAAAAATATGTTCTAGTAATTTAGATTTGTTCTGGAACCTATAGGGCCATCTATTGTCTTGCAACTTGGTTGTGGACACTTCTAATAAAAAAAAACCCTAGGTTGTTTCTTGGGTCTCAAGTGGGTTGTTTTAACGGGCATTACATGGTTTCAACATGAAAATCATTGGACAACAATAGCCTAACATAATCTAAAATATAATATTAAGGCTATAGATATCACATTCAACAATCTTAATGTAAGAAACATCATCAGTGCACATGCGTATTATTGGGAAGTGATCATAATCGATAGATCACTATCATTTCTATATTATCTCACGGGGCAAAAGGGAGAAAGATAGTCCTTTAGAAGAATCTATCAATTAGTATTATCAACCTAACATAATACAAAGGGGATTTCAAAATGGGGTACTAAATTCATATAATACCGCAAGGGGAGGAAAAATGATACGTCAAATGTTATGAATAAGGGAGACACAACTATTTAAGTCAGGTACTTGTTGAGGTCATTTAGGGTCATAGGATTGGAAGGGATAATTGGATGTATGCTTGGATGACATAGGATTGATACCCAGGATTTTGCAGTGAGAGCAAAAAATTACAAGAATTATTCATAGGGTATTTAGGAAAAAATTGGTATAACTATGCTCATAAATGTCATAGGGTGATCATTCCGGATTGTTTACCATGTTAACTATTGCCAGTAACTGGATGTGGATCTTGGGGTAATGAGTTCAATTAACGAGTTCAGATTCATCAATAAATGGATTTAATGGCTAGTATTGAAGTGTTCATATTCATGAGCACCTATTATTATTAGCAGTACCCTCAATTGATGTAATAATTACCTGTCAGATACTTAAAATGATCAGTAATGTACTTAAGAAATAAGAATCTTTAAAAACGTTGTTTAACCCTAAAGTAAACAAGGGAGGAAGATGACTTAGCATAGGGTTAATCAATCTGATCTGGTAGATAAGAATGTAGGATTGTTGTTAAAGGAACCTAGTAGTTTTCTGCAATATGGGGGCTACAACGATGTACGAAAGGGATCGACAGAGGTCATTACTAGGTTACTGTCATGTAACTAGTACTGGATACTTCAACACCCAAAGGAGGACAGGAGTACCTCATGTGACATAGCTAGAAATTCGGTTCATAGATCTACTTTAAATAGCCTATAGGGACATTTTCAAGTGTTGTGGTCAACTCATGTTGACTTCAGGTATCTAAACACAGGTATTCAATTGATTATTTGTTCTATTGTCTCTATGTATCCTTAGTCTCTATTAGGGTTCTGATCATACACTAGTAACCTGTTAAAAAACCCTAGCTATCCTCAGAAGCTCACAAACACATTATATTTGAATAAAATATGACAATATGTGAAGTTGAACTGAGCTTGATGATCACCTGATGAGTGAACATTATTATCGAGTGTGGTGAAGCTACATATTACTAATGACGAGTCCATGTCGTTTTTGAATGTAAGCTTGTGTGTGAAATGATGTCCCTAAGTTTTATCTTGTGCCAATGACATTGCAAGTATATCGGGCTGCATTATCTTATGTCACCTAGTCCAAGATCCAGAATGTGTGATATGGAATATCGATAAAACTTCCCCTTCCTATATAGGTGTCTTAGCATCCCAGAACACGTGTAGTGACCCTTTGAAGGGTAAAATAAGCAAAGTACAAATGGTATAGACTGTGAACAAGTCCCTCTTGAGATTTCTAGGAATAATACTGAGTTATGAAATGTTGTGTATCATTGCATCACCGAGTCCCTTACAAGCTTGCATATGGTTTGACATTAGTGACACAAAATGGACTGACTAATGGAATGCGTGTTCTAAATTAAGTGAATTAAGAATAAGAAACATTAGGACAACCAAAAATGAAATTTTTTGTGCCAAAATAATAAGGAGGTTAGGAGCGCTAGAAGGTACACACGTGCTTGGTATGCTAGTGTCCTAGAATGGGTGTTAGTGTCCTAAGACCTAAAAATGTTCATGATGTGATAAAATTTTATAAACATGGATCCCTATGACTTGACCATAGAAGTGAATGTAGAATTGAGAAGTGTAGAAGAGACGTCCTACAATAGCAATCAATGCAAATAGGTGTAAAGGTAGTTACTACAGGGAAACTTGATTACCGATTCTTGTACTCTGTTGATTACTTAGAGATGCTCATGTTCATACTTGAATAACATATCGATGACATGGGTCAAGTGAAGTGATACGAAGCATAGTGTTTATAATAACAATAAAAAAATCTAAGAAATAATGGCGATACTAGAAATTTGGGCATTAGTAATGAGAATGTAATAAATAACAATGTTACAAATGATAATAATGATGTTTTGAATGCACCTAATACACCTGAAAATAAAAAGGCAAGATTAATAGTTGAACTTACTAATGACATAAAGAGGATAAGTCCACTAAAGTTTTATGGCACTACACTAGGGGATGGGGATGGGGATGGGGATGAGAATTGGCTCAATGAAATGGAGAATTAATTTGCAATAATAAGCTTCTTGGAAGAAATAAAAGTAGTATGGGGAGCTTACCATCTTTCCCATGAGGCATCCTCCTTGTGGGATAGCCGCAAGGATGAACTGAACCTTGATGAAACCATTATTATGTGGGATTAGTTTAAGAGCTATTTTAGGCAACACTGGGTGCCACAAATTTATTATGATTAGAAAATGATAGAATTTCATATCTTATTCAAATAAATTTAATAGTGACTGAGTATTGGGAGAGGTTCACCAAAATTATTAAATACGTTCCACAGTATCAAATTGTCAAAAAAATTAGGATACACAAGTTTATTACGGGATTGAATCCTATCATAGGAGAAGAGGTAGATGTACACAACCCAACCACTATGGAAGGGGTTATATAAAAGGCTATAAGGAAAGAACAGAAATTAAAGGTAATTTTTGCTCGCAAGGAATAAAATTGAAACAAAATTTCCAATTCTTCTTTGTCACTTGCACCTAAGAAGATGGCATGGAAAAATTTTAGAGTCAAAAGCAAGTTTGTGAGTGATAACACTAAGAAAAAAGCAACAAATAAACCTATTGTGAATATTAAAAATAATTTTGTGAAGAACAATAATAATGGATATAAACCTTTTGGAGGTTAAAATAGTAATTTCAAGACTGGACATAAGTTTGAACCAAAAAGATGACCTGTAGGGGGTTGTTTCAACTATGGAAAGGATCACTATGTAAATCAGTGCCCTCTAAATAAATATGATAGTAAACAGCAGCATAAAATACATGTTGCAGTAGCTGATAATAAAGTTGAAAAGTAAGTCATGGCCATAGAAGTGCGAGGTAAATTATTTGGTACACCTATTACTATACTTTTTCGTAATGGAGCTACCTAATGTTTTATTTCTAGTAAATTAGATGTAAAATTAAAAATAAAATAAGGAATAATGGAAAAATATTGGGTTGTACATTACAGTAATAATGTTGTTCATACTATTAGTAAATGTCTTTTTGGAGTAGTCTTAGAATTACCAAGTTTTTCCACTGAAGTAGATATTTATGTTGCTCCTTTAGGGTCATATGATGTCATAATTAGTGTTAACCAGCTTGCTGATCATAAACTAAAAGTAAATTATTTTGAAAAACACATTAAATGCCTTGACAATGTGAAAGAAACAACAGACATTTGAGTAAAATGAGAAATTTCAATTATGAAATTTTCATCTATACATATTAAGAAGGATAAAAACAAATGTTGTGTATTATATGCAGTTAAAAATTCTGAAACAATAGAAAATGATAGTGATTTCTTAGAAAATTATTTGTTAAGAGATTTCAGTGATGTGTTCTCGGAAGAATTACCTAGTCTTCCACCTAAAAGAGAATTTGACATCAAAATAGAAATCAAACCTGGAATTGAACCTATTTCTAAGGAACCTTTTAGGATGAATACCATTTAACTATTAGAACTTAAGGCTCAATTACAAGAATTTTTGTCTAAATGTTTGATAAGGCCAAATGTCTCACCTTGGGGAGCACCAATAACTTTTGTGAGAAAGAAGAATGAAACACTTAGACTTTGTATTGATTACAGAATGTTAAACAAAGAAACAATAAAAACTAGATATACACTTCCTATAATTGATGATCTATTTGACCAAATACATGGTGGATCAATATATTCCAAGATATATCTTCATTCTGGATATCATCAACTAAGAATTAAGGATGAAGATATTCATAAAACATCTTTTAAAATAAGGTATGGACATTACGAATTCACAGTTTTACCTTTTGGTTTGACAAATGTACCTATAAATTTTATGAATCTAATGAATAATATATTTCAAGAATACTTGTACAAGTTTGTACTTGTATTCTTGGATGATATTCTTATCTATTCTAAAATCATTGATGAACACCATGAGCATTTGAAAATTGTACTTGAAATTTTGAGGAAGAGAAAATTATATGGTAATTTGTCCAAATGTTCTTTTTATGAAAAAAAAAGTGTACTATTTAGGACATGTTATAAAAAAGGATGGAATAATAGTTTATCCATCAAATATTTCTACCGTAATTGAATGGCCTTCATCAAAAAATGTACATGAAGTTAGGGGCTTCATGGGGCTTGCTGGTTATTACAAAAATTTGTTCAGGACTTTTCAAAAGTTGTTACCCCTTATTACTTAATTACAAAATAAAGACAAAAAGTGTATGTGGAGTGATAAATGTGAATCAACATTTAAAAATCTAAAAGAATAGCTAACTTTTTCACCTATTTTGGATGTACCGGATCCAAATGGAAGCTTTATGGTAGTTACAGATGCTTCCGATGAAGGACTAGGAGGTATATTGTTACAAGATGATCATGTTATTACATATGAGAGTAGGAAACTCAAGTTACATGAGTTGAATTATTCTCCCCATGACATAAAGCTAGCTTCCATAGTTCATGCACTTCATGTATGGAGACATTATCTCTTGGGAAGACCTTTTGAGTTAAATACTGACCACCTTGGGCTGAAGTATATTTTCACTTGACCAAATCTTAATGCAATACAACAAAGATGGTTAGATTTTTTGTCACAATATGATTTTAATATAAATTACATTAAGGGTAAAGAAAATAGAGTAGAAGATGCACTAATTCATAGGAAACATATTTCTTCCCTTGTAACTTTGAGAACTCAGTTTAAGGATCAGGTAAAGATTATTATGTATTATGATTTGTATTTCCAGCAGGTAAAAACAACACTTGATGTAGATCCTAATGATACAAAATACAAAGGTTTTAACTTTGATAATGAAGGAATTTTAAGATATGAAAAGTGAGTGTATGTACCTTTGGGAAATGAGTTAAGGAAAAATTTAATGATAGAATTTCCTAATTCACCTTACTCAGGACATCCCGGTGTTACATAAATGCTTGCTAATGTAAAACAACATTATTTTTGGAAAGGAATGAAGAGGGACATAACTGATTTTGTTGCACATTTCCTAGAATGTCAGTGTGTTAAAGCTGAGCATATGCACCCAACAAGTTTATTGTATCCTCATAACATACCATAATATAAATGTCAAGTAATAAGTATGGATTTTGTTCAGGGGATGTCTATGTCTAAAAAATCATGATTTTATTTTAGTTTTGGTTAAAAAATTAACAAAAGTAGCACATTTTATTTCTGGTAATCTAAAAGATGATTCACCAGTTTTAGCAAAAATATTTGTGCATGAAATTTTTAGGTTACATGGAGTACCAGAATTGATTATATCTAATAGAGACCCTAGGATGAGCTCTCGTTTCTGTAAAACACTGAATGTAGCCTTAGGAACAAAACTAAATTTTAGTTCTGTGTACCATCCAAAAATAGATGACCAAACAAAGAGAGTAAATCAGGTTTTGGAGAACATGTTAAGAATGTACTGTATGGACCAGTAATACAAATGGGAATAATACATTCCTTTAGTTGAATTTGCTTACAATAATACTTGTCATTCCTCTTTAAAAATCACACCTTTTGAAGCATTGTATGGAAATAAATATAGAACTCCAGCTAGTTGGGATAACATTGAAGATAAAGAGGTAATTGGACCTAATATGCTTACTGAAATGGAATAAGTAAAAAAAAAATTCATGAACGATTAAAAGAAGTTGGTAATAGGCAAAAAATTTATGTAGATTTGAAAAGGAGTGATAAGAAATATGAACAAGGTGAAAAAGTGTTTTTATGTGTTAAGCCTAAAAAGGTCTCTATTACCTTTAGCAAGGAAACAAAATTATCACCTTGTTTTGTGGGACATTTTGTGATTATTGAAGTGATTAGCCCTATAACTTATTGCTTAACATTACTTCCCACTTTGTCACAAATGCATGATGTTTTCAATATTTATTTTCTTAATAAATACATTTCTGATATATCACATGCACTAAATTGGGATTCCTTGCAGGTCCACGACCCAGGAATAATCATGGTTGAACCTATAATAAATATAGAAACACGTCATTTGCACTTACAAAATCGTGAAATCAGTCAATGCAAGGTCTGGTGGGACCAATTTAATAAAGAAAGTGCAACACAGGAAAATATGGAGGATATGAAAATTGTGTTTCCTCATTTGTTTGAAGATAATTATTTCTAATTTCCGAGACAATTAAATGATTTGTTTAAAACTATCTTTAAATTCTACTAGTTTTGGGCAAGTACTATAATTTTTAAGTACTGGGACAACGATTATGATGTTGTAATAATTTATGAGAAACTTAATACTTCGGCAAATTTGTTACTATTTGAAATTTTACGGAAAGAAGAATTATAATTATGATTATTTTCTTGTTTATGTTCATGGATTAAGTAAATAATAGGGACGATGATGTTTTTTAGAGGGGAGGTATGTAATGCCTCTACCTTATCTGTTATCCTTGATCACTTCTTTAATTAAAGTAGCATTTTTGATAAGTAATTTTTGTTTTGAAGATGGGTACTTTTTATGACCAAATAGTCATGTTGTTATAGATGATATACTATATATTCTAAAATGGGATAACTTCATATCATGATAATTCTAAACTTATTAATGAATTATTCTTATAATTTTTGTGCTGAACTTTGTATTGTAATTTTCATATTGATGCGGGAAATAAATTCAGTTTAAAGGGTTCATTTCCTAGCTTGCAATATTGATCTTTTTTTTTCAGTCTGATGATTGCAAAGTCTAGGATTAAGCACCGTGTATCAATTACAGTGATCCAAGGCATGTCTGTGATTTTTCAATTTTTTGAACATCTTGGTTGTGTTGGTCTGAATATTTAATTTCCACACCTAGGATTGCACTAGGGTCACAGGGTATCCTGTATCATATTTTGGACTCCACCCTTCTTGGTGATCTGTTCTTCGTTTTAATGAGCTATGGAAGGTAACGTTCTTTGATTAATTAATTGAACCTAATTAATCTAAGTGTTGTTATAAACTGATCCTATTCTAAACCTATGTTAAGGTGATCATTTTAATTGTAGATTAAATCCTAATGGGAGACTTATCCTAAGTTTTGTACATTAATTAATCATAAGCTATATGGAACTATGCCTAAGATCCTAAACTAAGGTTTCTAACCTATTATTAAGGTGACACAACCTATTGGAAATTGACCTAACCTAAGGAAGTGTGGGATGGAATTGTTGGAAAGTTATTTGGGATAGAGGTGGCACCATTCCAAAGGCATCAATAGTTTTAAATGTGGCATTTCAATTTTAGTACCGCCAAACTTGGCCAAGGTTTGGGGGAAGGTGGAAGGTTGCTAAGATGGCAACTCTGCTATTTTGATGGAATGTTTTTTTTAAATTGCTAGTTGTAACTAGTAGTGGATAAGGATGGGAGGGAGTTTTGGAGGAAATCTATCAGTCCTATTGGCATTTATTATCCTCGACTCAAGTGAGAACCACCTAGGGAATAGTAAAGAGGTTGGAGGAAAAATAAAGTTTTTTTAATTGTTTCATTTGGACTTTTTCCATCCTTTGAGCTCTACATGTTGTTTTCTATTTTTTCAAACCTTTAGTTTGAATCAGTTTCATGAATAATTTCTCCCTTGCATGGAAAAAATAATCAAAAAATATGAGAATGGAAGCTATAAGAAGATAGCGGGAAAAGCTTCAGACTCTTTTGACATTATTGATAGAAATCTTGTTGTGGGAGTTTTACATGAATAATTGAGGCAACGAAAGGAAGACAGGAGCAATACCATGCATGATAGGCCCTATCTCTTTAAAATATCTTGCTTTTATTTAATATTTTCATAAAATGATTTCTTCTTTTTATGAAACATCTCTAAATGTTTTCTTGTGTGATTATTTTCTCCTCATTTATTATTGTGTTTATTTGAACTTGGTTTCTTGGATTGGATATTATTTGAAATAATGGAGTTTTAATAAGAAACATGGGTATGAGTTGCATTTGAAAAATATAGGTGTTTCCTTTCTTTGTATCCTCTGACATATATTCATTTTTACAGGGATCTTGTTGGAAAAATACTTAACACCGGAACTGGGTTGGTTTATCAGTTGATAGGTCGACTTTATTTTATGAATGAAACCGTGCCTTTTATGAAACTTTTTCAAGTTGGTTTTATGTTTTCATTGGGTTATATTTTAATTCTAGTCACCATGTTTGAGTAATCTAGTTTTGGGAATTGTTTCAGTTTTACTGTAATTTGTTTCAACTTAAGTAGGTTTTAGATCTTGGGATCTTTTTGTTGATTTGTTGAGATCTTGTTTCACTATCCTTGGGTAAATACGAACAAAAATATCGAGCACTTTCAACATGTTACTTTGATACACTTTAAGTGAATATTGTATTAATGAATGACGGGTGTTGTCTCTGCCCTTTTTCAATTTGTATAATATTTAAATTACCCTTCCTAGGTGGTCTTGCTTGGGGAAACTTGGGTTGGTAAAAATTTTGTCCTTATTTCTTTTCTAGGACTGATCAGCGTTGATTTTTTACCCTTCACGGGTTGGTATAAGCTTATGGAACTTGGTTTTTATTTTTGAGAGGATTCCAGATTGTAATATTTTCTAGTTGGGCTCATTTTCTTAGTTTATGTATTAGTGATTAGTTACAAGCCGCGAAGTGTTTTGTTTGGGTATTGAACTTCATTTTCAAATCTTGTATAGTTTGGAGATTATTGAAGGAAATTATCATTATTTTCTTGATGATGATTATTTGTTCTATTAAGTGTTGATTCTTTGAAACATATCTTTGAGACTTCTCTCACATCTGGGGATAGTTCTAAAGGCTCTGTGTGCAATCTATGGCTTATATATTGAATTATCTCATGAATTAATGGGTGGTGTGCATTTTGTTTGTTCATGTGAGGGAGTTTACATTTCTTAAATTTTGTACTTTTCATTTTGATTATGACAGTGCTTTGAATTGTTTTTGGTTCTAAGATTGTGTTTTTTGCATCCTTCTTTAATTTTTTTGTAGAGGACACCATGCATTCAAGCTAATGATAAAAAAAATTGTTTAATGGATTTATCCTAGTCGTATCAATAGAATAATATGTTTGGAGTTAGTTGTGATAACAAAAAATTACTCTTGAACATTGTATCATGTGAGTGTTTAACTTTTCAATATTGTACATTTCTCTTATAGATCATTCAATGGTTTTATTTGGTATATTGAGATTATTCTTTTCCAAGTATGGCAATGTTGTTAGGATATCTACTTCATATGCTAGTCTTTTGATTTTTCTATCAATCCTTTTAAGTTTTGATATGAAGGTATTTTCTTTTAATGGAACAATATTCTACTCTTATCTCTACCTTTTGTTTCTAGATCCCTTCCATTCGAGTACTTAGTTGGGAGATAACTATGTTCTAAGTGGAGCTTGATTGGTGAATTAATTGAAACTAATGTACACAGATCATGACTTGAATTAGTTATGTTCTTAATTAGTTGCAGTTGAATGTTCTCACGTTGAAATGTTTATCAATACTATGACTTAGATAGAATTAAATTAAAATGAAACATTTAACTTCTTATTTGGAAAATTGATTTTAATTAATTTGTTGACTTGTTGTCTATTATGATATTGTGACTTTTTGGGAAGTTTATTTAATTGTTCTAATTTTATGTATTTGGAATATTTTTGTAAATACTAGGGTCCTTTTACAAAATATTTAGATAAAGTATATTGTTTTAAAGTTATAGCATTTATCATGCTCAGTTCTTGTGAACTGACCCATGCTAACAATTCTGTAGATGGATTTCGTGAAAAGTGAAAGGAGAAATACTTATAAAAAGTTGCATTTGTTTTATTAATGAAATCATTTTCTATATTTGATTCCCCGATATGAATTTGTTGGAGACACTTAAGATGTATTGAAATATATTCTGTAAATATGAAGGATGTTCTTATGAACTTATGGAATATTAATCAGTTGAGAGTAAAGTGACCTCTCTCTTTTGATATGTGAATTTTCATAAAGGTGATTGATGATTTATGATTTGTTTAATTTCATTATTAGGACTATAGTGCATAGCCTTAATAATAAATAAAAAGGATGCTTCCTTTTATCATTAAATCATAACCATGTTTTCTTATTTCATTAAGTATGTATAGTTGATTATTTAAGTTTAAATCAAAAGGGATGATTGGTTGTATGCTTTTATTGGTAATGATAGATGGAAGTGGGAAAGCTTAAAAGAATTATTAAGATGGATTTAGGTAATATTCTATAACTAAGTCTAATATATAAGCTTTCATTCCAGATTGTTTAGAATATTAACTATTGTAAGAAAAATTAATGATTTTAATTACTTATTAATGGATTCATATTTATTGATAAATGGATATAATGGTTAGAATTGAAGTGTTCATATTCATGAAAGTGAATTTTATCTGCATACCTTCAATTGATGTAAAAGTAACTTTCGGATCCTTGTTTGGATCATTTGTGCTTAAGTGAGCCTTTAGGTGTGTTGTTTAACAATAACTTAATCAAGATAATAACTTGAAGGGTTAATAATTTAATGATATTAAGTATGTTGGTTTAGTTAAAGGAACCTAGTTGGTTGTTGCAATATGGGGGCTGCAGCGGAGTACCCTCTTAATGATGAAAGTCATTATGAGGATACTATGATGTAACCAACCATACTTCAACACCCCATTTTGTTAAATTAAATTGATTGACATAAGTGGAGATTCGGTTCATGGTTCTACACTAAATAGAGATAGACACATGGACTAGTGTTGTGGTCAACTCATGTAAACTTAGGGTATAAAAAAAACCAATTGATGGAATTCATTTAAGTATGTCTATGTATCCTTAGTCACCATGAGTATTATTCCACACTAGCGCATGTAAGTTGTCCTTGTTTTATGTTAAAATTTGACTCACGTTTGGTTGATAATAGTCAAGGAAGACCAATATAGATAACATTACGAGTGTGGTGTAGGACATATTCCTAATGATGAGTATGTCATCTTGGAAAATAAGCATGGTAAACATGTTTAAAAACTTTGGAAAAAGTATCACAAGCTATCGATTACGTTGTCTTATGTAACCTAGTCTAAGATGCAGGATTTCTGATGAATATCAGTAATAGATATTCTAATAGGATTCTTCGACATAAAATTTGTGTGACCCTTAAAGGGTAAAAGAACCAAAGTACAAATGGTATATACTTGAAAATAAGTAACATGAGAGATTGGTTTAATACTAAGTCATGAAATAAGAGATTGATGATTCACTGAGTCATTATAGCTACATATGGTTTTCTGTTATAAGATGGACTGACAATGGAATGTGTGTTTTGAATTATGTGAATTTCGAACAATGAACATTATGAAAAAATTAAAAAAAATTCCCCTTATTTATAAGTTTTAAAAAGTGGATGTTACATGTTCACTAGAAGCAGTATGAAATAAAAAAATTTCTTGAAGGTTGTAGATGATGGAATCCAAAGAATTTTTTTGGAAAAAAGTATCTTAACTATACCTACATCATAATTCAAAAATTTTTATGCCCTAATAATATCTCAACCGGTTGGAATCTATGACAATTTTCCTATTTGACTAAGAAGAATGGTAGAGACCTAATTGAAAGAAGTAAAATTGAAAATTGGTTAGTGATTCTTTAAGGTTATGCATAAAGGTTCATGGAGGTGATAAATTGGCCAAATGGGTGGTAAAAAATAATAACACTTCTCTACAAAAGTGAATTCATCTAAAGATAAGCATTTTTTTGACATTTAGAAGGGCTAGTAGTCTATGAGCACAATATGAAGAGGTAAGGATAATTTGGAATATGTCATGGTGCTTTAACAAATTTATCTAACATGAATAAGGTTTTAAAATCTCTGTATGGATCCTAGAAGTTGAGAAAGGTCAAAATGTGTGGTGTTTGTTATCTTTTCTCTATTTACATAATAAGGTATAGCATATGAGTTTGAATGTCTAGTCATAGGCCTGTAGGTTTCTTTTGATTAGATCTGTGAATTCTTTGTGCTTGAGCATGTATGTTCAAGTTCTGAGATAGTTTTTTTTATCAGGATAGAGTGGCCTACTTGATCTAATTAAATATTTCAATACCCATATAATGAAGAAGACTATAAGGTAACAAATGTTTTGTACTCAGAGGTTTGATATGAGCTTCTATAGGTATGAAGTGGTTTCAAAGTTCATTTATGAGGTGATGATATGCCGTCAGAAAGTTCTATAGAGTAATATTTATCATAGAAATTCAAAGAGAGTAGTTAATAAGGTAGCAAATAAGTGTTCATTCTTGTTGACTGTGTCAAGACTAAGTGATGGGATTATGACATTCAATAGGTGTGAAAGGGTCTATATTTCCTATTCAAGAAGGGATATCTATTATTGGTACTTATCCTTGTAAATGAGGTCTTCCATTAGGGGTTTTGATATCATGAAGGAATGTTCAGGAAAGTGTAACAAGTAGGCATGTCTATTATGACTGAAGATGGTTATCTTGCTCCAAAATAGGCTTCATATAGGTCTATAAGATGTGTTTAAGGTAGGGGGAGAAAATTCAGTTCTCAATATATTATGAAAGGAGGCATGTAAGGTATTATGTGATTTACTACTCTAATGTTAAGCAAGTTAGGAATCAAATATGCATAATCCCACCCAAATATGGTTGAAATCACTAAGGAAATGGTTCAGGACTATGTCGATATGGTTGAGTCATTTTCATGACAAGTAAGAAAGGTAAGAGATTTGTTTTTGTGTTTTTCTACTAGATTGGCATCACTTGAGTCCAAGGGGAGTGATTGGAATCTGTTTCATAATGTGTATGGTGTTCTACAACTTATCTAAGATGGTTGTAATTGCACTAAATAATTAGAATAGGGATCTCAGTCCTTGAGAAGGTTTGGGGTTAGAAATGGATGTATTGAAGTCGAGTTTGAGCCTTAACATTTTTATATAGCTATAGAATGAAGGTAAACATGGTAATTTTGGTTATCAAACATTATTTTTGGCATGTTTTTGAATGTTACCCATTAGTTATGGGTCTGCTACAGTGGTTAGTTGCCGAATACAGAAGGCAAAAACAAAGTTTTAGTGTGAAATGAAAAGTTTAGCATGAATGAATTATGGTTTGATGATGTTCTGTATAAAATAAAATTTAATATGATGTTTATTTTATTATTATTTTTGCATATTGGTTCCATGTATGCTCTTTCCTAGGGGAGTATAGTTAAGAATGCTTTGAAAGTGGCCAAAATCAAATGTTTATGAGAAACCATTAGTTTGTGAGCTAGTATAAAGACTTTGGTTGATTTTTATAACAAAAAAATTACCCTATAAATCAAAGAAAGGCGAATATCATGCAATTATAGGTATTATTTTTCATTATGTAAAAAGGAGGAGAAGTTCATGAGGCTTTCCATTAATGACAAAGGGGAAGATTTTTGGCATGTTGTGTTCTAATTGTTGTAATTGATGTAAAATGCCATTAAAGAAAAAGAGGATGATGGAGTAGAGTCATAATATTCTTAGTGTGATGACGACATGGAGATTTAGGTGGTTTCATGGTGAAATGAGTTGATTCAACGAAATTGGCTAGTTCAAGAGAGCCTAGTCAGTTAGCCTAGATAACCTAGGTGATGGTGCATGATGGTTAGAGCTTATTGATAGCTTGAGGATCATGTTAGAAGCATGGAATGCACGTTTGAGGAATTTTTTAAGCAATCACATGAGTTCTTTGGTATGGATATAGATTGGAGACCAAGATTTAGGTGTTCATCTAGAACAAGTATAGGTGATTGGAGGCATGGGGTTGTATTATGGAGATATGTGAGATCATGGATGAACATAGGTGAGTGTATCATGATGTATTATGGTGTTAAGGTAATTTTAGAGAGGTTTTATGACTTGTTTCAGTGTTGGTTTAGTTGACCCTAGGCTAAACCATGTCAAACCCCAAGGATAATAATGAAAATGAGATGAGATGAGAATATGGAGAATTATCTGATATATGATGATCATATTAGATGATGAAAATATGTTCCCTTGAGGTGTGAGAAAATATTGGAGTCATTCTGAAGAGTATTTTGTAAGATATGTCAGTTTGAGTGAAACAAGGTCAAGAAGAAGGTCATTTCCAGCTCAAATTGCATCGTCTGATGCTCACCCTGAATTATGTTCTTTGAATGGGAACTTGTGGATTTTATGGATTGTTATACATTGAGTATTTAATTTTTTACAAAACTAATGAGGTTATTTCATCATCATATTTTTTATAAATGAATGCTATGAAGGTAAACAAATTTTTGTGTGCCTGAAACCCTAGCTCAAAAAGGGTAGGATAGGTATTACTCATAAGTTTCCAAAATTTATTTATAGTTCTATTATGATGATTGGATGATGTAGAATATTCCTCTAGGTTTCCAAAAATTATGGTATAGTATGTGGTTATGAGTGTACCCCACTCAAACATGACTGTTTCTGAAGAAGTTTAGTTTTGGACAAGGTTATGCAAAGGAGTGGAAAACTAAATGGATATTGTTTTCAATATAGGATTTTTTTATTGATTTCCATGGTGTTTTTATTCCATGGTGATTCTTATGAATTGAAAAGTGTACCCTATTTGTGAATACTAGTCAAAGGGTAGTTTTGGGGTAGTTTCAGGAAGTTTACAATGATGAGCTTGGTTGAAGGCCTTCAACTTAGAGTTAGAAGGAGTTAAAATATGTTACAAAAAGAGGATTAAAAGGGATTTATATTGGTATAATTTTTTTCTCATTATGATGATATTTAATGGGTTATCAAGATCCATTTGTTAGGAATAAGATTATTGGTTTTCTAGGACATGATTGCTCATGTTGAAAGAATGAAGTGAGTGAAGAATGAGATGGATTATTTGATGATTTATATCCCATATAAAATTAAGAGGGATTAATTTAGTTACTATTTAAGGACTTTTGAGGTCATGGAATTGTCAAAAAGGGTGAAAACTAGTTTATGGGCAACATGATTTAGAAAAGAAAAAATTTGTTGTGGTTTACACATATGAATGGTTCATGATATATAACATGAATTTATGTGATTTAAATTTATTGAGGATTCCATAGAGTTTTTACATGCCATAGTTTAGTTTTTTTGGAGTGTGCTTGATGCTCAAAGGTGAAGAGAGGGTGCTGAAAATAGTTGTTTGGTGAAGGATATGATCCTTTTGGCTTGTGTTATCAATTATTTGATTTATTAAATATAATTAAATACCATGGACGGTTTTTTATTATATATTAAACATTTTTGAGTAATTTTAGAGCTTTATTAATCATATTTTTGGTTTTAGTGGATTTTACTCATCCTAGTGGTGGGGTTTTGAGCATGTTTTGTGCAAGATGAGTAGTTTTGGGAATGTCCAACATATATGGGTCATATGTGAATATTTTAATGATTAAATTGGGATTTTTTTAATTTTCCTTGGTCTAACCAAAGTATGGAAATCACCTTGTTTTGTGTTTGAATCAAGAGAAGGGTATAACGTACATGTTTGAATTCAAATTTACACTAGTTGAGAAAGAGGGGAAAAGTGTGACTTATGTGAGAGTATTTTTTAGGTACCAAGGAATGTTTTGAGATCTTAGAGAGTGTATGAAAGGTTGAATAATGTTTGGAATAATTTTTTTAAGAGGTTGAAGAAAAGATAAGTGAATAAAGTTAGAGATAAAGAGATTTAGAGAAGCTAAGGTTTGAAGGCATGTGAGCTGAATAAGTGGTATCAATCAATTGTGGCACCTACAAGACTTCTAAGATCTTATTCAAAGGTTGTTTAGTGTGTGATTTATCATATTATGGGTTTTTATCCTCCTTTTCAAGTTGGTTCTTTGCTAAATGAGGGGTTGGTAATCCTACCTACCACAAACTACTCCTAATGTAAGAAAAAGGCCTATCTAAATCTTTTCTAACATACCAATGAGACATGGAGATAGATGCATGGAAATTAAAAATTACACTAGAAGTGGTGATACACCAAGAAAAGGAGTGTCAGCCACTTCCCCAGTCTGCAAAACTACGAAGGAATGAACTTGGAGAGGGTGGTCATGCACCATAGACCAAATCAGATTCAATGCACTATCCCTGAATAAGCACAACATAACAAATATGTAATGAAACAAGAAAAATGTGCAACCACCTAATTCATAAGAGGGGTAAGATAAAACACTGAAATCATGCAAGGATAGAAAATTAACACAAACATAATTTCATTTCTCCATATGAATTTACATAGTACATCATGAGGTAGGGGAAGGCATGAAGCCATTAGAGTGCTTTGGAGGAAGGCTTGAAGCCCTAGATCTAAGAAGAAGAGGGGTACATGGGAGGAGAAAATGACCAACCCTTTTTGCATTGTGTAACCCCTTTCCATTTATAGAATAAAATGTGTGAGAGAGGGAGAGAAATCTAAAATATTACTTCAAACTCCCACCAAATTCTATCATTATGCCTACAAGAGTGATGGGAAAGTTTTTCAAAGCCCATACCATGCCTTGTGGAAGAAGGAATGGACTCCATAGCCTCCATAGTTTCAATCATTTCAGTTATGCCCTTGGGTATGGCCTCCCATGGCCCTGTAGCTTCACCATTAGTTTTCTCTCACCTAACCTCTGAATTTTTCCATTCTAATCATCTCATAATGAGGGTCTCTAAAAGAGATTTCCATCAACTATAAATTTTCTTAAATCTAATAACCTGGTCAAAAGTTATGAGGGTTTGATCAAAGGATAATTTTTAGGCTTAGAGCCTAACCTCCCCACCTAACTCATTCAGTTACCTTAGGTGGCGAGTTACTTAAAGTTAGGTTCAAGGTTTTCATTCACATTTACATGGGACAAGCACATGCAATACATTAGTTTATTTCCTATTCCGGGCTTGATTGACATATGTTAAGTAACCGAGATACCTTTGTGTCATTTTTTGGCTTTGATATTAGATCTTTATCGGGTTTACATGGAGCAACAACACCATGCATCCTTAGCTTTGACCCCTACCTCACTTTTCCTGACACGAGATCCATGTCCATTGGCCCCTATCAAGTTGACTCGACCTACTCTTTCCACGATGTTCCTCAATGTTGCAGGTGCCCCCAATGTTTCCATCCCTGATACACCGATTTAGGTTGATCCCGAATACCACACCAAGTCCACCATGTGTTTGTTGTATCCACCAAAGACCTCGATGAACCTGCTATGCTTTCGTGCTCAAGACCCAACCATGACTTGGCATCCCCGCATTGACCCCACTCCCCCACACTAACTCCCACTAAGCTCGTGGTCTCGTGGTGTATCCACACCGAGCTTGTTGTTATGTGCCAAGCCACGTGTGTTCCATCCTGAGTGAATTCCTAATAGATGACTACAACATGGTAACCCCTGAAAACTTGTTGACGTAACCAATACAACTTTCTCGAGCTATTAGGATTCCCAACTTTGCCCACATAAAATGTATCTCATCTTATCCATATTTGACATGACACATAAGTGTGAAGGCCCAACTCACCAAGTAGCTAGTTAGAATTTAGCTCTTGACCTCCAAGGAATTTTTGGGCAATTTTTAACTTGACACGCTAATTTTTGAGATTTCTCTTGATTTCTTGAATTAGAGACCCTAAACTTGGAATTTTGTGTTTTTCCCAAAAATAGTCATTTTTTCTTTAAAGTGGACTCAGGGGCATGTTTCTATTGTGATGGAGCTCTTAAACCCAGAATGAACCCAAATTGACTTGAATGGCCCGAAATCCTTCCTGAGACCTTGCAAATGTTGCCAATGCTCCCTAAACATGAAATTGGCATGTAAAACTGGGAATTCACCTATGATAACCTTTTCCAATATCAAGGACAACTATCCCCTATTTTCCATTTTTCCTTGTGATGTAAAAATGGATAACAGGTGCTTCACTAAAAAAATTGATTTGATTAATATAATCAAAAGATTTAGTGGGGTTTCTTCCTCTTAAAGGTTTCTCACTTATATCTCGTGTTATGATGTTGTATCTCATGTTCATGGTTATTTGAATGAATGTTATTTGATGTTGTGCACACATTAATGGATGGCTAATTGGTTTGTAGTTTAAGTATGCAATCTGAAATCAAATTAAGTTTATAAGGACTAATTCACCCCTCCTCATTCTATTGTGCTTCCAAAAAATCCAAGCCTGTGTAAATAGAAAACATGCTTCTTAGACCATCATTTTTTACTACACTAGTAGGCATTTTTTAAGGAGCTCATTTTATAATTTTAGAGATAATACTTGAAAGTGTCTTGGATCTTAGTAATCTTATACTTTATTTCAATATATCAATTATCTTTCTGGAATGATGTAGAGCTCATGAAGGTCCTTAATATTATAATACTAGGAAGGGATGATAGTGTTACGGATTTATGTGTAATGGATTGAAAATGTTTCTACAAAAAGTACTCCATCTTTTGATCCCAAAATTCCATGTAGTATTGTATGATTTAATTATGTTGTTGTCTCATATGGTGAGTGTCTTACAAATTGTGTGAAGTTGTTATATGTTAAAAAAATACCATTACAAAAATTGCTGCAAGTATTATGCATGTGTTTGAAATCCCATTGGATAATAAGGAATTGTTCTTAAGAAGCTAGATCAACATTCATTCATTATTTCTTACATATTTTCATGTGATCCATTAATTAATGAATTTATTTTCTAATATTTATTTATCATTTTTTATCTATAAAGTATTGTTAATATTTATAAATAAAAATACTATATGGGTAATACTAAATGGTTGATTCTACTTTATATATGTAAAAGCTATATTTGCACTAGTTTAAAGGCTTGTAATGAGTAATTACATGTGCAATATTATTATAGATATATCTTAATAAAAATTATATATTTCCCACTATTATTTCATCAAATTTTTAATGGTGGAAGCATAAAATATTATGAGCACAAATTATAATATATAAATATTGAAGTAGAATTATATTTGTATGGCCACTTATAAAATATATTGGTTCAATTATAATGGAATAACTATACACATTGTACTACATGTAATAAATATGTAAATCCCCAAGGGTACATATACACTTTTTTATAAGTTTGCATCTATGCCATAATACAAACATATTCAATAGTTTGAACCATATAAATTTGCATCAAAAAGTAGTCTATTTTGTAGAAATTGGAAAATTAAAATTCTTAATCATAAGTATGAAATATACAACCCCTATATGCATATACTATTGTAAAAATATAAATAATCTCCTCATGCTCATGTAGGTTTGAAGATCATGTTTTTAAAAAATTATTATAATTTGGCTTAATATCCACATATATGCCAAATCATGAAGTACCATGTGACATAGAATAATGATAGATGAAATTATAGGAAAAATCTCATGAAAATTTATTGTTATGGGAGAAAGGAAAAATAAATCAATTCCTTAATTATACATCAACATATATATTTCATATTTTACTAAAACTTGATTGTATACATTCATTCCATTTATAATTAACTTATTATTGTTCACGGAACTAAATTATATTTCATAGAATAAGTAAATATCCTTCAATATAATGGTTTTTCATGATATCTAACACTTTATTTACTCATATTACATGAGGAAATCAAATAATAATTGAGTTCACAGTAATTTTTTATTTATTAAGAAGAATACGAAAATAAAATCAATTTTTGTTGTAATTGATCTATGTGTTTAAAGTGACATGATCTCTAGAGACATAATAGTATTGTTATACATTAATGACTAAAGGAAAGTATTATAAAATATTTTCATGATGGAGCGAGAAAGCAGAGGAAGAGGGGTGGAGATCGAAGGAGTGGTGGAGGAAGTTTCAATCAAGAAAAGTGGGAAAAATATGTGGTATCCCCAAAGATTTCATAAGTAAAAATATTGGGATACCCCTTTTAACTTTTTTGTAGATTTTCTTTATAATTATCCAGAAGGTTGCAAAAGGTTTCTTGGAAGCGGTTGTAGGAATACCCATTTTCCCAAAATGTCATGAAGTTCCTAAAAATCTAAGTACTTACTCTGTTAAGTAACCAAATTTCTCAAATTACTTTACTTTAAAGTTGCAGTAAGTCATTCTCTAAAACCCAATTTTCACCACACGTTTGGAGGGTTTTCATATTTGCTTTACTCCCTAAAGTAGTTAAGCAATGCTACTAAATTCGGATTTCCTTCTTTATGTTAAAATGAATTTTACTTCTAAAAGTAACTAAGTAAAGCAGTTGCATAATCCCACAAAGAAGGAAAAAGAAGAGAAGTTTCTTTACTTCTATAAGAAATAAGTAATTGGGGGTGGAAATCCCACAATAAAAAGATAGTTTACTTTAATTCTAGAAGAAATAAGTAATGGGGGGGTCAAATCCCGCAATACAAAAAGAAATTGCTTTACTTTCACAAGTAATAAGTAATGGGGGGTCGACATCTAGCAATACAAAGAGAATTTGCTTTACTTTTACAAGTAATAAGTAATGAGGGGTTGAAATCCCACAATACAAAGAGAAATTGATTTAATTTTACAAGTAATAAGTAATGGGGGATTGAATTCATGCAAAGAAGGGAATTTTGACAATTTATTTTGGCCATAAATTTTTCTTCATGCTCCATTTTTTATATCTTAGACTTTCTAAACATATCTTGACATCCTCTATGCAATGGAATAATGAAAATAATTTTTTTTGGAGTAAGTGAGAGAAAATTACAAAACCATCTCTAGAACATTAATGAAAAGTAATAAATAACAGGGGGTCAAAATCCCACAATACAAAGGAAATTTCAACAACTCATTACTTCATTAAATTAATAAGTAAAGTAGTTGCTAAATCCCAAAATATAAAGTACATTTCAACAAATCATTACTTCATTGAAGTAATAAGGAAAGCAGTTGCTAAAACCCACAATACACTGGAAAGCAATAATAGGGGTCAAAACCCTGAATGACCATAAATTTTTCTCGGGTGCTCTGTTTTTAGAGATCTTGGACTTTCCAGAAATATCTCAATGTTATCTACATAAAGGAATATTTAAATAATAATTTTGGAAAGGGTGTCTGGTAGAAAATAGAAAAAATACTTGCAACATGAAATGAATAGTTTTAGGCAGCAATGTTACCAAATTTAATGCAGTATGGACATATTTCTTCTTAGGCAAAAAGGGGAAAAGCAAGAATGAGATTCTCTAGTTGGAAAAATTTATTATTATTCTTCTTATTTATTTCTCTTTTATTGTCTCTTGTGTAATCAGATCAAATTGTAAGGATTTGATTAAGTGGGACAAAATCAATTACTTGAAGTCATTTGAATAAGTCAATTATTTTGTGATAGTGAAGAGTTATTTATTCTTGTTTTAAATAATAGAACATTCCAAATTCATATGTGGTATGAAATAAAAATTTCATGGAGGAAAATTCTCAACTCCTTGTAGTTTACTAGTTAGGAACTTATGGAAATGTAATGGATATTGTCTATTTTGTATTCTCCTTATGGAGACTATAAATAGAGAGAGAGGCCTATGTGCCAAAGGATGGAACTTTTTGGCAACAAGCTATTGTAATTTGTGCATTGAGATTTAAAACTTTGTGTTGGAATTTCTTCATGTTCATTTTGTAAACTGGATGGAATTGAATAGTAAGAAGATTTTTTTTTTTGGAATTTTTTGTCCAAGAAGTCTTACTTTGCATCCCATGAGGATTTTATGGTAAACTTTGTGTTACATAAAATCTAAATCTAGATTAATTTATTTTTCATTTGCTTAAATTGTGACATCTCTAAAAGTGTTTATTTATTCTGTATGGCTGCGATAAGCTCTGTGATCTACTTATTATGAAGTAATTTTTCCTTTCCACACTACTGCTATAATTTTGTATTTTCCTTTCTCTTCTAGTCCACACTATTCCCAAAACATGGCTACTTGCTGCAAAATTTCAAAGCTATGGTTCATGAGCTTTGTAATTAAATTAATACCTCAAAAAATAATTAAAATAAATAAATACCTTGCACGGGATATTCACTGTTAAATTAAGGGGATTTATCACATGACTTCCTAGGTTTATGCATGCATAAAATCTAGCCAATAGTTTTTGGCGATTCCATTGGGGACACAAACAAATAGCGTTGATATTTTCTTATCCTGGGAGTTATTTATAAACTAATAATTATTAGCGAATTCTTATATTATTTGTTCTATTGTTTCTTTCTAAGGTCAAGCTAGCAAGAATTGCATACACTAAAAAATAATTCTATACAAACAAATTTCATGGATTTGTAACAACTATAGGATTTGGTTCCTTGGGTTCTAGCTATTGGCCCTCTTGCATTGGTTCAGTTGCTGCATAAATTTTTGTGTGGATCATGTAATATTTACCCAAAATTCAATGGTGATTGGAAGAAACACACAGATGAATATATAGCTACAGTTTTTGTAGCATGTGGAGTTCTGGGAGTACCTTTTTAAGATGTATCTATTCAACTATTCATTAAGACACTTCAGGGAACTGTTATAGAATGGTTTTATCACCTTCTGCTTGCATGTATCACTAATTGGGCTACTACGAGAACATGATTTGCAGCTAGATTCAAAATCAAAGAGGACTCACATGCTTTATTAGCACAACTCACCTAGATGAAAATATAACTACATAAAAACATGAGGGATTTCATTGTTAAGTTTGAAAGGATACTTTATAAGATTCCTCCTATAACTTCCCTTAGTGATGAAAGTTATATGGTATTTTTCATTAATACTTTGTCACCTGAAGTTGGTTATCACCTGCGTAGAGAATGTCCTACTAACGTATTGGAAGCCCAAAACATTAATATAAAAGTAAAGGATGATATTATCATAGAAGGTAAGATGAAGGATTCAACTTCAAAAGATGGAGGTACTACTTCAGTTAGTGTTGTTGATCCACTGCTAATAATATTGGCTAATGACATGCTACAGATAAAGAAGTAGATGGTGAAGGAAGTAATACTACTCCTACCATAATTTTCCCTACATGAAACTTCAACAACTAGAATTAGAATCATAACCACATTGTTTTTGTTCCTAAAATACTAACAATTAAATTTTCCCTAAGGAAAAATGAAGGTGTGAATTAAACAGATCAAGTTATTGCTAACTATGATCCATCTAAAGACCATTATTTTGTAGACCCTATTGGTGATGCCAAAATTGGCTACTTAGACTATGAATCAGAAAATGATGATGATTTCTTATCAGATATGGAAGATTGTGATGAAGAAGAATAAGCCACTGAATTCGATGCTTATACATTTTCACCATATATCTTCCAATATCAAGAGCCTCTTACTACAGAAAAATCCCACAAATTATCCATGGAAGAAATCGTCAAAGAATATTTTGCTACCCAAATTAGTCTGCATGATGAGAATCATGATGAATCAATTGTAAAACCAAAAGTCGTGTTGAAAAAGGTAGTCTTTTACAGAGTTGTTTGTAGAAGTGGAACCAGGATTTGAATGACTTACATGTAACTTTATTCATGGAAAGGAAAGTATGTAAAATTACCCCATTCATGGGGACAATATTCAAAGGTATGAGGAAATCATGAGGATTAGCCTTTCCCAATAAGATATCTGGCTATTTTAGAGCCAAACAAGGAGTTACAAACAGTCATGCTTATTTTAGAACATGAGGATGAGCTACAACACACCAAAGATCAACCACAACACCTTTTAAATCCAAATATAGAACAACTAAAGGAGTTATTTATTTTATTTGTTGTTGTTAATACTTTAGTAGGAAGGGTAGAGAACCAACTTCAAAATAGTTTTTCACTCTTGCTAAGGACCATGGTTAATTCAAAATGAATTACATGGTCTAAGTTTGTGAGGAAAGATAGTTATTTCTCCCTTCCTGTTGCAAGATTCATTTAAGATTCATTTTCCTCTAGTTAAAGTAAAGTAGGTAGTTTTTTTTTTTTAACAAAATAAGTGCTTGTGGACACTCTACATGTTTCCACTTGAGACATGTATGATTTCACATGTTTGTATATAGTTTTTGCGAGTTTTTTTTTGTCATGCTCAGTTATCTCCAGGATGAAATCAGATAGTTGGAGTAATTTTTGAGCTTTATTTAGAGCTCCAGATATCAATTTCTAGCTAGCAGTCATCAAACAATTCCAATTTGGTACCAAGTTAATCATGGATTAAGAAGGTAAATTTTCAAAGAAAAAGATCAATTACTTCAAAGTTAAACTTGACTCCATAGCCCAATGGACAAGACTTGAAACCATAGATGTTGAGATCTCATCTCTATTTATTCCATTTTTCTAGAAATAAATATGTCTAAAGGTGAAGCCAATTGGTGTCCCCAAATATTTCATTTAGAAATTTTGGGATACCCCTTTTAAATTTTTTATAGATTTTCTCTAAAATGATCCAGAAGGATGCAAAAGGTTGTTTGGAAGCAGTTGGAGGAATACCCATTAGCCCAAAATGTCCCGAAGTTCCTAAAAAAGCTAAGTACTTACTTTTTTAAGTAATGGGGTTTTTCAAATTACTTTACTTCAAAGTTACAATAAGTCGTCCTCTAAAACCTGATTTGCACTACTTTACGTTTGGTGGGTTTTCATAGTTGTTTTACTCTTTAAAGTAATCAAGCAATGCTGCTCAAAAAATTTAATTTCCTTCTTTGGGTTTAAATGGAGTTAATTTACTTCTGAAAGTAACTAATTAAAGCAGTTGTAAAATCCCATAAAGAAGGAAAAAGAAGACAATTTTCTTTACTTCTACAAGTAATAAGTAATGGGAGGTCAAAATCCCACAATACAAATATAATTGATTTACTTTTACAAGTAATAAGTAATGGGGGGTCAAAATCCCACAATACAAAGAGAAATTGTTTTACTTTTACAAGTAATAAGTAATGAGGGTGAAAATCCGATAATAAAAAGAGAAATTTATTTACTTCTACAAATAATAAGTAATGGTGGTCAAATTCATGCAAAGAAGGGAAATTTGACAACTTATTTTGGCCATAACATTTTCTCTAGTGCTCTATTTATCGATATCTTGGACTTTCAGGAAATCTCTCGATGTCCTCTATGCAGTGGAATCATGAAAATCAGTTTTTGGTTGGATTAAGTGGGAGTAAAATGGAAAAAACATCTCTAGCACATTAATGAGAAGTAATAAGTAATGAGTGGTCAAAATCCCACAATACAAATGAAATGTAAACAAATCATTCATTGAAGTAATAAGTAAAGCAGTTGTTAAATCCCATAATACAAAGGATATTTCAACAAATCATTACTTCATTAAAGTAATAAGTAAAGCAGTTGTTGAAACCCTTAATACACTGGAAAGTAGTAATAGGGGGTCAAAAACCTGATTGGCCATAACTTTTTCTCTGGTGATATGGTGTTTGAGATCTTGGAATTTTTTGAAATCTCTTGGCATCCTCTACATCATGGAATATAAAAAATATAATTTTGGAAATGATAAATGGGAGGAAAATACAAAAATACTTCCAACATGAAATGAGTAGTTCCAGAGAGTAGTGCTACTGAATTAAATGTAGTATGGGAAAATTTATTCTTTGGAAAAAATGGGGAAAGCAATAATGAGGTTCTACAGTTTGAAAAAAATTCTTCCTCCTGCTTCTTCTTCTTCATTTTGTCTTTTTTTGTAGCTAGTGTAGTTAGATCAAATTGTAAGGATTCGAGTAAGTGGGAAAAAATAATAACTTGAAGTCATTTGACAAAGTCAATTATTTTGTGATAGTGGTGAGTTAGTTATTCTAATTTTAAATAATATAACATTACAAATTCATATGTGGCATGTAATGATAATTTTAAGGATAAAAATGCTCAACTCCTCATAGATTATTAATTAGGTACTTATGGAAATGTAACAGATATTTTCTATTTTTTATAATACTTAGGAAGATTATAAATAAAGAGAGATGCTTACAGGCCAAAGGATGGAACTTTTTGATAGCCAAATATTGTACTTTATGCATTGAGATTTCAAAAATTTTGTTGGAATTCTCTCGTGTCCATTTTTAAAAATTGATGGAATTGAATAATAAGAAGGTGAATTTTTGTGGAACTTTGTGTCTAAGAAGTATTGATGTGCATCCCGTAAGGATTTTATGGTAAAATTTGTGTTACTTAAAATATAAATCTGGATTAATTTATTTTTCATTTTCTTCAATTGTGACATATCTAAAAGTTTTTATTTATTCTGTATAGTTACAATAAGATCGGAAATCTACTTATTGTGAAGTACTTTTCCCTTTCTGCGTTGTTGCTATAATTTTATATTTTCCTTTCTCTTCTTTCCCACACTATTCCTAAAACACAGTTGTTTACTTGTTGTAAAATTGTCAAGCTATGGTTCATGATATTTTTAATTAAAGTAATACTTCAGAAAATAATTATAATAAATAAATACCCTACATTGGAGCTTCAAAGTTAAATGAAGGGGATTTATCTCATGACTGCCTAGGTATATGCATGTATAAAATCTATCCAACATGATGGAAAGGAGATTCATTCTGGAAGAAAGGAATATGGATCACATGGGAGGCATACTAGACCCATCTTTGGACGTAAGTGGTTTTCCAGAGAAGGAGAAAGCACTAGAAGGGATGGGCCCAATCTCATGGTCTGGTATTTTGAAAAATGGATCTTCCTTGAAGGGTTTAAAATTCTTTCTACATGTCATAAAGGAAGCTTTGGGGTTTGTTCTTGAGATCCCTGACACAATTTTTAAAAATAAAATGAAGAACATAAACAATGCACTAGTTGGAAATATGGTTGGTGGGTGGCTAAACATTGATGTTATACGGTGGTGGGTGAACCAAAAAATAAAATCCAAAGGGACATCTAGAAGTAAGAACATTATCCAATGGTTTCTTCCTTTTCAAATTTATTATTCATGAGGATATGCTTAGATTTTTGGAATAAGGACCTTGGTTTCAGGGAAAATTGGGGTGGTATCTAAAGAAATGGGAATCGAATTTTAATTTTGAAAGGGAGAATCAGAATCAATTTCCTATATGGGGTTTTCTGAATAATCATTCCCTTAGAGTTTTGGCATGAGGATATCATAAGAGGAATTATTAATTATTTGGGGTCACTTGTTCTTATTTAAACTGCAACACTTAATATGACAAAGCTGGTGTGTGTTGGGTTTTGCATCTATACCATTATAGGTATAAATATTCCTAGCAACATTAACATTAAATTTAGATTGGGAATATGGGAAAAATTTGAATTGGAATGCATCCTGAAAAAGTGTGTTAAATGCAATGGATGGGGCCATTTAAGCCAAAACTATAAATTCAAAACCACCTAGACTTACTTGGCTATTAGAACAAACTATAAGTTTTGGACTAGACTTGCCCCGAAAAAATGCACAGAATAATTATATTATTTTTCCGCATATCTTCATACGAATAGATTACAAATATATAGGAATATGAAACTCCTATAAACTAGGAAGTTGCTCTAACAATAATCCTATTTAGCTGTAATTATTACTCACATAACAATACACAACTCAAATCATACGAGTTGTTAAAACAACTCTAATAATATCTTATTGTTTATATAAAAATAATATAACTAATTACTAACATACAATTTTACCATACACTAGAATCCCATAGTAAAACTTATTTTCCTAACATTCCCCCCTTAATGTTTACATGGTAGAAAAAAAAATTCACACTTCCTCTGCAGCCTACCACCTCTATGCTCTCATGATCTTGGCACACACATAAAATGAAAATAGAAGAAGGAACACATCAACTTCTTATCGACCATGCACTATTGGGAACACATCTGAATGACAAGTATGGGAACATGATCAGGAATCATCTGCTTATCAACTAGTCAATCTAGGGAACACATCTAACCTACCTGTGTGGGAACTCAAGTATGAACACATCTGATCTACCTTCAATGGTTTTCAAGAGGCTAACCACAAACCTAGGTATGGACAAGAACACATCTGACTGTTCTACCTCATCAAGACTCATGATGTTGCATTTCATTGTGCTATATATATTCTTCACTATGTTTTTGCATTGGGGAAATAGGAATAATCACATACACAACTGAAAAAACTAGAAATGGAACATTGGATCATGTTGATCATGTTCTCCCTCAATGTGAAATTTCCATTTATTAAAAATTGTAAACTGTAAAAACTGAACCACAGAACTGAAAGAAAAATCACACCACAAAATGCCACCATAGCTTCGTGTGGCCTCATTGTTAATGACTGACGAGAGGTTGTTGTCTGACCTCCAGTGTATGTGCTACTAACATAGCAAGATGTGAACATGAAGCATATTTTTTTCCACATTGAGATTATTCTTTTCTTCCCTCATGTAATGTGAAACACTTTATTTTTCTGGACGTCGGGTAACACCAAAAATGTGTCCGTGAGGAAATTTTTTTAATTTTTAGGACTTTAAAAAAAGATGACACATGAATAACGACTCAATTTAACATTAACTAAACAAAAATTGACTTGACTATCTTGAAAATATGACAAATGATTTAATGATTTTTAACTCTAAGGGAATTTTTGGACTTTTTTACAATTGTCCTTACAACAATAACTTACAATGACATATTTACACAAAATGACAACTTATATTTTTCACTCCAAGACAATAGACTAGTTGAAAAATCAACAAACAATAATTTTTTACTACTGACAACAATAATACAAAATGAGTTTGAATTTTTATTTGACTAGACACAAGATGATCGAAAATGAAAATAATTAATAACTATACCCTTATACTCGACATATATCTAAATTATATGTATATATTATTATTTTTGTGAACAAATAATGGTCAACAATTACTACAAATTAATAAAAAATAAAAAAATAAAATCCAATAGCCATATGGGAGAAACACACTAAAGAAGACCAACCTATTCGCTTCTTTCCGTGTTGAGTTGTTATACATGGAAATTGAGATCCAATGTACTGATATGTATGAGACGGATGATAGTAGTGAATGCATGTGTTAAATTCCATGTAATAATTTTATGATGATGTCAAATTTGGTTCGTTGAATGCAAACTGGTAAATCCCATGCCCATGAAATGCAACTGGCCTTTAATTTATCGCAGAGTTCCTTGATTTCCTCAGAGCTAGATCTATTCCTTCCAGTTACCGTAGTAATTGCAAAAAATCTAGACGGAGATGTAGTATAGCCAACATACCCAAAACAAAAAATTGTTTGTGAAGAATTCCCACTGGCAGACATGGGCTTAAGACTTGATGTAATATCGATTGGTGAAGCCAAATGCAAGAGGTTGATCTAATTGTCTAACCAAATATAATCTTGTTGCAAGCCAATGACCATATTACAAATTAAGAGAATCATAATATTGCACAGATATCAAAAACTTTTTATTTTCTCCAATATATGTTGGCTACACCTTTAGAAAGGACAAGTTCACAACCACACTTCAAAAAATATTTGTATCTCCTAGGAAGGAAAGACTTGTAGGAAATATATGGATGTGATTATGGATGAAGACATTAGAATAAGTAGAATCAATGTGGAATTTTTTTTTATGGATATATTTATTTTCCTCTCTTATAAGTTTGGCACCATAACAAAACAATCTTCTATCTAGGATCGTTGGCTTTCAACATGCTCAGGTTTTTCGACCTTTCAAACACCTTAATCAATAGGAAACATATTCAATTAATCTCAAAATCTCAGGAATCCTGTTTAAACGTTTCTCGGCTCCTCACGTAAAAAAAACTCTAATACTCTCATATGTCGTGGAAAAATACTTGAATAATTTTTCCTACCAATTCTCATTATTCCATGCTCTGATACCAAATATAAGTTTTGGATCAAACCTGCACAAGAAAAACACATAGAATAATTATATTATTTCTCAATATATCTTCATATGAATAGATTACAAATATATTGGAATATGCAACTCCTATAAACTAGGAAGTTTCTCTAACAATAATCCTATTTAGTTGTGATTGTTACTCACGTAACAATACACAACTCAAATCATTCGAGTTGTTAAAACAAATCCAATAATATATTATTTTTTATATAACAATAATATAACTAATTACTAACATAAAATTTTACAATTTCATCATGGAATCTATAAGCATTTTGTCACACCTTCAAAAATATTTGAATTAAACACACATACCGAGAAGGAAATAAGGTTGCTGATGAATTGGCCAATTATGGCATAAATAATAATTTAATTATCTGGAATAATGTTAAACACATCCCTGAGAAGGTACAAAACAACATTCAAGCAGAAATTTATGGGCACTCAAGTATGGAGTAAGGATAATGATTACTTGGAGTGGGCTTTAGAGGAGCTAAAAGATCACCCATGTGGGAAATATCAAATAATCTACAACCACATTTATTTCCAATATGCGTGTGGGATTCTTAATATTTGGGATAGGAATAAACACAACTACATTTCAAACAAGGGTTTAGAGGGTAAGAAGGGAAATAATTTCAAAGAGGAAAAAATGGGAGGAGCCCCATGTCATATTGAACCTAACAGTGAACTGAAATGGAAGGGAAACAAAGAGATATGGAACCTCCTCAAGTAGGGTGGGATTAAAAATTTCATTGATCATATTCAAGGGCACGACTAAAGCATTTCAATCTAATTCACTATGGATTGGAAGGATCACAAAGTGGAGTATAGCGGGCATAAAATTACCGTTAATGAAGAACTAATTGCTGAAGCTACTGGCTTGGAGATGGAAGGCCTCTATTTCTTTAGCAAGAAGGTTGAAAAAAAGGATGAGGAGAAGAAGTTTGTTGCTGATGACGAGGTGTTGATTTTTGTTACTGCGGGATTGCGGGTAAGTTCTATCCCACTGCCCTTTGATGAAATCACTCGTATGATGGTTCGATACATATCTTTGGAAGGGAGATATGTCACAGTCCCTACTAAACATCTAGTTTTCTGTAACCATTTCCGTAGGAAAATCACTATTTATTTTCTGCATTATCTCCTGAATTCCCTTGAATGCTCCATCTGGGAGTTCCAGAAGCATACCCGGGAAACCCCTCTACATCAAGGACTTATTTTCTTTTTGCACAAGCTCTGTGTCACGAAATACCCTAGTCTCCCATCCTCCCCCAGCATGAATCCTCTCCTTCCCACCACCACTACCCCCACCCCCATCCCTTCCACCACGACCCCCACCCCCATCCCTGCCACCACATCCAAGCCTAAAACTAGAAACCAAAATAAGCTCAAATTGGAAGCCCCTGTTTTGGGTAGAATCCTTCGCAGTAGTAAGGAAATGGAAGTTTTCCAAAACCTACTACACATATGAAGTGTAGTCATGAAGAGGCCTCTCGAAAAGAAGGAAATAACACTCCCCAAAGGTTGGATGACTTAGAGAAGGAGATGATGAAACTGAAGGAGGAAGTGTAGCAATTGGCCAAGAAAAAAAGCAAAAGGAAGATGGATGAGGGTACTGAGATGGACAATAAGAAAGTGGAGGACATCTATAAAAAGATGAACTCCTTAGACAATCAGATGGGAAGAGCTAAGGATTGCCATGAACACAGTATGGCAATTTTTAATGCTATCAGTGATTTTCTGGAGCAACATGTTCGTAGCATCTCTATGCTCAGTGGGATACCAGAAACCTTGTGGGGAATGGCCAAGGAGAGTAGCCAAACCATGGCTAAACTGAATGCTAAGGACCCCAACCATATGATAATGGTGGCTCTCTTTACCTCACTGAAAACCATTAAATCTAAAATGACTAGAGTAGCTAAGAATTAAGGATGGTTTTCGCTGCAGACAATGATATTTTTCATTCTTTTTGCTATTCTTCTGTTGTTTTTTGGCTGCATGGTTGTAGTGCTTGCTCTGTTTTGCCTTTTTTTGTAACTTTTTGGTTACGGTTGGTTTTGAATGCCTATTCTGGATGTTGATCCTTTTTTTTATGGATTCTATTATTTTTATATCTGGCTTTTAAGCCCTTTATGTAAATAGGGTATAAACCCTTCAAAACTATTTACCATTAATAAAAAAACATACAATTTTACCATACACTAAACTCCCATAGTAAACATTATTTTCCTAACACAAATGAAGGGAAGGAGGATAAAGATAAAGGAACAATGGAATCTAGAACAAATAAACTGATAATAATTTTTAAAACCAAACAAAATGGTATAGACCTCTTCGTATAACAGAGAGATAAGAGAATATGGATACACCTCTTGTGGATGGCTAGAATAAGGAAGATGGTGGTTTCACTTTGGTGGTTAACATGAAGAGAAGTAAAAATATATCAATGTCAAACTCAAAGATTTAAGACATGAAGAATGGAAATCCAAAAACAATACCCTCAATTGCAAGGAAATTATACCCCTTCACCCCTAAAAAAGTAGAGCTAAAAGGCATGAATAAGAAGGAAGAAATTTTAAAGGGGGATAAATTTCCTGAGGACAAAAACAAGGAAGATAATAGGACTAAAGCAGATGGGTTGGAAGAAAATGTGGGTGAGATGATCTAATCATCAGTCTGCAAAGGATAAATATGAAAAAATACTTTAGAAAAATATGACAGACATAAAATAGTATGGGATATGATAAAATTTATAGTGGAGGAAATGCTTAATGTGAAACAAGTATTTCAAATGGAAACAAAAGAAAAGAGAATGGAAGACAAAAAAGAAGAATTAGTGTCTCCTATGTTAAGGGATAAATCATCAAAAGTAACACCCTCTAAAACCATCAAGGTGAAACATAAAGGCACAAGGAGAGGTAATCCAATCAATATGGGCACACCAAGTAGTAAAACTAGAAGATTGAGTAGACAAGAATCCCAAAACAAAAATACCTAGAAAGAAATAGATTCGGTAACATAGGAATGTTTAAACTAATTTGTTTTTAGAAATAATAAGATAAAATTTAAATGTTTTAGCTATTCAGGAAACAATAATGAAGGAAGAAATTTTCCAAAGCATTCAAGATAAATTTTAGAAAAACTCATAAGCCTTTGCTCTTAGGTCTATTGGAGCTTCAGGTGACATAGTGTTATATTAGAATCCAAAATTATTTAGAGGTAATCTGCTAATAAAAGTATGAAACCACATAGATGTGATGATGAGAAACATTGAAAATGGAAAAATATGGGTTATATCAAACATTTATGCTCCTACCTCACATAATGAAAGTAAAAAATTATGGCAACATTTATTAAACTTCAAAAACATTATCTCTAGATTTGACTGGTTGGTGTTAGGAGATTTCAATACCCCCATATCACCTTTTGATAAAAAAGGGGGATCCATGGATTATATAATTAGTATGAAAGACCTAAATTAATTCTTAATGAATTCTAATATAATGGAAACTGACTTAAAAGGAATCAAATTCACATGTTCAAATAGGAGAGCATGATCCCAACTTATACAAGTAATATTGGATAGGGTGCTTGCTATGGAAGAATGGTTTAAGAAGGATGTCTTCCTTTTTAATCTTCCCAAGATAGGGTTAGACCATAATCACATTCTACTGACTATGAAAGATTCAAAGAAGGAAAACACCTTTTTAGTTTGAGAAAATGTGGCTCCAAAGCGAGGAATCAACATCCCTTATAAAAATGGTGGAGATTTAATGTACAAGCAAAAAATCTTTACGAAATGTCAAAAAAACTCCAACGTGTTAAAATGAACCTTAACAAATGGAATAAATACTACTTTGGAAATATCTTCTAGAAGAAAACGGAGTTGAAAAAAGAAATCCTAGACATCAAAAATAGGATTGAAGGAAACCTAGGTATGGATCCTATGGAAAGTGAAAAGGAAAGGTTGTTACTTTCATAATATCATAACATCTTAGCTAAGGAAGAAATTTTTTATAAAAAAAATATAGGGTTACATGGCTTAAAGAGGGTGAAAAAAACACAAGATTCTTCCATCTTACCACACTTGAAAGAAGAAGTTTTAATAGAATTGGTACAATAAGATGTGTTGATGTAACCCTTCTTAAAGAAAATGAAGAAATTAAAGAGGAGGTCATTTTCTATTTTATAAATCTATTCACAAATCAAAGAAGGGATAATTTAGAAAAGGAATATGAATTCATTAAATGTATTCCACCACTTCTATCTATGGAGGATAATCTTTTGCTCTCTAAGGACCCTTCTCTTCAGGATGTGGAATTTACTGTTAAGAATCTCATTCTAGAAAAGGGCATGGGACTAGATGGTTTTTCAACATTTTTCTACTAGAAATTTTGGGACATAATTAAAAATTATGTTTATAAAGTGGTTGATGAATTTTTTAAGCACAAAAATATGTCAAAGGAGGTACATTGCACATTTCTGGCTCTTGTTCCTAAGATTGGTAATGTGATGGAGTTTAAGGATTTTCATCCAATAAGCCTTTACAACACCTTATACAAAATTTGCACTAAGATATTATCTCTTCACCTTCAATTACTTCTCCCTTCCATTATTTTGGAAAAAAAAGGAGGTTTTATCATGGGAAGACAAATCCAAGATGGAATAATAACTATTCAAGAAAAAATTCAATCTATCAAACTCAGTAAGAAACTGGCTATTTCCATTAAATTAGACATGGATAAAGCCTATGACAAGTTTTCATGGACTTTCTTGGACAAGGTCTTGGAGAAATTTGGTTTTGACAACTCTTTTAGATGTATGGTCAAATATTGTATCTCAAATGCTTACTTCTCATTTCTTATCAACATAGTCCCTTATGAATTATTTCCAAGTTCCCAGGGTTTAAGGAAAGGGGATCCACTCTCTCCTTTTATCTTTATTCTTATGGAAAAACATTTTAGAAAGAAACTTAATGCAGCCACTAATGTTGGAAATATTAAAGGAATTTCCCCTGGTGTGGGTGTGGACAATGTATCTCATCAAAATTTTGTGAATGAAATAATCCTTATGGGTGAAGCTTTGGTGCCAGAAGTTTTATCCTTTAAATAGTTGTTAGATGGTTATCTGGAAGTCTTGGTGTAGATTGTCAATTATAGGAATGGTTTGATCTTCTTTCTCAATACCCCAAAATTTAGGGGGAAAAATATAGCTAGAATTATGGATTGTGATATTAAACCCTTTCCCTCCTTTTATCTTGATATGTCATTGGGAGAAAGAAGAACCCAAAGTAATAAATAGAATTTCCTTATTGAAATGTTTGAAAGGAAAATTTCAAGGTATAAAGATAACCTTATTTCTCAGGCCGTAAAATTCACTTTGCTAAAAGTTCATTACAAAATCTCCCAGTTTATTTCATATCAATGTTTTAGCTCCTTACGAAGGTGGCAGACAAAATTTAAAGCATTCAAAAATGTTTCCTATGGAGTGGAATGGAAAACAAGGACCATATTCCTTTAGTGGCTTGGAAAAAGGTGTGCAAACCAAAGATACTTGGAGGCTTGGGTCTTAGGAATTGGGTGAAAATGAACAAATGATTAATAGAAAAAATTAGTTGGAGATCATTTAATGAATATAGTGTTTGGACTAAAATTGTAAAAAATAAATATTAGACAGATGTGAAAGATGACATATGGATTTTTAGACCTCTAAACTTTAATGGATCAGCCATTTGGAAAACGGTCAATTGATAAAAGGAAATCTTAGAGAAGGGATGCAAATGGAAAATATGAGATGGCACAAAGAATGTTTTCTAGAAAGATAAATGGGATAGATAGTTCTCAATGGAGGAAAAGTTCCTTGAATTTTTTTAGATACTGGAAAGAAATTATGACACACTTGTGAATAATTATCTTGAGGAAGAAGGAAATTTCAAAAATTGGAAAATTCTCAAAGTGGAAAGGTAGGACATAAACCAACAATTGGATAATCTCAATATTTTATTTGGTAACCAACTCATTTTAAATCACAATGATCAAGACAAAATCATATGGGAAATATAGGAGATGGGCATTTTATTAGTCAAACCTGCCTATTTTTAGTATTTTGAAGAAGAACAGGTAGCAGAGGGCTTTTTATGGAACAAGGTTTGGAATAAAAATATCACACCCAAAGTGAACATCTTCAGCTAGTTAAATTTTCTTAATAAGCCCCTCACTATTGAGAACCTAATAAAAAGAGTTTTCAATTTGATTAATAGATGTGTTTTATGTGAAAAGGATTTAGAGACTACAAATCATCTCTCTATGGAATGATCCTTTTCTTTGTTGATTGTTAACTCTATCCTATCACTTTTTATGGTTGTTTGGGTTTTCCCACAAGATGTGCATAATTTATGGGTTCAATGGAAATTCCCCTTTAAAATACAAAGCATAAATTTTTTATTGATCCTTAACATTGGTCATTTACTACGGGAGATGTGGAAAGAAAGAAATAGAAGGATATTTAGGGGTAAAACGGATACTCCTCATCAAATCACTAAAAGATGTGTCTAAGCTATTAGAAACAATTTCTCTATTAAAAAAGAGAAAGAGATTTTGGGAATGAAAGTTTTTGTCTCGAGAAGATTGCGGTTGATGAATGGAAGGATTTTTCAAAACGGGAACCCAAGATAAGGGGTGAGGTAGAGCCAACCAATGGAAGGTTTTATCAAAATTACTTTTATGGGGAAGCTAAAGGACATCCTAGAAATGCAGGCATATGGGGGGTGGTTCGGGATTCTAATGAAAATGTTGTTCTTGTGTATTTCTTCAACCTTGGGATATAAACAAAGAATGTGGCATAAGTGGAAGTGATGTTTTAGGGAGTTAAGATAGCCATGGAGAGAGGGTTTAAATCATTAATCATTGAAGGAGACTCAGTAAATATTATTTCTAGTATAAAAGGTAAAAATATAGTTTCATTTTCTATAGAAGACTTCATTAAATATACCAATCAACATCTATCCTTATTTAATTCCATTACTTTCCAACATATATACAGAGAAGGAAATGTGATTATTGATCAATTTTCCAATAAGGGTGTTTTAGCCATGGATTTAAACATAGTTGAGAACTTAGAGGGAGTGGATGATCAAATCAAGGTTTTGATTGAGAAGGAAACTAGACCCCAACCAAGCTTTAATGAACTTAACACTAAAATGATCATGGTGGCCTTTAAAAACTATAATGAGAAGTGCACTAACATGTTCATTAAAATAAATGATGTAGGGATTCACAAGAATTTTTATATTGTCAAACCCTTCTTAGATTTGATGCATGTGAAGAACTATGGGAATAATTGTGAGGAGGGGGGAAGAAAGGTTTATTATATTGTGGGAAAAATGAGGAGCCAAAATTTTGAAGACCATTCGACCATGAAAATTTGGAATAGAGATAACATAGGCAATTTAATGGTCTCTAGGATGGGATGAGACCTGGTAAGAACAAATCCCAAGATGATGATGGAGATCAGTTAGGAAGATAACGAGTGAATTGAATGTACAAGTATGGATGAATTCTTAAAAAAATTTAGAGGCCACAATGATAATTTAAGTATGGATGTTGCAAATTCATTGAATGATGGAAGGTTCTGTTTTATGGGATTTTCATTTTCAATCACTCATAAGCTAATTTCCAAAGTTATCGGTCTATTGATGGAGGAGAGAATGATTTACACACCAAAAACTAGCTATAGTTTGTAAATCGATAGTATCTTTATCAGTAAGGAAACCCTTAAACAAAATTTTACTAGTTTTGATAGGGAATCTCTACTAGTGCCCTTTGATGAAATTTCTCTTCCTTTGATGGAATATGTGACACTTGAGGGAAACTTTTAAAAAAAAATAATATCATTTCCTGGTGTTGAACCACATCAAACATGGGAAACTATATTGTTATCCTAATTTTCTATTTATATCCCTATCTAAATCTATTGACTAGGTGAAGAAGTGGACTTTCACTACCCCTCTCTATCAAGCCCTTATTAAATCCCTAGTTCATACATGGTTACCAAATGTTAGAAGTGCTAAGAAAATTATCCAAAATTTAGTGAAGCTAGGGCCCTCAGGGGATTCGAAGACTTTGGGGAAATGAACCATGTCTAGCATTGCTAGAGTTTCAAATCTGAAGGGAGAAAGGAAGGAAGATGCGGGTCTTAACCAAAAGCATGGTAATATGGATCCCAAAGTTTGGGAGAAAGACTGGGTATAATATAATAAGGATAAAAATAATGATAAGGGTAATGAAACCCATGAAAAGAAGGAAGACTCCAAACCGGAAGATTCAGAAAAGTCAAGAGAGAGATCTCCAACAAGCCATCATATGGATGAGGAAATGAAAACTCAAATCCAAAATATAGAGTAAGCCATTGACAATCTCAATTCACTCAAAGTGGGAGTAATGAAAGTTAATAATTTTAGGAAAGAATTTAATTATTGTATACTTTATACTGATATAAATAAACATAGGATTAGTATGGTGTCAAGAGAGCTGAGAGAATTCAAGGAAAGAGTGGAAAAAATATATTCTCTCTTGGTAATTGATCAACAGGAAACTGCTAGCAAGAGGTGTGAGAACATGGAAAAAGACAGTTTGGGCATAAAGGAGACTATGTTGCAAATTAAAAGCCTCCAAATAATTAACATGAAAATAAATCTTGCAAACCTGAAAATTATTGCTAAGTTAGTTAATGCGATGAAAAGAGCCAAACAAATGGAAAAATATGGTATTACTTCCAAGAAATAGATGGTTGTACCTGAATATGAGAGGTGGGGGTTGAAAATAGTATATCTTTCCAAAGAATGGACCGAAAAAATGAACACTATGGATGAAATTGTAAAGGATTAAATTTTGTTTGATGTGGAACATGTAGGTAGTTTTGTTTTTGGGTGTTTTTGTACCCATGCTGGTTGTGTTTTATCCTATATTATATTTGGGTGTTAGTTTGACTATTATGCTATTAAATATGTATTTTTTATTACTTTGAGGGCTTGAATGGGTATACCCTTGGCCTGTGATTTATGATATTTTGAACTCATTCTTTGTATGGGGTAGAATCCACTTAACTGTTCTTTACCGATAAATAATAAGTCTTTTTTTATAATTAAAGAATGTAACTTTATATAATGATGTTAATTAATGAAGAAAATTGCTGTCAATTTTTCACCCCTTGCGAATTTGACAACCTAACAGGTCTAGGAATTGGTAGATAATGGAGTGAAATGTTTTGCAGATTGCAGGGTAACTCAGGTTTAGCTTGGTCAATTTGTGACCGAGTTTTTTAGATAGGGTGAGGTTTTTTAATGAAAGGCTAAGTTGGTCATGGTTAAAAGGAAAAGGTAGCAAATTTTCTACTAGTGGGTAGAATTTTACAGGCTACTAGTCAATAACATTATTGTGCGCTACCGGCCGGTAGCAGGAAGCAATGAGAAATTTGGTGGGGATGTATGTGGAGAAGCAACACAGAGCCGTTGGTAGCATTTTATATGCTACCGGTCGATAGCATGTACAGATGCTACAAGCCAGTAGCATGTTTGGCGCTACCAAACTGTATCAAAATGGTGGATGGAGGCTTGGTTAGGTGACAATGGCGTCACAAGTAGCAATGGTATAGATACTACTGGCTGGTAGTGTAGTGCCCACTTCCCTTCGAAAATTTCATTATGATCATGATACTGTAGACTATATGATGGACATTCTTATAATCAATTTCGTATGGTGTTTATATTTCCAATCTTGGATTATTGTTGAATCTTCTTCATATATATGCATTGTTGGAGACATTTTATATAGATGTTGACATGCTGTCGAACATGGTTACCAAATGTTGAAGTGCTAAGAAAATTATCCAAAATTAGTGAAGCTAGGGCCCTCAGGGATTCGAAGACTTTGGGGAAATGAACCATGTCTAGCATTGCTAGAGTTCAAATCTGAAGGGAGAAAGGAAGGAAGAGGCGGGTCTTAACCAAAAGCATGGTAATATGGATCCCAAAGTTTGGGAGAAAGACTGGGTATAATATAATAAGGATAAAATAAAATATATAGGGTAATGAAACCCATGAAAAGAAGGAAGACTCCAACCGGAAGATTCAGAAAAGTCAAGAGAGAGATCTCCAACAAGCCATCATATGGATGAGGAAATGAAACTCAAATCCAAAATATAGAGTAAGCCCATTGACACTCTCAATTCACTCAAAGTGGGAGTAATGAAAGTCTAATAATTTTAGGCAAGAATTTAATTATTGTATACTTTATACTGATATAAATAAACATCAGGATTAGTATTGTGTCAAGAGAGTGAGAGAATTCAAGGAAAGAGTGGAAAAAATATCTTCTCTTTGGTAATTGATCAACAGGAAACCTGCTAGCAAGAGGTGGTGAGAACATGGAAAAGACAGTTTTGGGCATAAAGGAGACTATGTTGCAAATAAAAGCCTCCCAAATAATTAACATGAAAAATAAATCTTGCAAACCTGAAAATTATTGCTAAGTTAGTTAATGCGATGAAAAGAGCCAAACAACTGGAAAAATATGGTATTACTTCCAAGAAATAGCTGGTTGTACCTGAATATGAGAGGTGGGGGTTGAAAATAGTATATCTTTCCAAGAATGGACCGAAAAATGAACACTATGGATGAAATTTGTAAAGGATTAAATTTTGTTTGAGTGTGGAACATGTAGGTAGTTTTGTTTTGGGTGTTTTGTACCCATGCTGTTGTGTTTATCCTATATTATATTTGGGTGTTAGTTTGACTATTATGCCTATTAAATATGTATTTTTTATTACTTTGAGGGCTTGAATGGGTACACCCTTGGCCTGTGAATTTATGATATTTTGAACTCATTCTTTGTATGGGGTAGTAATCCACTTAACTGTTCTTTACCGATAAATAATAAGTCTTTTTTTATAATTAAAGAATGTAACTTTATTATAATGATGTTTAATTAATGAAGAAAATTGCTGTCAATTTTTTCACCCTTGCGACTTGACAACCTAACAGGTCTAGGAATGGTAGATAATGGAGTGAAATGTTTTGCAGATTGCAGGGTAACTCAGGTTTAGCTTGCGTCAATTTGTGACCGAGTTTTTTTTAGATAGGGTTGATGGTTTTTAATGAAAGGCTAAGTTGGTCATGGTGTAAAAGGAAAAGGTAGCAAATTTTCTCCTAGTGGTAGAATTTTACAGGCTACTAGTCAATAACATTATTGTGCCCGCTACCGGCGGTGGTAGCGGAAGCCAATGAGAAATTTGGTGGGGAGTATGTGGAGAAGCAACACAGAGCCGTTGGTAGCATTTTATATGCTAACCGGTCGATAGCATGTACAGATGCTACAAGCCAGTAGCATGTTGGCGCTACCAAACTGTATCAAAATGGTGGATGGAGAGCTATGCGTAGGTGACAATGGCGTCACAAGTAGCAATGGTATAGATACTACTGGCTGGTAGTGTAGTGCCCACTTCCCTTCGAAAATTTCATTATGATCATGATACTGTAGACTATATGATGGACATTCTTATAATTCAGATTTAGTATGGTGTTAGATGTCAAATCTTGGAGTATTGTTAAATCTGATTCATATATGATGCATGATGATTATTGGAGACATTTTATATAGATGTTGACATGATATCGAACATGGTTATATTATAGATGTTGTTCGGACATGTGATATTTGATATTTTGAGTAAACCTAGAAAATGGAAATTATTTGATGATGATATAGTTGATATAAATTGTAAATGATTTGTTGATTGCCTTGATGATTGTTGTGATTCATATGTATAGATGATTTTGTGATTATAGTATATATTCATTTTGGACGTTCTGATATGGCCATGAGGCCGAAGGAGGTATTTCTGTTTTGCAGGTTAAAATATCACAACAAACATCGGGGGATTGGAGACTAACCAAAATGGAATTCTAGGTGAATTCGACAAGGTCACCATGGCAACATGTCTTGAGTGTGTGTGTTGTATTTTGTTAGGGATTCCCATGGGGGGGATTTCCTTTATATGTGACCATGGGTTTGTGTATTTTATTAATGTGGTTAAATTTTATTTATTGTTGTATGTATTTTATTAGTGATATGTTCCTTTTTTATTTAATTATGTTGTGGTAGATTAATGTGACAAATCATATGGTTAAGATTTAAATAAGTCAAATTGGGATATGGGAAAGTAATTATGGAAGTTGTGGGCTCTTTGTATTTAATATGTAAGTGATGTGTCAGTGTGTGTAAGAGTTGTGTAAGTCAGATTTTGGAGTATGAAACACTCGACCTCCTTAGAAATTAGAATTTGTCATTGGGGGCTATTTTTGGAGTCTTGTGGGACAAGTAAAACTTGTCCCATGCCTCTAAATTTAATTTACCAACCATACTTATGGTTGGAGAAGTGATTTTTGATTTTTATAATGAATTTTATTAATCATGTTGCATTGTTTTGATTTCACTTTCTTGCATTTTATTTAATTTGTTGTCCCTTGAGGTGTGGGATTAGTGGAGTGTGCAAGTAACTTGTCATATTTTCATCCACCTCTTTATTGTGCTTAGGAGAATGGATTTTTTTTTTTGTGTTTGAATTTGAGGGTGTGTGATGTGGCATCCTAAATGGATCCACATCATCCTCTTTTCTTCCCTCTTATATATAATTCAAACTCTTTGCTTGTTTTGGGTTGTTGAATCATTTTACAAATTCTTTGGGGCACATTTTCTTGTGTTGGAGCTCTTATTTTTTGAGGAAGTTTGGAGAAATATTTGCATGCTTAGGAGATTGTTGTTTTGGACTGTGTTTTTGGCATTTGAAGCTTGTTGTTTGGAAACAAAAGTTACCATGGAGAGGTAGGATTTTAATCCATATTTTATGCTATTATTTTCCTTGTTGTGTATTGTGTGAATGGTGCATGTTTTGATTTATTTGTTGGCTGGTTGGGTAGATTGACTTAGGAATGGTGTAGGAGAAGGCTATGGGGAATCCATGTGGGGGGCATAAGGGAATGTCATTAAATTCATAATTTTGTGAAGGGAGTTTGGGTTTGGGGATCCACCATGGAAAAGAAATAGCTTGCATTTCTTACTTTGGGGGGCATGGGGGGGCATAAGGAAATCTGTGGGGGGCATAAAGATGGATTTGTGGGGGGCACAAGGATATGTATGGTGAAATTTATTGGCGGTTTGTTACTGGTGGATGCCCAATTCCCTAATTGGGAGGCATAAGCAACTTCCCCCATAGACCTTGGTCCTCTGGCTTACATGATCAAGCCTGAGTTCTATTTTGGAATGTCTTAAAATGTAGTTGTGAATTGTTGTTTTGTGTTATATTGAGTTTTAATTTGAAATATGTATGTTAAAAGAATGTTGTGTGTTGTGGAAGCCTATTGTTACCATGGGTTGAATAAAACCTCTTATTATATTTTGGTTGGGGCTCAGGGGCCAATGATGATGGAAGGATTCTCCTTTCATTAGATGTATTATTTGGGTGGAAAGTGTTGCCTTTCCCCCTCTTTTGTTGTGATCAAATTGGAAGAGAAAACTTGCATGTTGTTGTTCTAGAGAAAAGGAAAATATAGTTTTGACAGTCCTTTGAGAAACACATTTATTTCAATGTAACATTTCCCACTATGATGTGGATGAAATTTTAATATGTATCTTGTGAAGAAATGATGGATGTAATTTGATTATGAAAGTTGTACATTCGAATATGAAGGCAATTATGCTTTATTTTGGTTATTAGAAAAAAAGAATTAGAAATGTGTTATTTGCATTCAAAACATGGAAAGATGTATTATTCCTTTTTGGATTAATAAATAATTCTAAGATCTTATCTCATTATGATTGTTTTGTGAATTGGAATGTTAAATTTTGATTGGAAACTACTGTTTAGACTCTATTTTAGTCAAGAAGATCACATATTTGGGAATCCTATATTCTATTGTTTCTTTAGGGAAATATATGTTCTTGAGCATATACAATTTGGTCCACCTAATGGTTTGTTTATAAACACTAAATGATTGGATTAGTTTAGAAATGAAATTCCACACTTGAATGATGAAAATTTAGATAGATCCATTTAGATTTGATCTCTTGTGAATATTTAAAACTCCAAAAGTAAATTTACATAAAATGCAAGTTCAGACCTTCACTTAATAATCAACTTGGAATTGATATATTTTAGCATGGAGACATCAAGGAACTCAATTGACAAAGTACAATTAAGAAAACAATTTTAAACATTGTTAAATTCCAGCCCATGACCCTTTGATGTCATTTTCTGTGCAATTGATGGAAAACGTCTACAAATTGAAAATCAAACAAGAAACAATTTACCTTCCTAAACACTTTAAACACTTCTAGAGTAATCCTCCATGATATTTTTGGAATGTTGAGTGAAGGAGGAGATCAAACAATCCATGATGAATGCAAGTTCCAAATTACAAGTTGGTTTTAAAATTTGCAAATCCTTTTTGCAAAAGGACCCCTTAAACTTGTATCAAAATATAAAAAATATGATTCTATGCAAAGAGGGCATTGAGACTTTCATTAAGAAAGTCCTCAACCAAAAAACTGAGATTTCTAGAAAAAGTTACATAACTTTGAAGTTCATTTACCTTGGCGGGAATAATAATGGGAAAAGTTTCCCTGGCGGGCCATTACGGCCCAAAAACTTGACTTGGAAATCCTCGAAAATGATTTCAAAAATATTTATGGGAATTTTTGTTAAATTTCCTAATTGCCCACAGCCAATCACAGGGTAACCATATGTCCTCAAGGGGCAATAGAGAAGAGACATAAGTTTTGTCCTTGGGACCTTATAAAAATTTTGACAAGGAAAAATTTACCTTTCTCCCCGCCGGTCTAATGTCAAAGGGAATGCCACACTGGCAGCATGGGGTGATAAGCAGGAAGGGAAAATTCTCGCAACTATATCACTATAAATTTTAGAACTTGATGGCCTAGAAATTTGGGTGCCTTTGATGACCTCTATTGGGCTCCTGTGACTACGCAGATCCTTACTTCTGTATCGATGTCGTTGATAGTCGTTGTTTGTATGTCGTTGGATGAGCATTGAATTCTCTTATAACTTTACAAGATAATATCCCCTTTAAAAACCTAAAACTACAAAAAATCCCAAAAAGCCCTTCCCTCATCCTATAGGGAGCTCAGACTGGACTTCAACATGTCACCCGACTGAGCGAACGCATGACTGAGTGGGAGAATGGAATCCCCAAAATCCATGAAAAGTTTTGTAATACCACCCTGTGTAATAATTGTGCCAACCCGCTCTTGGGCAAGTTGCACTTTCTTCCCTGTAGTGAAATGTAGCACATGTAGTAAAATGTGTGGGGAAAATTTGACCCCTAAAGTGCCTGCCCATATCTTGAGTCCCTTTCCCTTAAAGGAATTAGGAGGACTGCCTTTATATCACCGGATAAGGTGAGAAAATGTCCTATCTAATGGGAATGATTTAGGGAAATTTTGGAAGCTTAAGTGTGAGTAAAATCAAGTTGAAACCTGATCTAGTTATATGAGTGGGTATGGTTTAATATTTTACCCCCTGAACCTAACTGAAACTTCTAACCCATAAGAATTTAGAGATGTGACCAAAAGATAAAATTGTAATAAAAAGAAAAGTTTGTGCCTAGAAGGATTTGTTTTGTTCGTTGGATCTGGTTAGTGGCAGTTGTGTCTAAACCTAGTTGTAAACACTCTTAATCAATTGGGTTTTGGTGAGTGGGTAAGTGAGACCTTACTCAAGTTGAATTTCAATTATGTATTCCCTTTCTCACTATAATTATAACCCTGCTCTTGTCTTTAGGATCTGGTGAAATTAAATCACCTTGGGTATTTAATTGTTCTGGTCCCGTAACCCTAAAATTAGTTAATCAAGAAATATTTAGCTTAATGTCAATGTAATCAGTGATTAAATTAATCCCTAAGGAGATTTGAGCTAGGTACGGACTTATTACTTTTGTGTGTAATCTTATATGTGGAAACCTTTGTAATCATTATAATGTGAAAAGTTGATCAGTTGAATTCCACTCCCTGAGCCACTCGTTCCGAAGATCCTCCACGTAGAAATTGAGATCAACTCTAGAAAATGCATCCTTCTGTTATAGGTAAATCACCTAAAAAATAAGAAGAGAGTGATGAGAGAACAATGCTTTTCTAATTTCAATGTAGAGCATGGACACCCCTTTGTGGTCATATCACACTCAGACAATCATTATCTGTGGATATTCTTATTCATGAGCATGAAATCTGCTTAAAATCCATTAAAATGTATGCATTCTCATTAGGAGTACAAGTTACATGGAGATCAACAACATATATATAGTATGTAGTCATAGATCTACGATGCTCCATTTGTTAGACATCAACCCATCCCATTCCACTGAAACCATTATATCTTATTCATTCTTCAATTTAAAATAATTTCTCAATGTGGATGGTGAGGAGGGAGTTGTGTTGTCAACGTGTTTCCAAACATGATCCAAACCATGCACTATTTGATTGTTGTTAGATAGAATAACCCCAAATCCAATAGGGCTAATGCCTTCTGCATAAATATGAAAATAGTCAAGCTAGTTTCACAACTTCTACGAAACTAGTTATTTTGTTTATGGGATCCTTTTGAACCTATACTTGGGTTTCTTGAGTGTTATTCCCTTTTTTCTTGGATTTTTCCTCATTATGTGCCATATTCTACATTAACATGATCCTAATTTTAATTTATGAATTCGTTAAATATATAGTTGTATTAGCGCTTTTAGGAACATAGATACTAAATGCAAGACTTATTTTGTAGTTGTAAAATTAGATAATCTATTTTATTTTCAAAATCATACCTTGTTAAAAATATTTTCTTAGTGTTCACATGTTAATGTGTCATTGTACGTTTAGATCCTTTTTTCACTTATATTGTAATATTTGGCTGTTGAGCCTTCTTTGGTTGACAGTTTTGCCCTTCTTTGGGCTGTTTCTCTCACCTTTACTATCTGGCTTTTGAGCCCTTTTGTATACAGGGTATAGTCCCTTCAAAACTATTTTCCCTTAATAAAAAAATAAAATGTGTTATTGTATGTGGTGTGTGAGTTGCAATCCATTAAAACCATTTAATAAAAATTTGCAAAAAAATTAATAAAATTATAAATCAATATAGTACCAAACAAATTTAATATAAACATATTACTAAATTAATCTATTAATATTTTCAAGTAATTATATTGTAAATACAAATACTAAACTAAATAATTTTTTAAATTAATACATTTATTTTATATTATAAAATATATTTTTTTAATAATGGCAAATAGTTTTTTGAAAGGGACTATACCCTTGAATACAAAATAAGGCCTTTAAGCCGGAATAAGAGTGTGAAACATAGCAGGACTAATCAAGTCCAGGTAATACAATGAAAATCCACATAGCCCAGAAACAACTACACAAGCGAGACTTAACAGCAAAAAAATAGCAAAAAAATAGTAACCCGACAGTCAAGAAACAGTAAAAATAACAAAAGAGAGCAGAAGAATCATGCAGGACTACTTCTTGGCTGCTTGATCAACACTGATCTTGACTTTTTTCCAAGCATGAAACATACCCAAAGCGGTCATGTGGGTAGCATCCGTCTTATCGAGCTCCTCGATGGTTCTTTTGCTCTCTTTTTCATTGCCCCAAAGTGCAGCCGGGACACCGCTGAGGTTGGAAACACTTTTGGCATGCCCCACGATGAATTCCTCAATGGCCCTAAAGGCGGCAATGTTGTAATCATGCCTAGTCTTATCCTTCCCAAGGCGGGAGTCCAAGGGGGTTAGCTTTTTGTATATGTCTTCAATCTGACTATTGTCAATGCTCCCTTCCCCCTCCATGCTTTTTTTACCTTTTTGCTTAGCTAGGTTTTTGACCTCATCCTTCAGCATTTTTATCTCAGCCTCTAAGGCCTCCAGTCTCTTGGAAGGGTTATCCATTTGTGCTTCCCGGGGGCTGGCACTACTTATGTTTAGCAGGTCACGTGCAATGTCAAGATCAAGAGGCTCTTTCCCTGCTGCAAGAGTCTCAAGGTTGAGTCTCCTAGAAGCCCTGGTGAGTGGACGTTTAGAGGTAGAGGCGAGGTGGGTGGCAGGAGGAGCAGAAGGAGGAATAGAAGGAGAAACATGTGCAGCCGGCATGGGGGTAGCAGCACTGGTGGCAGGGGCAGCAACAAAGGCAGCAAGGGTAGCAGGAGAAGCAGGACTGGCAGCAGCGGAGCCCATCAGAGCCGGGCTAGGAGAGGAAGGAAGACCGGGGTACTTGAGAAGGCAGAATTTGTGAATTAGCAAAATAAGCCCTTGATGCAAGGGAACCGCCCGGGTATGCTTCTGGAACTCCACAATGGAGCGCTCAAGAGAGTTTAACAGATAGTGAGGGAAGCAAACCAACCTACTCCTACGAAAGTGATTCAAAAAGACAAGGTGCTTGGCAGGGACAGTAACAAACCTGCCTTCCAAGGATATGAAGCGAATCATCATGCGGGTGACTTCATCATACGGAGATGGAATTGAGTTAACAAGCAGCCCCGCGGTGTTGAATATAAGCTTCTCCTCCTCCTCCACAAATCTTCTCTCTTCAACCTCTTTGATAACCCTCTTGTTGAAGAAGCGGTATCCTTCCAAGCTGAGGCCAGTCGCATCGGCTATGAGTTCCTCATTAATAAGAATTTTCTACCCTCCATAGTCGACCGTCCTCTCATTCCACTCCTTGGCAAAGCGAACAGAGATGCTTTGAACTTGTAGTATAATATTGGTTGTGCATATCGAAACTATTTCATATTGGGAGGTGAACATTTTTAAAAATATAGAATTATGGTTCAAGAAAATTTAGTGTAACATGATAATGATAGGTTTGGCTTCCAGAACCTTATAGTTTCTCAGAGATAAACACCGTGTTTCTAAACTTTAGAATTACATTCATTCTACCAATTTACACAAATGTTATGAATATCACTAAAACCAATAGAGGTGATGAATAAATACACTTTATAATAACATGTATCATAAAAAATACATCTCTCTTTCCTTTTTACAGAGATATGATTTCTAATACATTTTGTTCTACATATGTTATTGTTTGTAATCCTTCATACTTATAGGTACTATCGATGTTTTAAAACATTGTTTTTCATAATTTTCAATTCAATATAATAATGAATTGGCTTAGAATTAACTAATCAAGTATCATAAATATAATTATGGTTTGTATTCCAATTAGACATTTTAGAAACCCTAAAATCACTCACCTGTTTCCAATCTTATCCCAGTACACCCTGTTATTCACCTAGATTTGTAATTGATTAATTAAGTTGATTAATTCATACACATTGTACCTTTTGAAATAATTAAATTAATCCTAAGCCCCCCTTGTACTAAGTTAGTTATCATGTATTAAATGGTAAATTAATTAAGTGTGCACATCCTAGTCAACTAATACTCAATCAACAACCACTTGGACTCCACATCCTCATCCTAGTTAACTGCACTTCTAGAATCCTAGAAAGGAGGGGTAATTCAATTGCACATAAAACCACCTTTGCGGATGTAACTTATGCTAATAAATTTCATTTACTGCCCCTAAATTCCCTAGAATATTTGTAACATCCTCTAATTCTATTTTTAGCATATGCATTCAACCCATTTAAACCAACTTCTGACTACTTATACTTATATAAAATGTAATACTACTCTCTATCTAACCCTCTTAGATTTACAACACACTTACTCTGTCAAATTGCATTCCAATATATTTTATTGGAAGCTCCCAAAATTGTGTTTATTGCAATTGCATCCTCACGTTGGATGTCATTCAAGAGCATACACAAATCAATCATTTTTCAAGGTTATATAGCTTCAAAAGCTCTCACAACCTACTCAAGTCTTTCTTTGGAAAGCTGCAGAAAGGTTTGCAAGTGTGTTTGTATTTTTCCATTATTTTCACTTTTCATAGCTTACATTTTTTCATGCTCGGTGGGACTCAGACCCCTCCTCTTCAATTTTGGTTTCATTTTGTCTGTATAATGTTGTTATTTGTGTTTTTGTATTGTTGTGTACATTGTTGTCCTGTTGTGTAGGTTTATCAGAGCATTTGGAAGAAACAATAGATTTTAAAATCAAATATATATAACACATTCTTAGTATTTTTGTTCTTAGTCTTGTAGTTTATAATTTCATTGTGTGCCTCTGCTACATTTTCGAAGTGTAAAAATAATAATTTTAAAATATGTGTTTTTAGGTGTTTGTTCTCCAAAATTAGTTGTAATTTTAATTATAGATTACAAAAATATACTCCTCCTTTTAACTAAGGAACCTGTTAAAATACCTGTACAAAAAAAAGATTTACATTTTTTACAAAACATAAAAAAACTCATAACGAAAAATTTAGCTTTTGTTGAAAAAAATAAGAAATCAAAAAAATTGAAAACAAAAAAAATCACAAAAAAATTAGATTTTATCACATAAATCATAAAATTACAAAAAAATAATAATTTTCTTATCTTAAGAATAAAATTTTAAAAATAAATTAAAAAAAAACCCTAACTCTAATCCTCCCCTCCTTCCCCCCTATCCCCCCTCCCCGACTAGCTCTACTAGGTTGGTTGAGTGACCCTCCCCACCACCATCCTCTATTTTCTAACCTAACCACCTTGCTCAGTGATCTTGGTTCACCGATCCACCTCCCTGACTTCCCTGAGTCATGTCCCTTGGACTCCCTTCCTTCCTGATACACTCTACCCACACCAAGTTTCCCCACCAAGCCCTAAACTCGTCATCCTAGGCACTACCCTAGCTCCCCCTTTCCCAATGTTGAGAACCTCACTCCCTTCCCTCTCCCCTACTCATAACTTGAGCTCCTTGCACATTATCGACCTACCTCAAGATCCCCTAAATCCCAACCTAAGTGCTCCCCAAGGCCCCTACCTCCCTACTCTTCTGATCTACCCCAGTGAACCCAATACCACCCAACCCATGAGTCAACTCCATGCGCATAGATTTGACGCCACTCACCCCCACCATGAGATCGCCCCCCATGCATAAACATCCTAATTTTCTTGGCACCCACCTCCACCACTCTCCCTCACTGCCGTAGCTCTCCCACCCTACACAATGCGGAAAGTTTTGGGTTTGTCACTTTCTTTTTCAATTTAGCTTTCACTATAATTTCAAAACTTAGGGTTTGGTAAAATCATCATTTCTTTTATTTATTTTTGTTTCTTTTTATTTTTGTCACATTAGGTTTACGACTTTAGTCTATTATTTATTCTTATTTTATTTTTTTATTTACTAATTAGTTTTTTTAACTTATTTTTGTTAAATTTCTTACTTATTTTGATTAATTATTTTATTTATTTTATTAATTAGTTTCTTTAATCTGTTCATCTAATTAATTAGTTTATTTAATTTAATTACTTAGTTTAAGTCATTCACTATTTTATTTAGTTAATTAGTTCATTTACTTTAATTTGGCCTTTTCCATTAAATTACAAACTTTGCGTTACTTTTTTGTCATTTTTCATAAATAGGGACTAATAGTACATCTTGTTTCTGTAGGGCTCTTAGGTGCTCTACACATACAACCTTTTATACATTTTTTCTCTTTGAGACTTTTTGTCAACTATTTTGTTATCGCTTTCAGACCCCTTTCCATTGATGTCTTTCACTTCGGACTACTTGTAAAAATTGCTAAATATAGCAGTTACTGGGCACGTTCAGGAAAAAAAAAACTATCACTTTTTTTAGCCATCTTGTACACATGTTACTCATTTTTCTTTTCTATGGATCTAACGCTCATTGTAACCGTGTTTTTCTTGTGTATGTCCTTGGTCATTAAAAAAAAAATTGGTGAGACTAATCATTTTAGGGGCCATCACGTATGTGCTCTTCCCCTTGCATGCTTTTCTAAGCGATCTTGGGAATCAGAAATGTGATAATTTCTCATTTTTAATTTATTCAAGAATTAACGCTTTTTACTTAATCAAATAGCCAACTCATATGTATGCTCTTTCCTCGTGCCCTTTTTAAGCAACCTGGGAAATCAAAAAACATGTGAACTTTGCTTTCTATTGTCATCTTGTCCACTACCTACTTCCAGTGAACTTAATAATCCTTGTCTTACAGGAACCCGATCTCATGAACGATTGATAAAACACTTAATAACTACTAACTGCAGGTTTTCTTTTCTCATGCACTTCAAAATAATAATTCTTTTGTACTGGAAAATTACGGATTAAACAAGATAAAATTAACATTTTTTTACACATTATATTTATAGGTTCGGATAAGGGTAAAAACCCATCCACATAACTATGAGAAGTGCCTTGGCATAATGCCCATAAAAATATTTTTGAGGATGACCATAGGAACCCCAAAGTATTTGGCACCTTGAGGGAACTAGTCTGATGCAATGGGCACCTTTTATCACAACTGACTAGTAAAGCCTTATGTGTTAGAGTCATGAATATCCACAAGTGGTAACCGCAAATAATGATTCATTCTGAGAAAGGTCTTTGCTCAAGGTTTTTAAAGGTGTTAAACTAAATCCATCAGCTAGCAATAGCATTTCACTCTCACTCGGGTATTACTGTACTGACAAAAACAGAGTTGAGAGAACCACCTAGGAAGGCACACCTTGTCCGAGCCAATCTAAGGTAGAGACCTACAACTTTCACTTCATCATTTTTTTTCATTTTTCTCATGTGTTACCACACTTGCATTTCACTTTTTGTCATTCCCATGTTTCTCTCTCTCTCACCATCTTGTCACTTTGTACAATGTGTCCTAAGTCTCGAGTTATGGACATCCATAGCCACAATTGAGAATTTTCATTCTTCATTCACTAAGTCTTAACATTGTGATACTCGATTTATCACGGTAAAAAAATCTCTATTGATCACCTTGATCTTTCATGGTCATAATTCTTAATTTTCAATGGTATCTTGTTGATACTCTAAGCATTCCACATTCTTACTTTATCACATTACACATTCCCTTTTTTGAATTGAATGAATTTATTCAATCTCTTTCTCCCCTCATCTTATGTCACCGCATTGCAACATTCACTTTGTTGAATTGATGACATTCTTCTTTCCTCGTTTCCATCACTCTTACATTGTCATCACATTACACATTCCAGTTTGTTTAATTGATGGACATTCCTTCTATCTTGCTTCCTATCACTCTTACGTTATCATATTTCATAGTCACTTTGTTTTCATTTTCGAAAACATTCTTTAATATCTATTCTCCCATCATCTTTTGTCATCGCATTGCACATTCACTTATGTTGAATCGACAACATTGTTTTTCCTCACTTCCATCATCTTATGTCGTCGCATTACACATTCACTTTATTGTAATTGATTCGATACCTATTTTATGATCGCTTACCATCACTCTCTATGCTGTCAACATTTGCTTTAGTCACTTTGTTGAGTTGACAGCTATCTTCTCTATCTCTCTTTCATCATATCCTACGTTGTTATAATTTGCAATCATTTCATTAAGCATTGTATGACATCGTTGTCATCATCTTCCTCACTTCTACTCTTTAAACCATCCATTTTTCTTCACATTTGTGATCATTAATCAATCAACTTCCCCTTTGTCTCTTATCTTGACACACTTTGTGATAAGTTTTGAGCACCTTTTAATCATCGTGTTCTTCACTCTCAGTGTCGACAACATTCAGTTTGTTTCATTCTTTTTTTCCATAATAACTAACTTTGTATATTGTCTCACTCCTCCTTAACATCCCTTTTGTTAATGAGTAGTACCAAATTTCATTGTCTTCTTAAAGTCCTCCCCTTATTAACATACACCTTGTTAAAAAGTCATCTGAACTAATATTTCATGCACATTTTCCTAAGTCTCGTCCCTTAATGCATTTTTGCTAAGGGTTGAGCATTGTCCATCATTGTTTGTAGGTCTCCTCTTGTTATACTCATCTGTGTTAGCAAGTTGAGAACACTAATTTATTTTTCCTCTTACCTCCTTTTAATCACCTTGTAAATGGTCACAACATATTTTAATTTCATTTATCTTCTTGGCACCTACCGTTTGCTAAGAGGTCCTTATAAACTAACGTTTCAACCCATCTGTCTCACCTTAACATCATTCATTTTATTAAGTTTTTCAAGATCCCACTTTCTAGTTTTCACTCTTATCAATCATTTTCATCACTCTTACCATTCATTTTGTTAAGAGTTGATCGCCTTCATCTTGTAAAGTCTTGTCTCCCTTGACATTACTCATTTTTTAAAGTGTTGAGCACATTTAAACTTTTCACATCTTGTCATCACTCTTATCACTTATTTGTTAAGATTTGATTGCATCCACATCGTCAAGTTTCTTCCTTCTTAACATTCATTTTTTCTTAACAAGTAGAGCATATGTAACCTCATCTAGTCCCTTTCCTCTAAACTCTCATTTTGATTCAGAGTTGGGAAATCAACTAACAATTTTCACTTCTTCCCTCTTAACACTCATTTCGCTAAGGGTTGAAAGTTTTCATCTTCTTACCTCTTCCATATTAGCATACACTTTGCTAAAGGTTGAGATTTATATCACAAATATTCTCACTCCTCCCCTCTTTCAAACAATGGTGGGAAAATGACATTGTGACTATAGTCATTTTTTATGGGAAGACAGAAACCCTTTGCATATCAGCTTAGATGAAGAGGAAAAAACCAACTTAAAAAACATTTTATCGATGCCACTTTACGAAAAAACAAAGGACCAATTCCTTCTTCACCACCTCGTAATGGGAGAAAGATTTCCCTTAGAATTTGATGAGGATGAATTGAAATCCTTGAAGGGATGACCTAAATCCCCTAAGGGTCTATCACCTAAGTCCAACAAACATAACAAAAAATAACCAAGTAAATCAAATGCCCATGGTAAAGGAAAATTTAATGCTTCCTCCACTAATCTCAACAAATCCTTGCTTGATCAAATCAATGCAATGGAAAAAAAATTGGCTCACATATCCTCTACAGTCACTAAGAACGACACCAAATGTATTTAACACATGAAGAAAAGTGATGACACATTTAAAAATCATTTCGTGACCAATAATGAGAACAAAAAACATATAATGATAAATCACCATTCATACCACAAAATAATTCAACATTTTCTTAAGAGTGGAAAATGATGAAGGAAATTATTTCGGGCATACAAAAACAATGAAAACAATTAAATTTCAATTAATTGTGTCCATACCCTTCCCATACTCTTTCGAGACACCCAAATCTGACAAAAAAATGGAAAAAATGATCCTAGAGGGCATGTCAAGGAATTTTTCATGGCATGCCAAGAGGTTTCTTACAACAATATCTTTCTCTTACACCTCTTCCCTAATAATCTAGGTGGACCAGCTTTAGATTGGTTCTTACACCTTCTAAAGGGATATATTTTTACCTTTGCAGAACTCTCTGAGAATTTTGTCAAAAAAAGATTATTAAACCTTAAATCTAAAATAACCATGATGGATTTGTTCAATTCCAAAAAGTGACAAAGCAAGATCTTTTCATAGTTCTTACAATGTTGGAAAGGAATCGCCAGTCGATTCCCATGTTCAATCCCTAAAAAAAAGATGTTTATCATATTCATCCCTAACCTTAACAACGAGTGGTCCTTTCACATACAAATTCACTACCTCAACAACTTTAAGGAATTTATCGAAAAGGGAACTTTAATGGAAAATTATCTCATTTCTAAAGGTTTGGTTAAGCCTTGTTACAAAGACAATGGGAACAATAATAATCGTCACAATAATAATAATAACCCTATCACTTCTCATGATAACCCTAGGTACATAAACCACAACCATAACACTGACAATAATGGTGTCATGGATAATCACAATGTGTAAAATTTATAGAACAACCAATTAAAAAATATCAAATATAAGTCATTTTTTACCATCTCAAAATGACAAAAATTTCCTCCTCATCGTGATTATAATTGAAGACAATATACATGTTTAGGGGAATCTCTTTCAAGTATCTTAAAATAGATGGTAAGTGTTAATATGATCACTTATCCTATCACATAACCATTCCCTCAAGGTGAACCTAATCCAGGTTGGTATAGAAAAAACACATATTGCAATTTTCATCACATATATGGTCATCAAATAGATTAATGCAAAAAACTTCACAATTACATCCAAGACCTTATTGATAATGGAAACATAGTGGTTGGATATCTACCACCTAACCATGATACAAAGGTAAAATATCATAAACATGGTGCATCCTCAAACAAGGTTTATTATAAATCCATCATATCTTGTATTAATTCCACTACTCCATGCACTGTTGAATGTTAATTTACACCTCTTCGATATAATCTATCTAGTTCCTTTTAACAATTAGTAAAGGATAACATTATTGGATATCCTCTTACAAGACCCATTTATAATATGGAACATAATCCTACATCGTACAATACATCCAAATATTGTGAATACCATCACATGCATGGTCATTGTACTGATGCTTGTACACCTCTTCATCATTATGTCTAAGAATTAATTTACGACAGAATCATATCCATAGATATTGACAATGAAGCTGTCACAGTTGATGAAACAATACTTTCCACGTCTACTAAATATTTGATTGTTATCCCCACTTCCATACATACTAACATTGAACGAGATTGTGATGAAGTTCAAGTATCTCTCCCTCCAAATCAATCCATTTCTTCTACAGATTTTATTCCTTTAGTCTAAACAAACATTGAACCTATTTCAGACAATCTTCTAGTACCTAATGACAACTTGAATTTTCTCCAAGATTATCTTTCAACCCTTGACATAATAGAAGAGGGTCCTTCATCAAGCACCATTGAGCTTGATTATATTCTTTCCATTCTAGCTTCTATGCCTAACATCTCTAGTGTTGTTCTCGAAATACAACCAAGACAAGCTTAGAAACTTATAGATACGCAACATTCTACGTCCATTACACTTTAAATAATCAATCTAGAAAGCATCTCATTAACGATCATTCCTAGATATCAAGACATCTACATGTGTACACTATATGATGTGCGCATACCCAAGAATGTCCTTATATAACCTTTTTATGATTTATTTGCAAATATATCGTCAAATCAACTAACTTACAACCGAAAAGGAAAAATATTGAATATATCCTCTCTATGGCTTACAAGAAACCTTGTGTATACATCTAGAGATCCATCTGTCTTTCCTTAAACTCTTTCACTCATAGGTGAATATGATTCTCACATATTCCCCATATCGACAATATTCTTCTAACATTGCAAATGCCTCTCAATATCATTAAGGAATTATCTAATCATACATCCATTAACTTAGAACCTGTCTACCAAAGTCTCATATTGCAGGCCTTATCAAATCTTTAGATTTCCTCCTTTAACTTGGACGTTTTTCACCCAAGTCTCGTCTTTTAAGAATTGTCAAATCTTGAGATTCCCTCTCTTGAATTGGATTTATTCCACATAAGTTTCATATTTCAAGACCCTTTAGATTCAATAAATATGGACCTCTTACTTGATGATTCCATTTTAAATCCTCATCCACCAACATTCAGAAAACTTAAAAAGCATAAAACAAAACTCCATATTAAAGCATTATTTTCCAATCAGAAATGACAAAATGCATAAACAATTTTTAAAAATTCCATCTACTAGAAGATACCTTGATCAAACTATTATTATATATTATCTTTATTCACCTATCATGAAATAGGTTAACCTTGTTCCTATTGAGCATTGTGGATCTAGTTCCTATTATGGTTCTTACCATTTAAGATCTTTTTACCTATAGTTTTTTCTCGAAGCTTACTAATGGTAAATCCTCCTTTCAAATAATCCCTTTCTAATAAAAAGAACTAAAATTCTTTACCCAATCCTTTTTGACCACCAATTTTAATCTACGGTGTTGATCCCTTACATCCTACTAGTCGCATGAGGATAAGACTTGGGGCATAATCTTTCTTCCCAAAAATCCCATTATCAACATACAAGGAAAAATAAATGAATCTAAAAATACAAAAAATTATAAAATCATTACAAATTTCATCTTTCACAAAATTCGGTGATAAGCCCATACTTCTTACTGGAAGTATGGGATTGGGAAAGGAGGAAGCCCTTACTCACCTACATTTAATCTTTGGTGTTGATCCCTTTCCTTTTATTGATCGTACAAGGAAACATGTAGGGGTCCTTCATAAAAATTCATTAATGAATACATCCTTTATGAAATATTAATCAAAGTTCTTAATAAAAAATCCCCAGAAGTAATTTAGGTGTTCATGTTAAGAGAGACAAAAATTCCTTCACTCATATTTTTCCAATCAGTAGGCCATCTATAGATCTAAGTCAAGTAAAAATATATAAAGTGGAAACATCTTGGAATCAGTCATATAATATTTACTAGAGATGAGTTACACTCTTGTTACATGGATCATTGTTACACCTTGTGTTGTCGCATCCATTATCTTCAACTTTCATATCATTATTCACCTCATTTTCATGTCCTTTTTGGCTCTCAGTGATGATCCCTTGCATCTTCCTAGTTGAGCAGAGCCACGAGTGGAGTGAAACATCCTATAATTTTATCATCCACATTCCTTCAAATAGAATGGAATGCTTTTAATTATTTACACTTGCTTTTAAGCAGTGCACCCTTTCTATCGAGTTGTAAAATACCAAAAACATTAAAAAAATGTCTCACAAAATTACAAAACCAACATAACATTATTCAAATATAAAAAAACAATACGAAATTGTTCCAAAATAAAAAAAACAGTATAAAAATGTCACAAACAAAACATTCATATAATGTTTAATCAAATTTAAGCAAGATAACCTAGTTCAACAATTCTTTCCATTTGAGGGTGCTTCTCATGATTGTTCCAAATCATACTTATTTTTATTGTCCATGGCATGTATGTGTATATATATATATATGCTCGTGGAAACCAATAATTTACCCATTCACAATATAACTTTGCTTGGGGAACATTTGGATGTTACATTTTAATCTAAATACAAATTAAACTTCAATGGGATCTGATAAGAGAATATTTTGGAGTATCTAAGTATCACTCTACTCTTTCACCTGAGATAATCCTCTTGCATTATACGATATCACTTGGGGGAATTCAAATTTTTTATTTCTTCAATGTAGAACACATTCAGAGTGTCAATATACATTGTTTTTACATGTTGTGTTGTATTGTTACAGTTTGTCAACATTGTGATCATGTTTTTGCTTCTTTCAGTTTATTATTTCATTATAATTTGTTTAACTTTGTTGCAGACCAATTGTAGGAAATTTTCTCGCATCTCATCTCACATATAACTTTGGTGTGGTTCTTTCCTATTCATATTGGGTTTGTTTGCAATACTTTTTTTGTGTTTTCTTGTCACTTGCATGTGTTGTGTTTTCCTCCTGGTTTATTTAATCCATGGAATTTTTTTCTTTTTTCTATGTATTCATTTTTTTTTTTAATTTGTATTTCACACTTTTTCAAAAACTCAAAAAAATTCAAAAAAATCAAATATTCCAAAAAAATAATATATTTCAAAATTTTCAAACAAAACATTCACTTATCATAGAAATACTATAATTGGAAAATCCTTGAAGTGAATATTTTAACATCTAGATAAAATCTTGATAAACGACATACGTTTATATACTATCCTAGTGATTGTTTTAATTTTACAACTATCACTTTCTTCCCTTTGCATGATATGCTAACTCTATATGGGGTAAGTCACAAAATAGTTTTTCCTCCACAATATAACTTTACTTGGGGAAATTTATTTTTGATCATTTGCATAATGGATCCAAAAAGAATGTCATGAGGAGTCATTTTAACTTTGCACTTCCAGTCTGATCCTATTCCCACTTGGGAGAATTTATATCTACTTAATCATCATTGTGGCATGCATTAGGGGCATAGTTTATAGTCTTCTTTTTCAAATTTATGTTGCATTTTTTATGTTTAATTTTTTAACCACTTGCAAGTAGTGTGATTACATCTTGGTTCCTTTATAACCCTGATGTATGCACCTAATTTTTATAATGGGTTTGTTTTCCTTTTTATCTTTTTTCTATGTGTTTGTTTACGCATGTCTAGGTTATCCATCTTAATTCTTTTATAATCATGGTGAAAACTTTATTTTGCAATAACAAAAATAAGTTTTCTCTAAAATTATTCTCCAATTGTTGCTCATGCTATGTGCATAGTCATTTCCCATCCTTGTTCCAATCCCTTGTTTTCATTCCTATCAAGAGACTTTCCACCACCTTGCTACATCATCCATCCACTAGAGGGGGCATTCCTCTACCATTTACTACTCGTTTGGGAATCCAAATGCTTCACACCTTTCCACTCTCTTATCTACATGTGTCTACTATCTTTAAACAACTATTACTTCCCAATAACACTTTAAAGAGGGGGAAAATGTAGACACCCTAAAATCACTCACATGTTCTCAATGTTATACAAGTACACCATTTTATTCACCCATTTGTGTTTGATTGATTAAATTGATTAATTCATACACATTTCACCCTTGGGATTAATTAAATTAATCCCTACTCCACCTTGTGCTAAGTTAATTATCATTTATTAATTAAATGATTAATTAGTTAAGTGTGAACATCCTAGTGAACTACTACCTAGTCAACAACCACTTGGACTCTGCATCCTCATCCTAGTTAACTGCACTTCTAGAATCCTAAAAATATGGGGATAATTCAATTACACATACATCCACCTTTTTGGATTCAACTTCTGCTAATAAATTACATTTACTACCTATAAATGCCTTGGAATTACTATAACCTCATCCAATGCTATTTTTAGAATGTGTATTCAACCCATTTCAACCAACTTCAAACTACTACTACTTCTATAAAATGTAAGCCTACTCTTTATCTAACCCTCTTGGATTTACAAAACACTTAATTTGTGAAATTTCATTCTAATATCTACATAATAGAATCTCCCAAAACTATGTTTGTAGAATTTGCATCCCCACTTTGGAGTTCATTGAAGTGAATCCACAAATCAATCATTTTTCAAGGTTATACAGCTTCAAAATCTCTCACAACCTACTTGAGGTTTTCTCTAGAAATTTGCAGAAAGGTTTACAAGTGTGTTTTTATATTTCCATTACCATCACTTTTCATATCTTACATAACTTAGATAAACCTAAATTAGAGAATTAGGTAAATCCTCTTATGGATATCTAACATGGGATCAAGATAATGAGAGAAAACTAAACCATACTCAAAAAATACTTAGAAGCATAAACTTATTAGAAGTATTCTTTTTCAATCATTTTCACTTTGGCTAAACTAATAATTGTGTAAAAGAGGATCTGGTAAGAAAATTTTAATACCTAAAACCTAATTTAGGTTTATGTTACAATAGTTTTCATTTATTTCAAACATGTTTGAGCAGGTATGACACTGTTCATCATCTCTTGTCTTGTCATTTTTTTTGTCTTATAGTGGTCTCACTCTGGTGTAAGGTCTTATCTTGAATTCATGAGTGTATTTGTGTATGTGTCTCAAGGAATCATACAAGGTCATTAAGGTCAAGCACAATAATTATGTAGTTATTGTGTTTATATCAACTCAAATAATGTTATTAAGGTTTGATATACATGTATCAAATGCAAGATATCTTATATGTGTCTCAAAGTGTACAAATGCATTAATCAGGTGTGTCCCAAAGTGAGCTTGTAAAATATTTTAATGTTTTTTATGAAGGAAAATTTGTCAAAGGGTTCCAAAAAGGTTTTTTAGAGATGTGAGGGATGTCTCTTACTACTTTCAAACTCATATCCATTTGTTCAAAGTGAAAACAAGTGAAACTAGGTCAAGTGAAAATGTTTATTTCCAAGTTGGCCATGGCATATGATGTTTTAAAGGTATTAGATGGTTATACCAAGCTTGAGAAGGATAAAGAAGCCTTTTACAAGTAATATAAAGGTGTAAAAGGTTATAAATCAATATATTTGATACTTAAAGGATATTTAGTGTAAGCATAGAGTGAGAACATGCCTAGTAATCATAAGCAAATGAGATGGTTAAAAAAAAATTAGAGGTATTAATGTCAAATAAATCATAATAAAATGTGTGAGGAGTGAGTCTTAATGGTGTGAGAAAAATCTCCGTAGCTGAAAGTGAAAATTGAGGTTGTAGAGCCATTTTTTCCAAGACCGGGTTTTTGAGAAGGTCAAAATAAACACCTCGACTTGTTAACAGTTGTGCTAAATTGACAAGGATTATTCAGATAAGTCGTAATATATATTTTTGAAGGAAATTGGGATAAAAATATAATTCAAAATTTATGAGGTAATAATATGATGTTTTTTGAAAAGTTGTATCAATTCTTCTAAGGTAATTTCATGTCATCCTAAACTCTGTTTTGAGGGATGGAATAAATATAGAATGCATAAACATAAAACTAGTTTTTGAAGCCTATTTTGTGTTTTGGACATGCAAAAGGACTCTCCAAGGGTTGATTAATGATGCCTATAAGTCATTAATGTCATCAATGATCCCCAATCATGTCAAGATTAGTAACTTTTCTCTCATTGTGTTCAATTTAGGTGTCTACAGGTGTGATTTGTGAAAAAGGAAGTCTTGAAGTTGTGGTTGAATCAAATTATGAGATTGAAAAATGAGTTTATTCCCTCTACTATTCCTTGGTGAATGATCAAAGCTAAAATTTTGTGTTAGCTAAGAAGTGTGAAGCAAAATTATTCATTGTTCTTAAATTTCCTTATAGGCATATTCATGGAGTGTGTACTCTGAACTGCAAATTTTTGTCTTCACCTCATAAATACATATTTCTCAAAACATTGAAGATGATACAAGGTTATTCATTCATTCATGTATGTTTTCAAAAAGTTTTGAAAAGATTAGAGGTCTAGTTAAAGTTTGTAAAACTAAATGTTGATTAACATACATACAATGCTTCACTGTACAAGAAAGAATTTTAAGAAAAGGAGGAATTATTGATGTTTAGATTGATTTTAAGGTTCAAACAAGGTGTAGAGATATATCTTAGTCAAACTAGGCCAAACAAAAACTCAAGAAGGTATCACTGTCCTCCAAGATGAAAACAGGGTATGGTACCAACCATTATGCTCTGCAAAAAAGAGTTGCTGGTAATGATTTTCAATATTGTAAGGTGAAATGAAGTAGTTAAAATTTGTATGATGTTTGTATAGTTCTCTAGAAATAAAAAAATATGAAAACCATCAAGTAATGACCGAGAATTTTCTTTTTAAGCCTTCTAAAGCATGCATGGTGGAATAAACCCTTTATCAAGGGTTTTAAACAAAAATTTGAATGTAACTCATTTTTGAACTATCCAAAATTAATGAAAAATTTAATACATGTATATTTAAGGCTTGACCAATAGATTTTCGAAGTTTTAGAGAAAATCTTTATGTCTCTACCATGTTCTTCATAAAAGTATTGATCAACAGGGTGCAAACAAGTTCCTATAGTGTTGGTAAGTGAAATTATTTATCTTTCTCTAATTTTGAAGGCCTAATACTTCTTGCAAAGATACATCATGATATTTAGAGGCTTGAAATGGTCTTGGACAATGCTGAATTTTTTTGCAAAGAGTCTAGACCAATAAGTGTGATGATTCATGGCTAGAAAGGTTTACCAATCACTTAATCAATTCATCTAAAACCTTTTAATGAAACCTAAAACCTTAAGAGGATTGTAAAGTGAGTCTATCGTATGACAATGCTTATCTTTCATAACCTTTCCAAATCATATATCATTCTTTTCTTCATTCTCAAAATCTTGTACACTGTCTTTCTTTTATATCCTCAATGTGTGTATTTATCCACCTTGAAGAATGAGTCTTGGTATTGAATGTTTGAAGTGTAACTAGAGGGAATAAAGGATTTTTGTAATATTTATATTTGTAACTCCTCTTGTCTTGTTATAATTTTGTATGTAACAATTATGAGCTCACAGTATATCAAAGGTTAGTTAGGCTTGTGTTGATAGGGTTAATTTTGGGGATGTAACTGATATGAAGAAGTTGTAAGGGATATTAAAAGGTGACACATGTAAATTTATGAACTAAAAGTTTCATGAAGGGGTCTTGAATGTTTGCAGAGATGTAAAAAAGGTTGAAATGCACATATGACAAATTAAGGACAGTTATAAACATAACTATTTCTCTCCTCTTATTTGAATCATCTTGTGCAAAAAGGTGAAGGGTCTGTATATGTGAATTTGAAAGGTCATAAGTAGAGATATAATATATACAAAATAATGTTTTTGAACTTTAATATGTTGTTGAGTGTGCCATGTTGTTTTTGTGAATAAGTGATTAATATGAACTTAAACTAAGGTCACAAAAATTTGGTGTAAGAAACTATAAATAAGGTGGTCAAAATGAACTGATGAGATCCTGAGTTGAAGATCAATGAGTTGAAATTTTGTGCTTTCACTACAAGCATGTGCTTGAAAATTCAATCAATTAGGTTATTGGTTGGGAATTAAAGTGGGTTCTTTAATACAAAGTAGGTGCTTCATGATCTTGTAATTGGTGTAGAAATTTTTTTCTCAATATTTATTAATCCTTGTGGGTTTTCTCCCTTATTAGGTTTCCCACCTAAATTTTGGTGTCTCTATGTGTTTTTTTAATTATTTCTCAAGGTAGCATATCTTTATTGGTTTATGAATTTTATAATTTTAATCTTGGTTGCTAAGTTCAAATGTGCAAGTTTTTTAAGGGCATTGATTTACCCCCTTCCCCTCTCAGTGCTTGAATTCTCAACAATTAGTATCAAAGAAGGTACCTTACAATAAATTCTAACCAATTTAAGGAGACCCTTTCTTGAAAAAACATGGATAATAGTAAAGGCCTTTCCATGACCAGGTCACCTCTATTCAATGGAACAAATTTTACTTTTTGGAGAATTAGGATTACTGTGTATCTTCAATCTCTTTTACATGATATATGGGTAGTAGTTGAAAGTGGTACATAGTTCCTATTACATATATCACTTAAGTAGATGAAAAGGAAGCTCTTGATAAAAACTCAAGAGCCATGAATTTTTTCTTTATGAACTAGCTAAGATAGAGTTTGTGAAATTCATGCATTGCGAAACTACCAAAGAAATGTGGGACAAGTTAAATACTATATATGAAGGAGATGAAAAGGTAAAAATTTCCAAATTGTAGACATATAGAACACATTTTGAAGGCCTAAAAATTAAAGAGGATTAGATCATTACTTCATACCTATAGAGAGTGAATGAAGTAACAAACATGATAAGAGGGCTAGGTGAAAAATAAGAGGAATCTATAATTTTCTAGAAAGTTCTAAGATCCCTGACTTTTAAATATGATTCAAAAGTCTTAGCTATGGTGGAAGCCAAGGACACAACCAAGATAATTTTGGATAAATTTCATGGTATCTTCAGTGCATATGAGTTAATAAATTTGGGAGAAAAATCCAGTAATAAAGAATTTTCCTTCAAAGCTGAAAAATAATCAAATTCAAGGAAGATAAAATACGAAGAAGATTCTGATATGGAAATTGATGATGAGAATATATAGGATTTTTTTGTGAGAAATATAAAAAAGGTTTAGATAATTATAAATGAAAACTACCCTTTAAATGTCTCAATTGTGGGAAATTAGGTCACTTCTCATAAAAGTGTCCTCACAAGAACAAAGAGGAGAAAGATGAACATGAAGGAAAATATAAGAAACATTTCAAGCATAAAAAGAGCTTCAAGAAATAAGGAAAGATAATTTTTTTCAAAGGAAAAAGAAACCTTTAATCAAAGGAGGACTCAAGTTCAGATGAATCACTCGATATCAACAACTTTGAGAGTGATAAGGATGAAGCTTATAATGAAACCTTGTTCATGCCCTTGAAACACCACATGAATACAAATGTAAAGGAAAAAATCATGTTGAAGTTGAAGAATCGTATGAAGAAGGTTTTGTGGTAGATCTTGAATCTTAATTGGTCAGTGATCTTGAAGAATTGCAGATATCTAGAAATAATTACCAAAAAATGAAGTTCAAACTGAAGGACTATGAGGATAAATTTAGTATCTATGAAAGGAAAGTCAACATGAAGGAGAGAGAGGAGGAAGATGAGCTCAAGGAATTGAAAGTTAGGCTAGAATTGATGTAACTATCCTTCACATCTAAATAATAAGAATACATAAGACTTAAATAAGAAATGGAACTTTTAAATACTGAGCTGGATAAGATGTCAAAAAATGTGAAGTTACTTGAGAACTTTGAAAAAAAACACATAATCTAGTTGATCTTCTAAGTAACCAAAGATATACAAGAGACAAATCAAGTTTGGGATACATAGAGGATAATAAATAAGCTAGATCAGATAATTAGAAGAATGAAAAGAGTGCCTCATAAGAACCTCACATCACCAAAAAAGGGATCAAAAATTATTTCAAGAAATGGAAAATATCCTTCAGACAAAACTCCTTTAGACACTCCTATGCAATTAGGTACTCCCACTCCTTTTAGGGTTACTATTTTTCATGCAACCTGTTTGATCATAAGGCTATCAAATGTAATAAAAATAATAAAGGATATGGTAGGCATCAAGATTCACAAAATATGATAAGAAATAAGGGTGTAATTTATTACATTTGTCAAAATACTAGCCATATTACAAATACATTCAATCAAAATCCTATGAGAAATGATGGAAAATTCTATTTAATAAAGTCTAATTGTATAAATAAGAAATAAGAAACCATGATATCGCAAACAACATTTCATGTTAAAGATGAAATAAGTATATGGTATCTTTATAGTGGCTTCTCTAGTCTCATGATAGGTGATAAAAAAGGTTCATCTCTCTAACTATGAATGCCTCAGGAGATGTTAGATTTGGAGACCACAATTCAACTAATATTATTCGTAACAGATCATTAAGCATAGATAATGGAAAATCAGTAACTAAAAATGTGTTATATGTGGAAGATCTTAACCACAATCTCTTAAGTTTTAGTAAGATGTATAAGCAAGGATACACATTAGTTTTTCATGACAAAGGATTTGACATCAAAGAGAGAAAGTCAGGAAAAAATATTGGAAAAGCTAAGAGAATAAATAATAATATGTACTTGCTAAAGGAAGTATACAAAGAAAGTTGTTTCACCACTCAAGAAGACTATAGTTGCATTTGTAACAGAAGGCTTGGGCAATTGGACTTTGATAACCTTGTCAAAATAAACTAAAAAAGTTATGTTAGGAACATGCCAAAGATAATAAAACTAGATGATACACTTTGTAATGCCTACCTATATGGAAAACAATCTAGGAGAAGTTTTTCAATCAAAAGAAAATTCAACATCAAGGCATTTAGAATTGATACACACTGATCTTGTTGGTCCCACTAGATTTTAAAGTACACAAGGAGACACGTATTTTATGCTACTAATTGATGACTATAGTATAATGAAATGGGTTGTATGTTTGAAAGAAAAACCAAAACCATTAGACCGGTTCAAAAAATTCAATGCCTTTGTAGAAAATTAAAATAATATAAGGATCAAATGCTTCAGATTAGACAGAGGTGGTGAGTTCTAAATGAATGAGTTTGATGCATTCTGTGAAAGGAATGGAACCAAGAGACAATTTTCATAAGCTAGGACACCTAAAAAAATGGGGTAGTTGAGAGAAAGAATAGAATAATTCAAGAGATGGCTAGGAAAATGTTGAATGATTCTAAACTTTCAGATGGATTTTGGAGAGAGGAAGTATGTACATTTGTATACATCTTGAATATGACACAAATGAGATTGAATAATAATAAGAAACCATATTACCTATATAAAGGAAGGTCAAAAAATGTAAAACATTAAAAGGTATTTGGGATTAAATGTTACATTAAGAGAGATGCAGATGATCTAGGTAAATTTGATTCTAGGTGTGATGAAGGGATACTTATCAGATATTCAGTAGTGAGTGCAACATATAGATGTTATAATAAAAGACTCTAAAATATATTTGAGAGTAATAATGTCAAAGTGGATGAAGCCTATTCTTTGAAGATCAAACCTTAGCCCAAAGGATGCGAAGAAGATATAGAAGACAACTCTCCTTGTATAAAAACTTAGTAAAATGGTAAAGAGGAAAAAATATCTCATGAATAAGATGATGAAGACCAAGAGAGACTTGATACAAAGACAACTTAAAGGAAAGTTAAAAGGTATCGTCTAGTTGATCAGATTATTGAAAACAATAATGTAGGCATACTCATAACAAGAAATTTTAAAAATATAAAAATCATGAGGACACAACCATTTTTACCCATGATTGAACCCAATAATGTTGAAGAGGCTTGCATATATCAGTGTTGGGTCAAATAAATGAATGGGGAAGTTGATAAAATTGAAAAGTGTGAAACTTGGGAACTAGTACCTAGACCCGAAAACAAAAATTTTATCAGCACTAAATGGGTTTTTAGAAATAATATGAATAAATATTGAGTCATCACTAGAAACAAGGAAATAATGGATTGTAAAGGATACACTCAAATGGAATGATTAGAATTTTAAGAAACTTTTGCACCTATGGAAAGAATGGAGGCAATTGGAATATTATTATCATATTCTAGCTTTAAAGGTTTCAAATTTTATCAGATGGATGTGAAGTCAACATTCCTAAATGGAACCTTAGAAGAGGATATTTACATAGAATAACTAGATGACATCATACTAACAGATCAGCATGATTATGTGTGAAAACTAAAGAAATAACTCTATGGATTGAAGCAATCACCTAGACCATGGTCTGCAAGGATAGATAAATACCTCATAGAATAAGGATTGAAGAAACGATATGTTGACATCAATATATATGTCAAGAACGAGAATGGGAAGCATTTGATAGTGATAGTCTATAAATATGGTATTATCTTTAGAAGCAGTAAAGAGAGCATGGAAAAAGACTTTGCAGAAGCTATGAAACATGATTTTGAGATGTCAATGTTGGAAGAATTGACATAATTACTTGGGCTGCAAGTGAGCTAATTGGCAGATGGAATATTCATAATACAACCAAATTATATCAAGTACATGTTGAAAAAGTTTCATATGGAATATTACAAAGAAGTGAGCACTACCATGATCACAGGATGCAAACTAAGAAAAGAAGATGATTCTCTAAAAGTGGATCAAACTTTGTATAGGTTCATGATAGGTAACTTGATCTATACCACAGCCTCTAGGCGTGACATAATGGAGGAAGTTCGACTAGTAGGGAGATATCAGACTGATCCAAGAGAAATTCATATGTTTTTTGTTAAAAGAATCTATAGATACCTTAAAGGCACTCTTGATTATGGTCTATGGTACCCTAGGAGTAAATACTTCAGTCTAAAATCATATAGAGATGTTGATTGGGTAGGAAGTGTGGATGAAATAAAGAGTACTAGTGGTGGGGTCTTCTTTCTAGGTGAGTCTCTTGTATCAAGGATAAGTAAGAAGTGATCCTCAATAACATTATCTACTTGTGAAACATAATACATTGTAGTTACTACATATTGCACACATGTATTATGGATGAGGAAAACATTGAAAGACTACAATGTGGGGTATGAAGGACCTAATCCTATCTATTGTGACAACACACATGCAATCAATGTATCTAAGAATCTTGTAATGCATTCCAAGACAAAACATATCCCAATAAAGTATCATTTTTTGAGACATCAGGTTGATGAGTGCTACTTCAAGCTTGAATATATGCCTACAAAAGAGTAGCTAGAAGATCTCTTGACAAAAACATTACCAAGAACAACATTTGATCATTTGAGATTGAAATTGGGAGAGTTTCCTACTCCTAAAATCCATTGAAGATAGTTCAAAAAGGGGGAGCTAAACACAATTTTTCTAGCTCAAAGAAATGAGACAAGTATCCATGGAAATAAGAGGGGCATGGTTCTTGAGCAGATGCCTTTGTCATTCATGGAAAAATGGGGAGGATGAAAAAGTGAGACAAAGTGAAGGAAGTGTTTTCCATACATGAAAAAGGGGGTTTTTGTTAAAAAAAACTTCATTGATGTCAAACAGGCTTGAGAAGGTATGTCATAGGTATGTCACTCTTCATGACCTCTTGTCTTGTCTTGTGTTTTATCTTGTAGTGGTCTCACTCCTGGTGTAAGGTCTTATTTTAGAGTCATGAGTATGTTTGTGTGTGTTTCTAAAGAAATCAATCAAGGTAACTAAGGTCAAACATGGTCATTATGTTGGTTTTGTGTCTATATTAGTTCAATTTATGTTACTAAGGTCTGACATACATGTCTCAAATGCAAGAGATCTTATATGTGTCTCAAAATGTGCAAATGCATTGATCAAGTGTGTCCCAAAGTGAGATTGTTAAATATTTTAATGTTTGGTATGAAGGAAATTTTTTCAAAGGGGTCCAAAAATGTGTTTTAGATATGTGAGGGTTGTCTCTTAGTTCTCTCTAGGTCATATCCCTTTGTTCAAAGTAAAAATAAGTCAAACTAGGTCAAGTGCAAAGGTCTATTTCAAAGTTGGCCATGGCATATGATGTTTTTCAGATATGATATGGTTGTTCCAAGATTTTTAAGGATTAATAATCCTTGTACAAGGAATATAAAGGTGCAAAAGGTCAGAAATCAAGATATTTGATACTTAAAGGAGATCTAGTGCAAACACAAAGTGAGAACATGCCTATTAATCATAAGAAAATGAAATGGTTCAAGAAAATTCATAGGTTTTCATGTAAAATCAATCATAAGAAATTGTAGAGGAGTGATTCTTGATGGTGTGAGAAAAATTTCTAGGGAAAAAAGTGAAAAATGAGGTTATAGAGCCATTTTTACCAAGACCAGGTTTTTGAGAAGGTGCAGTCACAAAATCATGCACTTTAGACATTATTTATCTCAGTCTCATACTACTATTTAGACAGTTCTTGAGTGAAGAAAGTAATAATTAATCCCATATTTTGGTCATCTTATTTTCCTTTTATTTCATCATTCCCACACATTTTAATATACATGGCCAGCCTATTTCGACATTTTCCTATCATTTTATCCTAAATCAGGGGTCTCAAGCCTAAACCAAGGTGCCTTAGGGTTCCTCAATCCCACCTGGAGTTCTCCTATCCATTTTCCTATTTTCCGCCACTTTTTGGGCTCTTTCTAGCCATTTTTCATCCTTATCTTCTTCCTAGTCATCGGCGTTGGGGTTAATTACGAAATTAGATCAAGAGAACCCTATAAATATAAAATTATGAGACCATAATGAGGGTCCTAGCATCATCTAATACTATCACTCCATGTTGAGTTGCAATTGCTTCATTTGTATCCACATAGTTCCATGCATCAAGGTTAGGAGATCTTCATCAACACACACACTTCATAGGGGGGTTCTATTCTATTCTATGCACATATGTTATTACATTTTCTACATTTATATATTTCTTGTTATTTCACATAGTGCCACTTGAACAAGAGCACCTAGGGCATGACACATGCACATGCACACCAGAACTACATTTGGGTTTGAAATGTAGTGCAACGCTCAGAGTAATAAGCCCACTGTTGTGGCAATTGAGGTCAGTCTGACCCATTCATCTACATTTTTATATTTTTAGGGTTTGAAACTCCTTTTGTATCTTGCAGGTTGTCATTACACTATTCAGTACATTCAACATAGTTTTACAACTCCAGTGCAACAGATAGTGAAGGTCACATGTCATCTTCCAACCCTAAAAGAATCATATTATGATATTTTTTAGAGACCAAGGTCACCAGTTCTACCATATTAGGGTGCCCCGGGGTGCCCTTAGTAGCCTCCTGGGTTCTTTGGTCTACTGAAATCTTCTAGATCCACCCTTTTCGGGACCCTTCTGCGGCAGTTATTCCCACTTCTTAAATTCCTTGTCACCTGTGACACCTATAAACAACCATCTACAATCTAGACTGAGTTATTTCCTCACTTTATTCTTGCACATTAGGGTTTCATTTCCATTTAGTCTTAATTATTTGTTCAATTCCATACTAATTTAGAGTATTTATTTACAGTGTTTATGTCCTCCTAGATTAGATTGACTATATTATCATACCCCTTAGTTTATTCTAATTTTAGTTTATCAACTTGGTAAACCCCACATTTCAGCACATCCTTTTCACCATGTCATCCCCTTATCAAGTCACAGATCAATCTTCTTATCCTACCTATATACCTACTAAGGTCACTGGTATAGTTACTACCACCACTGATTTTATGAGTGTGTGCACCCAACACCCTCCTCGCTTTGGCACACCTAGGTCTGATCCATATATCAATGTAGTCATTACTCATCATACTCGTCTTAATCCACTAACAACTCTAGCTATGTATCTTCCACCACCCATTACACCTATAGCTCCACCTACCACTTCTAAAGTCCATGACATTATTGAACAACTCAAAAATATGCCCACTAAGATCTCTCTCTATGACTTATTGTGTAATGTGCTAGATTTTTGTAATACATTAGAGGCTTCCCTTAGTGCTATTAATGTTGAGTGTGATAACGCCACATATGCCTTTTCACATCTCATTCAATATCTTCATAATTTACCATGAGATATCTCTTTTACCGATGAAGATATATCACCTTTTGCTAAAAACAACCCATGTGCTCCATTTCTCATTACTGTTGTTATAATTTACATTAAGTGAGTTCTTATTGATAATGGAACTATTGTTAATCTATGTGCTCATTCTCTCTTACGAAAATTAGATTTACGTGATAACCTTATTTCTAATAATTCTACTCTCATTTGTGGTTATGATTCTACTACTCTCACGTGCTTAGGGATTATCTCATTACATATTCATGGGTTGGGCCTTAAATTGTTCTCACTTATTTTTATGTCATCGATACTTCCTTACAAAAAAATATCTTATTAGGAAGTCCTTGGATTAGTAAAATTTAAGAAATTCCATCTACTATTCACTAATGTGTCAAATTTTTGTATGAGAGTTACAAACATACCATTACTATCGATCCTAAGCCTTTCAATTACTAACACATAAATCCTATCACCGCTATGTCTATACCACCTTCACAATGCATTCCATATGCCAATCTTGACACATATGACATTAGTCAGTCTAGCACTTCACAATACCCTACTACTAGTGTTCATACTCTTGATATCCTTACTCACACCTTGGCTATCATTTCTCCTACCATATTCATCCCTGCTAGTACCTCACCTCTGCCAACCACTGCATCCTCTACCCCTCTAACTTCAGTTTCTCCTACTAATATACTTGACACTACCACAAAACAAGATGATGCTCGTAACGTTGATTCTGAAAATTCTAATGATGAAGTTGATGTTATAGAAATTACAGATGAATCATTAAAACAACTTAAATTTACTCCTCTCATTGTAGATGATTCTTATTTTGAGGAAACATTTGTAGTTGATGGCCCAAGTGAATACCGATTCAAGAAGCCCTCCCTCTACTAATGCAATGGTATTATATAAGGGCTCTGTTAACAATGTTGACACTATTTCATCTTCTCCTCCACCAGATGCCACTCCATGACCTCCCTTTACATGCACCTTAAATAGGACATTTTGGCAACATATTCTTATCGATCCCACTAGTTTAGATACTATTTGTACCTGCGATAGTTTTCCTAGGTTTGGTATGACACTTAATGACATCTTACCCCCTCTTCATTTGCCAAATCTTTATCACGGTTATTTCCACATCATAACGGCTTATGGATTACAGGTTTTTCCTTTGAAAATATTTTTTGCGTAGACCTCTCGCAATTCTCCCCTCACATTAGGAAATTCCTAGCTCGACTACATTGGTGGTACAATATATGCCCTTCACTCTTAACTCATGTTTCCTATGCCTTTTTTCCCTATCTCTATTCCTAATGATTATTCTCCTACTTATGTTTAAAATATATCCCATTGGCATGCTCATGGTTATCTAAAAATTTCCTTTACTGAAAAATATTACACAATGAATGTTTATACACTCCACTTCAATGGGTCCCTATATGACCATCCCCACTCTATAGGCTATCAGGTTTTTTATTCCGCTCTTGTAGGTTTTTATCACAATAATGATGATCTCTTTGATAGAGACTCTTATCCACCTTCATCACATACATACTTAGGGGGCATCACATTCACCCCTCCCTTATAATATTCACATTATCATTGCATTCGTATTTTTACATAACGTTACATCCCACTCTTAGCATTCATACATACTTCATATGCCTTCATCATTGCATATATGAGATGGAGGGTTTATGTCCTTCCTTACCATATATTTTTTTATTCATTTCTACACACATGGGGGGGATCATACCTAATACATTCCCCCCTTATGCCATCATCATATCTATAATATTTTCATTTTTCATATTTCATCACACATTCTAGCATTGTTGATAACCAATGAAGCATACTCTTGTGCTTCAGTTCACACTTGACTGTTTAGGGATTACCATTAAATTGAACCTCACACACTACACTATAGGCATTATACATTGAACTTCATCACACATTATGCACCATACACCATACATTCTATAAGTCTACAACCTTTTGACATCTATGCATTCATATTTCCTATATTTTTACTATTTTTAAAATATTGCTATCATTTACACGTTTAGGATCATACATTATTCCTCTTACACACTACATGCATCATTACACTATCTACACATAGTCACATCATACACTGTGCATTTCTACATCACATTTATTATATATGTTACGCTAGTATACATTACATATGAGTATAGCTTTACATTTTTCATCCCTACATACTACATTATCACACATTACATTACAGGTTGTCTTTTACACACTGCACATCATAAAACTCCACTCAGTACATGGTCATTTCTTCATTACACATATTGACATTGTCTTCTACGCGAGCTGCACTCACTACCTTATGATGCACTTTAGTTCCTCGGTCTATACTAAAATTCTGAGGGTTTCCAAATCAAATGAACCATACATTCAAAATGCAACATTTCATCCTACAACATTCATAGGCTATTGACATATGCTTTAGGCTAAATTATCATTCATCCCCTTTTCATCTAGTAGTGGTATACGTTTTAGGCTAGATCACCACCTCCATATTTTCATCTAGTAGTGGTATATGCTTTAGGATAAACCACCACCCCCACTGCATATCGTCTTGTAGTGGTATACACCTTAGGTAAATCACCACTTTTTACTATTCATCATGTAGTCATAAACACTTAGCACCAAATCATCACTCACATATTCATCATATAGTGATATATGCTTAGGGATAAATCATCACTCATCCTTTCATCATATAGTGATATACACTTAGTATTAAATCATCACTCATCCTTACCATTCATGTTATAGTGATATATTATTAGGTTAAATCATCACTCATCCCTTCATCAAGTTATGATATAAGCTCTGGATCTAGTGTTCATTGACACCCTTTCTACATGCCACATTTCATCACTCCACATACACATTCATCACAACGTGCTAGACACAACAAATAGTACTCGACCATTTCCTGATAATGCACTCTCGTTTATGGTTCATTCTTGACTTCTGAGGGGCAAAAGAAATGAGCATCATTGCACACACTTCTATTGACTCAAGGGGCACATGGATCCTATCATTCCATCTCGCATTTCATTCCATCCATCCAAAACATATTGCATTTTTGTGGAGGGATTTATTTTTTCTTGTTAGTGTTTTACGTGTTCACTTTATTACACATGTTAGATGGATTTCTTATATATCATTATCTATATCATACACACATGCGCATTCACGTCTTTGTTTAGTGTTATCATGTATACAGAACTCTACACAAAATATGGATGCTCACCTTCTACCCTTCCTATACTGGTCGTTGGGGGCATCCACATTCATCTCATCCAGGTGCTATTGTTTCATTTGTACTTAGCATCTTACATTACTTTCTCATTCACAATTTTGACATATTGCTTATTTATCTAACATGCTAATGGGTGTTCCATGTGCATCACTTGTTTTGTAGGATTACATGTTTCCATGACTACTTATTTGTTTGTTTCTACTTGTCTGCTATTGTTTTCCATTGTATGCGGGCTTTGCCCTATGTTTGTGTATACACTTGTTTGTTGTTTACGGCCATGATGGCCTTGTATGTCTTGTGACATCATGAGTGATGTCCCATGTTTACAACCCTCTTTGTGTCACTTATTTATTTTTCTTGCGTGTTTAAATTTACCACATTATATGCATAGGTTATATATGCATGCATTGTTTTCTTTACACTTGTATTTGGCTAGCATTCTTGTTTGTGCGTGCCTTGGTTTCTACCAAGAACTTTCTAGGGTACACAGTTCAGAGTGTGGTTGGTCCTCTTTTGGGTTTGTGTTCTCCTATAATTGATGTCGCATGCGCCCCCAAAGAGGGGGGAATCATTTGGGGGTTTACATACTAACACAACACATTTACATTGGTTTAGTATAATGCCCTTTCCACCTATGTGCATGATATGTTTTTTTAAACTATTGCTAATGCAAGTAAAGACTAACACCTAATAGTCTTAATTAGCAAAAATTAAACAAAATACTAAGCACTATCAAGATAAGAATTAAACAAGCCTAGATACTAACATTCATCATATTCAAAACTTTGAAACTAACAATGTTAAGTGTCTAAATTCTCTATTCTCGAACAACAAATAAATGAATGGACCTATGTAGGCTCCATGGAAATAAAAATGGTTGTCTTTGGTATTCTAAGAACCTAGGAATGAGGGCTTGTCAAAGTTGGGCTACAACACCCTTTTGAAACCTCCCATATGACCTAAGCACTTAGGAAAAGGCTTAACTCTTCAAGATGATGAACTCTCAAGAAAAAAAAGGAAAGTTTTTAGTCTATTTTGCTATAAAATTTACATTTGTCTTCTCAAGAAATTTAGGTGTAGGTATAAAGGTAGAAGGAGGGCTCCTTATATAGTCCAATGGATAAAGGAAACACTTCATCCCTTTGCATGTGGGATAAAGGTAAAAAAAGATTAGGAATGGATAAGGTTGCTTTATAAAAGGTAACCTTACTTTATAAGGGTTTAATTTATGCTTAGCAAGTCATGGGAGTTGGGGGGTGCTTTAATTAATCAAAGGTGATTAACTAATAAGTAGATGTAAGCTTATAGAAGCTAATTAAAGGAATATTGGTATGAGTTAGGCTATTAGGAAGGGATTAAATCAATTAAATATTGATTTATTGGTTAAATGGAAGGGAAAGCTAATTAATTAATAATCATTAATTAGCCCAGATATAAGGGGTGATTAATTAACGAAAGGTCGTTAATTAGGTTGTTCATTGGATAGGTGACTTACTTAATCAACATAGTATAATTAATTAACGACAGTAAGAGAGAAGATGAGCACTTTTGATGATATGTCGTCAATTTGCCAGCAGAGAGATAATTAGGGAAATTTAAGTATTTAAATTTCTCAGGCGTAATTATGGGTGTCTACATTTTCCCCTCTTTGGGGTGGCGTAAGTGATGCCACTTCAAAGATAGTAAACAAAAGAAATTTTGAAAGGATAGAAGAAAAATTAGTAGGAGGGAGAGATGTCCCCCTCGAGGATCGATGGGGTGATGAAGGAAGATGATCGATGATTGAAAAAGGTGAGAAATACGTAGAAGAATGGGAAGGGGCAAGATGCTATTAGTGCAAATCTACAGCACCCCCTAAATGACCTCCAGATCTACTCTTCAGAATGGGGTTATTTAGTGTGATTACACAACATTGAATTTTCTCTAAGGTGTGGGAACTTTCCAGATGAGAAAATTCTCTAGAGAAAGCTAGTTCTTACTCCTCTGTTTAGGTGTATGCATTAATTTTGTAGATGTTTAATGCTAAAATCTACTCTAAATTCAAGGAGACAGAGATAAAGGATGCAAAAGGAAACAAAACTAAGTAAAAATGGTGATACACCAAAGGAGTGATGAAATTTTTTCTTGCAAATAAACACAAATCATAAATATGTAACACCAAGCATGCAAAAATTTCCAGAATGTAATGAAAGACCAGAAAACAATAATACACACATGAGAAGATTGAAAGATCATTCACAAAACATGCATTACCATTCCCAAATTGATACAATGCATTACATTGGCAGAAAGGCAAAAAATGTGCCACAGGTTCCATGGAAGGTTTGAAACTCCTTGAATTCATGTGCTGAGGGGAAATGGGGAGTCTGCAAGAACAAAATGTCCAACCCTTTACAAATAAGCCAAAACTAGCTTTAATGGTGAAGCAGAAGGAGGGAAAGCAAAAAACACGGGAAAAAAGGTTTATGAGCTCAAATACCAAACAAATACCTTCAATTTTGCCTAAAAAGTGATGGGATTCATGGAAAAACCCATACACTAAAGTACACGACCCTGGAGATCAAAAAAATGACCCATAATTCATTAATTTTGGTGGTTGAATGTCAATTCTATATTTTTTACATGCTAGAGATGTTTTCTCATTTTTCTCCCACCAAACTCCACCAAAAAATAAAATTGAATAGTCCATCATGTGAAGAATTTATACAGCTTTCCAATGACATAAAAAACACAAAAATACAAGTTCTAGATCAAAAGATATGGCCCTCTAATGATATACAGTAAAACTGAGAAAATTAGGGCAAAAATGGGTTCGCGGGCTGAAATTTGAAAATTTCCCATTTTTTGAGTTTGGGAAAAATTCCCAAAAAATCCTCACGCCCCGTCGCTCTGCTGCCACATGGTACCTTCCCATTTGATGATGAAACGTGGGATTAAACCTCACCTTTTTACTCTGATTTCACATTGGGAAAAATTTCGAAGATTTCCCCACACTCTGCTCTTTCAGTGACACGTGTCACTCTCTATTTCCAGCGGGGGTGCACTACAATTTCTCACCCTGGTGCCTTTTACCACTTTCTCCAAATCCTTCCACTATCACTAAATTCCACCACCAACTGGACACGCGTTGCATCCCCATTTCTCAGCAGGACTTTGCAAATTTCTCCATCCTACCCCGCGGGCCCGCTGGCCTACCTAGGGAAATTTCCCCTAAAAAAATCCACCAGGCCATAACTTGAAATTTACAAGGAGTTAGGAGGAAAATTTTACCTTTCTGGAAAGTTGAGAAAATTATCTATTTGATGGAGCTACTTCCAAAAAAAAATTGAGTCTTGAAGTGTGTAAAATTTGATATTGAAGCACAAAGGAGGAAGGAAAGAAGACAAGTTAGCCAAAATAAGCAGGGTGATTATTTTGGATAACAATTTTGACAACTCAAAGGTGGCATATTCCTGTTGGATGAAGTGACCAGCTTCCTAAAGAAATCCATTGGGAAATGGAGTCATCAACTTAACTTGCTTGTTACTCTCAACTCACAGAAAATCTCTAGAATGAAGATTGTGAGAGTATAATATCACTTGATCTGGAACATGGCCTGCAAAAGATGCATCCTTGGGACAGACAAATCTTGTGCTAAAGCACTTAAGGAAAATGTAAAACTAAGCTATAACAAAACAATGTTCACAAGGAACTTGGAGGAATGAAAGAAACCTAAGCTAATATTTACAAGATGAGGAGTTTCCCTTCTAGTAGCAATGCTTTAGATGGATTCCATTTACTAGAATCTGCAGGTCTTCACCATCCAATGTAGACAATTGGAAGGAATTGTTGTTCTTACATTTTGTGGCCATGTAGGGGCCACTCCAAATGGCATCAAACTTTGAATGCCTTTCTGGATTTTCTCAGTATGCATCCCATTTCAACACTAAATCTCTAACTTGGAAGGTTCTATCCTTATCTTTCCTATCAAAGGTTCTCTTGATCGAGGCTTGGTCCTTCTCTATTATTTGGGTTGCATGCTCTCTGATTTCTTATATTTCCATCAATTCTACAAAATTATACTCCACGGGTTCAAGCTCCAATAATTCCAATTGCTTCATGAGTTCCAACGTTGGTAACTCAAGTGACATAGGCAAGATTTCCTCTCTTCCATAAACAAGTCTGAATGGAGAGTTACTAGTGGATCTCTTGTGAATTATCCTATCAGCCCATAAGGATTATTTAAGTTTAGTGTGCCAAGTCCTCTTATTTTCATCAAGAGTCCTCTTAATGATCTTTAATAGGTTCTTGTTGGTAGACTCAGCTTGGCCATTACCTTAAGGGTAATAATTTGATGAGGTGCTCAGATAAATCCCATTCTCGAACATCCCAATTCAGTTACCTTTGATCCTATGAATTCCAATGCATTATTTGATATTATAGTGGCAGGTATAACAAATCCTGGTTACTATCCCCTCATAGAAGTCTAGAATGCTAGATTCATTTACCTCTTTGAGTGCCACCACCTCAGTCCATTTGGTGAAGTAGTCTATTACTGTTAGAATCCACTTTTGTCCTTGGCTTGAGTTTGGGTTATGACTCCAATGAATTCAAAACCCTATTGCATGAATGGCTAGTCAACTGAAATTAGGTACAATGGAAGGGTTGCTAATCTTTCCTTTCCTATGAAGAATGCAGAATTTTTATACCTCTTGATCCATGAATAACAATCACTAAACACATTGGGCAAATAATAGCCAACCTTCATAATCTCGTGAGGGTTTTCAATCTTGGAGCAAAATGACCCCCATCTGATCAACCATGGAACTCTTCTAACATTCTCTTAATTTGATTTGTCCTAATGCATCTCAGCAAGCACTCCATTTATATCCTTTTTGAACAAGACACCATTAAAAAGTGCATATGGGATAGCCTGCAATCTGAAGTGTCTTCTCGTAGTTTTTTACATTTCTGGAGGGCATAGGCCTATTTTTAAGAATTGAATTATGTCTTGGGTCCAGTCAAGGAGTGAGAATACCACCATTCTCTTCTTTAACACCTCTTTGTTCCTAGTTTTCTTGCAATGCCGAAACAACATCCTTCCCATTGCTTGCTTCCATTGATTTTCTCAAGGACCACCTACTCACACAATCCCTTTCCTTAGACCATAGCTTGGTGACTTTGATCTCAATTTCATACTCTATCGACACAATTAATCCACCCTGCATGTTTTTCATTTAGGTCTTGTTGAGGAGGAAGTCCTTAACTCCCACATGAGAAACCAGTAGTTGAACCTTGTTGTTTGAAACTAGATGCTTAAATTTCTTAAAGCTCTTAATCACTACAAGAACATGCTTCTCAATGAAGGAATACCTCACCTCATAGTCCTCCAAGCTTTGGCTAAAGAAGGCAATTGGCTGCTCTGCATTTTCTTTTTTCTGTTGTACTAAAATTGTAGAAATGGTATCATCACCACCAAATGCATAAAGGATAAAGTCCTTATATAAATCTAGGTTAATGAGAGTTAAAGCTTGTGAGATAGCCTCTTTGATTACCTCAAAACTTTCCTTACATTCAGTTTTCCATTTGAAAGCCATACTTTTCTTCAACATCATAGTTATTGGCTTGACAAGGGCTACAAAGTTTGGAACAAACCTTCGAACAAAATTGATTCTTCCCAAGAAACTTTGAAGGGCCTTCTTGTGACTTGGAAATGGCAGTGCCTTTATTGCTTCAACCCTCTCTAGATCAATTTCTAATCCCTCTTTGGAAACAATGTGTCCTAGGAGCTTTCCCTCATGAGCTAGAAAAATACATTTTTTGGGATTCAAGGATACCCCAAATTTTCTACATCTTTGGAACACTTTTCTCAAATGAAAGAGATGATCTGCTACACTTTTAGAAAATATAGTAATATCATTTAGGTATATCAGCACTATTTTTTTTATCATTCCCTTGAACATGCCATATCCATTTCCCTTTGGAAGGTAGATCTGGCATTACACAGCCCAAATGGCATTTTCCTATATGCATAGGTTCCCCATTTGGTGGTGAAAGTTATTTTGAACTGATCATCCTACCTTTACCAAGATTTTATTATACCCTGGATAACCATCTAACAATGAAAACCTCTCAAAGCCAGCAACAACTTACAAAATCTGCTCCATAGAAGGAAGTGGATAATAATCCTTGAGGGATGCTCTATTCAAATCTCTAAAGTCTACACACAATCTAAATTTCTCCACTCTTCTTTATAACTGGAACCAAGTTTGCAACCCATCTTGAATTCTTGATGGTAAATATGATACTTTCCTCTATTAACTTATTCAATTCCTTCTTCATGAGAGGCTCCATATGTGGATTGACCGGTATTTGTTTTTTCTTGATGGGTTTAGCACTTGGATCCAATTAAATTGTGTGTTGAGCTAGCTTGGGATTGAAACCTCTCAAGTCTTCATAGATCCAAGAAAATATATCTGAGAACTCTTGGCAAAGTTGCATGAACTCATACCTTTCTTGTTTGGTTGCCACGAATTTACCAATTTGAAGTGATTTGCCTTCTCCCACCAAGATGGGCATTGAATCTTCTCCCTTGACTTGGATGTTTGCTTTCTCCTTCCTAAATTGATCATTAGGATTAAATATTGACTCCAAAGTGACAAGTCCTTTTGGAAGTTTTTTGGTTCTCAGCTGTACCACTTGATCACCATATTGTTTTTCTAACTTTTCCTGATTTTTGGCTGAGAACTCAACCTCTTCTTGCAAGAAATTAATGATTTGTTGGTCACTTTCAAACACTTGCCAACTTACATTATTTTTTGGCATTAATGGCCATCACAATCACATGAATTTTTGGCTACACTTTATCCTCTTTTGATACTTTCCACAACATCAAAGGCTGCTCCAACTACTGCAAGCCTATTAGTAGCTTGGTTTTCTTTCCTAGGGATGGAGTTGATGCCAAAGCCTTCAAAATCCTCAATGAGGTCACACACCCTATTATTATAACACTTGAGGAGATCATTATTGGTAGCATGCTACCCTTTAACTTGATTAACACTTAGCTCATTGTCACCAAAGACTTGTAAGTTTTTGATACCTCTGTTTCTTGACCATTGCAATCCTTGTATCAAAGCTTTATATTCAGCAGTTTTGTTTAGAACATGCAAAACTGAAATATAAAAGCTAAATAATACTTAATGTGTTGAGGTGATATAATCATATCTCCTCCTCCTGCACCTTGTCTACTTCTTGATCCATCAAAGAACAGCTGCCATACCTCATTGTCATCTTTATGGTCTGTCTTTGTGATGCTTAGGAATAGGCTGATTTTCATCATGCATGTAATAAACTCCTAGTTCAGATTCCTCTATTTCCTTGTAGGGATCAAATGTATGTAACTTTATTTCCCATTCATCAAGATTCAAATCTGGGATGCCTCCAAAATTGGTGTCAACTTCATGTGTGCCTAGATATTCCTCTTGATCAAATGTTAGATAGTTGGCATTGATTGGGTTTGAGAGTATGAGGCTCAATGTGAAGGTTTTACAATAGGTTCAGACCTGATTGTGGCCTTAGTTCTATATCTTGTCCTGAAACAACATGTGTGACCAATCAGCAGATAAATCAGCCTCTAATTCTAGCTATGAACTCCCTTGACAAACATAGGGTAAAAAGTGGTGGCAAATATATCACTGACACATCTTGTAAAATAGTGACATTGGGGCATGCATGCAAAGTTAGGCTCAAATATTTAATTACCCTAACTATTGTTTTTACTATTATCCCATCCAATTGCACCACCCCTTTGGATATGACTTCATATTGGAGGCCCAGACTGATCATCTATTTTCTTGGGCATCACAGAACTACTTGCCCTAGAATCAATCATACAATTGTGTACTAGTTTATCCCCAATGATCAATGAAATATAGAATGGAGGGGGCTTCAAAACTTTACCTTGTTGTCTTCCATGCTTCCCCTCTAATGCTGAGCATCATCTCTGAGTACCCTCTCTTGCATATGAGCTTGTTGATTTGAATTTGACCAATTCTTCATGGAAGCTTGTTGTAGATCCCTTTGGCCTTGGATGGATAGTGATTCCCACATAGATATATTCACATTTGTCTTCCTCATTTGTTCAATGATGTTAAATGGGGATGAAACATCTCTTTGCTGCCCCTTAACCTACACACTCTTTTCTTGCACATGGGACTGTAACAGCTGGCATTTGAGCTGGTCTAGAAGGTGGCTTGGGTTGTCCTTGCACATTTGGAACTGCATTTTGTCTTTCCAACACTTTGTGGAGTGGTGGAAGGTTGTGGATCACCTCGAGATAATGACCATCCTTCAACAATATTCCTTTTCTTTGACCATGTGTTAGCTTCTACATTCTGAGGAATTGTTTGATTCATATCATAAAAATATTACAGCCTGCCAATTCACTAGGGTAGTCTCATTTCAAGTTACATTTTGTTGAGATGTTCCTTGTTGTTGGTTTTTTTCTTTACTCACCTCACTCTCCATGCTAGTTTTTGTCACCATCAAAGCTTGGTTCAAAGCACCATTGAAGACACATAGATTGGTTGTGAGGTTCATTGCATGGGAAACACCAATCATACTCTTGAGCTATATCATTGGGGTTTAAACAAAATTTCCATTTTCTCTTTGGACAGGCCTATGATGCCAGATTGGGGTTTTCCTTTAGAACCATTTTGGACACTATTGGCAAAATGCCAAATTTTACTCTGCCTCTCCAACTCTCACCATTCTGATGGACACTATTAGGCTGACATTCTTGTCTGGTTAGGCTGAGCTTTTGGGAAACTGATAAGAATGCATTGTGCCATTTTTTGGAAATTTTCTCAACTTTTGACCCTGTAACCAGCTCATGACCTCAAACCGTGTAATAGTTCCATAACGTGGTGAACTCCTCATTGGTGCGGGCACTAGAGGATGAATTAAAAGTTTCATTTGAACTATGATGGGCTCACGACTGGTAATAGGAGAAAAATTCTTTGTGCCCCACCCATTCCTTGGGCAATTTCTCCAACTCTACCTCTACCGGCCATTCCGCCGCCTCGTGTGCACAGTTTCCTAGCTTGGTTGCAGACAATTCTCAGCCCTAATGGAAAATGTTCCCTCAAAAACTCTGCCAAGCCATAACTTGCAAAATCCCATGGATTGTATTAAGATAGGAATGTCATACTTTAAAGCCTTTATGGAAAGTATGAGAAAGCACCTTGATCTGTCTGGCATGAATTCCAATGGGATTTCAAATCCCATTTTGAGTGCCTGAAAAGTGAAATTGAAATTTGTTGAGCTACACATTGGAAGCTCTCTTAATGAGTTGAAAGTTAGTCAAAATAGAGAAAAGTTGGCCTTATTTTCGATCCAACAGTACTTGATGGTGAGATATTCGCTACTGGTTCAAATTGTGGACTAGCCCTTTTCCTCAAGGATCGAATGAGATGGATTTAATGTGCTCTCAATCTTGAAGAATGAACATGCCATCAATTTGACAGTATACCTTCTTAGCCTCCTGAATACATCACCATTTCTATTACAAGAAATACTAGCATTGTTTTTGAGTCATGAGCTCGAGGCCTCCTACTCCATCTGCTCCAGTGATTATTCATGGTTACACTTCTAGCTCAATGGTGTCCAATTGCCATCCTCCACTTTGAAAGTAATGAGAGAAAAAGGGCTACTTCCAGTAAAGGAGGTATGGACATGACTGAATAGGTTTCTTCCTATTATGATTGGCCTAGGTCACAATTGCTTAATTTTTTAGATAGGACTACTAGGTGACAACTATTTATAGAACTCATGTCTTTGGGTATGTCTCGCACACTGGAAAGAGACATTTTGAATTGTTCAAATGGCATTGGGAATGGATGAATTATGTTCATAGGAATAATAGACTAGATGACTTAGAGAATTCCTCTTCTACAAAGTGGATTTTATGGTGGTGGATGATTAGGTTTCTTTTTCTTCTTTCCCTGAATTTTGATAGCAAATATTGAAAATATACATAGCTTGATTCTATCATGGGTTGGAGTCCCCTATAGAACCCCATTTTTAGGCTTTTTCATAATACAAGAAGACTTACAACAATTACAAATCATTAGTTTACATGTTTGTATGATGGATTTGAAGACCTCTTAGGTCAAAGCTGAGTTATCCAAAACTGTCTAATGTATTGTATCGACATTACACCCCCTAAATGACCTCCAAATATGTTGTTTAGAATGAGGTCTTTTAGTGTGAATGCACAACATTGAATTTTCTCCAAGGTGTGGGAACCTGCCAGATGAGAAAATTCTCCAGAGAAATTTGGTTCTTACTCCTCTATTTAGGTGTATGCATGAATTTTGTAGAGGTTTAATGCTAAATCCTACTCTAAATTCCAAGGAGACAAAGATAAAGGATGCAAAAAGAAACAAAAATAAGAAGAAATAGTGATACACCAAAGGAGTGATGAAATTTTGTCTTGCAAATAAACAAAAATCATACAGATGTAACACCAAGCATGCATAAATTGCTAGAATTTAATGAAAGACCATAAAACAATAATAAATGCATGAGAGGATTGGAAGATCATTCACAAAACATGCATTACCATTCCCAAATTTGATATAATGCATTACAATGGCAGAAAGGCAAAAAACAAGTCACATGTTCCATGGAAGGTCTAAAACACCTCAAATTCATGTGCCAAGGGGAAGAGCGGAGTCTGCAAGAATAAAACATCCAACCCTTTGCAAATGAGCCAAAACTGGCTTTTAATGGTGAAGCAGAAGGAGGGAAAGCAAAAAACATGGGAAAAATGGTTTATGAGCTCAACTACTAATCAAATCCCTTCAATTTCATCTGCAAAGTGATGGGCTTCATGGACAAACCCTTACACCAAAGTACACTACCTTACAGATAAAAAAAATGACCCATACTTCATTAATTTTGGTGGTTGAATGTCAATTATGTATTTTTTATGTGCCAAAGATGTTTTCTCATTTTTCTCCCACAAAAATACACCAATTTTTTTTTTTTAATATTCCATCATGTGTAAAATTTCAATATGTTTGCAATGACATAAAAATTGCAAAAATTAGAGTTATAGATCAAAAGATATGGCCCTCTGAAGATTTAGGGAAAAACTAGCAAAATTAGGGAAAAAATGGGTTCGCAGGCTGAAATTTAAAACTTTTCCCTCTTTTAAGTTTGGGAAAAATTCCCTAAAGATCCCCATGCCCCACCACTCCACTACCATGTGGCACCTTCCCATTCACTGATGAAATGCAGGCTCAAACCTCACCTTTTTCCTCTGATTTCACATTGTGAAAATTTCCTGACATTTCTCCGCGCTCTGCTCTCCTGATGACACATGTCACTCTCTGGTTCCAGTAGGGGTGCACTCAAATTTCTAACCCTGGCACCATTTACCACTTTGGAAAATTTCACCAAATCCTTCCGCCATCCCTGATTTCTACCACCAACTAAACACGTGTCACATCCCCATTGCTCGGCGACCCTTTGCAAATTTCTCCATCCTACCCCGTGAGCCCGTGGGTCAGTTTTTTCCTTTGAACCCTTTGCCCACTTTGGAAAAATTTTCAACTTCGCTCCGCTTCGCTGACCTCTGCCACCACGTTGCACCATTTCATTGGCCACGGACCTACCTAGGGAATTTTTCCCCAAAAAACTCCACCTGGCCATAACTCAAAATTTACAAGGAGTTAGGAGGAAAATTTTACCTTTCTCGAAAGGTGATAAAATTATCTATCTAATGGAGCTATTTCCAGAAAAAAATTGAGTCTTGAAGTGTGTAAAATTTGATATTGAAGCACAAAGGAGGAAGGAAAGAAGGCAAGTTAGCCAAAATAAGCAGGGGGATTATTTTGGATAACAATTTTGACAACTCAGAGGTGGCATCTGCCTATTGGATGAAGTGACTAGCTGCCTAAAGCAATCCATTGGGCAATGGATTCATTAACTTAACTTTCTTGTTACTCTCAACTCACAGAAAATCTCTAGAATGAAGATTATGAGAGTAGAACATTACTTGATCTAGAACATGATCTGCAAAAGATGCATCCTTGGGGCAGAAAAAATTGTGCCAAAGCACTTAGGAAAAGTAATTCTAAGTTACAACAAACAATGTGCATAGGAACCTAGAGGAATAAAAGAAATCTAAGATAATATGTACAAGGTGAGAAGTTTTTCTTCTAATAGCAATGCTATTAGATGGATTCCATTAACTGAAATCTGTAGTTCTTCACCATCCAATGTAGACAATTGGAAGGCATTGTTGTCCTTGCATTTTGTGACCATGTAGTGGCCACTCTAAATGGCATCAAATTTTGAATGCCTTCCTTACTTTACTCAGTCTGCATCCCATTTAAATACTAAATCTCCAACTTGGAAAGTTCTAGCCTTATCTTTTTTTTCAAATATTCTCTTGATCAAAGCTTGATCCTTCTCCATTGTTTGGGCTGCGTGCTCTCTGATTTCTAGGAGTTCCATAAATTCTACATATCTAACCTCCATAGGCTCAAACTCTAACAATTCCAGTTGCTTCATGAGTTCCAATGTTGGGAAACTCAAGTGACATAGGCAAGACTACCTTTTTCCAATAAACAAGTCTGAATGGAGAGCTACCTATGGATCTTTTGGGAGTTATCATATCAGCCCATAGAGCTGATTTGAGGTTAGTGTGCCAAGTCCTCTGATTTTCATCAAGAGTCCTCTTTATGATCCTTAATAGATTCTTGTTTATAGACTCAGCTTGGCCATTACCTTGGGGGTAATAATTTAATGAAGTACTCAGATAGATCCCATTTCTAACATCCCATTCATTTACCTTTGATCCTATGAATGCCAATGCATTATCTAATTATTATCCAAAATGTACCATTTGCTCATTTTGTGACTAACTACTTTCATTCTTCCCTCTCATGTGCCTCAGTCATAATTTTTTGCATTTGAAGCACTCAAAACCTTCTAGAAATGGCACCATTGGATAGATCTCTTTCTCAGCTTTCCAGAAAGGTAAATTTTTCCTCCTAACTCCGTGTATTTTTGAAGTTATGGCCCAACAAAGTTTTTATGGGAAAATTTTCCCTGAAAGGCCCGCAGCCAATGAAATGGCGCCATGTGTCCAAGGAAGTGGCAGGGGTCAGAGGAAAACTTGGTTTTTTACCAATTGTTTGGAAAATCTTTCAAAAGGGATATTCTACCCCGTAGGCCTGCTGGCAAATCAGATTATGCCACGTGTCTAGGGGAGAAAATTGAAAATTTTGACTAAGTGTTGGCGCATGGAAAATTTTGAAGGAAAAGGCTCACGCCCAATCATGTTTTGCCATGTGTCCTATGGCATCGGACTGGCGGAGCACAGAGGAGAAAGAATTTTGGTGAAGTGTTTTTGCCAAATTTCAAAAGGAATATTATTGGCCTGCAGGCCCACCAACCATTCAGAACAGGCCACGTGTCCTGGGGCACCCAGAATGGCAGAGCACAAGAGAAGATTGGGATTTTTTCCCAAAGGGATTGTGCAAAAGGGAAAATTTTGGTAGAGGGTCCATGGTGAATGAAATCATGCCACGTGTCCTAGACTAGTAGAAGGTGGGGAGAATTTGGGAAATTTTCCCAAAGGAAAAAGAAGAAAAATTTAAAGGAAAAATCACCACCCAAGCGCAAACCAATGGAATCTTGCCACGTGTCAGGTGGTGTAAAAAAACTCAAGACAAGCCTGCATGCAAAATTTGAAGGGAAAGGCCCACAATGAATGAGGTTTTGGCACATGTCCAAGTCAAGAAATAGGGTCAAACAGTGATGAAAAATTTAGGAGGACAGGGCCGCGCCCAATCAGCACGTGCCACGTGTTCTCAGATCATTGGCCTGGTAGGGATTTTTTGGAAAATTTTGAAAAGGGAAAAACAATGGAAAATGAAGCATTAGAGGCCTGCACCCAATAAAAACATGCCACATGCCACCCAGAATGGCGGAGCATGGGGAATTTTTGGAAAATTTTCCAAATGACCAAAAAGTGGAAAATTAAAAAAAAATTGCCTGCCAATCCGATTTGGCCTTGTTTTGCTCTAAAATTTAAAATGGCCATGTATTTCGATCCAGAGCTCAGTTTTTCATGTTATTTATATCAATGGAAAGCTGGTGAAATTATCTACAAGATTCTAGGGTCATTTTTGCATTTTGATTGATTTTTGAGAGATAAAATTGAAAAATGCCTCTGGCATGTGGTCATGGACAGAAATGACGTTTCAACCACCATTTTTAATGAAGAATGGCTTGCATTCTCTCCCAGCATGGTGAAAAATGTTAGGGGATGGGCTTGTAAGGATGCTCATGCTATTTTAATGTGTTTTGGGTCAGTGTTTTAAGCTCTCCCATGTTTTCCCATGTTCCTCTCTCTTGGGGTCGTGGCTTGCACTATAAAAGCCAGAATGAGTTCATTTTTAAAAAAGGAGACACTTTTCAGCTCTGTAACTTCCCTTTTCTTCCTTCTTGGTAGAATTTGTGGAAATTTTTTACCTTTCCATGCAATACAGCACCCCTTTTGCCACTTGATCACTATAATGCATTGTATTGGGTCTGGAATGTTAATATATGCTCTGTGATTAGAATCCCTCAATCCTTTCATATATCTACCATTGTTTTCCTGATCTTTCATTACATTTTGAGCAATTTGTGTATGCTTTGTGCTATGTTTTCTTGAGGATTGTGTATGTATTATAGTATCAGGTGTCTGCAACTCCTTTGGTGCATCACCTGATTAGCATTAGCTTCATTTTCTTGCATTCTCTATCTTTGTCCACTTGAATTTAGGGTAGGAACTAGGAATTCAAACCTCTGCAACTTGTAAGTGATATATCTGATCAGAGGAGTTGATGAAACAACCTTTAATCTAGATATTCCTCTCCCATTTTATAATTCCCACACTTGGGGAGAGGATTCAATGTTGTGAAATCACACTGGATTTCCAAGATGTCAAACTAGAAGTCTAATCAACATCCAGGGGTTTTGTTGATTTGCAACAATAGTTTTGGCATGCCCGGTGGGACCTTAGAGGTATTGATCTTCATGGAAACAAATTTATGTGCATTTTTTGCAAGTTTCTTTCTTAAAAGAGCCCTAAATTACACATTTGGTGACTCCAAGGAAGAAGAATCAGCTGGTTTTAGCAGTGTAGACCTGAAAACTCATGAGAAGAATCACCACAAGGTCAAGAGTTGGAGAAGAAGAAGTATTGTTTGAGTATCTGCAGTTATCTCCAAGAAGAAGGAAAAGAGAGAGAGGATAATTAAAAGGTATCCATCTCCACCAAACATAACTCTATCAACTCCTCCACCTGGTAGGCCCTTCATTCAATCAACAAGGGTTATAAGGCCAATCAGAATGGCACAAAACAACCCCTATGTCAATTTCACTAGCAGCAGCCCACTTGTTCTCAATGCACAAAATCCAATCCTAGTTGTAGCATTGAAGAACATTACATACTTTACTGGAGAGAATCAAACCACTCCTGGTGATCATGTTAAGGATATTGCTAATATTTGTGTAATCCATGAGATCAATGAGATGTAAGTTACTGTCAAACTACTGGCATCTTCATTCTAAGGGAAAGATTTACAATGGTTCAGGAGTTTTGCCTTAGGATCTATCCAAAATTGGAACCAACTATGTATAGCCCTCCATGAGTAGTTTGGAGAAAAGGGAGACAACTTGTCCCTTTTGGAGCAACTGACAACCATCAAGAGAGCTCCCAATGAGCAGCTGACTGACTTCAACTTCAGATTTCAAATGACTTGGGAGAGAATTCCAGTGGTAGTAAGGCCAGTAGCAGAAGGTGCTTTTCTATATTACCTTAAAGCTTTAAATTATGATATTTCTATGTTGATTCAATCCATGGGAGGCACAACTATCCCTGTTGCTTATAGCATTGCCATTAGAAATGAAAATTGTTTGATTCGAGCTAGCAAGGTAGCTCCTAGGCCTCCAATGCCACTATTTCGAAGTTGAGAGAGCCCAAACACTAATCAAACACCTATTTTAGCCCCTATTCCCACTCCTAGGAATCAGAATTCAAGTGAAGCTTCTACTTCATCTTCTGGTGCCTCAAATTAACTTCAAGAAGTCATGAAGCAATTGCAAAATCTAGGTAATGAGCTGGTTACACTCAAGAGGCAACAGGCCCAAGGCTTTAGGCCTTCTTTCCAGCCTCAAGCTTAGCCTAACAGGTAGCTATACTAGCCTCAAAGACCACCGAATCTAGTTACAAATTTAAACCAAGCAAGACCTCCTGCCAACAGACCATTTCAGCCCTATAATCCCAATGCTACATCTGCCTCTAAGGCATTGGTGCCAATGTAAAACAACATAGCTCAAGAGTATATTTGGTGTTTCCCATGTAATGAACCTCAAAACCAGTCTATGTGTTTCAATGGTGCCTTAAATTAGGAATTAATGGTGACAACTACTGGTGTGGAGGGTGAATATAGTCAAGGAAATAACCAACAACAAGACACATCCCAGCAGCAATCAGCTCCAAATGATACCACACTTATAAAATGGCAGGAAGAAGATTTTTTTGGCATGAATCAAAGAGTTTCCCAAAGTTTTGCAGCCAACACAAGGTCAAAAAGGAGAAATTTTGGTGAAGAACAGCCATTGGCTCCAAGTAATCTACAACCTCCTACTACTCCACAAGTTATTGGCAAGCAAAGTGCAGTCCCAAACACGCAAGGACTACCTAAGACAGCTCATAGGCCAACACAAATGCCAGTTTCTGCTGCCCATGTGCAAGGAATGAATGTGCAGGCCAAGGGACAGCAAAGAGATGCTTCATCCCCATTCAACATCATTGATCAGATGAAGAAGACAAATGTAAACATATCAATGTGGGAATCACTATCTATCACAGGCCAAAGAGATTTGCTACAAGCTGCCATGAAGGACTGGTCAACTTCAAATCAGTAAGTCCAAATGCAAGAAAAGGTGCTCATAAACACTGCCCAGTCTGAAGGAAATCGTGGAGGACAGCAAGGTAAAATTTTGAAGCCCCCTCCATTCTATGTTTCATTGATCATTGGAAACCAATTAGTACACAATTGCATGATTGATTCCGGGGCAAGTAGTTTAGTAATGCCCAAGCAAATAGTTGATCAGTTGGGAATTCAGTATGAATTCATATCCAAAGGGGTAGTGCAATTGGATGGGACAACAGTAATAAAAGTTAGAGTGATAAAAAACTTGAGTCTTACCTTGCGTGCCTGCCCCAACGTTGTTGTTTTATAAAATGTCTCAGTAATAGATCTTCCACCACTCTTTGCCCTATGTTTGTCAAGGGATTTCACAGCCAAGATTGGAGGTTACTTATCTACTGATTGGTCACACATGTTGTTCAGAACGATATATGGAACCAAGGCCATAATCAGATCTGAACTATTGCAAACTTTCACATTGAGCCTTACACTCCAAGACAAATCAATACCAATTGTTTAGCATTTGATCAAGAAGATTATCCAAGCACTGATGAAACTGACACCAAGGTTGGAAGTATCCTACATCTAACTCTTGATGAATGGGCAAACAAAGTGCATGCTTTTGATCCTTATCAAGAAATAGAAGAATCTGAGTTAGGAGTCTATTGCATGCATGAAGAAATTTAACCTATTCCTAGCATCACCATGCCAGATCACAAGGATGAAAATGAGCTATGGCAGTTTTTTTTTATGGATCAAGGAGTAGACAGGATGAAGGAGGGGTAGCTATGCTTGTTTCACCTCACATATTTAAGTATTATTCAACTTTTAGATTTCAGTTTGCATGCTCTAATAACACTATTGAATATGAAGCTTTGATACAAGGATTGCATTGGTCAATCAAGAGAGGGATAAAGAACTTGTAAGTCTTTGGTGACAGTGAGCTGATTGTTAACCAAGTTAAGGGGTAGCATGCTGTCAAGAATGATCTACTCAAGTGCTAAAAAAATAGGGTGTGGGACCTCATTGAAGATTTTGAGAGCTTTGGCATAAAATCCATTCCTAGAAAAGAGAACCAAGCTGCTGGCAGGCTTACAGCAGTTGGGGCAGCCTTTGACATTGTTGAAAGCATTCAAAAAGACAAGGTACAGCCAAAAATCCATGTGATTGTGAGGCCTTCAGTACCAGACAACAATGTAAGTTGGCAAGTTTTTGAAAATGATCAGCAAATCATCCATTTCTTCCAAGAAGAGGCTGAGTTCTCAGCTAAAAATTAGGAAAAGTTGGAACAACAGTATGGTGACCAAGTGGTATAGCTGAGAACCAACAAACTACCAAAGGGACTTATTACTTTGGAGTCCATTTTCAATCCTAATGATCAATTTAGGAAGGATAACCCAAACATCCAAGTCAAAGGAGAAGATTGGGTGTCCATCTCGGTGGAAGAAGGAAAATCACTCTAAGTTGGTAAAGTGACAATTGAGCAAGAAAGGTATGAGTTCATACAACTTTGTCAAGAATTCCCTGACGTGTTTTCTTGGAGCTATGAAGATTTGAAAGGTTTCAATCCCAAGTTAGCTCAACACACCATTGAATTCAATCCAAGTACTAAACCCATCAGACAAAAATAAAGGCCAGTCAATCCACACATGGAGCCTCTCATGAGAAAGGAATTGAATAAGTTGATAGAATCAAGAATCATATTCCCTATCAAGCATTCTAGTTGGGTGGCCAACTTGGTTCCAGTTAGAAAGAAGAGTGGGGAAATCAGATTGTGTGTTGATTTTAGAGATTTGAATAAAGCATCTCTCAAGGATCATTATCCACTTCCTTCTATGGAGCAGATTTTACAGGTTATTGCTGGCTCTGAGAGGTTTTCATTACTTGATGGCTATTTAGGGTATAATCAGATCATGGTGAAAGAAGAAGATCAGTTCAAGACAGCCTTTACAACCAAATGGGGAACTTATGCATACAGGAAAATTCCATTTGGGCTGTCCAACGCTGGAGCTACCTTCCAAAGAGAAATGGACATGGCGTTCAAGGGTTTGATTAACAACATTGTGCTGATATATCTTGATGATATCACTGTTTTTTCAAAAAATGCAGTAGACCACCTCTTTCATTTGAGACAAGTGTTCCAAAGGTGCAGAAGATTTGGAGTATCCTTGAATCCTAAAAAGTGTATTTTTCTAGCCCATGAAGGAAAAATCCTTGGCTACATTGTCTCCAAAGAAGAATTAGAAATTGATCGAGAAAGGGTTGAAGCCATAAGAGCACTACCATTTCCAAGCCACAAGAAGGCCCTTCAAAGTTTCTTGGGGAGAATAAATTTTGTTCGAAGGTTTGTCCCAAATTTTGCAGCCCTTGTCAAGCCTATCACCAAGATGTTAAAGAAAAGCATGGCTTACAAATGGATAGAAGATGGCAAGGAAAGTTTTGAAGCAATCAAAGAAGCCATATCTCAAGCCCCAACTCTCATCAACCCAGATTTCTCCAAGGATTTCATCCTCTATGCATTTGGGGGTGATGATACATTTCTGCAATTTGGTACACAACATACAAAGGACAAAAAAAATGTGAAAATGAAGCATTAGAGTTCCCACACCCAATAAAACAGGCCCGTGGGCACTGGAATGGTGGAGCATTGGGAATGTTTGGAAAATTTTCCATAATGGACCAAAAAGTGAAAATTTAAAAAAATTTGCCTGCTAATCTGATTTGGCCCTGTTTTTCCCTACAAATTTCAAACAGCCCATATCTGTCGATCCAAAGCTTCGTTTTTTCAGTCTTATATAAATGGAAGTGCTGGTTGAAATTATCTACAATATTTCAGGGTCATTTTTGCATTTTGATGGATTTTGGAGAGAGAAAATTAAAAAACACCTCTGGCACGTGGTCATGGACAGAAATGACGTTTCAACCACCATTTTTAATGAAGAATGGCTGACATTCTCTCCCAGCATGGCGAAAAATGTCAGGGGATGGGCCTATAAGGATGCCCATGCTATTTTAATGAATTTTAGGTTGGTGGTTGAAGCTCTCCCATGTTTTCCCACATTTCTCTCTCATGGGGTCGTGGCTTGCACTGTAAAAGCCAGAATGAGTTCATTTTTGAAAAAGGAGACACTTTTCAGCTCTGCAACTTCCCTTTTCTTCCTTCTTGGTAGAATTTTTTGAAAATTTTTACCTTTCCATGCAATACAACACCCCTTTTTTCACTTGATCATTGTAATGCATTGTATTGGGTCTGGAATGTTAATATATGCTCTGTGATTAGAATCCCTCAATCCTTTCATATATCTACCATTGTTTTCCTGATCTTTCATTACATTTTGAGAAATTTGTGTATGCTTTGTGCTTTGTTTTCTTGTGGATTGTGTATGTATTGCAGTATCAGGTGTCTGTAACTCCTTTGGTGCATCACCTCATTAACATTAGCTTCATTTTCTTGCATTCTCTATCTTTGTCCCCTTGGAATTTAGGGTAGGAACTAGGAATTCAAACCTCTGCAACTTGTAAGTGATATATCTGATCAGAGGAGTTGAGGAACTAGCCTTTAATATGGAGATTCCTCTCCCATTTTACAAGTCCCACACTTGGGGAGAGGATTTAATGTTGTGCAATCACACTAGATGTCCAAGATGTCAAACTAGAAGTCTGATCAACATCCAGGGGTGCTGTTGATTTGCAACAACACTAATATTATAGTGGTAGGTATGCCAATCCTAGTTTCTATCCCCTCATAGAAGTTTAGAATGCTACATTCATTTGCCTCATTGAGTGCCACTACCTCAGTACATTTGGTGAACTATTTTGTTGCTGTTAAAATCCATTTGTGCCCTTAGCTTGAGTTTCGATTAATGAATCCAATGAAGTCCAAACCCCATTACATGAATGGCTGGTCAACTGAGATTTGGTGTAATAGAAGTGCTATTAATCTCTCTTTACCTATGAAGAATGCACAATTCTTACACCTCTTGATCCATGCATAATAATCACTAAACACCTTGGGCATATAATAACCATCCTTCATGATCTTGAGAGCTACCATTCTTAGAGAAAAATTATCCCCAGCTGATTCACCATGGAATTCTTCTAACATTCTCTCAATATTATTTGTCTCAATGCACCTCAGCAACACTCCATTGATATCCTTTTTGAACAAGACACCATCAACAAGTGCATATGGGACATAGCCTACAATTTGAAGTGTCTTCTCTTAGTTTTTTTCATCTTTAGAGGGCATAGGCCTATTTGTAGGAAGTGACATTATGTCTTGGGTCCATCAAGGAGTGAGGAAACCATCATTTTATTCTTAAACACCTCTTTGTTCTTGGTTGTCTTGCAGCACCAAAACAACATCTCTTCTCTATTACTTTCTTCCATTGATTTGCTTCAAGACCAGCTGTAATCACACAATCCCTTCCCTCTAGACCAGCTTGGTGACTTTGATCTCAATGTCATACTCCATGACATGAGTAATCCACCCTACAAGCATTTTTCATTTAGGTCTTTGTTGAGGAGGAAGTCTTTAACTCCCACATGAGAAACCAACAGTTGAACCTTGTTTTTTGAAACTAGATGCTTATATTTTATTCAAGACTTCTAATCACTACTAGAACATGCTTTTCAATGAAAGAATACCTCACCTCATACTCCTCGAGGCTTTGGCTGAAGAAGGTAATTGGATACTCTGCATTTTCTTTGTTCTGTTGTACTAAAATTGCAGAGATTGTATCATCACCTCCAAACGCATAAAGGATGAAATATCCTTGGAGAAATTTAGGTTAATGAGAGTTGGAGCTTGTGAGATAGCCCCTTATGATTTCCTCAAAAACTTTATTTTCCTTCAGTGTTGTCCATTTGAAAACCATGCTTTTCTTCAACATCATAGTTATTGGTTTGACAAGGGCTACAAAATCTGGGACAAACCTCCGAAAAAAATTTGATTCTTCCCAAGAAACTTTGAAGGGCCTTCTTGTGGCTTAGAAATGGCAATGCTCTTATGAATTCAACCCTCTCTGGATCAATTTATAATACTTCTTTGGAAGCATGATATGGCCAAGGAGTATTTCCTTCATGAGAAAGGAAAATATATTATTTGGGATTCAAGGATACCCCAAATATTCTACATCTTTGGAACACTTGTCTTAGCTGAAAGAGATGATCTTACTGCACTTTTAGAAAAAAATAGTGATATCATCTAGATATATCAGCATCTATCTCATTGATTAATCTCTTGAACACCATATCCATTTCCCTTTGGAAGGTAGCTCCAGCGTTGGACATCCCAAATGGAATTTTTATATATGCATAAGTTCCCCATTTGGTGGTGAAGGCTGTTTTGAACTGACCATCCTCCTTTACCATGATTTGATTATACCCTCAATAACCATCTAGTAATGAAAACCTCTCAGAGCCAACAACAGCCTTTGCAAAATCTGCTCCATAGAAGGGAGTGGGTAGTGATCCTTGAGGGATGCTCTATTCAAATCTCTAAAGTATACACACAACTTAATTTATCCACTCTTCTTCCTAACTGGAACTAAATTTGCTACCCAGCTAGAATGCTTGATGGGAAATATGATACTTGCCTCTATTAACTTATTCAATTCCTTTCTTCATGAGAGGCTCCATGTGTGGATTGAACTGGCTCTTTGTTTTTTCCTGATGGGCTTAGCACTTGGATCCAATTCAATAGTGTGCTGAGCTAGCTTGGGATTGAAACGTTTCAAATATTTATAGCTCCAAGAAAATACATCAGGGAACTCTTGAGAAAAGTTGCATAAACTCATACCTTTCTTGCTCGGTTGCAACTTTACCAATTTGAAGTGACTTTCCTTCTCTTACCAAGATGGGCATCTGAATCTTCTCCCTTGACTTGGATGTTTGCTTTCTCCTTTCTGACATTGACCATTAGGATTAAAGATGGATTCCAAAGTGACAAGTCCTTTTAGCAGTTTGTTGGTTCATAAGCTAGCACCACTTGATCACCATACTGTTATTCTAATTTTTCTTGATTCTTCGCTGAGAACTCAGCGTATTCTTGCAAGAAATTGATGATTTGCTGGTCACTTTCAAACACCTGCCAACTTACATTAGTATCTGGCATTGATGGCCTTACAATCACATGAATGATTGGCTAGCACTTTACCTTCTTTGATACTTTTAACAACATCAAAGGCTTGCCCCAACTACTGTAAGCCTGTCAGCAGCTTGGTTTTCTTTCCTAGGGATGGAATTGATCCCAAAGCCTTCAAAATCCTCAATGAGGTCCCACACCCTATTTTTGTAACACTTGAGTAGGTCATTTTTGGCAGCATGCTGCCCTTTAACTTGGTTAACAATCAGACTCGCTATCACCAAATAATTGCAAGTTCTTTGATACCTCTCTTTGATTGACCAATACAATCCTTGTATCAAAGCTTCATATTCAGTAGTGTTGTTAGAACATGCAAACTGAAATCTAATAGCTAAATAATATTTGATGCCTTAGGGTGAAACAAGCATGGATCCCCCTCCTGCACCTTATCTAATTCTTGATCCATCAAAGAATAGCTACCATACCTCATTGTTATCTTTATGATCTGGCTTGGTGATGCTAGGAATAGGCTGATATTCTTCATGTATGCAATAAAATCCTAGTTCAGATTCCTCTATTTCCTTGGTTGGGATCAAAAGCATGTACCTTGCTTTCCCATTCATCAAGAGTCAAATTTGGGATGCTTACAACCTTGGTGTCAGCTTCATCTATGCTTATATAATCCTCTTGATCGAATGATGAACAGTTGGCATTGATTGGGACTTAGAGTATGAGGCTGAATGTGGAAGGTTTGCATTAGGATCAGATCTGATTGTGGCCTTGGTTCCAAATCTGGTTCTAAACAACATATGTGACCAATAAGTAGGTAAATAGCCTCTAATTCTAGCTGTGAAATCCCTTGACAAGCATAGGGAAAAGAGCGGCGGCAAATCTACCACTAAGACATCTTGCAAAACAGTGACATTGGGACATGCATGCAAAGTAAGATTCAAATATTTAATCACCCCAACTATTGTTACTACTGCTGACCATCCTAAGTGTGCACTACCCCTTTAGAATAATGACTTCATATTGGAGGCCCAGACTGATAAGCTATTTTCTTGGGCATTACAGAACTACTTGCCCCAGAAATCAATCATACAATTGTGTACTAATTTATCCCCAATGATCAATGAAACATAGAATGGAGGCAGCTTCAAAACTTTACGTTGTTGTCCTCCATGATGCTCCCTTCAGACTAAGCAGCATTTGTGAGTACTTTCTCTTGCATATGAACTTGCTGATTTAAAGACGATCAATCCTTCATGGTAGCTTGTAGAAGATCCCTTTGGCCTGGGATGGATAATGATTCCCACATTGATATATTCACATTTTTCTTCTTCATTTGTCTCAATGATGCTAAATGGGGATGAAACATCTCTCTTGCTATCCCCTTAACCTACACATTCCTTCTCTTGTACGTGGGCTATAACAACTGGCATTTGAGTTGAGTCTAGAATGATGGCTTGGGCTGCCCTTGCATGTTTGGAACTGGATTTTTCTTACCAACACTTTGTGGAGTGATGGAAGGTTGTGGATCACCTAGAGCTAATGACTTCCCCTCACCAATGTTCCTTTTCTTTGACCACTTGTATTGGAACTGCCACACTCTAAGTACACTGTTTGATTTATGCCACTAAATATCTTCAGCTTGCCAGTTCGCAAGTGTAGTATCACTTAGAGTTGTGTGTTGTTGAGATGTTCCTTGTTATTGGTTTGTTTCTTGACTCACCTCACTCTCTACACCAGTTTTTGTCACCGTCAAAGCTTGGTTCAAAGCACCATTGAAGCACATAGACTGGTTGTGAGGTTCATTGCATGGGAACACACCAATCATACTCTTGAGCTATGTTGTTTTGTACATTGGCACTAAGGCTTTAGAGGTAGATGCAACATTGGGGTTATATGGCTGAAATGGTCTATTGGTAGGAGGCCTTACTTGATTTTGATTTGTAGTTGGATTGGGTGGTCTATTAGGCTGATATGGATGCCTATTAGGCTGAGCTTGAGACTGATAAGAAGGTCTGAAGCTTTGGGCCTGCTACCTCTTAAGTGTTACTAGATCATTGCCAAATTTTTGTAATTGTTTCATGACCTCTTGAAGTTCATTTGAGACACTAGAGGATGAAGTGGAAGTTTCATTTGAACTCTGATTTCTAGGAGTGGGAATAGGAGCTATATTAGGTGCTTGAATAGTGCTTGAGATTTTCTAAAATCTGGATACAAGGGCATGAGAGGTCTAGGAGCTAGTTTTACCAGCTTGAATCAGACAATTCTTGAGCACTAACGGCAATGCTATAAGCTGCAGGTATAGTCGTACCTCCCATGGATTGAATTAACATGGAAATATCAGAATTTAAAGCTTTGAGATAGTATAGAGAAAGCACCTTCAGCTATTGGCCTTACTGCCACTGGAATTCTATCCCAGGTTCTTTGAAATCTGAAAGTTGAAGTCTGTCAGCTACTCATTGGGAGCTCTCTTGATGGTTATCAGTTGATCCAATAGATACAAGTTGTCCCCCTTTTCTCCAAACTGTGGAGAGCTATGCTGAACTGGTTCCAATTTTTGATTGATCCTGCCTCAAGGCTCCTAAACCATTGCAAGGGTTTTCCTTTAAATGAAGATGCCAACAATTTGACAACAATTTGCATCTCAAAAATCTCATGGATTGCACAAACATTAACAATTTCTTCGACATGATCACCATGAGTGATCTGATTTTCCCTAGTAAAGTATGGGATGTTCTTCAATGCTACAATTGGAACTGGGTTTTGGGCATTGAGAGCAAGTGGGATGCTACCAGTAAATTTGACATAAGGATTGGGTTGTGCCATTATGATTGGCCTGAGAACCCTTGTTAATTGGGTTGAAGGTCTACCAGGTGGGGGAGTTGATAGACTTATTTTTGGTGGAGATGGAGACCTTTGAATCCTTCTTCCCCTTTCTCTTCTTTCTAGGGATAATTATAGATACTCAGATAATCCCTCTTCTCTTGCCCTTGACCTTGTTTGGATCCTTCTCATGAATCTTCAATCTTGGACTACTGAAACCAGTTGATTCTATCCTTTTGGAGTCACTAGATGTGAAAATCAAGGCTCTTTTAAGCAAGAAACTTACAATAATTACACATCAACTTTATTGTAATGAATATGAAGACCTCTAAGGTACCACAGGGTGTGCCAAAACTATTAGTACAAATCTACAGCACCCCCTAAATGACCTCCAGATCTACTATTTAGAATGGGGTCATTTAGTGTGATTACATAACATTGAATTTTATCAAAGGTGTGGGAGCCTGCCAGATGAGAAAATTCTTCAGAGAAAGCTAGTTCTTACTCCTTTGTTTAGGTGTATGCATGAATTTTTTAGAGGTTAAATGCTAAATCCTACTCTAAATTCCAAGGAGATGGAGATAAAGGATATAAAAGGAAACAAAACTAAGTAAAAATGGTGATACATTAAAGAAGTGATGAACTTATTTCTTACAAATAAACACAAATCATAGAGATGTAGCACCAAGCATGCACAGATTCCCAGAATGTAATCAAAGACCAAAAAACAATAATAAACACATAAGAGGATTGTAAGATCATTCACAAAACATGCATTACCATTCCGAAATTTGATACAATGCACTACACCGGTAGAAAGGAAAAAAATGTGCCACAGGTTCCATGGAAGGTCAGAAACTCCTCGAATTCATGTGCCAAGGGGAAGAGGGGAGTCCTCAAGAAAAAAACATCCAACCCTTTATAAATGAGCCAAAACTAGCTTTTAATGGCAAAGCAGAAGGAGGGAAAGCAAAAAACATGAGAAAAATGGTTTATGAGATCAACTACCAATCAAATCCCTTCATTTTCACCTGAAAAGTGATGGGCTTCATGGATAAAGCCATACACTAAAGTACATTTCCATGTAGATCAAAAAAATTACCCATACTTCATTAATTTTTGTGGTTGAATGTCAATTTTGTATTTTTTGCGTGCCAAAGATGTTTTCTCAATTTTTTTCCTACCAAACGCCACCCAAAAAAAATTGAATAGTCCATCATGTGGAGAATTTCAACAGATTTCTAATGACATAAAAAACACAAAAAATTGAGTTTTGGATCAAAAGATATGGCCCTCTGAAGATTCAGGAAAAAACTGGTAAAATAAGGGGAAAAAAGGGTTTGCCGAAAATTTGAAATTTTTCCCTTTTTTGAGTTTGGGAAAAATTCCCGAAAAATCCCCACGTCCTGCCACTCTGCTATCATGAGGCATGTTCCCATTCACTGATGAAATGTGGGCTCAAACATCACCTTTTTCCTATGATTTCACATTGGGAAAATTTCTAAAGATTTCCCCGTGATCCGCTCTCCTGGTGACACATGTCACTCTCTAGTTCTAGTGGGGGTGTGCTCCAATTTCTCTCCCTACCACTTTTTACCGCTTTGAAAATTTTCATCAAATGGGCCTTCCAGCATCCCCGAATTTCACCACCGATTGGGTAAATGTCACATCCCCTTTGCTTGGCGGGCCCTTTGCAAATTTCTCCATCCTACCCTGCGGTCCCACGGGCCAGTTTTTTCCTTTGAACCCTTTACCCACTTTGGTGAATTTTTCAACTTTGCTCTGCTACCATAACCTCTTCCATCACATGGCACCATTCGATTGACCATGGGCCTACCTAGGGAAATTTTACCCAAAAAACTCTATCAGGCCATAACTTGAAATTTACAAGGAGTTAGGAGGAAAATTTTACCTTTCTAGAAAGGCGAGAAAATTATCTATCTGATGGAGCTATTTCCATAAAAATATTGAGTCTTAAAATGTGTAAAATTTGATATTGAAGCACAAGGGAGGAAGGAAAGAAGGCAAGTTAGCCAAAATAAGCAGGGGGGTTATTTTGGACAACAGATGCCCTAGTAAGATGGAAGATTAGGGGTGAGAGGAAAGTGTTGCAAAAGAAATATGGAGGAGTGGAGAGAATAGCAATTTTAGCCTCTAGGACACTATTTATTGGAACAATTTTGGTGTCATCATATTGCCATAAGAGCTACATCATCGGTCCGTATGAAAAATATAAGCATATGACAAAGGTAGAATGACATGAAGATCCCTACTACGAATAATTGTCCATTGCTAAAAATACCAACTCCACGCAACATAAAACAATGTAAATGAAATACGTGAAGGAAACAAGCTCATTTAACAGGGAAAACAAGTATGAACGCACATATCCAACCCAATAATGGTTAAGATAGTTGTATAAATGTTTTGTTATCAAGCTGAAGAGATCCACATGTTCATGATTGATGACAAGGGTTAAAAATTATTCCTTGAGCAAGGATATATGCAAGGGGAAATGATAATGGACACGAGGTCCAAGTAAAAATCATTGTGCGCAACCGAAACAACACTAGGCAACAAATGTGCCCGAGAGTATAGATGAAGCAAGCAACTAGCTTTGTGAATGGTTGTGAATCCTGTGATCCGTGAGTTGTATTAATTAGGGAAGATGTGAAATAGACCAGAAGGATGTGGGGAAAATACCATGCACAAGACACAATTTTCAGCCCAAATAAGCAAGTTACCATTTTTGTAGGTTTTTTACTTTTTAGGATTTTGTGAAAAATTTTGCCGTGTTTTTGGATTTTTGACGTGATATATATATATATATATATATATATTGGTTTTGCTTTCTATTTTCTAAAATGCTGTGGATAGTAGAAGAAAATAGAATAAATAAAATGAAGGGCCTAGGCACAATAGAAAGTGCCCTAGGTGGAAGAAAGAAGAAGCAAGCGACAAATAATGTCCTTATGGACTGGAAAATTTAATAAAATAATTATGTTTGAAAAATAATTATTTACGAGAGTGTGAATAAGAAGAAAAATCACCTAGGAGAAATAAAATTGCCCTAGGGGAAGAAATGGGTATTGGAAAACAAAGAAAATTCCCCAATACGATGAAAAATAAGAGAAAAATAATAATTTAATAAAAATAATTATTCCACGGTGAATAGAGGAGAAAACGGCAGTCGAAACGAGCCTCCATGCCTTCACGGTGATGAAAAACAAGTTGATATACCCCTCCTGGGGGGTAAATAAACATGACCAATTCATTTTAACAGAGCACTATTGAGATTTAATTGTGAGGCTCCGACAGTGACGAGGACAATGGTGATCACATGATACTGATTGAGGTGAGAAGACACAATCCGAGGGTATCAGTGGCATGCCGACGATGACACCTTTATGAATACTCGAACCTTTCTGGTGAAATTTCATCATTAATTACCTAAAATTAGTAATTATGGCTAGGGAGTCATGTCAGTGCACATGCATAGGTGTTAAGTCAGGGGCGCATGCGTCTCTTTGGGGGCACAGGGATATCTTTGCATACATGGGAACATACATGTAAAAATTCCACACACCCACATGCACACACACACACACACACACACACACACACACTACACATGTGCATGCACACACACACACACTAGAAGGGAAGCACACATACAAAAGGTAGGGCGCACACACTGGGAGGGATACATGCGTGCAAGTGCAGGCACACAAATGATGGCGTAAACACCAAAAGAGGGGTGGACATGCCCAAAAGGGTACGCATGCACACGAATGATGGAGCAAGCACCCGAAGACCACTGCATGCATGCACACGTGCCAAAAGGGAGGAACACATGCTTGAAATGGTGCATAGGCATCCCAGGATGGTGGAGGATAGACAAAAAAATCCTAGAACGATGACACTTAGAAGAAAATTTAGGATTTTTGGGTCAACCCTAAAATGATAGAAAACATTTTAGAAGAAATGTTAGTAACTAATGAGTGGATTGATATTTTATAGAGATAATTACTAGTGTTACAGATGTGGGAGTTTCACTCCTAGGTTGTTAAGTTAGAGAGGAGCATGCGTTGGTGAGACCGATGGGCTATGTCCATACTTCTCGAGGTGGTGGGGCTAGGCCCTATGTCTCGGATGCCATCCATCACTTTGGACCATGGTTACTGACTACACTAGCTGAGCGATGGCATAGCGAGAGACGGTGTTTTAGACTACCTACTAGGGAGATGACTGTGACCCTAGAGGATGTATGGTGGATTCTCCACGTGCTGATCATTGGTACTTTTATTGAGTACACCTTTGTGATAGGGTAGATTAGAGCAGCTTGCAATGACCTTTTTGATAGAGATGACATACCACATGACGGTATGACTATTACTTTGCATGAGTGTATTTTTGACCCAACATTGCATTGAGGGCCCCTCTACATCATGTCACTTATCAGTGGGTTTCTGCTCATTGATAAGATGGGGAAATTCTTCCCGAGAGGGCTACTACCATTAGTTCATGGAATTTTTAGTGTCAAGTGATATTGTTGGGGGCAGTGCATACTGGCGCACTTGTATTCAGATTTACATTTGATCACCTACCATGGTCAGAAGACCGTGGGGCTAGCCTCATTGTTATAGATTTGGTCATGGGACCATATTGCGATCAAACGCCCTTTGGGCACTTTGCACGTTTGAGACCCAGAGGATCCATCTTACATGGCATGGGTATCAATAGGTGGTGATGTTTGAGGCCACCTAGGCAGCCTATATAGATACCAGAGAGAGTTCGACGAGATACTGGAGATAGACATTATATGGAGACCTTATAGACATATCAAGTGACCAGAGGATGCCATAGAGCTCAATGTGTGATCAGTAGAGCAATTTATCCTTGGGAGTTGTAGCTACATTATAGAGCTATATAGAGTTGACAGGTGCCAACGGCAGCTTGGCATAGTACAGGGGTTTCCACAACCAAATATATTTTATGCCGGTAGAGACTTAGAGAGGCATACCATGGGCCCATGCATACCGATGGCCTAAGCCAGGGTGATTTTCTCATAGGTGGTCCCATACGCATGGGACCTAGTGTGAAAGGTCAAGGACCTAGGTATTATATCAGATTATTTGACTTGGTACGCCATTGTCTTAACCCGACATCTTAATATCCTGAAGGAAGCCTGGGCAGCAGGCACTCACCTGCATATAGAGATTTGGCATGGTTTTGAGCAAAGAAAGAGTGCAGTAGGTCCTAATCCAGAGGATCCCTTTGATGGGATACCACATGATGCACAGGGTACTACTCAGGTATATGGATCGAGGCCACAGGGTCTAAGAGAGGCATCAACACAGATTCTGAGAGCTAGGGTCCTTGAGCAGGGCCAGTCATCGAGAGTTCCATAAGGACCAACCTCAAGGACATAACTAGTGGCACTCATAGCCACTTTGCAGCAGCAGTTACAGCTAGCTTTAGCCAAGAGAGATTAGGCTAGAGAAGAGAGAGACGAGGCCCGAGGCTAGTGTGTGACAGCGATAACCGAGTGAGATCAGTCTTGGACCTAGATTATTACCTTATTATCAAAGTGAGATCAGGCTCAGGCCCAGGCTGGCCCATGAGGTGACAGTGTTGTACACTTCCACCAGATTCAATAGATGGCCTCCCAGATGGCCCAGGTGATAGGTTTATACCAGCAGACATAGGCCAAGTTGCAGCCTATGATATTAGAGTGAGATAGGCTCATGGTAGAGTGTGTAGTGGGCTAGGCCGAGCTTGCTCAATCCTCAATAGAGATAGCATCCTACCAATGCACAGAGGGTATAGTGGTGACTTCCCAGACTCATAGAGATCTGGCCATAGTAGAGGGAAGCACCTCTTATTGCAGGTCCTTATATTTAGAGTTGGTTTTGTCTGAGCTGTGATCACCTTCTTATAATCAGTAGTCAAGCAAGGGCACCAGATCGGAGAGGCCTCAGGCCTTAGTGGATCAGCCATGACCAGAGAGAGCTAGTGATGCTCATGCCATGCTACCTCCATGGGACAAGCTAGCTACTTCCTCAGAGGGCTCGAGTCAGCCCTAATGTTTTGTACTTTTACATACGCCTCTTGATGAAGGCTATGAGTAGATTGTGCTCTATGTATATCATTTTTTATTTGTACAACAGTTGTGACACATGCCTTGGATGAATGATTTTATTCTATTATAGATGTATCACCTTTGTACGCCTCAGATGAAGGCATTTTTTATGTATAGCAATTTTTGATACATTCCTATGATGAAGGATTTTTTGATGTACTGCCTTGATGTATATCCCTTTTTGATACAGATATACCACATATGTATTATTTGGACATTTTTGACTGGATATATATGTATACTAGATGGAAATTTGTTTATTATTTCTCATGGATAGATATCTGTGTTTATGATGCATTCTAATTTGATTTGACATGCATATGTATCATGATCTTGTTGATGTATCACATGTGTTTTGGTTTCTAAATGATTGGCCTTGTAGAATATATCAAATGTGTTTTCTTATATGGTGTGCCATATTTATTGGATGGGATGATATGATGATAAGGGTGCAGGGGGGATAGATTTTGATATTTTTGATCCCTCTTGCCCCCATTTGATGATTCGATATGTGATGATTAGATTAGCATTCATGTATGATGTATACTTAGCTTTTTCTTTATATATGATGTATTGATGATGTTAGATGTGATGATAATGATGGTAATGTGATGATGTAATAACAAAACACTGCACATGCAATAAACACAATCAAATGCTAACAAAGAACACAATGAATTAACATAATAATGCACCATGATTCACTAGCATGCAAAAACATACCTCAATATGCATAAGCAAGAATAAATCTAATCTAAGCAAGAAAAGATGAATTCTAACAAAGTATGCCCAGGCAATAAACAACATAAAAGCACAAACATGAAGCAACTATACAAGAAAATAAACAAAGCAAGAAATAAGACAATGCAAGTAAACGTAAGTAAATGTTTTTGTAAAATTGTTTTCATGCAACAATTTTCTATTGTTTTTAATTTATTTCTGAAACAATTTTCTATTGTTTAGGATTTTTGAAATAATTTTCTATTGTTTACATGGTTTTGAAATAATTTTCTATTGTTTTTGTGTCATTTTCGAGAAACAATTTTCAATTGTTTTTGTATCATTTTCGAGAAACAATTTCCCAGAGTTATGTACAGGTAACCAAAAAAGCGTGGATGCCCCCAGCGTTAGATGGGGAATATACAAGGGCAAAGGCCACATGTGTATGAACAAGAGGGTGAAGTCGTTGAATTTCCCCCAGTGTAAGATGGGGAATAGAAAAAGACCATGTCCCGATGATTACATCCCTTTAATTATATTAAGGATTGTCTATTCATTCACTTATTCAAAACCATATATTTCAAATTTTATAGTTCCAGAAATTAGTATTATATAATTTTCTGCTCAAATTGAATAAATCTTTGCCCAAAACTAACTTTCTTAATGTCATGTAAAGATAAAATCACATATTTTTTTTATCAGTCAACAGATTTAGTTCTGTTAAAAAAGAAAAGGAAAAGTAGTTTTCATATCTTCCATATTTTCCCAAGTTACACTTTCTTCGTTAAACTTGTCCCATTGGACCTTACATTGTCTTATTTCATGATTTCTCAAATACAACTAGCGAGTTTCCAGCACTTGAGTGGGTTTAACCACAATTATTCCTAGGTCTTGGACTTGTAAGGAATTCCAATTTAACACATGTGACAAATCTGAAATGTATTTTTTAAGTAAATAAATATGGAAAACATCATGCATTCGTGACAAAGTAGGGGTTAATCTTAATCGATAAGCTACGGGGTTGATTAATTCAACAATTTCAAAAGGTCCCAGATAACGAGGTGATAACTTGGTAGCCTTGCCAAAAGTTATAGAACTCTTTCTTGGATTAACACAAAGAAAAACCTTCTCACCAAGTTCAAATTTCCGGTCAACCCACTTTAAATTAGCATAACTCTTTTTCCTATCTGCTGCTTCTTTCAAGTTTTCACAAATCATTTTAACTCGTTGTTCCATTTCTGTAAGGATTTCAAGTCCAATTACTTCTCTATCCTCAATGTTGTCCCAACTAACAGGGGTTTTGCATTTTCTTCCATAAAGTGCCTCAAACAGTGCCATCTTAAGAGAAGCATGGTATGTATTATTGTATGCAAATTCAACTAATGGGATATAATCCTCCCACTTATACTGTTGATCCATACAATACATCCATAACATATCTTCCAAAACTTGATTTACTCTTTCAGTCTATCTATCCATTTCCAGATAATATGCAGAAATGAAGTTCAGTTTAGTTCCAAGAGCTACATTAAGTGTTTTCCAAAATCTTGACATCATTCTAGGTTCTCTATCAGATATAATTAATTCAGGTACTCCATGTAATTTGAAAATTTTGTGTATAAATCTTTTATCTAAAACAGGAGAATCATCCTTTAAATTTCCAGCAATAAAATGAGCTACTTTCGTTAATTTATCAACAACTAATAAAATAACATCATTTTTATTTCTTGACATAGGTATCCCTTGCATGAAATCCATTCTTATTACTTGCCATTTGTACTGCGGTATGTTATGGGGATATAATAAACTAGCCAGGTGCATATGTTCTACTTTCACATGTTGACATTTAAGACAATGAGTTACAAAATTAACATATTTTTTCATTCCCTTCCAGAAATATTGTTTTTTTATATCAGCAAGCATGTTAGTAATACCTAGGTGTCCAGAAAAGGGTGAATTGTGAAATTCAGCTAACAATTTCTTTCTCAAATCATTAAGCAAAGTTATGTATACTCCATTTTCATAACATAAGATTCCTTCATTATCGAAATGAAAACATTTATACCTTTCATCTTTTGGATCTGTAGCAAGCGTTGTTTTTACTTGCTAAAAGTACGAATTAGATTCCATTGGACTTTTTACTTCATCTTTAAACTGAGTTCTTAATGTTATAAGAGCAGAAATGTGCTTCCTATGATTTAGAGCATCAGCTACTCTATTCTCTTTTCCTTTGATGTAACTTATATCAAAATCATATTGAGACAAATAATCTAACCACCTTCGTTGTCTTGCATTCAGATTTGGCTGAGTGAAAATGTACTTCAGTCCAAGATGATCAGTTTTTAACTCAAATGGTTGACCAAGTAAATAATGCCTCCAAACTTGAAGTGCATAAACTATGGTAGCAAGCTCTAAATCATGTGGAGCATAATTCAACTCATGTAACTTAAGTTTTCTACTTTCATATGCTATGACATGATCATTTTGTAACAAAATACCTCCAAGGCCTTCCCTGGATGCATCCCTTACAACAATAAAGTCTCCATTAGGATCAAGTACAACTAAAATAGGTGCTGAAGTCAACTAACTTTTCAAATTTTTAAAAGGAGATTCACATTTATCATTCCAAACAAATTTCTTATCCTTTTTCTGTAATGAAGTTATTGGTGCAGCCACCTTAGAAAAATCCTTAACAAATTTTATATAATAACCAGCAAGGCCCATGAAGCTTCTTACTTCATGTACATTCTTTGGTGCAGGCCATTTGGTTATAGCTACTATTTTAGAAGGATCTATAGCAATCCCATTCTTACTTATAACATGACCCAAATAATGAACTTCGGTATCAAAGAAAGAACATTTGGATAACTTACCTTATAACCGTCTCTTTCTCAAAATTCCCAAAACTATTTTCAAGTGCTCTTTATACTCCTCAACACTTTTAGAATATATGAGAATGTCGTCCAAGAATACAAACACAAACTTGTCTAGGTATTCTTGAAAGATATTGTTCATTAAATTCATAAAAGCTATAGGTGCATTATTTAATCCAAAGGGTAAAACCATGAGTTCATAATGTTCATACCTTGTCCTGAAAGTTGTTTTATGAATATCTTCATCCTTAATTCTTAATTGATGATATCCAGATTGAAGATCTATCTTGGAATATACCGTTGCTCCTCGCATCTAATCAAATAGATCATCAATCCTAGGAAGTGGTTATCTATTATTGACTATTTCTTTGTTTAACATCCCATAGTCAATACATAATCTAAGTGTTCCATCTTTCTTTTTCAAAAATATCACTGGTTCTCCCCAAGGTGAAACACTTGGTCTAATCAAACCTTTAGAAAAAATTTCTTGCAACTTAGCCTTAAGCTCAACTAACTCTATGGTAGTCATTCGATAAGGTGCTTTAGAAATAGGTTTCGTACTCGGTTTGATTTTAATGGTGAATTCAAACTCCTGTTTGGGTGGAAAACCTGGTAATTCTTTTGGAAATATGTCACTGAAATTCTATAATAGCGGGTAACGTTCCATGAAATCACTATTTTCTTCTGCAGATTCTGATATTTTTACTTCATACAAGGTACAACCTTTATTTTTGGCCTTTTTAAGTTACATAGCTGACAATTTCCTAACTGAAATTTCTCGTTTTACACCTTGAATCCCTGTTGTTTTCTATAGATCATCCAAACAACTAATATGTTTTTCAAAACAGTCCACTTTTGCTTTATGCGCAACTAACCAATTAACACCTATGACTATATCATAAGATCCCAAAGGTGCAACATAGAGATCAACTTCAGTGGAAAAGCTAGGTAAGTCAAGGATTGCCCCAAAAAGACACATACTAACTGTATGGACATAATTATTACCATAATGTACAGTCCATGATTTATCCATTTTTCCAGCTTTTCTTTTAAGTTTCGAAGCAAGTTTACTAGAAATGAAACATTCAGTAGCTCCTGTATCAAAAAGAACAGTTACAGGTATGCCAAATAACTTACCAAGAACTTCAATGGGTGTAGCTTTCTTTTCAGCTTGCTTGTCAGCTACTGCAGCATGTATCTTGTGCTGCTGATTACTATCATCCTTCTTCAAAGGACATTGATTTCCATAATGGTCTTTGCCACAATTATAACAGCCTCCTACAGGTCCCTTTTTAGGCTCAGAATTATTTCCAGCCTTAAAATTGTCATGTTGGCCTCCATAGGACTTCTGCCCATTATTATTATTCTTGGCAAAATTATTCCTTGCATTTCCAACAGGCTTGTTCATTGTTGTTTTCTTATTATTATCAGCTGAAAACTTATTTTTGTTACCAAAATTTTTCCATGGTCCCTTCTTAGGTGCAAGAGAAGCTGAAGAAGAGTTTGGAATTTTCTTCCGCACTTCCTCTTTATGAGTAGAAATAGCTTTTAATTTCTGTTCCTACCTTATGGCTTTCTCAACAACCCCTTCCATAGTGGTTGGGCTGTGAACATCAACCTCTCCCCCAATAATAGGATTCAATCCCATGATGAATTTTGGTATCCCGAACTTCTCATCAGTTTGATACTGAGGTACATATTTGAGGAGTTTCGTAAACCACTCCCAATACTCAGTTACAGTTAGCTTTCCTTGTGCTAAGTTCTGAAATTCTGTCATTTTCTAATCATAATAAAGTTGTGGCAGCCAACGTTGCCTAAAATAACCTTTAAATTGATCCCAAGTGATGTTAGTTTCATCAATATTTAACTCAGCCTTACGGCTGTCCCACCATGAAGATGCCTCATGGGAAAGCTGATATGCTCCCCAAATAGCTTTGGTTTCCTCTGAGAAGTTTCTTATTGCAAAGTACTTCTCCATTTCACTGAGCCAATTCTTAGCTCCATCTCCTAATGTGGTGCCATCAAATTTGGGTGGACTTATCCTTTTTATATCATTAGTGAGTTTCACTGCCAACCTTGCCTTTTTATTTTCTGGTTGGACAGGTACATTACCATTGTTATTATCAACACCCAAATCAGGGTTGTCCTCAGGAGGTGGCTGATTGTTATTACAATCTTCTTCTTCCTCCTCATTTCCCATCACTTGTTTTTCAAGTATAGCCAAATGATGTCTTGTGTTCAAGAGGGCAGAAAGGATCTCATCAAGTTTTTGGATTGTTTTTGCTCATTCTTTAGGTGGAGCATTATTTTCAACGTTTCCCCTTGTTCTAACCATTTTCTGTTACAAGAAAATCCAAGTTTTTATCAGATTATGGACACAATAGGTCCAAGAGCTGCAACCTTCAGCTCTGATACCAAGATGTAACATTCCCATTTTAAGACTTTAGAAACAAGGAATTTTTTTTGCATGAGTAATGTTCTCTGTTCTAAATACTTAATCTAGAACACACATTTCATAACAATCATTCTTATAACAGATAACCATATGTAGCTGTAATGACTCAGTGTACAACTGATCTATTCATTCCATGACTTAGTTAACTACTAATCCATTCATGTGTAAGATTGAGTTTGGAGTATTCTACTGAATACTTCATATTCTTGGTTCTCTCACCCTATACTAGGTTTTGAGTGACCTGTCCAAGGAACCTAACTAAATAATTGTTTCTAATATTCATCGGCATCATGAACCTTAGACTGGTGACATAGGACAATGCAATCAGCAGCTTACGATACTTTGGCCAAATATTTATAACATACTGTTTGTATTACTTATTCCTTGACAACATACTCGTCAATCTGGAATACGTCCTTCACACCACTCCATTGTTATCTCGAATGTCTTACATTGAATTCTGTCAGTCCCCTTGCCTAAGGTTTAACTCTAGCTCAGGTTAACAACATAGGTCATGATATGACAAGGCTCTTGAAAACTTAGGGTAAATTGGCATACTGGGTCAACCTAGGTTAACCCCGTGTGCCAAGGTACCCTGAGTCCTAAAGGGCTACTTCATATCCTGATTATGGTACTAACCAGTCCTAGAGAGGAATCTTGAACAAGTTCAAAAGTGTGTAGATCTCAATGATCAATGCGGAAGGGTGTTGCCACATGTCATATGCACTATTGTATCCTCAAGAAGATCCTAATCTTCTCGAAGGTACAACCTTGTAGTTGATGTGTGTCAACATCCTACGGAACAACCTTGTAAATATGTACATACCTCCAAGAGTTTACTTACGTTAAGTTAAATTTGGGTTTAAAGACTACCTATATCGGTAGCCCACCAAACCCTGAGTCCAACATTCCTTTAAGTTCCCTTTTTAAAGTTGAGATTCATTTAATTTAAGAACTTAATTAACTTAGGATTGCTTCCTGAATTGATATTTTTGACCTATCATCTCATTACCCAAGAGCAGGAAAGCAACAACTTATATTCCCTTAAATTAAATAACTTAACCATTTAAGGAAGTGTAACAACCCATTAGGTTGAAACATATCAGACTTATTGTAATTAAGTCTTAATGATTCACAATCATATCTTCCTTTTTTATTTAGTGCCTTACTAGAGAGGAAGGGTCTTCCTCTTCATAGTTGCATTTTTAGGGCTTGCCACACCCTACCATGTCATTTAAAGTTACAATAATCTTTATTATAGTTTTATTTCACATCACAAGATATAATGAAAAACTTAGATAAGAATGTTGTATTCAGCCACCTATTTAATTTCAATTTTCTTAGGGAATTTATCTAAGTTCCCTTTTTAAATCACTCTTTAAGAATACACATCCAATCATATAGATAACAAGAAGATTATCCTCAACAAGATAATTTACACAATCTATATAAGTAAATTCTCACTCTTCAATTCATTTCCAAACTTATACAATTACAACTTATGCTTTTTAGGCATGCTTTAAGACATCAACCTTCATTCAAAAGAGACAAACTTTTCTTTTTACAATACAATTCAGAAATCAAATCAGAATTCTTCACTAGAATCAACTTAGAGCAGTCAATGCATCATTTAAGTTTTTGCCTTCTTTTACCACTTACGAAGTCCATCTACAAAAATTGCTAGCACGGGTCAGTTCAATGAACTGAGCATGATAAGCACTAATCCTTAAAACAAGTGCATTCCACTAATTGTTTCAATAAAACAACCCTGTTATAATGACAACAATTACTTCATACTCTCTAAGCTTTAAGTAATATCAATATAAGAAGAGTCATAGTACACTGTTTAAACAAAGTGAATAGGATATATTCTATATTACTTTCCCTAAAATTTTAAAGTATAATTGATTCCGCAATTACATTCACAATCAATAACATAATATAACACTGATTTTTCTTCCTAACAATTATAATACCACTCATATCATAACCTAAGTTACAGAAGTAATTTTAACTTAATCCTTTTTCGGATGATTCATCTCACTTTTATGTAAGGAAGGAAGAAACATTCCATTTACCAAGTACATATCCATCCGAAAAGTTGAAATATTTTATATCATGATTTAAAAAAATTCTTAAAATATCTTCTATTTAAAAACTAAACCATTTAAGGTATTCATCCAAAATAGGATCATACAAAATAAATTCAAACAGAAGTGATGGATTAACTGCCACCTTCAATTTCTTCTACCAACCTATCTTCTACCTTAGTCTTCTTAATTTTCAATCAATGAAAAGTATACAAGACAAATAAACACTGATTTCCTTTTTACAATAAGAATAACAATTAGGAGGTTTAAAAACAAATACCTTATCCCAGCTATACGACGAAAGGAGTCTTACCAGATTAGGATCCCCCATCCCAATTATTTCTTTCAATTATTAAGACAGTTCTGCCTTCTCATAACCATACAGTTTGAGTTCATTACAAATTTTTAAGGAATGAGCACAATAACCATTCAAGGAAAAGAGTATTAAAATAATAGACTTCCTTTTTAAACCCTTTTACTTCTTTCCCTTTTATCTCTAAGAGAAATTGTGACAATCAAAACACTATTGCAATCAAGTTTAGAACAAAATCAAGCTTCCAAGACATAATAAACATTCATTAGACCAACAAGGAATGAGAAGCTGAGTAGTTCTAGCACTTAAGTTCACCCAATAGTTCAGGAAAGGTAGAGCCATCTCATTGGTTTACCATTACATCCCTACAGGATCTACAAACTGTGCATCCAATAAAAGTTAAGATCAATATTTAACATAAATCATTATGAACTGATCAAAATATAATCCTGATCCAAATGAAATAGACTACATTTCCTCAAATACTCGAACCATTCAAGTTTAAAAATCAAGTTAGGGTAACTTCACGTTTCCCTTAATTACAAAGTAATCAGAGACTGAATTAGTTGAACCGATACATCGTTCGGTTGCTATTTTAATATGAAACACTAAAGCCAAATTGAATATATAGTATTGATTTACCGTATTCGAATCATAATTTCAAAAATACCCAAAAGTCGTAATATTCAAACCATTGTAATGAATTACACATTAACAGTCCAGAATAAAAATAGGTCTTCCATTTGCATCCAAAACATTTCAACCCTATTTCTAACTTCAAAAAAAATGTATTAAACTGGACATCGTTAAAACTTGTCGACTTTTAAGTCAGGTTCGAAAAGAGTTTCCACCACCGTTAACATGGTCATAAGAACTAGATTTCACAAGCCATGTCAAAAAGACTACAAGTTACAGTCTTGTTTTCCCAAAATAATAGACACAATTTTCTTTTAATACTTTTCCAAAAACAACCAAGATTTCACAGGTAGAACACAAACTCATCCATATACTATTCCTCCTGTGCATGCCAGTGTTACTAACATTCAAGGTTTCATGCAAGAATAAAGCAACTAACCATATACTGACTTATCCACAGTGCCCGCGAACTTAAAAATAGTCAATCCCCTTTCACAAGAGAAGTGCAGACTAAGCCATATACAATGTTTCCAAAATACGCAACTTTATAACAGTCAAAGTTTCACAGGGTGATACCAAACAAACCATCCACGAAGTTATTCACAGACCAAATAACCACAAGATAAAACATGAATATCATAAGCAAGTAAACATAAAAACAACATTGTTCCATCCACTGAAACAAGTTTTTAACTAATGAGATTCAACCCAGTTTAAGTGTTTCCAGAGGTTAAAAATCACAATAGTTCGCAACTCCAAACTTAACGAATACAGGTGGATCTATTGCAACAATAAATACTTCTAAAGAAGTCAAAATCAATAAACAATTTCAACCACTGAGAGCCCTATAAAGTTACCAATATTGCTCATATGTTCACAAATCCACTGCGAAAGAAAAGTAATGCAAACAAGTTCCAAAAGAATCAAGCAAACTCCCGATTCAACCCAGAAACACAAGTTTACACAAAACCCATAAAAAAATTTTTTTACCAGACAAGCATAAATACACAGGGCTCATCAGAACATAGTTCTTTTAATAAAACACTTAGAGGAAAGAAAATATTTTAGCAGTTAGGGCCTATCATGCCTGATAGTGTCGCTGTAAAATCGAAGAAGACCTCTGGTTGAGCCCGCTCTTTCTCTTCTTCTCCACGAAAGGTCAAACAACAAAATACTACTTCCACCATGCCTCATATATTCTCCACGAAACAGAAATAGATTTGAAACCCTCAAAATAGCCATGCAATGAAGTATAAACTACTGGTTCGAAAGACCAGTGTGCATGCAGAGAGAAAAATAGAGTGCATGAAAAATGAAACAACCAAACAAAAATATGCTTGCATGCCTCCCAAAGTGATCTGGGCTCACGAAACCATGCACATTAATTACATTAATTCCATATCTCCCACCCAATCTTCCTTGCCACCACCCGCCAAATCTGGAAAGTTCTAAATCAAAATAAACAAGTGTTTCCATTTCTAGAGGTACTGCCACCTAGGCCTCTGCTAGCCAAATTAACCTCCACCAAAGTTGGCAGTACCCAATGTCCTTACAACCTTATCACCATCTTAAATGCCATAGAAACTGCCACCCAACACTTGCGACCCTTAGGTTCCCATTCATAGCAATTAGTTTAGGATAGGTTAATGACTTAGGTTAGATCTTAGGTAATTTAAATTTAACACCTTAGGATATAACACTAGTCACTTACCTTAGCAATAGGTTAGATAAACCCTTAGGTAATATCCAAAAATACATAGTTTAGGAACTAGGTTAGATTGATCATAACCTTGTAGTAATAGGTTCTAGTTTAGATTAATGTCTGGTAATCCCTTTCCAAATTTTTTTCGAATCAAGCTTAGGTTAGATTGAAATCACATTTCGACAAATCAATCATACTAAGACGTTTCAGGATGGATTTTGAATTCGCATTAAGTATAAAAGCTTAGATAGGAAAACTCACATATCTTACCTGGCTTAAGGTCTAGGCTCTCTCGAATGCCATAAATGGCTGAAAACCAAATTGTGACTGTAATGACCTACCGGGGTCAATTTCCAGAATCCAATGAAACTTTCCACATAACGGAAATATTTTCATATGAAGGAGAATTAAAGAACATATATATTCTAAGTTCAGTCCAGAACTAATAATTCATAGAATGCCAATTCATGGTTATTCATCCTGAATATATTTAAAACATTCCTTGGATCACTGTAATTGATCCAAGGATGAGTCATAGAGATAGATAAGCTTACAATCCTCCTGAAATCAGATTGCACTCATCCACGAGAAATGAAAGAAAATGAATCCAGGCATATTCCAGTTCAATCAAAGATCTCAAGAGCAGAAAAGACATAACCATATCAAGCATGATTTCCCATAATCAAAAGGACATATCCTCATAAGGAAAATCACATAACAACACTTGAATACAAAGGAGGAAAATAACAACAGTTAAGGAGAGTTGTAAGCCCATTGTTGTGGCAGTTAAGGTCAGTCTGACCCATTAATTTTCATTTTTCCATTTTTTAGGGTTTGATACTCCTTTTGTATCTCACAGGTTGTCACTACATTACTCATTACATTCAACGTAGTTCAACAAATCTAGTGCGATAGATAGAAAAGGTCACAGGTCATCTTCCGACCCTCAAAGAATCAAATTTTGAGCTTTTTCAGAGACCATTTGTTCTTCTATATCAGGGAACCTTGGGGAACCCCAGTACCCTCATGGGCACTTCAATTTGTTTAAATATTCCAGATCCACACTTTTTAAGACCCTTATGCAGTCATTCTTGCTTCTGGAATTCCCTATCAAACCTATGACACTTTGCGATAGTCATTTATAAGCAGATGAGTTCTCTCCTAACCTTCCTCTTTCACATTAGGTTTTTATTTCCATTTGTCTTAATTATTTAGTCAATTTATACTACTTTAGAGCATCCATTTATAATGTTTATGTCCTCCTAGATTAGATTAACTATATTAGCACACCCCTTAGTTTATTCTAATTTTTTTTAATAAGAAGGAAGGTCAAAAAAAGCACCTCAACTTATTAGCAGTTGTGCTAAATTTATAGGGATTCTTCAGATAATTCATAAAATAATTTTTTGAAGGAAATTGGGATAAAAATATAATGAAAAATTTATGACGTCATAAAATGATGTTTTTGAAAATTTCTATCCATTCTTCTAAGGTAATTTCATGTCATCTTGAACTCTATTTTGAGGGATATAAGAAATATGGAAGGTATTGACATAAAACTAGTTGGTGAAGCCTATTTGGTATTTTGGACATGTAAACTACTCTCCAAGGGTTGATTAATGATGCCTAAAATTCATTAATTTCATAAATGATCGCTAAACATGTTAGGATCAATACAGGTTTTCTCATTTTTTTTAATTTAGGTGTCTACAAGTGTGATGTGTGAAAAAGGAATTCTTGAAGTTGTGGTTGAATCAAATGCCAAGATTAAAAAATGAGTTAATTCCCTCTAGGATTCCTTGGTGAATGATCAAAGCTAAAAAAAATTGTTAGTTAAGAAGTGTGAAGAACAATTCTTCATTGTTATTAAATTACCTTATAGGCATATTCATGGAGTGTGTACTCTGAACTAAAAAATGTTGTCTTTACCTCATAAGTACATGTTTCTCAAAACATTGAATATGATACAAGGGTCTTCATTCCTTCATGTATATTTTGAATAAGTTTTTTAAAATACTAGAGGTCTAGTTGAAGCTTGTAAAACTAAATGTTGACTAACATACATATAGTGATTCATTGTACCAGGAAGAACTTTAAGAAAAGCAATAATTATTGATGTTTAGAAGGATTTTAAGGTTCAAAAACTTTGTAGAGATCCATCTTAGTCAAAATAGTCCAAAAAAAAACTCGAGAAGGTCTCACTATCCTCCAATACCAAAATAGGGTATGGTACCAACCACTGTGCTCTTGAAAAATGAGTTGTTGGTAATGATTTTCAATGTTGTAAGGTGAAACAAAGAATTAAAAAATTATATGAGGTTTTTATAATTCTCCAGGAAGAAATATTTATGAAATACATTAAGTAATGACTGAGAATTGTCTTTTTGATCCCTCTCGGGCATGCACAGTGAAATAAACCCTTTGTCCAGGGTTTCAAACAAAAAATTGAATGTAACTCATTTTTAAACCATCAAAAATTCATGAAAATTTGAAGAAATATCTTTTAGGGACCTTCCAATATATGTTTTCAAGTTTCGAAGAAAATATCCATGTCTCCACCAAGTTATTCATGACATTATTTATCAACATGGTGCAAACATGTTCCTATAGTGTTGGTAAGTGAGATTAGTTATCTTTATCTAATTTTGAAGGCCTGAGACTTCTTGTAAAGTTAAATCATGATAATATCAAAGTTTAGTTGGTCTTGTGTTGACAAGGTCAGTTTTGGGGATGTAATTGAGATGAATAAGGTGCAAGGGATCTTAAAAGGTGTCACATGTCAATTTATGAACTCAAATTTTCATGAAGGGGTCTTGAATGTTTTTAGATATGTCAAAAGGTTGAAATGCACATATGAAAAAATAATGGTAGTTACAAACACAACTATTTCTCTCCTCTTGTTTGAATCATATTGTGTAAATAGGTTAAGGGTATTTGTATGTGAATGTGAAAGGTTAGAAGTAGAGATATAACATATACAAAATAATTCTTTTGAAATTGAATATGTCGTTGAAAGTGATGTGTGTAAGGTAGTGCTTTCTGCAAAGATCAAATGAGTGTGCATTAAATAGGTGAATAATTGATTAATATGAACTTAAACTGAGGTCAGAAATCTTTTTAAGAAGGTGGTGAAAATAAAATGATGAGATCCTGAGTTAAAGCTTAGTTGGTTGAAAGTTTTTGCTTTTACCACAAATAGGTGCTTAGAAATTCAATTAAGTAGGTGTTTGATTGGGAATTGAAGTGGGTGCTTCAAGATGAAGTAAGTGATTCATGATATTGTAATATGTGTAAAACATTATTTCTTAATATTACTTGACCCTTGTGGGTTTTCTCCCTTATTGGGCTTCCCACCTAAATTCTAGTGTCTCTATGTGTTTTTGCATTTCTCTCTCATCATAGGATATCTTGATTGATCTATGAATTTTATGATTGTAATATTGATTTCTAAGTTCAAATTTTCAATTTTGTAAGGGTATTGATTCACCCCCTCCCCCTCTCACTGTTTGAATTATCTACATTTTAGGTCAAAGTTATGAATAATGTGTTAAAATAGATACTTTACTACATTCCCATTAACTAGAAAAATATAAATCTATAAGATTAAAAAGTATGTTCCCAACTATAAACTAATGTTAGAAATATCTACATGGCCAAAACGTTGTAACAATACATCTCACAAATATCATCCATGAAATATGAACCTAAAATAATTCTCGAACAAGATACATGAGCATGGTATTATAGGTCATTCATTTTTTTAAGAACACACTACATATGAGTTACATAACTCAATTACAAAAATATATTTTAAATCATAAAATGTAATGTTTACCATTAAAACATTCCTCTACCAATAAAACATCAAGATGTTACTATTCAAAAAATTATAAATTACCACCTTTAAATGGGTTCTGGTTCATATTCAACATATTAATGAGGATTTACAAAGACCCTTTTTTATTAGCGATAAAGAAAGGTTAAGGGGACTGTATGATGGAAAAGTAACAAGCAAGCATGGGAATCTACAAGTAACTCTTCCTCGCACCCGACCTCCTCAGGTCGTGTTGAGACAGCTGGTGGGGATAGAATATACATGGGGTATAGACAAACTAATTGGGAAAATCTTATGTCTTCGACATGCACTAATGGAATATGTGAATCTAAGGTGAAGAAGGCTCTCCTAACCTAAACTGACATGATAGATCAGTCGGCAAGGATGACTGCTCGAAGGCTCTAATCAATATCGAGATCTGGCATGATCCGATCTATAGGTTGTGGGATACGCAGAAGATAACCTGTGGGTGCTGCGCATATGTCTCCCGATAGGGTCATGGAAATGGACGATGGATATATAGTGGATTTAATGGGTTATTCTCTGGTCTAGTCTAGAAATCCTTAGTTTGGTTAGCTGCTACGTCTAGTGAGGATAGTTATATGACAATGATTGGTGGAACTAGAGAGGACCTAAATACTAGTGTACGTAAACCAGCATCAACGTCTGATTGTCCTATGGGCCCATTGGGTTGTGGGACCTGTGGATCATAACCATATATTCATGGTTATTATGGACCCCATATGGTCATGTGCTGAATCAATCCCTAATCCCTAGTACCCAATAGTCGTATGCCTTTTTGGCCTCTATGTTTAGAGCTAAAAGTTTTGCAATCTTCTCAAAATATCTTAAAAGTTTTCTGGCAACTTGAATTATTAAGCTAGTGTCTATGTCAGTGAGAATATATCTTGCGTCTAGTTATGGGACCAAAGGATCACAACTAAATGTTTTCTTTCTTTCAAACCCTTCTATAGTCATGCGGATATTTATCTAGGGTAATCTGTAGTTTGGCTGGTTTGACCAAATCGTATGTGCTTTGTCATCTTCTATGTTTAATCCTCTCAGTTGTGCATTGATTTCTTGTAGGTCTGTTGTTACTCAGAAGACCTGAATTCTGATATTTTGATTTATGTCAGTTATTGTTGCAACAAGATTGGGTTGAGGCATGATTGGTTCGAATACGTATTCTCTGGGCTCCCTAGGTCCCGTGATTGTCATACAAAAGAAATAATATAGATCTAACTAAAACAAAGTGAACTAATTATGCAAATTATATCTACAACATATGTCTAAATTCTCTATTTTTTATATTTTTGACAGAATATTTGACAGAATTAAGATAAAAACTATTTAAATAGAATTTGAAAGAGAAATTATTTAATATCTAGCAAATGACAACTAAGCTAATAACAAAATTGAAAACAAACAAAGTAGTCGAGTATAGCTACCTACCTGTGCAGTTGTAAACCTATTCTAAATAGCCAGATAACTGATCTAATCTATTTGAAAGACCCCCGATCTTACCTCAGAAGTGAGGAATGAATAGTTTCTTAGAAACTATCAATCCCCATAACTTCCCTGGCAATATCAAAAGTGAGATTAACTAAAATGAAATGATTTAATACTCTATTTGATATATCTTAACTAGAACTTTGAAAGCTTGAACCTGGATTTTACAGAATAGTGGCGAATCTAATTGTGTGTGGCTTTGTCCCCTCAGTGTGGTCTCCTCGTTCTTTCATGCTCACGTGAATCCAGAAAATCGTGTAACACTAGCATCAACAAAAGTAGATATTTGGAACAATGGAAAATTTGGATGTAGATTGAATACAATGCGAGTAGGAGAGGGATAGCACAAGAGAACAAAGCTTGGATTATGCAATTCCTAGCAGGATTTATTATGAGTCATGCAACACAAAACATCCAGAACCTAAAACTATCCTTCTTGATGAACAAAACCTGCAACTCTAATGGCTTCTGACTAAAAATGAAACTATCATATTTCAATTGATTGCATGAAATAGTAACAATACTAGCACAAGAATATCATGTGGCTTCTAAATAGCAAAACAACACTAACTATGCATGTAACAAGTGAAAACTATTGAATTCCTAAATTGAAAGACTAAAATTATTGAAATGAGAAGATGAGAGGAAATTTTTGAGGGGCCATTTTCTTGAAAACCAACCAACTATTTATAGAATTCCCATTTACCCAAAGGTGAAAACCAATTTGAACTCTTTACAATAAACAATGGAGAAACACTATTCTAGGGAACCAAAATCATAAATACAAGCCAAGGTGGTGGAAAAAGCTAGTAAAAGTTGAAAATTACGTGAGTCGTGATTAAAAGCATGTTTTGGAAAAACTCGTGAAGGACCGCCTTGAGTAGGGTGGTGGTTATAGGACCGCCGCCCTACCTAGGTGGCAGTCACGAGACCGACGCTCGGGTAGGGTGGCGGTTTCATAACTGAAGACCAAAACACAAAGGAAAAGAGGGGAAAAGAGAAAAATAAAGCACGTGAAGGCTAGGTAGGACATGTGAGATGTTAATGTATAGTTGGAGAGCTGTTCTGGATCCCAAACACCTTGCGAGGAGACCTATATCATCATTGGGTCACGTGTAACATTGTTCTGATGATGCAGTACCCTATAATTTTGGATATGTACATATTGCCACCTCGAAGAACTGCTTTAGCCATGAAGAGGCGTAAAATGGTGGGTCCGAGTATGGAAGTCCCGAAATGGGAAGTTAGAAATTATACCTGACACATCCGTGTGTCGAAATGATGCCATCCAAAATTCCTGCTACCTACAAAATAAAAAGAGGACTCAAGTAAATATAGATAAAATAAATCAAAAAATAAATGCTAAAATAATATGACGTGAGGAATTACCATTTTCATAGGGGTAAGAACTTAACTCCGTCAGCGCTTGAAACCTACGAAAAGGGCATTCAAAACGAGTTAAGATGCTATATATGTAAAAATGGGCCTAGTTTCCTATTCATTTGCGTGTGTCAATTTGATTGATTTTGAGCTCTGGGACCCACGGTGATGGTTTTTTATGAGAGTATATTCAAAATGTTTGTGACGAGATAGTGATCATGCCTCCACGAGTGGAACATTGACCTGTAAGATCACAGGTTAGTTCTTCTTGATTTAACATTTTTACCCCCAAAATGTTAAAATGATGAAATCTTTGTCATGGGTGGATCATTTTTAAAAATGTTGGTGTTAATAGGGTCAATTACGGGGGGTGCCTAATGGGTAGGCTTTGTTTTTCTCAAAATAGTCTTTTTTTCATGTTTTTAGGTTTTTTTAGGGCATGTGACCCGTTTGGAAATGCAGGACATGACCACCGCCCTGAGCAGGGCAGTGGTTACAGGACTGCCACCTTTTAAGGTGGCAGTTACGGAACCGCCGCCCTACTCAGGGCGGTGGTCCTTTACATAACGCCAAAATAACAATGTTTTGTACCCAGTTTTGCATTTTTAGTATTCTTATATGTTTTAATGATTTTTCCAATGTAATTTGAATACTAACTTACTCTGTTTTATGTGTTTTTGGGTGTATGCATAAGGAGGAATATATCAGATGGAGCTGAGAGAGAGAGTGTGACTGGCTTCCAGTAGTGTTGGATGCACTCTCTCAGGCTGAGCAGGATACTCTTCAGAGGGCCGACATATTACGTATATCATGGGTTCCTCATGTCGCACCTTCTAGTCACATACTTTGTGACTTGTTTTCATATTGGGATGTTGATCGGAACACTTTCCAATTTCTAGGAGTCAGGGGTGAGTGGAATATCACCCTGGAGGATGTCTACCATATCTTAGGAGTCTCGATCATCGGGAGACGGTTTACAATTGAGACAGTGGGATCGCGGGCTCTGATAGCTCAGTGGGCCACATACATGGGAGACACAATTGTCTCCACTGGTTCGAAAAAGGGGGTGAGGGTCCGTTCCATTCCTAGCTTGCCTATTTCCTTGATTCCTCAAGCTATTATTGGGATCCTTGGCTCGAGATTGATCGAGGACAAGGGAGGGGAAACTTTAATCTACTATTAGTCCCCTATTATTGCAAAGATTGAGGCACATGGCCAAATTTATGCCTGGGGAGCCAACATACTTGGGACCACCTATCATGATTTATACCGGGTGGTCCACTTATAAGGACAGTCTTTGAGCCATCTGACCCTAGTTATGAGCTGGGTCTATGAGCATATCATCCCTTATGGGAGAGGCATAGAGGTGGTGGATCCTAGAGCTATGAGGGCAGCTAAATGGATAGAGATGTCAGTGCTTAGAGCACCTCACCAGCCAGTTGCCTCCCTGACTACTGATGATATGGAGGCAACACCTTATCAGGCCATAATAAGGTTATGGGGTGATGAGACCCTCACTTTGATTTTGTGCTCTACTATAGGGCAACTTGTGGACAAGACGGGGAAGGTAGAGACACACCCTTTTGACCGAGAGCCTCAATAGTTTGGCCTTGCTTATGCTGTTATGCTTCCCCCAGTGGTGCCAGTATTTAGATCAGTTTGGGAGGCTAGGGGATGTCCTAGAGGCTGAGGTTGGACTGTTGTTACTCATGGTGTCCCTATTGCAGCTAGGCGGGTGGTACATGCTCGAGGGAGAGCCAGTGCTCCTTAGGCACCTTTACTTCAGATCATTACTGGCCCTACCCACAGTAGTGACGACCCCATTGATATAGACTTTGAGTCTGGGGAGTTCACAGGGGGAGAGACAGAGGAGGATACTGAGGATATGGAGGTCAGCGAGTCGGGTGGAAAGGAGGACAACAATCCCCAGTGGGATGACACTCAGGAGATCTTACAAGTGGAGAGGGTAGAGAAAAGTGTGGAGAGGGTGACCCTAGTCTCAGAGGAGTTGCCCTCTCAGGATCTAGGCAAAGAGGATGAGTCTATAATAGGACACTATGCTGCCTCAGACATAGGAGGAGGGGTTCAATTAGTGATGGCATCTGTGGTAGGTGGTGACCCTAGGGATCCCTCTTGGAGGCCAGGAGATCTGAGTGAGTTGTCACTCTTCTTTTAATACTTGTCTTTAGCTAGGATTGCCTTAGTTGCTATCTCTCCTTTTGTTCATTCTTGTTTTTATCTTTTGACTATTTCTAATTTACTTTTCTCCTTTGCTTGGAGAGACTGTTGATGAGTGGTGAGACCTAATTCGCTAGGTATGTACTAATACCCTGATGATCCCCATGGAGAGGACTCGCGCTGAGCTATCCGTGGATGTAGGGGAGCCTTCATACCGATGTTTTTGCCCCTGTCTAGCATGTGGCCAAGATGGTGACTACCCTCCGTACTGAGTTGGCCAGATATAGGACAGTGGACTACCTAATGAGGAGTCACTCTCATAGCAAGGCTATAGCTGCTCCTTAGGATCATGAGCCCTCAGTGCACTTAGAGCATCGGCATAGCCAGAGTCCTAGATGTGGTTGTGCACCTTTAGAGGGATCTCATAGTGGTTGAGAGGCCACTTGGCTCTTTTTGTAGTGACTCTTAGATTGTTTATACGATTTATTTTGTATTTCCTAGGCTCATTGAGTATTTTGACCATGCCTAGTGCATGATGGCATTGTTCATGAAACTTGATTATATATATATACTTCTTTTTTAGATCAGACTCTTGGTGTCTAGGTTTTTGTGATTCACTTCCACATGTATATTATAATGTTGTTTTTATATGCTTTTCAGAATGTATGCAATGGAGAACAACTGATACAAATGCTTTCTTTCTTTCTTTTTGTATTTCATAATGCTGATATATGATAATGCAGACACAATGTGATTTTGAACTTGGCTTTCTATAAGAAATTTTCTGGTACTTCATATTTGTTTTGACAAAATGAGATGATAAACTGGTATGATGAGTAGATGAACTTTCCCCACTCCTAACTCCACGCAACTAGTAAGATGCGATGGGCTCACCACCAAGAGCTAGAAAGGGCACAAGCTATGAAATTTGTTGAATGTTAGTGATGAGAGATAGACAAAGATGTAATGGAACCAAATTAGGACGCTAAAAACCTATTCTACTCAAGTGACTCCATAGTTTAGAATGCAACTTTATTTGTGGTTTATCTAGACTTAGATCCGTAGATGGCCACATGGTTGAAAAAATATGGTTTTCAAGATTTTAGACTCTCTTGGAATTTTGGACATCTGATTCACATGTTTTTGACTCAAGATTGCAAAGGTTTATTTGAACTACTTGCTTATGACCTTTAACATTACTATCAAGAGGACCCCCTACACCTTGCCCCATGCTACTAGTAGGAAGCATGGGCTTATCACCATGGACAAGGCACCGGTGAGTAAGGGCATTCCCATCCTTTCCCAACCCTACATCACTAATAAGTGATACAAGCTCATCACCGAAGGTTGGTAGGGCAAGGAAATGTGTAAAAATAAAATTTTCTATTTGATCTATATTTGACTTATTTAATTGAGCAAAATGTTAGTATGTTCTTATTTCCAAAGAGATCTATATACAGGATAGATGTGACACCATGAAGCTTTTAGAACAGACCATAGGAAAGACACCTACCCTAGGAAGAAACAAAAAGTGAGAACAAGCATGTAGGCCTTGGTATGGTTACCGTTAGGACTTTGTCATATCTAGCTTTATTTGATGAAATGATTTTGAAATGGTTAATGATGTTATGACAAATGAAGAAGTATGATTCGAAAGCTTCTGCCAATACCAATAGAAGTTTGTAATGAATTGCTTACGAATAAGTTCCTTGATCACAAAAATTTATGAAACAAATGGACAAAATGAACCTAACTACATGAAGATGCAATGTAGATATAATTATACAAATAGTGTTGGTCGCTTATGCATAGAATCATTTAAGATGCAAGGAATTGACTGTTTCGTTGAATTCCTTGCCTTCTAGTGTATATAAGAGATACGCACCATTTCCATAGTCTTTCATGACTCAGTATGGGCCCAACCATTTGGGCCAGAATTTCCTTCCTTCACTGGTCTTCTTATCAGTCTGGCTATCTAGTCTTAGAACTAGATCTCCTTCATATATTTCTCGTTCATAGACCTTTTTGTTATATTGCTGGCACATCCGGTCAACATAAACTCTATGCCACTATTCAGCATCTAATCTGGCCTCATATAGGCTTTCTAGTTGGGAGAGACGTGCTTCTCTATAAGCTTCTTTATCTAGAATCCCTTGTAGTGAGATGCAAAGGCTGAGTATTTCAACCTCAAATGGGAGAACTGCTTCTACTCTGAATACCAATGAGAAAGGAGTTGCTCCTGTTGGTGTTCTTATTGAGGTTCGGTGGGCCCACAAGGCCAGATATAAATTTAAATGCCAATCTCATTTGTTTTCTTTTACCGTTTTGAGGAGGATGGCTTTCAACATCTTGTTTGTTGCTTCAGCCTACCCATTAGCTTGAGGGTAATATAGGGACGATGTATGATGGTTTATTTTAAATTTAGTGCATAGCTCACAGACCTCGTCATTCTTAAAGGAAGTTCCATTATCTGAGATAATGATTTGTGGGACACCATACCTGCAAATGATCTGGTTCAAAATGAACTTGGCGATCACGACACCTGGTACAGTGGTAAGAGGCATAGCCTCTACCCATTTGGTAAAATACTCGGTGGCCGTGATTATGAAGTTATGTCCATCTAGTGATGAGGGAGATAATTTTCCTATCAAATCTAGGCCCCATGTAGAAAAGGGCCATGGAGTCGCGATTGGTTGTAGAGCTTGTGCCGGCATGTGAATCTCATGGGAAAATTATTGGCATTTATGACACTTATGTACAAAATCTACTACATCATGGTCTAGAGTGGGTAAGAAATAGCCCATCTAATGTATTTTGTGGGTGGTGGCATGACCTCCAGAATGGCCACCACATATTCCACTGTGGGATTCATAGAGAATCTTCTTGGATTATTCTATGTCAACACACCTTAGAAGCATTCCATAGAAATCCTTACGACAGAGCACTTGCTCTATAATAATGTATTTAGGTATGATAATGTGTAACTGCCTTCTTTTTTGTGGTGTAGCACCTTCTGGATATGTATGGTCCATTATGTAATTAATAATATCATTATACCAAGGACATTCAGAGATAGGAGGTCTATTTTCGATGTAATATATGCATTCATCAGGAAATCTAGGTCTACTAGTTCGCCTCCGTCTAATGGTTTATCAGCTAACCAATCTACAATGATTTGTCCCTTAACGGACTTTTGGTTTACAAATTTAATTTGAATTCACCCATTATGGTTATAAAGCATCAGGCCTTTTAAGACAAGGACCCTTGCATGAGGAAAGTTTGTAAATGGTCTATTTTTACAATGACCCTTGTTTCTTGGTTTAGCATGTACTATCTTAAGTATTTGGTTGCAAAGACTATGGCAAGGCATTCTCACTCTACCTATGTATAACACGTTTCATAATTGAGCAACGTTTGGCTAATAAAATAGATCAAACATTCTCGTTTATTGTTGTCTTATTGAGCCAACATGTAGGCTAGCGAGACATCTGTAGCTCATGAATATAAGATCAAAGGCTGATCTGGTCTAGGTGGCATTAACGTGGGAGGAGACATCAAGAAGTGTTTAATTGCTTCGAATGCCTCATGGCATTCCTTTGCCAAATAATGCAGTAATCCTTTTTCAACAAATTATTGATCAGGTGAATAGAAAAACTCAATTCTGGGATGAATCTCCAGATTACACTGAGCTTTCCAAGAAACGATCTAATGCTAGAGTCATCTGATGGTGGGATCATTTCAAGAACAACCCATATTTTGGCTAGATCTACATCGATCCCTCGCAATGATATAATGTAACCTAGGAGTTTCCCTCCTGTCACACGTAAAACACATTTTTCTTGGTTTAGTGTGACTCTGTATTCAATCAAACATGAAATAATGACGCGGAGCACTTCCGGGTGATCATAGCGCTTCCTAGCCTTGGCCAACAAGTCATCTACATAGGATCCCATGATTTTACGAATAAGATCATGAAATATGTATGTCATTTCCCATTGGTATGTAACACCAGCATTCTTGAGAGAGAATGGCATAAGAGCATAGCAATAAGTTCCCCAAGGAGTTATAAATGTGGTTTTGGCTTGGTCTTGTTCTGATATTCTGATTTGATTGTATCCCGAGAATCCATCCACGAGAGACAAAAGCTCAAATCTAGTTGTTGCATCAACGATGACATCAATGGATGGTAATGGGAAGTCATCCTTGGGGCACGCCTTGTTAATGTCTCAGAAGTCTATGTAGATTCATATCTTCCCATTATTTTTTAGAATGAGAACGATATTAGATACCCACTAAGAGTAATCGACTAGTTTGATGAACCCTACTTGGAGAAGTTTCATTACTTATTCCCTCACCATGAGAGCTAATTTGGGTTTCATTGGTCTTGATTTTTGTTTAATTGGCTTTGCATCTGATTTTTTGATGAGGTTATGTACCGCAATGTGCAGTGTAATTCCCATCATTTCTTTATAATTAAATGCAAAAGTGTTTTGATGTTCTTTGATGATTTGAGTGTGTATTTCTATTTCTTCTGAAGTTAACAAAGATCCTAGTTTCAAGATATTTGGTTCTTCCTTTGTTCCGATGTTAATATCAATTGTTTCTTTGATTAAAGAAGTGTTACCTTCTTCAAACTTATGTAGGGCTGGAGGTAGTTCTAGATCTTTTCCATTCTCTACTGCATATATGTCGAGCTCCTTTTGTGGGGGAAGATCTATCATGGGATTTCCAAAGTAAGAAGATGAATGTGGGATTAAGGAAAAATCTACCACATGATGGGTGAGATGTAATTCTACATAGGCATTTAGGTAATCAAGAGTGGCTCTATCACTATCAACATGATCTAAGATAATAGATGTATTCTTAGCTATGTTCGTTAAAAGAGGGTTTGCCATTTTCTTTACTAACGGTTCAGTACGAAGGGATACCATGAAATGGGTGTCTTCTAACTCACTGTTTGGAGTAAAACGTGAAGCTGAGGTTGTTATCAAATTTGTGAGAAGGTTTTTTTCTCATGGGATTGCCTCAATGGATATGAAGTTAAATCCTTTGCTCAAATCTAATACTGCTATTTTGTAGAGTTGTAAGTGTTCAGCTCTAGTCTCATACACCTCAGAAACTTGGTTTACTACTAATTGTGAGTCTCCTAACAATCTGATGTGATTAACACTAATTCTTTTAGCTATGATGAGGCCAAGGAGGAGGGCTTCATACTCATCACCATTATTTGTACATTCGAAATTTAATTTAAAGGTGAATGGTAGGATCTTTCCCTCAGGAGAAGTAAAGATCACACCTGCCCCAACCCCATAACAACATCTAGCTCCATCAAAATGGAGAGTCCAATATTTACTTGGGAAGATGGATGTTGGGACATTTGCTACGTCTATTTCTTCTACTTCGGTTACTTCTACCATGAAGATTTCCTCTGCTGGAAGAGAACCAACTCCTAGGGTATATCCCATGCCTACAAAATCAAATGGTAGGAAAATTGGTAGATCTTGTTCTAGAAATTTGACAATTTTTGTAGTAGTTCCTAATGATACTATTTCTACAATGCTAGCCTCATCCTTGAGGGCTGGGATATTCTTGAATAGGTTTGTAGTCTCTACTTCTATTGTAGGTACCAACTTTTCTTTTGGTTTTGAGTCGGTTGGCTTGTTAAGTTGGTTTGTTGGGAGTTCAAACTCAGAGTGAATGCCTGGTCTTTTCTTCAGGTCTGCTATGTGTATATTGAATGGTTTTGGATCCCCTTTTGCGATGAATATCTTTCCTAAGTGTAGGAATCTTATTTCTTGAAATAACGTAGAAGAGATTGCCTTCATACGGTGTATCCATGGTTGGCTTAGGATCATATTATAGTTGGTTTCTTGATCTATGATATAAAAATCAGCAAGGATTGTTTTGGGTCCTAAGGTGACTAGTAGTATTATAGTCCCAATCGAAGTGGCTTTAAGGCTATCATAGCCTCTTAGTGTATTTTGAGTTGTGGAATAATTTGTTTCTCCATACCCTAGCTTTTGAAGGAAAGAGAAGGAAACTATGTTGATTGCTACCCCATCGGCAACCATTGCACATTTAATGTAATTGTTATAAACCCAAACTTATAAATGTAAGGCTTGAATTCCTCTATGTGCAATCTTAGCATCTGTTGGCATTTTGTTTATGTTGAATATAAACTCGGTATCCCTATCTGGCTGCCCTGGAGGGTGAATATCAAAGTCTATATGATTTACCTATGTTTCGGGAGGTGGAGTGATGTTAATTAAATGACCTAAACCTAATGCTTCTAAAAGAGCAGCCCTGTGGGTAGGAGAGTTATTCAGCAAGTCCAAAAAGGAGATGTGAGAGAAGGTCTTTGTTAGGTCATTAATTAAATCATAGGCACCTATGGGTTTTACTAATATTTTTTGTATGTTATCCGACTCTAGTGGGTAACTTTGATTTGGCTAAGAGGAATACTCTCATGTCCTTGTTATGGCTTCCACATGTAGCTCAGTGTCTAATTCCAATAAACCAACTATCTTGGGTCGTGGCTGATTTCCTAATTGTGGTGTGACAGGTGGATTCAGTGAAGTCGAGGCTTCATGATCATTGTTTCCTATCATTACACCCTTGTTCATCCCATTTGGATTTAATTTGTTATTATTTTGGTTTGGGAATAGATCATTGAAGATCTTGAGGGGATAATTTTGAGGGGAGACTGCTCCCGTGAAAGTATTTGGCACAGGTGATGCAGGATCTGCTAAGAACATATCTATGAAAAGTTGTCTTTGTTCTTCTGGTAGACATTGTATGAACTTATTATAATCTAGAAAAGTTCTAGTTTCATGGCCTCAAATTTTGTGGAAACCAAAATATGAGTTGGGATTGTAATTCCTAGGTTGTTAGTTTAGCACGTGTTGTGGTCCAAAACTCTGATTAAACCGTTGAATATTAGGATTAAAGTTTTGCATTTGTTGCCTTTGGTTCTGGTTTTGGTTTTGATATCCAATTACATTTTGTCTTAGACCCTGTGTTTAGATATGCCTTTGTTATTTTTGTTGTGGATGATTAAAATCCACCGAGTTGATTGTCAGGGTAAAATTTTTGTTTCATTGATTGTTAACCAGCGGTGGAGCATTTACAACATTTTCCTTTTGTACTTGGTCAGTTACTCCATCTGTTGTTACGCCACGATTTTTGTTAAGGATTTTAGGTCCTTTATTGACATTTGTGGTAGTAGGATAAGTCGTAGTATTTTGGTTGGGGATGATTAACCTCCCATTTGTTTCATATGTCTTGCGACCGCTATCTATCGTAGCTTGATCTATTCGGAGGGCACTCTCAAGCACCTCATCATAAGTTATTAGTGGGAACTTCTGGACTTCTTCCTTTACCTCTTTGCTGAGAGAATGAAGGAATAAATCACATAGTTCCATTTGGTCTATGTTTGGAGCACTTGCTGAAGAATAGAGGACTGTATGCCATCTTTGGATGAAATGAGCAATAGATTCATTGTGTTCTTGTTTAATATGCAAGAATTCCCTGATTCCTGTTCTCAAAAAAAATTTCATGTTGAATGCCTTGATGAACTCTAAAATGAGTTGTTTAAATGAATGTATTGAGGCTTCAGGTATTCTGTAATACCAATCGAGGGCGATACCCTCTAAGGTTTTGGGAAATATTTTAGCAACTACTCCATCCCAAGGGAGTAGTTCTTGAATGGCTGCGGCATAGGCTTTGATATGTGCATTCGGGTATCCCTCCCCTTTGTATTTGGGAAAATCAGGAGGAGTTCTTAGAAGCATGATGCTTCGTATGGTGAAGTCTAAGGGTTCTTCCAAATATTCTACATAAGTTTATATCGCATAGGTTTCAACCATCGATGGTGCCTGCTGAGTGGGTGGAGGTGGAATGGGTTTTTGATATGGCGTAGCGTATGCATTTTCAGGGACATAAGAAAATCCCTATGGTTGAGTGAATATTCTAGGAGAAGAGAACATATCTCCCTGTGGTGATTCGGAATACATGTTTACGTATGGAGGAGCATTGCCTAGAAATGGATTATTTTGTACTAAACCGGGAGGTATCATATTCTCCACTGGAGTGGTGTTTGAGAACACGGTTCTAGTTGGTGTTTTTTGTGAATACTAAGGAGGCATGCCCAATGTTCCTATTCCTATGAGGAGGTCTACTTGGCTAAGAAAATGTGGAGGATTGGAATTTCCTGCTTGCATGAATTGAGAATTTTGACCTTCTGAAGAAAGTTCTAACCCTCTAAATTTTTCTAATAAAGTTGAGATGACTTCATTTGGTGAAGTCACAGTATTATTCCTTAGTGGAATTTGTTGTATATCCTAAGGTTGTATAGGCATATGGTACCCTGCTATGAACTGATCATTTCCCTGCCAATTTTCACTGAGGACATTTCCTATAAGTAGTGGCATGGAGGTGTTTTCTTGAAAAGACACCTCGGGTTGTGTTTGAATACTTCCTATAGGTGGGTACATACTCTGAGAGTGTTTTGCAATCCTAGCATAATGTGCTAAATGTTCATCATCTAAAAAAAAATATGTATTTGATTGTCTACTGATCTACGATCTAAGTAACACCTAAGGAGATGAACCAGATTCTCCAGTGAGCATCATGATGTTCAAGCTTGAAGGCTCTGGTTGTTACGTTTGAGTGATCTGATCCAACTCCTCTATTTGGAAAGAAGAACTATATCTAGTCCTTTGAGGTGGAGTTTGTGTTGAAAACCGGTTAGTTGAATAGTTATCACCCCATGCTGAGAGCAAGGGTAATGGCTATCTATTTATTTGATTGTAGTATGCCTCAAGACCTAGGAGAGGTCTACCATATGCATCAAATCTTGACATATTTGAGGGGTATATGAATACCCATAGAATAATGGGAAAGAGCGAAGGTGGATGAGAGAATAAAAAGTGGAAAACTAGTTTGTTTCACATCAGTTTCACCAATTTTGTTGGTGAAGCTGGTGCAAAAGCTAACGAGGGGGAAAGGATGACAAAAATGTTTCTTTCACGTTGGGTTCACCAATTTTGTATGATGGAAATGTGACAAGTGAGCATGGGAATCTACACGTAACTCTTCCTCGCACCCGACCTCTCGAGGTCATGCTGAGACATATGGTGGGGATAGAATATACATGGGGTATAGAAAAACTAATTAGGAAATTTTATGTCTTCGACAAAACTAATGGAATCTACAAATCTAAGGCAAAGAAGGCTCTCCTAACCTGAACTAGCATGATAGATCAGTCATCGAGGATGACTGCTCGAAGGCTCTAACTAATATCAAGCTCTGGCATGATCCGATCTATAAGTTGTGGGATACACAGAAGATAACCTGTGGGTGCTTCGCATATGTCTCCCGATAGGGTCATGAAAATGGATGATGGATATATAGTGGATTTTATGGGTGATTCTCTGGTCTAGTCCAGAAATCCTTAGTTTGGTTAGCTGCTACGTCTAGTGAGGATAGTTGTATGACAATGATTGGAGGAACTGGAGAGGACCTAAATACTAGTGTAAGTAAACCAACATCAACGTCTGATTGTCCCGTGGGCCCATTAGGTTGTGGGACCTATGGATCACAACCATAGATTCATGGTTATTGTGGACCCCATATGGTCATGTGCCGAATCAATCCCTAATCCCTAGTACCCAATAGTCGTATGCATTTTCGGCCTCTATGTTTAGAGGTAAAATTTGTGCAATCTTCTCAGAATATCTTACAGGTGTTCTGACAACTTGAATTCTTAAGCTAGTGTCTATGTAAGTGAGAATATCTCTTGTGTCTGGCTATGGGACCAAAGGATCACAACCAAAGGTTTGATCTCTTTCAAGCCCTTCTATAGTCATGCGGATATTTATCTAGTGTAATCTGTAGTTTGGCTGGTTTGACCAAATCGTATGTTCTTTTTCATCTTCTATGTTTAATCCTCTCAGTTGTGCGTTGATTTCTTGTAGGTCTGTTATTACTCGGAAGACCTGAATTCTGATATTTTGATCTATGTCAGTTATTGTTGTAATAATATTGGGTTGAGGCACGATTGGTTTGAATACGTATTCTCTGGGCTCCCTAGGTCCCGTGATTGTCATACAAAAGAAATAATATAGATCTAACTAAAACAAAGTGAACTAATTATGCAAAGTATATCTACAACATATGTTTAAATTCTCTTTTTTCATACTTTCGATAGAATATTTGACAGAATTAAGATAACAACTATTTAAATAGAATTTGAAAGAGCAATTATTTAATATCTAGAAAATGACAACTAAGCTAATAACAAAATTGAAAACAAACAAAGTATCCGAGTATAGCTACTTGCCTATGCAGTTGTGAACCTATTCTAAATAACCAGATAACTAATCTAATCTATTTGAAAGACCCCCGATCTTACCTCAGAAGTGAGGAATGGATCATAGTTTCTTAGAAACTATCAATCCCCACAGCTTCCCCGGCAATATCGAAAGTGAGATTAACTAAAATGAAATTATTTACTACTCTATTTGATATATCTTAACTAGAAATTTGAAAGCTTGAACCTGGATTTTGTAGAACAGTGGTGAATCCAATTATGTGTGGCTTTATCCCCTCAGTGTGGTCTCCTCATTCTTTCACGCTCACATGAATCTAGAAAAGTGTGTAATGATAGCATCAACAGAAGTAGGTATTTGGAACAATGGCAGCTTTGGATGTAGACTGAATACAATGCGAGTAGGAGAGGGATAGCACAAGAGAACAAAGCTTGGATTATATAATTCCTAGTGGGATTTATTGCGAGTCATGCAACACAAAACATCAAGAACCTGAAACTATCCTTCTTGATGAACAAAACATTAAACTCTAATGGCTTCTGACTGAAAATGAAACTATCATATTTCAATTGATTGCATGAAATAGTAACAATACTAGCACAAGAATATCATGTGGCTTCTAAATAGCAAAACAACACTAACTATGCATGTAACAAATGAAAACTATTGAATTCCTAAATTGAAAGACTAAAATTATTGAAATGAGAAGATGAGAGGAAACTTTTGAGGGGCCATTTGCTTGAAAACCAACCAACTATTTATAGAATTCCCGTTTACCCAAAGGTGAAAACCAATTTGAACTCTTTACAATAAACAATGGAGAAACACTATTCCAGGGAACCAAAATCATAAATACAAGCCAAGGCAGTGGAAAAATCTTGTAAAAGTTGAAAATTATGTGAGTCACGATTAAAAGCACTTTTTGGAAAAACACGTGAAGGACCGTCACCCTGAGAAAGGCAATGGTTACAGGACCGCCGCCCTGCCTGGGCGGCGGTCACGAGACCGCCGCTTAGGTATGGTGGTGGTTTCGTAACTGAAGACCAAAACACAAAGGAAAAGAGTAAAATAAATCATGTGAAGGTTAAGCGGGACATGTGGGATGTTAATGCATACTTGGAGAGCTTTTTCGGATCCTGAACACCTTGTGAGAAGACCTATATCATCATTAGGGCACGTGTAACATTGTTCTGATGGTGCAGTACCCTAGAATTTTGGGTACGTACAGGGAACCTATCCTATACAAATAAATATAGTAAAAACAACAGGAAACATGAACAACTGTATACCCATTAAATCCAACTACAGAAAAACATTGATTTTTTAACAATAAGCACTAACCATAATAATAACATTAGAAATAATGACATCCATACTAACAACATGAAAAAATAGAAAATATTCCTAAATGACCAAAGGAAAACAGTAAAAAAATCAATCCTAGATCAATTCTTTCACAGTTGGAATGCATTCATTCCATTCCTTGACCATACTAGCTATAGTGTTCTTCCATTTCTTGTAGTTAGGCTCAATCATATCCCTTCTAGGAATGACTCCATCTTTCTCTAGTTGCTTTTCTCTATGCATGGTTTGCACCAACTCTTCCAACATATTAATGTTGTTTCACCTTTTTCTTAGATTGTTTCTTTGAATGGTTAACGAAATAGATAGTGAATTGTTGACAAAACAGATAGGGTAACGGGCGCAGGAGGAATACCTGTTCAAATGTTGGTTGATGAGTTGTTGTGTGTGTATGACTTTTGAATCCACAACTTACCATGAGAGCTTCCCTTTAGCTAGGAGGAACTACCTATAATGAAAACAAGACCACTAGAAGAAATTAAACAATATGGGAAGTGAACTACCTAGCGTGAGCTAGATCCAGGAAGCATGATACTTCCTAGATGGTTTTCAGTCCACTATTTTAGACAAATTAATGTTGTAAACAAAGTAAATCCTATTGTTATTTTAAAATAATTTAGGTATTTGACTTAAAACACAATAAGAAAATAGATCTAATCTAACAGGCTAAGCTAGAATAGAATCCAAAGGTCAAATGATTGGTTCTAGGTTCTGCAGGTCTGATAAAGGTCTTGGGTAGCTCACACGTAAGTGAGTTTGAGGTAAAATAAGGTGGGTAGGTCTTTGTTTAAGGCTGTGTATGCAAACATAGAGACCAGTGTTGGTCAGAGGTGACTGACGGAGATTAGGTATAACTGGCGCTAGTTACTGTGAGATCTAAAAATGTCACAGAATGAGGTTTTGGTCTCCTTTGTCACTACACAAAGGATTTGGTTTTTTTGGAAAAGGTATTGGGTGACTATAATAGGTTTTTATGAGGTTTTTATGGGTCTATGGAGGTACAAAATGTTGGAGATGGTCAACAAGGAGCAAGATAAACAATGCATGATAAAATAATGATGAAATAAAATAACCAGGAAAATATGACATTGTACTTAATTGGATTTCATTCCTGAAGGTCTGTGTGTGAAGGATGGAGGTGCTGATGATGGGTTTAAAGGCCTTAAGTGATCACCAACTAAATAAAATCTTTTACATGGGCTGCATGCGCAGTCCTCTTTTACTTGGATAGATCAGAATGTGGCTGGGATGGCTATACAGGGGAAGATCCTCAATCTCCTTCCTTGGATGTAAGTTCTTGCTGGAATTGGCTCTCTGAAGATGCATTATCTCTTTGAGATTTCATTCTTGCTCGTCAACCTTTTTGCTTCCAACTTTCCAGTTCCAAGTTCTAAGTTCCAACCTTGATAATAAGGTTGTATTGGGTTAAAAGGGGTAACTGACAGTGGTCCAGATTAACTGAAAAATGATTAGGGGTAATCAACATCGGTTAAGGCTGCATTTCCTAGGTTTACCAAACTTAGGGACATCCTCCTGATTTCCTCAGATCTTGTGTCATTATCCCATGGATTAGACTTGGAGCTTCTTTTGAGCATGCAGGAATGTAGTTAGAGGGAGTGTAGGAAATGATTTTTAGTGTTTGGGTAAGTCTGAGTTAGTTATAGTAACTTGCTAAGAATAGGTCTTAGGTTGAGTTAACGTGATGAGGTCTCCAGGTGAGGTGCATGTGTGGATATTATCTAAATTAAGATATTTAAATAATAAATATGGTGGGGATAATGAATTAATTTAATTAAATTAATATTAGTAGGGTGAAGGGGGAGTGTGACCTAATTTTAGTGTCTACATTTTGCCACTTTTTTTTGCGTAGCTTGTATTGGTAAGAAACATTAACAAAAAATAAGATGTGGTTGGCCCATGTGTAGGTGAAGGTGATCCCCCTCAAACCAAGAACTGATGAAGCAGCAGGCTAAAGCAATGGTTGGTTTGATAAAAGGTAAATGTGAGGAAAATGTAAGTAGGTGCAGGGGAAGAGGGTGAAAGGTCTACTTAGATGATCTAGGTAATGGTTCAGGGTCAATGGTAGTAGCAATCAAACACACCCACACATATAAATTGCAGCACACTACCAGGTTGAAGAGTATACAAAATCTACATTGTCTAAGGTTGATAGGTTAATCCAAACAAGGGTGAAGTGAATCCGGTATCCAAGGTATAGGATAAGGTAAGGAAACACAACGTAGGTTAGGTGTAGGAACATTTAGGTATGTTCCAGTACAGCAAAGGTAGGGTCAGGATAAATGGTCACAACAATAGGCTAGGTAAGGTTATTAGGTCAACAACACAGGTAACAGTGCCACAAGGTATAGCGAACACATGAGGTCAAAGGTCACTAGTGAGGGTCCAGGTCTAAATATCAAGATCATGGCATAGGTAAGGCCGAAGTAGGGGTAAAATAATGAGGCCTCAACAACAGATGCGGTGAGGTTGAATAAGTGTAGGGATAAAAGTGACGGTAAAGTGGTCCAGGTTGGGGTATGGGAGGGCAATGACTACATAGGGTAACTGACACCAGTCAGGATGAACCGATGGTAGTGTATGGGAACCGACAATGGTTAGATAGGGTAACAGACCAGTAGCAGTCAAGGGTAATCGACATCGGTTGAGTCAGGTAAGGTATAAAAAGTAGAAAACCCACGGTTTGAAATTCATTTGTGCATTGTGAAAAGGAGAAAAGGAAAAGAAGAGAGAAAAGAGGAAGAGGACAAAAAAGAACATCAAATAGCTTGGTTGGTGAGCCACATAGGTGAGAGTGGTTGAGTGAGAGGTGGGACCAGCATAAGCGGATACCTGTAGAGCGGGTTAGATGCCAGTTTGGATTAGTCCAGGGTGTACCACCTCCATTCCCTTAGTACCAGAGAGATGGTGTGGACAGATCTATATCTCCAACATGACCCAAAGTGCCGACTGGGTAGGAGGAGTAGCCAGTAGATGTATAGATTGATGATGTTGGGGTTACAGATGGGTACAGGCAGTGGTGGGCGGCACAGTTGAGAGCTGTACCACCGAGGTAAGGGTAGCAAGACTTAGCCACCCTGACGATTCAGAGAGATGCCCTATAGGGGTAGGTGGCTACTTTGGTGATGCAGCTTGGGATAATGCAGGGGCATATGATAGGTACAGAGGCACAGGTTACCGCATTACAAGCCTAGATAGTGACATTACAAGCTTAGGTAGGGTAAGGAAAGGTACCTGCACATGCGGAGGCAGGGGGAGATGGAGATGGAGAGGAGGTAGACAGAGATGGAGGGTAGATAACCACCCTACAAGCACAGGTGCAGGATTTACAGGGCCAGTTGGCCACAACGCAGAGGCATGTTACAGGTCTATAGGGCCAGCTGACAGTAGCACAGGCAAAAATTACTACCCTGCAGGCCCAACTATAGGCATAGGCATAGATTCTAGGGCCGACTCAGGTTCTAGTACTAGCACAGGTTCAGGGATAGGTTCTGATTGTATAGGTAGCCATACAAGTAGCGGGACCCAAGGAACCTCCACAGAAAGTGCCCATGGCCAGGTTCAGAGATGCCCTAGGAGAGCCACAGTATTACCAGGATCATTTTTTAGCTATCGAGCTAGATGTGCCCTCATATGCTGAGTATAGAGCACAGCAAGCCTCCAGTGAGAGGACTAGATCTCGCACTCATAATGTGGAGAGTATAGGGGGCTAACAAGCCTATGGACAGGGTCGTGGTTAGGTCACTAGTTTACAGAGGCTAGCCCCAGGTGAGGGGCCATCAGTAAGAGGTGAGGCAAGTGTCGGACCCCAGACAGGTGTGGCAGAGGGGTTGGGAGAGACAGTCACATGGATCATTCCCCAACATCAGATGGGGAGACGATTGACCTACTATGGACTGGCCTATGTGCTGAGTCATTTTGTATGTATTATATATGAGACCAGCCTACGTGTCGAATATATTTTTATATTGATGATTTTATACATGATACTAACCTGCGAGCTGAAGACATTTTTGTATTAGAAAGTAGCCTGCGAGCTGATGATGATTATTTTGGAGATACACATGTACGTGATACGGGTGCACATTGTATTGATTCACATATGTATATATGCAGAGATAGATGATAGTTAGGTGATGCTATTGTGATGTGTATGAGTTTTACTTTATTATGATATGGATGGAAAATAGATGAGCTAGGAATGATAGAGGTAGGTCATAGGCATGGATCGAGTCAGGTGATAGGCATGGATCGAGTCAGGTTGGTTTAGGTATGGATTGAGTCAGGTTGGTTTAGGCATGGATGAGTCAGGTTGGTTTAGGCATGGATCGAGTCAGGTCAGTTTACACATGGATTGAGTCAGGTCGGTTTACGCATGGATTAAGTCAGGCTGGTTTAGGCATAGATTGAGTCAGGTCGGTTTAGTCATGGATGAGTTAGGTCGGTTTTGGCATGGATTGAGTTAGGTTGGTTTAGGCATGGATTGAGTCAAGTCATTTTATGCATGGATCGAGTCAGGTTGTTAGACATGGATTGAGTTAGGTTGGTTTAGGCATGGATGTTCATTTCGGTATTTTGGTAACAAATGCTAATATAAATGCATGAGATGGTGTAAAATGTGGAACATGTTGGTTATGTATGAAAATGTGAAATAATATAAGTGTTAAAATTCATGTGGTCTATGGTATAGATGTGGGGAAATGGTTAGGGTAAAGAATTGCTGAGCTAACCTTCCAGGGCCCCATGTCCTTGAAGTGTTTCCTACATAGTCCCATCGAAAAGGGACCTCAGACTAATGTAGTGCTCCCATAAGCTAGGGAAGAAGATGAAAATGAGTTGGTAGGTTTGTGGTCATGTTGTGGGTTTGGGTTTAATAGGTGGGGGTAGATGATAGTAAAAATGTTGCAGGTGAGGGTGATTATGGTGAAAGGGGAGGATGACCCAAAATGATAAGCGTTGAGGACCAAGTCCTGTATAATAAGATCAAAAGGTAATGAAGAAGAGAAAAGATAAGAGGGGGCAAGAAAGCCACCCGATTGGAAAGGATCAAGACGTATGAAACACATCTAAAGATAGGCTTGTGAACTTAAGACCCCAAAGACATTACGTGATTGATAATTCTAAGGGTGAAAAATAGTAACATGATCACCAAATGTCATAGGTGCAGTAGGTCCCTTGAGGTATAACATGAAAAGACAATGGGTAAGGAGGTGCAGGTAATTGGGTCATAAAATGGGAAATAGAATGCCTTGGGCAATAGAGCCAAGATCACAATAGGAAAGTCCATGACGAAAAAGCTTATTTTTCTTTTTCTTTTTGACTTTGTAGATAGATTAATTGATGTGGGAAGTCTATATGGGAGGAATATATGTCTCCTTGAGGTCTTCACGAAGCTAATCGATGGGGGAAGCTTCTGAATTTTGATTTTTGAGAAAATAGTCCTCTTTTTGGAAAGACCATGTAGAGAGTTGTGAGCTTTTTATAGCTATCCTTCGAGGGAGATGTCTAATCATAGCGATAATTAAAGGAAAAATATGTCCTTTTGAGGGATTCATCTATTATATTGGAATTTTGACTCAAGGAGTTGATGCCGTACTTGGAAGATGTCCTTCAGAGGGATTCATCTTCTTTTATTTTTTTCTTTTTTTGGCTTTTAAGTGATGGATGAGACTATAACAAAGCATTTGGTTCTTGTTGAGAAGGAAAGGGTGAATGACCATGGGATCCCATCTAAAATAAGATGAAAAGTATCCATGAGAATCATGTTGTGTGTAGAGCCGTGGTGCACATATTTAAGATAAGGAAAAAGGGTGACAGGTAATCACATGATTCTTGTTTAATCATTAAGGAGATCGATGGAGTGGATTGCACTCAAGGGATGAACCTGTAAAGAGACACAGGGTGAGGTAGGACAACTAGTCAACAATAGAATTGTCGAAGATGTAATACGTTAAGGGGCTCAGGTTTGGGTTTACCCTCAAGCGAGGAAAAATGATAGGCACTTGATCCATAGGTATGAGTTATGATGTATGGTCTAAGCCAATTAGGAGTGAATTTTCCCCATTTAATTTTTTTTTCTTTGGTTATGTGTTGATTTTCTTTCAAAATAAGGTCACCAACTTGGAAGGTTCGTTCATGAATACATTTTTCATAAGCACGTTTGATACATTGTTGATAAAATTGAAGGTGATCTAGAGAGTTAGGACGACGTTCGTCTAACAACTCTAGTTGTGCTAAGTGGTACTGATGAAAGTCACAATCACTAAGAATGTCATAGATAGAAATGAGAAGTGAGGGGATCTATACTTTGAGAGGTAGATCACCTCGGTACCGTAGACCAGTGAAAAGGGTGTAACTACAGTGGAAGTGCAAATATTAGTGTGGTATTCCCATAGAGAAAAAGGAATGTACATATGCCAATCCTTCCCATTATCGTCAACCAATTTCATGAGAATTTTATTGAGGGTTTTGTTAGTGGATTCAGCTTGGCTGTTGAATTTTGGGTAATAAGGTGAGGAGAAACTAAGATGAATGCCGAAGGCATCACAAAGTTTTTGCAATGTTTTTTTTTAATTATTCTCCATTATCAGTGATGAGGCAATGAGGGACACCAAAGCAACAAATGTTGTGATGGTTAATGAACTCACATATTTTCTTAGCTTTCATGGAGATGAGTAGTATGGCCTCTACCCATTTTGTGTAGTCTTCGGTAGCAGTTAAGATCCATTGATGGCATTGGGAAGAATGAGGGTTGATTTCTTTGACAAGATCCAAACCCCATTGAGAGAAGGTCCAAAGGTCACGAGCGACCTATAAGGCATGACTGGGTGTATGATGAAGGTTGGAATATTGTTGACATTTCACGCAGTGTTTGACATAGTTGCAACAATCATGGTTAAGGGTTATTCAGTAATAGCCTAGGTGAAGAATATGCTTAGTAATAGCAAGGCCACTAAAGTGACCTCCACATATGCCATCATGAACCTCCCTGATGGTATAAGGAATTTAAGAACTTGTGAGGCATCATAAGAGAATACCATCAAAGCCACACTTATAGAGGATTCCCCCCAGGATAATGAAATGGGAGACCTTCTTAAGGAAGGCATGTTGTCCGTTACGGGTGAGATCAGGAGGTAAGATGGAGAGGGAAAGGTAGTCGTAATATTGTCTATACCAAATGTCACTCGAGTCAGGGGTGTCAGTTCCGATTGAGTAAACATTGTGAGATAAATAAGAAGGTGAATGGAGGCACTGTATAGTGACAAATATTTTGGAATTGGCAGGGAAGCAGGTATTTGGGAAGCTAAGTAGGCCATGGTGTCTGCAAATTTGTTGGTTGACCATGGGATGGTTTCAAGGGTGTAACGATCAAAGGTGGTCAAAATTATCTCTACATGATGTTTCTACTTTTGAAGTATCTCGTTACAACATTGGTACATACCATTGACTTGGTGTATGACCAATTATGAATCACAAAAGATGTGGATTGATTTGACATCAAAGGCATAGGCGGTCTGGAGACCTAGTACGAGTGCTTCGTACTCTCTAATATTGTTGGTGCATTCACATTCTAGTTTGAAAGACCAAGGCATGGATTCTCCATCTAGAGGGACAAGGATAACACTAGCTCCATCCCCATGCTGACATTTGGAACCATCGAAGAATAGTGTCATTTGGTAAGGGGGTTCATCCAGGGAAAGGATAGCAATGGATTCATCAGGAAAGTCAAAATTAGAGGATTGGTCCCTGGAAATAGGTGCGTCAGCCAATTGGTCAGCAATACCCTGGCCCTTAATGGAATTTTGATGAATGAATTTGAGGTCAAGATTAGCTAAAAGCATAAGCCATCGTGCAGTGTGCTGATTTTGCTATGGTTTGGCATACATGAAGTGTAAAGGGTCGGTGTTGGTCACAACATAGGTTTTTTTGTTGAGTAGGTAATGGCGGAGTTTGGTGGAAACAAAAACTAAGGCTAAGAAAATATTTTTTTGGTGGTTGTATCGGGTTTCATAATCCAAAAGAGTATGGCTTATGTAATAAACCACCTTCTCCCTATGTTATTCATCATGATGAGAAAGCATGGCTCCCAATGAATGATCGGTAGCTGATATGTATAGGTAAAAAGGTTGATCATCTTTTCATGGAATGAGTACAGGTGGTTGGAGAAGGTATTGTTTTAGGGCCTCAAAAGCTTTGTGACAATCATCATCCCATTTAAAGGAGACATCCTTTCTGAGTAGATGATGAAATGGTTGAAGCTGATCAAATAATTGTGAAATGAAACAGCGAATGGATTGTAATTTACCTTGCAGGCTATGGAGTTGTTTGAGGTTTGTGGGTGAAGGCATGTTGAGGATGGCCTTGAATTTAATAGGGTCAACTTCTATACCACAGAGGGAAAAAATAAATCCCAAGAGTTTTCCTGAAAGAACTGTGAAGACACACTTTTTAGGTTGAAGGTGGACACAATATTTAATGATGCGGTCAAAAATGGTTTCGAGGATAGTGAGGTGCTCAGCGTGGCATTTAGATATAGCCAAGAGATCATCCACATAATCTTCCAATATGCGATGCATGATATCATGGAAGATGTAAGTCATAACATGATGATATGTAGCACCATTTTTTTAAGGCCAAAAGGCATGACTCGATAGCAAAAGGTTCCTCAAGGGGTAATGAATGTAGTCTTATGCTGATCTTCTAGGGTAAGAAAAATTTGGTTATAACCTGAGAAACCATCCATGAGTGAGAGCATCTTGTGACCCGCAGTAAGCTCCACCAATTGATCAATACCAGGTAATGGAAAGTCATCTTTTGGGTAGGTGAGGTTGAGGTCTCAGATGTTTGTGCAAATGCAGAGTCCCCATGTTGCTTTAGTAATAGGTAAAATGTTATAAATCCAATGAGGATAATCAATGGGTAAGATAAAGGAAATGAAAAGAAGATGCTGAAGTTATTCTTTGATGAGAAGAGCAATGTGAGGGTGAATTTTCCACAGCTTTTGTTTAATAGGTTTGGCATCAGGAACGGTTAGGATATTGTGGACCACTATGGTGGGGTCAATACCGAGCATGTCTTCCTAAGACCAGGTGAAAGTGTGGTTATGATCTCAGAGAAAGGAAGTGATAGCTTCTTGCTCAGCAGCATCTAAAGATTGTCTAATCTTTAGGATGTGTGGGCCATCCTGAGTATGAATGTTGATCTCAATATTTAATTCATTCAACATGGTTTACATCTCAGAGGGTAATGACCAGTGAATATATGAGTCTTCTACACCAAGGTAAGTGATTTTGGATTCATCATCCTGACATTAGACGATGTTAATGGTTAGTGTGTTGTCATCGATCATCTCAAGATACATGAATGGGAGAGTGGAAGGGGCCTCACCTTCATGTTGATAAGTCAAAGGCCCCAGGGAAATGGTGTTTATGAAAAAAAAAGTTAGGAGGGATAGATTCAAGATCCATCGACTCCATTGGTGAGGGTGGTGATGAAGGTGGAGTGGTTGAAGGTAGTGATGAAGATGAAGGTGGAGGAGGGATAAGGTCTTCAATGAGTTCAATGCGGGCTTGTTTGGTAGGAGGTTCGGGGAAGCCAATACCACTATGGTCATTATGTTTGTGGGAGGTACATGGAATAATGGTATGGCAGCCTCGCTCATAGAAGCCAAAACCAAAACCCTTCCATGCATAATGGTGTAGGAAGGTGTGGGCGAAATGGTGATTGGTAAGAAATTGGAAGTCAGTGGAAAATGGGCGGGGTTATAATGGTGGTTCAGGTGTGTAGGTGGTAGTATCAAGTCCCCCATAAGTGATACTAGTACAAAGATGAGGAGGAGAATAAAGGATTCATTCTCCTATATAGTGATCATAGAGAGGGTGTTGGTAAAGTCTTCCATACTTGTATGGAGTAAGGAAGGTGTTGACACTATATAGGCGGTACTTCCCTAGAGTGAGGCGTTGAAAAACACCTTCCAAGGGATCAGTGGTTAGTATGTGGGTAGCTGGTATGGATGATGTGTCAGAGGTCGATGTAAAGGTGGTGTTAATGGATTGGGAAGCTAATGGGTCAGTCGTGGAGGTTATAGCAGTGGTAGGCTTGGAGGAGGTGTGTCCTTCATGTTCAAACATTACAAAACAATGCAAAGTGGAAGGAACGCAACCCATGACATGGATCTAGGGTCTACCAAGCAACAAGTTATATTGGAATTCCCCCTCCAAAACATGAAACAATTCTAGAATAGTGCAGGGACCCACGTGAATGTGTAGGATGACAATGCCTAGTGTGGAGGTGATAGCGTTGTTGAATGAACACAACATGACCATATGTTTATGCATGTAATTGTCAAGTATGTGCATTTGAGAAAATGCATGGGATGAAATAATGTTAATGCTAGCACCTCCATCAATCATCACATGGCACACCCATATGTCATCAATGTGGACAGAGATGAAGAGGGTTGGGTCTGGGTCATCGTTTTAGTATGGCGTGATCTCTGCCTTTAAGAAGCTAAGGGAGGCCACTTGGTGAACAAGGGGAGGTGAGGATGAAGGTGGTAATTTGGTGAGAGAGGCTACATGATGGGGTGTGATAATGGAGGCTATGGGTGTAGGGTCATTGGGTAAAACCTCGATAGATTGAAGAACCTCCATGAGGGTTTGACGATGGGATTCTAAGGTTTGGATGAGGTTGTATAAGGAAATTTTGAGGGGAGATTGGTGTAATTGTTTGAGTATGGTGTGATGTGTGACGCCATTAGAAATGGGGCGTGTGGGGCCGTGGATAGTTATTTTAGGTATGGGGCAGATGGTATGTTGGGTATAGGATTGGTTGGTGGGTCAGCTACCTTTTCTTTACCCTTATGTGCACACGTAGTGACATGTACCATGTTGATTTGAGGGAAATTGTCAAATGGAGAGGGTGTAGGGTAAGTGGTATAACGACATGAAGGGCAAAAACCCACTAGAGGAGAAAATCCTTGTGACGTCAGTAGGGTGTAGTGACATTTGGGTGGTGGCATGACAAGTTCTCTAATGTGAACCATATTAATTTCAAATTTTGTGTGTGATTCTAGGAGCTGTGAGGATGGAGGTTATGGTTTTTGAGTGGGTAATGTGGGAATGGGTGTAGGTGAAGCAGGGTCCTTGTCAAGAAGGGCATTTTCATCAAAGTTGGTATCAGGTGGACACAACTAGATAAGGACGGTTTCCAAGGCCTTGCAGTTCTCCACATCATGCCCTGGCACACAATGGTATGTGTAAATTTTGGTATCATCAAACCCCTTTGGCTTGGGTTTGAGGGGGTTGTAAGGTCGGAGTGGCGGTAATGTGATAACAGAAGTCTCGAGGAGGTTGGTTAAAATTTGGGCATAGGACCCTACTACTGGATCACAATGGGAAGTGAATGTGGGTTTGGGTGTAGGTGTGGTTGGTTGTCTGGGAATTTTTTTTGGAAGATTAGGAACAGGTCAAGCTATGGGTTTAGGTTCCAGTGTGGTTTAAGGTATCGTTTAGGTTCATTTTGGTAGGAGTATAGTAGATGGATGAGTAGGAGGGTGTGGTTTTGTTTTGACTACTTTGTTGTGGGGTAGTGGGGTTTTGTTTTTGGGTTGCACCTTCTTGGGTAAAGGTGATGTGGGTATATGGGGTCTAGAAGGAAAAGTAGATGGAGGAAGAGGGAAAGTTACCCATGAGGATAACAGGGGTGCTATGAAGGTAGATGATGTAGGTCGTGCTTGGGGTGTGAGGGACAATGACTGAAGTGTAGTAGGTAGTGAAGCAATGGCTGAAGGTATCGGAGGTATTATTGGTAAAGAGACTACAGGTGTGGGTATGAGTCATGTTGTGTGCCTGGGTAGGTTAGAAATTTGTGAGGAAGGAATGGGATGTTGTGTTATTGGTTTATGGATGGGTGAAGGGTGCTTAACCATGTTGGGAAACTGAGGTCTTAAGGCAGATGGGACAAGTGCGGGTGTGATTGGTGTGGTAGGGGTATGAGGTTTATGAGTTTGTTTCTTTAGTTTGGGTGTAGGAGTAGGTGTGGTTTTAACATTGGAGGATGTAGCTAAATCTATTTTAATAGGTGGATGAGTAAGGCTGGTGTTTGGGATGACCTCTAAAGTGGTAATAGGTTTAGTGGAGGTAAATATTGTGGGTATGGGTTTGGGTTTAGGCATAGGTATGGTTATGGGTAAGGGTGTGGTGTGAGTGTTAACAGATATCATGGAAGGGGTTGTGACAGTAGTATTTTTATTTGGTTTGATGGGTGGAAATGTTCTTGGGTAGATAGTGGAGGTGTCATTGAGGGATCTTTGCATTTTTGTTGAGAGAGGGAGTAAGAGGTACCCCCATAATAAAGACCTATCCACATAATCCAAGTGATCGGCCAAACATGAGAATGGAACATTTGTGGGTGGAGTTGGTGAAGATTTAATGGGAATTCCTATAAAATGCATCTTAGAGATGGGGAATTGGCCAGTTTCAGCTTCTATGGGTAAGAGAGCTGAAAATAAGTCTGTTAGATGTTGAGTAGATGATGGAGAATGCTCGCAAAGAGGTAAAGGTATATCCACCAGGTCTATGATGGGTGGACGAGATGATGGGACTTCCTCAATAAGTGGAGGAACGGATAGGTGCTCCTCTATGGGTGGAGGAGGTCATGGGTGATCCTATGTGGCTGAAGGAGGTAATGAGTGCCCCTTTACAGGTGGAGGAGGTACGATAGGTAAAGGTTTGATAAGTGGAGAAGGTAGGGGTGAGATGGTCTCAATGTTAGCAGAAGACTCCTTCGTAGGTGATGTAGGAGATGAAGGGTGTTCTTCTATTGGTGAAGGAACAATGATGGTTGGTTCCAATGTGGAAGGAGGATTTTAGGCTAGGATTTCCTCTATGGAAGGGATGTGAGGTAATTGAGATGTGACAAGTACCTCGTTAAAGATTGCGTGAACCTCATGGGTATGGGTATCATGAGTGGATGTCTCACTGGTTGGATTGGATGAAGGGGCATGATTGGGAAATGGTTTTTTAAAATTTTGTAGATTTTGGCTAGGGGCAACATTGGGATTATCCACAGTCAACTCACCTTTCTCAAGCATTTCTTGGATAATATTCTTAAAAGTGATACAGTTGCTGTCACTATGACCTTTCACTCAGTGATAGTTATAGAAATCTTGTTCCTTATACCGCGTGGGCATGGGGTGAGCAGTGTCAAAACTAGTGTGTGATTTTATGGGTGGAAGGGTGATGGCGCCATCTTTGATCAACTTTTCTAAAATAGAAGAGTAAATCTCCCTAATTGGGGTATATTTTCATTGCTCTTGTCTAAATCAAAAAGCATGTATGGGTGATAGATTAGATGAGGGTGTAGCCTAATTGGATGGATGAGCTGGGCTAGCCTTGAGTACCACTGTGTTATTAGTACCTTTAGCCTTTGAGTAATTGGTTGGAGGTTTGGAAGAAGAGGAGGTTTAATTCGACTTGAATGTCGAATGCTTATTTCATAATTGGATTTTCTTCTCTTCGAGATCTCAAATTTCTAACTTTCGTGCCATAGTGAATGCCTCATCGAATGTTCTGAAAGTTTGGACGTGCAAATTCAGGGAGATATGTCTGGCACAAGCTCGGGTGAAGAGCTCGATGAGTTCAGTTTGTGGAAATTGAAAGGTAAGTTGATTGATCAGGTTACGCCAGTGAGCAAAAAAATCTGTGATAGATTCATCCTCGTACTGACGTGTGGAATATAGATCAGTCATGGTATCTTTCTTGGCAATATTGATAGAAAAATGATCCAAAAAATATTGGGCTACCTGATTGAATGAAAATATGGAGTGTTTGGGTAACCCGCTATACCAATCTAATGCAGGTCTAGTGAGGGACATGGGAAAATTTATCAAAAGTAAGGCATCATCATGAGTAATCAAATAACACCCGTGTTTGAACAAGCACAAACGTTGTTGTGGGTCTTCCTTACTACTGAATCTGTTGAATTTAGGCATTTCCCAATGCACAAGGTATGAATAGATAGGGATGGATGGGTGAATAGGTTCGTTACAAATCTCATCATATGTGAGAGTGTTATGGGAGCTAGAAACCAATGCCTCTAATGTTTTCATCTTGTCCATCATCAATTTAATTAGGTCATTGGTGGGTTATGATGATTGGATGCCTCCTATAACATGAGGGGGTTGGTTTTGGGCATATAATGAGTGTGGCATTCCAGTGTATGGGAATGCCATGTAAGGTGGTGGAGAAGAAGGCAATGAAATAGGGGGTACGTACCTAGAATGAACAATAAATGAAACAGGTAGTTATTGGTAGTATGTATATGGGGGATGAAGGGTCGTGGTAACCCTAATAGCAATAGGGGCTAATGATTGTGGAATGGAAAGAGCAACATTCTGAAATGGGGTAGAGGTCACCGAGACTAGAGGTGGTAATGTAGCTACAGGTATGTGTAAGACATAAGGGATGGATGAGGTTGTATTTGGGGTAGTCCCTGAGGGTATGGTGGATGTAATGGGTGCTACAGAGGTAACAAACGTAGAAGTCATAGCAGATATAGGACCTAACTATGAAACGACTGGGGGTAAAGTGGAAGTGGGCAGCACTGAACCAGATGGAGTCGATGCAGAAGTGGGTATGAGAGTCGGGGGGATAGATACGGGCATGTCGTATATCAACTGACCTGAGGCATCTCGAGTGGACGAATGGGAGAGGTAAAACTGTAAGGCAGCAGGATTTTGGTCAAGGAGTTGTGCAAACTCCTCGTCTTCGGTAGCAATATTAGTAGGTTGGATAGGATCCATGACTTGTAATAAAATAGAAGGTGGTGAAGGACTAGGTGGGAGAAGTTGGCAATTAGCGTGGAACATGAGGGTATTTTCTTGTCTTTAGGTCAATACCATGTGAACTAGTACTGATCAGGTGGGGTTGCTTCTCTGTAAATGGTATAGAGAATAGCTGAACAAGAATGGATGAAGTAACAAATGGTGGGTGAAATGTGAAAAAGGATAACTGATGCTAGTTAGGGAAAATTGATGTTGGTCAGGGGTAACCACTGTTGGTCACTGTGGAGAATAGGTAGTGAGTAATCAGTGAGGTAGAAAGCAAAATCTGACAAGTATGCCCAATCTAGGGATGTGTAAAACGTCAATAGGAAAAATGACAGTGACAGAGACTATGGAAAGTGGAAAAAAAAGTGAAGTGAGAATGTCCTTTTGATTAGGTTAGTAAAAGGACCTAGAACCGACGTCGGTTGGGTTTAACTGATGGCGGTCAGAGGTAACCGATAATGGTTACTGTGAAATTGAAACAGTGATGAGAAAAAGTGGTTGTGAATTAGAATTTGATGTGGAATCAGACCCATAATTCTAGGAATGATGGTGATATGGCCCAGGAACACTCAGGTGAAGTTAGAATACACCGACTATGATTGGGAGTGTACGAGGAAAGACAAAAATAATGATCGAAAGCTCTCACTTCAAAATGCAAATCAAGCAGAACACTAAGAAAGAATGTTCCTAAAGTGCCTATTCTATTACATTTTTTCAGCTTATGCTATTTGTGTGGACTGACTGTTATGACCAGAACAATAGAATTTTTTGGTGAGAAATACTTCCTACGAAGAAAGAGTTCTAAAGGGTGAGGTTTCAGGAATGTTATGGTGGGGATGGGCTTCACTCTGAAGTATGACTCGACAGAGCAGTGAGCTGGGTGTCCACTGTGTTGTGATCGTGTGATCACCTGTAGCTTCTTGCAGGTAAGATGTTGTTTAATAATGTATGTATTTGAATTTTTGTGTGGTTTGGTAAGACTCAGAGAAAGAGAAAAGGATAGAAGTGCTTTTCTATGATTCATTTGTCAACCATCAGTTGGTCATGACCTCCAGCATATAGATTGCCCTCATTTAATGTGAGCTAATGCAGAAAAATAAAAATAGAATGCAATGATTTTAAAACCCAAATCGAAAATGTGAAATTGGATGACACAATAAGATGAGGAGGAAGAGGCATGCTCTTTCATTAAAATGCAGAAAACATGAAGAAATGATTCTTTTTAAATACATGAAAAGAAAAGTTTTCTTTAGAGAAAATAGAAAGAAGGAGTGGATTACCAAGGAGAAAAATTAGTGTGTACACTTTTATAAGGGAAACAAACACATAATTTTTTCCTAGGAATGAATGAAATGCAAGGAACCCTGAATGGGTCCCACTAGGCATGCCAAAATGTTTCACCTTTTTCTTAGATTATTTCTTTGAATTGTTGACGAAATAGATAGGGTAACGAGTGTAGGAGGAATACCTATTCAAATGTCATTTGATGGGTTGTTGCACGGGTATGACTTCTGAATCCATAGCTGACTGAGAGAGATTCCCTTTGGCTAGGAGGAACTACCTATAATGAAAATAAGACCACCAAAATAAATTAAACAATATGGGCAGTGAACTACCTAGCATGAGCTAGATCCGGGAAGCATGATATTACCTAGATGGTTGTCAGTCCACTGTTTTAGAGAAATTAATTTTGTAAGAAAAGTAAATCCTATTGTTATTTTAAAATTATTTAGGTATCTCAATTAAAACACAATAAGAAAATAGATCTAATCTAACAGGCTAAGCTAGAATAGAATCCAAAGGTCAAATGATTGGTTCTGGGTTCTACAGGTCTAATAAAGGTCTCAGGTAGGTCATAGGTAAGTGAGAGGTAGGTAAGATTAGATGGGTAGTTATTTGTTTAAGAATGTGTAGGAAAACACATAGACTGGTGTCAATCAAGGGTGACCGATGGCGGTTAGGTATAACCGGCGCCGGTTACTGTGAAATCTGAAAATGTCACAAAATGAGGTTTTGGTCTCCTTTGTGGCTGCACAAAGGATTTGGTTGGTCAGGACAAGGTATTGGGTGACTGGAATAGGTTTTTATGAGGTTTTGATGGGTCTATGGAGGTACAAAATGTTGGAGATGGTCAACAAGGAGTAAGATAAACAATGGATGATAAAATAATGATGAAATGAAATAAGCAGGAAAGTATGACGTTGTACTTACTTGGATTTCATTCCTGAAGGTCTGTGTGTGAAGGATGGAGGTGCTGATGATGGGTTTGAAGGCTGCAAGTGATCACCAACTGAAGAAAAGCTTCTGCATGGGCTTCATGTGCACTCCTCTTTTTCTTGGATAGATCAAAATGTGGTTGGGATGGCTGTGTAGGAGAAGATCCTCAATCTCCTTCCTTGGATGTCAGTTCTTACTGGAATTAGCTCTCTGAAGATGCGTTATCCCTATGAGATTTTGTTCTTACTCTTCAACCTTTTTTTCTTCCAAATTTCCAATTCCAAGTTCCAAGTTACAACCTTGAGAATAAGGTTGTTTTGGGTTAAAAGGGGTAACCGATGGTGGTCGGGATCAACCGGCGACGGTTAGGGGTAACCGACGTCGGTCAATGCGGGATTTTCTAGGTTTACCAAACTTAGGGAGATCCTCCTGATTTCCTTGGATCTTGTATCATTATCCCACGGATTAGACTCAGAGCTTCTTGTGAGCATGTGGGAATGCGGTTAGAAGGAGTGTAGGCATTGATTTTTAGGGTGTGGTTAAGTCTTAGTTAGTTATAGTAACTTTTTAAGAATAGGTCTTAGGTTGAGTTAACTTGATGAGGTCTCCAGGTGAGGTGCATGTGTGGATATTATCTAAATTAAGATATTTAAATAATAAATATGGTGGGGATAGTGAATTAATTTAATTATATTAATATTAGTAGGGTGAAGGGGGAGTGTGACCTAATTTTAGTGTCTACAAATGTGTTGAATAGAGCTCTTCATATTCAACGGGTGAATTTCTATCATATGTATCATGGTTTCTTTCATTTTAAAAATGAACTTCTCCATGGCAATGCACCTCTTATTTGCATTTTTCAAGTTATCATTTACCACAGTCGCAGTGATATTTCCTACCTTCTCTTGAAATTTCCTAAAATCGATGGACATCATACTAATTTTATGTCTATTGATGTCAGTATCAAATCTGCAATTTTCAAAGTCCTTCGGGAAGTCACAAGCCTTAATCCATATTTTTTGGGCAAAGAACATTTTTTTCTGAGCCACCTTAAGCACTCATAGGAAAACTATGGCTTCTTCCATATTTTGGGTGGGGGTCTCCGAGATCTCATCCTTATCATCCCCTTAGGTAGGGTTTTGAGTCTACCTCTCTTCCTTTTTACTAAAATTCTCCCTAAACTCCATTTGAATCTCTTTGTCACTTCTTCCCTTGTCCAAGTCACCTGCATCCTTTTCCTTGGATCTAGAGCTCACACCTATATTCTTTTTTTTACCTTGTACATCTACCTCTCTTATTTTCTTTCTGGGATTATCCTTGGTAGTTCTAGACCTCTTTCTTTTTTCCCCCAAATTCCCTTCATCCTCCATCCTAGGTTTTTTAGTAGTATCTTCAAATTTAGCCCTTCTATTAAGTCTAGGAATGCCTGTTTTGATCAGTGCATTGAGATGGACTTGGTGGAGAGGAACAATAAAATTGTTTTTCTTAACCATATTGATGGATCTAGCCAAATATTGATACATAAAATTAGGGAAATTATATTGTCTACCATTTCTAATGTGATTGAGCATTGGGAAATGGTACCCATACACCACTCTATAGCATCCTTTAAGAGTAATATAAGACATAAGAAAAAGGGTGATTTTGTCATAAGGAGGCGATAATTCCTCTCTATCAAAGGCATTGAAATGTTGCTTAAGGGAGACCTTACCTTGCATGAATTCATCCATCTCCAGGATGTAGTCAGATTTAGGTTTAAAAATACATCTTCCCTCTAGTGGTAAACTAGACACTTTGGCAATCATCTTAGGAGTTATAGTGAAAGAAACATTCTTCAGAAAAAATTTTCCTTCATTCCACGAATGGGAAATTTAGATGCTCATATCCTCATCATGGCCATAATTTTTTTTAAATAAATTCAATATTCCCTCCTTCTCCAACAGCTCAGAGGATTCTTCATAAATTTTTGGTAAGGAATACAAATCCATTCTCACTAAGTCTCCCCCCATCTTATTTGTGCAGAGCTTCTTTTTTTTCTATGTAGAGATTTTTATTTCTCGAACTCCAACTCCAAACCTTTGGTTCCTCGAAACCTATACTCTTTTGTTCTAAGAAATGAATGCAACCATTAATTGAAAGTGTGATCCTTCTCTTTGAATAATGAGAGGAATTATTTGGCATAAGTGGAGAATTTTTTTTCATTATAATACCAATTTCCCTATTTTCAACATCATATTCCATTAAAACAAGAGGTAACTTTCTGCTTTCTATTTTCATTAAAAAATTATTCCAAAACACATTTCATCCACGTAGGCATTAGTTAGAGTAGTGAGACCCCATTGATAAATCTAATAGTTTGTTCATCAAGAATGTATAAGTTCTCCACCACTTTAAATTTACTATCTAAAACTCCCATGATGGAGAATTTATCTACTAACCCATTTCCTTCATGATATACATGTTGGAAAGTTATAGATCTGAAAGAATGAAGTCTAGTGATTGTACTCTTTATAAAAGCTTCAATTTTCATTGAAATATTATTCCTTCCCAACATGTTGGAAATAATATTTAAATAATCACCTTCAACAATTAGGGATTTGAATCCTTTCTCCTCTGCTATATTCACCCCCCAAAACATAGCACCAGCCTCTGCCACACCTTTTTGACACTAGTAAACCTTGTACAATAATTTTTCATGACCAAATCTTACAAATGCACTAATGGAAATTATCAATGCCCTAATTTTATCATTATAAAATCACTCACAATAAATATACAAAAATCACCTTATCCTCTTGAGATGAGCTATTTGCCACAACATAAATTCTATTAAATACCCATCTCATTACGTTTATCAATCTTACAAAATTCATGATAGAAAAAAAAATCATTTGATGTTAGTGAAAATGTTATCATAAATGATAATTTGACTTGAATAGCTGATATAAATCCCATAATAGAGCTATTATCAATATTAATCAATGTGAAATAGTAAAGAATTATTGAAAAAATAAGTCTATCCCAAAAAGAATGTACACTTATATCATGTTAATAAGTACCAATAAAAATAAATACATAATAATTATGATATGGGACAAAGGATTTAGAAATAAATCTTAAGGAAATTACACCATAGATAATATACAACCCAACAGTTCATTCATAGAACTAGATCATAGAAATAAGGGGAATATGTGCAATGATACTTAACTTATTGAGAGTCAAAAGAGAAAACACTAAAAGTATGTATGTAAATAAAATGTATTATTAATATAAAATAGCTTGAAAATACAAGTTCTTGGACATCTTCATTGGAATTTTCACTAAAACATTTAATGGGAAAGCCAATTACCTTATTGTAAAATGATTTCAAAAAATTTTTTTCATGATCATGAATATTCACCATGTCAGTGAGCTTGGTCTTGGCATTTAATGAAATTTTATTGCTTACATCATCTAATGATTCAATATTTTTTTAAGCATCTCCAAATGACATATTTATATCTCTAACTTGATCTTCTTCTCACATAGTTCTGAAATATTTATATCAATTTTTTTCTCTTCCCTTAGACTATTAATTTATTTTTCATATATTGCAACCTTATTTTGTAATATTATCATAAGCATCTTATCCACAAAAATATTATAATTTTAATAATTTAACATTACATTCAAATATATACAAAAATATCAATGTTAGTGTGTGCATAGTAAAAAAATAAAGTTATCCATTCCTATGTTTATTACCTCCAAAATTAGGCACGTTTGCTTCTTTTTCTTCTTCATTATAGTCACATTGTATGTTGGTTGAATGGTAGAGAAATACTTCCTAGCACCACAAAAAAAAATTATTTGACCCATATTAGACAATAAAGTGATATTGAACATGTGAAATTTCTATTCATCGAATTTTATTCCATTATACAAATAGTTATAGAAATTCCATTCATCATATATTATTTAAAAAGTATCTAAATCATATTGAATTTCACATTTGTTGTCATTAATCACAATTCTTCTTGGCGAGGGGTATTTGTTATGTCTATAATGAACATTCCAATATAATATTTCCTACTAATATGTCGCATGATTATTCCAAATCATAGGGTCAATCGTGGATACAACACATTAATTACACATGATTAATTCATATGAAGTTACTTCCTCATTATTAATACAAATATGAATAAATTTAACATGATTACAAAAAGATGTAAATGTTTATGATATGTATCTTATTGATTTTGACCAATTTGGCTTATGTAGAATTCATCATGTAGACACATGAAAAATTAGGGATAATGGAATTGATTGAAAATTAAACCCACCTAGATATATATGTTTGGTTATATATAATACTTGGATAATAGTATATGAAGTCAGATTATATGTTTTTTAGATAAATTATCATGAACTATATTGAATAAGTTGGATCCCAATTTTACACTCCTGTGACCTGGAAGCACTTTCACAGGGTGGGATGGCTTAGATGATGACACATGTTGTGGGATATGTCATTTGCAGTCGGGGATGTGTCTAACATTCTCTTTTAAACCAGTATTTTGGGATTATTAAGAGGCATGTACAAAGGGGGTGACCTAATTCTACTATTTTTGGTCCTACCTAAACTAAGGTGAGATAACCCATGAGGTAACCTAAATGGAGGAAATATATTTTATATTTTTTTCCTCTCAATTTGTTAATGGTAGGTCCATATGAGCTGAGTATTGCCATGAAAGAAATATCTACTTATAAAAATTGTCACAGGAATATCACATATACTCAATGTATCAGACACTGGTTACTAGAGATAATGGAACTTGATTCTTGTGCATCATTTCATGGGAATTTGGATGAAAACAAGCTTCTATCTAGGATTTTTGGATTAGAAATAAAATTTGGTGTACGAATCTTATAGTTATGGCAATGATGGTGGGGTAGTAAGATATGTTTGTTTCATAAGAAAGGGGGAGTAAATGATGGTCAATTCCTTGAAACAGTGCATTGATAATCACTATGACAACCTGCTTTTCAAAAACGTAAAGACTAGGAGATTAAGTAATAAAAACTTTTAAGAAATATTTGTATTCATTGATACTCAATCAACACAAATATTTCCAAACAATATTTATAACACTTAACACAAATTCTCATGCAAGAGTTCTAACAAAATATTCATTTCTTTTAATTTCATATGCCCAAGATACACTATAAGACTGGCAAAAACCATTCAACAAAAAGATTGCAATAAGGGTTTTATAACCAGATCAAATATTGATAATTAAGTACTAAATAACAATATCAATTAAGTGACCAAAGAATACAACTTGAGATTGATCTAGTGTACTAGGTATAAATACAATGAACACAAATATTATAGTAAAATTTATGACTCATTATTCATTATTCAACCTATAGGATACCAAGATACAAATTAAAGATCATAAGAATGCATATTTAATTTTTGAATTTTAGTTCCTTAACAAGGGGACATATATAAAATGTCTTCAATGTTTACTAATGGTTGTATAACGCAACCACTTTGACACAAGTATTCTAAAACTCAAAATTCAAATGTTTTCCAATGGAAAATACAAAGCTACCAATTTTCCTCTCTCATCTTTTGAAAGAAACTCACCCCCTACAGTATGAGGACAAGCCCTCATGCTTATGAAAAAAAAATTAGATTCAATTTTCAATTTCCCCCAAAAATATAATGAGAGAAAATACCTAATGCATGGCAATGAATTTCAGTTTTTTTCAAAATGAAAGGGAATATATTGTAACTACAAATATTCAACCATTAGACATCTACTTTGGAAAGGTTCTACCTTTTAGTTGCATATCTTGACAAGTGTATGATATTCCTTCTTGCGTCATCAATTAATTTTTTGTCTTTCTCATTCTTTCATAGCCATACATGTGTATGATCTCAGAAACCATTGGCTACTTGACACCATTATTTCAACTTATTTTATATTTTCCTTTTATGGAAATATTCATCAGGAATTGGATGATAGTGGAATTTTATTTGAATGATATGTTTTCTTCCTATGACAATTAAATAGGAAAAAACCAATATTTTATTGATATACATCATCTAGTATTTCCTTTTTTCCATCTTGTCCCAACCTTTTGGATTAATTTTGCAATTGATCTTGACATGATTCTCTGCACAAGTCTTTCCATAATTCATCCTTCTATAAAATCACATTTTCACTTCATGGACTTACTTATTTCTCCAAGTTTTTTAAGTAGAGATTATTGTAGGAAACTTAGTGATATCTATTTTGAGAAATGGTAGAAATGGAGCTTGGAAACAACTTATGTGAACTTTCTTCATAAACGCTATAGTTATTTTTTAACCTTTCAAACCTGAATGAAGTTTTTATCAAGATGCTATTTAGGATTGAGGATCAAGATGAACCTATTGGACCTTTGACCCCTCGTATTGTGTTGTTATCTTTGATGAAAAATATCATTAGGATTGCCTATTTCTTATCTATATTTCAAGTTCTATTGCATTACCTCTTTCATCCAGAGGATTATGTTTAGCCTGATAAATTGAAGAAATTTTGTATTTACTATAGGCTAACCCTTAATGAAAAATACATAGTTTCTTCACCCGAATTATTCAATCGAGAAGTAATTGAATGTGAAATCCAAACACTTAAGGCCACACCATCTATAAACGAGCCCAGAAAGGATGCAGATCTAATACTCTACCAACTTGCTAAAGTAAAGAGAAGAGTTTCCATCCTTGAGAAAGATGTGGAAAATTATTCCTCTGAAGAAGTTCCAGTGGTGTCTCAACTTCCCCTAAATAAATTATGAACAACCCCATTTGACCCAGTTAATTTACCCTAGTTAGCTTCAATATCCAAGGTTTCTACTCGTCATAGAAACAAAACATATCTAACTGGTGGAGAAAACCTTATGAAGTGGGCATTTTACTTTGAGAGTAAAATGGATTCAATCACGATTTTAAAGGGCCCAAAAATGAGCATCAAATATTTCATGGCCAAAGGTATGTCCTAGCCATTGGTAAGTGATGTATAATATGTCTTTGGTGCCCATGACTCCAAGGAACTTGAGTATCAAAAAAATATGCTTCTGGCTCGTCTTCCTACTTTTAAAGAGGATTTTCTAATTATAAAATAATAAAATGTTAGCTATAACAAACCTTTTTAAAGTGTATATCAAAAATAGATATGTAAATTCTAAGGTAAGGGGCCCCTATAGAATCCCCATTTTGTATTTTGTACATACATATGTTACAAGTTTTTTTACAAAAGGATTTTATGTTGAATCTAATTCAATTGTTACATCTTTACTTGGTTCCTTCAATTTTTCAATGTATATATAAAATAATTTTAACATATTAATGAGGAATTCCTCATCTAGTCCATCATGAAAGATAAATATGAGTCCCTTTCCTATAATTTTTTTCTCAAATTCACATATAACACCTTTATTCTTCTTTACTTTTCTATCAACTTTTCCATCATTCCTTCCAAATGAACAAAAATTTGAATGGTTGAGTAGTTGAAACCTAAACAAATGGGATTTGGTCCTCCTTTGATTTGATGTTGAAAAATTTGTATTAAATCATCCAAAATCATATCTCCATATCTGAGATGGTTTGATATGGGTGTCATCCTCTAATGTTTGGAGTTTATGTCAGTAATGCAATCCCCTATTTTTCCCTTACTATGATGAGTTTGTGAATGCATTATTTTATATATATTTTTTCTCAATTGGATATCCCCTACATATGTATGTCGTTACCCTTTGTGATCAACATAAACTATGCCTTCATCTTTCACTAGTTGGTCATCCATATGAGTTACTGATTCAAGTTTAGGTAAAAGTCCATCCCAATAATCAAGTTACTCCTTGCACTTTTCTATTTGTTCCTTTGCTTCCTCCATCATCTAAGATATCTTCATGTAGCATTCTAATTTTTTTCCTATGACTTTTATGTCTCTTTTGGAAAATTATTCCTTCCATTTTATTGTAGCATTGATTGTCTCCCTTGATTCATCTACTGCTAATAGGGCTTCTTAGGATTACATCAATGGAAATATATTGTCCCTTAGAAGGAGGTTGCAACAATTATTTGCACATATGTTGATAAAATATCAACATTTTCCCTCAATTAATTCTTAGTCTCCTAATTCTTATCAATTTTTTGGATAAGGCCTCCTATGTCCATTGAAGCCTCATTCTTCAAATCTTTTGTAGTGGGTTTCCCTAATGGGACCTAATGGGATATCAGTAATTTGGTAGTCATTAAGTGTAGCCTCAACTTTTAACACATCCCCGTGAGAGTTTAAATTTATAATGTCATGTTCCCCTAGGGATCTATAAGGGTTTTTGACAATACCATGTCTTTCTTTTGGGCCCTTTATGGTTTAGAAAACAAAACACTCTCAATATTGACATTTTCCAATAGAATTTTTTCATTCTCTTCACTTGTGAGTGATGATCTTAACCATCCTATTATGGAGACATTTCCTCCCCTTGGATATTGGGGTACCTACTATGATGGGATAGAAAAACAAAAAATTATTTGGAGGTGACATGAGGCATTCCTGAAGTTAGAGACTATATTTTTGGGATTTATATTCCTACTACTTTCTCCTCTAGTTCAACTTGTGAAGTAATTTTCCCTCTGTGTTCCATTTATTATTTATTTTTTTCAGATTCCTTAGTCAAAACACTTGTAGGGGATGCCCCTTGAAATTCCTCATAAGATTATTTGTTTTCCTTTATTTTATTCACCTCATGGAGCATAAGTTCTTTATTAACCTTTTTCTAATGCTTCCTCTATAAGGTCACTAGAAAAATCTGGCTCTCTTTGGAAAATGTGGCACTTGCTTCTCCTTGATGTTGTACTTCCTTATAGGAAACTACATATTTTAGTGATTCCTTTGCATTTTTATCTCACTTGGTACTGTTTCAACCATGAACAGTATAATTTCAATTTGTTGCACTTAAACAGTTTAAGTAGTTGCACTTGTCTCTTCGCTATGTGCCATTGGATTTTCTAGTGGTTGGCTATCTAATCAAGTGACATGAACTCCTTATTTTTTTTTCAAGACTTACAATAGGTCATCAAAGGCTTTTTTTTTTTGGTTGTTTCTTCTTTATCAAAATCTAATAATTAAACTTGTGGATGTTGGGCCCCTAAAATTTTGGTGCAGAGGTCCTAGTTGAAGAGAGGCACGCAAGGAAAAAGAGTGTAGGAAAGGGTTTAAGAAAAGGGTTTAAGGAAGCTCATGGCGTGCAAGGCACGTGCAGATAGAACCAAGAGTTTAGGACTTAGCCAAATTGGGTGTTTGGGATATAACACATGAAAAGCATAACCTGGCTATGCATGTTAAGTGGATAAGGTGCTAGCCTGGCAACAGGTTGGCCCAGGAAGGAGCATACCTGTGATAGAATATTCTAGAAGAACATCATGGTGAAAAGTGAAAAGCTTGGGCCTGAGAGAGAATGCTCACATGGAGGACCACATTAAGACACTTGGCATCATATCTGAGGGCATTGGAGGATGAGTTGGAAGCCTAGAAAGGCTATAAATATGAGAACCTACTTAGTAAACATGAGGAGAACAAAAAGAGGGTGGAGCTCTATAGAAATAATGTGAGAACTCTGTTAGTGGATAATGGTATTTGGGAAAGAATGTATAATGGGTATGGGGATTGCAATTTTTCCTTTGATATCCTAGCTACATTAGTGTAATTGAAAAGCATGAGTATAGTCTATTTCTCTGTGACATTCTATAATGGCTCATAGATGTAATGAGGTTACCAGTTATATGAATATGAATATCTATGATTCTGATGCATACATCTTTCTCATAGGTTCTCTTTCATTTATGTTTATGCTAAGTATGGACGCTTGTATAATTCTTTTTGTAATGGTACAAGTTATATAATATGTTAAGTACTTTCTGTCTATAATGACTGTAAGGATCTAGATGTCGTTCTGAGCTCTATGGTTCTTGAATGTCTTAACTCCATTTAAATATCTTAAGAAAAAATAATAGATGATGATACTTTCCACTAAACTCACATAAAAGAGAGACTCAGCACCCGTGCATGCCTCGAGTGAGTGCCCAACATCTGCTGGGTGATAGGATAGTGTGCATGGGGTACCTTTCTTTTGTGATAAGGGTAAAAATTACTACAGTGGAGTTACTTCTTCTTGAGTCATGGTTGCAATAGAAGGTTCTTTTCCCTCATTGGGTGGGGCTGAATCTATTACTTCAGGCTTCTCTATTTCCTTTCCATGTGTTGCCAAAGTTGTATTATCTCTTACAATAGGTATCCTAGTAGTTCCTCTTTCCAAGGGGTACACAACCCTAGATATCTTGGCCATTTCAAAGTATTTGAGACCAATTTCCTCCTTTTCTCCATTAATCTTTACTCTGAGCTTTAAATCCATATCAGGAAAGAATCCTCTCATTTATTTACCCTTCACAACATGCTCAGTGTTTTTTTGGAGGATTGATCACACTTTATAGAAGGGATTTATCTCATAAAACTTTCATAGACCCACACAAAATGTTGGAAGCTGCACTATGTGCTGAGGTTGTTGGTAGTATTGATACTGGTGTTAGCCCATTCCTAGAGGTTCATATTGTTGTTATGGCTAAGAAGCTGGAATTTTTTTTTGCAAACTCAGTCCATGAGACTTGCAGTGGTTTATGGTGTGCAAATTGTGAAGTAGAGGGGCATGTCAAGGATAATTTCCCCCGGATGACAGTACATGTCGTGACAGTAGATTGTGAAATTTATCGTGGGGACCATGATGAAAGTAGATGCCCCTTATTACAACACGTAATCTAGAAGAATGTGTCTTGCTACTGTGATATCTACACCTCTACAACCCATGATACTAAGGACTGTAGGATCATTGATCAGATCCATGAGGCCATTGATCATGGGGTGTGCCAGACTAGTATTGTTATTAGTTCAAAGGGTGATGATCATCGTTATGAGGAGCACAAAGATGGAGGCATGTACAGAAGGGGTTTTCGAGGAGGATTTTATGGTCTTGGTACCCATGGGAGAGGAAGGACTCAGTTCCCATGTGGAACCTGTTTCAATTGTGGGTTTACAAAGTATTACGAATGACAGTGCCCATACCTGTTGCAGTGCTCATGGTGTAGAAAGAAGCACAAGTATGAGGAGTGTTCGGAGTTGTTTGAGCACATGAATCAGTAGTACTGGAAAGAAAAGGGCACTGCAATGGTCAACATTAAAAAGGTAGACACGTAGTGGATGCCACATGGTAATACGAGATGTAGGTTTAGAGCTAGTTTTGGTAACAACAAGAGTAGAATCTACGCGCATAAAAGAGATACCAAGGTAGAAGAACTTTGTTTTAAGGGAGGAAATAGTATATGGAAAGTACCCAGACCTTGCATGTAAAAATGAGGTGTATCAAGACACCATGGATGTCATTCAGAGTTTACAAGGGAAGATACAGTGTTTAAAGGATAAGTACAAGAGGAAGGAATAAGGAAGGAGAGTCGAGGCACCAAGGGATGACCTAGATGAGGTCAAGGAAGTATGTAAAATGTTAAGGAAAGAGAATATTATTCCCTTGCTAGGATCATGATTGAGAGAGAAGGTACCACATGCTAGAGGAGAGCATGAGAGGAAGGTATTACATGCAAACCTTCCCCCTCACAACCTTGACTATGATAAGGAGATCACATTAAATGGAGTTGTAGATGGATGCTTCCTTAGTAATATCCTCATTGACATAGGCACAAAGGTCAATGTTATAACTTTGGATGTATGGCATTAGATGTGAAGACCTGCATTATAGCCATCTTTGAATGTGTTGTATATGGAAAACAAGACTAAGGTAATGCTCATCGGTGTCTTAAAGGATGCAACTATCACTATATCCAAGGAGCTAAGTTTACTGGGGATTTCGAAGTCCTGGTGCTCTCTGAGGAAAATAATTTTCCAGCACTACTTGGGCATCCATGGTGTTACAAGAACAATGTGGACCTTTGGTTCAACAAAGGGTACATCAGCTTTGAAAATAAGGAGGAACAGGTCATTATACCCCTAGGTGATGGGAAGTCAATGCCCTATACTGAACCTCGTTGAGAAGAAGTTCTGGATATGATATATGTGTGCTCAATGAGGGGCCCAGAGATAATCCATCCTACTGACAGAGTTATCCAGTTTGAGGATGCTCAGTCAATAAGTGACACCACCAGCCTAGCATGTTATAATTGGGCACATGGGAATTATGAATTAATCAGATGGAAGTTGAGAGGATTGGTAACAAAAGTAACAAAGGCGCGCATGGTCTAACGACTAGGATGAAAGAAATTACCTAATTATTCAAGAGGGGCCTTCCCTGAGATATTTTTACAGGAGATGGAAGATCAGTGGAAGGAAGAGAAGGACCAGAGAGGGATGATAAGTTATGTCCTGCTCTGTACAGTGGCCTAGTGGTGGGCTACACACCAGGAGATATTTTTAGAATGGCACGAGGTGAGAATTTATCTCTATCAAATTTTATAGAAGTAACATGCCCATCGTCATCAAGGACTACCATGGTAAGGAGCCTGCCTCTTTCCATATCCAAGAGTGTGAGAGAATCCAGAGAGAAGGCACGAAATATTTTCCATCATAGCTTTGGATACACAAGTTACATTCTACACTACAGGGTTACACATGCGCATGGTACATAGACTTTGAGACACACCGCCAAACAAGAAACTGGCAAGAGCTAGCAGTTGACCTCATTCAAACGTTTGAATATCAAAGTACCAAGTCATCAATTAATAAGGCATTACAAGTTATTAAGCACCTTACCATTTGGAGGCGTAGGTTTGGAGGCGAACTTTGAAGAAGAAGTAGAAGAAATAGAAGAGTTATAGTTTGAGCATGCATGTTTTGAAAAGGGGAAAGGGAAGTAGGTGTACGTGATTTATGCGGAGGAAGAAAAAATCTTAGATGTTAGCCATTCTATAGGGACACACGAGGTAGTGGAGAATGCTGATACTCGTGCGCGTGCCTATCATGAGCCCTTAAAAACAAATAAGGTTAACATAGGCTTAGAAGAGGAACCTAAGGAGGCTATCATTAGAGATTACTGGTCGGAGAAGGAAGTCTCTAAGGTCATAGATCTGTTGCATGAATTTTAGGATTTATTCCCATGTAGGTACCATGAGCTCAAACGCATTCACCATTCCTTGAGGGAGATGAGGATAAAGTTGAAGGATGGTGCACTCCCGGTCAGAAAGAGACCCTATCTAATGAATCCCAATTTATGTGTAAAGGTTAAGGAGGAGATAGAAAAAATGATAGCTTATGGGATCATTGAAGTAGTGGAAGAATCAGAATGAATAAGTCTGATGGTAATCAACATCAAGAAGGATGGGAAGATAAGGTTCTATGTGGATTATAGGGATCTGAACATAGTTTGTGTCATTGATCTTTCTCCAACCCCCTTCACTGAAGAGATTTTGGAAGGAGTCACTAGGTGTGAAATCTATTCCTTTATGGATGAATTGTTGGGGTACCACTAATTCTGGTTTACAAAGGAAGACCAGGAGAAGACAACTTTCACCACTGAGTGGGAAAGTTTAGTATACACATCCATGCCCTTTGGTTTGAAGATTGTACCTATTATTTTTGCATGTATAGTGGTGCAAGCATTCCAGGACTTCATCCATAAGTTTCTTCAGGTCTATTTGGATGATTGGACAGTGTATGGGCTAGTAAAAGACCATTGTAACAATTTTAGGTTAATGTTTGAGAGGTGTAGGAAGTTGAGGATATCCCTCAACATTAAGAAGTGTGTATTTGCTACACCCTTTGGGACTTTATTGGGGAACATCATATGTAAGGAGGGCTTACTAGTGGATCCTACCAAGGTTGCAGATATTGTGGGATTGGGGGAGCCTACTAGCCAAAGCACAGTGTGTGGATTTCTTGGGCATATGGGTTATTGCAGAAAATTCATCAAGGGGTATGCCAAAATAGCCATGCCTCTAGAAGAATTACTCAGACATAAAAGTTCCTTCCATTGGGGAGAGGCATAGAAGAAGGCGTTTGACACATTAAAAGATAGTCTTGTCACCGCACCTATATTACATTTTCCCTCTTGGGAAAATCCCTTCCATGTCCATGTAGATGCCTTAGAAACTACCATTGGAGTAGTTCTTTTGTAGCCAGGTGAAGGAATTGTTGATCACCCTCTATGTTTTGCAAGTATGAAGTTGACACCAGCAGAGCATAATTACACCATGACTTAGCACAAAGCATTATCAATGATCTACGTGCTTTTCAAATTCAGGTAGTATCTGTTGGCAACACAATTTGTATTTTACACCAACCACATGACATTAAAGTATTTGGTGAACAAGCCTATTCTACAAGGATGCATATGTCAGTGGGTATTGTTGTTTCAAGAGTTTGAGTTCATAGTAGTATTGAAACCTGGGAAGAGTAATTGTGGGCCTGATCATCTGTCAAGAATTGATTCAGGGGAGGACGTGTAGAGTATTGAGGAGACAATGCCAGATGCGCAAAAATTTAGGTTGTGGCACACACCCTTTGATTTGGAGGAGATTGCAATATTTTTAAAGGAATGTGTCACACAGGAAGGAATGAAGGCATTATAGAAGAAACATCTCGCCATACACATCACATCATACATGTTGATCAGTTGAGACTTATACAAGTTAGGACGTGATGAAGTTTTTCATAGGTGTGTATTAGAGCATGCATGCCTCACCATCATAGAGGAAGCACACAGAGGAAGTGCAGGTGGGTATTATGTAGGTGAAGCCACTATGTATAAGATATTAATGGCAGGATTGTGGTGGGAAACCCTGTACAAGAATTGTAAAGACTATTGTAAAGTGTGTGGACCATTGTTAGCGCATTGGAAAGCCAGGAAAGAGAGATGAAATGCCTTTGCACCCTGTACCTAGCACGGAACCTTTTGAGAAGTGGGCAATAGACATTGTAGGCCCTATTTCACTAGTGGTGTGTAGGACTGGGTTATGTTATTTCATCACTTACATAGACTATTTGACAAGGTGGGTAGAGGTAGCTCTAACTAAAGATTGCACAGCATCCATAATGGTAAGATTTTTATGGGAGAACATTATCACAAGGTATGGATGCCCTTTAAGTTTAACCAGCGATAGGCATACACATTTCTTAAATGAGACCATTAGGATCCTGTTAGATGAATTCATTGTAGCTCATCACAAGACTACCCCTTATCACCCACAATATAATGGGATCACAGAAGCATTTAACAAAATACTAAGTCATACCCTGACCAAAATTTGTGATGTCGGAAGACAAGATTAGGATGACAAGGTATCAGCCATATTATGGGCTTACAAGACAACTTATAAAAGGTTGAACAAATCCACACCATTTTAATTAGTGTTTGGCACAAAATTCATTATTCCAGTTGAATTCATGTTACCTTCTTTGTGAATAGCACGTATAGGAGTGTTAGCTGATGAGCAAGCGCTAGAAGAGAGAATTAACGAGTTAATGAAGTTGGATGAGAAAAAATCACTCATTAGGTGGAGTCAAACAATAGAGAAAGAAAAGAAAAAATCATGGCATGATCTCCACATCAAAAAAAATAAGTTTGAGCTTGGGAAAATGGTCTTACTATATGATTCTAAGTTTCTGTGCCATCCTAGGAAGTTGAAAGTCCATTGGTTAGGTCCCTACACAATCTTATACATCCTTGATTTGGGTGCATGCCAGTTACAAGCGCTGGATGGAATCAAATTTCTTGGACACTTCAATGGGAGTAGGCTAAAGCCCTACTATAAATAAGTCTTCTTGGTGTTTATAAATAAGGTAGTTTTTCTAGTTAGTTTAGAATTTTCCTTTATGCATTTCTTTTCTTGTGTTTCCCTTTCACCTTGTTGTTCTGTTTTGCACCTTGGGCACTGGTAACCTTATTACTACTCTTGATAATTTTTGAGTGTGCAGAGTACCATGCATCATTTTAGTGTGGGGAAGAGTAATGTGAAGAAGAGCATGGTTAAAATGCCAAGGAAGTTTGTGTTAAAAAACCCATTTGAATGGCCCTGTTGAAAGAGGTGCTTGGAAAGAAAAGATGGAAAAAGGATGGTTGATGCCAAGATAAAAGCTACTTTCAAATCCCACGTACAAAAAAGGGAAAAGCATATAAACAACATGAGGTAGGTGAGAGAAAAAATTAGGACAGAAGAAGTGCCTTCGGAAGTGTTTAGGCACGTCTAAGAGTCTCTTATCATGTTGGATTGGTTACACACCATAAGGTTGGAGGATTGTCCATGCAAGTTTTGGTGCGTGAGGGAATGTGCTGAAGCCAGGATTTGTTTAAAAAATCCACATTAAATGTTAAAAGTACACTGGTTGGTGAAGGAACACTTAATGCTTAAAAAGGAAAAAAATATAAATAAAGGGGTCATGGCACTTTATTATTCACTTTGCGTATAAAGAGAAAGAATCACTTTTGGCACCTTTGCAAACTAGGGCTTCCAAAAAAATGATCCGTGTGAAGAAACATTTGGAGAAATTGAAGTGTGAGTAACTAGTTCGGATTTGCAAACCAGGAGGAAAGGATTTCACGAGCATAGGAAAAGTGGGAGAAGGCATCATCTTATGAAAGGAGTATCCCAGTTAGGGTTTGAAGAACTAGGGCATGGGCTTAAGGAAATTTCTTCACAAGTTTGAGATCTAAGGTTAGAGAGAGTGGAAGAACATAGTAACATAGATTAATTGAAGTAGACCTAGAGAATGGCACCCAAGAAACTAGTTAGCACACCCAAGAAGGGCAAGGGAAAGGGAAAGGGTAAGCAAAAAGAAACTGATGCACGTAAAAATGAGGAGTGGTATGTAGAAATGTAGTACTTAGATGGAGTGTTGTTGGGGAAGGAGTGGGAGTCCCATATGAGGAACATGTCTGTGAATGAATACAATCATCAGACAAGCACAATCGAGAAGGATATGGCACTAGAGCTAGTGCACCCAACAAACAAAAGGATACTAGAGGGTTTTCCCATTTATAATGATGATGTGAAGGTTAAGTTGGAGAAGGCAGGGTTATTACAACTCTTTGAGTTGCCCTATTTCAGGAAACCTAACTGCTTATATCAATGGTTGATGTCGTGCGTGCATGAGGACTACTTCCACTTCACAGGGCGTAAGATGCGCATAACCCCTCAGCTCATTTCACATTTCATAGCCCTCATCTTTGAAGGATACAATTTGGAAGATGACTTGACCAATAAAGAAGTGATTAAGGAAACTATCGCCGCTTATGCATAAAAGAAAGGGTCAAGGTATTATGATGTTGTAGACATTAAGGATCTGGTAATGAAGATGGTCGTGCACCTGGTGTCAAATTTAAATGGCCAGGAGAGATGGGCCTAGGTTAATAAGCCATGGTTGAATGTTTGTAGGAAAATTTCAGAGGGCACCATCTACAACTTGTCTACATTTATCATGGATGATATTTTCAGCTGTGCAAAGGAAGGTGATATGATCCTTTTGGAAATGTCCTATTAACCATCATGTTTTTGGAGATTGGGGTACCGGATGCATCAGACAAGTTAATGTGGAAGTACCCTGCTGAATACCCCTCACCCGTAAAGTGGTTTGAAAAATACGCTTGTGACACCATGATAACTATGCACAAGGCACACTTGGAAAAAATTTATACGTGCCTAAGGAATGCGTTAGGGGAAGAATGGATAATTCCTGAGAAACTACCAGCAGCCACTAGTGGAGAAGTAGAATTTGTTGTGTACCATCATTTTTACCTGGGTAGATTCAAAATGTAAGATGAAACATGGAGCCCATGGTGCAAGCTCCCCTTTTCCTTCACGGATCAATACTTCTAAGTGGGAGTAAACAGGTTCAGGGAGTACAAGAATTTTAAGTTGGACCTTGGTAATCTAGACCAGGACCTTAGGGAAATGTGCAAAGGGTTGGTCTATCTTGACAAGTGTGTGTACGTGGAGCGATACATGTCACACGAAGCTCAAATGACAAGGCCCATGAATTTTCCCATTGCAAAAGGATCCGTGGCATGCATTTACATCCGTATAAGACCCAAGTCTAAGAAGGGCACAAATCTAGAGAATGAGGTATCTATACCTCAAGATGTAATTGGTAGGAAGAGACCTGCACCCAAACGGGAGGAAAAAGAGCCAGAAAAGAAAATACCAAGTGTGGTGGAGTCACAAGTAATAGGTTCCCCCAGGACAAGTGCCAAAACCAATATGTACGCACATAAGAATAAGCCCATAGTAAAAGAGAAGACTCCAAAGCCAGAAAAACCATCAAACAAGGAGTCATCAAGAGAGGAAGAAACAAATTCACCTACACTAGAATCTATGGTTAGGATGAAGCAGAGGGTAGAAGAAGAGACCGTATCAGAAGAGACTGAGAGTTTGGAAACTTACATAAGAGAAAAAGATGAGAGTGAAGAGGATGAGAGTGGAGAAGAAGTAAGTGGAGAAGAGGACCATAGGAAAGATAGAGGACCACTCGTATTTAATATACATGATTTAGAAGAACAAGAAGAACAAGGATTCCTTTTCATATGATGCAAGGATAGCCAGGTAGGATGAGGTTCCGAGGACATGGGAAAAGGTGAGGAAGCTAGCGCGTAGAAGCAAGAGTCTCCAATTTTTATGCAGAAACAGACAAAAAAGGTGGTAGAAGGAGAAGAGACTAAGAAAATTGAGACCATGGTGGAGGAAAAATTAGAGCACAACGCTGAGCCAGTATTGAACAAGGAGAAGAAGGATAGTGCAAAAGAGGAACACGGAAGCACTAGAGGCCCCGTTTTGACTATAAGTATACCTAAGGGTACACACATGGGAGGAAGGCACATAGAGGAGGAGAGGATGGAGATGGGTTATATTGATGACCCCAAGAAAGTGTTCTGCATGTGGTTCCAAAGTACCATTCCGACAGAGGAGCTTTTAGAAATGTCATATTTTTAAAAGGAGGCTACATATCTGTGGATAAGGAAGATGCTCTCATGGGCAATAGAGTCCCACCTTGATGAGATAGAGTTTGAGGTAAGTCATGGGGAAATAATAACATTTCCATGACCAAGAGAAGATAACCCAGTGGTGGAAGCCTAACAACTCTCGGATGAACAACTATGCAATGCACCCAACAAAGTCTCCATTGAGATCGAGGCTAGACTCTCCAGGAGGAATGATAGGGTTAGAGATCTGGAAGGGGAGATAAATAAAATAGAGGAAGAGCTAGATGTAATTACAAAGGAGCTAAGCCAGGAGAAGTTGATCAATGCCTAGTGGCAGTGTGAATTGAAGGATGAAAAGGCTAAGGTATGCACTATGTACAAGAAGGTGGAATCCATCGATGAGGTTATAGTATTGAAGCATCTAGACCAAGCATCGCTCACGCAGAACTATAGATTTGCCTTGGGATACCTGGAGGATTTAACAAGGATCCTCACCATGGAAAGATAGCTGCTAGCCTTGGAGTCTGTAGAAGAAATTGCCACGTGCCTAGAGAAAGAGGATGAGTTGAAGATCGTAGCGCTCATCGCAAAATATAGCAAGGTTCTTTCTAATGTAACGGCTATTTCTTGGACTATTGAGGCCACGTACGATAATTACGTGGATAGAGACAAAGTGGTAGGTGCCTTGGTCCCTGATTGTGAAGTAGAACTCAAGGAGTTCTAGGAGAAGAATAAGGGAAATAGGGTGGAAAGGGATAAAATCCTTGTCGAGGTCGAGAGGAAATCTGAATCCATTAAAACCTTATGGGTGTAATCAAAAACTGGTCCAAGGACCTATATTCATGTATTACACAAAGAATGGATGCACTAGAGGATATAGGAAAGGAGTTGGAGAAAATCACTAATACCAAGAGCATGTAAGGAGATGGAATAAATTTGGGGGAGGTGAGCACCTTGGTTAGCGACCTCTATCAGAGAGTGCAGGAAGAATTTGATACCTGGAACAAGTTGGAGGCCAACTTGAAAAAGGATTTTCCTAGCTTGTTGCAGTGATTCCTTCACTCTCCCATTATTTCTTCTTCCCCCATTCTTTCATCCCCTTATTCTTGTTCCAAGGCATAAGCTTGTTGTATTATTTTTTTCACTAGAGAAGTGTTCTAGCAGACGGAGAACAGATGTAGTGTGGGGTGATGTTGGGACCCTGGAATGTTGGCTAAGTACAAAAGGCACATATGCATGCAGGTCCTAGTTGAAGAGAGGCATGCAAGGACAAAGTGCATAGGAAAAGGTTTAAGAAAAGGGTTTAAGGAAGCCCATCGCACGCGTGGTGCACACAAATAGAACCAAGGGTTCGAGACTTAGCCAAATTTTTCATTTGGGACATAACACGTGAAAAGCATGACCTGACTACGCATGCTGAGTGGATAAGGTGTCAGCCTGGCGATAGGTTGGCCAAGGAAGGAGCATGCTTGTGGTAGAAGCTTCTACAAGCACATCATGGTGAAAAGTGGAAAGCTCATGCCTGGGAGAGCATACTTGCATGGAGGACCACATTCAAACACTTGGAATCAGATCTGAGGGCACTGGAGGATGAGTTGGCAGCCCAAAAAGGATATAAATACGAGCACCTGTAGAGTAAAATCGAGGAGAACAAAAAGACAGTGGAACTCTTGAGAAATACTGCAAGAACTCTCTTAGTGGATAATGGTATTTGGGAAAGAATGTATAATGGGTATGCGGATTACAAATTTTTCTTTGATAGCCTAGCTGCATTAGTCCAGTTGAAAATCATGACTGCAATCTATTTCTCTGTGACATTCTGTAATGGATCCATGGTTTTAATGAGGTTACCAGTTATATGAATATGAATATCTATGATTCTGATGCATACATATTTCTCATAGGTTCTCTTTCATTTATGTTTATGCTAAGTATGGATGCTTGTATAGTTCTTTCTATTATGCTACAAGTTATATAATCTATTAAGTACTTTTTATCTGTAATGATTGCAAGGATCTAGAGGCCATTCTGAGATATATGGTTCTTGAATGTCTTAACTCCTTTTAAATCTCTTAAGCACAAATCATAGATGATGATATTTCCCACTAAACTCACATAAAAGAGAGACTCGACACCCGCACGTGCTTGGGGTGAGCACCCAACATCTGTTGGGTGATAGGCCAATGCATATGGGGTACCTTTCTTTTGTGATAAGGGTAAAAATAACTACAACAGAGTTATTTCTTCTTTAGTCATGGTTGCAATAGAAGGTTCTTTCCCCTCATTGGGTGCAGCTGAATCTATTACTTTAGGCTTCTCTATTTCCTTTCCATGTGTTCCCAAAGTTGTATTATCTCTTACCATAGGTGTCCTAGTAGTTCCTTTTTCCAAGGGGTACACAACCCTGGATATTTTGGTCATTTTAAAGTATTTGAGACCAGTTTACTCCTTTTCTCCATTGATCTTTACTCTAAGCTTTAGATCCAGATCAGGAAAGAATCCTCTCATTTATTTACCCTTTGGATGACCCTGGTAAGGTTAATGTTGGCATTCACTTTGAATCATATGGTAACTTGGCTTATAATGGGACTTCTTAGGTAATTGGGGAATATTTCATGGTATTTATTAATATTTCCTCAACCTTTTGGGTTAAAAGGGACATAGAAGTACTTGTTTTTCTTGTATCACTTTTCCATTCCTCTATCATTCTAGTAGCTAGATTTTTGGAAGGGAGATGTGGTGTCATCCCCTTTAAAGGGTCCATATTTACTTCCACTTATTTCGAAGGGGGGAGATCATCCTAGAGGATTCCCAAATCTATTAATTCTTACAACACCTTTGTATTATGTAATGATAAATCCAACACTTTGGTTGTCATCCATGTTAAGGTCCTTCTCATCACATTATTATTTATAATATGCAATTATGTTATTTCTACTTGATCCCAATAAGTTGGTTCAATAGGAATCCTTGTCAACTTCATATTAATATAATGTGGTATTACCACTTAATGATCATCTATAAAATCCTGGGGTACAACTACTACTTTCTAATCAATTACCTATAGTAGATTCATTCTAAACAAATATATAAAGCTAACTTCTTCATTATCTCAAGAATTCATCAAAAAAACTTCATTATGTGACACATTCAAATATGAGCTTCCCAAGACTATATTCATCACCCATATGATGTCATAATGTTTTCTTGGTATAAACTTATCCATTTCTAATCTATTCATTTCCTCATCTAGAAGAATAACCTTCATATTTGTTGAGAACGTATATCTCTTAATTGAGATTGGAAATTTGATACTAGTTTTTTGTTTACCAATAATAAACCTATGTACTTCTTCCAATTTCCTTAAAATCTCCAAAAGTGACCACTTGTAGTCTTTTTTGCTCCCATCACATAAGGAAGGAATCCCATGCGCGCTGGCCTATCACCCAGTAGAAATTGGAGTGCTCACCCGAGGCACGCATAGGTACAGAGTCTCTCTTTTATGTGATTTTAATGGGAAACATCATCTATGATTAATGTGAGAGTTTTCATGCGGGAGGTTGAAACATACAAGAACCATAGGGCTGAGAACGGCCTCTAGATCCTTGCAGTCACTTCAGACTGAGTGTTTTAATAGAATCCAGGACATGCATTATGACAGAAAGAATTATACAAGCATTCATTCATAGCATGAAAGGATAGATAACTTATAAGAGAGAAATATGCATTAGAACCATTGATATTCTTTTATATATTATATTAGTAACCTCATTACATTAATTGATTCATTACAGAGAGTCATAGAGAGCAGACCGCATTCATGCATATCACTGGACTTATGTAACTAGGCTATCAAAAGAAAAATTACAACTCCATACCCAGGAAATTCTCTCCTGGATGCAATTATCCATTAACAAAGTCCTCGCAGCATATCTGCAGAGCTCCGATCACTCTCTAGATCTATATTCCAATTCTCTCTCTCTCTAACCCGATATATCTCAAACTTGTATCTATTTTACTCCACAGGAACTTGTATTTATAATTCTCCTACACTACAAACTCACCTTGCAATGCCCTCAGATCTGGTGCCAAGTGTTGAATGTGGTCCATGCGAGCATGCTTCTCTAGGCCTGAGCTTTCCACTTTATCTTATGATGTTCTTTTAGAAGATTCCATCCAAGGCATGCTCTTTCCTAGGCCAGCCTATCGCCAGGCTGGAACCTTATCCACATGCAACTGATCATGCTTTTCACATGTTCAGCCCTGGGTGCTCAAATTGACTAAGTCCTGAGCCTCCTTTCACACATCATGCGTGCTATGTGCTTCATTAAACCTTTATCTCACGTTTTTTTTCCTTGCGTGCCTTTTCATAACTGGGACCCTGCATGCCTATGCGCCTTCATACTTGGTTAAGATTAAAGGGGTCCAAAATCACCCCACACTATACCTATTCTCTGTCCTCAAAAAAACTTTACTTAACCAAGATTCATGTTGTCAAGGGAATCAATGAATAGTCTTACACATTACAAAGAATAAGGAATGAAATAATTGGGAAAATAATGAAGAATGGGGGGGCATCAACTCAGCAAGCTAGGTAAATATTTTCACAAATCGGCCTCTAACTTATTCCACTCTTCGACCTCACCTTGTGCCTTGTGGCAGAGGACATCCACCAGGGTGCTCACTTCATTAAAAATCAAGCCAATTCCCTAGGTGCCCAAAGTGTGGATGATCTGTTCCATCTCTTTACCCAGAAATTTGAGTTTATCCATCCTCCTAGTAATTTGGGGGTATATTTCCTTTAACCGGGCCTTAATTGAGCTCCTTAAAGCCTCAATTGCCTCTGATTTCTTCTCTACTTTGGCAAGAACCTTGTCCCTCTCCACTCTATTCCGCTTGTTATTTTCTTGGAACTCTTTTAGTTCTTCTTCAAGTGTGGCAACCAAGGAGCTTGCCACCTTATCCCTGTCTGCGCATGTATCATACATGACCTCCACAGATTGGGCAGTGACCTTAACCTCTGTGAGTACTTGGTTATACTCGACAATAAGCACTGCCACCTTCAATATTTCCTCTTCTTTTAGGTGCATGGCCACTTCTTCTATAGATTCTATGGATTAAGGTCGTCTCTCCATAGTGAGGATGCACGTTAGATCTTCTATACACTCCATGAGGGATGAGTACTTCTATGTGGGTTGCACCAAGTCTAGTTCTTTAAAAGGATGGCACATTTGATAGACTCCATTTTCTTGTACACTTCCTACACCTTTATCTTCTCTTCCTTCAACTCACACCTTAACTATACGCTGATCAGTTCTTCTTATTTCAAGCTCTCGGCCTTTTCTGCCAGTTCTTCTTCCTTCTTCCCTAACTTTCCCTCAAGAACTTTGATCCTATCATTGTGCGTGAATAATCTAGCCTCAGTCTCGACTGTGACCTTGTTAAGTACATTTTAGACTTGATCGTCTAAGAGCTCCTAAGAATTCACTAAGGGATTGACCCCCTTAGATTCTGGAAATGTGATGAGCGCTCCTTGGTGGACATCGAAGTTTGGCTCATCAATGTGGGACTCGAACGCCCAAGAGAGCATATTCTTGGTCCTGGGGTATGTGCCATCCTTTTCAAAAGACCCCATGGCTAGGATCCTTTCCATGGGTACAATTATTTGGAATCGTGTGCATAAAACCTTCTTTGTGTCATCAACATAGCCCATTACTTGTCTCTATTCTACATCAAGAGTTCTCTTTCCGGAGTGCGTGCCTTTGGGAAAGCTTACTGTGAAAGTGGGGCCTCCTAGGCTTTCATGCTCTTTTTCAATGTTCTCCTCTTTCCCTTCCTTTAGCACTATGTCTGCGCTATGCTCTAAATCTTGTTCTACTAAGACCTTGTGCATTCTCTATTATTCTCTTTCTGTCACCTCAGTGATCTACTCCTTCATAAAAATTATGGCTTCGTACTTTTCCTGGTAACCTCCTCATCCTCTGCATCCTTACACCATGCGAATATGAACTCCTAATTCTCATCTCCACTCTCCTCTTCTTAGTTGTAGATGCTAAACACATGTGGATCCTAGTCTTTCTCTGCCTCTTCTTACTTTCCATCATCTTCCTCACTCTCATCTTCTCTTTCTCCCAAGTATTTTTCCAAGCTGTTAGTCACCTCTGAGTCAACTTCCTTATCCACCCTCTGCTTTTTCCCGAGAGGTGGCTCTTGATCAGGGGATTCGGCCTTATCTTATTCCTCAGGTGATCCTTCCTTGGTGATGGGTTACCTAGGCACCTCTATCTCTGGCGTCTTTTCCTTCACTAGAGACTTCTTTCTCCGTATGTAATTGCTTGGCTTAGCGCTCATGGATGGCATGCTCACTGTCTGAGTAGTAGGCACACTTGGTACTTTTTCCTCTCTTCCCCTCTTCTTGGACGCGGGCTTCTTTCCCTTCATAGGATCCTCAGGTATGGAGACTTCATTCTCTAGATATGTACCCTTCTTGAAATTTGGCCTTATATGGAGGTACATGTGTGTCATGGTTCCTCTAGCGATTGGTAGTGTTATCAGCCTAGTCATCTGGATCTCATGCGACATGTACTTTTCCACGTATGCGTGCTTACCGCCGGGGTAATTCAGCTTCTTTCTCATCTACCTATTTTCCCGGTCTAGACTACCCAGCTCCAGCCTTAGCTTCTTTGACTCCTTAAATTTGTTCACTCCCGCTTGGAAGTATTGAGTAGTGAACGCAAAGGGGAGCTTGTACAAAGGGCTCCATGAATCTTCTATCAGCTTGAATCTACCCAGGAAGAAGTGTTGATAAACCATGAATTTGGCTTCCCCCTCAGTGGACAATGGGATTTGTTCAGGGATTCTCCACTCTACCCCAAACGCGTTCCTTAGGTGCGTGTACCATTTCTCCAGCAGTTCCTTATGGGGTGTTGTCATTGTATTGTAGGCATACTTCTCGAACCTCTTCATGGGTGAAGGATCCTCGGTGGGGTAATCCCATACAAATTTGTCTGGTGCGTCAGGAACCCCAAACTCCATGAATATAATGGTGAGTAAGACATTTCCGAAGAGGATCCTGTCCCCTTTGTGTAATTGACAATTTCCTCCACGATGTAGGCAGACAAGTTGTATATAGTGCCTTCTGTAATTTTTCTGCAAACATGTAGCCAAGGCTTATTGTCCTGGATCCACCTCTCCTAGCCATTCAGCTTAGTCACCAGATGCGCAGTAATTTTCATCACGGGGTCCTTGATGTCTGAAATGTTGTAATATCGTGACCCCTTCTTGCAGTTATACTCGGTGATGGTCTCTTGAAAATCCTCCTTGTCGCCAAGGTCATCTTCTAAGCTATCTCCCTCACATATGAGGCCTGTAAATTGTGAGATAAGATGGGGAGTAATGCAAATCTTGCACCCTACAAAGTGGAAAATAATCTTCATGTACTCGTGACATCAACCATTGGTACAGGTGCTCTAGATTTCCAAAATAAGGCAACTCCTAGAGTTAAAGAAGCCCTTCCTTCTCCATTTTGATCTTAACATCATCATTGTATATTGGAAAACCCTCTGGTGTTTGTTTGCTAGTGGGGTGCACTAATTCCAATGCCATTTCCTTTTCTATTGTGTTTTTGTGGTGATTATAGTCACTAATAAGTACACTTCTTAGGTGGGATTCCCATTCCTTCCCGTCATCACCCCATCTAGGTATTGCATCTCTGTATACCATTCTTCATTTTTTTTACCTTAGGTTCTTGTTGTTTGGCCTTACCCTTTCCCTTTCCTTTCTTAGGTTCCATGGTCGAGGTTTTTTTATTACTTTACTCTCTCTTTGTTACTTTGTCTCCTCCAATACTTTGATCTAAAATCCATGATATAACTCTTTTGAACCCATGCCCTAGTTTTTTGAACCCTAACTGGGTTAAAATCTTTACAAGACAATGCCTCTTCAACCCTTTCCATGCCCGTGTAACCCCTTCCTTCTAGTTCATAAACTCAAACTGGCTGCTCATGCTTCAATCTCACAGATCTTCCTTCACTTGATCGAATCTAAAAACCCTAGTTTATAGAACTCGCTTATATCTCAAACTCCTCTATTTCACAAAGTAAATATAAGAGTGCCCCGACCCTTTACTTATATTTTTTCTCTTTTTTAAACATTAAATGTTATCTCACCTACCACTATACTTTGTTCATTTAATATGGCTTTTTCAAACAAAGCCCATCTTCAGTGCCTTTACTCATGGGCCCAACCTGCGCAAAAACTCCTCCAACCTTCTGGCGCACAACCAATCCAACCTGACAAGAGACTCTTGCGCGCATGTAACCCACACCGAAGGCACTTCTTCTCTCCTGATTCTTACTCTCGCCTACCTCGTGTTGCTTTAAATGAAATTTTTACTCCTTAGTACGTGGGATCTACAAGTAGTTTTACCCTGGCACCAACCGTTCTTTTATCTTTTCTCTTTATATACCTCTTTCAACCTGGCTACTCAACAAGGTTTTTCAACACAACTTCCTTGGTACTTTAATCACGCACTTCTTCACTTTTCTCCACCCGACACTTGAAGTGATGCACGGTCCTCTACGTACTCACAAATTCTCTAAAAAAATAGCAATAAGGTTACCAGTGCCCAAGGCACAAAACAAACCAACAACACGAAAGGGAAACACAAGAAAGGGAAAACATAAAGGAAACTTCTAAACTAACTAGCAAAATTGCCTTATTTTACAAATACCAAGAAGACTTATTTATAGTAGGGCTTCAGCCTACACCCATTGAAGTGTCTAGGTAACTTTGTCCCATCCAGCACTTGTAACTAGCATGCACCCAAATCAAGGATGTACGAGATTGTGTAAGGACCCAACCAATGGACTTTGAACTTCCCTGGATGGCACAGAAACTTGGAATCATATATTAACACCATCTGCCCCACCTCAAACTTATTTTTTCTAATGTGGCGATCATGCCAAGCCAATAAGTCTTCTTTCTCTGTTGTTTGGATCCATCAGGTGATTGATCATCTTTCATCTAGTTTTATCAACTCATCAATCCTTTCTTCCAGTTCTTGTTCATCGAGTAACCCTCCTACATGCTCTATTTGTAGAGAAGGCAACATAAATTCAATCAGAAAAATAGCTTCTGTGCCAAACACCAATTGAAAAGGTGTGGTTTTGTTTAGGCTTTTATACGTTGTCCTGTAAGCCCATAATACTGCCGATACTTTGTAATCCCAATATTGTCTTCTGACATCACAAATTTTGGTCAAGGTATGACTTAGTATCTTGTTGAATGCTTCCTTGGTTCCATTTGCTTGTGGGTGATAGGGTGTAGTATTTTGATGCGCCACCATGAACTATGATAACATGATCTTCCTGGTCTCATTCAAGAAATGTGTACCCCTATCACTGGTCAAACTCAAAGGGCATCCATAGCTCGTGATAATTTTTTCCCATAAGAACCTTGCCACTGTTGCGGCCATGCAGTCTTTAGTTGGGGCTACCTATGCCCACCTTTTCAGGTAATTTGTGCAAGTAATGACATTATGTGACCTAGTCCTATGCATTACTGGTGTAATATGTCCCATAAAGTATATCGCCCACTTTTCAAAAGGCTCCATGCTAGGAATAGGGTGCAAAGGCATTTCATATCTCCTTCCTGGTTTGCCAATGCATTGACAAGGGTCACAAAATTTATAATAGTCTCTATAATATTTTTACAAGGTTTCCCACCACAAACCTTCCATTAATATCTTGCGCAATGTGGCATCACCTACATAATGCCCACCTATACTTCCTCCATGTGCTTCCTCCATGATGGTTAGGCACTCATGCTTTAAGGCACATATGTGAAAAACTTCATCATGTCCCAACTTGTATAAGTCTCCACTGATTAACATGTAGGGTGTGGCATGTATGCCCGACTTATTCTTTTCTAATATCTTCATTCCATCTAGCGCCACACCTTCCTTTAAAAATATTACAATCTCTTCCAAATATGAGGGTGTGTGCCACAGCCTAAATAGTTGCATGTCTGGAATTGCTTCCTTAATACTCTACGTTTCCTCCCCTGAATCAATTTTTGACAGATGATAAGGCCCACAGTTTATTTTTCTGGGCTTTACTACAACGGTGAATTCAAACTCTTGAAATAACAACACCCATCAACATATGCATCCTTATCGAATAGGCTTGTTCACTAAATACTTTAATGCGATGTGGTTGGTGTAAAACACAAAGGGTGTTGCCAGCAGATACTGTCTAAACTTGAAGAGCGCGTAGATCATTGACAAGTCCTCGTGCTTGGTTGTGGTATAATTATTCTCTATTGGTGTCAGTTTCCTATTTACAAAACACAGAGGATGATCAACAATCCCTTCACATGGTTGTGCAAGCACTACTCCAATGGCAGTCCCTGAGGTAAATACATGGACATGGAAGGGCTTGTCCCAAGAGGGAAAATGTAAAATAAGTATAGTAATAAACCTATATTTTAATGTATCAAGTGCCCTCTACTGCGCCTCTCCCCAATGGAAGGAAATTTTATGTCTAAGTAGCTCCTCTAAAGGCGTGACAATCTTGGCATATCCACTAATGAATTTTCTATAATAGCCCGTATGCCCAAGTAGTCTGCACCCTGTGCTCTGGCTAGTAGGCTCCCTTAACCCCACAATAACTACAACCTTGGCGGGATCTACCAGCAAGCCCTCCTTACATATGATATACCCCAATAAAGTCCCAAAGGGTGTAGCAAACACACACTTCTTAATGTTGAGGGATATCCTCAACTTCCTATACCTTTCAAACATTAATCTCAAGTTGTCACAATGGTCCTTAACCAGACCATATATTGTCCAATCATCTAGATAGAGCTGAAGGAACTTATGGATGAAGTCCTAGAATGATTGCACCACTATGCCTAAAATGACAGCAGGCACATTATTCAACCCAAAGGGCATGACCGTATATGCAAAACTTCCCCACTCGGTGGTGAAATTTGTCTTCTCCTGGTCTTCCTTTGCAATCTGAACTTGATGGTACCCTAAAAATCCATCCGTAAAGGAATAGATTTCGCACCCAGTGACTCCTTCCAAAATTTCTTCAGCGAAGGGGGTCAGAAATGGATCAATGACACAAACTGTGTTCAATTCCTTATAATCCACACAAATTCTAATTTGCCCATCCTTCTTGATGATGATTACCATTGGGATTATCCATTCCAATTCTTCCACTACCTCAATGATCCCAGAAGCTATCATTTTGTCTATATCCTCCTGGACCTTCACGCACAAGTTAAGATTCATCTGGTAGGGCCTCTTTCTAACCGGGCGTGCACTTTCCTTCAGTTTTATCTTCATCTCCCCCAAGAAGTGGTGAACGCTTTTGAGCTCATAGTACCCATGCATGAATAAATCCTCAAATTCGAGCAACATATCAATGATCTTCAATAATTCCTTCTCTGTCTAGTAATCTTCAATAATAGCTTCCTTAGGTTCTTATTCTAAACCGATGTTAACCTTTTTTGTCTTTAAGGGCTCATGGTAGGCGCGTGCGTGAGTATCTGCTCTATCCACTACCTCACACGTCCCTATAGAATGGCTAAAACATAATCTTTCTGATTCCTCTCCATCAATCACATATACCAAATTTCCCTTCTCTTTTTCCAAACACATGCACTCAAGTTGTAACTCTTCTACTTCCTCTTCTTCTTCAAAGCATGCCTCCAATCTTAGTTCACCTAGTAAGTCCAACAACCTATCTTTCATCTTGGCACTATCCCCCATGGTAAGGTGCTTGATACCCTACAAGGCCTTATCAAATGATGGGTTGGTCCTCTGATATTCAAAGGTTTGAATAAGGTTAGCCACAAGCTCTTGCAAATTCCTTTTCTAGCGGCATGTCTCTGAATGAATATACCATGCGTGCGCAACCCTGTAGTGTATAATACAACTTGTGCACCTAGAGAGATGGTGGTAAATCTTCCACACCTTCTCTCTAGACCCATTCACACTCTTGGATATGGAAAGAGGTAGGCTCCTTCCCACGGTACTCCTTGATGATGGTGGGTACATTACTCCTAGAAAACCTGACAGAGAGAGAAATTCTTACTTCGCGCCATTCTAAAAGGCTCTCTTGATGTGTGGCCCACAACCAAGCTACTATGTTGAGAAAGACATAACATCTCCGTCCATTCCTTCTCATCCTTCCACTGAGCTTCTACCTCCTACAGAAAGATCTCAGGGAAGGATCCTTCTAAATACTTGGGTAGTTCTTTTACTCCAAGGTGTCAAACCTTTCGCACCTTTATCACCTTGGTCACCAACCCTCTCAACTATCATCCCATTAATTCATAAGTTCTATGTGCCCAATTTTCACATTCCAGACTGGTGGTATCACTCACTGATTGATCATCTTCAAACTGGATATCCCCGTTAGTAGGGTGTATCATCTCAGGGTATTTGATTGAGCACACATAAATCCTTTCCAAAACTTCCTCTCCTAATGGTTCAATATATGGTGTCGACTTCCCATTAGCCAAGGGTATAACAACTCATTCCTCCTTGTTCTCAAAGTTGATGTAACCTTTGTTTAACTGAAGGTTCGCATTGTTCTTGTAACCCCATGGGCACCCAAGTAGTGTTGGGAAATTGTTCACCTCGGTGAGCACCAAGACTTTGAAGTCCCCAGTAAACTTGGCTCCCTAAATAGTAATAGCTACATCCTTCAAGACACCAATGGGCATTGCCTTAGTCTTGTTTACCATATACAACACATTCAAATATGGCTATAATCTAGGTCTTCCCATCTGATGCCATGCATCCAAAGTTAGAATATTAACCTCTACGTATGTGTCAATGAAGATATTGTTGAGGAGCCATCCATCTACAACTGCATTCAACATAATCTCCTTATCATAGTCAAGGCTTTAAGGGGGAAGGTTCACATGCAAGACCTGTCTCTCACACTCTTCTCCAGCGCGTGGTACCTTCTCTCTCAACCAGGATCCTAGCAAGGGAATGATATTCTCCTGCCTTAACATGTTACACACCTCCTTGACCTCATCTAGGTCATCCTTTTGCGCCTCGACTTTTCTTTCTTGTTCCTCTCTCCCGAATTGCTCCTTTAGACACTCGATCTCCCCTTGTAAGCTCCGAATAACATCTATGGTGTCTTGATATATCTCATTTTGATGTGCAGGGTCTAGATACTTTCCATGATTGAATTCCTCCCTTGAAACCATGGTTTTCTATCTTGGTGCCTTTCTCACACGTGTGGATTTTGAAATTGTTGTTATCAAGACAGGCTCCAAACCTTCATCCAGTGTTACCTGAGGCATCCACTGTATATCTGCCTTCTTAATATTGACCTTCATAGTGCCCTTGTCCTTCCGGTGCTTCTGATTCATATGCTCAAACAATTCTGATAACTCCTTATACTTATACTTCTTTCCGCACCACGAGCACTACAATAGATCTGGGCATTCACGTTTGTAATGTTCTATAGATACATAATTGAAATAGGTTCCACGTGGAAACTCACTCCTTCCTCCTCTACGGTTACCTCAACCATGGAATCCTCCTCAAAAACCTCTTCCATGCGTGCCTCCATCTACGTGCTCCTCATAACGATGATCATTATCCTTGGAACTACTGGCAACACTGGTTTGGCACACCCCATGATCAATGGCCTCATGGATCTGATTAATGAGAATATAGTCCTTAGTATCATGGGTTATAGAGGTGTAAATTCTGTAATAACAAGATACATTCTTCCTAATCATGTGCTGCAGCAAGGGACATATACTTGCATCATGGTCCCCATGAAAAATTTCACAATCTACTGTCATAGTGCGTACCATCCTCTGGGTGAAATTATCATTAACGTGTCCCTCTATTTCACAATCTGTGCTCCACAAACCACTGTGAGTCTCATTGGCTAAGTTCGTAGATAATTTTTCCACCTGCTTTACCATAGCAGCAATCTGAGCCTCTAAGAACGGGCTAACGCCAGTATCTATACTACCAACAGCTTCGGCGTACAGGGCAATTTCCAATGCTTTGCGTGGTTTGTAAAAGTTTTATGAGCCAAGGCCCTTCTAAAAGGGGTGATCAATCCTCCAACAAACCACTTTACATGTTGAGAAGGATGAATATCATATGATAATTTAGACAAGATAGTTTTAAAGTGTGCATCATACTCCCGCACACTCTCTACCATTCCTTGTTGAATCTCCTTCAAAGCATTGATGCTCTTCTACTAGAACTTAGGAATGTGGAACTCTGCCAAGAATACATTCTTTAAGGTAGTATAGCCCACCACCATTTGATGAGGGTCATACTTCCTATACCAGCTATGCACGTGCCCTTACAATGTGGTTACAAATTGACTAGCCTTCCATTCTGGGGTTGTGATACCCTTTGCATGCCATAGTAGTTCACACTTGTGAAAATGTTCTGCAGCATCCTCAATTCCCCTGTAATCTTGCAAATGTAGAGACATTTCAAAGAATACCTGAGGTGGTGGCTGGGGTCCCTGCCCTCCCAAGCCTGAGCCTTGGTTCCCTCTAGTGTTTCCTCTACCACCTAATCCACCAGGTCCACCGGGTCCTATGCCTCCACAGCCACCAGATCCACTAGAACCATTGGGTCCAATAGGGCCTGTAGGAGTTGTGCCAAGCACCCCCATGGTCCTACTGAATTGTGCGTTGATGGTCTGTGATAGCATCTCGCTCCCACTACTGTGTCCCGTGCCACTCCCTGATGCGAGACCAAAAGCTTGTAAACTTTCTCCTTGTCTAAAGACTCCTCCAAATACTGGAATACGTGCAGCCAAAGAAGAAGGGACTGTAAAATTATATCTCCTAGGCATGGATCTGTCTCTTCAATTGATATCAACTGGGTCAATAAAAATTCTTCCTGGTTTTGGAAAACCAAGCGCCAGGGCTCAATCACTGGGTGGGTTCAGATATGTGCCAACGAATCTCCTCTCTCCATGTAACGAACTCTCACTAGAAGCCGAAGCGGTGTCCCTCACACACTTGCCAAGTTGGGGTAGCACAGATTACTCAGGTTCCATGTCCTCTGCGTGAACCTCAACTCCTTCCCACAACGTCTGTCTCTATAGATCCATCACACTAGCATCCTCATATCATCTATCAAATTCCCTTTCATGCGCTTTAATATACTTGAGCCATCTCTCTTCCCTCTCCTTCTCTATCATGATATATGTCATCTTCCTCCACCCAAGCTCCCTTACCCAGTGCTTAGAATGGTTTATCCAGATATTGAGAAATCCTCTAAATTCATGGTAACCATCAATATCTTCATAGCTAGAGGAATAACACATAGAAACGTTCCTCTAGGTTCTCGCAAAAATTCAAACTCAATAACCTCCAGACTAGAATACGTGGAAATGGTGCAGTCCAGAGTGTAACTGTTGGTGGTGAATCATAGCACCCATGAATGTCTGTAACTTGATGGGTTGAGACTCTCAGTACGATTGCATAAAATGGAGCTTTTCCCAAGTGTGGGACCTTTTGAAATCGGAAAATCTCTCCGGATGAAGGCCGGTTCCTATTCCTCTATTCAGATGCACATGTAAAAATGTAGAGGGTTTACTAAAAAACCTAAACTAAATTTCCAAGGAGGTAGGGTAAGAAGATTAATAAAATAAAAGATAAACTGACAAAGGTGATGCATCGAGGAATAAAGAACACCTGTCTTTCCAATAAACACAAACCATTAAAATGCAATGCAAGATCATGCATAGATAACAAAATTTGCAGTGAAAGATCAAGAGGATGTAAATAAACATAGAGAGGGTTGAGAATCATCCACAGACATGCATTATTTGCTCCAAAGATTGATACAATACACTACAAAATTCCAAGAGGCAAAGTTGCATTACAGTTTTAGATGGGAGGTTTGAACTCCACAAATTCACCTGCCAAAGAGAAGAAGGGAGGGGAAAAACAAGAATGTCCAACCTTTAGAAAGAATCCCCTCCTTACAATTTATAGGAATAATGAGAGAGAAAAGAGAGAAGAATTCCAAATCTACCCCAACCACCTCTAGGTTGAATTTAATTCATCTCATTATGGTGGTAGGTGAGAACCCTAGAAAACCCAAAAAGTGGCGAACTATATTTTGCCTTTTTAAGATTTTTTTCTCACCCAATTAAAGATATGCAATCGTAGTTCGATAGAGGACCTCGTAAGATTTCAAAAAATTCCAACCTTGCATGAATCTGAGCTCCTTTTGAAAATTTATGGCCATTTGAATATCTACGTCAGGGTTTGCTTTTTATCAGGGTGTCAATGCTCAAAATGTTGTGCCTCCTGAAGATGCACCTCGGCGCATCCATCCTTATCTCAAAATACCCTTTACCTGTGCCAAGGCATGAATTCCTTCATGTCGACACCTTATGTCGTGTGCCCTTTACGTACACCAAGGTACGAATTCCTTTATGTCGACACCTTATGTCGTGTGCCCTTTACCTGCACCAAGGTGAAAATTTCTTCATGTCGACACCTTATGTCGTGCGCCCTTTACCTGCACCAAGGCATGAATTTCTTCATGTTGACACCTTATGTCATGCACCCTTTACCTATGCCAAGGTGCGAATTTCTTCATGTTTACACCTTATGTCGTGCGCCCTTTACCTGTTCCAAAGTGTAAATTTCTTCATGTCAACACCTTATGTCATGCGCCCTTTACCTGCTCCAAGGCGTGAATTTCTTCATGTTGAAACCTTATGTCATGTGCCCTTTACCTGCACCAAGGCATGAATTTCTTCATGTCGACACCTTATGTTATGCGCCCTTTACCTGCGTCAAGGCATGAATTTCTTCATGTCGACACCTTATGTCGTGCACCCTTTACCTGCCCCAAGGCACAAATTTCTTCTATTTTTCCCATATCTACCTAAGGGGGAAGATATATATAACAATTTGGTGACTCAATGGGGTCACCTTCCTACTAGGTAGAAGATCAGTGGCCTTTTAGCAATCCATTGGGCATGGAGTCATAAGTAATAACCTGAAACCAACTTAATCTCTGATCCTAAGCCTGATACCGCAACTCCTTCTTCAAGAGCATGTTGAACTGTAGAAATTCAACCTAAGAGAAACCAAACCTTGTACCGGAGCACTATGGGAAATTGAAACCTAACTACAACAAGATAATGTGCATATGCACTTAGAGGAATTGAAATCTAGGCTAATATTTACAAGGGTAAACCCTTTCCCTTTTAGTATCCATGTTTAAGGTAGATTCCATTAACTAGAATCGAGAGTTCTTCTCCATCCAATGTAGATAATTGGAAGGCATTACTACTTTTACATTCTGTGACCATGTAGGGGCCACTCCAAATGGCATCAAACTTGGAATGCTTTCCTAGTTTTGCTTGATTTGCATCCCATTTTAGAACGAGGTCCCCTTCTTAGAAGGTCCTTACTCTTGCCTTCTAATCAAACCATATTTTTACTAAGGCCTGATCCTTCTCAATCATCTAAACTACATGTTCTTTGATTTCCTCCAATTCCATCAACTCCGTACACCTGGCTTCCATTGGTTCGAACTCAGCCAACTCCAACTACTTCATGAGCTCCAATACTGGAAATTCTAATGATATAGGCAATACTACCTCTTTCCCATAGACCAAATTGTAGGAAGAACTACCTGTAGACCTCTTTGGTGCTATCATGTCAGCCCATAATGCCAATTTTAGCTTGGTATGCCATGTTCTTTGGTTTTCATCTAGAGTCCTTCTGATGATTCTTAGAAATTCTTGTTCGTGGACTCTACCTGTCCATTACCCTTGTGGGTAATAATTTGAAGAGGTGCTCAAATAGAGTCCATTCGTGACAGCCCATTCTGTAATCTTGGAACCTATGAATGCCAATGCATTGTCTGATATGATAGTGGCCGGTACACCGAACCTAGTCACTATTCCTTCATAAAAGTCTAGTATGTTAGACTCATTTGCCTCTTTGAGCGCTACTACTTCGGTCCACTTGGTGAAATAGTCCGTTTCCATGAGAATCCACTTATGGCCTTGGCTTGAGTTTGGATTGATGACCCCGACGAAGTCCAAAACCCATTTCATAAATGGTTGGTCAACAAAAATTGGGTGCAATGTAAGTGCTACTAGTCTTTCTTTTCCTATGAAGAGTGCACATTTCTTGCACTTTCTTATCCATGTATAACAGTCACTGAACACTATCGGCCAATAATACCCTACCTTCATTATCTTGAGATCTGTTACTCGTGGGGCAAAATTTCCTCCGGAATCTCCTTAGTGAAAATATCATAACACTCTCTCAATTTGACCTTTCCCAATGCACCTCAATAGAACTCCATTGATGTCTTTCTTGAACAAAACACCATCAACAAGCACATATGGGATGGCTTGTAATCTAAAGTATCTCCTCTTTGCTTTGCTCATTTCTGGAGGGCATAGGCCTACTTGTAGGAAGCGTATCATATTCTAAGTCCAACAAGTAGTGGCCACATCATCATTTTCTTGTTCTTGACCATCCTGCAGTACCAAGATAGTCTATTTTTCATCACTTTCTTCGACTTGACGACTCAAAGCTAGCTCTTCACATAGTCCTTTTCCACGTACTAGTTTTGTGACCTTGATCTCGATGTCATATTCCATGACACGAGTGATCCATCATGCACATTTCTCATTCAGATCCTTGTTTAGAAGGAAGTCCTTGACTCCTACATGAGAGACTAGGTGCTTGAATTTCTTTAAGCTCCTGATCACTGCAAGGACATGCTTTTCAATGAAAGAGTACCTATTTTTGTATTCCTCCAATCCTTGACTGAAGAAAGCAACTGGTTGTTCTAATCCTTCTTTGTTTTACTGTACCAGGATTGTAGAAATGGTGTCTCCACCACCGAAGGCATATAGCATGAAGTCCTTGGAGAATTTTGGATTGATGAGAGTCAGAGCTTGAGATATAGCCTCTTTTATTGCCTCAAAACTTGCCTTCACTTCAGATGTCCACCTAAATTCCATGCTCTTCTTTAACATCAACGTTATTGGCTTTACGAGAGCTGAAAAGTTTGGAACAAACGTACAGACAAAATTGATCCTTCCTAAGAAGCTTTGAAGAGCCTTCTTGTGACTTAGCAATGGCAACGCTTGAATTGCTTCAACTCTTTCTGGGTCAATCATCAACCCCTCCTTGAAACAATATGGCCTAGAAGTTTTCCTTCGTGAGCCAAGAATATGCATTTTTTGGGACTCAGCGATACCCAAAATATTCTACATCTCTGAAATACCTACCTCAGATGAAAGAGGTGATCCGCTGCATTTTTGGAGAATACAGTGATGTCATCAAGATATATCAGAACTATTTTATTGATCAACTCCTTGAATGCTATATCCATTGCCCTTTGGAAAGTGGCTCCAACATTTGATAGCCCAAATGGCATCTTCTTGTAGGCATATGTTCCCCATTTGGTGGTGAAAGCCGTATTAAACTGGTCATCTTCTTTCACCATTATCTGATTATACCCTGAGTAGCCATCTAGGAGAGAGAATCTCTCCAAACTAGATACCACTTGCAATATTTGTTCCATTGAAGGAAGTGGGTAATGGTCTTTGAGAGATGCACTGTTGAGGTCTCGGAAGTCCACACATAACCTTGGAGTATGAGGCTCAATATGAAAGTTTGCAATTGGTTCGGATCTGATTGTGACTTTAGTACCATATCTTGTTCTGAACAACATGTGTGACCAATCAGCAGATAAATAGCCTTCAATTTTAGTTGTGAAATCCCTTGATAAGCATAGGGCAAAGAGTGGTGGCAAATCTATCACTGAGACATCTTGCAAAATGGTAACGTTGGGGCATGCATGGAAGGTAAGACTCAAACCTTTAATCACTCCCACCATTGCTACTGTTGTCCCATCCAATTACACTACCCCCTTTGAAATGAATTGATATTGGAGACCCAGCTGATCAGCTATTTGCTTGGGCATGACAGAACTACTTGCCCCAGAATCAATCATGTAATTGTGTACTAGTTTATCCCCAATGATTAATGAAACATAGAATGGAGGGGGTTTCAAAACTTTACCTTGTTGTCCTCTATGATTCCCTTTAGGCTGAGCAGCATTTTTGAGGACATTCTCTTGCGTATGGACCTACTGGTTTGAAGTTGACCAATTCTTCATGGCAGCTTGTAGAAGATCTCTTTGGCCTGGGATGGATAAAGATTCCCACATTGATATAGTCAAATTTGTCTTCTTCATTTGATCAATGATGCTAAATGGGGATGAAAGACCTCTTTGCTATCCTTTAGCCTGCACATTCCTTTCTTGCGCATGGGCAGTAACAGCTGGCATTTGAGTTGGCTTAGAAGGTGGTTTGGGCTGTCCTTGTGTGTTTGGAACTATATTTTACTTACCAATACCTTGTGGAGTGATGGAAGGTTGTAGATCACTTGGAGCCAATAGCTTCCCTTCACTGATATTCCTCTTCTTTGATCTTGTGTTAGCTACTACACTATGAGAAATTGTTTGATTCATGCCACAAAAATCCTCAGCTTGCCAATTCACAAATGTAGTATCATTTGGAGCTATGCTTTGCTAAGATGTCCCTTGTTGCTGATTTGTTTCTTGACTCACTTCACCCTCTATGCCAGTAGTTGTCACCATCAAGGCTTGGTTCAAAGCACCATTGAAGCACATAGATTAGTTGTGAGGTTCATTGCATGGGAAACACCAATCATACTCTTGAGCTATGATGTTTTACATTGGCACTAATTCTTTACAAGCAAATGCAACATTGGGGTTATAAGGATGAAATGGTCTATTAGTGGGAGGCCTTACTTGGCTTTGATTTGCAGCTGGATTGGGTGGCCTATTGGGGTGGTATGGTTGCCTATTAGGTTGAGCTTGAGGCTGATAAGAAGGTCTAAAGCCTTGGGCCTGCTGCCTCTTGAGTGTAACCAGCTCATTTCCCAAATTTTGCAATTGTTTCATGACCTCTTGGAGTTCATTTGAAGTGTTAGAGGATAGAGTAGAAGTTTCATTTGAACTTTGATTTCTAGGAGTGGGAATAGGAGCCAAAGTGGGTGTTTGACTAGTGCTTGGATTTTCTAAGTTTGGATACAAGGGCATGGGAGGCCTAGGAGCCAACTTACCAGCTTGAATAAGAGAGTTTTCAGCCCTAATGGAAATGCTATAAGAAGCAAGTAAGGTTGTGCCTCCCATAGATAGAATTAACATAGAAATATCAGAATTCAAAACTTTAAGATAATATAGAAAAGCACCTTCAGCTGTTGGCTTGACGGCCACTGGAATCCTATCCCAAGACCTTTGAAATATGAAGTTGAATTCAGTCAGCTACTCATTGGGAGCTCTCTTGATAGTCATCAATTGTTCAAGTAGAGACAAATTGTATCCCTTTTCTCCAAACTACTCATGGAGAACTATGCATAACTGATTCCAATTCTGGATAGAACCATCTCTAAGGCTCCTAAACCATTGCAATGCCTTCCCTTTGAATGAATATGCCAACAATTTGACAGCAACATCCATTTCATTTATCTCATGGATTGCACAAATGTTAGCGATGTCTTTGACATGATCACCAGGAGTGGTATGATTTTCTCTAGTGAAAAATGGAGTGTTCTTCAATGCTGTAATTAGAACTAGATTCTGTGCATTGAGGCAAAGTGGGTTGTTTCCAGTGAAGTTGACAAAAGGGTTTTGTTGCACCATTCTGATTGGCCTGAGAACCCTTGTTGATTGGATGAAAGGTCTACCAGGTGGAGGTGTAGACAAGGTCCGGTTAGGTGGAGATGGTGATCTTCGTGGTCCTCTTCCTCTCCTTCCTCTGCCTGGTGATAGTTGTAAGTGGACAAATAGCCCCTCTTCTCGAGTATCAGACCTGGTTTAAATTCTTCTCATGTGCCTGGGAATCTTTTGTTGCTACACCACTAAATTCTATCCCTTCAGAGTTGCCAGATGTGTTAGATAATGAGCCTCAAAAGGCTAGATTCTGCCAAGTTACACACTAAACCTAACAATATTAAAAATAGAATTAAAAAATTTGAAGGACCCGAAAGATATAGTTCTTCAATTTGATTATCGGGTCTTGTTGTGTAGATACTAATCTCCAAAAGGTATAGGCAAAAATCAGGTCACGCAAGGAAACTTACGAAACCTGAAACACACTGTGTCGGAACTTGGGACATGCTCAACACCTGGGAAAACCCAAAATACTAAAAACTATGAAATTTTGAAATTCAAAATATCAAAAATATAAGGATACGCTTTTGAAGATTATCCCTCGATTTATCAACTGGTGAAATTTTGATTTGTTTTGAGCAAGTTAAGCCCTTGAAAATTGATTTCAAAGTTCATCCTGGAAGGTGAAAAATATGAAATTGTAAAACCTGTAATTTTTTAGTCCAAATTTCTTGAAAATTATTTCAAATCTTTTGGAATGACCTCTTGGTCCCATTGGGCATGCCAAAACTGTTGGTTGCAAATCATAGCACCCCTAAATGTTTGTAACTTGATGGGTTGAGACTCTCAGTGTGATTGCATAACATGGAGCTTTTCCCAAGTGTGGGACCTTGCGAAATCGGAAAAGCTCTCCGGATGAAGGCCGGTTCCTATTCCTCGATTCAGATGCACATGTAAAAATGTAGAGGGTTTACTTAAAAAACCTAAACTAACTTTCCAAGGAGGCAGGGTAAGAAGATGCATAAAATAAAAGCTAAACTAACAAAGGTGATGCACCGAGGAATGAAGAACACCTATCTTTCCAATAAACACAAACCATTAAAATGCAATGCAAGATCATGCACAGATAACAAAATTTGTAGTGAAAGATCAAGAGGATGCAAATAAACATAGAGAGGGTTGATAATCATCCACATACATGCATTATCTGCTCCAAAGATTGATACAATACACTACAAAATGCCAAGAGGCAAAGTTACATTACAGTTTTAGATGGGAGGTTTGAACTCCACAAATTCACTTGCCAAAGTGAAGAAGGGAGGGGAAAAACAAGAATGTACAACCTTTAGAAAGAATCCCCTCCTTACAATTTATAGGAATAATGAGAGAGAAAAGAGATAATAATTCCAAATCTACCCCAACCACCTCTAGGTTGAATTTGATTCATCTCATTATGGTGGTAGGTGAGAACCCTAGAAAACCCAAAAAGTGGTGAACTGTATTTTTCCTTTTTAAGAATTTGTTCTCACCCAATTAAATATATCTAGTCGTAGTTGGACAGAGGACCTCGTAATATTTCTGAACATTTCAACCTTGCATGAATGCAAGCTCCCTGTGAAACATTATGGCCATTTGAATATCTGCGCCAGGGTTTGCTTTCTGTTAGGGTGTCAACGCTCAAAATGTTGTGCCTCCTGAAGATGCACCTCGGTGCATCCATCCTTATGTCGACATACCCTTTACCTACCCAAAGGCATGAATTTCTTCATGTCAACACCTTATGTCGTGCGCCCTTTACCTGCACCAAGGCGTGAATTTCTTCATGTCGACACCTTATGTCGTGCGCCCTTTACCTGCGCCAAGGCGCGAATTTCTTCATTTCGACACCTTATGTCATGCACCTTTTTACCTACGCCAAGGTGCGAATTTCTTCATGTCAACACCTTATGTCGTGCACCCTTTACCTGCACCAAGGAACGAATTTCTTCATGTCGACACCTTATGTCGTGCGCCCTTTACTTGCGCCAAGGCGCGAATTTCTTCATGTCGACACCTTATGTCGTGCACCCTTTACCTGTGCCAAGGCGCAAATTTCTTCATGTCAACACCTTATGTTGTGCACCCTTTACCTGTGCGAAGGCACAAATTTCTTCATGTCGACACCTTATGTCGTGTGCCCTTTACCTGTGCCAAGGTGTGAATTTCTTCTGTTTTTCCCATATCTACCCGAGGGGGAAGATATATACAACAGTAACTAGTCAGTACTCCTCTCCACCAATGATCTATAGTATGGGTCCATGTCATATCTGCATCCTGCAACCTTTGGTAGTCTTCTTTGGTCCATACATGTGATCCATAATGCCAAATTGATTTAGATGCATAGGCTAAAAGCCATTCATATAGTTCTACTGTGAAGCAGTAGAATAAGGTCTCATACAGATCATAGTAGAGGTTCTCTTCTACCCATCTACGTACATTAAACTTAGGTCCAATGTTAAATCTCTAAGAAAATTCATCCTCTGTTCTCTTGCACCACGATTCAAATTTTTCCAATGCTAACCACTCTATCATTCCTCACTACATAGTCATGATGTATGTTATAACCCACTACAACTTTGAAAAGAGTCCCAGAAACAAAACCAAGATGTATTAATTTTTTCTCCCATCACACAAGGAAGGAATCCCATGCATGCCATCCTATCACCCAGCGAAAGCTAAGTGCTCACTCGAGGCACGCGCAAGTACCAATTCTCTCTTTTATGTGAGTTTAAAATGGAAACATCATCTATGATTAGTGTGAGAGTTTTCATGTGGGAGGTTGAAACATACAAGAACCATACGGCTCAGAATGACCTCTAGATCCTTGTAGTCACTTCAGACCGAGTGTTGTAATAGAATCCAGGACATGCATTATGACAGAAATAATTATACAAGCATTCATACATAGCATGAAAGGAAAAAGAACTTATAAGAGAGAAATATGCATTACAACCATTGATATTCATGTATATATTATATTGGTAACCTCATTACATTAATTGATTCATTACAAAGAGTCACAGAGAGCAAACCATAATCATGCATATCACTGGACTTGTGTAACTAAGCTATCAAAATAAAAATTACAACTCCATACCCAAGACATTCTCTCCTAGATGAAATTATCCATTAACAGAGTCCTTGTAACATCTCTTCAAAACTCCGATCACTCTCCAGATCTATATTCCAATTCCCATTCTCTCTAAACCGTTATATCTCAAACTTGTATTGATTTTACTCCGCAGGTACTTGTATTTATAATTCTCCTACAATGCCAACTCATCTTCCAACGCCCTCAGATCTAGTACCAAGTGTCGAATGTGGTCCATGTGAGCATGCTTCTCTAGGCCTGATCTTTCCACTTTATCTCATGATGTTCTTCTAAAATATTCTATCCAAGGCATGCTCTTTCCTAGGCCAGCCTATCGCCAAGCTAGAACCTTATCCATGCGCAACCGATCATACTTTTCACGTGTTCAGCCCTGGTCGCTCAAATTGACTAAGTCCTGAGCATCCTTCCACACGTCACACGTGATATGGGCTTCATTAAACCTTTCTCTCACATGCTTTTACCTTGCGTGCCTTTTCATAACTGGGACCCTGGGTGCCTATGCACCTTCATACTTGGTTAAGATTACAGGGGTCCAACACCACTTATCATCCAAGTATATAGGAAACATGTAAGGGTTCCCCTAGAAACCAATCACCCTTATATAAGTAAAAAGTATGAAATGGATGAAGTAATAACCATACTCATTTATCACCCTTCTTGCAATTGTATATATTTTGAATTTCTCCCATTCTGGTTTGAAGAGACATATGATGAGTGTAGAGAAGGCATCATATATTTTTTTGAAATTTCCTTTAAGATTCTCCAACTTCAATTGAGGGTAGACATCATATACCCTATAGTTATAGAAATATATCACTCTTGGGATCCCTAAGATAGTGTTGTTACATGAAACATTTTAAAGAAGGTAATTAGTCATGTATATTTCACATCTGATTGTATTTCCCTCTCTAATTTTCACAACCATTTTTATTGTATGGTCATCGATGGATGTTCTTATGAAATCAGCCCAGGAAATCTTTTCATTGATAAATAGAATGATTTGGATGTAACTAAACATCCAATCTTGAAAATTATAAGAAACCTTCAAACCTCTTATTCTTCTTAGTAAGGTTATAAGGTCCTCAAATTATTCTACAAAGTCTAATCTAGTTAACTATTTAGGAAATTTGGTATGAGATCCCCTTTGTTTTATCAAAAAATGACTGTTTAGATTTTTGGAGCACTCTGTATGTTTCGAATCCCAAATATTTTTTGTTGACTTAATATCAATTTCTACCACCCTCTTGATTTTTGGCAGTCCCTATATTGCTTTGAATACTTCAGGTGATAACGAAAGAAACCTAACACAACTTCTATCCAACACTTATTTATTTTTTGGGTTGTAATTCTCTTCGCAATACCATACTAATTATAGGAATTGTATCGAAGGTGTTGTTGGAATTAATTTCCACCATGTAATCACTTTTGTTTGGGGAACACAATATTTGCAAGAAATAAACTATGTCAAAATTCACCATGTTTATATTTGTTACTTAATATAAATTTATCCTTATATGGGAAGTAATTTGGGTACCAGTCATTTTTAATCTTCATTTGGTTTAGGAAACATGGCCAATCGATCACTCCGGGTGTATAGAGAGCAAGGCAAAAAACATGGTGTTGGAGAATAAATGCAAGCCACAGGTGCTTCTCAAAATCCCTATGAGTGAATGAAAACCTATGAAATTTATAAGCTTTTGGATAACTTACCCTTGCTCATGTATTCTTTAGGATATCAGTCACAGATCACACATGCATGTGAAACATTTGAATTTTCTACAATGAAACTCTATGTAACTTGTTGATTCAATCTCAAAATAATTATCCACTATTCTAGGGCTATGAAATGCTTGATTTCATTACAAAAGAGTAGTAGTATGAAATCCTTGGAAAATTTGTAAACATATAATCTTTCATACCAAACATCATTAATGACAGAAACCTCATTAATGAACTTCATTCAATCATGTTTATCAAACTCTACATTTTACATTTGAATATGAGTCGTCAATGTATCTTTCTTTGGTAGGGAGTGGACCTTGGGGCATTCTTTACATTTTTTCATTAATTGAGAAGATGTAGAAATGTGAAATGTGATGGGATATCTAATGTTAAGTGACATTGACAAGATGCTACATGTACACCCTGGGCCTTGGGCATTTGGATGCACTTTTACAATTTTGTATGAGTTACAAAAGTGTTAAGTACTAGCAAGATGCCCGCTTACTTTTGTTAATAAACTAACATGTGTCATTTTTCAAGCTTCAGGGTACATCTTACACTTTTGTATATTAGGAACACCTTTTACAAAGTGAAATTTTGTAATGCACACCTGCTCACTCATTATAATACTACATAGCATATTCCTTTTATCAGGGGCTAGATAATTTTTTACATTTTACACTCTTGCATGAACCGTAAATATGCCCGTCAATCCTGAAAATGTGATGATTTTATGAATATGTCACCTTTTCAGGTGTCGAAGAGTAACTTACACTTTGCACTTATGTATCGACTGTAACTTTGTAGAGGAGAAAAGGGACCAATTCTGAAGGGTTATACATCCATAACAATCAATTTTAGCTTGAAATTATGTACCTCTCAAACCATTTAGACCATTATTATTCTATAAATTTTGTAAAAGAGTTAGTATGCAAACAACATTGCAAAATTTTTACTCAACATGGGTTCATTTTGATTTTGCAATGAGGACCAAAGTAAAAAAATTTCTAAGGGTCATTCGAATATATGAAAAATAGAGTTTTAAAAGATAGCAACAAAGATTTGGGAGATCCGATTTATTTTTAGATACGAGATCAAAATGATAACCAACATTGGCTCCGTTTTGAGGATGGGCTCCCCCTATAGATGCCACAAGAACCACATAATTTTTTTTTAAAAAGATACCATGTTTGTAGTCCATTGAGAAAGGAATCATAAAATAAATATATCCACAACCCTCAACCAAATGAAAAAAATATCATGAATTCAACGATAGAAAACAAAACCTTATCATTGTAGATTAGAGAAATTTAATAAATAAAAACAAAACACAAACACAAGAAACAAAAAATGTACACTATACAAAAACACACTTGATGGTATAATTTAATCCAAGAAATGCTTAATATTCCTACCATTGATAGGAAGCCTGAGAAATTGTACCCCCAAGTTCCTTAAGAAGAAATTATGTTCACCAATTTTAATGTCAATGGAATAAGTACCCATCCATAGGGTATTAAATTTTTCCTTTTTATCCTTGTTTTCATGTTTTTTGTCACATACTAGAACCAAATCTCTAACATGAAAAGTCCGTGGAGTAATTTTCTTATCAAATATATTCTTGAGTTTCTCCTTGAACTTAACATGCCTTTGGTGGGATTCCCATGTAAATTCATCCAAATCCATAATCTGGTTGATCCTTGCATCATAAGGATTCATCCCTTCCCCATCCTCTAATTGTTGCATTTTCATGAACTGATAAGAATATAATTACAAATGAAGGGGTAAGCAATCTTGAATACCATATACCAAATAAAATGGGATTTTACTAGTAGATATTTTAGTGGTAACTCTATCTGCCCATAGTGAAAACTTGAGTTGCTCACCCCATTTCCTTTTTTTTACTGTCACTTTCCTTCTAAGGATATTGATCAGTTTCTTGTTGATTTATTCTATCTGTCCATTTCCTTGAGGATTATAGTTTGAGGCATAGGCCAAGGTTATTCCATATTCATGAAAAATTCTCACCAATGGTTTATCTATGAAAATCAAGGCATTATCAGAAACCAACTTAGCAGGGACATCAAATCTATAAATTATGTGATTAAGGATGAATTCCATAACTACTTGATGAGTTGTTATTTTAGTGGGAATAGCTTCAACCCACTTCAGGAGATAATCAGTGGCTACTAATATCTATCTATGAATTGCACTTGAAGAATCTGATATCTCACATATAAAATCCAACTCCCACTGCTTGAATGGATATTCTATTGAAACAAGCTACAGGGGAAGAGATCTAGATGATTTTAGCCTATCGAAGAAACATTGGAAACTTTCACATTTTTGAACTAGTAAAACTACATATTTTAAAAGGGAAGGCCACCAGTATCCTCCTCTCAAGATTTGATGAGTAGTAATTCTTCCATAAAAATGGCTACCACACAACCCTCCATGAAATTTGGTAATTAACCTAGCGGCCTCATCCTATGTTATACATCTCAATACAAATCCTTCTGAGATTTCCCAATCCATTCCATAATTATTCAAGTTATATTTTTTGGATACCATCCTGAGTGTCTTTCTTTGATTATTGTCTAGGTGAGTAGGACAATTTAGGTTCTTTAGAAAATATAATATGTCTTTGTACCAGGCTAAGATACTTAATTTCTCATGGAGGTGTTGTTCATCCCCATAAACATTGTGTATTTCAACAACTTGTAGATAAATTTCTTCCATCAACTTAGCCAAACACAAGCCTCTAACCAGTTTTGTAGTTTGAATTTCCATATCATATTATTGAATCTTGTTTACTGACCTACACCTCTTACTTGACATATCCATTTGAGATAGGATATATTTTACCATTGCATGAGGAATGTAGGCTATAATTTTGGAACTCATAATATAGGGTGTGAAGAATTTAGTGGTTTTTACCAAGGAAAAATATTGTTTTTCCATAATGGAGTATTTTAACTCAGACCCCTGTAAAGATTTTTTTAAAAAGGAAATGTTTTCACATTCCCTTCTACATCCTTTTGCAATAAGACAAAATCAATTTTATTCTCAGAGGAAAATAAAAACACTTGAAATCCTATTTTATAGTCAGGGTTGATCAATATAGGGGTAGTCTTGAGTACATATTTTATTCCTTCAAAATCCTAGATAACCCCTTCTACCAATTTGATAACTTGATTCTTCTTTAGCATGCTTGTAATGGGGAGATTAATTTTAGAAACGTTGCAGATAAATATCCTTACAAATTTTATCTGGCCAAATAAATATTGGATGCCCTTCTTGGATGATGATATTGGAACTATTTCAATTGCTTCTACTCTTTTAGGGTCTATCATATCTCCCTCATGTGATACTATGTGTCCTAATAATTTTTCCTTCTATAACCCAAAGTGGAATTTCTTTGGGTTCAATGAAATCCCATACTCTTGGCATATGATCAATATTTTTTCAAGGTGCTCTAGATGATCACCCTTTTTTCAAGAGAAGACATTTTATATCATCTTGATAGACTATAATGAAATCATTAATGAATCCAGACAAAGCCATATCTATGGCTATTTGAAAATTTTCTCCTGCATTCATTAATCCAAAAGGAATTCTAACACAGACATATGTGCCCAAAGGGGTGGTGAAATAGGTCTTATATTTTTCTAATTTCTTCACCACTACCTAGTTGTAACCTGAGAAACCATCTAATGTAGATAATAACTCAAATTTTGTCACCTTTTGTAGAAGATTATACATGTTAGGTAATGGGTAATTATTTTTGAGTGATGCTTATTTAAGATTTTGAAATCGATAAAAAGCCTAATATTTCCATTACTCTTCCTTACTAGCACCATATTTTCCACCCATGAGGAGTATCTAGTGGGTTGGATCATCCCACCATATCTTAATTTTATTAACTCCTCCTACATATTAGTTGCAAGGATAGGGTTAATAGGTCTCTTATTATTCCTAAATGGTTTAGTATGAGGTTCCAAATATATTTCATGATGAAACAAATTCTCCCTATAAGATTTTAGCTTAGCATAAGACTATGCCAAAAAGTCCTGATATTTTCTTAACAATTTGGTATAGGCTCGTCTTTCTTCTTCATTCATAATCCCCTACCCATTTTTTTCTAGCATTATGAGAGGTTCCCAAGTTGAATTCCACAACATCTCTAGGTGTAGGGATAGGTTTTTTCATAGCTTTGTCCAAGATGTCAAAATTAGACTCAAGACTAACAAGTACCCTAGGAATAGTGTTTGTTTTTAACTGAAATATATCCTTCCCAAGAATTATTTCTTTTATGTCACACAACAACACCATAGGTTCAAGATCAATGAGATGATCAGTAAAATCATCTCTGAAATTCAAAAACCTTTGGATTTTACCATCATATTCAAATGATTTCTAATGCTAAATATTGTCAGGTTTTGAAGGCCTAACCAATACTTCAACTTCAAAGTTACAATATGGGGACAAATTTTCTTTTTCATGTTGAGAAACTAGCATAACCAATCGATTAGATGTTGTATTATAACTCCTATAATAATATACGAGATTGAAAGATTCAAATAATTTAATGATATCCCATACTACATGCTTATATTGTCTCAACCTCTGGTCCTTTGTTGCATATATATTTCTAACTTATTTCACAACCAGCTCAAAATCACCTTTGACAATGAGATCCCTAATTCTATTTTTCCAATAAACTCGTAAACAAGGAAGTGGTTCTTCATACTCATCTATGTTGTTTGTGCACTCAAATTTTTATTTGAATTAAAAATAGAAAGACCCGTTGTTTTGCGAGATTAGTAGTATACCTTCCCCATTTCTATCACTAAACCATGCAATATCAAAATTAATATTCCACGGAACATTGATGTTTGATGGTGTATATGACTAGAATTTTCATTTGATGTCTTGTCGACCTAGATGGTTAGTCATCTCACTTAGTAAAAATAGGTCATAGTTGAATAGGTCATAGGGTTGTGTACACGTGTCATGCACAAGAGTTACAAAACACTCCTATATGTACGTTTATTTTCTAAGCTATGAGCATGCCAGAAACTTCATTGTCTTTCTCTGCTTGATTTTTATTGTGATTCGATTGCTTGTGATCCACACGAAGCGTTCATGAATCCATTGAAGTGCAACCTTGATCAATGTGCGTAGGTTTCTGAGTTGATTCTCATAGTCCAATCCAACATGGTATAAGAGCTTGTGTTTGGTAAACGTTCACTCAATTAATCTAGTTGTATTACTTCAATTTCTTGTTTTTTTTGCTTCTTGTGTAAGATTTTAGTTTTTTGAATCCTATTAACAGATCTAACTTTTTGGTTTATGGATTTTTTTTCTATTTTTTGTGTGTTTTTGGTACATGTGCAGGTGTTTTTTGAGTTTTCAGGGGTTTTCCAGCTAAATATGGGTGGATGAAGCTACATGTGATGAGATCGCTAAATCTAGAGCTAGGTTTCAATTATTTCATCTCTAGCTTTTAAATTGGATTTTTTAAATGTGAGTGACGTTTTTCAGAAAATATGGTTTTGTAACCCCCTACCATACATTTTGTGAGTCATTTTTCAGGCTACTTTTGTTTGAGTTTACTTTGGATTTTATTCAGGTAGTAAGTTCCCTTGTCTCGCAGGCCAACTAGTTTTCAACATTATTAAACATGCCCTTCAACATATGCATTTATAATTTCATAGCTGTTGTTCACTTTACAATTTTTTTTTCTAATTATTATGTTGATTGTGTTGTTTATGAGTAGTTTTCTCAATTTGGTGTTGGCATCATAATACACATTACATTCCTTGTCTATTTTCTTTCCCTCTATGTGGCATCCCTGGCCATTTCAGTTGTCTATACTTTTCTTTTGTTTCACCTTTGTATTGTTCTTGGTTGTTTTTGCATCTATTGGTTATGTTTTTGGTTGTTTCTGATCTACTCCTTAGATCATCTGCCTCTGTTTTCTCCTTTTTGGGTTTTGCGTTCTTAGTCATTTTTTTTTTATATGTGCTTCTCAAACCTTCCTTCATTGTAGGGTAACCACCTTTCCCTTTATCCTAACACATCCTCATGTGGGCTTCTCCTCATCAATCTTGCCCCATTTCTGTTTTTTTTACCACTTAAAAATAATCTTCTCCCGCTTTTATATTTTGTGAATCCCTTTTAAAATTTATAAGAAGGTTATATTTAAAGAGGTCATTTAAGATGTGCGGTGGCATGTTTATTAAGTGAGGATATTTTTAAAAATCATCTGTTAAATATTAAGGGGTGGATTTAATAAAGATTTTGGTCTGTGTTTTTAAATAGTGGAGTCTTTTATTAAAGTAAATGTTTTATTAAAAACATAAGAAATAAAAGGAACGATAACCAAATCGTACCAAGCCAAGAACACAAATTCTAATAAAACACCATGATCTATAAGACGAAAGCAATTCACTAGAATAACTTTACATAAAACCTTTGCAAACAAATGAGCAACAATATCATATATTATTATGGAACTCAATGAAATACAATGAGGATGGGCCTTGCTTATATAGGAAAGGAATAAAAATCTAAGAACCCATCAAGGTCATAGATCAATCCATAAATCAAGAAAAAAACTAGTCATCAAAGAACTAGTCATGACCATAGATTTAGGAGAGAACTAGACATCAAGGATCTAGTCAATACCATAGATCAAGGAAAGAACTATACCGAACAACTAGATAATATCTTTTAATATCTAAATAAGATAAAAGAAATATCCACACACATAAGTGGGTGAGGATAAATAAAATAAAGGTAAATAAAGTACCTAGGTGGACATGAGCTAAGGTAAATACCTACTCTAACCTTCCTTCTTAGTCAGTTTTTGTTTTTCTGTGCTTCTCAAACCTTCCTTCATTGTAGGGTAACCACCCTATCCTTTCTCCTAACATGTCCTCATGTGGGCTACTCCTTGTCAATCTCGCCCCATTTCCATTTTTTTTGACCTCTTAAAAATCACCGTCTCCCACTTTTAAATTTTGTGAATCCCTTTTAAAATTTATAAGAAGCTTATATTTAAAGCGATCATTTAAGTTGTGTGGTGGCATGTTTATTAAGTGAGGATCTTTTAAAAAACCTTCAGTTAAATATTAAGGGTTGGATTTAATAAATATTTTGGTCTATGTTTTTAAATAATGGGTTTTTTTATTAAAGTAAATGCTTTTGAAAAACATAAGAAAAAAACATAAGGTAAGGTGTATTCAATTTAAAAAGGGAATGTGTTTTTATAAGGGTGTCGTCCTTTTTTAATTAAGGGGTGGTTTTTAATATTAGGTGGGTCTTTTAAAATATAAAGTGGTGAGCTTTAATTTAGAAGTAAGGTGTTTTAAGATTGTAAAGGTTTATTTTATTTAAGAGTTAGGTCTTAAGTGATGTTATTAGGATCTAATCTTTAACATGGTAGATTAATTTAATTTAATTTAATCTCAAGGTTATTATAATTTTATATTAGACATATGATTTAAATTGTTTTTTAAAAAGCTAGTTATCTTATATTAGTAGGTTTTTTATCACTCTATATTAATGTTATAGTTTTCTAAGCACTTTTTTTTTGCCTTTTTAATCATAAAATAGGCTTATTGGCAATTTCCAAAGTACATTTTTAGCATTATTATATGATTTTTTCTACTAATCTGTTTGTTGAGTTTTCTGAGTGTGTAACATCCCTCTTAGATTATTTTTCCTTCTGGGAGCCTTTGTTGGGTTTTGGAAGCCTTTTGGACTCGTTTTTAGCCTTTTACACATTTTAATCACTCTTCTTTGCTTCCAGGTTAGTGAGTGCGTTCGCCACAACCTTGCAACAACAGAGATTCCTTCCCTTCTGTCTTAATTTTGTGCTTGTTCACTTTCTTCATTGCGCATGATTGAGCATATTGTGGTCTCCATGCTTGTGCAATATTCTACTAATTACAAGATAATTTACCAATTTTCTCATGTCGCATGAACACTTGGGTATAATCAATGCACTACTTGTAAAGTGCCGCAATCATGGGGGGTGTTAATTGTGTGTGGTTATTTATTTTCCGCTATTTTCTTTTCTCATTTTTATCTACTATGGATCATAATTTTGTTCCTTTTATTAACCCATTTAACTATCACGAATGGAAAGATGTTGTCTCTCACTTTGAGAACTTTATCGGATAACAATGGGATTGCAAACTGGACCAAAATAAGATGCAAACAAAGAAACGTGGTATGAAAAATGTGATGAAGCCTTTATACTTTTGTGTCTTTCTGTATCACGGGAACTACACTTTCATATTAACACATCTAGATCACCCAAGGAAGTATGGGATGCCTTAGATAAAAATTTTGGGAAATAAGATGAAATGAAAGGGCATGAACTAGAAAATGAGTTGATTAGTCTCAACCCTAATAGTTTTGACATTGTCCATGACTTTTTTACTAAACTCAAATCTCTAAAATTACAGCTGAAAAATTGTGGAATTGATAAGGACTCATAGCTAATACTTTCCATCCTTATAAAGCGTGGTCTAGACTATTCAATTTTCATCTCAAAATTCCATACTACTAAAAGAGCACTTGATACAAGTTCGATTATGCCCTCCTTTGATGATTTTTTCGTTGATTTGACTAGAGAACATGATAAGCTAATTCAGATGGGTACTCTTAGATCCAAAAAATCTCATGCTCTCATTGAGTGTCATGAAAAACCTAGGGTTTAAAAAGATAAGAAGTGGAACAATAAGGATCATGAGATTAAAAAGGACCAATACCCCACAAAATAAAACTTTTCCACTTCCTCTTCTAGTTATAAAAATCCTAAAGAACGGATCAAATGTGGGTATTGCATTGGTAGACATGAAGAAGAAAAATGTTTGAAGAAGAAGATTTACATCCTCACAAGTCTTCTAGAGAAGAACAACATAAGTTCTTGATTCTCTCAAGCCATGTTCATCATAAAATCAGAAAAAATATAAGGAAAAATACAACGGAAAGGGGAAAGCGAAAGAAAAATAATTAACAAAGGAAAGAAAAAATGTAAGAGCTTTAGTTAAAGTTGTGTCACTTACTCCTACATGGGTGATTGATTGGGGTGCATCTCATCACATGGCCTCGTCTAACATTGAGTTTGATTCTTTAGAGCCATGGGATATGTCATTTATTTGGATTCGTGATGACACTTCCACACAAGTTTTTAGGAGAGGGTATGTTAAAGTGAATGGTGGAAATTTCAATAACGTGCTAGTATTCCTTCACTTTCAACTAATCTCCTTTTAGTGTATCAAATCACTCACCTTAGTCATGACATGCAAGTTTAGTTCAATATGGATTCTGTTTATGTTAGAGAGATTCACAGTGATAGTATTATTGTAGTTTAGACAGTTAATCATCACACTTGAATTTACTATTTTTATCACTTTGTTCCTCCATCGGATTCACCTGGACTTGATGATATTTTTAAGATTATTTCAGATGACAATGAATTTTATTCTATCTTGGTTGATTGGCATAGTGATGGGGACCCACCTCCACTATCCACTTATAATATACCACATCTTGATGATTTATTTCTTGATCCACCTACTTCTAGTTCCTTTACATAATTTTCAAGGATAAGGTACTTTGATTCATAACTCATCAGACATTGGAAACTCTTCTATACAATTACAGGATATTCCATCTTCTTTCTTCACCATTGTTTCAGATTCACCATCCCTTCATGGAGTAGTTGGAACTTCCACCTCACATATGGAGCATCGTTCCTTGGATAAGAATCACACCTTGTCACTTCAGGGATCTTCTTCTTCACTTGATATAGGGTGGTCTTCAGCACATTATTCATCTTGGGAGGCAGGATAACATTCTTATCTCTTCTCTTCTTCTAAAAATATTACATTTGTACATGAGTAACTTATTAGGACTTTAGTTTTTGGGACTAATTTGACGCATCATTATTAGGTTGTCTAGGGGTATCTTTTATCTCTTATAAGTGGATGCTTTCCCTTAAAACCATCATTTCATTAAATTTGGACTAACCACCAATTTTCTAGACTTCTAATAATGTTATTATTGATTTTATAAACATGAAATTTGGTTTCCAATTGTGTTATTATTGGTTTCTAGTTGTGATAATATTGGTTTCCAATTGTGTGATTATCGGTTTCCAGTTGGGTTATTATTAGTTTCCAAAAAATGTGAATGTTAGTATCCAATTGTGTTATTATCAGTTTCCAAACATGTGAATGTTGGTAACCAATTGTGTTATTATTGATTATTTTCACTTCAAGGGAGAATGAGAGGCATCCCATTCTTTCTCTTGTTTTGTTAAACTTTCCCATTCTATCTCTTGAGTTTTTTGTCACATTTTTCCTCTTGAATATTTATCACTTTTCCATAGAATCTACCTTTTTCATTTTACATTTAACTTTGATGGTGAATTGAAGGTCTTCTTTTTCCCTCTCTTTCTTTTACTTTTAGATAGAATGGGAGGCCTCCTGTTATCCCTCTTGATTGATTTTACACTTTAAACAAAATTGGAAGGCCTCCCGTTCTACAATTATTTATTGTTTTTCATTCTTCCTCTATTTTGAATTTATGAGACTGACTTTATTAGTCCTCTTCTAACTCTAGAGGTTAAAAGTGTATCGATTATTGTTCCTTCATATTTAATGTTTGGGAATGGGCATATGTTCATTCTATACAATAAAAAAAACAAGTGCATGGGAACAATTGCAATGTGTAAAAATTCACACTTTGCAAGTGTGAGAACTCACACTTTACAAGTGGGAGTTCTCACACTTTGTAAGTGTGAGAACTCGAGCTTGCATAGTGCAAGTCCTTGCACTTCCAAAGTGTCATTTCTTGCAATTATTTTTCCAAAGTTTTTGTACAAGATCACGTGAAATTCTATGAGGTTTGGTAAAATCCCACATAATGGAAAATTAATCATTATAATAATGCAGTTAGTGTTTAAAGACATGTAATGTGACATTTGAATAGTTAGATGATAATTTCCATGACTATCTAAGTGTATTTGAGGAGAAGGTGAAGATTCAAAAAGTGGGGATGCCACATCTCAATTGATCTATTTATCTATGAAAGCACTTCTTAAGTGGTCATATTGAAGATGACGAGGAATATTACATAAAAATTGTTTTGGTAGAGTTGATAGATTGCCTTAGGAATGTGGAGTAAGTTTCCATTATTTTTAAAAAAGTGTTAGCCTCCTCTCTACAAGCTCAACCCATTAACAATGTCTTATCAAAAAATGAAAGGTAAGATACTACTAGGATCCTTCAACTAGTTTGAGTCATTATAGTCAATTGTTTTCTAATAAGAGAGGAATATTATTTGTGTAAATGGCCACCTTCTATAGACTTAAATGTTCCTACACCTTTCCTTAAACACAAATACTTGGAAAACACGATTGTTGAATAAAAATTGTTTGAAATCACTCACATGGAATTTCTTAGAAAATGGAGTGTGCACTAGAGAAATAAACTATGATGTAAGTCCTTTAAAGCTTTATATTACCTTTGTTTTTAACTTATGGTTGTCAATATGCCTCACAAACAAAGAATTTTAAAAATACATATTTTTCAAATTATTTTATAAAATAATGTGGATATCTCTTAAAGCTATTACAACCTCTCTTTGTGGTTGTTAATAAGGGATTCAACAATTAAACTAAATCCACACGATTCCTTTGATTGAATTACAATTGATTATGAATATTGTAGTAATTATTTCATATTTTTTTAATCAAAGGTCAAGAATTATATTTTTGTGGCATTGATCAAGACAAAAAATACAATGGGGAAATTAACCAAATTTCATTTTTAATGCAAAAGACTATAACAAAATTTCCCCATAGGTTAATATTTCATTTCATATATTTCCTTTTTGTGATGGATATAGATATCTACATACTTCATTTAACAATTGGTCATTATATATTACTTATTATGCTTTTTTTTTTTCAAAGACTTGTTTCCTTTTTCGTGATTGCATAGTTTGACAGGACTTTGTTTATTTACTTGAACTTGTATTTTGTATTGAAGTTTTATTTTCATGTTTGGTTCTATAGAAAATATATAGATGATTAAAATTCTAAATGTAATTAACACATAAAAATATCAAATTTTGTTTTATTAAGTTTAGAAAATATATTAAATGTTTGTACTTTTAAAATTTTCATTAAAAAAATCTTTGTTAATAATATCTTGATCTAGTGTTGTTATAATGTAATTAAATTCCTCTCTCTCTCTCTCTCTCTCTCTCTCTCTATATATATATATATATATATAGTTATTAAAATCTCAGTAAGTCATTTATTTTTCCACGTTATATCCTTATAAACAATGTTTTTTAAAATTTTACTTTTCCATTTAACGTAAATTTATAATATGTTTTAAAAACAATATTCTCGTGTATATATTTTATAAAACTATTTATGTCTTTGGTGTCTCATATATTAGGGTCACAAGGTTGAACTCGAATATTTGGTGGCTAGGGTTTTAGGCAGTGTATATTATTTATTGTGTTGTTTGTACCACCTGTAGACACCAAAATTGAGTCACATTCCCCTTAGCTCCTGATCAGATAACTAGCTCAAACATACTCACCTAACCATGGCCCCTTCCACCCCACATCATTATTAATTTAATTAATATATATATCATCACAATATTTATTATCTAATTATCATAATTTATACTCCACCACCTCACCTAGATGCCTCATCCAACCACATCACCCCAGTCCTATTCTTGGCATGTTTCCATAACTAATAATAACTAAGTCTTACTTTCCTTAATGAGCTAAGATTTGGTCTAACCCTAGAATCAATGCCTGAGATTTATCTAACCACATTCCATCTCATTAGAAGGGAAGTTTCCGTTCTAATCCACGAGAAAAAAACTAACTAGGCCTAAGAAATTAGAAAGATCTGCCCATTTTAGTGAACCTAGGGAATCCTCTGTTAACTGATGCCAGTCACCTCTAAAATGACGTCAGTTAACCTGGAACTGTTGTCAGTTACCATTTATTCACCTAACAACCTTGTTTTTGGGTTAGCACATTCTGAGAGAAAGAGGACGAGAAGAGAGATGCATACAAGTAGAACCAAATTCTTTTTCATGCACTCAGACATCCATAGCCAGCACTAGGATAGATCCAGAAGCATTGGCACTCACGGTAACATTCCGAGAAGCATCACTATTGCACCAAGATCCATTCCATCAACCAATCATCACCACCACCCAACCATTGGACCTGCAACATTGATAAGTGTTTTATCATTAATCTTTTCCATTCCTATTATGTTCATAGAGTTGTTATCACTTTTGTTACCATTCTTCTATTAACATTCCCATTCCTCCATAGCCATCTTTCTAATAAACCCAAAAACCTTGTAACATCCCCATTTTAAGATACTAGAACAAGGGAATTTTTTTTTTTTTAAAAACGTTCTCTGTTATGAATTATATAATTCAAACACACGTTCAAGTTTTAATAATTGTTCTCTGCCCAAACAATGTAGTTTGGAACACACAATTTCCTTTTAAAACTAATGTTCCCTGTTCACATATTTGTAATATGGAACACACATTCAGTGCCATTCAATCTTATAACAGATTCTATATGCTGCTGTAAATGACTCGAAGAACTACCGATCTCCCATTTTCATGACTCGGCAACTACCGATCCTTCATGTTCATTCATGCATAGTATAATATATATATAAGGTTATCTTTACCGTTTCCGGTTATCGAAGCGATCCATTTAAGAAGCCTATATGAATATCTGTTACTGATATTCATCTGACATCCTACATCTTAAATTAGGTGATTAGGACAACGCAACCAGCCCTTGTGATACTTTGGCCAAAGATTTTCACATGCTTTGCATGATCATATTCCTGGATGTGATACACACCAATGGAATACGTCCTTCACCTCACTTCACCTGTTATCTAGAATGGTCTTTCCTGGTTTCTACCAGTCCTTCCAAAATAAGGTCAATTTCTAACTCCTACTAGTAATATGAACGAGTATAGGAAGGCACTCATGGTAACTAAAGATACGCAGACATACGATGTCATTCCTAAACGACTCCGTGTGTCTAGTTATCTTTAGTCCTCCGGAGTCACTCCGTATATGTGATGATACTCCTACCCTCCAACCAAGATCTTAATATTCAGCTTATGTAATCTTGATGATTTAATTTGGGAGGGCATTGTAATATGTCAGCTATAACATTGTGTCGTCATGAAGGCCCCACCTTCATGAAGACACCTTATTGTAGCTGGCGTATGTCAATGTCCCTACGGAATCCTCCCATCGAGAGTACACATCCAGCTCAAGTGATTTGGATATGATCTTAATATTTAAGATCAACTTTCAGCAACCATGCTGATCCTTATCCTCGTTCCTGTTACAGTTGTATGGAACTAAGAGAGACTAAATCTATCTTCTAGCTTGCTATGCATCTTCTCCTTTGTACCGAAGGGTTGCATTTTCTCTACTTGGTTCTTTTCTTAATCATTAGATTAAGCAGCCCATTACCGACAGACGTAATAAGTTTAACCTATTAAACTTAACCAAGTTTTTCACAACTGTAACCAAATTCAGAATTCCAGCTTATTAGACGTCATTTAAACGAGGTCTAATTCTCAATAAATGTATTCATTTATTCTCCTTAACCTTACATAGTTAAGGTCTATTAGCCCTGGATATATTGATCCCATATCCTTTCTTTCTGAATTTAACATACGAGGCTATTAACGGAGTCCGAATGCGAAGTTCGGTTGCTCCTAAGTTATTTGATATTCCTTAGCTTCCAAGCTAATCCTAAATACCTATCAGTTATGAGATCATGTTCCTCCTAATCCTTTTTAATGTCAATTAAAAATTCATCTTAACCCAAGTATGAACTAATTGCACATTTCAACTTAAAATTTGCATTTAGGTAAGAATAGAAATTAGTTCCCTTTAAATCCATCCAAGGACAATTAAATAATTCCAAATCAAGAAATAACAATATATTTCCAATTTAATCAACAATATCAAACTGATATAGTCATTAAAATATCACACTTGTATTTGTATTCATCAATCCATTTCATAATCCATACATTTGCCAGTCTAAATGACTGGACCTTAGTTTATATTAAACAATGTTACAACACATAGATAGAAGAATGTACTTTCTTCTTTTCACAATTCCTCATAGAGGAATAATAACTAACAAATACAATTCATCTTTAGACAATCAAAAGAAGTATTAGAAAACAGCCATGTTTTCGTTTTAACTCAAATTCCATCTGTAAAAATTACTTGCACGGGTCAGTTCATTGAACTGAGCATATTAAGCACTTGTCATTAAAATGAGGTGCTTCAAATTAAACTGTCTCAATAAAATAACCCTGCTTTTATGAAATGTTAATAAGAACATCAATCAAGAATTAAGCATCAAAAAGAATGAAAAGCATGACAACTGAACCATCTAAATACCATCCCAATCAGTCAAAGGATTTCTGTCCTATTTCCTACATAACCATTACAAGATGCAATTTCCTTCTACAGTTCCAGATTACAACATTTGTAAGAACTAGGAATACAAGTAAAAGCATACTGCTGTTATAATCATAACTACTATCCCTTCCCTTTCCTTACATTAGTAATAAATGCAACTTGGATAAAATCTAACTAAAATGTAAACCAATTACTTTCCTTTCAGTTCATGCATATCCTTCGATTTCAAGCAATCAAGCACAGATGAGAAAAGCAAATAGCAATAAATATAGATGCTTAAACCCAAGCAATACAAAATTCGTTCTTAAACGATTACAGATTTCCAACTGTATGAGAGAAGAAATGATCATTATTCCAAGTTATCCATCCACATTCCTATTCCTTTCCTCATGACTGTACTGAAAATTGAATCCAAACGAGACATCAAATCAAGATAACAGTTCAGAGTGAAACTTACAAAATCCATTCAGAATTCACTTTCCAGCAGCAAAGAATAATTCCGTTCATATTTAGCTTTAAATAAAGACAAGGAAGAATTTATTATCCATATCAATACTCCCTTTCAAGCAGGCACATACGAATACCAAAAACAAGTTGGTAAAACATCATATCCATCATAGAACAAGCATTATAAAGAATGCATACTATGTACCTACTGTACTAAAAGACTTCATACTTCTTTCACTGTATTCTAATGGAACAAATAGTTATACAGTCACTTAATCAATTATCCACTTGACTTTCTATATCCATGAACGCATACAGTTCATTATTAACAATTTGCACATTGTTGTTACCTACAGCAAGCCCAATCCAGATGTACAGTGAAGCTCTAGTGCTATTTCCAGAATTCAAACAGTAAGAAGAGAAAAATTCATCTCTGTAATTATTTACATAAGAAAACATCCATCTTCTTCCAACACAACAAAAATCACTCAAGTCGAGTTCATCTTTTTTTTGTATGACAATGCAAAATCAGAGATCCCACAAAACATTTCAACCTTCCATTTGTATAGAAATAAAACAGCACTCAGAAAAATATCTAAATGTTGTTGTCACTTCTATCAAGTTGAACCTATAATGCTCAATAAACCCAATTACCGTTTCCTTCCAAAATCTAAAACAGCAGAAAAAGGAAGAACTCGTTTCCATCTATTTTTAGTAAGGAAACAATCATCTTCTTCAAAATGTAATAAAAACACCCAAATCGTGTTTATTTTATCATGACATCTCAACCCATATTGACAATAGAACAATTTTTCAACAATGAAAAACAAACTCACATAGCCTGTACAGTTTCCATTCAATATACCATATGCAATGAATACCCAAATTCGAGTTCCTTGTCAACAAACATTTCTACCCAAAATCCATTTTTCTATTTCATAATGATATGCAGAACTCAGAATACAATAATCATTTATCAATACCCTATATCAAGGCAAACCCGCATAGGGTATTAAATACGTAAGCTTGGTACAGTCAAGACAGACTCAACAGCAAGCTAATTCCCATGCATTTTCTCCATTTATTTGCACAAAAAATACAAAACCAAGTTCTTGTTCACAACTAAATTCCGAACTAGAAGATCAAAACGCATCAATAAGACACAACAAAATCAACTTTCCACCAAGGCAAGAGAAAATACAGTTCATTTATAAGTTCAGAAGGAAAACAGTTACTTTCCTTAACTTTCATGAATACCCAAGTCGTATTCGTTAAATTTTACAAAAGAAAAGAACAGTAATAAGAATATTACAATCACTTCCTTCGAATCGAGCTCATAATGCTCAATAAAACCCAATTTACTATTTCCTTCAAAATCTAAAACAGCAGAAGAAGAAGGAACTCATTTCCTTTAAAAATTTCAGTAAAGAAACAACTTCAAACACTCGCACAGTTAATACGTTCCATCACTCAAGTTCGTATTAGCAAAAGAACGATTGCTTCAATAATGAAAAACAAACTCATACAACATGTACAGTTTCATAACATACCTAACGAATTCCCCATTACTGTTAAACAAACCAACACAACATGGCGGTATTTCCAACTCAAATATATATACAAAGACAGTTCAAATCACAACAGCAAGAAAACGATTCTACTCAATCATTTCCAACATGACAAAAAAATAGACTAAACCCAAATCATCTCAGTGATGACAGCAATCAAATAAACCCAAAACCCCCTTCATCAGAAGAGCATGGTTGTTTTAATGAGACGTTTAAGCAAAGCAAGATTTTTAAAGAGAAGGGCTTAACATGCCTGGTATTCTTCCTTGAATGCTCGAAGAAAACCGCGTCTATAGAAGGTATTTCCTTCCATGGCGACAGCGACAAGTTTCCCCAATAATCACCTTCTGCTACAAGGCTCGAAAATAGCCTTCAATTTCCCAAGAAATAGAGATAGCAACCAATCACAACTGGTTCGACTGAACCAAGAAAAACCAAATGCAGAGAAACTTCCCAAAAATCCAAACAACACAATAAACAACCAAAAAAATTCCTCCATACTCTTTCCAAGGCGGGCTGGTCACGATGACCAAGAAAATTGAATGCATTAAAGGCTCTACCTTTTTCTATTTCCTCACGCCACCACCCGCCGACTTGGGTTGACGAACTTCCAAATTAAAATTTTTTGCATGCAAACAGAGTTTAGTTCCATAACTAACTAGATTACCTCTAGCTTTTCCTTGTTCCCCGCCAAACTGGCACTATCCATGTAAGGACCTTCATTCAATGCCATTAAATTTCCTTCCATCCTTATCCTTTCCCATGGGTCTGTGCGTCCCCTTCCTTAGGTTAGGATTAGTTTAGGATTAACAATAGTGTTCAAACCTAGGTCACCGCCTAGTTCTTAGGTTAATAGAACTTAGGTCTATTTTCACCATTTAGAATTTAAAAATCCACTTAGGATAGTAGTTTAGGATGTAAGGTAGAACTTAGGAGTAGATTAGGATCTAATTCCCCCCTAACACCTAATTAATCAACTTCCAAACAAGTCCTTCCGACTGTCATCAAAATTCAGTGTTGTGCAGGACATTTCGTCCCACATTAAACATGCCTGAGCCACCCGCATCCAGGCATTTATCACCCTTATGAGGTCTCATGTTTCAATAGTGCATGGTTTGGGAATCAAACCTTTTCTGTTGGCATATACGTGTCAGCTATTCATACTTGAAATCAGGTGTTGCACATTTATATCAACCTCCAGTCCGGTTTAAGAGTAAATCAACAAAGTGATTACAAGAAGGCCACAACATACCTTGGATCAATGGAATTGATTCAAGGTTTGCTATCAATCAGCAAATAGAGTTCAGCAAGCATATGACAAATTTGTCGTCACATCAGCAAACATACAAGCAATAATAACTGTTGTCCCATGTAAACAAATTACAGTATGCAAGAATCCAGATTAGCAACACATTCCCTTAAGATCAAAAATATATCTTAACATGTTTGCCTTCATTTCAGCAATTACAACATTATGAAAAATAATCACCAAGATAACTTACAAAAATTAGGGCGTTACAAACCTCACCCACCCATTTAGCAGATCACCTATCCTGGCCCTTCCATCTCTATGAGTGTTCTCAGTATTCCCAAATACCTTGTTATCTCCTTCTTTAGCCCCGTCTAACCTCACCTAAACTCTACAATAAGGTTTGCATTGAATTACTGTCACCCTACTGTACCGATGCCGGTTACCCATAACCATCATCGGTCTCCCTTAACCATTGTCGGTTATACCCAACCAACATCGGTCTCTATGTTTTATACCTTGCCCAAGAACAGAGCTAAACAACCTCTTACTAGTTGACCTAAACAACCCAGAATCAGACCCTGACTAGTCCTAGTACCTTGACAGACACCTCATCCTTTAGATCTGACTATAACCTAGTTTGTTGTGATTGGATTTGCTTATTGTACTTGAATGAGATACCTAAATCATATCAACTACAATAGGAATTTATTTATCTTTTGCATTGATTTGTTTTAAACAGTGGATTGACATCCATCTAGGAAGTACCACAATTCTTGGAACTAGCATATGTTAGGCATTCCACTGTCATATATCATTTAACTTCTCTTTTGTGGTCTTTTTTTCTATTACAGGTAGTTCCTCCTAGCCAAAAGGAAACTCTCACAATCGGCATTGGATCGAGAAGTCTGAACGCGCGCACCAACCATCAACCAACCCATTTAACAGGTATTCCTCCTAGCCCATTACCCTTGTCTGTTTCGTCATTCAAAAATGTAAAGAAAATAGTGAAACACCACCACTTCAAATCTCATGTTCATCTCGTGCTCAAATTAAATTTTTCATTAGGCCTCGAGTGAACATTGCTTGCATTCTTCAGACCATATTCCCCCAAACATGACACGCCCTAGATTGTTCAATTGATCTCTTAACTAACATGGTAACTTTATTTTATTTTTGATCATTTATTGTTTCAATAATTCTCTCGATGACATCACTTAGACCACCATAACATTCACTATTGATGGCATATTCTCTCTCCTTGCCACCCAATGACGTACTCTGGCCCAAAAAACATCCTTTAAACCTCACAAAACATAACGTGTTTCCCCTTTAAAAAGCCCTATAAAATTAAAAAATTAAAAAATCTAACTTTTTTAGATCAACATTGTGCAGAAGGCCTAAAATAAAAAATAAAAAAATATAACTTTTTTAGATCAACCTTTTTAATGACCTCTCTAGTCATAGTTTTTTATTTTGCACTTGCAGCAAGTCAGCGACAGGTGTCTGGTGACTACACAATGCAATAGGAAAATTCATTCCCATTATCAACATGCAAGCAAGCATACAAAGCCTATATAGTTTGGAACTGAAAACTTGAAAGTAATTACAGAACCATTCACCCTGCATTACCGCGACCTTCTTAGTTTTGATCAGTAAAAACAGTGGAATCATTTTGAGTGTCGAATCCACTGACCCTGCAATACCACGACCTTATGGATGTAACTGCTCCCGCACTGCGTCCTCTCTCTTATTACATCATAAACTACCTCTAAAACCACAGAGATGAAGATGAAGCACTTGTGGTAGGGTTAGAGTTCCAGCTTAGGGCTTACTCTGATTCAAGGGCATATTGAGTATTTGTGTTTATGAGCAATTTCACTAACAAAACATTTTATATTCTTATATACAGCTCAGTTCAACAGTCATGGGAGATTAAAAATCCCTATGTCGGCTTATTTCTCCATGCTATGGGTTTACCTACAGTGCACTTACTGATGGCCTGAGAATAGGTCGCAAGGGGCATGAAGTCAGGCGTCTTTTTCACACCATAGCAAAAAATTTCCTGAATCAAGAGCTCCCAAAAAACAGGATCACTTCTTGAGGCTCTTGCACAATGAAGGATATGATATATACAATGATGGAGGTGTTTGTCTTTTCCTAGTTGTCACTTATTTATAGATATTTTTCCCATCGCATAAAGATGAGAGATGTTTTCTGAGAATTTTAAGCTCCCGAGGATTACCATGTAGCAGTAGCCACGAAGATGTCAATTGTGGGAAATGTCAGGAGCTTCTACACGATATAACTTTGTAAGTCTATGGCGATCTCAATGCGTGCAGGGCTATGCACGGTAAGCATAATAATATTTTGCAACTTTTTGATGATTGGTTTTTGATAGTTTTGTAATTTACCGTAGGCAATTTCTATATTGTAGAGTAGTGTGATTGCTCTTGGAATAAGCTATGACCGGGTTAGTTTACTAAAGCTTTTATATTGCATACTTCATTTTTTCCCTTGCTTCTAATGACGGTTATATTCCATGCAAGAGGTATACATATATCATAAATCTTGTTGAAATTTCCTCGTGTCTGCATATATTTATAGATATCCCCGTGGATCAATTACTACAAACAGTTCAGATGTATAAGAGAATCAAGATGGCTAATCCTTTAGGGCACTGAACACCTTTTCCAATAACAACAGAGGGGATATGCTTCACCCTCCATAAATTTCTGTCCATCTAATTTCCTGGGCTGGCAATGGGTTCCTATCACCTGTAAGATTGGTAAATTACTTGAGGTTGTGCTTGACAGTTTATTTATTTTCAAGAAATGGGAAATCTTTGGTTTGGTACGACATGAAAGGGAAGGAAAACACTCCGAAACGCGTGGAGCAGATAAGGTTTATTTGTGGAAGGGAGGAATTTATTTTGGATCGGGAATGATTTTCCGTAGAGAGAATTATGTCCGACGAGGGTTGCATTATGTTGGTGGTTGTGCATAACGTGATTTCCATCCATTATATTTTAAAATTAGAATGGGATACTTATAATAATACTCCTTTATAGAAAATGCAACATACACTAGTAGAGAATTCCACTCTACTAAGTTGTGGTGGTAAGGATATTGGAGAGTTTATGTGATTAATGAAACAAAAAAGCATAAGACAAAGAAAAACTGGCGCAGAGTTGAAGGTAACATCATTGAATAAAGAGGATACGAATTGTCAAGTGCATCTCCCTCTTACTGTAAGTTCTAGTCTCTACTATAGCACCCCTCGTTTCTACTACATGCATTTAAAGTTTGTTTGTGCCCTTATATTTTAAGATCACCGTAGAACAATGAAAAATTGAGCAACCATAAAATTGATTGTAGTCTCACAACAAATGTACTCTACTGCTTCTTTCTTTTCCTGCAAATATGAAACTTTAGAAATTCATTAAAAAAATCACAAGAAGCTCCAATTTTTTAAATATTTTATATAAATTCATAAATTTAAGAGAAATTTTCAATAAAAAATAGTGTCTAGCCTCAAAAAAATGTGTTTTTTTTTTAATCAAAATGGAAAATGTGAGAAAAAGGCTTATATTTAATGTTTTTACCCTAAATGAAAAACACTCGGAGGGCATTTTCGGAGACTCGGAATGTGGGTTGGCACAAAAACTATTCTTGAGAATTGGAAAATAGGGGTAAAAATTTAGATCTTATTAAAAATACGAAATCCACAATCTAAACTAGGAAATCAAAGCTCTGTACTATATAAAAAATGGTTAAACCCACCAAAATATAGATTACTTAGTTATGTGACTCACATCAAGTTGAAACATTGTGAATAGAGGAAAGGATACTATATATCACACAGATGCATCATACAGTACATCCACTAATATACAAAGAGATAAGGGTCTATTAATGTTGGTTGCAGTGTGGCATTAACTACACACCTATCCTATATTTTAAGCCTAAAGATATGCACAAGTCATTTTTTGAAAATATAGTTGAGCTAACTTAAATTATATATATAATAATGCACCAATAATATTGTCATTGGGATCATCCTATTAACTATGAAAAAGTCCCCATTCGATTTCACAAATTATTTGTCGAGAAAGGCACGTGAAGTTAACAATGAAGTTGTACCATTATAAATAGATTCTATTGTGCCTTCAACTGAATGTTCCAAGATAAAATAAGCATTGTGGGAATGAGGAGGAAGGTGGGACTAGAAACAGGTCCAAGTTCTTATAGCATTTCTATTTCTTTTAGCAATGTTATTAATAATAATTTAAATGAGCAAGAAATATTGTATGTTAATGAACTGAAATATATTTCGAAACAACAGATTTGAGGGAAAACGTGTTTGGGTCAGACTAACATTCCAGTGTCATTGATGGATAATACTGAAGATTTATTGAAAATTATTTTTTTATATTATGTAAAGAAAGAAAACTTGCTGATCCAATCTCAGTAAGTGATGTACACCAGAGTTCAAGACAAGTAATTGCAGATTCAGATGTACACCAGAGTTCTCAATCAAATGATTTGTCCGAATATCATGTACATGATTTCAGTGATGGAATGAATAAAGATATTGGTATAATGGAACAAGGAAAAGAGGTGGCTCACGTCATAGTGAATCATTTATCCCACAAATTAGATTCTAAGATCTTGTAAAGACATAATATATTGTTATGTGGTTGACTACATATATTATATGTTATATAGATATAAACATCTCTGTTTTTAATAGTAGATTATAACACATTGGGTAATCATATAATGAACAGGAGAATTTATTTCAAAAAAAAACCCTCATCGTTTATTACATGTTATTTGGAAAATAAAGATGTTTTACAATAGTAAAAGAGCCATAAAATCTGATAAAGAGATTTCTTCTTTTAATATAATTATAAGAGCTATTTAAAAAAAAAATCCTCTCTAACACAACAGCTTTGCTTTCTACCAAAAGTTTACTTGCTATGTGTGGTGTTCATCTTCTTTAAATTTGTCTTCCTGTCTGTCTTCAACAGTTCATTTTTGCTGTAGGAGACAACGATGGAAGTTAATTCCATTCAATATTTTCAAACCTGTGAAACCACTCCATACTTTTTCTAAGTTATTTGACATCAATGCCCATTTCATTAAATCCCTGGCAGAGATGTCCTTTTCCTTTGCAAAGGAAAATCAATATATGATTACAGCATTATAACGTGTAAAGCGAATGCATTAAAGTCTCCAAGGTCGACCACAGAAACACTTTTGATGTATAGAAGAGCATCAATTTATTTGACAAGTGGCATTCATAAGTTTTTAGATCAGGAATTTTTTTTAGATGTGTACACAATTTTTCCAGAAACCTCATTGACAGTGAAAGCTTTCAATCTGTATTGCATTATGCTGCTGTTAGAAAGGCTAAGCTTACACTGCTTGTCAGCAGCCAATTATGTGGCTGTCAAGTTACAGTGTAGAATGTGGTCACCCTGCATAAATTTGTCTGTCAACTGCAAGACATAAGATATGATATTAATAATGAATTTGGAATTACAGAGAGGAGGACCAATCCAACCCAATCTCATAAAATTATAGTAAATATGAATGTTCAGTGATTTTAATTTTTTCATACTAACAATCTCTTTTTACGTGGACAAAGTTTAAAAAGTTAGGGAACAAATAATCAAAAGTGTAAAGGTAATACGAAATCTGTAGGAATGCATGTGAGGAAATGTTAAAACCGTGGAAAAATTGGATATTTTAAGAAGTAATTTAGACACAAAAGGTAGAAAAATTAAGGTATTTGATAATGCCCCTTCGACAAAAATTGAACAATTGTAGTGAAGGGAATCAATATAGTTGGTATCCTTCGAGTATATAATCATCTCATGATGAGTGGTTTATAGACTTGAGCGACTCATTTCATATGAATCCCCCCATAAAGAGTGATTTTGTGAATATAAACATATTTTAAGACAAGAATGGATTAACGAGGATGGACAATGCATTTGGTGCAAGTTAAAGTTGAATTCCATAAATTCAACAATGAGCTGCAATTATATATTTATGACAATGAGAAATAACTATTCCGATCATCTCCAAGATAGTTATTCAGTTGACTTTTAGATATATCTTAAGATTCTACAACAGAAAAATTCATATTCTTAGGATTAATAATATATTACGTATAATAATATTACACCCCCCCTTAATTAGTAGGGATTATAGTGAGACTAAACATGATTATGACCTTTTCAAATTTCTGACTTCCAAGTATCTTTGTTAGGATAGCTGCTAGCTCTTTTGCAATTTGATGTGAATCCAGCTGCAAGAGGTTGAAATACCTCCAAAAAACACACATAAACAGCTTTGCAAATAAAACCAGGAGTTTCAAAATAGCTTACTTCTCATTCTGGAATTCACACTGATCTATTACATCATTACAATTCTCCATTTATTTCAAGACTACTCTAAAACCCTAAAATGCCAAAAAAAACCCTAAAATGCAAAACAATTTGGATTGACCCAAAAATTTGATGCCAAATATGCATTCATGAATTAGGGCTCACACAAAATTTGGACTTATTCTGACAAAGCACAACAAAAGTTATTAAAGTTCTAAGACCTAGTCAAAAGCGGAAAAAACATTCGGCAGCCAATTTTAGGGCACTAGATGACGGAATCTGAGCCCAAAAACGTGCCAAAATGAGTACAACCTTGTAAGCAAAATTGACCCCAGCATAGTACTAATGTATATCTACCACCCTGTAAAATTTCAGGACGATCCAATGGTCAAATCAAAAGTTATGGCCTCTACAAGTTATGCTCCTGCATCATTCTCCCCTGGTTGAAAAGAATTCAGCTCCTGCGAATTCTGTTGATGGAACTCATCTAATTTTGCACTGTCAGTTTTCCTCAACTCCCACTTAGGAATCCAAGTGTTTTCTTCTTGCTGCAAACCTTCCCACTGTACCAAATATCTGTTGTAGCTCCCATGTCTAGTAGTGATTGTCTTTTGGTCCAAGACATGCATTACCCTCTCCTTTTTCTCCTTCGGCATCTGTTTCTTCTAGTTTATTTCTTCCTCCTCCACAACATTTTCATCATGACCTGGAAACTTATATAAATCAAAAACATTAAAAACTGGTGAGATAGAAAAGTTTTCAGGTAGCTCCACCTTGTAGGCATTATCACTCATTTTCTTCAGAATCCTACATGGCCCAATCTTCTTATACTTGAGTTTATTGTATGTTCCCTTTGGAAACCTCTCTTTTCTAAGATGAACCATCACCATATCTCCTTCTTCAAATACACTTACTCTCCTATTGGCATCTGCAGCTGTTTTATACTGTGCATTACTCACTTTTAGCTTTTCCCTCACTTCATCTTGTAGCTGTAGAATGTGTTCTGCAAATGCTTCTGCATCATCACTAGTTTCATCTTCACCTGGTAGAACAATTAGATCAAGGACCCCCTTCGGATTCCTACCATATATAATCTGGAAAGGAGACCTCCCTGTTGACCTATTTACCGAGCTATTATATGCAAACTCAGCTTGAGGTAAAGCTAAGTCCCATTGTTTTGGCTTTTCTCCAACTATACAACGTAGGAGATTTCCCAAGCTTCTGTTCACTACTTCAGTCTGCCCATCAGTCTGGGGGTGATATGCACTACTAAAATGTAGTTGTGTCCCCAATTTCTTCCACAGATTCCTCCAAAAGTGACTCAAAAACTTCGTGTCCCGATCTGAAGTGATCATTTTTGGAATTCCATGCAATCGAACCACTTCTGAAAAAAACAAATCTACAATTCTGGAAGCATCATTAGTTTTTTTACAAGAAATAAAATGTGCCATCTTAGAGAATCTATCAACCACAAAAAAGATAGAATCATTCCCTCGCTGTGTGTTAGGAAGCCCTAACACAAAATCCATACTCAGATCAACCCATGGCCCTGTAGGGATAGGCAATGGCATATATAACCCAGTATTATGTGCATGACCCTTAGCCATTTGACACACTCTACATCTTGCTACAACCCTACTGATGTCCCTCTTTACCTTTGGCCAATAATACTTTTCTACGACAAGAGAAATTGTCTTACTTATACCAAAGTGTCCAGCCAACCCTCCACTATGCAATTCTCTTATAATATTTTCTCTCATTGAACCAGCAGGGATGCACAATTGTTTCCCCCTAAACAAATAACCATCCTGTATCAAATAATAAAAAGAATCACTACCTAATGTAGGCTCCTTAAGCTTTCTGACAACATCACTAAAATTAGGATCACCTTCATACAATTCCTTAATTGCCTCAAACCCTAGGACTTTATTTTCCATTGTTGTCAAAAGGGCTACACGCCTACTCAAGGCATCAGCAACTTGATTCTGCTTACCAGACTTATGCTTTAAACCAAAAGTATATTCTTGCAAAAATGAAACCCATTTTGCATGCCTACTATTTAGTGTCTTCTGTGTGTTTACATACCTCAAGGCTTCATGGTCAGTGAAGAGTATAAATTCCTTTGCTACCAAGTAATGTCTCCAGTTCCTTAATGCCTGAACAATAGCGTAAAATTCCACATCATAGGTAGAATATTTCCTCCTGACTTCATTTAGCTTTTCACTGAAGAATGCCACTGGTCATCCTTCTTGACTCAACACAGCTCCAATCCCAACATGTGAGGCATCACAGTCAACCTCAAAGACCTTGCTAAAATATGGCAATACCAAAACAGGTGCTTCTGATACTTTCTTCTTCAACAATTCAAAACTATCTGTTGCTGCCTTGGTCCATACAAACTCCCTCCCTTTTGTACACTATGTTATGGGTGCAGCAATGCTACTGAAATTCCTGATGAACTTCCTATAAAAAGTTGCCAATCCATGAAAACTATGAACCTATGTCACATTCCTTGGAATAGGCCATTCCAAAATCGCCTTTACTTTTTCCTCATCCATCCTCACTCCATCCCCTGATATGACAAATCCCAAAAAAACAATACTCTTTTGAAGGAATCTACACTTCTTTAAGTTTGCATATAGACTCTCTTTACATAACAAGTCTAGCACCAATTTCAGATGTAACAAGTGTTCTTCCACTGTCTTACTAAATATCAAAATATCATCAAAATAGACAACAAACTTACCATTGTATTCTCATAGTACTCTGTTCATCAACCTCATGAATGTAATGGGTGCATTAGATAGCCCAAATGGCATCACCATCCACTCGTATAATCCATCTTTTGTTTTAAAAGCATTTTTCCATTCATCCCCTTCATGGATTCGGATCTGGTAGTAACCACTCCGTAGGTCAATCTTGCTAAAATATCGAGCTCCCGCTAGCACATCCATCATATCATCCAATCGCGGAATTGGAAACCGATACTTAATTGTGATCTTGTTTATGGCTCTACTATCTACACACATTCTCCAGTCTCCATATTTTTTGGGAGTCAATAACGCTGGAGTTGCACATGGACTCATGCTTTCTCTCACAAACCTTTTCTGTATTAGATCTGTCACTTGTCTGTTCAACTCTTCGCCCTGTGTCGGACTCATCCGATAGGCTGCCTGGTTTGGAAGGGCCGATCCTGGGATCAAATAAATATGGTGTTGAATATCTCGCTTTGGGGGTAACCCATCTGGTAGCTCATCTGGTATGACATCTTTGTATTCTTTTAGTATCTTTTCTGCTGCAATAGGTATATTAAAGCCTTCTTTCTCCAGCTTCTTTGACATTAGTGCATAACAACATCCAGCTTCTTCCATTTCTGTAACAAAATCTTTTGTAGCCAATAAGCCCTCACTCTTCTCTTCTTCCTTGAAGGGTAATAAGACCACCTTTACACCATCCTTCCAAAAGGTATATGTATTTTTCCCTCCATCATGTGTAACCTTTCTATCATATTGCCAAGGCCTACCCAATAATATATGACATGCATCCATTGGGATAACATCACACCACACCTCATCCCTGTAGGTATTCCCAATTGAAAACTTTATAAGGCATCTTTTATCTATGGTTACTTCATTTCCTTTCTTGAACCATGATATACGATAGGGGTATGGGTGCTTTTCACAGCTCAGATTCAGTTTATCAACCATTACAGTTGAAACCATATTTTCACAACTACCACCATCAATAATAATTTTACATACCTTTCCTCCAGAGGTGCATCTTGTTCGAAATATATTTGTTCGAAGCCACGAATTAGCTCCAGTAACATCACGTTCTTTCTCCTTCCTTGGGACAATCATCGTCCTCCTTATCATGAGGGTTTCACCCAAGTCTGCAGCAACCTCCATTTCTTCTTCCTCTTCAGCCTCAACCAGATTTACTCGTGGTTTTTCTCCTTGCCATCTATCTTGTGTAGGATAGTGAAGACACTCAAAAGCTCTGTGCCCCTCTTCACCACATTTGTAACATGTATATTGCCTTTGGGGGCTATTCCAGCCCCGTCCTCCATTATAACCTCTTCCCCTCTGAAATCCCCTACCTCTTTGGTAGTTACCATGGCTTTGACTAGAATCTTCATGCCCTTCTGTATTAGAGGATTCACCTTTTGTAGATTCAAATCTACCCCTGCCCCTCATTGGAGATGATGATGGACCTCTCTTCACACCTCTTCTAAAATTACTCCTCTTGTTCTTTTCCTCTGCCTTTAATGCAAGTTGATAAGCATCATATAGGCTATGGATTCGGAGCATACTCAGCTCATCTTGTATGGTATAACTCAACCTATTTATATACCTTTTAGCCTTTTGTTATTCATACTCTCCATGTTCTACCCTAATTGAAAAATTGTAAAATTCATTGGTATACTCCTCAATGTTGAGATCCTTCTACCTTAGGTTTTGGAACCTTCGAAAGAGTGTCTGAGCATAATCTACAGGAAGAAACTTTTCTTTCAGCTTCTTTACCATTTTATTCCAGTTTCGGATCTTGCCCTTTCCACTCCTTTGTCTTTCATTTTGTAGGTGATCCCACTAGATCAATGCATGTCCGGCTAACTTAGTGCATGCAAACTTAACCTTCTTCTCCTCTGAAAGGGTTTTCCACTCAAAGAATTTTTCCATGCGATTTAACCAGTCAATCAACTCCTCTGGTCGTAACCCTCCACCATAATTAGGAACATTAATCTTGATGTTGTCATTCTTTCCCTCTAAAGCCTTGATCAATCTCTCCTCAAATGGTCTCTCATTCAAGGTTTCTTCGTCTCTCTCATTTTCTTCTTCATCTCCTCCTTCATTCATTAATGGAGTCTCTTCTTCAATATCACTATTTGGGTTTGCATCCCCATTTGCATGTCTCCTTCTAAGGCGGGTAACTTCCCCCGTGAGCTCAGCAACTTGTCTCTGTAGCTCCTGCATATGCCTATTCATCTAGGCATAACCTCCCCTCCCGCGTTTAGCCATGGTTATATAAAACAGAGGTAAAAACTACACATAAAAATGTAATATGTTACCGTAACTATTTCCGCAAGATCAAAATCCAGCTCTGATACCAATTGATGTGAATCCAGCTGCAAGAGGTTGAAATACCTCCAAAAACACACATAAATAGCTTTGCAAATAAAACCAAGAGTTTCAAAATAGCTTACTGCTCATTCTGGAATTCACACTGATCTATTACATCATTACAATTCTCCTTTTATTTCAAGACTACTCTAAAACCCTAAAATGCCAAAAACCCTAAAATGCCAAAAAAACCCTAAAATGCAAAACAACTCATATTGATGCCAAAATTTGCGTGCTAAATATGCATTCATAAATTAGGGCTCACACAAAATTTGGACTTATTCCGACAAGCACAACAAAAGTTATTAAAGTTCTAAGACCTAGTCAAAAGCGGGAAAAAAACATTCGGAGCCAATTTTAGGCCACTAGATGACAGAATCCGAGCCCGAAAATGTGCCAAAATGAGCACAACCTTGCAAGCAAAGCTTTTCCGAGCATAGTACTAATGTATATCTACCACCCTGTAAAATTTCAGGACGATCCAACGGTCGGATCAAAAGTTATGGCCTCTGCAAGTTATGCTCCCGCATCACCTTATGGCCACCATCACAAAACAAAATCTAATATCAAAGGAAATAGATGAAACACAGAGAAATATAATAATCAAATATCATAGAAAAATTAAAATGTAAAATCATAAGTATATTGAATGTTTTGAACATTGACGGTACTATAAATTTTAGTTTTGTATTTATTTTGGACTAAAAAATGAGTGTATATATATACTCATTAAATACATATATCCTAATCATGCTTTCTCCTTAAATAATAAATGTGCCTTAACCACATTCTTATGTTTATCAAACAACCATGAAAACACATTAAAACTGGTTAAGTTTAAAACACTTACACCCATACATGAATGACCCTATTTCACAACCATTTTATTTCAAAGTGATATTACTATTCTCTATATTGAAATGAATGAATTAAGAGGTTAAATGGTTTTCTTACCATTCTCCTAGGAAATATATAATTTTTTTATACATTGGATACACATCAAGATAAATATAATATTATTTGAAAAAGAATATTAATAATGATTGCATAAAACATATATTTCCATTATTTTAAGTGCAAAAAAATAGATTTTTTTCATAAAATATCAAATATTGTCTTTGACATAGTTTTCATGACCTATAGTAAATCATTCAATATCATTATCACTTTGGCTATCCTCAATTTTTTGAAGTTGCGCTTGATATTCTTTAATGGTTGCATGTCCCTTTTTTGTTATTCTTATTCTTTCTTTATTTCATTCTTTGTTTTTGACCAAGCCAAAATGATACTATTTACATATATGTCACTTGTTCCTTCATTTCATTATTTCCATTCTTTTGTTTTGTGTAAGAAATCCTCATACAAAACTTTTTCTGATTTCTCTTTTCCAATTAGTTTCCACCATCGAACCTTTACCTTGTCTGTCTCACTCCCAATATCCTTATAAGGGTAGACATTCCCTTCTACTTTACCCATCCATATTGGGAATTTGTTTGATCTTGGCCGTATTAAAACAAATTGTCCCTGTACCGCATCTTTCTTTGGATTGAATTCATCTCTTGGTTGTTTACATTTAGGTCCCACATAAATTTCTTCATTAGTAAGGACATTTTGTCTCAAGTAATCATCCAAGTGAAAATGAGAATCATTATTATTATTTGAGTTCTGTCTTGTTCTTGGCCAAAAATCACCTTCTAACATATGACTATTGATGAAGTGATTATCTAAAACATTTTCCCAATACCTTATCTTTGGTAACTAGAATTTTTTCCCTCCATATATATAAATTTTACTCCATTGAATAATATAGGCTCTTATTCCTATCTTTTGTTCATCCATCTATTTCAATGTCTTAAATGGCACTATTTGAGGTCTCCCTTTAGGAAAGTCTGGGTTTCCATCAGGAAATGTATGAAAAAAATTGATAGGACTAGACCATATAAGATCCCTTTTCGTTACTTTGTATTGCATCATTGGTATTCCATTTATGACATGGAATTTAAATTATTGAGCCTTTCTAAGACCCACTATCATGTGACTCCCATCTAGTAAATGTGGCCTCACAAAGGCTTTAAAATCATAGACATATTCAATCAAGTATGGTGTGAATGAACTTAAATCAACATGACATGTTCTATATTCATCCATGATTTGTGGTAGAGAATATGTATCTTCTCGCCATAACATAGAAAATAATCTCCCAAAGGTTCCATCAATATCTTCATGGGTGTATCCTACTAACAGAAATCTTACATACACTGCATTACAAAACATTGATACAAAACCTTCTAACTGTCAACATTGATACAAAACCAAATAAATAATGATTTTTATGATCACTTGAAGCATTGTCTAGTTGAAAGTAGAGTGCTGGTGGCATTTTTTTGAGTGAAAAACATGTTTCAGGTACATTTTCTTTTGCTCTCTTTTTTTCTAAAACACATTACATTGTTGTACCCTTATACACTTGACATTTTTCATATGAATTATTTTGTAATAATGCATCATGTAGTGGTTGTTTTGAATAACTTGTCTTGTCTAATAGGCTCCCATATAAATCAACCATCGGTTCTTCGAGCATGCAAAGGCACATGGCTATTGATGTCATTGTGAAGTTGAACCTCTTTCTAGAAATGGAAGGATAAAGTGACTGAAACCCCCTGTCTTGTATCCATGTGTAATCATACCTGTTAAAGATAATAGGAGGTTCCAAACATTACTAACTGACTTAGAATTATCCCCATCCTTGGTATGGAATTCTTCATCTTGTCCATCTTATCATGCACAATGCTTAAGAAATTTTCATGGTTTTCCTTAGATTCAATCCTGTGGGCATAATAGTTTGCATGACAACTTGTAATGTAATCATTGTGATCTTTTTGATACTTCTATAACTACTTGACTATTTCTAGGTCAGTTGTGGATTTTAATTTGTTTGCAATAACCACACACTCATCACACTTTGCAAAGAAGTTGTTCTTTGCAATTGAAACATCTTGGAAATATTGTGACCATATTTTGTTAAAGTTAGACTATGACATTGGAGGGAGATTTAGGATTTCAATGTCTGCATTACACTTTTTAAGAATTGAACATTAGGTATAATTTAGCAGAAACATCCTTACAGGAACTCTTGTGCCATCATGATATATAGAGTGATTCAAATGAGGAGCTATATCTAAATTTTCATAAACTATTTTTTCTGATACTAGTAATCATTTTCATAGTATTTGGCCTTGATTTTTGTAAACCAACATTACCATTCACTTCCCTGATGTCACAATTTAAAAATAATTTCTTGTATTTGAAGAAGCTACTTCTAGGTATTACAAAAACATTAAACCAAGCATTTTGACATACATCAATGGTGTCAAACTTCATGGTAATAATTCCTCTATTCCTTGTTATGTCATTTCTCTTTATGGATCTATTTTATCCCAATGCATTCAAAAAAAATTCTCTTCTTGAAACCTCACTCATATATCTAAACTTGCGCCAACTACTAGTGATTGATCCACTAGGTATTATGGAGTTAAGACATTTATTTTTACAACAAATCATCTATCTTACTTTATCCAAGAAAAATAATTCATCTTCATCTTGATTAGATCTTGCGTTCTACATATTGACATTTGATGCATTGGGCTTCAAACATGTGTGATGTCTATATGGCATTCTTTTTAAAGGTTGTGGATATGTTTTATTCATGACATCAACATGAATTGGACATGTCAATTGAGTAAGTGATTATTCTAATGCACTTCACATATTAACTTCTATCTCCTTTGGAACTTATTTCATTTTCACATCCATCAGTGAACCACTAAGGTATGCTAGTTTATTTGCATGCTATTGTATGAGAAAATCTTCTAATATGGTGCATGTGGAATAAGAAGGGTTGAATACAGTATTAACAAGAATACCAAAATGATTTCCATCTAACAATTTAAAATCAACCATATCTCCTTCAATTAAATTTGCAATTGTTCCCTCTCCAACATATATGTTCTCCTTTGAAAAAATATGGATTAACTTTTCCTAAAGTCCTCTAAATTCCATGTTGTGATCATAGGAATTTGATGAGGCCAAACAATCTAATGTAGAACTCCTTTTGACCTTCAGTGTAGACCCTATATTTTGATTCACCAATTTCTTTATTGACCATGGTATATACTATTTGGTTTCAGTAATGATGAAAAAATATTTCAAGTAATTCATATCTTCTCCACCATCACACAAAACATTAGAGGACACAACTTCTCTCCTTGAACAATGTGGTTTTCAATAAAATTTGATATAAAACCCATGGCTATATTGTCTCCATGTGCATAGCAATGTTGTTGAAGTATCACATTCTCCACAATAAATTGGATCTGATATTTTTCATATGTGCCATTAATGTGCTCATTGCATTCAATTTCAACATCATATGAATCAGTTAGATCCATTGAATTACAATTCAATGTTTCATCTATATGATTGATATTGGGTATTGATGAATCATCATGTGCTAACATGTTCTTCTCATACCATGCAATATAGAACCCTTTATTTTCTATGCTTGCTAATGTTTTTTCTTCATCAACCAAATAATAAAACCAAAGCTTAACCATCCAATACTTTATTTGTAGTAATGGAAATAAAACCTTCTCTCATTACTCTACAATGTAGAGTTGTTCTACTAGGATAAAATCTCCCCTCAGCAACTGTCAATTCTTGTGAAAATAAATAAACACATTGTGCTTCTTCAAATATATGATACATTTTGGAAAATCTATAAATAAAAAAAAATAGATTAATGCATATAAATATAATATATAGATAAAAAAAGAGGAAACTATAAAGAAAATAAAAATCAAAGTTAGAAAGTATACATATTTGTTAGCATAAATTATAATTCCTAGCAATATGATATTTGCATGTATAGCTAATAAAAAAAAAATATTGAATACACATTCTAAATTTAGTATACATGTTTCTTATTTAAACATGTTTTATGGTGCTTGTATGTTTTTTTAATGCAACATAATTTAAAGTCAACAAATACAATAGGGAAATAGGGGTGCCTCACATTCTCTATCTTTATTGATTTTAACTTTGAGAGGCCCCCCATTATACATCCTAAGTGTTTCTTCACTTTGGTGTACAATTAAGAGCTCTCATTTTCCTTCTTAACTATTTTTCCTTTGAAGGTAGAATGAGATGAATATTATTCTTACTCCTGATTATTTATACATCTTTACTTTTTTTCACTTTGATGTAACATGTAAGAGCTTCCATTATTTATTTTTTACTATTTTTCATTTGAATTTAGAATGAAACGCCTCCAATTCTAACTATTATTATATTTCAATGTGAATGATAATATAAGGTACCTCATTATCCTTATATATTGTTGTTTACCTTAGGAGAATTATGTCTTTTTATATCTCTTCTGAATGATTGTTTGAACTATTTTTTCGCTCTAAGTGGGAATGAGAGTCCCCAAAATATAATTTTTTAGATTTTATTACTTCTAGGGAGAGTAGGACACCTCCCATTCTCCATCTTGATTATTTTGTTTACTTTGAGGGATAATAAGAGGCCTTCAAATGCGATGCCACCAATATCTCTTTTAAGAATTATTCACTTTTGAGGAGAATGGGAGGCTTCCCATTCTCCATGTTGTTTTTTCTTATACTTCGAGGAATAACGAGATACCTTACACTCTTATTCACTTTTGAGGAGAATGGGAGTCTTAATATTCTTTTTGTTGATTATTTTTATACTTTGAGGAATAATGAGAGACCTTACATTGTTCTCAATATCATTTTTAAAAATAGTTTACTTTTATGGAGAATAAGAGGCATCCTAATCTCCATCTTCGTTAATTTGATTACTTTAAGGAATAGTGATAGGTATTCTAATGAGAGGCCCCCACTATCCCTTTTAATAATTTATCATTTTTAAGGAGAATAAGAGGAATCCCATTCTCCATCTTCATTAGTTTTTTAATTTGAGGGTTTATGTCTCATTCTCCTTGTAGATTTTTGTTTACTTTAAGATAATGATGTCCTTTCACATCTCTTGTGAATGATTATTTGAACTATGTTTTCACTCTATGTGGGAATGAGATGTCTCGAAATATACTTTTTAAGAAATTATTACTTCAAGGGAGAATGGGAGGCCTCGTGTTCTTTATCTTGATTATTTTATTTACGTTGAGGGATGATACGGGGCCTTCAAATCAGATAACAACAATATCCATTTAAAGATATTTTCCCTTTTGAGGAGAATGGGATGCTTACCATTCTTAGTGTTGATTTGTTTATGCTTTGAGAGATAATCAGAGACCTTACATTGTTATTCACTTTTGAGGAGAATGGGAGGCTTCCCATTCTCATTGTCGATTTTTTTATACTTTGAGGGATTGTGAGAGACCTTACATTGATATCAATATCATTTTTAATAATGGTTCATTTTTATAGAGATTCAAAGGCATCCCAATATCCATCTTGGTTTTTTTTTTTACTTTCAGGGATAATGAGAGGTCTTCCAATGAGAGGCCCCCACTATACCATTTAATAATTTCTCAATTTTAAAGAGAATGGGAGGCCTACTATTCTCAATCTTGATATTTTTTTTTTAATTCGAGGGATTATGTCTCCTTGTCCTTATACATTATTGTTCACTTTGAGGGTAAGTGCAGCAAGTTGGGGGACAAAAAAGGGGTCAAAAGTCGACGCCATATTGTAAATAACAACATAATATCAACTTGTAGGGATTATGAGCAATGCATACACTCAAAATTAGAAAAAATTATATTAATATAAATCTTAGCATCTAGAATCTAGTTTCTAAACTACTAATGTTTTTTTTAAAATGGACAAGTTTAGCTATATTAAACACTCAAAATTCAATGACTTGGTTTTTTTTTTAAACGCCTTTAAGATTGTAGTCTATTTCCTGTGATTTGGATATATATATATATATATATATATATATATATATATATATATATATATATGTATATATTCCTTTAGTGAGAAGTTAGATGCCGCTATCTATCTTGGGATAAAAAAATCTTTAGCAATATTTTATTTTTTAATGATTTTTTCATTGAAAGTGGTCTGAAAACATAAAGAAAACATAGCACTTTCTATTTTCCTGCCATAATTTCATCAAAAAATATTGAAATTAAAATTTTTTTTTTGAATATGTATATATTTTTCACCACGGTTGGGATGAATGGCCCCAAAATATAAGTTTTATCACATTCTGACAAGTGAAACAAAATTTGTAGTCTTAAATGTAGATATAAACATTCATGGGAAAAAGTGTCTTAAAGACCTACTATTAGTAAAAAATTATAAAATGATATTTATCCTATTATATTCACTTTAAAATCAATATTTATAGAAAGCTAACAGTCTCCCCTACGTGATAATGTGATACCTAACACTTATTCTTTGTGTTGATTATTTTTATACTCTGAGGGATAATGTGATACCTAACACTATTTTGAATATCTTTTTTAAGAATGGATCACTTTTACAAAGAATTCAAAGGCATCCCAATCTCCATATTGATTATTTTATTTACTCTGAGGGATAATGACAAGTCCTTCACTGATAGGCCTCTACCATCCCTTTTAATAATTTTTGACTTATTAGGAGAATGGGAGGCCTACCATTCTAAATATTAATTTTTTTACTTTGAGGGTTTATGTGTCATTCACCTTGTAGATTTTTGTTTACTTTGAGATAATTATGTCTTTTTATATCTCTGGTGAATGATTGTTTGAACTATTTTTTCACTCTAAGTTTGAATGAAAGGCCCTACACTATAATTTTAAATAATTTATTACTTCTAGGGAGAATGGGAGGGCTACCATTCTCCATCTTGATTATTTTATTTACTTTGAGGGGTAATAAGAGGCCTTCAAATGAGAGGCCACCACTATTAATTTTAAGAAATATTCACTCTTGAGGACAATGGGATGCTTCCCATTCTTTGTGTTTATTATTTTTTTACTTTGAGGGATAATAAGAGATCTTACATTGTTATTCACTTTTGAATAGAATGAGAGACATTCCATTCTCCATGTTGATTACTTTTATACTTCAAGGGATAATGAGAGACCTTACATTGTTATCAATACCATTTTTAAGAATGATTCACTTTTAGGGAGATTCAAAACCATCCCAATCTCTATCTTGCTTATTTTGTTTAATGTTAAGGGATGACGAGAGGTCATCCGATGAGAGGGCCCCATTATCACATTTAATAGTTTCTCACTTACAAGGAGAATGGGAGTCCTCCCATTCTCAATATTCATTATTATTTTACTTTGATGTATTATGTCTCTTTCTCCTTGAAGATTTATTTTTACTTTGAGAGAATGATGTCTTTTTATATCTCTTGTGCATGATTGTTTGAATTATATTTTCACTCTAATTTGGATTAAGAGGTCCCGAAATATACTTTTTAAGTATTTAATACTTCTAGGAAGAATGGGAGCTCTCCCAATCTCCATATTTACTATTTTTATTTACTTTGAGGCATAAGAAGAGGCGTCCAAATGAATGAAAGGAATGATAACCAAATCGTACAAAGCCAAGAACACAGATGCTAATCAAACACCATGATCAATAAGATGAAAGCAATTCACCAGGAAAGCTTTACATAAAACCTTTGCAAAAAAATGAGTAGCAATATCATATATTATTATGGAACTCAATGCAATACATTGAGAATGGGCCTTGATTAAATAGGCAAGGAATAACAATCTAAGAACCAGTCAAGGTCATAGATCAAGCCATGAATCAAGGAAATAACTAGTCATCAAAGAACTAGTCAAGACTATAGATTTAAGAGAGAACTAGATATCAAGGATCAAGTCAATACCATAGATCAAGGAAAGAATTATACCTAACAACTAGATAATATCTCCTAATATCTAAATAAGATAAAAGAAATATCCACACACATAAGTGAGTGAGGATAAATACAATAAAGGTAAATAAAAGTACCTAGGTGAACATGAGCTAAGGTAAATGCCTACTCTAACACCCCCCCTCAAGTGAAGCCAGGGGCAAAAAATAGGAGTGGCATGTCCATATTATGAGTCCCAGAAACTAGGCCTAATGAGGTACTCATGTACAATAACTGAGAAAAAAGGGACACCGCATGGTACCCAAAACTAATAACAACAAAGTGAAGAGAGTAAAGACCTGTTCTAAGGCATCCCAAGAATCTCGGCTAAAAAAAGCGTACAATGCTAAAGAAGTTTGGTGTGCACTATGGTCTTAATCCACTTATCAATCAAAAAACTCAAAAACAACTAACACTGGGTTTCACCAGAATAGCTCCATATAAGGAGACTGTCAACGGAGTGATGTCGAAAGTGTAAAAAAAACACCAAATATAATTCGATCAATTGCTGCAAATAGGTGTGTCACGATCCAAGAAAAATAACCAAAGTAACAAGGCAAGGAAACAAACTCCAGAGTGTCACGATCCAAGAAAAGCTAAGGTAACAAGGCAAGGACAACGAAATCCAAAGAAGAAGGATCAACACCACACCCTCCCATATTGTTGAATGGGTGGAGTGGAGCTAAAAATTTGTATGAGTTGTCAAAACAACTACTCATATACTAACAAACTAACACTGGGCTCCACCAGAATATCTGCCCCATAAGAGAGACTGCCAACATGCCAAAAGTGTTGAAAATACAAATACAAAATCTCTCAACAAACAAGAGAGATACAATACACCTGTTGAAGAAAAATAATCAAAACAAGAAGCATCACAATGCATAAGATATAGAAAGTGGAGCAAGAGGCCTTATGGTGAGGAGCCATACATGTATCCTCTCAACGAATGCCTATGTCGTCACCATGAGTGATCAGATATCCACCCGAAATCAACATGGATGGATGAAGAAGATGCCTGCATATGACTTGGTACAAAATGCACAATGGGTGCATGAAAAAAAAATATCAAAATGTGTGTCAGGTTGATCATGGATGATAGCTAAAATCTCAAGTTTCTTAAGCCTAAGTGAAGGTGTAGAAATCATGTGTTGCTCATGATCCTCAGAAAGAGTCAAGCGAACAAAAAAAGGATCTCTGTCAATGTGTGATCCCAATGAAGTATCTACTCAAAAACGAATGTCATGACAAGAATTCCACTTAACATATGGAATAGAGGAAACAATAATTTGTGAATGTCTGTCAATGACTCCGCTAGTGAGATCCATAGAACGAAGCAGGTGAGAACTGAATGCAGTTGTATGCTTCTCCAAAAAATCCATGTAACTTAGCAGAAGTAGGATACACAACATGTGGTACTGTAATAGTCACAGATGTGGAAGAGCATGCAGTAACAAGCCTCATATGTTTAGAAGCATCAAAATCAGGTTTAGTCTCAAAGGCTGACAAATCAATGTCATGGGTTTAGGACCAATAACTGCAAGTGGACTAGGAGCATGGTTGTGGTTGTCCACAATATGATGGTGATGTTGTAGGCTAGAAATTTTTTTCTACAGGGAGTGTATTATTGTATCCTTATCATGAATGAGTGATTGTAGAAGAGAATTTCACTTCTTGACTGATCTATTTTCTTCCACAAATTTTACAATATCCTCTTGAAGTCCACATACTTCAGAGAAAAGTATATCATTCTCAGAATCCATGATAGATACAAAATGCAAATCCCAAAATTTTAGGATGTCAGGATCAGCTCAAATTGTGTCCACAATTGATTACAACACTCCTCCATATTTGACACTTTATAATTATAGTTCAAGTCTAAAAATAAATAACTCTAATGGAAAGAACATGAAAAAACAAGCAATTTTACAAAAATGGCACTCAAAATTGAGTTACCGATCAAATGTTACAAGATTTTTACTATTTTTCTCTATTATTTATTGTAGTTGCAACTAAAACAAAATAATGGTTTTTGCCTTCACCACACAAATAAAATTAAAGGGGGCTGAAGCTAAGCACCTAGGAATCACAAGCTTTAAGCCCTCATATGACCATATCATATAACCAAGGGATAAGGATTGTAATGGGTGTGTCGCGTATTTTTGAGAAAGTCACATCCAACTGCCGATTCTGGTAAAAATTACTATTTCTAGACTGTGTAGACAGGGACCTTTATTGCCAAAAATAACAACCTACGTTTTTTCCATAAAAAACAACTTCCTCCGAAATTGGCTAATTTTACAGTCGATCTTAGGTTTTTATGCCTTCCGGATCCAATGGAAGCCTTTGTTTTGCATAAAAAATGCACATAGCAACAAAATATTACCAAATCCCAAATATATGAATACACAAATAATTTATTTGCAAAATAAAACTTACAGACGGATGTCAATAGAAATCCCCTGCTCTGATACCGTGAAAGGAACGATAACCAGATCGTACCAAGCCTAGAAGATAGATGCTAATCAAACACCATGATCAATAAGATGAAAGTAATTCATAGACTAGCTTTACATAAAACCTTTGCAAACATTGAGAATGTGCCTTGCTTAAATAGGCAAGGAATAACAATCTAAGAACCAGTCAAGGTCTTAGATCAAGCCATGAATCAAAGAAATAACTAATCATCAAAGAACTAGTCAAGACCATAGATTTAGGAGAGAACTAGACATCAAGGATCTAGTCAATACCATATATCAAAGAAATAACTATACCTAACAACCAGATAATATCTCCTAATATCTAAATAAGATAAAAGAAATATCCACACACATAAGTGGGTGAGGATAAATACAATAAAGGTAAATAAAGTACCTAGGTGAACATGGGATAAGGTAAATAGCTACTCTAAAAATGTGAGGCCACAAATAACCTTTTTAAAAATGATTCGTGTTTGAGGAGAATGGGAGCCTTCCCATTCTCCGTGTTGATTATTTTTATACTTTGAGGGATAATGTGAGACCTTACATTGTTATTAACATTTGAAGAGAATGGTAGGCTTCCCATTCTCTGTGTTGATTATTTTTATACTTTGAGGGATAATAAGTAACCTGGCATTGTTAGCAATAGCCTTTTTAAAAGTGGTTCACTTTTAAAGAGAATCATAGGCATCCTAGTCTCATATCTTGATTATTTTATTCACTTTGAGGGATAATGAGAGATATTCCAACGAGATGCCCCGGTAATTCCTTTTAATAATTTCTCACTTTAAAGGAGAATGGGAGGCATCCCATTCTCAATATTCATTATTTTAATACTTTGAGGGATTATGTCTCATTCTCCTTGTATACTTATGTTTACTTTGAGATAATGATGTCTTTTTATATCTCTCATGAATGATTGTTTGAACTCATTTTTTACTCTAAGTGGGAATGTGAGGCCCCAAAATATACATTTTAAGTGTTTATTACTTGTAGGGAGAATGTGAGGCCTCCCATTCTCTATCGTTATTATTTTTGTTTACTTTGAGGGATGATAATATGCCTTCAAATGTGAGGCCACTAATATCCCTTTTAAGAATTATTCACTTTGGAGGAGAAAGGGAGGATTCCCATTCTCCATGTTGATTATTTTTATACTTTGAGGGATAAGGAGAGACCTTACATTATTATTCATTTTTGAGGAGAATGAGAGGTTTCCCATTCTCAGTGTTGATTATTTTAATACTTTGAAGGATATTAAGAGACCTTACATTGTTCTCAATATGTTTTTTAAGATTGGTTCACTTGTGGGGAGAATCAGAGGCATCCTAATATCCATCTTGATTATTTTTTTACTTTGAAGGATAATGAGAGGTCTTCCAATAAGAGGCCCCTAGTATCCTTTTTAATAATTTATCACTTTTAAGGAGAATGGGAGGCCTCCAATTCTCCATATTCATTATTTTTTAATTTGACGGAATTATGAGAGTTCTTCCATTCTTCTTAAGATTTTTGTTCCCAGTTTGAATGAAGTTATGATGCCTTCCATTTATAACTCGTAATACTAGAAGAGATTTGAATTCTTTTTACACTCTGAGTTGGAATGGGATTTTCCGAAATATCTAATTAATTGATTTTTTTCAATTCGAAGAAGCATGGTAGTGTCTCTCATTCTCCATCTTAAGTTGTTTTTTCGTTTACTTTGAAGGAGAATAAGATGTCTCTAAATGAGAGGCCACCAATATCTCTTGTTAAAATTTATTCATGTTTGAGGAGTATGTGAGGCTTTTCATTCTTTTTGTTGATTATTTTTATACTTTGAGGCCCCCCAATGAGATCCCTTTTACAGAATTTATTCACATTGAGTAGAGAATGGGAGGCATACTATTATCAATCTTGATTATGTTTTTATTTTGAGAGATAATGACAAACCTTATATTTTAATCTAGAATCCTTTTTAATAATGGTTCACTTTGAGGAAGAGTGAGAGGCCTATCCCAATTATCCATTTTAATTCCTTTGTTTACTTTGAGGGATAATTAGATGTTTTTAAATGAGATTGCCCCCCAATATCCATTTTAATAATTTTTCATTTTTAATGAGAATTGGAGGCATCACATTCTCCATATTGATTTTTGTTTGACTTTTGAGGGATAATGAGAGGAATTTCATTCTTCTTGTAGATTTTTGTTGTCTACTCTCAGATGAGTGAAATCTTTTTATAACTCTTGTGAATAATAACTCTTGAATTGTGTTTTAAATGTGAAGTGAGAATGTAATGGCCCCAAAAATTTCAATTTCTAATTATTTACTTGACTTCTGAGGGAGAAAGAGAGGTCTTACCATTCTCCATCTTGAAATGTTTTTAACTTCAAAAAGGAATGATAAGAGGCCTCCTATTATAACTATTAAGAATGTCCGTTTATCTTTTGAGGGAGAATGTGAAAGCATCTCATTCTCCGTATTTATTGATTTTTATACATATTTAGGGATACCGAGAGACTTTACATTGTTATACCATTTTAAAGAGAATGGGAGGCTTCTCATTCTTTGTGTTGATTATTTGTATACTTTTAGGAGATAATTAAGATGTCTCTTAATGTATCTTACATAAATATCCTTTTAAAGAATAAGGTTCACTAATAGGGAGAATCAACAACATCCCAACCTCCCACTGTGCATTCTCACTTATTGTAAATTGAGGGAGAATGAGAGGCCTTCCAATGAGATTCCTACACTATCCATTTCAATAATTGATCCACTTTTAAGGTGTATGGGGGGCCTCCCTTTCTAAATATTCACTATTTTTTTTTTCAATGTGAACGAGAATGTAAGGTCTATCATGCTACTTGTATGATTTTATGTATTCTTTGAGAGAATTATGTATCTATGTATCTCCTGTGATTGATTATTCGAAATATTTTCTAACTGTAAGTGGGAATGAGATACTTTGAAATATTTTTTTTATGAACTTCTTACTTCTAGGGATAATGGGAGGCCTCCCATTCTCCATCTTGATTATTTTGCTTACTTTGACAGGATGATAATGAGAGGCCTTACAATGAGAGTCCACTAGTATCACTATCTAATAATTGTTCACTTTTTATGGAGAATTGAGAGTCTTCACAATCTAAATCTTGATTATTTTTATACTTTGACTTATAATAAGAGGCATTTCATTATTATTCACTTTTGAGGAGAATGGGAGGCTTCCAATTTTTCAACTTTTGAGAGTAAAATGGGAGAGATAATTTAGAAACCTCTACATTGTTCTCAATTACAACTTTAAGAATGATTACACATTGAGGGAGAATCAGAGGCATCCAAAAACCTCCTAGGTTCATTGTCATTCATTTGGTATAATTTTAGGGGGAATGAGAGGTCATTCTCAGGTGAGAGGTCCCTACTATCGCTATTTAATAATTGCTCAATTTCTAGGAGAATAGTAGGTGGGCCTCCCTTTCTAAATCTTGATTTCTTTTCAATTTGACAAGGTGAATGTAAGGTTTATCATGCTACTTGTTGATTTTGGTTTCTTTGAGAGAATGATGTCTTCTATGTATCTCTTGTGATTGATTATTTAAACTTATTATTTCACTTTAAGTGGGAATGATAGGACCCATAAATATAGATATTGAATAATTGTATCACTTTTAGAGAGAATGGGAGGCCTCCCATTTTCCATATTGATTATTTTGTTAACCTTGAGGGATAATGAGAGGCCTTCAAATGACAAGCCACCAATATCCCTTTTAAGAATTATTCACTTTCGAGGAGAATGGGAGGATTCCCATTCTCATTGTTGATTATTTTTATACTTTGAGGGATAACGAGAGACCTTAAGTTGTTCTCGATATCATTTTCAAGAGTGGTTCACTTTTAGGGAGAATCAGAGGCTTTCTAGTCTCTATCTTGATTATTCTGTTTACTTCAAGGGATAATGAGAGGTATTCCAATGAGAGGCCCCTACTATCCCTTGTAATAATTTCTCACTTTCACAGAGAATGGGAGGCCTCCCATTCTTAATATTCATTATTTTTTAACTTTGAGTGATTATGTCTTTTTTTCCTTGTAGTTTTTTGTTTACTTTAAGAGAATGATGTATTTTTATATCTCTTGTGAATGATTGTTTTAACTATTATTTCACTCTAGGTGGGAATGAGAGGCCCCAAAATATATATTTGAAGTATTTATTACTTCTAGGGAGAATGAGAGGCATCACATTCTCCATCTTGGTTTTTTTTTTACTTTAAGGGATGATAAGAGGCCTTAAAATGATAGGCCACCAATATCCCTTTTAAGAGTTATTCACTTTTGAGGAGAATGGGAGGCTTCCCATTCTCTTTGTTGATTATGTTTTATAGTTTGAGGGATATTATTCTCAAGATTTTTATAATAGTTCACTTTTAGGGAGAATAAGAAGGATCCCAATCTCCATCTTGATTATTTTGTTTACTTTGAGGTATAATGAGATGTCTTCCAATGAGATGTCTCTATTATCTCTTTTAATAATTGATCACTTTCAAGGAGAATGGGAGGCATCCCATTCTCAATCCTCTTTATTTTTTTTATTTGAGGGTTTATGCCTCATTCTTCTTGTAGATTTTGTTTAATTTGTGAGAATGATGTTTTTTTATATCTCTTGTGAATGATTGTTTGAACTAATATTTCAATCTAAGTGGGAATGAGATGCCTTGAAATATACTTTTTAAGTGAGAATAAAATTAAAGAAGAAAAAGGTGAAAAGAGAATGAGAAAATTTTCATTCTCTCTCAACATTTATTTTTTAGAATGAGGGAGAATGAAACATGTCCCATTCTTCTTAAAAATTATTATTTAATTTTATAGAGAATAGAAATGTTTTAAACTTTTGGTAAACTTTAATGCATCCAAATCTCCCTCACAGTGAAAATATTTTCTTTCTTCTCAAAAATAAAAACAATAAATAAGGAGATTGAGAGGCCTCCCATTCTCCCTCCAAGTGAAAAATGAAATCTAAAATAAAATGACGAGCTTATCATTCTCACTAAGTTTTAATGTTTTACCTTGAGAGATAATACGATGCATATTCTCCCTTCAATTAAAAGGAATAAATAAGGAAATTCAAAGGCCTACCACTCTCCCTCATTGTGAAAAATTAATTTGAAAATATAATCTGATCTAATTTTTTACATTGAGGGAGAATGAGAAGCCTCTCATTCTCACTATTGATTTTTATTAACTTTAAGAGAGAATGAGAAACCTCTCATTCTTGTTTAAAGTGAAAAAATTAAAAGAATGAATGTGAGAATTCCCATTCTCCTTCAAATTAAAAAAATAATTATGGAGGAGAATAGAGGGCTACCATTCTCCTTCATAATTTTTTTCATAATTTTAAGGAGAATGGGAGGCCTCCCATTCTCCTTCAAATTAAAAACAATTAATCACAAGAATGGAGGCCTCCTATTCTCCTTCAATTTGTTTTTTTTTTTAATTTGAAGGAGAATGTGAGGCCTCCCGTTTTTCTTCAAAATAAAAAAACATATTAAGAGTGAGATTGGGAGGTTGGGAAGGCACCCATTATTCTTTAAGGTGAAAAATAATTTTTAGATTATGTTGATGGAAAATGAGAATAAAAACATTGAATTTATTCAAATAAAGTATTTTTTTGTATAGATTCATATTTTTTTTTTTGTTTAATCTTACAATGTGAATGTTGAAGTCAAAATATCACTCTTTTAACATTAAATAATCAGATGCATATTTAACTCTAAACGTTAAAACCCACAATTTTAAAATTCTAAATATTTGTTTCTTGCACATTGCATTTAAAAAATGGGGGAGTTTGGAAATAGTTTATTACAGTGAAGATAAATTTCATAATGAAAATAAAATCAATACATGATTTTTTATGTTTTTGAAAACAGAGAAGAAGAAATAACGAGAATATTTGAAACTAGAAACTAGAAGATATAGATATTTACAATTATTCTTCATTTCTTTAAACATCTTTAATCATGGGTTTTTACATTGTAGGTAAGTTTCATAATAAAAATAACTTTCAAAGATTATTTTTTTATTTTTTAACACAAAAAGAGGAGATCACAATAAATTTTAAAACTGGATGTGATAGTAGAAGAAGAAAATATTTATAGGTATTCTTCTTTTTTAAAACATCTTTAATCGTATTCAAATACATATGGAAAATGTACAGAAATGGTACTTGTAAAATGTATATTTGTATTAATATGTAGTTGATCCTTTCCTACTAGAAACGAAGGTGCATATAACTCTAATATATTTCAGTTTGAAGATAATCTTAAATAATGTCATGTGTAGTTGATATGAACTTGATATTTGTTGGATTGACCTTTAGTTTTTTCTCAGATCATTTTTAAATCCTATAGCTGCTTCCATGAAAGAACATTTTTTTTAATCTTGAGATCAATTTCAAATCCTGTAGCCTATTCCATTGATGAACATTCTTTGTTTATTGAGAGAAATTTAAAATCTTGTTTCTGCTTCCATGATTATAACACTACATTGAGAGTTCATCATCTAGTGTTTTTAACTTTTTTTAAAACCCTTTTGGTAGTGTTTTAGATGCTTTGAATGGATTTTTTAAAATCGAAATAGGTTGGATGAATTTTAAAATGAAAATACGTGGGATGAATTTGAAAATGAAAACATGCGGGGATGAATTTGAAAATGAAAATAGGCAGGATGAATTTGAAAATTAAAATACGAAGGCTAATTATTTTTAATATATAATCACTTTATGACTCCTGTAAAAATTTTCAAAATAAAAACATGTTGGGTTTAAAATTTATAATAGAAAACTCTTTCCAATTCAAAATGAGGTGAGATACCGATTTTTTAGAAAATAATTACCTTTTTACCTCATTACGATTTTCACAATAAAAAATAGGTGGGATGATTATTATTCAGTACACATTTATGTATTTATTGCAAGTACAAAAAATGATTTACATTTATCTATATTAATTGAAATTTAAAATGATGGGGATTGAGTTTTAAAGTTAAAATTAAAAAAATTGATACAAAAACTAAAATAGTGGAAATAAATTAAATATAACTGGACCCCATTTTAATAAAAATAAAAAATAAATATGATGAAATAACAATTAAAAATAGTTTGATATAAAAGTTAAATAGGTCAAAAATAATAATTATAAGAAGTAGAATGAATAATTCTAAAATAATAATAGAGAAAAATAATTTTTTGGGTGATTAAGTGATGTATTACAAATACTTGAGTTTAAGTGGCTCTTTCTAAATATTTTCAGTTAATATTATTTAATGTATAATCATTTAGGTATATTTTTCAATTTAAAATGCTATATTAAATTGTTAATAATTTTTGCAATAATGTTAAATTAATATATTATTATCGAATATTTAAATTTCCTTGAAACTAGCTAGCTAGAAATTGTAAAATAAAGTTCTAAATTAACTAGAAATGTTAAATTAATGTAATAATTTAACAATGTTTGATCAATATAACTTTATTGATGTTAAAACTAAATCAAATATTAGAATATTATGTTTTTGATAGGTGAATGTTGATAAGTTAAATATTATAATATTCATTATTATTTTTAATTAATATTCTAAAAATACATCATTATGAAGGAGAATGAGATGCCTCATTTGCTCCATGTTAGCAAAGTTTTAAAATTTAAGGAAAATCAGAGGCCTTCCATTATAAGTTAATATTATTTTACTTTGAGTGAGAGTGTAAGACATAATATTTTCCCTTAAACTTGATGTGAAAATCAATCAATATTTTTATATAAAGTACAATGAGAGGTCTTAATTCTTTCTTAAAAATTAGAACTTTGAGTGAGAATCAACAACCCATCATTTTCATTCAAATGCATTAATTTGATGGGGGATGGGAGGCCTCCCATCCCCCATCAAATTAATGCATTTGAATGAAAATGATGGGTTGTTGATTCTCACTCAAAGTTCTAATTTTTAAGAAAGAATTAAGACCTCTCATTGTACTTTATATAAAAATATTGATTGATTTTCACATTTAGGAAGAATGAGAGGCCTCCCATTCCTCCCATCCCCCATCAAATTAATGCATTTGAATGAAAATGATGGGTTGTTGATTCTCACTCAAAGTTCTAATTTTTAAGAAAGAATTAAGACCTCTCATTGTACTTTATATAAAAATATTGATTGATTTTCACATTCAGGAAGAATGAGAGGCCTCCCATTCTATGTTGTCAATGTTTATTCTCTGTAAGATAGAAAAGGATGCTTGTCATTCTCTTTTGATTTCTTTGAAATTGATGTAAAATTAGAGGCCTCCCTTTATAATTTTTTTTTTAAAGTATCAAGGAGGAAGGGAGGGATCCCATTATCTCTTTCAATGGTTTTTTACAATAAGATATAATTGGATGCCTTCCATTCTCTATCTTGATTCAATTTTTTTGTAAGAGGAAAACATAATAAGAGATTAAGAATGAGAGGTATTCTATTCCCTTTTAATTGATTTATAATTTGAGGGAGTTTAGGAGGCCTCCCATTTTTCCTCTTGTTTTTTTATTGAGGGAGAAACATTTTATTTATATTAAGGGAGAAAGGGAGGCCTCCCTTTATAAATCATAATTAATTTTCAATATGAGTGAGATTGGGAGACCTACCATTCTCTCTCTTCACTATTTTCTAATATGAGGTTGCAAAATATTATTAAAATATAATGGTAGGATTCGATTTTGTGAAAAATTGATTTATAATATTAGGAAAAATGACAAAACTCTCTTTTCACCTCTTGATTATTACTTTACTTTGGGGAGAAACATTGTTTTTTTCAAAATTGATAGAGAAACATTGTTGTTTCAACATTGAGAGAGAAAGGGATACATCCCATTGTGTAACAAATGGATACATCCCATTGTCCCTCTCGATTATTTTTAGATATGTGTGATAATGGGAAACCTCCATTTCCCCCTCTTTCCTAATATTCCACTTGATTATTTTTAGATATGAGTGAGAATGGGAGACATCCTGTTCTATATCTTAATTATTTTTTCTTTGATATTGAACAATATTATTGGAAAAGAATGGTAGGCCACCATTACATGAAATACATTATCAGAAGATAATAGTATGCCTCACATAACATGAAAAATTGTTTTATAATTGTAGGGAGATTGTGAGGTGTACCATTTAATAATTTGATTGTAAGTTTATTTTGAGGGATAAATTTTTTTATTTACATGTTGAGATAGAAAAGGGAGATCTCCCTTTCCACATCATAATAAGTTTTCAATATGGGTGAGAATGGGAGACCTTCCATTCTCCATATTTATTATTTTACCTCTTGAATGTAAATTTATTTTAAGGGAGAAAAAGAGGCATCCATTCTTACCTCATAATTATTTTTTAATATGTGTAAGAATGAGAGACATCCCATTATCCCTCTTGATAATTTATTTAATCTCAAGTTAAAAATTATTTTTCAAACAAAATGGTAGGCCTCCCATTTGAAGAAAAAATAATTTATATTTTTAGGGAGATTGGAAGGCCTCTCTTTTACCCTCTTTATTGTAATTTTATTTTGAGAGAGAAGGGATACATTCATTTTTACATCATAATATTTGTCAATATTAGTAAGAATTAGAGACATCCCATTCTCCTTCTTGATTTTTTTTGTACTTTGAGGCTGAAAACTATTATTGGAAGATTACATGAAATATACTATCATAAAATAATGGTAGTCTTCACATACCATGAAAAATTGATTTAGAAACTTAGGGATATTAATATTCCTCCCATTTACCCTCTTGATTGTAATTTTAATTTGATAGAGAAAAACATATTTTCTACTTTGAGGGAGAAAGGGAGGCCTCCCTTTATAACTCATAGTTATTTTTCAATATGAGGGAAAATGTGAGACATACCATTCTCCCTTTGGAATATTTTTTTACTCTAACGTTGAATTTTGCTATCAAAAGATAAATACCTGATGGTTAAGCCTCCCATTCCATAAAAATATATTCTTAGAAATTTAGTTATAAGTTTACATTAAGGAAAAAAATTATTTTTTCCACTTTGAGGAAGAAAGAGAGACATATCTTTATACCATATAATATTTTTTTAATATGATTGAGAATGTGATACCTTCCATAATCTCTCTCTATTACTAGTTTATATAAGATTAGGTATTTACCTTAGCTCATGTTCACCTAGGTATTTATTTAATTTTATTGTATTTATCCTCACCCACATATGTGTGTGGATATTTTTATTTATTTATTTATATATTAGGGGGATATTATCTAGTTTTTTAGGTATAATTATTTCCTTGATTTATGGCTTGATCTATAACCTTGAATGGTTCTTAGATTGGAATTCCTTGCATATATAAGAAAGGCTCATTCTTATTGTATTTCATTGAGTTCAATAATTTTGGTAAATTTATCCTGACAAATTACTTTCATCTTATTGATCGTGGTGTTTGGTTAGCATCTAAGTGCTTGGCTTAGTACGATCTGGTTATCATTCCTTTTAGTTTAGTATGATGTTGAAAACTATAATTAGAAGATAATGGTAAAAATATCATTATATTTAAAATATTACGGAAGGGAATGGTAGGCATTACATTACATGAAAAAATATTTTTTATTTTATGGAGATTGGGAGTTCTCCCTTTTTACTATCTTCAATATAATTTTACTTTGACAGAGAAAAAATATTCTTTAGACTTTGAGGGAAAAAGAGATAGCATCCTTTTTATCTTACAACTATTTTTCAATATGAAAGAGAATAGGATACCTCTCATTCTCCCTCTTTATATTTTTTAAATCTAAGTTTGAAAACTATTATTGGAAGAGAATGGTTTGCCTCCCATTCGATAAATCATTGATTTATAGTTTTAGAGATATTAGGAGGCTTCCCATTTATTTTGATTGTAATTTGACTTTTAGGGAGAAAGGGAGAGCTTCCTTTCTACCTCTTAATTAGTTTTCAACATGAAGGAGACTGTGAGACATCTTATTTTCCCTCTTGATATTTTTTAATTATAAGTTTGAAAACTATTATTGGAAGAGAATGGTAGGCCTCTCATTCTATGAAACATTGATTTATAGTTTTAGAGAGATTAGGAGGTTTTCCATTTATTTTGATGGTGATTTTACTTTGATGGAAAAAATTCCTTAAGGGAGAAAGGGGAAGCTCCCTTTCTACCTCTTAATTATTTTTCAATATGAAGGAGAATGGGAGACAACCCAGACTACCTTTTTTATTTTTTTATTCTAAGGATGAATACTATCATTGGTTAATAATTTTAGGTCTCTCCAAAAATAAAGGGTATTATTGGAAGAGAATGATAGGCCTCATATACCATGAAAATTTGATTGATAATTTTAGGGAGATTCAGAGGCCTCCCAATTACCATCTTGATTGTAATTTTACTTTTTGACGAAGATAAACTATTGTTTCCACTCTAAGGAAAAAGGAATATCTCCTTCTCTACTTCATAATTAAGGTTTAATATTAGTGAGAATGTGAGACCTCCCATTCTCCCTCTTGATTATGTTTTTCTAATTCTAGGTTGAAAAATATTCTTGAAAGAGAATGAAACCCCTCCCATTCCATGAAATATATTAGTGGAAGAGAATGGTAGGCCTCACATACCTTGAAAAATGTTTTATAATTTTAGGGACAGTGGTATACCTCTTTATATTTTTATTTATGCTTAATATTGATGATAATCTAAAACAATTATCCCTACTCTTTTTTTAGTGAAAAAATAATTAGATGTAGTAAAGATTTTTTTATCGTTTATTATCATTATTGTTGATATTGAGATAAATTTATTCAAATGTCTCATTTGTAAGAACAATATGGCAACAATTGGTCATATTTCATTTGTAGAAATACCACTACAAAAAGTTGATAGAGAGTTTGAAAGAGGTATTTTGGATGAAGAATGATTTGTTGAAGTACATAAGCCAACTAACTTTCATGATTACTTATGGATGTTTCAGATGATAGTTAATGATGTAATAAAAATTGGAATGGTTATAGCTATAAAACCAATGAATAAATATGTGATCAAGGTTCAAGTGGAGAGAATTGATAACATCACAAGAAAATGATATATTTTGGAAATGGATCTCTATGTGGACAATTATCCTAAAGATTTAATGAAGAGGCCAATTAGAATTGCTAAATATTATAGTGTTGGTTTTGGTTGGAATTTTCCATTCCCAACTAATATTAATAATAAGGAAGGTGTGGCTACATCACACGAAATATATAGAGGTATGTTGTAAAGTATTAAAAGGTTTTATGGAAAACCAAGCACATATTCAATTCTTCATCTTCTTAATAGAAAGTCTTCACACATTAGAACTAATCCTGCACTTATCATAAAAATGACATATCACAGGTGTTCATATTTACCTTCATTAGAGGTAGATATATCTCTTTCTATTTTTAAGGAGATGAAAAAATATTCAAATAAAGATGTTGAAAAGAAAGTAGAGAATCTCTTTTTAAAATCAGCTCCATAACTTAGTGTAGAGGTAAAACATTTCTTGTTTAAAGAAAAATATTTTTTTTATTGATGTTCAAAGGTGTGAAATTACACCTAAATATATCCCATTCAGGAAGCTAGATGAATATGAAGTTTCAAAAATATTTTCCTCAATGATACAAAATATGATTACAACTCCTCAAGATGCAATACTTCTTCCTTTCAATAAGATAACAAAACAACTTGCTGAAATTATAACAGAAGAGAATCTCATGGACAAGAACATAAATTTTTTATATATTACATGGGCAACACACCATTAGTGCCCACAAATAAACTACTTTATAATCCAAAATATGTTGATATGCATAATCATTATAAAATGAGAAATGATAGAATCATGGCCCACAACGTTCCATTGAGTACAATATATGTTATTTATAAGCAACAAAATCAAGAAAACAGAGTGTGGGTTAAGAGACAGTTTATTAATAACATATCAAAAGCAAGGGAGCTATAGATAAGTTATGGAAGACACAAAAATCCAAGAAGGGGAAATGAATAGTCAACATAGTGGAAGGTGTGTATTATAAATTTATTTCAAATTTATATTTATTGAATATTTATAGTTAAATAGAAATTAACACTTATGTTTGTAATAAATTTAAATGCAGGGGTTCATTAAAAGGTGCTTAGATATATTTGAAATAGAAAAAGAAGAAAGTTTAGGTGATAACTTAGCATTTGTGTACTTTCCTTATTCTATTTGGGAAAAGTGGGAAAAAAATGGAACTATATAGATTGGGTGGATTAACATGTTCACCCAATAAAGACAACCAAGATGAATTCACGAAAAGATAAATAAAAGAATTCAACAGTAATTTTTTAAAGTGTATACCTAGGCTTGATGAAAATGAATTGTACTTTATTTCTAATGAGATAGATGAAGGACATGTTTGGTTGAGGACATTAGTTGAACTTGGTAAAAGAGCTGAGAATATTACCAATTATTACAAAATAGTTAAGGATGAAAAATGAAAAAGAAAAGATATTTGAATATGGTTGCCATCAGTGGGGGTATAAGACAAGGGGATACCATATCCCCCTTACTTTTTATAATTATGGCTAACAGTCTTAACATATCCATAACTAAGGATGTGAATAATGGGATGCTTAAAGGATTCAAACCTACTTCCACCAATCATATAGATTCGCATCAAAAAATTTCTGATGACACAATCTTACTTTTGATGGCTTCTATTCTTGAGGAAAAACCTATAAAGACTATTCTCAGATTCTATGAAGCAGCTTCTAGTCTAAAGGTCAACTTTGAAAAAAACGCAGTGTATTTTTTCAATACTCCTAATGATAGACAGAAAACAATTGCACTCATTTTGGGGTGTAAAATCATCTCTTTACCCACTACATATTTAGGGTTACCTTTTGGAACCAATAGAGTTTATAATGTTGTTTGGAATGTCTTATTGGATAGATTTCACAAAACATTGGCTGGATGGAAAGGTGATATTCTTTCTAGTGCTAGAAAATGTTTATTAATAAAAAACCCACTTCAAAACATGCCCATATATATCATGTCAATGTATAACATTCCAACAATAATTGTCGACAACATTGAAAGAATTAAAAAAAAATGATTTGTGGCATGTGACATAGTAAATATTTAGATACCATTTAGTGGCTTGGGATCAGGTTTGTATTCAAAAAAAGATTGGTGGAATGGGTATTAAGGATATTAGAAAGATGAATGTTTCTTTAATTGTCAAACTTGGTTGGATACTTCTAAAGGATAAATAACCTTGGACTGAACTTATTAGGATAATATACAAGTGGCTTGACAAAATGTGAATTCATTTCTTTTTGAACAACAAATTCCCACTGGTTCCATTTTCTGGAACAACTTACTTCAAATCAAACATATTATTATCAAAGGATGTAGATGAAAAGTTGAAAATGGTCAGGATATAATTTTGTGGCAAGACAACTAGACTGATTTCAAGATGAGTGATAAATTTAGATCCCTCAAATATAGTTTAAGTGAGAAATATGGGAATAAAGTAAAAGATTACATTGAGTGGGATGGAAACAAGAGAAATTGTAAATAACTCAAAGTGGATAACAAAAATTTACAAGATGTTGTCTCCTCTTTACAATAACAACTTTCTATCATTCCTCTCAATTAAAAGGATAGCAAGGATGAGCTCCAATGGGTAGATTCTTTTGATGGGGACTATACTGTCAAATCAAGATACAATTTTTTTGATAGTAATCAAATTGGTATAAACTGGAGTAGAACTTGGATGCCCGAGTTAACCCCAAAAGTTAATTTATTTCTATGGATTTTTTAAAAAGGAAATATTCTCACTAATGATAATCTAGTAAAAAATGGTTTCATTATGCCCAACAGGTGTTGTATGTGAAAATAAGATGCTAAAGACATCAATCATCTTTTCTTGCATTGTGAATATGTTTCAAAGGTATAGAGTATTATCTTTGTAAATTTTAATCTATATTGGACCCTTCCTAATACCGTTTTGCAGACCCATGAGCAATGTGATCCACCATATAAACATTGCATGAAAATAAGATTATGGAATTTTTTCCTAGCTCATACCATATGGAGATTGTGGAAAAATAGAAATGATATAATTTTCAGAAACAACAAGCATGTATGTAATCAGATCTTCAAGGAAATTTTTATTTTTTTCAAGGATAACATTGAAAGGTTTAGGCCCCCCCAAAATAGACCATACCCCAAGGTAGAAGAAAATATACTTGCTGTTTGGAAGATTGATACTGGAAATATACATAGGAATGATCAAAATAGCATTGATAGATCAACAATTCATTGGATTCAACCACCCACATTTTGGTACAAGTTGAATTTTGATGGAGCTTCCAAAGGAAATCCTGGGGCATTAGGAGGAGGTGGGGTGATCAGAGATCACAAAGGTTGTCTTTTTGCTACATTTGCAGGAAAAATGGGCCACCAAAAAAATCACTATTCTGAATCCCTGACAACGTTATGGGGGATAAGGCTTATTAGGGATTGCAGTATTTTGATTATTGTAATTGAAGGAGACTCTTTTAACATAACAAACCTCCTAAATCAGGTTCAACCCCCTAGTTAGAATATTAGGGATTTCATCTATGAATCTATTGAGATTTGTAAATCCTTTACAAACTGCCAAATCATCCATTCCTATCATGAAGGAAACAAAGTGGCAGATAGTCTTGCAAAATATGATGTTAGTAATAATATGTAAAATTGGTTGAGTTATGACATTCTCCCTAGAAAGGTACAAAATGACATCATCAAGGATAAATATGATATTCTAAATCATCATTAAGGAGTCCTTCAACACTTTGAGAGTAATTATCTCCATCGCACGTAGGGTCATTAATATCTCTCACACTTCACACACTTGTTGGGTATGTAAAGGTGTTGTTGAAAAGTGGTTTTGGGGAATAAGCATTGCACTTGGGAATCGAAGAAATAAAAACAACAAAATGGGTAGACCTCCATGTAAAACAAAACCCATTTTCGACCCAGCCTGAAAGGATGATGTGATATTATAAAATTATTTGCAAATGGGTGGGGTCTCTAACTTCATTGAAAAATGCAGGGTCATGATCAAAACATTTCTATTCAATTTACGACTGAGTGGAAACAAAGGACAGTTGAATATGGAGAGATATGCATTAAAATCACTAAAGAAATCAGTATTGAGGTCACAAGGATGAGATTAGAAGGGGATATGTTCTTTAGTAAAAGGTTTGACAAGAATACTGAAGCCAAGAAATTCCTCGCTGATGGTGAAAATATTGATTTTATTGCGGAAGGTATAAAAGTAACCTCCATTCCAGATCTCTTCGACAAAATAAAAAGTAGGATTTTTAGGCATGCCACTTTGGAAGGAAAATATGTTACGGTTCCTAACAAACATTTGGTTTTCCTAAATCATTTATGAAGGAATTTGCATGTTATCTTTCCACACTACCTCTTAAACTCCTTGGAACGCTTTGTTCTTAAGTTTCAAAACCACACTCGTGCCACCCTCCTTCACCAAGCTCTCATCATGTTGCTTCATTGCCATTATCTTTCCCATCATTGCTCAATCCCAGCTGTCCCTGCCCCCCTTACCCTGACTCTATTTCCACCACTACCGCTTTTGAGCCTATAACAAATAGAACTAAAAATCCCCTTTACCCCATAAATCAACCCTTCCACTCTCAAAGGGTACTCTGTAGTAGAAAATAAATTGAATCAATAAAAAATTTGCTACATATTAGCAATCCTATGGATACTTATGCCAAGGAAAGTAAGGAAGGGCTTCTTAACAGAATTGTTAAGTTGGAAAAGGAAGTTGGAAACCTGAAAGAAGATCTCAAATATATTTTTAAGAGAGATAGAAAAAGGAAGATGCATAATGAACCTAACATGGACAATGAGAATTATTTACAAATCTACAAAAAGATTAACTGTATGGATAATAGACTGGGTAATGTAAAAGTAAGGCATGATTGTACCATTTATGTGCTCAAGGAAATTTACAACTTCTTGAAGCAACACGTCATAAGTGTTTTTATACTCAGCAACATTCCTACCATTATCTAGGAGTTGGATTCAACAAGGGACTTGGTTCTCTCACAACTAGATAAAAAGGATCCCTCCCATGTCACTACCCTAGCATTATTCACCTCTCTGTAGAAGATAAATACAAAGATTGATAAAGCATTCAATTGAAGAGGAGTGTTCTTACTTCAAGATTTCTATTTTGATGCTGTGAGGATGCTACTTTGTTGTAGATTTGACACTTTTTGGTTCCATCTTTATAGTTTTTGTTTAAAATATAGTTGGTCCTCATGTATATCCTATATTCTAATCCTTTTTTGATGATTTTAATGCTCTATCTAGATTTTGATCCTTATTATAATAGGGTATAGTCCCTTCAAAATTATGGACTGATTTTTTATGCTCTATCTGGCTTGTGAGATTTTTGTAACATGGTATAGTCCCTTCAAATATATTTTCCCCTAATAAAAAAAGTTTGAGTGAAGGATGGTAATAATTGTACAAGACATCAATGTGATGTAGAAAATTTTGTAAATAAATATGAAATTCAAAGAACCCATTTGGCTCAATTATGTCATATAATTGGTGAAGAAAAACACTCTGCTATTGGTCAACAAACTTGTTAGAAGTGAAAATAAAAAATTCAGAAAGGAAAAGAAAGTGCTAAAAATGTAAAAAGAAAACTAGATGAGGCTAAGGAACCAAAAATACATACAGATGCAACACAAATATTAGATTTGTGTATTCAATATTTTCACAACAATACTCTAGCTAGAGATCCAGATACAAATAATTATACTTGTTGTAGTTTTCCATTTGGACTCAAAACTACATTGGAGGATATTTCTAGTTTATCTTTGCTTGAATATGATATTCTTGTTATGGATATGTGGAATATTTTTACTAATGTAATAATAAAGTACCTTATTGACATGTTCACATTTTTGGGCACAAATGCAAGTAGATGTGTTTGTGTGTTCTCGGATCCAATTTTAAAAGTACTAGTTATGACAAAAGATGTGACAATATACTATAGAGATGTAAAGCATAATGTTTCAGAGCTTGATTACAAGTGTTATAGATTATATACTTCCCATGGTTTTGATGGGTTTTCAAAAATATGTGTTGTTTATGACATTCATAACCTTGATGACGAGGAAGAAAAAATTGAGGTTGATTTAGATTGGGAGCATAATGAAGACGAAGTGAAAATTCCTTCTTATAATGATCTTAATATTATTAGGTCAAGGCGTCTATTCCTATTTGAGTGAATAGAGCATTTTTGGAACAATTTGATAAAAAAACACACACACAAGAGGAGAGCAACATTATCTCCATTTATAAAGGATGTACATTACTTCCAACATTTGTAAAAATAGGTGATCGTTATCTTGTATCAAATGTTGAAAATGTTGACCAAGAGTTATTTATGAAGACATTTTACAAGGAACTATCAACCATTGAGGCTTCATGTGTAGTTGGTGAGTTTTATACATTTCTATGATTATAATTGTTTATTTTAGAATGAGGAAAAATTAAATAATTATACTATCAAATTATATTCTCTTAAATTTAATATTATTTTGTATAAAATAATATTTTTTGCACATTCAGGAATTGAGGAATTATGTGATACCTCTCATTATCCCTATAATGTTTGTTTATGTGGCCTACAATTTTCCCTCTAGTTGTTCTGCTTCACTCTATGGGAAAATGTAAGGTCGTTCATATTCTCCATGATATTTTCATGTTGACGTATAATAGGATGCCTCCCATTCTTCCTCTAATTATTTTTCCACTTTTAAGAAAAAAATTTAGGCCTGTCCATCTCCCTCTTCATTTTTAATTTCACTTCAAAAGATTTTAAAAGTTATACAATTACTCATCTTCACCTATTTTACTCTTAACATATAATAGGAAGCCATCAATTCTCATTTATGATTTTATCACATTGATGGAGAATATGAGACCTAATTTTTTTATTATTTCCATTTTGGAGTCTATTTTTAATTTCACAGATATGGAACTAAACAAGAAATCAGATTTAAAATATTTATATTTTAAATTGATTTTTTTTTGTTGCAATTTTTTTTAGTTTATGAATATTTTTTATATCTAATTGGTCACATACTTAATGATAATAATCCTTAATGATGTAATAATTTTTGATATTTTTAAAGATGTTTTTAACTACCATTTTCATTATTCTTTCATAATTGGTATACTATTAGTGAATATTTATTTATAGGTGTGGAAATACAAGAATTGAGTTTCTCTCAAACATATAAAGAACCACTTGCATTGGTTGTTTGGGATGTTTCACATGGTATTGAATTGGATGCAACAGAAACAATAGTTTATAAGAAATGTAAATGCATATCTAATAAAAAATATTTGGAAAATTTTCCTGAGCAAGAAGATCCGATCATACCTAATGTTGTAAAATATAAATAAAATATAGAGAATCAAGAAGTTGAGAAAGGTTTGAATACCATTACAGCTGAATATGTAATTAACTACTCACTTTTATATTTCATATAATATTTTTTGATGCAATCAGTGAATTTAAATGATTAATTCTATGAAACATTTATTCACAGTTCCTAATGAATATATAGATGTAGAGTTAGCAATTAAAGTTCCAATACCACAATCTTTAGGTATAGTATCAAAAAATTTAGTTACTTTTTTTAAAAAAAAATGTTGTCATTGATAGTTTTTATAGTAAATGATTCAATAATTTATTTGTACAGATTTAAGTGGAAAACCTGTATTGATACTAGATTTCAAAGGTGTGCTAATTTTTCAAGTAATTTATAAAATATTTGGATATTTCCACACCAAAGGATGTCATTATGTTCCAAGACAAAAGTTATCTCATTTTTAAAAATGCATATGTACTAAATTTGAGATAGCATTTTGGTTAGGTTTATGTGACTAAGATGTTAAATATCTAGGGAAAAAATTTTTGAAGAAACATGGGGATATTAAGTAGAGAGATTTATTTTACTATGGTGTTGAAATGTGCACAAATACAAATTGTGAAAAGGTAAAGAGTTGAATATAGTATGGTCAAATAATAAATCATATGACACTACACATATCTTATTGATAGGTTTTGAAATGGTAGGGTTTCCTCAAGAAAATTGTTTCATTGCACCAAAATTTTCTTTCTCAGACGATATGCAAGCTGATAATTGGCTAATATCTTATGTTTGGTAGATCCTAAGTACTTTTGAGAATGATGTAAATAATGCAAGTTCATTAGTTAAAAAATTGTAAATGATATTACAATGAAAGTTTTGAGCTAGTTTCTTTGTAAGCCAATTTTGAAATCATTTTGAAGTTGCGATGTTGTATTTAAAGACAATAAAATCCATTCCAAATTTAATATAATGTGTTATTATTATTTATTTTACAGTATTGGCATTATTTATTATTTGTTGTTTTACTAGTTTAATTATTAAAATGTTAGTAATGTTTGTAATATCTTTAACTTCAATTATAATGAATTTATTATTTTTTGTAGTAATAGGGATGTACTTTTGGATTTTATTTTAAATTTAGTTTACATCTTGTTATTTATGATATAAAATTTCATGGAGTTCAATTTTTTTTATGTGGTTATTTATTGGATTAATCATTAATATAATCTCTATAATAATGCATATCATACATTTGATTTTTTTTAGATAAAATAAAAAAGGTTTGATTTTAAAATGGGGACCAAAAAAATCCCATACAAAGAGGAGAATTTTTTTCAAAGACAAAAACTAAAAGAGAACCATGGAGGTAGAGTAAAAAAAACTTTACAAAAGGCTCCTACACAAACAAGCCAAACTACAAGAGTTTGCAAACTAATAAAATTTTTTTTGAAGTCCCAAAGGGATAGAGACAAAGGAAAGAAAACAAAAAGAAAAGTGCATAAACATGTACGCAATTAGTTCACCATAGCCCTACTACAGGATCTAGTACTTAGACCACCATCTCTCCTACCAACCACCTTGATAATGACCCTTTTAGGATGGTTAAATGCCTCATTATCAGTCTGGGTCTCAACCTGATATTACCTCTGATCCTTTCTATGATTGGACTCAATAACCATACCCGAGCTGTCACCAGTATCTAAATCCTCACTGTCAGAAGAACTCATCATCATCTTAATCTATTTTCTCCCTCCTCAATAGGAACCTAATCTTATAGAATAGACATCCACTACTCATGCATAACATAATTGACTTGGATACCCTTGATGGTTTTGTTCTGGGAATCAATTCTTTGATGGAAATAGTTTAGCTCCTGTATGAGGTTTTTGTTGATGGTGAGAATGGTATCAGTAGTGGTATCAACCCTCATCATTTTGGCCTCCTATTCAGCAAGTTCCTGGGCCCTTTAAGTGGAATTTTCATCAAAATTCTTGATTCATTTTTAAATATTACACAAGGCATCTGTGATACCCTTATCCGGATCAATAAATTTTTGTTTCTTAATTTTTTTAATGTAGGAAACAAGGGTTTCCTGATTAGAATCATGGTCATTGATAGGGAAAGGAATGGACATTTTAACTCTTTAAACCATGAAAATAATGATACGTTGGTAGAGGGTGATATCCATCTTCTCTTTCTTAAAATCCTCAATGGTTGAGAGAAACGACCGATAGAGAAAATAAGCAAGACTCATAGTCTAGTCCTAATGGAAAAAATGGAGGATAGACAAATGATGAGTAAATTTTTTTTCAAATTTTCCTATGAGGATGAAATACTTCATACTAACTAGGTATACATCATCCCACCTATCTGGAAGATAGGTGCAAGCAATACCATCATCATAAGCTATTATTTTTTCCCCAACTTCAAAGAAAGTAACAATTTCGTGTCTTTTCCTAGTTTTTTCTTTAAAACTTTTGAGTCCTAGTAACCTCAGATATTACATTCTCATAAAAATCAATATGAACCCTATGAAAAACAAAACCACCATCCTTTTAGGTAAACACGAAATCAACAGATAGGATATGGTCATTTCCTTTGAGCCGTTGAATGAACTTGGTAAAAACACCTTTATGCAATAATTTCCATAGACCTGTGTCATTTTTGAGGTGGAGAAAATTAGAGGGATATATTCTCACCCTATCATCCCTCGTGAAAGTTGAACGATTAACACCTTTACATACCCGAGAGATAAACTTAGCAAAATTGGGGAAAAAGCAAGTGAAATTGAAAAGGATAGTTTTCCAAAAAAGGGAAGTCCTTTCAAAATCAAAAGCATGCAAACTAGGGGTGTCATCATAACCCTTCCTCTTACATTGTTTCATCATTAATGAGATTGTTCACCTAACCCTAAGGAGTAAATGTCCCTATCCACGTCTCCAAATCCATCATGGTAGTACCTTTTCTAGCTTGCGCGTTCTTGGTTTGTTTCTCCCCTGATAAGCGTGTTGAATGATCACTTTTTAAAATGAAACAAGAATGGAACATGCCTTCATAATCAAGTTATTAAGCTTCCAGTGACATTTTTTTCTATCCTTGAGGGAATTTATGACACACACCGAATCACCCTTAATAATCATATTTTTATCCCTAAATCGCGAAAAAATCTAACACCCTAAATCATGGCTTTATCCTCAACAACATTGTTCAATTGGTTTCCTATGGGCACTACTTAGGAACCAATGCAATTTCCTCTATGGTCATGAACAAGACCCCCTTAATGAGCCACTTTTTCATTCACATGGACTAAGTGTAGACACTGAAATTGGGTCACACTTCCCTTGGTCCCTCATCAAATAACCAACTCAAACATACTCACCTAATCATGGCCCCTTCCACGCCACATCATTATTAATTTAATTAAAGTAATATATATCCTCACAATATTTATTATCTAATTATCTTAATTTCTATCTCACCTAGATACCTCATCTAGCCACCTCACCCTAGACCAATTCTTGGCAAGTTTCCATAACTAACAATAACTAAGTCTTACTTGCCTTAACAAGATAAGATTTGGTCTAACCCTAAAACCAATGCCTAAGATTTCTCTAAACACATTCTAGCTCATTAGAAGGGAAGATTCCATTCTAATCCAAGAGAACAAACTAACTAGGCCAAATAAATTAGAAAGATATGCCCATCTTAGTAAACCTAGGGAATCCCACCTTAATTGACGCCAGTCACCCCTAAACTGATGCCAGTAAACCTAGAATAGTCATCGGTTACCATTTATTCACCTAAGCAACCTTGTTTTTGGGTTGGCACATTCTGAGAGCAAGATAAAGAGAAGAGAGATGCATGCAAGAAGAACCAATGTATTTTTCACACACCTAGACATCCATAGCCAGCACTAGGACAGATCCTGAAGCATTGGCACTCACAGTAGCATTCCAGGAAGCGTCACTATTACACCAAGCTCCATTCCATCAATTGATCATCACCACCACCCAGCCATTAGACCTACAAAATTGGTAAGTGTTTTATCATTAATCATTTCCATTCCTATTCTGTTCATAGATTTTTTATCATTTCTATTGCCATTCTTCTATAGCCTTCTTTCTGAAAAATTCAAATACTTCACCCACCCATTTATCAGGTCACCCATCTTATCACTTCCACCTCTCTAAGTGTTCTCAGTATTACCAATGACCTCACCATCTCCTTCTTTAGCCCAATCCAACCTCACCTAGCCTCTATAATAAGGTTTTCATAGAATTACTATCACCCTACTGTATTGACGCTGATTACCCATAACCGTCGTTATCCCTTAACCGTCATTTATTTTACCCAGCCGATATTGGTCTCTGTGTTTTATACCCTTCCCAAGAAAAGATCCAAACCACCTCCTACCAGTTGACCTAAACAACCTAGAATTAGATCCTAACCAATCCCAGTACCTTGAAAAATACCTCATACTTTAGATCCAACTATATCCTAGCCTATTGTGATTGGATTCAATTATTGTAATTAAATGATATACCTAAATCATATCAAATAAAGTAGGAGCTTACTTATTTCTCACATTAATTTTTTTAAAACAGTGGATTGACAGCCATCTAGGAAGTATAACACTTCCCAGAACTAGCATATGCTAGGTAGTCCACTATCACGTATCATTTAACTTATCTTTCGTGGTCTTGTTTTCTATTACAGGTAGTTCCTCCTAGCCAAAAAGAAGCTCTCACAATCAACATTAGATCAAGAATTCAGAACATGCACAACAACCATTAACATCCCATTTAATAGGTATTCCTCCTAGCCCTTACCCTTATCTGTTTTGTCATTCAAAAATGTAAGGAAAACCGTGAAACATTTTGGAATGCCCAGTGGTACCCATCAGGGGATCTATTGCATTTTCTTAATTTCTAGGAAAATGTTTTGTGTTTTTTTCCCTTTAAAAATATTACACATTAATATTTTTTTCTCTGGTAATATTCTCTTCTTTCTAATTTCTCTAAAAGAAACATTTCTATTGGTGGATTTAAAAAGCAATCATTCTTCTTTCTTGCTTTCTGCATTTAGTGAAAGAGAAAAACCTCTCCTATTCATCATTTACTTCATTAAACGTAATGTTTTTTATTTGGGATTAAAGTTAGTTACACTACATTCTAATTTGCTACATTTAGATCACATTAAAATGAGGGTAACCTATATGCAGGAATTCACACCTAGCTGATGGTTGACATAAAGAATTGTAGAAATCACAATCTCTCTCTCTCTCTCTGTCTTACCAAACTTGCACAAAATTGAAATATACACATATTTCTTAAACAACATCTTACCTGGGAACACCTGTCCACGATCACATGATCATATTGGTAGATACTACCCAATTTATTTCCTTTATCGAGTCATCATCTAAGAAGATGGCCTGCCCCCACAATAACATACCTAAAACCTCTCCTTTTAGATATCCTTCTTTGTAGGACACCTTCCTAACCACAAAATTTTGTTCTAAATACACACAGTCAGTTCTAAATAGCATAAGCTAAACACACATAAATAAGAATCACTCTTAGGATCGTATTTTTCTTAACGTTCTTCTTGTTTTGTGTTTTGAGGTGTGAGAACACAATTCTACATTTTGTTTTTTTCCTTGCACACTCCCCCATCATAGTTGGAGTATCCCGACTTTATCTGATTGTTCCAGGGCCCCATCTTCTCATTATCAGATTCCTAAGTTTCATTCTTCACTTGACTTAAATCACAACCCAATTTTCTTCATTTATGTCTCAATTTCACAATAACTGGCTTTGGTCCATCAACCGTCATCGGTTTTCATCTGACCGTCATCGGTTAAACCTAACCGGTGTCAGCTCTTGACTTTCTAGGTACTTTGGCTTGGGACAATCTTCATTTATCATTTTGTTCTAGTTTTTGGCCCTTTGGGCACTAACATATTTTCCTGATACTCTATTCTTCTCTATTGATATTACCATCATACAAAAAACATGTCCTGGTATTGTTTATCAACCATGTTTCGTTTTCTAAAACTAGGGATTTTCCGCATTAACCGACATCAGTTTCTGTGACTGACGTCGGTTATACAAAAATTGTCACCAGTCAAGTGGACCATCATCGATGTCTGTATTTGGTTGTCTAGATTCAAATCTTGACAAAATTCATGCTCCCCACCTCATTCTTTTCTGTCATGCTATTTTCTATGTCATCTACAAAATACAGTCTTACCAAGTAAACACTTGTTCACATGGTTCTGACTTGCAACCAGACTAATGCCTTCATATTCTATGGTAGTTGTCAACTACTCCCACCTAGTCCCTCACTGCCTTCCATCCTATCACCCATGGATCCTAATCAGTCTATCACCATCACTAAAGGTAATGAGGAGTTTTCACGACTCCTCGATTAGAACCCCACATCCCTATAATTCTACCTTTCCCATTCATCCACTCGAGATTCATCAGGATAGTTAATATACAACATGCCCGTATCTATCTCTATTAACCTTGTCCCAATTTTTGCATCAGCTCCAAGTAGCTTGATGTTACCAACACCTGCTCAGTCCCCAGTGGTTTCACAGTTAGGCCCCACACCTATTATGACCGGTGCATTTGTAGTATCATTCACACCCGTAGTATCTGTTGTCCCCTCAATGATGACCCAAACCATAGCCTCATCTACTCCCATTGTATCATAAATACCCATTGCAGCACATCCATCACCGGTGTCGGTGACCCCTACCCCATTCCAAAAAATTGTCCTCTCTATTCTGCAAAATTTACCCCTATTGCTACTAGAGTCACTACGATCATACCACCTACATATACATATTATCAACAAACCCCTATCTCATCAGTCACCCATTCTGGATATATACCCTCTATGCCATTCCCCTATTCTCAACCTCCCTATTCAACATCACCATACTATAGGATGTCGACCATGTCACAAGTTCAATACCAGCCCCCTTATGCCATAGGAGGAGCCCTTCCACTACAACCTACCAATGATCTCATCAAATTGATGATGGAAATGATGCAGATGCTTGAAGCATCAATTTCAGGATTGCGTGATTCTCTCACCTATGATGAAATCTGTAATGATCCCATTCATCCATCCATCCCTATTCGCCCATACCTTGTACATTGGGAAATGCCAAAATTCAACTGTTTTAATAGTAAAGAATACCTATAGCAACATTTTCGGTCTTCCAAACATGGGTGTTACCTGATCGCCCATGATGAAACTTTACTCCTAAGAACCTTCCCAATGTACCTGACAGGACCTGCATTAGATTAGTACAGTCGGTTACAAAGACACTCCATCTACTCATTTAATAAAGTAGCCCAAGCCTTCCTAGATCACTTCTCCATCAACATTGTTAAGAAGGTTATCATGACTAATATTTTTTCCACATGATAGTATGACAATGATTCTATCGCTGAATTTATCTCTTACTGGTGTAGCCTAATTAACCAACTCACATTTTGATTACCTCAAACTAAACTCATAGATCTATTTACTCAGGCTTGTGCTAGACATATATCACCAACCCTATAGGTGTAGACCTTTCACACTTTTGATGAGGCATTCACCATGGCATGAAAATTAGAAATTCATACTGTCGAAGAGAAGAAAATTCAACTTTGTAACAAAAACATCACATTCAAATCAAATTATTTTTCTTCATCTTCGAAACCCCAAAACAACTATTCAAAACCCAAAGGGTTTGCCAATGCCGTAGTTCTCAAGGCTGGTCCCCCTCATCAATCAAACCCAACAAAACCTCCTTCTAATATCTCTCCCATCCAAGCTTTCTAGTTCAGATGAGAACAATGAAAGTACACTTTGATACGAGAATATTACTCTTCTGTTTTGGAAAATGTTGTTAAGGCTGGTGCCATTACCCTTCCACCTATAAAACCACATACTAGTTTTGACCCTGAGTGACCCCTACCCGCATGGTATAAGGAACATGATTTTTGCAACTATCATTGTGTCAAAGGTCATAGCAACAATAACTGCATCACCTTCAAGAATATCATCCAAGAAATTTTAGATGAAAGAGATCTAGTCTTGGATAACCCGAATGCACCCTCTAACCAAAACCTACACATCTTCAATAAGCCATTCCCTAATCATGCCCCATCTTCCAACCAAGCTGGTGATACCTCAAAAAATGATAGCAATGTCCTCGAGATCCACACTATTTTTTATGACATACTAGTTGCTTCCCAATTGCCTCATGTTCCTTCCATAGATGAAATATTATCCTGAGATCCCCTACCTACACAAGATCCTATTTCATATACTCCTCCACCCACAGAGGTACCCCCTTCATTTCCTTTTTCACCTATGGAGGATCCTATAATTAGCACACCACCTTTGACCCCTCAAATTTCTGAGCAATTGTCAGTGGCACCTCTCCTACTCATAGAAGATGTAGGTCCACCGCCTACACCAACACAAGGAGATTCCACTTCATCTATCCCATCCTCTCCTCTACCCACAGAGGATTCTATATAAGTACCAGTGTCTTCTGATGACCCTTCACCATCGTACCTTCAAGATATCATTGATCTTATTTCGAATCTCTTACCCATAGAGTTCGAGGCTAGCAATTCCCCAATATCTCAACATTTTACAGGGATTACCACTCTATCCATGTTAGCCCCATTTACAACACCATTTTCATGATTGGCCAATCACCTAGATTATGTCATTAGAGCCTTACTTTGGGAATTCCTTCTACTTCCTGTTTCAACGCAAATGTAGTTGTCACTCACCGACACCTCCACTATCTAACCAAAAGTGTTTCAAGTGAGAAAACCAAACACAACCACGACTATTGAAACACCTTCCATGTCACCACCCATGACCCAACTCACACCTCTACCTATAGCCCAACATACATTTACACCCAGACACCTAGCCATTCCTATATCATCTCTCCTACCTAAACCTATCACTACCTTAGGGGAAATACCGATAGCTAGCCTTACTCACCCACCCATCAAATTAGATTTAGCCACATATTAAACCAAAATACAAACCAATCTCCTTGAAAATTATGTTATCACATTACCCCCTCTTAGACCCTACGACCCACTCAAACCCAAACCAAAAGGGTTTGACGAACCAATTTTTTTTCCTAACATCATGTACTAGGACATGATGTAGAGAACTGTAAGGCTTTAAAAACCACTCTTTTCCAATTGTGTGCTCCTGAAGAGAATTTTGATGACGACAATATTCTTGATGAGGATCCCATTTTTCCTTCACCAATTTCCACAGATCTTCTCCCATTACCTACTCAATGACCAAAATCTCCACCCCCACAAATCTTTGATCCACCCCTAAGATTCAAGATTAACATGGTTCGTATCAGAGAGTTGGCCAAACCACCACTAAAATGCCAATGTACCCTACTCATTCCACAAGGATTTTATCCCCCACTAGGGTTTTTTCCCTCATGTTGCTTTACCTTCCATGACACACCCTCTTCATGCACCTCCCCTCAGATTAACATGATCAACATTGCAACCCGTGCTCAGAAAGATAAGGGTAAGGAAAGAGTAGCTGGCCCATCAACTAACCCTATACCCAACATACCATCTACACCCATACCCAAATTCACCATTCAAGGTCCTACATATCCTATTTCTGATGGGGTCAAAAATAGCATAATGCTAAAAGAAACTACACCAATCCCCCCTCAAAATGTCTTTATATGACCTTGTCCAAACTTTAGAGTCACATTGTCAAGTCCTCATGGAGGTCCTTCAATATATTAAAGTCTTACCAAATGATCCCACACCCATAACCTCCATCATTACCCCTCACCACGTAGCCTCTCTCACTAGATCATCACCTTCTTCTACACCTCCACCTACTCGCTAAGTGGCCTCTGTCATCTTTTTAGATGAAGAGATCACTCCCTTCCAGTCTGATGACCCTGATCCCACTCTTTTCATTTCGATATTCATCGATAATATATGCATACAATGTGTTATGATCAATGGTGGTGCTAGCATTAACATCATCTCCTCCCATACATACGACCAAATGCAGATACCTGCCAATTGCATACATGGTAACCCGGTTATGCTACGCTCCTTAAATGACACCTTGACCTCTACCATGGATACCATTGTTCTCTATGTCCACATGGGTCCCCGTACTATCTTGGAACTTTTCTATGTCCTAGAAGGGGAGTTCCAGTATAACTTGCTACTCGACCAACCTTTGATCCATGCGATGGGTTATGTCACTTTGAATTTACATTGATGCCTCAAATTTGAACACGAGGGACATAATTACACCATCCCTACCGACCCATCACCTTTAAAGGCCTATAACATGCTATATCAGCTTAATGATGTGCTTGTACCAGTCAAGGCATCTGCCACTATCACCACTTCACCTTCACCCATGAGCCCATCCATCAAAACTACCACTACCTCTTCTACATCTAACCTTGTTATCCCTACTGTAGTTGTAGCCTCTACTGCTGATGTATGTGTTTCCCCATCATCTAGCGATCCATCTATCCCCGCTACCCACATACCAACTTTTGATCTCTTAGATGGTTTTTTTCAACTCCTCACTTTGGGGAATACCTCTTATACAATATCGAAACCTTCCTCACCCTATAATACTATGGGAATCTCCATCAACACCCCAACTATGACATCCACATCGATGATGTTTTTCCTTGTGGCTCTCTCCATATTCACACCAACATAACATATGGGGGACTTGATATTTCCACCTATAAACCTGAACCTCCATCTTGAGTCTAAATGTTTTCGTTTGACTGACACTCCCTCACTAACCGCCACTTCATTCACACTTTCCTCCACCAGTGTGCATGGAGGGGATTTGGCTTCAAATTTTACAAACAAGGCTGCCATACTGTCATTTCCTATACCTCTTGTAAACACAATGACCGTAGTGGCATTGGTTTTGACAGTTCACCCTCTAAGAAGGTTCACATCGACCTTATCCAGGAAGGGAAATCTTCCCCCTCTCATTCACCCACATTACCATCTTCACTGACGAAGTCCATAGATCCTGAATCTATTCCTCCTAAAAAAAAATTTGTAAACACCATTTCCTTGGGACTGCTGACCTATCAACGTGATTACAACTCTCCCTCTTCTCTCCCATTACTGTATCTTGACATGATTGATGACAATATGCCTTCTATTAACATCATTCAATTTCAAGATGACGAGTCCATCCTCACCTACCTTGGTGTAGAAGACTCTTATATTCATCGATCGTTACCCTTTGAGACATAAACCATGTTGAAAAAATTGACCATTGAAATCAAAATTAATACTTAGGATGACCCACACATTCTAAAGATCGGCTAATCCTTAGATGCTACGAAATAGGAAACCTTCACCTCTTTCCTTTGAAACCATGGCAACACATTTTCCAGGTCCTATGCTGATATGCCTAGTATTGACCCAAAAATCATGGTTCACAATATCGTAACCATTCTTGATGCCAAACCCATCAAACAAAAGCTGTAGAAAATACATCCTCACATTGCTCTTCTTGCTAAAGAAGAGCTTCAACACCTTCTCTCGGTTTCCTTCATTCTACCTATTGACTATCCCCAATGGAGTTATAACATAATTCCTATCACAGAGGTGAAAGAGGGACTCTACATTTGCACAGACTTCTGTGAAATCAAACTCACTAGTCCCAAAGAATATTTCCCCCTACCTGACATCGACAAACTGGTTGATCTCACCACTAGCCATGAAATGTTATAACTCACTGATGGTTTCTCAAGATACAATACAATATTACTAGCTCTCGCGGATCAACACAAGACTTCATTCATCATCCCTTGGGGGACTTTATTCTATCAAGTCATGCCTTTTGGCCTAAAAAACATTGGTGCTACATATCAGCAAGCCATGACGTACATATTCCATGACATCATGCATTGCATACTGGAAGATTACATAGATGATCTTTTATCCAAATCTAAACATTGAACTGAGCACCTACCTATCCTTAAATTCATCTTCGACCATTGTTATTTCATTTTAGCGATTCCAGCTAAAATTAAGATAACCATAGAATTTTTTTGGAAAAATCTCTTAAAAATGCCCATTTGAGGAGATTTTTGAGTTTTCAGGTTTCAACAACACGAAAACATGTTTTTTATGTGCTATATGCAAATTGTTTCCCAAAACCTGAAACTAGCAAGTGTTTCGGGTTTTTAAGAATTCATGAGCATCAAGACATGACTTGAAAAAAGCATGCTACATGTCGATTGACTCCCGAAACTTGAAACCCAATGTGTCCCAATGTGTCAGGTTTTCAGAACCTTGGAACACCTAAGCATCTCATGTTTCATGTTATCTGTTTCCCAAAACCTGAAACCTGAATTAATATCTAATCCTTTGTATAAGGTTTTTAGGCACTCCAAGCATGATGACATGGCATTAAAAGTGAGTTGTCGGGTAGTTGGCACACATGTCATGTGAAGTGTAATAAATGAAGGGGTTTTTATAAATAGTTGGATTTACACATCATTTTCATCTATTGTGCTTTTGGTTGCATGGATTTTCTCATACATGCTCTCTCAACCTTCGAACCCGTTTTATTTCGTGCTTGATTACGTGATTCATTTTTGATTATTTTTTGAATTTTCTGAAGGTATTTTCTCTGCCCTCTTCTTGTGAGTTTTGTTGAAAATGTTTTTGTCATGATCTTTACATTTCTTCTCCTTCCTTTCCTATTTTTCTTCTAGGTTTAGGGTTTTAGGTTTTCTTATTCTTTTTGGGTTGTATTCTAATAGAAATTATTGATTAAGAATTCACCCTTAGGGTGTTTTCCTATTCTATACCTTGGAATATACCTTTTTGTGTTTTAAAGAAAAGGAGAAGAATACAAATTCCTAACTATTGAAATGGCAGAAAGATGGGCATGTCTTGACATTTCAAAAACCAAATCCCTTATTTCAGGTTTTGCAAGGTGTTTGATATCTCCAAGTTCCGCATTGTTTTGGGACTTTCTAAGTGCCAGACATCCAACATCCTCCAACATCTGATTTCCATTTTTTCAATATTTTCTAAGTGTCATACATCTAACATCATCTGACATCCAATTTTCAGTGTGTCGGGTCTTGCAAGGTGCTCAACATCTTCTAAATCTTGCAGTGTATTAGGTCTTGCTGAGTGTCCAACACCTACTAAGTTCTGACATTCTCTCCTGTGTGTCAGGTTTTGTGAAGCGTCTGACAAGACCTAAGTTCTGACACTCTCTCCAGTGTGTCAGGTTTCATAAGGTTCTTTACAAGACCTAAGTTCTGATAGTGTGGTAGGTCTGTGGTGTTGCTCAGCAAGCTTCCAAGTATGATTGCTCAGATAAGAGTTGTCTAGGCATTCTTTCTTTAGGATTTCTCATGTCAGATACTAGATCATCTAAAGACAAGTCAGACAGGTCAAGGAAGATGAAATACAAGTATCAGAATATGGAATCCTCCTCCTATATAGATTGTAATTATGAAATCCAAGATACAGAACTCGGTAAAATTGACATAGAGGAATTCTAGAACAGAACCAAGGATTATTCTCAGAGTCCTTGGATGAAGGGAATAACCAATAGTGTCCTCCCTCTTGCAGCGGGATTCCCAATGTCTACTCAATGCCTTGAGTTCATTTTGGCATGTGCTTCCCATTATGACTCAAAATTTCACTCAGTGAAAAATCAAGTAGGAGAAGTCATAGTGAAGTTGGACGGGGGTTTTTTTTATGACCTCTTAAGATTACCCAACTTTCACAAATATGTTGATGTAGATCTTAAGTCAGCATAGAAATCTTGGGACAAGGATCAAGATGATTGCATTAGGCATGTGAATAAGAGATTCTTGATCAATGCTAAGCTAACCGTATCAAGGTTCCCCAAGTTTGTCCCCAGGAGTGATTTCATCCTTGAGATCAGTGACATCATCACCTTGCTAAATCAAGTATTTAGACTCCATGAGTCAAGGGAATTCCAAGGATGGATGTATTAATTCATGGTGATTATGAAGAAGAATGAACAAGGGATTGATTAGAGCAGTCTCATAAGTGATGAGATTGATTCGCAGATGAAGAAAATCTTGACTACGGGAAAATCCTATATGTCGTCGTATGTCACCTATGCAGTAGCTGGCATGAGAAATTATCTAGGATTGGATGCAAAAGGAGATAGGGCTACAGAACACATATATCGGTACCTCTCTTAGCTGACAATGAAAGGTTCTGAAGATCAGTTCAAAAGAGTGAACGCTGCTTTCTTTTATGAAAATATCTGTAGGATGAACTATGATCTAAGGAAAAGAAGAGTCTCTGATGAAGCATGGGCCAAAGTATCAAAATGGGGTTTTATCTTCTTGTAGTTCAAGAAGTTCACATACCATCAGGTGGTCATGTATCCACGTGATCCTTTCAGATTTCCCAAATTCCTAGGAGATAAGCTGATCCTAATGGAGTTAGTAAGATAGTTATTGGATTTCCACAAATTCCAACAAATCAAATACAATGTTGTTGTATCTTGCCCCATTTCTATTGGAAGGTACATGTGCTCAACGGTGGTCAAAGCTAAGAATATGGTGCATGAGCTTCAGGACAAATTGAAGAAGCACATGAAGCACAAATATGGATTTGATTTCTAAGGAGTCCTTAAGTCATACGGGACTTTATATCTACATGTTTCCAACATAGAAGAAATTTGGGTTGATCTTCGGGATGAAGTTTCCATCCAAAGAAAAGATAACAGTAGGTTGAAAATTGAAGAAATCCAGATGTTGGATTTATCTGACATCCTAAAAGGCACTAAAGACAACAAGAGTGTCCTTGATGCATCGTATGACGGGTTAAATGATGATCAATATGTATTCCCAGCCATTGATTGGTCCATTTTTGAGAAATCTTCTATCATGGGAAGAGCTACTCAAATTCTTGCCCGTACTAAGGCATGGCTCATTTCTTGGGGAATGAGTTGTAAAGAAAGGAGTTTTGCAAAGATAGATGCTTTGGAAGAGGGACCCTCAAAAGGAAAAAAGGAAAAAGATAAGAACCCTTCCAAAAGGCCAATGAAGGTTAAGTTTGTAAGAAAGGGAGAAGATCAAGTAACTACACCAGTGGCCACTCTCCCATAAATAGTTGATGTTGTTGATTCACCTCCACAACCAGAACAAGGGAATCTTCCCTCAAGAGAAGAGATCATTTAGCCTTCCATTCCTCCTTTGGTAGATAGTTCATCAGAGGTGAGTCTCCCTCCCACTTCTCAAGCTCTAATTCTGGAATCCTTGCCTCCTCACATTTAACCATCCTTTCGTCCTCCCATCCAACCTTACTTGCATCATGTTTCTTCACCAAGTTCCTCAGCCATGGCTATTATCTTCTCTGGCCTCTCAGCTCTTCCCACTGGACCCCAGTTAACCGTGGACATGCCTCCTCCTGCTGCACCTTTATTCCCTAAATCCACTACCATGTGCACTACACTTATGGTGGTTACTACTCCACAAGCTAATCCTCCCCCACCTAAAGTTATGCCCATAATGCCTGTAATGGAATCAAATTCTTCCAATACGACCCAATGGTTTATAGATCAGACTTCGAGGAAGAGGAAGGTAGTTGTTCCATTACCAACCTTTGATTTCAGTTCTCTCAAGGTCACTCCCACTAAGTCGGACAAGAAACCAAAAACAGTCTCAAGGATTTAAGTGGATGCCTCAGGGCATAAATTTACAAAGATTACTACTCCCAAAGCTGATAAAAATAAGGATGACATAATGGTCATAGTTTATCAAATCACAAGGGTGGATCTAGGGAAAGTAACAACAAAGGGAGCACAACAGGACACACAAGATGCCATGAATGTGTTGTGCTAGAAGCTGAGGGAAACTAAGGCAAGAAAATATGAGTTAAAAGAGAAAGTACAATAGCTAACAGAAGTGTTACTCAAGCTCTCAAAGCCTCCTAATTCAACACCATCATCCTTTACTCCTATCGGGTTCGATTTCTCATCGGTACCCATGATCGAGAAGATTAATGAAAAGGGGAGAACGGTTGATGAATAGACCTAAAGGCTGCTCTTGCAAGGAAAATAAGTCATTGAATATACTATGGAAGTCTACCAATCTTTAGAGGATATAAAGAAAGATGGAGAGAAAATGGATGATGAGTTTTCAGCGGAAATCAGGAACCTAGAGTTGACTTTCAAAGCTCTCAAAATGCTAAAATAGGTTCCATTCCACATGGGGATAAACATTTTTAGTTGACTAAAGCCATCAGATTAAGAATAAATATTCTCAATGAAGCTTGCAACAAATTGAGAGAATCAAGAGATCAATTGGTCGATGGTAAGAACAGCTTAGAAGAAGAGCTAGTCAAGATCCATGCTAAAGTGTTGAGTGAAAGCTTGGGTATCTTGCCTGTTGATGATCTTTACAAACAGATCTAAGAATAAATTCAACATGAACCAACTTGTGGATACAACATGAAAATCATTGACAGGTTTGTAAAAGTTGAACATTCTTTGGAGACTCTGAGGAAACTCAACAAGAGATTGAAAAAGCTTTCTGGTAACGCTAGTGATACTCAGGAAACATGTGAAGTTCTGAGGGATCATTCCACCGCACCTGATGAGAATGAGATGCAGGGTATAATCCAAAAATTCCAGGAATTTTGGGACAAGAAGGATTTTTTGGAGGAAGATAAAGATTATGATATAGAATAAGTACAATGTGAGATGTCATTTCAATCTTGAAATCGACATGTCTGTTTCATTTTTGTTTCATCACATAGGAAGCAAGTTTTGACTTGGTCTCCTACGTGAGAGTCAAAAAAAATAGGACTCTCTTTTAAAAGACTATTTTCTAGGATTTATCCTATTTTCTCTCAACTCCTTTTATTATAAATAATGGATGCTTATGCATTCCAAAAGGTTGAGATTTTTGGAATATTGATAAATTTTGTGAAGAAGAAAAACTTTGTGTTTTCTTTTAATCATTTGAGGAATAGAAATCGATGCTATTTTTGCAAACTTTGTGTTGTGAGTTTCATCTCTCTTAAGATATTGTTCTTATGTTCAGGATCTTAAGCTATTCTTTGTTTAGCATTCTCAATCATTTTAATTGTTTCAAACATTACATTACATTTGTTATCTAGAACTCGTATGATTATTTCGTGATCTATGTTTGCTTGTAAGAAAATACATTCCCATCACTTCCTTTCCATTGTGTATTCCTTTCTGATCCATTCTATTTTAGAAAACAACATCTTTACCTAGCATGGTTATGGACTTTGGGATTCTATCCCAACCCTAATGGTTAGATTAATGTGAATACTGTACACATTATTTTTACTATGTTTTAGATTAGTAATAAATAGGAAGCCTCACCTATCTTTGAGGAGGGATTTAATCCCATGTACTATGGTTGAACATCATATTTTGGCATGAAAAAATATCCAACCAATAGTTTTTGGTGACTCTGCTGGGGAAATATGGATTGATAAGACTGAGCTTATCCTGTTGGTGTCTGGCGACTCTGTATTTGCCTTATTTTCAAGAAGATCCATTTTCTAGTTCAAGTTGGCTAGGAAGATCTTCACTCAGTTAAGCTAGGCCAAGGTTGAAACTGATCCATTATTTGATCTTCTTCAATAGAATAATTTTAGGATTTCACCCAACATTGTTGCATCTAGCCTTGCGAGAATTTCTTCACCCATCTGAAGGAATTGGATTCCTAAAGAACAAGAATCTACAACTTGTCATGCATTATTCTTGCCAGATATTCAAATTCATGTTCACACTTCATTTAGGAGAATGGCAGTGCAACTTGTGCCTTGGGGCACAGCTATTGGTCCTCTTTCCCTTACTCCACCATTGCATGACCTACCTCATGGATGACGGAAGAATATTCCTAAGTTCAACAGTGATGGGAAAAAACATCCTGACGAACACATTGCCTCATTCTTTGTTACATGTGGTGTTATTTGGGTTGCCCATGAAGATGTCTCTGTTTGACTCTTCATTGAAACATTGCATGGTGTAGTAGCAGAATGGTTCTATCATCTACCAAATGCATGCATTACCAACTGGGCTACCATGAGATCTATATTTGAAGCAAGCTTCAAACCAACTGAAGATTCTCATGCCTTATTAGCATAACTTACCCACATGAAGAAAGAGTCTTACGAACCCATGACGGACTTCATAGCCAAATTCAATAAGCTGATTCGCAAGATTCCATATTGCGTTGTTCCTACTCTCAAGAATCAGAAATTTTTCTTCATCAATGCTCAACTTCTGAATGTGAACTTGTTGATATGAATATCTATTATCCCCGATTTGGCCACTGCTCAAGCTACAACCACTGAAATAGAAGATGATCTTATTCTGGCCAAAAAGATCAGAAAAGAATCATTCAAGCCTAAAAATCAGAGTTCTTCTCAAAGTACGACTAATCCAATGATTCAGAAGATGGCTAATGACTTGATCACTTTGAAAAAGAAAATGTCTCAATAGGTGAGCAACGTTCCATATCGGGATATTCCTAGATGGAATTTCAATAATAGTAATGGTGCTCCCACAAGAGATAGACCACGATTGACCACTACTCAATCGAGGTTGGCTATGGAATCTCCTCATGTTAATGCTACAGTAGAGATAATCAAAGAAGAGGAAGAATTAGAAGAACAAGATTCTCATGAAGATTTTGAAGCTTTGGGATACGTTGATGAGTCCTATGACGATTCAGCTGGTGACTCCAACATTGGGTATTTAGAATATGAGGAAGACAGATGTGAACATAATGGTCAGTAATTTGCGGTCTTTACTCGATCCCAATCTCATAATTCTACAAAACCAGTTGAAGGCTCTAAGGAGAGGAATAAAGAAGCTCCCGTGGTCATGGCCAAGAGAGGTTCTCCTATCTCATCACAAACTAAAAGGGAAACAACTAGAAAGGTAAAAACTTCTTCTTATTCTCCTTCTCCTGCTCCCAAGACCAGTACCTCAACTCACACCGATATAACCAAAATTGAGCCTACCATCATTTCTTCATATACTGCTTTTGACATTATTGAGCATGAAAAAATAACTAAGATCCAAATGTCAGAAGCAGAATACCTTTAGTCAAATCCTGAGAAATTTGAAAAGCTTGCCAAATGCATTAGAAGCAAGGTAGTTGTCCCTTCATCTTCAAAATGCATTTTTTCAAGTCGTACTCAACATTCACCTTTGACCAATATGACCTCTGATTCTTCTTTAGGAAATATCGAATCGTTTTATTTGTCTTTAATCATAAATGGGTTCAAACTCAGTAATTACATAATTAACTCAGGAGCCTCTGATAACGTGATGCCTAGAAAAGTAGCTCATGCCCTTGGACTTACTTTGAATAAATCATACGGATAGTGTTACTCCATGGAAACCAAGCAAGTTCCTTTGATTGGTCAAATCAAAGATGCACAATTTGCATTTTTCACCTTCCCAGAGAAGACAGTAAAAATGACCATTTTGGTTGTTGATATTCTAGCTACTTACGATATTCTCTTAGGAAGAGGTTTTTGTAAAAATATCATAGGAGAAATCAATATGGACTAGACCAAGGCTAAAATTCCAGTTAATGGAGTTCCTCATATTCTCCATCCAGAGCCTCAAGTGAAGTATTTAGTCACTAAATTGAATGACCCCAAGGCTCAAATTATTTTTGAAGATGCTGGCTTAGGGAATTATTTCATGACATCATAGATACCAGCTGTGGATGTTAAGGAAGAGGATCCTAATGGTATTTGGATCCTCGAGTTTGATGGGAGCTTTTCAACTACTGGATCAGGTGCCGACATAGTTCTTATATCTCTGAATTTCGAGATCTTTCCCTTTGCTTTCAAGTTGCAGTTTGATAATACTAATAACACAGCTGAATACGAAGATTTGTTATTAGGATTAGAAATGGAAAGACAAAAGGGGATCCAAAACCTCATATTCCAGGGAGACACTGAGCTCATTATAAATCAAGTGAAAGTATTTTATCAAGTGAAAAATGATTTCCTAAAGCATTACAGGAACAAAGTATGGGACAACATAGAATGCTTTGATGCTTTTTCTATCAAGGAAGTTTCCAAGGATTATAATGACAAAGCTGATTCATTGGCCGTGTTTGCATCTCTTCTCCTTCCTCATTCACAGTTCAAACAAGACATGTATACCATTGAGATTGTGTACCATCCCAGTGTTCCAGATAATTCAACACAATTGTAATTATTCAATGATGATCAACAGGTACTGTCTTTCCTTAAAAAACTGACAATTTTAGTGAACTATAGTTTGAAGGATCAGAATCAGATTTCTGTGAATCTGTTTCAAGTTCATATCAAGAGATTGATGATGAGTTCATTCAGATTAAAGGCAACAATATTCCCAAAGGATTGGTTTCTCTGGAAGGTTTGTTCGATAAGCATGACCGGTTTATTCAGGATAAAAGGCAATATGAAGGTGCTTCCTCGTCAGAAGTAGATCAAGTTAACATGGGTTCTGTTGATCAACCAAAGATGGTAAACATGGGTAAATGATGTTCACTGGAGGAAAAAGAAATATTCTCTTCACTCTTGAAGAGATACATGGACATCCTAGCATAGTCATATGTGGATCTAAAGTCTTTTAAGCCTAAGGATGTGCAACATAGCATTCCCTTGAAGCTTGAAGTTAAACCCCACAGGAAGAAGCAGAGACAATACAACCCCAAGATCTCAAGGACTATTCTTGCAAAAATTTAGAAAATGTTAGATGCAAGGATTATCTTTCCGATCCATCATTCAACCTGGGTTGCGAACATTATCCCTATAAGAAAGAAGAACGGTGAAATCTAGATTTGTGTTGACTTCCAGAATCTCAACCAGTCTTCATTAAAGGACAATTATCTGCTACCCATCATGGACCAGGTATTACAGACAATCACTAGGGTAGAAATTTTATCCATGCTTGACAGATTTTTGGGATATAATAGGGTTGAGGTAGCTACTGAAGATCAACACAAAACAATGTTCACCACTCCATGGAGAACCTTTGCTTACAGAAGGATTCCTTTCAGTTTGATCAATGTTGGGGCCACATTTTAGAGAGCTATGGACTTAGCTTTCAGGGATTTAATGGGCAAGGTCATATTTGTGTATTTGGATGACTTGACGGTCTTCTCTAAAAAATGAAGTGATAATTATGATCACCTGGAATAGGTACTCTTAAGGTGCAGGCATCATGAGATTTCATTAAATCCTAACAAGTCCATGTTTGGAGTGACAGAAGGAAAGTTGTTGGGTCATATTGTGACTAGAGAAGGAACCAAAATTGACCCAGAGAGGGTGAAGGCCATTCAAAGCCTTACCCTACCTACAAATAAAACTGGGGTGGACTCCTTTTTCAGGAAAGTTAACTTCCTAACAAGATTTGTACTTGATTTTGCTGATAAAACCAAGAATATCCTTGGGATGATGAAAGGGAAAACTCCATTTCGATGGAGCACTGAAGGGAAGCTTGCTTTCAAAGAAGTTAAAAAGGCAATTGCACATGCCCCCATTCTAGTATGTCTAGACTTCAAAAAAAAATTCATCATGTACAACTATGCTTTCGCTCATACAATATCATCCATCTTGATGCAGGAAAATGAAGAAGGAATTGAAGCTCCCATCACTTTCATGAGCTTCCCATTGAAATAACATGAATTGAAAATGTCGCAAATTGAAAAGCATGCTTATGTAGTGGTGAGAGTAGTGAAACATTTCTAGGTATTACGTGTTGAGTTCTCATACCCTCGTTCTCATTCCTGATACTGCAGTTAAATCCATTTTGACTCAACAAGAGATGGGTAGTCAACGAGGTAACTGGATAGCTAAAGTCCAAGAGTATGAATTTGACATCAGACCTACCAAGTTGATACGAGGAAGAGGCCTATGACAATTGATTGTAGAAAATAATGCTGAGACAGAATGTAAAAAAACCAAATATACCTCTTCGGAATCGCCCATGGTGCTTTTTGTGAGCACAACCGAAAAATGGTACACATTGCTTTCTTTCTGACTTTTGGAAAACTCCCTTGCATTTAAGCCAAAAGGAGAAGAGGAAATTTAAGTTAAGATCCACAATATACATTCTGTGGGATAATGGAATGTATAAAAAAGGTCATGATGGTGTATTCCTATGCTGTGTTGATAAGTCACAACAGGTGAGGTTGTTAGATTCCTTCCATAATCTGGTATGCGGAGGACATTTCTCCTCCTTTGTGATAACTTATAAGATCTTATAGGCTAGGTACTATTTTCCTACTCTCTTTCGAAACTTAGCAGAATGGGTATCCAAATGTGAATCCTGAAAACAAATTGTTGGTCACCCTAAGTTAACAGCTCTTCCCCTGAAGCTTGTGGTCATTGAAGAACCTTTTCGCCAATGTGGAATTGATTTCATTGAAGTATTGAATCCTAACTCCAGTGTGGGACACAACTACGTGCCCACTGCCATAAACTATTTTAGCAAGTGTGTGGAAGCTGCACCCATCAATCAGGTAACCTCTCAAGCTATCTGCAACTTCCTCAAAGAAAATATAATTGTCATATTTGGTGTGCCTCACAAGATTTTTTCCGACAATGCCTCTAATTTTTCATCCCACGAGTTGAAAGAATTTTTTTACGGATTTTGGATCACATTGGCTCATTCATTCGATTACTACCCTCAAGGCAATGGCCAAGCTTAATTGAGCAACAAAAACCTGGTGACCATAATCAGAAATTTTGTTGATGAGAATCAAAGGAAATGGCACAAAGAATGGTATGATGCATTGTGGGCTGATCAGATTACTCTTAAATGAGCTATTGGGATGTCTCCATTCTAGGTGCTGTATGGGATTAATGTTGAGATACCTATCTCCAAGGAATTACAAGCCTTACAGTTGCCTAAAGTAATTAAGGATGAAACTTTTCAAAGTTCTATCGAGAAAAGGATAATGTACCTAGCCATGCTAAAAGAAGAACAGAGAAAGGTGGTGGATCACATCACATACCATCAGATCAAAGTCAAAAGAATATTTGACAAGAAATCAAAGCAACGTGATTTCCAGGTTGGAGATCTAGTACTTCTCTAGGATAAGAGAAGAGAGAAGAAAGGGATGCATGGAAAGTTTGATTCTTTATGGAAAGGACCTTTCAAAATACATTAGCTGAATGGTGAAAATAGATTCTATCTATCATACCTTGATGGAGAGTTTCTCCCTCTACCTTTCAGTGGTCAACATCTGAAGTTGTTCCTTCAATAATGCAATATGCTCTCTTGCATTGTATATAATTTGTTTTATGTCATGTGTTTGCTATTTTTTTCGTTCTTTCTTTGTTTATTTTTAGTTTTCTTCTTTCTTCAGACTCCGTAGCCCAATGGATAAAACACGAGATTCTAAGTTATCTTCCTTTGATGTCATAAAGAAATTCCCTAATTGGAGCCAACTGTTATCTCATTTTAGTGATTCCAGCTAAAATTAAGATAACCATTTTTTTTTTTTTTGGAAAAATCTCCTTAAAATGCCCCTTTGAGGATATTTTTGGGTTTTTTGGTTTCAACAACATGAAAACAAGTTTTTTATGTGCTATATGCAAATTGTTTCCCGAAACCCAAAACTAGTCACTGTTTCAGGTTTTCAGAATTCATGAGCATTGGAACATGACTTGCAAAAAGCATGCTACATGTCAATTGACTCCTGAAACCTGAAACCCGATATGTCTCTTTGTGTCAGGTTTTTGGAACCTTAGAACACCTAAGCATCTCATGTTTCATGTCATCTATTTCTTGAAACCTGAAACCTGAATTAATAGCTAATCCTTTACATTAGGTTTTCAGGCACTCCAAGCATGATGACATGGAATCAACTCTGAGTTGTGGGGTAGTTGGCACATGTGTCATGTGAAGTGTAATAAATGCAGGGGGTTTTATAAATAGTTGGATTTACAAGTAATTTTCATCTATTGTGCTTTTGGTTGCGTGGATTTTCTCATACATGCTCTCTCAACCTTCGAAGCTGATTTGATTTCATGCTTGATTGCGTGATTCATTTTTGACTATTTTTTGAATTTGCTGAAGGTATTTTATTTGCCCTTTGCTTGTGAGTTTTATTGAAAATGTTTTTGTGATGTTCTTTACATCTCTTCTCCTTCCTTTCCTATTTTTATTCTAGGTTTAGGGTTTCAATTTTTCTTCTTCTTTTTGGGTTGTATTCTAATAGAAATTATTGATTAAGAATTCACCCTTAGGGTGTTTTCCTATTCTATACCTTGGAATATACCTTTTTGTGTTTTAAAGAAAAGGAGAAGAATACAAAGTCATAACTGTTGAAATGGAAGAAAGATGGCATGTCTTGACATCTCAAAAACCCAATCCCTTATTTCAAGTTTTGCAGGGTGTTTTACAATCTCCAAGTTTCATATTGTTTCGAGACTTTATAAGTGCCAAACATCCAACATCCTCTGACATCCAATTTCCATTGTTTTGGGATTTTCTAAGTGCCGGACATATAACATCATCTGACATCCAATTTTCAGTGTGTCGGGTCTTGGGAGGTGCTCAACATCTTATGATTCCCATAGTGTATCAAGTATTGCAGAGTGTCCAACACTTACTAAGTTTGGACATTCTCTCCAATGTGTTAGGTTTTGTGAAGTTTCTTAAAGTACCTAAGTTTCGACACTCTCTCCAGTGTGTCAGGTTTCATAAGGTGCTTTACAAGACCTAAGTTCTAATAGTGCGGTAGTTCTGTGGTGTTGCTTAACAAGCTTCCAAGTATGATTGCTCAGATAAGAGTTGTCTAGGAATTCTTTCTTTAAGATTTCTCATGTCGGATCCTAGATCATCTAAAGACAAGTCAGACAGGTTAGGGAAGATGAAATACAAGTATCGGAAGATGGAATTACCCTCCTATATAGATTGCAATTATGACATCCGAGATACAGAACTTTGTAACATTGACATGGACGATTTTGGGAATAGAACCAAGGATTCTTCTCAGAGTCCCTAGATGAAGGAAATAACAAACAGTGGCCTCCCTCTTGCAGTGGGATTCACAATGTCTTCTCAATGCCTTGAGTTCATTTTGGCCTGTGCTTCCCATCATGACTCAAACTCTCACTCAGTGAAAAATAAAGTACGAGAAGTCATAGTGAAGTTGGACGAGGGTTATTTTGATGACCTTTTAAGATTACCCAACTTTCAAGAATATCTTGACGTAGATTTTAAGTTAGCACAGAAAGCTTGGGATAAGGATCAAGACAACTGCATGAGGCATGTGAATAGGAAATTATTGATCAAGGCCAAGCCGGCCGTCTCAAGGTTCCCCAAGTTTTTCTTCAAGAGTGATTTCATCCTTGAGATTAGCGACATCATCACCTTACTAAGTCAAGTATTTAGACTCCCTAAGTCAAGGGATTTCCAAGGATGGATGTATCAATTCATGGTGATTATGAAGAAGAATGAACAAGGGATCGATTGGAGTAGTCTCATAAGTGATGAGATTGATTCCCATATGAAGACAGTCTTGACTCCAGAGAAATTCTATATGTCATCATATGTCACCTATGATGCAGCTGACATGAGATATTATCCAGGATTAGATGCAAAAGGAGATAGGGATATAGAACACATATATCGGTACCTCCCTCAGATGACAATGAAAGGTTCCAAACATCAGTTTAGAAGAGTGAACGATGATTTCTTTTATGAAAGTATTTGTTGGATGAACTCTAATCTAAGGAAAAGAAGAGTCTTTGATGAAGCATGGGCCGAAGTATCAAAATGGGGTTGTATCTTCTTGCAGTTCAAGAAGTTCACATACCTTCGGGTGGTCATTTATCCAAGTGATCCTTTCAGATTTCCCAGATTCCCAGGAGATAAGCTGATCCTAATGGAGTTAGTATGACAATTTTTGGATTTCCATAAATTCCAACAAAGTAAACACAAGGTTGTTGTATCATTCCCCATTTCCATTGGAAGGTACACGTGCTCAACGGTGGTCAACGCTAATAATGTGGTGCACAAGCTTCAGGAAAAATTGAAGAAGAACATGAAGCACAAAGATGGATTCAATTTTTGAGGATTCCTTAAGTCATACGGGACTTTATATCTACATGTTCCCAACATAGAAGATATTTGGGTTGATCTTCGGGATGAAGTTGCCATCTGAAGAAAAGATAACAGTAGGTTGAAAATTGAATAAATTCAGATTCTAGATTTATCTAACATCCCAAAAGGCACTAAAGACAATGAGAGTGTCCTTGATGCCTTGTATGAAGGGTTAAATGAAGATCAATATGTATTCTGGGCCATTGATTGGTCCATTGCTGAGAAATCTTCTATCATGGGAAGAGCTACTCAAATTATTTCCTGTACTAAGCCATGGCTCATTTCTTGGGGAATGAGTTGTAAAGAAGGGAGTTTTGCAAAGCTAGATGCTTTGGAAGAGGGACCTTCAAAAGGAAAAAAGGAAAAGGATAAGAACCCTTCCAAAAGGCCAATGAAGGCTAAGTTTGTAAGAAAGGGAGAAGATCAAGTAATTACACCAGTGGCCACTCTCCCACAAACAGTTGAGGTTCTTGATTCACCTCCGAAACCAAAACAAGGGAAGCTTCCTTCAAGAGAAGAGATCATTCAGCCTTCCTTCCTCCTTTGGTAGATAGTTCACCAAAGGTGAGTCTCCCTCCCACTTCTCAAGCTCTAATTATGGAATCCTTTCCTCTTCACAATCAACCATCCTTTCCTCCTCACATTCAACCATCCTTGCCTCCTCCCATTCAACCTCCCTTGCCTCAGGTTTCTTCACCAGGTTCCTTAGCCATGGCTAGTATCTTCTTTGGCCTCTCAGCTCTTCCCACTGGACCCCAATTAACTGTGGACATGCCTCCTTCTACTGCACCTTTATTCCCTAAATCCACTACCACCAGTGCTACACTTACGATGGTTACCACTCCATAAGATAATCCTCTCCCACATGAAGATGTGCCCATAACGCCTACAATGGAAGTAACTTCTTCCAATACGTCTCAATGGTTGGTAGATCAAACTATGAGGAAGAGGAAGGTGGTTGTTTCATTACCATCCTTTGATTTTGAGGTCCCTCAAGGTCACTCCCACTAAGTCAGCCAAGAAACCCAAAATATTCTCAAGGATTTTAGTGGATGTCTCAGAGCATAAATTTTTAGAGATTGCTACTCCTGTAGCTGATAAAACTAAGGATGACATAATGGTCATAGATTATCAAATCACAAGGGTGGATCTAGGGAAAATAACAACAAAGGGAGCATAGCAGGATGCTTAAGATGCCATGAATGTGTTGTGCCAAAACCTGAGGAAAACTAAGGAAAACAATGTTGAGTTAAAAGAGAAATTAAAATAGCTAACAGAAGTGCTACTCAAGCTCTCAAATCCTCTTGAGTCAACACCATCATCCTCTACTCCTATCGGGTTTGATTCTAATCGGTACCCATGATCGAGAAGATTAATGAAAAGGGGATAACGGTTGATGAATGGACCCAAAGGCTGCTCCTGTAAGGAAAAGAAGTCATCAAAGATACTATGGATGTCTACCAATCTTTAGAGGATATAAAGAAAGATGGAGAGAAAATGGATTATGAGTTTTCAGTAGAAATTAGGAACCTAGAGTTGACTTTTGAAGCTCTCGAAATGCTGAAACAGGTTCCATCCCACATCTTGGTTGAAGAGGGCATCATTACACATGGGTATAAAAATTTTCAGCTGACTAAAGCCATCAGATTCAGAATAAATATTCTCAATGAAGCTTGCAGAAAATTGAGAGAATCAAGAGATCAATTAGTCGATGGTAAGAACGACTTAGAAGAAGAGCTAGTCAAGATCTGTGCTAAAGTGTTGAGTGAAAGCTCGGGTATCCTGCCTATTGATTATCTTTACAAACAGATCCAAGAATAAATTCAGCATGAACCAACTTATGGATTCAGCATGGAAATCATTGAAAGGTTTGTAAAAATTCAACATTCTTTGGAGACTCTGAGAAAACTAAACAAGAGATTGAAAAAGCTTCATGGCAACGCTAGTGATACTCAGGAAACATGTGAAGTTCTGAGTGATCATTCCACCATGCCTGATGAGAATGAGATGCAGGGTATAATTTGAAAATTCCAAGAATTTTGGGACAAGAAGGATTTTTTGGAGGAAGATAAAGATGATGATATAGAATAAGCACAATGCGACATGTCATTTCAATCTTGAAATCGACATGTCTTTTTCATTTTTGTTTTGTCACATAGGAAGCAAATTTTGACTTGGTCTCCTGTGTGAGAGTCAAGAAAAATAGGACTCTCTTTTAAAAGACTATTTTCTAGGATTTATCCTATTTTATCTCAACTCATTTTATTATAATTAAGGGATGCTTATGCATTCCAAAAGGTTGAGATTTTTGGAATATTGAGAACTTTTGTGAAGAAGAAAAACTTTATGTTTTCTTTTAATCATTTGAGGAATATAAATCAATGATATTTTTGCAAACTTTGTGTTGTGAGTTTCATCTCTCTTAAGATATTGTTCTTATGTTCAAGATCTTAAGCTATTCTTTGTTTAGCATTCTCAATCATTTTAACTGTTTCAAACATTACATTACATTTTTTATCTAGAACTCGTATGATTATTTCGTGATCTGTGTTTTCTCGAAAGAAAATACGTTCCCGTCACTTCCTTTCCATTGTTTATTCCTTTATGATCCACTCTATTTTAGAAAACAACAACATATTTACCTAGCATGGATATGGACTTTGGGATTCTATCCCAACCCCAATGGTTAGATTAATGTGAATACTGTACACGTTACTTTTGTTGTGTTTTAGATTAGTAATAAATAGGCAGCCTCACCTGTCTTTGAGGAGGGATTTAATCCCATGTACTGTGGTTGAACCTCATATTTTGGCATGACAAAATATCCAACAAACAACCGTCTCATCAAGTATTGTGTGCATCTTCAACCAAAGAAGTGCGTCTTTATGGTACTTTACGAAAAAATGCTAGGTTTCATTATTTCTTTGCATGGCATAGAAGCCGATCATGTTAAAGTCAAGTCGATTTTGGAAATTCCTCCACCCACTAATATTTTTCAACTTTGCAGCCCACAAGGAAAGTTGCAATCCATTCATCATTTTATCTCGCATCTTTTTGATCGATGTCAACCGTTTGATCATCTTCTCAAGAAAGACATGTCCTTCAAATGGGATGATGAATGTCATCAAGCCTTCAAAGCCTTGAAACAATACCTCCTTCAACCACCAGTGCTCATTCCTCCTAAGGATGAACATACCTTTTACCTATATATTTATTCCATTGACCATTCTCTAGGTGCCATGCTCGCTCATCGTGATTACTAACACTGAGAGAAAGTGGTTTATTACATAATCCGTACCCTTCCTGACTATGAAAATAGATATAACCACACCGAAAAACTCTACCTAGCCTTAGTTTTCATCACCACCAAACTCCACCATTACCTACTCAACCAAAACACCTTCGTCATTACAAATATCGATCCATTACACTATATGTATGCCAAACCCTATCAACGTCAACTTGTCAAACATTGGCTTATGCTTTTGGATGACCTCGACCTCAAATTCATTCATCAAAATTCCAACAAGGGCTAGGATATAACCAACCAATTAGCTGACGTGCCTATTTCTAGGAATTAACCCTCTAACTTTGACTTCCTAAACGATTCTATAGCTACCCTTTCCCTTGACGAACGCACTTACCAAATGACACTCTTCTTCGATCTGTCCAAGTGTCAAATTGGGGGTGGGGATGGTGTTATCGTCATTCCACTTAATGGTGAACCTATGCCTTTGTCTTTCAAACTTGATTTTGATTGTAAAAACAATATTACTGAATACGAAGCACTCATGTTGGGTCTCCAGGATACATATGCCTTGGATGTTAATTCAATCAACATCTTTGGTGATTCTCAGTTGCTCATAAACCAAGTCAATGGTATATACTAGTGTCGTAATGAGATACTTCAAAATTATAAGCATCACTTAGACATACTTTTGACCACCTTTGACCGTTACGCACTTCAAACCGCCCCACGTTCTACCAATAAATTTGTGGATACCATGGCTTGCTTGGCTTCTTAGATACCTGCTTTTCCTGCTGACTCTAAAATCCTTGTCACAATACAAAGGATAAAATCACCCTCTTATTTACCCTGTGAGTTCTACTCTGTTGGAACCATTTCCCCTGACCCACGTGACCTTTGATATAAGCAATACGTAGACTATCTTTCCCTTTCCATTCTACCCACTGATCTCACTCGTAATGAACAATGTGCCTTTCTTAAAAGTGTCTCCCGTTATGTCATCATGGGTGGAATTCTTTACAAGCACCACTTCGACGACATTCTCTTACGCTACCTTACAAGTTCTGAAATTCCCTACACCATTAAGGAATTCCATGATGGAATTTGTGGACGTCACTTTAGTGGCTTAGCTATCGCAAAACACATTCTTTGACTAGGCTATTATTGGCCAATCTTAAACCCTGACAATTGTGATTATGTCAAATGTTTTGTGAAATACCAGTAACATGATAATCTCCATCACACACCCAGTCATGCCTTACAGGGCATAGGAGACCTTTAGCATTTCTCTCAATGGGGTTTGGATCTTGTCGGTGAGATCAACCCTATTCTTGACAACACCACAAATGGATCATAACCGCTACTGAATATTACACTAAATGGGTAGAAGCCATTCCCCTCATTTCTACAAAAGCTGAGAAGATATGTGAATTCATCATCCATCACATCATTTGTCATTTTGGTGTTCCTCACCGCATTATCACTGATAATGGAAAATAATTCAAAAACAAGACCCTACACAAACTATGTGATGCTTTTGGCATCCAACTCAGTTTCTCATCACCTTATTACCCGTAAACTAATGGTCAAGCCGAATTAACCAATAAAACATTGAACAAAATTCTTATGAGTGTATTCAATGATACTGGGAAAGATTGGCATACACACATTCCTTTTTCCTTATCGGATTATCACATTAGTATTCACACTTCGACTGTTACGACCCCCTTTTCTTTGGTCTATGGTATTGAGGCTGTTTTACCTCTCAAAGTCTAGATTCCATCTCTTTGTATCTCACTACAAGACATGCTCAACAATGATGACTTTCACCAGGATCATTTGACACAACTTGATTTAGTAGATGAGTGTCGTCTCAATTCTCTTGACTATCTCCAAATCTACCAAAAACGTATCAAACGTGCTTATGAAAAATGTGTTCATGAATAAACCTTTCAAGTTGGTGACCTCATCCTAAAGTAAAATAAACATGTAACTAAAGAGGAGAAAAGTAAATAGGGAAAATTTGATCCTAATTTTATTGGACCCTATATTGTTACTCATGCCTATGAATCATGTGCTTACCATTTGTCTTCACTCGAAGGTAAACCCGAACATGAGCCTCTTAATGCCTTGCATCTTCGACCATTCTATTGTTGATATCAAGTCCCCTATAAATTTATGTCATTTTATCACTCGTCCCTTGAGCACTTTTCACCTTCCATATTACCCATTTTGAGGATCCATGACTAAACAAGAATTATGTGATTACCCATCACCTTTTCACCTTGTCTTCAATATGAGTACCATGAATCTACTCATAGCATGATTCTCTCAGATAATTTTGATCTTCTTCAAGATGGAATCCCATGGTTGTCCATCACTCAAAACCACCTCTTTCATAGTTAATCTTTGTGTGCTACAGTTTGTCTTCTAAATAAGAACCTAATTTTCTTTTATAGTATTTTCCATGACTTAAACATCCAAAAACAATAAGGGATATAACTCCTTGAGTCAAAATTCCAGCAAAAGATTACTCCCTCAAATGGGACATCTCTTCAATCTAATTCCACCACCATAAATAGACTTCTCCCTTGAAGGAAAACTATATAAGGTCATTACAAAAATGTAATTAATATACATAATCTTTCCGCATCGATCTACTTCACGAAGACCTCAAGGAGATAATATACTCATCCCATATAGACTTCCTGCATCGATCAGTCTAACAAAAAAACCAACAAATGAAGGAAAAAGATGAAATTTTTGTCATATATTTGCCTATTCTTGATCTCAGGTTTCTTGTTCCCACAGAAACACTGTCATACACTAAGTTACGCTCAACCTCCCATTCTCACCTCCTTTCCTTTTTCACCTATTTTCCTTGTTACTCAAAGGACTTTTTGCAAATGTGACATTTCATGATTATGTGACTTTCTTCACCCTTAGAATGGTCCACTATGCAATGTGTTTAGGGTCTTTTGTTCACGAGCCCCTCTTAGGTATGATCAACTCATTAGGGTTATTATCAATTAAGTGGATCTTTTTACCACATCTTACCATTCACCTTCCTTAATACTTGTTGACTATTCTATACGGGGTTAGATCATCAAAACCTATGTCTAAAAACCACTCAACCATGCCTATGATCTAGACTGAATCATTCCTATGATCTACATTCAACTATGCCTAAACACCTATCAATCCCTTTCTTTACTTCATCAAAATCTTCCCTAGCTTATGGGAGAACTACATCAGCGTATGGTTCCTTTTTGTTAGGACTATGTAGGAAAAAATTTGAGGGCATGGGGCCCTTGGAGGTTAGCTTAGCCACTCTCTACCCTAAACAATTCCCTCTTTCCCTTTCATATTCATAATCCACCCTAGTTAGTTTCCTTTCTATATCAATAACTAGAAATTACACCAAACAAGCAACAATTGTTACACATCTTTACCATCATGACTTATACATTAATTTTCTATTATCTAAAATTTCTTTACCATAATCATAAATTTTCTTACAAATCATCTTAACATGATCCATACCATCACAAGTTACACACATTAATGAATTAGAAATTCAATCAACCACAAAACCTGACTCGATCCATGCCTAAACCAACCTGACTCGATCCATGCCTAAGCTAACCTGACTCAATCCATGCCTAGGACCTAACTCCATCATGCCTAAACTAACCTAACTAAATCCATGTCTATGACTTGACTCCATCCATGCCTATGACCTAACTATATCATGCCTAACTTACCTTGTTTCCATCACATGTACAATATCATCATCGAAAGTACATATATACATCATGCCATAAACATCATCATCGCCACATATATATAAATCATCAACATCTCTACCTATCTACTCAAATATATCCAATATAAAATGTCTCCAATACAAATGTCTCAAGATCATCGACATGTAGGCTAGTATCATATATAAAAAATCATCGACACGAAGGGCAATATCATATACTAAACATCATCGACACATAGGTTGGTATTATATACAAAAAATTATCGGTGTAAAGGCTGGTCCATATCATAGATAATCCCTGTAATATCCAAAATGGTGATATCCCTCGCCTTCTCCTCGGATCTCTACGTCGGTCTCTCCCAAATCCTCTACTACTCCTATGTGGTGCCCCGCACCTGCCTCACCACCTGATGTGGGCCTCGATCTAGTAGTCAATGGCCCCTCAACTGGATCTTTCCTCCATACACTGGTGGTCTCACACTACTAATGCACGTAAACCTAAAACCCTGATTTTATTCCCCCCATTTCTTTCCCATTTGTCCTAGACACCTACCTAAACTTCCCCCAAATCCCTCCCCAACCGTATTCCACCTAATTATGACTTTTCCCACCCCTCCTCTCACCCATTTTAACCATATAATTTACAATTATATACACTACCCACACCCCCTACCTAGATTCCCTTCTACATTTAACAAAAATACATAATAAAGCTTAGATCTTACCTCGTCTCAGCATTAGCTCTATGGTGACATGTTTGACCATTGTGCTGGCAGTCCACTCGACCCCTCTCTTACCTTCACCATGTAACACCTCTACCTCTAACCTCTCCAGTAATCCACTCACTCTACCAGATCTTGTGGTCACATCCACCTGACTCCTCTCCCCACTGGGATATCTCCACCTCACCTCGGTATGGTCCCACATACTTCTCTCCTAAAAAATCACAACTCATTCAACACTCTGTCAGTTTCCAAAAGTCCAACACATATAAATGAATCCGTATTATATGGGTTTTTCTTTTTATATACCCACATTGAATTGACTAGCATCAGTTATACCTAGACCAACATCATTCCTATTCCCTAGCACAATGTGGTTGGTTTTACATAAAACGACATCAGTCATCTACTCTAGGAAATCGTCATCAGTTTACCTAGACTGTCACTAGTTCAATATGATTGGCATCAGTTACTTGTCATACTCCTGTCAAATATCCTTTCCCTATTTTTGACATAACTTAACCAATCTAGCCACCGTTTGACCTTACCCACCCTTATTGCAACCTACCTGCAAGCCTACATTACCTATACCTATCCTTAATTAAATTTAAGGACTTTTTATTTTACCAATACCTCAGCCCTACCCGTGTCGTGAACTTGCTACTTGCACCTGGAACATTTTTATTGAATTATGACCTTATGTGCTTACTAAACCTTATGACACTGTTACCTGTGTTGTTTGACCTAATGACCTTACCTTGCCTATTGTCATGTCGTTTATCCTGACCTGAACTTTGGTGTACCGAAACATACCCAAACGTTCCTACACTTAACTTGTGATGTGCCTCCGAACCATATCCTATACCTTGGATACTAGAATCACCTCAATCTTGTCTGGATAAACCTATCAACCTTAGATGATGTAGAGTTTACATGCTCTTCACCCTAGTAATGTGCCATAGTTTATACGTGTGCATGAATTTGACTGTTGCTACCTTTGACCCTGACCCATTACCTTGATTACCCAATTGGACCTTTTCCCCATTACCCCCATTTTCTACCTTCTCCTTCATCACATCTACCTTTTATCAAAACACTCACTGATTTGGTCTTCTACCTCATCCGTTCCTAGTTTGAGGGGGATCACCTTCACCCACATCTTATTTTTATCACCATCACTTACCAATACAAGCCCTATAACAAAAAGGGGAAAAATATAGACACCAAAATTAGGTCACACTCCCCTTAGTCCCTTATCAAATAAACAGCTCAAACATACTCACCTAACCATGGCCCCTTCCACCTCACATCATTATTAATTTAATTAAAGTAATATATATATCCTCACAATATTTATTATCTAACTATCTTAATTTCTACCTCACTTAGACACCTCACCTAGCCACCTCACCCTAGACCTATTCTTGACATTTTTCCATAACTAACAATAACTAAGTCATACTTGCCTTAATGAGATAAGATTTGGTCTAACCCTAAAATCAATGCCTAAGAATTCTCTAATCACATTACAGCTCATTAGAAGGGAATCTTCCATTATAATCCTTGAGAACAAACTAATTGGGCAAAAGAAATTAGAAAGATCTCCCCATCTTAGTAAACCTAGGGAATCTCACCTTAACCGATGCCGGTCTCCATTAAACCGATGCCAGTCAACCTGGAACCATTTTTGGTTGCCATTTATTCACCTAAGAAACCTTTTTTTTGGGTTGGCACATTTTGAGAGCAAGAGAATGAGAAGAGAGTTACATACAAGTAGAACCAACATCTTTTTCATGCACCCAGAAATCCATACCCAGCACCAGGATAGATCCAAAAGCATTGGCACTCATGGTAACATTCTAGGAAGCGTCACTATTGCACCAAGCTCCATTCCATCAACCAATCATCACCACCACCCAACCATTGGACATGAAATTTTTTTAAGTTTTTTTATCATTAATCATTTCCATTACTATTCTGTTCATAGAGTTGTTATCATTTATGTTACCATTCTTCTATTAACATTCCCATTCCTCCATAGCCTTTTTTCTAAAAAACCAAAAAACTTCACCCACCCATTTATCAGATCACCCATCCCAGCCCTTCCACCTCTCCGAGTGTTCTCAGTATTCCCATATACCTCGCCATCTCCTTCTTTAGCCCCGTTTAACCTCACCTAGCCTTTACAATAAGGTTTTCATTGAATTACTGTCATCCTACTATACCGACGTTGGTTACCCATAACCATAGTCAATCTCCCTTAGCCGTTGTTAGTTATACCCAACTAATATCAGTATCTGTGTTTTGTACCCTTCCCAAGAACAGTGCCAAACCACCTCCTACCAGTTGGCTTAAACAACCCAAAATCAGATCTTGACTAGTCCCAGTACATTGACATACACCTCATCCTTTAGATCCAACTATAGCCTAGCCTGTTGCGATTGGATTCACTTATTATACTTGAATGAGATACCTAAATCATATCAACTACAGTAGGACTTTAATTATTTCTCACATTAATTTTTTTTAAATAGTGGATTGAAAACCATCTACTAAGTATCACACTTCCTGAAACTATCATACACTAGGCAGTCCATTGTCATATATCATTTAACTTCTCTTTCGTGGTCTTGTTTTCTATTACAGGTAGTTCCTCCTAGCCAAAAGGAAGCTCTCAAAATTGGCATTCGATCATGAAGTTATAATTCATGCAACAACCATCAAGAAACCCATTTAATAGGTATTCTTCCTAGCCCTTACGCTTATCTGTTTTGTCATTAAAACACGTAAGGAAAACGGTGAAACACAGAGCCATCAAAGTTGAGCTTGTGGATGACATCCAATAGTTTTATCCATTTGACATTAAGTTTCAATTTTTTCTTAATGGTGCTGGTGGATTCAGCCTATAAGTTTCTAATAATGACCATTTCCCACTCTAAACACACTCTAGCCTATTTGGGTTTAAGGATCCTAGAGTTATCCTTAAGATCACGTTTCACTTTATCAGACACCCTACTCAAGCTAACTGATTTTTTCTTGAAGATCTTATTGTTACATTCAATAAAGATTCCCCACAAAATGTGAGGTAGGGCTAACTTCCACATTTTTAAAACCATGTCATTTCTAAAATTGAAGTTCCATTGTTCAGGTAAGAGGGCCACATCTCCTAGAAGGACCCACTACACATTGAATATACATAGGATCGCAACAAAGAATTGAAAAGAGAAGGGACATTACAGGAATAAGTTCCTGATGATTTCTTCATTGTCCTTACATAAACCACATCTATTAATAATGATCATTTCCATCCTTCTGAGTTGACCCATAATAAAGACTTTACCTTTGATGAATTCCTATTAAAAAAATTGATCTTATGGATAAGATACACATTCTAAACCTTTCCCCAAATGATATTTGATTCCAAATGATCAAATTTTTTCAAATATCCACATTTTACCTTGTAATACCCTATGTCAGTGAGTCTCCAAATTAGCTCATCCTCAATGTTCTCAGGTGGGATATGAAGATCTGTAAGTTTCCTATTTAACTCATGAAAATGTTGAATATCCCCATGAAAGAAAGGAGGGGGAAGGATTGGAGACCATCTACATTCCTCATCCAAGTAATTACACACAATAGCTCCCTTATCAGTAGAGTATAAATACCAAAGCTCACTCCATGGACTACTCAAATTAAGGGAAACATCCTCCCAAGGATCCTCCTAGAATTTGATTTTATAACCATATCAAAGGTTCCATTGGCACCCCTTGATTAACAATTTTATAGTTTGACACATGTTGTTACAGAATATAGAGCCTCTCGGGAGCACCATGTCATTGAAGAAATCCATCATTATGCAAAAGGGTAGCAAATATTTCACTTTCAAAATAGTCACCCAGATACTAACCTCTTTATATAGCCTCCACCCCACCTTAGAAATGAGGTCATGGTTCATAATCACAATTTTCTTTAAACCCAAACCACCCTTGTCCTTAGGTAGAGTAATATTGTCCCAAGAAACCAAAGGTAATCTATTTTTATCCTCAGATCTAGTCCATAGGAACCTTTTCTCAATTCCTTCAATGGTATTCTTAACTCTTCTTGGAAGAATAAAAATGAACATGATATACACTGGAATGCCTTGCATACTTCTCTAAAGAGGTTGAACCTTCCCAACTTGAGAGAGTAAAGATCCTTTCCATGAGGCAAGATTCTTATGAAATCTCTCAATGAGTTGGTTCTAACCTCCTTTGAGTTTACTCCCACAGAGAGGCATTCTTAAGTAGGAATCTAGGAGATTTTTGATATTACAATCCAGGATGATAACCGATATTTTTTGTTGTTCCTCTTCAACATTTATAAAGAAACACGAGATTTTCCTAAAGTTAATTTTCTTCGTTGTAGCTCTCTCATACTTCTTAGTTATACCTTTGATAGTCTTGGCTTCTTGAAAAAATTCATGACCCAAAAGGAAAATATCATCAACAAACTACAACGGACATTGATTTTAAATACCATTTGCCATTTTAATCCCCTCCATTTTTCCTTCTCTATATGATTTAAGGCATAATCTGCACAATGTTTCAACATCAATTATATATAGAAAGGGGGATAAAGGATCCCCTTGTCTCAACCCCCTTTTAGCTTTGAAAAAGGCATTGGGTTTTCCATTTATGATAATAGTGAAGCTCAGATATTTAGTAAAAGCTTGAATCATTTTAATAAAATGAGAGTTATAACCCATCTTAAAGAGAAGAGATTACAAAAATTCCCAAGAAATTCTATCATAGGATTTTTTCATGTCTAACTTCCGTAACATAGTTTACCTTCTTGAAAGTTCCACATAATGAATAGTTTCCTGAATTGTAATAATAATATCCAGAATTTGACTTCCAGGAACAAAGGCACCTTGGTTGGGAGAAATGAAGTTACCAAGGGTCTCCCTAAGTCTCAAGGCCAATATTTTAGAAATGAGCTTGTATATGGTGTACACAAACTAATTCTTCTAAAGTCCCCAAGATCCTTAACACTATGTTTTTTGGGTATGAGGGAAATAAAAGTATGATTAATTTGTTTGAGTAAGCAACCTGATTGGAAAAATTATTGAACAACATAAACCACATTATTCTTAACAATATCACAATAAAGTTGGAAAAAAAGGTTGAGAACCCATCTAGGCTAGGGGTTTTATCACCTTCCATAGCATCCAAAATAGCTTTGATATCCTCTTCAACATGGATAATAATGAGATCCTGATTTTCATCTGTATTGATAGCTATTTCAAAGAGGTGAAGGATTTATTCCCTAGTAACTTCATCATTGAGAAGGTCCTCAGCAAAATTGTTTTTGAAGAAGGAAACAATGGTAGAAGTAATATCTTTATCATCAGTGGCCACATCCCCATTACCATTTTTTATCTCTTGAATACATAGTTTATTGGATTTAATAGTAGCATAGATATGCAAAAATTTAGTGTTCCGATCCCCCTCCTTAAGCCACGTGAGTCTCGATTGCTACTTCTAGTAGACCTCTTCCTGATGCAGAATATTTTGGTAGTCAGATAAAAGGGTATTTTCTTTAGCTTTGTCCTTGGGTATCAACTCTCCTTATTCCATGATTTCTTCAAAAATCCTGAGATCCTCCGCTATTCTATTTTTTCGGAGAAAAATGTTCCCAAAAATTTCCTTATTCCAAAAATTCAGATTAACTTTGATATTTTAAAGCTTGGTGGTCACTTTGGACAAACTATTACCTCTCAATTCAATGTCCCACTAGTCCTAAATTATCTATTCCAAATCTGGGTGAGTAGTCCACATATTTTCAAACCTGAAGAGTCATCCCACATTGTGTGCTCTAACACCCATTTTGAGGATTATTGGGTTATGGTCCAACCTAATCCTAGGAAGGGAGGAAAGAGTGTAGTTTTGCTACTGAACCCACTGAGTATTAACATGAAAATGATTCATTTTATTTGGATTAGATTATCCCCCTCTCTCCTATTGGACCAAGTGAATTTGTAGCCATAGATATTCATAACTATTAACACATTCCAACCCATAAAATTACTCAAGTCCTCCATACTTTTTGTGAAAACATTAATACCGCCTTTCTTCTCAGAATCAATGAGGGGGGTATTAAAATTCTCCACCAACAATCCATTTTAAGTCATTAAGCATTCTTCTGAAAGTGGTTAGCTATTGACGTAGCTACCTTCTTCCCACAAAGGTGTTAGGAGAATACACATTAGATAGAATAAATTGATTTGTAGTTCTAACTTTAGTAAAATAAATAGCAATATGATGTTGACTGTCGATAAAGGGAAAACCCTCCAGTTTATTGTTTTACCATAGGCACAACAATCCTCATGAGGCACCAATAGAAGGTTGATAGTGGAATCTAGAATAATTCCAAAAATAATCCTGAAAATCATTCATCCTCGTGACATTCATATTAGTTTCTTGTAACATTAACACATCGGGTTTCTCTTTCTCTTTTAAATCCCACAAAATCCTATGCTTACTAGGCTGATTAAGGCCCCTAATATTCCAATAAATTCAAATCATTTATAATAATAGGATTTATTACCAAACAATAATGGTTTTTAGTGACCTTCCATGATATCTTTCTTTGTCACTTTATCCATTTTTTACCTTTCCAAAGGACATCCCAGGGATGCCTTATTTTCTCCTACATCCGCCTTAGATCTGGTTCACAATGTTGAATTCTAGTTTGGGGATGGCCTAGTTTTAGGGATGAGAAAAATTGGGCTCACCATAATTTCTCTCTCTTTTATAATTACATCCATATTCTTACTTCCATCTAGATCTTCTTTTAACAGTTTCTTCGCAACCTCTTGTTCCCGTTGGACATCCTCCACAATAGTAGATCTTCCTTTGGTCTCTAAGCAAAGAAAATTTATTCCAAAGAGTCCGGGAGTATTGAACCCACTATAATATCCTCTGTACAATCCTCAAAGATCATCATATCCTCATTTTATAGGTTCTCAAGTCTCCTCACTTTGAATATCCTTATCCTTCCCTTCCTCATCAGCTATCTTGTCTAGAACTTCTAGAATGTGATCCTTGGAATTTTCTATCCATCACCATTTAGGATTGACCTTTGATGGTCCACTTCCATTTGACTGCATTAGGCCCTTTCCCTTTAGATCTTCCTTTCTCTTAGTCTTCTTAAGAAGGAATTTCTAAGCAGCCTCCTCTTTAGCTTTGGGATAAGATTTGATATTATGTCCTAATTTAAAGCAGGAAAAACACATAAATGGAGTAAAATCATAGTCAATATTCTATGTTTGAATACCCCATGGTGCTTTGACCTCAATGCTTCTTGGTAAAGGTGTTTCAGGAACTACATTTACATAGAAACGTGTAAAAAGAAGCCTTGTTCTAGCACATGTGACTGGATCAATACTGACTTTAAGATGTTATTGATGTGTAGGGAGAATGATATGCTGATTCTAACATATTAATCATTGATGAGGGGAAATACATATTTGAAGAGTTTAGAAATCCTAATTACTTTAAGATCCCACATAGTTGGAATTTTGGTGGATCTTATGAGAAAGATAAAATTGTAAAAACCCATCTATGTACTTGGGTTAAACATGTGGGGCCTCTAAAAAACTTGAGGTGTTCATTGAGAAATATTAAATTAACTATAAATGATTATTAATTATAAGTGAAACTTAAATTGTGGAATTCTTTTATCTGAGTAAAATATTTTAAATGTATATGTTGATTTTATTGTTTTTATAATAATAATGCTGACATAGATATTATGAGTAGCAATAAGGTAAATATAAGTCAACTAACAAAATGGAAACAATTGATTTAGTAGTATTTTTTTCACTCAACTTTCTTTGTATGAGTAAAAATAATATGGAAATTACACATGTTGAACTAGATGGACTCCTAATCATCATTTAAATGAACTAATCCTTAATTGAACTAAATGGAATCCTATTATATAAATCTAAATAAAAATTAATAGGGAGAATAGGTGGCTTCCAATTTTCCATCAAATATCAACCAACAATTGACAACTAAATATATAATGAAAAATTCAATTATTAAAGTAGATGACATCCTGTTATCCATTTGAGATCAAAATAACCATAAAGAGGTAGAATGTGTGGCCTCTTATTCTCATGCAATGTAAAAGTAATTGGAATACATGGGAAACCTTCTAATATGGGTATAAAAGGTAATATATTTACCTCCCATTATTTTTAATTTAAATTAAAAAGACAACAAATTTCTTATCTATTTTTCCAATGTGAGTGAAAATTAATAGAAATAATGGGTGGCCTCACAATCTCCCTCATAATTTAATTAACTAGAAGTTAGAAACAAATAATGCAATTATTAAAGACTGAGAACTCTGAAAACCAATAATAACATATTTGAAATTCAAATATTACTATTTAAATAAAAAAAATTAGATGTAAAGAAACCGTTGATGAAATTCTTGAAAAAATTATTGGACTAAAATTAATCTAAATGTAATGATTTTTTTCCAATGTGAGTGAAAATTAATAGGGAGAATGGGTGGCTCCCCAATTATACCTCATAATGCACTTAACTAAAAATTGGAAACCAATAATAGCATTTGAGAAAACCAATAATAACATTTTTAAATACCAAAGTTTAGATGTGAATAAACCGATGATGAACTTTTTGAAAAAATTCTTGGACTAAAATTAGTCCAAATTTAATGAAATGGGGGTTTTAGGGGTTTTTCCTCCATTACTTGGGATCTTTATTGTAAATGGGTTCCTCATCAGGCCTAGTTTCTTGGAACCATTCTTATCTTCTTCTTCCAAGAAGATGTTGTTTGTACATGAGAACCTTATCAGGTCTAGTAGTCGGGTCCTATTAACACATATTTATTAGATTTTAGGGGATTTATCCTTCAGTTCTACCTTTCCATGACCTCTACCTCAATTTCAATGAATTGGGGGTGTTTTTTTATATGACTAGACTTGTCATCATTTGATGTATTTTCAACCTAGATGGTTATTCATCTCACTTAGTGAAAATAGCTCATAGTTGAATAGGTCATTGCTGAATAGGTCATAGGGTTGTGTACATGTGTCATGCACAAGAGTTACACATCAATCCTATATGTACATTTCTTTTCTTATCTATGAGCATGCCATAAACTCTATTGTCTTTCCCTACTTGATTCTTATTGTGTTTTAATCTCTTACAATCCACGTAAAATTTTCATGACTCCATTGAAGTGTAACATTGATCAATGTGCGTAGGTTTTTGAGTTGATTCTCGTAGTCCAATCCAAAAATGTCTTCAATTTTTTCATTCATATATACAAACTGATCCTCAAAATCAGTACACCCTACAGAGTTACCCAAATTTGTATTAGAAAAAAATACTCTATAATAAGAATTTACAGGTTCTTTTATAAAGTGCAACATCTTTTCCTCTCTTTGCAGTTTGACTAGTTTACCTTCCAAATTTATGGAAGAAAAATACATATCCATTTGAAAACTACCTCCTATAATGGATAACCATTTTCTTTGATAGTAACATTCCTCATTTGGCAAGGAAATAAACTATAACAACGTTCATAGTCAAATACTCTCCAAGATAATTAATAAGTTGTACCACCACACCTTTGGCATAACCAACGATTGGAACCTCTCTAGAGTCCAAGGAAAAACACTTCCTAAAATGATTTGTTATCTTAATATCCAACTCATTCATGACTTCTAATGGAAAGATGTTGTAGGAATTCCATGAATCAAACATTCAATTACAGATAATTCATCCATTGACAATAAGAGTGGTAAAGAAAGGATCCACATCTAATTTTGATTCAATAAGGGAAGTACCCAAGTGTACTTCAAGAGGTAATTATGTATCCACTTGTTCCTCTTTATTCTCAACTTCAACAATAATAGTAGTCATCATGTTACTTACAGTACTTTATTTAACAACTATATCCTTCTTCAACCCAAAATATTCAAATGCCCTTCTTTTGTGTTCTGGAATCCTAAGAAATTCTATAATGGAGAAAATGATCTTTATTTGGATTAGGTTCTGGGCCATATCACATGTAGTGTATTTGGGAAGGGATGTATTGGGGGAAAGGGTAACTATTTTTTCTTATGGAATACTATCTTTTACTGCTTTGGTTGGGGAGAATTACCTGGTATTGGAGTAATGATAAGGCCTTTATCTCATATAATTATCTTAGCAGCATCCTTTAGGATATTGGTTAATATAGAAATATTTTCCTTGGGAAATGTGGTAGGTCCTTAATTTTTATATTACATAAATTATATTCCTTTTCTTGGGAAACAACAAAATTTATTAGTAACTCTCTATCCTCCTTTGAAGGAATTTCACCATCATATTTTTTGATCATTAATGATCTTAAGTATTTAAAATCATGGTTCAGGAGCTCAAAATATTGATTCATATAAATATTAACATTAACTTGAGAAGGGATGGAAAATACCTAATTGGTGCAAGCCCATAAATATTTCATAGTTCTAGTGCAAAGGAGGTCAATGGAAGTTGTCCCTTGCACATGATCCTTTTGAAATTCCAACATGTATACATCTCCAAAGTAATCCTCATCCTCATCATATTCAATAGGATAGTTGTAAGGAGCATGAGAAAAAAGAAACTTATCACACCAATTAATAGTGTGCTCTTCCTCTACCGTAGAAAATATTTCCATCAAGGGATCTAGGAACCCTTTATTTTCCTTGAAGACATGTTTTTTATTTCCATAACCCATGGGCTATTTTCCTCTATCCTTGTCCTAATGATCTCTTTTGGGTTGATTTCAAAATCTATTATACCTAGGTGGTTGATGTTGAGCCTGAGGATTTGGAGTCAATCTCTTTTCCACTCTACAAGGTTTTTATTAAATTTCCTTGACTACCCCAACTAAGGTCTTAACTACCTATTCCAAATCCATAAAATTATCTTAAGGGTTTTCTGGATTAAGCAATTTGACACCTTTTCTCTTTGGAGGCTTTATAGCTTCTTTGATATTATTTTCTAATTGGATAGTCATAGAAAAATATTTCCTCAAAGTTTGAGGGGTCTTTTATATTAAATAATAAGATTCCTTTTTATCAAAATAATTAGAGTATTTGATTAAAAAAGAATCATCATTGGGCCTTATGTTGTTTGGTAACCTAGTCATAGTTTTATTGAATTTAGTATTGAAATCTTGTACACACTCATTGGGTTTCTTCTTGATGTTCTCAAATTCATATAGGAGAAACTTGGGGTAAGTTCTATCACCATATTGTATTTTAAAATCATTTTTCATTCCCCCCAAGACTCAATCGATCTTTGACGTAATGAATTATGCCATTCTCTAACCTCTTCTTCTATTGTGTATATAAACAAATTGACATAAACATCCTCAAATTCAACCTCATAATCATCCATGATATTCTAGAAGAACTTAAGATGTTGGTCTCCACTAACAATATTATTCTCCTGAAATTGAGGCAACCTATTTATAATATCATTAGGTACCTCATTAGGGTAACCTACCATAAGATTGAAATTTATTGGTCGATATGTAGTGACTACAAAAATAGCTCTGGGAGGAGGGAGATCCATATTATTTGGAGGTGAAATTTCAAATAGATGGTGAAAAAAAGGGGGAATAGGAGGCGTTTGGGGTAAATTGATATGATCCACACAATGGAATCCTTTTGGGGAATCAAATTCACAAAAACTCTCATTTCTCATGTAAACAAGTGTGTAAGTTGAGGATGACCTCTATCAATGTCAAAGGATATTCCTTGTTGGAATAAATAATGTAAGTGGGATTGAGGGATTCTTGTTTGATAACTATCAGACATATTGGAGTAGTCTTATGCCAAAGGAGGATCAAATTAAGGGGATTTAATACCCTTACTTTATGAACTTTGACCTTTTACATCCTTCCTATTTTGTAAAATGGAGAGTTAATCATGAAGGTGTAATAGGTGGAAATGAAACTTGTATAACCTAGATTATTCTTTCAAAGGTGGATTCACCACTATATCCTTACACTCTATAAATGTTTATTAACTCTAAAATATTTTGGAAAAACACTTCACAAACTTAGTATGTAAAACATTTTTTAGAATTTTTTAGAATCCTTTGATAATATTAACAAGGTACTTACAACATTCTCAAAGAAACAAAATATTATACAGAGCTTTTTTTATATTTGGAAAATCATAGATAACACATGAGACTAATCCTTATGTGTAAGACTATAGAAAATTTCTTCATAAATGGATATTTTAAACTTAACCCAGAGTAAAGTCCTTGAAAGCGGCACTAGAAGCATGTTGGCTCCCAATTTTACACCCATGGGACATGAAAACAATTTCATAGGATAGGAAAAATTAGAGGATGAAATATGTTGTACTATATGTCATTTGTAGCTACGGATGTGTCTGACATCCTTTTTTGTACCAAGATTTTGAGATGATTAAGAGGCATGTACAAAGGTAATGTCATAATCATGCTACTCTTGGTTCTTCCTAAACCAGGGTGAGAGAACCCATGAGGTAACTATACACACCCAAAATTTCATGTGCTACATTGTCAGAAAATGGTTACAAAAGTCCCCAATGATGATTCACTTCCTTTCAGAAGATGTATGAGCTCCAAAAACCCATTTGTAGTGTATGTTTGTACCATAAACGTCCTTACATATATTTTCCACATTTTTTTCAAGCTTCCCGCTTGATCATGTGCATGTTTTAGCCTTTGGTTTTAAGATTGCTGCCTTGCTGAGGTGGTGGTTCTAAAAGCACCGCCTAGGCAGGGTAGTGGTCTTGAGTGATTTTTCTAGATTTCCTCATGCATGTTTTTAACATGTGACAATTCACTTAACTTCACTTTTAAGATGGGTTTGTGAACCGATTTGTCTAAAAATAGTTTTGATTGCTTGGTTATCCTTCCCTCTTCTATTTTGAATGTACTTTAGTTAGTTAGAACAAGCTCTTCTTGCCTTGTGCATAAAGGCACCTCCAAACAAAAATAATTATATATTCCATATTTGTGTTCAAGTAAAATGCCTAAGAATGTTTTTGTATCTTGCATAGTATTTCTACCACAATATTGCTAGGAATTACATAGCCAAACTCAGATCTGTTGTGCTATCTCTCTTCTAATTGCATTACAACTATATTTCCTTCAAGATACCATTTATCAATCATCTTCTTCTGTTGTTGTTCTTGCATTCCTAATTCCTTGGACTCATTTGAACACACAAAGAAAGAAAGGAACAAACTGAGGGATAGACACATATATAATTGAATTCACAAAAGATTTTTTTATCCAGGTTGGAATTATTTATTTGTTTACTTCATTTTTGAATTATTAATTTCAATTACATATCAAATAGAGTAGTAAAATTGTTCATTTCAATTGATTAAGAAATTATAAGTAGATCAAATCTTTAGAAAGATTTCTCTTTGACATTACTAGGAAAGTTGTGGGGAACAATAGCTCTTTCAGGGTCATGATTTGTTCTTCACCTTTGAGGTAGGGTTTTAAGGGCTTTGATTAGATTAGGTTATTTTCTTTAGATTTAGATTCACATATTCACACAAGTAACTAGCCACATCTGGCTGATTACTTGTACTTAGTTTGCTTATTATATTAGATTTCATTTGCTTAGAAACTAGAAAAGACAAAAAAACATTTACTTTTATTAGATTAGTTTTCTTTCATTTTTTTCTCTAATATATTGTGAAAATGCCAAAAACATAGATTAGATTTCCTTGTATAGTTAGTTTGTTATATCAAGCTCATTTCAATTTCATTCTGTATGACCATCAATGCTCCACAAAAGAAAAGACGTATGGTTGTGATCCTTTGGTCCCATAACCCAATGGGCCAGAGTTGATAACAAACATTGATACAAGTTTAAATTTGAAATTCTTACACATACTTGTTATATTATCTGAGAAAATAGAATAACTAAACACACTAAACATCACTACTTATCAAGCCTACAATTATTAGATTGTTCCTAGAAACAAGGTTTGATTATGCACATGACCATAACAGGACCAAAACCTCCACAAGTGTTTTGCTTGTGATTCTAAGGTCTCGTAACCCAATGGGCCTGCTAACCAATTAGATATTGACACTGTTTTGTGTGCATCAATATTTAGATCATCACCACTTCCACCTGATATCATTGCACAACTTTCATTATTGAACATAGAATTCGATTAGGCTAAGACCTTCTGGACAAGACCTGAGAATCACCCATAGTCCTGATGGCTTCATTACGCCTCTCATTCTTACTTCCATGACCTTGTCTAGAAATCTATACGAAACACCTGTAGGTCATTTTCTACATTTTCAACAACCAATGAATAGAATATTGACAGAGCTCGATATTGACAGGAGTCTCCAAGTAGCTATCATATCAAATCAATCAATCATGCCACTTCAGGTTAGGAGATCATCTTTGCCCTATATTTGCAAATCCTATTATTGTGTGTTAAATATATAAGTCTGCCACATTATATTATCCATCACCACCACACCGGTTGTCTCAGCATGACCTTAGGAATTCAGGTGTAAAGAAGGTCACGTGTTGATTTTCCTTCGTACAAATTGGTGAACCCAACATGAAGAGCTAGTATCTAAGTATTTCCCCTTTCTTCATCCATCCTTTATTCTTTTGGTATTCTTATACCTCATGTATATTTTGGGATATGACATGTATGGTCGAGCCATCCCAAGTTTTGACATGTACAACTACCAAAAAGGTATACCAAAACAATCACCTTAACTCTCAACATGGGAAGACAATCACTCAACTTCTCAAAATCCTCTTCTTTAGGGAACCAATGTTGGTTCCTCTGTGCGTATTGAGGAACTTGACCAGAGCACGAAAACATATCCTCAATAACAATCAAGTTCAAACAACATGAATTTCACTGGGAAAGCAAGTTCATATCCTCAGGTATTATTTTGACAACCCATTAGCATGCAATAAGACCAGCTCCTGCATCTAGATGAGAAATACTTAGCACGATATGCTAGGAGTGAACAACACTTCCAGAATATGAATTGATATTTCTATAGGTTACAAGGATAAGGTGATGTTCTACTCCAAAAAAATAACACTACTCATCCACCAACCAAAAATATTACTAACTAGGGGTGGCAACATACTAAACAATTCATAGTAGGATACCACACTCTTGAACAACCTCTAACAGTTCAACAACAAAAACCTAAGAAAAGTACCACCCCATAAATGGGTGACGTAATCTTAGCATTGGTAGACAAATTCAAGGAGCTAGACATTTCCCAAAATGCTCAAAGTTCATATGTAGGGAAAGCAATAACTTATCCCTATCTACAAAATTATGGGCAAATACCTATTGCGCATAATCCTCCAATTTATACGGGTCCTCCAAACCCTGGAGCTTTACTGACTAGGACGAGCACCTTGGGTATGACCCCTCACACCACATATGGATATCTACAATAGGAACCAACTAGAAGTGCATTCTTAAACACCATACCAACTAGAAATGTAATGTTACTTGGCTCCATGCCTTTGATTCCATATCAAAGTAATCAACCCCCCTATGTACACATGTATTCTAAATCTCCGTAGGGGGATATGTATAATAACCCAGGTCTATATGGATAGCCACAGGGTATGTCATACACCCTAAAAAATGTTTACATTGTCCCATTTCAGTAACTAATGCAACCTCCACCACCCCAAGAAGGATCTTCAATGGCGGAAATATATGTAATGAGAAATTATTCTAAATATCTTAAAGAACCTATGGAATTCTCCATCCAGATATTCATGCTCCCAAGACCCTTTCCCAATCTTCCAAAATTCAAAGGGGAGGGTGATCCTAATGCCCACATCAAGCTTACGTAACGTTCATTCAAGATCTACTCCCATGGGACATAGTTTTTGTGAATGTTTTCCCTAAGATAATAGAAGGTATTACTCTCGATTGGTACTATAGGATACTGTAGGATTCAATGAAATCCTTGAAGTAACTCATATTATAATTTATTAAGGATTTTTATATGAACAAACTTTTGAGAAAAGGAATCAAGGAATTCCTTCATATCACACAAGAGCACAACGAGTCTGCATCCCACTTCATTTAAAGGTGGCGATAGGTTCTCTATTCCTCTGTAAGTGCTCCAAATATGGATCAGATAGATCTTTGTGCTCTATTTCTCCACTATCTCAATAGGGGGATAAATGAAGAGGTTTAAAATTTCCTGCCAAGAAGCTATGAAGAGGTGCTAGAGGGTTCTCTTTGAATTGACAAAACATTCATTGATAGTGGTTGTAAGACTTATGGATAAAATGTACGATTAGTCACCCCTAACTAAAATAACCCTAGTTACTCCAACAATACAAACAATAATCAAGGGCCCAAGGTCCTTAATAAGAACTATGGGGTCACGAAGGATGGAGTTACTAACCAGCCCTAAAGCCTAATGTTGTTAGTCCTCCCAATACAAATACTACTAATAACAACAACAATGGAAACAATTAGAGAAACAATAACTTCTCACCCTTAGTCAACATTGTAGATTTTAATAATCAAAAACAAAAACAACAATAACCTCAACAATCAATACAAATGTAGACCCAAGGCCCTAACCAATACCCAGGTAGGTATCCAAACCAATTCCAAAACCAAGGGCAAGGGTTCCCAAATTTTAACTATAGCAATCAACAGCTAAACAATAATCATAATTTCAGACCACAACAAGGTGTAAACAAAAGGCCTCAAGATTATGATCTTGATTTATATTGCAGTTTCCATAGGCTTCACAGGAATGATGCAAGAACATGCCACAATTATAACAAGTTTATACAACATTTTTTAGAAGATCAAAGATAATTATTTGTTAACATGTTTTTGGAAAATCCAACAACGCCAACTCATAACACCTACATGGGACTAGTGTCCCCACATACCACACCGCTCAGAATCTTTAATGATCCTCTCCCCACGCATCTAAAGGATGGTAGAATAGATCCAAATGGTTTGAAAAAATTTATTATAATAGGGACCCATGATTGTAAAGCCTCAATTTCATCAAACTCACAAGTGGCACCTCCTTTGGATGGTCACCAACAAATGAAAATTGTGGGGTTAGTAGAGTTAGACATTGAACCTCAGATTAATGTTGCCACTAGAACCAAAGATTATTCTTTACAGCCAATACCGATCTACCCAACTATATCAGATGATATTCTTGATAAATTAGGAAATCCAATAGGAGGTTATGACTTGATTAGTGATCTAACCAAGACCTTCTCTCACATTTCTTTCTTAGATATATTGAAGAATTCCCCTTCTCATTGACCCGCTTTATTAGAAGTGCTAGGGGTTGGCCATTTGATTAACATCATCCCTCCTCTATAGGCAAAGATAAAACATGTGGACTTTCATGTTTATCCTCTAGGTCATCCTGAAAGAGATGTTAGATTCATATTTGACATCAGTAAGATGCCCACGGATGTTGAAATAGCTCGTAGAGGTGATCAAACATTATTTTTACAAGTTTGGATTTACAACAACTATGTAAAGCATGTGATGATTGATGATGGGGTAGAGGTTAACATAGTCCCCTTATCTTTCCTTCAAAAGCTAGGTTACAAAGAGACCAATTGCTCTTCAACGTGAAATACACTAAGAGGCTATGATAGCCTTAAGGAAACATCAATCATAAATATAATGTTGTTGGTCACCCTCGAGCCTCAGATGGTTTCAACTGAGTTTTATAATATAGATAGTGAAAATAACTATAATATGATCATTGACCATCCTTGGATTCATCGCATAAAGGTTATTCCCTCCACTTTGTTTCAGGAAGTCAAGATCTTAGATTTAGGGAAGGTCTTTGTGGTGCAGGGTGATCCAAAACCCTTAAACATAAACTTAGATAACTTGAAAAAAAGACTAGGGATCCACTCTGAGTTTGACCTTCCTACAAATCATTTAAATGAACCTAAAATCTCAATACCAAAAGAAAAGTTGTTTCCTACAACAAAATTAAAATTCATAGGTTTGATCGAAGGAATTTTGGTAGTTAAATACAAAACCATCATCCTAAAGACAATGTCCTTAGGAACCACAATGAATATTTTTGAGCTATTGGAGGACTTACCTATCCTCCTTCCTTTTGATTCTATGGGTATGGGACATACTTTAGGACTTGGTTCTCTTCCAGTAGATGAAGTTTGTACAGTTGAAGTAACTAAGGTAAAAGAAGAGGATGCAAAGGGTTATCCAACATCCATTTTTCCAAATAACTATTAGAATCTCCATTTTGATGGAGCTAAGTGTTGTTTTGGTGTTAGGATAGGTGTAATTCTTACCTCTCCTGAGGGAAGGATTTTTCCTTTTTCCTTTGAGTTAAACTTTGAATGTAAGAATAAAAGTGATGAACACGAAGCCCTTTTTTTTGGTCTCATTTGAGCCAAAATAATGTGTGCTCTTAATATTATGGTGTTGGTTGATGCAAAACTTGTTGCAAATCATATATCTGAGGTATATGAGACTAGAGATGAGCATTTATAACTCTACAAAACAATAATGCTAAATCTAACAAAGGGGTTTGATTTCATATGAATTGAAGTAATTCCATGAGATAAAAACATCCTTATAGGCTCCTTAACAAATTATACTTCTCACTTTTCTCCAAGTAGTGAGTTGGAAGATACAAACTTCATGGTCTCAGTTCGTGTGGAACCTTTGGTTTGTAAGGAACCGATAACTCCAATGTTGACATACATAGAAACTGAGAGAAAGTTTGTCATTGTAGATCACGTTGACATTGACAAAGTAACTCTAGGATATCTAAACACTCTTATATAATTGCATCTTACTCATCACGATGTTGATCTTTCCACAATTTCACACTCTTCTTCCTATTTTGGATATCCCACAATAGAATCTTCCTATGGGAAGGAACTCAAAATTTATGAGGTAGGAGAAGAGGGGGATTTAGAGTTGCCTTCAGCCCCACATGATTTTAAGGAAGGAAATGCCTCCTTAATCGAGGGAATGATTGATATAAACATCATGACTGAGGAAGAACCAAAAATATTGAAATTAGGATCCTCTTTAACTCCTAAGGAAATTGAAATACATACCCATATCCTCAAAGAGCATAAAAGAGATTTCACGTTTAGATATAAGGAAATGACATGAATTACATCACACATTGCAGTTCACAACCTCATCACCAAGCCAGATGTTAAGCCATTTAAGTAAAATTCAAGTCCCATGAAGCCAAAGGTAACCCTAATGGTGAAGGAAGAAGTGATGAAACTCCTTTAGCTAGTGTGCATCAAGCCTATTTACTACCGACAATGGGTGTCTAATATTGTCCCCATTCTCAAGAAGAATGGAAAAATACACATTTTCATAGAATTTCAGGATATCAACAAGGCTTATCCCAAATATTATTTATCATTACCGTCCATCGATGTTATTGTCAATGTGACAACTAGTTTTGAGATGTTATCTCTCATGGATGGGTTTTTTGGTTACATTAAAATTAGAATCTCTGAGGAAGATCAGGCCAAAAATATGTTCATAACTCCTTGGGGAACTTACTGTTATGTTATTATGTCATTCGGTCCTAAGAACATTGGTGTCATGTACCAATGGGTGATGACTTATATATTTCATGATCTTATACATATGATTGTGGAATCCTATATAGATGACCTTCTAGCCAAGGATAAAAAATGCTGCAATCACCCAAAGGTGCTTCGTATCATCCTTTCTTGCTTAATCAAATACAAAATAATGTTGAATCCAGGTTTTCAATGTAATGGGAGGTACGATTTTGGGATACATCATATCTTCATGAGGGATTGATGTAGACCTTTCCAAAGTCTAAGTTGTACTGGAAATGAATCCACTATCAGATGATTCTAACATCATATCGTTTCTTGGAAAACTTGGTACAATCCAAAGGTTTATCCCTGATTTGACCTTTTATATTCAACCAATCAACAATTTGTTGGAAAATGATTGCATCATTGATTAGATGAAAGAATGTAATGAGGCATTTGATTCAGTTAAATAGTTTTTTCTTTCTCCTCCCACACTCATGCCACCTAGGTCAGATCGCCCCTTGATCCTATATTCATGAGCTATGGATGTCTCATTAGCCTACATGTTGGCTCAAGAAGATGATGTTAAAAGAGGGAAAATAGTCTATTTCATTAGTCATACACTACTTGATTATGGGACATGTTATATACAAGTAGAGAAGGAATGCCTTGCTATAGTCTTCACAAAAAATTCTTAAGATATTACATGCTAAACCAAGAAACAAGGGTTATTGTTAAATCAGATCACCTGAGAACATTTCTCACATAAGGATCCTTATCTAAGAAGGATGGAAACTTCATAACTCCAATGGCCAAGTTTGAGTTAACATTTGTTTATCAAAAATATGTCAAAGGAAAAATCATTGTAGACTGGTTGGCTGAAAACCCGTTGGATGGAGGTGATCTTGTAAATTTAGAATTTCTTGATGGTTGTGTGTATTTCATTGAAACTAAGCCACCCATTTCTACATGTCCATGGTACACTTATACCATTAATTTCATAGTGGACTATATATATCTAGAAGGGGCAACCTAGCAACAAAGAATACTGTTGCATATAATAACCACCAAGTATGTCATCTTAGAGAAAGTGCTCTATCATAGAGCCTTTTATGGAATGTTTCTAAGATGCGTTGATGAATAAGAATATAAAAAAAAATTATGAATCACATAGCAGAGTATGTGGAGGTCACTTTGGTGGCCACACCAATGCTCATAAAATACATCGGATGGGTTGTTTATGGCCCACACTAGAGCATGCCATGGTAGATTTTGTATGTAAATGTTATAAATGTCAAGATTTCTCCCATGAGATACACATATCAGCATATGATCTAAAACCAATTGCAACGCCATGTCCCTTTTCCACATGGGGAGTAGATTTTATAGGGAAATTCTCTACCTCATCAGTAGATGGTCATAACTTCATAATCACAGCCACATAATACTTTACTAAGTGGGTAGAAGAAAATCCTCATACCATCATGCGTAGATCAATAATCACAAAGTTCATTCTGAACCAAATTATTTATAGGTACGGGGCCCCACAAGTCATTATCTCGGATAATGGCTCATCCTTTAAAAATGATGAGGTACATGAGTTATGTGAGAAATTCAAAATAAGTCACCACATGGCCTCTATTTATTATCCTCAGGCCAAAAGAGAGGCTGAGGCTATGAATAAGACATTGAAGCTTATTATCCTTAAAACCATTAAGGAGAACAAGCGAGATTGGCATTTACATATTTTTTTGGCCTTGTGGGCCTATTGGACATCGATAAGAACACCGATAGGGGCAACCCCATTTTATTTGGTATTTGGTGTAGAAGTAGTTTTACCGCTCAAAGTTGAGATACCTAGTCTCCGTATATCATTATATGTAATTTTGGGAGAAGAAGGATATTGAGAAGCACAACTCTCTCAACTAGAAAGTCTTGATGATTCTAGACTTAATGGTGATCAACGTTATAACGTTTATTCTAACCGGATGGCTCCATAATACAACAAGAAAGTCTATGAGCATGAAATATATGAGTGAGATTTGGTTCTAAGACTTGACAACCAAATAGAAAAAAAATAATGGCAAAGGAAGGAAATACAAACCTAGGTGGTTGGGTCCATATCGAGTAATAGAATACTACAAAAATAGGGCATTTTACCTGTGTACACTAGACGGTGAGGAGTTTAACAAATTTTTGAACTCTCTTCACCTAAATAGGTGTTACGCATGATCCATTAACATTTTCATATTTACATTAGTGCATTTTAATTGCATTTTCATCTACCAGTTCATTTTATAAAATATTTGATCAAAGGACTTATTCTTTTAGAAATTCCTAAAAGCTTCTAAAAATATTGACAAAACATTAAAATCATACATCTACAAATCTCCACACTTTCACCAATTGTTTCCAAATCATTTAATCAATTCAAATAAGATAAGACAAAGTTTTGGTAGTAACCATACCAAGGCCTGCATACTTGGTTCTGCTTATAGTCTCTTTCTAGATTAGGTGTCTTTGCCTATAGTTTGTTCTAGAAGCTTCATGGTGTTGCATCTATCCCATAAACATCTCTTTGGAAATAAGAACATTCTATCCATTTTTCCTAGATAAATAAGTCAAATGAAAATCCACATAGAATTTTATTTTACACATTTCATTTCCTTACCAACCTTCGGTGCTTAGCTTGCATCTCTTACTGGTGATGTAGGGTTGGGAATGGAGAGAAATGCCCTTACTCGCCTATGCCTTATCCATGATGATGATCCCATACTTCTTACTGATAGAATGGGGCAATGTGAATGGGGTATCTTTGACAAACTTAAAAGTTAGAAATAGTTCATTCAAATATTGTGAAGTCATAAATCAAAACAAAGTGAGTTAGATGTCCAGAATTACAAAGGAGCTTAAAACTTCAAAACTAGATTTTTTCAACCAAGTGGCCATCTGAGGATCTAAGTATAGATAAACTAGAAATAAATTCACATTCTAAACTATGAAGAAAACTAGTGTCCCAATTTGGTTTTATCAAAACCTTGTCTTTCTCTCATCATTACCGTTCAAAAAAGTCATAACGTGTGCCCTTTCTAGATTTTTATGTTGAGCCCTCACATCCTACTAGTTACGTGGAGTTAGGAGTGGGGAAATTTCACTAAATTATCATATTATAGTGTAATCAAGTTTTTCCAAAAACAATACGAAGTACTAAAGGTTGTTTAAAGAAACTAAAGTTCAACATTACAATGTGTTCACATTATCATATATAAGCATTATAAAAAATAAATCATTCTATTATCATTTGCATCCACTGCATACATTCTAAAAAGCATCGAAAATTATAAATTCCAAACATCTAGAGTACACATGTGAGATGAGCCAAAAAGAAATCAACTCAAATATAAAGAATTATCGAACCAAAAAGAAGATTTTGTATATATCATGGTGAGTCAAGTTTGTATACAATGCCATCACGCGCAAGGCATAGCCAAAATGATCTCAATGAGCCAAAAATATACAAAAAAATCATATAACAATCAACAAAATCATGATAAAACAATAAAATCCCCAACAACCTATCAATCCTTCTAGGATCCCTCGGATGGTGCATGGCTGCGTCTGGGACTCCTACTATGACTATGACGATAACATGAGTGAATTGAGTAATGTGAGTTCTTGTGGTGATGGCCGCTGGCCATGGTCTCGCTATAAGAGTGTCTCCACCTCATTAGTCACTTGACTACATCATACCTATCCACCTGAGTATGAAGCGAGGTCATCACCTCCACTACTCTCCAAACAGGTGTAAACACATCTGTATGTTTGCCAACTACTAGCTACTGACCTGAATCCTTAGTTAGCTCGGATCAGGTCTTCCTTGAGGGGATCAACAGGTTTTCGATGCACACCCATCGAATAATATTTCACCACTCTTGTGTAGTCACTGCAAGAAAGAAATGAAGAATAAACAACGAGATAGAAAATTCCAAAAAAACTAAGAAGGAAATTAGAAGTACCAACTGCCATTTCCAACTAACAAAGTTGAGAGAAGAGTGTTAACATACTCAGATCTTCGAGCATCCAGGTCAGATCAGTGGCTACTACTACTGGTGGTGGTGGCTGTGACACTTCCTAAAATAAAGAGATGAGATGTTTTGCTATCACAGACTCATCATCTCCCTCTCCATCTCGAGGAAGTGGTGTCTTTGAGAGTAAGGTGTCTCTCTCCACAATCACCTCCTCATGTGCCACTCTCATAATATCCTAAGTGTCATGCCACTCGAGATCACATGCATCTTCCTCCATGTGGGTTGCCCTACCAACCTCACTGCTTGACTCCTCATCCCCCATCTCCTCTCCAGCCGACCCCTCCTTGGTCTCATCTCTTGTGTACTCCTCTGAAATGGATTCTACATCTATAGGCTCATCCTCTTATCCAATATGAATGGGAGCAACTGCAATCTAGAGTAAAGGTGCTGAAGGAGCACCAACTACCCATCAGGCACATACAACACACCTAACTATAATGAGCACACCTAGAGTAACCACGGTCCATCCAAGGTACCCTCTAGGGCCCTTCTGGTCCTCCTAAATAGTCCTATATACCAGTTCAACTGGAGGAAGCATAACTACATAGGGGATGCCAAACTAAAGAGGGACCTAGTTAAATGGATGGATCTTAACTCTCCCTACCTTGTCAAATAGCTTCCCTATGGTAGAGAAATCCCCCACTGTGGTCACCTCCTACTCCCTCAGTCCTTCCATGTGCTTTTAGGGTGTGGAAACCATGTCTTCCATGGTCAAAGAAGCCACTGACTCTTGTGGGGTCTGAAGTACTGACATCCCTTTCCACCTTGCTACCAAACAAGCCCTGGATTCAATACTGATATTCCCCTTCTATAAGGGGCAATGTCCTCATACACCCAACTCATGACTAAGGTATGGTCACTCAGTAACTAGACTTGCAGCCTGACAACCCTGTATAGGTCATGATATGTAGTTCACAATTTGTCTACTCCCTAGACATATATACGGTCATGTGCCTCAATCTAAGTAATAATGGGAGCTCGATAGTAGAGCAATGTGTCACCTCCCTTGTCCCTAATTAACTACGAGGCCAAGATACCCATGATGGCCTTACGAATAGTGGGGATGTGAGTAGTAGGAATGGATCAAACCTTGACCCCCTTCTTCAAACCAAAAGAGACTACGACATCCCCCATATAAGTAGCCCATAAAGTCATCATGGCTCTAGATCCTTCTATCTTTAGGGTAGGTCTCCTCCCAAGTATTAAGATCTTGAGAATGTGGTATACGTCCTCTAGGGTGATGGTCCATTCACCCCTGGCACCTAGAAATTGGAAAGCTTTTCGGTCTACATCCCAGTAAGAAAACGAGTCACATAATATGTGCCTAGCAGTACTGACATGGGGCACCCATGCAATCCTCTAAATCCCTACCCTCTGGAGAGTGTCCCTCTCAGTCTGAGTCAACTGATCCAAAATCCCTAGGAGCCAATTACACTCTCACTCACAGCTCCAATGGATTTACTCCTCCTACATTCACCAAAACATAGAAAAAGAGAAAGTTAGTAACATATATCAAAAGATAAGCTAACCAAAAATATGACAAAATATCAAAAATCCCAAAAAAATCAAGTTAACACATATTTTGGTCATTCTGTCTAGAACCACCACCCTGGTAGGATGGTGGTCTCCTGACCACCACCCTACTTAGGGCGGCTATTCTAGAACGATTTTTTGAATACATATTTAACCCTTAAAAATGCTCAAAAACACAAAAAGAGACCATTTTGGATGAAATAAAAGACTACCCCATGGGTGCCCCCTTATAGACGTATTTAAGAAAATACATTTTTAAAATAATCCCCCCTAGGTAAAATTTTTGACATTTTTGACATTTTAGGTTTGGAAAAGTAAAAGTGAAAAAAACCATCCTTAGAACTCATTGGTCGATCTTCTGCTCATGGAGGCATGATCAAGATCTCGTAATGTTGATCTTCTACTCGTGGAGGTATGATCATGATCTCATAACGGTCATTTCAACTGTACTCTCATCGAAAATGGTCACCGTGGGTCCAGAGCTCCAAAATCGTGGAATCAAATAAGTAAAAATGAATTGGAAAATGAGTTTGTTTTGATATATATATATATATATAAATAATTTTAACCTCTTTTTGAGTTTTGTTTCCACAGGGATGGAGCATTGGCACAGGTATATCTCTATAGCACCACACAAATGGTAAGTCCTCTTGTTGTTTTGATTTAGTGTTTATTTTTTGATATTTTGTCTATCTACACTTGAGTCTTCTTTCCCTATTGTAGGTATCAAGAGATTAGATGATGATGTGTTAACACACGGGCGTGTCAGGTATAGCTTCTAGCTACCCATTTTGGGAATGCCACACTCAGACTCTACGTTTTATGCCTTTTCATGGATAAGATGCTTCTCTGAGGGGAAATATGTACACACCCAAAATTTCATTTTCTACATTGTCAGAAAATGGTTACAAAAGTCCCCAATGATGATTCACATCCTTTCAGAAGATGTTTGAGCTCCAAAAACCCATATGCGGTGTATATTTATAGCATATACATCCTTACATAGCTTTTCCACACTTTTTCCAAGCTTCCTGCTTCATCTTGTGCATGTTTTTCCCTTTAATGCCAGGACCGTTGCCCTGCCAGGGTGGTAGTAGAACCACCCTGCAGGTAGGGTAGCGGTCTTGAGTGATTTTTCTAGATTTTGTCATGCGTGTTTTTAACATGGAATGATTCACTTAACTTCACTTTTAAGATGCGTTTGTGAACCGATTTGTCTAAAAATAGTTTTGATTCCTTGGTTCTCCTTCCCTCTTCTATTTTGCATGTTCTTTAGTTAGTTGGAACTGCCTCTTCTTGCCTTGTGCATGAAGTCACATCCCACCCCCAATTCTTGTATATTTAATGCTTGTGTTCAAGTGAAAGACCAGAGAATTTTTTGGTATCTTGCATAGTATTACTACCACAATTCTACTAGGAATTACATAGCCAAGCTCGTATCTCTTGTGCTATCTCTCTTCTACTTACATTATAACTAGACTACCTTCAATCTACCATTGCTCAAGAGTCTTCTTCTGCTGCTATTCTTGCATTCCCAATTCCTTGGACTCATATGAACACATAAATAAAGAAAGGAACAAACTGAGGGGACAGACACAAATACAACTAGATTTTTCAAATCTCTTGTTTATCCAGGTTGGAATTATTTGTTTGTTTTCTTCATTTGCCAAATTTTCAATTTTGAATTATTATTTTCTTATTAGATAAGGTAAAAACATGGATCAGATCCAAGAGGCCATTACAAGATGAGAAATAGAAACCCATGAATAAGAAGAAAATGGAAAATTCCAAGAAAGGAGTTAAATAGGCATAACTCTTACAATGAAGAACTGAACTTTGTACAAAAGTGAGAAAACTAGAGAGAAAGAGAATCGGTCTCCAAAACTACAAAACAATAGAATTTCACTAAAATTCTGCCAACAGTAAAAAAATCTAGCTAATTTTTAGATATCCTTCACTACTACCATCATGACTATCTTTGATCTCAGAACCCTCATCACCCTTGACATTTATATCTTCCTCCAGCTTATCCTTGAAGCTACTAATGCACAAGTTAAATTTTCTTCTTTTAGTGCCCTCCTCCATCCCTTCCAGCCTGTCACTCAACTTTTTGACCTTTTCTTCCATCTCCAGAAACTTCTGCTTGGACTTTACCTAAGTAGATACAATTTTCTTAGAAGTGTTAATGACATCCAACATTGTTTCCCTTTGACCAGCATAGGTTTCCTCCATCACCTGAAGCATCCCTTCTAAGTACTGGAACTTTCTTCTCAAATCCTTGAAACCCTTTAAATTACCATCCCAATTTATTTTTCTTGAGGTGCTCACTTCCCCATGACCATCCTCACCCATATATTTACCAGAATCCTCCCCCACATTTTTTCATTTCCCATCCTTCATCTAGGTAAGGAATTCCATGAGAGTGAGGTCATCCTCATCTACCTTATCTTTCAAGGAAGAGGACATAACATGTTTCCCATTTTCAAATAGTAGAAGAATGAGCCCTTCATGTAGAGGCATCTCAATTTTCTCCTGTTGGAAAGCCATTAAAGAGTTAGTCAGAGACATAAACAAAAAGAAAGGGATGCTCACCATGACCTTATGGAGGAACATATTCATAAGAGTCATATGGTGGGTATATATTTTTTGGTATTTTCCTTCCAGAATGATATACTTCATAATTTGAAGGCACACATATCTCCATATACCTCTAATACATGACCTAGTGACACCATTTGTAAAGAAAGATCATCTTTCCTTTCCCACAAAGAAAAAATCAATTTCATGTTCTCTTCAGGTTATGTCCTTAAAATTTTTAAGCCCATCCATTTTCATGAAACCTCAATTTCAATACCTCTGACCTCAAACTTATCCTCTTTCAAATATTTTCTGAAATCCTTAGACAGGGAGGGGTCATGACTGTGTAATTTGGATATGAAATTACTGAAACCCCCAATCCTAAGGTTGTTCCACAGAGGCTGATTAAAATATTCAATGGTTTGGCTAGTAGGTTCAACTCTAATCCTATCACCCCCCATCTTCACAAGTCTGAACTTTCTCTTTTTGCTACTACTTCTAAAAAATAGACCCCCTTTCTCACTAACAAAAATGATGGAGAATAATATATTAAGTAAGTTGTCACAGCCTCGGGGCTCACTCATGTCAACATCAAACTTAGTGCCCTCTATATCTACTAATGGTTTCATTAATGTCCTTGGGTAATTTATCAACTTTACACCAGATCTTGTAATGATTACAAATGATTCCATAATTATCCATCTTATCCGCACATTTGTTCCCTTGACGTAAGGTATGATTATAAGAAAGGCTATCAAGTCAATTTTGAATTATTAGTTTCAATTGCAAATCAAATAGACTAGTAAAAACTTTCATTTTAATTGATCAGGAAATTACAAGTAGATCAAATACATAGAAAATTTTCTCTTTGACATTACTAGGGAAGTTGTGGGGAACAATATCTCTTTTAGGGTCATGATTTGTTCTTCACCTCTGAGGTAGGGTTTAAAGGGTTTTGATTAGATTATGTTATTTTATTTAGATTTAGATTCACATATTCACACAAGTAACCAACTACATCTGACTGATTACTTGTCTTTAGTTTGTTTATTAGATTAGAAGGCATTTTCTTATAAACTAAAAAATATTAAAAAAACGTTTAATTTTATTAGATTAGTTTGCTTTCATTGTTTCTCTCTGATATATTGTGAAAATTCCAAAAAAATAGATTTGATTTCCTTTTATAGTTAGTTTTATCAATCTCATTTCAATTTCATTCTGTATGACCATTAACAATCGACAATAAGAAAAGAAATATAGTTATGATAATTTGGTCCCACAACCCAATGGTCCAGACTTGATAACATACATTGATATAAGTTTACATTTGAAAGTATTATGCACACCTGCTACATTATCTGAGAAAATATAACAACTAAACATGCTAAATGTCACTACTAATCAAGCCTATGATTATTTTACTGGTCCTGGAAACAAGGTTTGATTACATGCATGACCATAATAGGACCACAACCTCCATGAGCTTTTTGTTTGTGTTCCTCAAGTCCCGTAACCCAATGATCATGATAACTAATTAGATACCAACAATTATTTTCATGCATCCGTATTTAGATCATCACCACTTCCACCCGATATCATTACAAAAATTTCATTATTGAACATAGAAGCCGATCAGGCTAAGACCTTCTAGACCTGATCGAAGAATTGTCCATAATCCCTGTGGCTTCATTACGCCTCTCATTATTACTTCCATGACCTTGTCTGGAAATATATACGAGATTCCCATAGATCACTTTCCACATGTTCAAAAACCAATGAATAGAATCTTAGGAGAGCTCTATATTGACCAAAGTCTCCAAGCAACTATCATATCAGATCGATCAATCACACCACTTCAGGTTAGGAGAGCATTCTTTTCCTTAGTTTCACAAATCTCATTATTGCATGTTGAAGATATAAGGATGCCTCAATAGAGTTTCCATCACCAACACACACACACATCTATTTCTATTCTATACCAGCTGTCTCAACATGACCTCAGGAAGTTGGCTGCAAAGAAGGTCACATGTAGATTTTCCTTTGTATAGTAACCTAAATGAAGGAAAGATACTTTGCACTTTATTCCTCTAAAGTTGTTAATGGCGGGTCAATCTAAGTTGAGTATGGCCATGAAAGAAATATATACTCACAATATTTTTTGCATGAATATCACATATACTCAATGTATCAGACACGTGTTACTAGAGACAGTGGAACTTGGTTCTTGTGCATCATTTTATGGAAATTTTGATGAAAACAAGTTTCTATAAAGGATTCTTGGATTAGAATACAAGTGTAGTGTATGAATCTTATAAATATGCTAATGATGGTGTGTGGTAAGATATGCTTGTTTTTTAAGAAAGGGGGAGTAAATGATGGTCAATTCCTTGAAACAATGTATTGATAATCACTATGACAATCTACTTTTATAGAACATAAAAAAATAGGAGATTAAGTAATAACAAATTTTATGAAATATTTTCATTTATTGATACTCAATTGACACAAATGTTTCCAAAAAATATTTAGAACACTTAACACAAATGCTCATGCAAGAGTTCTACAAAGATATTCATTTTTTTATTTTCATACACCAAAGATACACTCTAGGGCTAGAAAAAATCATTCATCAACAAGATTGCAATAAGGGTTTTATAGCCATATAAAACATTGAAAAATAATTACTACAGAACAATATCAATTTAGTGACAAAAGAATGCAACAACCAGAGATTGATCTAGTTTACTAGGTATAAATGTAATGAACATAGATATTATAGTAAAAGTTATGACTCATTAGTCATTATTCAATGTACAAAATGCCAAGGTATAGACTTAAGATCATAAGTAAAAATATTTTATTTTTGAACTTCAGTTCATTGATAAGGGGACATATAAAAAATGTATTCAATGTTTACCAATGGTTGTACAATAAAACCACCCTGGAACAAGGATTTTAAAACTCAAAATCCATATGCTTTCCAATAGAAAATGTAGAGCCACCATAATTTTTCTCTCAACTTTTCAAAAAAAATCACCCCTCTAGTATGAGGATAAGCCCTCATACTTCTACAAAAGTTTTTTAGAATCGATTTTAAATTTCCCCTCAAAATATAATGAGAAAAATACTTAATGCACAGTAATGAATTTCAGTTTTCCAAAATGAAAGGGAATATCTTGTAACTCCAAATATTTTTCCATTAGCCATCAACTTTGGAAAGGTTATACCATTTTGTTGTTGATGTGGATATGCATAGGATATTTATTTTTACATGATCAATTTATTTTTTTTCCTTCTCATTCTGTAATAGTCACACATGTGTGTGATCACATAAACTATTTTCTACTTGACATCATTATTTAAACTGATTTTATATTTACCTTTTATGAAAAATATTCATCAGGAATTCAATGAATTTGGAATTTTATTTGAATGAGATGTTCCCTTCATGTGACATTTCAATCAGGAAAAAAGAACACTTTATTGATTGACATCATGTAGTCTTTCCTTTATTCCATCCCATGCCAAGTGTTCAAATAAATTTTTCAATTGATCTTGGCATAATGCTCTTCACAAGTCTTTCTAGAATTCATAGTTCTATAAAATATAACTTTTTCTTCATGGACTTACTAATTTCTCCCATTTTCTAGGAAGATATTTTTGTAAGACACTTATTGATATTCAATTTGAGAAATGGAAGAGTTAGATCGTAGAAATGTCATATATGAAATTTCTTTAGAAACTCTAAAGGGAATTTTAAACCTTTCAGGCCTGAATGAAGCTTTAATCAAGATGTTATTTAGGATTGAGGATCAATATGAACCTATTGGACCTTTGACCCCTTGTATTGTGTGGTTAGTCTTGATGCAAAATCTCATAAGGATGACCCATTTATTCTCTATGTTTAATGTTCTATTCCGTCACCTATTTCGTCCAATATATTATGTTCATCCCAGTAAATTGAAACAATTCTTGATTTACCTTAGGACAGTCTTTAATGAAAAATCCATAGCTATGATGCACACATTATTCAATACATAATTAATGGAAAGTGAAGTACTAACAATAGAGACCACACCAACTGTAAATGATCTCAGGAAGGATGCAAATCTAATACTCCATCAGCTTACTAAAGTAGATAGAAGAGTTTATATCCTTGAGAAGGCTATGGTGAAGTACAACTATGAAGAATTTCTAGTTGTGTTTCAACTTCACCTGAACAAATTTTGCTCAACCCCACTTGACCTAGTTGATGCAACCTAGTCAGCTTCAACATCAAAGGTTTCCACTTATCATGGAACCAAAACATATCTAACTGGTGGAGTAAACCTTATGCAATGGGAATTTTCCTTTGAGAGGAAAATGGAGTTGATCAAGATTTTAGAGGGCCAAAAAACGAGCATTAAAGATCTTTTTGTCACTTGGATCGTGCACCCATTGAATCCTTAAGTGATCGAGTGTAGCATAGGAGCATCCCCAAGGTGTGGGACCTTATCTCCTTGGGATGGACCTCCAAAGAAGGCCAGATTCCTTCTAAACTTAGTGCATCAAATTTAATATTAAGATGCAAGGCTACAATACTTGAAATAAAACTATTTTTTTTGTTCTCAGAAAAATGGGTAAGAGAGTTATTGAAATGTATAAAAGATGTGATACACCAGAATTTTATTGAAAAAAAGATCTACGTCATATACATAGAGTAATATTGCAAAATAATATATCACATGAACATCTCTTAATAATATTTTTCAATCGTTATACTAAATTAGTGTAAAAATTTAGTAACAAAAGGGATTCAATAATTTCCACAACTAAAATAGTAAAAATTGTACACCATAAGTTGCATATTAATTGAAAAAGGTAATTTATATAAAGGAAATATAATCCACACATACAAGGAATTAAATCTTTCACAAGTATTAACCAAACTATAAAAGTGCACAATACATCAAATATTAAAAGGAAAAATATTGTTCTAAATATAACAAAGGTTTAAATAATTTTTGAAGACTCCTCAAAGTTATAGAGCCCTTCAAATTGAGATCTAAAAATATCTTAAAATAAAATACATCCTCTTATTTATAGAATAAGAGGATTGAGCAATTATAGTTGTGCCTCTTAACTATTACACACTAAAAATAGGATGTATTTATATTTAGGGAATAGTCTCCCATGAAAATAGAAAAATATTTCAATTGGTTTGACTGAGTTAACCCTACAACTTCCATTGGTTCGGAAGGTTGGAGAACATTCAACAATGGCTTGCATCCCTATCTAGGGCTAACACCACTTCCTTCTTTGTATGGTTCCTATTTCTTCTCTTCTACAGCTACCTTGTTCCTATACTAGAAAAACCATTTTATAATTCCTTGGACCTCTTCATCCTTAGGTCCACATGCATAGTAATTCAAAATTTTTGGTGACTCATTTTCTCTTTCTACTTTTCCTAGTAATCATTTAGTATTATTGATGACCTTTTTGAGATGATTCAGGAAGTTTTGGTAAGATACAAAATTGTAAATAGAGTAAAGACTTAAATACTTTCTTACATCATCATCTTGATTCACCAAACTCTTAAAATGATCACTAATCTGATCAACTAGAAGAATATCAATATTTTTTTCTATAATTTTACAATTAATATTATCAAATTCTTCCATAATGTCATTCCAAACATCCACTACTTCAACTCATTTCTCCTCTAACTTTGACGTGACATCCTACAATATCCAAACTCTAAATTACATTCCTTCCTTAAATTCACAATATTTTGAAACATCATCAATAACACCCTCCTTTATAAGCTGATCAGACCTGAAAATTCAAATTTCCTTCCACGTTTCAAGAGAAAGTTCTAAGTTATCACTCTCCTCAATAAAGAGTTTATTCATTTTCAAGATGGCATCTTTTTCAACATACAATTCACTATACAAATCAACAACAATTTTAATCCATAGGTTTTCTTCCTAAATTAGGTTTTCCATCTAACCCCTTACTACTCTTCACTTCTATCTAATATTTTCTACTATAGAGAATGATGTATCATCAAATATCAGAGTAATAATGAGAGAGGTAGTCTGGACAAGATGTGTGATCTTAGTCAAAAGGGAAGTTAGTTGTTCAAATTTACCCTTAAGCTCATCCTTTATTTCTTTATCCTTATTATATTTTTTTAGAAAATTACCCAAGGCCACCTGAACATCATGCTTTGCTCCTTCATGGGTGGCTTTAACAAGAGAAAACCTAGAAATATGATAATTTGATGTTGTGATTGTTTCCTAAGTTTTACATGAAGCTGGAGTAATTATCTCAATGAATATTTTCCATGTTTGATCAACTGATAGGTTAGAAAAAACTCTCAATTGCTTATCTTGTCTTTGGGGGTTTAGATCTAGAACACTTAAATTGACAACATCAATAATAGGGACTTTCTTCTTTTGTTTTTGTGTTTTACTATGAAACCACATAAGAATATAAGAAGATGATCTAGAAGATATTTTAGGAATTGTTACAGTAGTATTTAGTGTAGTTGATATGACTAGGGAGCTGGTCACAGTCATTAAAAGTGGAAATGATGTAGTGAAAATGAAGGGATGAGTGGAAAGGATGACCTCAGGTGTCGGTGAAACATAAGTCGAAATGAAAAGAGATTATTTAGGAAGAGGTGTTCCAAAAGGATATCCCAACCCTAAAATCTCTCTGGTTGAAAGAGATGGAAGGGAAGATAAAATACGAGCCATAGAGGGAGATGTGGTGAGAGATATAGGAGAATTAGGAATACATGAAATGGAAGACATGGTCAAAGGAAGAGTGAGAGGTGGAGGGGAAAGAGGAACTGAGGATGGTCAAGATGGAAAAGATGATGAGAGGGGTGACTACAACACTTGAGGGATTTTAGGGGAAACACTTAGGTTAATGACATTAGTTGATTTCACTTTGAGAGATGCATCTCCCTTTGTAGAAATTTTAGAAGAGGACCTTAAACCTCCAACAATGAAAGAAATATTACAAGGCCTTGAGATAGGTTTGGGAGTCGACCTCTTCCCTTTAGATGGAGTGATATGACCCACCATTGACTATGCTTGATAAGATTTATGGAAAGTTTTTTCATATGCTTTGGGCATAATTCTTGAATTTATCAACCATTGATAGGTCCAATTTAGAATGGTACCCACCCTTTCCTTTGTATTTCTATATTCCTCAATTGACCAATCAATCTAAGGGAAAGGCTGATTCATGACATTATTTTGATCGTAATAAGGATATAAAAGTTGGTTTTCATCCTGTAGTCACTTAGGGATGACCATAATTCCATATTGGGTGACCTATTGAAGGGTTAACCTTTCAAATTATCTTTCCCTTACTGCATTCTCATCTCGGTAGTGGATTCAAATGTCCTCCACTTGAGTTATGTAAACACTAGTCAATCTTGTTTTCCTGAACTTGTCCCAATAGTAAAAATTAGCACGTGGGTGGAATGTTTTCATTATCATCTTTGACATCTGCCCATCAATATTTTTAGCTTTTTATGTAGAATTACACATATATCTTCCTATAGTTATGAGAAATTGGTCTCTTGATTTATGTCGACTGTGTTGGATCTTATGATAACTCAACAAATGTTGAACCAATTCCATTAGAACCCAATTATTGATTGGGAGTCTTGGAATATTGATAGGGGCAATTATGAATCTAGGAATCCTAGTGTATGTGAACATCATGAATTACAAATAGATGGCCCTCCACTCCTATAAATCGTTCCAAGATTCATATGATATCCTCTGGTTAAATAAATCTTTATCAAATAAATACATAAGAAATGTGAAGAAGGAACCATTTACTCTCCAAAAGTGCTTAGAACCCTTTTCCATCATGAGTTAGGGATAGTAATCATATATTTGAATTGTGTTCCTAGATCCCTTTGGAGTTAACCTTGGATAATGTCTCATGCCCGCCGCTTCGTAGACAAGGTAAGAGGTCATGAAGAAATTTCCTAAAGTTAGAACATCAAACAATTGAAAATAGATGGCATCACTTATGTGTTCACTCCATCGAATGAGATCATTGTTTCTATTGATTATGGAAATGTAAAGGTAAATGTAGTCTAAGAACCCCCTATAAGAATAAAGTCTCGAAACCTTTCTCAGAAGTGTAATAATAACATTTACTTCTTGAATGAAATCACACCGGGGAATTTTCTTGGGTAATCTAGACAATGAAATTTTAGTTTTAGCTAAATAGATTTTAGTGACAACTCTTGTGTAAGTATCATTCTCTACAACCCAATACTCTATAGAAGACTCCTAGGAGATAGTGGCATATTCCTTAATGTCAGAGTGTTTTAGGATGTCTTCTAAGAAATCACTATCCATCCCAATCACCATTGTGCCATCATCATCCTTCACTTTCCAAGAATCTTTATCAAAATGATACGCTAAAGCAAGAAATAATTCAAGACATTACATAGATTGGGGAAGCAAAAATGCAAGGGAAATTCTAGTGTTGAAAATGGCTTACATCCACCATTTATTCTTTGGAGCCTTTACTCTTTCCCAAAATTGAGACATGTCAATGTGTCCTAAATTTGTATCCCTGATAATTTCTATGTCAGATGAGATACTTAAAGGGGTGTCACCCCTTGGTAGGTGTATGTCATTTTTTTCCTTTCCCTTGGATGAAGAACTATACATTTTTCTTGCTAAAAAATCCAAAAAATCAGAATTTGAGGTGGAATTGAATACTTTTAGAACTCCTCATAAACTAAACCTAGACTTATGAAATTTTGAAGTCTAAAGTTTTGAAATCAGAACTTAAACCTTGATGAACATCCCCAAAACAACGAATTTTCCATCCTCTAAAATAGAATACCTCTGAGCTTCTGAAACTCAAACTTACAAAATCTAAACTTCCAAAAAGTGGAAATCCCTGAAGCTCCAAACATCTGAACCTCTGAAATTATGAAACTCGAAGTCCCAAAATGCTAATGTTCCAAAAATGTGAACTTCCGAAAAGCAGTCTTCGTGAAAATCTAAACCTGAAGTCTAAAACTCTACAAAACAAAACTCTGAAACTCTATTGTTTCTAACCCAAAAATCCTACGTTCCAAAATGCATTTTCTCCCAATATAAACCTTTCAATCCTATTTACAAAGTATCTTGAAGTTCAGACCTTAGAAACAATATGAAAAAAACAAAAGGAAAGCCATAGTTTGAATTTTAAGAAAAAAACCTAAGAGGAACGTAGAGAAATGAAGAATGTAAGATAAGAAAGAACAAAAATAATAGAACAAGAGCCCAAAAAATGGAAATTAAAGTAAAACTTGCAAAAATTACCCAAAATGATGATAAAATTGCTAAATAATACTCAAAAAATTATGTAGGGTTGCAGTTGGGATGCATAGGTTTTTCTGCATGTCAGTGTACTGATTCATCCAGTAAAAATGATAAGTAAAAAACTTGCATATTTATAGGAGGGTGAAAATTAATCACCATAGTCTAAAATGTGTGAGGTGGTTGGGCATTTATTGCCTTCAAAAATCAGAATTCAGAGGTTGGCATGTAGGATTCATGCAGCATGCACTCTGGAATCTGATGTCCAAAATTTGAAGTTTCAAAATGGTGAAGGGGTTGGATTTCAGAATTTGGGATAAGGTATAAAAATAACATGTAATTTGTAGTTCGGAACCTGAAGTCCAAAATTATGGTGTGGAATTGGAATTCAAAATTTGGGGTGGAAACTACGTACAAAATACACTTGCAGTTTCAACTTCCATTTATGAATTCCAATGGGATCAAACTTTGGGTTGTGGAAATCAATGGTCATTTTACATGAAGAATGTAGGTCAACTTATGAAATCTGAAATCTAGTGAAAAATGATGCTAAGGAAATTTTTGAAACAAAATTTCCAAAGAATCTAAGGAATGGGAAAGGAAAAAAATTACAAGAAAATTTTAAAATCCCTCACTAGAGTGTAACTTGTAAACTTAACAAATCTCATGGCCAAAGGTATGTCCCAGGGATTGGAAGGTGATGTACAATATGTCTTTGATGCCCAAGACCCTAAGGAACTTGAGTATTGGAAAATTAAACTTCTTTCCCATCTTCCTAATTTTAAAGATGATTTTTTAATTATCAACTAATGCAATGTTAACTATAACAAACCTTTTGAAAATTTATGTAAAAACTAGATATGTAATTTCAGAGGGAAGGGGCACCTATAGAATCCCCATTTTGTATTTTGTACATATATATGTTACAAGATTTTCACAAAGGATCTTATGCTGAATCTAATTCAATTGGTGCATCTTTACCCAGTTCCTTCAATTTCACAAGGTATGTATCAAATATTTTAAACATATTAATGAGCAATTAATCATTTGGTCCAGTATGAAAGACAATTATGAGTCCGTATTCTCTTAAAAATTTCTCAAATTCACATATAACACCTTTTTTCTTCTTTACTTTTTTTATCAACTTGGACACCATTCCTTCCAAATGAAAAAAGCTTTGAATGGATGAGTATTTGAAACATGAAGAAGTGGAATATAGTCCTCCTTTAATTTGGTATTGAAAAAATTTCATTAAATCATCGAAAGTCAAATCTCCATATGTGAGCCGGTTTGAAATGGGTGTCAACCTCCGAAGTTTGGAGTATATGTCATCAATACAATCCATTGTTTTGTCCTTTACTATGATGAGATTTCAAATGAATTATTTTAGACTTTTTGTTCTTAATTGGATATCCCCTTCATATGTATGATGTTATCCTCTATGATAAGATGGAACTATGCCTTCATCTTCCACTATTTTTTCATCCTTCTAAGTTATTGCTTAAGTTTGGGTAAAAGTGCATCCATATAATCAAGATCATCCTTACACTTTTCTATTTGTTCCTTTTCTTCCTCTAGTTGCTCAGAGAGCTTCTTATATCATTCCAAATTGTTTCCTATGAATTTTGTGCATCTTTTGCAAAATTTTGCATTCTATTATCATATAGAATTGATTATCTCCCTTGATTCATTTTTTGTTGCTAGGGATTATGGGGTTATTGTAGTGGAAATATCTTGTCCCTCAAAAGGAGGTTATAACCATTTATGCACATAAATTGATAAAATATCTACCTTTTTCCCTCAAATGCTTCTTAGTCTCCTTATCCTTATCAATTTTGTAGATAAGGCCTCATATGGCCATTGAAGCCTCATGCTCTAAAGGTTCTATAATGGGTTTCCTTAATGGGATATGAGTAATTTGGTAGTCATTAAGTGTATCTTAAGTATTTAACACACCCCCTTGGGTGTTAAAATTTATAATTTCACATGCCCTTGGGGATCTCTAAGGGTTTTTGACAATACCCTAACTTTCTTCAGGGCCCTTGGTGGTTTAGAAAATAAAACACTCTCAATATTGATAGATTCCAATTGGATTTTTTACTTCTCTTATCTTGGTAGTAATGATCCTAACCATCTTTTTGTGGGGGAATTTCCACCCCTTGGAACTTGGGGTACGTGTTGTGATGGGATAAAAAAACTAATAATTTCTTTAGAGGTAACATGAGGCATTCCTAAAGTTGGAGAGTGTATTTCTGGGATTTTTGTTCCTACTACTGAATCCTATGGTTCAACATGTGATGTTCTTTTCCCTACATGTCCTCTTTATTCTTAATCTGCTTCAAATTGCATGGTCAACACACTTACAGGGTATGGCCCTTGAAATTACTCATAAGCTTGTTCTTTTTCCTTGATTTTAGCCACCTCATGGAGACAAAGTGATTTTTTGACTTTTTCTAGTGCCTCCTCCATGGGGTAACTAGAAACATTTGTCCATCGGGTCACTAGAAAAATTTGGCTCTCTTTGGACTTTGAAACTTACCTCTCCTTTAGGATGTAATTCCTTGTAGGCAACTACCTCTTTTAGTGATTCCTCTGTAGTTTTTACCTCAATTGGTAATGTTTCAACCATGGACATTGTAATTAAAATATGTTGTAGAGTTTGAGTAGTTGCACTTGGATATTTACTATGTGTCACTTGATTTTCTAGTGACTACCTATCCAATTATGTGACATGAACTCCTTCTATTTTTATAAATCTCAATAGGTTAGTAAATTCTTGTGTTTGGGTTACTTCTTCTTTATCACAATCCAATACTTAAAATTTTGGAGTTACTTATTCTTGAGTCATTGTTGCAATAGAAGCTTATTTACTCTCATTGTGTGGGGTTGAATCTATTACTTTAGGATTCTCTATTTCCTTCATGTGTTCCCAAAGTTGGAGTATCTCTAACCACAAGTGTCATAGTAGTTACTATTTCAAAGGGGTATACAATCCTGGGCTTTTTTGGCCCTTTTAAAGTATTTGAGGCCATTTTCGTCATTTTCTCAACTACTTGATACTCTAAGTTTTGAATCCACATTAGGAAAGGATCTTGTCATTCATTTTCCTTACTGGATGACACTGTTAAGGTTACTGTAGGCATCATAGGATTTGATTCATACATGAACTTGGCTTGCAATAGGACTAGATGGGTGATTGGGGGATGTTTCATGGTATTTATTAATATTTCCTCATCCTTTTGGGTTAAAAGGGACATAGAAGTACCTGTTTTTCTTGGACCAATAGTCTATTCCTCTATCATTCCAGTAGTTGGTTTCTTCGAAGGGATTTGTGGTACCTTCCACTTTAAAGGGTACATATAGCTTTCCTCTTCTTTTAAAGGGGGATATCATCTTAGAGGATACCTAAATCTCTTAATTCTTGTAGCACCTTGGTATTATATAATGTTAAATCCAAACCTTTTGTTTTCATCTAGGTTAAGGTCCTTCTCATCACATCAACAGTTCTAATATGCAATTGTGTTGTTTCTATTTGATCATAATCTATTAGTTCAATAGGTTTCCCTGCCAACTTCATACCAATATAATATGGACTTTAGCACTTGTTGGCAAGAAAATTTGTCAATAGGAAAAATTTGTGGATTTTTGCAAATGTTATGGGAATAGGTTCCTCTACTTGAACGGGGCATCTCCATTATTGTATGTAAAACAAAAAGTAAATTTTTTTGTATCTTAGAGTTCGTGGATCCAACATGCACACTCTACTACACCTACAGAAAATGATTGCAATTTCATCAAAGCGAGTTATTTTCTAGGAATGTGGGAAGATAGGAGTGATAAATTGTGAAAGGGATTAATATTGCAAGTAGGAAAACTCTAATTCTTGCAAAGATTAATACAAATATATTTGCACACACAATTTGATAATATCAAGACAAGATAAAATCATGAACACCAAGTTTCCATTATTCACTCATATAGAAAAGTAGAAACTCCTTTCTTTATTGACATTCTAACAAAGTTGTACAATTCAAGGGAAACATGAAAATATGTAGAGAGAAATAAAAGAACTTGATATATTTTTATTATCCTATCTACTTAGAAATTACAAAATTGATAACCCTTTATAATGGGGGAGTCATTACAATATATATAATTCATGAAGACTCTTAGCCTACTCCCCACATGACTTTTCATTTTTCCTTTACAACATGTGATTCTTCATATTCCTAGGAATTAACTTAAGTCCCATTTTTATTAATTGAGGGTGACTTATTACAATTTCAACTATATTCACATTTAACTAAATAGGAAAAAAATGACTAAGACAAAATGAAAAGTGAAACCCCCAATGAAGAAATAAAACATGAAGGAGGAGAGGGAGGGGAGGGAAGAGAGAGAAAATAAGAGAGATAATTACTTAGATGAAGATACTACCCTTTTTGATTCTGCTTTAGTGCCTGATGGATCCTTACAAAGAAAAACTAGAAAAATATTTAATCCTTTGAATTATTTGATATAAAAAGCTACTACAGGTGTAAATTTCTTGGCATTGATGTTTTTTCTTTTAGTGAAAAAATACTGATGTTTCTTTCCAATGCTTTATATTGTAGCTCTTATCTTGGTGAGAGACTTCAGTGTGTCCTCTTTGAAGGAAAAGGGATCCCCGTATTATTTCTGTACATATTCCTCAAATGGATTCAAATAATCCTCTAAGATGTTATCATCAATGGTGGGTACTCCAAGTTGTTGTATCTTAGTGTTGACATCATCCTAAATCTTGGAATCATGCTCCTCATTTGATTGCAACTCATATATACCACGGTTCAACATCTCATACCGTGAGAAAATATTTCTCATCCATACTTTTGATAAATTATCAGATGGAGAATTAAATATGTTCATATTGAAAAACAAGTGAGAATGAGCTCTCCCCATATCTATCACCAGTGGGTACACTTTATCTAAATGTCCATTTTTTTCTTGATTTAATCATTTTTCATTTAGACCTTGGTGGCTATTGCACATATGTAATTGAACATAATGAAATAATATTTAGAAGAAACACTTTACTTTTTCCACAATATTTCTCTCCCATTTATCATTTTCTCACACTTACATGGTGAATCCTTTGGTCCTATGAATGGAATATGGGTCAAAGCTACTGATGGGAGTAAATTCTTAGATTAGAAGAGATGGGGTGACATTCGGATCCATGAAATTTTGAACATACAAGGTGAGTGTTCACACTTGATCCTCTAAAAATTCAATTTTTCATTGTACTATTGATTCCTCACAAGAAAATGAGTGGAAGAATCCTTGAATAAATATTCAGCTCCCTCATTAGTTGTTGGGCCTAGGGGAATGGTGCTTATCTTGTAGTTTTCCAGGGTCATTTCTTCAATGTGCTTGATCACCTTTGGCAGGACTACTTCCACATATTGGTTTCTTGAAATACCGATGAAGAAGCGTGAAGTTACTTGAGTGATATTTCTCTTCTTTCCTTTGACCATTAAGGTTATAACTATGAAGTCAGGGAAGTCTACCTGTTGGACTAAGTGGGATTATTTTATGATAATTTCTTGTACCCAAGGGAATAAATTATCCATCTTAGGATCAACACCTGTCATGATTGTTGTATCTTTCTTATAATGAGAAGGAATATATTTTGTAAGAGGGGCTGGTGTGGCAGTGGAGGGTGAGAATCTTTGAGACTGCCGAGGGGCTAAAAGGTAAACTAGATCAGTTTCCCTGAGCTCCATCTCCACCAAAGGATCATCTACTATTACTAACTTTTTATGAAACCTTTTGTAGTAAGGAGCTTATGATTTTGGAGCCTTCTATTTCAAACATTCTTTAGAGTGAGAAGAGATGGAACCTTTCTCTATGAACCTTGAAGAGGAATGATGCGATAATTGCGTTTGGAGAGTAGGGAAGCTATATTATTTTTGAACCACTCTCTTCATCTTGTGATCACAGCCTCAGTCCTCTCATTTATATCTCTTGATTTTTGGATGATCCATGTAACCTGTGGAAGGGGTGGGGCCTTTATTGCTTGATATTCTAATTCATACATATTTGTGCCATCATCTTGGATTCCCTCTTCATAGTAATAAATACTTAATTTTATCATTTACCCAATGATCATTCTTATATGATCTCATTCTCTAACTTCAAAATCATTTGTATAATTCACCCAATAGTATTCAATATGTTAAACATGATGCAGTCTGGGAGGTTAAAAGCGTTTGGATCACTTTAAATATCAAAGTACTCTCTCAAGGGGTATGAGTACAGAATCAAGAGGGGTGAAGGAAGCTTCCAGGTTAGCAACATCACTAACGTTTTTGATGGAGAATATTCCAAGGGAGATGGGGAAAGAAATGTTCTTCTTATTATTTTTCCAAACTTGCTATGAAAGTGAGAAAGATACCTGCACATCTCAAAGAACTTGATCTTTTTTCTAAGGTACCATGACAACCTTTGTGGAGCAATCTTGAAGCCAGACACTTAGATGTAGGAAAAGTTTGCAAATTTTATGAAGTAAGATTTGTACCTTTTGATTAGAGAATCCATTTAATGAGAAAATCTTGAATGAGGGTTTCCTTATTATAACCTAATGAAAAAAATTCTGAACACATCATTCAATTTTGTGCAATTTTGGTTTCTTTCATTGAAGACCAAATGTGGATACCTTTCAAATGTAGGAAAATTTTGAGGAATATTTTGGGTGAGTGTCAAACCACTGAATGGACTTGAGCTTATAAGGGAATAAACTAAGTATGAAATCATTTAAAACTTCTTTGAGACTGGTACTTGAAGTAGTTGATGATGAAAGTTATCATTTATTATTTTCCCCCAATCTATCCTTTTTTGCCCTTGATGATGGTGAGTATAAATAATTCCATCCAATAATCAAAATATTTTGTGGTTTCTTCTCCCATTATCTAGTTTAGAAGGATGATTGCATTTGATAATCCATCATTAGATTCACTCTAGGAGAGTGAATTTAGCATACAAGATTTTGTTTGTGTAAGTCATTTTCTACATCATCGGGTGAGACAATTCACTTAAGTGAGATTGTAAGTTTGCTAGTCATTTAGGGGTCATTATGAGAATAAATTATGCGTCAGTTCATCAATTTCATCATTGTGAGTTAATTTCCTATTTTGGAAATGTAACTCCCCTTCTCCACTCAAGTTATCATGATTGTAGGTCTGGGGGTTACTCATCACCTTCTATTTGCACACTCCTTTAGATCTATGAGATTAGTGAGAGTTTGGGGATTGTTACGAGGTTTTGCCACCTTGTCAAATCTTGCATGTAAATTTGGTTAATGCTCCCTCTTCTTGATATCTCATCAAGCTGCAATTTGAAATTTTGTGGATGTTCACACCATCACTCATTATCCTCTTGTTTCACATTGTTTTTCCATATTTCATGGTATCAGAGCACACGTCATGTAGATATGTTCCACACTTCCATGTTTTTGTGTTTTTCATCTCTCCATTCGTGATATAAAAATTTCATTATAAGTATCATAATGGTTATTCCATTGTACGGTTAGTTCATTGATTTGGGGCTTCATGCTTATGTTGAGGTTGTTTTGGATTATGTGTTCAATTTTTCAATTTTTTTAGGTGGACATGTTTGTTTTGAGAGGTTTACCAATTTTAGGTTGCAATGTTGGGTTACAGATTAGTTTTATGTGTTGTTTTTGAGAGTTCCAAATGTGTATGATTTCCTTTAAGGGCCAACTCAACCCTAGCTCACCGAGTTGGGAACCGATCTAACCCATCTTGTTGTTTTCCTAACTCATCTTGCGCGCTTTGGCTCAGTATGTCATCTTCAACCTGCACGAGTTGCTCCTTGGCTGTAAGTTTGTTTGGATTTTCTTTGGCTCGTGTGGTGGAATCTTGACATGCCTTAGTTTATTTTCACTCAGATTCACGAGTTTTTCTTCCTACACCTCTCTCATACCATTTCTCAGCTCGGTGACTTCTAAAATGAATTCCCCCACTCGCATTGATCCTTAGAGCCATCTGTGGGTTTTTTCCACTCTAAGATTGGGCTTCTTACTTTACCATTCAGGCTCCCTGGTTGATTAGTTCCATGTTCTACTTTCTTGTGGCCTATTCTTCCCTGTTCGAAGTTATATTCTTGTGCTCCTACGTTCCACTTACACCCCGTCTAAAATGACCCATGTTCAATTCATCCCCTGCCTTACCAACCCACTCAGCCAACTTGCCAGCATGAATATCACCGACATCTAGCTAGACCTATTTTCCTCTGCACCACCTCAAGAATTTCAAATCACCTCCATTCCAACAGTCACCATGCCAAAATCCTGTGTATCTCACCCATGCATCTTCCACGTGATCCTCCTGGCATATCACACTCCCCATTCTTACTCTCGGTGACTCCACCACTTGTTCCAATGTCATGCTCCCTAACTCAGTGTGTACATTAATGATGAGCTCATCCTCCACATGGCCTCATCACACTAACTCGGTCACTACAACCTTTACATCGACGAACTCACCTTCTCCACTGAGCCTATTGATGCCCCAACTTGCTGAGTTGGTTTTCTACCTATTGAGACACTTTAGAACTCAACTCCCTGAGATGGCCTGACTCCTCACCCTATACAGCCCTTACCTTGCCCCTTTCTCCCTTTTTTGACATTTTTTTGCATTTTCCCCATTTGATATGAATTATACACTAGTTTAAGGGGAATATCAATAAAAAAAATTCATCATTTCAGGGGCGAGTTTTTTTTGAGATGTTTGTATAGGTTTATTGGGATTTCCAGACCACATTTTTCTAGCTCATTGCATTTTAGATCTTCTCTTTACCTTCAGCTAGTGGATGCATCTGCCATAGCCTTGCAGTAAGAGATCCTTCTTATTTTGTGCCCTATGACACATTTTCTCTCACATTGAGAAGTTTTACCTTGTATTTCTTTGTTCCTTTTGTGCTTAATTACATGTGTTGTTAGGAAATAAGGGATAAAATATGTGGAATATTCCTTCAAATAATCACAACAGTAGAAACTAATATGTAGAAAATATTACAGATCTCAAATAAAATTGGAGAATAAAATAACACAATACAAAGAGACAGTATTTAATGTGGCTCACCTAAATTTGGGCTACGTCCACCAAGAATCACTTGCTCATATTTTATTACAAGCCACTACTCTTTCAATACAATACCCATATTTGTTTAGAGCTATGCTCAAAAAACTCTACAAAATTCACACCCAAATTTAAAACACATCTGTAATGTTACATAATACCTACAATATACACAAAACCATATAAGTAGACAACTACTTAAGTAGTTTTACAAAACCATGGGAAAAAACCGTCCCATAAACCTATGGGTCGAAATCCCACCCACATGAGAAAATCACGTTTCCCAATATATCAGGCTCATTTTGAGGCAAAAAACAAATTTCTCGGGGGCTCTACCTCCGAACCCCTATTACCAGGGGCTACTGCCCCTGGACCCCCACTCGAGGCCCAGATGGGCCCAAAACCTTGGTTAGAAAACTGTAGAAAGTGTATAGTACTCTTAGTGTATATTCATCAACACTTTCTCACATGAAAACAAGCTCCACAACCTAACATGTGTTCCTCTGCTTCCAACTAGGACTTCACTATGGCCTCCACTTTCACGCAACTTATCACCTACTATGAGGCTATTTTTCAACTATATAACATCACATAAATGTACCCTATTGTAGTCACGCACTATCATACAAAGTACTATAGATAGGGGTGTTATCAATGTTCTTCTTGGGTGCTATGTTATTTGCAGAAGCATTATCAGCTGAATCCGATGTCTTGCATTCTTACACCCTCTTAGTTTTGTGCATCTTGCACATTTTTCTTCCTCTTCCTCATCATACAAGATGCTCTTTCCAAACTTGAGCATCACAAGATCACGTTACAGCATCCACCACTTCTTTTTGGGAGAGATAAATATTCAACATGACATGCTTCTATGGAACACTACTTTACTTACGAGGATCTTAAATACTTATTACTTGGGCTAGCTCCTACACCCACATATTCAGAACATCTTGTGGAATTTCTTGGCACTTGTAACCATGTTGTTGTTCACTTGATGTTATCTATCACCATACATCTACGAATTCACATGGAAGACTCAAATCCTCCCCACTACATATGGAAAATCTTTCAGTATTTTTTTGGAGACCCTCACCTCTTTTCACCACTAAAAAGTTTAGTGTTGATCCTATTCATACTTCTATTCACTCTTCACACTCGTGTTCCATTGGAGACCCTTTATTTGAGATATATGTGACCATTTCCCCTTGGGCTCCCTCACATCTTTATTTCTTAGTTGACAAAACTTTCCCTATTCTTGTTGCTTCCATTAAGTTCCATGTTGCTTGACCTTGGCCTTCTAAAATATCTCAAAAAAACTATTCTCTAGTTTTCTCCTCTTGTTCTTCATGTTATGGAAGTTCCATTGATACAGAAGCACTTTATTTTTATAATGATGAGGATTGTGTTCATAGTTATAATTTTGAGAGTACCACCAAGGACACCTCTCCTCCTTCTCTCCCTATTATAAAGAGTGTTGACACATCCCAAATCTCAACAGACATTGTAAAGTATCCTATTCATCCTCATACCTCCATTACACCAGCCTCCTTTCCACTTCTATTGTATGAGGCCCTTTCCACTCCTCTTCCTTCATGTATGGATAAACTATACCTATCTGAAATTTCTCTTCTATTTTTTGATCCCCCTCATTAGGATGAGTATCTACCAAAACTTTGTTTTTCATAGAGTCCACTTGTGATGTACTATAGGTTCTCCACCCTTCTACAGGTTTTTCTGAGGAGTTCATTATCTCCTTTGTTGGGAGGTTTCCTTATGGGACAATCATCACTTCCACTTTTCAGGAGACCTTCATTGATCCACCCTTTTTTGTGGATCCTCATTATGTTGTGGGGGTTGTTGTTTTTCCCACACATTACTTGGACATACTTTCAGTTAGTGTTCCTCTTCTACACTCTAACAGTTCTACACACATGACATTACCTTTAGTTCCTTGGCACTCATTTAATAGACCTATTTCACACTTCTATGGACAAGAATCAGAGTTGCTTCTGCTTTAGGTTTCCTTTGTAGGGTGAGTAGACTTCTAGCACTCTATTTTTTTCCTTCCTAAGGGTAGGTACATAGTTCTATGTGGGTGTCTCTTCTTCAGCCTAGAGGTAGAGTACCATGTCATTGACACTCTTTGAGGAGACTTCATAAAGTTGCATTGTTCAGATCCATCCATGGCATATTTCTCATTCCTCTCATCTCCCTCTTCTACTCCCTTCTTATTCCTTTTGAGAGATTGACCCTTTATACATGGGTACCTTATCATGATCCTCAATGGTCAGGATCCATATTTGGCATCTTTATTATATTAGAGAGTGTGTTTTTATTTTGTGGTAGATTTTTTCCCACTAGTTTTTCATCCATTTCTTGGGATCCTTTGTTGTGCATGGGTACCTCATCAAGAATGTGTGTTGGCACCCATTTCTCTTTTCTAAATTTCCACCTCATCCTAAATTTTGATGAAGGGGGTTGTTGGTGTGAGTCATTTTCCACATCATTGGGTGAGTCATCTCACTTAGATTAAATCATAGGTCTATGTGTCATTTAAGGTTCATTATGAGACTCCGTTACATGTCATTGCATCAATTACATCATTGGGAGTTACTTTCCTTTTCTAGGAATGTAACTCCCCCTCTCCACCCGATTTTCATGATTATAACATTGGGGGTTACTCAACACCCTCTTTATGAAAACCCCTTCAGATATATGATATTAGTGAGAATTTTTGGATTGTAACAAGGTTATTCCCCCTTGTCAAATCTTTCTTACACTCTCAGTTGATGCTCACTCTTCTTGAGATTATGTTATGCTATCATTTACACTTCCTTGGATGTTCATGCCATCCCTTGTGATCCTCATGCTTCACATTTTTATGCCCTATTTCATATTTATTTCTACCTTGATTCAACCATGAACCTAGTATAAGGCTCTAGAGTTAGGAGTCTATCTTGGACCATTTCCATGATGTAAAATATTTTTCAATGATGACCATGTTCTCTAGACTAGAATTCACATATATTGAGATATTACCTTGGGAGTAAGTACCACCAGAATTGAGTTATCATCAACTCTTATGGTTTGTGTATCTAGCTCATAATGGTGGGCACATGATAATACCAACTCATAGATTTGAATGGACACATGATGACCACCTGTTGCATACAACCTGCTTGTGTAGACTTCATCTTCCACAAGTTCCTTAGATCTAGATAAAATTCTATCTTTGAGGTATTTAAAGATACATATGGGTACAATCACTATTGTCCACATCAGAGTATTTAGATGCTAGATCTGAAATGGTCTCGAGAATAGAAAAATTTAACTTCAGGTCTGATGATAGTACCTTTCTACACTTTAAATTAAGACTTTCTATTTTTACAAAAATGCCTTTTTTTCCTTTTTCCACTTCGAACTACCTAGCTTTTCGTCTCTATTGTTTTATGAGGGAATTATTATAAGAATATTCCTTTTCAGAAATGTTTCTATTTATAATAAGTGGGTGTATCAAAAAATTACTATTTTTAGAAAGTTCCCTTCCCCACTTCAGATTGTGATGGAAAAAACTTCATGGGGATAGGGCTTTTAGCTGGATCTCACATACAAAATTTTAACTCGATCTGACCACCGAAATGATGGAAAATAAAATAAAAATAAAACTAAGGAACAAGCCTAGGGTTTTATTCCATTAATAATTTGGGGCATGCATGATTTTTCATATACATGCATATTGAAGGTTCCTGGAAAAGAGGAAGATTGCAACAATATTACTTCAATCCATTTACCAGATTGAGATATATGACTTTTTTATTATTGCAAGTATGAAGTCATTCAGATAAAGAAATGGGCATGGTGTCTAGAAAAAATAATATTTCATGGGTATTTTCAGCTAAGATCATGAGGGCATGGATAAAAAAATTAAGGAATATGAATGGATGCTATATTTCTAGAAAAAATTTCGCAACATCTCTGGGGTTTTGTATGCACATGAAGGAGAGATAAATAGAAGCTTGGAAAATTATAACTAGTTTTTTAACACTTCATGGGGTGGGGGGAAATTTTTTTTCCCCATTTTCCCTTTGGTAGCATATGGAAGGGACAAAAAACTGTTCCCTATCCGTATGATGACAAATGTCAGTCATTGATTGCATGTCAGATGAGGGAGAAAAACTAGCATTTTAGCACCTGGGGGATGAGACTGGTCATATGAGAAACCATGAAAGAGTATGGAGTGATTTTTTATGTCCACATTATTCTGTTAGGATGGGATAAAAGGGAAAAAAACATTTCACCGTATCTTAGTGATGAAAAGTTGTACTTTGAGGTTTCGTGAGCCGGGGGCTAGAAAAATAGGAAAATGGGCTTACTGAGGCTTCCCAGGGTCATGTGATGGGTCCAGAGGCTTAACTTGGAATGAATTTAATTTTTTTTCCCCATTTTCTCCTTGGGATGGGATGTAATGGAAAGGAAATTTCTCCTTAGCCTCATGCTGACATGTGGCACTTGAGAAAATAGTTAAGTATGAAAGGTTTTCCTTGGGAAGTACCTTGAAGACGAAGGTGCCGAATTTCTTGGAGGAATTTTTTGATGAATAATTATATTACTCTTACTTCAAATATCCTTCTATGGATAATGGGATGGGTATTAAGTTCTATTTTGGGATAAAACCCCCTAAAAACTATCCTTGTTTCTCTAAATTTTAATGTGTGTCTACCAAGAATGAGTTGTGAAAAGAAGTTCCTAGGTCTTGTGAAAAATCTGAAAATACCACCATGTACGGAATTGAATTTAGTTTCTAATGATGTATTGTTTAGTCTCAAAATCATTCTTGAGCTACTGTAATCATATTCTGAATCTCAGGTGTTTTTTTGAATTATAAGCTCCTTCACCTTCAAAAACCCGCTTTCACTGAAGTTGTCCCTGAACCTTCACATATTCCCTAAATATTCCTAAATCACTTGTAATATGATATTATCTCCTAAATATTATTTCCTAATGAATTTGGGGCTTCACCTCTACTCCAAGGGTGTACATCTACCTCAGAAAGGCTAAAAATAGCCATTTCTAAGTCACTGAAGGATCTGTCTTGAGAAGAATTATCTTAGAAGAACTTCATGATATTGCTTTCATATTTTCAACACATGGGCAAGGTTATCACAAAAAAAGTGAGAAATTGAAAGGATAGGAAAGGTCTGACATAGAGGGAAATTTGATCTGGATAAATTCTTAGGAGGGATTATAAGTAAATATTGTGACACTAGGGTGAAGTTGTCATGTTTTCATCTTGAAATTTTCTCTTGCAAAAACACATGAGAACACCAAGTGATGATCATATACAAAACCCTGAGGTACAAATAATACTTTGTAATAAATTATCTACTACAAATTCATTATATAGAAATCTCTCAATCTAACTTTTTCTTCATCTCTATAATTCATCCAAAAATCTTCATAATGTGAGTCATGCTCATATGAGCTTCCCAAGAATTTTTTCATTACCCATCTGATGTCATCATTTTTTTCTTGGTTGAAACTTGTCCATTTCTAATCTATTCATTTCATCATCTATAAACCTATCATTGATAACTATTAATCATGTATATCTCCTAATTGAGATTGGGAATTTGATATTAGTTTTGTATTTACCTACCAAAAACCTATGTACTTCTACCAATTGCCTTGAAATATACAAAATTGCCCATTTATCATCCAAGTATATGGGAAACATGTAATGGCTCCCATATAAACCACTCACCATTATGTAAGTACAAAAATTAATTATATGAAGTAACAACCATACTTGTTTCTCACCCTTCTTACAATTGTAAATATTCTGAATTTCTCCCATTCTAGTTTGAAGAGACTTATGATGGGTGAAAATAAGGCATCATGTATCTTTTTGAAGTTTATTTTATGATTCCCCAAATTCAATTGAGTGTAGACATCATATACCATATAGTTAGAGCAATATATCACTCTTTCAATCCTTGGGAGATTATTTTAGCATGCAACATTGTAAAAAAGGTAATAATTCATGTAGAATTCACACATGACTATATTTCCATCCCTAATTTGCATAACCATTTTTATGAGTTGGTCATGCATGTATGTGCTTATGAAATGTGCCCAAAAAATATTTTCAGTGCTAAATAGAATGATCTGGATGTAACTAAACATCCACTCTTGATAATTATAAAAAAATTTCAAATCTGTAATTCTACTTAGTAAGGTGATAATGTCATTGAATTCTTGTACAAAGTATGATCTGGTTAACTTTTTGTAAACTCTGGTATGAGATCCCCTATTTTTTATCAACAAAATGAATGTTTATAGTTTTTGAACACTCTACATGTTTGGCATCCCATAAATCTTGTGTTAACTTAATATCAATTTGTACTGCCCTCTTGATTTTACACATTCCCAGTATTTCTTTGAATTCTTTAGGTGATAATGAAAGAACTCTGGAATAAATTCCATCCAACACTTCATTAGTTTGTAGGTTGTAATTCTCTACACAATCACATACTAATTATGGGCATTGTATCAATGGTGGGAAATTAGTAAATGGATAAATACCTCTGACATCAATTTCCTCTATGTAATCACTTTTCTTCAAGGAACATAATCTTTGGATGAAATCAACTAGGTCAACATTTCTCAGGTTTGTATATATTACTTCATGTAAATTACTTATGATATGGGAAGTAACTAGGGTACCAATAATTTTAACCTTCACTTTGTATGGGAAAAAAATGCCAACTGATCACTCCAACTATATAGAGAGAAAGGTAAAAAACTTGATGTGGGAGAAGAAATGCAAGCCACAGGTGCTTCTCAATATCCCTATGAGTGAATGAAAACCAATTTTTTTTTAACATTATTGAGAACTTACCCATGATCATATATTCTTTAGGATATCAGTCACAAATCACACATGAGTGTGGAACATTTCAATTTTCCACAATGACACTCTCTATTACTTGCTACCTCAATGTCACAATCAAAATCCACTATTATAGGGCTCTGAAACATTTGAATTTATCATAACAAAGTAATAATATGAAATAATTTGTGAAAATTTAAACATATAATATTTCATACAAACAAAATTAATTAAGGACGCCTCTTTAATACATTTCATTGAATCTTGGTCATCGAATTCTACATTTCTCATTTGAATACATGTGTTTATTTGGCTTGGAGAGGGCCTTAGGGAATTCATTGTGTTTTTTTATTAATTGAGAACATGTAAAAATGTGAAATGTGTTGGGATATTCAATGTTAAGTGGAATTGATAATATGCCACATATGCACCCCTGAGCCTTGGGCATTTGGATGCAATTTTACAATTTTGCATGATTTGTAAAAGTGATAAGTTCTAGTGATGGTGCAAATCAACTCGAAGCAATTAGTATGCCTTTTATTAATCCACAATCATTTAATTATCAGACCTAGAGACGTAAAATTTCAATATTTCCTGTGCTATATGCACATTGCAAATGTTGGGAGGTATAAGGGAAAATTGTTGTCACTACAATTAGGAAATATAATGTTGGAAATGAACTAGTTTATGACTAGAAATGAATACTATGGTTATCATCAAAGCATGGAAAAGATAGGTCATAAATAAAGAATAATATACTATAAATATAATCTAATCATGCAAGAAACTATAACATAAAAAAAAGGAGAGGGTTAGCAAACCACAAGTGGGCCCTGCCTTAGGTGCTAATCCCTCCTAAGGACGTTTCTAAGACAATTTAACAGAACTCATATTTTATTCAATAGAATGGATATTACAAACTGATCTTACAACAAAATCTATACCTATGGATCGATCCCTTTTCTACAACCTTAGCACTATTTTTATATTCTTCCCTTTAGAAGAGACATGAAGAGACTACCCTAGTACTAACACTTACAATTTGATTAAGTAAAAACAATCCAAAGATTCTCATGCATGCAAAAGAATTTTTAAAAGGTTTCCTCAAAAAATAACATAGATTAACTAATTGATTGGTTTATTAAACAACTAGTTATCAAATTAAATCAACTAGTTCCTTGTTGGAGTTGTAGAACATAATCAAGTGATGATGTTGAATATTCTTTGTGTTCTCATAAATGATCCTTTAGAAACACATGCAAACTCAAGTGAAGCTTCCATGTTGCTCGATATTTCCAAAATTATAGTCATGTATATGTGTGTGGCATCCCTTGGTTGCAAGTGCTTTCCTGTGGATGATTCCTAGTTGTTGCATGTCAGTTGTTGTGGAAGAGTCCCTTTTACATTGTGAATGAGTTTATTTAGTTGCATGTTAGAGGATACATAACAAATCTTTGGAAATAAAGGATTAAATTTATTCAAATCATTATCTAATCATCACATTACATTTAGAAGAAAAAATGCATCTAAAATCCAAAAAATAAAGCAAACTTAGTTATAATTATATTAACTAATATAAGTGTCATAAGTTCAAGATATAGTAGATATGTTCAACAATATATGGGAAACAAAATTTCATGGGGGTACACATGGATAAAAAAAATACAATAGATGAAGCATTTTAAATAGTAAATAAAAGGACTCATCAGCTAGCAAAATTCTCACTTACCAACTTATGTTAAAATAAAGTGGCATGTGTCCCTTTCGGGCATCTAGGCTTAGGGTACATCTTGCACTTTTGTATATGACGTGTATGTTTTAAAAAGTGCAATGTTGTAATGCACACCCACTCGATCCTTGTAATATTCCATAGTGTATTTCTGTTATCGGGGGACCGAGAATTTTTTACATATTACACTCTTGCATGAACTGTAAATATGCTCATTGATCCAGAAAATGCGATGATTCTCTGAATATTCCACCTTGCAGGGTGTAAGAGAGTAATTTATACATTGCACTTAGGTATCGATTGTAACTTTGTAGAGGAGAAAAAGGCCCATTTCTGAAGGGTCATATGTCTAAAACAATAATTGTGATCTTCAAACCACGTGCCTCTCAAACCATTTAGACCATTATTATTCTAGAAATTATGCAAGAGTTAGTATGTGAACTACATGATGACTTTTTAACTCAACACAGATTCATTTTGATTTTGAAATGAGGTCCAAAGGAAATTTTTTCCTAAGATCCATTCGAATATATGCAAAACAAAATTTTAAAATACAATGAAAAATATTTGTGGGATCCAATTTAGTTTTAGATATGATCTCAAAATGAATACCAATAAAATATAATTCATGTATGTGTAACACACATATCAAAACATATAATTTTAAAGGGCCAAACATATCATTTATATATGTTTAAGACACATCACAAAATTTATTCTTTGTAAATGTTATAGGGTGTCCAAAATAACAAGAACCATCTATAGCCAAGCACTCATTCATAATCATTTACATAATGACATTGTGAAAACGTAGCACTGAGGCACACGAAAAATTAATACCATATATAAGTAATGAGAGGAACAATATAATCAAGTGCAACATCAAATATATAAAATGAAATACATAAATATTTCATAATATAATTTTATTTCTTTGACAACTTTCATTATTTTTTCTTTTATATTGGATGTCCATCCTTGCAAATGACAAAAATAAATTATTCCATTTCCATCAAAAAATCCTCTATATCATTTTTATCTACAACTGGGGATGGAAGCAATGCTAAATAATTGGAAAATAACACAATTTTTGGCTCATTTTTATGTCATATATCAACTTGTTAGGTGTTTTACATCATTTTTCTTCCATAAAATTGTGTTAAAGTTCATAGCACAAAATTGAGGTAAATGAGACACAAATAAAAAAATTTAATTACGTAAAATTAATGCTAGTTTTTTATCTACTTTAGCGTCACATTTATGTAAAATATGTGTTTGATTTACATCACATGTTAATAATACAAGACCTATAATATCAAAACAAAGGGGTGGCACACATGTGACACAAAAACCATTCGATATTTTTAAAAAACTAAATGTAATTAAACATAATTACAAATGGTATAATTATGAATAATTATATTGTAATTTTTTTTAATTACTTAAAATAATTAAACATTAGATAATGAAATATTCTTTACATTGGATTATCACTGAGAAATTATACACTAAAACTTTGTAAAATATCTAGCTATTATTGATAATAATAAAAAAGATAACGTTTTAATTAAAAATGTGTTTTACAATAATATATCATCATATAAATTCAAGGGAGTAATAAGATGTACCTTATACATTAAAAAAAACTATTTGTAAAAACACATCCTAAATATCCCAATTATTAGTCTTATCCTCCTCCCCTCGATCCTCACCATCATCCTACTCTTCCTAATCCTCCTCATCCTCTACATAATCCTCGTCAGTGTGATCCTCATCATTCTCACCATTATAAACAACCTCTTCATCCTCCCAATATTTTTTCCTTGACAAAAATTAATGATAAAATGTTAGAAGTGTCTAATTTTAATTTATAGTTTGTGTGTACAAAAAACTCAACATTGTATGTCTTACAAGTACAAACTGATTATATTGGGTCCACTTATTAAAGTTTCTTTTTGTTTCATCCCAAGTATATTTATTCCATATACACTTTCATTATTGCATCTTCTTATAACACTCTTCCTACAAATACAATTATATGATTAAATTATATATATTAGTAGTTTTATTAAAATAATTATTAAAAAACAACACAACTCTATAAATTGCTTATATAGAATGTATAAATTCACTTGTGGCCTCTTCTAAGTTTTTTCATCCCAAATGATGAGTCACTAGTGACCTTTTCTAGACTATGCATTTATACCCCTTTAATGTATTACTTTTGATACTTGCAACAATTGTAATATATATTGAATTTTTTAGTCGATCACCATGCTATACAATTACCATTTTATTATGATTGTATATCATATTTTTCATTAATAAGATGTGAATGTTAACCAAACAACATAAAATATCAAATTAAATAAAACATGTTTATCAACCATTGTGCAAAGCTCGAAATATTCCTCTTTGTAGTGGAAATGTTAACATATATCATCAGTTTTGTTAACTACCTCGCACCCATATTAATGCCCGCTGGTAGCCACTTCTCACACATATCAAAACACACATCTTTCTCTATTTGAGGAGGTTGAAGGTGTCTCATCTCATCATGTTTTTTTCTTTAGTAGTGAACCTATAAATTATAAATATAAATAATTGTGTTGAAACTATACAATTTTTATCAAAATATGTATTAATGCAACACAATTATCCTCAAATTTCTCATTTTTCTCATAAACCATTATGATGCAAATTTTCCAATTAGATTTGGGTTGTAGTGGTTATTCCAAAACTTAGTGAAAGTTATAACAAATAACCTTTTCTATATCTCAAGTGGGATACATAACCACTCTAGATCACAATATAAATGAATCAATTTTTGTGTTCAATTAATTGTCCTTTATTTAAAAATACCCACAAACAAAAAAATTAAAATCACTAAAAATGACATATAAAATAAATTAAACTAATAGAATGATAAATTGAAATAAATAGGTTGCTAGGAAGAAACAAATTCAAAAGGAAATAGATGATGGAACCCAATCTAAACTGGATCTTAGAATTTTTAGAAGAACAAACAACCAAGTGGTTAAATGAATATAATATCTTGGAATATTAAAGGGTTGAACAACCCTGTCAAGTGGAGACTGATTAAAGATTTGGAGATGAATCACAATTTTGATATCCTGGCCATGCAGGAGACTAAAATGGTGGAGGGACCTTTTTTGGAGATTTTTGGTAGGTTTTGCAAAAGTTTTATGGGTTTTACTGTTAGTTCGATTGGAACCAAGAGGGGTATGGTTGTTATTAGGAATGAAGAAAAAATCAAAGGTACAAAACTTCTTAATAGAAATAACCATATGGTTGTGATTTTTCAGGATAAAAAGTCCAAAGAGTTCTGGATCTTATTTAATATTTATGCCCCAAATATTAAAAGTCAAAGGAAAAAACTCTGGGCTGATCTCCCCAAATTTCTTAATGTGATCAAAGGGATAGAATGGGTGATTTTGGGGGATTTTAACATCCATTTGTGTCCCGGGGAAAAGAAGGGAGGAAATATTGATCTTATTGAAAGTGTGGAAGACCTTTAGGATTTTATTTCCCTCAACAACCTTATGGATTTTGAGGTAAGAGGGAGTAGATTTAGTTGGTCTAAGAAGAAAGGGTGACTAGTTGATTCAAGTTAAACTTGATAGAGCTCTAATCTCTTGGGGGTGGTTTAACAAATAATTTTGTCTGTTTTCCCTTCCGTGCATAGGATTTGATCACAATCCTATCCTCTTCTAGATCAAGGACAAGGATAGGAGGACCCCTTTCAGATTTGAGAACATGTGGCTACAATATGAGGATATTTTTGATTTAGTTAAGGGATGGTGGAATGTAAAAATCAAAGGAACAAATTTATTCATAATTGTTAAAAAGATTTCTCATATTAAAAAAACCCTGAAAGAATGGAATAAAAAAAGTTTTGGTAACATTTTCAAGAAAAAAAGTCTCTGGCTAATGAGATTTCACTCCTTCAGGGAGATTGAAATCATTTGGGGAAGGAAATTCTATGCTCTCCAAAAAAAATGAGAAGGATTTACTTGCTGAGTATCATAAAATCCTACGGAAGGAGGGAATTTTTTGGAAACAAAAATATAGAGTTATGTGGCTCAAATATGGTGACAAGAACAAAAAGTTCTTTCATATCTTTACTCTCAAAAAGAGGAGCTCTAATATAATTCTATGCATCAAAAATGAAGAGGGAGTTATGCTCAATGATTCTAAGGAAATTCAACAAGAGGCATGTTATTTCTTCAGTAGGATTTTTGCCTCATCTAGAGATTCTAACAATATGAAGGAAGATAATTTTCTATATTTTATCCCCCATCTGATTAATGATGAAGACAATATCAAGCTCACTAAAATCCCTTATGTGGAAGAAATATAATTCATGATTAAATCCTTAAATCCTGATAAAGCTTCGGGACCTAATGGTTTCCCTACTTTCTTCTTCCAAACTTTCTGGGAGATTATGAGGGATGATACCTACGGTGCTATTCAAGAATTATTTAAGAATAAAAGGATGCTTCAGGAGTTAAATATCACCTTTCTTGCTTTGATCCCTAAGAATCATGGTCGTTCAGAGTTTTAAAAATTTTAGACGCATAAGCTTATGTAACTCTGCTTACAAAATGTGCTCCAAAATTTTGGCTTTAAGAATTTAGCTTATGCTTCCCTCGATAATATCTAAGCAGTAGGGAGGCTTTGTTATGGGAAGAAAAATCTAAGATGGTATTTTCACTATCCAAGAGACTCTTCATTTGGTGAAACAGAATAAAAAGGAAGCCATGTTTATAAATTTTGATATGGAAAAATCATATGACAGAGTTTCTTGGCCCTTCTGAAGATTATTTCGAGGTTTGGCTTTAGAGAGGAATTTAAGGGGATGATTCTCTCATGTATTTCCATAGCCAGGTTCTCAATCCTAGTTAATGGGATACCTTTTGGGTTTTTTAATAGAACAGGGGGTTTAAGAAAAAGTGATCGTATCTCACCCTTTCTTTTCATTATTATGGTTGAGACCCTTAACAGAGCTCTAAATAAGGCTATCGTGGATGGTAGAATCAGAGGTATTTCTCCCACTGTCAATTGTAACACAATTTCTCACCAACATTTTGTTGATGACACAATGTTTTTTGGTGTTGCTTCTATCCCAGAGGCCATGGAATTCAAACATATAATGAAGGAATATGAGGAGGCATCTGATAAATTGATCAATTATGGGAAAAGCTCTATCTTCTCCATCAATACCCTTGAAAGAAGAAGCAACAAAATTTTATGGTATTCTTAGTTGTGTTTTAAAAACCCTCCCAACTTGGTATCTCAGGATGCTTATAGGGGTGGAAAAACCTAAGAATGTTGAATGCAATTTCTTAATTGACAAATTCCTAAAGAAACTTGGAAGGATGGAAAGGGTTGCTGCTATCTCAAGCCAGAAAATTTGTTCTTCTCAAATGTTTGATTCAAAATTTACCTGTTTATACAATTTCTATCTATAGGTTACCCTCTGAGGTTGCTAGTCAAATGGAAAGTATACAAAAAATATTTCTATGGAGTGGCTCCAAATCTAATGAAAAAAATCCTCTAATTACCTAGGAAAAGGTATGTGCCCCCAAAAAACTTGGTGGTCATGGTATCGGGGATTGGACCAAAATGAATAAAGCTATGCTGTCAAAAATGAGATGGAGGTTGATTAAGGAAGAGAGTGTCTGTACTAGTATTATAAGAAGGAAATAATGGCCTAATCTATCTACTAACGAATGGTGCTTCATCACCCAGAACTCTAATGGTTATTCTTATTTCTGGAAATCTTTAAAGTTGGATAAACATGTTGTTTCTGAGGGATGCAAATGGTTAGTAGGAAATGGGTGAACCATTAACTTCTGGGAGGAAAAATGGCTAGAGGTCCTTCCCTTCATGGCTATTTGCCCTATGGTCTATAGAGATTTTATGACCAATTATGGGATCAAGGTTAAAAATTTCTTCAATTTAGATGATTCTTTGGGACAATGCAAAAACATAGCTCTGGATCATTGTAACAACATTGAGATTGCTTCTATTAACAACAAATTAAGAGGAGTTATTATTAATAAAGAGAATCCTGAAGAGGATAGTATTTACTAGTCAAAGGAAGATAATAGTAACTTCTCGGTCAAAAGTGACTACAATGCTTTCTTTTCTGAGGGGGGGAAGGGGAAAATTATAACTGGGGAAGTGTTTGGATTAAATATTTAATCCCCAAGATTAATATGTTTTAGTGGCTGTTCATCCATGATAATATTCTTACGGTCAACAACCTAAACAAGAGAAATTTTCACATGGTTAATAGATGTGCTTTATGTGAATCTGATTGTGAAGATACCTCTCACCTTTTCCTAAACTACTCCTTTCTTGTCTTGGTTAGGAAAACCATTCTCAATCTTTTTCAAGTCAATTGGGTTTTTCCTGACTCCATAAAATTGTTGTGGACCTAATTTTCTAACCCTTTTAAGAGCCAAGGTTTACATTTTTTTATGGACCTTCTCTATTATGCACTTGGCTTGGGAGATATGGAAGGAGAGAAATAGAAGAATATTTAAAGGTAAAAAAGAGCCTCCCAACAAAATTGGAGCCCGCTGTGTGAATTCCATTTTGGCTAATTTTTCTCACCTGAACTCCCAAAAAAAATCCTTTTTCCAGAATGAATCCAAATTTTCCTTGAAGTGGGGTTTCGGATCTACTACCTTTAGCCCCCCTGCTCTTAAACCTAGACTTAAATGTTGAGAGAAACATAACAAGGATTTTTTAAAATCAAACTTTTATGGTGCCTCTAAAGGAAACCCGGGTCGTGCTAGCTATGGTGGGGTTTTTTTTAATTTTGAAGGAAGTTTTATTCGAGCGTACCATCTCAATCTAGGAACTCAAACTAATAATATTGTTGAGGTTGTTGGGGTCTTTTGGGGGATGTCTATAGCTCTTCAACATATTTTTTTCAGTATGGAGGTGGATGGAGACTCCATAAACATAATTAACATCATAAATGGGAAGGATCCATCTCTATTTCCAACCATAACTCTATTAGGAGTATTAAGGAAATGACCCTTTATTTTAATATTATCACCTTTAAACATGTTTATAGGGAGGCTAATTCCATGGCTGACTTCTTTATTAATATGGAGGTTAATGGATTTGAGTTGACACTTAAGAAGGATGTAGAAATCCTTGATCCCAAGGTGTGGGCACACTTATTAAAAGAAATCAATGAACATGTATAAGGTCATTTCATGGGGTGTCAATCTCATCATGGTCATATGGTATAGTATGAATGTGTATTTATCTTTCGATAATGAGAAGAATAGGAAGGAGATCCACTCGTGTTCTTAGAGAGCTCTTATTACATCCCAGGTCTATAGAAATTTCACTTCTTGGCATGCGAGTAATCTTCTGGTTCTCTTGATTTTGGATCTTTTCGTGAAGAGGTTTTTATTGTTGGCCAAATGGGTAGTGATCTTGTCATAACTAAACCTATTGACCTTGAAGGGGTCACACCTAAAGCTATGGCTCTATTTGAAAGAAAGGGATTTACTCCCTTTCTAAAAAATTTTGAAGGACATTATGAAAATATTAGCAAAGATTTTGCTAGCGCATGGAAAGCGACCAAAAAAGGAACGGTTGTGGAAATGAAGGGGATTAGTATGGATGTCACTGTGGATTTTGTGGCCAAAGTGATGGGCATACCTACCATGGGGAGGGAGGTCTACAAACATAAGAAGGAATCCTACGAAGAATTGAATATTTTCCTTAAAGGTAATGAGAATCTCACTTCCCATTTTACTGGTTACCTTCACTTGTCTCTTCCTGATCCTTATGATAAGGTGGCTCTCACCCTTAATCAATTTTTAGCTCTGGAGGGTCACCATAAATGTATTTATGCCTACCACCTCCCTATGCTAAATCATTTTAGGCATGGAAAGGATTTTAGTTTTCCCTACTTTCTGTTTCGTTCCCTATGTGCCTCTATTTCACAGTTCAAAATGAGAAGAATATTTGTACCTCCCCATCAAGGCTTTATCCTTGCCCTTGTAAAAATAGTGGTTTTGGAAATAGATAAAATTGGATCCCTTACCACAACTATGGAATCTTATGCAGATGGCACTGGCTCAGAATCGGAGGATGAGGATTCGAGTGATGATACCGACTCTCAAGATGGGGACTCGGATGATGACCAAGATGAGGTTGAGGTGGTGGTGGCTCAAAATCTTAAGGATTTGAAATTGAAGCAAGTCCCTTGTAATTTTCCATACACCAAGGGTGAGTCCAGTAAATAGGAAGTTGAGACCCCTATCAATTCTCAACTAGAACAACACTTTGAGGTTTTGGTCATGTCAGACTAGTTAAAGGGGAAAACCATTTGGATAGGATGATGGTTGATATTGAGGAACTCAAGGGTGATATGCGGCTCGCTAAGAGCTTGGTTCATATTTTGTTTAATGACTGGCATAATATGAAAGGGAAGGTCAAGGAAGTAGACAACAATGAGCATGGTAGAGAGATTGAGGTTTTAAAGGCCAACTTTAGTTTCATAACCAAAGATATGGATCATGTTTGGGATATCCTCCATAGCTACATGGAATGGAGCATTTTCATGGTGAAATTGACTCTGTAACACCTTCAGACTCTTGGAAAACTCGCCAATGCCTATTGTGTTATGGATAGTCAGGGAAGGAAGAGAAAGGTGCTAACGGTTTCAACTTGGGCACCTTGGCGGGTAATATTGATGCTTTGGTGAAGGAATGGGATAGGGTGTTGGAGGGGCTTGAAAAATCTTGTAAATGATATGGGGTGGGATGTTTTGGTTTTTTTAATATCTTTGACTTGGGCTATTAATTTTATCACTGCTGTTAGTTTCTCTATATTTTTTGTTGTTGTTAGATTCGCTACTCGAGCTACGGAGATCTCTTATAACTATGAACTGTTATATTTTTGTTTTTTGATGCTATATTTTTTGTAATTATCTACTCATTTGGAGTGGTTTTAGTGTACAAGGTAGGGCCCCCTCAACCCTTTTTTACCTCTACTAAAAAAATTTGAAATAAAAATATTATTCTAGCTTAACTAAAATATATTAAAAATACTCACTTTCCTTGAATATCCATTAATATCATCATGTCATCATTTACATAGATGTTCATTTTCAATTCTCCTTACACCCAATGTTTATAATTACTATGGACAAGATGAGAGTGTCTATCAATGTTATGTTCATAGAGGGAGTGATAGTGCATTTTGATCCACCCTTAACAAAATTAGGAGTAGATCATTCATACTTATTTGGGTAGCCTCTCACAATTTCAGTTTTAAATTTGAGAGTGAACTACCTCTGATGAGGATTTACAAAAAAATGTCATCTGATTATAAAATACTTAATTAAAATCAATTTAAATAATAAATGAATACTTTATACCTCCAAACAAATGAATCCCTCATCTTATGACTACCATCATCCTCATTTCAATTGATATGAGATGCAAACTTGTCATAATAAATTCATATTGTAATCGTGCAAGGGACACCTTGAGAAAAAACAAAGGAAATGTTCTCATTCCACCACCATCATCCTCCCATCAATATATATGGGAAGTAGACTTGTGATACACGAGTGGTACTAGATTTTTTCACTGAAATTAAATATTATTGTAATTAAAAATAAATTATAAATATATACCTCTGTGCTAATTCCCTAGAGCTTGAGGGAGATGCACTCAAGAAAATGTGCTATTATTCATTAGAAAAATATTGTAGCTCTATAAGTAGTAAACTGATCATTATGATGATGTTCAATTATTATTTCTAAATGTAATTTTTTTATTAAATTAAAAATATACTATAAACTTATACTTTTTTGGTAGACATATAGAGGTTGATGAACATCTAGGTGACACCCGGGTTTTTTCTAAATCCTTATCAACATCATATTTTGTTGAACCATGATCTCTAGAGACACCAAATGTGAAGGCATCAAATGCCTTTCTGAATAAACTAGTCCTCTATAATATTAAAAAAAAAATTATAAAAATTAATTGATTTTTGATGCAACCTAAAATTTACTAGAAATAACCCAGGTGTGCTGGCACATCACTCAACCTAGACTGAGTGCTCACCCAAAGTGCACAGAGGTATCATTCCCATATTTAGGGTTTCTTATGCAGGATGTGAATATGATGAAGGGTTAATGCATTTAGATTCATAAATAGTATAAACATTCTAAAGAGTATATTCTAGATCTAGGTCTAAGGAGTAATGGATTTGAGTAATAGCCATAATGAATTCAAACATGTAAGAACTAGTTATATTCATGTTCAACACCTTCAATCAGTCAATACACTCCATTATATTTAACACAGTAAATACACAGAAGCTCCTTACAATATTCAGTATTATAACCTTATGCGTGCATCATATCTTGCAGCATAACTTCAAAATAACTCATATCCAATCCTCCTATACTACACAGATTACTACATATTTATAAGGGTGGGGAATTTCCCTTCACCGCTTACATAATTCCCAAAATAGGTTGCATGCTGGAAATATTCATGCGCCTTTGCAATAATAGACACACATGCAAGTGCACTAATAATAGATCTCTTCTAGTTAACTGTCAGTAATAATTCTATTATTAACTCAAATCCATGCAAAGATCTTAGTAGATGCTCTTCCCAAAATAACACTTGTGTGTCTCACAAGTCTTTATCCAATTTTTGTGCTTTGTACGCTGTCTCCTAAAATAGCCCGTACTCCTGAAAATGGCTAAGTCCCAAATATGTCCTTTCCTTTTACGCGCATTTACTTCCCAATTCTTCCATGCCTTTGAACATGCCATGTTCTCACGCATGAACCTTCTATGTTCCTTTTGCTAATTATCATACTTTTTCTGCTTAACAATTTTAAGATATGTATAAATTTTGCTGCAAAGAAAATAACACAAATGGATTTGCTAGAAAAAAATTCATTTCAAAAATCATCATTTTAATACAAAAATAACATAGAGTTACTATTGCATATAATCGTATTAAGTTTAATACCCTATTTAATAACTCATTGTTGTTCCTAGTTGTTTAAATTATTAATTAGGTGTGACTTCTAACCTTAACACTCTAAGATCTTCCTTAACACTTCACCCTTCCACCTAGGAATATTAGAAGCCTATGTGTATCTTTGTAAGAGTGGGAGAAAATAATAGTAAAAGAGAGTAGTAATTTTCGTCTCTCATAGACCATTTAAATGGTTTAGGTTATATAAATATAAATTTATAATATGCTAGAAGAATCACCTCGTTAAAGGTGTTTGTTACAGGATAATAGGTATATATTGTAGTTAATTTATAAAATAAAATTAATTATTAGTAAGTAAGAAAATATAATTTCTTCAATGAAGAAATATGTACACATTATTCATGAAAAATATGTCTTTAAATGTACTATAGATTGTAATTACTTAAATTCTTTTAGAAATAAAAATAGGAAATTATCGTATAACCCAATAATCCTAATAGATCGTGATATTTATACCAATAAGAGTGATGTCACGATGAAAATGGCCTTCTTACAAAGATAATGGAGGATTGGTTGTTGAATGAACATGTTTGATTGTCTTAACCTCTTCTCTTTTATAGATTTAGCATATGTGGGCATGAAATCACACACTTTCTATTTACATCATGCCTCTAAGTATGTTATTATATGTATGATTCTTAATTAATAAAACTAGACCTTAATAACATGTTTTTTCTTTTACATTGCTTTATCCCTTTTGATACTCTTGAATTTTAATTTTCTCAAATGGTCACTTTAATTTTATACATTGGAAAACACATTACCCAACACCGTATTTCTTGTTTTATCCTTCGAGCATCTTAGAAACTACCACCCATTATAGACATGAGTGCCCATGCACTACTTTCTCCTTTTGGCGATTCTATCCTTTTCCCACGTTTTCTCAAGTTTGAAATGCCACATGATATTTTATATTTTATAAAGTATATTTTATCACTTTGGGTCAACATCCATTTTGGTTGTTAATGATGAAATTAAAATAAAGGAATCATATATATACATGAATTACTCACCATTATTAGGGAATATATAACTTTAGGATAACACTTACTATCTACTACATTGGAAAAGAACAACATTAAAAGAATTCATTTGGGATGCAAAATTCATTGCATAGGAGGGGCTATTACTAGATTCCATCTCACACATTCATCTTAGGGAAAATTATTTACAGCCTGCTATCTTGGTGTGACTGGAACAAGGGAAACCTATCTTCAAGGGAAAAAATTCAATCACACACACAATAGAACTACATAGAATCTGAAATGTACTATAACACTTGGTGATAATCAAATTAGAGTGACCAATAAGGTTATCCTTACTTAATAATATGCATTATTTATCCCATCTAAAGTTTAATTGAGCCTTTTGCAAGTAGATATGGATTTTTTATAGGTTCAGGCATGACAAAAGAACCCTAAAAAAATTGGGATGGGATAGAGAGTGAAAAGAAGAAGACAAGTTTAGACCCTGAAAAAATTAGAAGTAGAGTTGCTACTAGGTCACTAGTTCCTAGTTCATAAAATAGTGCTTTGAATATTCATTACCTGATCTGTGTCATTATACTTCGTAATAACTCACATCCAATCCTTATATACTATGCATATTAGTACATATTTATAAGGGTGGGGACTTGACCTTCACCACTTATATAATTCACAAAATAGGTCGCATGCTGGAAATAGCCATGTGCTTTTACAATAATAGACACACATGCAAGTACACTACAAATAGATCTCTTCTGGTTAACTGGTAGTAATAATTATATTATAAAATTTAACACATGCAAAGCGCTTAGTAGATTCTCTTCAAAAAATAGCCCTTGCGTGTCGCACAAGTCTTTATCTGGTTTGTGTTCTCTACACGCTATCTCCAAAAATATCTTGCATTCCTAAAAATGGATAAGTCTCAAATTTTTCCTTGTATTTCACACGCATTTACTTCCCTATCCTTCCATGCCTTTGAACACACCCTATTCTCATGTGCAAACCTTATATGTGCCTTCTAATAGTTATCATGATTTTTCTACTCAACATTACCCCAAACAAAACTTTATTACCCCCTGTAATGGTTGCCTCTTGAAAATTTTAAAGAATAAACAATAGGAATGAAAGTAAATTAAAAAATTATTGTACAAAGAATGAATTTCAACCTATAATGCCATCTGTCTCAACTGGAAGAATTAACTCTGGATATTCATCTGTGATTTCAGACTCTAAATCTTATCAATCACTCAGCGTGACTTCTACCTTTTCCAGAATATATGATTCAATATAGTCTAACTCTTCTTGTGCAATCTCTTCCTTCTCATTCTGCAATACTAGGATATAGGATGGATTTTTGCTAAATAAAATTCTAGGTAGACATTAGAGGATCATTCACATGTTCTCACTACCGCAGTGCAATAAAACTAAGCTAGGCTAAGTATGAAATTTCAATCGAGTGTTAAGGGTGATCGTGGATATCAGGGATAACTAAACCTTATAGCTGCACAAGGTTTATCACTATGTTATATTATGGATTAATTTAATATGACTTGCTTCATTAACTAGCTTTATGTAGTTATCTAATTTATAAATGTAGAGGAATGTTTAATTGCTGATAGAAAAAAAAAACCTACTTATTTGGTTATAAATAATAGGTTATTACATTTCGTATCAGAGCTGTAGGTTTTTAGATCTTGGAAATTTTAGGTATTCTTCACTAAAATGAATTTATCTCACCTCTATCAGGGACATATGGTCTGAGGAGGAAAATTTATTGTTATAGGGAAAGCCTCAGGAAATGCTATTGGGCCTCCACATGGTAAATAGTTGCAAGAAATTCTTGAACTCCTCCGAGACACATGAGACTATATGGATGTTTTAGAACAATGAGTTTCCGATGAGCAGGAGCACTCAAAATAGGAGCTGGGAATATAGGAGAAACATCATGAGGAATTAAATGATGAAGAAGAACAACATGAGAGCAAGAAGGCATGGTTGGTAGTAGAATTATCCCATGATATTAAGAGAACAACTATGCCAAATTTTTACTGGAAAACCTTGGGAGATGAGGTTGAGTCATTGCTGAGTGAGATGGAGAAGTATTTTGAGATATGAGACTTATCAGAGAAAACTAAGATAGTTTGGGGAGCCTTCAAGATTTCCCAAGAAGTGTCCTCATGGTATGATAAAAGGAAGGTAGAACTTGGATTGGAAACTGCTTCTATTTCATAAGAATAATTCAAAATTTACTTTCAACAACGCTGGCTACCCTGACTTTATTTTGACTAAAAAATTACTGAGTTCCAAAATTTGATGTAAGGGAAGCTCAACGTGATAGAATATTTGGAGATGTTTATAAGGTTATTGAAGTACATTCCTCAATATATGAAATATGAGAAGTTTCGAATCTAGAAGTTCATCATGGGAGTTAACCCAGTCATAGGTGGTGAAGTGGATGTGCATGACCCATTTACTATGGAGGTAGTATTTGAGAAGGATATTAGGTAGGAACAAAAGCTGAAATATATTTATGCTAGTAGGGAAGAAATCACAAAGAAATTTAATAACACTCCTTCATCTAGCTTTATTAAAAATCCATGGATGAATAAATAGGGAAGTAAGCTCGGGTGTTTCCAAAGGAATGTAGCAAACAAATATGCTACAACAAATAAGAATTTAGGGAAGTATAAGGCTTCCAACACTAATAAAAAATATTACGGTAAATGGATCCTAATCAACTGTTTCATCTGTGGGGGTCCACATTATGTAAAATTATGTCCATAAAAAAAGTAGGGAGCTGGGTTCCCACAAAAAAAGAATGCTGAGCAGAAGATTCACGCAGCTGTAGGTAATTGTGAGGCTGAAAATCAAGCCACACCGGTTGAAGTACTGGATAAGTTGTATGGTCATTCCGTAAAAGTTTTAATTGATAATGGGAAAACTGAATGTTTCATTTCTAAAGTTTTAGTAGAAAAATTGCATAGAAAAGCTAGCTATATAGAAAATTCATGGATAATGCAGTATGGGAATAATTCTAGACATAAGGTAGAGCAATGCTTGCCCATGACAACATTAGAACTCGCTAAATCTACAACTGAAGTGAACCTTTATATAACTCCATTAGGGTCTTATGACATAATAATTGGAGTTAATTGGCTGGCCAAACAACAAGCTATTGTGGAATGTGGGGAAAAATATGTGAATTGTCTTGATGATGAGCTAAAACCAGCCATCATTCAATGAATAAAAATAATTTTTTCCATAAGGTAGATTTCAGCCATGTAGCTGAAAAAGGTTAAAATAAAAGTTTGTAAACTCTTTACTATAAACATAGATGATTTAGAGAAAACAACTAAATCTCCTTTGGTTGATTTTCCACTTTTACAACTCTTTAGTGATGTATTTCTAGAGGAGTTACCTAGATTACCACTGAAAAGGGAATTTGACTTCACAATCAACATCAAATCAGGAACTGTGCCTATTTCTAAAGCTCCTTATCGCATGACACTAACAAAGATAATTGAGTTAAAATCTCAAATGCACGAGATCCTCTATAAGGGCTTAATAAGACCCAATGCTTCACCATGGGGTGCATAGGTGATTTTTGTTAAGAATAAGGACAGAACCCTTCGATTGTGTATAAACTATAAGATGTTGAATAAGTCAAAAATTAAGAAAAAAATCCTTTATCATGAACATACGATATTTTTGATCAGATGAGAGGTGTTGTGGTATTCTCTAAAATATATCTAAGATCGGGATATCATCAATTAATAATTAAAGAGGAAGACATTCAAAAAATGGTGTTCAGAACACGCTATGAAAATTATGAGTTCATAGTTCTACCATTCAGACTCACTAATTCTCTAGCAACATTTATGAACCTATTGAAAAATATCTTCCACCATTATCTTGATAAGTTTGTACTCATGTTACTAGATGATATACTCATCTACTCTAAGAATGAAAAAGAGCACAATGCACATTTGGAAATCGTGTTGGAAATTTTGAGATAGAACATGATTTATGGAAATTTTGCTAAATTTTCTTTATATCAGAAGGATATATAGTATCTTGGTCATGTAATTAATGAGAATGGAATTTTCGTGAACACTGCAAATAAAAATCCATTGTAGAGTGGTCAGTAACGAAGGATCTGCACAAGGTAAGAATATTTATGGGTTTTGCAGAGAATTACTTAAAATTCATGAAAGAATTTTCAAGACTGAAAGGTTCGATAACATCACTCCAAAACAAGAATTTAATCTATTGAAGGAGAATTTGACAACTACTCAAGTGCTAACCATTCCTGATCTAAATGGAAATTTTACCGCTGTTTTTGATACATCCATGGAAGTTTTAGGAGGAGTTTTGATTAAGGATGAACATGCTCTAGAATTGGCTGAAATAGTTCATTCTTTACTGGTTTGGAGGCACTATTTGATGGGGAAACCTTTTGAATTAAAAACTGACCACTTGGGGTTGAATTATATCTTCGTGTAACCCAATTTGAATGTAAGACAACAAATATTGTTGGAATGTATATTGCAATATGAATTTGATATCAGTTAAATCAAAGAAAAGGAAAATAGAATAGCGGATGCCTTGATCCATAGGAAGTACTTAGTAGCTGTTATAACTCTACAAACAAAATTCAAGGAGGAAGTCATGAAGGATTTAGCTACACCATAATATTTTCAAGTAAAGGAAGCTATAGAAGATGATCCTAAGAATAAGAGGTATGCTAGTTTTAGTTTTACCAAAAAAAGAGTTTTGTGTTTTGAAAAAAAAAATTATGTTCCAGAAGGGAACAAACTTAGAATGAAATTATTGCAAGAATTCCATGATGCATCATATTCTAGTCATCTAGGAATAACCAAAATTACAACATATATAAAAAACAATATTTTTGGAAAGGAACAAAAAATAACACCACAGATTATGTTTTAAGATGTTTAGAATGTCAAAGGTTACAAGAAAAGCACGCATACCCTACTAGACTATTATACCTACATAACATTCTACACCAAAAATGGCAAGTCATTAGTATGGATTTTGTCCAAGGACATCCCTTGACTAAAAAATGACATGATATGATCTTGGTATTAGTAGAAAAGTTGACAAAGGTTTGTGCATGAGATATTTTGATTTCACAGTGTTCCAAAAACAATAATTTCATTAAGATATCCAAGGATGACATCTCATTTTTAACAAACATTAAATTCTATTTTGGGAACTAAATTGAATTTTAGTTCAGATTATCATTTGGAAATGGATGGTCAAACTGAGCGTGTAAGCCAAGTATTGGAATATATGCTTCACATGTACTGCATGGATCAGTAGTACAAGTGGGAAGAATACCTGTCACTAGTTGAGTTTGCATACGATAAATCATATCACTCTTCATTGAAAATAAAACCTTTCAAAGCATTATACAGAAGAAAATTCTGAACACATATAATTTGAGACAACATAGAGGATAGAGAAGTGGTTGGACTGAAAATACTAGCTGAAATGGAAAAACAAATTAAGAAACTTTGGGAGTACTTGAAAAAAGTTGCGGATCAACAAAAGAGTTATGCAGATCTGCATAGGAAGGAAACCATATTTGAAAATGGAGACAAGGTTTTTCTTCGAGTAAAGCCCAAAAAGAGTTCAATAACATTTGGGAAGGTTGCTAATATTTCCCCACACTATGTTGGACCATTTAAAGTTTTAGAATTTCTTAGATCAATTTCTTACCAACTAGCATTACCTCCGTCACTGTCAAAGATGCACGATGTTTTCCATGTTTCATTATTAAAGAAGTATGTTTTAGATTTATCACGTGTACTTAATTGGGACTCGATGTAGGTTTTGGAACTCGAAATCATCGTCATGAATCCCATTAAAGTTTTGGAAATGCGTAAGTTACTGTTGAGAAACAAATAAATTTTATAGTGTAAGGTCCAATGGGACCATTATTCTCAAGACAACACCACTTCGGAGAATCTGCATGAATTTAAAACTTGTGATGAAATTATATTATTTGCAAAAATTATTGCTATTACTTTATGACAGTTGGAAATTTATTTATTTATCAACAATGAGGCTAGTAAAAATTTGATTCCATACGGAATTATAGGGCTATTTTAGCCATGTTGTTACTTCAAAAAGTTATGATAATGATATTTTGGGATACTAAATGAAGGATTTATTTAGTAAATTTATGTAGTACTATTATTTATGTTTATGTGAAAATAGTAATTAAATCATCAAGGACGATGAATAATTTTAGCTAGGAGGGATGTGGCATCCCGTTAATAAATCTTTTATTATGACATTTACTTATTCAAATAATTAATTGTTAAATGTTGATGACTGTAATTTTTCATCTAAGTACTTTAAAATATTAACTACTTAGATAATTAAATACTTAATTTATTATAAATATAATTAATTATGAGATGGTACCATGTATTGAAATGTTTAGATTTTTTATTGGGTGCCAAGTTGTTTAAGACGACATAGTGCTTAAGCAATATGGTCGGTACATAACCATGTTAGCAAGGGAAAGCGATGGTACAATTTTCCTCTAACATGGGTGTTAAAAGATGACGATGTTATGTTGATGCCCATGTGGATTAATGGTGATATCACTCCTAAGATAACTTGTGTTGTGCACTTAAACAAGGAAAGAAATGTTTCATGATACTTTGTGATATTGGTTAGAATTGTTACCTGAATCATTTGAGATAGTGAGAGATGGTAATAAAAATTAGGCTTAATTGCCTTGGTAGATTATTATTGGAAAATTAAAGTTGTTGGTATTATTTTATGTGATATAGATGACAGGGGCCATATGGCCACACCCATCGAATGGTTGAGCATTATGTTTTATTTTTTATTGAGTTCTATTTTTAAAAAGGTATTGAAGACCTTATTAGCATGGATAATATTTAGAAATTATTAAATCTACTTAAGTGGACTACCCATGCAGGGGGTAATCATTTATTTGAAAATTCATTTTCAACTTGGAGATCCCCTCCCATGAAGCCTTTGGCCTTCCTTTTCCATCTACTTGGTAGGCTTTAGGTGGAGAGAATTATTGCATGGCACATTTGTAGGAATTTGTGGTAGAATGGGGGGAAAAATGGAGTTTGGTTTAGTTACATGGCATTAAATTTGGTTTTGAGCTCCGATTATGGGGGCATTCTACCAAATTTTTATCTACATGTGTTGAATTTGTTTTTAAATGGGAAAACCCTTCGTATAAAGAGGAATGCAATGTTGAAGTTTGGTTGTTTACAGAGCTCAAATATTTTGGATTTGGAATAGTTGATAGGGTTTGTAGAGAGTATTTGGAAGCAAATACGAAGGCACACAAGTCACTTGTAGGAAATGGGTTACTCTTCTTTCTTTACTTGTTTATGATTTATAAAGATATTGTTTATTTGTATGTGGTTTCTTTTTGTGAAATTGTATGGTGGCTATGGGTTATGGAAAATAATCTATGAAATTTTGGGTTTTCAAACTTTGAGTTCTTTCAATAAAATCATATGACTATTTTTTTTTCCCTTGTGTGTTATATGTAGAGAATGATTTATCTGAGATGTGGGTTTCGATTAGAGTGTTTGGTAAAATTGTTATTTGTGTTCTATAATTTGATAACCTTGGGTTTAGCTTGAAACGAGATATAAGCTTAGTGGTTTTTTGTTAAAAAATGGGTATGATATTTACTCACACCCATGAGTAAATAAAAATCTAGGTAGACACTAGAGGATTAGGCACATGTTCTCACTATGGTAAAACCAAGTGAGGCTAAGTATGAACATTCAATCAAATGTTAAGGGTGATCATGGAGATTAGGGATAACTAACCCTTATAGCTATACAAGGTTTATCACTATGTTATAGGATGGATTAATTTAATATGACTTATTTCTTTAACTAGCTTTAACTAGTTATCTGATTTATACATGTAAAGGAATGTATAATTGTTGATAGAAAAAAATTCATACTTATTTGGGTTATAAATAGTAGGTTGTTACACAAGCACATAGAATTACATTGGATCTAAGATGCAGTGCAACACTCAGTCATAAGTCCATCCATTTGGCAGCTGAGGAAAATCAAACCACTTAATTTGCATCTTTCTTTTTTTAGGGTTTTATAATTTATGGGGGGTTTTGTAGGTGATTATTTATTACATGTTTGTGGTGACATTGGAAAAGCAAGTGTGACCTTCACCTGACCAAGGGTGAAGTACTATGAATACCTAGGGACCATATCAAGATAAGATTCAAAACTATTTCATAGATAAGGGCACCCATATTTTAGACCATGGCAACCACAGATGCCCCTATCCCTCTCCAGGAACCCCAATATGACAACATGTGCCTCTACTGTGATTTTCTAAGGATCATTACGACATTCTGTTTTTCCATTTCATTACTCTGTTCAGTCCCAAATCACTACGAGGTAAGTTAAAATCAAGTAAGTTCCTTCCCCTTTCATTTTAAATTACTAAATAAATTACTTAGCATTTACATTTCATCTATTACATTTTTGTACTCTTATATTCTTAATAAAATTCATATTTTATAGAATGACCCTGGACATTATGGATGGATTAATTTTTATCCTTGACCTCACTACCCTCCATGATAGTATGATTCACTACTATTACTCCTTCATGATGAAAGGGTAACTGGTGCCATAAATTAAATTAAAATCCAAATCAAGTCTTTAACATGTTTGGGATGAACTCATTGTATTCTTTCGGTTCACAATCATATATTTTTTCACGTCCTAACTCCAACATCTTCTCCTGGGGTAGAAAAGGAAAGCTCCATGGGCTAATTTTACATTGGGATGATGAAATCAAGATAACTTAAAGGCTTGAGTGAAATTTTTGAATTTTTCTATCCCTTTTCCCTTGTACCTTGGTGTAATGGGAAAATAGGGACACAAAATTGTTCTTCCTTTGTGCATTTCTTCTTTTCTCACTTAAAAGTTACAACTTGTGACGTAGGCAAGTGTAAGACGTGAAATTAGACCCCTTTCTCATGATGTTGGACACATTAGAGCATTTATCAAGGTGTGTATTCCATTTTCCCTTATACTTTTCTGAAAGGGGATAAAGGGTAAAAAAAGTGTAATCCCTTATGAGTTGGTTTGTTTCGTCACTTAAAGTGACAACCTTGGTGTGTTGGGAAGTTAAAAATGCATGTTTTAGACTATTTTTGACCCCCTCCTCATGATGCATGAACCCATGACACACTTTGAGTTGATTCTATCCCCTTTCTTTGTCCCTAAGTGGAAAGGGACATGTGAGATAAGATATTTCACTCTACTTCTCTCAGTTAGCCCCCAAACACATGTAAAATCACTGTTGAGCCCTAAGAGCTAGTTTTCAACACCCTTCATCTCAATCTCATGAAACCCCTTGCTGACACTTATCTTAATCTGGTGTAAGGTGCATTTTGGTGTCCCTATTTTTCTATTTCCCCTCTTTTCCCATATTTTGAGGGTTAAAATACACATCGACACTTGTCTTACCCCAATTGAGCCTAGTTGGGTTAAGCATGAGTTAAGGTGTGAAATATGAGAAAGAAAGGTTGAAGTTAAGGGATTAACCATTTTTCATGTTTTAAAATGCATAATTTCCCTCCCAAGCCCACTCTCCTTGCTATTATGCTGCAAGAATGTTTCTAAGACCTCATATACTAAAAATGGAAAGTTTCTCATATCTCCCAAACCGCTTATCTATTTTCCATAAGATTTTAATGGAAAATCCTTCTCAAAAATGCCTTTCAAATGATTCAAATTTTTCATCCATCGGTGGTCTAAATTATTTCTAATGGCAAAATGAAATTTCTATCTATAAAAGCTCATTTTTCATATTTGTGGAGTTCTAGCAATTCATATCCTCTAAAATTAGAGAAAATTTTCCTTATAAAATAAAAAAACTTTTGAGATCACTATCATTCTATTCTAACACTAGGAATAACCAATTGTAAAAATAGTAATTCCTATTGAGGTTCACAATATATAAATTGTAAGTGTTGTAATAGTTCATTATTTTAGTTGTCATTTCTTATATCATATCAGAAACACTCAAAAGTTTCTAATTAAGGAAGTTATAACTAATAATAGAATTCCTAACTTAAGACTTACTAAAAGTAGTAAGTTTTGGGATATTGGTGAAAAAACAAGGATTCTAAGCTACCCATGTTGATTAAGGAACATCCAGGAGTGTTTGGGAAAGCTGCGAGACACCACGGTGACTTGATGGACTTAAGATTTCATAGTATAAAGTTTCAGTTGAGTATTGGAGTAGTTTCTCTATATGTAGAAGAAGACATTTTTATGTGGACAAGAAGGTTTTTGGGTCTCTAAAGATTGATTCCATTCAAGAAGGAGATATCTTATCATAGAGGTAACTTTTGAATTTCAAGGGAGTTACAAGGAGGAAGGTGATGATCTCCATATTCCATCTCCAACCTTGTGTTCAAATTTCTTTCCTAGTGGTGGCAGAAGAGGATCAACATGTTTGTAAGATTGGACATTAATATGAGGTCCACATGGTGAAATTATTGTAGTATTTTTTTTATAACACTTATTAGATGCTTTGGAATGTGTTTGCATCTCATGGGAAGAAGGAATTATAATCACAATGTTTTAATTCAACAAGAGGTCAAACAAAAAATTGTCATTCTCAGAGCATTTTGTCAAGCTCCATCAGGAGTGGGATCTTCATCAACAAAGGATTCCTTATATATGGATTTCACTTATCTCTCTCTAATTCTCTCTCCTCCTCTCTCTACATTCTATTTATTCATTAACAATGTAATTTTTGAATCTTTTTTCCTACGCACTTAAGTGAACTTGTAATTGTGCATTGTAAAAGTCCCTTTTTCACATATGAGAAAAGGACTTAATTTATTTCCAAGGGAATGTGAAAGGTAAAAATTTATGGGAGCATGAAAATTCATAAGGGAGGAGATAATGAGACATCTTGTAAAATATATAAACTGGGATGGCTTCTCTAGTCTAAGGGGTTAGCATTTGTTGATTGCTGTTATTTTTAGGCCTTTGTTTTCACTACTACTACAAACAATAAGCTATATTTTTCTATCTCTTTTTATATGTTCTTTTACTCTCTCTAATTTCTAACTTTTCAAGCATTGTAATCTTGTACAACCATGAAGGAAATTTGTGTCTTTGATTAATGAATCCATAGAACTTTGTTTATCTGATTTTTTAGTCTTTTTATTGCTTATATAGTTGATTTATTCCTATTAAATGTGGACCTAATATAGTTAATGATGGTGATAATATGCAAGTATATACTCATAATCTTAACACCCTCTCTCTATTTACCTACTTCAATTTACCTCTTTATAAGAAAATTAGTCCATTTTACAATGTACAAGAACTTTTCCATATGTTTAGTGGAGTAATCCTGTGTGATCCTTGACCTACTAGCCACCCAAAGTTTCATTTAGTCCTTGTATTCAATAAATGAGATCGTCCCTATACCCAAGAAGGAGGGGCCTATCCCCATGATCGTTGGTGAAAACCACTAATATGCCCTCCAAAAAATTATTTCACCAACAAGATACAAACTTAATCAGGGTAGGATTGTACAAGTTATGTATGGTCCATACCTAATATTTATGGTCCTTAGCTATAATTATATGTATTTTACCCTTTAAGAGTCTAGACCTAAAATGCTTTGTATGCTTCAATTTTCTGGTAATGGTATTTTCTATGTCACTCTTACTTACACAACTTTTGGATGACCTTTCATCACCTATAACAAAGTAAAAAACATAATAACCTATATAACCCTTCATCAGAGCATTAGAAAACCAAAAGGGGAAAAAAAAATTGTGTGGTGTGGGTAGAATATCATTAGTGGTCAAAATCCTAGATTTTAAACAATACAATTTCTGCACTATGAGACCTTATTATGGTATAAAGCCTCACGTAGGTTTCCTAGGTGCTTGTACAAGTGTAAATATCTAACCAACCCCCTAGGGGTTCCCTAATGTCTCTTGCCACCAATATTGTAGGATAACTACATATGATATAATGTAACCAGTGTGGTAGTATTAATATGTGGTGCATGTCAAATGTTTGACATACTACTTTGTTTATTAAAACCCTTGTGCAATTATTAGGGTGTTTTTTCTTTGACCTACTTAAGTGCTTAAAAATTGTAGTAAAGAGTGATCTAGATGATGTGCAAGTAATTTGGGAATATTTAAGAACTATTTGATTGATTTTGGAATGATATTTGTAATATGATCTTATAATACTGTCAGGTGTGATATAGATTGACAATAACCTACTTTTGTAGCATTTTATAGGTGAAATGTTCTAATAGGTCCAACCTTAAGAAGATGAAATTGAACTAAATAATATTTTAAAATTGATATTAGAATATATTAATGTGAATGGGGGACCGTATAGGTTATTAAAGATTGTACATCACATCCTAACCCATCCCTATGTTTTTTTCACATGAGAGATGAAAACCATAACTTAAAGTTGTGTTGTGAATAACATAGGTTTTATACTACTTTGATAAAATTATATTCTTAGAATTGATGAAAGAGTAAAGTATAAAGATAATAAATTATTGTAAGAGATATCGAGATGAGATGATTAGATTCTGAATTTGAACATTTTTCTTAGTAAGCGAGAATAGTCAAACATGGCATTGCACAAGGAAAATTTACCAAAAGTTAGTGTCTACAATAATGTGATATTTTTATGAATACCTTGTTAGTGTTTTCCAAGGCCAAGGTATAATATATTAATTTTTGTAAATGATGGTGGATAAATCCATACATAGTAGAAGGGTATGTATCCTTTGTTGAAATATTCTCATACAAAAATAATTTATATTCATCTAATGATGGTGTAGGTTGCATATATGGGATATAAATTTCCTCAATTTACACTATGTCATAAAATTTAAATGGATATGAATCCAAGGTAAATGTATAGTTATAATGATATAGGGATTATTACTCATACAACTATCAAAACAAGTAAGTAAGATCAAAACAACTCAAATCAGTCATTTTAAGCTTGGAAAATGGATTTCTTCTCAAGTCTAGAAATCATTCAAACATGCAATTTTTAGCCCTAACACAAAAATTAGATTGTGTAATTCTTAAAATATATTTTCTAAACTCTTATCATTCCAAAAAAATCCTGAGATTAGATGAAATCAAAAGAAATGATCAAATTTATTCCTTTTTCTAAAATTACCTTTCTAGATTCTTAAGAGAAATGCTTTTGGTGAGCTCGTTGTTGGGCCCAAGAATATTGGATAAGTACAAGAAGGAACATGGGTGCATGGGCCCTATATGAATAAGGGAAAATAGGGTGAAGGCATGCATGATAGGGTTTTAAAATGGTTTAGTAGAACCCAAGGCACACATGCAACACAAGACAGGTTTTGGAACTTAGCCATATTTGGCGTTCCAAGAAGCACACAAGAAAAACGTGACCCATATAGCACGCAGAGTGGATAAGGTGCTATCATTATAGCTGTATGGTGAAGAAAGGAATATTCCATGCACGCGATGGAAGGATCTAGAAATACATCATTTCAAAGTGTGGAGATCTCGGATCAAAGAAAGCATGCTCCATTGGAGGATCACTTGGACACTTGGAAACTGATATGTTATCTCAAGAGGGCATGGTGGTGGAGACTAAAGCTATATATAGAGATTCTTGGGAAGAAGAAAATAGACCAAGAGTGAAATCATATAGCACTAGGTAGGAAAAGCTCTGCAAGAATAATGAAGGATCCTTTGGGTTGGAATTAGGATAATTGTAGGAGTGATGACATATTTAGAAGGATGTGTCTATAACCATATTTGTAATGTGGAAATCATAGCTTAGGTTTCTGATGCATGAATCTAATTTGCATTCTTATATTGGTCTGTTATGGCCTTAATGAATGTAATGTGGTTATTGAACTAGTTAACATGAATATATGGTTTTGTTCTAAAGAATATATTTTGTTCATGAACATAAATCCTAGTGCATTTCCTTTGTGTTATGAATCAGTTCTATATTCTGTTTGATACTTCTATTTTTTAATCAGAATGGATTTTTTTTCTCCTACATCTAAATTTTTCATTAATTATGTATTCTCACAAAAATCACATAAAGGAGGGGCTCAGCACCCATGCGTGCCTCGGTTGAGCACCCAACACCTACTGGGTGATAGGCTGATGAACATGAGAAATGACTACATCTTGGTTCTATTGTTAGGACCTCTTCTCAAAGTTGTTATGAGAAATGACATACATCTTGGACCATGTGATGCATGATGACAAAATGTTTGACCTTGGAAAGTGTTGAAGCATGATTCAAGATCATGGAGGATGAGTTTTCTCAAATATTCAACACTGGACCTGAGTTTGATGCACGTAGATGGGTAGAATAGAACCTATACCATGAGTTGTATGAGAGGTTCTTCTGATATTTTCTAGTAGAACTATATGAATGGATTTCAGCATTAGCATCTAGATTGAGTTAATACTATAGATCACATGTATGGACCCAAGATGATTACCATAGGCTAAAAGATGTAGATATGACTTGGACGCATGTTGTTGATCACTATCAGAAAGGAGTCCTGACCATTTATACTCTAGAATACACCATTTCTACATATTATTACCTAGAGGTTACTAAATTCGAGTTTATGAGGGATCCCAGAGGATCATTTTTACGTGTTATCCCTTTGGATATGAAGATCTTGATCATTACCTTAAGTTTAGAGGCATTCCCTATGTCTGGTTAAGATTCTTTGAGCACTAGGTGAGGAAGCTAGGGTGGAGGAAGATGGTGGACATTGTAGGTGAAAGGGAAAGAGAAGAGAGAAAACTCAAGTATAGTGAATCTTGTGAAAGGGATATGGCTAGAAAATGTGAGGTTATAGGAGTGATGGATTTATGGAGCCAGATGTTGTGGGAAGGAGTTGAGGTTCACCTAGAGGACGTGGAACCTGAGCAGTCTGTGCTACCCCATCTTGGCAAGCATGGGAGAGAATCCCCTTCAACTTCGAATGAGAGTTCATCAGATGGAGAAAGGAGAGCCATTGGCACACATCTGAACCCACCTGGTAACTAACCCCTGACGCTTAGTTTTTCAGATCAAGGGAGAAGTATTTTTAACCTAGTTGGTATCGATGGGAGTAACCAATCTACGTCTAGATGATATAATTTCTTGTTTGGGACATCCATGGATGTGGAATCCATTCCCGTATTTGGAGGAATTTTTAGATAAGGTGAAAATACACAAGGTTTGGGTATAACATCTGGAAGTGGTGCAAGACACATAAATGGAAGCAAGAAAATATTGCAAACCATCGACACACAGTTCAGTGGGATGTTGGGGACACTAGGCGCAACCACTTTAGGCCATTTTTTGGCTATAAGAGGTGGATCTTGTGGTATAAGATCTGGAGGACCTGGTGGAACTAATGGATCAAGAGTATCTAGTGGGTTAGGAGGAATAGGACTTGTGGATCCGCTGGATCTGGTGGAGGAGGAAACACCAGTGGGAACCAAGGCTCTAGATCAGGAGGACAAGGACCAAAAATACCTACACAATTATTTTTTATATGTCTTTGCACTTACTAAACTATAAGAGTATTGAGTATGATACAACGTATTTCCATACGTGTGAACTAATATGATGCGTGAAATGCATCACTACCCTGGAGCAGAAGGAAAGTTAGTTTATAACAATGTTATAGGGGCACATGTACAACTAGTACATGAAGTATAACCCACATCAGACGGTGGTATACTATACTACATTGAATGATACCTTCCTAGAAGAATTCTCTATCCATAAATTTGAGCAGAAGAGCATCAACGCTCTAAAGGAGATCTAATAAGGAATGACAGAGACTATGCAGGAGTATGACACATGGTTCAAGACTCTCTTGTCAAAACTATCCTCTGACATATTAGGAATTAGTATTTGCATCATGGTAAATAATTATATGGTTAGTTTTATATATATTATTATAACAAATGTATGACAATATATTAATACCGGTTTTATATTTTTTATACTTCCTACTTTCTAGGAAGTTGGTTTTCCTATTTGGATGGCTATTTAATAGCACTCCATTCATTGTAATATATACAGAAATAATATATCGATTATATTTTTGTGTTCAACCTGTGTATTGTTTACATTTGGTTTTAGGTGGTGTAAAGAGTCAAAGATTTAAAAAAAAAAATTCCTCACGAATGCATTTTCAGTGTTACCTGACGTCCAGAAGAAATAAAGTGTTTCACATTGCGGGAAGAGAAGAAAAGAATAAACAATGTGGAAACAGTTGAGTGTCATATCCAAATCCTATTGAGCTAACAACATGTTGATGGAGGAAGGAGGCAATGGAGGAAGGAAGTAGAACAACGACCTCTCATCAGTCACCAATGATGAGGCCATGCAGAAGTTGTGGTGGCATATGTATGGTGTGAGTATATGATTTTCAGTGTGGTTTCCATTTTTTTAGTGTGTTTCAGTTTGCAATGTTCCTGTTTTGTGTGGTATTTGATGGATGTTGGAAAAAGAGTTATGTTGGAGCACAGATGAATGTCATTGATCCTCTGACTTACTTGGTCCTCTGACTGCCATACTTCTTTGGAAGATGTTCAACTAGAAGAATACATTCACTAGCATTAGTGACCATGTGCAGCAAGACCTAACTAGTAAGATCCATTCAGGAGTATGTTCTTCGATGCATTTTGCTTCTCAGTATCTATATGAGTGGAATTTCAAATTATGGGGGGGAATACATACCAATATTCCATTCCCATTCTGCACGCAAAATGACTTAGTCAAGGAAATATTCCAGTGGCAGTGGCAATTTTCTATGTTGTTCGAGATCAAGTGGCAGCGATCAATGACAGAGACTATGATTAAGAACATTATGATTCTTATAGGAATTAATGTGAAATATTTTTAGTATTTCTTCTATTGTGTGGTTTTGTAATATGCCAGTTGTGTTTCCTACATAATTCCTCGATGTATAAACATAGTGGTGAATAAGAGCACCAAAGTAAGTCAGTTCATGGATCTTGAAAGGGTTTGTGGGAGGATCCAGAAAACCACCTGAGGTCAACAGTTGATGAGGTTCCTATCACGTCAAGGTTTATGGTAAGCCTGTTTAAAACCATGGAAGGAGAGAGCCTTTCTTTTGGATCAAGTTCATGAGTCATAGAGTTGGACATGCCATAGGGGTGAGCATACTGTAGTTGAGTGTGTGGATGTTTTTCTACCATATAAACACTAAGGGGGGGAATGTTAGGAATTAGTATTTACATCATGGTAAATAATTATATGGTTAGTTTTATATATATTGTTATAACAAATGTATAACAATATATTAATATGGGTTTTATATTGTTTATACTTCCTACTTTATAGGAAGTTGGTTTTCCTATTTGGATGGCTATTTAATAGCACTCCGTTCATTGTAATATATACAGAAATAATATATTGATTATATTTGTGTGTTCAACTTGTGTATTTTTTACATGACATTCACCCTTCTCAACATGCTCAATGGTTTTTTGGAGGGTTGACAAGACCGTTTAGAAGGATATTGTCACACAAGACTTTCATAGACTTGCACGATGCCTTGGAAGATGCCCTACACGCTGAGGCTATTGGGATTGTTGATATTGGTGTTAGCCCTATTCTGGAGGCTCAAATTTCTACAATGGCCAAGTAGTTGGAGAAGCTATCTGCAAGTTTAGAGCATGAGGTTTGTAGTGGAATTTGGTGCATAGATTGTAAAGTGGAAGGCCATGCAAAGGATAGTTTCCCTTGGAATTTGGTACACGTAATGGTGATAGACTGTGAGATTTTCTAAGGGGACCATGATGTAAGTAAATTTTCTCTATTGTAGCACACGATCCATAAGAATGTGTCTTGTTACTATAAGATCTGTACCTCTATGACCCATGATACTAAGGATTGCATGCTGATTGACTAGATTCATGATGCTATTGATCTTGGTGTGCACCAGACTAGCCTTGCAAGAAGTTACAAGGATGATGATCTTCATTATGAAGGGTGCATAGATGGAGGAGTGCATGGAAGAGGCTTTTGTGGTCACAATAGATGTAGCAGAGGAAGAAGTGAGTTCTCGTGAGGATTTTGTTATAACTATGGGTCTATAGAGCATTATAAGCATGAGTGTTCTAAGCTATTGCAATGCTCATGGTGTGGAAAAAAACATAAGTATAAGGAGTGCCCTGAGTTATTTGAGCACATGAGTCAACAATATTGGAAAGAAAAAAGCACTGGGATGGTGTGTATAAAGAAGGATAACCCAATGTGGATGCCAAGCATAGTGTGTGAGTCAAGATTAGAACTTGTACTAGTGACGACGTGAGCGGAGGAAGCGTGCACCTGGGAGATGCCAACACAGAAACTAGTTGTTAGGGAATAAGTGGTACATTGGAAGTATCCAAACCCTACTCATTAGAAGGAAGTGTATCAAGAGACTATGGATGGGATTCAAAGTTTGTAAGGGGAGATCCAATGTCTAAAGGAGAAGTCAAAGAATTTGGAGCAAAGGAAGAATGTTGATGCTTTGAAGGAGGACCTAGATGTAGTCACGAAAGTATGTAGGATGTTAAGGAAAGAGAATATTATTCCCTTGCTAGGAGAATGTCTGCGGGAGAAGGTACCATGCACCATAGTAGAGCACGAAAGGAATGTTTTGCATGCAAACCTTCCTCCTCACAACCTAAACTATGATAAGGAGATAAATTTGAATGTATTTGTTGATGGGTGAATTTTACGTAATATCCTCATTGACATGGGAACATAGGTCAATGTTCTTACCTTGGATGTCTGAAATAAAATGGGAAGGCTTGCATGATAGCCATCTTCAAATGTGATGTATATGGAAAACAAGACAAAGGAAATTCCCATTGGAGTCTTAAAGGATGTGGCTATAACTAGTCAAGGAGCCAAGTTCACTAGGGACTCTAAATTCTTGGCACTCGCCGAGGTGGATAATTTCCCAGCATTACTTAGGCACCCTTGGTGTTGTAAGAATAATACTAACCTGTAGTTTGACAAGGGGTATATTAGTTTTGAGAACAAGGAAGAAAGGGTGATTATCCCTTTAACAGATGAGAAATCAACACCCTATACTAAGACCTTAGGAAAGGAATTCCTCAACATGATCTATTTTCGCTCCATCAAAGATCCTGAGATAATTCATCCTACAGAAGGAGTCATCCAATTTGAAGATGCCTAGTCAATGAGTGATATAACTAGCATAGCATGTGTTAATTGGGTACATGGGACTTATGAGTTGATTTGGTGAAAATTGAGAGTATCTATAACAAGGGTGATGAAAGTGCACTCAGTCAAGAACCTAGGAAGAATTTTTTTTAAGTTACTCTGGAGGATAAATCCCTGTTGATTTCTTACGAGAAATGGAAGCTCGGTGGAAAAATGACGATGAGAGGAGAAGTATGCTCAGTCATAAGTTTTTTGGTAATACAATGTGATCATGAGAAACACATTGCTAGAATCTCATAGAATGGCACAAGGTAAGGATAACATTCTCTATTAGGTTCTCTAGGAGAAATGTGCCCACTATCATTCAAGATTACCATGGTAAAGAGACCACCTTATTTCATGTCCAAGTGTGTGAGAAGGCCTTGATAAAAGGTGCAGAATATTTACCACCATTTTTATGGGTGCATAAGTTGTATTAGATCTTACAAGGTTGTGCACGCACATGGTATATGTTATCTAAAATTCACCCCCCAGGGTAATTTTGATAACATGCATTATATTCTTCGGTCCCGAACAAGATAGATTGATTCAAGGCAAAAAATCATGTTTCTGGGGTCCCCTCGGTTTTTTCTAACTCTGCTGTCCAAGAAGAAAAGAGCAAGTTCTTAAAAAGGGTGAAAAAGTTGCAAAAACCAAGCTTGGGCCAGAAAAAATCATGAAAATCGGCTAAGTCCTAGTCCAGGCGGTCCTTGGGACAGTTGGGACGTTGGGGTGTGAACCGGCTAAAAATATTCTAGGTGGTCCGCACAGCAAAGGGACATCCGGGCCGTGGGGACGCGTGGGACACAAAAGGGCGAACCGTCCAAAGGTGAAAAATTGACTAACTGTTGTGCAGATAAGGCTGGGACATCTGGGCCGTGAGGACGCGAAGGACGCGAACCACCCGGTTCAGCCGAAATAAGAAAATTTCATTCGGGCCAGTTGGGCCAAAGGGACGTGTGGGACATGAAAAGCCGAAGGAGCCGAGAGCCAATCGAATCTTGCCACGTGTCTTCAACGCAAAGAGGGACAGAGAAGCCCGAATCGGGCGGATTGGAGAAATTCATCCCAGACAGTCCAGGACATCCGGGCCAAAAGTACGCGGTGGAAACGGGGAGCCGAAAGAGCCACCGATGAATCAAAATGTGCCACGTCTCTTTGTGGATCGGAGCGGCGGAGGAAAGGGTGAGATTTTTACTTAATGTTTTGCCGAGTTTCCAAAGGTGAAGTTTGGAGCGTTGGCCCGAGCTAATAAAAAGAGGACGCGTGTCCTAAGGAGAAGGGGAGTGCGGAGCTCGGGGAGGACTTGGAGAATTTGGCAAAAGTTTTGGCCAAAAAACTAAAAGGTAAAAGATGCCCCTGCACCCCTGTCAACCAACCAAAGCATGCCACGTGTCCCAAGTGGCGGGGCACGGGGGAAAAAATGGAAAATTTTCCAAAGAGTTAAAAAGGTCGAAATTTTAAGGGAAAGCCCACGGAAAGGTGGAGGAGAGAGAATTGTTCAGCGAACCAGCACCTAACACGTGGCATCTGACCAGTGGAGTGCAGAAATTTTTCAAAAAAAATTCCAAAATGCAAAAAAGGTCAAAATTTAAAATATTTTGCCCGACATCCGTTTTTTTGGCTATTTTACTCTAAAAGTTCAGACCTTCATATCTTTTGATCCAGAGCTCAGATTTGCACGTTCTTCATATCATTGGAAATATTATGAAATTCTCTATAGGATTTCATGGTCAATTTTGAATTTTGGTTTTGTTTCAAAAGAGAAAATTCAAAAAATGGCTCTGGTATGTGTCTATGGGCAGAAATGATCTTTAAGCGACCAAATTTAATGCAGGATGGGTTGCATTCTCCTCCAATTTGGTCAAAAATGATAGGGTATGGGTTTTTAAGGTCCCCCATGCTGTTTTAATGCATTTGCAGTCAATGAGGAATGAGCAACCATGTTTTGTACATTTTCTCTCTCTTGGGCTCGACCCATGCAATGTAAAAGCCAGATTTGGCTCATTTCTTTAGGTGGAACACTTTTGGCATAGAAAACTTATTCTTTCACCTCCAGCAAGTGATTGTTGTAAGAATCAGAACTCTTCAAAGATTGTAATAGGTTTTCTACCTCTCTGAGGTTGTAATGCAGTGGTTTTGACATTGGAAATAATAATGCAAACTTTGTGAATGGGTTTCAATCCTTTGTTTGTATTATTTGCTTCATTTTAGATCCTAAATTATATCTTATCAGCATGTGTATGTTTTATGTTGAAATCTTTGGTTTGTGTCTATTTGCATGATAAAAATATTCACCACTCCTTTTGGTGCATCACCATCTTTAGTTAGTTTCATTTTTTGCATTTCTATCCCTATCTCCTTGCAATTTAGAGTAGGATTAGGATCTAAACCTCTGTAGTTGTGCAAGCATTAGATCTAATCAGAGGAGTTTGAGGAACCAGCCTCTAATCTAGAGATTTTTCTCTCAGTTTCACAAGTCCCACACTTGGAGAAAGGCTTCCATGTTGTGCAATCACACTGGATGCTAGTATGATCAAACTAGAAATCTGATCAACATCCCGGGGTGATATGATTTTGCACTAACAGTTTTGGCATGCTCGGTAGGACCTAGAGGTCTCATTTTTATTGCAGCAAAGTTGATGTGCATCTGCTGCAATTTTCTTGCTTAAAAAGAGGTATTATTTGCATATCTGGAGACTCCAAGGGGAAGAATCAACTAGTTTCAGCAGTGTAGGCCTGAAAACTCATGAGAAGAGTCACCACAAGGTCAAGAGTTGGAGAAGAAGAAGTGTTGTTTGAATACCTGCAATTATCTCCAAGAAGAAGGCAAAGAGGAAGAAGGATTCAAAGGTCTCCATCTCCACCAAACAAAACCCTCTCAACTCCTCCACCTGGTAGGTCTTTCATTCAGTCAACAAGGGTTTTAAGACCAATTAGAATGGCACGAAACAACCCCTATGTCAACTTCATAGGCAGCAGCCCACTTGCCCTCAATGCACAACATCCAATTGCTATTGCAGCCTTGAATAACATTCCCTACTTCACTGGGGAAAATCAGACTACTCCAGGTGATCATGTTAAAGACATTGCTAACCTTTGTGCAATCCATGAAATCAATGAGATGCAAGTGGCTATCAAGTTACTGGCATCTTCATTCAAGGGTAAAGCATTGCAATGGTTTAGAAGCCTTGGAGTTGGTTCTATCACAAATTGGAATCAGCTGTGTATAGCACTTCATGAGCAATTTGGAGAGAAGGGAGACAACTTGTCTCTTTTGGAGCAGCTAACAGCCATCAAGAGAGCTCCCAATGAGCAGCTGGCCGATTTCAACTTCAGATTTCAAAAGACTTGGGAGAGAATTCCAGTGGCAGTCAGGCCAATAGCAGAAGGTGCTTTTCTCTACTATCTCTGAGCTCTAAATTCTAATATTTCTACGTTGATTCAGTCCATGGGAGGCATAACTATCCCTATGGCTTATAGCATTGCCATTAGGGCTGAAAATTATTTGATCCAAGCTTGCAAACTTGCCCCTAGACCTCTCATGCCACTGTTTCCAAGTTTAGAGAGTCCAAACACCAATAAAGCACCTAGTTTGGCTCCTTCTCCCACTCCTAGAAATCAGAGTTCAAATGAAGCTTCCACTTCATCTCCAAGTGCCCTAAATGAGCTTCAAGAAGTCATGAAGCAATTGCAAAACCTAGGTAATGAGCTGGTTACTCTCAAAAGGCAGTAGGCCCAAGGTTTTAGACCTTCTTATCAACCCCAAGCTCAGCCTAATAGGCAGCCATACCAACCACAAAGGCCACCTAATCCAGTTGCAAATATGAATCAAACAAGGCCTCCTACCAATAGACCATTTCAGCCCTATAACCCCAATGCCATATCTGCCTCTAAGGCATTGGTACCAACACAAAACAACATTGCTCAGGAGTATGACTGGTGTTTTCCATGCAATGAGCCTCATAACCAATCCATGTGCTTCAATGGTGCTTTGAATCAAGCATTAATGGTGATAACTACTGATGTGGAGGGTGAGGGCAGTCAAGGAAACAACCAGCAACATGAAACATTCCTACAGCAATCAGCCCCAAATGACACCACATTGGTAAATTGGTAGGCAGAGGATTTTTGTGGCATGAACCAGGCAGTTTCTCAAGGTGTTGCAGCCAACACAAGGTCAAAAAGGAGGAATTTGGGTGAAGAACAGCCATTAGCCCCAACCAATCCATGACCTTCTATGGTTCCACAAGTGGTTGGAAAACAAAACCCAATTGTAAATGCACAAGGGCAGCCAAGAACAGCCCCTAGGCCAACTCAAATACCAGTTGTTGCTGCCCACATGCAAGGAGTGAATGTCCAAACAAAGGGACAACAAAGATATCCTTCATCACCATTCAGTATCATTGATCAGATGAAGAAGACAAATGTTAATATATCAATGTGGGAATCCCTATCTATCCTAGGCCAAAGAGATCTGCTGTAAGCTGCCATGAAGGACTGGTCAACTTCAAATCAATAGATCCAAAGGCAAGAGAAGGTACTTACAAATGCTGCCCAGCCTAAGGGAAATCATGGAGGACAGCAAGGTAAAATGTTGAAGCCCCCTCCTTTCTATGTTTCATTGATCATTGGAAATCAGCTAGTGCACAATTGCATGATAGAATCCGGGGCAAGTAGCTCAGTAATGCCTAAACAAATAGCTGATCAGCTAGGGCTCTAGTATGAAACAACATCCAAAGGGGTAGTGCAGCTGGATGGGACAACAGTAGCAATAGTTGGAGTGATTAGAAACTTGAGTCTTACCTTGCATGCATGTCCAAATGTTGTTGTTTTACAAGATGTATTAGTCATAGACCTTCCACCACTCTTTGCCCTATGTTTGTCAAGGGACTTCATAGCCAAGATTGGGGGATATTTTTCTACTGATTGGTCACACATGTTGTTCAGAACGAGGTATGGAACTAAGGCTACAATCAGGTCAGAACCTATTGCAAACTTCCATATTGAGCCTTACACTCTAAGTCAGATTAATGCCAATTTCTCAGCATTTGATCAAGAAAATCACCCAAGCACCGATGAGGCTGACACCAAGGTTGGAAGCATCCTAGATCTAACTCTTGATGAATGGGAAAACAAGATACATGCATTTTATCATTATCAAGAAGTGGAAGAATCTGAGCTAGGGGTCTATTGCATACACGAAGACAATTAGCCTATTCCTAGCATCACCAAGCGAAACCACAAGGATGACAATGAGGTATGGCAGCTGTTTTTTGATGGATCAAGGAGTAGACAAGGTGCAGGAGGTGGAGCTATGCTTGTTTCACCTCAAGGAGTGAAAGTACTATTCAGCTTTTAGATTTCAGTTTGCATGCTCCAATAACACTGCTGAATATGAAGCCTTGGTGCAAGGGATGCATTGGGCAATAAAGAAGAAAATAAAGAACTTGCAAGTCTTTAGTGACAGTGAATTGATTGTAAATCAGGTCAAGGGACAACATGCTACCAAGAATGATCTACTCAGGTGCTACAAGAACAGGGTGTGGGACCTCATGGAAGATTTTGAGGGTTTTGGCATCAAATCCATTCCTAGGAAAGAGAATCAAGTTACTGACAGGCTTGCAGCAGTAGGGGCAGCCTTTGACATTGTGGAAAGCATTCAACAAGAAAAGGTATAGCCAAAAATTCACGTGATTGTGAGGCCTTCAGTGCCAGATAACAATGTCAGTTGGCAAGTGTTTGAAAATGACCAACAAATCATCCATTTCTTGCAAGAAGAAGCTGAGTTCTCAGCCAAGAATCAAGAAAAGTTGGAACAACAGTATGGTGACCAAGTGGTACAGCTGAGAACTAACAAGCTGCCCAAGGGACTTATCACTTTGGAGTCCATTTTTAACCCTAATGATCAGTTTAGAAAGGAAAAAGCAAACATTCAGGTCAAGAGAGAGGATTCAGTATCCATCTTGGTAGAAGAGAACAAACCATTCCAAATTGGAAGGATGACAACTGAACAAGAAAAGTATGAGTTCATACAGCTGTGTCAAGAGTTCCCTGACGTGTTTGCTTGGAGCTATGAAGACTTGAAAGGTTTCAATCCCAACTTAGCTCAGTATACCATCGAATTGGATCCCAATACTAAGCCTGTCAGGTAGAAACAAAGACCAGTCAATCCACACATGGAGCCTCTCATGAGGAAAGAATTGGACAAGCTGATTGAGTCAAGGATCATATTCCTAATCAAGCATTCTAGTTGGGTTGCCAACTTAGTTCCAGTCAGAAAGAAGAGTGGAGAGATCAGGTTGTGTGTTGACTTCAGAGACTTGAATAGAGCCTCTCTCAAGGACCATTACACACTCCCTTCCATGGAGCAAATCTTGCAAGTTGTGGCTAGCTCCGAGAGGTTTTCACTACTTGATGGCTACTCAGGCTACAATCAGATTATGTTGAACGAAGAGGACCAATTCAAGACAGCCTTCACAACCAAATGGGGAAATTTTACATACAGGAAAATGCCATTTGGGTTGTCCAACACTGGTGCTACCTTCCAAAGGGCAATGGATATGGCATTCAAAGGTTTGATTAACAACGTGGTGCTGATTTACCTTGATGATATCACTGTTTTTTCCAAAAATGCAGCAGACCACCTCTCTCATTTGAGACAAGTCTTCACGAGGTGCAGGAGATTTGGAGTGTCTTTGAATCCTAAGAAGTGTATCTTTCTTGCACATGAAGGAAACCTCCTTGGCCATATTGTCTCCAAATAAGGATTAGCAATTGATCCAGAGAGGGTTGAAGCCATAAGAGCACTACCATTGCCAAGCCACAAGAAAGCCCTTTAGAGTTTCTTGGGAAGGATAAACTTTGTTCAGAGGTTTGTCCCAGATTTTGCAACCCTTGTCAAGCCCATCACCAAAATGTTAAACAAGAGCATGGCTTTCAAGTGGACAGTAGAAGGCAAGGGGATTTTTGAAGAAAACAAAGAAGCTATCTCTCAAGCACCAACTCTCATCAACAAGGACTTCTCTAAGGATTTCATCCTCTATGCATTTGGAGGCAATGACACTATTTCTGCCATTTTGGTTGAGCAGAACAAGGATAATGATGAGCAACCAATTACCTTCTTTAGCCAGAGCCTAGATGACTATGAGGTGAGGTACTCTTTTATTAAGAAGCATGTGCTAGCAGTAATCAGAAGCTTGAAGAAATTCAAGCATTTAATCTCAAACAACAAGGTCCAGTTGTTGGTCTCACACGCTGGGGTTAAGGACTTCCTCCTCAACAAGGATTTGAATGAGAAAAGGGTAGGTTGGATCACCCATGTCATGGAGTATGACATTGAGATCAAGATCACCAAGCTGGTAAGAGGGAAAGGATTGTGTGAGCAGCTGGTTTTGGGAAAGCAAAGAGAAGTATGCAATGAAGAAGAGGCTGTTTTGACAGTCCAAGACAGCCATGAGCCAAGTGGCAATCAAGAAGAAGACAATGCTGCCCCCACTCCTTGCTGGACCCAAGGCATTATACACTTCCTAGGCACAGGCCTATGCCCTCTGGAGATGAACAAGACCCAAACGAGACACTTCAGATTGTAGGCTGTCCCGTATGCCATTGTTGATGGAGTTTTGTTCAAGAAAGATGTGAATGGAGTGCTGCTGAGATACATTAGCACAAATCAGATTCAAAGGGTGTTGGAAGAGTTCCATGGTGGACCAGCTGGTGGCCATTTTGCACCAAGAGTGATAGCTCTAAAAATCATGAAGGCTGGTTATTATTGGCCTAAAATCTTCAGTGATTGCTATGCATGGATCAAGAGGTGTAAGAATTGTGCATTCTTCACAGGAAAAGAGAGACTTGCTGCCCCTCCATTACATTCAATCTCACTTGACTAGCCATTCATGCAATGGGGTTTGGACTGTATTGGATTCATTAATCCCAATTCAAGCCAAGGGCACAAATGGATTTTGACAGCCACGGACTACTTCACCAGATGGACAGAAGCAATAGCACTCAAAGAGGCAAATGAGTCTAGCATCTTAGACCTTTATGAGGGGATAACAACTAGATTTGGTGTACCTACTACAATAATCTCTAATAATGCATTGGCATTCATTGGATCTAAGGTGACTGAGTGGGCTGTCAAGAACGGTATATACCTAAGCACTTCATCAAACTATTACCCTCAAGGTAATGGCCAGGCCGAGTCTATAAACAAGAACTTATTAAGAATCATTAGGAGGACTCTTGACGAGAATCAGAGGTCTTGGCATACTAAATTGAAATCAGCCTTATGGGCTAATAGGATAACTCCCAAAAGATCCACAGGTAACTCTCCATTCAAACTTGTCTATGGAAGAGAAGCAATCTTGCCCATGTCACTTGAGTTGCCAACATTGGAACTTATGAAGCAGCTAGAGTTGCTAGAGTTTGAGCCCATGGAGGTGAGGTATGTAGAGTTGATGGAGCTGCAAGAGATCAGAAATCAGGCATCCCAAGCAATGGAAAAGGATCAAGCTTTGATCAAAAAGACCTTTGATAGGAGGGCCAAGGATAGATCTTTTCAGGTTGGAGATATAGTTTTGAAATGGGATGTGGATAGAGCAAAACTGGGAAGGAATTCAAAATTTGATGCCATTTGTAGTGGCCCATACATGGTCACGAAGTGCAAGAACAGCAATGCTTTCTAACTAGCCCCATTAGATGGTGAAGAATTACAGAGTCCAGTAAATGGAATCCATCTCAAGCATTGCTTCTAGAGGGAAATTCACTACCTTGTAAATATTAGATTAGATTTTCATTCCTCCAAGTGCTTGTGCACATTGTTTTACTATAGGTTAGTTTTGTTTTCCATAAGTGCTTTGGCACAGCTTGCTGTTCATGGAGATTTTTTGTAGTCCTTGCTTCCATCAGGTGATATTCCATCTTCCTCCTTACACATTCTAAGTCAGCTGGCTAAATAGAATATCTCATGACTCTATGCCCAATGGATGCTTCAGAATACTGGTAACTTCATCTAGCAGGTAGATGACCCCGCTGAGTCGCCAAATTGTTATCCAAAATTCACCCCCAGGGTAATTTTGATAACATGCATTAAATTCTTTGGTCTTGAGAAAGATAGATTGATTCAAGGCAAAAAATCATGTTTCTGGGGTCCCCTCAGTTTTTTTCTAACTCTCTTGTCCAAGAAGAAAAGAGCAAGTTCTAAAAAAGGGTGAAAAAGTTGCAAAAACCAAGCTTGGGCCAGAAAAAATCATGAAAATCGGCTAAGTCCTAGTCCAGGTGGTCCTTGGGACAGTTGGGACGTCGGGGTGTGAATCGGCCGAAAAGCCGCCAGGCAGTCCGTGCAACAAAGGGACATCCGGGCCGTGGGGATGCGTGGGACGTGAAAGGGGTGAACCGGACAAAGGTGAAAAATTGACTAACTGTTGTGCAGATAAGGATGGGACATCTGGGCCGTGAGTACGCGAAGGACGTGAACCACACGGTTTGGCCGAAACAAGAAACTTTCATCCAGGAAAGTTGGACCAAAGGGATGCATGGGACGCAAAAAGCTGAAGGAGCCGAGAGCCAATCAAATCTTGCCATGTGTCTTCAACGCAAAGAGGGACAGAGAAGCCCGAATCGGGTGGATCGGAGAAATTTTTCCCAGACAGTCCCGGACATCTGGGCTAGAAGTAAGCGGCAGACGCAGGAAGCCGAAAGAGCCACCGATGAATCAGAATGTGCCACGTGTCTTCGTGGATTGGAGCAGTGGAGGAAAGGGTGAGATTTTTACTTAATGTTTTTCTGAGTTTCCAAAGGTGAAGTTTGGAGCGTTGTCTCGAGCCAATAAAAAGAGGATGCGTGTCCTAAGGAGAAGGGGAGTACAGAGCTCAAGGAGGACTTGGAGAATTTGGCAAAAGTTTTGGCCAAAAAACTAAAAGGTAAAAGATGCCCCCTGCACCCCTGTCAACCAACCAAAGCGTGCCATGTGTCCCAAGTGGTGGGACACGGGGGAAAAAATGGAAAATTTTCCAAAAGAGTTAAAAAGAGTCGAAATTTCAAGGGAAAGCCCATGGAAAGGTGGAGGAGAGAGAATTTCTCAACGAACCAGCACCTGACACGTGGCATCTGACTGGCAGAGCACAGAAAATTTTCAAAAAAATTTCCAAAATGCAAAAAAGGTCAAAATTTAAATTTTTTTGCCCAACATCCATTTTTTGGGTCGTTTTGCCCTAAAACTTTAGACCTTCATATCTTTTGATCCAGAGCTCAGATTTGCACATTCTTCATATCTCATTGGAAATCTTATGAAATTCTCTACAGGATTTCATGGTCAATTTTGAATTTTGGTTCAGTTTCAAGAGAGAAAATTCAAAAAACAGCTCTGGTACGTGTCCATGGGTAGAAATGACCTTTCAGTGACCAAATTTAATGCAGGATGGGTCGCATTCTCCTCCAATTCGGTCAAAAATGACAGGGTATGGATTTGTAAGGTCCCCCATGCCATTTTAATGCATTTGCAGTCAATGAGGAATGGGCACCCACGTTTTGTAATTTTTCTCTCTCCTGGGCTCGACCCATGGAATGTAAAAGCCAGATTTGGCTCATTTCTTTAGGTGGAACACTTTTGGCATAGAAAACTTCTTCTTTCACCTCCAGCAAGTGATTTTTGCAAGAATCAGACCTCTTCAAAGATTGTAACAGGTTTTCTACCTCTCTAAGGTTGTAATGTAGTGGTTTTGACATTGGAAATAATAATGCAAGCTTTGTGAATGGGTTTCAATCCTTTGTATTATTTGCTTCATTTTAGATCCTAAATTATATCTTATCAGCATGTTTATGTTTTATGTTGAAATATTTGGTTTGTATCTATTTGCATGAAAAAAATATTCACCACTCCTTTTGGTGCAGTCACCATCTTTAGTTAGTTTCAATTTTTGCATTTCTATTCTTGTCTCCTTGCAATTTAGAGTAGGATTAGGATCTGAACCTCTGTAGTTGTGCAAGCATTAGATCTAATCAGAGGAGTTTGAGGAACCAGCCTCTAATTTGGAGATTCCTCTCTCAGTTTCACAAGTCCCACACTTGGAGAAAGGATTCCATGTTGTGCAATCACACTGGATGCTAGTATGATCAAACTAGAAATCTGATCAACATCCCGGGGTGCTGTGATTTTGCACTAACAATATATTCATTCAGAGATGCATCTTCAAACAAGTAATTGTAAGGAGTTGGAAGCTAATATCATTCAAGATTTTGAGTATAGGAGTACAAATCCATCAGTGGATAAGGCATTACAAGTAGTCAAGCGCCTTATAATGGGAGATAGTTATATGCCAAAAGATATAATACATGATCTGCTAGGAGTACCTGGTTTAGAGAGGTGTTTTGATGAAGAGGAATCATAGAAAGTACAACTGAGCGCATGTGCATTAAAAAAGGAAAAATGGTCTATGTAGTAGATGGTGAGGAAATAATTTTTTTTGATGTTAACCATTCTGAAGGTACACACAAAGTCATGGATAGTGATGATGAGCAACCACATGCCTACCATAAGCCCTTGAAGAAAAATAAGGTTAAAATTAGGACAGAGACAAAACCTAAGGAAGCTATCATAGGGGACTATTGCTAAGAGAAAGATGTTTCAAAGGTAATTTCTCTGCTACCCGAATTCTAGGATTTTTTCCCACATGGGTACCAAGAACTCAAATACATCCACCATTCCTTGGGGTAGATGAGGATCAAGTTGAAGAAAGGTGTGCACCTAATTCATAAGATGTCTTATCAGATGAATCAAAATTTTCACGTACAGGTCAAGGAGGAAATAGACAAGATGATAGCATCTGGTATCATTGAGGCTGTGGAGGAATCAGAATGGATAATACCAATTTTCATAAGTATCAAGAAGGATGGAAGAATAAGGATCTATGTGGACTATAGGGACTTGAATGTAGTATGTGTCATCGATCCTTTCCCAACCCCCTTTACTGAAGAAATCCTAGAGGGAGTAGCCGGGTGTAAGGTCTACTCTTTCACGGATGGGTTCTTAGTGTATCACCAATTCAGGATTGCCAAGGAAGACTAGAGAAAGAAAAAATTCCCCACTGAATATGGAAGTTTTTCCTACACAATTATGCCTTTTGGATTGAAGAATGTGCCTATTGTGTTCTCACACGTCATGGTACAAGCATTTGAGGACTTCATCCATAAATTTCTGTAAGTTTACCTGGATGAATGGATGGTTTATGGGCTGGTAAAAGACCATTGTGATAATTTGAGAATGATGTTTGAGAGATGTCGGTGGTCGAGGATATCCCTAAAAATTAAGAAATGTGTTTTTTTTTCTCCATTTAGAACCCTTTTGGTACATATTATATGTAAGGAAGGCCTACTAGTGCATCCCACCAATGTTGCAATTATTGTGGGGTTAGGGGAGCCTACTAGTAAAATTGTAGTGTGCAGATTCCTTGGACATACGAGGTACTACAGGAAATTCATCAAGGGGTATGCCAAGATCACCGCGCCCTTGGAAGAATTCCTAAAACACAAGAGTGCCTTTCATTGGGTAGAGGTGTAACATAAGACATTTAACACTTTGAAGGATAAAATCATCACTATGCCCATATTATGCTTTCCTTCTTGGGATAAACCTTTCCATGTGCATGTTGATGCCTAAGAAACAACCATGGGAGAAATACTAGCACAACCAGGGGAGGGGGTTATTGATCACCCCTTGTGTTTTTACAAGTAGGAAGTTGACACCAAAAGAACATAATTATAACACTACTGAGCATGAGGCACTGTCAATGATCTACGTGCTGCATAATTTTAGAAAATACCTGTTGGTAACACCTTTTATATTCTATACAAACCACATGGCATTGAAATACTTGGTGACCAAGAACATTTTGCAAGGGTACATATTTTATTGGGTCCTATTATTTCAAGAGTTTGAGTTCACGGTGGTTGTAAAAATAGGGAAGAGAAATTTAGGGCCTGACCACTTATCAAGGATTGATTCAGGGGAGGACACGCAGAGCACTAAGGATACCATTCCAAATGCACAACTATTTAGGTTGTGACGCATGCCCTCAAACTTAGAAGATATCATAGTATTCTTGAAAACGGGTGTGGCACCGGAAGGGATGAAGGCTCTAGAGAAGTAGTTAGAAATATGCACCACACACTACATGTTGATTATTGGAGATTGATATAAGTTAGGACATGATGAGGTTCTATGCCTATGTTTATTGGAACATGAGAACATGGAAATCATGAAGGAAGCACATCATGGGACTGCAGGATGACACTATGCAGTAAATGTTACCCTGCATAAAATTCTAATGGCATGAATTTGGTGGGAAACCATCTACCAGGATTGTATTGAGTTTTACAAGGCTTGTGACCATTTCTAGTGCCTTGGAAAACCTGGAAAGAGGGATGAATTTCATTTGAGACTAATAGCCACCGTTGAACCATTTCAAAAATGGGCAATCGAATTAGTAGGGCCAATTTTGCCAGCCATGTGAAGGATTGGTTCACGCTACATCATTACTTGCACTGATTACTTGGCAAGATGGGTAGAGGAAGCACCTACAAAGGATTGCATTGCAGTGACAAATGCTATATTTTATGGGAGAACATAATTGATCCATAGGGATCTAAAATGACTCTACTTTATCAAATCAGCCAACACGAATAAGAAAAAAAATATACACGGAGGTTTTGTCTATTTAGTGACAGGACCATTGGTCTATATTGGGTTGTGGTCCTCGCTCTTGTGGAAAAAAAATAAAATATGACTCCAATAATCCTAGAATTCCAAAGGGTTTCCATGTATCTTATTCTTCAAAACTTTTCCATCCTCCAATGCATGGGAGAACATGACAAAGACTATAAATGCATGTTATGGAAGAGAACAAAGACATCGAAGCATGAAGCAAGTGAGCAAGAATATCTTAGTGTTGGAATTGTGATTTGTAGAAGCAAGGAGTAATTGATTCATAGTAGGCAAGTAACTAGGAGGAAGTGTGAGATTTTATCTACTTCTCTTTCATACTTATTGTACTTTCTATACTTATTATTGAATTGGCCAATAAAAGTGGGAAGAAAAGCAATTTCCCTTCTCGACTGGTTTTTCCTCCTCTGGAGATTTTCCAGGATAAAATTGTTGGTGTATGAGTCTATATTCTTTCCCTTTCTGTAAATTGTTGATTCTAAGCACAAGTATAATTCATTCACTAGCTATCTCTGTTATTTTCTAATAGAAAGTAGAACAACAACGATTAATTATGATTCTATGGATAATTCCAAAGTTAAAGAGTTTATAGATCATTTTTGTATCAGAGCTAACAATTATCCAAGATTGTGGTATTCGTTCTTGGATTTGTATGAAAATGACGAGATCTAAAGGAAAAGAGGCTTTACCTTGCGATCTAGAAATTTCTATAAAGAAGTGGAAACAGAGAATTCAGGGACAAATGGAGGAAGAGAACTTGGTCCGTAAAATTGATATGCTGGAGACCATGATGGATAGGATGTTTAGAAGGCAAGAAGAGCTTGTTTATTTATAGAAGACCTTTTCTATCAAACAAGACTCAAAGGACTCAGTGGTTTGGGGCTTAGCTAAAAATTTTGGCATAGGAAGGAGCCACCATGAGGAAATTTATGGGGAAGAACATGAAGAAGAGACTTCTAACACAAGAGAAAAGGTAAAATCCGATCATACTCCTTTTAGAATTGAAATGAAAGTTGATATTAAAAGCTTTGAAAAACAATTAGATGCAGAGTTTCTTGATAAATGGTTAAAATAGTTAGAAGTCTAATTTAGCATCCATAATGTCACTAAGGCACTGAGGATCACCTTTGCACATCTCAAGATGGAGGGACATGCTCTGGTTTGGTGGGAAACCCATCTAGCCACTTGTGAAAAGAAAAAGTGTCCTATTGTGAAATCTTGGCAAGAATTTAAAGAACTAATTAGAGATAACTTCTATCTTATTGGCCATAAGACTGATCAAATGATTAAATGGTAGTATTTTAGATAAGGCAATGGTCAAAGTGTGTAGGACTATACTACATAGTTTTGGAGGAAAGCCATGTTTCTTAACATGGACTTGGAGGATAAGGATATTCTAACCAATTACTTGGGAGGACTTCACACTCACCTTCGAAGAAAATTCATCTCCAAAAAACCCAAAGATATCAACGAAGCATGCATATAGGCGTACTACATAGATGATGAAAAGAAGCAAGGAGAAGCAGAGCCAAGTGTAAAGTAGTCAACAAATCAATAGAAGAAAGAGTTTGGGTAAACAAGTAATAAGGGTAAGTGGAAAGGGAAAGGTAAAAAATCTGCCACTACTTTGAATATTTGTAAAGATCACAAGAATTTTTGCAAGAACTATGATATCAATGGTGATACTGACGCTACATGTTAGAAGTTGCATCTAGATTTTCATCTGAAGAACCAAACCAAGGACTCAAAGAAGTCCATGCCAACTGTGAAAATAGAAGGGGAGATGGAAATCAAAGATGACTCTGATGTAGACGAGAGGCTTGGATGCATGGCCACCAACATGGACAACCAGGAAGAGGAGATGAGTAGACTATTGCAAATCAAAATCTAGATCAAGATAACTAAGGTAAATGCTCTGGTTGATACTGGTTCTGAGTCTAACTTGATTTTTGAAGCAATTGTAAAGAAGCTTGGTATTGAGACTTACAAGCATCCACACCCTTGTCCTTTGGTTTGGGTGAAGATGGGTGTTGAAATTTAGGTAAAAATAAAATGTAAGGTCAAGTTTGGGATAAATTCCCAATGTATTGATGTTTTTGAACTTGACGTTATTCCACTTGATGCTTTTGATGTTGTATTTAGGAGTCCTTACCTGTATGTTAGGGATGATATATTTATGAGGAGGTAAAAATGGTTCAGATGGGTCAAGGATGGGATTAGCTACAACATCTGGGAACACTAGCGTAAGACACATGTTACTATGGTAAGTGTTAACCAAGAAGAATGAATTATTTAGGAAAATCATAATCAATTTTGCTTACTTTTATTGAAGGATAAACAAGATGGGGTAGAAGTTGTAGATATTTCTAACTAGGGAAAGCATGATTTGGATAGTATTATTTAGTCTTTTTAGGAAGTATTTCAGGCTCCTAATAGGTTATCACCAAAATGGGAAGTAGAGCATGAGATTGAGCTATTGCCGAAATTCCCTCTACCAAACATCGGGTTGTATAGGCAATCCTTGCTCGAGAGTACTAAAGTAAAGAAACAACTCTAGGAACTACTAGACCAAGGGGTGATACATCCGAGTACCTCACCATGTGGTTCACCTATTGTGATGGTTCTAAAGAAGGATGGTTCTTGGAGAATGTGAATCGACTACCATGCTTTGAAAAATATCACCATAAAGAGCATATATCCACTTCCCTGCATAGATAGTGTTAGGAATTAGTATTTACATTGTGTAGATAATAATTACATTTGGTAATTATTATTATATTAGTAATTTGTTATTTAGTTGTTATATAAAACAACTAATAACAAATATGTGTTGAGTTGTTTGGTTGTTACAAACAACTCACGTGATTAGTATTTGCTAGTAGAATAGTTTCCTAATTTATAGGAAACTATGTGCCTATATATTTATAATTGCATATTATGTAAATAATCCGGAATGAATTGAAAGATACATCATTATTCCATGAATTTTATTCTGCAAATATATTCTAGCTATTACATTTGGTACCAGAGCAGGTTATTCCTATGAGAGCCAAGAAGATTTAAGAGGGCAAAGAGAATATTCAAAAATCCGTCCAAAAAAATACAGCAAGTAGTGTTCAATAAAATGAACATATCTTCCTCATAAAACATCGGATTGAGGCGATTATTTTTGGGTTGAAAAGAAAAGAAAAAGGCGCACAACTGTTTAGTTTACATCAGGGTCAGATTCAACATGAAAATATGACAAAATTTCTGTCAAACAGACATTTTTGTGGCTGGAAATGCACATCCGGTAAAAAAAATGCAACACACAGGGTTTTTCTTATTGGTCAATTTTTTGTAATTATTTAGCAAAACTATAGTTATATACTATATATATAGTATATATAGGGTATATATATATATATATATATATATATATATATATATATATTTCTATAGTTTTTGCTTAATAATTGAATTTCGAGGGAAATTCAATTTTATTTTAATTGGACCAATTTATGGGAAATTGTAACCTCAATAACTTTTGCACGGTAACTCAAAATTGAGCACCGTTTTTTGCAAAAGTGTTTATTTTTTAATTCTCATTATAGTGGTTGTAATTTTGGGATAAAATACCCACATTGAAAAAAATCATATTTTTTGGCTATTTTGTGGGACGCATTATCAGTTGTACCCGACGTCCTAAAACTAAAATATTTCACATTGCGGGGGGAGAATAACTTCAATGTGGAAACAAATGAGCTTAAAATTTTCATTTGGATGAGTTAGAAGCCACACAAATGGATGAAGGAGGCATCGGAGGAAGGAGGTCAAACAACAACCTCTCGTCAGTCACCAATGATGGGGCCACGCACACGCTGTGGTGGCATATGTATGGTGTGAGTATATGATTTTCAGTGTGGTTTCCATTTTCTTAGTGTGCTTCAATTTTCAGTGTTCCTATTTTGTGTGGTATTTGATGGATGTTTTGGAATGAGAGTTGTGTTGGAGCGTAGATGACTGTCAGTGATCCTCTGCTTGACTTGGTCCTCTGACTGTCATACTTCATTGGAAGATGGTCAGCTAGAACAATACGTTCACTAGCATTAGTGACCATGTGCAGCAAGACCTAACTAGCAAGATCCATTTAGGAGTATGTTCTTCGATGCATTTTGCTTCTCAGTATCTATATGAGTGGAATTTCACATTGTGGGGGGGAATACATACCAATGTTCCATTCCCATTCTGCACCCAAAATGACTTAGTCAAGGAAAGCGTCCAGTGGTAGTGGCAGTTTTCTATGTTATTTGAGATCGAGTGGTAGTGAATCAAAGACAGAGACTACAATTAAGAACATTACGATTCTTATAGGAAGTAATGTGAAATTTTTTCAGTATTTCTTTGATTCTGCAGTTTTGTCATATGCAACTTGTGTTTCCTACATAATTCCCTGATGTATAAGCATAGTGGTGAACAGTAGCACCAGAGTAAGTCAGTTCATGGATCTTGAAAGGGTTTGTGGGAGGATCCAGAAAACCACACGAGGTCGATAGTTGATGAGGTTCCTGTCGCATCAAGGTTTGTGGTAAGCCTGTTTAAAACCATGGAAGGAGCGAGCCTTTCTTTTGGATCAAGGTCATGAGTCACAGAGTTGGACATGCCACAGGGGTGAGCATACTGCAGAGGAGTGTGTGGATGTTTTTTCTACCAATGTAAACACTAAGGGGGGGAATGTTAGGAATTAGTATTCACATGGTTTATTTATATGGTTAGTTTAATGTGTTATTAATATAATTATTGTTATATAAACAATAATATATTATTGGTGTTGAGTTGTGTTATTGTTACGGGAGTAACAATCACAACCTAAATAGGTTTAATTTAGTTGTAACACTTTTCCTATTTTATAGGAAGTCAGTTTTCCTATGTATATGGCTATTTAATAGCCTGTGTATGTAATTCAAATTGGTCGAATACAATATCAATATTATTTTTTTCTGTGTGACAATATTGCTGTCCCAATATTATTCAGTCTTTTCAAGAAGTTTTTCAAGCTCCCAGTGGGTTACCACCAAAACAGGAAGTAGAGCATGAGATTCATCTATTTCCAGAGTCCCCTTTACTAAACATCAGGTTGTATAGGCAATCCTTGTTGGAGAGCATTGAAGTAAATAAAAAAATCCAAGAACTACTAGACCAAGGGTTGATACGTCTAAGCACCTCACCATGTGGTTCAACTATCATGTTGGTGCCAAAGAAGGATGGTTCTTGGAAAATGTGCATCGACTACTACGCTTTAAAAAATATCGCCATAAAGAATAGATATCCACTTCCCTGCATAGATGATTTCTTGGACCAGCTTCAGCATGCCAAATTCTTCATGAAGTTGGATCTCAAGTCAGGGTTATCACCAAGTCAGAATGAAGGAGTAGGATATATGGAGGACTACCTTCAAGAAAAAACATGGTTTGTATGAATGGTTAGTGCTTCCTTTTGATTTATGTAATGCACCCACTACATTTATGAGATTGATTAATGATGTATTGCATGATTTCATAGATTAATGTGTCATTGTATATCTAGATGATATCTTCATTTTAGTTCCACATGGGAAGAACATCTAACTCATTCGCAGCAAGTCTTGCAAGTTCTCAGGAAGAAACAACTGCTTTGTAATATGAAGAAGTGTGAATTTTCCAAATAGTCACTTGTGTCTATCTTGGGCATGTGGTTGGAGGAGGATAGCTATTAGTGAATCCAAAGAAGGTGGAATCACTCACCAATAGGAGCCACTAATACTAGGAGTTTAGTGGGAGTAGTACAATATATGCGGAAGTTTATTTCGAGCTTCTCCGTGATTGCAACACCTCTACACATAGTGGTCGCAAAGAGTAAGAGTCTTGACTGGGGTAAGGAACAAGAAAAATCCTTTGAGTTATTAAAATACAAGATTAGTCATGGTCAAGTAATTTCTCTTCCTAATTTGTAGTAGCCCTTTTAAGTAGAGAAATATGTTAGTGATTACGCTATGGGCATAGTGTTGCTTTAGGGAGGTAAATCCATATGTTATCATTATGAAACTTTCACTTCAGCAGTTAAAGGATATTTAATATATGATAGGAAAATGTATACACTAGTTAAATTAATTACAAAATGGAAGCATTATTTATTGGGTAAAGAAACTATTGTGCACAATGACCAAAAATTTCTCCATTATTTGCAAGTACAGTCTAAATTTCAGTAGGAAACGTACTACAAATGGATGGGGTTCCTTCAACAGTTCCATCTGGTGATCAAATACAAGAAGGGTAGTAAAAATTTGGTGGCATACATGTTGTCTAGGCCGCCCAAACAAGAGAAGGTCTCCTACTTGGCCACTATCTCTCAGATCAATCCCTTCACAAAGGAAGCTTACAGGGAGGCATATGCCCATGAAAGAGACTTTGGGGTGACATTTTAGCAGTTGCAGTCCCAAGGGGCTGAAAGGATGGGGATCGAATATTGTTATCTCAAAGATGGGGTGCTCTACCAATGGGGGAAACTTTATGTGCGTAAAGAAGAAATTTTTCTATTGATGAGGGAAGCACATACGTCAAAACTAGCAAGACATTTTGGTGTTGGTAAGACCCTAGCCCACTTGCAAAGGTACATGTATTGGCCTAATATGTAAGAAGAAGTATCAAAATTTATACGTCGATGTAAACTTTCTTGTACTAGCAAGCCTAAGACTAGGAAGGAGGGTTTATATATGCCTTTTCTAGTACCTACTCGTCCATGGGAGGACATTTCTATGGATTTTAGAGGAGGATTACCTATGTGTAAACATGGCCATGACTATCTCTATGTTGTTGTTGATAGATTCAGCAATATGTGTTTTCTTATGGCTTGTAAAAGGACAATAAAAACACATGATGCAACAGATCTTTTCTTTGCTAATGTATGGGTGCATTTTGGTTAACCAACACCTATTCTTTCTAATAGGGATTCTAGGTTCTTGGGGAATTTTTGGACTACTTTATGGGACAAGATGCATACCAGGTTACAGAGGAGCATGGCCTTCCATCCACATATAGGTGGACAGACATAGGTGGTAAACAGGACTTGGTACAGTTGATCAAAGGGTATAACAACAAATACCCAAGGACTTGCGATGACTCCTTAGCCTATATTCAACATTCCTATAACTAGGCAGTACACACATCCACTATGAATTCAACGTTTTAGACATGCTTGGGGTATCTACCTATGAATCCACTGGACATAGTAATTGGGAAACATGATGAGAAGGATACACAAGACACAGAGGTGACTAGAGAAAAAAAAATCATTGAGAGTATCTGGAAAATCCATCTCAAAGTCAAGGAACAACTAGATAAATCTCAGGCCAAGTACAAAGCTAGGCACAATCAACATAGAAGGGAACATAAGCTTCATGTTGGAGATAGAGTTTGGCTTTACTTGAGAAAGGAGAGACTGTTAGGTAAAGCATGGAAGCTCAAGCCATTACGATATGGACCCTTCACCATATTGCAGTAGGTTGGAGAAAATGCATTTCGACTTTCTTTTTTGTCATTCATGAGGATGTACCCTGTAGTAAACTGCAAGAACTTACACCTATATGAGCCATCCATGCTAGATGAAGATGAAGAACTACAGTTGTTACCTTCCATTAAGAATTGTGTCTTTGACTCACAAGGTGAATTGGAGGAGGATGTAGTACTGCAGTAAAAGGTTAGAGGCACTAGGGGTCTGCAGGAGTCTTGGCAGATTATACTGAAAGGAAAGACACCAAGGTAGGTTCAGTGGTACCTGAAGGAGCAAGTGAGGGAATTATTTCCTCATCTACTCCCCCACTAAGCTTTTGTGGGACCAAAAGTATCCTAAGTAGGGGAGGTGTGATCCATAGGGATCCAAAATGACTCTACTTTATTAAATCAGCCAACACGAAGAAGGAAAAAAATATACACGAAGGTTTTGTTTGTTTAGTGATAGGACCACCACCTTGTGCAAGGTGGCAGTTACAGAACCACCTCCCTGTGCATGGAGGTGATTAAAAAACTGCCACCCCACCAAGGCAGCAGTCTTGGGACCACTGATTTGTATTGGGCGGCGGTCTTGGCTCTCGCAGACAAAAAATAAAATATGATGCAAACAGTCCCAGAATTCCAAAGGGTGTCCATGTCTTTTCTTCTGTATGACTTTTCCCATTCTCTAGTGCACAAGAGAACATGAGAAAGACTATAAATGCATGTTATGGAAGAGAACAAAGGCATCAAAGCATGAAAGCAAGTGAGCAATAAATTCTTAGTGCTGGAGTTGTGTTTGTAGAAGAAAGGAGTGTTGAGGAAGAGAAAACAAGTAATTGGGATGAAGTGTGAGATATTATCTACTTCTCTTTCATAATTATTGTAATTTCTTTACTTATTATTAAATTATCCAATAAAAGTGGGAAGAAAGAGCAATTTCCCTTCTTGACTAGTTTTTCCTCCTCTGGAGGTTTTCCAGGATAAAATTGTTGGTGTATGAGTCTATATTCTTTCCCTTTCTGTAAATTGTTGATTCTAAGTACAAGTATAATTAATTCACTAGCTATCTCTATTATTTTATAATAGAAAGTATAATAGAATCGATTAATTGTGATTCTATGGATAATTCCAAAGTTGAAGAGTTTATAGATCAATAATAAGTAGGTATAGATGTCCTTTGAGCTTGACTAGTGATAGGGGTACACATTTTTTCAATGACATGGTCAGGATTCTACTAGTAGAATTTATGGTGGCCCATCACAAGGCTACCACTATCATCTACAAGTGAATGGAACTAATGAGGGATTTAACAAAATATTAAGTCACACATTGACAAATATCTATGACATCGGTAGAAAATATTGGGATGACAAAGTATCATCCATTCTATGGGCATATAGGAAAACCTACAAGAGGTTGAACAAGGCCACACCATTATAGTTGGTGTTTGGCATTAAGGCTGTTTTGCCAATTCAATTCATGTTACCATCACTACGTATAGTGCATGCAGGAGGTTTAGATGATGAGAAAGTGCTTGAGTAAAGGATTGACAAATGGATGTAGTTAGACGAGATAAGATCATATGATAGATAAAGTCAGAAGACAAAAAAGGTAAGACAAAAGGCCTAACATGATCGTCATATCAAGAACAAACAATTTAAGGTTGTGAAGATGGTCTTGTTGTATGATTACAAGTATCTGTGTCTTCCTGGGAAGTTGAAAGTCCATTGGTTGGGCCCTTACATCATCTCATACATCCTTGGTTTAGGCACATGTCAGTTACAAGTGTTGGATGGGACAAAGTTACTTGGCTATTTCAATGGGAGTAGGCTAAAGCCTACTATAAATAAACCTTCCTTGTGTTTGTAAATAAGGTAGTATTTCCAGTTAGCTTAGGAATTTATTTTCTGCTTACTTTTTCTTTTCTTGTGTTTCCCTTTCTCATTGCTTGTTCCTTTCTATTTGTATTGTTTTACACCTTGTGCACTAGTAACCACATTATTTTCTAAGGTTGTGTATGCACATAGGACCATGCATCTGTTTTAGTGTGGGGTGGAGTAGTGCAAAGTAAAGTATAAGAAAATATTAAAAGTTGAGTGACACAGTAGAAGAAAGTGCATAAGTTTGAGAAAGCGTGTGGGGAAATGATGGATAATGAATTACGGTGTCAATAAGGCTATAATAAATACCACGTACAAAGGATGAAGAGTGTAGGAAAAACATGAGATGGGTGAGGAAAAAAATTAGGTAAAGGACAGAAGAAGTGCCTTCGACGCTGTAGACACGTGTGTAAGAGTCTTCGGTCGGATTGGATTTTTGTGTGCCAGAAGGTTTTATAATTTTTTTCACATAGGATTAAGAACATGGGTAAGGGTGCTTAAGGTTGGCCTAGTGGAAAAATCTATATTTAATGCTAAGAACAATGGTAAGTGGTATAAAATTTATTTCTAGAGAGGAGAAAAAACTATAAGTATGAAGTCAGGCACTTTATTATTTACCTTTCTTTTGCAAAGTTAGAGCTCTTGCGAAATAGGGCATCTAGAGAGATTTTTGTGAATGAAGAAGAATCATAAATTGTGTGACTAGGGTTGATCTGTAAACTAGAGTGGAAAGAGTACACGGGCATGGGGAGAGATCTTTTCAAAATATGATATCTTATGGAACAAGTTGTTCCTAGTTATGTTTTGGAAGCTAGGGAATGAAAGAAGGAGGATTCTTCATAGAACAGAGCCTTAGAGTGGAGAAGAGTAGTAGATTAGATCAATAAGGAGGGATTTAGGTTATAACCCGACAAGAAAACTTGGTACCAAAGAAGGAAACTATTACACCAAAGAAATATAAGGGGAAGGGAAAAGGAAATAAAACCACTACCTTCTTAGCTCACATGAAGAATGGTATGTAGAAATGTAGTACCTAGATGGAGTATTGCTGGGGAAAGAGTGGGTGTCACACTTGAGACAAATGACCATGAGTAATTACAGCCATCGCAAAAGCACTACTGAGAAATAAATGGCATTAGAACTAGTTCATCTAACTAATAAGAGGACACCAGATGGAATGCCAATATATAGTGACAAATTAAAGGTTAATTTGGAGAAGGAAGGGCTATTGCAAATATATGATTTGCCTTATTTTGGAAAGCTTGAGAAACTATATCAGTGGTTGATGTCACGCATACATGAAGGCCACGTCTATTTTATAGGTCGTAAGATGCACATAACCCCCAGCTTATATCCAAGTTCAATATCCTGAATTGTGAAGGAGAATCCATAGATGATGACTTGGATGATAAAAATGCCATCAAGGAAACTGTGGAGGCTTATGCCTACAAAAAGGGTTCATGGTACTTTAATATCGTAGAAATCCCTGACCCTATTATGAGGATGGCCACTTGCTTAGTCATCAAGCTTATTGATCAAGAAATATGGACACAAGTAAACTAGGCATGGTTAAATCTATGCTAGAAGATCTCATAAGGGACCGTCTAAAACATGTCCTCCTTTATTGTGGATGATATCATAAGTAGTGTGCAGGAAGGAGAAAATATACTATTCAGAAACATTCTCCTCACAATTTTCTTCTTGGAGATTGGAGTGTCTATTGGTCCAGATAAGTTCATATGGGAATATCAAAAATATAATATCTCACCCACGAAAAGGTTTGAGAAATATACATGTGATACCATGAGGGTTTCTCATAAGGTGCATCTAGAAAAGTGGTACAAGCAAATGTGGGACACATTCGGAGAAGAGTGGAGGATCCCTAAGTAGTTACCTATGCTCGTGGATAGAGATGTAGAGTTTGAAATATATCAACATTTATGCATTGGCAGGTTTACATTAACAGATGGGACTAATATTCCATGATGCAAGCTACCCTTCTCCTTCACCGTGTAATACTTCCAAGCAGGGGTCAACCAGTTCAAGGAGACAGAAAGGCTAAGGTTTGACCTTAGTGAGGTAGAACAAGACCAATGCGAGTTGTGATGGAAGTTCATATACCATAAGACACATGCATACATGGATAATTATGTCTACCATGAAGTATACACAATGAATTTGATAACACTATCGATCGTTGAAAGGGCTATAGCTAGGGTATATCTACGCATAAGGCCTAAGTTTGAGAAAGGAGCCTATATTGAGAGTGATGTTTCCATTCCTGAAAAACCCCATAGAGAGGAAAAAGGCCATGCCAAAGAAGAGGGAAAGAGAAGAGGTACATGAGAAGAAGGCACCTAGTGTGCAAACAATACAATCTGTGGGTGTTCTGGAAGCAAGCACTAAGCCTAGCACTTACGTGCACAGGAACAAGTCCCCAATCAAATAAAATACCCCATAAGAAGAGGTTCCAGAGCATGAAGGGACCTTCACAAATGACGAATCACTAAGGAAGACGTCACCTATTAAGGAGAAAGAGAAGGAAGAATCTCCTATAGTGTAATCACTAGTTAGGAATAAGTAGAAGGTGGCAGAAAAGGAAGACTCAAAGGAAACAGAGAGCTTAGAATCCTACATTGGCAACAAGGATGATGACGAGCCTGAGGGAGATCAATACCATCTAATATATAATGTACACAACTCTGAGGAGGAGGAAGATGAAGATAAGAATGACAAGGAGGAAGCAGATGATCAAGGAAAGGAATTGAGTGAAGAAGTAAGCACCAAAAATTAGAGAACCCCAAGCCTCACAAAGGAGAAGATAGAAGAAGCCACAGAGAGGGAAGTAGATTGTAACACAGATGAATTGATGAAGGATATTGAGGAAGAAAACTTTGGAAAAGAATATGGCAAGATGGGTGGAGACCCCAGCCTAGCAGTGATCTTTCCAAAGGATGCATTAATAGGTGGGAAGAGCGTAGCAGTAGTAAAAGGGAAAGGAATGGGATACATCTATGATCTAATCAAGGTGCTACGTGTGTGTTTCTAAAGCACCATACCAATAGAAAAAATCCTTACTATGAATTTTTTTGATGAAGAAGGCACATATCCACAAACCAGAAAGATGCTATATTGGGCGTTCGAGTCCCATGTGGATGAACTTGAGTTCAAAGTAAGTCATAGAGAATTGATGAAGGTTTCAGAGGTGAAAGGAGTAAAAACCTTGGTGAATGATCAACAATTGTCATATGAGAAGGTCTGTAATGTCCTCAACAAAGTTTCAGTTGAGATTGAGGCTAGACTGTTAGGAAGAAATGATAGAGTGAGATTCCTGGAGGAGGTATTGGAGAGGAAAAATAAGGAAATCATTGAGAAGAGAAAATAATTGAAGCAAGAAGAGATTATCAGTGTGCAGTTAAGTCACAAACTTAAAGAAGAGAGGAAAGGGTACGTGAGCTACACAAGAAAATTTAAATGAGTACGGGTGCTATTGTTTGAAAGCATCCTGACCTAGCACCGCCTGAGTAAAAATATGAATTAACCTTTCAGTATCTAGAGGATTTGAATCACATCCTCACGATGGAGACATGACCAGTCACCTTAGAATCTGTAAAAGAGGCACTGACATGCCAAGAAAAGGAAGATAATTTGAGTGTTCTCGAGATTGGTGTTCAATATACCAAACTCCTTGTAGAGGTAAAGGCCTCCGTGTAAATTGCTGAAGCTGCATATGATAATTGTGCTGATAGAGATAGAGTGGCAAGCATCCTAGTCACTACACATGAAAGGGAACTCAAGGATTTTAAAGAGAATAATAAGGAGAACAGAGCAAAAAGGGATAAAATCCTAGCTATGTTAGAAAAGAAGTCAGAGGCTATCAAGACCTTGCGGGGCCCGATTAAAAACCAGCTTAAGGAGTTATACCCCCAAATCACCCGTAGGATGGATGCTCTCAAGGATTTGGGCCAACAAACAGAAAGAATTTTTGAAACAATGAGCACCAAGGGGGAAGGGATAACCTTTCAGGAGGTGAGTGCCCTAGTCAGAGACCTCTATCAGAAGGCATAGAGAAAGTTTGACACCTGGGAAAAACTAGAGGTAGAAATAGGGAAGGATTTCCCTCTCCTCCATAAAAAATAAACATCGTTCTATTTCATTTCCCCATTCTTTCATTATTTCTCCCAATTCTTCATTCCTTCATTATTTTTCCCACTATTCAGATCCCACCATTCTTTATTCAATGAAGATAAGTGTTTCTGAGGACAGAGAACAAACACAGTGTGGGGTGATGTTGGGACACATAATATTGGCTAAGTACAAGAAGGTGTGTGGGCGCACATGGCCTATATGAAAAGGACACATGGGGTGAAGGTGAGTAGGATAGGGTTTTAGAAAGTTAAGCATAATCCAAGGCATGCGTGCAAGGCAAGATAAGTTTTAGGACTTAAGCATATTCGGTGTTCTAGGTAGCACGTGAGAAAAGTGTGACCTGTCTAGCGTGTGGAGTGGATAAGGTGCTAGCCTGAAAACTGTATGTTGAAGAACGGAATAGTTCATGCATGTGATGGAAGGATCCATAAATACATCATTGCAAAGAGTGGAGAGCTTGGATCAAAGGAATAATTCTTCATTGGAGGACCACTTCAACACTTGGCAACCGATCTATTATCTCAGGAAGGTATGGCATGCGATGGAAGGATCCATAAATACATCATTGCAAAGAGTGGAGAACTTGGATCAAATGAAGAATGCTCCATTGGAGGACCACTTTGACACTTGGAAACCAATATATTATCTCAGGAAGGCATGACAGTGGATACTAAATCTATATATAGAGATGCTCGGGTAGAAGAAAAAATACAAAGAGCGACATCATAAAGTGCTAGATAGGAAAAGATCTACAGGAATAATGAAGGATCCTTTGGATTGGGATTAGGAGAACTATAAGAGAGATGACATATTTAGAGGGATGGGTTTGTAACCATTTTTGTAATGTGGAAAGCATAGCTTAGGTTCCTAATGCATGACTTTGATCTGCATTTTTATATTGTTTTGTTATGGCCTTAATGAATGTAATGTGGTTATTGAACTGGTTAACATGAATATACAATTTAGTTTGAAAGAATATATGTTGTTCATGAGCATAAACCCTAGTGCATTTCCTTTGTGTTATGAATCAGTTCTGTATTGTGTTTTATACTTCTCTTTTGTTATCTGAATGGATACATTGATATGATAACTCATCCTAAGCTCTTAGAATGAATGCATGGTTCTTTTCTTTCCTACATCTAAATTTGTCATTAAAGATGTATTCTCACAAAACTCACATAAAGGAGGGGATCGACACTTGGGTGTGCCTTAGTTGAGTGTCCAACACCCATTGGGTGATAGGTCGATGCACATGGGATTATACTATTGTTCTAAGGGTATAAAAATGACTACACTGGTGGTTAGAGCAATCTACAGAAACCCAAAACTAAATCTAGATATTTTTCAGTACCCATTATTTTCCTTGAGGTGTTTGTTAAAGTTTTTATCTCAACTCTCAATGCAAGTTCCTTTTCTCAACTATCTCTCTTCTAGGCCTAATTCTCATCTAGTAGCCCTTCTTTGAAAGGTTTTTAGGTCTACCTTTTGATATAATGACTCAAATGAAAAAAAATTACCTTTATGAATACCCATTTTGGAGTTTCATCAATGTGCAAAGTTCCATAGATACTTCCTTTGTAAAAAGTTCACCAAATTCACATTTTTAGACCTCAATTAGGCCTCCAAGGTGCATCTACATTTTTCCATTCACTACCAATCTTTCAATAAATATTCCTTCTTAATATTTTTAAGGGATCTATTAACATGATTCCTAGAAGTTTAATCTCTTGAAATTGGGTTTAAAGTATTCAAAATGTTTGGTTTTCTCAAACCCTATTAGGGTTTCACTATGAACCCGAGTAAGGATATTTTCCCACTAATTTCTCCTCTCATGCTTCTAAGGCCTAAAATAAATTTATTTAGGTATGTATAAACATTTATATGCCTCTAAATTTTACAATAGGCTCTATTTATCACTAAATCATGCAAATGAGACAACAACTACCCTATTTTACCCTTCAAAATAGGGGTTTCTAGACTGTTGTAAGTATTTCTTAACAAAAAACAATTAATCCTTACCTTCAAGAGTATTTAATAATTCTATGCATGCCTAAAATAATCATCTTAGTCATAATATTTCACCTCTCTAATCAAGTTCTCTTCTTAATATCAATCATGCTTTGACTGTAAGGTATATACATTTGCTACCGAATTCCTCTACATATCACAATTCATAGACTCTAACCAGTCATAAAATACACCTTCAAAATTCAAAAAAGAGAAAATAGGTTCATCTCAATCACACATGTCTTCACCAATGGAGAGTATTAGATTCAATGATCATTTATGCACCAACACAGACTATAAATCTATCACAGGCTATTTGCAAAAAAAAATATTCCTTTAAACATTCTTAGAGCTCCTTTTTTTGTTTATCATTTAAATGAATATAAAATTAGTTACAAAATCATTCTTTATACCTCCTTTATTCAATCTTCTCCCCATAAATAACAATTAATGTCACGAGGAAGGTCACATGGAGGTTACATTTTAAGAAGATGAACTAAAATTTAAGATTTAAGAGCCATATGACCAACTAAGCCCTATAAAGAGTCTCTTAAGACACCAATATGGTTATACAACCTAAAATGATCCTATTGAACCATTCTAAACTACCTACTCGATGAAAACTATCTAAAATTTGGCTCAACAATTTCAAAAATTCAAATTGCTCAAAAAGGAGGGAAAATGCAAAAAAATGATTTTTTGACGTCTTGAGCACAATATAACAACATGAAATGACTCCTAGGGACTTCTAAGTATTATTAACCACCTAAAAAGCCAAAAAAAATTCATGACATGCCTAGATTGGTCTTAGGAGTGATGCTCCTACATCATGTAATTTTGATAATAAAACTTCAGGCAGACATATAAGGTGGAAGGTACATCATGAATTATATGTATCCTTGTTTGACAAAAAAAAAGTTATAATTAAGATCATTAGGCATAAATTGGAATACTATGGATATCGTTTTGGGACCCACTATTATGTGTGGTGTGATCCTTCCTAATAATTTTTGGAGAATATTATATAATAAAATGCTTATGATGTTTTATAAATATATATTAGAACTATTAAGGCTTCACCAATTGTTGAAAATGATTCTCTTAACCAATTATTTACTATATTAACATGTATATATAATGGGAGGTTTTGATTAATGATATTTTTAGGATATATATATTATCTATATCCAAAGAGATTATGGTTTCAATTCCTCACAATATGTTTTGAATCTATGCCACATGAAAACTCAATCATTATGTATCATAATTTCTTGTAATTCCTCGTAAAGAACATATTACATAGAGTGGTATTGGGTAATAGATCTAATAAGGATATTTTCATATGTGAATTACATATTTGATCCCATATATGTAACCCACCTAGTGGATTAACCACTTTGAAGGAAACAAGAGGGGTTGGACGAGTATATTGATCTTCATCATTTAGTGACCTTCCTCAAATTATATTAATAATGTAGACCACTTATCCCAATATAATTTAAGCCCTAATAAGTGTGAATAAATTGTAGGTATTAAAATATAAAGAGTGAGGGGAGGAAAATAATAAGGTTACATACAACCTATATTTTTTTGGATAATATAAAAATATTTTGGTTTTGAGGGGATCAAAAAACCCCATACATATAGAGAAGCCAGTTTTAGCAGAAAAACCAATAAAAATCAAGGGAGGAAAAGTAAAAAAAATTGACAGCCAATTGCCATAGAGCAGAGCCAGACTGCCAAAGTTCTGCATATTAAACATTACCTTTTTTGATAAAAATCCTACAAAGAGCACCCAACAGAACAAAGGAACAAGACCAACAAAAGGTCAGCCAAAGGCTAACCATTAGTTCTTCATAACCTTTTTGTAGGATCTGGTGCTTGGCCCACCATCCTTCTTTCCTATAACTTTAATGATCACCTGCATAGGTCTTTTATCATCCTTTTTCACAATCAGGGTGTTCGTAATCACAGGATATTTTAGACATTTCTCATCCTTGTCCTCAATCTCGGTATTCTTCACTATCAAAACTACTAAGCATCAACTTCCTATTAGGCTTGCTATCCACCTTGGCCATTTGATCTATAAGGATAGATGCTCTCTGTTCTTGCATGAAAAATTCTTCTTGAATTTCCCCAATTGTCTTATTCTAGACCTCAATTTTATGGTGGCAATCCTTCAGTTCCTATATAAAATTATTATTAACACTGAGAATATTATCGACAATCGACTTAGCACACATTAGCCTAGCCTCCCATTCCAAAAATTATTTTTCCCTATTATCAGAAATCTCACCCACATCTTGAACCCCCTATTTCAAGTTACACAGAACATCATTGATCCCCTCAGAAGTGTCTTTCCCTTTTGTTTTCTTCATATGTTTGAGGGTCGATGTCAGGGTTTTGTGGTAAGACTTAGGATCACTATTATGTACTGGCTCAAAAGGGAAAATGGGTTTTATCTTTTGAACTAACATGAGAATCGGGCCTTGATGAAGAGGGACATCAATTTTCTTATTTTTGAAGTCAAAAATGGTTTAAAGAAGGGACATATAGAGGAAGAAATCCAGACTCATGGCTTGGTTTCTAAGGAAGATATTTAAAATGGAGAGATGATGAGAGAAAATATTCCTAAATTTTCCTTCCAAATTCAAGGATTTCATGACCACTAGGCGGATTTCGGCCCAACGACCATGAAGGAAAGTACGGGCTATACCATTATCATAAGAAAAAATATGTTCGCTAGCCTAAAAAAGATGCAATCTCATGGTTTTTTATGAGTTTTATCTGTATATAATTTGATCACATCTACTATAATTCTAATTATCTCAGGTATGGACACCTCAGAGACCCTAATTTGGACCCCTATTTGATGATGGATAGTGATAGATAATATATTATTGTGAATTTTATTATAAAAGGAATTTCATGGGAGAGGAAATTGGGATATAAGAAAGGCATGTTTTTCTTGATGCATGTGTTAGAGGAAACCATGGCTTGAGGCCTATAATAAATACGAATATAAAATATTGTACAATCCATGTGACAAAAAAATCCTAATGACACATATGGTTTGTGAAATGAATCCCATTATAACCTTTAAAATCATGAAGATTATGTAAACCATAGAGAAGATATACAAAGGATGAAACCCTAGGGAAGAGTTGGAAGATGTAGTGCCCGCTTCCCTTCGACACTCTTGATATTGATCATGATACTGCTAACTATATTATGGACATTATTATAGTTTTGATTTAGTATGGTGTTAGATGTCAGATCATGGATTATTGTTGACTCTGATTCATATATGATGCATGATGATTGTTAGAGACATTTTATATAGATGTTGACATGCTGTTGGACATGGTTATATATATATTTGTGATAAATGTTGTTCAAACTTGTGATATTTGGATATTGTGAGTAGCCCTAGAAATGGAAAATTATTGGATGATGATATAGCTGTTGATAAAACTATAATGATTTTGTTAAATTACTTTGATGTTATTGTGATTCATATATCTAGCTTAGTTTGGAAATTTAATTATATTTATTTTATTTTGGACGCTCTGATATGGCCATGAGGCCGAAAGAGGTATTTATATTTTTGCAGGTTAAAAATATTACAACAAACATCGGGGTATTGGAGACCAACCACATTGGAATTCTAGATGAATTCAACAAGGTCACCATGGAAAATAGTATTTGTTTGTGTGTGTTGTTTGTGTTAGGGATTCCGATGGAGGGGATCACCTTTAAATGTGACCAAGGAATTTTATGTTTTTCTTTTATTTGGTCCCTTTTGTATAATTTTTGCATGTGTTTTATGTGGTGCACTTACCCTATCATTATTTATTTAATGCGGTGTTAATATTGTGAGTAATCACTTTGTTGAGTTAATTAATTAAAAGATGTCATATGAATGTAATTAATAGAGTTGTTGGCCATGTTTTAAAGTGTTGTAAGAATGTGTAAGTAATGTGTAAGTGACCTTGTAAGTGATGTGTAAGTTAACTTTTGAGTGTGAAACACTCCACCTGCTTAGAAATTCGAATTTGTCCTTGGGAGCTACTTTTGGAGGCTTGTGGGACAAGTTAAACTTGTCCAATACCTCTTAAATTTACATACCAACCTTGCATATAGTTGGAGGGTTAAGTTTAGACTTTTATAATACATTTTGGGAAGACAAATTGTAAGTTTTAATTGCACTTTTCTTACATGAGTTAATTTCAGTCCTTATGGGGTGTGGGCTTTTTGGAGTGTGTAAGTAAACTGTCATATTATTTACCCACCTCTTTATTGTGCATTGGAGAATGAATTTGACTTTTGTGTTGGAGTTGAGGATGTGTGATGTGGCATCCTAAATGGATCCACCTCATCCTCTTCTCTTCCCTCTTCTATTAAATTGGAACCCCTTGCTTTGTTTGGGTTGTTGTTGAACTTTTGGAATGCTTCCTTGGGGAGAATTTTCTTGTTGATTGGAGCTCTTGCCTTGGAGGAGCTTTTGGGAAGATTGTTACATGTTTTTGCTTGGCTATTTGGATTGATTGCATTGGGATAGAGCTTGCTGTTTTGGAACTTAGACAACTCCATCATGGAGAGGTAAGAGCTTAGCTCTTGAAATATTCCTTTTCTTTATGAATGTACATGTTATTGTGTGAATGTTTTTAGCATGTTTGTGGGCTGTTTGGGTAGATGGCCTAGGAATGGTGTAGGAGAAGACTATGGGGTTTATTATGTGGGAGGCACAGGTGTGTTTTAGTGAGGTATAAGGGTGGAGGGAGTTGGGATTTGGGTTCCACCTTAAAATAAATAGCTTACATTTCTTTACGCCTTATGGGGTACCATAAAAGGTTGGGGGGGCATAAGGAAATGTGAGGAATAAGGGTACTTGAGTGAGGCATAAGGGTATGACAAGGTTTGAAATGATATATATATATATGGGTACTTGGGTGAGGCATAATGGTATGACAAGGTTTGAAATGATATATATATATATATATATATATATATATATATATATATATATATATATATATATATATATTGATGGGTTGTACTCAGGTGGTGATACCCATTTCCCCATTTGGGAGGCATGAGAGACTTCCTCCATAGTTCTTGCTCCTTTGGCTTTCTTGGTGAAGCCTTAGTATTGCTTCTCATGTGTTATTGTAGTTGTAAAAAAGCTACATTCTGTTTTGGATTGTGTTTTTTTATTTTGAAATGTGCATGTTGAAAGATTGCATTGTGATGTGGAAGCCTGTTGTTGCCATGGGTTGAAATACATTTCTTATTGCTTTGTGGTTGGGGCTCGGGGGCCAATGAAGAAGGATGGATTCTCCCTTCATTGGATGTCTTGATTGGGTGGAGAGTGTTGCCTTTCCTCTGCCTTTTTTGTCATCAAAATTGGAAGAAAGATAATTCTACATGTTGTTGTTTTAAAGCAAGGAAAAAAATAGTTTTGGTAGCCATTGTTGAGATCAATCTCATTGTAACCTTTCCCACTTTAGTGGATGAATTTGTAAATGTTTTGAAATGAAAAGATGTGGTATGGATTTTAAAAGTTGTAAAGTGAAATGAAAAGGAGATATACTCTGTTTTTGCTTTGGAAAGAATGTGAAAGAATGATACATAAGTTGTATATTTGAAATCAATAAAAGATTGCACTACCTTTTTAAAATTTGTATTGTTGTATTGAAATTGAACATCAAATTGTGATTTGAAATCTCTGTTTGGAAAATTGAAAAGAGGAATACATGTGAAGGAAACATATGTAACTTTTTTCTTTTGAAATATGTTAAAATTGGAAATCAAACTTTGCATTTTAGTTATTAAATGGCTTGTTTGAATCAACTAACTGTATTAGACTAGAAGGGAAGTGAGTTTTCAATACTTGGATGATGGAAAATGATAAACAGATCCTATAGAAATTGACCTCTATTTTATTTTATTAAAATTGGCAAATACTTCCTCTAAAATGCACAATTCAAACCTGCAAACAATAAATAACATTGAAAATTTAAAATCTAACATGTTATGATATAAATGAACTCAATTGAACTAAAAACCTTAAGGAAAAATCATTCAAATTTTGTAAAATCGGGCCCAAACCTTTCACAGTCTTTTTGCTATAAGAATTTGTAAAAATTTGAATTGCAAATAAATCAAGCAAAATTAGCTTCCAATACATCCTAAACTTAGAACAATCCTCCATTTTCATTTGACATGTTAAAGGAGAAAGAATGACAAAATTGAACAAAATCGATGAGTTGAAATTTACCAGTTTGCTTTTAAAAAGCCTGCAAGATGATTTCTTAAAATTGACCCCTTAAACTTTATCAAAATAATAAATTAATGATCTCAATGCAAATAGGATGTCGAGAGACTTCCAGAAAGTCCTCGTTTTCCCAAAACCAAGCTCTCTATCAAACATTTATGTCCTTATGAAGTTTTCTTCACTTGGCGTTGAATTTTGGGAATAATTTCCTTGGCGGGTCCATGGCCCGAATTTTTTCCTTACGGACTTAGGAAAATTTTTAGGAAAATTTTCAAAAAAATTTCCTCTGCCCCACCGGCCCGCAGCTAATCAAAGGCTGCCACGTGGCACTAAGAGGTGCCAACGGTGGGATGAATCCTCTATTTAACTTAGTGCTTTCAAAAAATTTTGGGAAAATTTTCCAAGTTTTCCCTGCCAGCCTGCAACCAATCAGGTGATGCCACATGGCATCACGAGGCAACGGCAGAGGAACAAGTTCCTTTTGTCCTTCGCGTTTCAAAAAATATTTTGGAAAATTTTCCAATTTTTCTTCATTGTTCCGTCGGCCCGTAGTCAATCAGGGGCTGCCACGTGGCATCACGAGGTGCCGACAGAAGCACGTGTCTTTATACCCTCTTATTCCTTCGAGGCGTTAAGTAATTTTTCTCCTCACCGCCCCACCTTCCCTGTATTAGCTTATGAGATGCCACGTGTCCTTTGCAGTCTCGCGGGAGTGCGGGCGCAAAGATGACTTTTCACCCCGTGCGAGAAAATTTACAAATGTCCCCCGCCACCCCACCTTTCCTCATTTCTCCCCGTGCTGCCTTAGGGAGTGCCACGTGTCCTTTGCGGGCCCACGGGAGCGCTGGCGCAAATGTGATTTTTTACCCGTGCGATAAAATTTTTCCCAAGGTCTCCCCGTGGCCCACCAACCTACCCTTTGGGCAAATTTTCTCCCCTGGGCCCATAGGCCAGCTCTTGGGGAAAATTTTCACCCCAAGGCCCACTGGCCCATAACTTGAAAAATATGAGTTAGGAGGACTTCTTTATATCACTAGAAAGGTGAGGAAATTTACTATCCAATGGGAGTGATTTAGGAATTTTTTGAATGTGTTAAGTATGAGAAAAATAAAGTTGAAACTTTAATCCTGTTAGAGAATGGGTATGGTGAGGATTTTCCCTCTGAACCTAATTGAAACTTCTAACCCTAAAATTTGGACCTTATGACTTCTTATAATTATTAATAAAAAAATTATACTCTAGTAGATTAGAATTTTTTTGAAACCTGTTAGTGACAATTGTTGTCTTGTAACATGGTTGTAGATTCTTTTAATAAAAAAAATATCCCATAATTTTCTAACTCAACCTAGGTTGTTCATGGGTCTCAAGTGGGTTGTTTTAATGGGAGTTACAGAAGATAATATTTGAGAAATATAAATAAAAATTAAAATACCAAATTAAAAGTTCAAACTAAATAAATATGAAACCTTTAAGGCTATGGAATATTTTATACGATCAATGATAGAGTTAAGAAAATTATTATACCAAAATTAAAGTGTAGGATCTAAATTTTAGAAACTATGTTCAATTCGATGAATAGATAAATGTTCCAACATTTATATTTTGGATTACATGTAAAATGATATTGAGAAGTTGTTTAACTATGACACATGTTTAGTCTAGTTTAAAATAACCTAGATGAGTACACTTACCATTTTAATTACTTTATAGGATGATCCATATTTTTAATTAGGTAAAAGAGGCTATGCCAAAGCTCAATGTTCTTCACATTTTAAAAATAGAATTGAAACCATATTGTACCTTAGCATCGAATCAGACTATAGAGTGAATAAATTTTAGTTTACATCACTTGAGTGTCTAGTTTTGCTTTGCACGCACTTGTCAATCTGTGTCACTTTTTTCATCTTTAGCTACCTTATGTATGTTTTATTCTTCTAGAATACTTGTACATTCTCTTGTAGTGATTAAAATCTTATTTTACCTATAATATAACTCAAATAGAAATTATATTAAAAAAACATTGTGTGGTAGAGTTTGAATACCCTTGGTGGTCAACTCCCATATTTATTCGAACCAAGTTATTCATTACATTTCCTAAATTAAGGGCTCGTACTCCATGTAGCTCCCCTAGTGCATGCACAAGAGTGAATGTAAGTATTGAGTTCCTTCTCCCATGTTTCCCTTGATCCTATACACTAATAGTGTGTTTATCTAGATATACATGGATGTACCCTTCACAATTGTTAAATGGAGTACTATATAGAGTTCTTGTAGATAGATATTAATCAGAGTAAAAAAACCCATTGAAGTACCATTTAGAGTTTAGATAATTTACAGTTATTTATTTATCATTTATATGATTTTAAATTGGCTTGGTATACTCTTAACCTAGTTTATATTTATTCAAATTTGTGTAGAGAATACTCCTTATGTCTTCTCTTGATATAGGGAAGATTTGTGTAAGACTTGATAAGTGGTTTCTAGAGAATCTTTTGAGTATACGAGGTGAGTAAGTAAGCATGCATAATTATATTTTATACCTTTCCATGGGATGTGATTTCACATTAAGGTTGACTAGGAAGTGTAAATAAGATAAACATAAGAAAATATGACTGTCAGCCCACTATGGATAAGACCATAAAATAAGGAAAATATCATGTGATGGTTTTTTACAACTTAGAAAATAGTGTCCAATGAGGTAGAATAATATACCTATAAATATAGAGAAGTATGATAAGAGATATATAAGTTTTATTCAATTAATGAGATTAGTTGTATAGGTGTATGAGTATTATATTAGGAAAATATGAAGTATTTGCAATCCTTTAGAGAGAGTCAAATAACATGTTTAATATCTATTTATGAATCCAACTCATAATTAAGGTATATAAAATAAATCAATAATGTTAAGTACATAATTACCAATTTTATGTCTCTACAATAACAATGAGAAACAAAGAGTCACCTCTTCTAATAACACTATTGAAGCCTCCTACAACTCTAATCTATATCTCATTAAGAATATGGTTACCATGTAAATAATGAAATGTATGAATGCCACCATTGATGCTACATATCCCTCCTAACATCCTTATACATAAAGGGGTATTCACACGTAACCTATATGTCATAAATTCCTACAATAATATTAAGAAAAACTAGAATATAAAAACCTATTTAAATCAATGGTATTAGCCATCTTGAACCAATAGGGCCAATGTTTTTTATCTCAAAACATTTCATCCTTGACATTATCAGCCAATTCAATTTTTTAGGGAATAGTTTATTCTATGATTTATCAACCATCCAAAATGGATAATTTATTATAGTCTAAAAAAATCAAATTAACTTGAGATACTATACTCTTTAGACCACAATATGACTAATAATTTATGGGTTTAAACTAGTATCTCAAAATTCATATTGGAAGAATGAGATCTAAATATAAAAATTTCCTACCCTTAAATAAAAATTATATTATTAAAAATTATCCTAAACAACATAATCATCTCATGATAGCCCTCTTTGACATAAAATATCCCATTACCAATATTTTTGTGGAAGAATCTCTCTCACATGATTTTCATGAGAGTATACTTCAAGAATGTGATGAGATTTCAATCCAAAATGATATAGCCATGGGTCAAGCATTATATCTTCACTTCCCTATTAATTTTATGAACGTGAATGAACTATTATTTTAATAATAGGTTCCTCCTCTTTTCATCTTAGTTAAGATTGTAAATTTATAATCAAATGAGATCTCATAGATGAGGTTTCAATAACATGTATTTAATATTTGTAATTCATCAAATCCTTAGACTCTTATACTGATAAGATAAAATCAACTCATAAAATGTATTAAGGGTATGAATAAAGGAAAATTATCCCATGGGTTGAATTTCGCTACCTATAACCATGCCTCCTCATACCATTAGAGTGAATTTTATGATATCTAACTTTCCTATTTCATATAATATCCTTATTGGTTGGCCATGGACAAATCAAATGCACACAATTGCATAATTTATAAAGCATGTAAATTTCCATTTTCTAAACTCCACATATAATATTTAAGGTGATACTAACCCGTAGAGCCTTGAAAATTTTCAATAACACATGATATTAAAAATACCTTCGAACTTAAATTTTTCCCATTTCATGACTATCAACATTATAACTCTCTCACCGATTCCATTTGAGGATATAATAAACACTTACATTTTTATGAACATTCCACCTAACCTCATTGAATTGGATGATGATGAGGGTGATGAAATATACCTTAACATCAAAATATGTGACATTATTGATTGTGTCATTTAATAGGCTCCCCTTATTTTTGACCCCATTATCATAAGAAGGTGATTGATATGATCTATTTCATAGTATATTATTCCTTGTATCCCCTTAAGTGGATTTTATATTGATCATCTAGTGAAAGAGTGTTTAAATTTTTTTAACATCAACATTACTGCACCCAATTATGATGACAAATATTTATTTTAAAACCCCAATTTGTTTGGCTATATCCAAGCTAAGAATATGGAGGTCCTATGGTACAAACATTCACTATATTATTCTATAGAATCTAGTGATTCTAATAAGAAAACACCCATTAGTGCATCTTATCGATAATGCTTAAAATATTTCTTTGACCAAAACACTAATATTATATTTCTTTTGTTCCCTTTAGACCTCATGGATTCACAATTTGATTTTGAATATGATGAATTGATGGATGAGTAAGAACTATTTATTTCTCCTTTTAGAGATCAACATGAGACAAAAATCACTTTAAATACTATGGTTAAGTCTATAATAATAACCTTTAAGTGAGTTAGATCTTGAACCGCCATATCTGTTGGTTCCTTCAATTATATTTCCTCCTATTAATCCTCCTCGTGACCTAGTTCCTAAGCCACAACCTACATTGAAATTTTGTAGTTATCTCTAATATAAAAAAATTTACCTTTCCTCCTCTACATATTGACCCATACTTCATGTCATGTCAACTAAAAAATCCCCAGAGTATTCAATAACGTTCTTCAAATAGAATGATATAATGGGGTATGTTGTTGAGGATTTTAAAAATTATAGGAAACACATGAAGAATATTTATAATAATGTTTGTGAGGAATAGATTCAATGAAAATCTCATCCTCCCTTTCCTCAAGATTTCCTCCCAACATGGAATTTTATCCAACTCATAGTTGAAATAGTAAAAATTACCTGCTGCACTGTAGGGAATCAAACTTACTTAGAAACTCAACATGGGAAACATCATCATCAAAGGTGACTTTCTAAATATCATCAATACTCTCAATAATTCCTTAACTCCTTTTTGGACCAGAAGGGATTTTATTAATGAATCTCACAACTTATGCAATGGTCTAAATATTATTTTCAAGCACATGTATAGAGAGGGAAACAAATATGTGGATTTTCTTGCTAATATGAGAGTTTGTAGCAATAATAACATAGAGTGGCATGATATTAATGAAACTCCTATCGAATTCCAAAACATCATTTCAAATGAAGCGAGCTCACCCATTAGTACACCCCACTCAATGGTGCAAATACCTGTGCAATCCCAAGGCTAGATTGCATTGACACTTGGGGCATGCTTGGATTTACTCTTCCAAGCCCTCGAAAATTGGTCACACTAAGTCTTTCATGGGGAAAGAAGTGGATTTTATCTATTCCTCACATAGACTTACAATATTACGAAGAGTTGTTGTGAAGCTTACCACTCATGATTCTAGGTTTAATCTCATGAATTCTCAGGGCATTTTCAGATTCAGTGGTTCCCCTTTACATGTGGAACCTACATTTTATCCCCAATGTCAAGAACAAGTTGAGTTGTGGGAGACCATCAATATACAGGGCTTCACCTATTTTATCCAATGCATAAAAGGGAATGACCACTATATCTCCATACATTTTGTGGTGAATTAGAAAGACTATAATGTCTCCTTTGGAGATAAGATCTTTTAAATTAATAAGGAATCCATTTATTTTATTACCAATCTTAGCATGGAAGGGAATAAATTTTTTAGGAACAAAATAAATATGGAAGCAGAATAAAATTTGTTCTTGGATGACGGAGAAATGCTCGACATCAAGAAGGAGGGCACCATGGTTTCCTCTCTCCCACAACCATATGATGAGGTGACAAGGATGTTGGTATGCTATGTCACTATAGAAGGGAGGTTACCTACTATTCCATGGTACCATCTTGTTCTTCTTAACCACTTTAGATGCGAGGTTAAAGTAAGCCTCTCATATTACATTCTTAAATCAATGGAAAAGTCAATCCTAGAAGTTTAGGGCCATAAGAGAACTACCCCCCTCCACCAAGGTGTCATATATCTCATTAGTCTATAATTTTATAGTGTTTTTGGAAATGACCCATGCCCTACTATGATTTATTCCCTCCCCAAGAAAAATAGTATCTATTCTAAAAAACATATTTACAAAGACCATGTCTCTAAACCACCCCCTAAATAGGTTCTCTATAGTAGCAACAAAGGTAAAGAAGTGGTGGGATCTAGTTTGAAGGGTGAAGAAATTGTAGTTGATGATAGCACCAATTTAGAGAATAAATTTAACATGTAGGCTAGTGTGGTTAAAACCCTGAAAGAAAATGTGGATTTTCTACTCAAATATACTATCAAAGAGATAGCCTTAGATCCCAATGCAGGCCTCAAATATGAAATTGATACCTTAGAAACAAAGTTTAAGTCCTTGGAGGAAAATTACAACAACTATTTAGCTATGCATATTGCTATAATGGACCTTATATAGGTACACATTCAACAAATTTGTGACTCTAGTGACATCCTAGAAACGGCTTGGAAGAACGAAATGGATTAAAAGGAAGTTCAAATATTCTAATTGGTACCCCACTATTGCCATTTCATTGAAAATTTATCAGGAATTCAGGGTGTATGTCAAATTTTTTAGCAAGTTTGTTGGATAATGTTGTCGGTTCCCTATTTTTGGTGATGTAGTTTTTATTGTTGTTGTATAGCTTTCATTTTGATGTCGATATGTTTTTACTAGGCTCTTAGTAGGAAGTTGGTCCCAGCCTTTAATTTTAACTAATTTTTTCTCTTATGGTTGGGGTGTGCAACCCACTGGTAAAAAAACCACAATGTTTGTATTTTCTTATTTTGGTTGTTGAGCCTTTTGCTGTAAACTTAGGTAATGTCCCACCAAAACATTTTACCAATAATAAAAAATAGTAATAATTACCTTCTCCTCCACATCGATTAAAGGATTTGTTTTCCCACTTATTATCTACAAAATTCCTCCATAATATATACTTCTCAAATTTACACACCCTTTCTATTATCTAAGACACCACTTCCTCACATTCAATCCTCATTTTATTCCTTCCCACCCTCCCTCTATGATAAACATTTTCTAATATGTATTATCATGTATTTTAGCAAGGGTTAATGCATCTATGGTTTCTACGTGTCATGAGATATGACATAAGGTATTAAATATGATTGAATAAATTGAGGAAATAATGATCTAAACAATATATTTCCATAATCTAGGAATCCTATCATTTCACTACATGAGCTGTGTGACCATTGTTATCTATCCACATATTAGCTTTAATTTTATACATTTACTATCTACTAACCTTATTATAATCCTTGGGCTAGTTAGTTGGAATCTATTTAGCTACATATTTACATCATATACTAGATTATTTATATAGGTCAATTAGTTAAATTTTTTCATAACCCAACCCCTAAATATCTCCTAAAAAATTTATGTGAAAAACATTGATTACATTCTTTGAATCATGGTTGATAAAAATTCACCCTGTAGATATTTATACCAAATTAAATTTACCCCTATAAAATATTATGTAAAATTGATGTTGGTAAGAATAATATGATGATTATAGGTGACCTATAGTTAACCATTGGATAAATTCCTAAGAACATGTGTTGAGGTTAATATATTCCCCTAAAAATTCATTTTGAATTGTCACTGAAAGGAAAACATTCCTTAACCAAGCCATATTTGAAAGGCATTTTAATTGCGTTCGATGGAAAATGTTATTATTTACATATTTTATAGTATTATTAATGGTAGATGGATGCCATTATCTTCATAGATATTATATGGATAGTTTTTCTTTCATAATTACTATAATAATATCTTTTCCTTCATAGCTACCACTTCAATGCCTTTATATTTTCAAATAGGTAATGTTTTTACACTTCTGTTTATTTATTATTATTATTGGAAAATAGTTTATTGGGAGGGACTATACCCCAGTGAAGAAAAGGATCAATAGAAAAATATTACAAAGATACAACTCAGAGAGTGATCAAAATCATATGATTTACATGAAATCATAACTACAGTAATATAACTGCAAAGTTAAGTACCAAAATACCAATAAAAACGAAGGTTTAACAACAACAAAATAGCAAAATATCAGCAACTAAACTACGAGTAATCAACATATTTGACATAGACATCACTTGGATTCTCTATCAATAGTTTTCTTCAATTACTGTAGTTCATTGAAAAGTGAGATAGCAGTAACCTGGGTTGGGTCACTCTTGTCAAGTATACTAAACACTTGATCTTGTGCTGGCCCTTCCTCCCATATGTTCTCTGAGATGTTGCTGAACATACAAAGGTTCTTCACTTTCTATTCCAAGAATTTTTAAAATGCCTTAAGAGTTCTAGTGATAGATTCCTATTTACCCTTCATATGCACAACCATGTTATCAAGAGAGTTTAGTTTCTTGTATATCTCTTGAATTTGGATTTCCTCAAGCCCAGGATTTTCCTCCATGTTTCTCTTACCTTCCCTTTTTTTCCAATTGATTTAGGTTTTTCTTCAGGTCCTCCAATTCATTCTTAATTTCCTCTAGTTTCTTATGTGAGTCTCCATCTTTCTCCAAAACTTAATTTCTTTTTCTTGGTTGTCTCATGCATAACAAGATTTGGGAAAGTTAAAAATATTTGGATCGACTACTATGGAGAACTCTTTTTAAGGGAAAAGTATGGTTGAGAGGGAAGGAGGGATTTTTGGTTCTTATCTTCCTTTGACCTGAAGTGATAGGGGGAGGGATGATGTGAATGAGGATGGGATTCGCATTGGGAGGGGAAAGGCTCAGAGGAATAGTAGGATTTTATGCAAGAAAATAATGATGTAGAAGGAGGATAATCCCTTGATGAAGGGGAGTTGCACAAGTGTGATTTTGAATCTCAAGGATTGAATGTTCCAATGAATTCAAGATGAAATGAAGGAAAAAAAACTTTGATATTCCTACTAAAATGATTCAGAAAAACTAAATGCTTGAGAGGGACTGTAATATACCTTCCTTCTAGAGTCACGTACCTAACCAACATTTTAGTAACCTCATCGAATGATGTCGGGATAGAGGTGACCTTGATGCCAACAATTACAAAGTCCAAATTTTTTCTATATTCCTAATTTTTTAGTGTTTAAGATGTCTTGTCTATTATTTTGTTTAAAATCCTATTACCTTCCAAGCTAAGGCTTCTGATTTCAGCAATGAGCTCAACGGTCACATGAATGATCTTGTCTCGATACATCACAACTCTACTTTTCCAGCATCCAACGAACTAAAGTGAAATATGTTGATTGTGGCCTTGAATTATTTCAATGAGGTTAGAGATTCCTCCCATTTGGAGATAGTTCTAAAGAAACATGTTTTCCTTCCAAACAGGGTCACAAACTAGTTGGATCTGACACAACACTCCACCCATATTTCCTCTATATATTGTGCTTCTAGATCCTTATTTACCCTAAATAATGCTTTTGTAATTTCCCAAGAGACACTTTTTAAAAAATTCTATTTATTCCCAGAAAGTGTGTGAGCATTTAGCTTTCATGATAATTTTATGGGGGTGAGCTACCATAATCTTAGCCTTCACATGTGTGAAGGACATCCTCATACTCATTGCAGACTTTCAGTGTAATATCATTGTTATCATTTATGATTACATTTTGTACATGGCTAGATAGTGACTCATGAGTATACCATATGTCCATTTTTTTGACAACCCTAATATTTTTTAGAGTATCTGTAACTTTATTTCCTTCCCTATATGAGTGAACAATTTGGAAATTGGTGAAATATTTACAAATATTTACAGATTCAGTAATAAAATCCTTGATTGTCTAAATAGAAGGATGGAATTGATTTAAATGATTTACAATATTCATAGAATCCCCCTCTATAATGAGACTAGAGATGTTGCACTCTTTGGCTATTCTAATACCCCATAATTTTGATAAAGCTTCAACATATTGATTTGATTGATGAACCATATTGCCTGCATAAGAAATAAATAAACAACCTATGTGGTCTCTAATTATTCCTCCTCCACCTACATCTCCAGGGTTTCCCTTTTAAGGTCCATCAAAATTGAGCTTTTACCATTGATTATGAAGTGGTATCCAATTATCAAGGACTTGTCTACATTAATGTGAACTATTTTCTGAATAATTCCAATGTCCAAGTTCCATGTAGATAGAATATCTTCCTCATCCTGAGGATAAATCTTGTTTTTTCGAGGCCTGAATCTTCTTCATCCTAAGGATAACACTTATGTTTATTAATTTATATTATGGATTATGTTTTTTGATTATCAGATTATTTTAAAGGCTTACATTTATCTCTATTTATTTTAAAGTCTTTTTTACAAATAAACTAACACTTAATTCATCATATGAGTTAAAGTGATATTGTAATAAACTATTTTTTTAATTACTTAAGTTAGCTTAGATAAAGTCAATTATTAGTGATTTATTTTTTAGTTGTCTTATCTCTTGGTTTTTGGGATCGTGTTCTATCTTGCATATTTTTTTTCTGGATGATTTCCAAGAGGGTAAATATGGGCAGTTGGGGGAAATATGCTATTCCTACATATTTACTCAGATTAGGTGATATGTTTCCATATATTGTGGATGAGATAGAAGATGTCCAATATCTATAAATATTTAAGCTCTCTCCTTTATTTTTAGTGCTTGATTTTGATATTAATAAAATACACAAGAACCCTCTTGTTTCTATGTAAAATATTCTTTTCAAGTATTCATTGTCAATATTTATTTCATTATCAAGATTTGGTATCAGACCACATTCTGATCAAGGGTAAAGTGTAGGAAGTTTAGAGAGATTTGGATAAATTACAGAGCTAAGAGGATCCATAGATGCCCTCATCCATTTCACAACCTCGACCCAACTCCACAACCTGAATCAAGTTGATTTTTAGTTGAAGAATACCTAGAGATTTAAAGAATTACATATTTAAAAATTTTCACTGACAAGAAGAAAAAGGTGACATTGTTTCATTCTCTTGTACTGTATTTATAACAAATATTTTTACTTGAAGATATAGAAATCAATATTATTTTATTTGACTTGTATTTTTTTTTAAATCGGAAGAATTTTGAATAAAATATATACATTTTTTTGTGGGGACCCAAGATTTTCAAGCTCCCCACATAACTTCTCCTTCTCTTTGCTCTGTATTTTGATTGATGTGGTGAGATAATCAGAATCTAGGGCGGTCTAAGCTAGTATATCCAAGTGAAGGGAGAAAGAGAGGAGATTTTTCCAATCGACTTGCAAGAGGAAAAAATCTACAGAGGCCAGTGAGAAATCTATCCATCTGGAGTGATTGAGGTGGATCTGTGACCTATAAAGTATTTAACGTCACCTGCAATAGATTTCAAGAAAAGAAATACAAAGCAGCCAAGGTTTATCAACGTGAGAACTGTTGTCCAAAGCTACAAATCAAAGAAACAAAATACCTGTGTTTATTTTCAATTCCAAAAGTAAGAAATAAAAAAAAAAATGTGGCCAAGGATTATTAAAGAGACTAAGGAAAACATTTAGACTCCATTATTTCCCTAAAAAGCACTAGATCATGCTACATGTCACCTCTACATGTAGCCACATCATGTTTATAGAATAAAAACTATAAAGGATGAAAAACTGAGGTGGTGGCCAAGAAACAAATGCATATGCAAGCCATGTAAGCCCTAATCGGGCTTCGTTTTTTAAAAATACCAATTTAAAAAAAAAATCATTTTAAAAAAATTGCATTTTTGGATTTTGTGAAAAAAATGAGAAGCAAAGATTTTTTTTTTCCATTTTTGCAAAGGGCTTGGAAAGATATTGAAATCAGAATTTAAACAAGTCATAACTTTCAACTAGTACCTTAGATTGAGGTGTCATTTTTTTAAAAGTGTATGGTTTTTTGATATCTACATCTTGGTCCAAATTTTAATAAAAATTTTCTTATAAAATTTTCAAAAATTAGATTTTTTTTTATAGTTGAAAAGAGGCCTAAGAGTCCATTTTTTTTTTGCAAATCGACCATAGAAAAAAATTTGTAACAAGGCCAATAGTGCCAAAAAATCATTGTACACAGCTGAAAAAATCCCAAACTAAATAAAAAAAAATTGGGGGGGGGGGGGGGTGTGTGCATGTTTTAAGGGGGGAAAAGTGTTCGATTTTTTCTTCTACTATTTATCAGTTTTCACAATGGCTGCAATTACAGCACCAAATTTTTTTTTTGATATTCTCAAATTTTACGTTTTGATAATTACCCAACATGGAAAAAACAAATTCGTGCACAACTTGATTTTGAAAATCTATGGTCTGTTGTTTCTGGTACATTAACAAGATCTGCAACATATAATACATAATAAGCTACATTTGATTGTGCAAATAAAAAAGAAAAGTTAATAATCTTGTTTAGTGTTTCAGATGAGGTACAACCTCATATTCGTGAGGCCACAACAAAAAAATAATCTTGGGAAAAATTGAGAAAAATATATAAGTCCAAAAATAAGAACACAATACTTCATCTCTAGAGTCAACTATTGAACTTGAAAATGTAACCAACTGAGAAAGTTGAAATGTTTTTGAGAAGAGTAGAAACTTTACATGCATCACTTCAAGCTTTGGAAGAATATGTAACTGACACATCACTCATGCTTATATTATTGAGAGATCTTCCTCCTTCTTATAGGATATTTGTGACCACGTTAAACATAACTATTCAAACAACAACTATTGAAGAGTTAGTGAATATGCTAAAACAAGAGGAATCTATTCACTCAACTATTGAAAATGAAGATTAGGCACTTGATTCTAATCAAAAAGGGAAAAAATGGGCTAAGTCTAGTAAACAACCTCAAAAGCAAGGTAATAATCAACAAGGCCAAAAGGACCAACAAATATGTCTTATTTTTTGTTGAAAAGAACATGAGTTAAATAATTTTTGGTAAAAAACATTCCAACAAGGATCATCAAGTGGAAAAAATATTGATTACCAACAAACAAAATTAGGCTAACAACAGAGTAAATAGGGAACAAATAATCCAAAGTGTAAAAAATAAACCAACTCAATTATAGGAAATGTAACTAAATAGGAAGATCAAATTGGTGATGATGGATTCCTATATTTTACACTATCAAATGAAGCATCTAATTCTAAAAATAAAATTTGGTATGTCAAATTGGGTGTCACTTGACACATGATAGAAAAAAAGATTGGTTCTTCATAATGAGTAAAACACGCACCAAAAATTATGTCTCTTTGGGTGATGATACATCATAAAATGTTGAAGGAATTGGTTCCATTTCAGTACCACTTGGAAAACATAATTGTAAATTATAGATGTTATTTATGTCCACAGTTTTAAAAAAAATCTATTATCTGTGAGTCAATTATTAGATCACAATCTCAAAATTGACTTTGATTGTAAGGGCGGTAAAAAGATGTGCTTAATTTGAGATAAGTCAAGAAGCTTGAAAATTGTTGCAAAATCTTCGAATGTGGGGAGAATTTTTTAGTTGGATTTTGTTCAATGAAATGATCAAGCACTTGTATCCAAGGATACATCATCATCTCAACGATGGCATTGAAGACTTGGATATGTAAGATTTGGCTATCTTGACACACTTCATCGATACAACATGGTTAGGGGTTTTCCACTTATAAAAATGGTACAGATAAATATAAACATTGTTTGGTAGGAAAGAAACATAGAGTACCATTCAAACATAGTACATTTTGGGCTAAGGAAAAACTTGACTTTGTGCATACGGATCTATGTCGACTAATGAGACCTAGCCAATTTGGGTTTCAATATTTCATGTTATTTTTTAATGATTTTTCAATAAAAATGTGGATATAATGTCTTTCTATAAAATACCAAGATTTTCATTCTTTCAAGAAGTTCAAATCCCTTGTTGAAATAGAGTCTGGTAGGAAAATAAAAACACTCTACTCAGATTGAGGGGGAGAATACACCAGTAGTGAGTTCAACTATTTTTAAGAAACACATGGAATTCATCGTCAAATGGATCCTCGTCACACACCGCAAAAAATGGCATTTTTTAAAGGCTAAATCATACTATCATGGATATGGTGCGATGTATGATTGATGATGTTGGTTTATCAAAAATATTTAGGGCCGAAGCAGCTAAACCAACAGCTTATCTACGAAATAGAGTTCCCACTGTAGCTCTTGATGAAGTAACACCACAAGAAGCATGGTCAGGGCATAAACCATCTATTTCACACCTTAGAGTTTTTGGATGTAAAATTATTATGGAAATTCCTAAGAAACAAAGAACTAAGCTTGATATGAAATAAAAAAATTTATCTTCTCCAGATATACTCATGAGGCACTTGGGTATAGAATTATGGATCCAAGAACAAGAAGGTTATAAACTAGTCGGGATGTTGAGTTCTTTGAGAAGAATTAAGAATATGCTCCTTCCATACACTCACATGTTGAAAAAATCATCCTTACTGTAAAAACAGAGGATTGTAATCACTTTGATGAAGAAAGTGATGATGGGGAAGATGGTGAAATTTAACCACCTACAGGAACAAATAAAAGTATGCCTAAATGGTATACAAGTATGATGAGAGATGAAAAATTGGATAGTGTCCTCAACACATCTACCACTGGAATGAGGACTCGCAATATGGATTGAAATGAGGTAAATTTGGCCTTAATGGGTAAAGTTGTTAAAACTACTGAGCCACACATAGTTTCATAATCCATATAGACTAAACCATGTAAATATGTTGTGGATACATAATATAAGTCACTTATGAAAAATAATACATGGAAACTTATATATCTTCCATTAGTGAAAACGCCGATTGAATGCAAAGGGGTCTTCAAAATGAAGTACAAAGTAGACGAAAAAATTGATAAACACAAGGCTAGACTAGTTGCTAAGGGATATGCTCAAAAAGAAAGAATTTATTATGAGGATAATTTTTCTCTAACACCTAAGGTAAAAACATTTAGGTTAATCTTTTCTCTAGCTACACAATTTGGCTAGAAAATACACCAAATGGATGTGAAAAGTACCTTTCTTAATGGTGATTTAGAGGAAGAAGTTTACATGACTCAACCGGAAGGTTTTATCATACCAGGTAAAGAGGAAAAGGTATGTAAACTCATAAAATTACTATATGGTTTAAATCAGTCTCCCAGATCATGGTTGATGAGCATCTCATTCAACATGGATTCAACAGGAGTTCATACGATCCTAATCTCTATATTAAAAAGAAAGGGGGGAGATAATGATTGTTGTAGTATATGTCGATGATCTAGTCATCACTGGAGGATCAATGAGGATGATTTATTCAATAAATAAAGATATAACATGATCATTTGACATGACCGATCTTGGGCTTCTACATTATTGTCTTGGACTTGAAGTTTGGAAAAAAATAAAATCATATCTTTTTATCACCATTTAAATATGCCAAGACAACACTAGATAATTTCAATATTATGGACTATAAAAAAATTACCACACCTATGGAGACAAGACTTAACTATCTTGAACAGATCCATCACAACAAGTAAATGTAACTCTCTATCGGTAGTTGATTGGGAGTATCATCTACTTGACTTACACTAGGTCGGATATCAGCTATGCAGTAAATTATCTTTCACAATTCATGCAAGAAGAAAGGGTTTCTCACTGGAAATTAGAAAAGTGGATACTAAGGTACATTAGAGGAATTATGGACTATGGCCTAGAATACAAGAATAACAATAACTTCTTCTTGGTAGGATATTTAGATTCAAATCATGCAAGAAATGTAGATGACAAGAAATCCACTTTAGGATTTGTATTCTTTTAGGGATCTAGACTGATATCATGGGGGTGTAAGAAGTATACTTGTGTTTCAAGATCCTCCACAGAATAAACATATCATGCAGTAGGTGGAGCTATCTGTGAAGTGATATAGCTCCAAAGTATACTTGAAGGATTTAGAATACCACATAAATATCCAACAATCCTACATATAGACAATGAAGGAGTAATAAAACTTATTCAGAATCCATTTTTTCATGAATGAACCAAAAAAATTTAGGTGCAATAACATTTCATTCTTAAACATGTTCAAAACAACAACATCCAGCTCCAACATTCCCTAAAATAACATCAGTGGGCATATATCTTCACAAAGTCTCTTGCACGTCCAAAATTTGAGGCAGTCAAATTTTTTTCTCCTGTTCATTTCAGAGTATGATGAATTAAGGGGGGGAATGTTAGAAATAAACTAACAATTAATTCATCATATGATTTAAAGTGATATTGTAATGAAGTAATTTTTTATTACTTAAGTTAACTTAGATAAAGTCAATTATTAGTGAGTTGTCTTTTAGTTGTCTTATCCCTTAGTTTGTGGGATCATGTTCTATCTTGCATATTTTTTCCCTGATGATTTCCATGAGGGGAAATAGGGGGAGTTAGGGGCAATATGCTATTCCTGCATATTTTCTCAGATTAGGTTATTTGTTTCAATATATTGTGGATGAGATAGAAGATGTTCAATATCTATAAATATTGTAGCTCTCTCATTTATTTGTAATGCTTGATTTTGATATTAATAAAATACAAAAGCACTGTCTTGTCTCTGTGTAAAAATTCTATGTCAAATATTTTTTTCAAGTATTCATTGTCAAGAGTCTTCACCACATGGATGATATTTACTCAAACTTGTCTACAAGAAATCTTGAATTTTTTATTCTTATTGAGATTATATTAATATATAATTAAAAATATGATATATGTTTTTTAGGTATGAATGTTATGTTGTTAATTTCATTATAATTAGGTACATTACAAATTTATTTATTTTAAATTAAGAAATGTGTTATTCAATTTTTCTGATGATTAGTTGTTGTCAGGAAGATAAATGTTTGCATTTGATTCTCATCAAGGGTTTTATTGATGCAAGTTTTAACACATGATCCAATAGAACATGTGAATTTAATCTCACTCATTTTTAGAGGGGTAACTATTAAAATAAACATGACCAAACTTAAATGGTATATCACACCAAATTCATTATTGATTCATCTTGAAAATTACTGTAATTTCAAGCATAATTTGTATTTCCACCTCAATTGTCACTATTTACCAGGTATAAAATTAAGAAACATATCTAGTTGATTTTAGCATTCATCTATTCTAATTTTTATAGTAATCATAGTATCAATAACCTCCTCTCTCTATGCTTTCCATTTCAATCTTGGATGAGATCCAAGGCATATATCCTCCATAATAAAAAATTAACACATTGGGATAGAAATAGATTCATATATCATGAATATGTTTCCCATATGCATGGAAATATAGAGAACTATAAGAAACATGGATGGATTGATTTTTGGGACATATAGGGAATATCCTATACTATAAATCCAACATAGAACTTACTACATCTAGTATGTAAGAAGCCATTTAGAAAATTTAATTTTGCTCATAACATACCAAGTTCCATTTCTCTTATAGATTTGAGACGATTAAACATCCCAGTTTGGTTTTTAGTATTTGATAATCCATAATAATACAAGAACTCATGATTTATATAACATTTTATTGGTATTTTATAATCACATTGAGTTGAGTAAATCCATTCACACTCTTATTATGTAAGTGTTGAATTTCCACTTTAAGATGAATATTCTTCTTCAATCCATAAAAATCCTTAGTATAATCAAATAACCCATCATTTCATATATTCATCTCTATCACCAAATGATTATTAGTGTTCTTATCTTAAAATCCTATTGTCATATGGCTGGTGATATTGCTCCATTAATGTGTTTTTCATCCTCTATGGAAACCATGTGCACACTGGACTCTAGGGATTCATATTGCATTGTACAATTAGATGATATGTGCAAGAACAAATATTTGCAAGGAAAAAATTTAGGGTTGATCATGGCCTTGTGAAGCCCAAAATATATTATTGCTTCTAAATCCTCATCTATTGACAATATCAGTTACTCAATATATATTTGTTTGGGTATTTTCCCTCTGAATTCATTACTTGATAATATATTGATCAACTGATTTTTCAAAAGTTATTGGTAATAAAGAGTATTTCTGAATTATAGTTAAGTTGTAGAATATTTCTCTCCTTAAATTAATTTGCAAGATTCCATGGTGATTAATAAAGAATTACCCATTTTTTTACATTTTTCTAATTGAATTGTGAATTCAAGATCACTCTATGAATTTATCCTCTATAATTCTCTTTCAAATTTCTTTGAAATTAAAATCAAATGATAATGAAAACTCCTTAAACTTAGGGAATACTCAAATTATATTTAATTCATGAATGAAATGGATATACTACTTTTTTATTCTAAAATATGATTTCATCAAGCCCTATGTATTCATTTGAGACAATATTTAATGACATATCATGGTATTTTCTAATTTAAGATACATTTGTTCCTTAAGCCAATATCAAATCTCATCCATACTCATATTTTAATCCCTAAGAATTTTGTAGCTAAATCTTGAATCTACACCTCCTAGTTTTATCATCTACTACAATCTGAATGCACATTATTCCAGCCACATGGGCCAATTTAAGACTCTAGGATTTGATATAATTGATAAATATGTATAGTTTTTTAGTTGTTAACTCCAATAATATTTTGTAACTCTTAACATATTCACCATTTATTTGAAAATACGGTGATCCATCATTGGACAACATGTATTGTAAACCTTACAATTGAGATTCAGACATGTGTACCCTATTATGAGTCTTTGGGAAGTTAAAGCCCATGAAATAAATTTTCTATAAAACAAAGATGGAAAACCAAACCAAATAAAGCTCAAATTTTGATAATTTTCTTCTGTTATGAGATTCAAAATATTTATGTTTTTATGACTTTTAAAACATAAAGGTACTTGATCATTGATCAAAGGTCAAAAGGTTCATGATTGGTTTAAATTGATTTGGTTTTATCATTTTATATATTATGTATATATGTTTTTGTCCCCATAGAAGGGATTCCTCTTCTTTTTTTTTAGTGGAAGGTACCATGATTTTTTGTGAATCCATCTACATGAAAGGAAATAATATTTTCTTGGAAAATAAGAATTCCAATAGTTTTCTTATTGAACTTAAGAGGGGGTTAGATAGGGGGATCTAAGTTTCATCATATATATTAAGGATTATTTTATCCAAATCCCACGTATTTTACATTCCCGCCACCATGTTTTGGTGATATTTAATGTGTAAAGAATATTTTAGTAGTACGATATGAAAATAATATTTTTTGTGTTCCCATGAACAATGTGGTTCCTAAATTATCTTATCCGTTGGTGTTGATATTTTTTGAAAAAATAACATGTGGCTATATTTCTACTTAAATTACCCTAAAGTTTCTTAGCAACACCGAATGACATAAATTAGGATACCCCTTCGATGGGAAAATATCCTATGGGACTTCTTCAAGGATAATATAAACTAAGGTCATTTAATGGCACTCCAAACTATGTTTTAATACTACAATAAAAAAGGGGTATGTTGTTTTGAAATTTTTTTATACTGTGTGTTTTGGTTCTAGTGTGATTATGATGTATAAATAAAGGGTAAACTTATAAAATCATGCAACAAAACATTTAGTGGAATAAAATGGCTAATTCGATGTGATATTATAGTATTTTAATTTCCTTCCTAATAATTTTCTTTATTTCATTTGGTTTAATATTGATTTCCCCATAAAATAAGGTTTTCCCCACATTTTGTGTTGAAATTAGGGGCATGTTGTGCACATCTGGTTTCTATGTGAAGAAACTAATATTATAGACTTTTATTTGGATTTAATCCTATTTTCTAAACTGTAGGTCATTGTTTCCTATTGGATTGGTTTTAAAATCAAATTTTACCTAGAAAAAGAAATTTTAAAACTTGACATGATTTTTTTATTGTTTGATTATTGAATCTACAGATGATTTATTTGAGGATTGTTTATGCCTACATTATTCATTAGTTTGGTAAGTAATCAAGAAGTAGGGATAATAGGAAACATACTCAACAAAGAGTTTTTTTTTTATGATTATTTGGTGTATCTCATTTTTTATGTTTTCAAAGTTATAGAAATATAAATATACATATTTTTTTTTCCACTTAGGACTGGGTTTACCTTTAGTCAAATATCATGAAGTAATTTTGTTGCATTAAGGTCTTTTGATTTTAGGTAGTACAAACTCATATTGAAATGACATATTTTTTTAAATACTTAACAAAATTTTATTCAAAAAATAAATATTTTATATAGGAAAATATATAAATACGAAAAATTCTTAATGAAAACAAGTACATAAAAATCAAATAAATAGATACGTGTAATATTAAAAACTAGTTTCCTTAATAGAAATTGATCAAGATGAGGAAAATTTAAATACTGTGAAAAAATCATAACATTTTTATGAATGTTTCTTCATTTTTCAATCCTAGGTCATTGGCCATTTGTACACATACTTAAATAATTACTTTTGGTATATTATTGATTTTCCATATAGTGTAAATGCTTCACATCCACAAAAATCATGAAATATCATGGCATGTGAATAAAATGTAAAATACAAAAAATTCACAACCTTAACAATGTTTGATTCATATTTCATATCACTTTGAATCATGCTCACTAAATTATATTCCATAGAAATGGAGTATTAAGTAAATTTGAATCAAGATACTCCCATATTCATCCAAAACACTCATCATGTTTTTTATGGAATAGGATTCACAAGTTTTACTTGCTTCCACATGTTACAATATAACTATTTTTTATAGGAAAAATGTTTCATAAAATATATGTATTGCTTGGCTGTTAAAGCCATGAATGTCAATAATAGGTATATGTTTCTTGGTTGTTCATGTCATGAATGGTGAATAATATTTTTTAAATGAAAATGGGTTTTCCATTGAAAGGGTATTATGTATATATGGATGTTTTTTGTTTTCTAGTTGAGACTAAATAATTTTTGAATTTATATTATGTATTTTTGAGTGATTAGGAATTATATCAAATACTAAGGAATCCTTATATAAGCTATAACTTTAAATGATTATATGAATAGTTGGTTTATCAATGTCAGTTACAGAGATATACCAATCAATTCCTAACAATAATATTACTTATCAATTTATAGTCATGTATGAATCTAATTAAATGTTAAATGCCCTAGTTAGACATGAAAAAAAGAAATATCATATTAAAATTAATCTTAAATTCCTAGGAAGGCAAAAAAATTGAAGAATCATATTACAATGGATGTTAACCTGTCGAGAAGATCACAAAATGAAATAATTTAAGCACATTGATTGAAAAATGATTGGGTAGGCCAAAAAAATGGAATAATTGTATTGTAATGGATGCTAAATGACCGAGAGGCCATGAGAATAGAATAATTAGATCACACTAGATGTTAAATGATTAGGTAGGCCATAAAAATGGAATAAAAAATAGTAATGTTGATAGTGAGAAGTTTTATTTCGTAAGAGATAAACAAAGGGACAGCTAAATTATTCTAAAATAGGAGGAGAAATATGCCAGAGAATCATAAAATTATTTATGGAGCGTTTTGATGCCCATTTTTAATCCTTACGTATCCTTGGCACCATCTTTGCAGATTTTTCCATTGTTTTTGGATATGGAATTACATTTCCCCATGTTATTCTTCATTTTGTTTATGCCTTGTGGGTTTTGTTTATTGTTATGTTGATGTAAACATTGGCATAGTATTCATGTGTCCCCTAGTTCCCTATGGTGCTTAATACCATGTTTCAAAGAATACTTGAAGAGATACCTAAGCATCATTTAAAATTTATTTTATTAATGGAAAATAGTTTTGAAGGGACTATGCCCTAATACAAAAGAGGCTCAATAGCTAGATAAACATGATAAAGTAGAATAATAGGATCTGAATCTATATATTACAATAAGCCAGACAATATTCAGAAAAGAAACTACAAAGAAAAAGAAATACATGGATAAAAGTGTAAAGAAACAACATACTATCAACAACAAAATAGAAACTTGTTAGCAACTAGCTTGCTCTCAAGAAGTTATTTCTTCAAAGCGCTATCAATTATTGATTTAAGCATCTGCAAAGAGGTAAATAATTCCAGTGTGTTGACATGCATGGGATCATTTGCATCTAGCTGTGATATGATCTAGTTCCTTTCATTTCCTGTGCCCCAAATGTCCTCAGAGACTCCACTAAGCATAGTAATGCTTTTGACATGTTGTTTAAGAAAATCACATATAGCCTTGAAAATGGCCATATTGTGATCATTTTTATCCTTAGATTTCCCAATTCTATTGTCCAAGGAATTCATTTAATTGTAAATTTTAGTTTTTTGACTTACCCCAATATCAATATCCTCATTCAAATTTCTTTTCTCCTTTTTCTTAGTTAGCTAATGTATTTATTTTTTGATATTTTCCACCTCTTTTTCCAATATTTACATTATGTGAAAAACATTCTCCTTCCCTTGATGAGTAACATTTTCTTTTCATGCATTACTGATATGTAACAGATTGTGGGAAATTTCAATATCCTTGATACTCCTGAGGACTCAGCTAGAGGAAGAGGGGATAACTTTGGAGAATGAAGGGTTTTTTGTCTTGACATTTATATGGATGGAAATGGTGATCGGGTTAATAGTTGGAATAGGGTGAATGGTAATGGGCGGGGTGATGAGGGTAATGGGAATGACAAGGTATTAAGTGAGATAATGTCCATGGAGGAGGAAGATAAGCCCCTGATGGAGGGGAATGGACCTAGTGTGTTTCTGAAAGTCAAGAATGGATCGCTCCATTGAATTCAAAAGATAGTGCGGGAAGCATATAGAAATATTTATCCTAAAATGATTTAGAAAAAACAAGTGCTTTGTGGGGACAAAGATGTATCTACCTTCAAGAGAAATAAATCAAACAATCATTTTGGAAATTTCATCAAAGGGTTCTGAAATGGAACTTACCTTAATGCCACTCATTACAAAGAGGAACTCCTCCCCTCTTTCAACAAACTTCTTTGCTTCTAAATTTTTGTCCACCCTTTTGCTGAAAAACCTAGTTCCATCCAATGCTAGACCCGTGACCTCGGCAATAAGCACCTCATTCACCAACACTTTTTTCCCACCATACTTTACCTTCCACTCTTTCCAATCTATAGAAAAATGCACTGAGATTTAATGGTCGTGGATTTGGATTTTCTCAATAAAACTTGTGACTCCCCCAATCTGAAGATAATTCCACATCTAAATGTTATCTTTCCATGTGGGATCATAGTTGGGTTATTCTGACATGGAGCTCCCCCCAATTTCCTTCCTCTATGATTATCCCACTTGAAACCACTCGTAAAGAAACTGTTTTTATCTTTCCTAAACCATTTTTAACCATCAATTTGCAAATCCATGGAGCATGTGAATTTAGACTATTATAAATATAGGTACTCCTCTCACATGTGCTAACTTCAATTTCCAATAAATCCCATGAAATCCCATTAGTGATTCTACATGAGATGTAGATGCTCATATTTATCTCTGGTAATAGATTTATGTATTTCAATTGGGGTGTTATTCTCATTATTCCAAGTGATGAAGTTATTATTGGTACCATAATTAGCTAAGGAGTCCGCCACCATGTTTCCATCTCTATATGTGTAGCCAATTTGAATATTATTGAAGGTATGGTAGATATTAATAGATTCCTGAATGAAATATTTAATTGTCCAACTTGGAGGATGTATCTGATTTAGACGATTTATTACATTTAAGGAATCTCCTTCAACAATAATGTTATGTATTTTGCAATCTTTAGCAAGTCTTAGGCCCCATAAAGTTGATAAAGCTTCAGCATAGTGATTGGTCCGATTCCCCATTCTGCTAGCATAAGCAGTAATTAAACAATCTTTGTGATCCCAAATCATTCCTCCGCTAATAGCTGCACCTAGGTTTCCCTTAGAGACTCCATCAAAATTGAGTTTATACCAAGCATTAGGAGGGGGGATCCAATGTATTGAAGACATGTCAATGGTTGGATTTCTCTATTTCTGAACATTTTCAATGTCAATCTTCCAATTTGAAAGTATAATCTCTTCATCTTTATGAAATTTCTTGTTCTTGGGTGGTTTAAATCTTTCTATATTATCTTTAATTGCATTACTATATTTATTAAAGCTTGTCTTGCATGTCTACCTACTTTTTCTGAATATTATATCATTTATGACTTTCCTAATTCTCCATATTATATGGGGCATAACCAGTTTCCATAATCTCCTAAAAATACAATGATTGTATGGGGGATCCTATTGCATCCAGTTTTGAGGAAATTCCTTTGGCACTGTCCAAAAAACATTGAAATTTGAGAAAGCATAACTCCAGATCTTTGAAGAAAACTCACAATGTAATAGAAGATGCTTGATTTCCTCGGCCTCTTTTTTACATTGGAAATACATGTTTGGAATTATAAATCCTCTCTTGATTAAGTTCTCATTTGTGAGAATTCTTCCTTTGAGAAAAATCCAAAAAAATAAATTTACTTTGGGAGTTAGTTCAGGCATCCAAATCCTGCTCCATTTGAAATCACAATGAATATTTTCAAAAAGGTAATTGTATCCTGATTTGACATTGTATTTTCCATCACATGAGTTATTCCAAACAAGCTCATCCTTGACATAAATTTGATTCAGTGGGATGTTATCCAACTGCTCTTGAAGTGACGAAATTATAGAATTTAGGTCATTCATCTCCACCTTAAGTTGCTTCCATATTTTTTTTTCCCTTCATTTTAATGTAGTCTATGACTATAGATCCATAATTTTGGGCTAAAATATCTTTGACAGATCCAAATTTATCATTTAAACTAAAAATAGTCTAGTTATCACTCCAAAAGTGAATATCCCTATCGTTTCCCACTTTTCATTTACATCTTTGTTTGATGAAATTCCTTGCTTGAATAAAATTACTCCAAAAAATAGAACCTTGAGGTGACCGATCATCATAAAGGAAAGAATTCACTTTTTTCCGAGCTAGATATTTGGCTATAATTAAATCAATACAATGTTTCTCCTATGTAAGCATTTCCAACCGAATTTTGCAATTAAAGCCATATTCATTTTTCTAATATCCTTTATGCCTATCCCACTTATTCTTTTAGGTGTACATACTTGTTCCCATGCCACCATGTGATATATGAATATTTCCTCCATTCCCTACCACAAAAATGCTTCTGTATTTTTTCAATTCTGTCAATAAAAGCAACAGGAATGTTGTAAAGAGACATAATATAAATAGATAAATTTTGCAGAGTGATTTTGATTAGGAGACACTTTCCAACACTGGAGAGAATGGCCCCTTTCCATATAACAATTTTCTTTTGAAATATTTCAAGTAAAGCATTCCAAAATTTAGTAAAAAAAAATTTAGTTCCAAGAGGAAGACCTAGATATGTTGTGGGTAGAGAACTAATTTTATACCCCAGAACTTGAGCAATTACTTTTTGTCTTTCCAATGGAGTATTTAAGAAGAATATGAAACTCTTATCAAAATTTATCTCTTCTCCTTAGGAAACCTCATATAATTTCATAATAGACTTGATAGCCTTAGCTTCAAGGATCGAGGGCATCAAAAGTAAAATTGTATCATCCACAAATTGCTGATGTGCAGCTATTTGGTTTGCAGAAGTAGGTCTAATTCCTTTAAAAATCCCATCATTAACAGCTTTGGTAATGAATCTCCTAAGGTTATCAGCCATTAGCATGAAGACTCAAGGGGATTTAAGATCTCCCTGTCTTAATCCCCTACTACTAGTAAAGAATCCCACCGGCTTATCATTAACCACAATTGATAATCTAGCTGTAGAAATGCGAGCCTTAATAATTATTCTGAATTTATTATGGAAACCAAATGTAGCTAGAACTTTGTCAAGAAAGTGCCAAGAGACTTTGTCAAAATCCTTGTTCATATCAATTTTCATCACCATACTAGATTTTTTGTTATTATCCATTGAATGAATGATCTCATGCACCATGATCACCCTGTCTTGAATTATCCTCCCTTTTATAAATCCACTTTGTTGTTCTAAAAGTATATTATCAAGAATAGAATGGATTATTGTTCTAATAATCTTTGTAAAGATTCTATAAATCACATTTACCATACTAATAGAGTGGAAGTCCTTAAAATATTTAGCATCCATTTTTTTAGTGGCAAGCACAATGTAAGTGTTATTCAGATCTTGAAGGAGATATCTTGTTCTATAGAACTCATTCACTGCCTTTAGAAAATTTCTTGAGCATATTTTATAAAATTTGGAATAAAGAACTCTTTGGGAATGTTTTTTTGAGAAAAAATGAATCAAAATAGAAACTCCATGATTTGGAAATCAAAATAAATTCAAAGGGGAGACCCTTGGAGGATCATTTAGTGGAAAAAACTATCCTTTTAGAGCTACACATGGTTTGTAGCAGGGAAGAATCCTTATGGAGACTTAAATCTAGGGCAATCTGGCTGAAAGAGGGTGACAGAAATATGAAGTTCTTCCATATGACCACTTTGAAGCATAGATCCTGTAATAGGATTGGAGAATTTTATAAAGGAAACAACATCATTATAAAATATCCACAGATCATCAAGGATGAAGCTCTTAGATTCTATGAAAAATCACTCAATGAGAAGAGTGCTACTAATGATGTGGCTACCTATTTTGTGTTAGAGGTTATTCCACAAGAAAAAATTGAAGAGCATATATTTAAAGAAATTACCAAATTTGTCACTTTGGAGGAGCTTCAAAAAGTTGTTTTTACTCTTGAAGGAGATAAGGCTCCGGGACCTGACGGCTTCTCTGTCAATTTTTTTCAAAAAAAATCAGCAATTTGTTCGGATGATCTCCTTAGGGCTGTAAATGAATTCTTTAGAACTGGTGATTTACTAAAAGAGCTAACTAATACTCACATTGTACTTGCTCCAAAAAAAATGGACACTAAAGATTTCAAATATTTCCAACCCATTAGCTTGGTTAATGTTGTTTATAGAATTTTTACTAAGAATATTGCTACTAGACTTCAGTTCGTTTTGAATGATTTAATCTCAAAACAACATAGTGGGTTCATCAAAGGAAGGATAATTCAAGATGGTGTGATCATGGTGCATGTGATTATACATTCTATGGATAATAATAAAAAAGCAAGCATGGTCCTTAAACTTGGCATGAATAAATCCTTTGATAAAGTAACCTGGTCTTTTCTTGACAATGTTCTAGCCAAATTTGGTTTTCTCAACAAATTCAAAAGAATTATCAAGGCTTGCATTTCTTCTACTAGATTCTCTGTGGTGGTTAATGGTGAACTAGTGGGATACTTTACCAGTAGTAGGATTTTAAGATAGGGGGATCCTATATCCCCTTTGCTCTTCATTATTATGGTGGATAGCCTCAACAGAACAATTAAAAAAGTAGTTAAAGATGGTCTTCTCAAAGGCACTAAACCTACCTCTACTAATCAAATGGCTTCTCATCAACAATTTATGGATGATACAATCTAACTTTTAGTGGAATATATCTTAGAAGCTAAGGCGATCAAGTCCATTCTAAAATTTTATGAGGCTGCTTCTGGGTAAGAGATCAACTTTGATAAAAGTTCAATTTTATATTTCAACACTCCTATGGAAAGACAACATAGAAGTGCTAAAATAATGGGGTATAAAGTCAATTCACTTCCCACTACTTATTTGGGGCTTCCCCTTAGTACTTACAAAGTTTCAATCAAAGTATGGAATGATCTACTGGAAATATTACAAAAGAAAATGGCCAGATGGAAAGCGGCCATTCTTTCCAGTGCTGGTAAATGTCTACTTATCAAAAGCACTCTTCAAAATCTACCTATCTACATTATGTCTCTCTATAATATTCCTTCTGCCTTTCGATAAAAAATTGAGAGGATCCAGAAGCACTTTTTATGGTAGGGAATGGAGGAAAAATTCTAATATCACTTGGTTTCTTGGGATCAAGTGTGCACTCCTAAAATAATTCGGGGACTAGGCATAAAAGATATAAGAAAAATGAATATGGCCTTAATTGTAAAAATTTACTGGAGAAAGCTCTTAGAGGAACAACCATGGATTGATAGTATTAAGGCCAAGTATCTTGAACAAAAAACAACTTTCTCTTTCCTTCATGATGAACAACTTCCCCAAGGTTCCATTTTCTGGAATAACTTGATTCAAGTCAGGTACTTCATCAAGAAAGGATTTAGATGGAAAATGGGAAATGGCAAAGACATCAATTTTTGGGGGGATAATTGGTCTAATTTCATCCTCAATGATAGATTTGGTGTAGTCAAAGATAGTCTTGAACATAAGTATGGTACTAAGGTCATTGATTACATGGAAATTGATGGTAACAAGAAGAGATGGAAACAACTCTTGGTGGATATAATTGAATTGAACTCCATGATGTCCTCTCTATAGGAAAAACTGGACCTCATTCCCTTGAATCAATTTGAAGTCAAGGATGAAATTATCTGGTACAATTCTAGAGATGGAGATTACACGGTTAAATCTAGTTATAATTCTTACTTTGAGAATATATAGAGTGAGTTCAATTGGAGCAAGATTTGGATGACTAAACTAACCCGTAAAATTATTTTTTTATTTTGGTTTGTTCTCAGAGGTAGAATTCTTACTAATGACAACCTGATGAAGAAAGGATTCATAATGCCTAATAGATGTCACCTTTGCAAAAAAGAGTGTGAGGATATTAAGCACCTTTTTGTCCACTGTTAGTATGCTTCAATTATCTAGAGCTATGCCTTTTCTAAGTTCAATGTTTTCTGGACTGTGCCGAAGGATTTCATCGAGTTTTGGATCCAATGGAATCCTCCTTTTAAGCACTGTGTTGTGAGAAGACTTTGGAAACTAGTCATTCCCCATATTATATAGAGGGTTTGGAAAGATAGAATTGACATCATTTTCAGAAACAATAAACATCATTGTAAGCTTAGCTTTGTTAAGATTGGTCATGTTATTAAAGAAAATATTCAGAGATTCAAACCTCCCAAGAATAAGAAATATCCTAAGAATGAAGAATATATTCTTCCCAACTAGAAGATAGAAGCTATAAATATGCAAATTAGGAATACCTCAAACATTGATAGGTCTTTGATTCACTGGATCCCTCCTAATATTAACTATCATAAATTAAACTTTGATGGTGCCTCTAAGGGTAATCTTAGAATTTCTACTGGGGGAGGTGTAATTGTTGGTGTTTGTAACATGCCTAGTCATCATCCACATCACATGGTGAGTCATCTCACCTTGTGAGAGTCATAGGTATTAGGAAGTCAAATGACATGTGTCAGATTCTATGATAGAATATTTCATTTTCATTTGTGTCAGTGTGTCATAAGAGTTACACTCCTTATTTGGATTGTAAATCCTCCTTTAGTGGTGTCATATGCGTTAGTCACGTCATATGCGTCAGTGGCATCATTGATTTTCTTTCCTTGTTTAGGCATGGGGGTTACACAAAACCCCTATTTGTACTTCCTTTTTTCAATCTATGAGCATGAGCATACATGTTTTCTTACTTACATTTTCATTTCATTGATTCAAATCTTTCTTACTGCGTTGGAGATTGACATTACCATCGGAGTGAAACTACATTGTGGTGCATTGTTTTTGACATCAATTCTTGTTTTTCCCTCTTTCATGGTATCTGATCTAGTTTCAATAAAACATGCACTCTTCATTTATTAGTTGCTTATTCCTTCTGGTTTCTTCTCATTTCATCATGCAAGTCTTTTTAATTATTACTTTGGAATCGTGCTAATTTTCTTAACAGTTTTCTCTTGGAGTTTTTTTTTTTGGGTTTTATGCATGTGTGCAGGCTTTCTCTTCCCATGGTGATGTTTAAATTTTACACATTCTTCGTGTTATTTGTGCTTTGGCTAGTGTTGAATGCTCATGCTCGTGCATTGCCTTTTGAATTAGAGGCTCATTTTTTGTTCCTTCTTTTTGCACACTTTTTGTGTGGACATGGTGGTTTCTCTCTACTGTGGACTGGGTTCATTCCTGTAGGCTCTCCTCCTTTTCTTGGACTTGGGCATGATTACAGTCTAAATGTGGTTGTTTTGGATTGTTCAAACTCATTTTTTTTCCTGATTCCCTCGTGTGCATCAAACCTGCACTATTTTGAAACTCGGGTTCCTCTTTTATGTGGTAATCTTCCCTGATCTCTATGCATTGTGGCTTGACATGCATCTTGTTATCTTGGTTCATGGTAATTTGAAATGGGCCTGCGTTCCTCCCTGGCTTAACTTGCATTCTATGGCAGCTATAGTCTAAACGTGGTGGTTGCAATCTAAACAGTTACAGTCTGATAGCTTAGCCACATTCCTAGGGCTCCCCTCCATGTCTGCTACTCCATGTGGCTTCAACCTGTTTTTTCGCTCTATGTTCTAGCTAACAGCCCTCTTCCATATTACATTCCTTAGACCACCTCTCTGTGTTGACTTGACTATTCCTTGGGTGTTTCAACCCGTAGCATTTCATGCACTTTTGGTCTTCAAAGGATTGGTCAACGTGGGCTCCTTAGCATTGATTATTGGTAAAATAAATCTCTCCTTTTAAATTTCTAAGGTTAAAATCTTTTATTTAATTGACATTGTAATTGTTTTTGGGGTCTTTTGCTTGTTTTATTTAACCTTCCTTTGAGTTTCGAAGACGGAGGGTGAGGCAGGAGGCTAATCCCCCCTCACATTAAAAACAAACCCTATATAAAATTTGATGTCATTTCCAATGAGCATACATACGACACCCTTTGCATGCATTTAGGGCACTTTTTTAATTCATTTACAGGCTTATTAGCATTTTTCCATCAGTTGCGGGAATTGGTTTTTACTATAACTTTTGACTCATTGCTTGCTTTTGAGAACTTATTCAGTGAAAGTTGCATGTTTTTTCACACTCTAGTTGATGGGATTATAATTTTTGTAAATTCACTTTTTTATAAAGTGTCACATTCTAGGGGGTGTCTTTGTATTGCTTAATTCAGCTCTTTTTTTCTTGATCATTTTTCTATCCCTTTTATTACGTGTGGACTTGTGAGTGCGTCCACCACAGTCTTACAGAAAATGGATTATTTCATTCAATGTGAGATTTTGTTTCTCATAAATCCCTCTCTTCCCCTTCTTATTTTCTCTCATTCTTATGCTTGCTTGTTTTGTTGATCTACTGCGCCTAACAAACCTTGATTGTTGTCTCCACTATTACATGTTATTACACTGATTGCAAGGTGAGTGAAAGACTGGTTCTCGAAACATAGTCACATCTGATTGTAATCAATGCACTGAACTCTAAAGTGCTAACTTGGGGGGCTGTGATATTGTTCTAGGGTGGTTGTTTCTTTTCTCTCTTCTTCCTTCTGCATACTTTGGTTCTATCTCTTCATTATGGATATCTCTAAAGTACCAGTGCTCACACCTTTTAACTTCTTTCAATGGAAATCTAAAATTATATTAGTTTTGTGAAGTAAAGGGTTATACCATGTCTCTATGGGGTTAGAGACTAAACCTAATGATGAACCTGAAAAAGATAATTGGTTTAACCGTTGTGATGAAGCCTTAGGTCTTCTCTATAAGTCCATATCTCCCGACTTGATCTTCCACATCGAAACTTCCTCGACACCTGATAAAGCATGGAAAATGATCGACAATATGTTTAGGAAGCAAGATGACATGAGAGCACATGAGTTGGAGAACGAACTACTAGGGTTAAATCCTAGTGAATTTGAAAACATGTAGGCCTTCTTCTCAAAGTTTTTCCACACTAGACTACTTCTAAAGGAATGTAAAGTGGAAAAGAAATACTCTCAATTGATGTTTTCTGATTATTTCTAAGTTAGGTATTGAATACTTTGTCTTCATTTCAACTTTCCATGCCATGAAAGTTGCCTTGGGTAGTACTTGGAATATGCCCTCCTTTGACATTTTTTCATCCCAACTCATTTGAGAATAGGACAAACTCATTCAAATGGGGACTCTAAAATCCATGTCACATGCCCTTGTGGTGAATAAGGTCAATAAAAATGAAAAGAAGAAATAAACTAAGGACTAACCTATGAAAAAAACCAAGACCAACCAACCCCCAGCTATGCCCAACACTAACACTCCGATTTCTAAGCCTAAAGTGAAGAAGGAAAAGTTTAAATGCTCCTATTGTAAAAAATCTGACCACGATGAGCATCATTGTTTTCAGAAACAAATTCATCACTTAACTCATTTACTTGAGAAAAATGAAATAAGTGTTCCTAAATCCATTAAAAAAATGCTTAGAAGGGTGAGTCCTCTAATGCAAAGGAGTCTAAAAAATGAAAAGAAGAAATTTATGGCCCTCGTTGCTAGATCAGATCCATCATCAACTTGGATTATTGATTCCAGTGCCTCACACCACATGGCTTCATCAGACGTTGAATTATCTAGCATTGAACCCTATGGCATGTCCTAAATCACGTTGGGTGATGACACTCATGTGTCAGTTTCTAGTAGTGTATCGGTAGAGATAGAAAGTGGAACATTTAACCAAGTTTTGAGTGTCCCTAATCTCTCTACCAATATCCTAGTGGTTTACCAAATCACCCACCTTGGTGAAGGAATGTGAGTGGAATTTAGTCCTAACGCAGTGATTATTCATGAGCTTAAGTCTGACTGCATTGTGGCTGAGGGAAAGGTGGATCACCGTTCATGATTGTATACCTTTTCCCACTTCTCTTCTAATTTTACGCCCAATGCCTTGATCACTCATAAAAATGAGGTTAGCAAGCTATGGCATGAGTGTTTTGGGCATCTAAATTTTTGTTACCTTGAAGAATTGATCCAAAACAAAATGGTCAACAGATTACCCTGAGTTAAGTTTTAGAAAGGTCTTTGTGAGGGTTGTACCCTCAGAAAGCACCCTGAAAAAAACTTTGATAATGGAAAATCTTAGAGAGCTACTCATCCCTTGGATCTTGTTCATAGTGATGTTTCTAGCCCCTTTCCATCTCCTTCTTTCACTAGAGCTCTATACATACTAACCTTCATTGATGAATTTTTGCGTTATGCTTGGGTATATTTTCTTAAGCTTAAGTCTAAAGTATTTAAGCATTTTCAAAACTTTAAGGCTCTTGCTGAGAAATAAGCAGAATGGTATATCAAGGTTCTTCGAACTGACAATGGAGGTGAGTATGTGAGCAATAGGTTTGAGGATTTATGCACTTCTGAGGGGATTGCTTTGCAGCGTATAGTTGCTTACAGTTCTTCCCAAAATGGAGTTGTAGAAAGAAAGAACTAGACTTTAAAGGAGATGGCCACTTGTATGGTTCACTCGAAGTCCTTTCCTCCGTAGTATTGGGCTGAAGTAGTGAATTATGCTTGTTACATTTAGAATCATGTTCCACACAAGGTAGTAAGAGGGATGACACCCTTTGAAGCCTGGTTTGGAAACAAACCTGATGTTGAGCACTTTTGAGTCTTTGGATCCAAGGCTATGGATCGGATTCCTAAGAAGAAATACAAGGCATTGGATCCATAATCCAAACCTTGTATCTTTGTTGGGTATCCTAATGGCGTAAAGGGATATCGATTGTTGAACCCTACTACCCATGAGCTCTATATTGAGAGGAGTGTGAAGTTTGATGAGTCATCCTTGACTTTTACTTCCATTGAGGTTATTTTTCCCACTAATTCAGATTTTGACTCATCATATGATGATGTTGTTGAGTGAGTTCCTCCTCTCCCTGCTCCTCCCAATCCTCAAACTTCTAAGTCTTCTGATTCTGATAGTAGTGATGATGAGGACTATGTCCCTTCTCACTTAAGTGAAGAATCTTACGACTCTGAGCTTAAAACTTCATGACCTCCTTGGGCTAGGAAAACTTTACAGAGTGCTAGAGATTTAGTTGGAGATCCTTCAAATGAGAAATGTACACACTCAAGTTTCATTGCAAACCACTCCTTCTTCGCGTCTGCTTCTGATCCACCATCTTTCCAAGAAGCTTCTGGGATTCTTGAGTGGGATTCTGCTATGGATGAGGAGTATTCCTCACTCATAAAGAATGACACTTGGGATATCACCCCTCTTCTAAAAAGAAGAAAATTCATTCAGTGTAGGTGTATATACTGAACAATGTATGGAGCCAATGGAGAAGTCGAGAAGTATAAATCAAGACTTGTAGCTATGGGTTTCTCCCAGGTAACTGGGGTTGATTACTTGGAAAATTTTTCTATGATTGCTAATATGAATTCCATTCGAATGACCCTTGCCATCACTACCACTAATAGATGGGAAGTCCACCAGATGGATGTTAAGAGTGCCTTCCTTCATGGGGACCTAGAGGAAGAGATCTATATGGAACAACCTTCGGGTTATGTCCATGATCCATCCCTTCTTTGCAAGTTAAATAAGTCTCTCTATGGCCTTAAACAAGCCCCTCAGGCTTGGTATGCCAAGATGGACTCCTTTCTAGTTGCATTAGGGTTCACTTGATGTCACTCTGACCCAAATGTGTATATTCTATTACAGGATGAATCCATGATTATTCTTGTTCTCTATGTTGATGACTTGATCACAGGTAGATCTTCCTCTATCATTGATTCTGTGAAGATCTCCTCGGCCAAAAAATTCTCCATGTCTGACTTATGATTGCTTCATTACTTTCTTGGGATCCATATTTCACAATCTAACTCAGAAATTATGATCTCGCAGCCTAAGTACTCTCTTGATTTTATTTCTTAGTTTCACATGTCTGATTACAAGTCCTCACCTACTCCTTTTCTTTCTGGGGTCAAGTTGGTGTCTAATTTCTCTTCCCCCTTAGTTGAGGGTACCCTTTATTGGTATCTGGTGGAGAGCTTGATCTACCTTACTCATGTCGGGATCATGTCTAGATTTATGCATGAGCCTCATGAAATGCATTTAAAATTAGTAAAGTGGATCTTTCACTATGTTTGTGGCACTCACATAGATGGTATTCAGTACTTAGGAGGGACTGATATTGACTTGGTTGGCTTTACAGAATCAGATTAGGTTGGTGATCTAGATCATCGGAAGTCTACCTCAGGCTACAGTTTCACTCTTGGTTCAGGTCTTGTCAGTTGGTCCAACAAGAAGTAGAAAACCATTGCCATATCATCGATAGAAGCGGAATATAGAGGAGCAGTTAACACTTCCACAGAAGTTGTTTGGCTACAAGGTATCTTGAAAAAGTTTGGCATCCAATTTCAGTGGCCTACCATCATCTACTGTGACAACATGAGCACTATCTCAATTTGTAGAAATCTAGTTCAGCATCAGCAGACGAAGCACATTGAGATTCAAATGCACTTCATACTGGATCTAATACATGAAAACATCATCGACATACACTATGTTTAGATATCTGATCAGGTTGCAGACATATTCACCAAGCCCTTCACTAAGGTGAAGTTTCTTCACTTGCGGTCTCTTCTTGGGGTGAGGTTTTCTGCAGCTGCCCATCTTCTTTGGGCTATATAATCCTCCTTCTCCTCTTCTTCTTTCTAGAAACATGTTGTTTTTTCATGGGCACCTTATCAGGCCTTTAGTTTCCAAGCCCCATTGATACATCTTTCTTAGTTGTCTAGGAGAGTATTCTTTTCTTTTCTAGATCACCATGACCTCTTCCTTGGTTAAATGAAAGGGGGTTGTTGGTGTGTGTAACATGCCTAATCATCGTCCACATAACCTAGTGAGTCATCTCACCTTGCAAGAGTCATAGGTCATAGAAATTCAAATAACATGTGTTAGATTTTGTCATAGAATCTGTCATTGTCATTTGCATTAGTGTGTCATAGGAGTTACATTCCTTATTTGGAATTATAAATCCTCCTTTATTGGCGTCATATGTGTCAGTTAGGTCATATGCATTAGTGGCATCATTGATTTTCTTTCCTTGTTTAGGCATGGGGGTTACACAAAACCCCTATTTGTACTTATTTTTTTTCAATCTATGAGCATGAGTAGTCCTATTTTCTTACTTGCATTTTCATTCCATTGATTTGAATCTTGAATATTGCGTTGGAGATTGACATTACCATCGGAGTGAAACTACATTGTGGTGCATTATTTTTGACATCGGTTCTTGTTTTTCCCTCTTTTATGGTATCATATCTGGTTTCGGTAAAACGTAAACTATTCATTTATCAGTTGCTTATTACTTCTATTTTCTTCTCATTTCATCATGTAGGTCTTTTCAATTATTACTTTGGAATCGTGCTAATCTGCTTAACAGTTTTCTCTTGGAGTTTTTTTTTTGGGGTTTTGTGCATGCGTGCAGGCTTGCATGTGTGTAGGTTTGCTCTTCCCATGGTGTTGTTCGTGGTTTGCACATTCGTGATTTTGTTCATGCTTTGGCTAGTGTTGAATTATCATGCTCATGCATTACCTTTTGACTTGGAGGCTCATTTTTCCCTCTTTTAGTAATTCATGATCATAAAGGCTATTTAGTTGATGTTTATGATGGAAAAATGGGGATTAAGACAAATCATTATGCAGAATCCCTTGCTGCTATATGGAGGCTAAGGGTTGCCAAATATTATAACATACAAAATATAATTTTGGAAGGAGATTCACTAAAAATTGTCAATCACCTCAATCAGCTTTCTCCTCCTAGTTGGACTATTAAGGACTTTATTATGGAATCCATAAATATTTGTCAAAAATTCAAGAATATCATCATTAGGCATACTTATAGGGAGGGGAATAAGGTTGTGGATACCTAGGCCAATTTTTACATCAATAATAATCTAACAATTTGGGATAATGAAAACTACATCCCTAAGGAGGTACATAATATCATTAATGCGGATAAATATGGGCAATCAAGCATGAAGTAGGAATAATAATGAAATGGCATGGGATTTAGTGGGTGTGAAAGATAACACATATTTGAAATATCATCCTAAATATGGCCATATTAATGCCCATGATCCTTGAATAGGTGGTTGGGTTCTCAAAAATTGGGACAAACATAAGGAAAATAAAAATTCAAATGTGGTTTTTGAGTAGAAACATTGTAGGAATAGTAGGGAGAAGGATATGGGACATGCCCCATGCCAACTAGAGCCCTATAGTGATCCGAATTGGAAGAACAATGAGGATCTATGGAACCTCCTACAAAAGGGAGGCATTTCCAATTTTATAGAACACATTCAGGGGCACGACCAGAATATTTTGGTTCATTTTGCAATGGACTGGAAGGATAGAAAGGTGGAGTATGGTGGACACTAAGTTATTATAAATGAAGAATTGATTGTTGAGGCAATAGACATCAAGTTAAAGGGACATCATTTTTTCAACAAAAGGATTGATAGGACCATCGAGGCTAAGAAATTCTCTGAAGAAGGAGATGAACTAGAATTTGTTTCTACAGTGTTAGGGTAAGTTCTATCCCCAAGCCTTTTGATGAAGTTACAAAAATTATGGTTAGGTACATTTCTCTAGAAGGGCACCACAAAACTATCCTTGTCAAGCACCTACTATTTCTTAATTACTTTAGAAGATAATTTGCGGTCTACTTCCCACAGTACATGTTAAATTCCCTTCAGCACTCCATTTTAGAATTTGAGAAGCACTCTCATGCTATCCCTCTTCACCAAGGCCTTATCTTCTTGTTTCATGATCTCTTTATCTCCAAGTTCCCCAACTTCCCACCCTCTCTGAGTGATCCACACATCACTACCTCCACTTCTCCCATTTCCATTTTGAATACCTCTTCTAAACCTGAGACTAAGAACCCAAAACTTCCCAAAATGCACATTCCTCACTCTACTTGGGTTCTTATAAGCCCCAAAGAGATGGAAGTTGTGCATAATTTCCTACATATTAGTAATGCTAACTACGATACGACCCTATAATAAGAGGGTAATAATATACCTTATAGGTTGGAATCTCTAGAGAAAGAGATGATGTAGTTAAAGAAGGACCTATAGCGCATGGAAAAGTAGAAAGGAAAAATAAAGATTGATGATGATACTGACAATGGGAAGGATCAGATTGTTGACATATATAAGAAATTGAACTCTTTAGACAATAGATTGGGGAGATCCAAAGACATGCATGATCATAACATGCCTATCTTCAATGCCATTAGTGACTTCTTAGAATAACATATTTGAAGAATTACCATGATTAGTGGGGTCCCTGACACTATCTGGGGGACTGAAAAGGAGAGAAGTCAAACCATATCGAAGCTAAACGCAACAGACCCCACAGAAATCACCACTTTGGCATTTTTCACTTCACTACAAATAATAAAATCCAAGATCGATAGAGCTTCGAAGAAGTAATATCCCTCAGGATGGAGGGCCTTGTTCTAGTCACTGCTTTATTTAGGTCTTTTTTTTGTTTCTCTGCTACTTTTTTGTTGTCTTGTTGCACTTTCTATTCTGTTTAGCTTTCTACTAGTAACTATCTTTTGGTTACTGATGGACATAATGCTTTATCTAGATTTTATCCTCTTTTGTCGTCCCTTTATAGCTCTATTTGGCTGTTGAGCCCTTTTTGTAATATGGTATAGTCCCTTCAAAAATATTTACCAATAATAAAAAAATTTCTAGAAGAAATTAGTAGAAAATCCATCAGAACCTAGTGCCTTATCCCCGTCAAGAGAAAATAATTTTTTTTGTTACTCCTTCAAAGTGACTGTTTTAGAAAGGTTTTTGAATCTTTGCTCATCTATTCTATCATTCAGAATGGCCTCTAACAGAAAATAGGTAGCCTTTTCATTATCCACACTATTCTCCTTGAGAAAATTTTCATAAAATCTGAGAGCTTCAGCCTTTATATCCTTAGGATCTTTGATAACAATACCATTTCATTTTGAAACTTCTATTATCCTATTGCAAGTTGTATGTTTCAAAGTGGTCATATGAAATTGTTTTGTGTTTCTATCTCCCTCTTTTAGACAAATTTCCCTAGATTTAAGCCTCCCAAAATTTTCTTCCCTACTATAGACCGTATGAAGCTCATATAAAATTTTCCTTTCTGAGAACTGGTCCTCTAATGTCATGCCCTTTGTAGATATTTGAGATTCAAGCTCCTGAATTTTTTTCTTTAATTCCTTTTTTCTTTCAAAAATATTTCCAAAAACTTCTTTATTCCAGGTTCTAACTTGCTTGTTAACATTTTTTAATTTCTTAATTAATCTATATTGAGCAGTTCCTCCTCCATCCCATTTCAACCATTATTTAATCTGATTTGAATAAGTTATAAGAAAAGATTTTTAGTTCCATAATGATCCTTGCTATTTTCCTTCCCTAATTCATGGGTTGAATAATTATCAAGAGGCAAACTTGTAGGATTGGTGGTGTTTTAGATGACTATTACATTATTCAAAAGCAAGGGGTAGTCAACGTTAAATGGAATGATTTATCTTCACCCTAAGTTTTTCATGACATAAACAAATGAGAAGAAGGAATACAAGGTTGATTTGTAGGTTCCATTATATATTTACCATCTCTAGGGTTTCACTGTTGCTTCACTTACTTGACCCTCCACTTATATTCTATTCATTCTAAATACATAGCCATTTTACCAACATTCCTTCCTTACTAAGAGAATCAGGATTTTTGAGAACTCACGGAATTTATCCCCTATTACATGTGTTTTCCTCTTTCAACACATCACCCATTGACCCTTTGAAAAAAATTATAAGTCCTTTTATCAGCTAAGTCAAGATTCTAAGGAACAAACAAAATGTTCCCTTACTTCTGTTCCTCACTTCTCCCCACTATCCATTTTGTTGAATCCCTTCCATTGCCACTTAAGTCAGCCTAGAAATAAATTCAAGGAATTGTTCCTTGCTTTTCTTTTTTTTCTAGTTCCCTTCCTTTTCTGATTTACCACATAACCCCAAAAAAGGGAATATTTGAAGGAATAAAGGAATGTAGGTCATTATAGTATTTTCATAATTTTTGTATAAAACTACAAATTATAAATACAAGTTTGAAACTAGTAAAAGGTATATTTAGGGAATATTCCTTTACCCAAACATTTATATGGAAAATTCAAGGTGTTGCAAAGATGCAAGTTATAATTCTATCCATAAGACCTGCAAGTTAATATTCCTCAAATTTTGAAGTAGCAGAGGAAACATGTAGCTTCAAAGTCTTATAATTGGAAGCTTTGCAGTTACTGAATTTATGCAAAATTGTAATTTGATCCCTAAATTCTGAAGAGGGACACATGAAACACCATCAAAGATTCAATAAAGAAATGTAGTGTTGGAGTTGGTAATTTTATATTTTTTACCTTGTTACTAGTTATGCCTCTATCTCCAATTCATGCTAAGAAGAAAACATGACGTTATATGGTGGCATCAAGTAATGAATGAAACTTTACATCCCCATAGTTGGAATTTTTGTAATTATTAAACTATATCTAACTTCTCTCCTAACCCCACCAACCCAAAGGAAAGGACATGTTTCAATGTCTTCTAGATCCTAAAAATAAAACAAGTTATCAAGCCAGGTATGTAAGTACCAAGTTTTGGCCAATGAGTGAATTAAACATCATTTGAGTAAATTTGATGTGGCTAATCTATTCACATGTAAGGCCCATATTTAAATGTATATTATAATATCAATGGTTCAAGATTTGAAAATAACTATGAACTTACGACTCTCATTAATGAGAGCATGTGAAGGGCATTATATGGTTGAAATTCATGACAAGTCCCACAATTTGCATTCAAATTATAAAACTTACGAGTGTTATGGAGACCTAGAGAAATAAAAATCCCTAATTTATATGTTTTAGATATGTAAAGATCACTTTCAAATCTATAATGGTGTTCTGGGTACTCTTATTGGTTTAGAGGATAAATATGGTTTCTTTTTATATGGGCAAGTTCTTGTATGAGGTCTCTGTGTGTTATCTAGTATTATGAAGTCTTAACAAAAATTAAAGGAATTACCCATATGCATGGGTTATCATCATTCCATTCCCTAAAGAAAATTATTTTTCCTCTTTATCCAAAATGGTGAAGATCTAATGAACAGGTACTCCAACATCATGCCATCTTACTTTTGACATGGACAAGATCACAATCACAAACTTAGGTAATGCAAAATTTGATGGATTCCTACAGATGTTACATGCAGCTAATGAAAATTAAATAATGGATAAAATCTATAGAAGTGATGGGTCATTTTACTTTCCAATCATTTAACCAACAGATTCAATTTTTGGTGTCATTCTAAAACCAGGGCCGTGTCCTAGGTTGTATATAATGAATTTGTATGCAACACAATTTTTGTGGTAGTTCTCTTTGGGGGGCTACAATTGGTATTTTTATCTTGTTTCTCTTGTACACTATGGAAATTAAATATAGTTCTAAACTAATCAAAGGAAAGACAAAATTCAAGAAATGCATTTAATTTATTGAAACAATGTTGCTGTAATAAAATTCTTTCAAAGGAAATACTTAACTAAATTTTTTTATTATAGGTGAAACAGGGTTGAGGGGGCCCTATCCCTTATAATTCAAAGATACAAAAAGAGAAGATAAGACATTACATAGCATTCAAAAAGAGACGAATATAACGAATGTTACATCTGAGCTCCTCTATGAGCATATAAATAAGATTAAAACAAAACAAAAAATAGAAATAAAAGTAATGATAAAACCACATACTAACTAACAACATAATTAAAATCAAGACAATATAATAACAAACACCCCAAAAAACTTCACTTTCTTACCTTTTCCAGACCATCCAACACTTTATCCAATTGCTTTGACAGAGACTCAATGTTGACCCCCAATGATGTCAGGTCACATTTAACAACATCCCCTTTTCTTTTTTTTGAATTTCCCTAATCATCCTCAAAATTGTAAGTATTAGCCCACTGACCGAGGGTCTTGAGATGTTGTAGAGAAGATTTCACAATGACATCAATCCATTCCACATAGCTATGTAAAATATCTTTGATGTGATCTACCTCATTTGAGAGGTTGCTACAGTTGGCTTTCATAATTTCAAGATCTCCCCCATTACTATTTTTTGAACATCTTCTACTTGAATTTTATTTTTGTGTCACTCATTAAAGAGGAATTGAACATAACTCTTAGTAAGCCTCATATCACCATTTATCTCTTCAATATCCATGGCCATCTTGGCCAGATGATTATCCCCTTTCTCAGGACCCAATTTTCTCAAAGCTTCTATTTGTGGCTCCAATTGGACATTCACAAGAACCTAATTTTCTAGCATGCGTGATTCAACTTTTGTTTTGATAAACCAACTAGGAACATGCTTTGATTTTATCTCTATAAGATTCTGAGTGGCATCAATTTCCATGACATCCTTGTCATCCCCTAATGAATCTCCTTCCTCAGAATCTGTATCTTCACTAGAATCCTCCTCCTCTTCCTCTGATTCTTCTTCCTCGGCATAAGCCTCAAGATATATTTTGAGGGTACCCAATTTATCAATATCAAGAGAAAATATTTTAACTATGGAAAGGATAAAGCCTTGGTGAAGGGGGAAAACAACTCTATTATTTTTAAACTGAGCAATGAACTTACTCAGGGAGCAGAACAAAAAATACGAAAAACTGAAACTATAGTCATGGTGGAAATAATTAAGCATAGGTAGATGGTAGGCATAAATACAATTATGATGGAATTCTAGGGTACGAAAATGAATAAAGGATAAATCCACATCATCAAAAGGCCTAGCTAAAGTAGAGTGGAGAAAACCAGTAAAGTAAGTGGTGATTTTTTCATTACCTTGCAATATTAACTTCAGCTCATTTGTGGCTTACTTTTGAGGCTTATAAACCTCCCTACCATCAGCAAGAACACCCATAAATTTCCCTATAGACTCCATAGTAATCTTGATTTGAACACCTTTCATCTCCAAAACTGCCTCCGTTTTGGTTTTCATAATGACCTTTAAATAATTTGAGGAAAGGTGAGAAGCCATTTCTCTCGAACACTTCCATGGATTCTAGGTTAACCCCATCTAGATCAAAGAGTAATTTCTCACAAGATCACCCCCCATTTGGAAATATGAGTACCATTTCATAGAAAAACCTAAATTCAGATAATTCAGAATGATACGAACAATCCTAGCAATGTTGGTGTTACAAGCACACATGGAAATAAACACCCCTAGGTGACACAAGCGTATCTAATCCCAAATCTTCACATCATCCCACCATAGATTCACATGATTCAAATGAATCTTATACATTATTGACTTCCCATACCATAACATGTCATTATTACTCAACTTTGACATGTCCATGTTGATATGTTTTGAGGTGTCCTCACACCTTATTTTCTAAATATTCTTCATCATGGATTAATATCATCTCATGGAAATTAACCACCTTGTTAGAAAAATATTTGGTGACATAGTTTACTTCTCTATAGACATGTTTAAAAGTAATAGTTTCAAACAAGTTAGACAGTTCCTTTATACTAGTTATATAGTTTTGGGTAGATGTAGAAGTAGTACCTTTACCATTAATGTTGTTAATAATGTTAAATGAGTCTCCTTCCACTTCCAATATTACAAAGCTATGTTGAAATTCTATAGATACCCCCAGTAATCATCCGTCGATTTAGCAATGTGATTTATTTGAATAACAAGATTGCAATGATACCCCAGGATGAATCTACTTTCAGAATACTGGAATACCCCTCCACAACCAAACTTTTTGGGGTTTCCTTTGGAGGCCCCATATAAATTCAGATTTATCCAGTTCTTGCTAGGTTTCTCCCAACCATGAAGCCTAGGATTGTGTGTAGGAAGGTCAGCTTGAGTAAGGCATAAACCACAATTCTTAGATAATTTATTTTTCAGTTTGAAGAATAGTTTTCGTATGTGGGGATATGTTTGAGAATTTTGCATTAATATCATTAGAAAAATGAGTTCCAAATTTCTTTTCCAATTCCTTCTTTCCTTTAAAACTCTGACTATTTGATCTGAAAACGAGTGTTGTATTTTTTTCACTTTAAAAAGTTTCCAAAGATCATGATTTTCTTAACCGATTTTAAGTATTCTAAACTCCAAAAATTGATTAAATTCTAATTATTATGCATCCATATAAGTGCTGAAAACTTTTGTAGCAAATAAATAATTAGAAAACTGAAAACATTCAGATAACAAACAAGATTGTTTACGGGGTTCAGAAATTCCTACATCCCCGGGTTCATATTGAACCGATCCATTAATAATATTGAAATGTAATTAAAATAACTCTTACAAACAACCATTAATGAATCACAACCTGCAAATGAACTGATCAATGTCCCAAGAACTCTAAAAAAATAGCAGAAACTGTCCCCAAGAACGATCTGTAGCTCCTACAGTGTTTTCACAATGTGATCTCCCTGCAACTGTGTTAGAAAAACACATAAAAATTGAGATTTAAATAAATTCTATGAAAAAAATTCATATATCTGAAATTATCTCTAAATTCTGAACATTTTTCATGTTTACACCAAGTCATAATTCAGAACCGAAGTGCATTGAAATTTGTGTTTTCCAACTAGCTGTCTTGTAGATCCCTGTTAAAATCTGCATTCAAATCTTCCAAAAACAGGTTAAAACTCAAAAAAAAATATCAAATGTTACATATTTGGAATTTTCTCATAATTTTCTCCATTTCATATTTTTACTTCGAGTGCCCAATCTGAGTGCAAGGCCTTCAAAAATGGTGTTTTCTGAAATTGCCTCCTCTTGGCTTTTCACAGACCTATCCCCCTTGTATAAGTTAAAGTGACCCATTTTATAACTTGTTGTGATCCCTTGGTGGGTTGGTTGGTGGATTGGCTTTATACCCATGAGATCAGGGGGTCAAATCCCGCCTCCTATCATTTTTCCGTGGATTTTGTCAACTTTGGTCAAAGTGGTTGGAGTTTTTAATTGGTTTTTGAGTCGTTTTGCATTTTTAATGGGATTAAATCCCAAATAGGCCGCTTTGCATTTGAAATGGGATTAACATCCCACATTGGACGGATTTGAAGTGGGGAAATCCCACATATGGTGGGATTGATATTTTTTTAAGGCTTTATAAAGCCTTTTCCACGCATCTGAAGTGGTCAAAAGACCACATGGGCATAACCGCCCCCTCCAACACCGCTTCACCTCCTTCTCTCCTCCACATGGAAGATTCCACTACAACCACTTCACAAATGAACTTAGCATAATGTATAGTTAATTGGGTAAGGGGTTAGGAGAATTATGTGGGCTTTGATACTAATGTATAAGCATTAATATATAGCGGTTTGACATATATGTGTGGCATTTGGAAAATGGACTTACTAAGTAAATATAATTTTGACCCATGTAATGTGGTACGGAAATAATTAACTCAGTCAATATTATATATTCCACTTTTCGTTTCCTAATAAGAAAATCAATCTAATTCAATGAGTGGTGGCAAGCCATGTGGTGGCTTGTGGACCCACCACGTTGACGATAATACCATAGTCCACACAGCAGCCGGGCTCCCCTCCGTAATAAAAGTTGAGCCTCTTGTGTTCCTGTGCACCATTTTTACGCTCATCGAAGACCGGTGATCAAAAACCAACAAAAAACTCCCTTTTTCCTTTTTGCCACGTGTCGTAGTGAGATTGGTCCAATATTGACCAGTTGACCAGAGTTGACTTTCTCGTTGTCTGAACTTTGACCAGACATAACTAGAGCTCTTGATGTCCGTTTGTCGCGTTCTCATAGTCGTTGGAAATCTCTCAAGATGATATTATACACTGAAACCATTTATGGATGTTTAGGGAACTTTCAAAAATGATCCCCTGATCACACCTCCCTACTGAGAAGGATTTTTGTCCACAAAAAGTTGTGTATTAACCCACAAATAATGCTATCTCTTCCTGCATTGCACAAACACATACAAGAACCTGAAATAACATTATAGGTTAATAAAAATGTAAATATTTGATTAGATAATTACATAACCAATCAGATAATAACACCCAATTAAGCTAGTGTTCAATTGAAACGCTGCAACCCTGTCAACTCTGCACACAACTGTGAACTGTCATACCCCACTATAATGCCATCACAATTAACTAACCAGATAATAACACCCATTCTATTACGGAAAGCTAGTGTTCAACTATCACTTTGTGTTACGGCTGATTACCAAAAATTACAATTCCATAACATAGATCAGTATACAAGACATCTAAACTACCCACAATTAGGCTAGTGCCCACTGCCCATGTGAAACTGTAACAACTGCAAGTATTCACTATCAGAATATAATAGACTATCAACGCCCAAAAATAGCTATATTCAACAACTGAATCAACATAAATATGCCAAAACACTGTATTGTCATCACAAATAATAAGTCAGATAATAACACCCATCTATAACAGAAGCTAGTGTTCAACTGACACTTTGTGATTATGTTGATTACAACTACAAGTTTCAAATTTAGACATGCTACTGATGCCTATCCCTGCATAGTGTTTTCAACAATGGAACTACCAACCAATATGAGAAAACAAAACATGAGTATGATGAACCTATCACTCAAATATTCTCTTCAGTTGTTTCCATTCATTTTCAAAACTTAAATATCAACTTAGGCACAAATCCTTATCAATCAACAGGAATCCCTAAAATATAGCTCTGAAAAAAAATTTGCTTGCATACTATCAACAATTTATTGTAGTGAAAATATTGAGGAGTGTTTTTCCCAACCAATCACTTGGGTTTTTCCATTTTGGTTGTTTTACCTTCTCAGTACCACAATGAGTTTTAGTTAGGTTTAGCACTGTTGGTTTTACAATACTGTTCTTTTTAACAACTTTCCAATTTTTTTGTTTAGGAACAAACCAAAAAACCTTAACATCATGACCATTCCTATTACAATGGGAACAAAATTTAACTTCCCTATTTTTAGGAGTCTTACCCATTTTACCATTCTCAGAATATTGTCTACGAGAATGATTCCCCTATTTAGGAGAGGTAACATTCTTTCCATTTCTCGCCTTTCCCTGGTGAGATTGGTCTTTAACACCTACCTTATTATTCACAAAAGGCATTAACTTCTTAATCAACTATTTCCTCTTCCAACAATATGCAACAGAATGATTAGTACCTTCACAATATGTGCAAGGGAAAGCATATTTCTGCCTACCAAAGCTATATTGTTCTAACTGAAAGAGTGTATTAGAAGTTTTAAGATTTGATTTTCCCTTAGTGCTATTTTTAGTGTAAGTGGAAAGAGGTGGAATCTGATTACCTCTTTTACCTGTTTTCTTACACCTTTCATTATTCCTCTGGATGGCGAAATCCTACAATTCTAGTGTCCTTGGCTGTTGGAAGCTTGTCTTCCTTCAACTTCTTTGGAACTTTCTCTGATTTCCATTTTACCACTAGAATTACCAAAACTTGCAAACCGAGGCTGATCCTTTACCTGTATTGGGTTAGCATCACCTTGTCCATTTTTACCAAGGCCTATTCCATTAAATCCCATCTTAACCATTAGCTTAGATCTAATTCCCTTAGTGTGTTTTTCAAACTGACCCAAAGGAACATCTAAAACTAAATGAGAGGAAGAATTAAAATGTCAACAACTTACAGTGCATTTTGTCATAGTACCTGCATCTGATTTGGAAGGAATTTCCTTCTTATGTTCACCTTGTTTTAGCTTTTCCAAGAGGGCATCCTTGGTCTGTATTTCTTTCTGTAACTCTTTAACAAAGCCCATCAACTTCTTGCTCTCTTCAAGCATCTTGTTGACATACTCCTCTTTCTTGGTTATAGAGGATTATGGCTCAGATTTTAACCACACTATTTCCTCTTCTAAGGAATAAAAATTAGCTCTCAAGAAATATTTTTCTTCTTGGAGTTGGCGGTTTATGGGTTCAAGCTCATCCAGTTGCTCCTGTTTGGATGACTTGCCCATGATTCCTCGTTCCTGTAAACACAACGTGTACTTCCAAAACTACACAATGCAAAAGAAGATTAACAAGCCCCCAAAATGTCTGCACACTGAAAAGTGAAATCAATACTGAAATTGAAGCCAAATTTTCAAACACAATTAGAAGCTAATCTGGCAATCTAACTACTCTGATACCAAACTTGATCTGAAAATGAGTGTTGTATTTTTTTCACTTTAAAAATTTTCCAAAGATAGTGATTTTCTTAACCAATTTTAAGTATTCTAAACTCCAAAAATTGATTAAATTCTAATTATTATGCATCCATATAAGTGTGGAAAACTTGTGTAGCAAATAAATAATTAGAAAACTGAAAACATTCAGATAACAAACAAGATTGTTTACGGGGTTCAGAAATTCCTACATCCCCGGGTTCAGATTGAACCGATCCATTAATAATATTGAAATGTAAGTATAATAACTCTTAAAAACAACCATTAATGAATCACAACCTGCAAATGAGCTGATCAATGTCCCAAGAACTCTAAAAAATAGCAGAAACTGTCCCAAGAATGATCTGTAGCTCCTACAGTGTTTTCACAATGTGATCTCCCTGCAACTGTGTTAGAAAAACACATAAAAATTGAGATTTAAATAAATTCTATGAAAAAAATTCATATATCTGAAATTATCTCTAAATTCTGAACATTTTTCATGTTTACACCAAGTCATAATTCAGAACCGAAGTGCATTGAAATTTGTGTTTTCCAACTAGCTGTCTTGTAGATCCCTGTTAAAATCTGAATTCAAATCTTCCAAAAATAGGTTAAACCCAAACAAAAAATATCAAATGTTACACCGTTGGAATCATATCAAAATTTTCTTCATTTCATCTTTTTACTCTGAGTGCCCAATCTGAGTGCAAGGCCTTCAAAAATGGCATTTTCTGAAATTGCCTCCTCTTGGCTTTTCACAGACCTATCCCCCTTGTATAAGTTAAAGCGACCCATTTTATAACTTGTTGTGCTCCATTGGCAGGTTGGCTGGCGGATTGGCTTTAGATCCATGAGGTCAGGGGATCAAATCCCGCCTCCTATCATTTTTCCATGGATTTTGTCAACTCTGGTCAAAGTGGTTGGAGTTTTTAATTGGTTTTTCAGTCGTTTTGCATTTTTAATGGGATTAAATCCCAAATCGGCCGCTTTGCATTTGAAATGGGATTAACATCCCACATTGGATGGATTTAAAGTGGGGAAATCCCACATATGGTGGGATTGATATTTTTTTAAGGCTTTATAAATCCTTTTCCACGCATGTGAAGTGGTCAAAAGACCACGTGGGCATAACCGCCCCCTCCAACACCGCTTCACCTCCTTCTCTCCTCCACGTGGAAGATTCCACTACAACTGCTTCACAAATGAACTTAGCATAATGTATAGTTAAGTGGGTAAGGGGTTAGGAGAATTATGCAGGCTTTGATACTAATGTATAAACATTAATATATAGTGGTTTGACATATATGTGTGGCATTTGGAAAATGGACTTACCAAGTAAATATAATTTCGACCCATGTAATGTGGTATGGAAATAATTAACTTGATCAATAGTATATATTCCACTTGTCATCTCTTGATAGGAAAATCGATCGAATTCGATGAGTGGTGTCAAGCAACGTGGTGGCTTGTGGACCCACCACGTTGGCAATAATACTAGTCCACACGGCGGCCGGGCTCCCCTCCGTAATAAAAGTTGAGCCTCTTATGTTCCTGTGCACCATTTTTACGCTCGTTAAAGACCGGTGATTGAAAACCAACAAACAACTACCTTTTTCCTTTTTGCCACGTGTCGTAGTGCGATTGGTCTAATATTGACCAGTTGACCAGAGTTGACTTTCTCGTTGTCCAAACTTTGATCGGACATAACTAGAGCTCCCAATGTCCGTTTATCGCATTCTCATAGTCGTTGGAAATATCTCAAGATGATCTTCTACACTAACACCATTTAGGGATGTTTAGGGAAATTTCAAAAATTATCCCCTGATCACTATTTCTCTCTTTCTAGTTTTTGCAAGATATGTGCATAATATAAAGATTCCATATATGTTTGAGTCCTAGAATCCTAAAAGGGGGGAACCATTGGGACCATAGTTCTTTAATGGAACATGGGAAAAACCACTTGATTTAAAATAGGTTAAGAAGGGTGTTTCTAACTACTATCCTAAAAGGGAAATGGAGGAATAGATGTGAAGAGTCTTTTGTATATTTTTCACACAGAACACACCTATTCACTATGTGAAAATTTCTGTTGTTAATATTGATGACAGTAAGAATTTTATCATGGAGAACCAACCACCAAAACATATTGATCTTGGGAGTAACTTCTTTGACCCACAAAATTTCCCATTTGAAGTTGTCAGGATCAAATTCATCAAGGAAAAAGGCATTGTAGGCACTATGAACCAAGAATATACCGTTATACTTAACTGAATTGAAATACACACACGAATTGAAATTCTCACATGAATTGAAATGAAAACAAGGAAATATAAAACTTCATTCAAGAAACCATTCGAATAAAAGTACTGGAACTTAAACTTATCAAGAATAACGACTGTGCACGAAACATCAACCCTCTATTCTCCTTAGATAAGTGGGCCCTTGCTATCCTTCAAGATTGAGGTAATTAACACAAAATTTACTCAAAAAAACATTGATTATATTGATTCAAATGAGTTCAAAACATGCTCCAACATGATACTGAAAGTAACTATCAACTAATAATATAAAACTATGATTAAAACTACTATTACTAACTATGAAACAATTTCAAGAAGGTGTCTTATAGACACAATCAGTTACAAAACATGCCATAATTATAGGTAACAGATTTAAATAAATAAAAACCTCATTAAAGCTCAACGACATCCTGTAATATCAATAAAATCAGGGTCCTTTTTTTTAGGATGCTATGAGAAAATCCTCTAGAATGGCATGGTGGCAAAAGACTTGGCCTTCTTAACCATGAATTTCTTAAAAATGGAAGAGAAAGTGATTTATCAACCTACACATGTCATCACATTAATCACAAAGGAAGTTAGTGGAAATTCCTATGGTCATAGGTTCACATGAGACAAGAACAAGAGAAATGCATCAATATTACTTAGGAAATAATTATCTAGAACATACCCCATGCACTAGTTAGCATATTTAGGAGAAAATCAAAAGTAATATGGCTGATATAATAAGTCAATTTATACACTCCTCATCTACCCTGCACTTTACCTTTTGCATGTCCTCATGCAAACTCATCTCTTCAATGCTCTTTTTCTAAGTTTTTGTGCCATATCATACTCTTAAAATTGGTATGCATATTGTTTCTTTGTTCTTTTCCACCCCTGAGTTTCCAATATAAAATCTGCCCATGCTTTGAAACTTTCATAAGACAGTGCAACATTATTATGCCAAGTAGTCAATGGACTTAAGACAAGGGGATGTCTTACTTGCATGCCAACCCATTCATTAATATATTTTTTTGCACCTTTTTCTCCCAATTGTGGAATGATTTCAACAAGTGCATCACCTCTCCTCATACTCCAACCAAGCTTATGTGGAGATATCACTTCCCTTCTTTTCAATGGTAATCTCAAAGTGTCCCACCTTTTTTCATAAGATTTCAAAGCTTCACCAAAATTATACTGATAATAAATGTCAAAGTACTAAACATATTTGGATAATATCTTTAAATTATTCTTTCCAATGCCATCTTGATAATATAGAGACTTGAAATCATTTTTTATGGAGACATCATTGTGTTGGGTAGGCTTGATGTAGAAACTAATAGTTCTTAATTAATAAGATCTATTTTCTCACCCCATAAAATCTCATTCCTAATCAATGATTGAATTTTTTTATTTAAATTCCCCCCCCCAGAAAATTTGATAAAGAAATCAGGGACATTGGTAACCAACATGTTATGAAGGTAGAATTCACATAATAAATTATGTATTTCTGGAGTACTCCCTTAATAAATTTCTAATTTTTTTTCCATCCAAAGCCTCGTGGGACTCTCCAAAACATATCCTTTGTAATTTCCATGCATAAAAATATTCTTGAAGAAATAGACTGTAATCAGAAGAGGGTTTCCTACAAGCTAGAAGTTTGCAAACTAGAGGAAAAATAAACTCAACAAATAATTCCGATTTCTTTTTAGCATTTGATCATGACTCAACCTCTTCCTTAAGTTTCTTATTGTATTAGGCTAATTTTTTATTTTGAAGAGACATTTGGTCACAAAAGGAGGAAAAATAATTACATGCTTGTAACCCAATATTAGTATTTATTTTTAAACCATCAACTTCTATTTTCAAGGTATTTATTTCTTTAACTATCTCCACAATTCACTAAACAAAGTCATTTTACATAGAAAATTGAGTATCTTACATACCTTTTAATTTTTTCTTCAAAGCAACAATTTCATCCTAATATTGTTGTAGAACTTTATCTTTATGTGATTCCAGATGACAAACCTTTGTTACAATAGTTTCTGGATCTCTAGTCTAGGCTTCCAGTGCTACAGGTATTTACGGACTTGTAGACATAATTTCCAGAGCTTCAACAATGTCCGAAATATCATTATTATGGCACTATTTCAAGAATGGTTGTCATAAATTTATCATCTTTCAATTGTCCACTAAGAGAAGAAGAAGTACCAGCCTCAAAAATTTATTCCAGAGTGGGGGTTAAACCCTCATTAAACGATGCAGGCTAAGAAAATTTAGGTTTCCTTGATATACAAGACCTTCTTAGTCTTAATGACATAGCAGCGGGGGCTGGTAGTGTAATATTTTCCTTGGAAGCTTGAGGCACAAAGGGCTAGTTGTCCTTACTTGCAGATTCTTCCATAGCTACATTTGAAGGCCTAGGAGTTGATCCAACATTAGGCTGAGCACAAGGAGGTGGTTCCTTTTTTTCTGTTAGAACTCTCCCCTATACTTATCTTCTCTATATTCCTCTTAGGCATATAAAAATCCTAATGTACACATATTAACTGGATGAGCCCTAGGTGCTTTAAGGTAGCTTTACCACCTCCATTCTTGTATTTTTAACCCACCTTAATAATAGCCTCTACAAGATATTCATTAAGATTGACCTTCATCTCAAGGTTTGTCAGAACCTTCTTTAAATGAGTGAGAATTGTAAATGTGTCACCCCTGAGCACCAATGTTTCTCCATCACAAATAAAATACTTGTTCACCCATGTGGAAATTTCCTTCCAGTGACCCAAAACACTCCCTCTCTTAATACCTTTTTGAATACCATGGGAAGTGAGGATTATTTCAGGCATATCTTCCCCTTCATCCTAGAAAAGTGGTATCAAATCCTTAAGTAGGTCATTAGTTACAATTTTGAGCCCAAAATATGGGAGGTTGGATATGGTAGCAACAATGTGGCTATTTATCTCAATTATTTTTCCTCTCTGAGAGCATGTTTCCTCATGATTTAACATGAATTCATCAACTAAATATTTATCAAAAACCTCAAATTTTAGAATAAATTCTAACCAACTTGAGTAGTGGAATACTTGGGAGATGAAAAAATTTCGTAGGAGAGGCTCTGTAGACTCTAGTTCAAATTTATTCTTCTATCCCATAAATTAGACTAGTCCTGATGGAGTTACAAAAAAATAGTGAAGGTTTATGTGAGGGAAACAAAGAAATTACATGAAACAATAGTACTAGAAGCTTGAAATATATTTTGAGTTCATAATAGCATTGATTCAGTGTAAAAAGGACAACGAAAAATATTGATAATACTTAATTAGGATGGAAAGGTTCAATTCTTTGCACGGTTCCCATCCTATCATAGTGAATTATTATGCCACTTGTCCTCAAAAAAATGTGACACATGCAATTTATTTTCCCATTATTACTCATTATCTCCCCCTTCACGACATGATATTTTATTTTACACCCTTAATAAATGCGTTGGGAATGGGATTTAGATTTTACATATTAAATAAATGCAATGGGGGGTTCTAAAAAACTAATGTCCGTAATAAGGGATGAATACACTTCACCTTTATAGCTCATCTCTCCACTGACTATTGGCGCTCCTTGTCCTGTATTCAAAGAATAATTGTGATTAATTCACATTTTAATAATTGACATCCCTAACCTTTATTTAAAGCATAAAATAAAACATATTTTTGTGTTTCTATGATATAAGGGGAAAATCAAAACTATTATATTATTCCTTTATTTAAATTCAAAACAAACTATTAATTGCGAGAAAAGATGCAGTCTTCCACTGAATCAATTTCTTCGCACATCAGTATGTTTTTAGTGAAAGTCTCCTTATTATGAGGGTGTTGATACATCCTTAGTATATGGTCATTCACCAGAAATGTTCTCCTATCACCATCAATTAGAATCAGTCTCACATATCTATTATCATAAACATTTTCAATTTGATAAGGTCCCAAACATGTTGTTCTCAATTTCCCCTCAAATTGTTGATACTTTGAATAAAATAGTAAGACCTAATCTCCTTTGTTGAACCTTTTTTTATTAATACAAGCATCATGAAAAAATTTCTCTGAGGTTGGAGGATTTTAAGTTTGTTTTTGTGCCTCCATTCACATTTCATCAAGTTCATTCAGGTGCATGAATCTCTCATGTTGAGCTGCATCTAGCTCAATTCCAATCTTCAATGTTTTCCTCATGGGTTGTAGTTCAAATTCTACTGGTAGTAATGGATTCTTCCCATATACTAGTTAATATGGTGACAAACCAATGGTTGTCTTTCAAGTGGTGTTGTATGCCCAAACTACTTCAGGTAGCCTTGATACCCAATTTTTATTGTTTGCATTGAAAAATTTAGTTAAAATTTTCTCCAACTCTCTTATTTTGACTTCCACCTACCCATTGGATTGGAGGTGGTATGGTGATGATTTTTTATGCTTGATTTGGTAGATTCAAGAAGTCTTCAATCATGTTATACATGAACTAAGGTCCTTAATAATATACAATGGCTCTGGGAGCTCCAAATATGAACATAATCTAATTGTACAAAAATTCAACTACAACATCCTCATTAGAAGATGCCAAGACTTAAACCTCAACCCATTTTCTAAAATAATCAATACACACCAACATGTACTCTTTTCCATAGGATGGGGGATCAAAAGGCTAAAAATAATCAATTCCCCACTTCTCAAATGACCATAAGACCAACTAAGGATTGAGGGGAACTTCAGTAGATAACATAGGCTTCCCCATTTGCTAACATGGATCACATTTCCATACATACTTCTTGATAGATTTTTGGACAGAGGTCCAGTAGTAACCATCTCCAAGGACCTTGTGAATTATCCTTTTTAGAGAGTAATGTCCTCCTCCAGGATCATCATGACATGCTCCCAATATGTCATATAATTCACCTTCTCAAAAACACCTATGAAGAACCATGTTAGGAAAACCTTTAAACAAAATTCCATTACACTATTTGTATGTAGCAATAATTTTTATTAATCTTGTACGTTCTTTATTGGTAAAGTAAGCTAGAAACTTCCCTGTAATTAGATAGTTGGCAAGATCAGCAAGCTAGGTAGGATGTGTTGATACTGTAAACAAGTTCTCATCAAGAAAGTTATCTTGGAATGCCTCCCATTCTCCTGAAACATTCAATATCGAAAGGAATTCAACAATAACATTGGCCTTTCCAAGATTATCAATAATAGTCAAGTTAAATTCTAGCCAAATAAGTAATCACCTAATAATTCTTCCCCTACTACTTTTTTATTCATCAAATATATTATGGATGAATGATTAGTATACAAAAGGATTTTATATCCAGTAATGAATTGTTTGAATTTATTCAGAGAGTAAACAATAGCTCGAAATAAATTTTCCATAGTGGTGTAGTTTCTCTCTATGGGGGTCAAATTTTTTCTGGTGAAATAGATTGCATAAATTTGGTCTTCCTCATCCTTTTTTCCAGAATAGCTCCCATTGGTGTGTTATAAGAATTAGTATGAATATGAAAATGATACCCCTAATTGAGTCCTCTCAAAATCAGGGTAGTGGTCAATTTATCCGTTATAACTTCAAAAGCTTGTTGACATCAAGGAGACCATTCAAAAAAAAAAATTTCCCACTAAAGAGAACATGGGTACAAAAATCTTACTAAAATATTTTATGAATTGTTTGTAATATCATGCATGTCCAAGGAAACTCTTGATATCTGTCTGATTTGTTGGTGTAGACAATTTAGTAATGACTTCTATATTTTTAGGATCAAATTCGATGCTCTTAGAAAAAATATGATGACCCAAGACAATTCATTGATCAACCATTATCAAAAACATTTCATGAATAAATGAAAGTTGGTAATGTTCACATTGTAGACACCAAATTTGGGTCACACTCCCCCTTTACCCCAATTATACATTAATTTAATTACCTACAAATTAAATTAATGCCCACTCTCACAATATTAATTATTCAATTACCTTATATAAACTAATTTCCACCTCACCTAGACACCTCACCCCACCACATCACCTCGACACTTCATCATAGACCCATTCTTAGCATGTTTCCTTTGAACTATGAATTAGTCCTACCTACCTTAATTAACTAAGACATAGTTCAACCCTAAAATCAAATGCATATTCTTCCCATAACCTCATGCCCACTTATCTAAGTGTAACATTCTTTTTTGATCCACGACAATGGATAGAGTTGGCCAAAAAGATGGTCAAGATTTGTCATTTTTGTAAACCTAGGACTTCCTACCTTAACTGATGTTGGTCAACACAAAACTGACAAAAGTCACCCTAAACCATCATTGGCTACCATATATTCACTTTGGTAACCTTGTTTAAGAGGTTAGAAGACTTATTCCAGTTTCAGAGAAGCCAGATCTACATACAACAACACACCAGAGCACTCCTGCACATCCAAACATCCTAAACCAACACAAAGAACTGATCTAAAATGAAAGCATTCACAATAACATTCCAAGAAGCACAATTGTGACACTGACCACCAGTTGTATGGATCAACCTTCACCTCCATCCAACCACCAGATCTGTAAGTACAAGTAATTATATTTAGATCTGTATCTTTCCATACTTTAGTTAGATCAATTTCTTTATCTTTCCATGTAAGTACCAGTTCCTTTACATCTCATCACCTCTCACATTCATGACATTCCCTCAAAATAATCTCCTACAACCTCTCATTACTCCATACCCAATTCTACACATCTGTGAGTATTCCCATCACTATCATCAACCTCACCATTCTCTGTCCATTGTCTATGCAATCACAGAGACTATCCAAAACCAAATCTTATTGAGTTTCTATTAGCCTGACCCTACCAACATCAGTTATCCTAAACTGTCTTCACTTTCCCCTCAACCAACATCGGTTATACTAGACCAACGTCGGTCTATGTGTCTAGTAAATCTTCCTATAACAACAACCCCATAACATTTACTTAATTAAACCAAATCACCTAAAGCTTGACCCTAACTTGTCCTAACCACCTTATTTACCTATCTGACTTCTATATCTGATCATAACCTAGCCTATTATATTATATTTGTTTATTGTACTTGAATGAGACACCTAAATCATATCAACTATAGGAGGAAATTATATGGGGTACATCATTTCTTTTATTAAGTTGTTTTTAATAGTGGATTGACAACCATCTAAGAAGTATCACACTTCCTGGTTCTAGCATACAATAAGTAGTCCACTAACATATATTGTTTGATATTCCTCTTGTGGTCTTATTTTATATTCATAGGTAGTTTCTCCTAGAAAAAAGGAATTTCTTGTAATCAGAATTGGATCAAGAAATTAGAATGTGTGCACTCTACCTTCCACCTTCATTGACAGGTATTCCTCCTCACCCTTACCTTATCTGTTTTGCTATTACATACACAACTATTCAGCGAAACATTTTGGCATGCCTAGTGGAACCCTCTCTTGGGTTAATTACATTTTCTTCATATAGGGAAACTATTTTTTGTGTTTATTTCCTTTTAAAAAATACACATTTAATCTTCTCCCTGGTAATATTCTTTTCTTCTAATTATCTAAACAAAAATTTTCTTTTGGTGCTTAGAATGAACCAATTCTTCCTTCTTGGATTTGCATAGTACTGAAAGAGCATGTTCTTGACCTATCAATAATTTGCTTCATCAAATATAATTGTTGATTTGGGTTATAAAATTTGTTACATTTCATCCTTATATGCTACATTATTATCTCGCATTTAAAAATTAGGGAAACCTATATGCTGAAAGTCATGCTCAGCTGATGGTTGACAAAATTGAACCGTAGAAAGCACATTTCTCTCTTCTCTCTCTTTTCCAAACTACAAATATTTGAATTTACTTATCTTCTTAAACAAAATCCCACCCAGAAGAAGTTGTCAATGATCACACGATCAGAGGATTGACAGTGGGCACCAAACTAGTTATCTCTTTCCAGTCATCACCTTAAAGAAAGGACTACCCCCGCCAAAACATAACATGAAACCTCACCTTTATATTTCCTTCTTTGTACGATGCCTTCCCAACCAAAAAATTTGTTCTAAATTCACAAGTCACTCTTGAATAGCATAATATAAAACAAGCATAAATTCATTTTTAGGATATCATTTTTTTCTTAGCTTTGTTCTTGACTTGCATTTTAAGGTGTGAGTTATGATTCTTCACTTTTCTTCTTCCTTTTGCACTCCCCATAATAGTTGGAGTATTCTGACTATTTTTGAGTGTTTCATGACCTCATCTTATCATTCTCAGATTTTTTGGGTTGATTCTTCATCTAGTTTAATTCACAAACATCCATTTTTCTTCATTTCTTCTAATTTCACAGTAGTTGACGTTGTTCTAGTGACCATTGTCAATTTACATCTAACCGTCGTCAATTTACCAAACCAATGACAAATTCTACCTATTTTGGTTATTTTACCTTAAGCAGCCTTCATCACCTATTCTTTTGTTGTTTTTGGTCCTCAGGACACCATCATATCCCCCAACATTCTGATATCTCTGACAGATACAATTTCCCCATTGTAAATTCATTTATTTCATTTCATTTGCTCAAACTGGTATTTCCCATAGTGACTGGTATCAGTTATTGTAACCATAATTTGTTCCCTTGAAAATTTCATCAGTCGTACTGACCATCGTCAGTTTTTGTGTTTGATTTTTAATCAAAAAACTGACCAGATTTAACCCCATATTTTATCCTTCTTTGCTTATACTATTTTCTATGTCATTTACAAAATACAGTCTTACCAGGTCAACACTAATTCACATGGTGTTGACTCATAGCCAAACTAATGCCCTTGTATTTCATGCCAGCCATCAGCCACTCCCACCTAGTCCATTGCTATCATCCATCCTATCACCTATGGATACAACTCAGCTTATCCGCATTGCTAGCAGCAATAAGGAATTCATAAGACTCCTTGATCAGAATCTTGTGGCCCTACAATAATATCTCACCCATTCATCTACCCAGGACTCCTCAAGATAGTTAATATATGACATTCTTGTATCTATCCCTCCTACCCTTGCACCCACTTCCAAGTCAGCTACCACTAGCTCGGTGCTTCCCTCATTAACATTACCCTCTGTGATCTCTCAGTTAGGTTCCACCTCTACCATAACTACTTCCCCAATGATGTCTATTACACCCATGGTGTCAACTATTCCTTCACTGAATACCTTAAGCATAGCCCCATCTTCCCCCTTTTCCTCGTATATACCAGTTGCATCACAACCACCTCCAGTATCAGAAACCCACACCCCTTTCCATAATATAGTTCTTTCTATCCCTCAGTCTCTACCCCCCATTACCATGAGAGTCGTTGCAACCACCCCACCTATTTACATGCGTCACCAACAGCCCTTAATCTTTTCTATCACTTATTCAGGGTACATTTGGCTTGTATCTATCCCCCCTTTGTATTTTTCATATTCAGAACCTCCATGTACTGGGATGTTATCCACATTATACACCAATCATTAACCTCCCTTTATTGTAGGAGGCACCCATTCCCCACAACCCACCAATGACCTCATTAGGATGATGATGGAAAAGATGTAGACATTAGAAGCATCCATTTTCATCTCTCATAACCCCCTGACCTATGATGAAATTTGTAGTGAGCCTATTCATCAATCCATTCCTATTCACCCATATCTTGTGCATTGGGAAATTCCCAAATTCAACCATTTCAATAGTAAAGAGGACCTGTAACAACACTTGCAGTCATTCAAGCATGGGTGCTACCTAATTTCCCATAATGATGCTTTGCTCTTACGAACAGTTCCCATGTCCCTAATAGGACCCGCCTTATATTGGTACAATAGTTTACCTAGACATTTCATCTACTCCTTCAACCAAGTAGCTCAAGCATTCCTAGAACACTTATCAATCAATGTAGTCAAAAAGGTCACCAAGACTAACCTATATTCGACACGACAGTATGAAGATGAATCTATCACAAATTTTTTTGCTCACTGACCAATTCTTATCAACCAATTAATGTTCTAGTTGCCTCAAAATGGACTTATTGAGTTATTCACTAGAGCTTGTGCCAAAAACATCTCACCAAATCTACAGGTACAAACATTCCAAACCTTTGACAAAGCGTTCACCATGACACGAATGCTGGAAATTTATGCCATTGAAGAAAATAAAATCCATTTACGAAACAAGAACGCACCATTCAAACCAAACGATTATTCTTCACCTTTAAAACCCCAAAATAATTATTCAAAATCTAAAGTATCTACCACAATGGTAGTTCTAAAAGAGGGTCCATCTCATCCCTCTAATCAAACCCAACCTTCTTCCAATATTTCCCTTGTCTAGACCTTTCAGTTCTGGCGGGAGCAAAAGAAATACACTTTAATCAGAGAGCCCTATTCTTCAGTAATGTAAAATATTCTTAAATTTGGAGCCATTGCACTTCCTCCCATAAAACCTCATATTGGTTTCGATGTTACTCATCCTATGCCTATATGGTATAAGGAACACGACTGCTATAATTATCATTGTGTCAAAGGTCATAATGACAGTAACTACATCACTTTTAAGAACATTGTCCAAGAGATGATAGATAATTGAGACCTCATCGTGGACAACCCAAATGTGCCAGAAAATAAAAATGTGCACATCTTTAAGAAGTCATTCCCTAACCATAAACCATCATCTAATAAAAATAGTGAACCTTCATCCAGTGAAAGCAATGTCCATGAAGTCCATGTGATTTTTGATATCGTATTTTTCATTCCTCAAATTCAACCTATTTCATCTATTGATGAAATTATGGCATGAGATCCTCTACCCACAGAGGAGCATACCTCTTCTACTCCTTCACCCACAGAGGAGTCCCCTTCATTTTCCCCTAATATCATGGAGGAACCCACACTTTCTGCTGATGCCATTTCACCATCTACCTCACAACCTACCGAAAATTCAATAGTATTAACTCTCCCATCCATAGGAGAATCATCATCGCGTACTCCTCTAAAAAGAGAGAATTCTACCTCACCCCACCTACCATATCTTCTACCCATGGGAGATTTATCAGAAATAACACTACATGTTGGGGTAAATTCTCCCTCAGCATCCCAGGACCACATTGACATGATCTCGGCTCTTTTACCTATAGAGTCTGAGGCTAGCCAATTCCCTATCTCATAGACATATTTTACAGGGATTGCCACAAACCCAACTCCATCTTCTCCTACAGCAGTCATTTTTTCACAGCTGGCCAATCACTTGGATTATGTTGATAATTCCATGCTCTGGGGACGTGTTCAACTCCCCTTTCCCACTCAAATTAAAAATTTTCCTGAGGATAATTCCAGGATCTACCCAAAGGTATTTCCAACAACTATATTGACCCTGACCATTCCTATCAAAATGGATTCTTCCTCATCCCATATACCTACATCTGGACCTTTACCCATAATTAAAACCATTCCGCTACCAAAGAAAATGCCCACATCTATATCTTCATCTATATCTATACCCATCACTACCTTCGGTGTTATGCCAACGTCAATCCTTACCCATCCACATGTCAAATTGGATTTAACCACATCTTCCCAAACCAACACCAACATTATTCCTCCACCTAAAAGGAATACCCAACCTTATAAGCCACATACACCAATTTCACCTACCACACCTTTGTCACCTTCACCTCTTCTGCCCATTCTAGGGCCTCACCCATCAACCCTGGCCAAACAGTCTCCTACCTAAAGCCAGTCAAAAGTTAAGTAACCTACTGCTTCATCACAACCCTTTGTTACACCTCATTTACCTACATGAAAAACACCCTCACCCTCACCCGTGCATTTCTTACCACCTATACCTCCACCAGTTACTAATAAACCCAACTTTTCCTCTATGAATTTAACCCATATTGTTCACCCAACCTCTACTAACCACTTCCACCATAACTTGGTTGTCTCCATGGGTAACCCAGCCTCTTGCTCCTTTTTCTTTCCCTTTTGTATTGCGTACTCCCACCTCACCTTTACCTAAGAAGGTTCAACCCAAAGACAAGAACTCACTACCCTCCAATAAGGTAGTTAAACAAACAAAACCTTCCATCTCTATATCTTCTACCATACCTTTACCTAAGTAAATTCCCTTAAAACCTAAGACAGTACCACTTACCAAACTAGTGGGCCAACCCATTCCTCCTCCTATAACACCTTTTCCCTCATGACCATCTGCACCTTTACCCAAACCTATACTCACTTCACATTGTGACTCATTGGTAGGGTCCTACGCCAAGATTTTAACCAACCTCTTAGATAATTCCATCATTACATTGCCACCACTTCGACCTTACGACCCTCTCAAACCCAAACCAAAAGGGTTTGATGAAACTAATATTTGTGCCTTTCATCGTGTGTTAGGACATGGTGTAGAAAATTATAAGGCTCTAAAAACCGTTCTTCTCCAACTTTGTCCTCCTGAAAAAACTTTCAATGAAGACAACCTTCTTGATGAGGACCATGTTCCACCTTCACCAATCATCACACATCATCATTCCTTACTTCTTTAACAACCTGCATCTCTACCTCCAAAACCCTTTTTCCACCTCCAAAATTCAAGATCAACATGATTTGTATCAAAGAATTGGCCAAATCACCACCCAAATTCTTGTGTGTCATACACACTTCACAAGGAGTTTCCCCCTCTATTAGGTATTTACCCATCATGTCGTTACACTACTCATCCTACACATTCTCCATTTACCACCTCTCCTCATATTAACACGATTCAATTTACCACCCACACCCAGAAGGACAAAGGCAAAGAAAAGGAAACTATCCCATCAACCAATCCTATGCCCAATATACCATCTCCACCTATGTCCAAAATCACCATTCGAGTACCCACATACCCTATCTCTAACGGGGTCACCCATCACACGATGATAAAACAATTACATTAATCTCCTCTAAATATGTCTTTGTACGATCTCATCCAAAATTATGTATCTCATAGAAAAGCCCTTATGGAATTTTTGTAATCCATCAAAGTTTTACCCAATGACCCCACACCAGTGGCCTCCATAATCACCCCTCACCACATGACCTCGCTAACCAAATCATCTCCTTCTTCTACCCCCATTCCTACTCATCAAATCGTTGCCCTTAGTTTCTCTAATGATGATATTGTACCTCTCTAGTCAGATGACCATGATCCTTCCCTTTTCATGTCTGTCTATATTGATAACATACGCGTATGACATGTCATGAGCGATGTTGGTGATAACATTAAAATCATCTCCTTTTGTGCATATAATTAAATGTGCATCCCTTCCAATTGTATGCATAATAACCCAATTATGCTATGCTCCTTCAATGATGCCATCACATCCATGTTTGTGTGGGCCCTCGCATTGCCCAAATTTATTCTACGTCTTAGAGTGAGAGTTCCAATATAACCTTACTCAGTAGACCTTGGATTCACATGATGGGTTGTGTCCCTTCAAATTTACACCGCGTTGTAAAATTTGAACATGAAGGGCATAACAACACCACCCCCACCAACCTGTCACCATTCAAAACTTGTAACATGTTGTACCAGCCTAACGATGTTCTTGTTCCAGTTAAGGCATCTACCATTGCCCCCATTTCTCCTTCACCTACAACCCCATCCACCAATGCTACCGCCACCTCTCCCACACCTAAATATTCTATTTATAATGCTTCTGTAGCCTATGAAGCTTACCCACCTACTTCCCAAATAACCGATACCCCTCCTGCCCAACCATCCAATGATTTGTTTATCCCCACTACCCACATATCAACTACTGATCCCTTAGAAGATTTGTTTCAATGCATCACTCTAAGGGACTACCGTCTATACAATATAAACACATTCCTCACTCTGTAAGAGTATGGAAACCTAAGCTAACACCCCTTTTGTGATTACCACATAGGTGAGTTTTTTCCTTATGGTCCTCCCCACCTTTACACCAACTTAACCTATGAGGTACTTGATACTTCCACTTATTGATCTAAACCTCCATCCCAAAGATGACCCTTTTCATCTTACCTCCAGTCTCTTACTAACTACTGGTTTACCCACACTTTCCTTCACCACTACGCATGGAAAGGATTTGGCTTCAATTTTTATGAACAAGGCCTCCATACCATCATTTCATCTACCACTTATAAACACAATGATTACAGTGGCATTGGATTTTTCTGCACCATATTCTAAGAAGGCCCACATTGACCTCATTGGTGAAGACAAACCTTCTCCACCCCATTCACCAATGTCACCACCTTCACCCACAAAGTCCGTAGATCCCGAATCTATTCCTCCTATTTTTTTTTCATAAACACAATTTCCCTGGGACCTCTGACTTATCAATGTGATGGCAAGGATCCTTCTTTATTTCTGTTCTTGTATCTTGATATGGTTGATGATGATACACATTCTATTAATGTCATTTAATGTCAAGAAAATGACTCCATCCTCTCCTACCTTGGTGCAGAATATTCTTATATTCATTGGTCGTTACCTTCTGACATGAAAATCATGTTGAAAGAAACACCCAATGAAATCAACTTTAACACTCAGGATGACCTACACATTTTAAAGATAGGACAATATTTAGATGTTTTTGAATAGGAAGCTTTTATTCCTTTCCTCCATGACCATATCAATGCTTTTTCTTGGTCCTATTCTGATATGCCCATTATTGACCCAAACAATGTGGTCCACAATATCATAACCATTCCTGATGCCAAACCTATAAAATAGAAGCTACAAAAAATACATCCTTGCAATTCTCTTCTTGTCAAAGAATAACTTTAGAGCCTTATCTTAGTTTCCTTCATACTACCCATTAACTATCGCCAATGGATTTCTAACATAGTTACTATCACAAAAGTGACAGGGGTACTCTGCATTTGCATGAATTTTCGTGACCTGAACCCATCTTTCCCCAAATATGAATTTCTTTTACTAGGCATTGAACAATTGATTTATCTCACCATCGGCCATGAGATGCTATCACTCATGGATGGTTTCTCAGGTTATAATGATATATTACTCACTCCAGAAGATCAACACAAAAATTTCTTCATCACTCCTTGGGGGACCTTTTGCTATTGAGTCACGCCTTTTGGCCTTGAAAATGTTGGTGCTACATATCAGCACACCATGACATATCTTTCATGAAATCATGCATCACATATTGGAAGATTACGTAGATGACCTTCTTTCCAAATCCAAACATCAGAACGAACACCTGATAGTCCTTAAGGTCATATTTGACCACCTCATCAAGTATTGTGTTTTCCTTCAACCTAAAAAGTGTGTCTTTATGGTACTTTCAGGTTAACTTCTTGGTTTCATCATTTCACTACATGGCATAAAATTTGATCCTACTAAAGTAAAGGCTATTCTCGAAATTCCTCCACCTGATAATCTTTGTCAACTTTGAAGTTTGCAAGGTAAGTTTCAATCTATCCATCGGTTCATTTCACAACTTTCTGACCATTGTCAACCATTTCATCATCTCCTCAAAAAGGACATCTCTTTGAAATGGGATGATGAATGCCGTAAATCCTTTGATTCCATAAAAAAATACCTTCTTCAACCATCGGTGTTCATTCCCCCTAAATATGACCAACCCTTTTACCTATACATTTATGCTACTGACCATTCCTTAGGTGTCATTCTTGCTCATCGTGACGAACAAAATAGACAGAAAGTGGGGTATTACACAAGCCATACTCTTTTTTACTATGAAACTAGTTACACCCATGCTGAAAAACTTTTCTTAGCCTTAGGTTTTATCACCACTAAACTTCATCATTACCTACTCAACCACAAAAAATTTGTCATTAATACTGATCCAATACATTACATGTACACCAAACCCTACCACCATCAACATGTTTCACATTGGCTCATACTTCTTGCAGACCTTGACCTCAAATTCATCCACCAAAAATCTATCAAGGACCAAGCCATCGCTGACCAACTAGCAGAGGCACCTCTTTCTAGAGATCAATCCTCTAAGTTCAATTTCCCAGACATATCCATTACTACCCTCTCTTTAGATGATACCACTTACCATATGACCTTATTCTTTGATAGTTCCAAATGTCAGTGTGGAGGCAGTGCATGTGTTATCCTCATTCCACCTTATGGTTAACCTATACCTTTATCTTTCAAACTAGATTTTGATTTTACTAACAACATCACCGAATATGAAGCACTCGTATTAGGCCTTCAAACCGTCATCTCCCTATATGTTAGATCAATGAATATATTTGGTGATTTCCAACTGGTTGTAAACCAAGTCAATGGTATATACCAGTGTCGTAGGTAAATACTCCAAAAGTACAAATGTCACATCAACTTAATTTTGACTACCTTTGACCATTACAGAATTCAAACCACCCCACATTCTACTAATAAATTTCTAGATACCATGGCATTCCTGGCTTCTTAGATACCTACTTCACATGCTGACTCCAAAATCTTTGTCACAATACAAAGGTTGCAATTACCCTCTTATTTATCTCGTGACATCAACTCCATTAGAACTGTTGCACCTGACCCACGTGACCTTTGGTATAAGAAGTTTGCAAACTACCTTTCCCTTTCCATTCTTCCTCCCGATCTCAGTCGTAATGGAAAACATGCCTTTATTAAAGGTGTATCTCAATATGTCATCATGGGTGGTCTCCTTTATAAGCACATATTCAACGATATTTTGTTACGATGCTTTACAAGTTCTGAAATTCCTTACACCATCAAGGAAGTTCACGACACAAGTTGTGGAGGACACTTAAATGGCTTAGATATCGCTAAACGTATTCTTTTCTTAGGATATTATTGGCCAACCCTAAACTGTGACTGTTGTGACTATGTCAAATGTTGTGTGAAATGCTAAGAACATGCTACTATTCATCACACACCTAGTCATGCCTTACAGGTCATATCAGACCTTTGGAATTTCTCTCAATGGGGTTTGGATCTTGTTGGAGAGACCAATCCTTATTCTTCACAGCAACATGAAAGGATTATCACCGCTATTGAATACTACACTAAATGGGTAGAAGCCATTCCCGTCATTTCCACAAAATTCAAGAAAATATGTGAATTCTTCAACCATCACATCATTTTTCACTTTGGTATCCCTCACCGCCTCATCACTGATAACATAAAGCAATTAAAAAAAGAAGCCCTATGAAAAATTTGTGATGTTTTTGGCATTTAACTTAGTTTCTCATCACCTTTTTACCCACAAACAAATGGCCAAGTAGAATCAATCAATGGAACATTGAAAAAAAATGTTATGAAATTAGTTGAAGATACTAGGAAGGATTGGCATATGCACATTCCTTTTACCTTGTGGGCTTACCGCACTAGTATTCACACTTCGAATTCTATCACACCTTTCTCTCTAGTCTATGGTACCAAGGCTATCTTTCCTCTTGAAGTCTAGATTCCATATCTTTGAATCTCTCTCCAAAACATGCTCAACAATGATGAATTTCACAAGGACCATTTGACATAACCTGATTTATTATATGAGCGTCATCTCAATTCTCTTGATCACCTCTAAATCTACCAAAAACGTATCAAGTGTGCCTACAAAAACTTTCCACGAATGAACCTTTCAGGTCAAGGACCTCATCCTAAATTAAAATCAACATGTAACCAAAGAAGAGAAAAGTAAATAGCAAATTTTTTCTCCTAATTGGCTTGGACCTTATATCATTATTCATGCCTATGGATCAGGTACTTATCATTTGTATTCACTTAAAGGTAAACCTGAACCTGATCCCCTCAATGCCTTGCATCTTAGACCATTTTAATGTTGAAATCAAGTCCTATTTCACCTTCTGTTTATTGACTATTCATCCCTTGAGTGTCGTTCACCTTCTATATTACCCGTTTTTAGGATCAATGACGAAATAAGAATCATGTGATCACCCATCACCTTTCAAACTTATCTTCAATATGAGTACTACGACTCTACACATGGCATGATTATTAGTGATACTTTTCATTTTTTTCAAATATGGAATCCCATGGTCTTTCATCATTTAAAACCATCTCTTTCATAAGTTAACCTCTATGTGCTATGGTTTTGTCTTCTTAAAAAGAACCTAATTTTCCTCCATAGTCTTGTCCATGACTTAAATGTCCAAAAGAAAAATGGGATTCAACTCATTGAGTCAAAATTCTAGAAAAAATATGACTCCCTCAAAAGGGACACCTCTTCTCTCTAGCTCACCACTATAAATAGACTGCTCCCTCAAAGGACAACTATATAAAGTCATTGCAAAAATACAATAACATATTCAGAAGCTTCCTACATTGAAAAACTTCATGAAGACCTAAAGGAGATTATATAATCATCCCATATAAACTTCTTGCATCGATCAATCTATCAAAAATAAAAAAAACACAAAGAAAATGATAATTTTTTTCATGGAATTGCCTATTTTAGATCATGGGTTTCTTGCCAGGTAAACATTTTGTCATACACTAAGTTATGCTAAACCACCCATTTTCACCTCATTTCCTTTTCACCCTAATTTCCTATCTACTCAAGGGACTCTCTATAACTACAAAAGTTTGTGATCATGTGACTTTCTTCACCCTTAGAATAGTCCATTATGCAACGCCTTTAGGGTCTTACATTCATAAGCTCATCTTTGGTATGGTAAAATCTTTAGGGTTCTTATCAATTAAGTGGCTCTTTTACCACCTCTTACCATTCACCTTCTTCATTACTTATTGACTACCCTATACAGGACAAGACCATCAAAACAGACATTTTAAATATTTCCACTATCGCGTAAGACTTGACCATGCCTATCACCTAAGACTCGACCATGCCTATAACCTAGACTCAACCATGCCTATGAACTAGAATCAACCATGCCTATGACCTAGACTCAATCATGCCTAAACCCTACTAACCCATTCCTCTAATTCATCATATTCTTCCCTAGCTTATGGGAGAACTACATTGGCCTGAGGCCCCTTTTCATCAAGTCTATGTAGGCAGCACTCCTAGGGCATGGGGCCCTTGGAGGTTAGCTCGGCCACTCTTTACCCTAACCTATTTCCCCACATTTTCATATTCATATTCTATCTTAATTTCCATTTTTTTATAACACTTGTAAAATTACCACACATACATATCTACCATGTTATCACATTATAAAAACATCTAATTAATCAATTCACATTTCTATAATACCAAATATTTTGGAAATTTACACCATAAAATACATATAACTCATCATTTATTTCTCATGTTACTAATAACTTGGAAAGTAAATAAAAAACTAAAAACAAAATCAACCATGCCTAAACTAACGTGACTCCACCATGTCTAAATTGAACTAACTACATCATGCCTAAACCGACCTGACTCCACCATGCCTAAACTAACCTAATTCAACCATGCCTAAACCGACATGACTCCATCATGCCTAAATGACTCGACTCCATCATCTCTAAATGACTTGAATCCATCATGCCTATACCTGACTCCACCAGGCCTAAACCAACATGACTCTATCATGCCTAAACCGACGTGACTCCATTATTCCTAAGCCAACCTTACTCCACCATGTCTAATCCACCTATTTTCCACCCATATATATATAAATGGAAATTTTACAACATAAGTACATAATCCGTCCAATAAACACCATCAACTATATAAATGGGAAACATTATGTATCAATACATATATACACAGATACAAAATAATATCAGTCTCTCAAAACTCTCATATATAACCTCACTACCATCAATATGCAGGCCGATATATATATAAAATAATAAACAAAATGAAGACATCAATCATTGGTTCATCTGATGTCCTGGCCAATCTCATCTGTCTCTTCCCCCTCTTCTCTAGCCCGATGCCTTGCCATATCTCTCCACCCTCTATGGGTCTAGGTCTCACCTCTGCTTGGCCTGTAGCTGGGTCAGGCCTCCATGAACTAGTGACCTCACCATGACCTTGTCTATGGGCTCATCAACCCCCTGTTATCTTTGCACTATATGTGTGATATCTCATCCTCTCACTCGAGGCATGTTGTACCCTGTACTCTATATAGGAAGGAAAATATATCTCGACAACAGTCAACTGATCTTGATAGTATTTGGCCTCATTCAAGGCATCCCCAAATCTAGCCATTGGTAATGTTTGTGGGGGTGTCATAGGTCTCGCAATAACTTGTGAGCTCTTTCCTACTACTGGTGGCCTCAGCCCCTGTACCTGTGACCCCTACCCTCCTCCTTGTACCATGGGACCCTATCTCGATGCTACCTATAAAATGGGACCTTTTCCATGGGCCTGTGAGGGTGTTTATACTATGAGCTATGCCTGTAAGGCCATAATCTACATCTTTTCAATGGCCAACTAACCTTGCAAACCTACTACCTATGCCTATAAGGTGGCTACCTACCCCCATCACCATCGAAACCCTGTGCGGGTACCTACTCCTATGCAACCTGGGCCTGAAGGGCTACTACATGTGCCTCTAATGTGGAAACCTATGCCTCATAGCCTGTTAGCTACCCCTACACTACACCCATTTGTGTCAAAAGGGTAGCCACTTTCCCTGTAATGTGTCCCTATGAACCATAATAATGGCTAGGTCATGTTTCCCTAGCCTCACTAGTGCTTCCCGTAACTGCACTGCTTACCACTTCTTGTATCTATCTATAACTCCGACATCATCAATCCACCAGTCCACTTCCTGCTCATCCTACCCAGTTGGCACTATCGGTTGTGGTAGAGGCATAATACTCTCCACGTCATCTCTCATGTACTAAGGCAATGGTGGAGGAAAATCCTGAGGTAACCAAAACTACTGTCTGATCCTATCCATGGGTATCATCTTTTGCTCTCTAGCACAACATCCATCTATTCATCTAAGAAACTGTAGCTCATCTAACTCTACTGTCATTTTCCTATATGAAGGGAAGCCAACATATAGCCTCTAAATGATGTCCACTCCAAACAACCCCTCTAGTATGTTACTGTAATATGCTACATTGCGTGTAGCCCTAGCATCCCCACACTCTCCAAAAACAGGAACCCAATTCCTATATCCAACTCGAATCAATCCCTCATCAAATGCATAAGGTGGGGGCATACCAACTGGATGCACACACATAATGTGCTTGTATTCCCAGTAGTGAAGAAGAAAGGTACATCAAAAAACAAACCTTTATAACTTCCCATAGGACATAACTCTCTATATAACTACACCAAGAATGCTGGTGCTGAAGAAAAGTGCATCCTATCCTCCATCATGTCATTGATAACCTACATCAGAAATCATGGGAATCTCCCACCCTCTGCATGTAGAAATGCAAAACAACACATTGCCTGCATAATCAGGACAACAAAACTCATCTCAAGAGTATGGGCCACTTACATATCTCCATAGCTCAAGCTCGTGTTATGGAACCTCATCTCCACCATCCCCTCTATAAACACCACAAACATTAGCTCCTTTGATGCCTTTTAATAACTTAAATACACCCACTCTCCCACTCTAGGTAGCTGCAGGATCTTTTATACATCCTCCAGGGTGACTATGATCTCACCCGTCAGTAAATGAAATGTGTTGGTCACTGAATCCTATCTATTAATGAGTGTGACCATCAAGATTGTCTCCCGAACTATGTGCATGTAGAGTCAGAACCTAATCAATCTGACGTATTTCATGTGCCTCCACTCCTCTATGGTCATGCTAAATTGTACCGCTAGTAACACAGGTGATACTCTATCTCTCATGCATAGCTGGTCCATAGCTTACATCCAACAAACCAGAACATTGTTAAACCTTAAATATACCCAACATAACTCTTAACCAACCAACCTATTCCAAATACTCTCACTATAGACTACCCCTTTTCCCCCATCCCAATTTCACATCCCTCCAGTCGTACCTATTTATACCTATTACTCTACCCATTCTCAATAAATATATCTTTTTATCTCACTGCCTATGATTCTCTCCCACCCTATCTCATTTGTTAACCTCTTTTCCCCTGGAGAAAACTGGCATCAGTCACTATTAACTGGCATCGGTCCATCATAACTGACATTGGTCACTTAATACTTGACCAATGCCAGCCCAAGCCAACCGACGTCAACCACCCCCTAACCATCATTGGTCACTTTCGTGGCATCAAAATCCATAACACCCCTACCCTTTTTTCAAAAAATTCACAACTACCCACATACATACTCTAACCCACCCAAACCTATCCTAGCTTCATTCCCAATCCTATTTAACCTACATTGGACCTTCCCACCCCTCATTTCCTTCATTTTTACCCATAAATTAAAAAAATTAAAATTATACCCAAATTTTAAACAAAATCAATTTCAACAACAAATGAAGGATTGGGATAGAATCCTACCTCATCTCGGTAATGTTGATGTGGTGGTACATCTGGCTGCTACATTAGTGGTCCACCTGAACCCTCTCTTGCCTCTTCCATCACCAAAATCAACTCCCCACCTCGTAACCAATGAAATCACTTGAACCAATCTCTTGGACCCACCAATCCAATACCAACCACATACTATGAGCCTCACTAACTCAGTTCTCCATCTCATTCTGTTACTTTCCAAATTTCCACCTCCCCTCTGTTGTTTGCTACAGTTAGCAAATGACAAATGATTCTATAAAAATTAGAATTTTGCTTTTTTATTCCCAATTTGACATGAACTACATCGATCTTATTTGTGCCATATCCAACTGATGTAGGTTACCATATAACCGACATCAACCAACGCTTATAACTATTTTCCCCTTCTAGGTGTCTTTTACCTATAACCATTAGTGCTCAAACATATTTTATCATTATAGACACCTATTGAACCTTACCCATAAGTCCAAACTACCCCTACATTTCCTTAGTTGTGTCTAGAGATTTATTATTTAACCTATACATTAGTCTTACCCATGTCATGACCTATTTTCCTAAACCTAAACTACTTTGTGTGACCATTGACCTTAAGTACTCGCTATACCTTGCGATGTTATTACCTATTTTATTTTAGCCTAACAACCATACCTTACCTATTTCCATGCCATTTATCCCGACCAGACCTGTGGTGTACCCGAATATACCTAAACATTCCTGCATCTGACCTAAGTTATGTTTTCTAGACCATATCCTATACCTTGGATACCTTAATCACTTCACCCTTATTTGGATAAACCTATCGACCATGGAAGATGTATATTTTGCAAGCTCTTTAGCATGGTATTGTATTGTAATCTATACGTGTGTGGGAATTTTATTCCCATTTCCCATTACCCAAATTTGACACTGGCCTATTACCTGAGTTAACCATCCCCCTTTCCCATAGTACTCATACCTGTCCTCACCTACCTTCACTTCCACCAACTACACATTTACCAAACCACTCATCGATTCTGTATAACACCTCATACGTTCCTAGTTTGATGGGGATCAACTTTATCCACACATGGGGAAATCAATACATATTCTTTTCAGCATCGCTTACTAATACAAGCTACCTGAAAAAAAGGGGCAAAATGTAAACATCAAATTTGGGTCATACTCCCCCTTTACCCCATATGTACATTAATGTAATTACCTATAATTAAATTAATGCCCATTCTTACAATATTCATTAATAAATACCTTAAGTAAATTAATTTCCACCTCAACTAGACCAACTCACCCCACCACATCACCTAGAAACCTCATCATAGACCTATTTTTAGCATGTTTCCTTTTAACTAGGACTCAATCTCCACTTACCATAACTAACTACGACTTATTCATACATACCTTAATTAACTAAGACTTACTTCAACCCTAAAATCACATGCTTATTCTTCCTCTTATTGCATGCCCGCTTATCTAACCGCAACATTCCGTTTTGATCTACGACAATGAACAAAGCTGGTCAAAATGATTTCCAAGATTTATAATTTTAGTATACCTATGATTTCATGCCTTATTCAACGCCGTTAAACATTAAACCGATGCCGATCACCCTAAACCATCGTCGGTTACCATATATTCACTTTGGTAACCTTGTTTGAGAGGTTGGAAGAATTATTCGAGTTTTGGAAAAGAGAGATTTGCACGCAAGCACGCACCAAAACACTCCTGCACATCTAAACATTTTGAACTAGCACCAAGCACTTATTTAAAAGGCAAGAATTCATGGTAATGTTCCAGGAAGAACAATCATTACACTGACCACTAGTTCCACAGATCAACCACCACCTCCATCCAACAACCAGGTCTACAAGTACAAGTAACTACATTTAGATCTGTATCTTTCCATACTTAGCTAGATCAATTTCTTTAGTCTCCTTTTCATCTCATCACCCCTCACCTTTCTGTCAATCCCTCCACCTAACTACCTACAACCCCCCTGCCCTCCATACCAAACTCTAGACATCTCTGAGTATTCCCAGCACTGTTGTCAACCTCATCATTCTCTGCCTATTACCTATGCAATCACAGAGAATCATCAAAACCAAACTTCATTAAGTTTCCATCTTCATGACCCTATCGGCACCGATTAGCCTAAACCGTTGTCAGTTTCCTTTCAAGTGGCATCGGTCATACTAGACTGATGTTGGTATTTATATCTGGTAAATTTTCCTATACTAGCAACCGCATAACATTCACCTAAATAATCCAAACCACTCAAAACTTGACCCTCACCTTTTCCAACCACCTTATTTACTTGTCTGACTACTAGATCTGATCATAACCTAGCTTGTTAGATTAGGTTTACTTATTGTACTTTAATGAAGCACCTAAATCATATCAACTACAGTAGGACATTATTGGTTCACATTATTTATTGCATTAAGTTGTTTTAAATAGTGGATTGACAACCATCTAGGAAGTATCACACTTCCCGGATCTAGCATACATTGGGTAGTACATTGAGATATGTTGTTTAATATTCCTCTTGTGGTCTTGTTTTTTATTTGTAGGTAGTTCCTCCTAGCAAAAATGAAGCTCTCACAATCAGCATTAGATTGGGAAATCACAACGTGTGTACTCTACCTTCCACCTTTATTCACAAGTATTCCTCCTCACCCTTATCCTATCTGTTTTGCTCTTATGTACGTAACTATTCAACAAAACATTTTGGCATGCCTAGTGGGACCCTCTCTTGGGTTCATTGCATTTTCTTCATATAGGGACCCATTTTTGTGTGTTTCTTTCCTTTTGAAAAATACACTTTTAATCTTCTCCCCAGTACTTTTCTTTTGTTCTAATTGTCTAAATGACATTTTTCATTTGGTGCTTAAAACAAACCAATTCTTCCTTCTTGCATTTGCATAGTAATGAAAGAGAACGTTCTTGACCTATTCATCATTTGCTTCATCAAATATAATTGTTGATTTGGGTTATAAAATTTGTTGCATTCCATCCTTGTATACTGCATTACTAGCTCACATTTAAAATTTAGGGCAACCTATATGGTGGAAGTCATGTCCCAGCTGATGGTTGACACAATTGAATTGTAGAAAGCAATTTTATCCTCTCTCTCTTTTCCAAACTACACAAATTTGAAGCCACACATATTCTTAAACCACATTCCACTTGGAAGAAGTTTTCAACAATCACACGATCAAAGGATTGACAGTGGGCACCCAACTGGTTATCTCTATCCAGTCATCACCTTAGATAAAGGACCGCCCTCACCAAAACATAACCTGAAACCTCACCTTTAGATTTCCTTCTTCGTAGGATGATTTCCCAACCAAAAAATCTATTCTAAATTCAGAAGTCAGCCTTAAAATAACATAAGATAAAACAATTATAAATTCACTTTTAGGATTGTGTGTTTTTCTTATCTTTATTCTTGACTTTTGTTTTGAGGTGTGAGGTTATGATTCTTCATTTTTCTGCCTTTCACACTCCCCATCATAGTTGGAGTATTCTAACTATTTTTGAGTATGTCAAGACCTCATCTTATCATTATCGGATTTCTGGGTTGATCCCTTCATCTACTTTAATTCACCAAAAAATCATTTTTCTCCATTTCTTCCATAATTTCACAGTAATTGGCATCAGTCAAGTGACCCTCGTCATTTTACATCTGATCATCATCAGCTTACCTAACTGGTGTTGGATTCTAGCTTATTTAGTTATTTTACGTAAAAAAAACTTCATCGCCTATTATTTTCTATTTTTGGGTCCTTGGGAAACCATCATATCCCCCAAATTTATGACATCTCTGTCAGGTACAGTTTCCCCAGTTCATATTCACCAATCCTATTTCATTTTCTAAAAATGGTATTTCCCACAGTGACCGGTATCAGTTATCATAACCGTCATTAGTTCCCCTTTAACCGTCATCAATCATATTGACCATAGCCGGTTGTTGTGTTTGATTTTTAATCAAAACACTAACTAGATATACCCCTCAGACTTCATTCTTCTCTGCTTCTTTTGTTTTCTGTATCATTACAGAATACAGTTTTACCGATTCAACACTAATTCACATGGTGTTGACTCATAGCTAAACTACCTCTCTTGTATTTCATGCCAGCCGTCAGCCACTCCCACTTAGTTCATCACTGCCATCCATCCTATCACCTATGGATCCAATGCAGCCCATCACCATTTCTACCGGTGACAAGGAGTTCGCAAGACTCCTTGATCAAAATCCCGTGACCTTATAATACTATCTTTCCCACTCATCTACCCAAGACTCCTTAGGAAAGCTAGTGTATGACATGCGTGTATCTATCCCTCCTGCCCTCACACCCACTTTCGCGTCATCTTCCACTAGCTTGGAACTACCCTCATCCGTATTACACCCCGTGGTCTCTCAGTTAGGTTCCACCTCTACCATAACTGCTAATCGAACGATGTCTATTACACCCATGGTGTCAACCATTCCTTCACTAAATTCCTTGAGAATAGCCCCATCTACCCCTGTTTCCTCGAATATACAAGTTACATCACAACTACCTCTAATGTCAGCAAACCACACAATGTTCTAACATCTAGTTCTTTCCATCCCTCAGTCTCAACCACCCCACCTATTTACATGCATCACCAACATCCCCCAATCTCATTTGTCACTTATTCAGGGTACATTCCACTTATATCTATTCCCCCTTCGCAGTTTTCATATTCAGCACCCCCATGTACCGAGATGCCATCCACATCATACACCCATCTGTGATGAAACAAATAGGGTAACGGGCGTAGGAGGAATACTTGTCAAATGTTGGTTGGTTGGTTGTTATGCGCGTATGAATTCTGAATCCACAGCTCATCATGAGAGCTTCCTTTTGGCTACGAGGAACTACCTGTAATGGAGAACAAGACCACCAAAAAAGAGTTAAACAATATGTGCAGTGAACTGCCTAGCGTGTGCTAGATCCAGGAAGTGTGATACTCCCTAGACGGTTGTCATTCCACTGTTTAAAACAATTTAATGTGGGTAGTAAAATAAATCCTACTGTAATTTGAAATGATTTAGGTATCTCTCTTAAAACACAATAAGAAAGATATAATCTAACAAGATAAGTTAAAATAAGATCTTAAGGTCAAGTAACTGGTTTTGGGTCTTTGCAGGTCTGACAGAGGTCTCAGGAAAATCACAGGTGAATAAGGGTGATGTGGAATTAGGTGGATAGGTCATTGTTCTGGGTTGCATGGGAAAATACAGAGACTGATGCCAGTTAAGGGTGACCGACGACGGTTGGGTGTAACCGGTACCGGTTATTGTGGAATTCTGGGAATGCCATAGAATGAGTTTTGGGTCTCCTTTGTGATGGCAAAAAGGAATTTGGTTGGTCGGAATGAGGTATTGGGTGGTTTGGGAGGGATTTGAAAAGGTTTTAATGGGTATATGGATGGGTGAGTATTAACAGAGGTCTGTGGATGGCCAAGAGAACAAAGGGTGACAATATAATGAAAAAATGAAATGAACCAGAGGAGTACAATGTTTCACTTACTTGGATTCTGGTCCTCGGTGCTTGTGAGTGATAAGTGAAGGTGCTGGTAAGGGTTTAAATGCTACTGAGGATCACCAAACATTGGAAAGCTCCTACAAGGGTTGCATGTGCTCTCCTTCTTGCCTGATTGGATCAACTCCTTACTGGGGTGATTGCTGGATGGCTGGGCAGGAGAAAATGCTTGATCTCCTTCCTTGCATGTGTGTTCTCACTAAAATTCATTCTCAGAAGATGTGATATCTCTTAGGAATGTTTCCAATGTTCATCAACCTCCAAAATAAGGTTGTTTTGGGGATTAAAAGGTGACCGACGGTGGTTCTGGCTTAACCGGTGACGGTTAGGGGTAACCTGCATCGATCAAGGTGGGATTTCCTAGGTTTACTAAAGTAGGGAGATACTCTTGATTTTCTAGGATCTTGTGTTGTTAACCCATGGATTAGACTGGAAGAATTTTGTATGCATGCGGGAATGTGGTTAGAGAGAATGTAGGCATTGATTTTTTAGGGTTTGGGTAAGTCTTAGTTAGTTATGACAACTTACTAAGAATAGGTCTTAGGGTGAGTTGGTTTGATGAGGTGTTTAGGTGAGGTGTATGTGTGGATATTATCTAAATTAAGATATTTAAATAATAAATATGGTGAGGATAATGAATTAATTTAATTTAATTAATTAAATTAATATTAGTGGGGTGAATGTGATGAAGGTATTTATTTATCGAGAGACCAAAGGGGAGTGTGACCTAATTTTAGTGTCTACATTTTGCCCCTTTTTGTTGCATAGATTTTATTGGTAAGCGATGCTAACAAAAAGAAGATGTGGTTACCCCAGGTGTGGGTGAAGGTGATTCCCCTCAAACAAAGAAATGACGAGGCTGAAGGCAGAATCGGTGAGTGGTGTGATAAAAGAGAAATGTGAGAAAGGGGAAGGTGGTTAATGGGGGAAAAAGGGTTAAAGGTCTACATGGGCAATCTAGGTAATGGGTCAAGGTCAAAGGCAGTAACAATCAAATGCATGTACATGTATAAACTGCAACATGCTACCAAGATGAAGAGCAGACAAAACTCTATATCGTCTAAGGTTGATAGGTTTATCCAAATAAGGTTGAAGTGACTCCAGTATCCAAGGTATAGGATATGGTCAGGAAACACGATGTAGGTTAGGTGTAGGAACATTTAGTTATGTTCTGGTACACCGAAGGTAGGGTCAGAATAAACAGTCATGACATTAGGCTAGGTAAGGTCATTAGGTCAATCAACACAAGTAACCGTGCCACAAGGTATAGTGAACACATGAGGTCAAAGGTCACTAATGATGGTCCAAGTCCAAATATCTAGGTCACAGCACAGGTAAGGCCAAGGAATGAGGAAAATAAAGAGTCCCCAAAGGAGGAAAAAGGGAGGTAGTAAATGAGGAGGTCAAGAGGGTGAGGTAAATATTCAGGGTAAAGGGTAGGTGAGGTAAATGGTCAGGGGAAAGGAGGGATAGGTAGGGAATAGGGTTAAATGTTGGGTTTTGTACTAGATAGGATGACCAATGCCAGTCAAGGGTAACTAACATTGGTATAGGGAAACCGTCCATGGTAAGGCAGGGCATGAGACCAATGCCGGTAAAGGAAAACTGGCATCGGCTAGGTCAGGTTTGTTATAAAAACAAAAAATCTGTGTTTTTTGTTATTCATTTGTCATATTATGATTTGAGAAAATGACAAAAGAGAGAGAAGTGTTTGGATGAAACGGAGCATTGAGTTGGCAGTGTAAACGGCGAGTGATTCATTGGTGAGAAGTGGGTCCATAGGATCAGTGCGAGTGATTTGATTTGGTTACGGGTAGTGATTTGGTGATGGCAGAGGCTAAAGAGGGATTAGATGGGCCACCGGTGTAGTGGCCAGATGTGCCACCGAGATGATGACAACACGATGAGGTAAGCGTCTAACTCTAGTTGTATTGCGTTAAATAAATTAGGTGATTTACAAATTACGGTTGTAGTTGTGGTGTTTTATTTTTGGGGTGTGGAAAAGAATAAAATTTGGGAATGGGGGAAAAGTGGGTAAAATAGGAATGGGGAGGGTAATAAATGGGAGAGGGGGGATGGGTTGAGGTGCAAGGGTAGTTTAGGTAATTGTTAGGTGGGTAAAAGGGGCAAGGGGGGAGGTTTTTGAGAAAGAGGGGTTTTGGGGATCACGGGTTTTTTCTACGATAGTGACCGACGTTGGTCAAGTGTGGCCAACGTCGGTAAGGTTGAACCGGTATTGGTCACCAAACAAGTGACCGATGCCGGTAAAGGGGTGATTAGGATCCGTTAAAGGGAACCGACACCAGTCAGGTTTTGGGGAATAAGGGTCCAAAAGTGATGTGGGCTAGGTGGTTGAGATGGGTAAGGTGAAAATAGGGTGCGGGAAAAGGATAATAGGTGATTATGGGTATGATAAATGTAGATTAATGTTTTATTTATATTGGATGCAGGGGAGAGATTAGCTATGCATGCGGGATAGGGTTCCACACCTACTGGTGATAGTGCATGGCGCAATGATCCCAAAGGAGCTACATGATGTGGATGTACGGTTGGCATGAGTGGAGTCTGGATGATACCGACATGTAGTTCAGACAACCTGGCTTGATGGTCATGCTCCTTCAATAGATGGGAATCTCATGACTAACATGTTCCACCTAGCCGATGGGTGAGATCACTGTCACCTTAGAGGACGTGTTCTAGGATTCTATGGCTACCCATACTAGGTATGCAGGTCTACTCTATCTCCTCCTAGGCCTCAGAGGAGCTGATGCTGATAGGTGTTTGGTGAGGGGATGGCTGAGCTAACATTCCATAGTGCTAGCATTTGATATGGAGAGATGTACCTATCTCATCTGGAGGAGACAAGGCTAGTGGTTCTTTTGATGGAGGTAGTGTGCTGCTTTGCACTGCCAGATGTAGAGGGTGGATGTTTTCCCTTATCATTGATGGGGCTACTCCATGACATGATGGTAGATGAGACCCATTTTTCCTGGGCACTAGCATTCTTGGTGTAGCTGTATAGAGAGTTGTGGACATATGGGTGGCTATGCAGGTTTAGCCTATAATGTACCTTCTTACTACAATGTTGGGTTTATGAGAAAATAACTTGTGTGTGACTAGTTGGGATGCCTCGAGTGGATGCATTCCCACAAAGATTTGTGTGGGTGGGGTACAAGCAATGGGTGATGGCTATTGGAGAGTGGAGATCAAATAGGCCCACACATGATGTGGCCTATTTCTGGTGGTTGTTAGAGGGGTTATCCGGAGTGGACATTATATGGAGGTCGTATGTGGGATTCCCTTCATATAGGCATATACATGAGGAGCTAGCTGAGCTCCAACTTTTGATATGGATACAGGGTCGCCGTGCCAAGGATCCCAGTGGACAGAGTCTGGCGGCAATTTGGGTTATTATAAGACATACCTCTACCCTTCCCACAGTACTAGAGAGATGACGTGGAGAGGCCCTTACCTATACCATAGCCGACAGTGCCCACATGGGTAGGAGGAACAGGTAGTGGACCGATGGATAGATGATGTCAGGTGCATAGATAGGTATAGACAGTGGTGGGTGACTCATTTATGAGCCATACCACCCAGAATGGGGCAACTGGATCTAGCCACCATCATGGTGTAGAGAGACACCCTACAGAGATAGGTGGCTACTCTGAATACCTAGTTGGGTATAGGGCAGACACGGCTGGAGAGCTCAAAGGCAGAGGAAGCCGAGCTACATGTACAGGTGGCTAGTCTGTAAGCCCAGATGCCCAGTGGAGGGGATGGAGATGGAGAAGAGGGTGATGGTCAGGTGGCAGCCTTACAAGCATAGGTGGCAGGTTAGCAGGGCCAGTTGGCCACGGCCCAGGCACAAATTGGGGTCTTATAGGCCCAGATACAGGCACAGGGGAAGGGGGCACCACCACAAACACCAAGATCAGGTCCTAGTTCATAGGCATGAGCAGGACAAGATTCTACAGGATAGGTACAAGGGCCGAGACCTATGGGACCACCATAGACAATGCCTATATCCAGGTTACAGGATGCCATAGGTGAGGCCAGATACTACCAGGACCAGCTGATGGTGGCTGGGATAGACTTTCTATCCTATGGAGAGTACCAAGAACAATAGGCATTGAGTGAGAGGATGAGATCCCACACTCATAGTGTGGAGATCATAGGGAGCCAACGAGCTTCAAGGCCAGATCAGGGAGAGGCCACCAGCTTACGGAGACCAACTCTAGGTGAGGTTCCAGCAGGGATCTAGGAGGTAGAGGGTACATGCGATACAGAGATGGAGGACATCCGCCGAGATGCCTAATATGGGACATGGTTTTTGATGTATAATAGTTAGTTTTGTGATATATACCGGCCTGCGTGCCGAGAGATAGTTGAATTTTTTATCACATACGTCCTATGTGCCGAAGATAGCGAGGATGTATGAGATATTTTTTATATTTTGAGCATATACCGGCCTGCATGCTGAAGAGATTTTGTATTGGTGTATTATTTTATTGTATATGAGACTAGCCTACGTACCGATGACATTTTATATTGAGTATCGGCCTGTGTGCTGATGATTTTGAGATGATGGACATGATGGGACATCCATGTATGTTTTATTAAGATACACACTTATTTATATTATGAGATACATGAGATTCTTGATTTTTTGATGTTTTGATGAGCCAGAAATTAGGTGAGTTAGGCATGATGAAGTCGTTTACGCATGGATCAAGTCAGGTCTATTTTAGGCATGGATCAAGTCAGGTTTTAGGCATGGATCAAGTCAGATCTTAGGCATGGTTGAGTTAGGTTTTAGGCATGGTTGAGTCAGGTTTGTTTAGGCAAGGTTGAGTTAGGTTTGTTTAGGCATGGTTGACTCAGGTTTATTTAGGCATGGTTGTGTTCAAAGTAGGTGAAGTTGTGAGTTATTATTTTGTGCAATGAATGATAATATGGGTCATATGTGAGATGTGGTATAATCTATGCATAATGATGATAGTGAATGGTAGGCGTAATAAAAGTTTGTTGTCATGAGGATTAAAATATGAAGCAACTTGTTATGTATATGGTTTAATTTCCAATTTTGGGTATAAAAGGGGAATGAAGTGAGATATGATGTAATGTTAGGAAGATAAAAGATGAATTATTTAGGGTAGAGAGTGGCCGAGCTAACCTCCAAGGGCCCCATGCCCTGGGAGTGCTACCTACATAGTCCCGGCGAAAAGGGACCTCAGGCCGATGTAGATCTCCCATGAGCTAGGGAAGAATATGATGCGGTATGAAAATGAGTTAGTAGGTTGTAGGCATGGTGTGGGTTTAGGTCTGTTAGGTGTGGGTGGGTTAGAGGTAAAGTGATATAGGTGATGCTGATTTTTGGCGAAAGAAGAAGATAGATTACCCCAAAGGTAAGTGTTGAAGACCAAATCCTGTATAAGGTAATTAAAGCGTAAATAAATATGGTCAAAAGATAAAAGGGGGCAATAAAGCCACCTGATTGGTTAGGATCATATCGAGTAGATCATACCTTGGAGGAGGTGATGAACATAAGACCCTAAAGATAGATCATGATCGATTGTTCTAAGGTGAAAAGTAGTCACATGATCACTAAATGTCTTGGTTTCTAAGAGGTCCCTTGAGGTGGCAGAAAATGGGAGTGGGAATGGTGAGAAAGGTGAAAGGTGGTTAAATTTTTATATGGCATGAGGTAGCATGCTCTTCAGGAAAGATATCTAAGGTCACAATAGAAAAGTCCATGACTAATTTTTTTTTTGTTTTGACTTGTATGTGAGATAGACTATTCGATGTAGGAACTCTATATGGGATGAGGAATTTAACTCCTTGAGGTCTTTGTGAAGCTGATCGATGCGGGAAACTTCAAATTCTCTCACTTTCTTTTTTGGCTTTATATAGCTATCCTTCGAGGGAGCAGTCTATTTACAGTAGCGATTACTGAGAGGAAGATTTCCTTTTGAAGGAGTCATGTTTTGATTAGAAGTTTGACTCAAGGAATTGGGTCTCATGTGAGGGATTTGAAGTCATGGACAAGACCAAGGGTGAAATGACCATGGGATCTCATCTAAAAGGTAGACAAAAAGTATTCATGAGAATCATGCTATGTGCAGCGCCGTGGTACACATATTCAAGAGAAGATAAGAAGTGACAGGTAATCACATGATTCTTGTTTAATCATTGGTGAGGTGTATGAAATGGATAACGCTCAAGGGACGAGCATGGTAAGAGACAAAAAGTGATGTAGGACTAAAATTCAACAATAGAATGGTCAAATATGCAAGGCGTTAAGGGGATCAGGTTCAGGTTTACCATCAAGTGAAGATAAACGATAAGCACTTGATCCATAAGTATGAGTCACGATGTATGGTCTAAGCTAATTAGGAGAAAATTTTCCCCGTTTACTTTTTTCTGCTTTGGTTACATGTTGATTTTATTTCAAGATGAGATCACCAACTTGGAAGGTTCATTCATGGACACGTTTTTTGTAGGAACGTTTGATATGTTTTTGGTAAACTTGAAGGAGGTCAAGAGTGTTAAGATGACGTTCATCTAATAAATCTAGTTATGCTAAACGGTCCTGACGAAAGTCATCATCATTGAGCATGTCATGGAGTGAAATGTGGAGTGAGGGAATCTGGACTTCGAGAAGTAGAACAACCTCTGTACCATAGACCAAAGAAAATGGTGTGGTAGTAGTGGAAGTGTGAATACTAGTGTAGTATGCCCATAGGGAAAAATGAATGTGCGTATGCCAATCCTTCCCAGTATCGTTAACCACTTTCATAAGAATTTTTTTTAGGGTTTTGTTAATAGATTCGGCTTGGCCATTAGTTTGTGGGTAATAAGGTGATGAGAAATTGAGCTGAATGCTGAAGGTGTCACAATTTTTTTGCAATGTTTTGTTTTTGAATTGTTTTCCATTATCAGTGATGAGGTGATGAGGAACACCAAAGTGAAAAATGATGTGATGATTGATGAACTCACATATTTTCTCAGCTTTCATGGAGATGAGTGGTATGGCTTCAACCCATTTTGTATAGTAGTTGGTAGCGGTGATGATCCATTGATGTCGTTGAGAAGAATGGGGGCTGATATCTCCGACAAGATCCAAACTCCATTGAGAGAAGGGCCAAAGGTCACGGGTGACCTGTAAGGCGTGACTGGGTGTATGATGAATATTGTCATGTTGTTGGCATTTTACAAAACATTTGACGTAGTCACAAAAATAATAGTTAAGGGTTGGCCAGTAATAGCTTAGGCGAAGAATACGCTTAGCAAAAGTAAGGCCACTGAAGTGACCTCCACATATGCCATCATGAAATTCCTCAATGGTATAAGGAATTTTAGAACTCGTGAGGAATCGTAAGAGAATACCATCAAAGCCACACTTATAGAGGAGGCCCCCCAAGATGATGTAATGAGAGAACTTTTTAAGGAAGGCGCATTGTCCGTTACAGGTGAGATCGGGAGGTAAGATGGAGAGAGAAAGATAATCAGAGTATTGTTTGTACCAAAGGTCACTTGGGTCGAGGGCAATAGTTCTAATGGAGTAAACATCATGAGGTAGATAAGAAGGTGATTGGAGTCATTGTATGGTGACAAAGATTTTAGAATCGGCGGGTGAAATGGGTATTTGGGAAGCCAAGCAGACCATGGTATTTGCAAATTTTTTGGTTGAACGTGAGACGGATTGAAGGGTGTAATGGTCAAAGGTGGTCAAAGTATGTCTACATGATGTTTATACTTTTGAAGTATCTCATTATAACATTGGTATATACCATTGACCTGGTTTATAACCAATTGAGAATCACCAAAGATGTTGATTGATTTGAAATCTAGGGTGTAGGCGGCTTGGAGACCTAATACGAGTGCTTCGTATTCGATGATATTGTTTGTGCAATCAAAATCAAGTTTGAATTACAAAGGCATGGGCTCACCATCAAGTGGAATGAAGATAATACCAGACCCACCCCTACACTAACACTTTGAACCATCGATGAAGAGTGTCGTGTGATAAGGGGTTCATCCAAGGAAAGGGTAGCAATTGACTCGTCTAGAAAGTCAAAATTAGAGGGTTGATCCCCAGAAATAGGTGCATCGGCCAATTGGTCAGCGATAGCTTGACCCTTGATGGACTTTTAATGAATGAATTCGAGGTCGAGGTCCACCAAAAGCATAAGCCATTGAGCAGGATGAAGATTTTGATAAGGTTTGGCATACATGAAGTGTAAGGGGTCGGTGTTGGTCACAACATAGGTTTTGTGGTTGAGAAGGTAATGACGGAGTTTAGTGGCAATGAAAAATAAGGCTAAGCAAATTTTTTTAGGATGGGTGTATCGGGTTTCATATTCCAAAAGACTACAGCTTATGTAATAAACCTCCTGCTCCCTGTGTTGTTCATCGTAATGAGCGAGCATGGCTCCCAAGGAGTGATCAGTAGCTGAGATGTATAGGAAGAAAGGTTGATCATCCTTAGGTGGAATCAGTACATGTAGTTTGAGAAGGTACTATTTTAGGGCCTCAAAATCTTTGTGATATTCATCATCCCATTTAAAGGAGACATCCTTCTTGAGTAGATGATGAAATGGTTGGCACCGATTAGATAATTGTGAAATAAAATGGCGAATAGACTGCAACTAACCTTGTAGGCTACAAATTTGTTTAAGGTTAGTGGGCAGAGGCTTGTCTAGAATGGCCTTGAATTTAATAGGGTCAACTTCTATACCATGTAAGGAAACAATAAATCCTAGGAGCTTTCCTAAGAGAAATATGAAGACACACTTCTTTGGTTGAAGGTGAACGTAATATTTAATGAGGCAGTCAAAAATGGTTTTAAGGACAGAAAGGTGATTGGAGTAGCGTTTAGATTTGGCTAAGAGATCTTCCATGTAATCTTACAATATGTGATGCATGATATCATGGAAGATGTAAGTCATAGCCCGTTGATATGTGGCACCAGTGTTTTTAAGGCCAAAAGGCATGAATCAAAAGTAGAAGGTCCCCCAAGGGCTGATGAACATAGTTTTGTATTGATCTTCTGGGGCAAGTAAGATTTAATTATAACTCGAGAAGCCATCCATGAGTGATGGCATCTCGTGACCAGCGGTAAGGTCGACCAGTTGATCAATACCAGGTTAGGGAAAGTCATCTTTCAGGTAGGTGAGGTTGAGGTCATGAAAGTCCATGCAAATGTGGAGTACCGCTGTCACCTTAGTGATAGGGACAATGTTAGAAATCCAATGAGGATAATCAATGGGTAATATGAAGGAAACAAAAAGAAGGCATTGAAGCTCTGCTTTTATTAGAAGGGAAATGTGAGGGTGCATTTTCCTCATCTTTTATTTGATGGGTTTGGCATCAAGAATGGTTGCAATATTGTGGACCACTATGGTGGGGTCAATATCGGGCATGTCTTCACAAGACCAAGTGAAAGCGTGGTTATGATCTTTGAGAAAAGAAGTTATGGCTTCCTATTTAGTATCATCTAAAGATTGACTGATCTTTAGGATGTGTGGGTCATCCTGAGTGTGAATGTTGATCTCGATAGTTAATTAATTCAACATGGTTTGCATCTTAGAGGGTAACAACTGATGAATATATGAGTCTTCTACACCAACGTAGGTGAGTATAAATTCATCATCTTGACATTGAATGACATTAATTGAAGGTGTATCGTCATCAAGCATTTTAGGATATATGGAGGGAAGAGATTAAGGGGCCTCACCCTCACGTTGATAAGTTAAAGGCCCCAAGGAAATGGTGTTTATGAAAAAAAAAATTAGGAGGGATAGATTCAGGATCCATCGACTCCATTGGAAAAAGTGGTCATGAAGGTGGGGCGGGTGAAGAAGGTGGAGAAGAGATGATGTCCTTGATGGGTTCAATGTGGGATTGTTTTGTAGGTGGTTGAGGAAGGCTGATACCACTATAATCATTATGTTTCCAGGTGGTACATGTGATAACGGTATGGTGGCCTTGCTCATAAATTCCAAAACTGAAACCCTTCTACGCACATTAGTGTAGGAAGGTGTGGGCAAAACAATGATTGGTGAGAGACTGGAAGTCAGCGGAAAATAAGTGGGTTTGTGACAGTGGTTCAGGTGTGTAAGTGGTAGTATCAATTCCACCATAGGTGATACTGGTACAAAGGTGAGGAGAACCATAAAGGAGGTGTTCTCCTATATGGTGATCATAGTGGGGGTGTTGGTGAAGAATTCCATACTCTTTTGGAGTAAGAAATGTGTTGACACTATATAGGGGATACTCCCCTAGAGTGAGGCGTTGAAAAACACCTTATAAGGGATCAGTGGTTGGTATGTAGGTAGCTTGAATGGATGATGTGTCGGAGGTCAATGTGAAGGTGGAGTTAACAGATTGGAAGGCTGATGGGTCAACCGTGGAGGTTGTGGCAGCGGTAGGAATGGAAGAGGTATGAGTGGTTGAGGCAACGACTGTACTGGTAAGTGAAAGTGTAGACAAAGTGGCAGTGGTTGCAGAGGTAGACACTTTAATGGGTACGATCATGTCATTGGGTCGGTAGAGCATGTTGCATGGTTTGAAAGGTGATGGATCAGCTAGGATAGTGTAGGTGTGCCCTTCATGCTGAAACTTTACATAATGATGCAAAGTGGAAGTAACGCAACCCATGACACGAGTCCAGGGTCTACCAAGCAACAAGTTATACTGGAATTCACCCTCCAAGATGTAGAATAATACTATAATAGTGTGGGGGCCCACACGAATGTGGAGGATGACAGTGCCTAATGTGCAGGTGATAGCGTCATTGAATGAATGTAACATGACAGGATGTTTATGCATGTAATTGTCAGGTATGTGCATTTGAGTGAATGCATGGGATGAAATGATGTTAATGTTAGTGCCCCCGTCAATCATCACATGTCGTACCTGTATGTCATTGATGTGGACATATATAAAGAGATCTGGGTCTGGGTCATCATTTTGGTGCGGTGTGATCTGTTCCTCTGAGAAGCTAAGGGAGGCTACTTGGTGAATAGGGTGGGGTGAAGATGAAGGTGGTTATTTGGTGAGAGAGGCTACATGATGGGGTGTGATAATGGAGGCTATGGGTGTAGGGTCATTGGGAAAAACCTCAATATATTAAAGAACCTCCATGAGAGCTTGACGATGAGATTTCGATGTTTGGATGAGGTCATATAAGGACATTTTGAGGGGAGACTGGTGTAATTGTTTGAGCATGGTGCGATGTGTGACTCCATTAGAAACGGGGTATGTGGGGCTGTGAATAGTGATTTTAGGTATGGGTGTAGATGGTATGTTGGGTATAGGATTGGTCAGTGGATCAGTTGCCTTTTCTTTACCTTTGTCTTTCTGAGCATGCGTAGTGATGTGTATCATGTTGATTTGAGGGGAGTCATTAAATCAAGAAGGTGTAGGATAAGTGTTATAACGACACGACAGGAAAACAACTACTGGAGGAGAAAAACCTTGTGAGGTGAGTTGAGCACACTGGAATTTGGGTGGAGGTTTGGCAAGTTCTTTGATGAAAACCGTGTTAATTTTAAATCTTGGAGGTGGCTCTAAGATCTGTAGAGGTGGAGGTCATGGTTTTTGAGTGGGTAATGTACGAATGGGTGTCGGTGAAGCAGGGTCCTCATCTAGAAGGTCATCATTGTCAAAGTTGGCTTCCGAAGGACACAACTGGATAAGGGCATTTTTCAAGGCCTTATAATTCTCTACATCATGCCTTGACACATGATGGTAGGCACAAATTTTAGTGTCATCAAAACCTTTTGGCTTGTGTTTGAGGGGGTCATAAGGTCTGAGTGGCGGTAATGTAATGACGGAAGTTTCCAGGAGGTTGGTTAAGATTTTGGCATAGGACCCTACTAGTGGGTCACAATGTGAAGTGAAAGTGGGTTTGGATGTAGGTGTAGTTGATTGTTGAGGAATGGTCCTTGCCAGAGGGGGAGTAGGTTGAGTTATGGTTTTGGGATTTGGCGTGGTCTTGGGTGTCAGTCATGTTTTTCTAGGTAGGGGTATGGTAGATAATTGAGCAAGAGGGTGTGTGGTTGTTTTGACTATCTTATTGGAGGGTAACAAAGTTTTATTTTTTGGTAGCACCTTCTTAGGTAAAGGTGACATGGGTGTATGAGGTCTAGAAGGAAAATCAGATGGGGGAAGAGGGTGAGTTACCCAGGGGGATAATGGTGGTGTTGTGAAGGTAGATGATGTTGGTCGTGTAGGTGGTGTCAGAGACAAAAATTGAAGTGTAGTGGGTAGTGAAGGCATTACAGAGAGTATTAGTGGTATGAGTGGTAAATATGTTATAGGTGCAGGTATAAGTTCTGTTGGACACCTGGGTAGGTTAGAGGTTTGTGAGGAAGGGATGATCTGTTGTGTTTTTGGTTTACTGATGGGTGGAGGTTTCTTGATCACGCTAAGAGGTTGAGGTCCTAAGATGAATGGAAGGGGTGAAGGTGTGACTGAAAAATCTTGAGTTCAAGTTCTATGGGCTTTGATCTTTGGTTTAGGTGCCAAAGTAGGTGTGATGTTGACTTTGGAGGATGTAGCTAAATCTATTTTGATAGGTGGATGAGTAAGGCTGGTGGTTGGGGTGACCCCTAAGGTGGTAATAGGTTTAGTCGAGGCAGATCCTATAGGTGTTGTTTTAGGTTTAGATGTAGTTTTGGTTATGGGTAAGGGTGTATGGTGAGTTGATGAGGACCTAATGGTAATTCCTGTAAAATGTGTCTTAGAGATGGGGAATTGGCTAGCTTCAGCTTCTGTGGGTAAGAGAGCTGAAAGTAGGTTTGTAAGATCTTGGGTAGCTGATGGAGAATGCTCACCAAGAGGCAAAGGTATCTCGATAGGGTCTATGATAGGGGAGGAGATGATGGGAGCTCATTTGTGGGTGGAAAAGGTAAATAAGTATCCTCCGTGGACTAAAGAAGTATTGTGGGTATTAGTTCTCTAGGTGGAGAAGCCAAAGGTGAAATGGTATCGATGTTAGCGAAAGACTCCTCCATAGGTTAGGAAGGAGGTGAAAGGTGTTCCTATGTGGGTGAAAGAATAGGGGAGGTAGGTTCTGATGTGGAAGGAGGATTGTGGGCTAGAATCTCTTCTATGGATAGAATATGGGAAGTAATAGGTGCATCACTGAAAATAGCGTGGAACTCATGGGTATGGGTATCATGAGTTGAGATCTCACTAGTTTGATCAGAAGAAGGGGAATGATTAGGAAATGGTTTCTTGAAGATGTGTAGGTTTTGGTTGGCATGTGTGTTAGGATTATCCACAATTAACTCGCCTTTCTCAAGCATCTCTTGGACAATATTTTTGAAAGTCATGTAATTTCCGTCACTATGGCCCTTTACTCAATGATAGTTATAAAATTCATGTTCTTTATACCATGTGGGCATGGGGTGAGCAGGGTCAAAACCAGTGTGTGGTTTTATAGGTAGAAGGGTGATAGCTCCAACTTTGATAAGATTTTCTAAGATAGAAGAGTAAGGTTCCCCAATTAGGGTGTATTTCCATTGTTTGCATTTGAATTGAAAATTCTTGATGGGTGAGAGATTAGATGAGGGGGTAGCCTGATTTGACAGATGAACTAGGCCGGCCTTGAGTACCACTACATTAGAAGTGCCTTTAGCTTTTGAATAATTGTTTTGTGGTTTGGAAAAAGAAGAGGTTTCATTCGACTTGAATGTCGAATTCTTATTGTGTAATTGGATTTTCTTCTCTTCAATGGCCCGAATCTCTAGATTTCATGCCATGGTGAATGCTTTGTCAAATGTTCAGAAGGTTTGAACCTACAGGATCAGTGAAATATGTCTAGCACAAGCTTGTGTGAAGAGCTCGATGAGTTCTATTTGTGGTAGTTAGAAGGTGAGCTGATTAATTAGGCTACGCTAGCGAGTGACAAAATATGTGATAGATTCATCTTCATACTGGTGTGTGGAGTATAGGTTGGTCATGGTAACCTTCTTGACAATTTTGATGGAGAAATGATCTAAGAAGGCTTGGGCTGCCTGATTGAATGAGAATATAGAGTGTCTAGGTAACCCACTATACCAATCTAATGCAGGTCCAGTCGGAGACATGGGAAAGGTTCTTAGGATTAAAGCATCATTGTGGGAAATCAAGTAACACCTTTGTTTGAATGACTACAAATGTTGTTGTGGGTCTTCCTTGCTATCGAAGCAGTTTAATTTAGGCATATCCTAATGCATGGGGTATAGATGAATAACAATGGATGGGTTCATTGCAAATCTTGTTGTAGGTGAGAGTGTTGTGGGAGCCGAAAACCAATTCCTCCAATGTGTGCATCTTTTCCATCATTAATTTGATTAGGTTGTTAGTAGGTTACAATGATTAGGTGCCTCCTATAGCATGAGAGGATTGGTTTTGGTCATATAACAAGGATGTCACTCTAGGATATGGTGCTGCTGTATAAGTTGATTGAGAAGAAGGAAGTGAAACAGAGGGTACGTATCCAGAGTGAATAATAGATGAAACTGGAGGCTGCTGATAGTATTTATATGGAGGTGGAAGGGTCATGGTAAATGATTATAGAATGGAAAGTACCACATTCTAAATAGGAGTAGGGGTCACTAATACCGGATGTGGTAATGTAGCTACGGGTATGTGCGAGACATTAGGGGTGGATGTGGTTATGTTTTGGGTAGTTTTTGAAGGTATGGTGGATGTGGCGGGTGTAACAGAGATAGCAGAGGTGACAATAATAGCGGGTATAGGACCTAGCTATGAAAGGACTGGGGGTAAGGTGGAGGTAGGTAGTGTGGAACCAAATGGGGTTGACGCAGGAGTGGGAATGAGAGTCAGGGGGATAGATACAGGCATGCTGTATATCAACTGACCTAAGGCATCTTGAGTGGATGAGTGGGAAAGGTAAAACTACAAGGTGACAGGGTTTTGATCAAGGATTCATGTGAACTCCTCATCTCTAGTAGCAATAGTGATAGGTTGGATAGGATCCATAGCTGGTGATAAAATGGAAGGTGGTGAAGGACTAGGTGGGAGTGGTTGACAATTAGCGTGGAATATAAGTGCGTTTGCTTGTCTTTGAGTCAGCACCATGTGAACAAGTACTAATCGGGTTGAGCTGCTTCTCTATAAATGACACAAAAATACATCAGGGACAGGTGAAATAGGTGGTAAAAAGTGAATTAGGTACCAAATATTGGCTAGAAAGTGACACAGGCTAACTGATACCGGTTATCGTAGACTGACACCGGTTAGGGGTCACCATTGTTGGTCACTGTAGAAAATGGATAGTGAGTCAAAAACAAGAGTATAAGGCTAAATTTGATAGGTATGCCAAATCTGTTAAGTTTTATGCATCAAAGGGAACAATAGCAGTGACAAGGACTGTGAAAAGTGGAAGAAAATGAATAGATGTCCTTTTGGGTAGATTAACAAAAAGACCTGGAACCGATGCTAGTTGGGTATAACTGGCATCTATCAGAGGGTAATCGATGACGATTGCTAAACCAACACCAGTCACTGTGGAATTGAAACGGTGATGAAAGAAAAGTGGTTGTGAATTAAAATCTGATGGGGAATTAAGCCTAGAATTTTGAAAATGATGATAATATGGTCCAGGCACACTCAGGAAGAGTTGGAATACACCAACTATGATGAGGAGCATGTAAGGATGAGTAAGAAAAATGAAGAACGTGATTTCTCACCTCAAAATACAAGCCAAGTAGAAACACTAAGAAAAATGTGATCCTAGGAGTGCATTTTATATTATGTTTGTTTAGCTTATGCTATTTAAGGACTGACTCATGAACTGTAAAATAGAGTTTTTTGGTGAGGATGGCTTCCTATGAAGAAGGAGATATAAAAGGTGAGGTTTCAGGTATGTTATAGTGGGGGCAGGATTTTCTCTGATGTATGACTTGACAGAGAAGCAAGATGGGGAGTACCTGCCAATCCTTAGATCAGTCTGATCATTAACAGGAATTCCTAGGAAATATGTTGTTTAAGAATATGTATTTGTTTTGAATTTGTGCAATGTGACAAGACTTAGAGAGGGAGAGATGTGCTTTCTATGATTTGTTTTTTAACCATTAGCTAGGCATGACTTCCAGCATATAGGTTTCCCTCAATTATTATGAGCTAATGTGATAAATCAGAATGTAATGCACTTATTTTAAGCCCAAATCGAAATATGAATTTGGATGACACAAACTGATGAAGAATAAGATGGATTATCTTTCACTAACAATGCGGAAAACATGAAAAAAAGGTTCTTTTTAAGTACACCAAAAGAAAGGATTCTTTTTAGAGAAAATAGAAAGAAAAAGAAGGTTACCAAGGAAGAAAATTAATGTGTATGCTTTTCAGAAGGGAAACAAACACACAACTTTTCCTAGGAATGAATAAAATGCAAGGAGCCCTAGATGGGTCCCACCAAACATGCCAAAATGTTTCACCTGATTCTTAGACATTTCTTCGAAATATTGACGAAACAGATAGGGTAACGGGTGTAGGATGAATATCTTTTCAAATTCTGGTTGGTTGGTTATTACACACGTATGACTTTTGAATCCATAGTGGATCATGAGAGCATCCTTTTCGCTAGGAGGAACTACCTGTAATGGAAAACAATACCACCAAAAAAGAGTTAAACAATATGTGAAGTGAAATACCTAGTGTGTGCTACATCCGAGAAGTGTGATACTCCCTAGACGGATGTCAGTCCACTGTTTAAAACAATTTAACGTGGGTAGTAAAATAAATCCTATTGTAATTTAAAATGATTTAGGTGTCTCACTTAAAACACAATAAGAAATATATAATCTACCAAGCTAGGTTAAAATAAGATTCGAAGGTTAAGTAACTGGTTCTGGGTCTCTGTAGGTCTGACAGAGGTCTCAAGAAAATCACAGGTGAATAAGGGTGATGTGGAATTAGGTGGATAGGTCATTGTTCTGGGTTGTATGGGTAAATACAGAGACTGGTGCCAATTAAGGGTGACCGATGACAGTTGGTTGTAACCGGTGCCAGTTACTGTGGAATTTTAGGAATGCCACAGAATGCGTTTTGGGTCTCTTTTGTGATGGCACAAAGGACTTTGGTTTGTTAGAATGAGGTATTGGGTGGTTTGGGAGGGATTTGGTGAGATTTTAATGGGTATATGGAGGGGTGAATATTAACGGAGGTCTCTGGATGGCCAACATAACAAAGGGTGACAATATAATGATGAAATGAAATGAACCAAAGGAGTACAACGTTCCACTTACATGGATTCTAGTCCTTAGTGCTTGTGAGTCATAAGTGAAGATGCTAGTAAGGGTTTAAATGCTGTTGAGAATCACCAAACATTGGAAAGCTCCTGCATGGGTTGCATGTGTTCTCCTTCTTGTGTGATTGGATCAACTCCTTACTAGGGTGATTGCTAGATGGCTGGGCAGGAGAGAATGTTTTATCTCCTTCCTTACATGTGTGTTCTCACTGAAATTCATTCTCAAAATATGTGATATCTCTCAGGAAAATTCCCAATGTTCACCAACCTCCAAAATAAGGTTTTTTTGGGGATTAAAAGGTGACCGATGGCTGTTCCATCTTAACTAGCGATGGTTAGGGGTAACTGGTGTCGGTCAAGGAAAGATTTTCTAGGTTTACTAAACAAGGGAGATCCTCTTGATTTTCTGGGATCTCATGTTGTTAACCCATGGATTAGACTGAAAGCATATTGTACGCATGTGGGAATGTGGTTAGAGAGAATGTAGGCATTGATTTTTTAGGGTTTGGGTAAGTCTTTGTTAGTTATGGCAACTTACTAAGAATAGATCTTAGGGTGAGTTGGCTTGATGAGGTGTCTAGGTGAGGTGTATGTGTGGATATTATCTAAATTAATATATTTAAATAATAAATATGGTGAGGATAGTGAATTAATTAAATTAATATTAGTGGGGTGAAGGGGGCCATGGTTGGGTGAATGTGATGAAGGTATTTATTTGTCGAGGGACCAAAGGGGAGTGTGACCTAATTTTAGTGTCTACAATTTGTAAACCATCCAATTTGGTGGTGTCCAATCAGGTTCTCCCCAAGTTGGTGAAGGAGTCTGATTGGGCCATGACATCATCTAGGGGTTCTGAGCAGGTCTAGGGGCATAAACAAATTTGTTATTTGATCTTTGCAACAAGTTAACCTATGCATTTTCTTGGGTTATGGTATTTAATATCTCTTTTAGATGAGGTATGAGAGTACAATGGTTGGTATCATAGTTAAGGACATCACAAATTAGGAAAATTTCTATGATATACAAAGGAAATTATTTCAAAGGATGCCTTTTTGTGCATTTGGGACAATATATGTCTAAAGGTTATTTTACAAAATTGTTCTTAGCTTTCATCCCATCTATGGTTGAGGTTAACTATGACAATATGTTTGTTTTCATGTTATCCATTTCCTCTATAATTTATGAGGTACCCAGGGCATTTTTTGATGTTTTCCTTCATCTTATACCTCCTCCTTTTTTAGAGTAACTCATAGATAACTCAAAAATCTGTGCCATTAACAATTTTTTTACATCACCTCCTCTGATGAGATGGTTAGTCTTTGGTTTCATCATCAAGTCCTTTAAGGAAAATTGTTTTAGTGATTTTTGCATTCAACTCATAGCCATTCCTTTTATGGACAAAGAGAAATTTTTCTAGATAATCCTCCATATTTTCATCTTCTTTTTACTTTATCTAAAATAAATCTTCCCTCATATTTCTTCCCCTAAATTATTCCTTTTATTTGTCTAAAAAGGAAGTATCCATTTGTTCCCATGAATGAATGGAGTCCTACGGAAATCCCATAAACCACCTCATGATAGAGTCTTTGAGAGAGAAAGGAAATTTTTTTATTTTTTGGTTGTCTATTTTGTAGTCATAAGTTTGGTAAGGGACTTTAAATTCAAACAAGAATTTGTCTGGATCTTCTATAGACATTCCTCAAAAAATAGGGAGAATTGACGGGGAGATGTTTTTCATGGGTGCATCCTCATCCTAATTTAGGATAGTGGGATAAGTAAAGGTCCCTCTTAAGGGTCTGTCATCATCATTCCTATTTTCTCCTATTTCTAAAAGTAGCTCAGGTTATAAATAAAATGATGCAGATATTCAATATCACTCCTAGGTGTTATATTATATTTAATGTCACTTTGTGTGTTCCCTACTTGTTCTTTGTTTGGAGATATTATTTGAAAATTACGAGGTATATATCTCCGTTGAGAGTCCTTTGGCATGTGCATCAATATTTATTTTGTAAACAAGGCTTAGGAATCTTACTGGTTGCATATCTTAATTTCACTAACACCCATAATAGAAAAGATGAATAGAATGGTCTATTATGCTTATGTTTTCCCTAGAAATAGTGTTGAAAATGATGGGTTGTTGTAATTTCCAATTATTTAAACTATAGATTCAATTTTAAGTCTCATTCTAAAACAAGGGTTGTGTCCTAGGTTATATCCAATGAAGTTGTATGCAATACAATTGTTGTGGTAATTTTATTTATGGGAGGGTTCTAGTTGGTATCATTCTCTTGTTTCTATTCTACACTATGGAAAGTAAATACAATTCTAAACAACTGAAAGGAAAGAACAAATTCAAGAAATGCAATTAATCTACTAAAACAATGTTGATGTAATAAAATGATTTAAAATTAAATAGTAAATTGAATTGAAATTCACACATGAATTGAAATACTCACACAAATTGAAATGAAAACAAGGAAATATACTAAAGCAAGGAAATATAAGGTTTCATTCAAGTAACCATTTGAATTAAAGTATTGAAACTTAAACTTATCAATAATAACGACCATGCATGAAACATAAACCCTCCAATCTCCTTAGGTGAGTGGTCCCTTTCTCTCTTTTAGGATTGAGGTACTTAACACCAAAATTTACTCAAAATGACATCAATTATATTTATTCAAATGAGTTCAAAACATGCTCCAACATAAGACTGTAATTAACTATCAACTAATAATATTAAATTGTACTAAAAACTACTATTACTAACCATGTAACAATTTCAAGAAGGTTTCTTATAGACACAATTAGTTACAATACATGCCACAATTATAGGAAACATATTTAACTAAAAAGAAAACCTCATTAAAACTCAATGAAAGCTTGTAATATAGCTAAAAACAAGGTCCTTATTTGTAGGTTGTTATGAGAAAATCCTATAGAATGGCATGGTGGAAAAAGACTCAGTATTCTTGACTGTGACTTCCTGAAAACTAACAGAGAATGCACTTTATCAACCTGCACATGTCATCACATTACTCATAAATTAAGTTAGTGGAAATTCCTATGGTCATTAGTTCACATGAGACAAGAACAATAGAAATTCATTAATCTTACTTAGGATACAACTATCTAAAACATCCCCCATGCACTAATTAAAATATTTAGGAGTAAATAAATAGTCATATGGATGATAGAACAAGTCAATTTATGCACTCATCAAGGAAATCAATTTTTCTAGCAGATACATTCCCACATCATACCAATATCAAGAATTAGTATGTTCATGTGCACAAAACTATCACCATGATAAGAGAGAAGTTAGAGATGGGAGTGGTGCTCTAGTTTTATCTTTGAATCCAGTTTTTTTTGATGAGATGTTAGGTATCCCATATTTTTACCAAGTGGTAGACATTTCAGTAAAAAAATATATCATTTTTGGAATGCCAACTTGATGCAAAGTATTCAAAGATATTAAACAACTAGTGGCTTGAGAAACTAAGGATTTAAGCTACTAAAATCCCCAAGAAGTTGAGTATGGATGACTTCATTTAAGAATTTAGGTATATTATCACCTTGTTGAATTGGATTATGGGGAACGAGTATGCTTATCCTTACAATGATTGGATGTTTAGATTCATCCAAACCATAATGAATGGAAAGACACCTATTTACTGGGGAGATCTTATAAGTGACTCCATCCATCAATAGATAATCAAGATGGAAGTAAAAATTTAAGGAGAGTCTAAAACCAAATATGAATTCTACATGACCTCATATCTAGTGTATAAAATTATATGCCACAGATCATTCCTAGATCTAGTGAAAGAAAAATACTTTTTTGAATTCAAGGTATATGATTTATACCCACAACTTAACTTATAAAACCAAAAGTATAATTTCATATTGGTCCATGAAGCATTTTTTCCCCTATTTTTTGTTTATGCACAAATGAATGGGAGTCATATAGAATGTCATATATGAAAAGAGGAGTGATTACTGAATACGAATGTTATTTCATTGAATTCATGTTTTTCAATTACTTAAGAGTAAGTGACTTCTAGGGCACACCCTACATGTTTCCTAAGTACTTAAATGACAAATGGGCACTTATGGAACTTTCAAGGAAACTAGTGGAGGTTCAAAATCTCATTACAAGGAAACACATCAGAAAGTGCACAAGCCACACAATAAAGGAAACTAAAACAACAGTGTGCATGAATCACTTAGAGGAAAGTAAACACAACCTAATATGTACAAGGGTGAACCATAGCCTCAATATTAAAGTTTTAGGTATATCCCATTAATTGGGATTGAAAAATAATTACCATTAAGCTTGGAGAGCTAAAAAACATTGTGTTTCTTATAAATTTTAATCAAATATGGTCCATTGCAAAAAACAATCAAACTTTTTATGTGTTTCATTATTAGTTATCTCTCCATCCCACTTAAGCAAAATGTCTCCTTCTCTAAATGTTTTGCAACTGATTTTAGATTGAAATATTTATTTTCTTATGCTTGATAAAGTTCCATTATTGTGATTTCCTTTTTTCTAATTTCTTCCAACTCCATTAACTCTAAAAATATAATTTCCATTGAATCTTATCCCATCATCTCCATTTGTTTAATAAGGTATAGATATGGTAACTCATTGTAAATAGGAAACCTTTCTTCTCTACCATAAAAAAAACATGAAAGGAGAATTCCCAATTGATCTTTTAGGAGTAATCTTATCAGCCCATAAGACCGATTTCAAATTTGTATGCCATGATATATGATTTTACACCATAGTTATTTTGATAATTCAGAGAAGATTCTTATTGGTTAACTTAGAAAATCAATTCTATTAAGGGTAATAATTGGAATATGTTGAGATATGAATGCCAAACTTAACCGTCCATGTTTTGATCTTTGTTCCAAGGAAATATCATTCATTTTATGAGATAATTGTTGTGTGGACACCAAATCTTGTGACTATAATTTCCTAAGATTCTAAAACTGAAGTATCATTTTCCTCTTTCAAATCCACTACTTCCATCCATCTTGTAATCTAATTTTTAGCTATGAAAATCTATTTATGACCTCACTAGAAGGTGGATTAATCATGCCAATAAAATATAATCCCCATTTCATGAAATTTTGATTTAATTGAATGGGTTGAAGAGGAAGAGGTGCTAACTTTTGTTTCTCTACAAAAATGACACACTTTGTGCACTTTCTTACCCATGCATGAAAATATTTGAATAATTTTGGCCAATAATAAAAAAATCTCATTACCTTCAAGGATGTAGCTCTCGTTACAAAGTGGCCAAAGGATATAAATCCATGGAATTTTGACAACATGGTCAATATAATATGAATCAACGTATCTTATAAGAACTCCATTCACGTATTTTATTAACATGTTATGAAAAAGAACATAAGGAATGGAATGTAATATAAAATACCTCCTTTTTTACTTTATTCAAACCGTATGGAAAATGTAAAGTTTGAAGAAAAAAGATCATATCTTGGGTCCAACTTTGAGGAAATGAAGGACCACTTATGTTTGGACCATCTTGCAACACTAAAATATGAATATTATCATCATGATAATTTGAAGCTAGTTGTTCACACAATAATTTTCATCTAGCCAGCTCAATGAATTTAATATCAATATCATATTCCATCACTTTTGTGTTCCAATATGCTATTTTCTCATTCAAGTCTTCACCTAGAATAAACTCTTTAACACTCGGATGTGAAACCATTAAATGAATCTTATTGTTCTAAAGTATATGTATGAATTTCCTTAGGATTATAATAACTGAAAGAAGATATTTTTTAACAAAAGAATACTTCACCTCATACTCTTGTAACCCTTGACTGAAAAAAAAATTGGATGCTCAAATTTTTCATCTTTCTGCTACACCAACATAGCTGAGATTATATAAATTTATACAAAAGCATGTAAATTAAAATATCTGCTAAAATATGGATTAACAAGTATTAGATCTTATGAGATAAGATGTTTAATTGATTCAAAGAAATTATTTCCTTCTATCTTCCAAGTAAAAAACCACGTTATTGTTTATCATTGAAGTTAGTGGCCTTACTAAATTAGTAAAACATGGAATGAATCTTTTGATAAAATTAATGCTACCTAGAAAAATTTGTAATGCCTTCTTTTGATTTGGAAAGGATGAGGAAACTATTTTATTTACTCATTTTGGATCAAATGTGATACAGTCCTTGAAAACAATATGACCAAACAACTTACCCTTATGGATTGAAAACATGCACTTCTTTAGATTTAATGAAATGTCATATTGTCTGCTTCTCTCAAAAAAGAGTTTGAGATGTATGATATGATGTGCAATATGATTTGAGAAAAATATTATATCACACAAATAAATGAGAAAATTTTTTATTGATTAACGCTTGAAACGCCAAATCCATAGCATGGTAAAATGTGGCTACTGTATTTGATAGTCCAAATGGAAATTTTCTCATACACATATGTACTTGATTTTTTAGTAAAAACTATTTAAAATTGATTTGATTCCCATAAAAAAAATTGATTATAACTAGAATAGGCATGAAGCAATGAGAAATGGTCTATAACACTTAACCTTTATAAAATTTTCTCCATTGATGATAGTGGGTAATGATATTTTAAAGAAGATCTGTTTAAATATCTAAAATCTATACATAACTCTATCTCTCAATTTTTTCCCTCACAGGAACCAAATTGGCTACCCATGATTTGTAATTGATGGGGAAATTAATATTATCTTTGATTAATTTATTATATGCTTGCTTAATCAATGGTTTAATTTTAGGCCCACCCCCTCTTGATTTTCACAAACCAAATTTTGATGGGGCGTCGAAAGGAAACCCTGACTTATTAGGAGTGGGGTGTTTAATTAGGTATGAAGTGGGAAATATCATTATCACTGGTTCATTCCCATTGTAAAATGGAACGTGTAATGAAGCTAAGGCTTAGGCCCTATTAGAGGGAGCCAAATTAGCTATTAAATTAGGTTGCAATTCACTGATAATTGAGGGGGACTCCCAAGTTATCATTAATGATGTCAAACGTGGTAAGGATTTATCATGGAATCAAGATGTCTAGATCAAAAACATCAGTTTTTAGATTTTTATGATCCCCAAATGGAGTATTGCTCACGTATTCTGTGAAGAGAACTTTGCTGCCAACTTATTGGCTAATAAAGGTGTCATTTAAATGGAGGGAAAGATATTTTTGTGGATTCTTGCTTGTGGGAAGGATTGAATAATTTAATGTCCATGGATATTGGCAGAGTGTGATTTTTTAGAGAACTTTTCGGGCTACCATTGGCATTCCTTTCATGGCATTGGTAATTAACACGTATGTAGGGTTTGTTGGTTGTGATGGATTCTCTACCTCTCCCTTGCTTGTTTATTCATGGATCTAAGTGGTAAATGACCTTCTGCAGTGGTATTTCCATGTCCCTCATGTGTATCATCTTCAAGGTAGAGACAAAGGCATTATGTGAAGTAATGACATATATTTTGGGGGAAAATTACATAAAAGACTCTACTAGAGATAGGGTGAATTCTAAAGTTGCTTCATGGTTTGTCTCTTAGTTAATCCTAGTGAGAGGGAAGAAAGAAGAAGCCAAGGTCATTTCAAAATGTTTCATTAAGTCATAACATATTCTAGGGTCAGAGGAAGCTCTTACATTTGTCAATTTAGTGCCACCACTTCAGGATGCAAGTATCGACGATATCTTGTTGAAGGAGGCTAAGAGGGTCATTTTGGCTCTGTCTATATGCAATTTGACTCTCATGAAGTTTGCATAGGACATTCATAGTTCTTGCATGTAAAGGGTTTTAGGTGGTAGAAGGATCAAGTGTTTGGATCTCCAAGGGCCCTCATCTCCTATTTTACTAGAAATTTAGGTGGTGGTGAAATTCTGATGCAGGGTTGGATTCTCGTACAATTTTCTTCTATGTGTGGCTCAAGAAACGTTTCTAGGTGGTAGAGCTTAGAGGTAGATTTTGTGGGTCTTCTTGATGGTAGATGTGGCAACCCAGGTCTTTAATGTATTTTCTTATGTCTGGTTATAGTTTTTGGTAGTTTTTTATTTTTACATCTTCCTGTCTTGTAGAAGATCTCATTTTGTATGTTTTTCTTCGATATTTTAATGGTTTTGGATGTAATGGCTAGTATCCCAGTCAATCCTTTGGTTCATATCTCCAATCAAAAGTTCTTAATTATATAAAAAAATGGTTCAATTTTAGGATTAACAAATCTCTAATTTTTTCAGACTGGTGTTATTTTTAAATTCAATTCTAATATATGTTGATCTAAATCCAGATTAAAAACCTTTAAGACACCATAGCTCCATGAAAAAAAATCATCAAATTCTTGAGAAATTTTAACAAAATAAAGTTGTTTATTTTTATTACATACCTTTCCCAATTTGAGGGCTTTACCATTGCCAATGATGATTTGTTTGTAATCATATATTTTTATCATCATACTATACTTCTCACTCCTGAATTGATAATCTATGTTAAATATGGATTCAATATTAACCTATAATTAAGGTATCTTTTTAGATATCAACTAAATAATATCATCATCATACTATTGTTGCAATCTTTCTTGAATTTTGACTCAAAAATTGGATTCCTCTTGCAAAAAATTGACAATTTTATGATTTGATTCAAACACTTTATAATTGATATTGGTGTCCATGATAGAAGGTCTTACCACTATCTTGATATCCTATTGGTTTTAATATTTCTTGATCTGATCCATAGTATCAACCTGAGCACTAATGATAACTAACCTATTTACATGGTTCTTCTTCACCCTAGGAATAAATCAAACATTGAAAGCATCAAATATTATATTAAATCCCATACCCTATTCTTATAAAATTTTATCAAGTCCTTATTTGCTTGTTGTCATTTGATTTTTTAAACTACTAACTCACTATAAAAAACTTGTAATTGATTCACTCCTTTCCTGCTTACCCAATGGATACTATGCACAAGAGCATCATATTCATATGTTTTTTAGTGAAGTAAACTAATATATAAGAGATGAGAAATTATTTTCATTTTTGGAGGAAATAAACATGATCCCTCCACCTACTCCATTATTATTTCTAGATCTATCAAATTATAATTTCCATAAACCTTCATCTTTCTAATATGTTTTGAAAAGGTTAATACTAATATCACTTTCCTCATGTAAAAAATATGTTATGAGAATTGATTCTTCAATATATCTATGTGGATCAGTAACATGAGTTTAAGTAGCCCAACCATCAAGAAATAAATCAGGAATTCCCTCAAGAATCTTGGTTGGCTCTTGGTCAAATACTTTGTATTTTTCATTTATGATCATACAATTTGAGTTAATGACACTAAGAACATAAGGTTCAGTGTAATTTCTAAGATGGGTTCAAAACTTATGCTAACTTTGGTGCCATACCTTGTTATAAATAACATGTGAGAAAAATATGATGATAAGTATCCACCAATTTTTCTCATGAAATATATTTAAATTCAAAAGGTAAACGAGGAGGAATATCCATGATAAAACATCTTGAGGAATGGTGAAGTTGGGGTATGCATATAGGGTTAATCTCAGTCATCTAGTGACTCAACGGGTCTCTACAAATGTTCCATCAAGCTGAAATACTTCATTAGAAAGAGGCTCATAATCTAGATGAAGTTTATCAATAATTTTCTTGGGTATAACTAAGATAGAGGCTCCAAAATTAATCATGAAATTATGAACTAGGTTTTAACCGAAGGGAAAGTTTAAGACCCCCCTAAAAATAAACCAAAGATATTACTTAGTGAATTTTTGAAAATGACTTTCGAAATCTTAATGAATGTTATGAATTGAAAGGAAATATTGTCGTTTGATAGAAACTATTAGCCAATAACATTATACTACCAACTGGTAGCATTATGATACAAGATGGTAGCATTATGTTGTCAGATGATAGTAAATTTCTCTATTTTATATGAAATAAAGGTAATTTAAATATTAAAATTTGGCTATCATTGTAAAAGCTAAGCAAATCAACCTACAAAAATAACTTGTACCCAAAAAACTTTAGGCAAAATAGAAAGCTACCTAACACCTCAAAATTATCCAAATACAAATCTCAAAAACCAAAATATTCATGAATTAATGAAGATTAGCCACTTAAATGTAGACTTTTTTGACCTATGAGTAATGAAACATAGAAGAGAGATGGCTTAAAAATCTTATTTTCTTGAGCTTCTTTCAGATCAATTGTATTGGTGAGCACAACCTTAAATGGTTCTTTGGATGGTTTGCTAGAGATAATTAGGTTAAAAAAATCTTCTTGTAAAAGACCTTTTTATTTGGGAAGAGACAAGGAATCCCTTATTATCCTGGTAACTCTAGTTTGCTTCATATTCTCAAGGATATTAAAGTAATGAGTATTAACCTTCTTGTGAAATTTTTTAACAACAACACCTTCTTGTATAGGGGATAATTAGGGTTTCTTGCTAATTTTGACCTTTTGTAAATTGACTTATTTGATTTCTTTGTTAATTGTAAACTGGAAAAATAAATTTTAACATTGGAGAAGACTGAACATTGCTCTTACTAGTAGGTTAATCCACTTATAATTCCCTTTTATCTAACCTTGTGTTCACTATCACATAAGTAGAATTATAATTTTTTTGATTGTCAAATCGCTTTATTCCACAAAGATAACCTTCTTACCAATTTAAGAATGTAAAATCACCTTACAATGACTCTTTTGAATCCTCCTTCTGTGCTGGAGTCTTAACTAATGAAATTTGGGACATAACAACTATTTACACCATAAGTTCTTGATTCTGAATACCATTAAAGAAAGAATTATGATTATGGGCTTGTTTATATAGATAAAACCACTCATAATATTGGATCATATTGTTTTTAACCGATATAATTACTTTAGAGATTCTAGCCGTATTGGGATTGACTGTTTGTATAGGTTTGGAATTAGCAAATTTATTTTGTCCCAGTAAATTTGGTTGGAAAAGAGGTCTATTTTGCTGATTGCAAGGATAGTAAGGTGTGGAACTCTTATTTTGATTCCTTTTAAGAATACATATCTCATTCCCAAAATATTTTAATATGCATTTTATCTCTTGAAAATATTTTGATTATATTTTTATGCATTGATTTGGATCAAAGTATGATAATTAGGTGTTGGAATTGAAGCTATTGTAAGTATTTAGAAGGAAGTGGGAGGAGTAATCTCTAGAAACATGGACATGGGAGGTCTTGGAGATATTTTCTCCACTTGTATAATAATATTTTTAGCTCCAATTTCTATGTCATAAACATCAAGGAGTGTCATTCTTCCCATTAATTATATCATCACTAAAATATCAAAATTCAATGCCCTTAGATAGTACAAAAAATCATACTATGGAGTGGGCCTTACCAATTGTTGAATTTTGTCCCAAGTCTTTTAGAATCTGTAGTTGAAATAAATAAATAAATCTTATGGTGCTCTCTTGATGGTGGTCAATTATTCCACTAATGAAATATGATTTGATTTGTCCTCAAAATTCTTGTGAAAAACATATCCCAATTGATCCCATGTAGTGATGGAATTTAGTGTGAGTCCCCTATACCACTTCCTTTGAAAGAGGCTACTAATAATTGTCCTACAACATTTTATTGAGTAATATGATAAATACATCATATGTAATCCACATATTTAACATGTTCTATGGGTATAACCTGATTTTACCCAATAAAAAAGGGATGTTCTTAAGAGCGGAAATCGAGATATCATAATAATGAGAAAGTAATGGTGGGTTACCATCATTAAAGGAAACAAAAACCTAATTTTTTCGGAGGGCCATATTAAGATTGAGATTGGGTATTGAAAAATTGAGAAATGAAATTGGTGTTTGTGGACTGGGTGGAGATTTAGTGTATGGTTTAAAGTTCTAAAATATACTTCTCTTAGCTGAATTAAAAGGTAACTCATTGAAATCAAATGGAATACCTTCTGTAGATGATCTAGTTGTAACATTTGACATGAAATACACGCTAATATTCTACTAAGATGTTATTTAAAATTATGAAGTGACAAGATAACAGATGAATGTATGTGAAACACTTATATCTACCAGGAAGAAAAACAAATTATGACAAATTTTTCATTCTATCTCCCATGGGGACAGCCAAAACATGTTTTCAATTTGAAATGCACCCTTTGGAGAATTGTGTGATAAATCTCTTTTAAACTGACAAAGTGGAAACACTCCTAGGTTATGGGTGAAATGTATGTTTTACTGATTCTTCTGAGAGGGATGGTTCCCCTAGTGCAAAACCTAAACTGTTTTTCTATTTCTAAGAGTACCCTATTCTACAAAAAAACACAAAAAATGGAGAAGGAAAGAAGATAAAAACTTAAAAAATGGTGGTATACCAATTTTTTTAAGGATCTTAGACTTAATGGAATCACACAGATGGACCACGGGAGTTATGCAAACCACCATACACAAACTACAGGTGAATATATCAAAGAAAAATTATTTCATATAAGGGTTCAAAGTTGAGTTGTGATAAAATAAAGAAAGGACAGTAAATGTCTCCACAACAAAATCCTGCATATAAATTGTTAACAAAATCTATGACCTATAAATTGACACAAATATGAAAGAAGGCATGAGGATTAAATGTTAAACTAGGGATAAACATGTATTAAAAAAATGTATCACAAAGATAAAATTAGTTTAAAATAAAATATGCACTAAACACATATTGTAGAAAGGTAAAAACCAACTCCTTTATTTCTCAGAGGGGTGGAATAAGCACAAATAATCACTCATGAACCTTTCTTTCTCACTCAAAATTCTAAATTAGTCTAAAAATATGAACAAGGAGGCCAAGATTATTTTTACAATACATTCAAGATTTTTATAGAAAATTTGAGAGAGGGGAAAGAAGGAAAAGCTCAGAAATACAAGTATAACTTGTAAAAATAGGAATGTGTGTGTGTGTGTGTGTGTGTGTGTGGTTGTATAATTTATCCAAAAATAAATATTTTTGGAGTGAAGGGCATGCATTTATTTCCTTTCTTTTATCTAAAAATATTCTCCATACTTTATTTTTATCCAATTCCACACCCAAAATAAAATTTGTACTGCCAAAACAAAAAACACTTTTCTTCTATATTTGCATGCTTAGTTCTATTATTAAACCTTCTGGATGACCAAAACTAATTTCTTTGCATGATTTCATGAATTTTTAATTCTCCATGCTTCTTTTTTGAAAAATTGTGCTAAAACAAATGTCTTGTGTTTGGTAAAAAGTAAGAAAATGTTTTCATCGTTAGTGTAGACACTTCTTTTTCACCCATACATGACCTTACACATATTAATCAAATTATCATTATTTACAATATTATCACTACCCTAAGTCCATTATCCCTATAATATAATATATCATCATAAAAACATCATTTTCCCATGTAAAATATCATTTATCCTCCCTAACCATATAAAACAAACCTAACCTAAGTTACCCCTAACCTCTTCCTACCTAGATTCATAACCTCCTACTATTCCTAAAACAACCTCAACCTTGGTATGAAAAAGAGTTTCAACGATTTTCCATCCTTTCATAGTGTTTTTTAGCCATCCTTGACTAGATCGATGGTGATCCATGATCGAAGGTGATCATTGTGGATGCCATAAATCCTATTTAATCACCCTCCATTTCACAGTTAGATAGATCAGAAATATTGTAATGTTGGCAGATTTTTTAATCTATGCACGACATCAAGAAATTAGAAGATATCCAAACTTTTTTTTCATCCCTTGGGAACATTTTTCAAAAAATAAGTCAAATATTTGGAGCTCCACAACCTTCGCAATATTAAACAAGGTAAGTATATTTTGGTTTATCATTTTCAATCACAAATGAAATTAGTAATATCCTACAAACAATTGTATTTATATCTCTATCTAGCTATCAGACATATTGTCTTCAATTTATTTCTTTGATCAATATTTTATCACATTAGCCAAATTTATCAGAGATGGTCGCCGATCCCCAATCATCACCGATCTAGTCCCAAACTCCCTTAACTATCAGTTATCTCTTTATATATATAAAAACCTTTGCATTCAACATCTTCTATATTTCTAGAGTCCCTCTAGTTCATCTTGTTACTGTCAAAATATTTCACGCATCAATCTTAGTTTGTTTATTGGCCCTTGTTAAAATAGATGATTTTTTCCCCAATTTCTACTAATTCCTGATCACCTTAGGTCTCTGTAATTTCAATCATTTGATCAATTATCGTATCTTTATAAATCTATTTCAGCCTAATCTTTTATTTCCAAGATGTATTCTTTGTAGATGACTGTTCTAAGACAAGTACACCCCATCACGAGCATATTCAAAATCTTAATAATAAAACAACCTTTTATGTGGGAATAGTTTGATATCTTCCACGAACTCAGTCTGTGTTCCATTGCATCCACTCTTGAAATAAAATATATTGAGCAGAAACTTGAGATCATAGAAAAATGAGAAGCCATGAAACAATTCTGGTTTGATTATTTTGAAGAACTCGAACTCACTACAGTCCTATCCTGAACCACTTATCAAGCATAAGAATATCTCTTTGTCCCCTTTTAATTATATTATTATTTTTGTTATCTTATTTCATTATCAAATAACTTAATTGAAATACATGAGTTGACATCCCTTGAGGAATTCCATCAGTTCCTAGGATAATCCTTTGTTGAGTTACTCATTTAATCATGATATAATATCCATCTTGTTTAGTTGTCCTTGTATGTAGGCCATCTCATTTGGTGGAAGGAGTCTTACACATTATTCATGTACTCATTCATCCTGACATTTTTTTTCAGCGTAGGTATCGCTAAACCCTTCTTTATTCATAGTTTTTGGTATATTAGTATATTTGTTAACTAACAAAAATTCACCTCAAACATCCTCGCATGCCTAGTGAGACCATTAGTCCCTTTTTATTAGATTTTATATATTTTTGTTTCTTTTATTTTCAATATCATTACTTAAATCCAAAAAATAAATAAGTATTGGAATTATTGAGACATGTGCATGTACCAAAGGGTGACAGAGGAAATGCACAAATGAGTAAACATGATGAGCACACTGGATGATAGAGTTAGCACCTAGAAAAAGGAAAAAGGTTGTGTGTGCAGATCACTACAGGAAGGCAAAGGACTTAATAGTTTTTTCAAGCATCGGGATAGATGGGTCAAAGAATATAAGTGTGTCCCACTTGGTGGCCAAAAATATTTTAAAATATGACTAGTGAATAAATATTTAAAAATACTATATAATTTTTAAAAAAAATCGGGTAAATTCTGGATTCCCTAGACCTTAGTATTTATAAGATCTTAATTATACATGTTTGGTAATTTTATATGTGTTTGGTCATGTTTTTGTTATTAGACATATTTTGCTGAAAGTATAAAAACTACAAAAAGTGGGACACAGCTATATGCTTTAACCTAGATACAGAAATGAAGTGTGTAACATGCAAGGAGAATTTGGTGGTTAAGAAGATTCTATTTTTGAGGAATTAAATTATAGTTCGAACACATACATGAAAGCTAATAATAGGATTAGGGAAAATTATATCTTTGGGATTAGTCTATTATTAGGATTCTTAAGAAAACTTGCATGATGGTTATTTTGGGCATGTAGTCTATTTTTGAGAATGCATAGGCTATGAAGGGAAATTCCCCACCCTTATATATATACTAGTTGTACTCCATTCTTTAGAGAGTTCATGATTATAATAGATTTATTGTGCTCTATTACAATAGCGTGCATGACTCTCTAGTGATTAATATTATGTATTCATCGTATGTTATTGGATGACTTAGTGCAATGGGTAATTATGGTTGGATTCTAGTAATTGATGTCTTTGATCATGGTACTTGTGTGGTAAATGTGATCTTAATTGTTATCTTATTTGTTTTGTTTCCTTTTTATATGTGATTCTAGTTAAATATATGTGATGGTTAATATGAATGAATGAAAACATGGGTATATATCATTATCAATATGCATGCTAATATCTTGAAAAAAAACATGCATAAAGGAGTGACTTGGTAGGATTTGTGTGCTTTAGGTGAGCATCCAAATACGATGGAAACTTGGTGAAAACAAAGGATAAATTTTGGTTCCATTTCCGAGACCTCTTTTTAAGCTATTTTTCAAGATGTTGTTTGCTGATGACATATCGATTGACTTTGGAGAGTATTGAAGGGTGGATAGACAACATAAAATATTAGTTTGCGTAGAGATATAACACTAGAAATGATTTCAATGTGCATAGATGGGTGGAATAAAATATGTATGATGCACTCTATGATACATTCTTCAGTTTATTTCTAGTAGATTTATACGAGTGGTTATCAACATATGTGATAGGGAAGTGTTGGAGTTATAGGCTAAGACCTTGGACGTATAGAGATTACCAAACCCTTAATTGATGTTGATTTGGAGTGGACTAGAGCTTTAGTCCATTTGTAGGATGGAGAATTACACAGTTATAGTTTGGAGTATGCTATTTTTACATATCTATGTCCTGAAGAAGATAAATTCTAGTACTTGTGTGATCCTAGAGGATATTACTTTTGCACTATACCTTTTTCAATAAAGATATTTATAATAGAGCTGTATTTAGAGAACCTCCCAATGGATAGCTAAAATCCCACTGTGCACAGGTGCAGGAACAAATGTGGTGAAGATGGAGGACCTGACAACAATAATAGAGAGAGAGGAAAGGTGGCTCAAGTATAATGAAGTACGAGAGAGAGAATTGGCGAAGAAGCGAGATATTGAGGAGTCTTTGGAGTTGTAGAGGATGATGCTTTATGAAGGATTTAAAGCTCATATGGAAAATGTGGCGTCAGAGCATCAAGATCTCCACCATTTAGGAAAGTACAGTAGATAATCCTTTTGAGATTTGGATGAGAGTATGTTAGAAGAAGAAATTTTAAGGACCGTAGAAGTGCATCTGATCCTATTTGGTGACCTAGCCCTTGCGCATGGTGTTTTAGTTCTAGAAGTATTCACTGAGAAGAATGCTAGTATGGGCAAGGAAACAGAGACAAGTATGTATCGGTTTATGTTAAATTTAGGAGATATAGTTACTAGTGTGCCCATGGAAGTGCAGTCACCATCATTGTTTGGAGGTCTGATTGGGTGAATTTTTTCTTCTACATAACCAGGATAGAGTGTTGGCATGTGGAACATTAGGAATACATCTAGAAGTACTAAAACTTCACAGACTATTGAATTTTAGTTTTACACTACAATGGGACACAAGGAAGTACATCCACTGGGTTGGTGCTCGCTACAGGAGGGTCAGGTTGATCAGGAGGATTTGGATCAAGTAGATAAGGTGGTTCTAGAGGTGGAGGAAATATTGGTGATGGTTTTGGATTTGGATCTAGAGGACAAGGCTCATATCCCTAGTAACCCCCACATTAACCTCAACAAGTGTATTATGAGATGTCTCTTCAATTTCCATAATATAGGGGTATCAAAGATGTAACAGATCATGTACACAAGTGTGAGCTACTATAGCGCGCTAAATGAATCACAACATCAGATAGAAAATAAAGTCAGTTTGTTACTACTCTTCAAGGGCCTATGCATAGATGGTACAAAAAGTATGATCCACATCAAACCATGGTGGACTATGATTCTTTGCAGTCTACGTTTCTATATGAGTTCTATATTCTAGAGTTTGGGTAGAAGAGTATTAGCATGCTTAAGGACATTAAGCAAGGATTATCTAAGAGTTTAAGGGAATATGACACATGCCTTTAAAAGTTACTATCAATGTTATCTTATGACATCCATCTGAGTTATCATGCGCAATGGTTTATTGGTGGGTTGTTGAACACTTTCAAAATAAAACTATCTCATAATAATTTTGTGGATCTCTACAAGGATTTGGAAGCCACTCTGTGAACTAAGGAGGTTCAAAGCATTAATACTGGAGTAATTACATTATTAGAGGCACATATTACATCCATGATAGAGCATCTACAAATTATTTCTGCTAAATGAGCTCATGAGACATGCAGTAGAATATAGTGTACAAATTGTGAAGTGGAAGGACATACTAAAGATAATTTCCCATGCAGGTCATTGTGGACACTATTATTGGATTGTGAGGTTTTTCACCTAAATCATTATGTTTGATATTTCCCTTTGTTGTAGCACACACTTACAAAGAAGGTATCTATGTATTGTAAGATTTTCAAATCCCATGCTCACGAAACCATTGAATACAAGTTGACTGATCACATTCATGAATCCATAGAGACAAGAGTGCATCATTTAAGTGTGGATAATGGATCTAAGGAGCATAAAAGCCATAACCATGAAGGGTGCACTAATGGAAATAACATGAATGGTGGATTTAGAGGTAGATATAGAGGATGAGGTTAAAAAGGTGGTTGAGGAAATTTTTTGCAAGGCAATTTTTATACCTCTAGATCTATTTATCATTATCAACTTGAGTACCCTCAGAATTTTACTTGCTCATGATGTAGAATAAAACACAATTTAGAAGATTGCTCAGAGCTGTGTGAACACATGTGTAAGAATCAGAAGAAAGAAAAGGGAACGAGAATGATTAAAGTGGAGTGTGTTACTTCTAATTAATTGATGCCAAAGAATATCCCTGATCCTAAGTTACAAAATGTGATGGTGACTACGCACACTAAGGCCACATGAAACTGTGAGATGTTGAAGACTAATCCACTCATTACAAGGGAATAAGTGATACATGCCAAGTATCCATATGTTGTGCACCAGAAGAAAATTTATCAAGATACTATGGAATTTATCAGAGCACTATAGGGGGAAATATAATGTTTAAAGGAACAAGTGCGTGATAGGGATCATGTAAAGAAGGTTTAAATCCCATAGAAGGACATAGATGACTTGAAAGAAGTATGTAAGATGTTGCAATAGGAGAAAATCATTTCATTTTTATGTGAGTGGTTATGAGAAAAGGTGTTTCATGTTGGGACTGCATGTGAAAGATAAATAATTCATGTAAATCTATCACCTCAAAATCAAGAATTTGATAAAGAGATTACGCTTGATGCAGTAAATGATGGATGGTTATTACATAAAATTTTGATTAATACTAGCGCAGAAGTGAATGTTTTAACTCTGGATGCTTGGAATCAGATGGGTAGGTGAAAATTACAACCATCCACAAATATGTTGTATATGGTGAATAGAAATAGGTCCATGCCTATTGGGTTATCAAAAGATACATCTATTACTATTTAGGGAGCTAATTTTACTGGGGAATTTGAGGTATTGGAACTTACTGAAGTAGAAAACTTCCTAGAATTACTTGGGCAAGCTTGGTGTTATGAAAACAAATCATATTTGTGCTTCAATAAAAGGTACATCTAAATTGAGAATGATGAGGAGTGTGTGAGTATCCCTCTCTATGAAAATAAGGCTAAGCCCTATGTTAAACCACTAACCTTGTAAGAGCTTAACCGAATATATGCATACTTAGTGCATGATATAGAGAATTTGGAACCATCCAAAGAAGGTGTACTTCATTGGGAAGACACGCAGTCTGTAAGTGACACTACAAGTGTTACTTGTGATAACTAGGTTCATGGAACGTATGAAATGGTTGGGTGTAAAGTGAAAGAAGAATTCACCAGGATGATTCAACCATGCATGGTAAGGATGTTAGGATTTAATAGGGTACCAATGTATACTGGTGAAGGAAAACCTGATGTGTTTCTACGTGCCATGGAGGTTGAATAGATGAACGAAGGGGATATAAGAAATATGATGGTATATAATTTATATAGAAAAAAAACTCGTTGGTGGGCTGCACATAGAGGAAACTTATTGGAATGCAGGGAGGTGAGAATCACATGTTCTAATAGATTCCTAAGGAGAAATTTACCTTCCTAAATATGAAAATTTCATGGGAAGTCTTCTGCCTCTCAACATGTCCAGGAGTGTGAGAGATCTTGGTCTCGGGGAAAGGAGGCTTTACTACCAGAACTATCAGTACATAATTTCTACTCCACCTTATGTGGTTGCACGCGCATGTTGAAAAGGGTGACTACTAATTGAAAAGAGATGACCTCAGGTATGACTCATACTTTTGATTATTTTTCTACTAAATAGTTGGTCAATGAAGCATTATAGATTATGAAGTGCCTTACATTGGGAGATAGTGTGAAGGTTGAGGAACTAATGTTGGAACTATTTGGGGAAGCTAATCTTGAGGTGTACCTGGATCTTGAGGAAATAGATGAAGAAGAGATGGTACACACCTGGAAGGAAAAACAAAAGGGAAAAACAATGTACATGATAAATGATGAGGAAGTGGATACACTGGATGTTAACCACTCTGAAGGTACATATGAAGTGATTGACACTACAGATGAAAAGGAAAACCCATATCATGCCCCTATGAAGAAAAAGAAGGTTAACATTGGTAAATATGAAGAACGTAAGGAGGCCATTATTGGTGAATTTTGGTCAGAGAAGGAAGTGGAAAAGATTGTTAATTTATCGTATGACTTTTATGACTTATTTCTGTGGGGCTATCATGAGTTAAACAGAGTACATCCTTCTTTAGGTGAGATGAAAATAAAAATTAAAGAAGGTGTGCACCTTGTTAAGAAGAGGCCATATTGGATGAATCATAATCAACTCATCAAGGTAAAGGAAGAAATTGAAAAAAATGCTCAAGTCTAGTATGATTGAGGAAACTGAGGAATCTAAATGGGTTATCCCCATGATAATAAGCATTAAGAAGCATGAATGCTTATTTCATTGAATTGAGACTTATTCAAGTCTGAGCTATAAAAAAACTTCAATATTAGAATCCAAAATTACTATTTTTGGATTCCAAAATGTTAAATATTGGAATTATCTGGACTCCAAAATAACACATATTGGATTCCAATATCGTATATATTGGAATCCAGAATCACATATATTCGAACCTAAAATAACATTTATTGGTATCCAAAATCACATGTATTGGGATTTAATGCACTCCAAAGTCCCATATACTAGAATCTGAAAATCAAAATATTAGAATCTGACATTGATATGCAAAATAATAAACATAACATGTCTCTATTCTGAATGGGCTAACGACCACATGACTTAAATTATTTCTTTTGAATAAAACTTACTATCAATTTTATAATTTATTTAATATTAAAATATGATTTTTTTGGAAAATTGTGTAATGATATCAGGGAATCCATACAGATCTTGGTAAAATATTTGAATGAATTCATGGAAGCTGAAATTTCTTTGCAAAAAAATAAATCGGTAATGTTTCGTTCTTATATGGGCTAGCAACTGCTAGGCTAATGAATTTGAAGATATGTGAGACACTTAAAGAAATGGGAAAATTTGGGAAATCCTCATGCATCCAGAGAAAAGCTTAAGGGTTTGCAAAAATTCAAATTTCCATACAAATAAAAATAAACAAACGTTTCCATGAGAAAAAATGTTTAAATGAATTTAGAAAATTAAGATTTTATAGGTTTTCTTTAGTGAAAATAAATAAATAATTATACTAAATGAGGAAATTCAAAATAAATGGAGAATCATTGTGTTCAAATAAAAACACTAAAATTTGACAAAACCTAAAGTGGAAATAAGTAAACGAATCCATAGAAAAAAGGAAAGATGTATGTTTTTAAGTCTTTCTTGCTTTGATTTTTTTAAAAAGTCTTCCTTGGAGTGGCCCATTCAAATATGAGAATAAGATTATCATAACCATATGTATTGATCTTATTTATATCTCTTTGAGTGTTCTCCTTGTTGACAAAATTAACAATACCAAATCCCCTTCTAATCTATATTCTGATCTATGACCATGTAGAGACATGTGATGTGTCCAAATTACTTGAATAGCTCATGCACATTGACATCCCTCATGGTCCTTGGAAAGACTGGTAATGTGAAAAAAAAATCATGTTGTTGGTAGAGCAATCCATGCTGCCCTTGACACTAGGAGGTGCCCAGTAAGGGAGGTATCGCCAACCCTGCCAGCAATGCTTCCACCAGAGGTGTGGCCCTTGATGACCTTATCCATTGGTAAGGTGTTTATGGCATGGGAAGGGGAAATATCCTTGTAAGGGAATTTTTATGTGTAGTGATCTACCTTCTCACTATGGATATGAAAAACTATGAGTACCACACTATCCTTAGAGTGAGAAAGGTAGGACACCGCATCTCTATTAGAATCGTTGGCCTTGGATCCCGATGGGTGGGGTCACTTCAGTAAGGTTCCTTATTTATAGTGACACTGAATTTGCACCACTCATGGCACTCAAGAGAACACTTGTTAAGGCATTCTTTGGCCACTTTTTCTATTCACGTGGCATTGGTGTGAACCACCTTTTGGCCCTACTAATTAAACCTGTATTTTACAATCTCCTTTTTCAAACTCAATGATATTCAGTGGTGGAAATAGAAATTCTAGATCTTCATTATCCTCCTATTCAATCTCTTGCATCTCACTTTATCAAATGCCATCACTATCATTCCTAACTCAAGAAATGGGAAGTCAGGAAATCCTCATGCATCTAGAGTAAATCTTAAGGGTTTGTAGAAACTCAAATATCCCTACAAATAAAAATAAAGAAACGTTTCCATGAGAAAAAAATGTCAAAATAAATTTAAATTATTAAGATTTGATAGGTTTTCTTTAGAGAAAACAAATAGATCATTATACTAAAGGAGGAAAGTCAAAATAAAAGGATAATAATTGCATTCAAGTGAAACATAAATTATCCTATCAACACTAAAAACCCTACACAACCTTAACTAGAAATAAGTAAAAGACTCCATAGAAATATCTTCGACAATATTCTTCATCTAGCCCAATGATATTCAGTGGTGGTAGAAGAAATTATAGATTTCCATTATCCTCCTATTCAATCTTCCCACATATCACTCTATCAAAGTCCATCACTGTCATCCCTAGCTCAAGACAAGGGAAAATAAGTGAAATTCTCATGTGTTTGGAGCAAAGTTATCATTGGTTTGTAGACGCTCAAATCGCTAGTTATCATGTTAAAAACCTACAAATAAAAATATGAAAGCTTATGCTCACATAAAATTCTTGTCAAGAGAGAACAACACATTGCCACCAGATTTACAATGGTTGTGCACCTACTATAAAATTATGATACAAACATTTACTCTACTTTTATAAATGGACTATTCATGGAATTAAGTAAATATATAATCATCATTATTACATTGATGGAAGTCATAGCTCATGATTGTTCATTATATACCTATTGTTTTTCTCATATTGTTGAATTGTCTAGTGTTGGAGCCAATACCTCTTAATTTTAAAAGGTTGGTTTATAATAATGCATATGTATAAAAATGTATAACCTGTTCCTATAAAGAGTGCAATATGTAATGCTTTTCTCATTCTCCTTAATCATAATCCAACATGTGTGTGTATCATGTAAAACTATAAATCATCTCCTAATGGTCATGTATATTTGAAGAGTGTCATTCAAATAAATGTTTTTTAAAAATTTGGGTTAATCCCCATTGATCTACTAAATCATCAAATATTGAACAACATAAAATACACTTGATAGCACAAGACACTCTCTTATGAGAACATGTTTCTTAGAAGAACAAAGAAACCAACTCAAATCCTTTAAATCATCGTTTACATTAAATTCGATGGAATACATCAAACAATACGGAAATTCAACATCTTGCATTGTCTCAAGGGGTAAAAAAATCAAGATACAAATCATCTAGAAAAATACCACAATAGTTAAATTATATTCTTAGATAGCAAATTAATTAGGAAAATAAAAAGACCCACTTGCCTTAACAAGAAAACTCTTCAAAATAGAAAGTGATATCGCCTAAAAGGATTCAAATATGAGAAGAATAAATTCAAACAAATATTTTATATAAGTAAAAAAAATATTTCTCAAGAGTAAAAGGTAAAATTAAAAGTTTAAATCTAAATTTTCTAAAATATACCATAAGAATAATGTCAAAATGATTTTAAAAATTTAGATTTGATATATATTTTTTTCTGAAAAGTAAACTAAGCATTACAATAAACAAGGTAAGACAAATAACAAGATAATGGAAGTGTTCAAGTGAATCACAATTGATCCTATCAACACTAAAAGCCCTAAAGTAGGAATAAGAAAAAAACTCCATAAAAAGAAGGAAAGATATATAATTTCAAGTTTGCCTTGGAGTGGCCCATTTGACTCTGAAAATAATATTATCATAAGCATAACCATGGATCTTATTTATAGCTCTTTGTTTCATCTATGTTGACAAAATTAACAACACCAAACCCCCTGCTAACCCCTGTCTTTTGATCCATGAACACGTAGACACACGTGATGTGTCCAAATGGATTGAAAATATCATGCAGATTAACATCCCTCATATCCTTGCATATATTGGTAATTTGATCATAATTTTTTTTATCATTTTTGTGCTACATGGTATCACTGGAGTGGTCCACACCACGTATGAGACTCAAAGGTACATAGATTGATCACCTAACAATGGAAGAATTGATAGTACCACTAGTGTTGCTTCCACGTACCATGAGGTGCAAAACGAACTTCTCCATTGTTAAGGTGTCTATGGCACTGATGGGGTACAATCCTTGTAATTGAATTTTGACATCCAATGATTTCCCTACTTACCACATATATGGAAAACCATGAGCACCGAACCACCCTTGAAGCTAGACCGGGCGGGAAACGTATCTCCAACTGATTTTGAATCATCGGCCTTGGATTCTAGTGGAAGGGAGTGTTCGAGAGAGATTTATTCTAATATGATTCCTATAAAGTTCACTAAGGGTTCTTGGTTTGCAGTAGTATCAAACTTTTTCCACTAATGGTGCTTGAGAGCACAGTTGTTAAGGCACACTTTGGCCACATTTTGGATGCACATGGTAGTGGTGTGAACCTCCTTCTAGCCCTACTATTTGAACTTGTATTACATGATATTCTTCATGCCATTTTTTGTCTGGCCTAATGATATTAGACAGTGGCAGAAGAAAATATAGGGATTATTTATCCTCCTCTTTAATCTCCCACCATCTCACTTTGCGGGACACCATCACTATTTCTTTTTTATACTAGATAACGGCTGCTAGGATTTATTTGTTTCTTTAGAATAATTTTTTTAATATTTTTAAATTTTCATTAACATTAAACCATGCATATCATGGGAAAATAATCTAATGATTTCATGGATGCCTACATTTGTACTTAAATCAATAAACTGGTCATGTTTCCTTTTTATATGGGATAACAACCGCTATGCTTAATTTTTATTTGGGAATTAGTTACTTATCAATTTTAAAATGTCCTTAAGATTAATATATGTAATTTTTGGAATGTTTTTTAATGATTTCATGTAATCCAACATTGATCTGAAATACGATAAACATAAAATGTTTTTGTTTTAGAAGGGCTAGCAGCTGCTAGGATAATGAATTTCAAGATATGTGAGAAACTTCCAGGTTCAATTTACTATGAAGTTATTAAAACTCTGTGTAACTAGAGAATTTCTGAATATATTATGAAGAAACTAGCAGAGGGAAAAAATATAGACTATGAGAATATAATAAAATGTAATCCATATTCTGATGCGCATGGTAGTGGTATGAACTAGCTTCCGGCCCTGCTCATTGAATTTGTATGGAGATTGGTGTAAATTTTGTGGGCTATCTAAGAGTTAGGTTTTCTCTCACACGAGTGTTGATTCATCCTCTTTTTCACTTTTTCTATGTAATATATTAGTTCATGGCGTATAATTGCATAGTTAGAAGAAAATTCTAGTTGATAGCTCTCTGATTGTCCTCCCTGTTGATGAAATGAACAAAACCAAATCCCCTTCTAATCTAGATTGAGGATGATTCGGATGTAGAAGAGAGGCTAGGATGCATCACCACTAACATGTACAAGGGAGCAGAAGAAGAAGAGATGAGTAAGATGTTTCAAACTAGAATCCAAATCAAGAAGACTAAGGTGAACACTTTATTAGATTCTGGTTCTCATTCAAATATGGTTTTTGATACATTTGTAGAATAACTTTGTCTAGAGACTTACATGCATCCACATCCATACCCATTAGGATGGGTGAATAAGGGTGTAGAAATACAGGTTACAAGAAAGAGTAAGTTTTAGTATTAGATAAATGCCCCATAAATTGATGTATTAGAGGATGCTATCATTCCACTTGATGCATTTGACATTGTCTTCTGAAGTCCCTACTTATATGCCAAGGATGTTAGTTTCACAAGGAGGGAGAACCAGTATAGATGGTTCAAGGATGGAGTCAATTTCAACATCTAGGCATACCAAAGCAAATCAAAGAATGCTATGGTAAGTGCTAACCAAACACCAAGACTTATTCAGGAAAATCATCAATTTTGCTTACTTTCATTGGAAGAAAATCAAAATGGACTTGAGATCATAGATATTTTGGATAGTATTTTTCATTTTTTGCATAAGAAGACACCACATGAACTTCTCATTCAAGGAGCAAAAAAAATCTGCTATGTAGTCACCATATCTACCTATTGATTCACTTGAACGGACCATGGGACAACAAGGAGAAGAGGATATACAAGAAATAGTGGTGATTATAATAGTAGTGTACATAGAGAAGATTCAGCCAATCCATCTCAAGAGACAAAGATAAGAAAAAAGGACTAAACCACTTCTTTATGGGACCTTCGCCATACTTGAGCAGGTTGAAAAAAAAAACCTTCATGCCACACTTCATGCAAAAGCACGTGACAGCAAGTTGTAAGAGCCCGTACCTACTAAAGATATATATGCATGGAAAATAAGGAAAGATAGAAAACTTCCTTCCAAATAGGATTGTACTACAAGAAACTTGGAGGAGGATGTAGCACTAGAGCAGCAAACCAAAGATCCACATGAGCCTTGGTAGGTTGAACAAGAGAAGACACTAAGGTAGAACTAGTGGTACTTAAAGGAGAAAGAGAGGGAGTTGATTCATCTAACACTCCCCCACTAAGATTTTTTGGGACCAAATGCCTCCTAAGAAGGGGAGGTATGATCCATAGGGATCTAAAAAAACACACCACTTCATCAATTTCCATCAACACCAAGAACAAGAATTGAAGAAAATTAAGTAAACAAAGGTTCTAGATAGAACCGAAACTCTGTACAAAGTGGTGGTTGTAGAACCACCACCCTGCAGGGTGGCGGTCCTGTAACCGCCATCCATCTAGGGTGGTAGTACTGAAACTACCAATCTGGTCAGGGAGAAAGTCTTGACACTTTTGAACAGAATAGAAGAATGGAGCACAAATGGACACAAATTTGAAGAACCCAACTATGTCTCTTCTCTTCCAAAATTTTCCCATTCTCTAGGGCATGGGAGGAAATGGGAGAAGGGTATAAATACAAGGAGGAGCAAGAGAACTGATCATTCTAATATCCAGAGAGATCAAGAAGAAAAGTATTAATTATATGAGAGAAAGTGAGCAAGATCTTCAGTGCTGGAGTGGAACTGTAGAAGCAAGCTGTAGAAACAAAGAAAACAAGCATATGGAAGGAGAGGTTTACATTTTTGCATCCATTTTCTATTTCTTATAATCTGTAATTCTCTATAATTGACCAATAAAAGTGGGAAGAAATAGTGGTTTTCCCTTCCTGACTGGTTTTTCTCCATTGGGGGTTTCGAGGATAAAATTGTTGGTAATTAGAATTTGAAATCTTTCCTATTCTTTGCAATTTCATTCCTATAACACTATATAATCAATCATTAAATTTGTAATCTTCAATTGATTTTTATTTTTCCTAAGTTGAAAGTAGAACAATAAAATTGTGTGATTTCATAGAGTTCTAAAGTAGAAGTTTATGGATCACCCCTTACAAGTATCGAAAGATTTTAGCGATGAAGGGATACATACAAAAACCAAAAAAATGTATGAAAGATTGTAAATATTGAGGCCAAAATATAACATGAATGATACATAAACCCTAGGGTTCCATCTCTAACTAGTCCACCAAGACAAGTGTTACAATATTATTAAGAAAGGCAAAGGATGAGCCAACAACAATGTTCAACTACACCACTTGATCAGGAAGGGGTGGGGCAGGTTTTTTAAGCACGACTGTGTCCAGGGATGGCATTCTATAAATAGACACCTCATTGGATTGATAGATGCTTTGAATAGATTCAAAAAAATTGAAGGATGGACTGAATTTTAAATTCCAAGTCAACACAAATCCTACTGTTAACCTAGAAAGGAGACAGACAAGCATACAAATTAGAAAAGAGGATATGAAGGCATAATTCTACTAGATCTTAAGCCAAACCCAAATTATGACATGGGTAAATGAAATGGGAGATGAATTCCATGACCAATTTCTTATTTGCACACAATACCAATAAATTGAACACAAAGACACCTGTAATCTTAGAGTTCACACGAGCTCTCCCGATGCTTTGGAGATAATCAATGCCAAAGAATTTCTCAATCACATTCAGAATAGGTGTGGATCCTATGTAAAATACATTGAAAATATGAGTGGAAGACATAGGAGAGAGGAAATCCGTTTCTAGCTTCTTGCTGCATAAGAGGATGAAAGGAACATATGTATATGCCATGAGATGGAAGAGGAAAACAACAACTTGATAAATGTGAGAAAACAAGTAAGGGTAGGTAAAATCATGACCCAATTAATTAGTCCCTCAACTTGTGTGAGGGTGGTTTGTGGAATTAAAAATGGATGACATCATCAATATTTTTCCATGCATTGGATATATTATGAATAAAGGCTTTCGCTGATTGATAAACACACATTAAAGAAAATAATAGTACTAAAGATAGTCACACACATTATATAGAAAGGTGTTATCAATTAAATTTAGGGATAAATTACATAATTTTAGTTAGGTTATTGTTTTAATAATATCGTGGATGTCTCCAAATCATCTTCCATATCCTTCAATATTTGTAATATAGGCCATAATTCATCTATCAAGTAGAATTGTAATATGCATTATAGGCCACAAACCATCCTGAAATAGGTGTGTTTTTATAATTTTTATATGCATTACACTTTGTCTAAAACTTGCTAAGATTTTTGATAAATCTATTTTGATTCCTATGTCATTGATAAATGGTTCATTTGGTCATGATGTAATATTCTTGAATTATCATGATGTAATCTTCCACACAATTATAAACAAAAAATCTTTAAAATATGCAAACAACAAAATATGAAGTTGGATTTTGGTCTAGCTATCTCTCTTGCACCAAATTTGAAAATATGATTAAGGGTTTGAAAAAAATAGTGTTTGAATTCAAACAACTTTTTTTTTTTGGTAAATAACATTGTTGTGTAGAAGATGAAATTGTAGTAAAATAATTCTATAATATTTAGAGTATATATAGTATTATTTTCAGTATTAGAGACAGATTGTGTATTACAATGGATCTAAATGGAAATCCTTACCAAAATTGATTGTAAACTCTTTATTGGATTGGTTTTTCTCATAAAGTAAACCCTAAAAATATAAAATAATTAAGTAATCCTTTTGGCCAACCGTAAAAAAATATTTTTTTCTCAATTGTCCGCAATGTGATATTAACAATTTCAAATAATCAAAATTTCAGTATGTTAACACTTACTGATTGAGACTAGATCTTGGATTCCCTCGCACTCCCCCTCTGCAGGTTCTTGTGGTGCTCATTCTATTTAAAAAATAGTTATCAATTCAAAAGAAATTTTTAGTTGATGTAAAAAATAAGCGATACAAATTTATTTTATACAATATTGCATAAATGTAGTTGTATATTAGTGACCAATAGGCGTAAGACATTGATTCTTGTACTATTTTTGGGTTGACAGTCTATGATGGGCTTAGCAACCACTAATGGCCAACTACAAATAAGTATTTATTTTTTTAATTTTCAACATCTTATTGTTAACCAATTAGAAAAAAATTAACCAATTAAAAGTAAATAGTCTAGTGACATAATTAAATTTGTGATATAACTTACTTTTATTTAATGAAAAAGCCTTTTATGGAACGCTAGGCTAACCCATTATTGACTGGACTATAGTTGGTATGACATTCTTTAATTAGCTTAGTAGCTATAAATAACCAAATGTACATAAGTAATTTAAAAAAAAAAAATTGTCCTCAATTAAATATTAACCAATAAACCAAAAATTTACTGAATTCAAAATAAATCTAAGTAAAATATGTATGTTACTGATCGCTAGGGTTATACATATAAAAAATAAACTACTTTTCTATAGGTTCCTTCAATTATTAGGGGCTTATAAATGGTTTTCTTTATAATTGTATATGACGATCATACCATTTTCTATTTGCGAGTTAATGTGTGACGTGCCAACAACCTCCCCATTTGGCATCAAATCTGAAAAAAATGAAGTTTTACTAAAAATATGTAAACAATGACAATCAGAAACTTCTCGTGGTGATAAATTTAGACAACGAGTATTTTCCACTCACCTTTTATATATTAATTAGATGGATGGTCTTTGAAATCTGGGGAAATAAGTTTAATTGGTTGTAACATACTAAGAACAACATCGTCTACATTGTCTGTATGTGGAGAGTAAGAGATGGTTTCTTCCTCTATAGTTTAATTGTTTGCATAAATATTATATGTATCAGTTCCAATGCATTAAAGTAATAGAATAATTTAAGGTGATCTTAATCAATGTAATTTTTTTCAAATGACAATAGTAATGTTGTAAAAATATTTCTTGATCATGTGATTCAACAATAAAAACCACAGATAGACATGTTTCAACCAAAGCATGCACTACAAAACTACCATTATACATCACTATAACCGGAGAATTATCAGAATCAAGTCAAGTGAACATATCAGACCAAAACCCATAATATCTCTCGTAAAGAAAAGGATTTGTCTTTCATCGTAGGAAAATTTCTCTTGTAGTCAAAATTTACTATGAAATTTGATCCATCTAATCCATGGTTATTTCATCTATATCCCCATTTCCAACATCACAATTATGCACAACTGTTATTGTGTACATAAGACAAAAGCTCTTAAATTTTCCATTGCTGTCATAAAATCAGTAATAGCCTTCCACAACTGATTCCCCCTTGTATTTTAATTTTTTCATGTATTTTTTTACTATCTCTTAACATTTTTGAAGAAGCAACATGTAAGAGCACAATAATTGCACAATTTAGTAGACTAGATATGAAAACTGTAACTATGTCCATTATTGCATCAGAAGTGAGTACACTAGAAAAATTACAGAAATTTGCAATCACACATTCAATATTAAATGGATTAGTTAACGAAATAAAAGATATTGTTGACTGGAGATCAAAGGGATATGCACATTGACAGGTAAAGTCTTCGGTGTCTTCCATCCTTGCTGGAATATTTTCTTCCATTGAAATCATGTCGTTGTCTATAATTGTTTGAACTGCTACTGGGAGAACCTCTGTCACTTCAGCATAAATATTTATTTTTTCCAATTTTACACTTCCTCTAGAATCAAATTTTATTTCTTCTTTATTCTCTTCTCCCAAGAGTACACACAACTTGCAATAGTGAGAATCGTGCAAACCAATTTTTTCAACAATATTGTTTTCAGAGCATTTTTCCAATACAATATTACCTAGATATTTACTTCTCGTATATTTTAGAAAAATTTCTATCATCTTTATGTCATCTTTTACTATTTGTAAGTAAGAATCTAAAGTCTCCGTTATGATGCCTAATACAATAGAGTGAATTAGCCATACTTTCCCTGTAAGCATTTTATCTAGTAGAATTGATATCTCCTCATGAAAAAATCCTCCTACAGGATTGAAGTAATTAATTTTGAAACTTGCCAATTAATTTGGTTGAAAGTTAAGCTGATTATCCTTAAAAGGAGAAAAACCCAGCCCACCTGATTTAAATAACTCAATGGTTGTAAATTTTTTCCATATGTCCTTAGGTAAAAATAGAAATGCCATTTTGTCAAAAAGGCTCTCAGCCTTAGCCACTTTGAAAATAATAAGACATTTCTTATCAAAACATTACATTGAAAGAGGAAATCAGATATTTACCTTCTCCATATTACAAAATTAAATTTCAATAAAAAATGCATTAACACTAAGTTTCTTTAGCTCCAAATTGTTTGAATTTGATTTTCCCACTCTGGGCCTCCGAGGACATCCTAGGGATCTCCAAATCATTATAGCCTTGTACAGTACATAAATAAAATTGATATAAATAAAATATATGTTTACATTGTAGTCACCTTTCCCTACTCCCTTTAAACCCCAAGCATGTCATCCTATCACCCAACATTAGCTGGGCACTCACCCAAGGTGGACGTAGGCACTGAGACCCTCTTTTATGTGATCCTTCTAATAATGTTCACCATTAAAGGAGGAATATGTGCAGACACCGAAATGCATGAATTCATTCTAGAATAGAAGTGAAGAAACTAGATCTTAAACACATATGGACCATAATGTAAAAGTAAACAATAAAACATCACAAAGAAGTCAGATCTAAGCCCTGAGAAAAATGAAGAACACTAGGGTTTGAACCTATAACCTGATATATTCATAATATTCCATCATATATTGATTAAAAAATATGTATAGTAGCCAGATTACATCAAAGGGGTCATAGAAGACCAAATATATCAAGATAATAACATCCTAGTTCTTCAAAATGACTCTGATTAAAGAGTTCTAGCTATGACCTCTCCTATGCATCCTCCATGTATATCTCTCCATCATTTATACGTATCTTTTTGATCTCTCCACACACACACACACACAAACACACACACACCATGTTTTAGATCTAAACACATTCTTAAATAGAATTGGGATCTCTCCTCCACCACCTCAGCTTCACTCATGAGTAGGCCACATGCTAGATGGAATCATACTCATAATTAATTGAGTGCCTATTCTAGCTCACCAAAACCATGATTAGCTTCCACTAACCATAATGATTACATCATGGAATATTCATTTCCTAGAATATTATTTCCTTGAGCTGCAAGAATCCAAGTTCTAACCATATCTACTCATCATGCATACTCGCATCTCCACATGTTTCCCACGTAATACCATATCCCAAAATGTGGCCAAGTCCCAAACCATTTTCTTCTTCCACATGAAAACCTCCCCACTCTTTAGTTCCAACTCAAATCCTCAATTCTAAAACTAGTAACTACTCAAACCATTCACATGCACCTTATTACCCTGTGCGCTTTTCTTCAAATGCCTTCTTCATGTATTCCCTTCTGCACGGGCTGATCCTTTGCTCTGAGACTTAGCCATTTTTCTAGGCTCAACGTTACTAAATACTAAACGTGTTTTCTCTCCTTGGAAACATAATTCTCTTTAAACAAAGAATAAATGATAGGAGAATGAAATAACCTATGCCCAACTTACACCAAAGAACAAAATAATTTTTCTACTGTTGTACAAGGATTGAGAAGTATTTATTAAAGGATGCTTAAATCTTAATCTAAGCATCCACCTCACCATGTTCCTATTGAAATAAATCCCCTATCAGCACATTGACCTCATAAAATGTTAAGTCATCACCCTTATCCTTCAATGTATCCACAATATCTTCAATTTTTTTCCTAAGGTCACTCAACTCTTCCATCCTTCGTGTAACCTAGAGATATAATTATTTTACCCTATTATTAATTGAGGCCCTTAAACCTTCAATTTATTTGGGTTTCCTTTCAATCTATAGTAGGATATTGTTTTGTTACACCTGATTTCCTCTATTCTTGGCTTGGAATTCCTTCAAATCCAATTTGTGTGTAGTAACCAACACACTTGTCACTCTATCTCTGTCTTCACAGTTTTTGTAAATAACCTTAGCCATGTGCACTGCGGTCTTTAATGAAGTAAGGAGTTCATTGTAATGAGTTATGGTTTCCTCAATATTTAATTTCTATTGTTCATTATGTCACATAATAACTTCCTCTACTAACTCCAGTGCAAGTGGTTCCCTCTCCATTGTGATTAAGCATGTCAAATCCTCTAGGTAGTGGAAGGTTGACTCATACTTCCATTTAGGGGAGCTAAATCTGGGTGCTTCAAAATAATAGAGTCTGAGAAATTATCCTCTTTCCTTTCTTTTAGGCTTCACGCACCTTCACCTTTTCTTCTCTCAACTTATCCTTTAGTTGTGCAACCATCAACTCCTTCTCTTTGATATTCTTGTCTCTCTCTATAATCTCCATGTTCTTTTCATCCAATTATTTTGCTAATTCCCTAATCTTATTATTTATTCCAAATAACCTTAGTTCCCCCTCCACAACCACCTTTTTTTCATATTACATGCCTGATCATTAGTTAGCTATTGTGCATACACAATAGTATTTATCTCATTGGGATTATGTGTGTTTATTATTGCTCCTACATCGACCTCGAATTCTAGTTCATCAATATGGGACTTAAAAGTCCATGAAAACATCTTCCTTATGCGTGTGTATGCAATATATTTATCAAATGATGACCACCATAAGAGTTGGTATATGTGCATCGTGCCCTAGAAATGAGTGCATAGGACCTTATTTGGATCATTGACATAAGTCATTGTGGTACCTTGTGTTGTTGTTATGACTTCGCCACATGTGTGCACTCTCATTAGGAAACTTGCTGCTAAACTAGGATCTTTGCCCATGCTTCCATACTCTTTCCCTACTTATTGCACATTTCACTCCACCTTATGCCCTACCAAATCCTTCATTATACCTTCTAATTCCTTCTCCATCGTGTTATCCAACTATTCACCAGATAGGTGCAGGGTCCCATGCACATTTGTCCCCACTTCTACTTCACTTGATTGTTTCTCTCGAGCTCCCTATAAAAACTCATCTTCATCTTCATAAGATTGATATATATTTAACTTAGGGGTTAATTTTCTTTCTCGCTCTCCTCACCCTCTCCTCTAGCCTCATTACCTTTTTCACTCGCTATTTTCTCAGAGTCTGAACTCTGCGCTACCTTTCACTTATTCTTCACCAAAGAATCTACTACTGGGGACTTCTCCTTCACTAGGGACTTCTTCCTATGTGTATAAGTACTTGTTCCTATTCCTAAATCTTGTGCCCCTGTGGTCTGAACTACCCATGCACTTGGCACCATGCTTGTTGTAGTTTCCTCTCTCTCTCTCTCTCTCTCTCTCTCTCTCTCTCTCTCTCTCTCTCTCTCTCTCTCTCTCTCTCTCTCTTCTTCAGAACTATCTTCTTCCTTCTAGATGGGTCTTCATGTATGGAGACATCATCCTCAATGTACACACCCTTTTCAAACATAGGACTTATGTGTATTTACACCCTTTTCATTATGCTTCTTACAAGTGGTAATGTTACAGACCTTAGCATATGAATGTCATGAGAGATATACTTATAAACATATGCATACTTCTTAGGATACACCAATGCTCGATGCAATGCAGGGTGCTCCTGATCTAATTCACTTAGATCAAACCTCATCTTCTTAGCCTCCTTAAATTTGTTAACTGCACTTTGAAAATAATACGTTGTGAAGGAAAAACGTAGTTTGCACCATGGGATTTTGGTGCCATCAGTTAACGTGAACCAGTTAATGCAGAAGTTATGGTATATTCAAAATTCAACCTCATCCCCTATTAAGGGTGGTAGTTGTTTAGGAATTCTCCATTTTTCTCCAAATGCATCGTGCATCCTCTTGTGCAACTTATCTAAGTGTACCTTGTATGCAGATGTTATTTTCTCACAAGTATATGCCTCAAGTAGCTTGTATGGGGAGGTTTTTTCCTCTGTGTACACCCAAATGTTGTTATTCGGCCCATCGAGCACCCCAATCTCATAAAAGCCAATGTTAAGGAGAATATTACCATACATAATTTTATCTCTTTCATGCAAAAAATCAATGATATCCTTTATAATGAAGGACAAGAGGTTGTAGATTGTCCCTTCTGAAACCTTCCTGCAAATGTTCAACCATATCTTGTTCACTTGCGTCCATTGTTATTTTCCATTCAACGTGGTGAGTGAGTGCATGACCATTTTCATAACTAGTTCAATTATCTTGGAAATATCAAAATAGCACTTGCCCTTCATGTATTCATACTATTTATTTATTTCCTTGATAACCTCTTTTTCACCCACATCATCATCTAGCAACTCTCATGTATATATAATTCTAGTGTATCTAGATATCAACTACGTGGTTATGTGTATCCTCTTCTATGAAAAGTACAAATAATATTTGTGCACACGTGACATTATCCATTAGTATAATCTCTTAGGTTTTCAAAAAAATGGAAAATAAAAAAGATGCAAAATCCTACCCTTCTCTAATTTGGTCTTCAAGACATCATCAAACACTGGCTTGTCATCCTGAGTTCTTTATTTTTTCAGGAGAAAGAGCTCCTATACCATCTCCTTCTTAGTAGTATTTGTCTTATGGTTATAATCACTTATAACGATATTTTTTAGGTGAGATACCCAATCCATTCCCAATAATACCCCATTTGGGTATTGAATCTCCACATACCGTTCTTTGTTAAAGCTTGTCGATGTGACTAGTTTTCCTTTTCCATTTCCCTTCTTTGTCGATGAAACATTCAATCCATTCCTTGGTGCCATCTTCTCTTTTCAGGTCCCCTAGATTACTCCTTGCTTGTATTTTTTCTTTGCTACTTCTCAGAACCTTCGATTCTAATCCCCTTACGTGCAACTTTTTTGAACCCATCCCCTAGCTTTGTAAACCCTAACCTGGAAATCCTTCCTTCCACAAGAAAGTGTAAAAATTCATAGGAATCCTTCAAACAACCACTTCCACACATGCTAGTGTACTCCTTTCCACTCTGGTTTTCAAATTCGTTAATTCTTCACTTCGCACACAACTTTCACATATTTATCGCAAGGATGCCCTAGTTCATAAGATCTCTTCAAAACATAAACGAAAGGTGAAAAATAACATACACCCTGACTCCTTATTTATAGTTTTTCTTATTTTTACCTCACATTAATCTCACATGCCACCTACCACCATACTTCCACATTAATTTCTGGATTTTTCCAATGCTTTCATCCCACGCATTTTATCTAGTTGATTTTTCTTCCTCGTGTACACTTGTGCGTAACCTCCTCAACCTTCTTGATGCACACCAAACTATATTGACCACAGATCCTTACACGCGCTCATGTAGCACCAAATTCCATCTTCCTCTATGTCTTAAACCTAGTTTTCCCTTCTATAACCTACCTCATTTTACTCTACACATTTGTCACTATAAGTGGTTTTTATAAAGATTTCTTGACACCATTTCATATCTAACCCTTATCACCCTTGTTACACATGTTCCTTCTCAGATATCCCACACTTATGTTTTTCCCTCCTAGGCCACCAATCAACATTGTCTCCAACATGTGTATCCACTTCTACATTCTCCACACTCTCCAACCCCACATTAAATATATGCACAATCCTCTGCGCATGAAAACTTGTTTAGATAGTGACTAGATATAGGTACAAAAATACACTTATTACACAACACAACAAACTAAAATACAAAACATATCGACGATGAATGGAAACACATATAAAGGAAAATGCATTAAGGGAAACCTAAACTACATGGCAACATTACCTTATTTACAAACACCAAGAAGGCTTATTTATAGTAGGGCTTCATCATACTCCCGTTGAAGTAGTTAGGTAAATGTGTTCCATAAAATGCTTACAAATGAAAATCTCCTAAATCAAGTATATGTGTTATAACATACTGGTCCCCAACCAATGGACACTTTTGAGTTTCTCAAAATGGCACAGAAACTTTGAATTATACAAAAGAACCATTTACCCAGCCTCAAACTTATTATTTTTAATATGTCAATCATGACATGTCTTCTTCTCTAGCTTTCTCCATCTTCTGAATCCACTTAACAATGGTTCTTATTTAATCCAACTTCATAAGTTTGTTTATGTGCTCTTCAAGTGCTTACTCATCATACAATCCTCATGCATGTGTAATATGGAGGGATGGTAACATAAATTAAATAGTTAGTTCAACTTCTGCATCAAACACCAACTAAAAAGGTATGGCCTTTTTCAATATTTTATAAGTCATTTAAATATGCCCATAATATTGTAGAAACTTTAAATCCAAGTCTCTCCTTATGACATCACAAATATTAGTCAATGTATGGCTCAATATCTTGTTAAATACCTCATAATCCCATTAGCTTGAGAGTGATAGGGCATATTTTTGTGATGGTCCACCATAATCTCTGCTAATAAGATTATAATAGTTTCATTCAAGAAATGAGTACCCCTATCACTTGTTAAAATCAACGGGCATCCATACCTGTTGATTATATTCTCCCATAAGAACCTAATGTGTTGTATGCGCACCATGCAATCCTTTGTAGGTGCTACGCCTCTATTCCCACCTTGTAAGATAGTATGTACAAGTGATAATATAGTGCATGAACCTGTCCTATGCATTCAGTGGCTGGGGAAATAGGGCCTACAAAGTTCAATTGCCCATTTTTCAAATACCTCTGCACTAATCAATAGGACCTTAACAAAATTTCATATCATTACCCCGGATTTCCAAGGCATTGGAAATGATCATATGCCTTGCAATATTCTACACAATACTTATAAATTGACTCCCACAAAGTCTTACCAATAGGATCTTGCATGCGGTTAGATTTCCTACATAGTGACCTCTTGCAATTCCACCATGAGCTTCTTCCATGATTATAGTTATTTCATGTTCCAACACACATCGGTGGGAAACCTCATCTTGGCCTAGTTTGTATAGGTCACCACTTACAAACATATAGGGCATGACGCATATAGCCAACCACTTCTTCTCTAGTGCCTTCATTCCTTTAGGTGTCACACCCATCCGTAAGAAAACAACAATATCTTCCAAATCAAAGGGCATGTGCTGTAATTTTAACAACTATGCATCAGTCATTATGTCCTTAATGCTCTACACGTCCTCACCTAAATTAATTCTAGAAATTTGGTCAATTCCTAAATTGCACTTCCCTATTTTGACTACCACTGAAAAATCAAATTCCTGAAATACCAAGATCCATCGGCATATGTTCTATTACAAAACATGTTTTTTTACTAAATACTTAAGTGTCATGTGATCTATGTAAAAGATAAATGGATTAGCCAACACGTACTTGCCTAAAATTTATTGCATCTGCATAAATCATAGACAATCGCTTCGCACTCCATTGTTGTGTAATTTCTTCTCAAGTGGGGAATTAACTTTTTTGCTTGCAAAAACACAAAAGGGTGATCAAAAATCCCTTCTCCAATATGTTATGCTAACATTGATCCTAATTACCATCCCTGACGTATCAACATACGTACATGAAAGAGGGATTGTCCCAAGAGGGAAAGCACAAAATGGGCACAATAGTAAGCTTCTCCTTCAATGTATCAAAAAGCCTATATGCTGCACGCCTCGACCCCAGTGAGAACCTTCCTATTATGCCTTTCAAAAATTCTCTTCTAATGGCATGAAGCTATCCTATAACACAGCCCTTGATAAATTTTCTGTAGTAACTCGTATGTCTCTAAGAATCCACGCACTGCACACTTTGATTGGTAGGCTCCTCTAAACTCAAAATAACAACAATTTTTGGCAGGATCCACCAATAATCCTTCTCTTACAAATTGATATGACCTAGCAATATGTCAAAAGGAATAGCAAAAGACACATTTCTTAAATTTTTCATAGAAATACTTACCTGCCTGCATCTCTCAAATATCAATCTTACAATTTATCATAGTAGGTCCCTTGAAAAAATCCATATATTATCCAATCATCTAGGTGAACTTGCAGAAATTTATGAATAAAGTCTTGAAAATTCTTGTACCAAAAATGCATGCAAAATACACAGCAGGGTTGCATTCTTAAGTCACAAAAGTAATAAACGTATAAGAAAAAAATTCCCCATTTAGTGGTGAATTTAGTTCTTTTCTTTGTCCTCCATCAATCACGATCCTTACCTAATGATAGCCTAAGAATCTATCTATAAAAAGAATAGATCTCCCATCCTGCCACACCTTCTCCAATATATCTCTTTAGTGAAAGGGGTGTTAGAAAAAGGATCTATAAACACATACATCATTCAAATCTCTATAGCCTCTACAGATATTCTTATCCTCCCTATCCTTTCTTGATACTAATCACCATTGGGATCACTCATTAATATTCCTCAATTACTTCAATGATGCCAAATTTTTATCAGCTTATTAATCTGCTCTTTAACTTTTACGTGTAAATTCAAAATTAATCCTATAAGGCATCTTCCTAATTAGGTGAGTGTATATTGCTTCAACTTTATCTGCATCTCTCCTAATGAGTGATGAAATCCTATTAACTCATGGTATCCTGCATGGGGCACAAATCTTGGAAGTCACATAGTAGCTCAATTACCTTTGAGACCTCCTAGTGGTTTGTCAAGTAATATCCAATGACAACTTATTTTGGCTCTTCTTCTATACCAATGTTAAAACCTTCTTCATTTTCAAGGTCTCATGGTAAGTACAACACGGTTTACTAATATGCACTTTTCCAATACTTCACACCTATCTTCCATGTATAATTAACATCCAAGTTTTCTACTTCCTCGTCCTCTGATGAGGTACACCAAATCTGCCCTTTTCCTTTTCCAAGAAGGCACGCCTCAAACTGTGTCTCCTCTATTTCTTCTTATTTCTTGAAGCGTTCCTCTAAGTCAAGTTCCCCCTAGAAAATCTAGGATTCATGGTCTTCGAACCATAGCAAAATCTACTCAGAGTAAGGTGCTTAACTTCTTGTAATTCTTCATTCACCTATGGTTTAGAGGGATAGATACTCAAAGGTCTCTGAAAAAAATGCGGTCTGTCAACTCTTTGCCATTTTCCTCTTGTCTGAAAATGCAACTCTGAATGGATGTACCATGTGTACAGATAACCTTGTCAGGTGGAATAGAACTGTATGCACCCATAGTAAGGGAGGTAAGGCTTCTAGGGCCTACCATACTAGGCTCTCTCACATTCCTAGACATGTGAAATGAGGCAGAATTCCCCTCCCTATCAAAGTCACATATTCTTAGAGGGTACATTTCCCTTATAGAAACATAATAGAGAACGTAATCCTCACTTCGCGTCATTCTAGAAAGATTATCTCGATGATTCGCGCCCACCAACATGTTGCCACTGTTGCGCAGAAAGGTATAAGTTAGAAATATTCCTCCTCTTCTACTTGTAACATTTCCACTAGATCTCCATCACGTGTGGAAATACATCATTGTTACCTCTTCCCTAATATAAACTTGGTAATTTTCTTCCTCTTGAAGTTCCTAACTGAGCACGCTCTTGAAAAATTGAGTTAAATTTCCCTTCATTTGTAATTCCAACTAAGCTCATAGGTCTCATGCACCCAATTTTTTGAGTGCAATGCTAGTCGTATAACTTATAGATTGAGCATCTTCCCATTGAATGAATCCTTTTCTTGATGGCGTGAATAGCCCTCAAGGTCTATAATGGTGTGCACATAGATTATTTTCTAGGTCTTCCTCTCTTAAAAGTTCTACATAAGGTGACAATGCTCCCATCTATTAGTGGAATAATGACACGCTCCCTCTTTATGTCTATCAAAACTAAATGTGTTCCTTATTAAAGTCAAAAGTCAAACATTATGTCGTATAACACCAGGCACATACAAGTAATGTTGGGAATTTATCTGCCTCAGCAAGTGCTAAGACTCAAAAATCTCCTAGTAAATTTAGTCCCTTTGAATGGTTATGGAAGCATCCTTCAAGACTCCAATGGTAATAGCCTTTGTCTTATTCGCCATATGCAACACATTTAAAGAGGGTTGTAATGGAGGCTTCCTCATACGATTCCATGCATCGAAAGTAAGGACATTGACCTATGCACTTATGTTAATTAGTATGTTTCTCAGGAACCATCCATAACAACTGCATTCAACATAATTTCCTTTTCATAATCGATACTATGAGGTAGAATATTAGCATGTAATACCTTCCTATTGTGCTCATCTCCCATGTGTGGTACCTTTTCTCTTAACCACTCTCCTAATATAGGAATAATGTTCTCCTAGCACAACATCTTAAATTCTTCTCTAAACTCATCCATGTCTTTCTGAGGGACCTCATCATTCTTCACCTGTTATAACTTCCATGATTGATCCTTAAAACATTGAATCTCTCCTTACAGGTTTCTAATCACTTCCATGGTTTCTTGTTAAACCTCTTTTTGATGGGTTGGATCAGGATATTTCCCATGTAATACTTGTTCTCTTATAATGATTGGCCTCTGCATTGGTAATTCTCTGGCACATGTAGCCTAAACACGTGTAACTATTAAAACATTTTCTAACTCGGGGTTAAGCGCTACCCTAGGTATCCATAGTGGGTCAGTTATCTTCACACTAGCCATCCCTATGCCTTTTTCCTTCTTCTGGTTCTTGTTATTGTGGTCATACAATTCAAGGCACTCCACTTACTTGTGTTTATTTCTGCACCATGAGCATTGTAGTAAATCAAGAAATTTGTGCTTGTAGTGTTCAGTAGTGTAGACACTAAAATTAGGTCACACTCCCCTTTTCTCCCTTGATAAATAATCACCCTTCATCACATTCACCTAGCCATGGCCCCCTTCACCTCACTAATATTAATTTAATTAAATTAATTCATTATCCTCACCATATTTATTATTTAAAAATCTTAATTTAAATAATATCTACACCTACACTTCACCTAGACACCTCATCAAGCCAACTCACCCTAAGACCTATTCTTAGTAAGTTTCCATAGCTAACTAAGACTTACCAAAACCCTAAAAATAAATGCCTACATTCTCTCTAACCACATTCCCGCATGTTTACAAAAACCTTCCAGTTTAATCTGCGGGTTAACAACACAAGATCATATAAAATCAAGAGGATCTCCATAGTTTAGTAAACTGAGGAAATCTTGCCTTGACTGACACTGGTTAGCCCTAACCATCTTTGGTTAGACCAGAACCATCATCAGTTACCCTTTTAACCCCCAAAACAACATTATTTTGAAGGTTGGCAAAGACTAGAAAAAGTTGGCAAAAATTGAGATCTTCCTGAGAAATATCACATCTTCTGAGATCAAATTCCAGCAAGAACACACATGTAAGGAAGGAGATCAATTGTTTTCTCCTGCATAGCCACCCCAACAATTATCTGATCTAACCAAACAAAGAGTAATTCACATGCAACCCATGTGGAATCTCTCCTACGATTGGTGATCACCTGCAGCCTTCAACCTCTTACCAGCACCCCCATCCCTCACTCACAGGTGTCCAGGACCAGAATCCAAGTAAGTAAAACATTCTAATTCTTTGGTTCACTTCATTTTGTCATTATATTATCACCTATTGTTTACCTAGCCACCCATTGACCTCCTTCAACAAAAAGGGGAAAAATGTAGACACTAAAATTAGGTCACACTCCCCTTTGGTCCCTCGAGAAATAAGCTCCCTTCATCACATTCACCTAGCCATGACCCCCTTCACCTCACTAATATTAAATTAATTAAATTAATTCATTATCCTCACCATATTTATTATTTAAATATCTTAATTTAAATAATATCCACACATACACTTCACCTAGACACCTCATCAAGCAAACTCACCCTAAGACCTATTCTTCGTAAGTTGCCATAACTAACTAAGACTTACCAAAACCCTAAAAATCAATGCCTACATTCTTTCTAACCACATTCTCACATGCTTACAAGAACCTTCCAATTTAATCCATGAGTTAATGACACGAGATCAGAGAAAATAAAGAGGATCTCCCTAGTTTAGTAAACCTAGGAAATCCCACCTTGACCAACGCTGGTTAGCCCTAACCATCACTGATTAGATCATAACTGCCATCGGTTACCCTTGTAACCCAAAAAAAAACCTTATTTTGAAGGCTGGAAAAGATTGGAAAAATTTGGCAAAAATTGAGATCTTCCTTAGAGATATCGCATATTCTGAGATTAAATTCCAGTGAGAACACACACGGAAGGAAGGAGATCAAGTATTTTCTGCTACACATCCACCCCAGAAATGATCTGATCTAACCAAGAAAAGAGGAATGTAAATGCCTCCCATGTAGAATCTCTCCTATGATTGGTGATCACTTGCAGCCTTCAACCACTTACCTGCACCCCCATCCCTCACTCACAGGCGTCTAAGACCAGAATCAGAGTAAGCAAAAAGTTCTATTATCTATTTGACTTCATTTTATCAATATATTATCACCTATTGTTTACCTAAGCACCCATTTACCTCCTTCAACATTCCCCCTCCATATACCCATTAAAAACTTGCGAAATCCCTCCCAAATCACCCAATACCTCATCCTGACCAACTAAAATCCTTTGTGCAATCACAAAGGAGACCCCAAGCCCATTCTGTGGCATCCCTAGAACTCCACAGTAATCAGCACCAGTTACGCCTAACCGTCGTCGGTCACTCTTAACCGGAATCGGTTACTACATGTGCTCATACAACCCAGAATAAGGACCTATCCACCTAATTTTACATTCCCTTAATCACATGTGACCTACCTTAGACTTTTTGTCAAACCTACAGAGACCCAGAACAAACTATTTGACCTTTGGATCCTATTCTAACCTAGCCTGTTAGATTATATCTTTCTTATTGTATATTAAGTGAGATACCTAAATCATTTCAAATTACAATAGGATTTAATTCATTTCCTGCATTAAATTAATTAAAACAGTGGACTGACAGCCGTCTAGGAAGTATCACACTTCCTAGATCTAGCACATGCTAGGTAGTTCACTACACATATTGTTTAACTCTTTCTGGAAGTCTTGTTTTTCATTATAGGTAGTTCATCCTAGCCAAAAGGAAGCTCACATAATCAGTTGTGGATTCAGAAGTCATACGTGTGCAACAAACCGTCAACCAACATTAAAATAGGTATTCCTCCTACACCCGTCACCCTATCTATGTAGTGCCCATTTTTCTTTGAAACTATTTAGATACTCATCTTGCTACTGTTGATCTCATTTTGGACATTATTATGTTTTGACTTAGTATGATGTGTATATGTTAGATCATGGATTTTTATGGACCTTGATTCAGTTAGCATGCATGATGATTATTGGAGACATTATTATATATAGATGATGATATACTGCTTGATATGGACATGTTATTAATGTTTATTTTAGACATGTGACATTTGATATTATGAGTAGCTCTAGTATAGAGATTCATTGGATGATGATATAGTTTCCAATTAAATTCAAAGATAATGTTGAATTAATGATATTGTTGTGATTTGTGTGTTGAGATGATTTTGAAATAGTGTTTATATTATTTTGGATGTTTTGATATGGCCACGAGGCTGAAGGAGGTGTTATTATTTTATAGGTTAAAATATCACAACAATTTCGAGGTACTGGAGACTAACCATATTGGAATTCTGGGTGAAATCAACGGGGTCACCATGGCAATTGTAATTGTTTGCATGTTGTGTTATGTCAAGATTTCCTGTAGGGGGGATTTCTAGTATTGTGACCATGGGTTATATGTGTTTTATTTATGTGTTCCTTTTTAATATTGTTGTATGTATTTTTATTTGTAAAGTGTTCTTTTTATTAGTTAATTTAAATGTGATAGTCATATAGTTAAACTTTATTTAAATTTAGTTGGGATGTGGAATGTAAGTAATAAAGTGTTGTCATGGTTATTAATTAAATTGGATTTATGTCATGTATAACCATATGTTAAATAAATAAATCATTATGTCAAAAGTATGTAATAAATGAAGTCATAGATATTAATTTATGTTGTAAGAATGTGTAAATGATGTGAAAGTTTGTGTAAGTCAAATTTTGGAGTGTAGAACACTTTATCCTCAAAGAAATTCAAATTTGTCCTTGAGGGTTGCATTTTGAGGCTTTTGGGAAAATTTAGACTTGTCCCACACCTCTTAAAATTATACACCAACCATTCCTATGGTTTGGGAGTAAATTTTAGCCTTTTAAACTAAACTTTGAAATGATTGTGTAAGTTTTTATTGCACTTTACTTACAAATTTTTAATTCAGTCCTTGTTAATGTATGGGTTAATTTTGAGTGTGTAAGTTGCTTGTCATCTTCATTTATTGTGAATTTGAATTTATCCTTTTGGGGTAAAGTAATAATGATGTGGCATTCCACTTGGAATCCACATCATCCTCTCCTTCCCTCTACTTTAAAATTTGAATTTCTCCTCTTGTTTTGGTGGTTGAAACTTTGCTCTCTCATTCTTGGGTCAAATTTTTTATTGCTGTTAGAGCTTGCTTTGTGGAAGGAGTTAGAATTATTTTACATGTTTATACCCCTATTTTTTGGGAATGTATTTTGAGCACTGAAGGAACTATTGTTGGGAAAAAAATCTCCACTATGGAGAGGTAGGATCTTGTCCTTTTTATATGTTGTTTTTTCCTTTTCTTGCATGAATGAAATGGTGATTGTGCTATGTATTCATGGCTGGTTGGGTAGATTGCTTAGGGAAAGGTTTAGGAGAAGACAATGGGGTCTTGTATGTGGGGCATAAGGGATTTAACAATGGTAATTATTCTATTGTGGAGGGAGTTTTTGTTTTGTGATCCACCTTGGAAAAGAAACTGCTTGCATTTCTTACTATGGGGGGCATAAGGGATAAATTTGCGGGGGGGGGCATAAGGAGGGGTTGGGAGATATAAGGTTTATGGTTTTGATATGTTATTAGTGGTATGCATTTGGTGGATGCCCAATTCTAATTTGGGAGTCATAAGGAGATTCCCCATAGTTCTTGCTCTTGATGGCTTGCTTGATCAAGACCATGTGCTATGTGTATGATTTTTATTTTAGTTTTGAATGGTTGTCCTTGTTTGGATTATGCATTTTTTTGTTCTATGCATGTGAAAGGAATGTTGTTGTTGTGAAAGAAGCCTTGTTGCCATGTATTTATGTTCATTCTCCATTTCAATATGGTTGGGGCTCAGGGGCCAATGGGGAAAGATGGCTTCTTCCTTCCCATTCAATGTCTTGGTTGGGTGGAGAGCGTTTCCTTTTCCCCTTCCTTGTTGTGATCAAAGTTAAAAAGAAGAAGAAATCAATATGCTGTTTTTTTGGAGCTTGGAGAAAACATAGTTTTGAAAGTCCCATCCTTTGAGAAATTTCATTGTTATTTTCCCACCTGAAGTGGATGAATTGTATCATTAAATTTAATAAGAAGGAAACTTGTATTTTAAAGGAAAGATATAGATTCATTTGTGAAATATAAAGAGTTATTATTTCATACTCTGTTTTGAAAATAACGTGACAGAATGAGATCTTCTTGTATTTTGTAAATTGAAATTTATGGAAAGGATAGATTTGTAATGTGCCATTTGAAATAAATATCATAAATACATCCCTTTCTCAAATTGTAATGTTGTATTAAATTAGAGTTACTTCTTTGAAATAAAATATCTGTTGAAAAAGGAAAATGTGTGTGGGAGAAAAAGAAAACATTATGTTCTTTGCATTTATTTAAATTTTGAAATATCATATGTTGTTTGTGCTTTTGTATGAGCAATGAATCAATTAATTGCTTTATATAAGAATGGAATGTCTTATATCAGTTGATGAGGATTTTTTCCCACATTGGGGGTCGTAATTTGATTAATAAATTGATTAATAAAAATTCTTTGTTTCATCCCAATTATGGCATTTAAATTAGCTAACAAACATACAGATCAAATTTGCAACTTAAAATAATAAATGAAACAATGTAATTTGGCTGTAATAAGCTCTAACGAATTCAATTTGAACTCAACATCAAAGAAAGACATTTTAGAACTTCATAAAATCAATTTTAGAGCTTGCTAGACCAATTTCCTGTCAAAAGTTGTAAAAATATGAAAATGCACTTCAATTAAAAAATTGAACCTTGATAACACTCTTAAAATTACCCAAGATCATTCTTTCATGTTCATTTTACATGTCGAGAAGAAGAAAAATAAAAAAAACAACAAAATCTCATAAGTTGGAAAAATTGCCAGTTTTAAATGTGAAACCCTGCAGATTTGTTTCTTAAATTTTACTCTCAAAAATTCATAAAAATAAAAAATTGATGATTTTTTTCAAAGAGGACTCCGAGAGCTTTCCAGAAAGTCCTTGTTTGTCTAAAACTGACTTCTCTATCAAAAGTTATGGCCATTTGAACTTTTACTTCTAAATGGCCATCCAAAAATAAATCTAACTATATAAAAAAATCAAAATTTGAACTTTGGAAAAATTTCCCCAAAAAGTCCGCGGCCTAGCAACACTCTTAGCCAATTAGGTGTCACCACGTGGCACTTCGAATGGGCGAATCTTATTGAAAGAACTTAACTTTTGAAAAAATTGCCATAGGGAAAATTTTCAAAATTGTCTCCATAACCCCGCAGCCCCATAGCCAATCACGTGCTAACAAGTGGCTTGGTGGGCATGCGAAAGAAATATTGAAACTTAAAGCTTTAGACTTTTTGGAAAATTTTTAACTTTTTCTTTGCCTCTCTGCTGACCTGCATCCAATCACAAGATGCCAAGTGGCACTTTTTGCCAGGGTGAAGGTTTGGAGGCAAAATTTCCTTTGGAAAATTTTGGGTTTGGACTTTGGGAAAAATTCCCAAATTTTCCCTGCGACCAATAGGTGCTTGACACGTGGCATGGGTTTTCCTTGGTAGAGGCAAGCATCATTTTTTTCCACTAGGGTTTTTGCCTCAAAATTTCTAAATCCTAATGTGCCCCTCTAGTCCATGTCTCCCTGTGCCAATCAGAAAGTAGCACATGTCCCTTTCATCAGTCCAAAGGGCGCGTAGAAGCATTTTGCACCTTTGTGCGAAAGAAAGGAAAATTCTCAATTTTTCCTCCCTGCTCCACCAACCCATCTTAGGGAAACTTTCTCCCTGATACTCCTCCGGTCCATAACTTGAGTTTTATATGGAGTTAAGAGGACTTATTTATATGGTTGGAAAGGTGAGAGAATTTCCTATCCAATAGGTGTGATTTAGGAAAATTTTGATGAATATAAGTATGTGAAAAATCACATTGAATCTTGTGAGCCTGTTAGGGTAGGGAGGAGTGAGAATTTACTCCTTTAACATAAGTGATGAATTTTACCCCTTGTTTTGACCTTGTCCTTGTTGTGAGATGTTGTAGAATCATTTCTACAAGTCAATCTTGATTGTTAACCTAAACCTGGTTTGTGATAACGATGATCGTGTAACCTTCATTACAAACACCCTTAAAAAAATTATTCCATAATTTTCCTAGCTAACCCTAGTTGTTTCTTGGTCTCTAATGGTATTTTGAAGCGGGAATTACACTTGGTATCAGAGCAGTGGTTCAAAGGCTTGGACCACTAGGCACACTAGAAAATTGAGACTTGAAAACTTTAAAACTAGTAAACCTATTAATCTAGAAAAATAGAACTGGTTGAAAATTGAACATAATAGTAAACTTAGAAACTAAAGAAGAGAGCTTGAAGTAATGAACTAACTCTCACTTTGGTCTATGTAGGAGGTTTAGAAGTAGTGAGTGGAACATTCACAGAGACTCGGAGTAACCACCACCACCACCCTCACCACTGCCACCACCACCACTAGATCGGGGTGTAGCAGATATTCTACCTCAGATTCTATAGACCCTTCAGGATGTTAATGCCGCTCTACATGGGGGATCAATAGGAGGGCACTCAGACAGACATGATAGAGTTGCTTCTATTGAGGTACATGCACCTCCTCCACTCAAAGAGGAGCATAGAGGAGAGAACTCCCATGCGGAGTCAGTCAGAGAATATTCACCACCTAGGAGATAGGGTGACATAGTTCCAAAGTATAGAGAGAGGTCTCAGAGCCCTAGGCTTAGGGATGAGCTTGCAGAGAGGCCTAGAGGCCGATAGACCACAGCAACGGATCACATTAGGGAGATCCTAAAGCTTAGGCCCTCACATTACTCAAGTGATACATGTGGATTTTAGGAAGAGGCCTTGCTAGTGAGCTTGAGTGATTGCTTCAATATTTTTCCTTATTCTAGCAACAGGAAAGATCATGTTACAATCCATATACTGAGGGATGGAGTAGGAGTATGGTGGAGGACAGAGGAGTAGAAGGTCCATGTAGATTCAGAGACAGTGACTTGGGAGCTATTTGAGGAGAAATTTAGGAGCAGATGCCTATCACGGAGGTTCATCCAGCAGAGGATTGATGAGTTCCATGACCTCTGATAGGCTACCCTTTCTATAGCAGAGTATGAGAGTAGGTTTCTAAATCTACTTTAGTATGTAGAGTATATGCAGGATGAGTAGGTATGGATTCACAGGTTTATCCAGGGCCTGAATTTGGACATTGGAGGGGAAGTATGGATTCACTACCAATAGAATTTAGTAGAGGCCATAGAGAAAGCCTATATTATAGAGGAGACTCGGGGTAAAATGCAGTAGGCTAGAGACTGAGTTAGGAGCCACATTCAGTAGATGCAAGACGATAGATCGAGAGGTTCAGTACCTCTTCCTTGTGGTGGGTAGCATTCAACACAGTCATCCTTTAGGCCACATCAGCAATCTCTCCCACCATATAGACCTCCACAGAGAGCTGATGCACAGAGAGGTCAGAGCATGGGGCCTCCTCCTAGGGGTCCCATCAGGATACAGGCTGGACCTAGAGCTTAGTCAGCTAGAGCTTTCCACAAGAGGTCATAACAAACTACATCCGGATCATCATGATCCACACCACTAGATTCTAGGGCACCTACTGGAGGTACTGCTCCTTGGAGAGGATCAGGTGGATACTTTAGATGTGGAGTAGCTGGACATTTATGGAGAGATTGTCCTCATAACCCTAACAAGGGTAAGGCACCAGTTTCTGAGATGATAGTTGGTGACATGCAACGCAGCCATAGGATTTATGCAGCGGTTGAGAACTACCATATAGAACATCAGAGCACAGTCATTGATACCACATGTAGCATTAGTGGTATTCCTACCTCTATATTGTTTGATTCTAGTTCTTCTAATTATTTCATTACACCATCTTTAGTAGAGTGATGCAGGCTGGTGGCAGTTAGGTAGGGTCTTAGTTAGGATGTCGAGATGGCTTATGGGGCCAATATATTTGTGGAATCCTTAGTTAAGGAGTGTTTTGTGGATTTAGGATTGTTAGTGTAGATTCACAACACCCCTAGATGAGTTATGGATATGCTTTTCTAAGGCAAACTCATCTGGTGTGAATGCACAAAGTTGAGCTTTCCCAAACTGTGGGACCTTTGCAAATGGGGAAAGCTCTTCAGAGAGGTTAGTTCCTCTTCTTAAACTACCTACCACAAGCTATTCCAATGTAGGAAAGCTAATCTAATCCTAATATAACTATGCCAAGGAGATAGGGAGAGAGAGAGAGAGAAGGGAAAAAAAATCCTACACTAAAACGGTGATACACTAGAGAAGGAAAATGCTGAACATCTATCAAAACTACCATGGAACAAAAAGAGGTGAGCAATGGGAAGGATGGACAGATGCATCACAGGCCCAAGAGTAGTTTCACAAAGAAAATGTCCCAAAAACTCCATGAATACAGCTCCATACATGTAATGAACATTCAAACATGCACAAATACCTACAATGAAGAGAGGCAAGAAGAAGACAAGAAAAATGAGCAAGGATGGACAGATGCACCACAAAACATGTTTTTTGTTGCTCCAGAAGTTTGCACAGAACATCATTTTAATGGTGAAAGTCATAAATTCCATTACAGAGTAGGGGAGGAGGTTCAAACTCCATTTTCAACCCTAGGGAAGAAAAGAAGGGAGGGCAGAGCAGAAAAAATGAACAACCTTTTACAAATGAGCCAAATTTGGCTTTTAACAATGAAAATTTGAGCTCAGAAAGGAAGAAATGCGGGAAAGTGAAAGGAATCACTCAACCACCAACCAAATTACATTAAAAATAGCATGGGTACCCTTGAAAGTTCATTCCCCAATGTTCTTGACCATGATGGGAGAGAATGGACACCATACTTCATTAAAATTGGTGGTTGAAACGTCAATTCTGATCTCTTTCCCATGCCAGAGGTGTTTTTTATTTTCTCTCTCCAAACCCCACTAAAACACAAAACTGAACCCTCCATCATGTAGAGGATTTCACTAGCTTTTTAATGACACCAAGAATGCATGAATCCGAGCCCTGGATCAAAAGTTATGGCCCTATAAATATTTAGGGAAAAAAGGGCCAAAATGGGTTGGTGGGACGAAAGTTTAAAAATTTCCCCTTTTTGAAATTTTGGAAAATTTTCCCAAAAATATCCGCCCCCTACCAGCTTGATGCCATGTGGCACATCCTGATTGGTTGCGGGCTCCACATGATCATTTTATGCCCTTTTGAGATTTTGGAAAATCTTTAATTTGCACTTAAGGATGCCATGTGGCACCTTCTTATAGGCCCTAAGGGAATGCGCATGAAATTGTAGTATTACTGTGGCCCTTCCCAATGTTGACATTTTAAATGCCTTTTGACTATATCCCTTATTTTTTATTCTATGACCCACCTTAAGGTTTTTACCATGGACTATGGAATACGTAAAATTAGATTAAAATGGTATATGAACATAGAGTTGGATGTTATCATTGATTTTCCATACCCAAAAATATATTGAGGTTATCCTACTTGATTTCCTCCACCTCACAATGACATGTTATGGACATTATTGAACTTAATTTTTGACATGCTCTATTTGGCTGAGATTTTTTCTTGTTTAATGAAGTAGTTAATTGTTACATTGTTGTTGTAACACAACAATGAACATCTGACCATCTGACCATCATACCTTTCTTCTTTTGAGCGCATAACCATCTATACAAGAATAACTATGGTTCTAGATACAAATATTTCATCAACACCTCCCTCCCCGTACAAGGGGTTTGATGTAAATCAAATAAAATCTCTGACTTGGGAGTGGACCTCCATAGTGATTAAATAATTCTCATCCAAAACTTGTACATATCCATATTTGGTAGCATGCTATAAATACCCATGTAGTTAGGATCCATACGTGTTACCTTGATCATGGTTCTGATATTTAGATTTAGGTCTATCTAATGAAGATCATTGTTTGAAATGGATGGGAATTGTTGGAATGTAGAAAAATTCATTATAGAGGTATCTAGGGTTATAGTGAAGGACATTAAATTATGCATGAAATTATTCTTACATTCTATTCAAGGGGCTATCATTTACTGCATCTAAATCATATTTTTTTACTCATTTTTTGGTCAATTCCTAACTTGAATTAGGATATTATTACAGATAGCCTCTAAATCAATAGATTTTGAACCCATGTATTCCTTTTTGGTAGCCTTCATGGAGTGGATCTGAACATTTTCAAAACTTTTCCTTCTAATTCACCTCTTTATCACTGAACTTAGGGTTTAGGTCTCACCAGAGTGCCACTGGATGTAGGATAATGCAAGAGAAAAGGGGGATTACTGCACCAAAAACTATGTTTTTGGAAAATCAATAATGTTTGAATTTGGAGATACTTTTAGATATGGATACAAGCACTTCTTCTGCTGATAAGTTTTTACACTCTAAATAAAATAATACTGCGTAACTGGTTTGATAATAGTGAGCTTTCCTTACTCATAACTAATTAAGTGTAATAATAGCTTATATGTAAATTAATCATATAATCCATAATATAGGTGATTACTAGCATTAAATAATGAAACTAATTGCACTGAGTGGAATAATCAAGAGATGAATACTTACCTTTATAGAGAGGTACAAAAGTGATTTGGGTGTGAAAACTAGCTAAAATGTATAATAAAAACCTAAAAAATGTTTCGCTCCTAAGATTGTGGATTGGAAAATGTATGGTAGCTTTACTTGGAAACATATATCATCCTCATGCTTAGGGCATGTAACACTAGTTATGGATTCTGCTTTGGCTACAATGAAGCCAAATACTTGTAAATAATGGAGCTCTATAACTTCTCTTCATTTGATATGCACATAGTCTAGGAATTATCATCGCTGCCTATTAATATGGTTCACATCACCCTTGGCAGACCTTCCTGTAATGATGTGAAAAAAATAGATGGAACCTTAAATACCTACAACAAACTTCAATGAAATGATTAGATAAGAAAGGGATTAAATGTGTGCAATGATCCTAGAGAATGGTTTGAACATGGTAGTTGACCCCTGGTGAATCAATCAAATGCATTTCACTACATCCCCTCAAGAAAGAACAAGCCTCATGTAGTTTGGAATCCTAGATGATGAAAGCGAGAAATGGTGTATGGAATCTAATCCAACCCCTTATTTTTTCCTTACATCAAAACAGTCCTGACACAAATAATAACAGGAGTACAACTACCTTATAGAATAGGAATGTACCCTGTGAAATATCAACTTTCTCCCATGGTGTTATGTGCTTCAAATTCCAAACTAATTCCCTTTGTTCTCATTAAAACCTTTAAAAAACAGTTTGAGAGATGACTTTCTTCTTGCTAAGACATAGAACTCTAGAGACCTATGATTGCTTGATAATGGAGGAAGCTGAAGGTTCATTTGATAGCCTAGCTTTGAGTGCTTCAAACATGTGTGGATCTGGTTGATTTAAAGGATGTAAAATTTCTTTTGGAGGATTTATGAGAGCTCTTGAATTCATTTGGAAAGTAATTTTCAATGCATGCTTATGACAATGTCATGTCAGTTATGAAGTGTGTTTGAATTGCTTGTATAGGCTTATGTAGGTTAGGTACTCACTCTAAGGAAGACCCGAGGAAGATGAAATGATACAACTAAGATATTCAAAAAAATCAGCATAATCATTGAAATAAATGGTATGCCAGACTGTATAGGTCAGCTCAGACTTGTGGCACGACCTAGTCCTGTTTTGTATAGTCTTGCTACAAGAATTTAGTAATGAAATAATCAAATTACAAAAATCTCCCTAGGGATATAATACTATGTTCTCCAACTAAGGGAGCTCTTCTTAAATGAAATAAAAAACAATGGGATAGAGATCCTAGTAAGTCATTAGAGAGAAAATGATATTGCAATTAGGCTTCTGATGTGTGCATATGTCTTTATATAGGAACAAAGCTTCAAAATGCTGTCCATTGATCAAAGGATAAGCTTACCACTTTTGAGTATCTACAACATGGATGTAAGAAGTTAAGAGTATGACATGGGTTGTAATCTCAATGTGATAAATATATAAATGTTAACACTAGTCAAATGAGATAAGTATGTAAACCTTTATGCGTGTCCAACAATGACATAGTATGTTCTATTGTGAAAACATAACAAAAATACATTTGTATGGGGATACACATGTTTAGAAGGAAAGAGGAAATGAATAATTGATATGAAATGGACATATAAGGAATGGAGAAATTTTTTTAAGTATTGTGGGACAACATTTAAAAAAAATCCAATTAAATTTTATGTAAAATAATGTTACAAGTCAAGAAAATTGGAAATAAATCTGATTTACATTTTAATGAGTGTCTAATCCATGTGACAAGATTCTTGAACATATAAGTTTCATAGGCCTCTATCTCTAAATAACTCATTGTGCAAATATATTAAACTATTAGTAACACTCATGTATATGTAGCTTCATAATGAGGGCTTAGGTGTATGTGGAAATTAAGTACCTCTCCATGGAAAATTAATAATGTAACCAATTCTAAAAGCAATTACACTTTTGTAAACTGCATTCTGCTCCTGATTACAAACCCTTTACCTCCATATTTTGGATTTTCTCCAAATAAATCCAATGATCTTCCATTTGATTGTCTTCAATGAAGGTGAATACCCTATCTCTAAATGTGCTTCAAACCAATCCATGTTGGATTGGTCATAGTGCAAGTTAAAGGCTCAAGTTTGGATCCCCAATTTGCCAAAAACCATGGCTGATTTGGAGGATTTGTAAGACGATGTTGGAGGTGGAAGTTTAATAAGATGTAAATGTGAATGTGCCCTGATAGAAATGAACTCTTGATTGCACAAGTTTTAGGAATGAGTAGAAGATGCCCTTAGTATATGTGTTTGAAGTTTGTGTTTTGTGTGTGCATGTTCTACAAAAGTTAGTATGACCTTATGAAAACAGATGGAGTTGCCATATGTGTATATGCAAATCACATATAAGGATGGAAGTTTTGTCAGGAATATTGACCAACATTTAAAAGATGAAATCTGATTAATACCACTTATGTCCCAAAATAATGCCAAAATTGTTAGGGCAGATTCACAGCACCCCTATACGAGTTATAGATTTTCATTTTCTAAGGAAAACTCATCTGGTGTGAATGCACAACATTGAATCTTTTCCCCAAGTGTGGGACCTTGTAAATATGGGAAAATAATCTCTAGATTAGACGTTGGTTCCTCTTCCTAAACTACCTTTGATAAAATGCTATTACAGTGAAAGTTGCAAAGGTTTAAACTCAAAATCCTACTCTAAATTCCAAGGAGAGGGAGAGAGATAAAGATGCAAAGAAATAGAAACTAAGACTAATAAGGTGATACACCAGAGAAGGAAAGTGATGAACATCTATCAAAACTGCCATGGAACAAGAAGAGGTGAGCAATGGGAAGGATGGGATAAATGCATCACAGGCCTAAGCGATATATTTCACATAGAAAATGTCCCAAAAAAACTCCATGAACAAGCTCCAAACATCAATGCACAAACATGCATAAATACTTGTAATGAAGAGAGGCATAGAATGAAGACAAACAACACGAGCAAGGATGGACTGATGCACTCACAAAACAGAGCTTGCATTGTCATTTTCAATATAGTTTGCAAAATACATGCATTACAACAGCAGAGAGGCAGAAAACATCCATTACAATCCTGAAAGAGGAGGTTGATAATTCCATAAAATCAACTTTCTAGGGAAGTAAATAAGGGAGTGTACAAAGACATAGAAATGTCCAACCCTTACAAAATGAGCCAAATCCAACTTTTAACAATGAAAATTCAAGCTCAGAAAGGAAGAAACGCAGGAAAGTGAAAGGAATCACTCAACCACCAACCAAATTGCATTAAAACAACATGGGTACCCTCGAAAGTTCATTCCCCAATGTTTTTGACCATGCTAGGAGAGAATGGAAGCTATACTTCATTAAAATTGGTGGTTGAAACATCAGTTCTGCTCTCCTTCCCGTGCCAAAGGAATTTTTTGATTTTCTCTCTCCAAACTCCACAAAAACACAAAATTAACCCTCCATCGTGTAGAGAATTTCACCATCTTTCCAATGTCACCAAGAACGCAAAAATCTAAGTTCTGGATCAAAATTTACGCCCTTCATGAAGATTTAGGGCAAAACTAGGGTAAATTTGAGTTTTGGCAGGCCGAAAGTTTAAAATTTTCCCTCTTTTTGACCTTCAGGAAAAATTTCCCCAAAAAGTTCCACCCCCTCGAAGCTCCGATGCCATGTGGCATGTCCTGATTAGACGCGGGCCTTCCACATGATCATTTTATGCCATTTTGAGATTTTGGAAAATTTTCCATTGGCGCTACGCGCTCCACTACTCCGATGCCACGTGGCGCCTTCTTATTGGCCCTCGGGGGCGGGCTTCCAATTTTTCCATTAACTCTTACCAATTCCCAGAATGGGACACATGGTGTCTTTTCATTAGTGTAGGCTTGAATTATCTCCTTTCCTTCTACGGACCCGCCATAAGATTTTCACTGGCCACATGGACACGTGACGCAGCTCTGATTGGCGTGGGCCATCGGGGGTGGGATTTCCTTTCATTATTTTCCATGATTTGGAAAAAGGGAAATTTTCCTTCTGCCCCTCTTCCTCTCGATGCATCTAGGACACGTGGTAGGTTTTGATTCATTGGCGGGCCTTCAGATCGAGATATTCCATTTGCACCAACTTTGGAAAAAATTTCAACTTCCTCCCACCGCTCCAACCTCCGATGACCCATAGACACGTGGCCTCCTCCTATTGGCTGGTGGGCCTTCGGGCCAAAAAATTCCTTTGACTTCCTTGACTGATCCTTGGAAATTTTTTAAATTTCCTTCCACCTCCTGCCATTCCGCCGACACGTGGCACCTTTTGATTAGGCGTGGACCTCCCTAGGGAAAATTTCCCTCCAAAACTCCGCCAAGCCATAACTTGCAAAATACAATGAGTTAGAAGGAAAATTTTACCTTTATGGAAAGATGAGAAGATTCTCTATCTAATGAATCCATTTCTAGAAAACTTTGAGTGCCTAAAAAGTAGAAAAATTCATCTGAGGTAGAAGGGAGGAAGGAATGAAAGGAAGTTAGCCAAAAATGAGCAAGGGGCTTATTTTAGATAACAGGGACCTTTCACCACCACCTCAGATCTTCATATTCTTCCTTTGGGCTCGTATGGAGTTATTTTGGGTATGGATTGGCTATCTACACATAGGGCAAGGATGGATTGTTATCATAAGACTATAACTTGTGTAGATGATTTGGGAGTAGATTCGATGATCTCAGGAGTTAGGAGACCTATTTCTATTCACACAACTTCCGCTATGTAGCTTAAGAGGTGTATTCTATGGGCTTATCAGATGTATGCTATTACAGTTAGTGAAAGGTCAGAGAATGTTTCTAGTGGACCATCACTAGATGATCATCCCATCTTGAGAGATTTTTTTGATGTATTTCCAGGGGAGCTACTAAGGATTCCACCCCCACATGAGATTGATTTCCATATAGACTTAGTCCTGAGAGTAGAGCCTATATCACGAGCACCTTATCGGATGACCACCCTAGAGCTCTATGAGCTCAAGTTGTAGCTTGAAGGCCTTTTGGAGAAGGGCCTTATCCATCCTCGTGTATCCCCTTGGGGTGCACCGGTGATTTTTGTGAAGAAGAAGGATGGATCATTACGGTTTTGTATTGATTACCGCCAGTTGAACAAAGTGACGATCAAGAATCATTACCCTCTTCCTCGTATTGTTGACTTGTTTGATTAGATGAAGGGAGCCATGGTGTTCTCTAAGATTGATCTCAATTTTGGCTACCATTAGTTGAGGATTTTGGAGGTGGACATTCATAAGACCGCCTTCTACATGAGATATGGGCACTATGAGTTCACAATGGTGCCTTTTGGTTTAACAAATGCCCTTGTAGTGTTCATGAGTTTGATGAATGGGGTATCCAGAACCTTCTTAGATCACTTCGTGCTCATCTTCCTTGATGATATATTTATATACTCATGTACACGTGAGGAGCACGATGGGCACCTTCGAAAGGTTCTTCAGTTCCTTTGTGAGTAGCAGCTTTACAGGAAGTTGGAGAAGTGTGCTTCCTTTCAGTCAGAGGTGCAATATTTGGGACATGTTATTTCTAGGGAAGGTATCACAGTCAATCCTTCCAAGATTAGAGCCATTATGGATTGACCAACACCCACTATAGTGACCGAGGTGCGCAGCTTCATGGGTTTAGCAGGATACTACTGGAGATTTGTTCAAGATTTCTCTTAGATTACACACCCTATCACTTCCCTTTAGAGGAAAGGGAAGAAGTTTTTTTGGATAGACAGATGTAAGTAGGCCTTCAGGACACTAAAGGAGTGCCTCACTATAGCACCCATTCTTGTAGTGCCAGATCCACAGGGTGAATTCTTTGTTTGCAAAGATGCTTCTTTAGTAGGGCTTGGAGGTCTGTTGATGTAGGATGGCAGGGTTATAGCTTTTAAGTCTCAAAAAATCAAGGATCACGAGCTTAATTATCCTACCAATGATCTTGATATTTGCATTAGTTGTGCATGATTTGGTTAGATGGAGACATTTTCTTCTTGAATGGAGATTCACACTCAGGACCGATCATTTGAGTCTTTACCACCTCTTCACGCAGCCCAATCTAAATGCTCGTCAGTGGCATTGGATGGAGTTTCTTTGTGAGTATGACATGGAGATAGAGCATGTGAAGGGGAAGGAGAATGTGGTTGCAGACACTCTCAGCAGATGGAGACATGTGGCTATGGCCACCACAGTGAGCACAAATTTGTGAAACAGGATTCTTCAGCAGCTTCCTCTTGATGGCTTCTACATTGTGGCTCAAGCAGGTATAGAGTCACAGAGACCCCTTGAGGGGAAGTTTGGCAGTTTCACCTTAGAGGAATATGGCCTTCTGAGGCATAGAGATAGGATATATGTTCCTAGAGATGGAGGCTTGAGGTAGGACATCTTAGTATAGGCACATTGTGCACCCTATTCATCCCATCCTGGGGTGAAGAATATGCACACCACCTTGCGACAATTGTATCACTGGAGAGGAATTCATTGAGATGTGGCTTAGTTTGTGTCATGATGTTTATAGTGTCAAAGTGTTAAGGTTGAGCATTAGCATCTAGCAGGTCTTCTTTATCCTCATGCCATACCGGAATGGAAGTGGGACACCATTTCCATGGATTTCATTATTGGACTACCTATGTCTAAATATCACCATGATTCCATTATGGTCACGATTGATAAATTGAAAAAAGTGGCTCACTTTTCTCTAGTGAAGACCACTTATATAGCTAGAGCCATGGCACGAGTATATTTGGATGAGATTTTCAGGTTACACAGGATCTCGCAGAAGATGATTTGTGACCATGATCCTTTATACACTTCACATTTCTGGACTACCATGTAGTATGTCCTCAGGAAAAGGATTAATTTTAGCACAGCATATCATCCTAAGACAAATGGATAGACCAAGTGAGTGAATCAGGTCTTAGAGGATATGCTCAAGATGTACATGATGGATCAATAGTCTAAGTTGGAGGAGTACCTGTACTTAATGGAGTTTTTCTACAATTATAGTTTTTAGAGTTCTATAGGCATGGCTCCTTTTTAGGCATTGTATAGTAGGGAGTGTAGGACACCCCTTAGCTAGGACGGGTTGGAGGATAGAGTATCTTTTAGACCAGCTCTTTTGCAGTATATGAATCAATAGGTAGTGTTGATCAGGTAGAGATTGCAGGAGGCACATGACATGTAGAAGAAGTATGTGGATCAGCATAGGATTTATCATAGCTTTGATGTGGGCATGTAGTTGTTCCTTCATGTCACACCACACAAGAGCCATATCCACTATGGAAAAGGTTCTAATTTAGCTCCTAGATTCATTGGTCCTTTTGAGATCTTGGAGTGTATTGGCCCTTTGGCCTACCATCTAGCATTTCCACCCAACTTGTCTCGTGTACACGATATATTTCATGTTTCTGTCCTTAGGAGGTACATTACAAATCCTTCTCATGTGTTGGACTAGACATCATTGTAGGTGTAGGACTAGGGGCAGGTGACTCTGGAGCCTATCCATATCATAGATCATAGGACCCTGGGCCTTTGAGGTAGAGAGATTGATTAGGTATGGGTGTAGTGGGACAGATCTGATGAGACTGCAACCACTTGGGAGGATACCATAATATTACGAGTGTAATTTCCACATTTGTTCCAGTGACTTCCAAGAGGAATTCTAGTCTAAGGGGAGGGGGATGTAGTGTCCACTTTCCTTTGACACTATTTAGATACTGATCTTACTACTCTTGATATCATTTTGGACATTATTATGTTTTGACTTAGTATGATTTGTATATGTTAGATCATGGATTGTTATGGACCTTGATTCAATTAGCATGCATGATGATTATTGGAGACATTATTATATATGGATGATGAAATACTAGTTGATATGGACAGGTTATTGATGTTGATTTTAGACATGTGACATTTGATATTATGAGTAGCTCTAGTATAGAGATTCATTGGATGATGATATAGTTGCAAATTAAATTCAAAGATAATGTTGAATTAATGATATTTTTGTGATTTGTGTGTTTAGATGATTTTGAAATATTGTTTATATTATTTTGGATGTTCTGATATGGCCACAAGGCCAAAGGAGGTATTGTTATTTTGAATTTTAAAATATCACAACAATGTCAGGGGACTGGAGAATAACCATATTAGAATTCTAGGTGAAATCAATGGGGTCACCATGGCAACTATAATTGTTTGTGTGTTTTGTTATGTCAATATTTTCCAAAGGGGGGATTTCCATTATTGTGACCATGGGTTATATGTGTTTTATTTATGTGTTCTTTTTTATTATTTTTGTATGTATTTTTATTTGTAAAGTGTTCTTTTTATATTTAATTTAAATGTGATAGTCATATAGTTAAACTTTATTTAAATTTAATTGGGATGTGGAATGTAAGGACTAAAGTGTTGTCATGGTTATTAATTAAATTGGATTTATGTCATGTATAACCATATGTTAAATAAATAAATCATTATGTCAAAAGTATGTAATAAATAAAGTCATAGATAGTAATTCATGTTGTAATAATGTGTAAGAGGATGTAATAGATGTGTAAGTGATGTGAAAGTTTGTGTAAGTCAAGTTTTGGAGTGTAGAACACTTTATCCTCAAAGGAATTCGAATTTTTCCTTGAGGGCTGCATTTTGAGGCTTGTGAGACAAGTTAGACTTGTCCCACACCTCTTATAATCATACACCAACCATTCCTATGGTTTGGGAGTAAATTTTAGCCTATTTAATTAAAATTTGATATGACTGTGTAAGTTTCTATTGCACTTTACTTACAAATTTTTAATTCTGTCCTTGTTAATGTATGGGTTAATTTTGAGTGTGTAACTTGCTTGTCATCTTCATTTATTGTGAACTTGACTTTATCCTTTTGGGGTTGAGTAAGAATGATGTGGCATCCCACTTAGAATCCACATCATCCTCTCCTTCCCTCTCCTTTAAAATTCGAATTTCTCCTCTTGTTTGGGTGGTTGAAACTTTACTCTCTCATCCTTGGGTCAAATTTTTTATTGTTGTTGGATCTTGCTTTGTGGAAGGAGTTGGAATTATTTTGCATGTTTATACCATGCTATTTTGGGACTGAATTTTTAGAACTAGAGGAAATGTTGTTGGGAAAATAATCTCCATTATGGAGAGGTAGGATCTTGTACTTTTTATATGCTATTTTTATTTTTCTTGCATGAATGAAATGGTGATTGTGCTGTGTATTCATGGCTAGTTTGGTAGATTTATTAGGGAAAGGTGTAGGAGAAGACTATGTGGTCTTATATGGGGGGCATAAGGGATTTTGCAATGGCACGTATTTTATTGTGCAGGGAGTTTTGGTTTTGTGATCCACCTTTGAAAAAAAACTACTTGGATTTCTTACTATGGGGGAGCTTAAGGGATAAACTTGGAGGGGGGGGGTGCATAAGGAGGGGTTAGGAGATATAAGTTTTATGGGTTTGATATGTTATTAGTGGTATGCATTTGGTGGATGCCCAATTCCAATTTGGGAGTCATAAGGAGATTCCCCATAGTTCTTACTCTTGATGGCTTGCTTGATCAAGCCCATGTGCTGTGTGTATGATTTTTATTTTTGTTTTGAACTGCTGTCCTTGTTTGGATTATGCATTTTGTTGTTCTATGCATGTGAAAGGAATGTTGTTGTTTTGAAAGAAGCCTTGTTGCCATGTGTTGATGTTCATTCTTCATTTTAATATGGTTGGGGTTCGGGGGCCAATGGGGAAATATGGCTTCTCCTTTCCCATTGGATGTCTTTTTGGGGTGGAGAGCATTGCCTTTTCCCCTTCCTTGTTGTGATCAAAGTTGAAAAGAAGAAGAAATTAGTATGCTGCTGTTTTGGAGCTTGGAGAAACCACATTTTTGAAAGTCCCATCCTTTGAGAAATTTCATTGTTATTTTCCCACTTGAAGTGGATGAATTATATCATTAAATGTAATAAGAAGGCACCTTGTATTGTAAAGGAAAGATAGAGATTCAGTTGTAAAATATAAAGAGTTATTATTTCATACTCTGTTTTGAAAATAACGTAGATCTGCTTGTATTTTGTAAATTGAAATTTATGGAAAGGATGGAGTTGTAATGTGCCATTTGAAATCAATATTAGAAATACATCCCTTTCTCAAATTTTAATGTTGTATTAAATTAGAGTTACTACTTTGAAATAAAATCTCTGTTGAAAAAGGGAAATGTGTGTGGGAGAAAAAGACAACATTTTGTTCTTTGCATTTATTTAAATTTTGAATTATCATATGTTTTTTGTACTTCTGTATGAGAAAATGAATCAATTAATTTCTTTAGACAAGAATGGAATGTCTTAGATCAGTTAATGAGGATATTTTCCCACATTGGCGGTCACAATTTGATTAATAAATCAATTAATAAATGTTCTCTGTTTCATCCCAATTATGGCATTTAAAATTAGCTAGCAAACGTACAGATCAAATTTGTAACTTAAATTAAGAAATGAAACAATTTAATTTGGGTGTGATAATCTCTAATGAATTCAATTTGACCTCAACATCAAAGAAAGACATTTTTGAACTTCACAAAATCAATTTAAGAGCTTGTTGGACCACTTTCCTGTCAAAAGTTGTAAAAATATGAAAATGCACTTCAATTAACAAATTTAACCTTGATAAAACTATTAAAATTATCCAAGATTATTCCTCCATGTTCATTTTACATGTCGAGAAGAAGAAAAATAAAAAAAGAACAAAATCTCATAAGTTGGAAAAATTGTCAGTTGTAAATGTGAAATGCTGGAGATTGGTTTCTTAAAATAGACCCTAAAACTTCATAAAAATAAAAAAAAATTGATTTTTGTGCATAGAGGACTCCGAGAGCTTTCTGGAAAGTCCTTGTTTGTCCAAAACTGACTTCTCTATCAAAAGTTATGGCCATTTGAAGTTTTACTTCAAAATGGCCATCCAAAAATAAATCTAACTATATAAAAAAATAAAAATTTGAACTTTGCAAAAAATTCCCCAAAAAGTTCGTGGCCCCACAACACTCTTAGCCAATCAAGTGTCACCACGTGGCACTTGGGAGAGGAAAATCTTATTGAAGAAACTTAACTTTTGAAAAAATTGCCATTGGGAAAATTTTCCCAATTTCCTCCACAACCCTGTGGTCCTGCAATCAATCACGTGCTGACACATGGCTTGGTGGGTGCATGAAAGAAATATTGAAACTTAATCCTTTAGCCTTTTTGGAAAATTTTCAACTTTTTCTCGGCCGACACGCATCCAATCACAGGATGCCACGTCATACTTTTTGTAAGGGCGAAGGTTTGGAGGAAAAATTTCCTTTGGAAAATTTTGGGTTTGGACATTGGGAAAAATTCCCAATTTTTCCGCATGACCAATAGGTGCTTGACACGTGGCATGGGTTTTCCTTGGTAGAGGTGTGCATCATTTTTCATCACTGAGATTTTAGCCTAAAAATTTCTAAATCCTAATGTAGCCCACCAGTCCACATCTCCCTATGCCAATCAGAAAGCACCACGTGTCCCCTTCATTGGCCCAGAGGGCACGCAGAGGCGTTTTGTGCCTTTGCGCCAAAGAAAGGAAAATTCTCAATTTTTCCTCCCCACTCCGCCAACCCACCCTAGGGAAAATTTCTCCCTGAAACTCCGTCGGCCCATAACTTGAGTTTTATAAAGAGTTAGGAGGACTTCTTTATATGGTTAGAAAGGTGAGAGAATTTCCTATCCAATGGGAATTATTTATGAAAGTATTGATAACTTTAAGTATTTGAAAAATCAGGTTGAATCTTGTGATCCTGCTAGGGTAGGGAGGAGTGATAATTTACTCCGTTAACCTACGTGATGAATTTTACCCCTTGTTTTGACCTTGTGATTGTTGTGAGATGTTGTAGAATCATTTCTACAACTCAATCTTGATTGTTAACCTAAACCTGGTTTGTGATAACTATGATCGTGTAACCTTCGTTGTAAACACCCTTAAAAAAAATATATTCCATAATTTTCCTAGCTAACCCTAGTTGTTTCTTGGTATCCAGAGGTAGTTTGAAGCGGGTATTACAATCTGTTTTGTCAATAATTCAAAGAAATGTCTAAGAATCATGTGAAACATTTTGGCATACCCAGTGGGACCCATCAGAGGTTCCTTGCATTTTATTCATTCCTGGGAAAAGTTGTGTGTTTTTTTCCCTTCTAAAAAGCATACACATTAGTTTTCTTCCTTAGTAACCTACCTTTTGCTTCTATTTTCTCTAAAAGAAATATTTCTCTTGGTGTAATTAAAAAGAACCATTTCTTCACATTTTCTACATTGTAGTGAAAGAGCATCCCTATTTCTATTCATCTTTTTGTGTCATCCAACTTCAAACTTTGATTTGGGCTTAAAAATAAGTACATTACATTCTAATTTATTGCATTAGCTCACATTAATTACGGTCAACCTATATGTTGGAATTCATGACCAGTTGATGGTTGGCAAACGAACCATAAAATGTGCTTTCTTTCTCTTTCTCTCTCTCTAAGTCTTACCAAACCTCACAAAAATTTAAAATAAACACATTCTTAAACAACATATTACCTGGAAGAATTTGTAGGTGATCAAACGATCACGACACAGTGGGCACCCAGCTCGCTCTTTGTCGAGTCATACTTTAGAACGAGGCTTGCGCCCACAATAACATACCTGAAACCTCACCTTTTAGATCTCCTTCTTCATAGGAAGCCATCCTCACCAAAAAAAAAATATTTTACAGTTCATTTTTCAGTCCTTAAATAACATAAGCTCAATAAACATAATAGAAAAGGCACTCCTAGGATCACATTTTTCTTAGTGTTTCTATGTGGCTTGTGTTTTGAGGTGAAAGAGCATGTTCTTCATTTTTTTCTCTTGTTTATCCTTGCATGCTCCTCATCATAGTTGGTGTATTCCGAATTCACCTAAGTGTTCCCAGACCATATTATCATCATTCTCAGAATTCTGGGTCTGATTCCACATCATATTTTAATTCACAACCACTATTATTTCACTATTGTTTCAATTTCACAGTAACATTTGTCGGTTACCCTATGACCCTCGTCAGTTATACCCAACTGACATTGGTTCCATCTCCTTTTGTTAACCCACACAAAGGGACATTTTTATTCATCTTCTTCCACTTTCCATAGTCCCTATCACTGCCATCATTCCCACTGACATTGTAAAAATCATCAGATTTGGCATACCTATCAGATTTGACCTCCTACCTTGTTTTCACTCACTATCCATTTTCTATAGTGACTAGAAAAGGTTACCTCTGACCGGCGTCAGTTTTCCCTAACTAGCATCGGTTATCCTGTTTCATTTCCCAACCCACATTTGGTACCTAATACACTTTTTACCGTCAGATTCACCAATTCCTGCTATTTTTCTATGTCATTTACAGAGAAGTAACTCTACCTGATCAGTACTAGTTCACATGGTGCTCACCTGAAAATAAGCAAGTGCACTCATATTTCACGCCAGTTTTTAACCACTCCCACCTAGTCCTTCACCACCTTCAATTTTATCACCAACCATGGATCCCATCCAACCTATCACTATCACTACCAGAGATGAGGAGTTCGCATGACTCCTTGACAAGAACCCTGCCACTTTGCAGTTTTAACTTTCCAATTTGTCTACTCGAGATGCCTCAGGTTAGTTGATATACAACATGCCCATATCTATCCCCCTGACTCTCACTCCCACTCCTGAATCAACCCCATCCAAATCCATGTTTCCTACATCTACCTTACCCCCAGTCATTTCACAGCTAGGTCCAATACCCACTATGACCACCGCATCTGTCACCTCTGTGGCACATGCCACATCCACCATACCCTCAATAACTACCCATAACACAAGCTCATGCACTCCTAATGTCTCATACATACCCATAGCTACACTACCAGCTCCTGTGTCGGTGACCCCTACCCCTTTTAAGAACAAGGTCCTTTCCATTCCACAATCATTAGCCCCCATTGCCACTATGGTTACCACAACCCTTCCACCTCCATATACTTACTATCACCCACCTCCCGTTTCATCTATTATTCCCTCTGGGTACATACCCCCTATTTCACTACCTTCTTCTTAATCCACCAACATGGCAGCACCATACACTAGAGTGTTACCCTCGTTATATGCCCAAAACCAACCCCCTCATGCTACAGGAGGGCCCCAATCATCGCAACCTAATAATGACCTAATCAAATTGATGTTGAACAAGACGTAGACATTAGAGACATCGATTTCTAGCTCCCACAACACTCTCACCTACAACGAGATTTACAACAAACCCATCCACCCATCCATTCCTATCTACCCATATCCCGTGCATTGGGAAATGCCTAAATTCAATCATTTCAATAGCAAAGAAGACCTGCAACAACATTTTCGGTCGTTCAAAAATGGGTGTTATCTGATCGCTCACGATGATGCCTTGCTCTTGAGAACATTTCCCATGTCTCTGACTAGACCTACATTAGATTGGTATAGTGGGTTACTATACGATGGAAAAGTAACATGCGAGCATGAGAATCTACAAGTAACTCTTCCTCGCACCCGACCTCCCGAGGTCGTGCCGAGACATCTGATGGGGATGTAATACATGCAGGATGTAGATAAGCTAGTTAGGTAATCTTATGTTTTCAACATGCAGTAGTGGTATCTGTGAATCTAGGGAAAATAGGGCCCTCCTAACCTGAACTGGTGTGATAGATCGTTTGGCGAGGATAGCTAATCAAAGGCTCCAATCAATATCGAGCTTTTTCGTGATCAGATTTATGGGTTGTGGAATACGTGGAAGATAACCTGTGGGTGCTTCGTATATGTCTCCTGACAAGGTCATGAAAGTGGAATGGCTAAATATGTAGTGGATATTTTTGGTTCCTTATGGACGATTCTCTGGTCTAGTCCAAAAATATTTAGATTGATTAGCTACTACGTTTAATAATTATAGTTGTGTGATAATGTCTTGTGGGAGTGGAGGGGATCTAAACACTAATGTTTGCAAACCAACATCAATGTTGGATTGATTTATAGGCCCATTGGGTTGTGGGACCTATGGATCACAATCGTAAGTTCATGGTTGTTTTGGACCTCCTATGGTCATGTGAAGAATCAATTCCTAATTCTGAGTATCCAGTAGTCATATGCCTTTTCGTCTTCTACATTTAGAACTAGAAGTTGCTTGATTTTCTTGGAGTACCTAACAGGTGTTCTGGTAACTTGGATATGTAAGCTAGTGTCTATATCAATGAGGAGGTCTCATGTGTCTGGTTGTGGGACTAGTGGATCACAACCAAATGTTTTCCCACTTTCAGGTCCTTCTATAGTCATATAGATATCTATCAAGGTAATCTATAATTTTTCTGATTTGACAAGAATGTGTGTGCCTTGTCATCTTCTATGTTTAATCCTCTTAACTGTGAGCTGATTTCCTATAGGTCTGTTGTTGTTCGAAAGCCTTGAATTTTGAAATTTTGGTCTATGTCAGTTATTGTTGCAACTTTATTTGGTTGAGGCATGATTGGCTCAAAAATGTATTCTCTGGGTTCCCAAGGTCTCATGATTGTCATACAAGATCAATATAAGCCTAACTGAAATGAAATAAACTAACTATGTGAGATATATCTACAACATATATATATTCCTCTATTTTTGTATTTTTGATAAGATTTTGAATGGAAATGAAAGAGAAACTAATCTCATAAAAAAATTAAAACAAAAAAAATAGCCCAGTGTAGCTACTTGCCTGTGTAATTGGGAGTCTTATCCTAAATAACTAGATAGCTGATTAACTTAATTGAAAGATTCTCGATCCTACCTCAGAAGTGAGGAATGAATCATAGCTTCTTAGAAACTATCAATCCCCATAGCTTCCCTAGTAATATCGATAATGAAATTTAGCTAAAATGAAATATTGTACTACTCTATTTGATATGTTTTAACTAGAACTTTGACAGATAAAACCTAGAATTTGTAGAACAGTGGCGAATCTAGTAGTGTATGACTTTGTTCCCTCAGAATGATCTCCTCATTCTTTCATTTTCATGTGAATCCAGAAGACTGTGTATATGCTAGCATCAACAGAAGAAGGTATTTGACTAATGACAACTTTGGATATAGACCGAATATAATGCGAGTAGGAGAGCGCAAGTGATAGAGCTTGGCGTATGCAATTCCTAGCAGGATTTATTACAGGAATACAACACAAGGGTACCAAGAGATTCTAGAATCTACCTTATATGAAGAACACAACCTATAACTCTAGTGAATTCAATCTAAAACTGACGCTACTCTTCTCTAGACTAACATGTATGGACAACAATGAACAAGAATGAAGCAAGAAGATTGAATGGCTTCTAACAAAAAGGAAAACTAGCATGGATACAAACATGAGAACAAAATGAGCTTATAAAAAATAAATTGATAGACTTAAACAATGAAACATGAGAAGTTGAGGGGCCATTTTCTTGAAAACAAGCTGGCTATTTATAGAATTCCCATTCACCAAAGGGTAACTAGGAATGGAACTCTTTTACCATTAAATAATGGAGAAACACTATTTCAGGGGACACAAAACATTAATACAAGCCAAGGCGGTGAAGAAAATCTGGTAAAAGTTAAAAATTATGCAAGTCATGATCAGAAGAATGTGCTAGAAAACAGGTGGACCGCCACCCTGAGTAGGGCAGCGGTTTCAGGACCGCCTCCCTTACAGGGCGACGTTTTCGTCACTAAGAAAAGAAAGGTAGAGGAATGAAACACTAAGAAAAGAAAGGAAGAGGAATGAAACAAAGCACACGAAACATGAATAAAGCATTTGGAATGATAACATATGCTTCATGAGCTTCTCTAGATCTGAACACCTTGCGAGGTGACCTGTATCATCATTGGGGCATGCGTAACATCATTTCATGGGTACAGTACCCTACAATTTTGGGTACGTACATATTACCCCCTTGGAGAAGTGTTTTATCCATGGAGAGGAATAAAATGGTGGGTCCAAGTTATGGTGGTCCTAAAATGGGAAGTTAGAAATTATAACTGACACATCTGTGTGTTGAAATTTTGCCATCCAAGTTCCCGCTACCTACAAAATGGAAAGAAAACTCAAGTGCAGATAGACAAAAATATGGAAAAATAAATACTAAATTAGTATGAAATGAGGACTTACCATTTGCGTAGTGATGAGAAATTACCTCTGTTGGTGCTCTCAACCTGTGAAAGGGGCAGTTTAAAATGAGTCAAAACACTATATATATATATATATATATATATAATGAAACCATTTTCCTATTCATTTGTGCGTGTTGATTTGATAGTTTTTGAGCTCTAGGACCCACGGTGATGGTTTCTGACGAGAGTATACTCGAAATCTTCGTAATGAGATAGCGATCATACCTCCACGAGCAGAACATTGACCTGTGAGATCTTAGGTTAGTTCTTCTTGCTTTAATGTTTTTTTCACTAAAATGTTAAAATGATGAAATCTTTCTCTTGGGGGGGTCATTTTTAGAAATGTCAGTTTTAAATGTGTCTCTTAGGGGGGAAGCCTAATGGGTAGGCTTTTGTTTTAGGTAAAATGGTCATTTTTTTGTATTTTTAAGCATTTTAGGGCACACGACCCATTTTGAAATGCGGGATAGGATCACCGCCCTAGGCAGGGTGGTGGTTATAGGACCACTACCTTTTAAGGTGGCAGTTGCGTAACCGCCACCCTGCTCAGGGCGGCGGCTCTCTTCAGAATGTTAAAACAACATTGATTTGAGTTTATTTTTGCATTTTTAGTATTCTTATTTTCCTTAATGATTGTTTTATTGCAATCTTGATACTAAATTGCTCCTTTTTGTGTGTTTTTTAGAAGAAGGAAGAGTGCATTAGATGGACCTAAAAGAGAGAGAGAGAGAGAGTGATTGGCTTCCAGCAGTGCTAGATGCACTTTCTCAGGATGAGTAGGATACTCTTCAAAGGGTAGGTATTTTGAGGATTGCACGTGTCCCACACATTGCACCTTCTAGTCATATATTATGTGACTTATTTTCTTACTAGGATGCAAATCGGAACACCTTCCAATTTCCAAGAGTTAGGGGTGAGTGGACTATCACCCTAGAGGATGTCTACCACATTTTAGGAGTCCTGATTATCAGGAGGAGACTTACATTTGATACAACAGTATCCAGAGCTCAGGTGACTCATTGCGCCACCTATATGGGAGACATAGTTGTCTCCACTAGTTTGAAGAAGGGGGTGAAGGTCCTTTTTATTCTTGGCTTGCCCGTTCCTCTGATCTGTCAAGCCATTATGGGCATCCTTGCTTTGATATTGATCAGAGATAAGGGAGGGGATACTTTACTCTACTATTGGGCCCCCATCATCACAAAGATTAAGGCACATGGTTGTATTTATGCCTGGGGAGATGATATACTTGGGACCACCTATCACGATTTATACAGGGTGGTTCGATTACAGGGATAGTTGCTAAGCCATCCGACCTTAGTTATGAGTGCATCATCCCTTATGGGAGAGGCATAGAGGTGGCGGATCTTAGATCCATGAGGGTGGCTAGATGGACAGAGATGACGGTGCTTAGAGAACCCCACAAGCTAGTTGCTTCCCTGATTACTGAGGATATGGAGGCCACACCTTATCATGCCATGGTAGGGTTGTGGGGCGAGGAGACCTTCACTTTGATTTCCTGCTCTACTACAAGGCAGCTTGTGGAGAGGATGGGGAAGGTAGAGACACGCCCCTTTGATCGAGTGCCTCAGTAGTTCGGCCTTTCTTATACTGACATGCTTTCCCTAGTGGTGCCAGTGTTCATATCAATTCAAGAGGCTAGGGGAGGTCCTAGAGGCCGGGGATTTATAGTTGTTACTCTTGGCATCCTATTGCAACTAGGAGGGTGGTACGTTCCCGAGTAAGAGTCGGTGCTCCTCAGGCACCTTTACTTCGGATTACAGCCAGTGCCACCCACAACAGTGATGACCCCATTCATATAGACTCTGAGTCTAAGGAGTTCATAGGGGGAGAGACAGAGGAGGAGACTAAGGACATGGAGGTCAGAGAGTTGAATGGTGGAGAGGATAGCGATCCCAAGTGGCATGACACTCAGGAGATTTTACAGGCTGAGAGGGCAGAGCAAAGCGCAGAGAGGGTGAATCTAGTCTCAGAGGAATTACTCTCTCAGGACTTAGGTAGAGAGAAAAAGTTTGTGGTAGCATGCCATGTTGTCCCAAACATGGGAGGAAGACATCAGTTAGTAGCAATGTCTGTGGCAGGTGTGGATCCCAGAGATCCTTCTTGGAGGCTTGGAGATCTGAGTGAGTTGCCACTCTTCTTTTGATATTTATTTTAGCTATAATTGCCTTAGTTGCTACCTCTCTTTTTTTTCATCCTTGGTTTTACTGTTTGATCATTTTCTAATTTATTTTTCTTCTTTTCTTACAGAGACTATTGATGAGTGGTGAGACTTGATTCCTAGGGTATGTACTGATACCCTGATGCTCCCTATGGAGAAGACTCATGCTGAGCTATCCACAGATGCAGGGGAGCCTTCAGTAGCTAGTAGGCATACAAATGTTTTTTCCCCCGTCTGGCATGTGGCCAAGATGGTGACTTCCCTCCATGCCAAGGTAGTCAGGTATAGGGCTATAGAGTGCTTGATGAGGAGGAGCCGCTCTCATAGCGAGGCTATAGCTACTGTTCTAGATCACGATCCCTCAATGTACTTAGAGTGTCATCGTATCCGGAGCCCTAGATGTGATCATGTGCCTTATGAGGGATCCCATAGGGATTGAGAGGCCACTTGTCTCTTTTTGTAGTGACTCTTCCTAGATTGTTTATATGACCATTATGTATTTTCTGGGCTCATTGAGTGTTTTGAACATGCCTGGTGTATGATGGCATTGTACATAAAACTTGACTATATATATATACATCTCTTTTTAGATCTATATTTCTTTGTACCTAGAGTTTGTGATTCATTTTCACATGAATATTAGATGTTTGTAAAAATTTTGTTTTTATATGCTTTTCAGAATGTATGTAATGGAGAAAAAATGTCACAAATGTTTTCTTTTTCTTTTTGTATTTCATAATGGTAATGTATGATGATGTGGACACTATGTGATCTTGAAATTTAGTTTCTATTAGAAATTTTTCAGTGCTTCATATTGTTTTGACATAATGTGATGATAAGCTGGTATAATGAGCAAATGAACTTGCCCCACTCCTAACTCCATGTAACCAGTAAGATGCGAGGGCTCACCACCGAGAGCTAGAAAGGGCACAAGCTATGACGTGTGTTGAAATGGTAATGATGGGAGATAGACAAAGATTTGGTGGAACCAAATTAGGACACTACAAACCTATTTTACTCAAGTGACTTCATAGTTTAGAATGCAACTAGCTTTGTAATTTATCCAGACTTAGATCCGTAGATGGCCATTTGGTTGACAAAATCTGGTTTTCAAGGTTTTGAACTCTCTTGGAATTTTGGACATCTGATTCATTTGTTTTGACTCAAGATTTAAAAAGTTTGTTTGGACTATTTTCTTATGAATTTTAATGAATTCTGTCAAGTGGACCCCCCACACCTTGCCCCATGCTACTAGTAGGAAGCATGAGCTTATCAACATGGACAAGGAATAGGTGAGTAAAGGCATTCCCATCCTTTCCCAACCCTACGTCACTAGTAAGAGATGCAAGCTCATCATCGAAGGTTGGTAGGGCAAGGTTATGTGTAAAAGAAAAATTTTCTGTTTGATCTATATTTGACTTACTTACTTGAGAAAAATGTCAGTATGTTCTTATTTCCAAAGAGATATATATGCAGGATAGATGCGACACCATGAAGATTCTAGAACAGACCATAGGAAAGACACCTACCCTAGGAAGAAACCAAAAGTGAGAATGAGCATGCAGGCCTTGGTATGGCTACCGTTAAGACTTTGTCATATCTAGCTTTAATTGTTGAAATGATTCTGAAATAGTTGATGATGTTATGAAAATGAAGAAGTATGATTTGAAAGCTTCTACTAATACTATCAGAAGTTTGTAATGAATTACTTAAGAACAAGTCCCTTGATCACTAAATTTTATGAAACGAGTGAAAAAAATGAAACTATCTAAATGAATATCTAATATAGATATAACTATAAAAATAGTGTTGATGCTTCATGCGTAAAACCATTTAAGATGCAAGGAATTGACTGATTCACTAAATTCCTCACCCTCCAGTGTGCATAACAGATACGCACCATTACCATAGTCCTTCATGACTCGATATGGGCCCAACCAATTGGGCTAGAACTTTCTTCCTTCACCGGTTTTCTTATCGATCTGGCTGTCTAGTCTTAAAACTAGATCTCCTTCATATATTTCTCGATCATAGAGCTTTTTGTTATACTTCCAGCACATCCAGTCAGCATAGGATCTATACCGCTATTTTGTATTTAACCTGGCCTCGTCTAGGCTTTCTAGTTGGGAGAGGCATGCCTCTCTATAAGCTTCTTCATCTAGAATCCCTTGTAATGAGATATGGAGACTGGGTATTTCAACCTCAAGCGAGAGAACTACTTCTTCCCCGAATACCAACAAGAAATGGGTTGCTCCTATTGGTGTTCTTATTTAGGTTTAGTGGTCCCACAAGGCCGGATATAATTTTAATTGCTAATCTCATTTTTTTTCTTTTACCATTTTGAGGAGAATAGCTTTCAATGTTTTGTTTGTCGCTTTAGCCTACCCGTTGGCTTGAGGGTAGTAAAGAGAGTCCATGTGATGGTTTATTTTGAACTTTCTACATAGCTCATGAACTTCGTCATTTTTAAAGGACGTGCCATTATCTGAGATAATGATTTGTGGGACACCATACTTGTAGATAATTTGGTTCAAGATGAATTTTACAATCATTGAACCTGGTACAGTAGTGAGAGGCATGGCCTCCGCCCATTTGGTAAAATACTCTATGGCTGTGATTATAAAATTATGGCCATCGGTTGATGAGGGAAAGAATTTCCCTATTAAGTCCAGACCCCAAGTGGAGAAGGCCCACGGAGTCACTATTGGCTGTAGGGATTGTGCTGGCATGTGAATCTCATGAGAGAATTCTTGACATTTGTGGCACTTACGTATAAATTCCACTACGCCATGTTCGAGAGTGGGCCAAAAATAGCCCATCCAATGTATTTTGTGAGCGGTGGTGTGACCACTGAAGTGGCCCCGACATATCCCACTGTTGAATTCATGAAGGATCCTCTTGGATTATTCTATGTCGATGCATCTTAGAAGCATGTCGTTGAAGGCTCTACGATAGAGCACTTGGTCTAAAATAACATATTTAGTGGCAATAATTCATAACCGCCTTCTTTTATGTGGTGTGGAACCTTCCAGTATGTATGGTCCATGATAAAATCAATGCTATCAGTATACCAAACACATGTAGAGATGGAGGGTATGGTTTCAAAAAATAATACACATTCATTGGGAAAGTCTAGATCTACCAATTCACCTCCATCTAGTGGATTGATAGCTAACCAATCTATAATGATTTTTCCTTTGACAGATTTTTGGTTTACAAATGTTAACTCAAATTCTCCCATTAGGGTTATGAAACGTCCAACCTTCTTAGACAAGGACCCTTGCGTGAAAAATGTCCATAAATGGTCTGTCTTCACAATGACCCTTGTTTCTTGATTTAACATGTAATGTCTTAAACGTTTTGTTGTGAAAATTATGGGAAGGCATTCTCTTTCTACTTCTGTATAACATGTATCATAATTGAGTAATGTTCAGATAATGAAATAGATCATGCGTTCCCTTCTATCATCATCCTCTTGAGCCAACATGTAGGCCAATGAGACATGAGTGGCTCATGAGTATAGGATCAAAGGGTATTCTGGCTTAGGAGGCACTAGCGTGGGTGGTGACAACAAGAAGTTCTTAACTGCTTCGAAATCCTAATTGCAGTCTTCAGTCCAATCAATACTATAATTTTTATTGAGTAGATTGTTGATTGGATGAATGGCGAATCTTAACTCTGGGATGAACCTTCAGATTGTACTGAGTTTCCCAAGAAATGACCTAATTCCAGACTCATCTGAAGGTGGTATCATTTCGATAATAGCCCATATTTTGGCCGAATTGACATCAATCCCTTGTGAAGATATAATGTATCCTAGAATTTTTCCTCCTATTACACAGAAAACGCACTTCTTTGGGTTTAATGTGACACCATACTCAATTAGTCATGAAAGGATGATACAGAGCACCTTCGGGTGATCACAACGCTTCTTGGCCTTGGCCAACAAGTCATCCACATATGATTCCACAATTTTATGGATAAGATCATGGAATATGCACATCATTACCCACTGATATGTAGTGCCGACATTCTTAAGACCAAATGGCATGACAACATAACAATAAGTTCCCTAGGGAGTTATAAATGTGGTTCTGGTTTGGTCTTGTTTGGATATTTTGATTTGATTATATCCCGAGAACCCATCCATGAGAGACAAAATCTCAAATCCATATGTTGCGTCAATGATGACGTCAATGGATGGTAATGGAAAATCATCCTTGGGACAAGCTTTGTTAATATGCCAAAAATCTATGCAGATGCGTATCTTCCCATTCTTTTTTAGAACAAGGATGATATTAGACACCCATTTTGAATAATTGAATGGTTTGATGAATCCTACTTGGAGAAGTTTTATTACTTCCTCTTTTACCATGAGAGCCACTTTCAGGTTCATTGGTCTTGAATTCTATTTAATTGGCTTCACATCTGGTTTAGTGACAAGATTATGTACCACAACTTGTGGTGCAATACCTATAATTTCTTTATAATTAAATGCAAAATCTTTTTAATGTTTTTTGAGGATTTGGGTGTGTGTTTCTATTTCTTCCAGACTTAGCGAGGATCCCAAATTCAAAATTATTTGTTCTTCCCCCATTCCAATGTTTATGTCAATGGTTTCTTCTATCAAAGAAGCATTACCTTCTTCAAATTCAGGTGGGGCTGGAGGTAGTTCCAAGCTTTCTCCATTTTCTATCTTGTAGATGTTGAGATCCTTTTGTGGAGGAGACTCTACGATGGGATTTCCAAAGTAGGGAGAGGAATGTGGTATTAAGGAAAGATCAACTATACTGTGAGAAAGGTGTAGCTCCACATAGGTGTTTAGATATTTGAGAGTGACTTTATCACTATCAACATGATGTAAGATAGGAGATTCATTCTCAGCTGTATGTGTTAGCAGAGGGTTTGTTGACATTTTCTTCACCAATGGTTCAGTACGAAGTGATACTTTGAAACTTATATATTCCAACTCATTACTTGGGGTAAAATGTGAAGCTGAGGTTGCTATTGAATATGCGAGAAGGTTCTATTCTCATGGGATTGCCTCAATGGATATGAAGTCAAATCTTTTGCTTAGATCTAATACCGCTATTTTATAGAGCTGTAAGTGCTCAGCTTTAGTCTCATATACTTCAGAGACTTTGTTTTTAACTAGCTGCAAGTCTCCTAAAACTCTGATGTTATTGACACCAATCCTTTTGGCTATGATGAGGCCAAGGAGGAGGGATTTGTACTCAGCGCCATTGTTTGTACATTCAAAGTTTAACTTAAAATAAAAAGGTAGGATCTGTCCCTCAGGAGAAGTAAATATCACACCTGCCCCGACTCCATAGTGAAATCTAGCTCCATCGAAATGGAGAGTCCAATACTTACTAGGAAATATGGATGCTGGGACATTCTTTGCATCTGTTTCTTTTATTTCGGTTACTTCTACCATGTAAATTTCCTCTACTAGAAGAGAACCAACTCCTAGGGTACGTCCCATAACTATGGAATCAAATGGTAGGAAAATTGGTAGATCTTGTTCAAGTAACTCAGAAATTTTTGCAGTAGCTCCTAATGACACTATTTCTATAATGTTAGCTTCATCCTTGAGGGCTGGGATGCCTTTGACTAGGTTCGTAATTTCTAGTTCTATTGTAGGTATTAATTTTTCTTTTGGTTTTGAGTTAATTGGTTTGTTAAGTTGGTTTGTTGGGATTTCAAACTCAGAGTGAACACTTGGTCTTTTTTTGAGGTCTACTAGGTGTATGTTGAATGGTTTTGGGTCACCTTTTTCTACGAATATCTTTCCTAGGTGTAAGAATCTTATTTCCTGAAATAACGTAGAGGGGATTGCTTTCATGCGATGTATCCATGGTTAACCAAGGATCATATTATAGTTGGTTTCCCAATCTATGATATAAAACTCAGTGAGGATTGTCTTGGGTCCTAAGGTGACTGGTAATATTATAGTCCCAATTGAAGTAGCTTTAAGGCTGTCATAACCTCTTAGCGTATTTCTTGTTCTGGAACAGTTTGTTTCTCCATATGCTAGATTTTGAAGGAAAGAGAAGGGGACAATGTTAACTGCTGCCCCATCATCCACTGTTACATGTTTAATGTAAATATTGTAAACCCACACCTGTAAATGCAAGGCTGGATCACCTTTACATGTAATTTCAGCATTTGTTATCATTCTGTTTATGTCGAATATAAACTTGGTATCCCTATCTGGCTGCCCTAGAGGGTGGATATCAAAGTCTATATGGTTTACTTGTGTTTCGGGAGGTGGAGTGATGTTAATTAAATGACCCAGACCTAGTGCTTCTAAAAGAGAAGCCCTATAGGCAGGAGAATTTTTCAATAAGTCCAAAAAGGAGATATGAGAGAAGGTCTTTATTAAGTCATTAATTAAATCATAAGCACCCACGGGTTTTATCAATGTTTGTTGAATGTTATCTAGTTCTAGTGGATAGATTGGATTTGGTTGAGAAGAATATTCTCGTGTTCTTGTTATGGCTTCTATGTGTAGCTCAGTATCTAACTCGACTAGACCAACTATCTTGGTTCGTGGCTGATTTCCTAATTGTGGTGCAACAGGTGGATTTAGAAAAGTTGAGGCTTCATGATCATTATTTACTATCATTACACATTTGTTCATCCCATTTGGATTTAATTTATTATTGGTATTCTTATTTGGAAGTGGATCATTAAAGATCTTAAGAGGTGCATTTTGAGGGGAAACTGCTCCTGTGAAATTATTTGGCATCGGTGTCACAGAATCTTTTAAGAACATATCTATGAAGAGTTGTCTTTGTTCTTCTGGAAAACATTGCATGAAATTATTGTAATCACGGAAAGTCCTAGTGTCATGGCCTCGAATTTTATGGAAACCACAATATGAGTTGGGATTATAATTCCTAGGTTTTTGGTTTAGCACGCGTTGTGGTCCAAAATTCTGATTGAATTGTTGACTATTAGGATTAAAGCTTTACGTTTGTTGTCTTTGGTTTTGATATCTAGTTGAGTTTTGACTTAGACCCTGTATCTAGATCTTTCGTTTATGTTTTTGTTATTGGGGATGATTAAAATCTACTGCGTTGGTTGTTGGGGTGAAATTGTTGTTTCGTTGGTTGTTAACTGGTGGTGGAACATTTACAACATTTACTTTTTTAGTTTGGTCAGTCACTCCATCTATTGTCACTCCACAGTTTTTGCTAAGGATTTTAGGTCCTTGATTAGCATTTGTGGTAGTAGGATAAGTCATAGTGTTTTGGTAGGGGATGATTAACCTCCCATTTGTTCCATATGTCTTGTGACCGGTATCTGATGTAGCTTGATCTATTCGGAGAGCGCTCTCGAGTACTTCATCATAAGTTCTTATTGGGAACTTATAAACTTCTTCCTTTATCTCTCTACTGATAGAATGAAGGATAAATCACATAGTTCCATCTGATCCATGTTTGGAGTGCTTGCTGAAGAATAGAGGACTGTACGCCATCTTTGGATGAAATGAGCAACAGATTCATTGTGCTCTTGTTTAATATGCAAGAATTCCCTGATTCTTGTTCTCAACAATTTGTTAATGTTGAACACCTTGATGAACTCTGAAACAAGTTGTTTAAATTAATTTATTGAGGCTTCAGGTATTCTGTAATACCAATCAAGGGAAATACCCTCTAAAGTTTTGGGGAATATTTTAGCAACAACTCCATCCCAAGGGAGCAATTCTTGAATGGCTGTGACATAGGCCTTAATATGTGCATTCGGGTCTCCCTCTCCTTTGTACTTGGGTAGATTGGGGAGAGGTCTTGGAAGCATGATGCTTCGTATAGTGAAGTCCAAAGGTTCTTTCAAATATTCTGAATAAGTTCCTATTGCATAGGTTTTGACCATTGATGGTGTTTGTTGAGGGGGTGGAGGTGGAATGGGTTGTTGATATGGCATAGCATATGTATTTGCAGGGGCATAAGGGAATCCCTGTGGTTGAGCGAATATGCCAGGATAAGAGAACATATCTCCCTATGGTGTTTTGGAATACATGTTTAACTATGGAAGAGCATTTTCCAGGAATGGATTATTTTGTACTAAACTAGGAGGTATCATATTTTCCACTAGAGTGGCGTTAGAAAACATGGTTCTAGTTGGCATTTGTTGTGAATACTGAGGAGGCATGCCTAACATGCATGTTCTTGTGAGGAGGTCTACTTGGCTAGGATGATGTGGAGGATTGGAATTTCCTGCCTAAATGAATTACAAATTTTGACTTGCTTGAGTAAGTTCTAACCCTCTAACTTTCTCGACTAAGGCTGAGATGACCTCGTTTGGTGAAGATACAATATTTTTCCTTCGTGGTGTTTTTTGAGGTTGTATAGGCATATGGTACCCAGCTATGAATTGATTAGTGCCCTGCCAAGTTTCACTGAGGGCATTTCCTATAGGTGGAGGGATGGGGGTGTTTTCTTGAAACGAGACCCAGGTTGTGTTTACAAACCTCCTATAGATGGGTACATATTTTGAGAGTGTTGTTCACTCCTAGCATAATGTGATAAGTATCCATCATCTAAAAATAGATATGGATCTGACTATCTACTAATTTGTGGTCTAAGCAACACCTGAGGAGACAAACCAGATTCTCCGGTGAGCATCATATTGTTTGAGCTTGAAGGCTCTATTTTTTGCATTTGAGTGAGCTGATCTAACTCCTCTATTTGGAAAGAAGAACTATGTCTAGTCATTTAAGGTAGAGTTTGTGTTAAAAATCGGTTAGTTGAATAATTGTCACCCTGTGCTGAGAGTGAGGGTGATGGTTGTCTATTTAGTTAATCGTAGTATGCTTACAGACATAGAAGAGGTATGCCATATTCATCGTATCCCGAAATATTCAGGAGGTATATGAATACCTGCAGAATAATTGGAAAGAGCTAAGGTGGATGAAATAATAGAAATAGGAAAACTAGTTTGTTTCACACCGGGTTCACTAATTTTGTACGATGGAAAAGTGACATGCGAGCATGAGAATCTACAAGTAACTCTTCCTTGCACCCGACCTCCTGAGGTTGTGCCGAGACAGCCGGTGGGGATGTAATACATGTGGGATGTAGATAAGCTAGTTAGGTAATCTTATGTCTTCAACACACAGTAGTGGGATCTGCAAATCTAGGGCAAAGAAGGCCCTCCTAACCTGAACTAGTGTGATAGATCATTTACCAAGGATAGCTACTTGAAGGCTCTAATCAATATCGATCTTTTTCGTGATCCAATCTATGGGTTTTGGAATACGTGGAAGATAACCTATGGTTGCTTTGTATATGTCTCCTAACATGGTCATGAAAATGGAATGGTTAAATATGTAGTGGATATTTTTGGTGCCTTATGGATGATTCTCTAGTCTATTCTAGAAATATTTAGATTGATTAGCTGTTACGTTTAATAATGATAGTTGTGTGATAATGGCTGGTGGGAGTGGAGAGGATCTAAACACTAATGTTTGCAAACTACTGTCAATGTTGGATTGATTTATAGGCCCGTTGGGTTGTGGGACTTGTGGATCACAATCGTAAGTTCATGGTTGTTGTGGACCTCCTATGGTCATGTGAAGAATAAATTCCTAATTCCGAGTATCTAGTAGTCGTATGCCTTTTAGGCCTCTACGTTTAGAACTCAAATTTGCACAATTTTCTCAGAGTACCTAACAGGTGTTCTGGTAACTTGGATACATAAGCTAGTGTCTATATCAATGAGGAGGTCTCTTGCATCTGCCTGTGGGACTAGTGGATCACAACTGAATGTTTTCCCTCTTTCAGGTCCTTCTACAGTCATACAGATATCTATCAAGGCAATCTATAATTTGTCTGATTCGACCAAAATGTGTGCGCCTTGTCGTCTTCTATGTTTAATCCTCTTAACTATGAGTTGATTTCTTGTAGGTCTGTTAATATTTGGAAGACCTGAATTCTAAAATTTTGGTCTATGTTAGTTATTGTTGCGACAATATTTGGTTGAGGCATGATTGGCTCAAAAACGTATTCCCTGGGCTCCCTAGGTCCCGTGATTGTCATACAAGATCAATATAAGCCTAACTGAAATGAAATAAACTAACTATGTGAGATATATCTGCAACATATATATATTCCTCTATTTTTGTATTTGTTATAAGATTTTGAATGGAAATGAAAGAGAAAATAATCTAATATATTTATAAAATGACAACTAATCTAATAACAAAATTAAAACAAACAAAATAGCCCGGTGTAGCTACTTGCCTGTGTAGTTGTGAGTCTTATCCTAAATAACTAGATAACTAATTAACTTAATTGAAAGATTCTTGATCCTACCTCAGAAGTGAGGAATGAATCTTAGATTCTCAGAAAATATCAATCCCCACAGCTTCTCTGGAAATATCGAGAATAAAATTGAACTAAAATGAAATATTTCACTACTCTATTTGATATGTTTTAACTAGAACATTGACAAATAAAACCTGGAATTTGTAGAACAGTGGTGAATCCAGTAGTGTATGAATTTGTCCCAATAGAATGATCTCCTCATTATTTCGTGTTCACATGAATCCAGAAGTGTGTGTATATGCTAGCATCAATATAAGAAATTATTTGAATAATTGCAGCTTTGGATATAGACCGAATACAATGTGAGTAAGAGAGGGATAACGCAAGTGAAAGAGCTTGGCGTATGTAATTCCTAGCGGGATTTATTGCGGGAATAGAACACAAGGATACCGAGAGATTCTATTATCTACCTTCTGTGAAGAACACAACCTGCAACTCTAATGAATTCAATCTAAAACTGACACTACTCTACTCTAGACTAACCTGTATGGACAACAATGAACAAGACTGAAGCAAGAAGATCAAATGGCTTCCAATAGCAAGGAAAACTAGCATGGATGCAAACATGAGAACAAAATGAGCTTCTAAACAAGAAATTGACAGACTTAAAAAATGAAAAATGAGAAGTTGAGGGGCCATTTTCTTGAAAATAAGTTGTCTATTTATAGAATTCCCATTCACCAAAGGGTAACTTGGAATAGAACTCTTTTACCATTAAACAATGGAGAAACACTATTCCAGGGGACACAAAACATTAATACGAGATAAGGCGGTGGAGAAAAGATGGTAAAAGTTGAAAATTACGCAATTTGTGATCAGAAGAACGTGCTAGAAAATGTGTGAAGGACCGCAGCCCTAAACAAGGTGGTGGTTATATGACTGCTGCCCTGAGTAAGGTGGTGCTTATAGGACCGCCTCCTTGACAAGGTGGCGGTTTCGTCACTAAAGGTGAAAAACACTAAGAAAAGAGAGGTAAAGGAATTAAATAAAGCAAAAGGAACATGAATAAAGCATTTGGGATACTAACATATGCTTCATGAGCTTCTCTGGATTTGAACACCTTACAAGGTGACCTGTATCATCACTGGGGCATGCGTAACATCGTTTCGGCAGTACAATACCCTACAATTTTGGGTACGTACAGTTACCTAGACATTCTATATTCTCATTTAATCAGGTAGCCTAAGCCTTCTTAGATCATTTCTCTATCAATATCATCAAGAAGGTTACCATGACATACCTATACTCCACGCGTCAGTTTGAGAACGAATCTATCTCATATTTTGTCGCTTGCTGGCGTAGCTTGATCAATCAAATCACCTTCCAACTATTGCAAACAGAAATCATTGAGATCTTCACACAGGCTTGTGCTAGACATATCTCACTGACCTTGCAGGTCCAAACCTTCTGAACATTCAATGAAGCATTCACTATGGCATGAAAGTTAGAGATTCAGGTCATCGAAGAGAAGAAAGTCTAGTTACGCAATAAGAATTCAGCATTCAAGTCAAATGATACCTATTCTTCTTCCAAACCACAAACCAATTACTCAAAATCTAAGGGCACCACTAATGTAGTGGTACTCAAGGCTGGCCCAGCTCATCCAAAAAATCAGGCTACCGCCTTATCTAATCTATCACCCATCCAGACTTTTCAATTCAAACGAGAGCAATAGAAATACACCCCAATCGGGGAACCTTACTCTTCTATCTTAGAAAAGCTTATCAAATCCGGGGTCATTACCCTTCCACCTATAAAACCACACACTAGTTTCAACCCTACTCACCCCATGCTGGCATGGTATAAAGAATATGACTTCTATAACTATCATCAAGTAAAGGGTCATAGTGATGACAATTACATCACTTTCAAAAATATTATCCAAGAAATGCTCGAGAAAGGCGAGTTAACCATAGAAAATCCTAATACACCTACCAACCAAAACCTACACATCTTTAAGAAACCATTTCCCAACCATGCCCCTTCATTTGATCAAACCGGCGAGACCTCAACTCATGATACTCATACCGGTGAGGTTCATGCTATTTTTACTAACGTACCTGTCACCTCCCAGCTACCCCATATTCCTTCCATAGAGGAAATCCTATCCCAAAATCCTCCTCCCAAGTTGGAATACACTGCACATTCTTGTCCACCCATAGAGGAACACATTTCATCTCCTTCATAACCTTTAGAGGATTCTTCCTCTAACATCGAGACCATTTCACCTTTGGCTTCTGTACTTCGAGAACCAGTACCCATAGTACATCCTCCACTCACATAGGAGCACCCATTACCTCCTCTACCCATAGAGGAGCACCCATCATCTCCTCCACCTATAGAGGAACTCCCATCATCTCCTATGCCTAACATAGACCCCGTTGAGATACCTTTTCCTCTTGGTGAGCATTATCTATCAGCTACCCAAAATCTTGCAGACCTACTTTCGGATCTCCTACCCACGGAAGTTGAAGCTAGCCAATTTCTTGTCTCTAAGACACATTTTATGGGAATTTTGATTAATTCCTCATCAACTCCACCCACAGACATGTCATTCTAACATTTGTCCAATCACTTAGATTATGTGGATAGAGCCTTATTATTGGGGTGTCTTTTGCTTCCGGTCTCAACACAAATGCAGATGTCACTTACTGATACTTCCACTATCTACCCATCAGTATTTCGACCAATCAAACCAAACACAACCACCTCTATCAAAAATCCTTCTAGGACACCCATCATAACTTCACATACACCCTTACCCATAACCCAAACTACATCTAAACCCAAACCCGCTCCTACAACATTTGCCTTGACTAAACCTATTGCCACCTTAGGGCTCACCCCAACCACCAACATTACTCATCCACCTATCAAACAGGATTTAGCTACATCCTCCAAATTCAACACCACACCTACTCTGAAACCCAAGCAAAAGCACCAAACCCATAGAACTCATACCCCGGTTGTGCCAATCACACCTTCACCTATCCCGTATGTCTTAAGACCTCAACTTCCCAACATGGTCAAGCAACCTCCACCCATCAATAAACCAAAAGCATAACAACCCATCCCTTCCTCACAAACCTATAACCTACCCACACACCCAACACAACCTACACCCACACCTGCAGCATCGCTACCACCCATACCACAAATACCTTTAATAATTCCTTCACTACCCACTACGCTTCAATGTCTTTCCCTTACACCTCCTACACGACCCACATCCTCTACCTTCATAGCACCTCTGTTATCCCCATGGGTAACTCATCCTCTTCCCCCATCTGAATTTCCTTCTAGACCTCATACACCCATATCACCTTTACCCCAAGAAGGTGTAACCCAAAAACAAAACTCCACTACCCCACAATAAGATAGTCAAAACAACTACACACCCTCCTACCAGTTCATCCACCATACCCCTACCTAAAAAAACATGATTGCCACCCAAAACCATGCCGACACCCAAAACCATAGCTTGATCCACTCATATTCCAAAGATAATTCCTCAACAATCAACCACACCTACACCCAAACCCACGTTCACTTCCCATTACGATCCACTAGCAGGATCCTATGAAATTTTTTTAACCAACCTCCTTGAGACTTTTGTCATCACATTACTGCCACTCAGACCTTATGACCCCCTCAAACCTAAGCCAAAAGGGTTTGATGATACTAATATTTATGCCTACCATCATGTGTCAGGGCACAATGTGGAGAACTGCAAGGCATTGAAAACCATCCTGATCTAGTTATGTCCTCTGGAAGCCAACTTTGATGATGATGACCTTCTTGATGAGGACCTTGATTCACTGACACCCACTCCCACGCTTTCAACTCAACAACCAAAAACTCCACCCTCACAGCTCCTAGAGCCACCCCCAAGATTTGACATTAACATGGTTCACATTAAAGAACTTGCCATGCCACCACCTAAATGTCGTTGCACCTAGCTCACCTCACAAGGTTTTTCTGATTCAGTAGGTTTTTTCCTGTCATGTCATTATACCACTCACCCTACACCTTCTCTATTTTCCAACTCCCCTCAGATCAACATGATACACATCACTACACGTGCTCAGAAGGATAAAGGTAAAGAAAAGGTGACTGACCCAACAACCAATCCTATACCCAACATACCATATCATCCATACCTAAAATCACTATCTGTGGCCCTACATACCCCATTTATAATGGCATCACACATCGCACCATGCTCAAAAAATTACACCAATATCCCCTCAAGATGTCCTTATATGACTTCATTCAAACCTCAGAATCCCATCATCAAGCTCTAATGGAAGTTCTTCAATCTATTGAGGTTTTACCGAATGACCCTACACCCATAGCCTACATTATCACACCCCATCATGTATCCTCTCTCACCAAATTATCACCTTCATCTTCACCCCACCCTATTAACCAAGTAGCCTCCCTTATCTTCTCAGAGGAAGAGATCGTGCTACACCAAATTGATGACCCAGACCCAGCCCTCTTCATCTATGTCCACATTGATGACATACGGGTACGCTGTGTGATGATTGATGGGGGTGCTAGCATTAACATCATTTCATCCCATGCATTCGCTCAAATGCACATACCTGACTATTACATGCATAAACATCATGTCATGTTGCATTCATTCAATGATGTTATCACCTCTACACTAGGCACCATCATCCTCCACATTCGTGTGGCCCCCCACACTATTCTAGAACTATTCTACGTCTTAGAGGTGGAATTCCAATATAACCTATTGCTTGGCAGACCCTAGATTCATGTCATGGGTTGCGTTAGTTGCACTTTGCATCGTTGTGTAAAATTTGAACATGAAGGAAACACTTATACCATTCTAGTTGATCCATCACCTTTTAAAACATGTAACATGATTTACCAACCCAATTATGTGCTCATACCTATTAAAGCTTCTACCTCCACGACCACCACACTTCACCTACACCTCTGCTTACCAGGAGAGTCACTACCTCAACCACACATACCTCCTCCATTCCTACCATAGCCACAACCTCTACGGCTGACCCATCAAATTCCCAATCTGTTAACTCTACCTCCACATCAACCTCTAACACTTCATCCATTCCAACTACCTACATACCAACCACCAATCCCTTGGAAGGTGTTTTTCAACGCCTCACTCTGGGGGAGTACCGCCTATATAGTGTCAACACATTACTTACTCCACAAGATTATGAAAGCCTTCACCAACACCCTCATTATGATCACCATATAGGAGAACGTCTCTTGTATGGTCCCCCTCACCTTTGTACTAGTCTCACCTATGGGGGACTTGATACTACCACTTACACACCTGAACAACCATCACAAACTCACCCATTTTCTACCAACTTCCAATCACTTACCAATCTCCATTTCGCCAACACCTTCATGCACTAATTAGCATGGAAGGGTTTTGGTTTTGGATTTTACGAGCAAGGCTGCCATACTATCATTCCATGTACCACCCAAAAACATAGCGACCGTAGTGGTATCAGATTTCCTGAACCACCTACCAAACATGCCCTCATTGAACTCATTAAGGACACTAGCCCTTCTCCACCTTCTTCACCCATTCCACCTTCATCACCACCCTCAATGACGGAGTCGATGGATCCTAAATATATCCCTCATAACTTTTTTTTTTCATAAACACCATTTCCTTGGGGCCTCTGACTTATCAACGTGAGGGCGAGGCCCCTTCCACTCTTCCCTTCCTGTATCCTGAAATGATTGATGATGATACAGATTCAATTAATGTCATTCAATGTTAGGATGATGACTCTATACTCACCTACCTTGGTGCTGAAGACTCATATATTCATCGGTCGTTACCTTCTAAGATGTAAACCATGTTGAATGAATTGACTATCGAGATCAACATTCATACTCAGGATGACCCGCACATCCTAAATATTGGTCAATCTTTAGATGCTACTGAACAAGAATCCATCACTTCTTTCCTCAAAGACCATAACCACACTTTCACTTGGTCTTATGCAGACATGCCCGATATTGATCCCACCATAGTGGTCCACAATATCATAACTATTCTCAATTCCAAACCCATCAAATGAAAAATGAGGAAAATGCACCCTCACATTACCCTTCTCATCAAAGAATAACTTCAAAGCCTTCTTTTTGTTTCCTTCGTCTTACCCATTGATTATCCTCGTTGGATTTCTAACATTATCCATATCACTAAGGTGACAAGGGGACTCCATATTTACATGGAATTCCATGACCTCAACCTAGCGTGTCTAAAAGACAACTTTCCCTTACTTGGTATTGACTAGCTGGTTGACCTTACCACTGGCCATGAGATACTATCACTCATGGATGGCTTCTTAGTTTATAACCAAATCCTGCTTACCCTAGAGGATCAACACAAAACCTCATTCATCACCCCTTGGGGGAAATTATTCTATCGAGTCATGCCTTTCGGCCTTAAAAATGTTTGTGCCACATATCAGTTGGCTATGACTTACATCTTCCATGACATCATGCATTGCTTATTGGAAGATTACGTGGACGATATCTTGGCCAAATCTAAGTGCTGCTCTAAACACCTTGTCGTCCTCAAAACCATTTTTTACTGCCTCATTAAATATTATGTCCACCTTCATCCTAAGAAGTGTGTCTTCACGGTTCTCTCAGGAAAGCTCCTAGGATTTATCATTTCCCTACATGGTATAGAAGTTGACCCTGCTAAAGTCAAGGCCATTCTAGAAATGCCTCCACCCACTAACCTTAAAAAACTCTGTAGCGTGCAAGGTAAATTGCAGTCTATTCACCATTTCATCATTTGCTTAAGAAGGATGTATCCTTTAAAAGGGATGATGGCTACCACAAATATTTTGAGGCCCTAAAACAATAACTTCTCCAACCACCCATACTCATTCCACCTAAATATGATCAACCTTTTTACCTATACATCTCAGGTACCGATCATTCCTTGGGAGCCATGCTCACTCATCGCGATGAACAACATAGGGAGTAGGTGGTTTATTACATAAGCCATATTATTTTGGCCTATGAAACCCGATACACCCGTCCCAAAAAACTTTTCTTAGTCTTAGTTTTCATTTCCACCAAACTTTGTCATTACCTACTCAACCACAAAACCTATGTTGTGAACAACACCAACCCCTTACACTTCATGTACACCAAACCTTATCAAAATCATAGTGTCGCACGATGGATTACGCTTTTAGTTGATCTTGACCTTGAATTCATTCATCAAAAGTCCATCAAGGGCCAAGAAATCATTGACCAATTTGCCGATGCATCTATTTCCAGGGATCAACCATCTAATTTTGATTTTCTAGATTAGTCAATTACTACCCTTTCCCTGGACGAACCCCTTTACAAAATGACACTCTTCTTTGATGGTTCCAAGTGTCAGCATTTGGGTGGGGCTAGTATTATCCTCATTCCCCTTGATGGTGAGCCCATACCTTTTTCTTTCAAAATATATTTTGAATGCACCAACAATATTAGCGAATATGAAGCAATCATACTAGGTCTCCAATCTGCCTATGCCCTAGATGTCAAATCCATTTACATCTTTGGTGATTCTCAATTGGTTGTAAACCAAGTCAATGGTATATACCAATGTCGTAATGAGATAATTCAAAAGTATCAACATCATGTAGATGTAATTTTCACCACCTTTGATCGTTACACCCTTCAAACCATCCCACATTCAACCAGCAAATTTGTACATACCGTGGCCTACTTAGCTTCCCAAATACTCGCTTCACCCACTGATTCTAAAATCTTTGTCACTATACAATGACTCCAATCACCTTCTTATTTACCTCATGATGTTTACTCCATTAGAACCATCACCTCCAACCTGAGTGACCTTTGGTATAAAAAATACTCTGACCACCTTTCTCTCTCCATCTTACCTCCTGATCTCACCCGTAACAAACAACATGCCTTCCTTAAAAAGGTCTCTCGTTACGTCATCCTCAGGGGAATCCTTTATAAGCATGGATTTTATTGTATTCTCTTATGATGCCTCATGAGTTCTAAAATTCCTTATACCATTAAGGAAGTTCATGATGGCATATGTGGAGGTCACTTCAGTGGCCTTGTTGTTCCTAAGCGTATTCTTTGCCTAGGCTATTACTAGCCAACCCTTAACTATGATTGTTGTGACTAAGTCAAATGTTGTGTAAAATTCCAAAAGCATTCCAATCTTCATCATACACCCAGCCATGCCTTACAGGTCACCTATGACCTTTGGCCCTTCTCTCAATGGGGTTTGGATCTTGTCAGAGAAATAAATCCCCATTCTTCCCAACACCATCAATGGATCATCACTTCTACCAAATACTATATAAAATGGGTGGAATCCATACCACTCATCTAAATGAAAGATGAGAAAATATGTGAGTTCATTAACCACCATATAATTTTTCACTTTGGTGTTCCTCATCGCCTCATCATTGACAATGGAAAACAATTCAAAAACAAAACATTGCAAAAACTTTGTGATGCCTTTGCAATTCAGCTTAGTTTCTCATCACCCTATTACCCACAAACCAACGGCCAAGCGGAATCCACTGAAAAATCCCTAAAAAATATTCTCATCAAAGTGGTCAACGATACTGGGAAGGATTGGCATATGCACATTCCTTTTTCCCTGTGGGCATACCGCACTAGTATTCACACTTCCACCATGTCCACACCCTTTTCTCTGGTATATGGTATAGAGGCAGTCCTACCTATTGAAGTCTAGATTCCCTCACTCTGCATTTCCCTCTATGACATGCTCACTAATGATGAATTTTGTCAGGACCATTTAGCATAGTTAGAGTTACTAGATGAACATCGACTTGATGCTCTGGATCACCTTCAAGTTTACCAAAAATGTATCAAACGTTCCTATGAAAAATGTGTCCATGAACAAACCTTCCAAGTTGGTGACTTTGTCCTGAAAGAAAATAAACACGTAACCAAAGTAGAAAAAGTAAACGGGGAAAAATTTCTCCTAATTGGCTTGGACCATACATCGTGTCCCATACTTATGGATCAGGTGCTTATTGTTTATCTTCACTCGATGGTAAACCTCAACCTGAGCCCCTTACCACCTTGCATCTTCAACCATTCTATTGTTGACTTGTCATACTACCTCACCTTTTGTCTCTTTCCATGCTCATACCTTGAGCACTATTCACTTCATACACCTCACCAATGATTAAATAAGAATCATGTGAGTACCTATCACTTGTTATCTTGTCTTGAATATGTGTACCACGGTGCTGCACATAACATTATTCTCATGGATGATTTTCTTCTACCTTTAGATGATATCCCATGGCCATTCCACCTTGCCTTTTGAACAAGAGTCCTATCCTCTACCTTGGTCTTGTCCATGACTTCAAAGCCCTCACATTGGATATAACTCCTTGAGTCAAAATTCCACTCAAAAGATGACTCCGTCAAAAGGACATCTATTTTCCTCTCGACAATCGCTGCTATAAATAGACTACTCCCTTGAAGGACAACTATGTAAAGTTTTAAAAAATAATCAGAGCAACAAAAGATTCCAGCATCAATCAGCTTCACGAAGACCTCAAGGAGTTATATTTTCTTCATCCCATATATAATTCCCACATCGATCAATCTATCTCAACTATAAGTCAAAACAAAAAACCTTTTTGGTCATGGACTTACCCATTGTGACCTCAGATCTCTTACCCAAAGAACATGCTACCTCACACCATATAATAATTGGCTACCTCTCACCCTTCTTACCATTCCCACTCCCATTTCCTACTGCCTCAAGGGACTTCTTGGAACTTAGACATTTGGTGATCATGTAACTAATTTTCATCGTAGAAAAATCAATCATGCAATGTCTTTAGGGTATTACATTCATCACCTCCTCCAAGGCATGATCTACTCGATATGATCCTACCCAATCAGGTGGATTTCTTACCCCCTCTTATCTTTTAAACCATCTTTGTTTACGTTTTGATTACCTTATACAAGAATTGGTCCTCGAAGCTTACTTTTGGGTAATCTTCTTATTTTTCCACAATCGACATCACCTACATAATTTTACCTATAATCCACCCACACCTAATAGATCTAAAACCCACACCATGCCTAAAAAATACTAACTCATTTTCATACCTCATCATATTCTTCCCTAGCTCATGGGAGAACTACATTATCCTGAGGTCCCCTTTTGCTGGGACTATGTAGGTAGCACTCTGAGGGCATGGGGCCCTTAGAGGTTAGCTCGGCCATTCTCTACCCTAAACAATTCATCTTCCATGTTCCTCACACCTCACTTAGTTTCCCTTTTTTATCCCAAATTAGAAATTAAACCAAACAAACAACAAGTTACTTCATATTTTAAATCCTTATCACGACATACATTTATTATACCTAGCATTTCTTTATAATCACTATGCTTAGATTATACCACATCTCACATATGACCCATATTATCATTTATTGCATAAAATAAGGAATTAAAACTTCACCTACTTTCTAACTCAACCATACATACTTTCTAACTCAACCATGCCTATAACCTAACTCAACCCTACCTATAACCTACCTCGATCCATGCCTAAACTGACCTGACTTGATCCATGCTTAAAACAGACTCGATCCATGCCTAACCGACCTGACTTGATCCATGCCTAAAACGACCCGACTTAATCCATACCTATGACCTGAATCAATGCATGCCTAACCAACCTGACTCGATCCATGCCTAAACTACCCTGAATCGATCCATGCCTAAACTACCTTGACTCGATTTAGGCCTAAATCAACCTGACTCCATAATGCCTAACTCACCTACTTTCCATCCATATCAAAATAACAAATCAAAATCTCATCAACACATGAACAAATCAAAAAATACCATGTATCTCATCATATAAATAAATCAATGTGTATCTCAAAAATACATGGCTATCTCATCGTGTCCATCATCTCAAAATTATCAGCACACAGGCTGATACACAATAAAAAATGTCATCGACACATAATCCGGTCTCATATATATAATAAAATAATGAATTAATACAAAATCTCTTCGACACACAAGCCGGTATATGCTTGAAATATACAAAACCTCTCATACATCCTCACTTTCTTTGGCATGCAGGTAGATATGTGATAAAAAATATAACTATCTCTTGGCACGCAGGATGGTATAAATCACCAAAAGACTATCATACATCAAAAAATAGGAAACCATCTCTATATCACATGTGCCCTTGACCTCTTGGGTCCCTACTAGTGGTTCAACTAGACTGGATCTCCGTGCGCTGGTAGCCTCTGCTTGATCGGGCCTCGGAGCTTGCTAACCTCATATGCTCTGCACACTATGAGTGTGGGATCTAATCCTCTCACTAGACACTAAATGTGCCTTGTACTCGGCATAGGATATGAAGTCTATCCCGGCCACCATCAGCTATTCCTTACCGATGCCGGCCATAACTAACCAACGCCGGTCACTATCGCGGTAAAACCCGTGATTTTGCAAAACCCTCCTTTTCTAAAAAACCTCCTCTTACTCCTTTTACCAACCTATAAAGACCTACACTACCCCTAGACCTCCACCCACCCCGCCTATCCCATTTATTTCCCTCTCTATTCCTCTTTTTACCCACTATTCTCTCTATTTCAATATTTAACCCATTCCCATCCAAAAAAACAAAACCCAACCAAAACTACAAAAAACAATATAATAATCCTCTACTCTATCTAATCACATACACCTAGAGTAGGGTGCTTACCTCGTCACACTATCATCATCTTGGTGGCACATCTGGCCACTACACCGGTGGCCCACCTGATCCCTCTTTGGCCTCTGCCATCACCGAATCGGTTCCCATAACCTCTACCCAATCAAATCCCTCGAACTGATCCTATGGATCCACTTCTCAACAACCGATCACCCATCATTTGCACTGCCAACTCAATGCTCCACTCCATTTGGACACTTTTCTCTCTTTTCTCTCTCTTTTTTTGTTTTCTCAAATAGCTAAAAGACAAATGAATAACAAAAATGTCAATTTTTTGTTTTTATAAAAAACCTGACGTAACTGACGTTAGTTACCCTTGATCGACATCAGTCACATTCCCTACCCAACCATGGTCAGTTGACCTCTACCAACGTTGGTTATCCTTGATCGGCATCAGTCACCCTCACCTATCCATTCCCCTCAATTTTACCCTTTTACCCTACCCCTACCTCCTTTTTTTACCTCACCCAACCTTCACCCTGATCATTTACCCCACCCCACGTTTATCCAAACCATTTCCCTCACATTCCTGACCTCATCATTTAGTACCTTCCTTTTTCCTCCTTTGGGGACTCGTTATTTTGCCCCTAGCTTGACCTTACCCATGCTATGACCTAGATATTTGGACCTGGACCATCACTTGTGACCTTTGACCTCATGTGTTCACTATACCTTGCGGCACTGTTACCCGTGTTGTTGACCTAATGACCTTACCTAGCCTATTGTTGTGACCATTTATCCTGACCCTACCTTTGGTGTACCAGAACATACCTAAATGTTCTTGCACCTAACCTATGTCATGTTTCCTGATGATATCCTATACCTTAGATACTAGAATCACTTCAACATTGTTTGGATAAATCTATCGACCTTAGACGATGTAGCTTTTGACTTCTCTTCAAACCAGTAATGTGTTGCAGTTTATACGTTTGCGTGCGTTTGACTGTTACTACCTTTAACCCTAACCCATTACCTAGCTTACCTAAGTATACTTTGCTCCTCTTTCCCCCATAACCCACCTTTCTTTTCATCACATTTACCTTTTATCAAACCACTCACCGATTCTACCTGCTGCCTTGTCAGTTCCTGGTTTGAGGGGGATCACCTTTATCCACACATGGGGCAATCACATCTTATTTTTTGTTATCATCGCTTACTAATACAAGCTACACAACAAAAAGGGGCAAAATGTAGACACTAAAATTAGGTCACACTCCCCTTTGGTCCCTCAACAAATAAGCACCCTTCATCACATTCACCTAGCCATGGCCCCCTTTACCTCACTAATATTAATTTAATTTAATTAATTCATTATCCTCACCATATTTATTATTTAAATATCTTAATTTAAATAATATCCACACATACACTTCACCTAGACACCTCATCAAACCAACTCACCCTAAGACCTATTCTTAGTAAGTTTCCATAACTAACTAAGACTTACCAAAACCCTAAAAATCAATGCCTACATTCTCTCTAACCACATTCCTGCATGCTTAAAATAAGCTTCCAGTTTAATCCTCGGGTTAATGACACGAGATCAAAGAAAATCAAGAGGATATCCATAGTTTAGTAAACCTAGGAAATCCTAACTTGACTGATGCTGGTTAGCCCTAACTATCACTAGTTAGACCGAAAATGCCATCGGTTACCCTTTTAACCCCTAAAACAACCTTATTTTAAAGGTTGGAAAAGATTGGAAAAAGTTGGCAAAAATTGAGATCTTCCTGAGAGATATCACATCTTCTGAGATCAAATTCCAGCAAGAACACATGCAAGGAAGGATATCAACTATTTTCTCCTACATAGCCACTCCTGTAATGATCTGATCTAACCAAGCAAAGAGGAATGCACATGCAGCTGATGCAGAAGCTCTCCTACGATTGGTTATCACCTGCAGCCTTCAACCTCTTACCAACACCCCCGTCCCTCACTCATAGGTGTCAAGGACCAGAATCCAAGTAAGTAAAACATTCTACTTCTCTTGTTCACTTCATTTTGTCATTATATTATCACCTATTGTTTACCTAGCCACCCATTGACCTCCTTCAACATCCCCCCTCTATATACCCATTAAAACCTCACCAAATCTCTCCCAAATAGCCCAATACCTCATCCTGACCAACCAAAATCCTTTATGCAATAACAAAAGAGACCCCAAGCCCATTCTATGGCATCCTCAGAACTCCACAGTAACTAGCACCGATTACGCCTAACTATTGTCGGTCACCCTTAACCGGAATCGATTACTATATGTGCTCATACAACCCAAAATAGGGACCTATCCACCTTATTTTACATCCCCTTAATCACCTGTGACCTACCTGAGACTTTTGTCAGACCTACAGAGACCCAGAACAAACTATTTGACCTTCGGATCCTATTCTAACCTAGCCTATTATATTAGATCTTTCTTATTGTGTTTTAAGTGAGATACCTAAATCATTTCAAATTAAAATAGGATTTACTTCATTTACCACATTAAATTGTTTAAAACAGTGCACTGACAGCCATCTAGGAAGTATCACACTTCTTGGATCTAGCACACGCTAGGTAGCTCACTACACATATTGTTTAACTCTTTCTGGTGGTCTTGCTTTTCATTACAAGTAGTTCCTCCTAGCCAAAAGGAAGCTTGCACAATTAGCTATGGATTTGGAAGTCATACGCACACAACAACCCATCAACTAGCATTAAAATATGTATTCCTCCTATGCTCGTTACCCTATCTGTTTTGTCAATACTTCAAAGAAATTTCTAAGAATCGGGTGAAACATTTTGGCACACCCGATGGGACCCATATGGGGTTCCTTGTATTTTATTCATTCCTAGGAAAATTTATTTGTTTGTTTCCCTTTTGAAAAGCATACACATAAATTTTCTTCCTTGGTAACCTACCCTTAATTTCTATTTTCTCTAAAAGAAATCTTTCTCTTAGTGTAATTAAAAAGAACCATTTCTTCGTGTTTTCTGCATTGTAGTGAAAGAACATCCCTCTTCCTCTTCATATTTGTGTGTCATCCAACTTCACACTTCAATTTGGGTTTAAAAATAAGTACATTGCATTCTGATTTATCACATTAGCTCACATTAATTATGGGTAACCTATATATTGGAATTCATGACCAGCTGATGGTTGACAAACGAATGGTAGAAAGTATTTTCTTTCTCTTTCCCTCTCTCTCTCTCTGAGTCTTACCAAACCTCACAAAAATTGAAAATATATACATTATTAAACAACATCTTACCTATAAGAAGATGTGGGTGATCACACGATCATTGCACAGTGGGCACCCAGCTCGCTACTCTATCGAGTCATAGTTTAGAGCGAGGCCTGCCCCCACCATAACATACCTAAAACCTCACCTTTTAGATCTCCTTCTTTGTAAGAAGCCATCCTCACCGAAAAATTCTATTTCACAGTTCATGTGTCAGTCCTTAGATAACATAAGCTCAAAAAACATAATAGAAAAGGCACTCCTAAGATCATATTTTTCTTAGTGTTTCTGCTTGGCTTATGTTTTGAGGTGAAAGAGCACATTCTTCATTTTTTTATTGTTCATCCTTGCATGCTCCTCATCATAGCTGGTGTATTCTGGCTTCACCTGAGTGTTCCTAGACCATATTATCATCATTCTCAAAATTTTGGGTCTGATTCCACATCAGATTTTGATTCACAACCACTATCCTTTCATTACTATTTCAATTTCATAGTAACCATCATCAGTTACCCTCTAACCATCATCAGTTATACCTAACTGATGTCAGTTCCTAGTTCTTTTGTTAACCTACCAAAAGGTACATTTTTGTTCATCTTCTTCCACTTTTCACACTCCCTATCACTACCATAATTCCCATTGACATTGTAAAACTCATCAGATTTGGCATACATGTCAGATTTGAGCTCCTTACCATTTGATGTGGGTCATACTTCCGGTACCAACCATGGACATACCCTTGCAAATTGGTTGCAAACTGACTTGCCTTTCATTCTAGGGTTATGATACCCTTAGCGTGCCATAACAACTCACAATTGTGTACATGCTTTGTAACATCCTCAACACCTTTGTAATAAGGTAAATTTAAAGAAATATAATTAAACACTTGTTGAGGTGGTTGATTTCGTTGTCCACTAGATCAAAAACCTTTGACCCCTCCTATTTTTCCTCCACCAGTGCCACTAGATCCGCTAGATCTTATCCCTCTGGATCCATTGGATCCTTCTCCTGTAGCAACTAAAGGGCCTGAAGCAATTCTAATCTACATTCCCACCATTTTTATAAATTGTGTGCTAATAGTCTCTCACGTTGAACCACTTCCAGATGTGACACCCAAACTTTTTGTACCCACACCTTTCCTAAATGAAATGCCTGATAGGATTCCACCAAAAACTAGTAATTTCTGCATGGTCATAGATGGATGGAATGTAAAATGATATCTTCCTGATGCTTCTTACTTACCAATGCCAACTAAATTAGAAATACTTGTCTCATAAATTTGAAAACTGAACATAAAGGGTTTGGTCTCATGGTGGGTTTAAATGTTCATCTACAATTCTTCTACTTTATTCATATGAAGATATATCATCAGAAGACAAGGGGGTTCCTCTCCCACACTTTCTAGGATGGGGTAGCATAGATTACTTAGGTTCCAAATCATCCATGTGAACCTCAAATCCTTCCTGCAATTCCTGCCTCCATAATTCCATCGATTATGAAACTTCACATTGTATTGTAAATTTCTTATCTCGTGCTTCGTTATATTTGAGTCGTATCTCCTCTCTCTCTCTACGTCTATCGTATGATCCACCATCTGTCACCACACAATCTTTCGTGCCTTACACCTAGTGGGAATTCAGCTAGCCATAGGAAATGCTTCCAAACTTTTAGTGATGATCAGGATCTTGATGACTAATAATATAGCATGTAAGAAATATCATCTTGGTTCTCACAATAACTCAAACTCAATAACCTCTGGGCAAGAGTAAGTATAAACCACACATTATAATGTATATCTAGTCAACACACCACTCCATCAATGATCAACAACATGAGTCCAAGTCAGATCAACTTCATGAAGCCATTGATAATCTCCTTGGGTCTAAACAAAAGGTCGATAATACTAAATATTCCTCAATGCATACACTGATAACCATTCATACACTTCTACTAGAAAGAAGAAAAATAACATCTCATAAATCTCATGATACAAATGCTCCTCTATCCATTGATGTGCTTAAAACTCATGTCCAGTGTTGAATCATTGTGCAAACGCATCCTCCATGTTCTTAAGATAAGTATCAACATTTTCCAAGGTCAAGAGTTTTTTCATCACACACCATTATTACAAGAGAGTCAAAAGAGGTCCGATAATGGAACCAAAATTTATTCACCTTTCCTTACTCTCTTTAAACACCAAGTTCACCAACCTATCACCCAACATTAGCTAGGCGTTCACCGGAGGCTCACATAGGCACCAAGTCCCTCTTTTATGTGAGCCTTATAAGAATGTTCATCATTTATGGAGGAATACATGCAGAAACAGAATTACATGCATTAATTATAGAATATAAGTGAATACACTAGATCTTAAACACATATGTACCATAATGTAAAAGTTAACTCTACAACATCACAAAGAATTTAGATCTAAGCCATGAAAAAAATGAAGAACACTAGGGTTTAAACCCATAACCAGAGATATTCATAACAATCCATCATACATTTATTAACAAATTTTTACAGTAGCAAGATTACATCAAATGGGTCATAACATACCAAATACATCAAGACAATAACATCTTAGTTATTCAAAATGACTCTGCCCAAAGATTTCTAGCTCTACCCTCTCTTCTACATCCTTTATGTCTATCTCTCCATCCTCTATTCACATATTCTGGCTCTCTCCACACAAACACACCACATTTTATATGTAAACATATTCTTAAATAGAATTGGGATCTCTCCTCCACCACCTTAGCTTCACTTATGAGAAATTTTCATGCCAGATGGAATCATATTCGTCCATAATCAATTTCCTATGCCAACTCACCAAAACCTTGATTAGCCTCCACTAACCATAATGATTACATACTGGAATATTCATTTCCTAGAATATTCTTTCCTTGAGCTGTAAGACTCCAAGTTCTAACCTTATCCACTCATCACACCTACTCGCATCTCCACATGTTGTCCACATAATATCATATCCTAAAATGTGGCCAAGTCTCGAATGCTTTTTTTTTCTGTGTGCAAACTGCCACACTCTCCAGTTATAACTCAAACCCTTCATTCCAAAATTGGTAAATTCTCAAACTATTCACATGTGCCTTGTTACACTGCACACTTTTCTTGAAACACCTTCTTCCTATACTACCTTGCGCACATGCTGATCCTCTGCTCTAGGACTTAGCCATTTTTATCGAATCAATATACATCATTTTAATGCTTGTAAATATTAACAATGACTTCTCCAGGTGTGTGTAAAGACATAATATGAGCCTTTCTAAACTGCATCTTAGTATGTAATGAATTTTATTTACTTTTAGCCAAAAAAAAATTTCAGGCACAAATGGTATGTTAGTTGTCAAGAATGTAGAACTACACTTCATCTATTTTTAGGTCATCTAGATCCTTGAGTTACACAAGTTACTTTATAGAAAGTAAAAAGGGAAGAAAAATTACATCCCTTAGTGTAATAATAGCATTAAATGAAATTGAATAAACAAGAAGGTCAACATTCTATTCAGACACAAAACAGAATTGATATTTTGGAGGTGCCAAATAGCACCTAGAAACATCAACTGGAAAAACATCACCATTGAACACAAATAATACTAATTGTTTAGCATTTGAAGATTTTTTTTGCTCAAATATACAAGTCGCTTTCTTCAAAAAAAACATCTGATTTGTTATTATTTTAAAGCCCTTACAACTTTGACTTAGATGGATCTATCTCTAATTTAGATAAATAAGATCACCTCAACATTGTAAATAGCTTTACATGTTTTGGTGGAGAAAGTAAAATGTTTCTATTCAAATAATGACAAATAGAAGAGGTATATTTTCTTCTATACATTTTTTGAAAACCAAATTCATGTTATTATGAAATTCAAGGGCATTTTTGAAAACCAAATATATATATTGTATTCTCTTGAAATTACATTTTGAATTAGTTCTATTCATAAAAAGTCGTAAATAATTTTCTTATCTTAGAGTATTTGTTCTCTTCTCTTCTCTTGGAACATCAAAGAAATGTAGTAAGCATCCTCCCTCATGGTTTCTAGTATTGTAAAATTTAAATACAAGAAAGGAGCTTAGTTAGTTTTCAGTGGAGGTGTTACTACTTGTCCCATATGAAACACAACAAATATCCTATCAGCCACCAACATCAAGATAGTATGTTAGGCTAGGAATAACATGTAATAAATAGACTTCTAATAATTTTGTATTAATTACTCATATTCAAAAAAGTGGTAAATATTTATAATTACATGTATTTAGGAAAGTGGTAAATATTTTTCTTGTCTTTGAATATTTTTTGTCTTCTCTTGTCTTCAAACAATAAAGAAAGGAAAATTCTTGGTGACGGTTAATCTACCTAACTTCCCTTAGGTATTTTCCTCTATGTTGACCTCCCTTAGGATAAATAATTATGTATTACTTGTTCATATAAATGAAAATGTTTAGCATCCACTAAGCTACATCAATGAAAAATTCAATATCTACATTATCAAAAAATATAAGTGTTAGAGCATAATAATAGAATTACATATTTTAAACCTGAAAATGTATCCTGATCATCTTGGCCCTGCATATTTTCATAAATTACTCGTTAAAAAAAGTCTAAAATAATTTACTTAAAATCGAGGGCAAAGATGAACATGAACCTTTCTTAGGAATAAAGTATCATAGGCCGTGAAGAGCAATGCTTGTTTTAGGTTTACCAATTATTCATTGATGAGAAGACTAGTGGTTGCTAGCCTCTATAATGTTGGAGGATCCATTTTAACGATGCAAAAAACAATCTTAACAAATTTGTTGTCATTTTTTGTAATTATTTTATATTAGCTGGACTATCCCTGGCAGAGCCAAGTCCTTAATTACACAACTTTGAGAAGGATGATGCCTTATGTAATTCTCATTTGATATTTTTTGCATAAATATTAATCCATATATTTTCGTATAAAAAATGTTTTGTAACCAGTAAGCGTCGTTAGTTAATGAAAGGTAATCACCGTTAGTTAAAGTTAGTAATAAATATAGACACATAGCTAGGAAAGGTTATATCCTAGTAGCATAAGTACATCATAGTAGAAGAAGTATCCTCGAAGCTTGTACGGCATGAAAGCCATGAAAAAATAATGGATGACTATTGACTAGAAATTTAGTAAAGTATCAAATGTATAAATTAGTAAGTTTAAGCGTTGGAAAATTATTTGTCCCTGGATAATGACTCAAATAGTAATGAATTAATTATTGGAGGTGAATCCCATTTTATTGCTAATGTCATCATTAAAAATCAGACCTTGTTAGGGAAAATCAATCTTGTGTGATTAAAATTCCCTTTGTATGCTCTCATTAACTTCATATTGGACCTTAAATCTTATCTATTAAGATAAATACTAAATAGGTAGATTTTGTGACAAATTGAGGGACTCACCAAATGTTTTGCGATAATATTTGCAATAAACATGTTGATTAGTTGGAATAATCACCTTTTTCCAGTAAAGGTTGATATTAAAGTCATTGACAAGTTTGTATTAATTTCAAGAATGAAATGGCATATTCAATACATATGTTTATCTTATCATTCCCCCTTATTTTCAAACCTTTCAGGTTTCTTTCATGAGATTTCATTTGTTCTATCATGGCTGGACCAATGTTTCCTTTCATGCAATTTTCTATGGATGTTCGTGAAATGGGATTTTATATTAGAATTTCACGTCGCCATTTGAAATCCATTTTTTGGATTGAATCAAAGAAATACCTGGTTGTAATTGAGGGAGATCGTAGAGATGATTATCTTTCTCTAGAGGGACGTCTGAGGGTAAATGTGGAAGTTATTTTGATGTTGATTTGTCATCTTCTTATCATACATCCAGTGAAGGATTGGGATTTGGAGATGGGTTGTCGCTAGATTAAGTCACCGTATATGGTTGGCATGAAATAGGAAATGGAAAAAACTGTCTGAATTATGGCCCTTGATTTCTGATTCTTTCTATAAACAAGAAGGTTTGGTGGATGTGGAAATTTTTTTCAGAGTTGCAGAAATGGTTTCACATCCTAAATTTTTTCTTGTATGAAGTGAAAAAATTAGGTGACACATTGTCAACAAAATGTAGGTCACTCCACTTGCCTAACTCATATGCTATGTCTACTCCACTATAACAGGAACTGACATATTGGGATTTTCATCACTAGTAAGGTCATGAGGCATACGATTAGAACTGCCAACGGAAACCATTTTCATGCCCGTTAAGGTGGAAGTTACAGAGATGTTGAATACGATTCAGTTAAATTAGTTGTTCTAAAATCCACCAGGTTACATGCTTGTTTTGGTTGTTATATAACGTTTCTAGTTTCATTTTTATCAATTCATACTATCTAGATTACTGGTGTGGGTTTTTTTAATTCCTAACCACTTGTGTTTTTTGGCATTTTCTGTTGTGTGCTTCACCAAATTATTGTTGGATCATTTGGGTTTTTAGACTGATCTTATCATTATATCGATAATGTAAAGGGAAAGGTTCCCTTTAACCCTCCTTCCATTATAAAATACAAGAAATCCTTAGTAGAATTTTATGTTATGTGTTACACTAAGAAATTTAAACAATTAATCACTATTAAATTTAGTTTATTTCAAGTTGTCATTTTTTTGGTAGAAGTGAATACTAGAGGCCACTAGTGTCTATATATTCTAGGATATCTTTCCATCAATGTAAAAAACAATCTTTATAGCTTTAGGTTAGAGGAGCTTGAATGTAAGACAAGAATTATCCTAGTAGCCACTAAACTCAAGACTTTGTTATGTTACATGACCGCCACAAAATAACCTATGAAATTAGCACCCATTATCATTTGAATATTGTGTGGTGGAATTTAAATAACATATTGAACTCAGTGGCTACTAGGCTGAAAACTTCTTTTTTGAATATGTGTAATCACAATTTTTTTTAAAATTTGTTATTTTACACGATGGGAGTATAATAAACTTTGATCTAAGAGGCTATGTGTACTCTATAAAATCATTTATATTTGTCCTATCTTTGAATATTTGTTGTCTATTTGTTGATTTAAATATCTAATAAATGACCTAAACATCCACCCTAGTGGTCATTAGTCTTGGAAAATCATTTTTTGAATTCTAAATATAATAATGGAGCTTAGTGCAATTTTCCATCAAGTCATTACTAATTTTCCTATATGCAAGACAACAACTATCCTAGCAGCCACTAACCTCAAGCCTTTGTGATGTTACAACAACACTAATTTGAATAACATATTGAACCTAGTGGCCACTAGGCTTAACATTTAGTTTAGAATTTATGCGATAGAATTTGAATATCCTATTGAGTTTAGTGGCTGCTAGGCTTAAATTTTAGTTTGGAATCATGAGTTTTCACGAAAGAAATGTATTGAGAAACCACCCTAGAAGTCTCCAGTCATTTAAAATAGTCTTTTAAAATTTAATTACCATTGTGGGGAGCATAGTTATATTTTTCAGTCGAGTCATTACAACTTGTCCTGAATGCAAGAAAAAAAATATCCTAGTGGATGCTAACCTCAAGTCTTTGTGATTTTCCTCCAGAGCTATATAATTATATTATACTATAGTGGATGCTAGGAATATCATGTAATAAAATTCAAATAACATGTTGTACTCAGAGGCCACTTGGCTAAATAATTGGTGTTGGAGCTTAGTTAAGTTTTAAGTTTTTAGTCGGGTCGTTAATCAATATCTTGAATGCAAGAAAAGAATTACTCTAGCAACCACTAATCTTAAGTATTTATTATATTAAACAAACACACTGGAATAATATATGGCCATAGCGACCACTAGGATTCAAATATCATGTGATAGACTTCAAATAACATTTTGAACTTAGCAGTTGCAATGCAGAAAATTTCATTTTGGAATATGTGTCTTTTGGAAAATCATTTAAATTAATCTTGTCTTGGAATATTTGTTGTCTTGGAACATCAAAAAAATAAAGTAAATGTCTGACCTTATGGTCGCTAGTCTTATAAGGTAGTATTGTAACATCCAAATATAACAAAGGAACTTAGTTTGTTTTTTAGTCAGGTCATTACTAATTGTCATGTAAGTAAGGAAACAAATATCCTAGTGGCCGCTAATCTCAAGTCTTTGTTATGTTGCACCAATGCTATTTAATAAAATTTGACATTAGTGGCCACTAGGCTTCGAATATCATGTTAGGATTCTGATAAATTATTACAGAAATCTAAATATAATTGTAAGGACCTCAAGAACTGAGGTCCAATTTTTTTTTTCTAACTCCCATTATTCCCATTAATTAAATTGATATGTTGATTTCTCACATAGTCAAATCATAAAATTATACAAACAAATAATATGTGCTAAACATATTGCTAAAAATCAGCATTGAGTCCAAAGGACATTTCATTATTTTTGATATCTCAGTACAATCTTATAAGTTACATGCAATGGTAAAGAGCCTCATTAGCTTATATAATATACTGATTATTCCAGTAGTACATCAAGTACAATTTATTCCATAACTGAAACATAAAAGTAACTAATCAAGATCTGAAATCAGCTTGAATCCCTTCATATTCTTTCCTTTCCCTTATCTCCAGTGTGGCCTATATTTTCCACAAAGGGGTCAGCTCAAACTGAACTAGAAAGGATTTCCATTTTCATATATGTAGTATTCTACAAATGAAAATGTATTCAGAATATACAGTCATGCATCATCATACTAATTCATTCATTATTATAATAATGATTTCAAAAAGCATGTATACATGCACGAACTAACCAAGTTCAAAATATATTTCAAGAGTGGTGTCTTTAACCATATTACATAAAAATGCATAAAAATTACCTCACGTAAGGCTGATTACATAATGCATTTCATAATATTATTTCATGCCAAATCAAATCAGCATACCAACTGTTTGAAGAAATTTCACATATAGGCTCGATGTAAAAAGGGGAAGGCATGATAATCAATTTTCAAAGCTTCAACATGAACTTCACTTTACAATTCTTACAATGAAATTTATGCCAAATCCGATCAGCAACATAACATAATTTCCAAGAGGAACAAAAGATCCTTTATACCCAAGAATGCACGCCAACCATATGACAAAATGTCATATAATGAATCCAAGAATGCAATTCAGCAACATGACAAAGTGTCATACAAGAATTTCACATAAATTCCAATGAATCCAATCCAACAGCATAATAAAATGCCATAAAATATCTTCACATAAATTCAAATGAATTTGTTCCAGCAGTATAATAAAATGCCATAAAGATATTCACTTCAATTCCAACGAATTCATTTTAGCAGCAAACAATAGAACAACAATCAAAAGATTAAACAACAACTGTTTGACGTAATGCCACAACACATGATTCTTTAAATATTCTAGACAAATGATTGCGCACTAATCATTTGACAAAATGTAGCGTATTAACAACAAACACTACAACAAATAAAACAACAATCAAAAGATTGCATATCAACTGTTTCACGTAATGCCACAACACATGATTCTTTAAATATTCTATCCAAATGATTACACACTAATCATTTGACAAAATGTCATAGAAAAACATTCTTTCAAATGCTATGCAAATGATTGCACATTAACCATTTGACAAAATGCAGTGTACTAGCAACAAACACTACAATAAAGAAAACAACAATCTGACAGCAACCTAGAGCATAGAAATCACCCCAAAGCACTGTGTTTTGACAGCTAGTGTTACAGCTAAATAACACATCAAATATTAACTACATGTAGTAAGGAATTACCCAGAACTCAGCATTATAATAGACAACGTTGTAGCAAGAAATGCAACAATAATTAAATTAAAAAAATAGCACTTCCAGCAGCTGTTACAACAATAAATAAATCAATAAAGAAAACAACACTTCCAGCAGATGTTACAACAGCAAATAATGCAACTTATAATAGCTGAAGCAAATCAACGAATCAGAAAAAATGCAACCTAGAGACCAGTCCAGAACCCATAGAAAAATTTCAAGAAATCTTCTCTCAACACCCAAGTAAATAACCTTATTTAATTTCAGATATCAAGTAAGGATTAAAAACAAAATCACTGTCTCTCATACTTGAGAGATATGAAATCTATATTATCCATAATAAACTAAAAACATTTTCCAAATACCCATAAAGGATTGATTTGAAATTATTAATACCCTCAAAAGATAATCAAGATTACTCATTACCTAGAAGAGGAATAATCTAAATATGCATTTATTTGTAAAATATTACATAGACAAAAAAAAAGAAACCCTTTCCTGAAAGATTCGAGATGAAGAAGATGAAAAACCCTTTGTGATTTCCTCTTTCCTTCCCTATTTTTCTTCCTCCAGCTTCTTAGCTCCACACCACACAAAATAAAACTCTAAAACCTTATTTATTTTTATAGAAAATTTCTCCCCAACATTGCTACAATAAAGAATGGAAAGATCCCAAAATGCAGGCCCAAAATCAGCTCCAGATGGCCGTAACACTTCCATGAAATCCTCCAGATTTTTTTTTAACATGGTTTCTCCTCTAATTCCTCCTCTCTTCACGCCATGCTAAATGGTAAAAATCAAAACCTAACTCTCCTTTATTCCATGGATTCCAAAATCCATTTAAACATAATTAAACTTCAAAAATGCCTCCATTTAGCTTTTAGGCTAAGTTTAATTTTATTTATTTATTTTAGATGAAAATATGTGCCACCTTTCAAAAAGAATAATTAACACATAATTTAATGCCAAAATAACTCATAAGTCGAATTCCATAAAAAAATTCATTTTAATCAAGCATCATTTAAATGCCAAGCTCATAACCAAGCAAATTAAAATGTCATGCATTTATTATGGTTGATTCAAAAACATCTAGATAATCTTTTGACACTCAGTTATGTTGCTAACATACCATCATAAATTAGTCTTAAGCTAAATCACATAACCTATATCTTAGGTTAGTTAGGCTAGCAAATGATATTAAATAATATCACACTGGAAGCTACCAAAACGTTGCCACCGAATCAAAAGGGTGAGTGCTAGCTCACGAAAGAGTGGGCACTTGTGCATATACTCACATGTGTATACACACAACTATGCTAGCTTATATAAATAAGTATATATGCTCACATACCTATGATCATACCCATATTGGTATATGGATGAATGTCGATTCCTTTGTGCTCTATACTCATACCTTTGATGAATGACTAACGAAAACACAAATAGAAACCAAGAAGAAACAACCAAACAAATTATTATTGATGTTGAGTTCCAAAATTCAGGATGTTACATCCTCCCCCCTTAACAAGGGTAATGTCTCGATTACCGAGATTTAAAAAGAAATGGAAATTTCTTTCTTACATACTCTGCATCTTCCCAATTGGCACTTCTTTCACTTAGGCTATCCCACTGGACCAAAACTTGTTGGATATCTCTATTTCACAACTTAATGCTTCGCTGTGATAATATCCTTACTGGCTCAAGCTGAAAATTTAGCTTATCATCTACTTGCAATTTATGCCAAGTTAGCACATGTGACGGATCATGCACATATTTTCTCAAAAGTGAGACATGAAATACGTCATGAATTTTAGAAAGTGAAGGAGGCAATGCTAGCCTGTATGCTACAACACTAATTTTCTCTAAAATTTCAAATGAACCAACAATCTGGGTGAAAGTGTAGATGCCTTTCCAAACTCAATTGAACTTTTATGAGGTTTCACCCTCAAAAACACTTTTTTAGTCCTTTTCTTATCAACATAACTCTTTTGTCTATCACTTGTAGCCTTTAATTTTTGTCTTATAATAATCATTTGTTGATCGTATTCTTTTAAAACATCAGGACCTTTGGTTACCTAATTTTCAAGGCCTTCCAACCCCAAGGGAGTTCTACATTTCTTGCCATATAAAGCTTCAAAAGGAGCCATTTGTAAAGCACTATGATAAGTATTACTATAAGAAAATTCAACTAAGTGTAGAAAATCTTCCCACTTGTTTTGCTAGTCCATAACATACATTCTTAGCATGTCTTCTAATACCTGATTTAATCTTTCAATTTTCCCATCTGTTTCAGGATGATAAGAAGAACTAAAATGCAACTTTGTGCTAAAAGCAGCTGCCAGAGTTTGCCAAAACCGAGATGTAAATAAAGTATCTCTATCAGTAATAATTAGTTCAGGAACTCCATGTAATCATATAACTTCCTTCACAAATCTATCAGCAAGTACAGGTGCATCATCTATTAAATTACTAGGAATAAAATGAGTAACCTTTGTTAGCTTGTCAACAACAACTAAGATAGTATCATGCCTCTTTTTAGATTTTGGAAAACTAGAAATAAAATCCATAGTTATAGTTGCCCATTTGTCTTTTGGAACGTCATGGGCAAAAAGATTACCACCGGGATGGGAATGATCAACTTTCACCTTTTTACATTCTAAACATTTAGAAACAAATATAGCCACATCCGTTTTCATACCAGGCCAAAAATAAAATTGTTTCAATTCACGAGTCATTTTAGTGACCTCGGGATGTGCAAAATGAGGAGCTTGATGCAATTCTTGCATTAGAATAGTTCTAAAATTTCCTTCAAAAGGTACGTAAATTCTACCTTGGAACCTTAGAAGACCATCTAAGTCCAAGGAGTACCCAACATACTTGCTATCCACTATTTCTTGCAACATATTTTCAGTCATTTCCTAATAGAAAGTATCTATTTTTTGTTGTTGTAATAACTGATCCTTTAGCAAAAATTTAATTCTAGAAATAGAAGCAAAGTGGACTCTACGGCTGAGTGCATCAACCACTTGATTCTCTTTACCTTTGACATACTTTATGTCCATATCATAGTCACTAATCAATTCCAGCCATCTCCTTTGTTGGGCATTCAAGTTGTCTTGAGTAAACAGATGCTCCAGAATTTTATGATCTGTTCTAAGTTTGAATGGCTTACCCAACAAGAAATGTCTCCATTTCTTAAGAGCATGAACTACTGTAGCCAACTCTAAGTCATGTGGGGGATAGTTCATTTCATTAGGCTTTAATTTTTGTGACTCATAAGTCACTACCTTTCCTTCTTGAGTTATTACACCCCCTAAACCATCTAGGGATGCATTAGTCTAGACCTCAAAAGGGTTGTTTGGATCTAGAACCAGCAAGATAGGTGTTGTAGTGAGAGCATGTTTCAACTTTAAAAAGGATTCCTCACACCTATCATTCCATTCAAAACATTTACCCTTTCGCTGTAGCGATGTGATAGGATGGGCTATTCATGAAAATTCATTCACGAACCTTCTATAGTACCTAGCCAAACCCATGAAACTTCGGAATTCTATCACATTTTTAGGAGCCAGCCATTATTCAATAACTTTAATCTTGGATAGATCCATAGAAATACCATCCTTAGAAATGATATGTCCTAAGTAGTGTACTTTATCTTTATAAAATTCACACTTAAACAGTTTTGCATATAATTTTTTGTCCCTGAGTCTTTGTAGAACCATTCTTAAATGTTTCTCATGTTCTTTCTCATCTATAGAATAAATTAAAATGTCATCAAGGAAGACTAATACAAACTTATCCAGAAAATATTTGAAAACACTACTCATTCGGTTCAAAAAAGTAGCTGGTGCATTGGTCAAATCAAAAGGCATAATCGTGAATTCATAGTGTCCATATCTTGTACGGAAAGCTGTTTTATGCAAATCTTCCTCTTTGATTCTAAGTTGATGGTAACCATACCTTAAGTAAATCTTATAAAATACAGCTGCCCCTTTCATTTGATAAAATAAATCATCTATCCTATGAAGCGGATATTAATTCTTAATGGTAACCTTGTTGACAATGCGGTAGTCAATACACAACCTTAATGTACCATGTTTCTTTTTAACAAAGACCACTAGTGCTCCCTAAGGGGACACACTTGGCTTAATAATTTCTTACTCAAGAAGTTCTTGCAGTTGGAATTTTAGCTCTTGTATGTCCACAGTATTCATTTGGTAAGGTGCTTAGGAGGCAGGGGCTGAACTTGGCATGATATCTATTGAAAAATAAAACTCTCTTTTTGGGGGCAGACCTGGCAACGCCTTGGGAAAAACATCTCTAAAATCATTTAATACTGGATAATCATGAAAACTAGGTTCCTTCACCTCAGAATACTCTTCCATGTGTAAGGAAAATAAGAGACGTGCCTTACGGACTTCTCTTTTCAACTGTAAGGCAGAAAGAGTGGGTAAAAACTTGCTATTTTTTATACCAAATAGAACTTGTTCAAAGCCAAAATCATCAAAACAATGTATTCTTTTGTCAAAACAATAAATTTGAGCTTTATGGTCTTACAACCAATCCATGCCGATAATCATATCATAAGATCCCAACAGAACAACATGCAGATTTAATCTAGTTTTAAACATCCCTAGATCAACTTCTATTTGATCTAAATATTCAAAAATATGCACTTTTTTACCCGTTCCAAATTCTAATTTCCATTTTTCTTTCATAGGAATAGTTTTCAGATTTAGCTTTTGCACTATTCTAGGAGACACAAAGCAATCAGATGCTCCATAATCAAATAGAACAGATATTTCAGCATCAAATATTTTACCTCTAGTCTCAATAGGGGTTGCTTGGTGCTCAGCCTTGTGGTTATCTACCGCTGCATAGACCAAGTGGCTTGTTGTCTTGCTTGCAAGGAATTCTGGGAAATCTCTTTGTTAATGGTTCTTACCACATGTCCAACAACCTTGTTGAGATTATTTTTTTACCACTGGAGCCTTGTTGGATCCTGTAGCAGGTGTGTATCTATTGCCACTAGCCTGCTGATTATTTTGTTGTTGTTTGATGGGAGGCCTTGGCCCTCCTCGGTTATTATTTCCATGAAACTTTCCATTGTTCTACTTGCCATTAAAATTATTCCTTTTGAAATCAGGTTTCTGGTAAGGTCTAGAAGAGGAAATAACAGTCTTCTTACTGTTTGTTGCCTTCTCTTTCATTTCCTGGCAGTATTTTAATCGAGATTACTCTCTTTCTTCCACCCTTTAGGTTGTACTAACTACTTGTGCAAGACTCTTAGGGTTGACCTTATTTACATCTTGCCAAATAACCTCTCTAAAACCCAATTTGAACTTGGTTACCTTGGACTCTTCATCCTTCATATATTCCACATGATGGATCAGATCTAAAAACCGAGCTTCATACTCAGTTACAATCATGTTATTTTGTTTCAAACTATGAAACTTAGTTTTCTTCCTTTCTCGGTGATTAACTGAGACATATCTAGTTCGGAATTTCTTTTCAAAATTTTCCCAAGTAATGGTAGAATCCACATAACCCTTAACTTGCTTCAAATGAGCCCACCGGAGGACAACATGCTCTTCAAGGTGGTAAACTATAATACGGGCCTTGGTATTGGAGTTACAATCATACTGCCCAAATTATTGTTGTAAGTTAAACAACCAAGCCTCAGCTTTATCACCCAAGTCAGTGGATAACCCTTTGAATCTAGGAATAGGCACTTTCTTCAATTCCTTGAGGAAGGGATCTATTACTCTATTCCCTATGGGTAAATATTCATGAACATGCAGCTGGTTGTTCAAGTCTCCCAGTTTTACCTCATGTTGGTCATGTCTTACATGATTACTCCCTAGGCCATTATTTTTCTCTAGGTTCCTCTCGTGAGCTGTCAATCTATCTTGCAAAGTGTTGACAGTACTAAGAATTTCATTTAGGACTTCTTCAGTGGGGTTGAGGACAGGGTTGATGTTTCCACCAACTCCTTTACCTGTACCTCTTTCATCTCCTCCCCTTCGGCCACCATGACCTTGGTTTGGATTATTCACACCACCACTTCTCTGAGTTCTTACCATTGTTCTGGTAAGTACAAAGAGAAGCATTAGATAACATTCCTAGAGACCTAAGTTTTATACAACCTCGGATTTGATACCAAGTGTCAGGACCTTGAGAACCGAGGTCCAATTTTTTTTTCTAACTCCCATTATTCCCATTATTAAATTGATATGTTGATTTCTCACATAATCAAATCATAGAATTATACAAACAAATCATATGTTCTAAACATATTGCTAAAAATCAGCATTGAGTCCAAAGGACAATTCATTATTTTCGATATCTCAGTAAAATCTTATAAGTTACATGCAATAGCAAAGAGCCTCACAAGCTTATATAATATACTGATTATTCCAGTAGTACATCAAGTACAATTTATTCCATAATTGAAATATAAAAGTAACTAATCAAGATCTGAAATCAGCTTGAATCCCTTCAGATTCTTTCCTTTCCCTTATCTCCAGTGTGCCCTATATTTTCCACAAAGGGGTCAGCTCAAACTAAACTGGAAAGGATTTCCATTTTCATATATGTAGTATTCTACAAATGAAAATGTATTCAGAATATACAGTCATGCATCAACATACTAATTCATTCATTATTATAATAATGATTTCAAAAAGAATGTATACATGCACAAACTAACCAAGTTCAGAATATCTTTCAAGAGTGGTGTCTTTAACCATCTTACATGAAAATGCATAAAACTTACCTCACATAAGGCTGATTACATAATGCATTTCATAATATTATTTCGTGCCAAATCAAATCAACATACCAACTGGTTGAAGAAATGTCACATATAGGCTCCATGTAAAATGGAGAAGGCATGATAAGTAATTTTCAAGCTTCAACATGAACTTCACTTTACAATTCTTACAATGAACTTTATGCCAAATCAGATCAGCAACATAACATAATTTCCAAGAGGAACAAAAGATCATTTATACCCAAGAATGCATGCCAACCATATGACAAAATGTCATATAATGAACTTCACATATATCCAAGGAATGCATACCAATTGTATGACAAAATTTCATGTCATGAACTTCACTTCACAATCTCAGAATGAACAATATGCGAAATCAGATCAGCAACATAATGCATTTTCAACAAGCACAACAAATACTTTTATACTCAAAGAATGCACGAGATCCGTATGACCAAATGTCATAATATAAACTTCCAATATAATCCAAGAATGCATTTCAACAGCATGACAAAGGGTCATAAAATAATTTCACATAAATTCCAATGAATCCAATCCAGCAGCATAATAAAATGCCATAAAATAACTTCACATAAATTCAAATGAATTTTTTCTAGCAGTATAATAAAATTCCATAAATATATTCACTTCAATTCCAATGAATTTATTTTAGTAGCAAACACTACAGCAAAGATAACAACAATCAAAATATTACATAACAACTGTTTGACGTGATCCCACAACACATGATTCTTTAAATATTCTATCCAAATGATTACACACTAATCATTTGACAAAATGCAGTGTATTAATAGCAAACACTACAACAAATAAAACAACAATCAAAAGATTGCATATCAACTGTTTGACATAATGCCACAACACATGATTCTTTAAATATTCTATCCAAATTATTGCACACTAATCATTTGACAAAATGTCATAGCAAAACATTATTTTAAATTCTATGCAAATGATTACACATTAACCATTTGACAAAATGCAATGTACTAGCAATAAACACTGCAGTAAAGAAAACAACAATCTAACAGCAACCTGGAGCATAGAAATCACCCCAAAGCACTGTGTTTTGACAACTAGTGTTACAACTAAATAACACATCAAATACTAACTACACGTAGTAAGGAATTACCCAAAACTCGGCGTTATAACAGCCAACGCTACAACAAGAAATGCAACAATAATTTAATTTTAAAAAAAAGCACTTCCAGCAGCTGTTACAGCAGTAAATACATCAATAAAGAAAACAACACTTCCAGCAGCTATTACAGCAGAAAATAACGCAGCTTATAACAACTGAAGCAAATCAACGAATCAGCAAAAATGCATCCTAGAGACCAGTCCAAAACCCATAGAAAAATGTCAAGAAATATTTTCTCAACACCCAAGTAAATAACCTTATTTAATTTCAGATATCAAGTAAGGATTAAAAATGAAATCACTGGCTCTCATACTTGAGAGATCTGAAATCTATATTTTCCATAATAAACTAAACACATTTTCCAAATACCCACAAAGGATTGATTTGAAATTATTAATACCCACAAAAGATAATCTAGATTTCTCATTACCCAGAAGAGGAATAAACTGAATATGCATTTATTTGTAAAATATTGCATAGACAAAAACAAGAAACCCTTGCTTGAAAGATTCGAGATGAAGAAGACCAAAAACCCTTTGCGATTTTCTATTTCCTTCTCTATTTTTCTTCCTCCAGCTTCTTAGCTCCACACCACACAAAATAAAACTCCAAAACCTTATTTATTTTTATATAAAATTTCTCCCCAACATTTCTGCAATAAAGAATGGAAAGATCCCAAAATACAGGCCCGAAATCAGCTACAGATGGCCATAAAACTTCCATGAAATCCTCCATATTTTTTTTGACATGGTCTCTCCTCTACTTCCTCCTCTCTTCATGTCATGCTAAATGGTAAAAATCAAAACCTAACTCTCCTTTATTCCATGGATTCCAAAATCCATTTAAACATAATTAAACTTCAAAAATGCCTCCATTTAGCTTTTAGGCTATGTTTAATTTTATTTATTTATTTTAAATGAAACTATGTGCCACCTTCCAAAGGGAATAATTAACACATAAGTTAATGCCAAAATAACTCATAAGTTGAATTCCATAAAAAATATCATTTTAATCAAGCATCATTTAAATGCCAAGCTCATTAACCAAGCAAATTAATATGTCATGCATTTATTACAGTTGAGTCAAAAACATCTAGATAATATTTTGACACTCGGTTATGTTGCTAACATACCATCATAAATTAGGCTTAGGCTAGATCACGTAACCTATATCTTAGGTTAGTTACGATAGCAAATGATATTAAATAATATCACACCGGAAGCTACCAAAACGTCGTCATCGAATCAAAAGGGTGAGTGCTAACTCACGGAAGAGTGGGTACTTGTGCGTATAATCACATGTGTATGTACACAACTATGCTAGCTTATATAAATAAGTATATATGCTCGCATACCTATGATCATACCCATATGGGTATTTGGATGAATGTCGATTCCTTTGTGCTGTATACTCATACTTTTGATGAATGACTAACGAAAACGTAAAAAGAAACCAAGAAGAAACAACCAAATAGATTATTATTGATATTGAGTTCCAAAAGTTGGGATGTTACAATAATAGTGGTGCTTAGCTCAGTTTTCCAGCGAGCCATCCTAGTTGTATCATATGTGTGTTAACTGAAATTTTAGCAATCATTAATCTCTGTTCTTGTTTGAAAAATGTATTTAGGAAACTATTTAATATTTTTCTTGTCTTGGAATAGTTGTTTCCTTGTGTTGTATTGTAATAGATAGGAAATGTCGTAAACATCCAACTTACCATCCATTAGTCTTGAAATATGTTATTTTAGAATTTAAAAATTGTTACTTCATATTAGATCATTTATCAAGTAAGTCGTTACTAACTGTAAATGAAATATATGTTTGTAAATAGAATGATTAACATTTATAATTAATGATATTTACAAGTACATATAATGTGCTAGCCTTTTACTAAACATAAAAAAATTGTAAAGACATTGCATTTAATTATTTCTACGTAGGAAAAAACTATATATATCAACATGGAAATCAAGTGAGAATTGAATATTGAATAATTAGTCACAACTATTTCTTTCATATTAAAAAACATTAAAGGAAGTCAAAGTGATTGTTTAAACTATACAAAAGAAAAGCATTACGATTTATAAAAAAAATTGTGACTCCTGTTTTGCTGCTAGAGATAGATGTCAGTTCTTACAAGAAAAAATAAACAGATGAAGAAGAATGAAAAATTAAAAAAAAAATAACCAGAGAGACAGATAGAAGGGCTAAAAAGGGAACCTGTTTAATAGACACGAATACTTGAGCTACAGATGAACATAAAAAATGGGTTTTTAGAGGAATAAATATTTTAAAAGGGATTGCAAAATTTTCGGTCATGGGCGAACAAAAATTTGGTTTCAAATAGAGTAATGTGTTTTGACATGAAGATGAAACGTAACTACAAAGGTGCCAAAGGGAAAGGAAAGGAAGTATTGCGGTGTAAAACACAAGAACTTGGTGAATACAGAGTGGTTACAAGTTGCCGCCATCAACTACGGTACATAGATAATAACATAGATGTTTTTGATAAATACTTGTTTTAATTTTATCTGATATTTTGACGTGCTTGATAATTTCAGTTAAAGCTTCGTATTCTCTCTAAAACACAATATTAGTGAGATTCTATCTGCAACATGTTTTTCTTGTCTCTTTTGATTCCATCCTTTGTGGGCCTCCTGGTCTGAACTCATACCTGTGATCTTTCCACAATCACTATTTGTGTCTTGTTTGTGTACCCCTAAACACAATTACGATTGCTACCTCAACTTATTGTTCAAAAAAATGTCTAGGAATTAAGCACTCAAACTAGTAAATTAGTGTTTGCACGTGTTACATTCTGATTTCAAGATCTCCTTTTCTATGCTTACAAAATAAAAAATAAACCCTAATATATATTTCTCCAGTTTATTTAGTTTTTTTCAATTGCATTCAATGAAAGAAATTTCAAAAATTGAAAAAAGGGGGAATAGGAAATTTTAAATTTTGAATTTCCCCTACTTAAAGTAAAAAATGTAATATTTTTTATATTTCAAATATCGGAATTTAATGCGGGGGATTTTTCATATCGTAAGTTGAATTCACTCGTCATTAATATTTTCATTTAATTTGGGTCATATCATGGGATACTGAGAAATCAAATTGATTAATTTTACCTACTTTAGAGACAAGTGGGACAACGAAAAAAGCTTCTTTGTGAACACTCCAAAAACCAAAAAAATATTAATTTAAGCATAATAAAAAACCATTTAGAATATAGAAGTGAGCATTAGGAAACAAACTTTTTTAATTTTAATATAGCGATATAAGCCTCATTAATTATTAATTTTTATCGAGTGTGACTTCGATATTTTAAAAATATAATGCATGTTAATTTGGGGGATAGCATGGGATATGGGGAAATGAAATTTATTAATTTTACCTACTTTAGAAACAAGTGGGAAACTGAAAAGAGTTTCTTTGTGGACTCACAGGAAAACGACAATTATTAATTTCAGCATTATAAATAAACCATTTAGAAAATAGAAGTGAACATTAGGAAACAAAAAATTAAAATTATAAGATAACGATATACACCTCATTAATTATTAATGTTTATCTAGTACAAATTTGATTTTATAAATATAATTTACATTAATTCGGGGGATAGTGTGGGATACGGGGAAATAAATTTTTTTAATACTACGTGTACTTTAGAAACTAGTGGGACAACATCATAAGTTTCTTTGTGAGTTCGTGGGAAAATGACAAATATTAATTTAAGCATAATAAAAAACCATGTAGATATTTTTTTAGCTAATCTGCATTAATTCAAACAAATTCCAATAAATTGTGGCATATTACAAGTTTGTGAACATTAGGAAAGAAAAAATCAACATTTTAAGAGAGCGATATATGCCTTATTTATTATTAATTTTTATCGAGTGCGAATTCGATATTTTTTTAGCTATCATCTGCATTAATTCAAAAAAATTCCAATAAATTGTGGCATATTGCAAGTTTGAACCAATTAATTACACAATTATATACTTGACACATTTATTAAGAAATTTTTAATCAGCAATAAAATTTGAAAAAATAATACCTTTAAAAATCCGCATTATTGAGTTGTAATGGTAATTCGTTAAAATGTTGGCACGTGGCATGAAATTTCTAGTATATCTCATGATCATCTGTATTTTGGAGTTATTTACGCATTACTAAAGAAAAACTAAAACATAATTTTACGCCGTGGAGAAGCTCCTGAGAACTCTGGGTTCTACTTTGCCTTGCTGAACGAGCTTAAAAAAGAATTTGAGAGTACCTTATAGATAGGAAAGAAAATAATGACCGCTAAGCTCCATCAGAATGATATTTTTGTAACACATAATTCAAAATAATAAATACTTAGATTTTATAGGGGATCAGGGTATTATCTTCATCATGTGTTAATGAACAACTTAGCATGTCGTATGTTTTCCATCTATTTTTTTAGCAGAATCCTAACAGTCGCTAGCCTCTATAACTCCTAGGTTTCATTTCTAGCAATGTAAATAAATATCTTTGTAGAACCAATACTCACGACACTGATCACTGTTGGCACAACAGCCTACAGTTTTCGATCACTAGTATTTTCATTAACTATAATCTTTTCTTATTGACTATACCTTCCTTCCACAACCAAGTGTGGCACTACATACCATTGAAAGATATCTCAACTTCTATACTAATTATAAGTTTTTTTTGTTTCAAACACATAATTTATATCGTTTCGTATCAAGTAAAATACTTAGTGACCGCTGAGCTCCATTACTTGAACAAGATCAATCAAATAGTACATGTGAAAGAAAATGTTTAGCAAGATGTGGGTATATTTCCTAAAGTAGAAAAGTGAGGCTCTTCAACACTTTCAGAACTTCTATCATCGTGTTGTCAAAGAATCTGGACAACCACTTCTTCTACTCCGCTCAGATCGAGGGGGGGAATTCACATCAAAGAAGTTAAGTTTAAATACTTACTGAAATGAATGATTATGTAGAAAATAGGCTAAAGAATTTCTTGATAACATAGATTATTTATGAACAAATCAAAGTAATAGATATTAGTGGTCACTAGGCCAAAAACACTCCCGTGTATCCTTCTTGGCTACAATACTACCTCGAAGACGTATCGTCTCATGGATCCTGAGACAAAGAAAGTATACGAGAGTTGGGATGTGGTTTGTGACGAGTCATCCTTTGACTTAATAGTATCAACAGAAGATTCACTTCCAAACACATCTCACCGATTAGTCTCTGAATCAGATATGTGATATATGGAGAAATTGTATTGTAGAAGGATATGGAAGTCTTTGCATAATTGGGAAGAAAGATGATTACTAAATTTTTTTTTAGGGTGTTCATATAACATCATAGGGACTGCTAGGGTCTTCAAGACAAAATATAAGGTAGATGGATCCATCGACAAACATACACACCTTTGCATCTTTTCTTTTTTTACACATCGACATGCATCAATGAAAATGATTAGCAACTTCTAAGCTCCTCTACTTGTTAGGAGGAGTAGATTAATGACCACTAGGCTTGATATTGTAAAGAATGATCTCAACTGATTTTTTATTTTAAATATAGAGATCAAACAACATTTTTTATTAAAGTAAATTCTTAGAAACTGGTAAGATCGAATACTTACAGGAAGGAATGATTTGGCAGAAAATAGGCTACAAATATCATTTTTTGAACATGACACTCTAATAAAAGATCATAGTAATAGATATTACTGGGTGCTAGAAATTTTCCATGAAATTTTTAGATGTAAATTATGTGAGATATAAAAAAATTTTACTGTCAAAATTTATGTAGGTCTTTGAGAAATTAATAGATTAGTGGCCTCAAGGCTAAATCAGTTCAGTTTTCTGCCCTATATAAACTGTACGTGTGCATAGATTAGTGGCCTCAAGGCTAAATTTTTTATTAATTTTGAAAATAGAGATCAAAAATAATTTGTATAAAAGAAATTCCTAGTGACTTCTAAACTCGAATACTTACAAAACATAACACTCTACACTATACCTTCCTTCCACAACCAAGTGTGGCACTACATACCATTGAAAGATATCTCAACTTCTATACTAATTATAAGTTTTTTTTGTTTCAAACACATAATTTATATCGTTTCGTATCAAGTAAAATACTTAGTGACCGCTGAGCTCCATTACTTGAACAAGATAAATCAAATAGATTAGATGCCTCTAGGCTAAACTGTTTCTTAATTATGAAAAATAGAGATAAAAAGAAATTGTATTATAGAAAATGATTAGCAATAGGGACTGCTAGATACACACCTTTGCATCTTTTCTTTTTTTACACATCGACATGCATCAATGAAAATGATTAGCAACTTCTAAGCTCCTCTACTTGTGAGGAGGAGTAGATTAATGACCACTAGGCTCAACTGATTTTTTATTTTAAATATAGAGATCAAACAACATTTTTTATTAAAGTAAATTCTTAGAAACTGGTAAGATCGAATACTTACAGGAAGGAATGATTTGGCAGAAAATAGGCTACAAATATCATTTTTTGAACATGACACTCTAATAAAAGATCATAGTAATAGATATTACGATCATATGAATGGATAAAATGGTGTTACAAGGCATTTTTAATGTTATTTTGTATCAAAGAAAATTCAAAGTGATCACTAATCTTAATTACGAAAAATAGAGATAAAAAAAATTTGTATTATAGGTTACTTACTAATACTTAAAAAACATAACACTCAAATAAAATATCATATGAAGGATTGGTTTGGCACTCACTAGGCTCTATTGTTTCTGTTTTCTAAAAATATCGACCTAATAAAAGTCATTGTTTGTCTTAGCAAAAAATATAAGAGCTAGATCATAATAATAGAAGTACATATTTTAAACCTGAAGATGTATCCTAATCATCTTGTCCATGTATATTTCTAGAAATAACCTGTTAAACAAAATAGTCCTAAACATTCTGATAAAAATGGAGGGCAAAGATGAACACGGGTCTTGCTCAAGAATGAATGATCCGAGTCCATGAAGAGTAATGCGTGTTTTATGTTTACCAAATATTTTTTGATGATAAGGCTATAGGACACTATCCTCTATATTTTTGACAAATATATTTTAACAATGCAAAAAAAAATCTCAACAAGTTTGAAGTCATTATTTGTAATTATATTATATTTGATGGACTATCCTTCGAAAATCCAAGTCCTTGGATAAAAACCTTTGAGAAGGATAAATGATGACTATAATTTTTTCAATAAATAAATGTCATTAGTTAGTGAAAGGGAAGGATTTGCTATTGCTATGATCAAAAATTTATTGTAATTAACATATCCACATAGTGTGGAAATGTTAGATGATTGTAATAGATGTACATCATTTAAACCTAAATAAATTTTCTATCTGTCTTGGCCGTGTATATTTTCTTAAAATCATCCTTGAAATAAAATAAACCTAAATGATCAACCATATAATTAGGGAAAAGGTGAACAATATTCTCACGTAATATTAAATGACGAACTTCTATTACATTGATAAAATATTTTTGATATAGTATTCCTAATGGTGTGTTTGATAAAATAAACAAACATTTTTTGGCCTAGGAGAAACAAAAATATTGGTCTAAGTGTTATATGTGCACGTTAGCATCTCTCCAATCCTCAAAGTTAGTTTGGCAAGATAGACATGAAAAAAGGGTGACCTTATTTCAGATGCTAATCACATAATTAATAACATGACTAACGACTCAATGTTTTGTTGGAATATGTTTGTTCGATTGATAGAAGTTGATAATTTTGATTGATGTAAGAGAAGTGTGGTTTTATAGATATGTATTAAACTTCGAGAATTCATTTAATAAATGCATAAGGTGTTATTACAGAGAATGCTGAAGAGGGTATTGAGAAAATAATGTTAGTGGAAAGCATGTTGTGTATAATTTGTATAGAAGGAATTTTCTATAACCATCCCTATCGATACAATATTGTATTGATCAGTTGTTTTCCAATATATTGGTTCATAGTGCCTAGCTATATGATTTATACCATGAAACTAGATGCAATATGGAATTTTTAGACTATTTTCATCAAATTTTAAGTAACGAGATTTTTTGTTCAAGACCACACTGATATTTGTTATTTCAAAGGAAAGAAATAGAAGGGATTTGTCTATTCTCAAGACTTATCTAACTCTTGATGGCATGATCAAGATTTCCGCCTTGCTGGTTAGTAATTCATAGTGGTGGTTAATTTTTTTACTTTTTTGTCTCGTGATGTTTTGTAATCAGATGTACTCCTAGGATTTGTGTCTTCCTAGTTTGAAATCATGGCTTTGGGGTGTCCTTCCATACTGCCCAAAGTTTTGGTGAATATTCTTATATCATTTTACTTGTTAATATAATATAATATGCTATTCATAAATAAAACACACCATCAATCCCAAATTAGTAAATTCAAAGTATATGTAAAAATTACTGAGATTACTCGAAGGACCAAATATAGAATTTTTATGTTTCAATGATTATTAATAGTTTGAAGATTAAATTGTGTAGTATCATGATATTGATTATCGAGGTTGTACCTGACTGTAGATTAAATACCCTACTCCCACCCAATGTAAATTAATAAATGTATGAATTGATAAATTAAACTGTTGGAATTTTTTTGGTTCGTTGCTAATGACTTGCATAGTAATAAATTAATTATTGGAGGTGAATCTCATATTATAGCTAACACCACCATAAAAAAACTTGTATGAATAAAATTCCTTTTTATGCTTTCATTAATTATAAATCGGACCTTAAATATTATATTTTGGGAGGCTACTAAATAGATAGATTTTATAGAAAATCGTAGGTCTGTCAAATTATTTTGTGACAATATTGGAAATAAATATGTTCATCGCCTAGACTCATCACCTTTTCCAATAAAGGTTAATATTAAATCCCCTAACAAGTTTGTATTAATTACAAGAATGCAATGGCATAGTCACTCTATATATTTACAGATCCGATCTTCCTTATTTTTACACCTTTTGGGTTTATTTCACTTGCTCTCATTTTATCTTCAATGGCCTTTCTAATTTTTCCTTACATGTAATTTTCTGCATTGGTACGTGTAATGGAATTTTATACCAAATTTTGCATTGCCATTTGAAATCCATTGTTTGAATTAAAATAGAGCAACACCTAGTTTTGATTGAAGTATTTATTAGAGATGATTATATTTATGTAGAGGGATGTCCGAGGGTAAATGCTGAAGTTTCTTTGACATTCATTTTCCATCTTCTTATCATACACCCAACAAAGGATTGAGATTTGGAGATGGTTCATCACTAGATCAAGCAAGTGTGTAGGGTTGGAATGGAATCATAAATGGACAAAAACATGAGTGCATTGTGGACCTTTCTATCTGAGGCTCATTATAAACAGGAAGGTTTGGTGGACGTGGTCATTTTTTTAGACTTGTAAAAATGATTTGATGTCCTAATGTGATTCATGATTGGTGTGTCCAAAGGAGGTGAGTGAATGAGGGTGGGACATAGTTCTCTCCCCTTTCCTAATGTTTTCTTTGCTATAATAAGAAATGACATGTTGGGATCTTCTTCATTGGTAAGTTCACAAGGAATACGATAGGTTAAAGAGTTGGGTTGTTGTTATAAAAGAGCATATTTTTTGAAACCACATGTGGAAACCATTTTTATCCTCATTAAAGTGGAGGTTAAGGAGGTGCCATCTTATTCAAATAAATAAGTGCTTCTAAAATCTGTCAAGTTGTAATTTTTTTTGTTTTTATCTAGCCTTGCTAGTTCCATTATTACCAAATCATCATGTATTTTTTACTACTTTGGGTTTGTTTTGTATACCCAACCACTTGTGTTTTTGGCATAGGCCCTTAATAATTTTTTCACCAAATTATTACTAGATCATTCAAGTTTTTTAGATTGATCCTCTTATTGTTTATGTAATGTAAAGGTAAAGGGACCCTTAAACCCTCCTTTAGTTATAAAAATCAAGATATCATTAAACACAATTTTTTTCTATGTTGCACTAAGCAATTTCACCAATTAATTGATATTAAATTTGGTTTGTTTGAAAATGTCAATTTTTTTCTAGAAGTGAAGACTACTAGCTGCTAGTATCAATTTATTATAGAGTATCTTTCCATCAATGTAAAAAATAATCTATACAAATTTAGGATAGATGATCTAATTGTGGATTGATGGCTATCTTACCATCACTTTAAGAGAAAAATTGAGTTACACTACATCATTTTGGAAACTTGGAGGTCTTCACTTTCGAAAGCTATGGGGTCTTAGAGAAAGGAATAAATGTATTTCTCTTGCCCTAATAATAGAATATAATGTAAATGGATCGATTTCTTTTACAGAAACTTCTCATACAACAATTCGTCTGGGAAATTCCTATCATTAACAACTTTTCATGTTTTCTTCCATACATTTGTAGATATAAACATAAATTTTCTCTGCATACCAATTTAGTTTTATTTCTTATGGTTTTTGGATATCACTAGTTAATTGATGCAAGAAATAGTAGTTGTCTTTTAAATAGCTCAAGTTTCAGAGACATTCTTCTATTGTTATCAAAAATTTGGAAAACTTGGATATGTATGATGTTTTCTAACAAAATTATGGCTCAATGCAATGAACAACATCCATCTCAAAACCAAAAATTATTTACATCTGTTAGGGTTCAATACTACTATTGTGCATAATTATATCTTTTTACCATTCAAATAATCCAAAGGTATTTACAAAAGGCTCTGCAAACAATAGTGAATAAGGTGTTAAAACTAACATGGTAAGACATGATTTCATATTGTATAGATTATCAGATGAAAAATTAGAAAGAAATATCATATTAAAATTTCTTTATTGACACATCTATTTGTTACATTTAGGTTCTCCAAGGTTGGTCATACCGCACATGAACATGGTTGTTTACATTTATGAAGACATAATGAATATCACAAAAATTATTAAAAAGAAATATGTAATTGGCTATGATGCTAGAAGAAAACTTTATAAATGAGATCTAAAGAATTATAAGCCAATTGTTATTAAGAGAATGTACAATCGTTACCCACTAATATTTCTTTTATTTGAAACTGATGTGGAAATAGTTAGAAGCATCAAACATAAAAATCATGAAAGCTTGCATAGATGTTCACTTTCTCCACTTGGAAACCTAATGTTTTATGATTACAAGGTAAACGGAAGTCTATGGGACTAAAATGATTATGTTATGAAGAAAAATGGAACTGTACATTGAAGATTCATTTTTTTCAATAGAAGTGTCTAATCAACCTCTAACCTTAAAATTAAAATGGATTGTTGGAAAACATAACAAGTGTTTTATTAATTTCTATTTTCATATGGGATCATCAAATAAGATTAATCTATACTGGAACAATCGACTAAAGATTTCTCATGGTGCTGAAGAAGGATAACCATATCTTCATTCTGAATGTAACCCAAACATTGTTTATATGGCTGGGAAGACTTCTAAAATTCTTTAGGATTATAATTTCGATGTAAATTTTTCATAATTTGGCATTTCAAAGTACTTTTCCTCTGCTAAAAACGACATGTCTACCTATTTTATGGGTACCATTTATTACATTGACCCAAAATATACAAGAACATCAAGGATGAATAAGAAATCTGATGTATATAGTTACAGGATTGCTCTTCTGGAGTTGCTGATGAGAAGGAAGTTTTAGCCAATAACTCAAATCTGCCAAAGTTGGTAATATTTCTAGTTGTTAATTTTCATTCGAAGCTTATACTGTACATTTTTAAAAGTATTTTCAAGGTATTTTGTCATGAGCAATCAAATGTGAATGAAATTTTCTTTGACATTGGAAAGTGAACCCAAATTCTATTAAAAGCATACTCCAACAAACTCATGGAGACTATTGATATAGAAGTTGTAGAAACCTACAGTGATCTTGGGATTGTAAGAAAAAAATTCTAGTTGGCCTTGCTTTGCACTAAGAAATGACTATATGTTCGACCCACCATGCATGACGTTGCCAAATTTCTAAATTTGACGATGTTAGTACCTACTCCTATGTAATTTTCTAGTATCTGAGCGAACTAGCTGACCCCTAGTAATAATTATAGGAGGTATTTGAATGGATATAAATATGGTAAGCACAACGATGTTATAGGGAGAAAAACTTGCACTTCTGAGAGGAATTTATTTGTGAGATTTAGTGAGGTGATTTCAAAAAACACTTTTTACCTGGAATGAGAATTGGACGGTGCTGTGATAGGAAAAAAATACATTCCCAGAAGTCCTTTCTTTCCAAAGGTCCAATTTTCTCAATAGATGAGCCAAGTTTCAAGTAAGCAACAACCAATTTTAGTTGTTACAGTCTAGATTTTTTTCCATAATAATTCAAACCACTCTGAACCCTTAAAATAGATAAAAGTGTTCCCGAATTTCTTTTAGAAGGGGAAAAGTTGGTGTTTGGGAAATTTGTTCCTTTTCCACTTGCCAAATAGGATTTTTTTCCTCATAACTAAATCAATCCACTTTTTATACTATTATTAGTTCACTCTTATGTTGTTTCCTTCTCATAAATACTAGTCTCTTCTTTGATAGCACCTCCACTACTACTTTACTCAACACTACTTGTATCCAAATTGACACTCATGTTCTAGAGGCAGAAAATGTATTCATGTTTTGTGCAAATAAAATTTTCCATAAAAGGAGATGACTCCTCATATAATATTTAAAACTATATATGTATGAATTTGTAACAAATTTGAAATGTACAGATAAAACCTTTCAATGTAAAGATGATGATGAAAAATTAGTTTTGTTATTTCTTGACTACAAAAGAATACAATTGTGGCATGATGAGTGTTTTGATTAATGTAAAATATAAAATAATGGTTTAATGTATCTTCGACAACGTAAGATAGTGTTTATCAAAAAAAAAATTACATTGTATCAAGGATTATTTAATTTTCTTGCTCACAGAAATGACTCATTGTTTATATGGATAATGGAATAATTTACAAGCATAAATTCTAGTATTTTTTGGAGTAATAGAATTTGTGATATACATAAAATCCCAACTATTTTGTCTTCTTTTAATAATTACTCAGAGATATAGTTTATAATAATAAAAATTAGTGAACTTGTATAATCTAAAAAACAATACTTTAGTTATTACAAGGTATATTTCGGGGTGAGAACATAATTTTATTGTGAGTTCCACCATAAGTAAAAAAACAACCACTAGCATTTAAATTGAGTGTCAAATTTAAGAATATGTGCTATAAGTACATGCCTCACACTTTAAAAGTTTGAGATTCACACTCTAAAATCACAAGTGTGAGACTTCTCACTTTCAAACTGTGAATCTCAAGATTTGAAAGTACGAAGCTCGGATTATTAAGAGTTATGAGATATCACTTCGAAAGTGTGAGGCTCAAAATTTTTAGAGTGTGTGGTTCGCACTTAGAAAGTGTGATCCCCACACTTTCAAAGTGCAGGAATTATAAATAAACTTTAAGTATGAGGCTCGCAACTTCACAATGTGTGCCTTGCACTTTCTAAGTGTGAGTCTCATATTTTTTCCATTTGAAAGTATGAGGTTTGCACTTCAAACTTTCTATTACAAGGATTTATTACGAGTTTTTATTTTTTAATTTAATACAATGAGATGATGAATCATAGTAGTTATGGTTGTTAACCTTACATCGCATATTTTTCACTTTCATTTTATATAACAGGATCATGAATTATAATAGTTAGCGGAATGTAACCTTACATAGAGGATTTTTCACTATAATTTAATATAACAGGCTCATGACTTATAATAGTTAGTGACCTCTCACATTAGATCAAGCCTCATAAATTATAATAGTTAGTGATCACTCACCTTAGATTGAGGCTCTTGAATTATAATAGTTATACACCACTCACCTTACATCGAGGCTCATTAATTATAATAGTTAGCGACCGCTCATGACTTTGAACTAGATTTTACAGGAAGTTATTATTAAATTTTTATTTTTATTAATCCAATAGGCTCATGCCATATAATAGTTAGCAGTTGTTATCCTTACATACTCTCAACATTGAAAATCTAAAAAAAAGTGAAATTGGAATCCGATAATAGCTAAATTGGAATCCAACAATAGCGATATTGGAATCCAATAATAATGATATTAGAATCCAATAATAGCAAAATTGGAACTAGAATAATTATAATAATGACAATAATGGAATCCAATATCGTTACTAATGGATTTAAATAATAGTATTAATGGAATCTAGTATAGACAAAAATGGAATCCAATATATGCAAAAACGGAGATGGATTTCTTCCAATACTTGAAATACTAGAGTCTAGATTCACTAGAATATGTCCAGATTTAGTGAAATAAGTGTTGATGGGATGATAAGGATTTTTTTGGACTATAGAGAACTTAATTTTGTATGTGTTATTGATCTTTTTACCACCCCTTTCACAAAAGAGATCCTTGAAAGAGTTGTTGGGTGCGAGATATACTCCTTTATAGATGGGGTTTTTGGCTATCACTAGGTGCACACAGTGAAGGAAGATCAGGTTAAGAAAAATTTCACCACTTAGTGGGGAATTTTTTCATATAAAATTATGCCTTTTGGACTAAATAATGCGCTAGTAGTGTTCTCACATATTGTGGTGCAGGATATTTAGGACTTTATCCATAATTTTTTACAGGTGTATTTGGATGACTAGACATTGTATGGCTTATTTAAGGACAATTTTGACAATTTGAGGCTTAAGTTTGTGAGGTGAAGACAAATGAGAATCTATCTTAACGTTAGGAAGTGTGTTTTTACTACACCTTTTGGCACTTTACTTGGACATATAATTTGCAAGGAAGGCTTATTAGTAGACTTGGCCAAGATAGTTGTCATTTTGGGATTAGAAGAACCTACCAATCAAAGTGAAGTTCATGGATTCCTAGGACATAAATGCTATTACGGGAATTTTATTAAAGGTTATGAAAATATTAACGTTCCCTTATAGGAATTATTGAAAGATAAATGAAATTTCTATTGGCGTGACATGCAACAACAAGAGTTTGAAACATTAAAGGAAATGTTGACCACTGCACCTATTATATTTTTTCCTTCATGAGACAAACCCTTTCATGTACATGCTAATGCTTCTTGCATTGTAATTGGCATAGTATTGGCACAACCAAGGGAAGGAATTGTGGACCATCTTATTTTCTTTGCAAGTAGGAAGTTAACACCCATGGAGTACAATTATAAAACTACTGAGCATGAGGATTTATCCATGATATACACAGTGCACAAGCTTAGACAATACTTGTTGGAAATACCATTTATCTTCTTTATAGATCATATGGCACTCAAGTATTTAGTTAACAACCCTATTTCGTAAGGGTGCATATGTAGGTGGATACTAATCTTTCAAGAGTTTGAGTTTCCAATTATTGTGAAACTAGGAAAAAGTAATTCAGGGTTTGAGCATTTGTCAAGAATTACTTTTGGTGAGGAAACACAGATCATTGAGGACACAATGAAAGATACAAAACTATTTATATTGAATCACATGCTCACAGATCTGGAGGACATTGTAGTTTTTTTGTGCACTAGGAAGGTGCCTAAGGGAATGCATATTTTAGATAAGAATCTCATTGTGGAAATATATGAGGTAATTAAGTAAGTGATGCCACCACATGAATGATTTTTATAGATGGAATTTTGTGGGAGACCTGGTATAAGGATATTAAGGAATATGTCAAGTTATGTGACCATTTTCAATGCCTTGAAAATCCTAGAAACAGAGATGAGATTGCATTACGGCCTATTATAAGCACTGAGCCTTTTAAGAAATGGGTTATATAATGGCTACAACATCATGATTCTTATGGGAAAACATTATTATTATGTATGGATGTCCTTTGATCTTGATTAGTGATATGGGAATTCATTTTCTTAATGAGACAATAAGATTTTTTTGCAGAGTTTATGATGGCACACCATAAGACTACTCCTTATCACCCACATGCCAATGGTACTATTGAATATTTCAATAAGATTCTAGGACAAATATTGAAAAAAATATGTGATGTTGGAAGAAAATATAGGGATGAGAAATTATCTGATGTAATTTGGGTATATAATACCACCCACAAGAGTTTAAATAAAGTCATACCATTTTAGTTGGTTTTTAGTGCAAAGGTTGTATTGTCTATTGAATTTAAGATACCTTTCCTATGTATAGCACACACAAGAGAACTAGATGATGAGAAAGTTGTGGAAGAGCACACTGATAAACTAATATAGTTAGATGAGTGGAAATACATTACATGTTGGATTCAAAAGACTAAGAAGTCCTAACAGAAAGCATAACATTTTAGGAACATCTGGAAAAAAAAATTTGAGGTGGGAAAGATGGTTCTTTTATATGATGCAAATTTTTTGTGCCATTCAGAAAAATTGAAATTTCATTGGTTAGTACCCTTTGAAGTAACATTGAAAGTGCTACAAATACTGAGAAGGATGGTGATAATAAGGATTTGAAGAAAGAAGAAAATTTCTTAGATTAAAGACCACACATAAGAGAAAGGTTCACATAGTGTAATGCGAGGTAGGAAATAACATGGGAAACTACTTATTTTTATGCGTAGATGGTTATGTAATTTAGCATATGGAAGTGTGCAAAGGAGTTATGTGTCCAAGAAGTAGTGAGAACGCCTGAAGGTTGTAGTTGGAGTGTGTGCTGGAAACTACAAAAAAGGTAGGAAAAATTAGAAAAGATAGATTTAAAGTAGTCGTATAGTGGTAACTAGTGATAAATTAATACGGTAAAAATTTAGAAACCTATAAATAGGGCTCTAGGGAAAATTAATTTTTACCTTACCTTACATGGAATTTGTGCCTTTTCTTGTGTGACCTAGGGAACATTTGTGTGATTTACTATGAAATTGAGTGCCAAGTTGGAGAACTTATAACCAACGTGTAGAGTAGACATGATCGAGTGAAGATTGACTTCCATTGGAGGGATATTACAGGTTGAAGATGACATAGAATTATATTTGAAGAAGTTTTGACTTTTCTAGTTAGGTTTTCAAGAGTTAGGGCACATAGTGATGAAGTCAAACTAGAAGTGTAGCATGGTTACACATAAGGTATGTGGTGAGAATTTTAGGGCACAAAGGTTCAAGTTAGGCATGAGGTAAGGGTTTGAATTTTTGCAATGGAGATGGCACAAAGGAAAGAAAAAACCACATTAGTAAATAAGAAAGTAAAGGGCAAGGGAAAGGAGAAGCTAACACCCATTGTGGATATCCAGGAGGAATGATATTTAGAAATGCAGTACCTTGTTGGAGTTTTTATAGGAAAGGAGTGGGCATCCCATGTGAGAAACATTGTTGTAAGTGACTATAATCATCGCATGGATGTGACTGTGTGTGACATGGATTTAGAACTCATTCAACCCATAGAGGAGATAACTCGAGATGACAAGTCTATTTATAATGACAAGGGGAAAAGGTTATTGGAAAAAGAAAGGTTACTGTAGTTATATGAGCTTCCATTATTTAGGAAGCCTAAGATATTATATCAGTGGCTGATGTCGCATGTCCATGAGGAATCTTTCTATTTCACATGCAGGAGAATGTTCCTTACGATACAGTTGATTTAGAATTATACTGGTATTATTAGTACAAGGGTCAAATTTGAGGAAGACCTATAAAATGACAAGAATGTGAAGAATATTATTGTCTAGTTTGAATACAAAAATGGATGGCACGTGATGGATATTACCAAAATTGACGATCCTATCATGAGGATGGCCATGTAATTACTTACCAAGTTGAATGGGCATGAGAGGTGGACCCAAGTAAACAAGCATTGGCTTCATGTTTGCAAAAATATATCAGAGGGGATGGTGTATAACATTTCCTCATTCATGGTAGAAGAGATCATTGATGCAATGCATGATGGAGACAAAATTATTTTTGGAATATTCTATTACTGATAGTTTTCTTAGAGACTGGGGTACTTGATGGGCCAAACGATAAGATGTGGTAATACCCTGAAGAAAACCAATCCCATGCGAAGAGGTTTGTAAAGTATACTTGTGACACAATTACCCAAACATACAAGGAATGAAAGGGAAAATGGTATAAGATAATGGGTGATGCATTCAAAGAAGAATGGTACATTCCAAGTGAGTTACCTATGATGGTGGATGGGGTGGCCAAGTTCACTATTTAGCAATAATTTTACATTGGGTGTTCCACTTTAAAGGATGGTTCCAAGATCCTGTGGTACAAACTCCTGTTTACATTCACAGCACAATACTTTCAGAGTGTTGTAAACAAGTTTAAAGAAGCAAGAAAGTTAAGGATTGATGTAGAAATAATAGACAAGGAGCACCATACTATGCTTCAGACACTTGTTTACCCTAAGAAGAGCATTTATTAAGAGCAATATGTGTCAGAAAGAATCCATATGTTTAAAATTTTTACATTACCAATAGCCACAGTAACAATAACAAATATATATATATAACTTATGCCATGAGTTAAAGATGGGAAATTTTTGGAAGATGATATAGCCATCCCTGAGGAGCCCACAATGATAAATAAGGTGGAATAGATGAAGCAAACACACGAGGTAAATCCCTTTAGAAGTGAAGAAGGAAGTAAGAGTAAAAATCTAGTCATTAGTGCACCTATAAGGAAAACGCCAATGTGTAAGGAGATGGATCCAAGTACTGGCACCAGAAGACAACCAGTAAGGGGTAGGTCTTTGACACAGAAGAAGCAGAGGGTAGTACCTAGTTTAGATTTTGAGGAGACAAATAGTCAGAAGGGACAAGAGGTATGAAACTGAAGAATATTTGGTGGAAAATTTAATCCCACGTGTTTATACTATCGATGAGTCAGATGTAGAAGGCCACAATAGCACACAATATGAAGATGTCCATGTTATGGATTTGGACATATATGGGCATTGCGACACATATTGGTCAGACCGAAGGTGAAGGGTTGGGGCTTACAACACAGGCATGAAACTGGGCATACTATTGATCTCTGAACTAGAGCACCAGATTGAAAAAGGATGTTGTAGATAGTAAAGAGCACTTAGTTAAGCATGAAGTGGCACATGACAAGGGGGAGAGGAGCGAAGAAAAGACAAAGTCACATAGGTGAAGAGATGTCATCTTGCAGTAGGATTTCCTAAGGGGATCCGAGGAAAGAACAAGAAGTCAAGGTACATTCCATAGGGTCTCATGATACAATATTTTGAAGACGTGAATAAATTTTTATGTGTCAAGATATCATAGCATGATACCCACAAATCAACTATTTTGCTGGTCATTTTTCAGTGAGGAGGTACCCTACCATGCACATACGAAAGATGTATATCCTAGGCACTAGAATCACATATAGATGAAGCATCGAGTTTAAGGTTAGTGCCCATTCATTGATCAAAAACTTAGGAAAGGTCCACGCCAGGAGTAGTCATATCTGATAGTAGATTCACATAATAGGTATCTGATGAGAAAGCATGTAATATGCTAAATAATCTATCGATGGAGGTTGGTGCCTAGAGTTTTGATAAAAAAACCAAAAAATAAGGTATACTGCACATGGATTTGGATGCAGAAGGATAAATAAAGTAAAGGAGAGAGATACAGGGAGATAAAGGAAAAATAGAAAATCATTGCACAACTAAAGTGGGAGTTGAGGGAAGATAAGGGAAGGACATGCATTGTCGTACAAGAAAGTAGAATGTATCTGTAGATGCAATTTTACTTGCACATCACCAAGATTTGGTCCCATCACAATGGGACGAAATATGAGTCATATTTTCTTTTCTATGGAGGACTTGACACACATGATCACTACTCAACAGCCAACTCTAGCCTTGGAGTCTGCACAAGATGTAATCACATGCAGTAGAAGAAACAAGAGAAGGAGTAGGTTGAAGTCCATCATTACAGAAATATGGTGAGTTGGTTGAAATGAAGTAAAGGAAGATACTCATATCGTAGAGGTATTTTATGAAAAAATGTGAAGATAGGGACCATGTGGTTGGATTGCTTGTGGCCAAGGATGAAGCAGATGTGAAGGAGTTCCAGCTCCAAGAACCAAGGAAACATGGCAGAACCTAAGATAACTTTTTGGCTGAAGTTGAGAAAAAGAGGGAGGAAATTGATGGATTGAGAGCCTCAATTAAGAATAAGTTGAAGGAGACTCTACCCCTAGGTCACACGCAAGATGGATGTGCTGAGTGATGTAGGGAAACAACCGGAAACCATGGTTGAAAAGCTAAAGGCAAGGGGTGAAGACTTGAATCCTGTGGAGGTTCTTGACCCTTGTTGGTGATGCACCTATTCAGGAAAATAAGGATTTATAGGGATGAAAGGCATTGGAAGCATTGGTGAATAATGAATTCCCCCTCTTTTTTGCTTTATAAAAATTTTATTCTTTCATTCTTTGGCACGTAAGTTGATACATATATATTCTTTATTATTTGATTTTTGAAGAGTTCTTTACCATTCTTTGTGCAAGGTAGAGAAGAAGTGTTTCCGATGACAGACAACATTCCTATTTTGGGGTAATGTTAGATGCCTGAAAATGACCACGTGTTGGACCATACATTGAGACATGCGTGTGTGCAAAAGGGTGAACAAAGGAAAAACGTAGAATGAGTGAATATGATGAGTGTGTTGGATGATATAAGTTAGCGTGCACGGAAAAAGGAACAAGGTTGTGCATGCAAATCACTATAGAAAGGTAGAGGACTTATCCATTTTTCCAAGCAGTTGTGATAAATATAAACATGGAGTGTGCTGGCACACAAGGAGAATTTTATGTAGTTAAGAAGAGTATATTTTTGAGGAATAAACTTGTAGTTCAAACTTAGGCATGAAAGGATACTAATACGATTAAGGATAAAGTATATCTTTATGATTAGTCTATTATTAGGCTTGCTTAGGAAGGACATGCATGATGGTTGTTTTTGGAGGAATGCATGCCTATTTTTGAGAATGCATGGACGTGATGAAGAGGAAAGTCCCCAACCCTATATATATATACAAGTTGTACTTCATTATTTTGGAGAGATTCAGCTTGTAATAGAGTTGTGCTATCTATGGTACACTAGCACACATGGACGCTCTTGATGATTAATCACTATGTATTCAACTTCTGTTCTATTGGATGAATTTTTGTAATGGATGATTATGGTTGGATCTCTAGTAGTTGATGTTTTGGATCATGGTACTTATATGATGAAGTCTGATCTTAATTTTTATTTGAACTGTTATGTTTCCTTATTACATGTGTTTCCGAGTTGAATGTATGTGATGGTTGATGTGAATGAATGAACACATGAATATAAGTATCATTCATAAATCTTCATGATAACATATTGAAAAGAACACCCATAAAGGAGGGACCTGGTAGTCTTCACACTGCTTTCAGGTGAGTGTGCATATCTTGTTGAGATGAAATGCTAGAGTGCCTAAGCAATTGACCCTATAGAAAACAAGATCTATAATGATCTAAATATTCAGTTGTAGAGTCACCTCATTGTCACAAGTTTTGAAAATGACCTAACAATTAACCTCCAACATATTGGATAACCATAGGAAAGTACTTGTAGGTACAACCTTAATCATATAATTAACTTTCAACAGGAGAAAACATGTGTGTGACTGGTAAGTTCTCGTTGAACTATGCATTAATGGTTAGACTCCTAAGTAATCCAAACCATCATTCTAGCTGATGTATTACACGCCTCATTGTGAGATCAAGCATTTAAATGTAGTTCTCCAAGGTGTTTGTGTAAGTCCCTTAAAAAATAACTAAATCCCTTAGGGGCACGCTAAATTTTTCATTGACATCAAGGAATCCCAGGATGAATTTTACTAGTATAAAATCTACCCAACGGGGTAATAGTGTGACTTGATGTCGTGCCTCAGTATACATGACCTAACCTTGGTGGTTCCTTAAAACCATTGAACAATGCTTGGACCGTGTAGTGAGGGGGTAGGCCCCAATATAACACTTCATATAGACAACATCACAGACTTGGGCCTCACATACCTATGGGTATATTAAGGAATCTTTGACCTGGTTTAGTCACTTCAAACCTAGCTAGTAGCTGACATTACTCTATGGTACCCGTTACAACTGATTTAGGAATCATTTCAGGGAAACCTTGAGTGCTTAAATTAATCAATGATATTTGCAATAGGATATCTTGTAGGTTTGCCACTTGAGTTATAAAGTGGCATTTTGAACAACCTTTATTATTTCCTTCAGTAGGTGTAATATTGTTATAATTTTCCCATGCTAACCAAAAGATGAATCTCGTCTTCAAAACACCAACAAAATTGAAAAAAAAAGTCAAATAATCCCTTAAGAGTCTGTGATTGTCCTAGGTCAGACAAGATATGGACCCCAGGTGTACACCTAGATCCATTTTTACGGTCCTGGATAGATTGAAGGGGACCAATTACAGAACCATTGAATTCTCTTGGCACTGAAACAAAGACGTTTTTACTCCCTTTAATCTAGATAATATTTCTTGAATTGATGATAAAGAAAATGTAAAGAAAATAAATTCATGTGAAGATACTAGAGAGATGAGTATGTTTGGATTCTGAATGTGAGATATTTTTATTAGAAAGGGCATGCATAGTTAGACTGTGCCCCATATTCAAAATGAAAAGGTACCATATTTTAGTGTATAAAAATAAAATACATGCAATTGGATTTTAAGGGGAGTGACCTCCATTAGTGGACACATCTATTAGAAAAAATATCTTCTGACTCCTCCACATTTTGAAAATGTCACAGTCAACACCTAGTGGTCATCATCTGATAATCAGTATGTTGTGGTGATTTCATCAGAACAAGTTGTGCTATTATTACATCACAATCTTCTTGCCCCTTTCATACCAATAGACCATTATGTTATGATATATCATTCACCACAACACATTGGTATACATATATTAGGACCATTTATATTTCTCAATGGAGAATTAGTTCATACACTCTGAAGTGGGATGCTCTTAGTATGGATGTTCTTTCCTCATTGTTAGTTGCGAGGAAATGCATGTCTAACACACTTATTCAAAACTGGGCAATTGAGGCATTGAGTGGCACATAAAAAGGGGATGACCTTCCCTGTTGCTCCATGGTTTCTACCTTCTAACAAGGGTGAGAGAACCCATTTTCTAACCTAAACTTGTGAGAAAAATAAGTTGAGTAAAAGTTTCTTAGTCCATCTCATTGATGATCTTGAGATTAGTTATGAATGAACAAGCCTACAATGTATGCACTATTTAAATATCACTTTGTTTTTCACATTAGGTAATTTATCTATTTTATTCACAGTATCCCTTAGATTACTCTTGACAATCGAAAGTTTGGCCTCGACTCTCTTCCATTTTTTTGAACCAAATGGAAGTCTCATCATGTTAATGCTCTCCATTGGAAAATGCTCATATGAAGAGAAAACAATAGTGTTTCAAAAATGATTTAAAAATTGTAGGTCTGTATCTCATCCCAGGAGTGGTTGATTAATGTAGGATAAAGTTGATTGTACAGAATTTTCATACACCACTTTAACAGTGTCAGATTATCTACTCAATGTTGAAATACCACATCAATCAACCTAAAACAACCCTTTAACTAGTAATATTATTTCTCATCCAATATGAATTCCAAGAATAAAAAAGTGCTCCTTCGCATCCTTAGTGTGTTTTCAATACATATGAAACACTTTTTTTTTCCATATCTTATTGGTTGTGTTTGTACTATTTTACATGTTAATTATTGCTATATTGATTCACTGCCTAATTTATAATTATTCATAGAATTATTTTTTTTATTGAACTTTTGATCAAAATCTATTCCTCCCTTTATCTTAAAAATCTTAAGTATAATATAAAAGGAAAGCTCTTCCCATAGCATAATCTTCAAATCCTGTCAACTATTTGTTCTCTTCTCTCACCTTCCTCTTTTTCTTTTGATAACGCTTCCCAGGAATTTTTTATCACTATGATCTATCAACAAGAGAGATAAATTGTCTAATTTTAAAGTTTTTTACCCAAAGCACGAGGGATAACAATGCTCATGGTACATAGGCAATTTGTTTCCTCAAACAATAGATTTCTGGTTGAGGGTAAGTAAAGCCAATTTTATCTCTTCAATAGATTGTCACTACCTTTCTTTTCCTCTTTATCAAATAATTTCCTACCTTAACATACGTCTCAGATTTGACAGGTTACTCAAATGCATAATTTATCTCTTCTTCGATCCTCTACTTATTTTAACTCACTTCCTCTTTTCTTCTCATTTTAATAAGTTTATTCTAACTATTTTATCCAATATTAACACTCCCTCATTATTTCATGAAAATGTGCTCTCATATGCCTCATGGGACACTACCTTGATTCTATTAATTTTCTAAATCATCTATCTCCTCTAATTCTACTCTCTGAGTCTCTTTCAAGGATTACTTCCTAAGGACTAGTCTTCTACTTCTTTCTTCTCTTCCTAATTATCTCCTTTCTCTATTACATGCTAATGTTGAGATCTAAGGAAAAATGTTTCCACATCGTATTATTCTCCCTAGGTTCGTATTGTGCTTACTGGAATTTCATCTATTCCATAAAATCATTTGACAACATGAACTTGAACATTCCTAATTGGGCTTTTTATGAGCCACTTTTTCTTCTTATATCCAATTTTTTAGTATCCATCACTATAGTTTGATTAAACCTAGATAATCATTTCCACCTTTTTTTGGTGGAGAGGTCATAGATAGCTTCTACAGTATAATCCAATTTCACATATAGTTGTTTTAGATGATTATCTCAACATGTCATGTGTTACATCAGGCCAATTATCTTCTTGGTTTGCAGTGATCCTATAAGCTACTTCACGTTTATCTAGGTTTTTGTGGATATCAAAGACAATATTAGCAATCAAATCACCATCGATTTTTTTCATCTTTTTAAACTCAATAATCTCATTCTTCACTATAAATTCCCACCATTTATCCTACTATTTCTCCATCCTTTCCATAAAGTTTGAGATATCTCTTGTGAAGTTACTTTGTCTGGAATATGGTGGGAATGGCCTTAGCATCTAATTAATTCCCATTTTATTTCCTGTGATTTTAATACAATTTTCTAACTTGTCCTTTTATCTATGAACTCATCGTATACTACAATTCTATTTGGAACTGTATATTTTTAGGACTATGATGGGCCTTTGTTCCACATCCCAGTTGTTTGAGTAGCTTCAAATAAAAGACTTTTCCTTTTCCTTTTCATATTTTTTTATTTCTAAATGATGTATTTAAATCTTATTTCACTAAATCAGGACTTATTCCAGTCCAAGCAACAAAAAATATAGCCAATATTGGAATCCAAAACTACTTGTTTTTTATTCCAAAATGTTACATATTAGAATTATTTGGACTCCAAAATCACACATATTGGATTCCAATATTGCATATATTGGAATCCAAAATCAAATATATTGGAATACAAAAAAACTTATATTGGAATCCAAACTCACATTTATTGAAATCTACTACACTCCGAAGTCCCATATATTGGAATCCAAAAATTCAAATATTGGAATCCATTATACGGGCTAGTTTCCACTAGGCATTGCCTATTATTTGGACAAAACAGAACATGTATATGTTTTATACGGGCTAGCAACCATTGCGCATTATTTATAATTTTTTATGTACATAAATTGTTTTTGTTTTAAAAGGGCTAGTGGCCGCCAACCATTATTTATGCTTTGTTATATAAATAAAAAGTTTGTGTTTTAAACGGGATAGTGGCCACTAAGAATTATTTATGCTTTGTTATATACAGAACATGTTTATGTTTTATACGGTCTAGTGGACGCTAGGCATTATTTATGACATGTTATGTACAAAACATGTTTCTATTTTATACGGGATAGTGAACATATTCGGTTGTCCTTCAATGGTTGCAATAAAGGACATAACATGGTGTTAAATTTGATGCCCATTTAGACATTTCTTTAATGTTTTTATCCTTAAAATAGTTTCACATATTTGAAATAACCATCACATATGACTTTCATATTATAGATGTGACCATCAAATTTTCTAGAGATTTATTTATATATTAATTATATTAAAAACAATCAAGTATATACAATATAATGTTATATTTATTTTATGAACAATGTAAAAAATACTATTTTACAATTTTTCAAGGGAATTTTTTTCTAATAATTCACCATAGAAGTTAGTATATCATATTGTCAACTTATAATTAGTGAAAATATAAATCGTCCCACCTTATATTTTGAAAATCTCATTATAATATAACAGAGTTACACAATAATTTCATAATAACATATGTATGTATATATCATTGACAATGTTAAGCAGTACCATCATAACAACATTCTGAAAAGATAAATAGTTATTTAGCATTTTCTTAATCCAAGTATTTGATGCCCTCTACCACATTCAATCCCTGAGACACTATTTGTGATATTTTTTGTACAAATCAACCATCAACCATTAATATTTTGTACAACCTTTGCGTCTTCTTTTCATCCCCACCATAAAATTTTCAGGATGGTTTCCCTTTGCACCCAATGTAATACAAAAATTATTTTTATAACTGTATGAAAAATAATTTCTACTCCAAAACTTTTCTATGTCTCTTATTGTTATTCCCTTGACTTTATTGCAATGTTCCTTTCCCCAAGTGATTCTTGGATTCCATATCATCGATACTTGTTTATTAAATCTCATTGATATCTTTTTAACATCAGGAGAAATGAGATTGTCAAACTAGAATCTATTGCAACTATAGAATATGGGGAGATTCAAGGACACAAAGTTGTTAGGGAAAAAGGAACCCATAAAAAGACATCAAATTCATGGTCGAACCGAGTTAAAAATGGAACTTCTTCAAGAGGTCAAATTGTTTTTCTCTAGGTGGTAAAGGAGGCATCAGGATGTGTACTAGAAGTCCCTGATTCCCTCCTAGATAGTACTATAGAAAACTTTAACAAAGCGCATGTTGGTAAATTAGTTGGAGATATACCTAATATCAATGTTGTTAAAAGATGGGCCAAACAGAAATTGAAACATAAAGGACACCAGGAGGTAAGTTCTCTTACAAATGGGTTTTTTATTTTTAACTTCATTATTCAAGAATACATGGAGAAGGCATTAGAATAAGGACCTTGTTTTTGGGTAAAATCAGGTTGGTATCTTAGGAAATGGGAACAAAATTTTAATCCATAAAAAGAGAATCCGAATTAGTTCCCTGTCTGGATTCACCTTCCTAACTTCCCCTGGAGTTTTGGCATTAGGATATTGTAAGAGGAATAGCTAAATCTTGGGCTCACTAGTACTAATAGACAATGCGACTCAGAATTTGACTAGAATTGTTTGTGCTATAGTTTATATTTATACTATTGTAGGCCAGGACATACCTAATTGTATCAAGCTAAAGTATAGATTAGGAATATGGGAGAAAAATATTTAAATGGAAAGTTCTCCAAAAAAATGTTCCAAATGCACTGGTTGGGGACATTCATCCCAGAACTGTAAGTTCAATATCTCTAAGATGTATACGATAGTAACAACGAATGAAGGAAAATAAGATAAAGTAAAAGGGATTATGTAAAGTATTACCATAGGAAGGTTTTTTTAAAGAATCATATTGAAGGGTATAAGCCTCTTAGAATCCAAGAAAGAGAGGAAAGTATGCTAACTCCAACTAAAATTGTTCCACAAATGGATGAAAATGGTTTTACTTTGTTGGTCAATAGAAGGAGATAAAAAAATTAGTCTTTCTCTGATTCAAAGATAAGGAAAAAAAAGAAAGAACTAACAAAAAATGATTCCCCATATGTAAGGAATCTAGAGCTCTTTTCCTCTGATAAAGGGATCAGATTGAGTAGAAAAAATTATGGACAAGAAAATATGGAGAATGGAAACAAGGGTGAACAAAAAACTGTAGATTTAATCATGGAAGAAATAGTGGGGGAACAAATCCAAAAAAAGAAGGGTCAAGAGTAAAATGAAATATATTTTACTTTAATGAGAGAGAGGATGACACTAGATGATTTGATTAATCTCTCTTCAGATGAATTCATGAATGTTGAACAAATTCTAAACAAGGATATGGAAGATAAGAAAGAGGAATTAACTCAAAAAACAAAGGGGAACCCCCTGAAAAAAAATCCTCAGGGAATGGAGAAGTGGCTTCATCTGCAAAAAGGGGTAATTATACAAAATTAATTTCATCTAGAAAAGGGGAAATCCTTGAGGGATAAAACCTAATAAATGTGGAGACTCTTAACAATAAAAAAGGTAGACCAAATAAATTTGAATCAAGAAAAATATCGACTCAGAAGGAAATAGACTCAAGGAAATTGTTTTGTTTTGACCAAAAGGTATTTAGGAAAAACAAACCCAATATTCAAAAAGGAATCGGATTTCTTGGAATGGAAGAGGGCTCAAGATCCTTTCCAAATTGAGGGTTCTCAAAGAATTGATTGAAGGAAATAAAATAGATGTTTTAGTAGTTCAAGAAACCAAAGTGAAAGATGACAATTTCCTAAAATCTTGTAAATTATTTTGGAAAAACTCTATGATTTATGTCGTTAGTTTGAATGGGGCCTCTGGAGGTATAGATGTGGTTTAGAATCCAACCATTTATTAGGGTACTATGTTACTGAAAGAGATTATCAAATGGATGTAATGATGAGAAATTTGGAAAATTGTAAAATTTGGATACTATCCAACATTTATGCTCGTACCCTTTACAAATAATGTAAAAAATTATGGAACCATCTCCTTAATTTCAAAAATCATATCACTGAATCTGATTGGCTTGTGATGGGTGACTTTAATACCCCTATTTCTCCCTTGGAAAACAAACCCCCCCCCCCAAGATTTTACTTTTGGTATGGAGGATTCTAATGATTTTATTACAAACTCCCACCTCCTTGATATATACTTAAAGGGAAGAAAATACATCTGGTCAAACAAAAGATCAGGATCATAACTTATACAAGTGAGACTATATAGAATTTTAGTCACAAAGGAGTGGTTACAATAGGATATATCCCTTTTTCATCTCCCAAGGATAGGGTCAGATCATAACCCAATTATTTTGATGATAAATAACCTTACCAGAAGGAGAAATCCCTTTTATTTTGAAAAAATGTGGCTCCATAGTGAGGAAATCAAATATCTTGTTAATGAATGGTGGAATTTTATGGTTTACGGAACAATGATGTATAGATTAACCAAAAAATCGTAGAATGTCAAAACGAATCTTAAATATTAGAATAAGAAGAGTTTTGGGAATATACTCCAAAAGAAAGTGGAAATTAAATATGACCTACAAATTTTTCAAATGCAAAATGAAAGGATTGAATATGAAACTGATTTGGAAGAGTATGAAAAGGAAATAATTCTTCTTTTGAAATACCACAACATTCTAGCGAAGGAAAAAACATTCTACAGACAACAATCTAGAATTGCTTAGCTCAAAGAAGGGGAGAAAAATACTAGGTTCTTCCATCTGTCTATCCTCAAACGCAGAAGTTTCAATATAATTAATAAAAAAAAAAAGAGAAGGTAATATCTTAGAGGATAATGAATAAATAAAATAAGATGCCATCTCCTTATTTGAAAGCCTACTTACTTCAATGTGTTCCTAACTTATCCAAGGAGAAAGACTTCCTTAACTGGATTCCTTCTATGGTTTATGAAGAAGATAATATGCTTCTCTTAGTGATCCCATCCATAGAGGAGGTTGAATCTACTATAAAACATATCATTCCAGATAAGGCTCTTGGCCTAGATGGTTTTCAATATTTTTTCTTTGAGCATTTTTGGGATATTATTAAAAAGAATGTTTAGAAAGCTATGAGATAATTTTTCAGCTAAAAAAATACTTAAGGATATGAATTTTACTTTTCTTTCTCTTTATTCTGAAATTTGGTAATGTTATGTAATTTAAATACTTTAGACATATAAGTATTTGTAACACTACTTACAATTTTTTCATAAAAATCCTTGCTCTTCATTTACAATTGTTCCTTCCTTCTATCATATCTGAAAAACAAGGAGGTTTTATTTTGGGACATGAAATTCAATATGGGATCATTATTATCAAAGAGATGATCCACTCAGCTAAACATAGTTAAAAGGATTCTATGATTCTCAAATTGGATATGGCCAAGTCTTATGATAGGGTTTTGTGGAGTTTTCTTGATAAAATCCTTAACAAGTTTTGCTTTGATTCCTCCTTTTCGAATTTATTCAAGGCTTATATTTCAAATTATTGGTTCTCCATTCTTATAAATGGGACCTTATGTGGATTCTTTCCTAGCACACAAGGTTTGAGGAAAGGGGACCCACTTTTCCCTTTTCTTTTCATAATCATGATAAAAGCCCTTAGTAGAAGACTCAATGTGGAAACTAGTAATGGCTTCATTAAAGGGATATCTCCGGCTAGGGGTGTGGAAAATGTGTCACATCAGCATTTTGTCAATAATACTATATTGGCGGGAGAATCCTCAATTCCGGAAGCTAAGCAATTTTTAAAAATCTTAGATGATTACATGGAGGTTTTGGGACAACTGGTGAATTATAGAAAACACTCTATTTTATTCCTTAACATTTTGGAAAGTCAATGTAAGAAGATAGTTGAAATTATGGAATATGACTTCAATTCCTTTCCAACCATTTATTTGGGTATGCCTTTTGGAGATAAGAGAGCTCTTAGCGGAGAGTAGAATTTTCTTATTGAACGATTTGAGAAGAAGCTTGCGAGATGGAAAGAAAACCTTATATCTCAGGATGGGAAAATCAATCTACTTACAAGTTTCCTCCAAATCCTCCCAGTGTATGTAATGTCCCTCTATCAAATCCCTAGGAAAATTGTGGAAAAACTTGAAAAGATTTAAAAATGTTTCTTATGGAGTGGAATTGAAAGTAAAGATAGAATTCCACTGGTGGCATGGAATAGGGTCTATAAACCAAAAAATATGGGGCATGTAGGTCTTAGAGATTGGACTAAAATGAACAAAAAGCTTCTAGATAAAATTAGATGGAGGCTAACAAAAGAAGATTGGGTGTGGACTAGAATTTTAAGGAAAAAGTACTGGAAAGATGGTAATGATGAACAATGGATATTTAAACAGGCTTCCTTCATTAGGTCAAGTATATGGAAAGCTATTAATTGGGCGAAGGTAATTGTGACAAAGGGTAGCAGATGGAAAATAGGAAATGGTAATGAAATTTTCTTCTAGATAGAAAAATGGGCTGGTAAATATACACTTCAAGACAAATTCCCCCAAATCTAAAAGTTGTTAAAAGATATATATGGGGAAACAATAAACAATTATATGGCTAATCCTGGTATTTTTCAAACTTGGAAATATATGGAATTAGACAAGAAGGAATTTAGAGAACACACAGATATTATCAATGAATTCTTAAAAACCCATGTGTCTTATAACACCAAGGAATGAGATAGAATTATGTGGCATAAAGAAAAAAATGGTATTTTTTTAGTCAAATCAGCTTATACTTTATTCTTCGAGGAGGAGAATAATGAGGAAAATCTATCAGGTGGAAAGATATGGAACAAGAATATTAGTCCAAAGGTCAATATTTTCAGCTTTCTTACTGTGATAAACAAGATTCTTATAGTTGAAAACCTCACTAAAATAGGTTTTCATATGGTAAATAAATGTTCTTTATGTGAATATGATTTGGAAATGGTTAAACTTATGTTTTTAGAATGCTCTTTTTCTTTTCTAATTCTATCTTTTATTTTGGGTATGTTCTTGGTTCACTGGGTTAGTCCTAAGGAGGTCCAATCTGCATGAATTCAATGGAAATTTTTGTTCATAAGTTAATGTCTTAAAATATGTGGTGGGAAATATGGAAAGAGAATAATACGAGGTCTTAAATGGTAAGAAACTTCCTAAAAGGTTGATTTTCAACATATGTTTATAGGTTATTAGCAACAATATCTCTATCCTAAAGAACAAATAAGTAGAAGTTATGGACAGAGAACAACATATCATAAATAAATGGATATCCTATGACCCCCATCCTAAAAAGAGTAATTCAAGAGAACGTGTAAGATGTAATACTCCTAGAGAGGGTTTCAACAAACTCAATTTTGATGGTGCTACCAAAGGGAACCTTGGTAAGGTTGGAGGAGGAGGTGTTTTTATAGATGATAAAGGTAATTTTATCTTATCATACTTCTTTACTTGGGCATAAAATCAAATCATGTGGTAGAGGAAGTAGTAAAGGTTTCAGGTACCTAATAATTAAAGGTGAATCTCTTAATATAATATTGTGTATGAAAGGAAAAACTATTGATTCTATATCTATCGAAGACTTCATTAAAAAACCAAAAATAAAAATGTCCTCTTTTAATGAAATATATTTCCAACACATCTATCATGAAGGAAATAGACAAGATGATTTATTTGCAAATAAGGGGGTAGAAGCTATAGATTTAAATGTGGTTAAGGAATTAACCAATCTGGAAGCTAGAATCATCCACATTCTTGAAGGGTAATATGTCCCTAATGACATATCTTCTTAATGATGATAGATAAAGGTGAAAATTCCTTCTCGATGACACATATGGATATTATGATCCTTAGACTCATGCCTAACTTAACTTCCAATCATCCCACAAATTGGATTTAAAAGGAGAATACCCTCATTTATTTGAATCATTCGAATAAGTGTTGCAATTGTAACTAAGGTAATAGACATGGTTTACTCTTCCATTAGAGGAAGAAGAGATACAAGGGTAAAATGGGAGGATACTTTGTGCGAACTAAACCAAGCATGATCCCTGAGATGTCTAAGAAGGTGATGGACTTGTTAGATAAGGTTGGCCTTATGAATTTTTTAAATTTTTGATGGTTTCAATGAAAAATTGAGTGAAGTTATGGCTAAAAATTGGAATGAAGGCCATGTTTAGGTAGGAAACTTATTTTTCACTATATCACCAAAGCTAATTGTTAAAGTGATAGGCATGTCCCTGGAAGGAAGATGCAACTTCAAACCTAAGTCAGAATATAGCCTGGAGATGGATAGCTTCATGCAAGGTAAGGGTGATCCTAAAATCCTTCATAATGGTTATGCTAGAGAGGATTTTCCCCCACCTTTCGAAGAAATAGATTTGTTAATCATGTCGTATATAACTCTGGAAGGGACATATAAAGTAATCTATGGGTATCATTTCCCTATGTTCAATCATGTTAAGAATAAAATACTCTAAAATTTCCCCAATTATATATATATGTCTCTGGAAAAATATATAACTCAGGTTAAGAAAGGAATTTTTACCCTTCCATTACATCAAGGGATCATTAAAGCTATGTTAAATATGGGCACACCTCTTATTGGTAAAAATGAAAAATTTGGGGTTATTTCTGGGAACTCTGATCAAGAAAATTTAGGAGAAAATGATATCTTGGAAGCCAATGTGGTTGTCACTCATATGGAGGAAATGGGGAAATTGGTGGAAAAAATAACTAGGTCAAGCGTGGCTAAAGAAAATGTCAAGAATAAGAGTAAGGATAGCGTGGATTCAGAACCTCAGGATAATTTTGAAATTATCTCTAATTCGGGGGGAAAAAAAGGAAGAGAAAGTGAACCATTCTGATAGTAGTGAGGGGTATGAGGCTGGGAAAGGTTCAAATAACTTTAAGGGAAAGAGATCCCAAAATATTGAAGAAGTAATTGAGAGTCTACATGCTCTCAAAATTACTTAGAAGAACTTATTCAAATCTTAGGATACGAATATAAAATCCAATGTCTTCCTAAAAGAGTTTGAAAAATACAGGATGGATAAAGATATCAATAGACATAAGATTAACATGGTGTCCATTGATATGAGGTAAATTTAGGAATTTTTTGAGAAACTCATGTCTATTGTTCTTAGTGAACAACTTAAGAATGCAAATGAGAGATGTTTCTCTATAGAGAAAGATATGCTAAAAATAAAGGATTTTATTTTGTAGATCAACGACTTTCGCATCCTCAACGTCAATATCACCATTCACCATATAAAATTATTGGCATAGATGATTCACTCCATGGAAATTATGAAGAAAAAAGTAAAGAATGGTTTTGGGCCAAAAGTGGAGATAGCTGAACTAGATTATCAATACTGTAAATCTACTATTGCCAATTCGGTCAATGAATGGAATGGATGCATGCACATTTTGGGAGACCTGATTAAATAATGAATAGATATCCTATTTTTGTTTCTATTGTTAGTTTCTTAGCTCTTGTTGTTAGATATGTTACTTTTAGTCTTTAAGTTTGGTTTTTTGTTCCAGGGTATGTAATTATATTTTTTATTTTGGTGGGGCTTCAATGGCTAATACCTTGGCCCTTTCTTTTGGACGTTTCTTAATATGTATAGGGTAGGGTCCCCTCAACCTTGTTTTACCTCTTATCAGAAAATAAATAATTTTAAAAAGTTTGATAGGCCACCTTACAGGTTGACATCTTTCATAGCGAACCTGAATGACATCTTCCTATTCTATGTTTTGTTTATCCCATATAGTAGGACATCCATATCTAAAATAAGTAAATAAATCTTATTGCTACCTGCAGAGAAGTAAACAAATTTTATTTTCGTTGACCACATATCAATTACAACCAATTGAAATAAACAACATTTTAGTTTATGGCTAAAATTTACCGATTGAGATTGCGGTTTGGATTACACCACCTTTACACATTGCTGGATCCGTTGATGCAAGATCTATTTAAAATAAACAATAATAAATTCATTATTTATTTAATTCTATTTAAAATGTGAGCATAATGTATTTGAAATAAACATTAATCAATTCATAATCGATTAAATGTTGTGGAAATGAAAGCTTAAATAGATAAACATACTGGTTTCTATGGTGATATGATATGTACAATATCAATTAGTCTATTTATTAAAATTAAAATTTAGTGGTCGTTAGGCTATGCTTATATTCATCGAACTACCGTTTGGTGGAAAATAGTCCTCAACTATTGATGAGGATTTGCTACTACTAGGCTATGTCATAATTGGCCAAACTACACTTAGCTGGACAACCTTTAATGAGGCTAGCTAGGTACTTCTTTACATACATACAAGATGGATCAAGTTGTATGTAATTTTTTTTATGATGATGTTGAAGCCATAACAATGTTAATTCAATGTAAGTAGTCAGTATGTATAGTGAATCAATGAAACATTATACACATTATGCAGTTGTAAATCAGTGAGATATTGATGAATGTAAGGTTTTTTAGTCAAGCCATTACTGTATTAAACATGGATGCATAGATTTCGCTAAGATCTATATACTTCATTTAAAATTGTTATCGTAGCTTAAAAATGGATTTCCTTTAACATTTTCTTCTACCTTATGCCGAATATATAAATTGTCTTTTAGTTCTCACTTCCTATAAATTTGTGGGCCTTATAAAAAAATTTGTTGTAAAATACACATGGATATCATACCATTTTGTAAGTGTTTACTTAGGTTGGATACCTTTTTTCCCTCCATAGTTACATTTTATGGTTGTTGGTTTTCTGCATAATAATTTATTGTATTATAAATGTGTGGGGCTTATTAGCAGTTTTGTTTGTAAATTCACACAATTAACGTACCTGGATTTGATGGTGTATTCATGGCTAATGTGCCCACATCCTCCATATCTGTCATCTAAACTATAAAAAACATAAGTTTTTAAAAAAAATAAAAAAACCATGTCAATTAAAGATAAAGATAACTAAACATATTTATATTTATAAAATGATTGAAAGTAAATCACCATGTTGAATTGGTTGTGTAAGATTATGGTGAAATATTTGTACATCGGCTTTTATATCTTTGTGGTTGTCTGCATAAACAATAAATGTATAAGTAACATATTTAGGTTAAAATCCATTAAAAAATCAAGTGTTGAAGTTGTTTTCAGAGATGAACCATTCTTCATATGAGAATAGTAATGTTTCAGAAACATTGCTTGACTATGTGTCTCAAAAATAAAAACAATAGATTGTTTGGAATCCACTAATGCAAAAAGTGTGACACTATTTCCATAAAGCACTAGTACTAGATAATTTTTGGAACAACATCGAGTGAACATATCAGCCTAGAACTCAAACAATCTTTCACAAAGAAAAGTTTGGATGTTTCCTTGTAGACCAATTACGCTTGCAGTTACCAATTTTTGTGGTAGTTTCTCCATCCAATCCATAATGACCTCTTCTCTATAATCATCGTTATTTTAACAATTATTCACACAAGATATTGTGTACATAAGACATAAAATTTTGAATATCTCATTGCTATCGTAGAGTCTATAACATCCATAAAGAATTGATACTCCAATGTCTTTAACCTTTTCCATGTATATTTGTATTGTGTCGCTTAACATTTTTGAATAACCAATTGGTATTAGAACACTAATAATACAATCCAACACATTGGTTCCGGTAACTGTAAGAAGCTCCATTACAACATCGGAAGAAATATCGCTAGACAAATTGTAAAAATCAGCCATCACACATTCAACATTGAAAGGATTAGTTAAAGGAATAACTGATAAAGTTGATGGAAGATGGAATGGATATGCACATTTATAAGAAAAATTGTCTGTGACTTCCATCCTTTTCAGTATATTTCCTTCTAGTGACATCACATAGTTATCTGATATTGTCTGAGATGCAATAAGAAGAACTTCTTCCATCACATGATCTTTTTTCTATTTTTCCATTTTTTCCCCTATATGGGAATTCAATTTTCTTTTTTCATTTCTATCTTCAGCCAACAGTACAAAATAATGGTGGTAGTGTGATTCATGCAATTTAAATTGTTGGATTACATTGGATTCACTACAGGATGTCAATACAATATTATTCAGATGCTTATTTCTCAAATAATCTAGAAATTTTTCTCTCATTTTTTTGTCTCCTTTTATTCTCTGATAGTAAGAATCAAATGTCTCTGTTATTACACTAGCCTCAAAAGACCCAATTGATTTAGCATTCCTTTGCAACCCATGAAATTTTGATTTAGATGATTCTATCTCCATTTTAGTCAAATATGTTTACCTTAACATAGTAAACAACTTGGTATGTGTTGGAGGTGGAAAAAACCTTTTCTATAAAAGAAATGATGGAAAAACATGTTTTCTTATTTCTATACAATTTTCAGAATACTGTAATTATACCATTTTGAATGTCTTCAGCATATGAACAACCAGTTTGTCATAATCTTTTAGAATCCCCAAATTCCAAACATATTTTGAAAAAGAATATGGTATGTTGTTTATGGAGGCATGCATTTCCCATTTCCTAAACAAAGAAACACCCAATCCATATCTAGAATAAGACACTTATTTTTTTCACAGTCAAAGCATTCCACCTAGACACACAGTGTCCCCAAATAAATAACTTCTGATGATTGAACAATACCATATTCCTCGTTATTTTCATCTATGAAAAAAAAACCATGGGTCAATGTGGTAGTTTTCAGGGGAATTAATTTCCACAAACCATTCCTCATCTCTTTTCTTCCAAAAAATACTGCCTGTGATGAATAGAATTGTTCTGAATGGAGCATGAACAATGGAATACATTTTACCTATATTTAGAGTAAAATACATTAATAATCAAGTTATTTCTTAAATTTAAAGTGTTTCTATCACATTGTCTATTAAGGAATTTAAATACTACCCTAGGGGACATTAACCTCTAGATTTATTTACTATGTATCATAACAGAGTAATTTACTTAATGGTTAGCGACCTCTAGGATTCGATTGTACATCTTATGCATCATTAAAATGGTTATAGTAATTCATATTTTTTAGATCAAATCAATAATAAATTTTTTTTCTAAAATTATGAAATCGAATTATAATGCATTGAAAGATACAAAACCATTTTCACCTATTGAAATTATTACATATGAGCCAAACAAGTTGTAACATTATATAGATGATATGATAGGAATGTTAAAAAATACACACTTTAGTACGAGATAGATTTCTAGTCAACATATAAAAGAACAAACTAAAACATTGTAATGAAATTTACGCCTATTTAATGATAAACCATAGTGGCCATTAAAATGTAATATTTGGAATTTTGAAGAGAGTTTACGATAGCTGGGGATTTTTTGTTTTATAAGATGATGTGATTTATGTGTATATCGGTCATACTGTAGTAGTGAGGATTAGATTCCTATAACAAGACTAATGAACATGTTTAGAGGATAACAATTAGAAGATATAATGTTTAGTATTTTGAGGAGAGTATTTGAGCAACAAATCACATTAATGTAGTTAGTGATATCTCATCATTTTTTGTTATATAAGATAATGTGAAATATATGTATATCGGACATACTTTATTCATTATTTATAAATGTCTACAAATACTCTAAGTAAGATATTTTAAGCATAACAATTGGTGAGAAATTCCACAACAAGCCATAAAAAACAAACGGGGGGATGGAAAATTTCCTAAATGTAAGTATGGCCCTCTTCACAATTTCCATTTTCATGGAAACAATTGTCTCTATAAGGTCATGGTGGGTTAAACCTATTTGAGAAAATATTTGATTATTAATATTTTTTCTGAGTTCCCCTAGAACAAGAGTCTATTATCTCTTACTGTGACTATAAATTAGATTTACAATACTAATTGAATAATTTTATTCCAAATTATTTGAACTTATATTAACTTATTTATAATACAAATCTTCTTAGGATGAAAAAATTTACCGTCCACATGTTGTATCCATTGAGGGTAAAATGTAATAAGAATTTAAAAATATCAATAAAATAATAAATCACGACCTAAATTTGTAGAAGCTAGGGTCCCACCATTTTATCTTGTCATTGTAATAACTGTCTGTACACTTTTGGCTCACTAGTGATTTTCATTTATTAAAATTCTATCATAATAGATAGAATATCCATGGTGGAAACAATTGATACAATAAAAATCCTCAATAGGGATCAAGCCAAATGTATTGTCCATAAGATATTTTTTTTGTAACATATAATTCACAATGTTTCATATCGGAATTTTTTTTACCTAACGCTTAGTTTCATTACTTATCAAAAGTAACGACACAATGAATGTTAGTTTCAATAGTTTCCTTTATTAAAAAATTGTGGTAAAATAATAAATTGTGACCTAGATAAGTGACCATGAGGCTCCTGCCATTACGGTCATTATAAACACTATTTGTACAACTTTGGATCACTAGTGTTTTTCAATGATTATAATTATATCATGTTGGCTGGAATGTACCTAGCAGAGACAATAGTTGTACTACATACCATAAAAAGGGATAAATCCTTACATAGTTCCCATAAGGTATATTATTTGAAACACATAATTCACATTGGATCTTATGGAAGAAAATTCTTAGCAAATGCTAAGCATTTTTTCCTATCAAAAGTAACAACATAGTGGATGCTAGGTTCAACAGTTTAATAATTTGAAATTGAAAACATCATAAAATAAAAGATCATGCTCTATTTTAGAAATCGTTAGGCTCCTACCATTACTACCAGTCTTATGGTACAAATACCTTATTCACAATATAAAGTGTTGTCCTCATAAGAAACAAATTTGGGTCACTATTATGTTTTCGTGGATTCCCTCTATGTTCAAGTATGTTAGTCAACCGTTTATGTTAAGATTAATGGAATTTGGCAAAATGGATTATCGTGTCCAACAATTATACTAGTCATGTAAATAACCTCGAAACCTGGATGTATATAAAGCTTTGGGTTCACTATTATGTTTTCGAAAAGGATATGTATTCACATATTGTTTGTAACATATTCACATATGAGAGGAAATGCTTAGTGACCTCTAATATTTTGTACGTATTGAATGGAATGCCATAATGACGTCTAGGATCAACTATTTTTTATTTCAACACTATGTGCACAGATTTTTAATGATAGTGTTACCCATTTATTTTAATTGTTCCATATTTTCTAGGCTATGTGTGGTGGAGAGAAAGTCCTACATTACATAACCTCTAAATAGATTGAGACGTATTATATTTTTCCCATAGACTCAAAAGTTTATTATTTTTGAAAATAACAACCCATGGTATAGCTTAGTGGCCGCTAGGCTCCTACCTTTACCACTTATCAATATAAACACTATCTTTATAGTTTTGGATCGCTAGCCTTAATATAGAATTCCGATAAGATACATGATTTGCAACTCATATTTTACATTGTTTACTATCAAAGAAAATTATTAACAACCGCTAAGACCCTTTACTTATTGATAGAAATGGCATATCAGACCATAGTCTCAAAAGTTTCTTATTTTGAAAATAGTCATAAAATAACAAATCACGGTATAACTTAGTTGCGGCTAGGCTCCTACCATTACCGCTTATCATTTTAAGCACTATCTTTACAGTTTTCAATCCCTAACCTTGGTATGTAGTTCCAAAGAGATACATGGTTTTCGACTCATACTTCACATAATTTCTTATCAAATAAAATGCTTAGCACCCACTAAGATCCTTTAATTATTGATAGAAACAACATATTAGACCCTAAGATGAAAAGTTTCTTATTTTGAAAGTATCCATCCAATAATAAATCATGGTTTATGTTAGCGACCGTAAGGATCCTACCTTTACCTCTTCTCATTTTAAAAACTATCTGTAAAGTTGTGGATCGCTAGGATTAATATGTAGTTTCCATAAGATCCATGATTTTCAAGACATATTTCACATTGTTTCTTAACAAAGAAAATGCTTAACACTCATTATGCTCCTTAAATTATTGAAAGAAACATCATATCAGAACCTAGGCTCAAACATTTCTTATTTTGAAAATAGTCATACAGTAACACTATCTTTACATTCTTTGATCGTTAACCTTATTATGTATCCTAAATAGCTTATTCGAACTTTCCACGTGGCACATTTTAATTGGATAATTAATTTAAATTAGGAAACACTATATCTAACATTGTAGAAATCAATATCGATAAAGAATATAATGTAAATATCTGTATATTATTGTAATAAGCTTCAAAACTATGTTTAGGATTTATTTCTTCTGTTTTCTTATAATATATATTTTTTCTATACTTGTTTTAATATGTGTTGTATAATATATTTGTTATTGTGTTTATAGTATTATAAGATATAGAAAATGAAAAATGTTTATTTTTTAATTTTTAAACCATTATAAAATTAAAATAGGGAAATTCGAATTTCCCCGCATTTTTGGATATTTGAAATTTCAATAGCCCACCCTTTTGCTTTTAGAGGGGGAAATTGAAAATTTTAAATTTTTGTATCCCTCTCTTTTTCTATTTTTTAAATTGCTCTCGTGGAATGTGGTAAACAAATTATTAAATACCTTAGAGAAATATTGAGTACAATTTATGATTTTTTCGGTCAATCATAAAAGCATGTCTTCAAAATTAAAAAATATGTGCAGGCCATAGATTTCAAGGTTGATTGTTTGAATCTCAGTTTTTTTTTGCATGAAATTGTAATATTTTTTACAGAGAAGGCACACAAAAGAAAAAAACAAAGGATGCACAAAAAGGAAACACATGAAGGAGGATATAAACAGAGGTTGTGAAAATAATCATGTATATTTTTTGATTGAGGTAGCAGATGGAGGTTTCACAGACAACATAAAACATGAAATAGTCCCAGATATTACTAAACCAGGTATTTATAGTAAAGGTGTACCTTTTTATTGTGGTATCTATTATTTAATTTTTATTTGAATGGTTCTTGTGTTTTATATGACAATCTAATCATGATCTGCACAAGCCCTATTTTATCCTACTTAATTTTGCTCTGTAGTCAAGCCTTACTTTCCAGTTGATTTTGATCTCCATGCCAAACTACCTTGTTTATCATGATAAATCAATTTTTTGTGCATTAATGAAAGAAATTTTAATCACTTTTATACTCTATTATTCATCTCTATTTAATACTTTCCCATTTTTTCCATTTTATGTCTCTCTTTGGCTATTTTCATTTTGAATTTTTTCATTCTTATTCCTACGATTGTTTTTTAGGATAATGATAGCTTCTGGCAAAATCACCTTATTTTTTTTCTTTTGGTCAGGAGAACCAAAAGTATTTTAATGTTCTTTGTTAAGATGATGCAAAGAAACGTTGTTAATTAATGCATATTAAATTTTTTACATGGTTGTTTCTTAGATATTTTAGGAAAATATACAAGGTTAAAAAATTAATTCAAAACTATAAAACTATATTAAGAATTCAATCGTATCATAATTATTTCCAATTGTATGTGTTTTTCCATGTAGAATTAACCAAATGTAATATATTCATAATTTTTATGTTATGTACATTGGAAGTGTTGTCGGCCCTTAAATTCCCCTCTTTTGAAGTCAAGTTTCAAAAAAAATTAAGTTTGTACCTTGGAGTATTGAATCGCGTCAAGCCTGACATTGTTTAAAGTTTTCCTGTTCATGGAGAATAATTTGAAAGTTAGGCGTATGGTGAAGTTCCTTTCCTTCCTTTTTATTTTCTTCCCACAGTCAGGAATGACAGGCGTATTTTCCCCGTTAAATATTTCCCTAGCATCCACAGGTAATAAGTGAATATATTTGATTGGATGTGTTTTGGCCATATTTCAAGGTTCAGCGGAAGCCTCCATGTGTCCAAATGGTGAAACTCTAGGGGTAGGGTCCAAGGGATAGTCCCCAAATAAGCACAGGCTTTCCACATGTCCCAGGTACAAAATGAAGACAGAACAAGCTAAAATTGGATAAGTATGGAAGGCTTAGCAGATGGTGCCACGTGCCTCATCGCCGTAAATTCAAGAGTCAAAGACAAAGATATTTCTCAAACTTGCACTAGTCCTCCACATTTCCTAGGTCCAAAAAGGGACACAACCTATCATTAAAATTGACTAAGTATGGGCAAGTTGGTAGAATCTACCACGTGCCTTAATGACGCCATTTCAGAAGTGAAATCAAAGGGTCAGTCTCCAAGTAGTGTCAGCTCACCACATGGTTAAAGTTAATATGAAGACAGAGTTGGCCATTGAAAATTCCAAATACCGGAGAAAGGAGATACATGTAAGCTTGGAATAACTTCAGGGGGTGTTTCCAAATCAAAATCTCAAATGAGCACCAGCCATCCACATGTCTAGTGGTCAACATAAGTCAAGTAGAAAATTGGCCTGAATTGGCTAAGTATAAAGGAACCGGTGGAGCTCTCCACTTGTCAGCCTAACACTGATTCAAAGGAAAAAAGTGCAAGAGGTGTTCGCATTCCTGATCTAATCAATTTCTCCCATGTGGGTGGCCCAAATTTTAAGTTGTAAAATCAAATCTAATTGCCCATGTTTTAACTAGTAAAATAATGTAACGACCGTATATTTTAAAACCTAGTTTTTCTGTCAATAACGTTTCTTTGAGTTTTCAGTAATTCAAAAGGGCATGCATGATTGGAATAAGTTATAACTATTTCTTAATTTCTCAAGGAAGTTGTAACCATTTCTTGCAATCTATATCAAGGTCCTTCAAAGCCATTGTATGGGTTAGAATTTTGATTATTCTGGAATTGTAATTTCAAATTCGAAGAAATAAATATAAAGGTTTTTCCCTTTTTCTTCTGCTTTCTCTTTCCTTCTAGTTATGATCCATGAATCATCTAATCCTTGTGTGCATGGAAACTTTGTGTTCTAGTTTATACAATCTCTAGAACCTTGAGTCTGTGAATTGCATCTTTTATAAACGTGGATGGTTCTACTTTGTATCTCATTTACACAATACATATAAGGGTTTTCTCTGCCATCTCTTTTCCTTGAAAGTATTTTCTTCTTCTACCTCCATCCTCTCTTCAAATTCTTCTACCCTCATGTATTGATAACTTTCCAGGCTTAAAACAAATTTCAGGATATCGGGAAACCACCATTGAATGAAATACTATGCATTTGTACATAGGTTTTTCCCATGCTTTCAATAAGGGAACCTCTCCCATTAAAGAGGAGGGACTTGATTGTCCCCTGACTGTGGTTTCATTCCAAGTGCAAATATGAAACCCAATAGTTTTTGGTGAATCTGTTGGGGAATTTGTTCAAAAATTTTCCTTTCTAAAAAGAACAACTAATTTGATCAGGTGACTCTAAGATATACTCGTGGTAGAAGGGATCTTGGAATTGAAAATCCCCAATTTCAACTCTTAGATCAACAATATTTTCAACTTCCTCAAAAAAGAAGAAATAGAAGAGCTCCTTCCACAAGCACACATCATGTTGAAGATAGAGCTTTTGGTAGTATCATTCATCAAGCACAACTTAGCCCTAACCTCCATGCCCTAATTATTGTTGTTGTTTAAGTTTCACCTCAAGTAATCTTTCCAATGATGGTAGAACCTTGGCCTTGCGGTCAAAGAGTTGGGCCTTTGGCTCTTCCTCAACCATTGCATGAGTTACCTGGCGATAACACGAAGAATTTTTCCAATTTTAGAGGTGATGGAAAAGTACACCCTGACAAACACATTGCAAAATTCATTGTTGCGTGTGGGGTCCTTGGAGTTGAACATGAGGATGTCTCTATTAGGATGTTTGTGGAAACCTTGCAAGACAATGTTGTGGATTGGTTTTACCATATTCCTGTTGGGACCATCATTGATTGGACTACTATGAGGACTGAATTTGAACATCATTTCAAATATGTTGAAGATGTGCATGCTTTGCTAGCTCAGATTTCTCAAATCAAGAAGGAGATACATGAGCCTATTAGAGAATTTGTGGAAAAGTATAATAAGTTTATTAACAAGATTCCAGTAAATACTAGGCCTATTGATCAAATTCAAAATTGTTTCTTCTTGAATGCTCAATTGTCAGAAGTAAGCTATGTCATGAGGAGAGAAAATATTGTAACTTTAGATGTTGATCAGAGATTGTTTGTTAGTGTGGAAGATGACTTGATCATATCTGGCAAGATGAAAAGGAGTTTTTCAAATCTAAAGGATCTTCTTCTTCCTCTCCTCTTGGAGGTAATGTAGATCAGTTGGTGCAAAATATGGCTAATGACCTCATTACCATCAAGAAACAATTGGCTCAGCATGATCCATATCAAGATGTTCTAAGGAAGAAATTTTAGCCGAGGAACCGTTTGCCTTCTTCTCAAAATAGGTTGGCTATAAAAGGCTCACCCCTCAAGGTACCTGTTAATGCTACTTGTGATGTTCTTGAGCCTGATGATGAGGAAGAAAATGGTTTCTATGATGAAAAAGAAGAGGAAGCTGATGAAGAATTGGAGGATATTGGTGGTTCTTGAGTTCATTTCCTCACCAATGAGGGTGTGGATGATCAAGATGATTATGATGATGTAGTGGCTAAGATGAATAGTGAATCATTTGTTGTTATGACCCGGGAGTAAACCAATACAAAGGAAAAAGTGGTGAAATATACAAAAAGATCCAAGGAGTACCCCACCACCATCCCGGTCATTGTAAGAAGAGGAGATCCTATTCCTACTACTTCCACCCAAAAGGTAAGCTCTGCTAGTCCTTCTCCCTCTACTTCTGCTTCTAAGGATTCTTGTCCAACAAATGATAAAGATTCCAGATAAAAATCTCCTACTCCTAGTAGTGATTCCCCATCCACGTCTGGATCTTTTGATATTATATACCATCTTAAAAAGACCAAGATTCAGATTTCTAAGGTAGTTTTTATCAAACCCATCCTAAAGCCTTTACCAAAATGGTTAACTTTATAAATTCTAAATCTAAAACCCCAGCCCATTTTTCTAAAGGCCTTTTTCCTGCTCCCTCTCCCTCACCTCAATCAGGCCTTGTGCCAGCGGTAACTTACCCTAATGAGAAAATTGAACCATTCTATGTGACCCTTCTCATAGCTGGCCATAAACTCAGTACTTGTGTCATAGATTCAGGAGCATCAAATAACTTTGTTTCACCTAATTATTAAAGTGTTTCTTTGAATATTGACAAAATAGATAAGGGTAAAAGGGCTAGGAGGAATAACTGTTAAAGCTAGTTAAAGGTTGTTGCATGCGTATGAATTCTTGATCCACAACTGATCATGAGAGATTCCTTTTGGCTAGGAGGAACTACTTGAAATGAAAAACAAGACCACCAAAATAGATTAAATAGCATATGAAAGTGGATTGCCTAGCATATGCTAGTTCTGGGAAGTGTGATACTCCCTAGAAGGTAGTCAAACCACTATTTAAAACAACTCAATGTTAACAATAATTGAAATCCTACTATAGTTAAAATGATTTAGGCGTCTCATTCGACTACAATAAGAAAATTTGTTCACAACAAGCTAAGCTATGATTGAATCTAAAGGGAAGGGTCTCTGTCAGAGTATTGGTACTGGTCAGGGTTTGGTTTTGGGTTGTTTTGGGTATTTGGTGGGGAATTGAGGCTCTATTCTTAATCTGAGGGTAAAACATACAGGCCGAAGTCCGTCTAGTGTAACTGATGACGGTTCAAGATGGACCGACGATGGTCATGGGTAACCGGCATTAGTACAGTTGGGTGATAGAAACTTATTAAAACCTTGGTGTTGGGAAAGATGTGAGGCTAAATGAAAATGGGGAGGGTAATGAAAAGGTCTATGGAAATCTTAGGTATACTCAGAGGTGTTTAACAGCCAGGTATGGGAAACTTAGTGGTGTGGGTGAAGGAATGATCAAACTTGCATAAAGATAAATGGTGCGAGATTGGGGGTGTAAGGAGAAACTGATAATAGAGGTAATAGAGCATACTAAAATGAAAATGGATGAATGTTGGTTAACAAAATACTTACTATTATATGAGCTTGGTGGCTGCATGGAAATTGTAGTTGATTAGTAGGATGGAATTTGATGTGATGATGACACTTCCCTGGATGCTTCTGTGAATGTTAATGGCTCTATGATAACTTCTGATGTTGCCTGTGGATGTTCATATGTATGTGCAAATGTTGGTTCTACTTGCATGAAGCTCTGGTTTTTTCTCTCCCTTCTCTGAATGTCCCAACCTCAAAATAAGGTTGTTTTGAGGAATATATGGTAACCAACAATGGTTCCGGGTTGACTGGTGGTGGTTTAGGGTAACTGGTGTCAGTTATGGTGGGATTTTCTAGGTTTAGTAAAAATGGGCAGATCCACTTAATTTCTTAGATCTTGTTCATTTCTTTTTTCTGCGGATTATAATGGAAGCTTCCTTTCTAACGGGTGAGAAAGTGGTTAGAGGGAATGTAGGATTTGATTTTTAGGGTTTGGTTAGGTCTTAGTTAGTTATGGCAACATACTAAGAATATGTTTGGAGTGAGGTGGCTAGGTGAGGTGGTGGTGTGAAAATTATCTTAATTAGGATATTTAAAATAATAAATATTGTGAGGATGTGGATTAATTTAATTATATTAATATTAGAGTGGGGTGAAAGGGGTCATGGTTAGGTGAGTACATTGAAGGTTATTATTTGACATGGGACTAAGGGGAGTGTGACCAAATTTTTGTGTCTACAGTTTTTCCCTTTTTGTTACGTATATTGTATTGGTAAGTGACACTGAAAAAAATAAGATGTGGTTTCCAATGTGTGGGTGAAGGTGATCCCCGTCAAACCAGGAACTGATGAGGTAGAAGGTAGAATCAGTGAGTGGTTTGATAAAAGGTGAATGTGATGAAAAGGAAGGTAGGCATCAGAGGTAAAGGGGGAGAAGGTCAAATCAGGTAATCTAGGTAATGGATCAGGGTCAAAGGTAGTAACAATTAAACACATGCACATGAATAAACTGTGGCATAGTACTAGGTTAAACAATTGACAAACTCTACATTGTCTAAGGTCGATAGGTTTATCTAAAAAAGGTTGAGGTGATTCTAGTATCCAAGGTATATGATATGGTCAGAAAACACATCGCAACTTAGGTGCAAGAATGTTTAGGTATTTTCTAGTACACCAAAGGTTGGGTCAAGATAAATGGTCACGGAAAATGGCAAGGTAAGGTCATTAGTTCAAACAACATGGGTAACAGTGGCATAAGGTATAGCAAGAAAATGAGGACAAAAGTCACTAAAAATGGTCCACATTCAAGTATATAGGTCATGCCATGGGTAGGGCCGAAGTAGGGATAAAATAACAAGTCCCCAAATGATGAAGAGGGTAGGTGGTAAGTGAGTAGGTCAGGTGGGTTAGTAGGGAAATGTCCAAGTTAAGTGTGGGTGACGTAAAAAGGATTCAGGTCAGAAAATTAGGGGTAATGGTTAGTAATAAGACTAAGTAGGATAACTAACAATGGTTATAATGAAATGATGCTAGTCACCATGGACCAACCATGGTAGGCTAGGGCATAGGACCGATGTTGGTCAAAGTAAAACTATCACTGGTCAAGTCAGGTAGGCTATAAAAAGAAAAGTTGCCACATTTTGAAAATCATTTGTCATTTACCAAATTGGAGAAAATGAAAAGAGAGATAAAGAAGTAGAAAGTGACCAAACAACATAGAGAGCTGAGTTGGCGAGCCACAGAGTGAGTGATCATTGGTTGATAGGTGGGTCTACAAATGTAGTGATTGGATTGGGTGATCGATTGGATTTGATTGAGCCAGAAGAAAAGCGTTGATGGAAGAGGCAGGAGAGGGATCGAGTGGACCTACGTAGCAACCTGAGGTGCCACCACACATATGGTAGCATGATGAGGTAAGAACCTATTCCAATTGTTTGATATTTTGTGAGTAGGTGGAGGGTAGGAATTGGGTAGGAGGGAAAATGGGTTTTTTTTCGGGGAAAATATTTAAATTTGAAAGTGGGGGTTTAATGAGAAAAGGGGAACAATGAAGGGTAGATTTGGGGTAATGAGGAGTGTGAATAGGAATTTTATAGGCATTGGTTAGGGAAGTGGGTAAAAAGGAGGAGTGTGGGAGAAAAGGGGCAGGGCATCATGGGTTTATCACTGCAAAAGTGACCAACATTAGTTTTCTCGTAGTCAGCGTTGGTGGGTAAGGAATGGTATTAGTCACAAGATGTGATTACCAATGCCAGATATGGTAGACCATGGTAAGTTTAGGCTAACCGATGTTGGTCAGCAGGATAAAGAGGCAAGCCCTCAAGGAGTGAAAATGGACAGATTATAGATAGATAGATAGGGGTAGGGAGAGTTAGGTAGGGGGAAAATTTATGGGTATGGGTAAGTGGGGGGATAATAAAAGTTGGTGAGAGGGGAAAAATGAAAATAGGTGAGGGTCTGAGGCATGTGTAGATGTGTGGTGTTAATTTAGGGCATAAAAATTGGTGAAAGGGTGATTTAGTTATGGGAAGTGGTGTACTAGGGTACCTCCCTTACTCATGGAGATACAGGGGGAGATGACATGTGAGGAGTGGATCCATGTTGCAGATGTGGGTCTGATTGGTGTCAGATGCTACCGGCACGTAGTCTGGGAGGTGAGTTTGATGGTTTCCCTCATCAATTAATGGGATTCAACAACCCATACATTCTATTTACCAATGGGTGAGATCACAATCACCTTAGAGGATGTTCACAGGATCCTACGAATTCCTATAGTATGTACACAGGTGTACTCAATCTCCTCAAAGGCATCCGAGGAGTTACTATTACCAGTGTTTGAGAGGGGCTAGCATTGTTAGGATTCCATAGTGCCAGTAGGAGATACAGGGTGATGTACCAAGCCCACCTCGAGGAGATGAGGCTGGTAGTGATTTTGATGGAGGTCGTCTAGTGTTTTGCACATCTAGATGTAGAGGGTGGGATATTCCCTTGGTCACTGATGGGGGTCCTACATGTCATGGTGGAGATTAGGACTCGGTTTACATGGGGGCTTACATTTTTGGTACAACTATATAGGGAGATGTGGGCTAATGGGTGACTACAGAGGTTCAGCCTGTGTTGCACATTCTTGTGACATTGTTGTGCCTATGAGCACATTATGTGTGTGCACCTAGTTGGTATGCCCTAGGACAATTCATTCGAGCCAAGTTTTGTTCGAGTGGGCTACAGGCAATGTGTGTCAGTTATGGGAGAGCATCGAATGGCTAGATTGACACATGATGTAGCTTATTATAGAAGATTACTGGAGGGGTTGTACGACGTAGACATTATTTGGAGGCCATATGTAGGCTATCCTTCATACTGGTAGATGGTAGTGGAGCTAGATGGCCTAAAAATTTACAGGTGGATAGAGGTGCAACGGGCCAGGGAGCACGAGATGATACCTATAGACCAGGTCAGATGACAGTTTGGGTTGCCACATGATATACCCCCACCCTTCCCTCAGTATAGGAAAGATGATGTGGAAAGACCTATGTCTCCACCATGACCTACAGTGAAAACTGGGTAGGAGGAGCAACCAGTCGACTGATAGATAGATGATGTTGGGGTGTCAGATAGGTACAGACAGTGGTGGGATGCATAGCTATGAGTAGTACCGCCAAGACTGGGGTAGCCATATTTGGCTACTATCATAGTGTAGAGAGATTCCTTACATGGGCAGGTGGCTACCCTAGTGACTTAGTTGGGCATAGTATAGGGACATCTGATAGGGGCTAAGGCATAGGTTGCGACCCTACAGGCACAGGTGGGTGCTTTTTAGGCACAAGAAGTATAAGGACCAGCAGCTGCATTGGAGGGAGAGGGAGAGGGTGGAGATGGATATGGGGTGTAGGTAGCGACTGTATAGGCACAAGTGATAGGTTTATAGGGCCAATTGGCCACAATGCAGGGACATGTTACATATTTCCAGGGATAGTTGGTCACTGCATAGGCATAGATATCAGCTCTTCAGGCCCAGGTACAGGCACAGGCTTCAGGGCTGATTGTACCACCACAGGGGCAAGGACATGGTCCCATTATTTAGGAAGAAGTAGGGAAGGGTCAGAGGATGATGTCACCACCACAGACAATACCCACTACTAGATTGAGAGACAACATGAGAGAGGTGAGATACTACCAAGATCATTTGATGGCAGTGGGGATATATGTCTTATCATATGCCAAGTACATGGCATAGTAGGCCTCGAATGAGAGGATCATATCCCACACATATAGTGTGGAGATTACAGGGGTCTAGTGAGCCCAGGGGTTAGTTTAGGATGACACAACTAGTGCACGGAGGCCAGCTCCAGAGGAAGGACCATCAGGGGCCAAACCAGGGTGAGGCAGAGGGAGGTCAGCTATATGTCAGGCTAGAGGAACAGGGGAGGAGACAAATGAGATAGGTTTGGACATCGGATGGGGAGATGATTGAGCTCTATGTAATATTATTTGAATGTTGATATCATATTTTTTACATATATACCATCTTGCGTGCCGAAGATAGTGAGGATGTACATGAGAGTTTTTGAGATTGTGTTATATACATCAGACTACGTGCTAAATATTTTGTTATATTTATCGAGATATTTGAGAGTCATGTGTATGGATACACTTGTTTAGATGATTTATTTATAGAGATGATGGTGATTATGGTCATTATGTGTATATGGTTGTGTTTAACTTGCGATTTTGATTTGTATATGTTATGGAAACTAAGTAGTGTAGGCATGATAGAACCAGATCATAGGCATGGATTGAGTCAAGTTTTTGGTTTAGGCATGGATTGAGTTAGTTAGGCATGGATTGAGTTAGGTCATAGGCATGGATGGAGTTAGGTTGTGGTTTAGGCATGGTGAGGTTTAGGTTTTTTTAGGTATGATGAAGTTTAAGTCTGGTTTAGGTATGGTTGAGTTGGTATTGGTTTAGTTTGTACTTCATTAATTTATGTAATTAATGATGATATGGGTCACGTTAATATGTTTTATAGTAAAATGCATGTTAATGGTAGATAAATGGTAGACATAATGAATACATGAGTGATGATGATAAAAATGTGAATCAATTGTTGTTGGTCTGGTTTAATTTCCAATTATTGATGTAAAAAGGTAACTAACTAGGGCAGAATGTGATTAGCAAAGGGAATAGGGTAATTTTTTAGGTTAGAGATTAGCTGAGATAACCTCCAAGGGTCCCATGCCATTGGAGTGCTACCTACGTAGTCCCAGTGAAAAGGGACCCCAGGCTGATGTATTTCTCCCTTAAGCTAGGGAAAAATTAGAGGAGGTATGATAAAGGGTTAATAGGTTATAGGCATGGTTGAGTTGAGGTCATTTAGGTATGGGTGAATTGTGGGCACGTTGGTATGGGTGATTTTATGTTGATTGTGGTGAAAGAGGAAAATTACCCTGAGATAAGCGTCGAGGATCTAGTCCTATATAGGATGATCAATATGTAATGAAGAATGTTATAAGATAAGAGGAGGCAAGAAAGGCACCTGATTGGTAAGGATCATAATGGGTGGGTCATACCTTAGATAGGATGATGAACATTAGACCCTAAATACATTACATGGTTGATTATTCTAAAGGTGAAGAGTAGTCCCATGATCACCAAATGTCACAATTCTAGTAGCTCCCTTGAGGCGGTAGGAAATGAAAGTGTGAATGGTGATACGGTAAAAAGTGGTTAGTTTATATGGTGTGAGGGAGCATGCCTTTTGGAAAGAGATCAAATATCACAATAAATAAGTCCATAAAGAAAAAGGCTTTTGTTTTGGCTTATATTTGAGATAGATTGATTGATGTGGGAAGTCTCTATGGGATGAGGAAATTAACTCCTTGAGTTCTTCACAAAGTTGATTGATGTGGGAAGCTTTAGATTCTCTCTCTTTTTTGAAGAAGGATTTACATAGTTGTCCTTCGAGGGAACAGTCTATTTATAACAATGATGTAGAGAGAAAGATTTCCTTTTGAGGGAGTCATCTTTTTATTGGAAGTTTGACTCAAGGATTTGAATCCTGTGTGAGGGATTTTAAGTCATGGAAAAGAAAAAGGTGAAGAATCAAATTCTTATTTAAAAAGTAGGATGAAAAAACCATGGGATCTCATCTAAAAGTAGATGAAAAGTATCCATGAGAATCATGCCATGTGCAGAGCCGAGGTTCACATATTTATCATAGGGTAAAAGAGTGATGGGTACATACATGATTCTTGTTTAATCATTAAGGATGACATAGTGAAAGGAGGGAAGTGAATAGCACTCAAGGGATGAGCATGAAAAGAGGTAGAAGGTGAGATACGACTAAAATTCAACAATAGAATGGTCAAAGATGCAACTCATTAAGGGGTTCAAGTTCAGGTTTACCATTGAGTGAAGATAAACGATATGCACCTGATCCATAGGTATGAGTCACAATGTATGGTCCAAGCCAATTAGGAGAAAATTTACCCGGTTTACTTTTTTCTACTTTGGTTACATGTTGATTTTCCTTCAGGACAAGGTCGCTGACTTGGAAGGTTCGTTTATGGACATTTTTTTCATAGGCACGTTTGATACATTTTTGGTAAACTTGAAGATGGTCAAGAGCATTAAGATGACGTTCATCTAATAACTCAAGTTGTGATAAAAATTCCTATCGAAATTCATCATCAATGAGCATGTCATGGAGAGAAATGTGAAGTGATGGAATATGGACTTCGAGAGGTAGAACAACCTCTGTACCGTAGACCAGAGAAAAAGGTGTGGCAGTAGTGGAAGTGTGAATACCAGTATGGTATGCACAAATGGAAAAAGGAATGTGCGTATACTAGTCCTTCCTAGTATCATTAACCACTTTCATGAGAATTTGGTTTAGGGTTTTATTAGTGGATTCAGCTTGGTTGTTAATTTGTGGGTAATATGGTGATGAGAGACTTAGTTGAATACCGAAGGCGTCGTAAAGTTTCTGCAAGGTTTTATTTTTAAATTATTTTTCTGTTATCAGTGATGAGGTGATGTGGGACACCAAAGTGACAAATAATGTGATGATTAATGAACTCACATATTTTCTCAGCTTCTGTGGAGATGAGAGGTATGGATTCAACCCATTCGGTGTAATATTCGGTAGCATTGATGATTCATTGTTGTTGCTAGGAAGAATGGGGGTTGATTTCTCTGATAAGATCCAAACCCCATTGAGAGAAGGGCCAAAGGTCACGGGTGACCTATAAGGCATGACTAGGTGTATGATGAATATTGGCATGTTGTTGGAATTTTACACAATTCTTAATGTAGTTGCAACAATCATGGTTAAGGGTCGGCCAGTAATAACCTAGGTGAAGAATACACTTAGTAATAGCAAGGCCACTGAAGTGACCTCCACATATACCATCATGAACTTCCTTAACAATATAGGGAATTTAGGAACTCGTAAGGTACCGTAAGAGAATACCATCAAAACCACGCTTATAGAGGAGACCACCCATGATGATGTACCGAAAGACCCTTTTTAAGAAAGGCACATTGTCCATTATGAGTGAGTTCAGGAGGCAAGATGGAGAGGGAAATATAGTCCTAGTATTGTTTATACCAAAGGTCACGTGGGTCAGGAGCAGCGGTTTTCATAGAGTAAACTTCACGAGGTAAATATGAGGGTGATTGGAGTCTTTGTATGGTGACAGATTTTAGATTCGATGAGCAAACTGGTAATCTCATAATCCAAACAGGCCATGGTATCTGCAAATTTTTTGGTTGAATGAGGGATGGTTTAAAGGGCATAATGGTTGAAGGTGGTCAAAATTATGACCACATGTTGCTTATACTTTTGAAGTATCTTATTACAACACTGGTATATACCATTGAATTGGTTTATGACCAATTGAGAATCACCAAAGATGTTGATTTACTTGACATCTAAGGCAGAAGTGGCCTGGAGGCCCAATACGAGTGCTTCGTATTTAGAAATATTGTTTGTATAGTAAAAATCAAGTTTTAAAGACAAAGGCATAGGTTAACCATCAAGTAAAATGAGGATAACACCAGCCCCACCCTCATGCTGACACTTGGAACCATCGAATAAAAGTGTCATTTGGTAAGCAAGTTTGTCCAAGGAAAGGGTAGCAATAGACTCGTATAGAAAGTCAAAATTAGAGGGTTAATCCCAATAAATAGGCGCATTGTCCAATTGGTTAGAAATATCTTGGCCCTTAATGGACTTTTTATGGATGAATTCGAGGTCGAGGTTAGCCGGAAGCATAAGCCAATGTGCGACATGTTGATTTTTGTAAGGTTTGGCATACATGAAGTGTAAGGGGTCAGTGTTGGTCACAACATAGGTTTTGTGGTTAAGTAGGTAATGGCGGCATTTGGTAGCAATGAAAACTAAGGCTAAGTAAATTTTTTTGGCATGGGTGTATCTGGTTTCATATTCTAAAAGAGTACAACTTATGTAATAAACCACCTACTCCCTATGTTGTTCATTGCGATGAGCGAGCATGACCCCTAAGGAGTGATTAGTAGCAGAGATGTATAGGTAGAAGGTTTGATCATATTTAGGTGGAGTGCTTAAAGGTGGTTGGATAAGGTATTATTTTAAGGCCTCAAAATATTTGTGGTAGTCATCATTCCATTTAAAGGAGACATCCTTCTTGAGAAGACGATGAAATGGCTGACATCGATTGGAAAGTTGTGAAATGAAACAAAGAATAGACTACAACTTACCTTGTAGGTTATGAAGTTTCCACAGATTAGTGGGTGGAGGAATTTTGAGAATGGCCTTGACTTTAGCAAGTTCAACCTCTATACCACGGAAGAAAAAAATAAATACGAGTAGCTTTCCCAAGAGAACCGCGAAGACACACTTCTTGGGCTGAAGGAAAACACAATACTTAATGAGGTGGTCAAGATGGTTTTTAGGATGACAAGGTGCTTGGAATGAAATTTAGATTTGGCAAGAAGATCATCCACATAATTTTCCAATATATGGTGCATGATGTCATGGAAGATGTAATTCATAGCCTGCTGATATGTGGCACCAGCCTTTTTAAGGCCAAAAGGCATGACTTGATAGCATAAGGTCCCCCAAGGGGTGATGAATTTGGTTTTGTGTTGATCTTCTGGGGAAACCAAGATTTGGTTATAACCTAAGAAACCATCTATGATTGATAGCATCTCATGACTAGCGGTAAGGTCAACCAGTTGGTCAATACTGGGTAGAGGCAAGTCATCTTTTGGGAAAGCTAGGTTGAAGTCACGGAAATCTATTCAAATGTGAATTCCCCCTGTCACCTTAGTAATTGAGACAATGTTAGAAATCCATCAGGGATAATCGATGGGTAAGATGAAGGAAACCGAAAGAAGGAGTTGAAGTTCTTCTTTGACCAGAAGAGCAATGTGGGGGTGTATTTTCTTTTTTACGAGTTTGGCATTTGGAATGGTTACGATATTGTGGACCACTATGGTGGGGTCAATACCAAGCATGTCTACGTAAGATCAAGAAAAATCATGGTTATGATTTTTGAGAAAAGAAATGATGGCTTCCTGTGCAGCAGTATCTAAAGATTGGCCAATCTTTAGAATGTGTGGGTCATCCTAAGTGTGAATGTTGATTTTGATAGTTGATTCGTTCAACATGGTTTGCGTCTCAGATGGTAACAATTGATGAATATATGAGTATTCTACACTAAGGTAGGTGATTATTGATTCATCATCCTAACATTGAACGACATTAATAGAAGGTGTATCATCAGCGATCATTTTAGGATATAGGAAGGGAAGAGAAGAGGGATCCTCACCCTCACATTGATAAGTCAAAGAACCCAGGGAAATGGTGTTTATGAAAATAAAAGTTAGGAGGGATGGATTCTGGATCCATCGACTTTGTCAGTGAAGGTGGTGAAGAAGGTGGCAAAGGGTCGATATCCTCAATGAGTTCAATGTAAGCCTTCTTGGTAGGTAGTTCAGCAAAGTCGATACCACTACAGTCATTATGTTTGGGGGTAGTACATGGAATAATAGTGTGACGACCTTGCTCATAAAATTCAAAACAAAAACTCTTCCATACACATCGGTGTAGGAAGGTGTGGGAAAAATGGTGATTGGTGAGTGATTCGAGGTCGACAGAAAATGGTCAGGTTTATGATGGTGGTTCAGGTGTATAAGTGGTAGTATCAAGTCCCCCATAGGTGAGATTGGTGTGAAGGTGGGGAGGACCGTAAAGGAGATGCTCTCCTATGCAATGATCATAGTGAGGGTGTTGGTGAAGGCTTCCATACTCTTTTGGAGTAAGGAATGTGTTGACATTATATAGGTGATACTCCCCTAGAGTGAGGCATTGAAAAACACCTTCTAAGGGATTGGTGGTCGATATGTGGGTAGCTAGGATAGATGATGTGTTAGAGATTGGATCGGAGGTGGAGCCAGCTGATTGGGAGACTGATGGGTTGGTAGTGGAAGTCGTGGTGGCGGTAAGGATGGAGGAGCTAGGTGTAGTTGAGGTAGCGGAAACACTAGTTAGAGGAGGTGTAGGTGAAGAGGAAGTGGTCATGGATGAAGATGCCTTAATGGGTATAAGCACATCACTGGGTTGGTAAATCATGTTGCAAGTTTTGAAAAGTGATGGGTCAGCCAGAATGGTATAGGTGTGCCCTTCATGCTCAAACTTCACACAATGATGTAAAGTGGAAGGAACACAACCCATAACATGAATCTAGGGTCTATCAAGCAACATATTATATTGAAATCCCCCCTCCAATATGTAAAATAAATTTAGAACAGTGTGGGGGACCATGTGAACATGGAGGATGATAGTGCTAAGTGTAGAGATGAATGTGCATGCAATTGTTGGGTATGCACATTTGGTTGAACACATGGGAGGAGATGATGTTAATGCTAACACCCCCATCGATCATAACATGTCATACACGTATATTATCAATATGGATAGAGATAAAAAGGGCTTGATCAGGGTCATCGGTTTGGTGTGGTGTGATCTCTTCATCTGAGAAGCTGAGGGTGACTACTTGCTGAGTAGGTGGAGGTGTAGAAGAAGGTGGTAATTTTATAAGAGAGGCTATATGATGAGGTGTAATAATGGAGGTTACGGGTGTAGGGTCATTGGGTAAGACCTCAATAGACTGAAGAACCTCCATGAGAGCATGGCAATGGGATTCCAAGGTTTGGATGAGGTCATATAGGGACATTTTGAGGGAGGATTAGTGTAATTGTTTGAGCATTTCCTGATGTGTAACCCCATTGTAAATAGTATATGTGGGGCTGTGGATAGTCACTTTAGGCGTGGTTATAGATGGTATGTTAGGTATAAGGTTTGTCAGTGGGTCAGTTTCCTTTTCCTTTCCTTTGTCCTTCTTTGCGCGGGTAGCAGCAGGGATCATGTTGATTTAAGGCAGGGAGGTAGGTGAAGTAGGTGAGCCATGAAAGGTATAGTGATAGGAAGGGCATAATCCAAGAGGTAGGAAGGAACCTTGTGAGATGAGTTGGGCACACTGACATTTGAATAGAGGTTTGGCGAGTTCTTTGATACACACCATGTTAATTTCAAATCTTTGAGGTGGCTCTAAGAGTTTTGGGGGTGGAGGTCTTGGTCACTGAGTAGGAAATGAGGGAAGAATTGTGGAAACTGGTGCTGGAAAAATGGGGTCCTCATCGAGAAGGTCATCATTGTAAATTTTTTCTTCAAGAGGACACAATAGGACATGAGCAATTTTCAAAGCCTGATAGTCCTCTACATTGTGTCCTAGCACACGATGGTAGGTGTAAATTTTGGTTTTGTCAAATCCCTTTGGTTTATACTTGAGTGGGTTGTAAGGTCTATGGTAGGGTAATGTGATGATGGAAGTTTGGAGGAGGTTGATTAAGATTTTGGCATAGGATCCTGCTAGTGGATCACAATGGGAGGTGAATGTGGGTTTGGGTGTAGGTGCGGTTGATTGTATAGGAAGGGTCTCTACAAGAGGAGGAGTGGGTTGAGCCATGGTCTTATGTGTTGGTCATGTCTGCTTGGGTAAGGGCATGGTAGATGAACTGGTAATAAAGTGTGTGATTGGTTTTTATACCTTATTGGAGGGTAGCCGATATTTTCCTTTAGGCTGCACCTTCTTGGGTAAAGGTGATATGGGAGCATGAGATTTAGAGGGGAAAGCGGATGGTGGAAGAGGGTGGGTTACCCATGGGGATAACCAAGGTGCTGTGGAAGTAGATGGTGTAGGTTGTTCAGGAGGTGTAAGGGAAAGGGAAATAAGTTTCATCGGTAGTGAAGAAGTTATCAATGGTATTAGAGGTATGGGTAGTAAAAATGTTACAGGTGTGGGCAGAGGTTGTGTTAGGCACTTGGGTATATTAGAGGTCTGTGAGGAAGGAATGGGATTTTGTGCTCTTGGTTTACCAGTGGATGTGTGTTTCTTACCCAGGGTCGAGGGGTGAGGTCTTAGGATAGACGGAAGGGGTGAAGGTGATGAGGGTGTGATTGGCGAGGTTAGGGTATGAGATCTAGGGGATTGGCTCTTCTATTTAGGGTCCAGGTTAAATTTGGTGTTGGCTTTGGAGGATGTAGCTAAATATAATTTGATGGGTGGATAAGTAAGGCTAGGCATAGGGATGACCCCTAAAGTAGTAATAGGTTTAGGCAAGGAAGATGATGTAGATGTGGGTTTAGATGTAGATGCAGGTTGGGTAATGGGTAGAGGTGTAAGTTGATCCATGAGTGGTATCGTGGGAGAATTTTCAATAGTTTTGGTTGTGTTTAGTTCGGTCGGCCAAAATACTTTTGGATAGATAGTGGAGGTATCAATGAGTGACATCTCCATTTGTGTTGAGATAGGAAGTAGAAGACACCCCTAAAGTAAGGCTCTATCCACATAATATAGGTGGTCAGCTAAGCATGAGAATGAACCTACAATGGCTGGGGTTAATGTGGATCCAATGATGATTCCCGTAAAATGTGTTTTAGAAATGAGGAATTCGCTAGCTTCAGCCTCTGTGGGTAACAGAGCTGAAAGTAATTCAGTAGGATCTTGGGTGGTTGATGGAGAATGGTCACCTAGAGGTAACAACATTTCTAATGGATCTTTAATAGGTGGAGGAGATGATGGGTGCTCCTATGTGGGTGGAGGAGATGAACAAGTGTCTCTCGTGGGTCGGAGAGGTACTACTAGTTATGGCTCTCTATGTGGAGAAGCCAAAGGTTAAATGGTCTTGATGTTAACATAAGGTTCCTTTAGAGGTGAGGAAGGAGATGAAGGGTCTTCCTCTATGGATAAAGGAATAGGTGAAGTGGGTTCATGTGTAAGTGGAGAAATTTAGAACAAGATTTCCTATATGGAAGGAATATGAGGTAATTGGGAAGCAACTGGTGTGTCCCTAAAAATAGCATGGACCTCGTGGGTATGGCTATCAATTATTGAGGTCTCTCCAATTTGATCAGAAGAAGGGGCGTGATTAGAAAATGGTTTCTTGAAGATGTGTAGGTTTTGGTTGGCAGGTGCATTAGGATTATCCAATACTAACTCTCCATTCTCGAGAATTTCCTAGACAATTTTCTTGAAAGTGATGCAGTTTCCGTCATTATGATCTTTTACCTGATGATAGTTGTAGAAGTTGTGCTCTTTGTACCATGTAGGTGTGGGGCGAGTAGGATCAAAACTAGTGTGTGGTTTTATAGGAGGGAGGGTGATGGCTACAACTTTAATGATCTTTACTAATACAAAAGAATAAGGGTCCTTAATTGGGGTGTATTTCCATTGTTCTCATCTGAATTGAAAGGTTTGGATAGGAGAAAGATTAGATGAGGGCTTAGCCTAATTTGATGGATGAGCTGGACCGCCCTTGAGTACCATTGCATTAGAGGTTCCCTTGGATTTTGAATAATTATTCTTTGGTTTCGAAGAATAAGAGGTATCATTTGACTTAAATGTCAAGTTCTTATTGTGTAGTTAAATTTTCTTTTCTTTGATGGCCCGAATCTCTAGATTTCATGCCATGGTGAATGCCTCATCGAAGGTTCGAAAATTCTACACCTGCAAGGTCAGTGAGAAATGTCTAGCACAAGCCTGAGTGAAGAGATATATGATTTTTTTTTGTGGTAATTGGAATGTGATTTGATTGATCACACTATACAAATGAGTGGAAAAATATGTGATAGACTCGTCGTCATATTGACGCATAGAGTAGAGGTTAGTCATGGTAACATTATTAATAACATTGATGGAGAAGTGATTTAAGAAGGCTTGGACTACCTAATTAAATGAAAAGATAGAATGCCTAGGTAACCCATTATACTAGTCTAATGCAGGCCCAATCAAAGACATGGGAAATGTCCTCAAAAGTAAAGTGTCATCATGGGAAATCAGATAACACCCATGTTTGAAAGACCACAAATGTTGTGGTGGGTCCTCTTTTCTATTGAAGTGATTTAATTTAGGCATCTTCCAATGTATAGGATATATATGAATAGGAATAGATGGGTGTATGGGCTCATTGCAAATTTTGTCGTAGGTGAGAGAGTTGCATGAGCTGGAAATTGATGCCTCCAGTTTCTGCATCTTGTCCATAATTAACTTTATGAGGTCATTGGTAGGTGGTGATGGATGGGTACCTCCTATAGCATAATAGGGTTGGTGTTGGACATATGATGGAGGTGGAATTCCAGTATATGGCGATGCCACATAAGTAGGTTGGGAATGAGGGAGCGTGATAGGGGTACATACCATAAATGAATGATGGATGAAATGGAGGCTGCTAATAGTACGTATATAGAGGTGGAAGGGTCGATGTAACCCTAGTAGCGATGGGGGATAAAGATTGTGGAATAGAAAGGACAATGTTTTGAAATGGGGTAGGGGTCCTCAAAACTGGGGATGGTTGTGTTGCTATGGGTATATGTGAGACAATAGATGTGGATGAGGTTATGTTCTAAGTGGTGGAAAAAGGTATAGTGGATGTTGTGGGTGTAAATGATGTGCTAGATGCGGTGGTCATAGCAGGTATAGGGCCTAGCTATGAAATGACTTGGGGAGAGGTAGATGTGGGTAACACGGAGCTAGAAGGGACTGACACTGAAGTAGGAATGAGATTCAGGGGGATAAATATGGGCATGTCATATATCAATTGAATCGAGCCATCTTGAGTGGATGAGTGGGAATGATAGAATTGTAAGGGGGTAGGGTTCTAGTTAAGGAGTCGTGCAAACTCCTCCTCCTCTATGGCGATAGTGATAGGTTGGGTAGGATTCATGGGTGATAGAATGGAAGGTGGTGAAGGACTAGGTGGGAGTGGTCTACAACTAGCATGGAATATGAGGGCATTTACTTGGCTACGACTCATCACCATGTGAACAAGTACTGATGTGGTAGGACTGATTTTTGTAAATGACACATAAATACAATAGAAATAGGAAAAATAAGGGATGGGAGGTGGATTAGGTACAAAATGTCAGCTGGAAATTTGAACTAGCTAACAGATGTCAGCTAGGGTAAACTGACGTCAGTCACAAGAAACTGCGATCGGTCACTATGGAAAATGGACAGTCTTCCAAAATAAGGCAAAAGGATAATAATCTACTAGGTAGATAAGATGCAGATGGATTTTATCAGGATAGAGAAGATGATGAGAGTTACAGAGACTCTAAATAAAAAATAATATGAAACAGGTGTCCTTTTGGGAAGGTCAACCAAAAGAATAGTAAACCGATGCCGGTTGAGTAAAATCGGTGATGGTAAGAGGGTAACCAATGATGGTCACTGGACCGACAATGGTTATTGTCAAATTGAAACAGAGATGAAGAAAAGCTAGTTGTGATTTAAAATCAAGTGTAGAATCAAACCCTGAATTTTGAGAATGATGAAAATGGTGTCCAGGCACACTCAGATGAAGTTGGAATACACCAACTATGATAAGGAGCGTGCAAGGAGAAATAAAAAGATGAAAAAATGTGTCCTCTCACCTCAAAATGCAAGCCAAGTAGAAAAACTAAGAAAAATATGATCCTAAGAGTTCTCTTTCCTTTATGTTTGTTCAGCTTATGCTATTTAGAAAACTGACTCATTAACTTTAGAGTAGAGTTTTTGGTGAGGAAGGCTTCCTACAAAGAAGGATATCTACAAGGAGAGGTTTTAGGTTATGTTATGGTGGGGGCGGGCCGTCCCTTGAGATAATGACTCGATAAAAGTAATGATTTGGGTGACTGTTGTGCCTTGATCATGTGATCACCTATAACTTCTTCCAGGTAAGATGTTATTTCAGAATCTGTATATTGTTTAATTTTGTGATGTTTGGGTAAGACTCAGAGAGAGAAGAAGAGAAAAGAAGTGCTTTTCTACAATTTGTTTGTAAACCATTAGCTGGGCATGACTTCCAGTGTATAGGTTGCCCTCATTTAATGTGAGCTAATGTAGTAAAGCAGAATGAAATGTACTTGATTTTAAGCCCAAATCAAAATATTGAATTTGGTTACACAAAAATATGAACAAGAGGGAGTATGATCTTTCACTAATGTAGTACAAATGAAAGAGAAGAAGAGTTCTTTTTATAGAACCAAAACACGATTTCTTTGAGACAAATAGAAAGAAGAGAAGATTCCAAGGGAGAAATTTTAATGTGAGAACCTTTCAGAAAGGAAAAAAGCATACAAAGTTTCACCTAGAAATGAAGAAATGCAAGGAACCTCGAATGTGTCCCACTTGGCATGCCAAAATATTTCACCTGATACTTAGATCATTTCTTTGAATATTGAAGAAACAAATAAAGGTAAAAGGGATAGGAGGAATACCTATTAAAGCTAGTTGAAGGTTGTTGCACGCGTATGACTTATTGATCCACAACTGATCATGAGATCTTCCTTTTAGCTAGGAGGAAATACCTGAAATAAAAAACAAGACCACCAAAATAGATTAAATAGCATATGATAGTGGACTGCCTAGCATATGCTAGTTTCGGGAAGTGTGATACTCCCTATAAGGCAGTCAAACCACAGTTTAAAATAACTCAATGTTAACAGTAATTGAAATCCTACTGTAGTTAAAATGATTTAGGTATCTCATTCGACTATAATAAGAAAATTCATTCACAACAAGCTAAGCTATGATTGAATCTAAAGGGAAAGGTCTCTGTCAGAGTATTGGTACTGGTCAGGCTCTTGTTTTGGGTTGTTTCAGGTATTTGGTGGGGAATTTAGGCTCTATTTTCAGTCTGAGGGTAAAACATAGAGGCTGAAATCGGTCTAGTGTAACTATGACAGTTTAGGATGGACCCACGATGGTCATGGGTAACTGGCATTATTACAGTCGGGTGATAGAAACTTATTAAAACCTTGGTGTTGGGACAGATGTGAGGCTAAATGAAAATGGGGAGGGTAATAAAAAGGTCTATGGAGAGCTTAGGTATACTCAGAGGTGTTTAACAGTCAGGTATGGGAAACTTAGTGGTGTGGGTCAATGAATGATCAAACTTGCATGAAGATAAATGGTGTGAGATTGGGGGTGCAAGGAGAAACTGATAATAGAGGTAATAGAGCATACTAAAATGAAAATGGATGAATGTTGTTTAACAAAATACTTACTTTTATATAAGATTGGTGGCTGCATGGAAATTGTAGTTGATCAGATGGATGGAATTTGATGTGATGATGGCACTTCCCTGGATGCTTCCGTGAATGCAAATGGCTCTATGATCACTTTTGATGCTGCCTGTGGATGTTCAGATGCATGTGCAAATGCTGGTTCTCCTTACATAAAGCTCTTGTTTTGTCTCTCCCTTCTCTGAATGTCCCAACCTCAAAATAAGGTTATTTTGAGGAATATATGGTAACCAATGATGGTTCCATGTTCATTGGTGGAGGTTTAGGGTAACTGGTGTCGGTTATGGTGGGTTTTTCTAGGTTTACTAAAAATGGGCAGATCTGCTTAATTTCTTAGATATTTTTCAAAAAAAAATTATGTGGATTAGAATGGAAGCTTCCTTTCTAATTGGAGAGAAAGTGGTTAGAGGGAATGTAGGCTTTGATTTTAAGGTTTTTGTTAGGTCTTAGTTAGTTATGGCAACATACTAAGAATAGGTTTGGAGTGAGGTGGCTAGGTGAGGTGGTGGTGTGAGAATTAACTTAATTAGGATATTTAAAATAATAAATATTGTGAGGACATGGATTAATTTAATTAAATTTATATTACAGTGGGGTGAAAGGGGCCATGGTTAGGTGAGTGTGTTCAAGGAGATTATTTGACAAGGGACCAAGGGGAGTGTTATCCAATTTTGGTGTCTACAAACATAATTCTTGCAAAGGTAGCCCATGTTTTGGGTCTTACCCTAACATGTACCTTTGGTTCCTGTTATTCCATGGAGAGTAAGAAAGTATGTTTGGTTGTCCGAATCAAAGATACACAAGTATCTTTTGCTACTTTCCCAGAGAAAAGGGTCTTAGCCATGATTTTGGTAGCTGATATTCCTCCTTCAGATGGGATGTTGATGAGTAGAAATTTTTGTAAAGAGGTAGGAGGGGAAATCCAAATAAATTGGCCACATGATTTGATCCATATCAATGGGAAGATGAAGAAGCTACTGCCTGAAAAACAAGCAGAGTATATTGTGAAAAAGATAGATGATCCTAAATCACAAATATTGTATGAAGACATTGGGCATGGGAACTACATGATCTTGCCACAAGAGGAGAAAAGTCTAGAAAAGGGAGTGTGTCTTGATCCTAATGATGTGTGGACTTTGGAGTTTGATGGAAGCTTCTCTTCAGCTGGTTTTAGAGCTGGTGTAGTGTTCATTTCTCCTGGGGTTAAGGTTCATCCTTTCTCCTTGATATTTTAGTTTGAAAATACCAACAATACTGCTGAGTATGAGGCCCTTATTCTTGGGTTGAGCATGGAGAAGGAAATGGGAGTGAAGAACCTTCTTTCTCGTATAGATGCAAAGCTAATTGTAAAACAAGTTAGGGGCATTTATCAAGTAAAGAATAGAATTTTGAAGCACTATAGGAATCTGGTCTGGGATTCCATTGAATTCCTTGATACTTTTTCCATTGAAGTTGTGCCAAGGGAAAGGAACAATAGGGATGAATCTCTAGCTGTTTTGGGGTCCTTACTAGTTCCTCATCCTAATTTTCCTTAGGATAAATTCACCATTGAGTTGATCCATAGACCCAATGTGCCTGACAATACAAATAATTGGCAATTTTTTTAATGATGAACAACATTTTATTTCTTTCTTGGAGCTCAGAGATAAATTTGATCAACTGTACTTTGAAGGGAGTGACAATCTTCATAGAGAGTGTGTATCATGAAATGAAGAGAGTGTAAAAGAAGAGATGGATCAAGATGGATGCATCAAGCTGAAAGGAAACAAAATTACTAAAGGGCTGGTGAGTTTGGAGGATATTTTTGATAAAAATGATGGATATATGAAGTTTAAAGTTTCCTAAGGAGCCTGAAAATATACTGAGACTGAGAAGTGGATATTGGGAGTCTTGATGATCCCAAAATGGTCAACATTGGAAAATGTTTCACTCAAGATGAGAAAAAGAAGGTGGTAAATCTATTGAAAAGGTATGTTTATTTCCTGGCTTACTCTTATGATGATCTTAAGGGCTTTTAGCCTAAAGAAATGCAACATTTCATTCCTTTTAAGCCTAGGATCAAACCCTTAAAACAGAATCAAAGGAAATATAATCCAAAGATAGCTAATATAATTTTCCAAGAAATACAGAAGCTTCTGGAGGCTAGGATCGTCTTCCCCATCGACCATTCAACATGGATTGCTAATATAGTGCCTGTTAGGAAGAATAATGGTGAGATCTAGATTTTTGTGGACTTCAAAAATATAAATCAAGGTTATTTGAAGGAAAATTACCCTCTCCCCATTATGGACAAAGTATTACAAGATGTCATAGGCTCAGAGATGTTATCTATGTTAGATGGATTCTCGGGGTAAAATCAAGTAGAGGTGAATATTGCAGATCAACATAAGACTATATTTACTACTCCTTGGGGCACTTTTGCGTACAAGAGGATGCCATTTTGTCTAATCAATGCTGGTGCTACTCTCCAGAGAGCCATGGACTTGGATTTTGGAATTTTGAAAGGGAAATGCATTGTTCTATATTTGGATTACTTTACAGTGTTTTCTAAAGAAATAATAGATCACTTTCAACAACTTGAAACAATATTACAGAAGTGTAGAGAGCATGGAATTTATTTAAACCCTAAGAATTTTATGTTTTGTGTCACAGAAGGAAGGCTATTGGGACATGTTATTTCAAAGGAAGGGATCAAGATTGATCCAGAGAGAGTTCAAGCTATTCAGAAAATTCCTCTTCCATTAAGTAAGAAAGGTGTCCATTATTTCTTTGGTAACATCAATTTCCTAAGGAGATTCATCCTTGATTTTGTGGAATTTACTATGAGCATTACTCGCATGATGCAAGGGAAGAAAAAATTTGGTTGTTCCTATGAAGGGAAGAAATCATTTGAGGACATTAAATAGGATATTGCAAAGACTGGACAATCTTGGTGTGCCCTAAGTTTATCAAAGATTTCATTATCTATTGTTATGCCACTGAAAATACCCTAGCTGCTATGTCAGCCCAGAAGAATGCTAAAGATCATGAGCTCCCAATTGCATTCATGAGTTATGTATTGAAAACTCATGAGCTGAAGTACACCATGACGGAGAAACATGCTTTTGTAGTTGTCAAAGTTATCAAGTAGTTTAGGTTTTACATCCTTAATTCTCATTCCATGGTGCTGGTGCTTGATACAACAATCAAATAAATTCTTACTCAGCAAGTATTTGGAACCAAAAGAGGTAATTGGGTAGAAAAGGTGTAAGAGTATGATATTGATATTAGGAAAACAAAGATAATTCAGGGTAAGGGCATGTGTGAACTCATTGCTGAGGGAGCTGCCAAGGAGTTGTCCAAAGATGAAGTTGATGTTTTTGTTGTTTTGTTCCTCATCTCGACAAATGTATGGTATGCTGACATTGCTCACTTTCTGACCTATAGAGAGTGTTCATCTCACTTGATTTCCAAAGAGAAGAGAGCCATCAAACTGAGGTCTACATAATATGTGTTATGGGAGAATGCTTTGTTCAAACGAGGCATCTATGGAAGGTTTTTGAAGTGTGTAGAAAAGGAGACACAATAGAAGTTGTTCTCTGCTTTTCATGACTAGGATTGTGGAGGTCATTTATCTTCTATTGCAACAGCTCATAAAATACTTCATGCTAACTATTATTGTCCCACTTTGTTTAGATATGCATCAAAATGGGTTGGTAAATGTGAAGCATGTCAAGCATTTGTTGGAAGACCTAAGTTGGCTTCTTTGCCTCTCAATCCTTTAGTGATTGAAGAACCATTTCAACAATGGGGTTTAGAATTCATTGGAGCACTCAATCCATCTTCTAAAACTAGACATACTCATGTGTTAAATGCCACATATTACTTCACCAAATGGGTGGAGGAAATCCTAGTCAAGAGAACTACCTCTGAGGTAGTTTTCAACTTCATTAAAGAGAACATATTGATCAAGTTTGGGATCCAAAAAAAATTTGTGACTGATAATGCTTCCAAATTTTCTTCCACTGATATGATGGACTTCTGCTATGGATATGAGATGTCCCTTGCTCATTATTCAGACTACCACCTCAAAGGGAATTGATAGGTAGAATCAAAAAACAAGAACTTGGTAAACATAGTTAGAAATCTTGTAAATGATTCTCAGAGGAATTGGCATAAGAAGATAAATGATGCACTTTGGGTTGATAAAATTACACCCAAGAGAGAAATTGGATTGTCCCCTTTCCAAGTGGTGTATGGTGTGGAAGCTCAACTGCCAGTCACGGTGGAATTTACATTCTTGCATCTGATGAAAACCATTAAAGATTCAAGTTTCAGTAGCTCTTTGGATAAGAGAATTTTTTACCTTCAGAAGCTTGATGAAGATAGATTGCAAGTGGTGAACAGAATATCAAATCATTAGGTGAAAGTGAAGGCTTTGTTTGACAAGAAATCCAAACCCAAATTTTTCGAAGTGGGAGACATTGTGCTGATTTGGGACAAAAGACATCAGCCATGAGGAAGCCATGGTAAGTTTGATTCTCTTTGGCTTGGTCCTTTTAGAATCAGACATTTTGCTGGAGATAACTCTTTTTATCTAGATTACATGGATGGTTCTCCTCTCCCACTTCCTTATAGTGGGTAGTATCTAAAGTTTTTCAAGTCCTAGGTGACTAGGTGTTCCTTCTATTTATTATATACAGTGTTTTGGTTTTGGGTCATTCCTTTGTGTTTTTTTTTTTTAATTTTATTGTCTTGTGTGTGTTGCCTTGTATTGGTTTTTCTTTCGAATCCTTTACCCAATGGATAAAGCATTGGTCCTCTTTCCCCTAGAGTTATATGTAGTTCTTGATCTTTCCTTGTGTCTTTGTTCCAAGCCAAGTCATCCCCAGAAAGAGCCAACTATTGCCGGCCCCAAAATTCCACTCTTTTGAAGTCAAATTTCAACAAAAAATTGAGTCTGTACCTTGGAGTATTGAATTGCGTTGAGCCTGGCATTGTTTGTAGTTTTCCTGTTCATGGAGAAAAATTTAAAAGTCAGGCATATGGTGAAGTTCCTTTCCTTTCTTTTTATTTTCTTCCCGCAATCGGGAATGATAGGCATATTTTCCCAGTTCAATTTTTCCCCAGCATCCGCGGGTAATAAGTGAAAATATTCGATTGGATGCATTTTGGCCATATTTAAAGGTTCATCAGAAGCCTCTATGTGTTGAAATGGCATAACTCCATGGGTAGGGTCCAAGGAATAGTCCTCTAATAAGCGCAGGATTTCCATGTGTCCCAGGTAAAAAATGAAGACAGAACAAGCTAAAATTGGCTAAGTATAGAAGGCTCAGTAGACGATGCCATGTGCCTCATTGGTGCAACTTCAAGAGTCAAAGATGAGAGCATTTATCAAACTTGTGCCAAAACTCCACATGTCCTAGGTCCAAGAATGGATAGGGATAATCGTTAAAATTGACTAAGTATGGGCGGGTTTGTAGAAGCCACCACGTGCCTTAACAACGCCATTTTAGAAGTGAAATAAAAGGGTCAGTCTCCAAGTAGTGCCAGCTTGCTACATGGTTAAAGTTAATATGAAGATGGAGTTTTCCATTGAAAATTTCAAAGACTAGTGGAAGGAGACACGCATCAACTCGACACAGCTTCAGGGGGCATTTCGAAAGCAGAAATGCGAATGAGCACCAACCCTCCACGTGTCTAGGGGTCAACATAAGTCAAGCAGAATTTTTTTTAGAATCAGCTAAGTATAAAGGAACCGGTAGAGCTCTCCATGTGTTAACCTAGCACTTATTCAAAGGAAAAGAATGCAAGAGGTGCTCGCAAGCCTGCTCAAATCAATATCTCCCATGTGGGTGGCCCAGATTTGAAGTTGTAAAAGGAAATTGAATGGCCCGAGTTTTAACTGGTAAAATAATATAACGGCCATATACTTAAAAAACTGGGTTTTCCACCGTTAATTTTTCTTTCCATTTTCAAGAACTCGAAAAGACATGGATGATTGGAATAAGTCATAATTGTTTCTTTCTTTCTCGAGGAAGTTGTAACCATTTCTTGTGAGCTATATCATGGGCTTTCCAAACCATTGTATGGGTCAGAATTTTGACTATTCTAGAACTGTAATTTCAAATTGGAAGAAATAAATACAAAGGTTTTTCCCTTTTTCTTCTGCTTTCTCTTTCCTTCTTGTTCTGATCCATGAATCATCTAATCCTTGCATGCTTGGAAACCTTGTGTTCTAGTTTATAAAATCTCTAGAAATTTGAGTATGTCAATTATGTCTGTTATAAACGTGGATGGTTCTACTTTGTATCTCATTTACACAATACATATAAGGGTTTTATCTTCCATCTCTTTTCCTTGAAAGTATTTTCTTTTTCTGCCTCCCTCCTCTCTTCAAATTCTTCTACCCTCATGTATTGATAACTTTCCATGCTTAAAACACATTTCAGGATATCAGGAAACCACCATTGAATGAAAGATTGTGCATTTGTACATAGGTTTTCCCCTTGATTTCAATAAGGGAACCTCTCCCATTAAAGAGGAGGGAATTTCCCTTCCCCTGACTGTGGTTTCATTCCAAGTGCAAATCTGAAACCCAACAAGAAGTCAAACATATTATATATGTAATAATATTATTAAATCTAATTTTAATCTATATACATTTTATAATTAATATATTCTTCATTTTGATCCCGCTAATATATGCCAAAATTTAACATAACTTTGAGGATTACACATTATAATTGGTTTTTTCGACAACCTATTTATGAAACCCCAATTCTATTTTGAATTACATACATGTATCTACATGTATATTTATATATTTATATATTTATTATATAGATTCTAGATTTATTTGTTATCATTTGTATCTTTTTAATATGATTTATTTTCTATGAATAAACTCTACCATAGAAAATTTTGTCTACCCTAGCATCCGCTAGGCTATAATTATACTTTGGAAAAAGAATTCCTTTTCCTTTTCCCATCACGGATCAATTGTTTTTATATAGGCAACATAATCTTTTTTGGTCCTAGCGATCACTTATTTTCTTTATATGTTTTTATATTCACAAAGATTAACAATTTAGATTTATAAAACATCTTCATTATGAACTTGATATATTTACCTTTAAGAATAGCTCAGCAGCCACTAGGATGTAATGAGTAGATAGTGTCATATGTAAAAAATTGTTTTATAGATTCTCAGTTGCAATTACGAGTTTCCATATTTTTTCATAAATGTAAAATAATTTTTCCAAATCATTGTAATAAGTAGATAAAACTATACGTATACCTAAATAACATATTAAAGATACCATTTTACACGTATATTTATGTATCCATTATATAAACACTAGTTTTATTTGTTATCTTTGATAGATTTTCAATATGATTTCTAGAAAATATTAAGAATTTAGATTTATAACATAGCTTCATTATGAACATGATATGTTTACCTTTAGGAATAGCTTAGCAGCTGCTAGTATATAATGAGTAGATGGCATGGTATGTAAAAAATTGAAGTATAACTTCTTGGTCGCTAGTCCATGTTTCTTTTCTTGACCTAAATGTAAAAATATTCTGCCAAAATCTCATAAGAAATAGAATTATAGACATATATTTTTGTAACATATGAAAAACATGATTATAAATGTCCACAAATTCATTATTAACATGATACATTTTCCTTTAAGGATATATTAGTGGTTGCTAGGGTAAAATGAGTCCAAGTCTATACGTATAGTATTATATAAATTCCATATTTATTTTTTACCATTTATATAAACTCCTTTTTGAATACAATATATATGAAAAATGTTACCTACTCTAGCAACCACTAGGTTATAATTATTATTTGGATGCAGTCTTCGTTTACCTTTGCGGACTCAAGGATAAGTGTATTTTGTTATAGGCAACAAACTTTTTTTGGTCAAGTGATTTCTTTGTTATTTGTCTCGTGTTAAATACACGAAGACTAAAAATTAAATTCATAACACAACTACATTATAAAAATAATATATTTACTTTTAAGAATAGCTTAGTGGCCGCTATGCTTCATTGATTATATTGCATTATATCTAAAAAACTTGTAAATATTTACGGTCTCATCCACTAGCTTAGCCCAAGGTATAACATTAAGACCTTATGGTTGGTTGGATTAAACAAAGTAAATTATATATTTTTGAGATAAACAAGTGCTAGGAAATTACTCGCTATAATATTTCGAGCTTAGTGGGTGGTATAATCTATGAAGTTACCCAATTATATTTTTAGCTTAGCATCCACTTGCTTATGACACAACATGATATTTGGATCTTAGAAGTCTCTAGGTTTCGGTAAAAGAAATTAATCTATTATAAGCTTAACAGCAGGTAGGTTATGCCAAAACATAATAAAAAAATCTTATTGAATATTGGTAATAAGAGCTTAGTAGTCGCTAGGTTATGCCACAACATATTATTTAGGTTTACAATTTGTTATGCTATGTATCGCAAAGAAGATGCAAACAAGATGTGTTTTAATTAGTTGAATTTATATTATTATTTTAAGTTTTTAAATTAAGATATTTCAAGCTTAGCGCCCACTAGGTTATGCTACCACATACTCATTTGAAACTAGCGGTGGTTAGGATTTAATAAACTAAATTAAGGTATTAATAGGTTAGTGGCCACTAGGTTATGTAACAACATATTATTTTGGTATTCAATTCACTAGGTTATGTATCGCAAACATGATATGTATCAAAAAGAATGTGCAAACAAGATGTGTTTAAATTAGTTGAATTTATCGTATGATTTTAAGATTTAAATTAAGATATTTCTATCTTAGTTCCCGCTAGGCTATATTACCATATACTCATTGGAACCTAGCGGTGGTTAGGATTTAATGAAATAAATTAAGGTATTAAGAGCTTAGAAACCGCTAGGTTATGCAACAATATATTATTTTGGTATTCAATTTTTTAGGTTATGTATCAAAAACATGATATGTATTGCAAAGAAGATGCATACAAGATTTTTTTAAATTATTTGAATTTATCGTATGATTTTAAGGTTTTAAATTAAGATATTTAAATTTTAGCACTCACTAGGTTATACTACCACATACTCGTTGGAACCTAGTGGTGGTTAGGATTTAATAAACTAAATTAAGATATTAAGAGCTTAACGGCCACTAGGTTATGAAACAACATATTATTTAGGTATTCAATTTGCTTTGTTGCGTATCAAAAACATGATATGTATCACAAAGAAGATGCAAACAAGATGTGTTTAAATAAGTTGAATTTATTGTATGATTTTAAGATTTTCAATTGAGATATTTCAATCTTAGCACCTACTAGTTTATGCTACCACACAATCATTGGAACCTAGCGGTAGTTGGGATTTAATAAAGGAAATTAAGGTAGTAAGGGTTTAACGGACACTAGGGTATGCCACAACATAGTATTTGGGTATTCTATTTTCTAGCGTATGTATTGCAAACATTGTATGTATCGTAAAGAATATATATATATATATATATATATATATATATATATAAATTAGTTGAATTCATTCTAAGATTTTAAGATTTTAAACTAGAATATTTCGATGATAAGTCTTAAAAAAAAGTACATGAGGAACCATTCCCTGATAAGTACTCCACTAGTGGATTCCCATAATGATTACAAGCAACTTATTATAAAAAATATATGCCAAAATATGGTGAAGATCTGTAATCAACTTCACTTCACCCACAAATACTTCATATATCTATACACTTCACTATATAGATAACCATTCTGGACCTTAATAAAAAACTAAAGACAAATGCATCCAGAAAATATTAGGCCTTTCAGCCTCTCATCTCCACCTTGTAGATGATCTTGACATCCACACCCCATTAACTCTGATCAAAGGAGGAGGATGAATCGACACAAAATTTTGGAATCTTCACTTTAGTGCCAGCAGGGAGTTCTATACCATGATTTTCTGCAACTACCTCTAGACCACACGCAATCACCTACATCCCCCATGTCAAGGCACATACATGATACTGAGGGTTTACTAGATGATCTTCCAAATTCTCATTGACCTCATGAAATATAAACTTCCCCAAAGAGTTAGATAGTATGTTTACCGCACTCAACCCTTGTGTCATGTCAAAATGTTCCTCCACCCTTTGGACTGGTTTAGGTTGAGAATTAGCTTGCGCATGCTCTCACAAATATCACAGTCATCTTCATCTTCAAATCACTCTATCACCAACAAGACCTTCTCAAGCCAATTCCCCGTAGTTACATTCTAAATTTTCCCATCCATCTAAGAAGTAAACAATTACCAAACATCCTTTCCTATCATATCTCTTTATCTCTTCCTTCTAGGACCATACTCCATGCTACCCAAGAAACCACCAACACCCATGTCACATTCATAGAGAGTCAAGCATCACAACAATGAAAAATGAAAAGAGGAAAAGGGTAGTGAAATTTCCATCCAGCTCGGAGATATAAAACCAGTAGCACATAACACACGAAAGGAGGTAAGTGTGACATTACTGAAGATCATCAATTATATTTCCTAATCATAAATATCATGCTTCCCATTAAAATTCATAAATTCTTAACACCATATTACATCTTGTGTGCGTATTAAACTTAATCAATTCAATATATTGCATGAATGAAGTCTATCAATGTCATGAATTACCATTAAATCCGTAAATGCCATATCCTCTTGTCGCTGCCATAAAAGGTTACCCCTCATAATAATATAGCAATTTTTATTTAAAATTTATAATTCACTACATTTTGATAAATTAAAGTAAGTTGTTTTGAGCTTATCGACCTCTAAGCTAATCAACCACATTAACTTTGGATAAATGTATAGAAATCAAGATATGTATAAATTAGTCAACTTTATTGTATTATTTTAAGATTTCAAATTAAGATATTTCAAGCATAGAACCCACTAGTTTATGCCACCACACAATATTTGTAGCCTATTGGTGGTTATAATTTAATAAATTAAATTAATATATTTTTAACTTAATGGCCACTAGGTTATACCACAACAAAATACTAGGATCTTGGCAGTCTCTAGGTTTCAGTTTCTAGGACCATACTCCATGCTACCCAATAAACCAACGACACCCATGTCACATTCGTAGAGAGTCAAGCATCACAAAAAGCAAAAAAGAAAAGAGGAAAGGGGTAGTGAAATTTCCATCTGGCTCAGAGATATAAAACCACTAGCACACAACACACGAAAGGAGGTAAGTGTGACATTACTGAAGATCATCAATTATATTTCCTAATCATAAATATCATGCTTCCCATTAAAATTCATAAATTCTTGACACCATATTACATCTCGTGTGTGTATAAAACTTAATCAATTCAGTATATTACATGAATGAAATCTATCAATGTCATGAATTACCATTAAAGCCACAAATGCCATATCCTCTTGTTGCTGCCATAAAAGGTTACCCCTCATAATAATATAAAAAATTTTATTTAAAATTTATAATTCACTACATTTTGATAAATTAAAGTAAGTTGTTTTGAGCTTATCGACGTCTAAGCTAATCAACCACATTAAATTTGGATAAATGTATATAAATCAAGATATATATAAATTAGTTGACTTTATTGGATGATTTTAAGATTTCAAATTAAGATATTTCGAGCATAACACCCACTAGTTTATGCCACCACACAATATTTTTAGCCTATTGGTGGTTAGGATTTAATAAATCAAATTAATATATTTTCAACTTAGCGGCCACTAGGTTATACCACAACATAATATTAGGATCTTGGCAGTCTCTAGGTTTCAAAAAAAGAAAGTAAGAACTTAATAATATTATATTTTGAGTTAAAAAATCAATTGTATTTAACAAACAAAAGAAAGACATTGAATTTGGAGATATTTATAGTAATCAAGACCAATATAAATTAGTTAAATTTTTTGTATGCATTTAAGATTTGGAATTAAGATATTTCGAGATTAGCACCTACTAGGTTATGCCACCACATAATATTTGGAGACTATCGGTGGTTTCATATAATTTTAGCTTAGTAACCGGTAGCCTATGCCACAACATATTATTTGGAGATTGAATTTACTAGGGTTAAATAATTCATAGTTACCTTTTTTTACAGCAGTTAACAAATTATAGGAAGATATTTTGAACTTAGTTGACACTAGTTTAAAAAACGACATAATATATGGAGGTTACGATCGATAGGATTAAAAAATTTAAATTAACATCTTTTGAACTAAGTGGAGACTAGGTACTTTCATAATATATTATTTCGAACATAGTGGTTTCTATCATTTATCATGTTACTGAATGTTATTTTAAGCTTAGCATTTGCTACATTATGGTACAACATAATATTTGGTGTTTAACGCTCACTAGGTTTAAATAAAATAAATAAGATATTATTATCTTGGTTGTCAGTAGGTTACACCAAAACATATTAATATTTGGATCTTATTGGTGACTGGGATTTAGAAAATTTTAATCAACATAGTTTTATCTTAGCGGTCATTAGGTGCTTAAATAATATATTATTTTGATCTTCGTGGCCACTAGGTTTTTCCACAACATGTTATTTGATGATTTCATTAGTAGGGTTTAATAATTCATAATCAAGATATTTTACAGCATCTAACAAATTAGAGGAAGATTTTCATAACTTTTCTTATGCTAAACCCACAATATAATATTCTGAGTTTATTTTTCGCTAGCACCTAACTAGTAAGAGAATTATATTTTGATATTAGACAATGGTGCATTATGCCACACCATAAATTTTTGGATCTTGGTAATCACCGGGTTTTATCAAAATAAATTAGGATACTATGACCTCAGAAGCCATTAGGGTATACCAAGACATTAAATTTGGAGAATTACGATCTTAAGGATGTAAGAAAACTCATTAATATATTAGGAGCTTAGTCATGACTACAATATGCCAAAAAAACCTATTTGGAATTAGAGTAAAAGTGGGTTCTCCCAAATGACCCACATACTTGCATGAAAAATCCCTCATGGACAGATATTACAGTGAAACAAGAAGATAAAAATCCCATATGCAACAAAAAATAAAAAAACCAAAAAGTCCCAAATTCGAAAAAGCCAAATAAAATTTTATGGATATTCATGAGAATAGTTTCTTCATCCTTAGCATCGGTAGTAGGGATTCCTTAAACCAGCACGTCCACTAACTTAATGTGTTACAGGAAGTCTTTGTTTATTTTCATCAAGGTCATGTCCATGTGAATTTTCCATTCCTTGACAACAGATATTGAGTGTAACATAATCTTCAATGGCCTCATGTGGATTAGGAGATATCTTCTCTAAATGTTCCTTGTGTTCTGAAGCTACAATGGGGGAGCACATTTTATTTGACAGAGGAGAATCAAGGTAAATGGAAGAGAGATCCCACAACACATTTGGAATTTCCAAGTCCATGTTGAATTCAATGCAAAAAGGTGGGAGGGATGCCACACATGCTTCTGTTCTTAGGTGATTTGAGTTGGTTTTAGCCATTACAATGTTTATGGAGACGAGAGGAGAAGCCAAAGAAGCATCAGAAAGAGGTGGAGAGGAAGTAGATGCCGAGTATAAAATTTGTTCAAAGACCTTAGGAGAGTGCTTTGAGATTTCTCAAGGGTTATGATCTTCCAGAAAGATGAGGGAGACTCAAGAGCAAAATAATGGGGGGATACCACAAGACTACTCTGGCTATTTATCATGATGTCCTAATCAAATTTGGAAGGGAGATGAAGGCAGTGATGATGGTGAAGGAAAGAGGGAGCTAGTTATGGAAGATAAGGGGGACATGATGTTTCTTTTCTGGCTTAGAGGGGAAGCATGATATTTATTTTCGAGAAGCTTCCATTTTAAAGAACAAATACAAAAGGCCTTAGTGTAGGAAAGGACCTTCATCTTCTCTATCTAATTTAAGGGACCTCTTAAGTGATTGAAACATAAACTTCACAAATTTTACCTTCTAATCATGTCGAAGATGTGAAAGAAGAAAAATATGAGGTCTATTGATCACTTTGTAGCATCAATGTAGCGTGAATTGCCTCTTTAATTTCTCAACAACCTTATCCCAAGGTTATGGAAGTGATACCCATTCATATCCCAAGTGATACATTTTCAAATTTTCACCAGGATACAAGAAATCGTCCATCTCCTCTTGAAGCAAGTGTGTAAAATAAATGTCTCCCTTTGCAGGGAGCCCCGTTGTAGGTGTAATGGACTATGTCAAAATAAAATAATTTGTCTTTCCCACTTTGACTCTTCTTTTCTTCTAGGTTTCCAGCATACTGTTGGTCACTCGAACAAAGTGACTAGATAGTATTTCCATAAACGACGTAACACCACCATCATGAAAAATATTCCATACTACTGGGTCGGCCTTGACCTCTTCATAGGAAGAAGACTCAATGAATTTTATGGTGCCACCCATAGTGAGCATGGCTATTGTGACAGTGATTGCCAAAAGCATGATATAGATGATGATTAAATAGATATCTCAAGCACCTTCATTCCAATCTTCAACACGTGTCTCCAATATTTCTAATTGAATTTTGATGTAATTATTAATAGTAATTAATTGGTCCTACTCATCACATGAATGCAATATATGAATGCCATAAATGCCCAAGAAACCCACAAATGTTGTATCCTCTTGCTACCACCAAAAGAGGTTATGTATCAACATAACCTAACAACTTTTATTGTAATGTTAGTTAATTTTCAGCCAATCACAACATTAATTAGTTCATTTTATTGCAATTATTGTATTTAATGGAGGTTGAAGGTTTGAATGTTAGTGATATTAGATGTATCTAATTAATATATATTATAAAGGAAGAATCTGCATACAAAATAAAGTAAGGTTAAATAACAAAACTTTCTAGACATGATTTCATACTATATATATTAGCAGACAATAAATCATAAAGAAATACATTATTAGAATTTCTTTATTGATACATATATTTTTAACATTTAGGTTCTCCAAGGTTGTTCATTCTACACATGGAAATGAAGTGGGTAAGCACAGAGATGTTATAAGGAGCCAAGCAACACTTGTGATGGGATTTTTTTTGCAAGATTTGGTGAGGTGATTTCAAAAAACACTTTTTGACTTCAATCAGAAAAGGACGGTGTTATCTCAAAAAAATTGCATCCCCATGAGTCCTCTCCATCCCAAGGTATTGTTTTTTCAATGGAGAGAAGCATGTTTCATTCAGACCAAGATAATTTTAAATGTAGATACAATTACATGTACGTGGCAAGAATAATATGCTTATTAGGTTTGTGTTCTCTTACAAGTACAAGTACATTAATAATTATAGGTATAATTATAGGTACATGATAAGAATAATACACTTTTTAATCTTTTAACCAACCTCATGGATGTTAACAGTTCTTATATTGAACCCTTACGTGACTTTAGACTGGTGTGGGTATATATATTAACTTGAATCAATATTTTTTTTGTAGATATGGTCAGAAGTTGGTTTTTTATATTACTTTGAATGTAGTGGTATCTTTCATTCAACAAGTTATTGAATGATATTTTGAACTTAGCATTCACTAGTTTATGACACAACATAATATTTGGATCTTCGTGGTCTCAAGGTTTTGAAAAAAGAAAGTGAGATATTATTTTCATTTTAGTGGTCATTAGGATATAACAAATTAAATCAACCTAGTTTGAGCTTAGCGGCTAAATGTATTTAAAGAATATAATATTATGAGCTAAATGTTCACTATCATTTAACAAGATAAATAAAGACATATTGAATTTAGTTTCCGCTAGTATCTCCAATGTTAATATTGTAATTAACTACCACCTGGTTGGAGGATTTAATTGATATAAAAAAAGGGTATAGTGGTTTGGGATTTAAGTTAAATTTGTAACCTATTTTAAAAAAAATTTACTACTCAAATAAAAGTGCGACTAGATCTGTGGAAGTTAAAATTTCTTCTTATTGGAAGGATAGAAAGATTTATTAATTACTAAAAATGCCTTTTATATTGTACTTATAATATGTTGTTGTTTGAATGAAAAAATATTGAGCATGTTTCTAAAATAGTATAATGTCTTTTAAACATCCAAGATCAATTGTTTTCAAAAAAGTGATTTTCTTACATGCATTGATGAAGATCAATGACTACAATGCTTAAGTATAACACGTGACATATTAGTTATTGGACCAAAGATATTAATTTTCAAAACATATGTTGTCTTTCAAAGAATTTATGGAGGAAAATTGGACTAAGGATTTACTCCCCAAGGTCAACAACATGAAGACTACCTACCTTAACTAGAATTCAATTGTAAAGATTAGATGATGAAATTTTTTATTTATTTGAAATATTTTTGACTTACTACAAAATATCTTGTATGTTGTACTTATAATATGTTGTTGTTTGAATGAAAAATGTTGAACATGTTTCTAAAATAATTTGATGTCCTTTAAATATCCTAGATCAATTGTTTTCACATAAATACTTTTCCTACATACATTTATGGAGATCAATGACAATAATGCTCAAGTATAACACTTGACATATCAGTTCTTGGACCAAACATATTCATTGTCCTAATATATGTTGTCTTGAAAAGGATTTGTAGATGAAAATTTTGATTAAGGATTTACTCACTAATGTCAACATGTTTTTTTGGTTAGCTATAGACAAGAATATTTTAACCCTTTGCAATGTGAGAAAGGATATAATTAATAATTGGACCATAAAAAATATCCTTAAAGATACTAAAGAATTTTTTTCGAAAGAGTTTGATAAATGTAATTATTCATACACCTCGAAAGGGTAATAAATGTGTGGATTATCTTACCGAATTGGGGGATAAAGGTAGTAATTTTAAATTGTGTGAGAGGGGAGATAATATCACCAATGTTATTAATCTCATTAAGAACATCAAGTACTGATGTTCTGGTGGCTATTTTCCCTTGTTTGGATGTCATCCTTGTACTTATGGTTAGAAAAACCCTTCATAGGTGCAAGATATATGGTGGGATTTGTATTAATTTTACTCTTACGATTCATTTTGGCCATTGTTTCTTCCATTTTCAATCTCATTCGACTAAACCAAGGGGGTGGTCATTTGATAACCAAAACCATGAGATATGGTTCCCTGAAGGACAACCCCTCCTTGTGGCACATTTTGAAAATTGGGGGGTTTAGGAATTTCATCTCAAAAATCATGGGGTCTGCTATTTATCTTGCGTTGGAGTTTGGTCTGTCATGGAACAATGGCATCATAGTGATCTACAACATGGAAATTCAAGTTTTGGAGGATTTGATGGTACAGGTGACTGGAATGGAGACAAAGGGGTTAAAGATATTCAAAAACCAAACTTGACACAAACACGAAATTGAAAATTTATTTCACGGTAAATAAATGGTTTAATTGTTGGTAGACAATATATCTAGATTATGCATTCCTGATATTTGGAATACAATCTACCTCCACTTTATGTGGTATATTACTCTTGAAATGATTTATAAAAAGATATTTACTCACCATCCTACTATGGTTAATATGTTTAGGCATAAGATTGTTATGAGCCTTCCCTTTTTCTTGTTTATGTCATTCTCTACGTCAATGTATGATTTTCAAGAGGGAAAGATTGATACCCCGATACACTATGGACTAATTATTTTTCTTTTTAAGAATGTTAAATTGGTGGTGTAAAATGAATTAGATCTTGAATCTAGAGATTCATATGAAAATTTTACTCTTGTGGACCACATGAACAAACTAAGGAGAAAGAAAAGTAAGGCACCTTAGGGGAAGGGAAATCTTGGTACTGGGGCTATAGGTTATCTGATTGATAAGAAATGGGAGTCATCTAAAGGGAAAGAAAGTTGACCTAGGTTGGAATGTATCTTTTGATAAAATTGCTCTCAAGGTGAGTTAGGTGGAAATGGATATAGAGGCCTTAGGTGAAGTTAGAAATGATATGAGAAACAATGTCATGCATTGCATTGACGCCTCTAAGAAAATTTACATCACCCAATACTCTATTAGGGCTGATATGGTAGAGATCAAAATTTTGGTTTTGGAGTTGCAGGGGTGTGTAGTCAAGTTGGAGAAGATATACAAATTTTACAGGTATAATATGCACCTCAATAGTTCTGATGAGGAAGAGCAGGTTGAAGATGAAATCCTTATCATGAGTGATCAAGATGATCATGTGAAAGGATAGGAAGAGTGTCAAATGGAGGAGTACAAATGTTTAAAGACTAACTATTTCATTGGCTCTTAGAAATTTTGTTTAACGATTTTTGGACTGTATCATTTGGGATTTTTTCCCCTACATGTTTTGTGATTTTTCCTTGTATTTATTTTTTGAATTGTAGTTTTGAATAATTTGTTTTAGCCCTTTTTATCCTGTTTCTTTTTTGTTCACTCTTGGTATTGCTCATGATGAATTCTATTGTAAGGTTGTTGGGTGCCTTAATCCTTGTATAAAGTAGCCAATCATTATGTTCACGTATATTTAATAAACCTTGTTAATATTAATTTTTTTAACAACATTTTAAATTAAACAATGAGAGATTTTCTAGTTGTGTGATTGTGCTAGATGTGCTAGTTGTGTGATTGTTTTCTTAGAATTATGATTTTTATTGAATAAAATAAATCAATGTTACAACAAGGATTCATATTTGTGCAATAAATAATAACTAACAAATAAAGAAAAATATAAATAAGTTTTGTAGTATAAGAAAATATTTAAATAAATTATAAACATTAGAAATTTGAAAACTTATAGATTTTTATTTATTTTGATTGGTAGATTGAGGAGAAATTTTAAGTAAGATGTTTTGAGCTTAGCACCCGCTAAGGTAACTTAATACTTCCACAGTATAATATTTTGAGATTATGGATCACTAGCATTTAACAAGTCAAATAATATTATTTTTAGCTTATCATCCACTCGCTTATGTGACACCATAGTAATTGGATATTATCGATTGATAGGAATTAATAAAATAAAGTAAAATATTTTCAACATAGAGTCTGCTAGGTTATGCCACAACAAAATATTTTGATGTAAAAAAAATATGTCCATTTTTTTGTATAAGGGTGAATATGGGGAGTTTGAAAGGATGCACATCCTTTTACAAAAAGGTCCTTTAGACAAAATATGACATTGAAGTATAGAAGAGAGAAATCCCATAGGCAGTAAAAGATAAAAGGCCACATAATCATGACCAAGACAAAGAAAATTTACATTTTGTGAAAAGTTTTGAGGATAGATGTTGCTTCCATAGTAGAATCATATTATATTTTCCTCGTTCCTCGAATTCTCCTTTCAAAAATCTATATTTGTTCTTTTACCCTCCAAAATCTGTTTGGTTCTCCTACTCTTGCAATAACATAATTTTTTGCAAATAGGTCAATGTAATCCAACACCAACACATTGAATGGAAAATCATTCTTAAGATGAATATATTCTAAAATATTTTCATTGAAAATTTCAATGATATCACAGCCATTGAATTTTTTTGAGTATGTGCACGGGAGGACTATTTACGAATTACAATAAGGCCAACAACATAATATCAATTTTATAAAATACATATTCTCCTCTATTCTTACGCACCACCATGACCATAAATTGATTCTTATATTCACGTTTTTACTATGAAAATTGAGCCACCATCCATACCACCAGGCTTATTTTTCAATACACAAAAAAAATTCTTGGCAGGTGTTATGGGTTTTTAAAAAAAATTCAAATCTTCCTCTCATGTTATTACATATTATTCTATGTTGTTTCTCTATCAAGTTGTGCTCTATACTGTCCCCTTTCACTGATTTGATAATTTTTTACTATATTACAAAATTATTTATTTGGTAAACAAAACTACCTTCTACAAAATATTGAATAACAAAATTTCTTTCATTTAATTATCTAAAAAATCCCTACATGGATATAATCCCTATTCAGCTATGGAAAATTTTACATGGATATAAGCCCTGATTAGCTATGGAAATTTTCACATTAATAGAATTTCATAGTTCTGGACGGATTGAAGGTGAGAATGCATACCAATTTTTAGCACGGAGAGGAAATCAAAACATTTCCATAAATCGAGCACATAATTTTCGACGCTTTCCCTAGTGAGATTTTTCTATTGATGAATAAGATTATGTATTGACGAAGAGAATACAAAGGAAAATGTTAAAAATCTAAACTCAAAAATCGTTTACTTATACTGATATGTAACCGAAAAATCCAACCACAAATTTCATTAGTGCACGAGTTTAAGAGGGCATGCATATGATTTTACATTACTTTTCATTAAATGTCTAATTAGTGGTTGAAAAAAATTATATTCTCTAAAAGGTGCACATATTTCGAATGGTGCATGTACTTTTAAATGGAAAATTTTACATAGCTCGAATTAATGGATAATTAATGTTGAGAAAACCGTAAAATTAATTAGCATTTTGCCTTATAAAATGGTTATCATTATTAATATTGCATTTGGTATTGTAAATAAATAATTTAAGAATTTAGTATTATAATTTTTGTACTGTAAATAAAATCCATTATATAATTCAGGTAAAATAAATCCCTCAATTCTTGTGCTTACACTTCGACGTGTAACTCTTGATGCTCGTTTAAACGTTTTTGTTGATTATAGCCATAAAATAATTGAAAATATTTGTAATAAATGTCACACGCAAATTGTATATTTAGTATTTAATCGTAAATTATTAATATATATTTATAGATAAATTATAAAAATTATAAAAATTTACATCAATATATATTAAAAATAATAAAATATATACAAAATAATTGGTATAAAGAAACATTGTTTTGTATTTTTGAAGGGTATCATTGAAAAATTACCATTACCCAAAAATTGTTTGATAGGTGAGTTATCGCACTTGGCTTTGTGAATTAATAATCGTACTTAGATGTGCAAGATAAGACTCACAATTAGAAGTGTGAGTCGAGACTGACACTTAGAAGTGTGAGTCAAGAATCACACTTAGAAGTGCAAGCCAAGACTCATACTTAAAAGTGTAAGTACTCACATTCAAAAGTGCCAGTCGAGGGAAGTGCGACTTGAGGCTCACACTTAGAAGTGAAACCAATCAAACATGTAAGTGTGATCTCTCACACTTGTAAGTGTGATCACTCACACTTATACACTAACAAAATTTATAAATGAAAATTCTTGATTTTATAAACTATAGATATAAATATTTTTTTTATATAAATGTATATAAAATTGATGGTCACCTTTTAAATATGCGAGTCACATGTGTCAGTTATATAAAATATTTGAAAGTATATTGATTTTAAAATTATGAAAAAAGTATAAACATCCATAAAATTTAACAACATTCAAGGATTTTCAAGGATAGTATTTTCAATGTCAACGTTTATTGATTTGAATAAGGTATGCATAAGTAGTTGTACATGTATGATGATATTAAGTTTTATATGTGGCATAAATGAATACAATAACTTACACACTATATTGAAGTTAACGTCTTCTTGGCTTATGTTTTGGCTAATGTAAGTCGGTGACCTCTTGGCTTATGTAAGTTAGAAACCACTTGTCTTATGTAATCTGGAGGACCCTTGGATTATGTAAGTTAGCAACCACTTGTCTTATATAAGTTGGCAGCCGCGAGGCTTATGTGGGGAAATCAAATAATAACAAAATATAAATCTTAAAATAGTGAAATTGAAATCCAAAAATTGGCATTTAGTAATTGGATTCTAATAGTGGTGAAAGTGGAATCCAATAATAGCGTTAACTTGGAATCTAGTAATAGAAAAATTGGAGTCTGATAATAGGGAAATTGGAATCCAATAATAGCAAAATTAGAATCTAATAATAGATAAATTGGATCTTGAATAAGTACGATATTGAAAATATTGGAATCCAATATTACTACTAATGGAATCCAATATTACTAGTAATAGAATCTAGTATAGAAAAAAAGGGATCTAATGTACGATAAATTGGAGATGGATTTCTTCTAATACTTGTAATACTAGAGTCCCATTTCACTAGAATATGTCAATATTTATTGAAATAAGTGTTATTTTCATCTTTTCAGTGGGAGCATTGGAAAAATCCTAAGGTGTTGAAATTTTTTTGGGTCAAGAGCAAGCCGACTATGAAGGGTGTGGTTAATAATACATGTTCCTTTATTTTTAATGAGGAATTTATTGTGAAATAAATTCATGTATAATCTTATGTGATCGATGAAGAGAATTTTATAGACACTTTTCCTACTCTTTCTCACAAGATGTCTGAGTTGGAGAAACATGCTTCTACTTTGTAGAAGAGGTCAACATAATATTTTCCTTCAAAACCTCCTAGGGCATCATCATTCTTCATGAAGAAATGTAGGGGTAAGTCTAGCTCCAAAAATCCTCCTCAACCAATTCCAAAAACCATTGTTATTTCACTCCCAACTACAAAAAACACTTCCATTCCACCCTTTACCTTCAAAGCATTAGGGAAGAAAGAAATTTCCAAGGGTGGTTTGGATCTCAAAGGGTGGGTTTCTTCTTACAATAAGAAAATAGAGCTGATTGGAATTTTGGATGGTCCCAGGGAAAATATTAATGAGATCATGGCTCTAGGAATGTCTCATGGTTTGGCAGGGGATATTTTATTTGTGCAAATGGAAAATGGGATAAAATAATTTGTACTTAGGAATAATAGGCTTTTAATTTCTCATTTCAAAGAGGATTTCTTAATATTAGAAGACAAGGTATCTTTCCCTTACTCCTTTTTTTTATATAATGTCAAGAATGTATGTAAACCTTTTCCTAAGTTTGGGACCTTATATAAACCCATTTTTCTTTCTTTTTCAAATGCAAAATATTTAAGATGTTGTAATGAATTTCATGTTAATAATAGATATATAATTCTATTAAATCAGAATGAGATCCTACTGCATTATTCCACATTACATACATAATTGAAATCCATAATTTAAAAAAATATTCAACTGTCATGAATGAAAGTAAAAACTAGAAAAGGAAAGGTTTTTAGAAAATACAAGCCTAAGCTTGCTCATGGTTCAACATGATCATCATCTCCTTCTTCATTGTCTTCCTCCTTGTTAGGTCACATGTCCATGTAAGCATCAAATCTTTGGAACACATGCATCAACTCCCCTTCATCAGGTCCTATGTGATGTTTGAATATTAAGTTATGCCTATTCAAAACCTCAACACATTTTTCCATCATGTGCTTATACTCTTTCAATTTTTTAGTCATCTCAACAATTTTCTTTTCCACATAGATAATCCTCTTGATGACCTCATAGGAACAATGTTCCTCTTTGATGTATTAATCAAAATATTGAATAAGGATATCAATCTTCAAGTTCCCATAATTAAGTTTTCCTTTGTTAAATAACATCTCTTCTAACCTGGTATCTATAGTATCAATACCCTTTCATATCCAATCCTTCTCCATTTCCATCTTTTCCTTGACCTGATTCACAACTTCTACCCTGATTTTGGTTAAATCTTCCATTGTGTTGAATCCCTTTTTCCTCAGGAACACTATTCCTTCCTTTTCTACTAAGTCCTCATCAAGTTGGTTTATAGTGTAAAATTTGGGAAGGATCCCTTCCTAATGATAGAATTCATTTCCACATTGATCATTTAATTCATTTATGTTATTGAGGATTTTGGTTAACTCTATATACCTTTTTATTGTTTTTTAAATGACCTTTCTTCCCTTTTGAGACAAATACTCCACCAATTTATCTATTTTATTGACCTTATCACTAGATTTTTCAATTTTACCCAGGATTTCTGGAGTAATCATAGTGGAAAATTCTTGGATTTCTTCTGCTGGCCCTACAAAATTTTGTAAGCATGAAGTCAATGTCTTTATTTTCTCTTTCAACTACCTTTTAGATAATTTATCTTCATCAACCTTTTGTAACAAGCCTTCAACTACCATTATGACGTCCATTTGTACTGGTTCCCTAGTAGGCATTCCCCAATTGGATGTGCTTGACATCATAATCACTTATTTTAATCTCGTCCTTTTACTTACCTTGATGGGCAGTTACAATCTCTAGGGTCCTGAATCCATGTTGATCTATATGTGTTTTAGTGAGAATCCTTGCTTTCTTTGAAGATATTTTTGGTTTTGGGAAGGCAATGATTGTGATATCTAAAACTCCTATTTGAAAAACTTCCTTTTCCTTCTCTTTAAGGAGTCCTCCCAAACAACCAGTCATAGGGGAATTACTAATATTTACTCCTTTTGGTGTGAGGTGTGCAATTTCAAAATACAACACTAATTTTGTTGATGTTCCTTTCATATCTTGAGGTCTTGTCATAACTTTTTGTGTTCCTTCCACTTTCACCACTTGTTTTTCACCTTCCATTGTCACCATCCTTGGATTATTTTTATCTTGGTCTCGAATATAAGACTTATTAATACCTTTTGACTTTTTACTACCCATTGATTTCTCACCTTGAACCTTACCCTCTATAGAAATTATAGGTACACTTGTTTCTATTGAAATTTCACCTGGGGTGGATATTGAACTTGCATCTTCTTTTAATTTCTTTTTTGAAATGACCACTACATCTCTAACTTCCTTTGGAATCTCCCTATCTAGACCTAGAACCTTAAATGGATTATTGTTATTTTAAATATATTTATCCTCCACAAGTGGTTGTTTGGTAGACAAGTCTCCTTGTGATTTCTCCTTAACCACCTTTTTCTTTGTTGGGTCCTCTTATTGTTACTTTTTTACATGAGATTCAAGGATTGATTCCTAATTTTTACCTTTATTGTCAATCTGTGTACTTTCCTCGGTATTGGTCTTAGTGGGTATACTTATTTATTTTATAGTCTCAGTTATAGTTTCCTTTGTGGTAATTTTACTTTGAGAAACTTCACTCTCCTTTATTACCTTTGTATCCTTGGGTGGATGATTTTTAGTATAGACATAATCTTATACAAATGTTTCGTCCATAATTTTTTAAGTCACCATTTCACTTTCCACAATAGGGGTTTTAATTTTAATTTGAATACCTTGGGTTTGATCCCCCAATTTTATATTTGATGATTGATAAAAATATTGTATGTATATTTTTTGTTGAGAAACACTTTCACCCTTTTCTATATAAGTTTCAACTTTTATAGCAACCACCTCGAGTCTAGGAATATTTGTAAGTAACTCTAAATAAATTATTTCAATAGTCCCTTTTGATTGTTCCTGAGGTTGTACAACAACTGGTTTATCTTGCACTTGTTCTCTCATAACATAACTTGGCTAACTAGATATATGGGCACCATAAACTATTCATGCAACAACTTCAGTTGGAGACAAATATGAAGTTACAACTGGTGGTGGTAAAACTGTATTAGAATGAATACCTTTAGAAGTTTGTAATGGAATTTCATGATGAGCGAATGAAGTAAAAAAAATTGTTTATGTTTCATTTAGGGTAGGAGGATCAATTACTTCATGCTCCTTTCTTTTGTGTTTCTTTGCACCATGACCACCTCCCTCTATTGGACCACTAGTATCCCTTTCAAAAGGCAATATTAATTTAGCCCATTGTACATTTCTTTCAAAACACTCGAGTTTAGGGCCCTCCCTTCCTTTATCACTTTCCATTATAAGTGCTAGATCAATATTTGAAAGAGATACCCTCATATTTTTTGGTTCACTAAATAACCCTGGTAAAACCACTTCTCGAGTTCTTGGTATAGTCAAAGCTATCCCTTCATATTATATTGGAACTTCTGAAGTAAGAGGAGCATATTGCATAGTCTTCAAGAGCACTCCCTCTGCCATTTGAGTCAAAGAAGTCATAAAAAGTTCCAGTCCACTTGTGGCTATTGTCCATTCATCAATGGTATTAATAGTTGTATTTTTACTAGGTAATTGGGGAGCTTATCTATTCAAGGGGTCCATTTTGTCTGATCCCTCTTTCAGGGGAGGGAGATCTTCCTTCAATGTATTTAATTCTTAGAAATACCTTAGAAGTTTTGTATTTTGTAAGGATAAATCTATACCCTTCCCAATCAACCAAGTCAGTGTTCTCCTCATTACATTACTAATTATTTCATGAGAATCATCTAATTCTTCATCTTTCCAATCCATAGGAATGATGGATTTTGACCCAATATTTTGGTCAAGGTAATAGTGACCCACCACATTTTAATCATCTTCTATTCCTTTAGGAATTAAAACAAATTTGAAGTCAATAAATTGTCTTAAAGTCTTTCTAGAATAATATCTCAGTCCAAATTCTTCTTCTTCCATGAAATTCATTAGAGAGTCTTAAAAATGGGGTTCATGTTCACCTGTACTGATAACCCACTAAATGTCACAGTAAGACCCTGGTGTAAATTTATCCATTTGAAACCTCTTCATCAATTAATCTAGATTTTACTATTATTTGACAGGAATATCCCCCAATTTTGAGAGTGAATTTAATGTTTGTTTTATGTATCCTTGCAATATTTTTATGTACAAGATTCAATTGTGTTAAAAGTTCCCTTAATAACCACTTATAATTCACATATCTACATAACTTATAGGGATTTCCTTTAAATCCACTTACCCTGAAATATGTGAAAAATATGTATTGTATGAAGATGAAACCATATTCCATAATTCCAACCCTAACATCAACAAATAATTTGTATTTCTCCCATTCTGGTTTGAAAAGGAAATTCATAGGGGAAATTAAGGCATAATTTACCTTCCCAAAATTTCCTCTCCACTTGTCTAATCTCAATTGTGAATATACATTGTACACCATATGGTTTTGAAAACTTGCCTATGGTGGGAGACCTTAGAATGGTCTAAAACATGAAATATTATATTTAAGGTAAGACATCATGTAGAATATGATATCAATTGGATCATCTGTCATTATTTTTGTAGCTATTTTCATGAGTTGGACATGAAAAAATGCTGATATAATGCTTTCCTAGAATAAATTTCCCTGTTCTTCCAAGATAGCCATTATAAAGGGGCACATCCACTCTTGAAAATTGTTGACCCCGTCTAACCCCGCCATCCTATTTAACATTACAATGAGGTCCTTAACCCCTAAAAAACATGGCCTTAGTCAATTTATTGGGGATTCTTTTGACAAATAGCTTCCTTTCTTTCAACTATTGTGTATTTAACATTTTAGAATATTCATCATGTCTTGCGCCATAATCAATATGTGTTGATTCAACGGTTGAAATTATTGATTAAGCCAAATTTGGTAGCCTGAGTATTACCCTAAAATCTTTTGGTGTCAAATTTATTATTCCTTCCTCACTTCCATCCAATACCTACTTCTTCTCCAGGTCATAGTTTTTAGCACATAGTCATACAAGCTCAGGAGAGTGTATAGATGGTTGAAATGCAACTGCTAAGGCAATGTGGATAGCATTAATGGCCACCATCCATTGGCTCTTATTCGAAGCACAAAGTCTTCTAACAAAGTCATCTAAATCAACATTTAGTAATTTTATATCCATGACATTTTCTAAATCACTAGAAATATTTGAAGTTGCATGGAAACCTGATCTAGATGCCTCATCTTGTGGTTTTTGATATTTCATCTTAATTCCTCTTAATCCCAATTTAAGTATCGATAATAGTAAGGTAAAGAAAGGACTTACCCTTTTCTTTGAAAAATCTATGAAATTTTCCATTGCTTTTGTAACTTTGAGTTCTTTGGCTCAATTTCACAACTTCACAGCAATTTTTATTTTGTCTTTCGTGAATTAACATTACTAAAGCATCCAAATTTCTCGCGTGTAAGGTGAAAACTTGAAATGATTGAAAAATCATTTAAAATTCATACTTTTATCCATATGGATGCATTTATAGATGAAATCATTCATCATTTAAATCATGACCATTCGATATGTTTATCCTTTTTAATGTGAGATTTCCACGTGGCTTAATCCAAGACATTGTGGGGTTGGGGAGTCTATTTGTAGTTTTTTTATATTTCTTCAAACAAGTGCCAAACTATAATTTTGACCCAAACATTTTCTCTCTAACTTTGGCTAAGAAGTTGACATGTGTTTCCTGTCAGACTTTAGGGATATATTTACACTTTGCATTACGTTTAGAATTTGATACAAAATTGCACCAGTAATCTATTTCCCCATTCCAATCACATTTGAACAAGTGTTCCTTTCACTGAGCATGGTTATATTCATACTTTTCATTATATAACCCAAATATTCCATCAGGTTTTGGAGTTTGGTTTGCAGTTTGTATCCATTAATTAACTTTTGTAATTATGTAAATACAACCCAATATAGTGCAACCAATTAAATCAAGCCACGTACCTTTGGACATCAGAGAAAAAATGTAATTTGTATTGAAAATCATTGGAAGAAAAAACATGGGGAATTTACAAGGATTAACATGATCATTTGTTAATGATTTCATGGATATTTCTCTAAAATGACATGGTTATGATTTCCTCAACTAAAAAATAGGATTCACATTGGATTTATGATCAAACATGGGAATTTTATTGGTTTAACATGGGTTTATCATCTGAACATACATACTTATGAGTTCCAGTAAACAAAACATGAAACCTTTATGAAGGTATATTTAGGACAAATGTGTGAGATCAAAACAAGCACCAACATCAGATCTGACTCAGGGATGGGTACCCCCATGCGGGTTCCACAAGAACCATATGAATAATTCATCATATAGACCAAGTACCTTAATCCATTGGGCAACAAAGTCATTTTTAACACACACTTGGCCTCATGAGTAGATACGCACAACAAATTACTTAGATACCAAAAAAAATGGTCACTATAGACTAGAACAAAAAAAAGGAAATAAAAATAACAAAAAAAAATGTATGCTATACAAAAAGTCATACATGACCATGTGGGCTTAGTCCAGAAAGTGTTGAGATGCATGCCATTGACAGGAAATTCCAATAAGTTTCCATCCCATTATTTTAAGAAAAAGGTGTGTTCACCAATTCTGATGTCAATGGAGTATGGACCCATCCAAAGCGCATAAATTTTTTCATGCTTACCCTTATCTTCATGCCTACCATCCCAAAATAAAACCAGATCCCCAAAATTTAATGCCGTTGGATTCACCTTTTTATCAAATATCTTCTTAATTATTTCTTTGAATTTTAGGTGCTTCTGGTGGGATTCCCTTCTTTCTTCATCCAACTCCATTAATTAATTGATTATGGCTTCTTAAGGGTGTGTATTTATCCTTCATCCTCAAGTTATTACATAAAATGATAGGATGATAATTATATATGATGGGGTAAAAGAGCTTGGACTCAATAAACTGATTCAAAAGGACTCTTTTCAATATCTCGTTTGGTAATAAATTTGTCTACCTATAGAGAAAACTCGAGTTGTTCACCCCATTTTATCTTGTTAATTTATAATGTCGTTTTGAGTAGTTTGAGCAAGTTTTTGTTTCTATATTTAGATTAACCATTTCCTTGAGGGTTGTAGTTAGAAGAATAAGTCAAGTTAATACCATATTCTTGCAATATAGCCAGTAAATTTTTTCTCAAAAACTCATGGCATTATCAACAACTATATTTGTGGGCACCTCAAATCTACAAATGATATTATTCAAAATGAAGTCCATAAATATGTGATGAGTTTATTTATTAGTGGGGATGGATTCAACCCACTTAGTAAAATGATTTATAGATACTATTATCCATCATTTTCTTGCACTTGAGGAATCTAAAATTTCCCAAATAAATTCCAACCCCCATTGTTTGAAAGGGGATTCAATTGATATTGGTTGTAAATAAAGGGCCCTTGAGGCTTTCAACCTCCTAGAGAATCTTTGTAAACTTTCACATTTTCTAACTAATATTGTTGCATCTTTGAATAATGTGGGCCACCAATATCCTTCTCTCAAAATTTTATGAGCAGTTACTCTTCTAGCAAAGTGTCCCCCACACACTCCTCCATGGAACTATGTAATAATCTTGGGGGCCTCTTCCTCTATGATGCATCTTAACAAAATTCCCTCTGGGTTTTTCCAAGCCAACCCATAATTAGTCATAACATATTTCTGGGAAGCCAACTTAAGTTTCCTTCTTTGATTCTTATCTAGATGCCATGGACACTCCAAATTCTTCAGGTAATATATTACATCTTTATACCAAATGGAATTGGTCATTTTTTCCTGGAGGTCCAAATTTCCCTCCTCAATTGCATTGATTTCCATTACTTGCAGATTAATTTTTTCCATCAGTTTTGCTAGGCCCAAGCCTCTAACCAGTTTAGTAGTTTGGATATCCATATCATACTCCTAGAGCTTGTTTACCCAGTGACATCTCTTACTAGATATTTCCATCTCAGACAATATATCCTTGACCATTGTGTGGGGAACATATGCTATAATATTTGAGCTCAAGATATAAGGCCTAAAGATTTTAGTTTCTCTAACCAAATAAAATGCCTATTTTTCCATAATGGTATATTTCAACTCATCACCTTCCAGGTATTTTCTGAAGTTCTTCATCTTTCTATAACAATACAGATGGAATTTTATTTTTTGAGGAAAAATAAAACATTTGTAATTCTTTTTTATAATCTAGGATGGCTAGTACAGGGGAAATTTTTCAATGTTTCTTTAATTACATTAAAGTCTTAGATAGCCCCTTATTACCATTTGATAACATTATCTTTCTTTAACATCGTAGTAATTAGAATAGTTATCTCAGAAAAATCTGAGATAAACCTCCTAATGAAATTAATTTTCCCAAAGAAAGATTGAATAACCTTTTTTGACATGGGTATGGGGACCTTACCAATAGCTTCCACTCATTTAAGATTTATCATGACCCCTTCTTTGGATACTATATGTCCCAATAACTTTTCCTTTTGAACACCAAAGTGACATTTCTTGGGATTCAATGAAATTCCATATTCCTAACATCTGATTAACATCTTATCTACATGCCCCAAGTGGTCACCTCTTTTTCTAGAAAATATAGTCACATCATCTTGCTACACAACTATGAAATAATTGATGAAACCTGAGAATGCCACATCCATGGCCCTTTGAAAAGTATCTCCAACATTCATTAGCACAAATGAAATCCTAAAATACACATATGTTCCCTAAGGGGTGGTGAAAGCATATTTAAATATTTTGGATTCTTTCATAACCACCTGATTATACCGTGAGAATCCATCCAATGTTGAGAGAAATTAAGATCTTATAACCAGATGCAACATATTTTCCATATTGGGAAATGTATAACTATCTTTAATTAAATCCTTGTTTAAATTCCTAAAATCTACACAAAGTCTTATGACTCCATTTTTCTTTCTCACTAGTACGAGATTAGACACCCATGAAGAGTATTTGGTGGGATGTATTATTCCTTTATCTCCTAGCTTTGTCAACTCTTCTTGCATCTTGATTGAGAGAAGAGGGTTAATAGGCCTTCGATTTTGTCTAACTAGATTAGTAGGAGGCTCCAAAGGTATCTCATGTTGGAACAAGTCCTCTCTATAATACTTCAGCTCTGAATAGGACCATGCCAAATAGTCTAGGTATTTTGTGAACAACTTTATATAATCTTGCTTCTCATCTTTGCTTAGATTACATCCCAAACAAACCTCTCTGGGTTTCTATAGGGTTCTTATGTTGTATTCTTCAAATTCTCTTGAATCAGAGATTGGCTTGTTTATTACCATGTTAGCATTGTAAATATTAGATTGAAGGGAAAATAACCCTTTGGGAATTGTGTTAGTTTTCAGTTAAATTATGTCTTTCCTAAACAAGGTTTCCTTCCCATCATAAAATGAAACCATTTGATTAAGATACAAGTATTGATTTCTAAAATCACCTTCATTTTTCATGAACCTTCGTATCTGAGAATCATCATCAAATAATTGCTAGTGTTTGACATTGTCAAGCATAGATGGTCTACCTACTATTTTAACATCATAGCTACAATAAGGGAAGCTTTGCAATTATCAAATTGGGATGCAAGAACAACAATTCTGTTGGATTTTGAATTTTGAGATCTCTCAATGTATAAAATTTTGAAGGACTCAAACATTTCAATAAATTCCCATATTTCATGCTTGTACTAATTCATTCTTTGATTCTTTGTTGCATACAACTATTTGTCTTTCTTCACTACCAATTCAGAATCTCCTTTGATAACAATATCTTTGATCCCATATTTTTATGCGATTATTAGACCTAAGAACAATGATTCATACTATGAAATTTTGTTGGTGCACTTAAATTTGAATATGAATGAAAAATTAAATGTTTTTTTGTTTGGGGAAATGAGCACCACTCTAGCCCCATTGCTAGTTTTAGATCATGCTCCATCAAAAATCATAACCCAAGGGGCACCAAAACTTTCAAATTTTACACTATCCTTTATAACGTGGTCCTCAAAATCCACATACCCCACAAATTTATCTACATCCACATAAAAAAATAACACTTCATAGGAAGCATTGTTTGGATCTTCAATCAAATGTAACATTTTCTTCTCACCATGTAGTTTCACCAAGTTTCCCTATATGGGTATAGTAACATAGGAAATATCCATTTGAACACTTCCTCCCACACTTGCAGCTAACTTTCTAGACATCAAAATTCCCTATTTGGTAGGTAAATAAACAATGACCACATTCATGGTCAGGTATTTACCAGGATAAGTAGCTAGTTGCACAACCAAACCTTTCACATATCCAATAATTGGTACTTCTTTTGAATCCATGGCATGGAAATTTGTTAAAGTTGTTGTCACCTTTATGTCCAACTGATTCATAACATCTAGTGGCATTATGTTTCATGAGGCTCCTGAGTTAAACATACAATTATGGATGAGTATGTCCTTGATGATCAGTCTAGTAAAAAATGGGTCTTCATCCAACTAGGATTCGACCAAAGAAGTGCCTAAATATACTTATGGGGATTCCCTCATGCTTTTTAGTTCTTGAGGAACTTCTATTTCAGCAATAATAGGTGGAACATTCACATTGTTGACATCTTTACTTGTGACAACCATTTACTCCTTGAATCCTAAGCATTCAAATTCTCTCCTTTTGTGCTCAGGGATCCTGAGTAGCTCAATAATACGCAAAATAACTTTGATCTGGCTTAAAATTTGAGCCATATCATAGGGGGTGTACTTAGGAAAATTGGTACTAGGAGGAAAAGTGATTGCATTTTTCTGGTGGGATGAGGTCCTTTACTATTTGAGCATTGCTAGGGGAACTTGGTTTATTGGAAAAAATTAGGATTTTGTTGGTTAGATATTTCTTTTGGAAATTCATGGGGATGTTAGTTAGGATAGGTGTATTTGGTTTAGGCTATGGCCTTGGTCCCTTAACCATCCTATTTCACAAATTGTATTCCTTTTCTTGCGCTACTATTGCATTCATCAGAATCTTCCTATCCTCTTTAGAGGATACACCACCATCATACTTTTTGATCATTAGATCTCTCAAATACTTAAAGTATTGGTTAGGTATTTCAAATTCTTGAACCATATACATATCAACACAACTAGTAGAGGGGAAATAATATACCCAGATTACATAGTACCGAAAAGAATCCAACATCTTGACACTTAGCAACTCAATGGAAGTGGCTCCTTGTGGTGGGAAGCCAACACATTAAAACATGCATAAATCATAATAGGTAGTTGAAAAATAGAAAATCAACACGTGACCCTCTTCATACCTGACCTCCCGAGGTCATGCCGAGACAGCCAGTGTGGAGTTGAAATGGAAGTGAAAGTGATGGTGGTGATCAAGCTAATTGGGAAACCTTATGTCTTCAACATGCAATACTCGAATATACAAATATAAGGCAAAGAATGCTCTCCTAACCTGCATGGGTGTGATGGTATGGTCTATTATGATAGATACTCAGAGAATGTAATCGATGTCTATTTCTGTTGAGATTGTATTGATTGGTTGTAGAATACGTGGAAAGTAACCTGTGTGTTCCTTGTATGGGTTTCTAGAAAAGCTCATGGAAGTGGAGACAAGAGGTGGAGTAGAGCTGCAGGAACTATGGGTGATTTTCTTGTCTTGTCTAGAAAATCTTAGCCTGATCAACTGCCATGTTCAATAATGAAAGTTGTGTAATAATATCAGGTGGAAGCAGTGAAGATATAAATACCAATGTGCATAAACTAGTGTCAATATCTAGCTGACTAGCAGCCTTGTTGGGTTATGGGACCTATGGATCATAGCTAAAGACTCGTGGGGGATATGGCCCTTGGATGGTCATACATGTAATCAAACCCTATTTCTAGGAGCAGTCCAAACGTTGTAGGCTTGATTAACATCTATGTTCAATGTATCTAATTGTCTTATTTTCTCATCATATGTTACAGGTGTGTGTAAGACTGTTAAATGAAAGCTTGTGTTGATGTCAGTTATTAGCTCCATCCCATTGGGTTGTGGGACCAGGAGATCACAAATGTAAGTATTTTGTTATTGTGGACAATTGATGGTCATGTAAGATGAATTAATTTGCTTTTAGTAAATAACTTATCTATCAAATGAAATCTAACTTATGTTTTTGATGTTTTCTCAATATGTCGGAAAAAAGCAGTAAATCAAGCTAATCTATGGAAAGTAAATGTTTTTGTTCTTTTCTAACTTTTTAGACAATGCATCTAATCTAACGAACAAATTAAATACAAACAATTAGCCAGATGTAGCTAAATTTTTGTATAGATGAGTGAATATAATTCTAAAATATATTCTAATTGAATCAAAATCCTTCCAACCATACCTTAGAAGTGAAGAAAAAATCATAACCATAACAGAGCTATTGTTCCCCACAGCTTCCCTAATAATGTTGAAGAGAAAAATTCCTTTTGATTTGATCTACTTGATATTATCTAGGTAATTGGAATGAACTATTTCTCTACTCAATTTGATATGTAATTGAAATTAACAATTCGTAATTGGCAATTTGATGAAAACAACAAAAAAATACACAACTCCAACCTGGAAGAGCAAGAACCTTGGAAAATCTAGTAGTATCAGTATCTGGCCCCTCAGTTCTTTCCTTTCTTTATCTAAGTGTTCATGTGAGTCCAATGGATTAGGAATGAAAATAACAACAACAAGAGGATGGAACTTGAGAAATGGTAGCTTGGAAGCAATCTAGACACAATTGAAGTAGAAGAGAGAAAGCACAAGAAATCTGATCTTGGCTAAGCAATTCCTAGCAAGATTATGGCAGAAAAACAATACAAGATACAAAAAACTATCAAGCCCTTTGCTGGAATACAAACATGGAATATATAGGAATGGAGGCTAGGAGGTTGCTTCATGCACCAGGAAATAAGGAGGATTTCTAACCAATTAAATCTATTTAAAAATAGGAGGAAGGAGAACTAAGCAATAAAGCTAATTTTAGACAATTCGGCTCATGGATGCATGCAAAAATCCAACTTAAGTGAACCATAACATTTTTAAAACACACATGAAGAATCTGGAAAAAGTAGGTAGGATCACCACCCTACACAAGGTAGTGGTTTCAGGATTGCCTCCCAAGTAGGGAGGCAGTTTGCTAAATGCCGCCTAGGAAGGGCGGCAGTCCTAACATTTAAGGCCAAAACAAGCACAAAAAGAAGAAGGGAGATAGAAAAATACATGGAAAATTAAGTAATGCTATCTAGGCTACAAATGTACACTGCAAATGGGTTTTTAGAGCTCAAACACCTTCTTGAAAGGATTTTTAATCATCATTGGGGACGTTTGTAACCATTTTCCTGAAAATGTAGCATGTGTAATTTTGGGTGCATACATATTGCCCCCTCAGATAAGGATCTTACCCATGAAAAGGTGTAAAACATAGAGTTTGAGTATGGAATTCCTGAAATAGGGAGTTAGAAGTTATACCTAACATGCATGTGTGTCGAAATCTCATCATGCAAGATCCTTCTTCTTACAAGAAGGAGAAGAGGATAAAGTGCAGATAGATAAAGTATTAGAAAATAAACACTAAACCAAAATGACAAGAGGACTTACTATCTGCACGAGGATGTAGAAATATACTTGCACCAATGCTCTAGCCCTATAAACACATACACTCAAAATGAGTTTAAAATTATATATATATATATATATATCAAAATAAACTCATTTCCTTAATTCATTTGTGCATTTTTGATTTAGTAAAATTGGAACTCTGGACATATGTTGATCATTTCTGACGCAGATATAGCTGAAACAATCATTGCGAGATAGTGATCATGCCTCCACAAGTGGGAAATAAACCGGCACATTCCCAGGTTAGTTATATACCCTTTTGGATTTTTTTTCCCTAGATATTAAAATGTTGAAAAGTTCACCTAAGAGGGGAAATTTCAAAATTTTCTTGTTTTAAATGAGTTCTTAGGGGGGTGCCCATAGGGCATTCTTTTATTTTTCTAGAAATGGTCAATTTTTTCATCTTTGGGAATTTTGGGGGCTAAAGGCACATTTTGGGAAATCAGGTTAGGACCGTCGCCCAAGATAGGGCAGTTGTCATGGGATTGTTGCCCTGTACTGGGTAGTGGTTCTGAACAGAATGTCTAAAATGCACCTTAACTTGAGTTTTTTTTGCATTTTCAATGTTTTTCTATGTTTTTTATGATCTTATCATGTGATGTATATTACTAACTTGCTCTTTTTTCATGTTTGGGTGAATGCAGAAGAAAGTGGAATACATGCGTTGGAGCAAAGAGAGAGAATTTGATTAGCTCCCTGGGATTCTAGATTAGTTGACCCAGGCTAAGATGACTCTTCTATAGTGAGTGGGCATATGAAAGATATATCGGGTTCCCCATTTCACTCCTTCCAGTCACATTTTGTGTGACCTATTCTCTTACTGGGATGCAGACCGGAACACTTTCCGATTTCTAGGAGCTAGGGGTGAGTGGACCATCACCCTAGAGGATGTACACCACATCCTTGGACTCTCGGTACTTTGTAGGAGGTTGAAATTGGAGACAGTAGGGTCCAGGGCTATGATGACACAGCGGGCCACATACATGGGAGACATCATTATCTCATGTGGCTCAAAGAATGGAATGAAGGTTTGGTCCATTGTTACTGCTCCCATTCCTATCCTTCGGAGAGCCATCATGGGTATCTTTTCCTCAAGACTAGTCGGGGACAAGGGAGGAGATACAGTCTTAAACTGCTAGGCCCCCATCATTACACATATCGAGGGTCATGGCCATAAGTATGCTTGGGGAGAAGATATTCTAGGGACTACATACCATGATTTGTATAGAGGTGTTAGGTTGTAGGGAAAGTCTTTAAGCCACCCTACTTTGGTTATGAGTTGGGTCAATGAGTGTTTAATCCCCTATGGTAGGGGGGTACTAGTATCAGATCTAGAGGTCATCCAGGTAGCTATATGGATAGGCATGTCAGTGCTCCGGACACCACATAAGTCAGTGGCCTCCCTAACTACAAAGGACATGACAGCTACACCTTACTAGGATAAGGTAGTGGTATGGGGTGAGGAGGCTAAAAAGATGGTAGCTTTCTCTTCCATGAGCTAGCTAGTTGACAGAGCTGGGAGATTAGAGATTCACCCCTTTAACTGAGTACCCCAATAGTTCGGCCTTTCATACCTTATCATGCTTCCTCTGGTGGAGCCTATTTATAGGCCTATTAGGGAGGCTCGGAGGGTTTTTAGAGGGGATCCTGGTTGGAAAGTGGCTACTCTTAGTGTTCCTATTATAGTTAGGCATGTATTATAGGCTCGACAGGAAGCTGGTGCCCCTAGAGCACCCTTACTTCAAATTGGAGAAGCTCCTGCTCATAGTGGGGAGGAGGATGAGCTAATTGATTTTGACTCTAAATCTTAGGATGATGTGGATGGAGAGTCAGTTGAAGAGGAGGATCAGGGGCAAGGACCTTCAGAGGGAGTAGAAAGCAACCCTGAGTGGCATGACACTCAAGAGATCCTCAGAGTAGTGCACGAGGAGGTGAGCGTGAAGAGAGAGACATTGGTCTTGGAGGATTCACTAGGAGAGGATGATGAGTCTGTGATCGAACAACCTCATGCCTTTGGCTTCAGTGTGGCTCTGTAGCCATGTGTAGCACCTACAACAGTAGCCACTGATCCCACATGGATGCCTGGGGACCCGAGTATGTTTGATACTCCTTTGTCTACTTTGTCTATTGATTTTCATATGTTTAGATTAGCATTATACCTTTGATTTTTGTTCTATGATTTTCTAGCTCACTCTCTCTCTCTTTTGTTCTTTTCTATAGCGTCTACACATAAGTTGTGAGAACTCATTCGTCAGGTATGCATAGACACCCTATTGATTTCCTCTGGGAATACCTGGGCCAATTTTTTTGTGGATTCAGGACAGCCCTTTGCCACTGGCCAACACACCTTCACCCATGTATGGAAGGTGGTAGAGATAGTGACTTCCCTTCATACCTAGGTAGCTGGATATGAAACTACTGAGCACCTAATCAGGTGGATCCACTCTCACAGTGAGCCTACGGTTAGTGGGCACCACCTCGAGCATTCACACCATTCAGTACACTCTCAGTGTTGTTGTAGCTATATCAGGATCCCTAGATGTGGTCGCACACCATCCAAGTAATCCCATAGGGATTAATAGGTCATTTGAGCCTTTATTGCTTTGATACCATTTTCGATACTATATGTTTTTTTTTTGTATATTTTGTGCTCAATGCGAGTGTTTTGACCATGCCTAGTGCATGATGACATTGTATACAAACTTATCTACTACGATATATACATACTCTATTTTTGGTTCAGTATTCCATTATATCTAAGTTGACTCTCTTTTGGATTATCTCTCATGTGTACCCTAGATATTTAGAATTTCCAGTTTTCAAAGATTTTTAGAATGTATGCAATGGATGTGAATGATAAACAAAATTATTTCTTTTTGTATTTTATGCTGGTGATATATGATGATGCAAACACAATGTGATCTTAAACTTAGTTTCTTTTGCAATCTTTGGTACTTCATGTTGTTTTGATAAAATGTGATGATATAATGATATGATAAATAAATGTACTTGCGCCACTCCTAACTCCACACAACTAGTAAGATGCAAGGGCTCAACACCAAGAGTTAGAAAGGGTATAAGTTATGAATATTTTGTTGAATGGAAGTGATGAGAGAATGATAGAGGTTTGACAGAACCAAATTAGGATGCTAAAACCTTACTCTACTCGAGCTACTTCATAGTTTAGAATGTGAATTGCTTTACAGTTTATCTAGACTTGGATCTGTAGATGGCCACTTAGTTGACAAAATCTGGTATTTGGGTTTTCAAATCTCTTGGAATTTTGGACATCTAACTCATTTTGATTTATGATTTCACAATGTTTAACTAATTTGTAACCTTTAACTTCATCAAAGAGAACCCCTACACTGCCACACCCTTAATCATATATATTATATTAGATGTATATAGTCGACTTATGGCTATCATAACTTGTTATCATTATGTATCACTTTCATATATGTTTATATTGTTATTATTGGGTCGGCCTTGATGTTGGCCATAGCATAGGAATAGTATATATAGGGGTTATTAGGTAGTAGTTCATCATCATATTCAGAATTTGATTCTTATTGTCTGGTTTGGAGGTTGCCCCCTTGAAATGGCTAAGCTATTCTTCTTACACATTGAGATCATTTATCTAAAATATTGTGTTCATTCATGTTATATTTCTATTTATGATTAGATTTATACAAGTAATTATATTACAAGTGGTATCAGAGCTTGAACTCGGCTAACATTATGTCAAACCCTAATTATGAAGGTTCATCTATATCTCAAAATTGGTAGAGAATTTTTCTACAAATGTTTTTTTGGTGTGGCGACATTAGTCAAGTAAGCTTCCCTAAAATTTTTAATAATTTTTGACTTGATTTGAAAAATTTATATCGGTTTTATGTTTTATCATAATTTGTCTATGTAGGGTGTAATTTGTAGAATTTTTCAAAGTTTTTTACATTTCCAAAAAGAAGATTAAAAATTAGATTGAGTTCATTATTTGAGTTTTATAAAATTTGGCCGAATTCCTATTGAAATCCTAAACCCTAAATTTTGACCTTGATCTTTAAATCTTACCATTTTTGGGCATCATGGCTAGGCCTTTGATAAGAGGCAAAAATAATCCCATCACTCCAGGTAAAACACCTGATAAGGATGAGATAATAGTTGAGGAGTTAGAGTCAGAAGGGGTATCTATAGAGCCCTCAGGGTTATGGTTTACTTTAACTAACCATAAGGTCAACTATCTTGAGTTAGAGTTGCGAAACCTCGAGGGTAGAGTGGCCAACAAAGAGGATGTAGAAAATATTGGACAACAATTGGAGGATTTCATTCACCAATTTAGTTACAATATCATTGGTCATCACATCCTTCCTAATCAGCCACAACTCAATCATACTCATATTAACTAGGGTGGATCTTTAGGTCAAATTAATAGAAAAACTAGCCAAGGTGGATCTGCAAACATGACCAATCTAAATACAAACACTCTGTAAGCCTGTAACATTATCCCAAAAGTGGAAATATGTAAGTTTTATGGAAAGGATCCACTCAACTGGATTAACCAGATGGAGAATTTCTTTGATATTCATTAGATTCCATCGAGACAAAAGGTTACCATGGCATTGTTGTATCTTTAACCTAACCAATTCATTTGGTATTGATGGTTATGTGCTCAAAGGAAAAAGAGTGGCCTCAATGTTAAAAGGATAACATTCACCAATAATTTGCAATTTCACTATAGTTCTAGTGTGTCAGAGAATTATTTAAGTCAATTAGCAAAGCTAAGACAAATAGGAATAGTCAAACATTACATCCATCAATTCCAAATCCTTTCCTTACGGGTGGAAAATATTCCTAAAGATAATTTGAATGACTTATTTCTTGGGGGTCTTAAATAATAAATTGAGACTGAGGTGTGTATGTTTAATCCTCATAAGGTTTCAGACTCTATGATCATATCACATAGGGCAAAGGAAAAATTTCTTTCCAGTAGGAAACAAACTGTGAGTAATATCAGAGATTGTAGTAGCCTTCCACCATCATTCCCTCAGCTAGTAAGACTGACACCTCAACAAATTGAAGAAAATAGAGCCAAAGGGTTATGTTTTAATTGTGACAAAAAATGTGGACCAGGACATAAGTCTGTTGAAAAGAAGTTGTTCTACATTGAGGGACCTACTGAAGAAGAAGAAAATGAAGAAGATGAAGAGGTAGAGCTAGAGGAGGAATTAGGAGATCCCCAACCAACAATATCATGCCATGCAATTTCTGGTATTAGCACTCCCCAAACTCTCAAAGTAGTTAGATTCTTAAAAAAATAGAGGGTAACATTGTTGATTGATTCGAGAAGTACTCACAAGTTCATCAATCATAAGTTGGTGGTACGCTTGAACTTCTTTGTTTATCTAGCTCCAGAATGTCAAGTCATGATCACTGATGGGAAAATTGTTAGTTGTTCAGGAAAATTCCATAACATTAATCTCACCATGGGAGATTACTTGCTAACTAGCAATAGGTATGCCATTTTCATGGGAGGAGTAGACATTGTGTTAGGAGTTCAGTGGCTTACAACCTTGGGAACCATTGAAATGAATTTCCAAGAGTTGTTCATGCAATTTCAGTTAGAAGGGAGGAATTTTAAACTAAAAGGACTAAGAGAAAAGACCCCACAGATGGTAAGTTCTCATCAGATGTGAAAATTTCTTAGAAAGGGTGCAGAAGGGTTTGTGGCACAACTATTTTCATTGGAATCACATCATTCCAATACATTTATACCCACAGATATGTAAGCAGTTATAGATAAGCACTCAATGGTGTTTGGAGAAATGCCCAAGGGCCTGCCTCTGAAAAGAGACCAAGACCATGCCATCCGGCTAGTACCAGGGAGTCAAGCACCCAACATCAGACCTTATAAGTACCCCTATATGCAAAAGAGTGAGATTGAGAAGATAGTTCAAGAGATTTTAGAAGAAATACTTATTCGTCATAGTCAAAGTGCTTACTCTTCTCCTATAGTGATCGTATAGAGGAAAGATGACAATTGGCACATGTGTCTAGATTATAGGGAACTCAATAAGTACATAGTTAAAGATAAGTTTCATATTCCTATAATTGATGATTTGCTAGATGAGTTACATGGTGTTGTTTACTTTACAAAACTTGATCTTCATTCTGGATATCATCATATTAGAAATAGGGATGAAGATATTCATAAAACAACCTTTATGACACATGAAGGACACTATGAATTCTTGGTAATGCCTTTTGGACTAAAAAATGTGCCTTCTACATTTCAAAGCTTGATGAATTCCATCTTTAATCCATTTCTTAGAAAGTTTTTTTTAGTGTTCTTTGATGATATATTAATCTATAGAAAAACATGGGAGGAACACCTACATTATGTAAATAAGGTGTTGGAAACTCTTGAACAACATCAAATTTATGCAAAGTCTTCTAAGTGTTCTTTTGATGTAAAGGAATTTGAATATCTGGGTCATATTGTCTCTTATGAAGGTGTTAAAGTGGATCCTAACAAGATAAAATCCATGCTTGAATGGAAGGTTCCCAAAACCCTAAAAAATCTCTGAGGATTTTTGGGGCTTACAGGTTATTATCGTAGATTTGTAAGGAATTATGGCAGCATCGTAACACCACTCACAACTTTATTGAAGAAGGACTCTTTCCATTGGAATGAGAAAGCTACTATGGCATTTGAGAAGTTGAAGGAGACGATGTGCACTACTCCAGTTCTAGCCCCCCCAAAATTTTCAAAAAAATTCATTGGTGAATGTGATGCTTCAGGGTATGGTATGGGGGAAGTACTCATGCAAGAAGGGTGAACCATTTCCTTCGAGAGCCAACAATTCAAAGTTAAGAATATCTCTAAACTAGTTTATGAGAAACAAATGTTAGCAATACTTCATGCAGTGAAGCAATGGAGACCATATCTAATGGGATGACATTTCAAAGTAAAGACAGATCATGATAGTCTAAAATACTTCTCAGAGCAACATTTATCATCAAAAGAACAATAGTTACGGGTTTCAAAAATGTTGGGGTATGATTTTGAGATAATATACAAGAAAGGGAAAGATAATGTAGTTGTTGATGCTTTATCTCGGAAGGATGAATGTACCCTGGCATTGTTGTGTGCCATATCTGTATTACAAGAGGATTAGATAGGGGATGTAAGGTCTAAATGGAAAAATGAGCCAGGTACACAAAATATCATTCAAAATCTCCAACAAGATCCAATCATGTCAGAAAAATTTGTATGGAAAGGAGATGTTTTATGGTATAAAGATAGATTATATCTATGTAAGAATTCAATCCTTAAAAATAGGGTTCTATTTGAGCTCCATTCTTCTCCAGTAGGGGTTCATTCTGGCTTCTTAAATACTTATCATCGAATCAAGCATGATTTATTCTGGGAAGGGCTAAAAGAATCTGTCTAAAATTTTGTGGCAGAATGCATGGTTTTTCATCAAAATAAGTGTGAAACAATTAAGTCCCCAGGTCTTTTACAACCTCTATCTATTCCTAGCCAAAGGTGGGAAGAGGTGTCCATGGACTTCATCACAGGATTGCCTAAATTAGAAGGTAAAAATGTAATCATGGTGGTGGTGGAAAGACTCACCAAATATGCCCATTTTTTTTCTTTATCACATTCATTTGTTGTGAGTATAATAGCTATGACCTTTAGGGATACAATTTAAAAGCTACATGGGACACCAAAGATTATAGTAAGTGATCGAGACCCTATCTTTACTAGTAATTTTTGGACTGACTTTTTCTCATGCTTGGGCACACAACTAGCTTGTAGTTCCTCTTATCATCCCCAGTCTGATGGGAAAACAGAGGTGGTAAACAAGTTCTTGGAGGGATATATTTGTTGTTTTACATCAGATAAGAAAGTGAGATGGGTCCAATGGTTACCGCTGGTAGAATGGTGGTATAACACCTCCTTTCATACTTCATCTAAAATGTCTCCTTTCTTGGCATTATATGGGTACCATCCACCATCTATCACTTAATCTTTGAGAGTCCAACCAAAGGTTCGAGTAGTTGAAGAACATATTCAACACCAACAAGAGGTTCTTTCTAGTCTCAGGGAGAATTTTCCATGTCACAAAACCACATGAAGCAACAGGTAGACCAACATCACAGTGAAAGACATTTTGAAGTAGGTGATTGGGTTATTGTGCATTTACAACCATATAATAAAATGTCCTTAAAATAATAGAAAAAGGATAACAAGTTTTCACCTAAGTATTATAGTCCTTATCAAGTGTTACAAAAGATTGGAAATGTAGCATACAAACTGGAGCTTCCTCCGACTACTTGAATTCATCCAATCTTCCATGTATCTTTCCTAAAGAAGGTAATTAGACAGACAGTATCAGCCCAGACTATGTTACCTAAGCTTGATGAGGAGGGAAGAATCATCTTGGAACTAGAATGCATCCTTTAGACATGCACTAAGTGATTGAGGAAAAGGGTCCTCACTGATTATTTGATCAAGTGGAAAAATCTAGACAATGAAGACACAACTTGGGAGGATGCAAATTTCCTGCAGTAGCATCCAGATCTTCTCAACATTGGGGAAAATGTTTCTTGGAAGGGGAGGGGCATTCTATGCCCTTAATCATATATCTTATATTGGATGTATATAGCTGACTTGTGGCTATCATAACTTCTTATCATTATGTATCTCTTTCATATATGTTCTATTTTCATTAGTGGGTCGAACTTGGTGTTGGCCATAACATAGGAATAATATATATAGGGGTTATTAGGTTGTAGTTCATGATCATATTTAGCATTTAAGTCTTATTGTATGGTTTGGAGGTTGCCCCCTCGAAGTGGCTAGGCTATTCTTCTTGCACATTGAGATCATTTATCTGAAATATTGTGTTCATTGGTGTTATATTTCTACTGATAATCAGATTTATACAAGTAATTACATTACATATGCCTTGCCCCACGCTACCACTAGGAAGCTAGAGCTTATCACCATTGACAAGGCACAAATGAGTAAGGTCATTTCCATCCTTTCCCAACCCTATGTCACCAGTAAGAGACGCAGGCTCAACACCGAAGGTTGGTAGGGAAAGGAAATGTGTAAAAATAATTTTTTTGTGGATTTGCATTTGACTTACTTATTTGGGAAAAATGTTTAGAATACTCTTATTTCCAAGGAGATGTATAAGGGATAGATGCAAAACTGTGAAGCTTCTATAACAAACCATGAAGAAATACACCTAACATAAGAAGAGACCAAAAGTAGAACCAAGTATGAAGGCCTTGGTATGGTTACCATCAAAAAAAATTCTTTCCTGTTTGGATTGATAAATGATTCAAAAAAAATTGATGACATTATGAAGGTATGAAGAGACATGATTTGAGTGTTTTTCCAATGCTTTCAGAATTTTGTAGGAATTTCTATAAGAATAAGCTCCTTGATCACACATTTTACAAAATGAACAGACATATGAAAATGCAATACAGATGCAATAATGTACATATGAAAATTTTGATGGATCATGTGTAGTATCTCTTTAGGTGAAGAGAATTTATGGATTCTCTAAACTCCTCACCTTCTAGTGTACACAAGATAAATGCTCTATTTGTGTAGTTTTCTACTACTTGATATGGACCTAACCACCTAGGTCTGAATTTCCTTCCCTCGCCAGATTTTTTCTATCTGGCTATCAAGCATTAATACCAAATTTCCTTCATAGATCTCACATTTTAAAACCTTCTTATTGTATTTCCAAACCTTCCATTTAGCATAAATTATGTGTTGTTGTTTGGCCTTTAGTTTATCCTTGTCAAGACTTTCTAACTTGGAGATTCATGCTTCTTGATAACCCTCCTCTCCTAGGATTCCATGTAGTGAAATAAAGAGACTAGGTATTTAGACTTCAAGTGGTGAAACTGCCTTAGCACCAAACACTAAAGAGAAGGGGGTTTCCCCCGTTGGTGTTCTAACCAATGCTCGATAGGCCCAAAAGGCCAAAAAAAGATTTAGGTGTCAATATCGTTTATTCTCCTTAACAGTTTTTAGAAGAATGGACTTTAAAGTATTATTGGTAGCCTCAACTTGTCTATTAGCCTGAGGGTAGTAGAGAGAAGCTATGTGATGACTTATTTTGAACTTTGTATACAACTCACACACCTCGTCATTTTTGAAAGATGTACCATTATCATAAATAATGACCTGTGGCACTCCGTACCTACAAATGATCTAGTTGAGGATAAATTTAGTGATTACAGAGCCAGGTATGGTTGTAAGGGGCATGGCTTTTACCCACTTGGTAAAGTACTCTATGGCCATGATTATGAAGTTATGGTCATCCATTGATGAGGGAGATAACTTCCCTATAAAATCTAGACCCCATGTGGACAAGGGCCATGGGGTTGTTATTGGTTGCAAAACTTGTGCCGGTATGTGAATCTCGTGGGAGAAATCTTAACATTTGTGACATCTGCGTATAAACTCTACTATGTCATGTTCTAGGGTGGGCTAGAAATAACCCATTTGAAGTATCTTCCAAGTAGTGGTGTGTCTGCTAAAGTGACCTCCACATACCCCACTATGTGACTTATAAAGAATATTTTTTGATTCTTTGGTGTCGACACATCTTAGCAACATTCCGTCAAAGGTTGTGCGATAAAGTACCTACTCCAAAATAATGTATTTAGTAGTAATGACATGGAATTGTATTCTCTGTTGTGATGTTTCCCCTTTTGGGTATGTATGGTCCATGATGAAATTGACAATGTCGATATACCAGGGACATATAGAGATAGGAGGCCTAGTTTTGACGAAGTACACATACTCATCGGGAAAGTCCAAATCTACCAAATCACCCCTATCTAATGGATTATCAGCTAACCAATCTACAATGATTTGACCCTTAATAGTTTTTTGATTTACAAATGTTAATTCAAACTCACCCATTAATGTTATGAAATGATCGACCTTTTTAGACAAGAATAATTTCATGAGAAATGTCTGTAAGTGGTGTGTCTTAACAATAACCCTTGTTTTTGATTGAGCATGTAATGCCTTAAACAATTTTTTACAAAAACTATGGCTAGGAATTCTTTTTCTGCCTATGTGTAGCACCTCTCATAATCAAGTGGCATCTGACTAATGAAGTAAACTGCATGTTCCCATTTATCATCATCCTCTTGAGCCAACATGCAGGCTAGTGAAACATCCATAGCTCGTGAATATAAGATCAAAGGGTGATCTGATCTAGGTGGCATTAGCGTAGGAGGGGACAACATGAATCATTTTACTACCTTGAAAGCCTCATTAAATTCTTCCATTCAATCAATGATATAATCCTTTTTCAATAAATTATTGATTAGATGCATGGCGAAGGTCAAGTCAGGGTTGAACCTTCAGATTGCACCGAGTTTCCCAAGAAACTATCTAACACTAGACTCATCTGATGGTGGAACCATTTCTAACATAGCCTAGATTTTGGCCAGGTCAACATCAATCCCTCGTGAAGATATAATGTAACCCAGAATGTTACCTCTTGTTACACTGAATACAAATTTCTATGGATTTAACATGACAACATACTCAATTAATCGTGAGAGGATGATGTGAAGCACCTATGGGTGATCACAGTGCTTCTTGGCCTTGGACAAAAGGTCATCTACATAGGATTCCACAATCTTATGAGTAAGATCATGAAATATGTAGGTCATTTCTCATTGGTACGTAGCACCAACATTCTTAAGACCAAATGGCATGATGGCATAACAATAAGTTCCCCAAGGACTTATAAATGTAATTTTAGCTTGATCCTCCATGGAGATTTTAATTTGATTATATCCCAAAAACCCATCCATGAGAGATAACAACTCAAATCAAGATGTTGCATCAATGATAACGTAAATGGATGGTTACGAGAAATCTTTCTTGAGACAAGCCTTGTTAATGTCGTGAAAGTCTATACAAATATGGATCTTTCCATTCTTTTTTAGAACGGGGAAAATGTTAGATACCAATTGTGAATAATTGAATGGATTAATGAATCCCACCTAGAGAATTTTCATTACTTCTTCTTTCAACATAAGGGCCACCTTTGGCTTCATAGGTCTTGACTTATACTTAATTGGCTTTACATACGGTTTGGTGACAAGATTGTGAAATGTGATATGTGGTGCAATTCCTATCATTTACTTGTTGCTAAATGTGAAAGCCTTTTGATTTTCCTTGAGGATTTGGGTGTGTATTTCCACTTCCTTCAGAGTTAAAGAGGATCCTAACTTTAATATTTTTGGCTCCTCCTCTGTTTCGATGTTTATATCCATCATTCCCTTGATTAAAGAGGTGTTACCCTCCTGAAACTCAAGTGGGGATAGAGGAAACTCCATGTCCCCTTCTTTCTCTACCTCATAAATCTGAATATCCATTCCGGAAGTATAATCAATCATGGGATTCCAAAAATAAGAAGAGGATAGTGAGATTAGGGAAAGACCTATCTCATGACCAGTAAGATGCAATTCTGCCAAAGCATTTAAATAACTTAAAGTTGAATCATCACCATAAACAGGGTCTAGAATTCAAGATGATCCTCAAATTTGATGTATTTCAACATTGATTCTATTGGCACTTTGGGAATCAAGGATTCAAAGTGGATTAAAACTGTGAAGTTAGTGTCATCTAGGTCTCTACTTGGGGTAAAGCGTGAGGTGAAAGTTGCTATAGAGTCTGCCAAAAGGTTATGTTCATGTGGAACTACCTTGATTGATATAAATTAAAACCCCTTTGTTAGGACCAACACAGATATTTTGTAGAGTTTTAGGTGTCTAGCCCTAGTCTCGTATTCCTTGGATATCTGATTTATGACTAGCTGTGAGTCACCCAACACCCTTATATTGAGGATTCCCATTCTCTTAGCTAAAATGAGACCTAATAAGAGAGCCTCATACTTAACCCCATTGTTTGTGCATTCAAAATTAAATTTGAAAGAAAAAAGTAAAATCCTTCCTTCAGGCGAAGTAAGGATCACACCTACCCCGGTGCTGAACAACACTTGGCTCCATCAAAATGGAGAGTCTAGAAACTACTCAGAAAGATAGACATTGAGCCATCCTTTGTAGATTCCCTTTTTACCTCGTTTACCTCCACCATGTAAACCTCATCTATTGGAAGGGAGCTAAGTCCCAAGGCATGTCCCATACCCATGGAATCAATGGGGAGAAGGATAGGCAAATCCTTTTCTAATAGCTGGAAAATGTTTTTTATAGTTCCTAATAATACTGTCTCTACAGTAAAATTTTCATCCTTGACCACTAGAATACCCTCAATCAAAGCCATAACTTCTAACTCCATTGTGGGAACTAGCTTTTCTTTTGGTACCGTGCTTGCCAGTTTGTTTAACTAGTTTGTAGGAAGTTCAAATTCAGAGTGGACCCCTAGTTTTTTCTTCAAGTTGGCCAAATGTATATCGAAGGGTTTTGGATCACCTTAAGCCACAAAGAATTTCCCTAAATTCAAGAATCTAACCTTTTAGAATAGAGTGGAGGGGATTGCCTTCATGTGGTGGATCCAAGGACAACCAAGGATCCTGTTATAGTTGGTTTCCTGATCTATAATATAAAAATAAATGAATACCGTCTTGGGTCCAAGAGTAAATGCCAATACTATGGTTATAATCAAAGTTTACTTAAGGCTATCATATCCCCTTAGTGTTTTTCACGTAGAGGAGAAATTGGTCTCCCCATACCCTAACTTCTGAAGAAAAGAGAATGGGACTATGTTAACTATTTCCCCATCATCGATCATTGCATGTTTTACGTAGTTATTGTAAATCCAAACTTGTAAAAACAAGGTTAGATCACCTCTACAAGCTATTTCATCATCTGCAGGCATCTTACTTATGTCAAACATGAACCCAATATCTCTCTTAGGATTCCCTAGAGGACTAACATCGAAGTCTATGTGATTTATTTTTGCCGCCAGTGGAGGGGTAACATTAATCAAATGTCTGAGACCTAGCGGTTCTAACATAGCAGCTCGATGAGTAGGGGAATTATTCAGTAGGTCCAAGAAGGAATATTTTGAAAAGGTATTAGTCATATCACTGATTAGATCATAATTCGTTATTATCTTGCTTAATATATCATGAGAATTTTTTGTCAAAACCAGATAAATCAGGATTGGATGTGAAGAATAATCCTTGGTTCTTATAGCAGCATTAATTTGGGGTTCAGTGTCTAACCCAACCAAGCCCACAATCTTCATTTGTTGGAAACCATCCAAAGGAGGTGCCACCTATGGGTTAGATGAAGTTGAAGCTTCATAATCATGAGTCCCTATTATAATACCCTTATTTGAACCATTAGGATCTAGTCTAGCATCCTTTGGATGCATGGGGAGAGGATCATTAATGATCCCTAACAGTATATTCTACGAAGACACTAGTCCCATATAGGTTTTCTGACTACGTGCATTTGGGTTTGCCAAAAACATGTCAATAAATAACTGTCTTTGTTCTTCTATAAAATGTTGTAAAAACTTATTACAATCACAACAAGTTCTTGCATCATTCACGTGGACTCTATGGAAACCACAATACAAGTTGAGATTGTAATCTTGAGGCCTTTGGTTTGTTCCTTGTTGTGGTCTGAAACTACGGTTATTACTTGGTTTTTGATTGTTATAATTAGCAATTTGGAACCCTTTCCCTTGGTTCTAGAATTGGTTGGAATATTGACTAGGGATTGGGCTCAGTATTTACCTCTGTTGTTGAGGTTGTTACTTTTTGGGGGGATGACTAAAATCCACAATGTTTACTGAGGATGAAAAATTATTGTTTCTCTGATTGTTACCATTTTATTTTGTTATTTGTATCACCTGTACTAGTAGAATTAAAAAAATTAGGCTTCTTGGTTTGATCAGTCACACCTTCAGTCATGACTCCACGATTCTTATTAAGGATTTTGGTCCTTGATTGTTATTTTTGTTATTGGGGTAATCGGGAGCATTTGGAACAGGAGTGACTAACTTCCCATTTTCCCCATAGGTCTTACCACCACTGTTAATGGTCACTTGGTCAATCTAAAGAGCACACTTTAGCACCTATTCATAGCTCCTTAATGGGAACTTTTGAACCTCTTCTTTTGTTTCTCTATTGAGAGAGTGAAGGAATAGATCAAAAATTTCTATTTGTTCCATGTTTAGAGAACTTGAGGAAGAGTATATAACATGTCACCACCTCTGGATGAACTGGGCTGTAGACTCATTATGTTCTTGTTTGATATGAAGGAATTCCCTGATTCCTATACATAAAAGCTTGTTCATATCAAAATATTTCATAAACTCTTATACGAGTTGCTTGAATTAGTGTATTGAAGCCTCCATTATTCTATAATACCAGTTGAGAGTGATGCCTTCTAATTTCTTAGGGAATAGTGTTACAACAACTACATCCCATGGGAGCAACTCTTGAATGGTTGTTGCATAGGCTTTGATATGAGAATTTGGGTCACCTTCCCCTTTAAACTTTGGAAAATTGGGCAATGGTCTTAGAAGCATGACTTTCCGAATGGAAAAGTCTAGAGGCTCCTTTAGGTACTCAGAGTAAGTTGTCATTACATATGTTTCAACCATTGAAGGTTCTTATTGGGTAACCAAAGGTTGCATTGGTTGCTGAAATGGATTGGTGTAGGTGTTCGGAGGGGCATATTGAATTCCCTATGGACAACCATAAGGACCCACATACATGTATGCATATCCTTTTGGAATTTTAGAGTACATGTTCATATAGGGGGCTTGGCCACTTTGATATTGAGTTGAAGGCATGAAGCCAGGGAACGTCACATTTCTAGCTGGTATAGCATTTGAGAATGCACTTCTGGGTGGCGCCTATTGTATGTATCTATATGTGGCTTGAGGAGGCATACCCAAGGTACCCATCCCAGTTAATAAATCCCTAGGGTTAGGATTATTCACGTAAACTAGAGGATTCTATGTAGTCGGTATTTTCTCATAGTTTTGTGGGTAGGACAAAGTTTGACCTTGCCCTACGTATGAATTCTACATTTTCTAGGTAACCTCTAACTCTTTAACCTTGTCTACCAAATCTGAAATGACATCACCCGTTGACGGGGTGGTGTCTTGCTTAGGTACCTTTTGTTGAACCCTTAGAGGTTGTTGAGGAGTATGGTATCCTGCTATGAATTTTTCATAATGTTGCCACCCTTCATTAGTTGTATTATCAGTTAGCAGTGATGTAGTGTTACTATTTTTAAGTAGGACATCACCTTGTCCTTGCAACCTATCAAAATATTGGTTCATGTGTTGGAATTTTTGTTCACTCCTAGCATATCGTGCTAAATACTCCTCATCTAGATGGGGGAGGTGATTGGATTGCATGCTAATGGGATGTTGAAACGCCACCCAAGGAGATGAAATTTCTTCACCAATGAATTCCATGTTATTTGAACTTGATTGTTCAAGGGGATAGGTTTGAGTGACCTAATCAAGTTATTCAAGGCATGCAAAAGAACCTATATTGGTTCCCTAAAGTAGAGGGTTTTGAGTAGATGAGCGGTTGTCTGCCCATGTCTAAATTAAAGGTGATTTTTGAGGGATATTTGATTGGTAACAGTACATGTTGAAACCTAGGATGGGCCAATCGTACTAATCATATCCCGACATATTCGGGGGGTATAAGATTACTCATAGAATAAAGGATGGATGAAGAAAGTGGAAATGCTTAGAGACTAGCTCTTCACACCGAGTTCACCAGTTTTGTATGATAGAAAATCAACACGTGACCCTCTTCATACCTGACCTCCTGAGGTTATGTTGAGACAACCGATGTGGAGTTGAAATGGAAGTGAAAGTGATGGTGGTGATCAAGCTAATTGGGAAACCTTATGTCTTCGACACACAATACTGGAATTTGTGAATCTAAGGTAAATAATTCTCTCCTAACCTGAAGGGGTGTGATGGTACGGTTCATTATGATAGCAACTTGGAGACTCCAATCGATGTCTAGTTTTGCAGATATTCTATTGATTGGTTGTGTAATATGTGGAAAGTAACTTATAGGTGCATCATATGGGTTTTCAGACAAGGTCATGGAAGTTGAAATACGAGGTGTAGCAGAGCTACAGGAACTATGGGAGATTTTCTGGTCTTGTCCAGAAAATCTTAGCTTGATCAACTATCATTTTCAAGAATGAAAGTTGTGTAATAATATTAGGTGGAACCAGTGAAGATATACATAACAATGTACGTAAACTAGTGTCAATATCTAGCTTAATAGTAGTCCTGTTGGGTTACGGGACCTGTGGATCAAAACCAAAGATTCGTGGGGGCTATGGCCCTTAGATTGTCATGCATGCAATCAAACCCTATTCCTAGAAGCAGTCCAAAAGTCGTAGGCTTGATTAGAAGCTATGTTCAATGTATCTAATTATCTTATTTTCTCAACATATGTTACAGGTGTGTCTAAGAATGTTAAACACAAGCTTGTGTCGATGTCAATTATTAGCTTCGGTCCATTGGGTTGTGGGACCAGGGGATCACAACTGTAAGTATTTTTTTGTTGTGTGCTGTTGATAGTCATGTAAGATGAGTTGATTTTCTTTCAGTGAATAAACTATATATCAAAGGAAATCTATCTATGTTTTTGGTGTTTTCTCAATATGTCAGAACAAAGCAATAAAATAAGCTAATCTATTGAAAGTACAATTGTTTATTCTTTTCTAAATTTTCATACAATGCATCTAATCTAATGAAAAAATTAAATACAAACAATTAGCCAGTTGTAGCTAAATATTTGTGAAGATGTGTGAATCTAAATCTAAAATATATTATAATCGAATTAAAATCCCACCAACCCTACCTCAGAAGTGAAGAATAAATCATAAACCTAATAGAGCTATTGTTCCCCATAGCTTCCCTGGTAATGTTGAAGAGAAAAATTCCCATTGATTTGATTTACTTGATATTATCTAGATAATTGGAATGAACTGTTTCTATACTATATTTGATATGTAATTGAAATTAACAATTCGTGATTGGAAATTTGATAAACAAAGTAAACAAATACACACCTCCAACATGGAAGAGAAAGAACCTTGGAAAATCCAGTAGTATTAGTATCTGTCACCTCAATTTTTTCCTTTCTTTCTCTAAGTGTTCATGTGATTCCAAAGGATTGGGAATACAAAGAACAACAACAAGAGGATGGTGCTTGATCAATGACAACTTGGAAGAAATCTGGATACAATGCAAGTAGAAGAGAGATAACACAAGAGATTTGAGCTTGGCTATATAACTCCTAGCAAGATTATGAAAAAGAAACAATACAAGATACACAAAATTCTCAGGACATTTTCTTGATTAAAAGCATGGAATATATAGGAATGGAGGCTAGGAGGTTACTTCATGCACAAGGAAAGAAGGAGGAGTTCCAACCAATTAAATCTATTTAAAATTAGGAGGAAGGAGAAACAAGCAATCAAAGATAATTTTATACAATTCAGCTCACGGATGCATGCAAAATACCAACTGAAGTGAATCATCGCATGTTTAAAACACACGTGAAGAATATAGAAAAAGCAGGCAGGACCGCCACCATGCGTAGGGCAACATTCCTAGCACTAAAGGCCAAAACAAGCACAAAACGAAGTGGGTAGATGGAAAAATATATGGAAAAGTTAAGTAAGGCTATCTAGGCTACAAATATACACTTTGAATGGGTTTTTGGAGCTCAAACACCTTATTGAAAGGATTTTAAATCATCATTGCGGACTTTTGTAACCATTTTCCCGACAATGTCGCACGTGTAATTTTGGGTGCATATAATAGACTCATCATCAACCTCTTCTTCTTCTACACTTGGGTCACATGGGGGATGTAGTAGAACAAATTTGTCACAAATTTTTTTGAACAGATAGATTATGACCCTAAGGAGATGACACACAGAAGATTAGCATGTAGGAACAAAGCAAATTTTAAGGGGTGGGAGGATACGAAAGGAAACGCGTGTCAGGACAAGCTTATTTGGGGACTTATCCATTTTCATGGTTTTGGGCTATTTTTTGAGATAGTGTGTGGAGCACACAATGAGATGGAGACTTGCACGACACACAAATGCTATTTTGGGGATGAGAATCTACTAAGCGCCATGCATGATTTTGGGATAATAATGGGATTACTACTGCCTGTTAACTATAGGAGATCTATTATTAGCGCACTTACATGTGTGCATATTATTGTAAAGGTGCAAGGATATTTTATACATGCGACCTATTTTAGGAGGTGCATAAGTGGTGAAGGGAAATTCCTCACCCATATAAGTATGTATTAGTCTGTGTAGTTAGAGAGAGACACTATGTATGAGTTATTGTAGAGTTATGCTATGGGATATGTTATGCACATAAAATTTTGATACTAATTATTTTAAGAGGCTTCTGTATTTACTGTGTTTAATATAATGGAGTGTATTGGCTAGATAAAGGTATTAAACATGACTTTAACAAGTTCTTGTATGATTGAATTCATTATGGTTATTGTTTAATTGACGATTATTTAAGATCTAGATATAGAATATGCTCTATGGATTGGTTATGGTTAGTTAGGGTTTTGAATGTATGCTTTATCTTCAACACATTGACATCCTACACAAGTAACTCTAAAGTGGTGCCTAGTACCTTTGCATGCTTTGGGTGAGTTCTTAGCTCAGGATGAGTGATGTGCCAATGTGCCTGGGTTGTTTATGGTGAATTATAGGCTACATCATTAGTTCCATTGTTGAGACATTTTTTTTTGTTGCTTTTAGGATGGTTCATGATGAATACATACCAGTTGACCCTAGCTAGTGTTGAGTAGTGGATAAAAGATCTAGAAGAAGAGTACACATGGAGGTTCAACATTGGATATGAGTTTGACATACAAGTGTGGGTGTAAAATAATTTTTATGACTACTTGTAGGACATATTATTTTCTATTTTCATGGTAGAACTGTACAAGTAGCTGGTTGCTTATGTGTCTAAATGGATTTGTAGGTATTGCACACTCATCTAGAGACATGAATAATTTCAGGCCTTGTATGATGCTGATATGATTCGGACACGTGTTGTGGATTCTTGGTTCAATGGGTTTTTTAAAAACTATATTATGGGGTACTCAATTTCCACTTATTCTTTCCCATAGGTGGCCGAGTTCAAATTTTTACATTATCCCAAGGGAAATAACTTGCAAGGAATTCCACTAGCGATCAAGATCTTGATGGTGACCCTAAAATTGGAAGAAAACTGATGGCTAACTAAATCCCACCATGTGTGGGGGTAGGATTAGGTTTGGTGAAAGATGGAGAACCTAGTGGTAGAAAGGCAGAGAAAAGAAAGGTGGCTTAAGTATAATGAGGTGCATGAGAGGGAGATGGAAAAGAAATGGGATATTGCGGAGCAGATGGTGTTAAGGAGAGAGATGACTCATGAAGGATTTATAGCTCATGTATAAGGAATGGAGCTAGAGCATCTGGAACTCCTGTATTTGGGTAAGCATGATGGGGAACCCTCCTTAGCCTCATATAGGAGCATGTCAGTAGAGATGACCTGGGCCACAGGTACGCATCTTAATATACCTAGAAACCTATCCCTTACACTTGGTTTACCAGTATCTAGTACATCTAATAGTTAGCAAGCTAATTTGGGTAGTAGGGAAGGATGGGTAAGTCACATATTAAGTATATCTATGGTAGGGAAGACGTCTTTGTTATTATTTGGAGGTACCTTTTTAGGTACATCATCAACATAGAATTCAAGCACACATAATTTTGGACTCAATTCTAGGAGTAGTACCACCAAGTAAACTATAGGAGTTCAGTTTAGTACTACTTTTGGGACACGGGGAAGTACATCTTCTTGTCCACTTCCAACTATAGGTGAAGGATCAAGGGGTATAGGAGGCTCTAGTTTTGGTGGATCTGTTGGTTCTTGAGGTAGAGGTAACACAGGAGGTTCTAGATCAGGTGGGTAGGGTCCACATCAACTGTAAAATATTTACATGGAGATGTCTCTTTGTCTTCCAAAGTATAGGGGAATAAAATATTTTTTTGAACATGTGCACATGTGTGAGATATTGTGGCACACAAAAGGGATCACAACTTTTGAGCGCAAGGGAAGTCAATTTGAAACTACATTATAGGGAAATGTACACAGTTGGTAAAGGAAGTTTGACCTTGATCAAACTTGTGTAGATTATGTAACATTAAAAAATTCCTTCCATAATGAAGAAGAAGAGTATAAACTCGCTCAAGGATATTAAGTAGGGCACTACTGAGAGTGTCTAGGAGTATGATGCCAATTTCAAAAAATGTTTATCTAATTTTTCTTATGATATTCATGTAAGATAACATGCACAATGGTTTCTTATAGGACTGATCACACCTTTTAGAAGGGTGCTGTCATATAAGACATACACTGATCCACCCAAAGCATTGGAAACAAATTTGCACACTAAGGAAGTTGGGAGTATAGACACTGGAGTCAGCCTATTCTTGGAAGCACATATTACAGCTATGGAAAAGTAGTTAAATAAACTATAAGAAAATTCATCACATGAGACGTGCACTGGGATTTGGCGTACAAAATATGAAGTGAAAGGGCATGCAAAGGATAGTTTTCCATGTATCTCAGTGCATCCATTATTGCTAGATTGTGAGATATGTCATCTAAACTATGACATCATCCACAACCCATTATTATAATGTGTGATAAGGAAGAATGTATCTTGTTATTGTAAAATTTTCCGGTCCATGACTCATGATACAAAATACTACAGGTTGACTGGTCAGATCAATGATGCTATTGATATTGGTATGTGATAGACATGAGTATCAGATAACTCCAAGGGTAAAGGTGAGCACCAGGAATGGGATCACAATCAAGCATGTTATGATCAGAATAAGGGGTGTTATGAAGGAGGACATGACAAAGGTCGAGGATACCATGGTGGATTTTGGGGTCGAGGTCATGGTGGTGGAAAAGTTGAGTTTCCTCGTAAAATGTACTTTACATGAAGATCTCCTTACCACTACAGGTGTGAATTTTCTCAAAATATTACTTTTTATTTTTGTGGGAAGATTCATAGCTATGAGGAATGCCTAGATCTATATGAGCATCTTGTAAAACAACATAAATAGGAAAACAAGAGCATAGGGATGGTTAGGATATAGTGCACTATGGAAAATCATTGGATGCCAAAATTTAGAACCTGAAGTATTACCTGTGAAGATTACTATGATCGCTGAAGTTGTGCATGCTAGAGAAGTGTTACATTAGAAGCATACAATCACTAAGGAGGAATTTGTTCATGCAAGGTATCCAAATCATGTGCACTAGAAGGAGGTTTATCAGGAGACCATCGATGTAATCAGAAACCTTCAGGGGGAAATATAATGTTTAAAGGAGGAATCTTGAAAGATGGAATAAAAGAAGGTAGCAGAGACAATCCAATATGATATTGATGACTTGAAGGAGGTATGAAAAATGTTGCACTAGGAGAATATCTTTCCATTACTAGGGATTTTGATAAAGGGAAACACTTTGTCCACAAATATTGAGAATGGACGTCAGATCCTGCATGTAAATCTCCCCCATCATAGCTTAAATTACGACAAGGTGATCACTCTGAATTCTTTTATGGATGGATGTCTCTTGAGTAATATATTGATTGACATAGGTGTGGAGGTAAATGTGTTTACTTTAGATGCATGGGTAAATATGGGGAGACCTCCATTTCAGCCATCTTTTAATGTACTATTTATGGCTAATCAAACTAAGGCCACTCCCATCCGATTTTTAAAATATGCATCCATTACTATACAATGGGCTAAGTTCACTAGGGATTTTGAGGTTTTAGCACATGTAGAATAAGACAGTTTCCTAGATCTACTTGGGTGCCCTTGGTTTTATGCAAATAATGTTGATCTTCAGTTCAACAAAGGATATATAAGTTTTGAGAACAAGGAGGAAAAAGTTATTATTCCTTTAACGGATGGGAAACTTGTGCTCTATGTTAAGCCTTTGAGTGAAGAAGACATGAATAGGATTTTTGTACACTCCATTCAGGACCTAGAAGTACTCGAGACATCTAAGGAAGGAATCCTCTAGTGGGACAATGCATATTCTATTAGTGATATCACAAGTATTGCTTGTGATAATTGGGTGCATGGCACTTATGAGATGGTTGAGTGCAAAGTAAGGAGTGCACTAACTTAGAAACACAAACCTCATTGCATTAAGAGGATATGTAACATATCTGTACATCGGTACACTAGAGAAGGAGACCCTATGACATTCTTGCATGCCATGGAGGAACAGTGGATAGACAAAATTGAAATAATAAATATGTTAGCATATACCTTGTACGGGACAGAAACACACTGGTGGGTGGTTCTTAGGGATAATCTTGTAGAATGGAATGAATTCAATATTTCTCCAACAATTTGGTTTTCCAGGAGACATGCACCTACTCAAATCTACACATATCATCGTAATCAACCTGTTCAGGACCATGTTTAGAAGTGTGAGAGGCTCTAGATAGAGGGGTAGGAAGATTTACCACCTTCGCTATGGGTGCACAAAATTTACTCCACTTTATAAGGCTGCACATGCGGTTGGTATGTATATGCAAAGTTACATAGAGAGACTGGAAATAGGAAGGATTTGATTACAGAAATGGTCCAAATTTTTGACTACTTCTCTACTAAACCTCCAGTAGTGGAGGCATTAATGGTTATACAGTGCTTAACTATGGGAGACATTACAAAGGAAAAATAACTCATTTAGGATTTATTTTATGAGAATGACTCAGAAGTGCACTTTTATGAAGAAGAAGAAATAGATTTCGCGCTACTTAGGCATACTTTCTTGGAGAAATAAAAAGAAAAGATGGTCTGCATAGTGGATGACGAGGAGTAGAAGATCTGGATATAGATCATTCAACAGGTATATGTAAGGTGTTAGACAATGTGGATAAAAATGTGTGCACCTATTATGAACCCATGTAGACAAAAAAGTGAATATCGATATAGATGTTGAACCTAAGGAAGCAATAATTGGGGATTATTGCTTCGAATTTGTAGTGGCAAAAATAATTGATTTACTACGTGATTTTAAAGACTTATTTTCCTAGGTGCTACCATGAATTAAAATGAGTTCATGAATCATTAGGAGATATGAAGATTAAGCTTAAGGAAGGTGTGCACCCAGTCATGAAAAGACCTTACATGATGAACCCTAACGTACGCATAAAGGTTAAGGAAGAAATTTACAAGATTTTGAAATTTTTCATCATCAAGCCCCTAGAAGAATCAGAGTGGGTTAGCCCCATGGTCATCAGTATAAATAAATATGGTAGGATTAGGATTTTTGTGGATTATAGGGAACTAAATGCTGCATGTGTGATTGATCCCTTCCCTAAACCTTTCACAAAGGAGATATTATAAGGTGTTTTAGGGGGTGAAATCTATTCTTTTACAAATGGATTCTCTGGGTATCATCAGGTCAGTATTACATAGGAGGATCAAGTAAAAGCAAATTTCACCACTGAATGGGGAAGGTTTTCATATAATGTGATGCCCTTTGGTCTGAAAAATGTGCTTGTTTTATTTTTGTGCATAGTTGTTCAAGCATTCTATGATTTTATTTATATTTTCTTACAGGTTTAGTTGGATGATTGGACAATGTATGGACTTGTTAAGGATCACTGTGAAAATTTGTGCTTAATGTTTGAAATATGTATCTAATTAAGCATATCTTTAAACATCTAGAAGTGTATGCTTGCTACACATTTTGGAACTTTGTTAGGGCACATCATCTGTAAGGAAGGTTAGTTAGTGGATCCAGCTAAGGTCACAATTATTATAGGCCTGGAAGATCCTATTAGGCATAGTGAGGTGCACAGATTCTTGGGTAACACTGGGTATTATAGAAAATTTATTAAAGGATATGCTAATATTGTTGCACCATTGGAAGAGTTACTAAAGGGAAAAGGGACATTCTATTAGGGATAACCACAGTGGTGCACATTTGAGGAATTGAAGTAAAGACTTACTACAAATCATATCTTGCATTTTCCCTCATGGAAACAACTGTTTTATCTACATGTGGATGCCTCTGTCATGGCCATTGGAATGGTGTTATCTCATCCTATAGAAGGTATTATAGATTATCCTATTCATTTTGATAGTAGAAAGTTGACTCCTACTGAACCGAATTATACAACTACTAGGTGTGAAGCCTTGTCAATGATTTATGCACTACATAAATTCAGAAAATACCTGCTAGCAACACCATTTTATTTCACATCAATAATATGGCATTTAAATACTTGGTAAATAAGCCCATTTTACATGGGTGCATATGTCGATGGGTGCTCTTATTAAAAAAAAATTATTTCACAATTATGGTAAAAATAGGTAAAAGAAATTCTAGCCTAGACAATTTATCAAGAATTCAGTCAGGGGAGGATGCACAGATAATTGAAGATACAATTTCGAATGCATAATTGTACATGTTACAACACACACCTTCAGAATTGGAAAATATTTCTATATTTCTACGTACAGGTCTTGCACTAGAAGAAATGAAATCCTTAGAGAAGAAATAACTTTCAATTTATGCAGCACCATATATGTTGATCATTGGTGAGCTATATAAGTTAGGCTAAGATGAAGTATTGCGTTGGTGTGTACTATAGCATGAGTGCATGGATATCATGGAAGAGGATCCTAGTGGTATTGAAGGTGGGCACTATGTAGGTGACACCACTATGCACAAGATTCTACTCACTGTATTATGGTGGGAGACCCTCTACAAATATTTTAAATCATATTGTAAGGCTTGTGATCACTTTAAATGCATTGGTAAACCTGGGAAAAGAGATGAAATTCCCTTAAGACCTATTACTAGTGTAGAGCCATTTGAGAAATGGGATATAGAATTTTTGGGTCCTATTTCACCAATGGTGTGTAAAACTATATCACTCTACATCGTCACATGCACAAATTATCTTTCAAGGTGGGCAAAAGAGACACCTACCAAGGATTGTACAACATCTACAACAGTCAGGTTTTTATGGGAAAATGTTATTACAAGGTATGGGTGCCCGCTAATATTTACAAGTAACAGGGGTACATATTTTTTGAATGAGACAATCATGATACTATTGGATGAATTTATGATTGCACAACATAAGACTACACCATATCATCCTCAGGAAAATGGGACTGCTGAGGCCTTTAACAATATTTTGAGCTAGAAATTGAAAATAAATTGTGATGTTGGAAGGAAATATTGGGATGATAAATTTTATGTCATTCTTTGGGCATATAGATTAACATACAAGAGGTTGAACAATGCCACACCCTTCCAGTTGGTGTTTGGCACAAAAGCATTTCTTCCTATAGAATTTGTGTTACCTTCTTTACATATTGTGTGTGTTGGAGGTCTAGCCAATGAGAAAGAATTAGAAGAAATAATTGATACAATTGGATGAGAGGTGAGCCATACAATGTTGGAGTCAAAAAAAGGAAAAGGCCAGGCAGAAGGCATGGCATGACAAGCACATTAGGGACTAAAATCTTGATAGAGGAAAAATGGTGCTTCTTTATGATTCTAAGTTTTTACACCATCCAGGAAATATTAAAGTGCATTGGTTGGGAATGTATGTTATCACTCATATACTTGAAACATGCACTTTTCAATTAGTGAGGCTTGATGGAATACAGTTAGCCAGTTACTTCAATGGGAGTAGGGTGAATGCCTACTATAAATAAGTTTTCTTGGTGTTTGTAATAAGGTAGTGTTGTAACTTAGAATAGGTTTTCATTTATGTATTTCCTTCTTCATCCCTATGATTTTTCAATTTAGCTTGGTGTTTTTTGTAATAAGCGTGTTTGCGCATTGGAAGCTAATTACCAATTGAAGTATTTTTATGCACAGAGGATTACACATGCCATTGGTGTGGGTTGATTGCTCACAAATGGGTACGCATGAGAATGAAACTATTACAAGTGCTAGTTAAGTGTGGAAATGAGATGTTAGAAAGGAGAGTTCTCTAAAAATATGGCCATAGATGGAGATAAATGAGGGAACGATATAACGTAAGGTAAGTAGTGGTCATGGAGACTACCAGGGGAAGGTGCAGTGGTAAGGTACTCGGGTGCATGAAAGTGTGTTGAAGAGAAGTATGTATCTAGAAGGTAGGAAGGCACGCTAGAAGGTTATAACTAACACATGAAGATGTACTGCATGGATATTGTGAAAATGGTAAATTAATGAGAGGATTTTTGGTAGGTGATGGATAAATAAATGCACTAACTTTTTAAAAATCTATATAAGGACCTAATGCAGGTTCATTTTTACCTTTGCGATCATAGTTATTTGAGTGAGCTAAGTGCAATCGAGCCAAGAGAATCATGTTGAGGTGTAGAGAATTGTGAAACCAAACGTGGACAGAAGACTATTGCATGGAAGAGGCTTGCATCCCCATTGGTGAAGGGTTTGAGCAAAGTGAAAGCGTTGAGGAGCTAGGGAACATGGTTTCAAACTAGGCCATGTATATTCAAGCTAGGGTTTGAGTTTACTCATTACAGATAGCAAAAAGGTGGGATTTTTACAATGGCACCAAAGAAAGCACTTGTAACAGGCATAAAAGGAAAGAATAAGGTAGAAGATGAAGTTGAAATTGCTCCTGAGAGTAATTTCTCAAATATGTAATACCCAGAAGGAGTAATACTCATAAAAGAGTGGGATTCCCACATCCACAGATGTAAGATACGTGACTACAACCACTGTACTTCTGAAAACAAGGGAGAGTTGGACGCATTTTTGAATAAGAAGACTAACAAGTGCATGGTGGAGGATATGCCAATGTATGATGATGCTGGGGAGAAAATACTGAAACAAGTAGGATTTTATCAGTTGTATGAGCTCCCATATTTTCTAAAATATGAACCCTTATACTAATAGCTAATGAGTAGAGTCCATGATGAATTATTTTATTTCACCAGATGAAGGGTTAGGATCAAAGAAACCCTAGTTTTGACACTAATAAGATTTAAGGGAACAGGGGTGGACCTTGTTAGTGATCTGATTGATAAAGAAGCATTTATAGAAATGAGAATGGAGTTATGGTATACCAACATTCTGCATGGAATGGACATTGATAAACTAAATAATTTTCATGTGGTATAGGTATCGGTGTATCTTCTAACCAAGTTGAATTACCAAGAGAGATGATCACAGGTAAACACCATATGGCTTCACATTGCAAAGAAAATGTCTCAGGGAGTAGTATACAACCTAGTAGGCTATATTGTAGAAACCATTGTTGAGGAAGAACACACATGAGAAAACATAAGTTTTAATGCTATCCTCCTTTCTCTTGTGTTTTTAGAAATTAGAGTGTCAGATGGGAAAAAGAACAAGATCTGAGAGCACCCCTTGGAAACGAAGTCACTCACGGAGAGGTTTGAAAAATACTTATGTGAAGGATAAATGAGTGGGCCATTTAAGAATATGAAAGAGATGTGGTATGAATGACTTCAAGTGGTGTTTGATGAGGAGTGTCGCATTCCCAAGGAGCTATCTTCTGTAGTAGGTAAGGCAATATAGTTCACGGTGTACCAACACTTCTACATCACGTACTTTTCTATGAGGAATGGGAGATGGAGCCCATGGTGCAAACTTCCCTATTACTTCAAAACTCACTAATTGCAAGCTTCAGTTCATAGATTTATTAATGTTCACTTTCTAAAATTCAACGTAAATAAGGTAGACTGTGACTACCACACTCTAAGGAAGACATATGTGTATCTAGGTCAGATTGCCTACATTGAGAGGCTCATCTCATACATCATAATTAGGAAGCCAGTAATCTTGGATATTGGGGATAGTGGATTCACACTCGTATAACTTCAGCTTAAGCCTAAGCTGGAAAAAAACAAGTATGTGGAGAATGTGTTTGTGCTGTCAGGGACGCCTAAGGGAACGCATATGGTGGAGAATGTGTCAGCTCCAAAGCATGCAGTGAATATAGAGGTAGATGAGGAGGAATAAGAACATGAAGATAGTGATGGCTTAGATCATATAGGCTAGAGGTAGCCCATAGATAGAGTGGAGATATAGTACACGGATATTCCACCTTAGGAGTAAGAAGTAGACAAGGACTTAGACATGGAAGTAGTCCATGAAGAGAGCCATTTTAAGAGGGTATTCAGAAGAACAATAACCCAAGGTGCAAGAAATCCACATCTTGTAAGGATATCACCACAACTCTCCCCTTAGAAAGAGGAAAATGAGAAGAAGAGGAGAAAGCTAAAGCTGAATGAGGAGGTAAAGGAGTCTACAGAGAGTGTGCCTGGAACCCCAGTGTAGCTTGAAGATATGGAGGAACCCAGAGATGATTACATGAAGCATGAAGAGGAAGGTGAGAAGGGGTTAGAAGAATCATAGAATGAGAAACCTCAAGCGCATGAAAATACTCAAGACATTGAAGGTCCAAATCCAAACCTTGGTGCTTAATTTCCTAAGGGACCAAGAACAAGGAGAACAGGTGAAGAATACACTTTTCCAAGTATGGGCTATACTGAGGACACAAGAAAAATCATCCACACCCACTTTCAAAGCAAAGTGGAACATAAGGAGATATATGGGTGGGAAATGATGGACCCAGACATGGCCACTATTTGTGCAAGGAAACAACTATCCTGGTCCATGTAGACTCACATGGATGAGCCATATTTTGATGTATGTGAAGATTCTTGTTTGTCGAGAAGAGTGAGGAAGGCACCTTAGAGTAGGAACATGACTATAAATCCTAATCTCATGTCTGATGAGAAGGTAATAAATTCCTTAGTTAAGGTATCTATGGAGGTGGCATGGAGGAATATTGATAAGGATTACACTATTAAAGTGTTACTTGAAGATAACAAGGCAAAAAATGCAAAAATAACGCATCTAAAAGGAGAGAAGGATCTAGAGAATAAAACGAATGAGGCCTTCATCAGCCTGGTAGAATAAATTGGTGACTATGTCCTTAAAGCAAGACAACATCTGGAGCCTAAGGTACCTGAGAAGTTTCCTTCAGCTATGCATTATGTATGCATATTAGTCGATTTTGTACTTGAGGATGGACCAATTCAAATCCCAGTGCTAAAGGATCTTAAACATGAAGTAGAGAGAGAAAAGGCCTCCATGGTTAGAAATATTTCATCATATGAGGCATTACTCCAAACTTTACAAGATGAGATAAAGAAAGAAGATCAAGCTTTGAACATATGTGCAGCTCCAGAAGTAGTGATCAGGGTCAAGATTATAATAGAATATAATGAAGTTTTGAACACAATGAAGGATGAGACTTTAGGGCATGTAGAGAGACTGGGATTAGTAAAGAACAAGTGAGAAGCCCTTGTAGCAGCACAAAACCTACATAAGGAGAGGTTGTATGAGATTGAAAAGGTCATAGTGTAAAAGATGTGTCTTCTGGAGGCAAGTATGTCTGTTATGGCCAACATTGTCCTTATACTATAGAATGAAAAGGGAGAGATAACCCGGGACAAGTTAGAAGCCATTTCCATACACATTCTAGAGAAGACAAGAAACATGCTCGATGACTGGAAAACATTGGAGGATAATATTAAAATATAATATCTAGAGTTTTTCCTCCCATTTGAAGCAAAGGGTACTACAAAATAGAATTCTATTATTTTTATAATAATTCTTTACATTTTTTCTGTTCTTATACTTTCTTCTTTGGGAACATAAGGAGGAACCCCAGTTCTAGGACGGAAATGTATTCTAGTGTGGAGTAATGTTGAACATATAGAGTATGACACTAAGGAGAGGGAACATAGAATATTTGTGTGCAGGAAAAAGGTGTATTTGAAGGTGTGGGAGGATATGGAAGAAAACGCACACCAGGACAAGCTGATTTGGGGACTTAGCCATTTTCATGGTTTCGGGCTATTTTTGGAGATAGCGTGTGTAACACACAATAAGATGGATACATGTGCAATATGAAAATTCTATTTTTAGGATGAGCATCTATTAAGTGCCATGCATGAGTTCATGATAATAGTAGGATTAATACTACTAGTTAACTATAGGAGATCTATTATCAGCACACTTGCATTTGTACATATTATTGTAAAGGCAGGTTTCTATTTTCTACATATGGCCTATTTTGGGAGGTGCATAAGTGGTGAAGGGAAATTCCCAACCCCTATAAGTATGTATTAGTCTATTTAGTTAGAGAGAGACACTATGTATGAATTATTATAGAGTTATGTTGTCAGATCTGTTACGCACATAAACTTATGCTACTATTTATTGTAAGAAGCTTATGTATTTACTGTTTTTAATATAATGGAGTGTATTGGATGGATAAATGTGTTAAACATGACTGTAACTACTTCTTGTATGATTTACTTCATTATGATTATTTTTTAATTCATGATTCTTCAATATCTAGATCTAGAATATGCTATGTGGAATGTTTATGGTTAGTTAGGGTTTTAGATGTATGTTTTATCTTCAACACGTTGACATCCTACACAAGCAACTATAAAGAGGGTCTTGGTACCTTTTCTTGCTTTGGGTGAGTTCTCAACTCAAGCTAAGTAATGTGCCAACACACATGGGTTGTTAGTGGTGAATTCTAGCTACATAACCATTCAATGACATGATCATCTTCTAATAATAACACTTTGGAAGTCAATGTATTAGGGACTAACTTGTTTTATTTATGGGTTTCTTATTTTTTACCTAGCCCCATAATTCATTCCCCTCTATCATCTGCTCTATGATCACCCCTGGGATGATTCCCATTTTTTCCCCTAAGGTTGGTGCCGAGCTTGGGGATTTGAAGATAAACCCTTCTCTGCCCTGGAAAACTTGTATGAGATTTCTTTTATTACCGCTTCTAGAGTTTTGACCACCTCCTCCGGATATACTCACTTAATTTCCCGAGGCTTCTCAAGATTGATTAACTTGATACCTTCCCTCTTTGAGGGTTCCCCACTACCTTAATATTATTCTCAATTTGTACTGCCATAGAGAAATATTACCTAAAAGTTATGGGGTTTTTATACCTCAAATAATATGTTTCTTTCTTTTCAAAGGCATACAAATATTTAATTAGGAAGGATTCATCAATCCACCTTAAATCTACAAGCAGTATGGTCAAGGTCTTATTAAATCTAGTGTTAAAATCCTAAACAAGCTCATTAGGTTTTTTCTTTATATTCTCAAATTTAGTGAGAAGGAACTTGGGGTCAGTTTTATCACCATATTATGATTTGAATACATTCTTCATTTCTAACCAAGAGTCAACAAAATTGTCAGGTAATGATTTATACCAATCCCTAACATCATCTTCTAGAGTATGTGCTCAATCTCAAAATATTCCATAGTATTATGAAAAATCCTAAGATGCTCATCTCCACTAATTGTATTATTACCCTGAAATTTGGAACACATATTTTTGACTTCATGTGGGACTGCATAATGTGAGCACAACACCACAGTTAATCACAACAAAATATATTCTACTCAGCATATTTTCAACACAATACATTACAATTATTATAGGAATGTCATTCCTATAATTTAGGATATAGGTATAGCTACATCTCCTACGAATATCTCCCAAACCTCCTAGAAACTAGCTTAGTAAGTTGTTTAAACAACCTAAACAACTTACACATAATTATAAGCATATAATATAATAATAATTACTTCACGTAATTATTATTCACTAATACACAAATGGAGCACTAATAGATTGATTTCCTAACATTCCCCCCTTAGTGTGAACATGGGGAAAACCTACCTCTATACTTGCAGTTGCTCATGATCTGGTGATTTTCACAGGATGATCAAAAACCTCAGGGATGGTTTTGCAAATGGTTGACCACAAACCGAGAATGGTGGTTTTCCAATTGGTTTCCCACAAACCACAAAGTGATGGTTTTGCTAATGGATTACCAACAACCAAAAATGGTTGTTTTATAATTGGTTTACCACAAACCACAAACGATGGTTTTCAAGTGGTTTACCTACAACCACATCATGATGTGCCAAGTAATATTATTAGCCCTCCTCAATATCTCATTGTAGGGAATAACATAGGAAATTCTGTTGAAATTTTTGCTCATACATACATAGAAAAATATGACATAATGGAAATGGAACATTGGGATCATGTTCCCCCCTCAATGTTAAATTTCCACTTATTGAAATCAGGAAAACTACAAACTGAAGTAAACACACAACTAAAAAAAATGCCACCAAATCATCTGTGTAGCCCCATTATTGGCGACTAACGAGAGGTCGTTAAATGACCTCCATCCTCCATTTTCATCCATCCTCAAGTAACATGCTGCTAAATCAGCAATATGTAAACATAAAGTACATCTGTTTCCACATTAAACTTATTATATATTCCCTCCCACAATGTGAAACAATTTATTTTGTCAGACGTTGGGTAACACCGAAAATGCGTCTGTGAGGAAATTTTTTATTTTTAATCTTTTGACTCTTTTAATAATGAAATGAATATGAAAAAAATAGAATTACTATTTTAATGAGTGGCTCAGAATAGACACATGAAAGATGATTAAAATGACAATATAGACTTTGACTATGACTCTTTACACCATGATAACAAAAACCTAAAATCACCTATTTGACTTTTACAATGATACTAGATGACCCAATGAAAAGAGTGATAACAAATAGACTTAACAAATTAATCCTTTAGCACAAAATCAAGGTTTTAATAATGTACATTGTGAGGAAACAATAACCTCGAAATAACTATAAACTCTTATATTTAATAATGTACCATTGAAATAATATAATACTAGTGAATGTCTTGATGTGGAAAAAATTAAATTGTACCAGATCATATGATGAGTGCTATGTGGAAGCTAAATGGTTGGGAGGTGTTGAAAAGGTCAACGCACCTTCCGAGTGATGTTATTTTGATCCAATTTGATGTCGAATGCTAAGCCAAATTTTTTTTTTTGAGATGAGTTAGTCTAAATCACCAATATTTTAGCTAGTCTATACTCCAAGATATATACACCAGGTGACAGACCAGATGCATACACAACCCTTTTAAACCAATACCTCAAACAAGGTAGACACTTGTTAAATGTAAAAAAATACCACCTTGTTAGATATTTCAATGAAGAGACAGAGAGTTGTAATTTATGAGTCTGAAACTAAGAGACCAAGATGAGAAAATCTCATTGAAATATAACATACACAATTTATGTATAAGCTTCAAATTTGTAGGTACAGTGCCACGTTCAAGTAGAAAAGTGAAATGAATTTAACATGTGGAGATATACAAGTCTGGGTATAATTTTAGAAATACACTTTTCCATGAGCCCTTCTTGTCAGATTCTTATACGACTGCTCCATGTGATCCCTCCAAACAACTCATCAAATGTCAAGATCCTGATAAGTCTTTTTCTGCATTGAGCCTTTGCATGGAATCCACATGATTTTTTGGTGTAATTGAGCAGTTTGGAGATGATCTAATGCTATAATTTTGATACCCAAATATGTAGTCAACACTCAAACCTACAATTTTGAATCCATTCCCCAATCTTTGAAATTATTTTGATAACAAAGAAATATCATTTGCAGATCATAGTTAGAAACTAAAGTGAGCCCACCTAGAGAGATAACTCAGCACAAACTATGTATGCGGAGCCGTTAAAACTGGTGGAACTCGTGCATGCATCCATCAATGTGATATCTACAAGCTTGGGAACAAAACCTCAAATCAATGTAAATTATCCATATTTCAACTCTTACGGACAAAATAAATAGCTGGATTCACAGAATGGTCAGTTTCATGTGTTCTTGGCATCAATAGAACACGCGTAAGAAGGTAGAATTTAGTGCTAATAACTAAAGTCTAATTTTCATAGGTAATGAAACAACTAACAAGACAAAATGGGAAGCATAATATGGGGTTTTAATGAATAGTATTCACACCTCAATACAATCTACTTTTCCATCACAAGGACAAAACACAATTGCTCCGATACCAAATGTGAGCACAACACTAGATTTAATCATAGCAAAATATATTCTATTCAGCATATTTTAAACACAATACATTACAATTATTATAGGAATTTCATTCCTATAATTTAGGATATAGGTATAACTACATCTCCTACAAATATCTCCCAAACCTCCTAAAAACTAGCTTAGTAAGTTGTTTAAACAACCTAAACAACTTGCACATAATTATAAGCATATAATATAATAATAATTAATTCACTTAATTATTATTCACTAATACACAAATGGAGCACTAATAGATTGATTTCCTAACCATTTGGATAAGCCGCAATTCCATGGAAGTTTATAGGCTAGTATACATTCACAATAAAAGTATGTATAAATAGAGGTTGAGCCATGTTATTAACTAGATATGTTCTAAGAGGAGGATTAAAATGATGGGGAAATGGAGGTATTTGAGGCAATGTAGTGTGATCTTAAAATTAATGATCTTGTAATGACTCAATTTCACAAAATACTCTATTACTTCTAATCAATAAAGGAGGGAATTGAAGACTACCTTGATCACTTGTAAATGAAGGACCCTCCTGAGCTAGAGTATACAAATTGGCACAAGAAATAATTAACCCAAAACTATATGAAGTGTTGGGGTAATCTTTCTCTAAAGCTTGATCAAATTCAGCAATAGGTACAAATTTTTATTTTGACCTTTGATCACCCAAGGCTTTCCACACTTGTTTTCTCCTTAGATTAGTCTTTCCCAAGTCTAGGAAAAATCTTCTAGCAGGATCTGATTTGAATAAGGATCTCCTTCCTTTGAGATTTGTGAAACTGACAAGTAAATAAACCAAGATTTAGATACTTTGCACTAGTTCTCACAGAATACGGAGCTCCCACTAAGTTTTTTCACCTTAGATGTGTTTATCACTTGAAATAACTTTTTAAATGATGTAATTACACAAAAATGAGTAAATATTTGCAAATTTCTAGTCTTTTGTAAGGATTCTCCAAGAGGAGTCAAATTTAATGGAAAGTTTACTCGTACTGGGAAAATATAGAGCACAACTTTTTAGATCGGGCTCTACTTTAGCAAAGATCAACAATGGACTGGGTTCTTGACATGAATTTTGATTCGATACACTGCAAATGTTAGTAGATGCACTTATTTTACTCAATTACAAAAAATATTACCTAACAATGGTTCTAAAAGCATGCTGGTACCCAATCTTACACCTCCTTCAGGCTAGGAAGAATCAACACTTGAAGTGGGATGCTCAAGTATAACAGACTTGTCATTTTATAACCGGGGAAGATGTCTAACAAACTTATTCAAAACTTGGAATTGGAGGTACTAAGTGACACGTACAAAGGGGATTCCCTTCCTTGTTGTTTTAGGTCTTGCCTTTAACAAGGGTGAGATAACCTATTTTGTAACCATAACTTGTGAGAAAAATAAGTGGAATCATAATTTATTAGAGTTCTCTTTGAACTGGAGATCAATCCTGAATGAATATGGTCAATGTATGCACTATTTAACTCTCATGAGTTTTCACATTAGATAATGAAAATTTCACTCAAGTAAGACTCAAGTTATTCTAGAAAGTGGAATGTTCAGTTTGCTTATGCATATTTATGAAAAGGGAAGGTAAAAATGGTAAATTCCCTTGGAAAATTCTCATAGGAAGAGAAAAAAAGAGTGTTTAAAATAGGATTTAACAATTATAGGTTTGTATTTGGGTAGGAATGGGATATTAAAGCAAGATAAATTTGATTATACAGAATTCTCAAAAACTTTAACAGTGTCAAAAAATTTCTCAAGGTGGAAAGAACACATCAAACAACCAGAAACAACCCTTTAACCAGAAGACATGCACTCATGGAAACCTAATAATATGTGCTTACACACAATATTTAATTAACTAAATAAAAAATATCATGTTAACCTCTCAATAAATCATTGACAATTCTTGATCCATTACACCCAAGCTTCACTCAATGACTTACAAAAATCTTCTCAACAAAATGGATGCATCATGAAATTAAAATTGTTTACCATACTATGAAAGGAAATCTCTTCCCACAACATAATTTTAGTTGCCAAAACACCACCACTAGGAAAATATATAATATAATTCATGGGAATTATCAAGACAAGATTGAAACATGAGAGATAAATGGTTGATTTTAAAGTATATCACCCAAAGACAAAGATAACAATGCTCATGAACATACATAGTTTATTTCAGGATTTTAAGATTTGTCAGCAAGAGAAAATAAATCCTATGATCTCAATGGTTGTACAATTGCAACCATCTTTACATAAGAAGATTTGGAAGGTGAAAAAAATTACAAGTATCTCAATTAGACTCAGGTTTTCAAGAATGCATATCAATTTATATTGTTTCTTCTAAAATTTTAGAAAAATTAACCACCCCTCAATAAGAGAACATGTATCTCATATATATACAAACTTTGGTTCTTTATTTTCTTGATTTCCCCCCTAAAAATTTTAATATTTGTAAGTAATATTCCTAAAGAACAATATCTAATTATTCTTCTTTAAAAATATCTCATTCCCTATCATGTCATGTGGAGAGATATTTACAAAAAAAAATTGTTGTATATTTCATTCCTTTATGATGAATGGGATACCTATGTCATTCATTTGACATAATAAAATTGATCATTCCTATTTTGGGTAGTTTGAGAACACTTTTTATTGATTTTTTGAGAACCCCCAAATAGTTTGATTTGATGTTAATCATTCCCACCTTTTGGGAGTTTTCCTCAAAACACACACAATTATTGTCATATCTTTCTGAGTTGAGTATTTACATGTGTTGTGTTACCTCAAGCCAATTATCTCCTTTTTGAGTGATATAATTCTACTTCATGTTTATCTCCCTCGTGTGGATATCATATACAATCTCAGCAATCAATTCACCATGATTTTTCTCGTCTTAGATTGCCAACCTCATCTTCACTATAAATTCCCACCATTTCTTCTACAAATTAAAATCCCTTATTTTAAGTGTGAGAATCTTAGTGAAGTTATTTTTATATAATATGGTGGGAGTAGCATTAACATCTAGTTTAAAATATATTTCCTTTGAGGATTTATACTCATTTTTTTATTTTTCGGGCCCGGATGAAGCATTCGTAAAAATGCTATTTGGAATTACAGATCCATAGGACTATAATGGGCCATTGACAACTCAAGATGTTTGATTGGATCTGATTCAAAGAATAATCAGGATAAGTATCATCTTTTCTTGTGTCCAAATGATGTATTTTTATCTTTTCAGGTGGGATTATTAGAAAACTCCTGAGGTGTTGAAGAAATTTTGGCTCAAGAGTAGGCCGGTTGTGAAGGATACGGTTGATAATACATATCCCTTTATTGATAATGAGGAATTTAATGTGAAATAAATTCCTACAAAATCTTATGTGCTCAATGAAGGGACTCAGTTGGAGAAACATGTTTCTAATTTGGAGAAGAGGCCAAGAGAATATTTTCCTTCACAACTTCCTTAGGCATCATCATTCTTCGTGAACAAATGCAGGGGTGAGTCGAGCTCCAAAACTCCCTCCCAACCAATTCCAAAAACCATTGTGATTGCACTACCATCTACAATAAACACTTCCATTCCACCCTATACCTTCAAATAACTAGGGAAGAAATCAATTTTCGAGGGTGGTTTGGATCTCAAAGGGTGAGTTCCTTCTTATAAGAAGAAAATAGAGATGATTGGAATTTTGGATGGTCCTATGGAAAATGTCAATGAGATCATGGCTCTGGGCATGTCTTGTGGTTTGATAGGGGAAATTTTAATTGTTGAAATGGCTAATGGGACAAAAGAATTTGTACTTAGGAAAAATAAGATTCTAAAGAAAAATTTTCCTTTCAAACAAGATTTTTTTTTTATTAGAAGTAAAAAAGGGTTGAGGGGACTATACCCCATACAAAATGTTACCATTTCCTTACAAAAATGCCAAGGGATATACCATTAAAGCCCAACCACAAACCTAAAACAACATAAGACCAAATACAAAGAGATACAAACATAAACGAAAGTATCCAAACAACAAATAAACAAAGAAATAACTAACAATAACAGTACCAAGAATTTAACAACAAAACATTTTAGAACTAACAACAACAAACCAATATCCCATATTCCTTTTCACTCCTTTATCAGGTTCCCCAATAAGTTCATACATCCATTCCATTCTTTGACAAGGAAATCAAAGGTAGCTTTCCAATGCTTATAGTTTGGCTCAGAGATCTCCACTTTGGGGCCTTTTCCTTCTTTTTCTCTTTCCTAGTTCCATGGAATGAATCATCTCAGCTAATATCTTGAGATGGTGGATGGTGCTCTTAACATTAAGGAGATGGACATCACAAATATGGAACAAAAGTTATTTCATCTTCAACATATCCTTAGATGTCTCTAGGCTTCTCTCATTAGAATTATTGAGTTGTTCACTAAGGACCAAAGAAGATAACTTTTCCACTTTATCCATCAGATCCTTCAGGTCCATGGAGACCATACTAATCCTATGTATATTGATATCTGTATCAAGCCTGCAATTCTCAAATTCCCTCATGAAAGTGTGAGACTTGATAGTAGAGTCATGGGAAGAAAATAATTTAGATTGGGTCATTTTAAGAGTGTGCAGGATCTTAATGGCATCCTCCAAATTCTTGGAACATTTATCATCTGCAGAGTCCTGAGCTTTCTTTCTCACCACCTCATCATTGTTATCCCCTTCAGCAACAACCTTGTCCTTATTAGAAACTGACAAGTCCAAATTTCCATCTTGGTTTTCACCTAAATATAAAATCTCCACTTCCTCAAGCGGTTTAGGATCCTCCTTAGCCCTGCTACGTTTGTTGATGACACCATGACTCATATTGGATCTGGTTCATTTAGTCACTAGTTTTCCAAACAGATATTCACTAAGACTGTCCTCCTTGGGTGCCAAGACTTCAGTGATAGATGCCCCAAATTTGTCATTTTTCCCCAAAAGGGGAATTCCTAGCCTAATAAGGGATTTAATGAGGTCCTGGTGCAGCAGAAGGGGAAAGGTACCTTTCTCAACCATTCCTATATATTTCACAAGGGAAGTATACATGAAGAAAGGAAAATTATAGGGATTAGCATTACGGACATGGTTCAACATGGAGAAATGGTAACCATATATCACTTTATACCAACCTTCTAACGTAATGTATGACATAAACAACTGATAAATTTCATCAAAAGGATGGGGAAAATTTCCCTGAGCATAACCATTATGAAGAGAGATAGGCTCTCCCTTACCTTGCATGAAGCATTCAATCTCCAGGCTGTATTCTGACTTAGGTTTGTAGGATTTCTTAATAGTAGAAGACTCAATATATTTCCCTTAGTAATTTTTATGATATAATTTCAAGAATGTATGTAAACATTTTCCTATTTTGGGGCCCCTATAGAACCCCATTTTTATTTCTTTTTCAAATGTAAAATATTTAATATGTTAAAATGGATTTCATGTTAATAATAGATATATAATTAGATTAAAACATAATTAAATCCTACTACATTGTTCCACACTACATACATAATTAAAATCCACAATTTAAAACAATATTCAAATGTCATGAATGGAAGTAACAACTGGAAAAGGATTTTTTTAGAAAATATAAGCCTAAGCTTGCTAACGGTTCAACATGATCATCATCCCATTATTCATTATCTTCCTCCTTGTCATATCACTTGTCCATGCAATCATCAAATCTTTGGAATAACTACATCAAATCCCCTTCATCAGGTCTTTTACAATGTTTGAATATTAAGTTATACCTATTCAACACCTCAACAAATTTTTATACCTTGTACTTATACTCTTTCAATATTTTAGTGAACTCAACAATTTTGTTTTCCACAGAAATGAGTCTCTTGATGACCTCATAGGTGCAATGTTCCTCTTTGATTTTTTGCTCAAAATATTGAATCAGGATATGAATCTCAGAGTCCCCATAAGTAAGTTTTCCTTTCTTAAATACCATCTCTTTTAACCTAGTATTTATAGTATCAATACTCTTTCCTATCCAATCCCTATCCATTTATAACTTTTCCTTAACCCGATTCACAAATTTTAGCTTGATTATGGTTAAATATTCCATTGCGTATTAAATCCCTTTTTCCTCAAGCAACAGTATTCCTTCCTTTTATAATAATTCCTCATCAATTTGGATTATAGTGTCAAGTTTGAGAAGTATCCCTTCCCAATGATACAATTCATTTTCACATTGATCATTTAATTCATTTATGTTATTGAGCATGTTCATTAACTTTGTACACCTTTTTTTAATTTTTTCAATGACCTTTCTGCCCTTTTGAGAAAAATCCTCCCCCTATTTATCTATTTCCTCATCCTTCTCACTAGATGTTTCTATTTTACCCAAGATTTCTCGAGACATGGTAATGGAAACTTCTTGGATTTCTTCTATTGGCCCTACCAAATTTTGTAAGCATGAAGTCAATGTCTTTATTTTCTCCTTTAGTTTCCTTTTGGATACTTTGTCTTCATCAACCTACTCTAAAATAATTTCAACTTCCAGTGTGACATCATGTTTTAGTGCTTCACTTGTAGGATTCCATAATTGGATATGCTTGACATAATTATCACCTATTGTAATCTTATCCTTTGAATTACCTTGATGGGGAGTTGCAATCTCCAGGGTCCTGAATCCATGATGATCTATATGTGCTTTAGTGATAATCATTTCTTTCTTATAAACTTTTTTGGGTTTTAATAAGGCACTACTTGAGATATCTAAAAATTCTCTTTGAACAACTTCATTTTACTTCTCTTTAAGGATTCCTCCCAACTGACCAGTCACGTGGGTATTACCCATCTTTACTCCTTTTGGTGTGAGGCATAGAGTTTGAGAATACAACACTAATTTTGTTGATGTTCCTTGCATATATTGAGGTAATGACATATATTTTTATGTTCCTTCTACTTTCACCACTTGTTTTTCACTTTTGAGTGTCACCATATTTGGATTGTCTTTATCTTGGTCTTGAATTTGAGACTGGTTAATACCTTATAACCCTTTTCTAACCATTTATTTCTCACTTTGACCCTTATCCTCTGTAGAAATTATAGGTAAAAAATTTTTTCCCTTGAACTTTGATCTAGGGTGGGTACTATACTTGAATCTTCTTTCAATTTCTCTACTGAAGAGGCTAGTACATTTGTAGCTTCCTTTGGAATCTCCCTATCGAGATCTAAAACCTTAAATGTCTCCTTGTTCTTTGAAATATATTTATCCTCCACACATGGCCGTTTGGTAGGCAAGTCTCCTTGGGATTTCTCCTTAACCACCTTTTTCCTTGTTGGGTCCTCTCCTTTATTCTTTATTGGATGCAATTAAAGGATTTATTCCTAATTTTTACCTTTATTGTTAGCTATTTACTTTCCTTAGTATTGGTCTGAGTGGTTCTACTGATTTGTTTTGCAATCTCAATTATAGTTTCATTTGTGGTACTTGTACTTTGAGAAACTTCACTCTCCTTTATTACCTCTGAATCCTTGGGTGGCTAATTTTCAATATAGACAACATATGATACAAATTTTTCATCCATAATTGTTTGAGTCACCATTTAAATTTCCATAATAGGGGTTGTACTTTTAATTTGAATACCTTCGAATTGATCTCCCAATTTGATATTTCATGATTGATCAAAATATTGTCAGTGTATTTCTTTTTGGGAAACACTTTCACCCTCCACTGTATAAGTTTCAACTTTTATATCAACCATCTTGAGTATAGGAATCTATTTAAGTAACTCCAAATCAATTATTTTAATAGGCCATTTTGATTGTTCCTAAGGTTGAACAACTGGTTTATCTTGCACTTGTTCAATCATAACATCACTTGGTTGACTAGATATAGGGGCACCATAAAATATTCATGCAAAAACTTCAGTTAGAGATTAATATAAAGTTATAACTATTGGTGATACAATTAGAGTAGAATGAATACCTTCAGGATTTTTTAATGGAATTACTTTATGAGCAAATGAAGTAACAATTTTATTTTGAGTTTCAGTTAGGGTACGAGGATCAATTAATTCAAGATCCTTTCTTTTGTGTTTCTTTACACCATTACCATCTCCCTCAAGCTATACCACTAGTAACCCTTTCCAAAGGCAATATTACTTTATCTCTTTTTTTAGTTCTTTCAAAAAACTTGAGTTCATGGACCTTCCTTCCTTTAGTACTATAATTGTTAGATCAACATTTGACAGAGATCCACTCATCTTCTTTGGTGCACTAGATGACCCTGGTAAAACCATTAAGGGAGATCTTGGTTTATTCAAACCTAAACCTTTGGCTTATCTTCACACTGCTGAAGTAAGGGGAGCATATTGCATAGTATTCAAGAGAACTCCCTTTACCTTCTGCGTTAAGGAAGTCATTGAATTTCCAGTCCTGCTTGTGGCTATTGTCAATTCATCAATGGTATCAGTAGTTAGATTTGTACTAGGTAGTTGGGGAGCTCGTCCATTCAAGGGATCCATTTTGTCTACTCCCTCTTTGAGAGGAGGGAGATCTTCCTTCAAAGTATTCAATTCTTAGAAATCCTTTAGCACTTTTGTTTTTTGTAAAGATAAATCTAGACCCTTCCCAATTTTCCATGTAAGTGTTATCCTCATTACTTAGTAATTATTTCATGAGGATAATCTGATTCTTCCTCTTTCCAATTCATAGGACTGATTGATTTTGACCACACCACATTTTTATCATCTTCTATTACTTAAGGAATTACATTAATTTTAATGTCAATAACTTGTTTTAATGTCATTCTATAATAATCCCTCAGTCTATCTTCATCTTTGTCTATGCACTTTGTCCAGTAGTCTTCAAAATGGGATTCACGTTCACCTGTACTAAAAACCCACTGAATGTCATAATTATACCTTTGTGTTAATTTATCCATTTGAAATCTATCCATCTCTCCATTCATTAATCTGGATTTTACTATTATTTGGTAGGAATATCTCCCAATTTAGAAAGGGAATTTTATGTTTGTTTTATGTCTCCTTGCAATATTTTTATGTATAGGGGTTAGTTTTCTTGAAATTTCCATTAATACCCACTTATCATTCACATATCTAGGTAATTTACAGGGTTATCCTTAAAATCATTTTACCCTAAAATATGTGAAAAAAATTTACTCTATGAAGATGTAATCATATTCCATAATTATAGCCCTAACATCAACAAATAATCTATATTAATCCCAATCTGGTTTGAAAAGGTAATTCATAGGGGAAAAGAAGGCACCATTTACTTGTCTGATATTTCCTCTCCACTTGTCCAATTTCAATCGTGAAGATACATTGTATACCCTATGGTTTTGAAAACTTTCCTTTGATGGGAGACATATGAATGATTTGAAACACACAATATTATAGATAAGGTAAGACATCATGTAGAATTTTATATCAATTAGATCACCTGTCCTAATGTTTTTAGCTATTTTCAAGAGTTGGGAATGAAAAAATGATAATATAAAGCTTCCTAATTGAAATTTAGCTATTATTCCAAGATAACCATTATGAAGGGGCACATCCACTCTTGAAAATTGTTAATCCCTTCTAACCCCGCCATCCTACTTAGCATTACAATGAGGTCCTCAACCTCTTTAACAAACAAGGCCTTAGTGAATTTCTTAGGGCTTCCTTTCTTTTAACCATTGGGTATTTAACATTTCAGTATATTCATCATGTCTTTGATCATAATCAATATGTGATAATTCAACTGTAGAAATTACTGGTTGACCCAACTTTGATAACGCTATTATTTCCCTAAAATCTTCTGGTGTCAAATTTATTACTCTTTCCCCACTTCCCTCCATTACCCCCTTCTCTAAGTCATAGATTTCAACACAACCATACAAGCTTGGGAGAGTGTATAGATGGTGGAAACACAACTAATAAGACAATTTGGTTGGCATTAATGGTTGACATCCATTAGCTATTATTCGGAGCACAAAGTATTCTCAAGAAGTCGTCTAGATCATCATTCGGTAATTTTATATCCATGACATTATCTAAATCACTAGAAGGATTGGAAGTTACATGGAAACCTTGTTCTAGAAACCTTATCTTGTGGTTTTCGATCTTACCTCTTAATCCCAATTTAAGTATTGAGAATAGTAAGGTAAATCAAGGACTTCCTAGTTTCCTTGAAAACTCTATGAAAATTTCTGTTGATTTCATAACTTCGAGTTTCTTGGCTCAATTTTACCACTTTCCAATCAATTTTTCTATTTTCTTTGATGAATTAATGTTGCTAGGGAATAAAAATTTCTTGTGTGCAAGGTGAAAACTGGAAATGATCGAAAAATAATTTAAAATTCGTACTTTAATTTGTATACATGTATTTATGGCGACAACCATTAATGCTTTAAATCTTGACCTTTTGATATTTTTATCCTTTTAAATGTGAGTAGTCCATGTGGCTTAATCTAAGACATTTCAAGGTTGGGGATTCTATTTATAGTTTTATATATATCTTTAAACAAGTGCCAAACTACAATTTTGACCCGAACATCTGCTCTCTAACTTTGGATGAGAAGTTGACACGTGTTCCCCATCGAAATTCAGGGATATATTTTCACTTTGTATTATAATGGGAATTCGATGCAAAATTACACCAATAAGTTATTTCCCTACTCTAATAAAATTTGAACATGTGTTCCTTTCGCTAAGTAGGGTTGTATTTGTACTTTGAATTGTATAACTTGAATATTCCTTAGAATATTTTGTCGGGTTTCAGATTTTGGTTTGCAATTTTCAGCCATTAAGTAACTTTTGTAATTTTGTAAATAAAACCCGATATAATGTATCCAATTATATCAGGCCATATACCTTCGAGCATCAGAGAAGAAAGTGCAATTTGCATTGAAAATCAAATAAATAACACACATGGGGAATTTATAAGGAATAACACAATCATCTGATAATGCTTTCATGTATATTTCTGTGAAACAACATGGTTATGATTTCCTTGACTAAAAAATAGGATTCCCACTGGATTTATGATCAAACATGGGATTTTTCCTAGTTTAACATGGGTTTATCATCTGAACATACATAATTTAGTGTTTCAAAAATCAAAACATGAAACCTTTATGTTCTATTTAGGAAAAAAGGACGAGCTAAAAATGAGAACCAACAAATATCATTAGCTACACAAATCCAAACTATGACCCACCTTTCATATCCAATCCTACAATCTACAATGCTGCTCCTTCACCTCCTATAATCTCAGTTGGCATTCCTCTTACTATGACCCTTCCTATTGTGTCTCAATTCATCCCACCACAACAACCCACATCCTCAATCAAAAATCTAGTTTTATCTATTCCTACATCTATACCCCCTATGAATATGAGTTCCATTACTCTTACCCACCTCTTCTCATAGAAGACATCCATTTCCGCTGTTTCACTATATATCACCATCATTCTCAAAATATACCACTTCCATCCCAAACCATTATCAACACTTCTATTCCTTTTCCTTATCAATACATTCAACCCCCACAACCCTTAGTATCTCAACATCCCTACCATAAACCGACAAGTTTCCCTCTTCATCATAATATCCTTTTATCAAATCATTTGTATCAACAATCAAACCCCCATCCTTATAACCAACCTTTTCCCTCTTCTTCACACACAGAAAATTTTTATAACAATCACATATAGGTGTTTCTAAGTAGAATTTAAATCCTTGAATCCACCAGTATGGGACCTAAGAACAATCTCTCCTACAAACAAATTTGTAAAAAACCTATCCACACATAAGTACCTTTTAAGGCCTATCCCACACATTATAATAATTTAAAATTCATTAAATTTTACAGTACGGAGGACCCGTAACAACACATTAGGGCCTTTCATCGTGCTTTCTATCTCATCTCCCATGACCAAGATCTCCTATTCAAGAAATTTCTGATGTCCTTAGTAGGGCCCATCCTTAACTGAGTGACTGGTGCAATAACATTCCACAATACTCCCTATTCTCTTTTGCACAACATGTGTAGTTGTTCTTAAATAATTTCTCCATAAATAACACACATGAGATCACCATTAATTATCTTTATGCTATTAAACAATTTGAAGACAATTCAATTGTGGATTTCATCACTAGATGGTTGGGGATTATCAATCAATTATCCTTTTCACTTCCAAAAACTGAATTGATCAAGTTATTCACTTGATCCTAAACTAAGAATATATCATCAACACTCCAGATCCAGTCCTTCCAGACATTTGATTAATCCTTTACCATAGCCTAGAAACTATACTTTCTACCCTTAAAGATGGTAAGGTTAAAATCAGATCTAAGAAACCTGAACTTGATTCTACATTTAAACCTTCTTCTAGCAACGATAAATCCAAAGGGTTAGAAAATGAGGTTGTTGCAAAAGCTAAATCCAAAGGTTTTTTGGACTCTAAACAAACTCGACCTCAATGTAACTACATAGCTATTAGGGAGTCTTATAATCAGGTATTTGATAAACTTATAGCCATGTGCATGATTAAATTTTCTCCTATCTACCCTATCGAGACATGGGTTTTTAAACCCTCATGGTATCAAGGGATGATTATTGTAAATATCATCATGTCTAAAGTCATGAAATTGAGAGGTGTCATATATTCAAAAACATCCTTCATGATCTTATTGACCAATGAGACTTATAACTTGACAATCCGAACACACATCCAAACTAAAACTTTGGCGTGTTTAAAAATACCTTTATAAATCATCCCCCACCCACAGGTCAACCAAAATCCAATGTCATTAATTCTCATCATACTATCAAAATTGTTAAAGATCTCTCACTTACGCCTTCAACACCTAGTCTTCATACCACATAGACACTAGTTGAATCATATGAATCTTATACTATTGTCATTACCAAGATTATGGGTCCTCCTACATCTATCACATCCTCTTCATATTTATATATTACCTCTTCAAAATACCTAGAAAAGAAACTTGTCATAGAATTTTCAAATATCTCTTTCGAAGACCACATCACTCAACACCACATCAAGTATATCAATAATCCCACTACAAAATTCATAAATCATTCATCCAGATTAAAATTTATACCACGTAATCTTCATACAAGCTTACCACAAAATACACAGTATTTTCCTTCCATATTTTAGCCATATTCCTCATCTAAGTTCATGATTATCGCTATAAAATCTGATGTCACTCCTCAACTAACACCTAAATGTTTCATTTAAAACAAATCACCATCAACTAAAACCTCTAAATCATAAAACAATATACAAATATCTCCATTCTCATCATCATCATCCCAGAAAACTATGATAGGTTACCATACTATAATCATTGAAAATATTATCCCATCATCTACCTTAGCATTACCCACTATTAAGTTATTTGACTCCCGAGGGTAGAAGCCCTCTTGGAAAAATTATGAAGCATTCGGTATATATCATTAGACACCAAGACACTCCAATGAGGACTGTAAATCCCTCAATGCTATGAATCAAATCCTTTCTAGAAAAGGCATTCTTCCCACAAATCCAAATTATTCAAATGTAATCAAGCCTAGCCATCAAACTAAACCAACTCGTCAAACCTACAAAGGTGATCCATTTACAACATCAACGAACACCACATCCTCCCCTAATAAGAGTGGGGATTTATCAAGAAATACCCCACTCTATCAGATATATTTTTATCACATAACCACTAGGGCATGTGTGGAAGAATTAAAGGTCTCAAACCAGAATGAGCCCTAAGTATCTTTCTCCCCATGAATCACCTAACCCATTATCTTCCAAGGATAAGGTGTCTATACTCACCACTACACATTGTTGGTAGCAAAACATTTTGAGTGGGGGTGAATCATTCCTTATTAAACTTTAAACAATTTCAGTTTTTCTTATTAAACATTAAACCATTCATCCATTCATTAATGTGTGCAAATCACCATGAACAAGAGAGAGAACACCATAACACAAGATATAAGTGGGAAACTCTCAATGGGAATAAAAACACCCAAAACCTTTGCTGATATTAAACAAAAAAAGACTCAAGTGAATATTACACATCATAAAATATTTTTTTGTGAGCCACCAACCCCACAAGGAGAACCAACCCCTAAACCCTTGTTGATATTGCTCATAAAAATATACTTTCATGAATATGAATCATCACACAATATTTTGATAATAATATCACTATAGATATACTACAATAACTCATCTGATTGTGATCAAAATATTTAGCTCCAAACTCCTTCAAACCCTCATTAACCTAGCTCATTATATCTCTCACTTTCTTTAGTTCTCTTGGATTAAAACTATGGAACACATAATATATAGCATTATTAAACCTATCAAACACTCTCTTAGCTCTCAATTCATGCCTTCATGCTTATTATAAGAACATGCATGGGTCACACTTTTTCCCTCTTAAAGAACTAGTTTAAATTTGAATGTAAACCCTTACTAGATACCCTTCTAAACTCATAAACATAAGTCAAGTTGGTATACCTCCTTTAATTAACCCAATAAATATTTAAAAAATTCCAATACATTCATTAAAACTTTCACATTGGACCCATAGAGGTCAGCCATGCCAAAAACCACCAAACATGCACAAAAGTAGCTCAAAACCCCATAACCTAGATGAGAGAAAACCAAAAATTCAAAAACTATGAGTAGTCAAGATCCAAAATTCATCATAAACGTGTAATATGAAAAAAAAATCATTCATGGTCATTAATTATCTTAAACCAGTCAAATTTATTATAACTAACTCAAGAAGGCTCATATCCTTCTCAAAATAATTATTTCCAACACCTTGTCTTCACCTTTAGGCATCAAGACCACCCAAGAACAACTCAAATATGATATGTAACCACTATATGGAATCCTCAAGACCTATATATCATATCCATTTAGGTTAGAGTGTAGATTGAGAAATAGGGGCAGAAGCCTAATTAACTTTATTAATCTTAATCAACCATTTACATATGAATGAGCTGTAATACTTATAGGTATTGAATAGCTGAATTCAAACAAGAAACAAAGTTACACAAGTGAAACCATATTCCAAAATATATAAGCTTCCAATATTACATCCAGGAAGCATAAAAATACAATCAAACAATTATATTGTTAAAACAATATAACAGCTCCCGTATTGTTCAAATACAAACAATAAGATGGTTATAATTAAATATAACCATATAAACAATAAATAATAAATTTATTAATATGCAATGCATAATTAATTAGGATAATAATAATATTTTATCCTAACATTCCCACCTTAATTGTGCATTATCTCAAGGGATGAGGAGAGGAACTCTCTGAATAACTCGAACTTGTCACGTGCAAGTGACTTCGTGAAAATATTTTCTTTTTGTTCAGCTATTGGAAAAAATTAAAGCTAGATGTTGTGCTTCAACACATGTTCACATATGAAATGAACCTGTACCTCAATGTCCTTTGTTCTCTCATGAAAAATTGGATTGTGAACAAGTTTGAGAACACTTTCATTGTCAACATACATGGTGGTTGGTTTGTCCTGTGGTATTCCAAGTCCTTCTAGTATGTGACATAGCCAAATCAATTCACAAACAACTTATCTTGCAAAATGATACTCAGATTCTATGGAAGAGCGAGAAACAAAGTGTTGTTTCTTTCTTCCCCATGATATTGGTCTAGATCCCATAAAAAACACAAATCCTGAAGTGGATTTTCTGTAATCAATATTTCTTGCATGATCTAAATCTGAATATCCATTCAAGAATAAGTTGTCATTCTTCTTGTATTCTAGACCAAGATCCACTGATCCTTTGAGATATCTAAAAATATGCCTTGTTTCTTTCTAATGACAAACTTTTGGTTCTTGCATGAACCTGGATAGATAGCTCACTGCAAAGCTGATATCTGGTCTAGTGTAGGTCAGGTAAATGAGACTCCCAATCAACTGTTGATAGAGACTGGAATTTACCTCAGGAGATGGATCTGAATGAGATAACTAAAATCTATTATCTATATGTGTAGAAATTGGTGTGCAATCCATCATCCTGAATTTCTCAAGTGTTGTCTTGGTATATTTCATCTGAGAAACAAAGATGTGATTCTATTTCTATAATACTTCCAATCCAATACAATAATGCATTATCCCGAGAGATTTCATGTCGAATGATCTATTAAGATCTTTCTTTATTGCATTGATCATCTTCACTGAAATACCAGTGATGACTAGATCGTCGACATAGACAACAACAATCACAATCTCCCTCCTTGCTTTTAGAGGTAAAGATTGGGATCGTATGGATTTCTAAAAAATCCATGTCATACAAGATGCTCACCAATCTTGATGTACCATGCCCAGGGTGCTTGTTTGAGGCCATACAAATATTTCCTGAGTCTGCATACCTTTACTTCTTGACTAGGTACTACATATCCCTCACGTTAAGTCATGTAGAATTCTTGTAAATCTCTCTTTAGGAAGGCACTATTTACGTCCATCTGAATGAATTTCCAACCAAACTATGTAGCTAAAGCAAAGATCATTTTGATTGTTTTGATCTTAGTTATGGGAGAAAATGTCTCCTCGTAGTCTATGCCTTATTTTTGTGCATACCCCTTTGCTACTAGTCTCACTTTATACTTTTCCACTATCCTATCTACTTTGTACTTTGTTTTGAATATCCATCTACATCCAATGGGTTTCTTCCCTGGTGGAAGATTGACAAGCTACCAAGTGTTATTCTTCATCACTAATTGATATTCAGAATCCATGGAATATTTCCAAGCTTTTGACTATAGGGATTCCTGGACTATAGAGGGCTCATCAAATTCAATGACTCTACTCATCAAAGTAAAGTTAACTTCTTCTCTTCCTTAATTATGATTCCATGGTTTAGGGGTGGATGTATCCAGTGGAGCATCCATTCTTGTATCTCATAATGTGCTAGTACACCACTTGGGCATACACTAAATTTTTCCTGTGGGTCGTGGTTCTATCTGATCAACACCATCATCCCCATCATCACTTTCATCTTCTGAGGGAACATTAACTTCAATTTTTAAAATTGGTGAAAAATCTACATTTGGTGAGTCTGGAGGAGGATTATCCACTTCCTTCTTCTCGAAAAAATCAACATCTCTACTAGTGTAGAATTTCTTGATCTTAGGATCCATTAATATGTACCGAAGAGTCTCTTCATTGTACCTAATGAAGGTGAGTTTCTATGATATCATGTCCAATTTATTTATATTCTTCTTGGGTATGTGCATGATTTCTTTGCACCCAAATACTCTGAGGTGTGCAATAGATGGTTTCTATTTTGACCATTCTTCTTGTGGTGTTACTCCGTCAAGAGCAACTATAGGAACTCTGTTCAACAAATACACTGCTATCTTTGTTGCTTCTTCCCAAAATGTAATTTCAAGTCTAGAGTCATTGATCATGCATTGTACCATTTCCATGACAATATGATTTCTTCTCTCAACAACACCATTTTTCTGCGGTGTGTGTGGAGCAGGAATTTGTCGAAAAATATCATGAATTTGTAGGTAGTCTCTGAAATCATTACTGGTGAATTTTGCCCCTCGATCTGAGTAAAGAGTTATGATGTGATGACCAATTTCAGTCTCAACTACTACTGTGAACTTCTTGAAAGTATCAAAAGCTTCACTTTTCTTGAAAAGATAAAAAATCCACCATTTTCTTGAATAGTCATCAACACAAAGCATTAAGTATTGAAACCCATAATGACTTGGTTGCATCAGACCAAAAATATCGGTATGAATTAGGTCAAGTTTTCTATGAGATCGAAATGTACTCTTCTTGAATGAAGCTCTTTGTTGTTTTCCTGCTAGGTAGTGAGGACACTTCTCTATATCCTTCTGAAGAGATGGTATCCCATGTACCATATTACGTTGGTGAAGTGTCTTAAGATACTTGAAACTTACATGACAAAGTTTCAGATGCCATAACTATGTTGAGGTAGATTTCTTAGCCACAAGTGTTTGATCATCTCTATGGAAAAAATAAAGCTGGAACATGCATCCCACATTAGAGGCTTTCACAACTATTTTCAAGCCTCATGATTTATCTCAAATCAAACACATTTTATTTCCAGAATAACTATCAATGTCAATTTTTAGATTGTGAACAAGGAGTTAAATGACTGAAAGTAGATTCTTTGTGTTGGTTGGATATTTTTTCAATCCAAAATATGAGGTTCAACCACAGTACATGGGATTAAATCCCTCCTCAAAGACAGGTGAGGCTACCTATTTATTACTAATCTAAAACATAGCATAAATAATATATACAGTATTCACACTAATCTAACCATAGGGGTTGGGATAGAATCCTGAAATCCATATCCGCACTATGTGAAGATGTTGGTTTTTATAAATGAATTGGGTCAGAAATTATTACAATGGAAGAAGCACAATGGAAAGGAAATGAGAGGAACGTATTTTCTTTCGAGTAAACATAGAGCACAAAATAATCATACGATCTTTAGATAACAAATGTAATGTTTTAAATGATTAGAATCATCAAGACACTAAACAAGGAATAGCTTATGATTGCAAATATAAGAACTATATCTTAAGAAAAACACTTCTCACAACACAAAGTTTGCGAAAACAACATAAACTTCTATTCCTCAAATGATTAAAAGAAAACACAAAGTTTTTCTTCTTCACAATAGCTCCCAATGTTTCAAAAATCTCAACCCTTTAGAATGTACACACATCCCTTATTTATCATAAAAATAGTTGAGAGAAAATAGGACAAACCCTATAAAATAGTCTTTTAAAAAGAGTCATATTTTGCTTGGCTCTCACGCAGGAGACCAAGTCACAATATGATTCAAAATGTGACGAAACATAAATGAAAAAGACATGTCAATTTCAAGATTGAAATGACACGTCGCATCAAGACTTAGTCTGAATCATCATCTATTGCTTCTTCATCTTTCTCTTCCTCCAAATGAGCCTGTTTGTTTCGAAATTCTTGGAACTTCTGGATTATACCTTGCATCTCATTTTCATCAGGCGCAGTGGAATGGTCACTCAAGACTTGACATGTTTCATGAGTGTCACTGGCACTACCAGGAAGCTTTCTCAATCTTTTGTTGAGTTTTCTCAAGGCCTCCGAAGAATGTTCAATCTTCACAAACCTGTTGATGATTTCAATACAAAATCCGTGAGTTGGTTCATGCTAAATAGATTCTTGGATTTGTTTGAAAAGATCATCAGCTGGTAGGATGCCTGAGTTTCCAACTGACACTTTTGCACAAATTTTTAGCAGTTCTTCTTCCAGGTCACTTTTTCCATCAATCAATTGATCTCTTGATTCTCTCAATTTAACACAAGCTTCATTGAAAATCTTTACCCTGAACCTGATGGCTTTGCTCAGCTGTAAATGCTTATCCGCGTGTGGGATGGCACCTTCTTCTACCAAGATGTCTGATGGAATTTTCTTCAACACCTGGAGAGCTTCGAAAGTCAAATAAAGGTGTCCAACTTCTTGGGATAAATCATCATCCATCTTTTCCCCATCACTCTGAATATTCCCCAAAGATTGATAGACTTCCATAGCATCTTGAATCACTTCTTTCCCCTATTGGAGTAGCCTTTGGGTCCACTCATCGACCACCCTTCCTTTTTCATTAATCTTCTCAATTATAGGCACTGATGAGAAATCAAACCTGACAGGGACAAAGGAAGATGGTATGGATTCAAGGGGTTTTGAGAGCTTAAGCAATACCTCAATTAACTGCTCCACCTTTCCTTTTAGCTCATCTCTATTGTCCTTTATTTCCTTCAATTTCTGGCATAGAACATTTATAGCATCCCGTGCATCTTGTTGTGCTCCTTCTGTTGTCACTTTTCCTAGAGCCACCATGGTTATCTGATAGTCAGAGGCCGTTATGTCCTCTTTGGTTTTGTTAGTCGCAGGAGTGGTGATCTCTGCAAGCTTATGCCCCGAAGCATCCACCAAAACCCTTGAAACTATTTTGGGTTTCTTGGCTGATTTAGCAGTAGAAGCCTTGAGTGAACTAAAATCAAAGGTTGGTATGGGTACAATCACCTTCCTCTTCCTAGGAGTTTGCTCAAGTATCCATTGAGGCTTGTCAGAGGGATTTTCCATTATTGTAAAAGTTGGCATCATATTTTTAGGGGGAAAGGGATCTACTAGTGGAGTGGGGACAGTTACCAATGTGGTAGCAGATTCAGTAAAAAGAGGAAAAGGATGGGGCGTGTTGGTGATTACTTTGGTCCCAACAGAGAGGGGTGAGAGTCCAGAGAAATTTTGGCCATGATCAAAGAAGTAGATGGGGAAAGAGGAGGTAGAAGTGGTTGTGAAGGAGGAAGCGTAGATCCCGACTCCAAAGCCTGAGATACAAGAGATAAGATCACTTCAGTTGGGCAGTCAACAAATGGTGAAACTAGCGACTGGCTTACATCTCCTTCTAAATAAATTTGTCCTATTTCTGGTGGCGTTGGTGATTCTGGCACATTCACTGTTTCAACTGGAGAAATAATTGAAGAGATTTCTCGTTTTCTTCTCTTCTTGAAAAACTTTACCTTTATAGGTCCCTTAGAAGATCTTTTATCTTTTCCCTATTTGGAGGGCCCCACCTCTGCAGCAACAAAATTTGAAAAATTATCATCTTTAAAACTCATTCCCCAAGAGGTGAGCCATGCTTTGGTGCATGCAAGAATCAGGGCTGATCTATCTGTAACGGAGGATTTTTCACTGATAGACCAATCAATAGGTGGGAAAACATATTGATCTTCATTCAATCCATCATAGGAAGGATCCAGAACACTTTCATTATCTCTAGTAACTTGTGGTATGTTAGCGAGCTCAAGTTTTTGAATCTCAGCAAGTGTCAATCTACTATGATATTTTATTCAGATAGCAACCTCATCATGTAAATCAATCCAGATGTCTTCTATGCTTGGCATGTGCAGGTGCAGAGTTCCATATGCCTTAAGGAATCCTTAAAAATCAAACCTGTCTCGGGGCTTCATGTGCTTCTTCAACTTATCTTAAAGCTCATGAACAACATTCTTGGCTTTCACCACCGTTGAACAAGTATACCTTCCAATAGAAAATGGGAAAGATACAGCAGCCTTGTGTTTACTCTGTTGGAACTTGTGAAAATCCAACAATTTCCTGACTAACTCCATCAAGATTAGTTTGTCCCCTGGATACCTGGGCAAATGGAAAGGATCCCATGGGTACATGACTACTCGAGTATATGTGAACTTCTTAAATTACAAGAAGACACAACCCCATTTTGAAACTTCAGCCCATGCCTCATCAGAGACTCTCATTTTCCTCAGTTCGGGGCTTAACCTGCAGATGTTCTTGTAAAAGAAGGCATCGTTTACCCTTATGAATTGGTGTTTAGACCCTTTTCTTGTCAGCTAAGGAAAATACTGATAAACATGCTCCATAGTCTTGTTCCTCTTGGTTTCCAACCTGGGATAGTTTCTCATGTCGGCTGCTGCATAGGTGACATATGAGATAATATAAAAATTTCCCGTAAACAGGACTGTTGTCATTTGAGAATCTATCTCGTTACTAATAAGAGTACCCCAATCAATTCCCTGTTGATTCTTCTTAATAATGATCATGAACTGGTACATCCATCCTTGGAAAACATTTTATTCGGGGAAACCAAAAACCTAAATCAACAGAGTAATGATATCGTTGATTTCCTGAATGAAATCACTTCTAGGAACAAGTCTTGGGAACCTAGAAACAACTGGTTTGGATTTGATTCGGAACTTATTATTCACGTGCTTGATGTAATCCTCCTGATCATTGTCCCAAGATTTTTGGGATGACTTGAGATCCACATCTCCATATTCCTCAAAATTGGTTAGCTTGAGAAGGTCGTCGAAGTAACCTCCGTCCAACTTTATTACAACTTCTCCTGCCTGGTTTTTCACAAAATGAGAAGCAGAGTCATAATTTGAAGCACAGGCTAAGATGAACTCGGGGCACTGAGCAGACATAGGGAAACCTGTTGCAAGAGGTATACCACTATCAATTATTGATTTCATCCATGGAGTTTGAGAAGAGCTCTTGACCTTATTCCAAAAATCCTCCATATCTATGTTTCCAAGCTCTGTATCCCGGATGTCGTAATTACAGTCAATGTAGGAGGGAGACTCCACCTTCCTAAATTTGTACTTCATCATCCCTAATTTTTTAGTCTTATCTTGTGATGGACCAGGGTCCGACATGAGGAATTTAAAAGGAGGAGAGTGTCAGAGACCAGAAGGTGTTGAACACTTTGGAAAACCTGACACACTGGGAGGATGCCGGAGACTTGAAATAACGTGACACACTGGGAGAATGCCAGAGAGTTGAAATAACCTGAAACACTGGGAGAATGTCGGAAAGTTGAAATAACCTGACACACTGGGAGAATTCCAGAGAGTTTGGAAAACCTGATACTTTAAAATTTCTGATATATTACGGGTTTTGAACACTGCAAAGCACCTTGCGAAACCCAAGAAGAGGGAATGGGGAAATTGTTGAGTTGAAACATGCAAGTTTTTCTTCACTGTTGATATCCCTAATATATTTTTAATTACAATGACATCTTTAAGGAATAAAACAAAGTGATAATTCCAAAGGGGTAAGCCTAAAACATAAACCTAATTTAGAAAACAACCCCCAAAAAGGAAAAGATAAAAACCCCAACAACCCTGATAAGAAAATTGGAAGAATTCTTTACACAATTATTCCACAAAAACCACAAACAAAGAATGAAGAAAAATTCCTTCAACTAGGACAAGAAATAATAAAAAATGAGCAATGCAATTAGGCATAGAGGTGAGTCGGGTTTCTGGGTCAAAGATGCATGCGCGAAAATCCATGAGGTAAAAAGTACGTCTGGTGAAAATGACATGGAAATCCAAATATATATAAGAAAATTCTCATTTAATACACTTCAGTTGACACGTGCCAACTACCTGACAACTCGGCACTAATGCCATGTCAGCATGATTGGGATGTGTAGAAACCTGACACAGATGGTTTTAGAGTAATTCAGGTTTCAGGTTGCGGGAAACAAGTGACATGAAGCATCATGCTTGATGGTCCCGGAAACCTGAAACAAAGGAGTAAATCAGGCTTCAGGGATTGGAAGACATGCGACATGAAGCATGTTTTGACGAAGGAATGTTCCGATGCTTAGAAGGTCTGCAAACTTGACTCACCTTACTTGATGTGGATTTTGGGTTTCGGGGAACACATGACATGAAGCATCCAAAACACATGTTGTCTTGCTTGTGAAACCCGAAAACCTGACTATCTCTCTGAAAGGTGATCCTTAGAAAATCAGCTCAAAAATTTCTTAGGGTTATCTCATTTTTGGCGTAAAATCAAAAATGAGATAACACTTTGTCAACCCAGGGACATATAAGACATCTGAAACTTTATAATTTCATGAACCAAGGGGTAGAGAAATGTTCCCAATCCCCTAAACTGTATATGAAGAATCATCTCCCAACAAAACATGATTTTTTGATGGTGTGTCCCTCATTGAAGTAAACTAGTCTCTGTGGCCGGTCATGTGTTGAGTGGCCCCTAAATCAACATACCAAACATCACTAGATGTTTTGGATGGTTCACTTGATCAAGAAATGAACAAGTAGTCTTCATTGTCTGATTGAACATTCTTGTTGCTCAACAATATTTCCTTGCTAATGGGATCTTCTTTTCCAGTTCCCCTTTTTCTACCTGTGATTGTAGTTAGAATGTTCCTTGCAAAACTATTGTTGTTAAGGTCTAGAGTTCCTATATGAACCTTTCTTGTAAGTATTATACCAACAATATTTTAGGTCGTGTCCTCTTTTATAGATAGGACATTGCTTCTTCTATTTTCTATCGCCTTGATACCGATTTTTATTTTGGGAATTTTGATAGGAATTAGGTTTTCCTTTATCTTTTCCTTTCCATTTTTGATGTGAAGAGAGTGCTTGCTCTTCTTCATCATCCTTATTATGCATTACTTCCTCTTGTTGCAGTAGGTTTACCAATTTTTCAAAACTAACAGTCGTATCTGACACATGCAGTGTTGTAACAAAAATGCGGTAAGAAGAGGGGAGTGCTCTCAGAACAATGGGAATGAGAGAATCATCTGAAATTACTTCTCCAAGGGCTAGAAGTGAAGCCCTAAACTTTATAACTCTTCTTAAGAAAGATTTGACTTTCTCTTTCTGTTTAAACTTCAATGTGTGTAATTGACTTTGCAAATTCAGTATAACATTCTTGTTTTTGGCCTCGTATAATATGCTCAACTTATCTCACACTTCTTTGGCTGTTATGGAATCTTGAATGTGGGGTCACACATCATTAGACACTCCAAACAAGATGATAAGTTTGGCCTTATGATCTGCTTTATCAAACTGCCATTGTTTTGTTGTATCAGTAGTTGATCTTGTCAGAGTACAATTCACAACAGGCCATATTTCTTCAAACTCAAGCTGTGTTCATATTTTTGTCTTCCATGCAACATAGTTGTTTCCTTTGAGTAGTTGTGATTCTAGAAGAAAAAAATTGGGTCATTGGTGCCCATTTTGTAGAAATCACTGATAGGGTTTGGCTCTTATCACTCGAGGTATAAGGTCTCCCAATCTATATACCGTCAGTATGATATAACAAACCTTTCTATATACGTGCCCTTCTACTATACCCAGCAGTATGTGGAATAATATCTCCCTTTCTATATACCCGATGGTACGTGAAAGATATGTTAACATATGCAAAAGAATTCAATATGTGGTACCAAGATAGTACTGAGAGGGGTCTCTGTGATTATTGACACCGGATCAAAGAAATATCCTCATACGCACACGTAACTTCACTATATACTTGGATAATTTCTCATTCTGGATTTATATTGTGCAATCGTTCACAAATGGATGGGATGGCTCATAGTGTGTGCATTGTGACCTTAGTACTCCCCATCAATTTAAAGGTTTGATGCCCAGATGATGTTATTGTAGCTATATTAGGAATTAAGTGTAGTATTAGTCACGACAACTTTACCCGTAAGCGCTTCCCAGAGGAACTATATATACCAAACACTGTGAATGAGATCTTGGATCTCGTGAGTGTTTTAGAACCAATTTTTGACTATTTTTTATTACAATATTTTGTTAGTTACAAAGTTTACAGTTGACTATGGCAACCTGCAAACTAGTACAATATATTGAAGTATACAAATTACATTCAAAAATATAGAAAAAATTTAATGACAGGTAATTGTTTTTTTTTTGCGGGCCCTAGTGGCCTCCGGAGCCCAAAATGACCCACTTTGCCAAAAATTGCAAAAATATAGCTGAAAATGCAATTTCTGGATATGGATTCTTTAGCAAAAAAAGTCTGGAATGAAAAAACAAGCTGAATGGGGGAAAAAAATTGGTTACCCTAAATTAGGGATTTCCCCACTAAATTTAGTTAGTTATAACTAAATTTGAATTTTCTGCTAAAGTTAGTGATTCCACTCAATTTTTTGCCAAATTTCAAAATCGAAAAACTTGTGTTTTTGGTGTGGTTCAAACCATGCACTTCACACATTTAAGTATATTCCTCTAACCACCTAGGCATTATGTGTGTTTGGCATATGAATAGAACAAGCTTGCATTTAAAGAAGATAAATATTGAACTCACCTATTTAAAAAATTGCAAACTAGTAGGATTGGAATCCATGTGGCATGAGCTTGGAATAAGGTGGTTCAAGGTTCTCTTCCACCTAAAATATATCTACTCATTATTTATGGTTGAAATGCCTTTGCATGTATTTTCATTTGCTCCATTTTCTCACCCTTTTTTTATTTCTCCATTTTTTTTTCACGGATTAGGTCTTTGGAGGTCATGGAGTGGTATTCATGGTTATGGCCATGTTTTCAGTTATGGTGGAGGTCGTAGAGTTCTCGTAGAGGTCGCAGTTGGCTTTGTGTAGGTCTGCGTGGATGTGGAGAGGTATTCACGGCTATGGCTATATCGATGCAGGTGTAGGGTGTGCCTATGTGGGGCTCAAAATACTTGGTACACAATAAAATGGCATGATTTGTCCTCTACACCAAATGCTTGTGTGTAAAAGAATCTCAAATTTCCAAAAATAATGATATATCTCTTGATGAAAATAGAGAGAAATGTATCATCAATGTTACCTACAACTCGCCCAAACAGAGATATAGCTCGACTAGGAGCTCTGCAAAGATACAACTCTATTGTTGGCTCTGCAGGCAAATTATCCTAGAGATGCAGAGCTAGAACAAGTTTTATAAAAAATTACTCTAGACTTGGTAGGACCATTAGTGTTAGTTTTAACTAACACTGTCACCAAATTTAGTGACGAAACCCCTAAATGGGGAAACGTTGATTTTTTTAAATTTAAACTAAAATTATTTTATATGTATAAGCTCTAGAAACAAATTTTCCTAGTGTAGATAGCACCAAGGAAAAAAAAATGATTTCTGTTTACCCGGGGAATGCACAGAAGGTTGTGAAACTGCAGAGAGTTCTGTGAAGTTGTAGGAGGCAACACTAGCTCTCCGGTGTTACAGATTTCTTCTTCCATGAAATTTCCCTCCTCTGTAAACTTTCTCCAACCTTGCTAGGAGCTTCAACCAGCTCTGGTACCAAATGTCGATTGAGAAACAAGGGCGGAAGCCTGATTAACTTTATTAATCTCAATCAACCATTTACATATGAATGAGTTGTAATACTTAAGGTATTGAACAAATGAATTCAAACAAGAAATAGAGTTGCACAGGTGCAGCCATATTCCTAAATACATAAGCTTCCAATATTACATCCGAGAAGCATAAAAATACAATCAAATAATTATATTGTTAAAACAATGTAATAGCTCATGTATTGTTTAAATACAAACAATAAGATGGTTATAATTAAATATAACCATATAAACAATAAATAATAAATTTATTAATATGCAATGCATAATTAATTAGGATAATAATAATAGTCTATCCTAACATAGAGATCATAAAGCATCCATATGTGTAAAACAAAAAAAAATCCCCTTGTAGACACTAAATCATGCACTTTTGGTATATTTCTAGTCCTGATCACATACCACTATTCATATGATTCCTAAGTGAAAAAATTAAAAATTAATCACTATATTTCTTTTTATTTTCTTTCTTAGTATTACACCCCTTCTTTCCTGGTTTGTATATTTATACTTTGGCATTTTTGAGTCTGGACACTAGCGCCCAACCAGGACACCAATGCCCAGGCACCCCTATCCACTATAGGTGCCCCAAACTCTTTGTACTTTACTTGCATCTATTGGGTATTTTATATCCATTTGGGCATCTTATTTTCTTACTAGTCAACCTCTTAGTGATTAATTATGAAATATAAACAAGGTAATCATATAAATACAAATCTATGTGATCATAATAAGGGACCAAGCACTAAGCATCTACTATCTCAACCTAAGGTTACATCCAAAGGAATTTACAAGAGAATTCAAGAATCCATATAGCATGCACACAAGGGAAAGGGACTGATTTTTTTTACATACAATTCATAGGAGGGGAAGTTCATTTTTCCATTCATACATCTATCTACATTTTCTACATCTAGCTATTGATCACTATCAAGTGTGACTCGTAAAAGATCCACGTAGGGAATGATTTTACACACACACATAACTACATGGATTCTAAAATGTAGTGCTTCTCCCAGAATGAAATTTCACTCAGTCAGTTGACCATTAAGGTCAGTCTAACTCCCCATTTGTATCATTTTATTTTTATGATATGTTGTGTTTTGGGGTTTTGCAGGTGTTTCTTTCTTTTTCTAGGTTTCAGGTGAATAACAATGAAGTCCAACAAAGTATAAGTGATCAAAGGAGATAACAAATGAACATCACGTGACCCCATGAAATTGGGTTTCACATCTTCTGAGTAGTCACAAGCACCCATAATAGGTATCTAGTTCCCCAATCTCCCTTGAAGCTACATATGTGCCCTAGTCTTGTTATTTCTAAAACTTCTACAATTTTTTGGGTCCAGTTTTGACATTCTGAGTTGACGTTCCGTCATTTTTCCAACTCAGCACAACTTCAACATCACTATGAATCAGCTAAGTATTTTATTCCCTCTCTTGCAACTGGGGTTTCATATTTTTCTATCTTTGCTTTCTTGTGTCAAATATGTAGTTAATTGTTTATATCATTACACTGGTACATATTTGGATTTAGAATTTATTTATTTAAATATTTACATAATCATTTTGTGAACTCTTTGCTTGATTCCAACCTTCTTTATAAAATTCTTCTTCTTATTCTTGGCACTCATAGTGGTCATTTTGGGTCTTTTGAGAATCTCAAAATTTCTCCATTTTCTTGTATGAATTTTTAATCAATGGCTAAAATTGAGAATCTATTTTCTAATGCTCAACAAGTTCCTCTTGAAAACATTCAAGAAAATGATAGTGAGCACTCCTATGATGAAGACACAAATGTTTACTAAGAACAATTATACAATCTCATGAAATTTGTAAAGATTTGCGTGATAATATTGCCCATATTCCACACATTATTCTTAATCTGATTATTGCTAAAAACTCTCGTGATGCTTCTTCAGCTCCTCTTATTGGTTCTTCCTCAGCTTCCATGGCCTCCACTACACCTCTTCATATTCCTATCTCTATCCCCACTACCACCATTCCCATCATGTAACTTAATGATTCTAAAGCATAAAATTGATGCTTTTTCAAATAATCCTGATCTAACTTATTTATATCAAGATTTACAAACTCAAGTTCGTCAACTTCAATTCGATATATATCGTCATCTCCATCTCTCAATTCTACATCACTCCTTCACACTCTTTTTATACCTACCATTTACACCTATTTTTTGCCTCTCAGTTTTTTTACTCCTAAGCTGTCCATTTTCAAAGGCCATGGCGACCCTCAAGAGCATCTCTAGGCATTTCATGAAACATGTGTAGATTTTACAGATGATCATACTCTCCTATCTAATATCTTTCCTTACAATCTTCATGATTATGCAATGTGTTAGTTCTATGATCTACATAGCCACTTGGTAACATATTTTACACATCTATCCGATGTTTCTCTTTCTCATTTCTCTATCAATATCAGCTCCAAGATATCCTATGTTGAACTCATACAACTTAAACAAGGATATAATGAACATCTAGTGGATTTTGTCATGTGATATAAGAACAACTTAGCTAATATGTCTAATGTACTCATAGACTTTGAGCTTCAAGATATATTTTTCCAAAGTCTATTTCTGCCTCTCCAGGAGAGTGTTATATTTGAGACATCTCCTTCATTCAATCATTTATGTCATAATATTAAGCTACATGAGACTAAAATATTATTTATAGAAAATATTAAGTATTAGGAACATGTTTTATCTTCTACGTGATTTTAAAATAAATCAAATTTCAAGCCATCTACAAAACCTACCAAAGAAAAAGTCATTGTAAATGCTATATCTAATCCTAAAGAGATTCAATGGCCACTTCCTAAGTTTACATTTACTAAAAAAACTATCGCTCTATATCTTCTATTGCCACAACATGTTGAGAGAAATCTTATTATGCTTCCTCCTCCACTCAATTTGGACCCATCTCATCCTAAATGTTGTAATTTGAATGAAAATTTCAAATGTGACTATCATCGTTGTGTTGAAAATTATATAGATTTATGTTTCAAACTTCGCATTCTTATTCAATATCTTATCGATAATAATTATCTTGAGCTTCCTAAGCCTAAGACATCTGTGTAAGTCAATGATGATCATATCTTTCTAGCGCACTACTCAAAGTAATTCCTGATGACACACTCTTGTTATATGGTTCATTATCAATTGGAAAAGGGGGTATGTATAAATGAATCTCATCTCACATTACTCATTCATGTTCTCTTTGGGGGCATGTTCCTCCTTTCAAAATCACTTTGCATTACATTCCATTTCACACTCAAAACATACTACATATCTTAGTCATGCATTTTTCTCTCTTACTTATCCTCGTGTTGGATCTTGAATAATCTTGCCTTTTTTATTTGATATATTCCTCTAATGTTTGCATGTCCAATTGTTCTTCTTTAAAATATGTTGAAGGATAAAATTAATGACTCGGACCAAGTGGGACCCTATATCTACAACTGTAAAAATCCCTTTTTTAAAGTGGAGGGTTGTAAAGATTATAGAAATTTTTTGTAAGATTGGTGGAGGGATTAATGAAAAAATTTAGGAACCATTAAATGTAGAACCCCCATGAAAGATGAGAATAATGTCCACGTGTTTCCTCAACGCAATTTTGAAAAGGAATAGCATATCAAGCCTCCCCCAAATTGTGAGCATTCACCACATGGCTTATGCGTGGAAAGGGAGTTCCAGGAAGTTGAAAATTTAGAGAAAGGGGTAGGATATGGATGTTTCCAAGTGTCACCTAGGTTGAGGAAGTCCCTGCAAAGCAATGTTTGGAGCCATGCAACTCATAGTATTGCGAACTAACAAGACAATGCGAAGAGGATTGAAAATCACCATGAGATGAATCACATGTTCCAGATGAGTTACAGTAGGTTAAAGATGATGCAATACATTAAGATGTTGAGGAAAAGTGCATAATCACAAACCATTGAAAACACAGTACTAGTTTCTTTTCATTACTGGTGCCAGTACTAAGATAAGGAATCTGCAATGTGGAAACAAAAAATAATGGCATAGTAGAAGGTGAAATAATAAATGTGACATCATTTTAAAGTTGTCTCACATATAATTTAGAATGGGAATTCTATATGGGTGCCAACCCATGGTAAAATGGTCCATTTACATAATTGAAAACAAAGGCATAAGAGATAGACATACTTCTCAGAGACTTCTCACTCCTTTAAAATCTCTCACTCCCAAAAGAGGCAGTTTTTTTAGAGGATTATTCTTCCTCAGTGCAAATTCATCAGATCCCTATGATTTCTAGATAAACACGATAGAACCTACTAATCTCATGACATCCCCATATTTATTAATGAATCAAGAGTCATTCATGGTTTATGCGTGATATTTCCCAACTTTATATTCTTTTGGTAGGAAGACACCTAGTCTAGAAGATCCAGCCCACCTCTAAAGAATGTTTTCTTCCCCTTCCCTTTCTGAATGGTAGAATTGTTAATAATTGAGTGAGGGGGAATTACTGGAGTGGTTAGAAGACCAAGGAATACATCACATGGGAAAAAAGGAACAAGAGACTTTGAGCTAGATTCATATTTTCATCTCCTTGAAAAGGGAAGGTTATCTTTTGGAGAAGGGGTTGGCTAAGGACTTAAGAGGCCATGCCCTGAAAAAGGAGCATAGTTCCATGAGTGAGTGGAAAATAAAACTAAATACCTACGCCTGTTATCATGAGTACAGGAGATTGCTACTCTCAGACTATGAACAGATAAGGAAAAATCCTCTTCTCCATCTGAGATAATGATTGGGGGCTAAGAGCTTGATTCACCCTTTCTCTTGCCTGAAGATGGTGTTGGCATTAAACTTGGTTGTGAGTTTTTAGGTCTCATTTTCCCCTTCTCCGAAAAGGAAATCTTCTTCTCTAATTTATCCACCTTGTTAGGACTGGCATGCATGGTGTTAATGGAAGATTTATGATATAACACATAAGATTACTTGGGAGTCTCCTTTAATACAAATTATTCATCACATAGGAATGGAAATTGAGAGTCAGTTTTCCTAGACACTTGGTGCCTCCTCTCAATATATAATTTCTTTTAAGTTTTCAGAAGTTTTCGGATGTTCCCATCGAAAGAGATTAAAATACATGAATTGGAAGGTTGCGAAGACATGACTAATCCTGATTAGCCTTGTGAGAAGTCCATGTCAGACTTGTTAATAAGTCAAGGACCCTCTAGTGTCTCCTGCACATTCTATGTCAAATATGGCCCTAAAAAAAGCTTCTCCAGGACCACACAAGTCGATTATTTGATTCAAATATTCTAAAAAAATTTCTTTCAAACTATTTTTCACGGGTACTCTTGCCATGTAGTTGGTAGAAGGTTGTGAAAATTTTCCTCACTTACAGGATTAAAAAAAATTAATGCATCTTGGTGATGGAATAAAGTTTGGTTTTAAAGTAGAAGTAGAATAGATTAATTGAATTAAAAGAAATCATTTTGATCTGATGAGGGAAGATCCTGCTTAGGTTGCACGAGGAGAATTTAGATTTTGAAGTGAATCTAAAATAAACATGGTTAGTGAATTAACTGGATTTGACAAGAACCGCGTGGGATAGTTGAACCAAGAAGATGTGAGAAAGAATGCACAGTACCCAAGGTATATTTTTGGATAGTAGATGAAAAAGTGTTTATCACCTCAGGTCACCTCAAAGTACTTAAAGGATATCAAAAGCAACTATCCATTCACCAGGAGGAGGGAATCATGAAAACATTAATCACAAGCAATGACATGGTATTCTATTCATATAAGATAAGAGTAAAATGAAGGACCATAATCTTCACACCTGACAGAGAAAAATAAAGTATTTTCATAAAAAGTGTCATTGATACACCTAGAATTTTTGGAAAGAATAATATACTCATGAAATATCCAGGTTTTGGGGGGGAAATTAAAAGGAAACTGGGAATGGAATTGTTTAAAGGAGATGAGAACACTCTCGTAAAGGGGGGTTATGATTTCTATGAAATTAAGAAGAGAAAAGAGAGAAGAGACTGAAACAAGCCATTTTTTCAAAAGACTTTTATGAGAAACCTGATAATTTTTGGAACTTTCAAAAAAATCATATCAAGATTATTGCAATTGTATAGCTGTTATCCCAAATTTACCCCTCGAGGTAAATTTGATAACTCACATGATTTCTTTAGGTTAAGCAAGTAGAAATGGCTCGAGGGAAAAATTTAGGTTTTGGAGCTCCCTTTGGCTCTTTTCTAACTGCCCCATCGAAGGAAAAAATTCAAGGAGTTAGACAAAATTGAAAAAATCCAAAAAAATTGCTTGGGCTAGTGTATTGCGGCTAAGTTAGGTTTTTTTGGCCTAGGCCGCACATGTACGCATGAGACATCCTAGACCCAAAAATCTGAAATGGCTGCAACCAATTCAAATCAAAAAAATTGGGTATTTTTGTACCGCACGGTCCGCAGGCTGTATAGGACCCAAAATACCAAAATATCTGATCACAAAGGGATGTGGGTGAAGTGGCGGTCAACAGTGGGACACGAGTTCACCGAGGACCCGATTTTACCAAAAATGCTGACAGGAAGGAGGCTTATGGGTGCCGTAGAGATTTTTTTCTGGGACAACCGGGACATAAGGACTCAAAATAGCCGAAACACCTACATACAAAGGAAAATGGTGCAAATCAAACTCGAACTTCAAATGCCCATAAATTTTGACCCGGAGCTCTGATTTTAATGAAATTTGACTTTTTGGATTTCTTAATTTTGATAAGGGTATATATATTAAAATAAAATAAACATTTTCCCCTCCAGTAAATTAAATGCTCAGTCCCATTAAATGACTGAAATTCCTGACAAACCCAAAATAGTTTCCTCCGCTCAGAAGGCCATAAGTCTTTTGCATTTTTCAATGAAAAATACACAAAATTGGTACTGTTGGAATCATGGTTCAGATCCTGATGCAAATAAATTGAGATATCCTAAATTTAATGAGCAATAGATAGTGATTTTTCAGAAAATGTGGCCAGTCTTAGAACAATGTTTTATTTGGTAGCTGGGATGCATTAATGAAGCATGGGCTGACATTTCTCACTATTACAAAGTATGGGACAGTATGGGGGCATTTTGTAAGAAACATAACATCATTTCACTCCATTTACTACCCTTTTCAAGTGGTTTAAGTACAGATTTTTGGATTTTCATTTTCCCTCTCTCTCTCTCTCTTCTCAGAAATCTATAAATTAGAGTGTTGTGATCAGTGTAAAGGGAGATATTTTTTAGTAGAAAAACTCTGCCAAATTTTTTTTTATGAATACAACATGATGTAGGCCCTTGTATTGGACTCCTTTCATGGTGATCTAGGCCCTTATCTTGTAATATATTGGATTGTGCATACTTATGAAGCAATAGATGTAAGTTTGTGGATGTATCTTCCCATGTTGTGTTTGTTTGCATTCCTCTTGCCCCTTCAATATCATTACATATATATATATATATATATATATATATATATATATATATATATATATATATATATATATATATATTGTGTCTATCTTATGTTGTTACATGGATTCATTATCATTATGTGTAAATGAAATATTGTTGTGAATGTAGTTGCTAGATTGTGGAGAATCGTTATCACCCCTTCTAGTATGCACTTTACTTATAATTTTCACACATTGGAAGACTATTCTCACACTCTATTTTTCTAGTGTATCACCACATTGGTGTAGGATTTTTTTTCATGCACTCTCTCTCCCTAGTCCCTTGGAAGGCTAGATTAGGAAAAGATAGTTTTCTTACATTAGATTAGATTGTGGTAGGTAGTTTAGGATCAAGAACCAACTTTCTCTGGAGTTCTATCTCAAGTAGCAAGTCCCAAAACTTAGAGATAGTACCCACATTATCCAATCAAACCATCAGCTCAAGCACACATACTTGTGAAAACCATAGGGTGATGTGATTCAGAGTTAAAAAAAACCATTGACATGTTTTGAGATTGTAAATGAAACTTTCCCTTGCTAATGAATTTGATGAGCCCTAAGTTAATAGTGTTAATCATGATCATTATTGTGTCTACTTTTAATTTGAAGATATTAAAAATATTTATTCATATTCCTGTCATAATATTATGTTATAAATTCCTCAGAATCACATAAGATCTTGTCCATGTGGTAGTAATGTGGCATTTGTAATTGTGTTATGAGAATACCTTTCATTTCATTGTGCAATAAACAATTTAAATTCACCTTACTTTGATTTTGTTGATACGGATTGTTTGTTAGCTTATGAGTGTATCTTAGGCATGATGGACCAGGGATCTCTGATGTTTAGTTGAGTCTTTTATATGACATCTTATGTTAAATTCTCAAAGAATGTGTGAAACCGTGCATCTTTGGGCTTCCATGGGTGCACACCTTTTGGTTAAAGGTTTATTGTTAATTGCTTGAAGTGTTGTTATCATCTTGCTTGGTAAATTTTACAACATTTGTTAAAAGTTCCCATGAATATAGTATAATAAAATTTATCCTATTTAATTCCCCAAAAAAATCCATCTATAAATGATACATCCTATAATAAATACCCCTACTTGAACTATTTGTCCATAAATGCTTCAGATATTTGTTGAATTTACCCATCACTTACTTAAAACATGTAGGAGCTATCATGTTTTATTGTTGTCTTTAATAACCTGAACCTTGTTTAGGAGATATCTTCATTCTCTAACGTGAAAACTCGTGAGAGTTATATTATTTTGCATTGACCATGTCTTCTCAAGGTTTTCTTTCAAAATCATAGAAGGAAAGTCCAATAATGTTGATCCATTATAAATACAAGTTACAAAATAGGTCCTCTCACACTAGTTGAATGCACAACCCAAAGTAGGAGGGCAGGTGATACCCTCAGCATGGTGTTATCCAATTTTTCCAAGATTGAGTGATAAAGAGTCAGTTAAATCCGTTCCTAGCTAAAAAATGACTATAAATCATGATCTAGTTATCTCGTAGTATCTTGTTCTTCCTGTTGATGTTGCTTGACTTTACAAAGGGAGAACCATTTTGGGTACCAACACCAATCAAACATTGTTGCAGGGGAATAATTGTGTAAATAATTATGCATATTGATCTCTAGTAATGTCTTTTATATTTTTAGATGAAAATATGTTGTTTAAATGTCATCCTTTGTTAAGATTTATAAGGATTGAGCAAGATGAAATCTTCACTGTGTAATATTTCTTGGTTTTAACAAAAGCTACACTATATTTGTATTGTTAGTGTTAAATATTGACAAAGGATGATCATATCTATTAGAATTTGTACACGTTAACCATTGATATATGTTTAACAAGTTATTTGCGGTGATTTCGCACATCTAAGGTGAAAATCCTTGGTGTTGACTCCGTTTTGGTTTAAAATTTATGGTAAATGTCGGTCTCTTAAACTTAGTCAATTAAGATTTTTTGTTAATATTTTTAAAACTTGATGAAAGGATGACTTTCTTGGAAAAGGAATCTACTATAAAATTATTTCAAGAGCTTGGGAAAAAAATCCAAAAAGGAGACAAGTCTAGAAGGTATTGGGGGATCAAGAGTCAAGAGAAATGGTAATAACAGTCGTGCAATGTGATCAACTTATAGTTGAGGATTATCCTACACCTTCAAATAGTGTAGTCAATTTTACTCCCACTATAAGAGGAAGGAATCCCATGCGCACTGGCCTATCACCTAGCAGAACCTGAGTGTTCACCCGAGGCACACACATGTGTCAAGTCTCTCTTTTATGTGAGTTTTTAGTGGGAAGCATTCATCAATCATTAGTATAAGAGTATTTAAGAAATAAGTATAGACATATAAGGATTACAAGGCTCATGATGGCCTCTAGATCCTTGTAGCTTCTTCAGACCATGTGTTTTACAAGACTCCATAACATATAATATAACAGAAAGGAAGCTATAATCATTCATTCATAACATGAAAGGAAAGAGGACTTCTATGAACGAAACATACATGAAACCCACTGATATTCATATCTAATTGCAATAGGTAACCTCATTGTATTCATTATTTCATTACAAAGAGCCATAGAGGACAGACCGTAGTCATGCACATCACTAGGCTTGTATAACTATGCCAAAAAGAAAAGAAATTACAGTGCTAAACTTAGTACATTACTTTTTGCATTAGAGCTCCACTCGCAGTAATCCTGCAGAGCTTTGCCTATGTTATATCTCTCTATGTGTATCTTTCCTATCTTCTCCTCTTATTTCTATATTCCCATTTTTTTCTTGGTCCACAGGCACTTGTATTTATCACCTTCCCACATTGTCACTCATCTTACCATGCTCTCAGATCTGTCACCAAGTGTCGAATGTGGTCCTTCAGTGAGCATGTTTCCTCAAGCCTGAGCTCTCCACTCCATCTCATGATGGTCTTCTAGAAGATTCCTTTGCTGGAATGCTCTTTCTTGGGCCACCTATTACCAGGATGACATCTTATCCGCGTGTAACCGATCACACTTTTCATGCGTTCTTCCTTTGTTACTTAAATCAGCTAAGTCCTGAATCTCCTTTCGCACACCACGCATGCTAAATGATTCCTTAAGCCTTTTGTCTTGCATGTTTTTACCTTACGCCATCCTGTAACTGGTGTCCTGCACACCCACATGTCTCCATACTTAGTCAATATTTTAAGGGCCCAACATCACCCCACACTACACCTGTTCTCCACCCTCAGAAAAATTCTACTTGACCAAGGTGCAAGTTGGTTCAATGGAACCAAGATGTAGATAAATATTACAAAAATGAATAAGGAATGAAAGAATAGGGGAAATAATGAAGAATGGGGGGAACACTAAACCAAAAGGCTGGGGAAGTCCTTCTGTAAGTCTGCCTCCAACTTACTCCATGTATCGAGCTCGTTCTACGCCTTCTCACAGAGGCCACCGACTAAGAGGTTTACCTCATCAAAACTTAGGCCAGCTCCCTAGGCACCCAAAGTGTCCACAATCTATTCCATATCCTTACCTAGGTCTATGATTTTGTCCATTCTTTTGGTAATTTGAGGATATAGTTCCTTCATTCATGTCTTCATTGATCCCCTTAGTGCCTCAATCTCCTTGGATCTTCTCTCTACTTCTACCAGGACTTTATCCCACTCTGCCCTGTTTCCTTTATTCTTCTCCTAGAACGCTTTCAGTTTTGCTTCAAGTGTGGTGACCAAGGATCTCACCACCTTATCTCTATCTGCACATGTGTCATATGTCGCTTCAGCGGACTGGGAAGCAACCTTTACATCTATGAGCACCTTGTTATAATTGGAACCAAGTGCTATCACCTTTAACCGGTCCTCCTCCTTCAGGCGCATGGCTAATTCCTCCACAGATTCCAATGCCAAGGGTAGACTCTCCATGGTTAAGATGCACATTAAGTATTCAGGAATTCCAACGTCGATGTATACCTTTGGGGGATAGGTGTTAAATCTAGGTGTTTCAAAATGATGGTGTTTTTTATTGAGTCTAATTTCTTGTGGAACTCCTGCACCTTTGCCTTTTCCTCCTTGAGCTCGTGCTTTAGCTGTGCACTGATTAAGTCCTCCTATTTTAATCTTCTGGCCACCTTATCTAACTCTTCCTCCTTCTTATCTAGTTTTCCCTCTAATTACCTTATGCTGTCATTCCACGTGAATAGCCTTGCCTCCATTTCCACCACGACCTTGTTTACAACATTACACACTTACTCGTCTAAGAGCTCCTAGGCATTAACTAAGGGGTTGTCTCCCTTAGACTTTAGACGCGTGATAAGCTAATTTTTTTAGAATTCAAAGTCTGGCTCATCGATGTGGGATTCAAATGCCCAAGAAAGCATCTTCTTGGCCCTAGGGTACATGTCATCCTTCTTGAATGATCTCATGGCTATAAATCTTTCGGTGGGTACAGTTCTCTGGAATCATGTGTGTAGCACCTTCCTTGAATCATCCACGTATCCCATTTTCTTCTTATTTTCTACATCTAGAGGTCTTCTAACTGAGCACACGTCTTTGGGGAAGGTGACTGTTAGAGCAGGTACTCCTAGGTTGTCATGTCCCTTGTCACTGCTCTCTTCCCTCCCTTCCTTTAGCACTATTTTTGCGCTCCACTCTAACTCCTGGTCTACAAGGATCTCGAGCATCTTCTTCAATTCTTGCTTTACCTCTTCAGTTATCTACTCCTTTGTAAAATATGTGGCTCTCCATCCCTCGGCATCCCTCTCATCTACCCTTGTATCTTCAGTGCCTTCATTTCCTTATGTGCCTTTACATCATGTGAATATGAAATCTTGCTTTTATTCTCCACTCTCCTCCTCCGAGTCATAAACACTAAATATGCGAGGTTCGAAAGGTTCCTTATCTTTCTTTGGCTCTTCCTCCTCATCGCCACCTCCTTCACTCTCATCCTCTCCTCCCAGATATCTCTCTAAGATGTTGGTCACCTTCGAGTCATCTTCCTCATCTACTTTCTACTTCTTCCTGAGAGGTTTCTTCTGGTCAGGAGATTCTACCTTCTCTTCTTCCTCTTATGACTCCAAGGTGGTGGGTTGTTTGGGCACCTCTACTTCTGGCATCTTCTCCTTTACTAGTGACTTATTCCTCTGAACATAAGTGCTTGGCTTGGCACTTGTAGAAGGCATGCTCACTGTCTAAGCAGTTGGTACACTTGGAGCTCCTTCCTCTCCTCTACCTCTCTTCTTAGACACTAGCTTCTTCCTTCCCAAGGGGTCTTTAGGTATGGACATCTCATCCCCCAAGTACATGTTGTTTTTGAATTTTGGCCTTAGGCACATGTATACACACGCCACGGATCCTCCAGCAATAGGAAGTGTTATTGGTCTGGTCATGTGGATCTCATGTGACACTTACTTCTTCGAGTATGTGTGCTTACCTCCAGGATAGTTTAGTTTCTTCCTCATATCCCTATGCTCCTGGTCTAACTTTCCTAGCTCCAGCCTTAACTTTTTTGATTCTTTATATTTTTTCACTCCCGCTTGGAAGTACTGGGTAGTGAACACAAAAGAGAGCTTGCACCAAGGGCTCCATGATTCATCAACAAGTTTGAACCTTCCCAAGAAGTAGTGCTGGTACACTGTAAACTCAGCTTCTCCTTATGTGGTTGTTGGGATTTGTTCAGGGATCCTCCACTCTGCCCTAAATGCATTTCTCAAGCAGGTATACCATTTTTCGAGCCACGATTTGTGGGGAGCTATCATTGTATCACATGCATACTTTTCAAACCTCTTTACGGGAGAAGGGTCTTCGAATGGGTACTCCCATACAAAATTATCTAGTGCATCTGAAACTCCAATTTTTGTAAATACTATGGTGAGTAGGAAATTACCAAAGAGGATCCTGTCCCCTTCCTTTACACACTTTACAATTTCCTTGGCAATATATGCAGACAAGTTGTAAATAGTCCCCTCTGCAATATTCCTAGAGACATGTAGCCATGGTTTGTTAACTTACATCCACCTTTCTTGGCCATTCAAATTTGTTACCAGGTGTGCGGCCATCTTCATAATTGGGTCTGTGATGTTTGAGATGTCATAATACCGTGACCCTTTCTTGCAGGCATACTCTGTGATGGTCTCCTGAATAGCTTCTTTGTCACCAAAGTCATCTTCCAGGCTATCTCCCTCGCATATGAGGCCTGTAAACTGTGTAATCAACTAGGGAGTTACGCGTATCTTGCACCCAACAAAGTGGATGTAGTCCTTAACCACTAGTACAAGTGATCCAGCTTCCCAAAATAAGGTAACTCGTAGAGTTTCAAAAACCCTACCTTTTCCATCTTGACCTTCACATCATCATTGAAGATAGGTAACCCTTCAGGTGTTCACTTGTTGGTTGGGCAAACCAATTATAATGTCATTTATTTATCTATAGTGATAGTGTGGTGATTATAGTCACTAACTGGTATGCTTCTCAAATGGGATTCCCATTCCTTCCCCATCATCACTCCATCAGGGTACTACATTTCTACATACCATTCTTCATTTGTTTCTACCTCGGGTTCTGGTTGTATAGCCTTCACTTTGCCCTTCCCTTTCTTTGGTGCCATGGTTGAGGTAATTGTATTACTATAGTCCTCTTCTTATTACTCTTCTTTCCTTTTCCCAACCTTCGATCTCAGATCTGTGATAGAATTCTCCTAAACCCGTGCCCTAGTTTGTAGAACCCTAACTTCGATAAATTGTTCACAAGACAACATCTTTTCACTTCGTTCCATGCCCGTGTAATTCCTTCCTTCTGGTTTGTAATATAAAACTGGATTTTTATGTTTTTATTCACACAGATCTTCTCCTTGATTGAATCTAAGAAAAAACCCCTAGCTTATATCATTCTCTTATATCTCCAACTCTTCATTTTCACAAAGTAAAATGAGAGTGCGTCAACCCTCTATTTATAGTATTTCCTTTTTCCGGTCATTAATTACTACTTTACCTACCCCATACTTTGTTCACTTAATGCAGAATTTTAAAAAAAAACCCATCTTCAGCGCCTTCACTCATGCACCCTTCCTATGGGAAAACTCCTCCAACCTTCTGGCACACAACCAAACCAACCTGAAAGGAGACTCTTACGTGCACTCAACTTGTGCTGAAGGTACTTCTTCTGTCTAGATTCTTTCTTTCACCTACCTCGTGTTGCTTTAAATGTGCTTCTTTTTCCTTTGTATGTGGGATCTACAAGTAGCTTTACCCTGGCACCAACCATTTCATCTCTCTTTTAACCGGGCTACTCAACAAGGCTCTTTAACACAACTTCATTGGTAATTTTAATCATGTGCTTCTTTAATTTTCTCCACCCCACACTTAAACGATGCATGGTCCTCTACGCACTCATAAATTCTTCAAAAATAGCAATAAGGTTACCGGTGCCCAAGGCACAAAACAAAACAACAATGCGAAAGGGAAACATAAGGAAAGGAAAATACATAAAGGAAAATTCTAAACTAACTAGCAAAACTGCCTTATTTACAAACACCAAGAAGACTTATTTATAGTAGGGCTTCAGCCTATTACCATTGAAGTGTCCAAGAAAATTCATTCCATCTAATGCCTGTAACTGGCACGTGCCTAAATCAAGGATGTATGAGATTGTGTAGGGACCTAACCAATGGACTTTCAACTTCCTAGGATGGTGCAAAAATTTAGAATCATATAGTAAGATCATCTACCCAACCTCAAACTTCTTGTTTCTAATATGGTGATCATGCCAAACCTTTTTATTTTCCTTTTCCATTGTTTGGGTCCAACGGGAAAGTGATCGTCTCTCATCCAGTTTCATTAGTTCATTAATTATTTCTTCTAGCACTTGTTCATTGACTAATCCTCGTGTGCACATTATTTGCAGAGAAGGTAGAAAAAACTCAATCGGAAAAACAAATTCCACGCCAAACACCAATTGAAAAGGTTGTTGCTTTATTTAGTCTTTTATACGTAGTCTTGTAAGCCCATAAAACTGTTGATACCTTGTCATCCCAATCTTGTCTTCCAACATCATATATTTTGGTCAAGGTACGACTCAGTATTTTATTGAATGCTTCCATGGTTCTATTTACTTGTGGGTGATAGGGCATAGTCTTATGGTGAGTCACCATGAACTCAGATAGTAGGATCCTCATGGTCTCATTTAGAAAATGCGTACCCTTATCACTGGTCAAACTCAAAGGGCATCCATACCTTGTGATAATGTTCTACAATATGAACCTTGCCACTGTTGTTGCCATGTAATATTTAGTCGAGGCTACTTCTGCCCACCTTGTGAGATAATTCGTGCAAGTGATGACATAACATGACCCAGTCCTACATGCTACCGGTGTAATAGGTCCTATAAATTCTATTGCCCAATTTTCAAAAGGCTCCACACTAGGTATAGGATGTAAAGGCATTTCATATCTCCTTCCTAGTTTTTCAATGCATTGATAGTGGTCACATGCTTTACAATAATCTCTGCAATCCTTGTACAAGGTTACCCACCATAAACCTGCCATTAAAATCTTGCACGTGGTAGAATCACCTACGTAATGCCCACCCGCACTTCCTTTGTGTACTTCCTCCATGATGGCCAGGTGCTCATGTTCTAACACACATCTGCACAATACTTCATCACGTCCCAATTTGTATAAGTCTCCACTAATCAACATGTAGGGTGTGGTGCATATGGCCAACTACTTCTTTTCCAATGCCCTCATTCCATCCGGCACCACACCTTCTTTTAAAAATACAACAATCGCTTCCAAATCTAAGAGCGTGTGCCGCAATCTAAACAGTTGTGCATTTGGCATTGTTTCCTCAATACTTTGCACATCCTCTCCTGAATAAATTCTTGACAGATGATTAGATGCAAAATTTCTTTTTTTGGGCTTCACTACAATGGTGAACTCAAACTCTTGAAACAACAACACCCATCAACATATGCACCCTTGAAGAATGGGCTTGTTCACTAAATACTTTAATGCTATGTGGTTGGTGTAGAATACAAAGGGTGTTTCTAGTAGATACTGTCAAAATTTGAAAAGCACATAGATCATTGACAATTCCTCATGCTCAGTTGTGGTATAATTCTGCTCTATTGGTGTTAACTTCCTACTCATGAAACAAAGAGGATGATCAACAATCCCTTCACCTGGTTGTGTAAGTAATACTCTAATGGCGGTTCCTAAGGCATCTACATGGAAATGGAATGGCTTGTCCCAAGAGGGAAATCACAAAATAGGTGTGGTTATAAGCCTATTTTTTAATGTATCAAATTCCCTCTGCTGCACCTTTCCCTAATGGAAGGTAGTTTTGTGCCTAAGCATCTCCTCTAAAGGCATGGCGATCTTGGCATACCCCTTAATGAATTTTCTATAATATCCCATATGCCCAAGGAATCCTCATACTGTGCTTTGACTAGTAGGTTCCTTTAACCCCAAAATAACTGCAACCTTAGCGGGATCTACCAGCAAGCCCTCCTTATTTATGATATGCCCCAATAAATTCCCAAAGGGTGTAGCAAACACACACTTCTTAATGTTGAGGTATATACTCAACTACCTAAACCTTTCAAACATTAATCTCAAGTTTTCACAATGGTCCTTAACTAGACCATATACTATCCAATCATCCAAGTAAACCTGAAGAAACTTATGAATGAAGTCCTAGAATTCTTACACCACTATGCGTGAAAAGACAACAGACACATTTTTCAACCCAAAGGGAATGACTATATATGCAAAACTTCCCCACTCAGTGGCTAAATTTGTCTTCTCCTGGTCCTCCTTTACAATCTGGACTTGGTGGTATCCTGAAAATCCATCCGTAAAGGAATAGATTTCGCGCCCAGTGACTCCTTCCAAATATTCTTCAATGAAGAGGGTCGGAAATGGATCAATGACACAAACTACATTCAATTCCCTATAATCCACACAAATTCTTATCCATCCATTCTTCCTGATGCTAATTAGTATTAAACTTATCCATTCTGATTTTTCTACTACCTTAATGATCCCAGAAGCTATCATATTGTCTATCTCCTCCTTAACGTTCATGCATAAGTTGGAATTCATCCGGTAGGGAATTTTTCTAACCAGGTGCACACCTTCCTTCAGTTTTATCCTCATCTCCCCCAAGGAATGGTGGACACCTTTTAGCTCATGGTACCTTCTCGGGAATAAATCCTTGAATTCACGCAATAGATCAATGATCTTAGATACTTCCTTCTATCCAATAATCCCCAATAATAGTTTTCTTAGGTTCTTCTCCTGAACCGATGTTAACCTTCTTTATCTTTAAAGGCTCATGGTAGGCACGCACGTGAGCATCTGTACTGTCCACTACTTCACATGTCCCCACAGAATGGATAACATCTAAAATTTCTAATTCCTCTCCATCAATCACATATACTAACTTTCCCTTTTCCTTCTATAAACACACGCGCTCAAGTTTTAACTCTTTTGTTTCTTCAATCTCTTCAAACCGTGCCTCTAATCTTGCTTCACCTAGTAGTTCCAACAACCTATCTTCTGTTCTGGCACTATCCCCCATGGTAAGGTGCTTGATACCTCACAAGGCCTTATCAACCGATGGTTTAGTACTATGATACTCAAAGGCATGAATAAGATTATCCGTAAGTTCTTTCCAATTCCTTGTCCGGCAGTGTGTCTACGAATGAATGTACCATGCGCATGCACAACCCTGCAGTGTAGAATACAACTTATGCACCCAAAGGGATGGTGGCAAGGCTTCTACACCTTCTCTCCAGATCCATTCATGCTCCTGGATATGGAAAGAGGTGGGCTCCTTCCCATGGTACTCCTTAATGATGGTGGGTATATTAATTCTAGAAAAATCTGATAGAGAGAGTAATGATTACCTCACGCCACTCTAAAAGGCTCTCTTGATGCATGGCCCACTAATGAGTTGTTGTGCTAAGAAATACGTAACTCAGTATCTACTTTCGTTCCTTTTTGGTTTTCCACTGAGCTTCTATCTTCTGTAGAAAGATCTCAAGGAAGGCTCCTCCGGAGTACTTGGGTAGTTATTTTCCCCCAAGACACCGAACTGTGCATGCCTTAGTTACCTTGGTCACTGATCCTCTCAAATACCATCCCATTAATTTGTAAGTCCCATGTGCCCAATTTTCACATGCTAGGCTGGTGGTATCACTCACTAGTTGAGCAAATTAAAACTGGATAACCTCGTTAATAGGTTGTACCTGTAGACACCAAATTTGTGTCTTACGACCCCTTGTGCCCCGCATCTCATTTCACAACCTAACCTCATCACCTAAACCTTACACAATTATTTATTAATTACCTTATAATTAATAAATCCACATCGCCATACCTACCACCTCATTTCGCCACCTCATTATGACCTAGTCTTAACCCTAAACTAACCTAATTAAGACCTATAACTTGGTCTAACACATCCACACCCATGACTAATTACATCTCACCCGCACCTAAAACCAACCTCATAATGAATTGACCAAGCCCGCCACTAATCCCTCGGGAGAAAAGGAGGGAAAGCTAGCTATTTTACCAAAAATAGACCGCTTTGACCTGACCGATACCGGTTCCTACTCGATCGGCCGTCGGTTGCATAACCGCCATCGGTTCCCTGTAAATGACCACTTCCAAACAAAAACAAGGGATCAGATTTTCATTTGATTGAGAAGAGGAGAAATCATTGGAAGGATCTGGATTTGCTTGGCTGAGAAGATACAAGTGAAGAAACAAGAAGAGTTTGCAGAGAAGGAAATCAAGCCCAAGACTGCAACTGAATAACCAGAGCCGCAGTGACACTCATCCGAGCATCAGAAGAGGAGATAGCTCATCTTAGATTGTTAGATCATTCTACTTGAGCCCTATTTTCGTCATCACAGTCCTGGAACCTGCATCTTCATCAGGAACGAGTAAGTAGTGTCTTGTATGTTTTTAAGTACCATTTCTTGAGCCTGTGGATTGATAGTAATTATAAGCTCATTCCTAGATCTACCACCTACCAGCACCCTGCACTTAACCTTCATCCATACATCCTTGTATTGCCCAAAATAACATTTTATCACACTCTGAGTCTTCCCTGTCCTCTCATTATTCCCCTCAGCCATCCATCAGTCTTAATAACCCCACAATCACCCTGCAACCAACCTCTTTCCAGAAGCACCTAGGTTGCTGACCCTACCAGTGTCGTTTATCCCCTACCGGCAGTGGTTCTCTAACTGCAGTCGGTTATCTAGTGACCGGCATCGGTCACTGTGACTTATACCCCAAAACCTTTCTCTTGCCTATTTGTCACCTAACAACCTCAGATCCAGTCTGGTTTATCCCTGTAACTCAACCTGAATGTATCAACGACCAGTAACCGAACAAACAACGTGACATTTTATTATTGATAGCTTATCCTCTATTGTTTTGTAACGAGGTACCTAAATTCTGATTTTTGCAATAGCTTTCTTTGTTATCATTTTGTGTTAATTCGTATTAAAAGGGGAGCTGACCACCTTCGAAAGGAAGTTTTATATTTCCTGGGCCCAAGGTAGTTCCCTCATTTTATTGTCTAATCAAAATCTGCTGGTCTTGTATTCTTATTTGCAGGTAGTCCTTCCTAGACAAAAAGGAGTTCTTTGCAGTCGATTTAATCTTTCTCTACGGTACGCGCACATCCTTTCGACATTCAACAGGTATTCCTCCTAACCCTAACCTTATCTGTTTCTTAAAGGAATGAAAGGATAGAAGCAACTCTATTCCCAAAAGTTGAAACATTCTGTGTGAAACATTTTGGCACGCCCGGTGGGACCCATTTCAGGTTTCTGTTTCTCTTGCTTGCTTTCATTTGGGGAGCATACTTGTTGTTTGCTATTTTTGTTATATTCAGTAAAAGAATTTGTCTTTCTTTCCCAGTTTTGGCATTAGTGAAAGTCATCTTCTTTGCTTCATCGAATATCATTTTCGATTTGGGTTTAAAACACGTGCATTACATTCTTCCTTGTTGTTTTCAATTCTAGTGAACATAGACTAAGTAACAGGTCGTACACATGGGGGTGATTTCCACGGTATTGACAGGAAATTAATCTTACTTTCACTGCACAACACATACCGAATCACTTCATAATTAACACAACAGCTCAAAACATCCCCTCTTTTCTGCGGTATTCCTCTGCCCGATTGAGGTAACCTTATAAGCCAAAACAAACTTGACATTTCCCCTAAGTCTTTTGTTTAGGATTGACATCATTCTGAGTCTAAAGGCATAAGCCCAAATTGATTAAAATTAACCCTAGGGTTAGTCTGTTAATTTGTTTGTGCATTCTTGCTTGTTTTCTGTTCTGTTTCTCTGTTATACACTGTTTTCTGTGATCACTACAAAACAGTTTGGTAGGCATATTAATTACTATTAACACCAAATCAACAACTTCTTACTGCTTCTTACACCAGTTATATTATACCAACATCGGTTAGCTTACCGACACCGGCTACAACCTGACCGACATCGGTTATTTGGCTGATATCGGTTACTGTCTTTTACAGTTCCTAACAAACCAGCAACCTACCAATTTCAAACATCTTCTTGTCTGTTTCTGTTCCTGATAGAAAGAAACCCTACTGTGTACTCTTGTCCATGGTTGTTATCACTCAAAAGCAAGCCGCCGCCATGGTTTCACATGCTTGCTCTGTGCCTTTTCCTGAATCACCCCCTTCACATTCTGTGGGGAATCCTACAGACACCAACGAGGTTCCTAAAATTCCTATAGGAGATAAAGAATTTACCAAATTTCTGGATGCTAATCCTAGCGTTGTACAATACTATTTGTCTCATGCCCCTGACCGTACACCCAATGGTCAACTCCTTGTTGGCATGCCTATCAGTATAGCTACTCATTTAGCTCCTTCTCCGCCTGATAACTCCACTTTACCTTCTGCATCCTTAGTCCCGTCTCCTAGCTCAGCAGCTTCAGGGGTTCATACGGCACATATTGGCTTTCCTTTGCTTAATCTTGGGCCCAACATGTCATTACCGCCGACTGCTCCTACCTCATCTCTCTTGCAGACTGTTCCATTCATGACTTGCTCTCTGCCACCTATCCACACAAGCTTTCCTTCTCAAGCTCCGCCCACCTTTTCATTTCCACACACATATCCGGTAACCTGAACGTCTTATATAGGACATCCCTATTCGGTCACCTCAACACATTCGCCCTCCATACCTTATCAACATTTAACCCCACCATTGTCTAGCGGTGGCCCTTGGCCCAATTTGCCTCCGTTTACCACAACCACACCATCATCTCATCCAACTATTAATTTAATTAAACAAATGATGGACAAAATGCAAAATCTTGAGGCTTCTGTTTCAGGAAGTCGTAGCGCCTTCACATACGAGCAAGTTTGTCGGGAGCCTATCCACCCTTCAGTCCCCCTTCATTCATATCCTACTCAATGGGAATTACCAAAATTTACCCGTTTTAATAGCAAGGAGGACCCTCAACAACACTTGCGATCATTTAGATATGCCTATTATTTGATTGCTCACGACGACGCTTTACTACTCCGCACCTTTCCCATGTCCTTATCAGGACCCGCCTTGGAGTGGTACAGTGATTTAACCCAGCACTCAATCTTCTCTTTTAACCAGCTAGCCCAATATTTCTTGGATCATTTATCCATTAACATTTCCAATAAAATATCTATCACTGACCTCTATGCCATCCGACAATTTGAAGACGAATCTTTCGTTGGATGATGGCAGGGCCTTATTAACCAACTTACGTATGCCTTGCCTCAGGTCGAACTTATTGAACTCTTTACGCGGGCCTGGGCTAAGCACATATCTCCTACCATCCAAATTCAAACTTTCCATACATTTGACGAGGCCTTTACTATGGCTCGAAAACTAGAGATTTGAGCCTTAGAGGAAGAGAAATTGCAGTTGTACAACAAAAATCCCAATTTCCGAACCCAAGATTCCACCAACAAACCTAACACCACCAATCCTCACCCATCGACTGCTCCGAAATCAAAAGGAGTCGTGCACGCGGTGATGGTCAAATCCCAACCACCGTCTAATACCCTGCCAAAAACCACCTATAAGTATAAAGCAGTGCCCATCAACTACACTTCCTTGGGAGAAACATATGGTGTGATATTAGAAAAATTTCTTAAAGCAGGAGCCATTACCTTACCTCTTGTTAAACCTCACTCCGGGTTTGATTCCACTCATGCCATACCTTCTTGGTACAAAGAAAATGAATTCTGTAACTTCCACCATGTGAAGGGACACAGTCATGAAAACTGCAAGATGTTGAAAAACATAGTGCAGGAAATGGTTGATGTGGGGGATATAGCCCTCGATAATCCTAACGCCCCTACTAACCGAAATTTGAAAATATTCAACAAACCATTCCCAAATCATTCCTCTAACAGTAACATAAATCAAGATATCTTAGCCGAGGAGAGTGTTCATGAGATCCATGTAGTCTTCGACGCCCAGCCAAAAACCTCTATCGAACAAATTCTGAACCAAGCCTCTTCACTAACGTAGGAACCCAAACCCCCTTCCTCACCATCAAAAAAACTGAAATCCTCGTCGTTCCTTTACCCATCAAGGAATTAACCGCCCAGAGTTCCCTTCTCACAAATGAGCCTTCTTACACCACATCCTTACAAGACTGTGAGCAGATGTTATCTAATTTATCTATTTCCCAAACGTCTCCTCCTACCATTCTTGCTATACAAGAGGAAGGCTCACCACTTCTTTTGTCATCCTTAGACAAGAAACCTCTTGAACCGACATCACCACATTCTTTAAACATGACGGATTCTCTCAAACACACCCTCCTACCTATTAGTTCTTCATCGCCTAAATCTTTTCAGCAACCGGTTGACCTCTTAACGCCCATTGATACAGTGCCTCATCTACCCCCTGTATCACACCCACAGTGGACCGGAATCACAACCCACCTTTCTTCCATACAAAAGTTCCTATTCACACGTGAGGACTATCATTCCCCAAAAGATAGACGAGTCCTATGGGAACGTTTGAGTATGCCATATTCTACTCAAATGCAGATGACCGATACGGATGCCTCTACCATATACCCGAAGTGTTTACAGAAGCTTAAAATGCCTATGTCCTCATCTTCACCCCCCTCATTTCTACCAAATACCTCATCCACTTCTAGTAACCTAACCAAATCTTCCCCTACGCTTAATACCTCACCAATACCCAGTCTAACACACCCACCTAAGCGGCTTGATTTATCTAAAAATAAAGTCATCCATCCCATTAGGAGACAGACTCAATTTCCTCAATCTATGCCACTATCACAACTAAAACCCTCATCGTCACACCTACCTTCCGTATTGGGACCCCATCCCTCTACCTTGAATCAATATATCATACCTCCTACGTTTTCTTTAAAGTGACCTACGTCTTCTGCACCCATACAGAAATCCAAGGGTATAGCAACACCGTCACCCCACGTATCCTATCCACCTATCAACCCTAAACAAATTCCATCATCAAAAGATTTGTTTTCTATCACTCCTATTTCTCTGTGGTTGTTTTCTAATACCACATCATCTCTGGCCTCATCATCCTACCAGTTAAAACCCATTATCAAAAATTCTTGGCTAAACCACCACCCATACAAACCAACCATACCACGTCATCACCAGAATCGACCCAGTCAATAGCCTCCTCTTCCTCTGACTTTGACCCACTTAAAGGGTCTTACGCCAAAATCCTTGCTATGTTGGTAGAGAATGCGACCATTTCCCTACCCCCACTTAGACCTTATGATCCATCTAAACCTCGACCTATAGGTTACGATGAGTCTAAAATCTACATTTACCACCGCACACCCGGACATGATGTAGAGGGATGCAAAGCGTTGAAAGCCATACTTCATCAGTCACCTCTCTCAAATAAAAAAGTTAAGAAAGACAACTTACGAAGAGAGATACCTTTAGCTTCAATTCCCTCTACTATACCACCTGTCACCCCGCCTCACCAAGATCTATCATTATTACAGCCCCACCTCTCGAAGACCATGACCTATCCCTACCATCTTCCTCCTCTCGTATTCACAAGATCAATACGATTAGTGTTGCTACTTGAGGGCAGAAAAATAATGAGAAAGTGAAAGAAAGCACACCTGCGTCCTCTCTTTCTCCATCCACCATCCCGATCGCACCACCACCTAAAGTGGTTATTCGAGGACCTACTTACCCCGTCTCTAATGGAATTGCCCACCGAACCATGATCAAACAGCTTCACCAATCGCCTGTAAAAATGACACTGTATGATCTCATTCAGACTTCTGAATCTCATCGACAAGCTCTCGTTGAAATCCTTTAAGGGATAGAGGTCTTACCTAGTGAAACCTTTCCTGTTACCTCTATTCTAACACCCAATTGTGTTGCTTTGCTCACCAAACAATCTCTCTCCCGAACCACTTCTGTCTCTGTACAGCAAGCCGTTGCTGTCAGTTTCTCCGAAGATGAAATTATCGACTTTGGTGCTGAAAATCCTGACCCTACTCTTTTCATCTCAGCTTATGTCCAAGACATTTAGGTACATTATGTTATGATTGACAGGGGCGCTAGCCTAAACATCATCTCTTCAAAATCCTTCCAACAAATGAATATCCCTTCTAGCTGCATGTGTGCCAACCCCATCATGTTGCGGTCATTCAATGATGCTATTACTTCTACCTTAGGCACCGTGATCCTTAATATTCATGTAGGACCACGTACTTTACCTAAAATATTCTATGTCCTTGAAGGAGAGTTCCAATATAATATGTTGTTAGGCCACCCTTGGATCTGGGCTATGGGATGCGTTCCTTCCACCTTACATAGATGCATAAAATTTGAGTACAAGGGAAAGTCCTACACCGTAAAAGCTGATCCTCCCCCCTTCAAAACCTGTAATATGTTGTATCACCCTAATGATGTGCTTGTACCAGTCAAGACACCCATTCATCCAACCCAACCATCCACTTCAACCACACCTACACCTTCAACCAATGAAACCACCGTAACAAATACCACTTCCTTTCCCACAGATAACATCCCAACCTCCGACCCCTTAGTAGATGTTTTTCAACGCCTCTGGGGAATACCGCCTATATAACGTTAGCTCTTTCCATACCCCGCAGGAGTATGGACAGTTACATGCACAACCTACCTACGACCGTCGCGTGGGGGAGGTAATCTCTTACGGACCACCCTATTGCCACACCAACCTAACATATGGGGATGTTGATGCATCCTCCGTTACCCCTGAATCTCCTCTTGGTGTGGTTCCCTTCCAATCCGATTTTCAATACTTGACAAATCGTCGTTTTTCCCTCACCTTCTTGACTCGCTGTGCTTGGAAAGGCTTTGGTTTTGGTCTTTATGAACAAGGCCGACATACACTCATTCCCGTGACTACACGCAAACACAATGATCGTAGTGGTCTCAGTTTTCTTGAAACACTTACACCAGAGAAACCTCGTGTCAGTTGTATCCTGGAAGATGACGATGTCACCCTTACCAAACCATCATCACCCATTTTGCCATCGTCACCCACAGAGTCGATAGACCCTGAATCTATCCCTCCTAACTTTTTTTTTCATAAATGCTATCTTCCTAGGTTCTCTCACTTATCAACATGATAATGAGGACCCATCTTCTCTTCCCCTTCTATATCCAGACATGATTGAAGAGGATTCACCTTCGATTAATGTTGTTGAGTGCCAGGATGACGACTCCATCCTCACTTACCTTGGTGCAGACGACTCCTATATTCAACACGCATTACCATCTGAAACTCAAACAATGTTGAATGAGTATACTATAGAAATTAACATCCACACAGAAGAGGATCCTCACATTGTGAAGATTGGACAATCCCTTAACGCATCAGAACAAGCCGCCTTTACTACCTTTCTCCGTACCCACAACCAAGCTTTCGCTTGGTCCTACGCTGACATGCTAGGAATTGATCCTGACATTACTATCCATAACATCACCCTAAATCCCGATTCCAAACCAGTCAAACAAAAACTAAGAAAAATGCATCCATGCATTGCCCTCTTGGTCAAAGAAGAGCTTCAACGACTTCTTTTTGTTTCCTTCATCTTGCCTATTGACTATCCTCAATGGATTTATAACATTGTACCTGTCACTAAAGCGACGGGGGGACTTTGGATATGCACGGATTTCTGAAACCTTAACCTCGCTTGCCCCAAGGATGACTTCCCCCTCCCAAGTATTGATCAACTTGTTGATCTCACTACGGGCCATGAAATGATTTCTCTCATGGATGGCTTTTCGGGATACAACCAAATTTTGGTTGCCCCTACCGATCAACATAAAACTACCTTCATAACTCCTTGGGGGAACCTTCTGTTATCGTGTCATGCCATTTGGCCTTAAGAATGCTGGTGTGACCTATCAGCGGGCTATGACTTACATTTTTCACGACATTATGCACACTATCCTTGAGGATTATGTCGATGATCTTCTTGGCAAATCTAAACATCGCAGTGAACATCTCGATGTTTTAACCATTATTTTCGATCACCTGTTACAATATTCGGTCCGGCTTCAACCAAAGAAATGTGTCTTTGGTGTTATTTTGGGAAAAATTCTTGGCTTTATTGTCTTTTTGCGTGGCATTGAGGTCGATCCATCTAAAGTCAAAGCTATCCTAGAAATGCCCCCACCCAAAAACCTCAAACAATTACGTAGTTTGCAGGGTAAACTTCAATCCATCCGGCATTTCATCTCCCAACTCTCAGATCGATGTCAACCTTTCCATCACCTTCTTAAAAAGGACATTGCCTTTCAATGGAGCGAAGAGTGTCACCAAGCCTTTGAAGCTCTCAAATCCTATCTCTTGCAGCCACCCGTGCTTATCCCACCTCAGGATGATCGCCCTTTCTACCTTTACCTTTCTGCCACTGACCATGCTATAGGAGCCATACTCACACATTGGGACTCGGCACGTCGAGAACAAGCCGTTTATTATATAAGTCATACTCTCGTGGATTACGAGACTAGGTATACACATGTAGAAAAATTGTGCCTAGCCCTATCATTCGTAGCCACCAAACTCCGACACTACCTCCTGAATCACAAAAAAATTGTCATCACCAACGCAGACCCCATTCATTATATGTATGCCAAACCACATCTAAACCAATGCATCGCCCGATGTCTTATGCTCCTCGCTGACCTCGACCTTGAGTTTGTACAACAGAATTCAATCAAAGGAAAAACTATTGTGGACCAACTTGCGGAGGACCCTTTACCTGGGGAACAATTTACCAATTTTAATTTCCCCAATGAACTCATCGCCACTCTTTCACTCAGGGAAGATTCGTATCCAGTGACCCTCTTCTTGGATGGATCCAAATGCCAGCGTGGCGGAGGGGCCGGCGTTGTTCTCATTCCTCTTGATGCTGAACCTATGCCTCTTTCATTCTGGCTCAATTTCCCTGCACTAATAATATAGCGGAATACGAGGCCCTTGTTTTGGGTCTCCAGGTTGCGTTACACTTAGGTGTCAAATCTATTAATATTTGTGGCAACTCTCAATTGGTAGTCAATCAAGTTATGGGCATCTACCAATGTAAAAATGAGGAACTTCAAAAGTACAAACATTACGTGGATTCACTTTTGATCTCATTTACTCATTATTCTATCCAGACCATTCCTTGCTCCACTAACAAATTTGCGGATACTATGGCTTGCTTAGCCTCACAAATTCCTGCCTCACCAACTGACTTTGACATATTTGTCTTGGTCCAACAACTCTTTGCCCCATCCTACTCAGCCCCAGTTGTTTGTATGATAAATAATGTGTCTGCTAATTCGCAGGATACCTGGTACCACCAATTTCACGACTACCTTACAACCTCCGTTCTCCCACCTGACCTTACTAGTACTGGAAAACGTGATTTTCTTAAACGTGTTTCTCGTTATGTCGTCATGGAGGGACTCCTTTATAAATGTGGCTTTGATGGCATCCTCCTTCGATGTCTAACCAGTGCGGAGGTCACCTATACCATCCAACAAGTCCATGATGGTATTTGTGGCAGACATTTTAGTGGCCTTGCTGTGGCTAAACGAATCCTTCGCCTAGGTTATTATTGGCCTACTCTTAATAACGACTGATACGAATATGTTAAGCGTTGTGTTATGTGTCAACAACATGCCAACCTTCAACATACTCCTAGCCATCCGCTATAAGTCACACGAGATCTTTGGCCTTTCTCATAATGGGGTTTAGACCTTATTGGTGAGATTCACCCGCCCTCTTCACAACGTCACCATTGGATAATCATGGTAACCGAATATTACACAAAATGGGTGGAGGCCATTCAACTCATTTCAATCAAAAAAGAAAAAATTGTCGAATTCTTTAACCATCACATTATCTGTCGTTTTGGTATTCCTCATCACCTAATAACATATAATGGTAAATCTTTTAAAAATAAGTTGTTACAAGACCTTTGTGATAAATTTGGTATCAAACTTAGTTTCTCATCACCTTACTATCCACAGGCCAATGGTCAAGCTGAATCTTCTAATAAAACCCTAACCAAAATCCTCATGAAATTTGTTAATGATTCTGGAAGAAATTGGCATGATCACATTCCCTTTGCCCTTTGGGCTTATCGTACTAGCATTCGTACCTCCACTAATGCCACACCATTTTCTTTGGTATATGGTACCGAGGCTGTCTTGTCTCTCGAAATACAAATACCCTCCCTCAGAATATCTCTTCAAAATATTCTCAACAACGATGATTTCTGCCAAGAGCGGTTAGCCCAATTAGAGCTTCTTGACAAGTGTCGTCTTACAGCTCTTGACCACCTTCAAATCTATCAAAAACACATCAAGCGTGCTTATGATAAGTGAATTCATGAGCGTACCTTTAAGGTTGGTGATCTTGTCCTCAAAGAGAATCAACATGTAACCAAACTAGAAAGAGCAAATGTGGAAAAATTGCTCCTAATTGGATTATGCCTTACATTATCACTCACACTTATGGATCAGGCACTTATCGTTTAGCTTCACTTAATGGTAAACCTGAGCCTGAGCCCCTTAATGCCTTGCATCTTTGACCATTCTACTGTTGAATTCAGTGTTGTGTCACTTCTTATCTACCTTACGCTCGTCCCTTGAGCTCATTTACCACTGCATCTCAAAATCAAATCAAGCTCACATGGTTTGATTATCACCTCCCCTTAAAAGATACCTTCCCCTTTTTAGTCTAGTCCATGACTTCAAAGTATCAAAATGACACATTCTTAATTAAAACACTTATGGGATTTTATTGAGTCAAACTTCCTACAAAACTAGATGCTTTATGCCCAACGGACATCTAGACCTCTAAATTATACAATAGAATACTCCCTTGAAGGACAGCTATATGCCAAACTATTGCTGCTCTTATATATAGACTGCTCCCCCAAAGGACAGCTATACATAAACACTGCATTTGCTACTATAAATAGACTGCTCCCTTGAAGGACAGCTATACACAATAGCCTTTATCAGAAGCTTCTCACATTGATCAGCTTCATGAAGACCTCAAGAACAAAAAAATACATATCCCATGTAGACTTCCTGCATCGATCAGTCTATATCCAGAAAAATAAAATAAAAATACAAGCAATATTTTAAAACACTTTTGAGTCATGGACTTGTCTATTTAGGTTTGGTTCTCTTTTATCAGAATAATCATCTTATAATAAGTTCTCTCCACCCTCGTCCACATCAACCACCTCACCTCACCATTTGTCAAAGCAACAAAACTCAAGGGACGTGACGTATATCCGATATATTGTGATTATACCACTCTTTTCACCTATCGACTTCTCACCTATGCAAGGTACCTAGGGACTCAAGCTCATCCTACATTAATATGTGATTTTTTTAGCTCTTCTTAACTACGGGACACTCTGGCCTCTTTTTCTCGACTCTAGGATTGTGTGTTGACCTTCATCAGGACACGATTCCCTACTGCTTGGGTATGCTAACTTTTGCTTCACCTATACCTACACCAACAACATTACCCTACCAACACCAACAACATTACCCTACCAACATCAAATTTTTTTACCAACCAAATTGCATAACCACAACCAAATTGCCTGAATTCACCTCTCCCTGGTCCTAAGGGAGAACTACATCGGTCTGAGGCCCTTCCTTGCTTTGTGCAATGGGCTATGTAGGCAGCACTTAGGAGACATGGGGTCTCCCAAGGTTAGCTCGACCATCCCCTACCATACCCTATCATGTGTTCTAAATATCGGTCATGTGTCCCCTTTTTGCTTAAACCTAAGCCGTTTCTTTGTTTTTGCAAATATTTGTGGCGCCCGTCCCTTTTACCTGCATAAACAACACCATTATCTATAATTTTTCATTAAATCCATATCTCATCACAATTTCATCAACATCATCTATCCATATTATGAACACAAACAAGCCATCAACAAACGATATCAAAAACCATCAATGTATACACCATTTGGATCCAACTCAGCAGCTACATACGTTCAATTTCACAAACCAGTGACACAACACATACAACATTTCATAAACACAACATGTCAATTACACTCATCATCTATATATACATACATTCCATTTCAAAAAGCCATCAACAAAAGACATCAACACCATAATATATAACCATGTGGATCAAACTCATCATACATTCAATAAGACAAACCATCGACAAAACACATACACCATTTCATATACACCATGTGGGTCAAAATCATCATATATATATATACCAAAGGTTTCAAATATACAACTTGCCCTACATAGGGGCCTCTGTGATCTCATGATAATACAAAGCTGACACGTAGGCCGTAACAACTGTCAAAATATCGACTCAGCTCGGAGGCCGTTATATACAATAAATGAATAAATAAATGAAAGAATCATATGTGGGCACGCAGGCCTCTCTATACATAACAGGTTCGCAGACCGGTGCCTCTATCTAATATCCAATATACACACAAAACCATCTAACTCTGACCCAGGGATGTCTCAACTCTCCCCACCGCCCTCAGCACCTCTCCCTACGGGTCCTGGCCCTTGCTCCCACCTCCTCCCTATCATCGACCCACCAGCTGTAGTTGCACCACCCTGGGATCTCTGACTCTGTGAGGTCTCCGCTCTATGCGCCGCATAAGGCTGATAGTCAGCCCCAGTACCATCAAGGATGTCCTGATAGTACTGGGCCTCTGCTCTCGCCTCCATATACCGGGCCCGTGCCACCAAAGCTGTAGGGGCTGGTCCCCCGACTCCTAATACCAATCGCCCTTGTCCTACCAGTACACCCTGTGCCTGTGCCAATGCCTATGGTTGTGCCGGTGGTGGTGCCTGTACCTGTGCTTGTGCTGGTGCCATTGGCGGTGCCTGCGGCGGTAATTGTACCTGTGGTGGTGCCTGTGGCGGTACCTATACCTGTGCCTGGGCTAACTACCCTTGTAGGACACCTATCTGTTCCTGTGTAGTAGTAAGATGCCCTTGTAACAACTATACCTATCCCCTGAGCTGGTCCCTCTCTGCTCTAACAGCCGCTAAGTCTAGTTGTGCGGGTTGTGCTCTCCTCGTGGCTCTCTTCCCTGCCCACCATACCAAAAATGATCCTGTACACCCGACGTCATCCACTGTATCATCTACCTGCCACTCGGCTACCCAATCTGGGTCCATAGGCTGTGGTGCAGGTAGTGGAGCCTCTACATCATCCCTCCGGTACTGAGGGAAGGGAGGTGGCTCATCCTGTTGTAGCCTTAGCTATCATCGTAACCTCTCCAGGGGTATCTGCTCATACTCTCCCGGCCTCCATCCCGCTATCCAGAATGTATACTAGATCCACCGCAACTATGATCGGGCTCCTCCGCGGGGCTGATGACCTCTGTAAGGTCTCCATACAATATCCAGGGTAGTCACGCCCTCTAATACGTGCCGGTAATATGCTACATCCTGTCCGGTGAGAACTGCCTGTGGCTGGGCCACGACCCCCAACCACCTCGGAAAGCCATATCTATAAATCACCTATGGCCCTGGCTACTGGGGCATCCATAATGGTCGAATGCATATGATATGCTCATATGCCCAACAGTGTAACAAAAACGTAGAGCAAATCCTGAATCGCCTCATCCGGCGGTAGCCCCACAGCTCTCGATATAACTGCACCAGGTATACTGGTGCCCAAGGATAACATGTATGCTCCTCAACCATCTCACGTAATACCCCCATCAGTGCCCATGGAAAGCGACCTCCCTCTGAGTTTGGGAGGGTGAAGCATGTAATCCAACAACATCACCTATATCTACCTTGGTTGAACACCCTTTGTTAACTTCATTGGCCCGACCCAAGGCTGCAACCAACCATTTGGCCCGACCCAAGGCCGCAACCAACCAATTTGGCCCGACCCAAGGCCGCAACCAACCATTTGGCCTGACCCAAGGCTGCAACCAACCATTTGGCCCGACCCAAGGCTGCAACCAACCAATTTGGCCCGACCCAAGGCTGTAACCAACCATCTGGCCCGACCCAAGGCTGTAACCAACCAATTTGGCCTGACCCAAGGCCGTAACCAACCATTTGGCCTGACCCAAGGCTGCAACCAACCATCTGGCCCAACCCAAGGCCGTAACCAACCAATTTGGCCCGACCTAAGGCCGCAACCAACCATTTGGCCCGACCCAAGGCCGCAACCAACCAATCTGGCCCGACCCAAGGCTGCAACCAACCAATTTGGCCTGACCCAAGGCCGTAACCAACCAATTTGGCCCGATCCAAGGCTGTAACCAACCCATCTGGCCCGACCCAAGGCCGCAACCAACCCATTTGGCCCGACCCAAGGTCGTAACCAACTAATTTGGCCCGACCCAAGGCCGCAACCAACCCATCTGGCCCGACCCAAGGCTGCAACCAACCCATTTGGCCCAACCCAAGGCCACAACTAACCCATTTGGCCCGACCCAAGGCCACACCCAACCATTTGGCCTAACCCAAGGCCGCACCAATTAAATACCTCACCTAAAACCAACAAAATATAATTTTATCCACCCATCATGTAGCTTTTTGTTCATTCGAGCTCACCTGTTCGTGTTTTAGCATGATTAGGGTCCTTGACTTGATCAGTCGACCAACTTTTCCTAGACCAAGACCGTGACATTTATCTCAACCAAACCAACCATTTGGTACTGCCGAACATGCCTAAAAATTCTTGTACCTTACCCGTTATATCCCCTGGAGGTACTTCTTATGCCTTGGATACTAGGATTATATCACCCTTGTTTGGATAAACTATCGACCTTTGCCTATGAATTGCTTGTTTGCTCTTCAAATCATGTACCCTGGTCGCACTACTACACCTTTTACCCTTTATCAACCCTATCCCTGATTTCACGCTACTTCAATCTGTGATAGATTTGAGGGGGATTACCTATACCCTTAACAGGGGTAACCACTTCTTATTATTGTCCGTGCAACTTTAACAAGACAAGCTACATGACAACAAGGGGCTAATGTAGACACCAAATTTGTGTCTTACGACCCCCTGTGCCCCGCATCTCATTTCGCAACCTAACCTCATCACCTAAACCTTACACAATTATTTATTAATTACCTTATAATTAATAAATCCACATCGCCATACCTACCACCTCATTTCACCACCTCATTATGACCTAGTCTTAACCCTAAACTAACCTAATTAAGACCTATAACTTGGTCCACATCCACACCCATGACTAATTAATCCTCACCCACACCTAAAACCAACCTCATAATGACTTGACCAAGCCCGCCACTAATCCCTTGGGAGAAAAGGAGGGAAAGCTGGCTATTTTACCAAAAATAGCCCGCTTTGACCTGACCGATACCGGTTCCTACTCGACCGTGGTCGGTTGCGTAACTACCATCGGTTCCCTATAAATGACCACTTCCAACCAAAAACAAGGGATCGGATTTTCATTTGATCGAGAAGAGGAGAAATCATTGGAAGGATCTGGATTTGCTTGGCTGAGTAGAGACAAGTGAAGAAACAAGAAGAGTTTGCAGAGAAGGACATCAAGCCCAAGACTACAACTGAATAACCAGAGCCCAGTGACACTCATCCGAGCATCAGAGGAGGAGATAGCTCATCTTGGATTGTCAGATCATTCTACTTGAGCCCTGTCTTCTTCATCACAGTCCTGGAACCTGCATCTTCATCAGGAACGAGTAAGTAGTGTCTTTTATGTTTTTAAGCACCATTTCTTGAGCCTGTGGATTGATAGTAATTATAAGCTCATTCCTAGATCTACCACCTACCAACACCCTACACTTAACCTTCATCCATACATCCTTGTATTGCCCAGAAGACCATTTTATCACACTCTGAGTCTTCCCTATCCTCTCATTATTCCCCTCAGCCATCCATCAGTCTTAATAACCCCACAATCACCCTGCAACCAACCTCTATCCAGAAGTAGCTAGATTGCTAACCCTACCGATGTCGTTTATCCCCTACCAGCAGAGGTTCTCTAACCGTGGTCAGTTATCTAGTGACCGGCATCGGTCACTGTGACTTATACCCCAAAACCTTCCTCTCACCTATTTGTCACCTAACAACCTCAGATCCAGTCTGGTTTATTCCTTTAACTCAACCTGAATGTATCAATGACCAGTAACTGAACAAACAACGTGACATTTTATTATTGATATCTTAGCCTCTATTATTTTGTAACGAGGTACCTAAATCGTGATTTTGCAATAGCTTTCTTTGTTATCATTTGTGTTAATTCGTATTAAAAGGGGAGTTGACCACCTTCGAAAGGAAGTTTTATATTTCCTGGGCCCAAGGCAGTTCCCTCATTTATTATCTAATCAAAATCTGGTGGTCTTGTATTCTTATTTGCAGGTAGTCCTTCCCAGACAAAAAGGAGTTCTTTGCAGTCGATTTGATCTTTCTCTACGATACGCGCACACCCTCTCGACATTCAATAGGTATTCCTCCTAACCCTAACCTTATTTGTTTCTTAAAGGAATGAAAGGATAGAAGCAACTCTATTCCCAAAAGTTGAAACATTCCTTGCGAAACAGTACCATCTAAGGGTCTCTTTCTAAGTGCACATAAATCTTGTCCAAAACCCCTTCTCCCAACGGTTCAATGTAGGGCACTAACTTCCCATCAACCATGGGTATAATGACCCACTCCTCTTTCTTCTCAAAACTAATGTACCCTTTGTTGAATTGGAGGTCTGTATTGTTCTTGTAACACCAAGGGCACCCAAGTAGTGCTGGGAAATTGTCCACCTCGGCAAACGCAAAGACTTCAAGGTCCCCAGTAAACTTGGCTCCCTGGATAGTAATAGTTACATCATTCAAGACACCGATGGGCATTGCCTTAGTCTTGTGTTCCATATACAACAAACTTGAATATGGTTGTAATACAGGTCTCCCCATTTGATGCCATGCATCCAAAGTCAAAACATTAACTTTCACACCAATTTCAATGAGTATACTGTTGAGGATCCATCCATCCACAACTAAATTCAATGTAATCTCTTTGTCATAGTTGAGGCTGTGAGGAGGAAGGTTCGTGTGTAAGACCTACCTCTCGCGCTCTTCTTTGGTGCATGGTACCTTCTCTCTCAACAAGGATCCTAGAAAATGAATGATGTTCTCCTTCCTTAGCATTTTTCACACCTCCTTGACCTCATCCAGGTCATATTTCTATGTGTTGACCCTCCTTCCTTATTCCTCCCTCCTGGATTGCTCCTTTAGACACTGGATCTCCCCTTGCAAGCTTCAAATAACATCCATGGTGTCCCGATATATCTCCTTCTGATGCGCAGTCTGGCTACTTTCCATGAGTGACCTCTTCTCTTGAAATGAGGCCCTTCTGTCTTGGTATCTCCCTTACACGTGCAGCTTCTTCCCTTGTTGTTACCAAGATAGGCTCCAAACCTTCATCCCATGTTACCTGAGGCATCCATTGTATGTCTACCTTCTTGATACTGACCATTGCAATGCCTTTATCCTTATGGTGCTACTGATTCATATGCTTATATAACTCTGGGCACTCCTCATACTTATGCTTCTTTCCACACCATGAGCACTACAACAAGTCTAGGCACTCACGCTTGTAATGTTCTGTAGACCCACAGTTGAAACATTTCCCTCATGGGAAATCACTCCTTCCTCCACAGTTACCTCATCCCTGGAATCCTCCTTGAAAACCTCTTCCTCATGCACCTCCATCTGCACGCTCCTCATAATGGTGATCATCATTTTTAGAACCACTTGAAATGTTGGTTTGGCGCAGCCCATGATCAATGACCTCATGTATCTAATGAATGAGCCTACAGTATTTAGTATCATGGGTCATGGAGGTGTAAATATTGTAATAATAGGATACATTATTTCTGATCATGCGTTGTAGTAAGGGACATCTACTAGCATCATGGTCCCCATGACAGATTTCATAATCTAATGTTACAGTGCATACCATCCTCTAGGAAAAATTATCTTTAACATGTCCCTCTATCTCACAATTTGTGCACCAAAAACCATTGCGAGTCTCATGAACTGAGTTTGTAGATAAATTTTCCAACAGTTTAGCCATAGAAGCAATCTAAGCCTCCAAGAACGGGCTAACACTAGTATCAATACTACCAACAAATTTGGTGCACAAGGAATCCTCCAATGCTTTGCGTGGATCTATAAAAGTCTTATGAGACAGGGCCCTTCTAAAAGGGGTGATCAATCCTCCAACAAACCACTGTGCATGCTAAGAAGGATGTATATCATATGATAATTTAGACAAGAGAGTCTTAAAGCGCGCATCATACTCTAGCACACTCTCTACTATTCCTTATATCTCCTTCAAAGTGCTAATGATTTTTTACTTGAACTCAGGTATTTGAAACTCTGCCAGGAATGCATTCTTTAAGGCAGTGTAATCCACCACTATTTGATGAGGATCATACTTTCTATACCAGCTATGTTCACGCCCTTACAACGTGGTTATAAATTGACTAGCCTTTCATTCTGGGTTTTTGATACCTTTCGTGTGCCATAGAAGTTCACACTTATGAACATGTTCCGTAGCATCCTCAATGCCCCTGTAATCTAGTAAGTGCAGAGACATTTTAAAGAAAACTTGAGGTAGTGGCTGGGGTCCTTGTCCTGAACCAGAGCCTTGGTTCCCTCTAATGTTTCCTCCACCACCTACTCCACCAGGTCCACCAAGTCCTATACCTCAAGAGCCACCAGATCCACCAGAACCACTAGGTCTAATAGGGCCTGTAGGAGCTGTGCCAAGCACCCCCACAGTCCCAATGAACTATGAGTCGATGGTCTATGACGGTGCCCCACCACTACTACTTTTTCCCACACCACTCCCTGATGCGAGACAAAAAGCTTATACACTTGCTCCTTGTCCAAAAAATCCTCCAAATATTAGAATATGTGCAGCCATACAATAAGGGAATGTAAAATTGTATCTCCTAGGCGCGGATCTGTCTCTTCCACTAGTTTCAACTGGATCAATATTTCTTCCTGGTTCAGGAAAACAAAGCGCTAAGGCTCAGCCACTAGGTGGGTTTAGATGTGCACTAATGACTCTCCTTTCTCCATATGACCAACTCTCACCAGAATCAAAAGGGGTCTCCCTCACACGCTTACCAAGATGGGTTGGCATAGACTGCTCAGGTTCCACGTCCTCCACGTGAACCTCAACTCCTTCCCACAATATCTATCTCCATAGATCCATCACACTAGCAGCTTCATGTCATCTAGTAGTCTCCCTTTCATTTGATTTGCCATACTTGAGCCGTCTTTCTTCCCTCTCCTTTTTTGTCATATCATTTTCCATCTTCCTCCACCTGAGCTTCCTTACCTAGTGCTCAAAAAATTTTAGCTAGCCATTGGGAGCGCTTATAAACTCATGGTAACCATCAATATCTTCATAGCTAGAGGAATAACATGTAGAAACGATCCCCTAGGTTCTCGTAGAAACTCAAAATCAACAACCTCTAGACAAGAATATGTGGAAATGGCGTAATCCAGAGTGTAGCTAGCTAGTACTCCTCCCCACTAGTGATCTACAACACATGTCCATGTCAGATCTACATATTGCAACCTTTGGTAGTGTTCTTTGGTCCATATCTACGATCCATAACACCAACTTGATCTAGATGCATAGGCTGAAAGCCACCCAAATAACTCTACTAGGAAGCAATAGACAAAATTCTCATATAGATCATGGTAGAGATTCTCCTCTACCCATCTACGTGTATCAAACTCAGGTCTAATGCTAAATCTCTAGGTAAATTCATCCTCCGTGCTCTTGAACCATGATTCAACATTTTCCAATGTTAATCGATTCTTCATTACTCTTTACACAGATCATGATGCATGTTATATCCCACTACAACTTTGAAAAGAGGTCCCGAAAACAGAACCAAGATGTAGTCAATTTTACTAACACTATAAGAGGAAGGAATCCCATGTGCACCCACCTATCACCCAGTAGAAGCTGAGTGCTCACCCAAGGAATGCGCAGGTGCTGAGTCTCTCTTTTATGTGATTTTTTAGTGGGAAGCATTCATCAATGATTAGTATAAGAGTATTTAGGAAATAAGTTTAGACATACAAGGATTATAGGGCTTAGGATGTCTTCCAGATCCTTATAGCTTCTTCAGACCGTGTGTTTTAAAAGACTCCATAACATATAATATAATAGAAAGGAATCTACAACCATTCATTCATAGCATGAAAGGCAAGAGAACTTCTATGAATGAAACATACATGAAACCCACTGATATTCATATATAATTGCAATAGGTAACCTCATTGTATTCATTGTTTCATTACAAAGAGCCATAAAGGGTAGACCGAAGTCATGCACATCACTAGGCTTGTATAACTATGCCAAAAAGAAAAGAAATTACAGTGATAAGCTTAGTACATTCCTTTCTACATTAGAGCTCCACTCGTAGTAATCCTGCAAAGCTTCGCCTATGTTATCTCTCTCTATGTGTATTTCTCCTATCTTCTCCTCTTATGTCTATATTCCCCTTTTTTTTCTTGGTCCATAGGAACTTGTATTTATCACCTTCCCACACTGCCACTCATGTTTTTGCGCTCTCAGATCTGTCACCAAGTGTCAAATGTGGTCCTTCAGTGAGCATGTTTCCTCAGGCCTGAGATCTCCACTCCATCTCATGATGGTCTTCTAGAAGATTCATTTGTTGGCATGCTCTTTTCTGGGCCACCTGTTGTCAGGATGACATCTTATCCATGCACAACTGATCACACTTTTCACATGTTCTGCCTTTGTTTCTTAAATCATCTAAGTCCTAAATCTCCTTTCACAGTCCATGCACGCTATATACTTCCTTAAGCCTTTTATATTACGCACTTTTTCCTTACGCGCCATCCTATAACTGGGGTCCTGGGTGCCCACGCGTCTCCATACTTAGCCAATATTTTAGGGGCCTAACAAATAGTTGAAAATCAAATAGTCCTTGGGTGAATATAAATACTCCAACTGGTGAGGGGTCATCATTTATATCTGGAATAAGTGCCCCTCATTTCTTTCCTTCATCACTCAAGACTGATAAGGTTTTTTTTTAAAGTGATTCATTAGAGGTTATTTAATGTGAAAATTATATGCCTGTATCCCAAATACCCTTGGTCCCACACTACCTTAATAGTCTTATAGTATCACCTTCTCAGAATAATATGGCTTGGCCTCTTCCTAGACCTCCTTATTTGTCAACACATTTGGACCAATAAATTTTAGAGGAATGGTTGGATATCCTAATGTTGTACTACAAGATGTAAGAAATAGGTTGCCTAAATTTCAGGGAAATAATGCCATCACAAGTGACCAACATTTGAGACTTTTTGTTACTATGATCAAGGATTTTGAAATAGAACATGAAGATGTATCTATAAATTTGTTCATTCATACTCTCGAAGAAGATGTGCGTGATTGGTAAAAATATTTTCCAGATAACTCAATAAATTCATGGATTGAGATGAATAATTATTTTGAATTACAATATGGGGATAAGAAAAACGCAAGGTTCCTCTTCTCTAAATTTTAGAATATAATGAAGAATCCCAATGAGCCTGTCCAGGATTTCAATACCAGGTTCAATAAGAATTTAAATAGACTACCTATAATTTTTAGGCCTAGTAATGAATCCTACTTGATAAATTACTCTGATGATTTTGAAAAAAAAATTATTATTATTTGAGAGGTAAGAACCTTGGAACTTTAAAGAAAACTTTTATAATGACCTTACAGATTGAAAATAATATTAAGGAAGCTAGAAAACCACCTAAGAGAGAAGGTGTCAAGATGATATAATCCTGATAAAATTTAGTAAAAATAGGAAGTGAATCTAGAGGAGGTTGTTAAAAATTTGGCTAGAGAAGTTAAAAAAATATCTTATAAGCTTTCCAGAGTATAAAAGGGAATAATACAAAGTTTTCAAGGTTAGAAAAAACCACATGGCCAAGATAGATTAGGAAATCATCTTAGGAGTGATCACAAAATATACGAAAGAGGAAAAGGACCCATGGGGTTAGGAAATAAATAGTAACAACCTAAAGAAAATAAATAGGTCCCTTATCCTTTGACTACTAGATTTGCTTTGGTGGAAGAAGATCATGCTATTGAATGGTGTGATAGGTTTATTTTGCCACATTCCCTTTGTGATCCTATTGACAAAATTGAAGAGAAAAATGATGATGAGACCTATGGCGATGTATGTATGATGGAATACCCTGAAAAATCCACATCAAGGAGCCACTTCAACTGAGTTGATAGGTGTCAAAACCATAGAAATTTTCTAGGATTACTTTTTCGGGTATTACTTTTTCCTCCTAATGATGATGTTAAAGTTGATATGGTTCAAACATTTGATTTACCTGATCATGATTTTGAATATCTGAGGTTTTTAATGATCAAGAAGTACGATGGGGGAATTCCTTCTGAGGAAGACATGTAATTACTCATGAATGCAGTTGTTTCTCAAGAAAATGAATACAATCTTAGAAGTTAAGTTGTTAAAGGAGGAGGACTACAGCCCAAGCCCAAGACCCTATTTCTTACCAATATCCCAAATTAATCTCCTCGAAAGGATACGCCAACTAAAGGTCTGATTATCCCAAATAGAACTTGTACCCCAGTTCATGTCCAAACCTTGAAAGGCCTTGTACTTCTATAAGGAGTTGTTACCTTTCATCCTAACATGGTCTTACCCAAATATGTCCCATGTGATGCTGCCCATATTTTGAGTCAGATGACAGTCACAGTTCCTATTGTTGATTTTCTTCAAATCCCTGAACAGAGAAAAATAAAATTTAAGTACCTCGAATACAAAAAGTATACATTTCCCCCATGTAAAAATATGAATCATATGGATACTCCCCCTATCATTACAGAATTGAAAGTACCTCAAGTATTAGAATATTTGGGAGAACCTCCTGAGGTATATTTGGGAACTTATCTTGTTGAATCCTAGCTTTATGTTGACCCTTTTTATACTACTTTGATTGTAAAAGAAAGGTTAGTGCACAACTACATGTTTGACTCAAGGGCCTCTTGTAATGTGATGGCCCTTAAGGTTATGAATGAATTACATATCAAAGTAATAATAAATTTTGGAAATTACACTACTATGGATTCACAAGAAGTACTGGTGATTGGGTATGTCAAAGGTTTGGTTGTACAGTTGGTGGCTTATCTGGGCAAGATTTTAACCCTAAATGTGGTCATTGTGGATTGTCTTACTAAATGGGGAATGTTACTATCAGTAGAATGGGTTACTAGTATCGAATGAAGTGTGTAGATAGATTTTTCAGAGGAAACCATACCAATAGAAGGAACCCTTTTAAACTATGTGGAGAAAAAATAATGTTTCATCTCATTGAGGATCCTAAGAATGGATCCTATGAGGTATTGTAAATTGATGTAGATACTAATAATTTTGTGGGTTATGCAGATTTTAAAGAGCATAACATGGATGAATGTAAGTATCCTAGGCAATTGGGTGACCCTTGGACTTTTATTTTTAATGGAGCTTGTTCCAGTTTAAGGAATGGTGCCAGAGTTTTCCTTGTATCCCCAAATCATGAGACTTTCAATTTTTTCTTTAAACTTAAGTTTGAATGTACTAACAATATTATAGAGTATGAAGCATTGCTTTTGGGTTTAAGGATTGGTTAAAGGTATAGTAGTAAAGATGTGGTTGTCAAAGGAGATTCATAGTTGGTGGTTAAACAAGTCAGGAATATCTATGCAACTAAGAATGAAAGGATGAAACAATATAAGCATGTAAAATGGGACTTTATTGAGTTATGTGATTCCTTCAACAAATTATATCACAACAAAGATCAAAATGCTGTTGCAGACAAGTGGGCAGTATTAGGATCCAAATTTTACAATTGTAAAATTTCCCCTTACTATGAGTATGATATAGAAGTGTTGGTAAGACCATTTTCCCCTTAAAATTTCAAGCACTAACAAGTTTTTGAAGATGATGTTGAGATTTAGAGGTTTCTACAAAATGAAGGATAATTTACAAATAAAAATATGGATTAGCAACCGATGGTTTTTGAATGTTATGGTAAGAATACTCTTTTTGGCCAAGAGGTTATTCAGTTGAAAACAAATACAATTACAAGAGGGTTAGTGGCCTTGGAGTCAAATTTTGACAATGTTGATAGGGATGTTCACAGACATGTACATGTTTCAAGATATGTAGAAGAAAACAACTTGGGGATTGATGATAAACCTGAAAGATATGGTTAGGAAGTAACATGAGTAAAGAAGAAAAGTAGTCATATGTCCAATTATTGAAGAGGTACCAAGACTTCTTGGCGTGGTCATATTAGGAATTAAAGGCATATAGGGAGGAACTTTTCCAACATGAAATACCTTTAGAATCCAATGCCAAGCCATTTCGACAAAAAAAGAGGCCAATTAATCCCATCTTATGCCTAAATATGCAAGAAGAACTCAAGAAACTTAGGGATGGAGGTATTATACAACCTACAATGTATTCTTCTTGGGTGAAAAATTTAGTACCAGTAAAAAAAAGAATGGGGATATAAGACTCTGAGTAGATTTTAGAAATATGAATAAGTCCTTAACGAAAGATAATTATTCATTGTCTAACATGGAAAATATATTGCAATTAATCACTGGGTCATAGTTTTTCTCTACGTTAGATGGATTTTCAAGATATAACCAAGTGCTTATGAAGCAATCAAAATGAATCAAAATTACTTTCACTACTCCTTTGGGAACTTATGTGTACGTGAGAATGCCATTTGGTTTGATGAATTCTAGTACAACCTTTCAAAGAGCTATGGATGTGGCATTCACTGGATACATAAGTGATTTAATATTTGTATACCAAGATGATGTGACAATATTTTCAAGAAAAATGGGTGATCATTTATATAATTTGGAAAATATGCTACAGAGGTGCAGGGAGTACGGTATCTCATTGAATCCTATAAAATGTCATTTTGGGGTTTAGAAAGCCAAGTTGTTGGGGAAAATCGTATCAAAGTAAGGGGTCATGATTGATCTTAAGAGAGTGGAAGCTATTGGGAAAGTCTCTATCCATAAGAACAAAAAGGGTATTTAATTTTTTTGCCAAATAAATTTCATAATAATATTCATTTCTAATTTCATAGAAATGCCTATCCCCATCACGAATATGTTGAAGAAGGATAAAATTATTAAATGGGAGGATAAAGCTATCCAATCTTTCACCATGATCAAAGAGGCATTAAAAAATGATCCTATCCTATCGGCCCCTGATTATAAAAAGTTTTTTTTTAATTTTATCTTTTGCATCTAAAAACACCATTGCATCTGTATTATTGCAAAACAATGAGGAAGGAAATGAAACACCAATTGCCTTTTTCAGTAAATCATTACAGGGAGATGAGTTGAAGTACACCATTATGGAAAAAATGCCTTTTCCTTGGTCAAAGAGAAAAAATATTTCAATTCATATATCCTAAGCTCAAAGGTCATAGCTTATGTTCCTAATACAATGGTCAAAACATTTTTATCAGAGATGGAGGTTTCCAGCAAGAGATGTTGGTGGGTGAAAAAATTGTAGGAATATGATATGGATTTTCAGACCACTAAACTGGTTAGATATTGAGGCTTATCAAAGATGATGGTAGAAATAAACCTAAAGGTGATGGAAGTAAATGAGGTAGAAGGAAGAGATGAGGAGGTACATGAGAAGTTAATCAATTCTATATGGTACTAAAATATCATATTCAACCTCAGAAATTTGGAATGTCCAAGGAATTTGGATAAAATTCAATAGAGAACACTTAAGTTGGATTCCCAAATATATGTCATCACTTATTATGGGTTGGCCTTGAAGAATCTTGAAGGGGTCCTTCTCAGATGTGTAATGGAGGATGAATCCCCCAAGTTAGTTTCACACTTTCATGAGGGAGTGTGTGGGGGGATTTTTTTTGGAAGGGTAATTGCCCATAAGATATTGAGGGAGGGCTATTGGTGGCCCACATTATTCAAAGATATAACCTTTTTGCTAATAAAATGTGAAATTTGTCTAAGATTTTCAGGAAAAATGAAGGCTTTTGGTGCTCTCCCCATGTAGCGACTATCAATTGAGGATCCTTTCAAGTAATGAGGAATGGATTTTATAGGAGAAATGTCAGAACCTTTTAGTGCAGGTCACAGATGGATATTGGTGGCTACTGATTATTTCACCAAATGGGTTGAGATTATCCCCTCCAAGAAGATGAATCATCAATTTATTATTGATTTCATCTTGAATTATATAATTTATAGCTTTGGTGTACTTGCAAAGATAGTTGTTGACAATGCCATGATTTTTTGAGCCAAACTATTAGTTGTTGTGTGAAAAGAATATGGTATAAAATTAATATATGCATCTAATTATAACCCACAAGGAAATGTACAGGCTGAGTCAAGAAACAAAAATTTACTAAAGATAATTAGAAGGACATTAGAAGTCAAAAAAATAAAGTGGGGAGAGTAGTTGAAGTTTGATGTTTGTCAGATATGATTACTCCTAAGAGAGCCATTGGGAAAATTCCAGTCAAACTAGTTTATGGATTCAAAGATCTCCTTCCTTTACACTTGCAATTACCTTCTTATCAGTTCAACCAACATCTTGAAGATGAGGAAGTCAGCCCATATAGTGCTAGAATAAACAAAATCATTAAGCTAGATGAGGAAAGGTGAGAGTCCCACCAAAGGCATTTGAAGTTTAAGGAATAGTTCAAAAACTTATTTGAAAAATAGGTGATTCCTAGAATCTTAAACATTGGAGACCTTGTATTTTTGTGGGAAAAAAGACATGAGGATAAGAGAAAACATAGAAATTTCGATGCATTATGGATTGGACATTATTCCATTGATATTAGGATTGGTGAACATACTTTCTTCTTGAAATACCTATATGGAGAGTTGTTCAACTTTATTGTCAACAGTAGAAACCTAAAGCATTTTCTTGATTAGATTTTAGAGAAAGGTATGAACCAATGTATAGCGTATAGTCTTCCTACTTTGTTTTTGCATTTTTGTGTGTGCTTTTTGTTTCCCTTTTCTGCCCCTGGTATTTTGTAACTAGTTGCTTTGGTTTCTCAGTTTGGTTTTTGGAGGATGGTTTGTTATCACTTGACCTGGTACATATGATATTTGACTCCATATCCCAATAGATTTTGGCACATGCTCTACATTGAATATTTCTTGTGGCACCCGCAAGGGGTACCCATCCTTGATTTGGAGATAGTGTTGGAGCTTGAATACTCTCACCTATTTTCTTTGATCAATGCCTCTAATGTTCACATGTCTAATTATTCCACTTTAAGATATGTTGAAGGGGAAAATTCATGACTCAGACCATGTGGGACCCTAAATCTATTTTTGTAAAAATGCTTTTTTAAAGTGGAGGGTCATAAAGGTTATAGAAAATTTCCATAAAATTGGTAGAGGGATTAAAGACAAAATTTGGGAACCATTAAATGGGAAGCCCCGCGGAAGATGAGAAGAATGTCCATGTTTTTCCTTAGCACACTTTTGAAAAGGAATAACAATTCGGGCCTCCCATAATTTACGAGCTTTCACCACATGGCTTATGTGCAGCAAGGTAATTCCAACAAGTTGAAAAGTTAGAGAAAGGGGTAGGATGCAGATGTTTCCGCCTTTCACCCAGGAGCAATTTGAAGAAAATAAAGGCATGCAGAGGGAAGGAAATACTTGTGAAGTGATGTGTGGAGCTGCGTAACTCATAGTGTTGTGAACTAACAAAACATTGTGAGGAGGATTGAAAATCACCATGAGATGAATCATTTGTTATAGATGAGTTGCAGTAGGTTCAAGATGATGTAATACATTAAGAGGTTGAGGAAAACTACATAATTACAAAACACAATACTAGTTTCTTTTTGTTATTGTTGCAAGTATTAAGTTAAGGAGTCTGTAATGTGGAAACAAAAAATAATGACATATCAAAAGGTGAAAATATAAATGTGACATCATTTAAAAGTTTTATGACATATAATTAAAAATGGGATTCTATAGGGGCCCCATCCCATTGTAAAATGGTCCATTTACATAATTAAAAACAAAGGCATAAGAGACAAACATACTGCTAAGAGACTTCTCACTCCATCACAATTGATCTCCCTCCCATAAGAGGTAGTATGTTTAGAATCTTATTATTCCTCAGCACGAATTCATCAGAGCCCTATGTTGTATGGATAAACATGATATACCCTACTAAATATCGTGACATCCCAATATCCATTAATCAATGAAGAGTAATTCGGGGTTCATGCATGATCTTCTACAACTTAATCTTATTTTGGTAGGAAGAAACCCAGTCTAGAAGATCCATGCCACCTGTGAAGAATGATTTCTTCCCCTTCCCTTTGTGAAGGGTATACGTTTTTAGAATTGACTACGGGGTAAAAACTGGAGTGGTTTGAAGACAAAGGACTACATCGTCGAGGACAAAAAGAACAAGATACTTTGAGCTAGATACATTTTTCCATCTCCTTGAAAAGGGAGGGTTATCTCTTGGAGAAGGGATTGGCTAAGGACCTGAGAGGCCATGCCCTAAAAAATGAGCATAACGCCTTGAGAAAGTGGAAAAATGAAATGCAAACCTATCCCTGTTATCCCAAGTAGAGGAGATTACTTCTCTTGAATGAAAAATAGATAAGGACATCTCCTCTTCTTCAGATGAGATAATGATTGGGGGCTGAGTGCTTGAATCACCCTTTCTCTTTCCTAAAGATGGTGTTGGCATTGTACTTGGTTATGAGGGTTCAGGTATCATCTACCTCTTCTCCAGAAATACAATCCTCCACTCCAATTCATCCACCTTGTGAGAAATGGCAGGAACAGTGTCTATGTTAAATTTTTCATATAACACATAAGATTCCTTGGGAATATCCTTTAATACAAATTCTTTATCACATAGGAATTGATATTGAAAGTTTGTTTTCCCATAAACTTGGGGCCTCCTCTCAATCCAAAATTTCTTCAGGATTTTAGGAGTCTTCAAATGTTCCCATCGAAAGAGATGAAAATACATGAATTGGAAGGTTGTAAAGATAGGACTGATCCTAATTAGCCTTGTGAGAAATGTGAACCAGAATTACTAATAATTCAAGGTCCCTCTAGTGTCTCCTATACATTCTATGTCAAACAAGGCCCTAAACAAATCTTCATTAGGACCACAGAAGTCAAAGATTTTATTCAAATATTTTGAAAAAAATTCCTTCAAACTATTTACCACAAGTACTCTTGCCATGTCACTGGTAGAAGTTTGTGAAAACTTACCTCGCTTAGCAGATAAAAAAATCTAATCTATCCTGGTGATGGGATAAATATGGGTTTTATAGTAAAAGTAGCATAGATTGATTTAATTGAAAGAAATCATTTTCACCTGATGAGGCAAGATCCTGCTCAGTTCACACGAGAAGAATTTAGAGGTTTAAGTGCATCCTAAATAATCATGGTTGATAAATTAGAAATATTTGAAAAGAAGCATGTGGGATAGTTGAACCAAGTAGATGAGAGAAGGAATGCACAATACCCATGGTGTATTTTTGGATAGTAGATGAAAAAGCGTCTGTCACCTTAGGTCACTTGAGAGTACTCAAAGGATATCGAAAGTAACTATCCAGTCACTAGGTGGAGGGAATCATGAAAAAATTTATCACAAGCAATGACATGGTATTCTAGTCATATGTGATGATAGTAAAATGAAGAAGGCTTGTATTCATCAGACCTGACAGAGCTAGATAAAGTAATTTGATAAAAAGTGTCATCGATACACCTAGCATTTTGGGAAATCAGAATATACTTGTGAAATATCCATGTTTTTGGGGGGAAAATTAAAAGGAAAATGGGAATGGAATTGTATAAAGGTGATGAGAATACTCTCGTAAAGGGGGGTTAAAATTTCTTTGAAACTAAGAACAGAAAATAGAGAAGAGATTGAAACAAGGCATTTTTTCAAAACACGTGTTTGAGAAACCTATTAGTTTTTGGATCTTTCAAAATAAATCATGTCAAGATGGTTGCAATAGTACAACCATTGACAAGAATTGATATTGTAAATGAAACTTTCCCTTGCTAATGAATTTGATGAGCCCTGAGTTAATTGTGTTAATCATTAGCATTTTTGTATCTACTTTAAATTTGAAGTTATTAGAAATATTTATTCATGTTTTTATTGCAATATTATGTTAGAAATTCCTCTGTATAACACCAGATATTGTCCTTGTGGTATTATTGTGGCATTTGCAATTGTACTATGAGAAGAGCTTTCATTTCATTATGCAATAAACACTTTAAATTCACCTTCCTTCCATTTTGTTGATATAAATTTTTTGTTAGCTTATGAGTGTATCTTAGGCATGATGGACTAGGGATATATGATGTTTTCTTGAGTCTTTGACATGAGATTTTATGTTAAATTCTCAAAGAATGTGTGAAACCGTGCATCTTTGGGCTTTCATGGGTGCACACCTTCTGGTTAAAGGTTCATTCTTAATTGTTTAAAGTATTTTTATTGTATTTCTTAGTAGATTTTCCAAAATTTGTTAAAATTTCCCAAGAATTGGTATAATCAACTTTATCCTTCTTAATTCCCCAACAAAATTCATCTATAAATGATCAATCCTACAAGACCTACCCCTGTTTGCATTTTTTGTCCATAAATTCTTGGAATATTTGTTTAATTTACCTGTCCCTTACTCAAAACATGCAGGAGCAATCTGGTTTTATTGTTGTCTTTAGTAACCTGAACCTTATTTAGGAGATATCTTCATTCTCTAATGTGACAACTCGTGAGAGTTATATTATGTTGCATTGACCATGTCTTCTCAAGGTTTTCTTTCAAAATCATAGAAGGAAAGTCCAATATTGTTGATCCATTATAAATACAGGTTACAAAATGGGTCCTCTCACCCTGGTTTAAGGCACAACCTAAAATAGGAGGGTAGGTCATACCCTCGGCACGGTGTTATCCAATTTCTCCAAGTTTGAGTGAAAAAGAGTCAGTTAAATCCATCCCCGAATACAAAATGACTCAAATCCTGATCTATCTATCTCTAAGCATCATGCTCCTCCTTTTGATGCTTCTCGAATTTACAGAGGTAGAACCATTTTGGGTACCAACACTAATCTAGTGCCATTTATGGGGACTTATTGTGTAAATACTTATGTATATTGATATCTGGTAATGTCTTTTATATGTTTAGATGTAAATACATTGTTTAAATGTCATCCTTTGTTAAGATTTAAAAGGATTGAGAAAGATCAGAGGTTCATTGTGTAATATTTCCTAGTTTTAGTGAAAGCTACTCTAGATTTGTATTTTTAGTGGTAGATATTGACAAAGGATGATCAAATGTGTTGAAATTTGTACATGGTAAGCATTTATAGATGCTTAACAAGTTATTTTCACTATTTTGTCACATCTAAGGTGAAAATTCTTGGTGGTGACTCCATTTTGGTTTAAAATTTATTGTAAATGGTGGTGTCTTAACCTTCATCAATTAATATTTGTTGTTAATATTTGAAAAACTTGAAGGAAGGAGGTATTTCTTTGACAACCACCCCACTCAAAAATTGTTCCTAGAGATTATGAAAACAAATCCAAAAAGGAGACAAGTCTGGAAGGTATTGGGGTATCAAGATTCAAGAGAAAGGGAAATACTAGTCATGGAAAGTGATTAACCTATATTTGAGGGTTATCCTACACCTTCAAATAGTTCAGAATCAAATAGTCCTCGGGTGAATTTAAATACTCCAACTAGTGAGGGGTCATCATTTCTAGATACATTATATGTCATATCATTTCTATACACACATGCATGTTCACCTTTCTTATTGTGATCATAGAATTTACACAGATCGATACACATAATACATATGCTTGGTATAGTACCTATTACCATTCCCATAGTGACTCCTATGGGAATCCACTTTCGTACACATCATAGGCACTATTGTTTTGATGTATTCTATTTCTTAGTCATACTAACACACTCTTTTATCGAGTGATACACATTTTGACATACTTTTCATATTTCTAACATGCTAATGGGTGCTTCATTTACAAAATTTTTCTTGTAGGAACTCTTTGCTACCATGGTTATCTAACATGCTTATTGTCTATCATTTCTTGTGTAACAACCATTTTTCAAACACCATAATTATGAGAATGTTTTTAATATTTTTTAAATTAAACATATGACTTCAATGATTTAAATGTACAACTAAAATTTAAATCCAACGTCAAATAATTTTAACTCTTCACATAAAAAAAATAAGCATGTGAATATTCATGGGTCAACTACATCCTACTCGATCCCATATAAGTACTCTTTCAAGTCAGTATACAAGGTATAATTGTTATATCCCTTCATGAAAATGATTTTACAAGTGTTTTTTAAACATTTCTACTTTGGGTTTAGTCAATATAATCCCCATCTGACATCTCACACTTTAGTTATAACTAGGTGAACATGATAGTGTACTCACATACACTACTTCGGCCAAAGTTTATGATTCATACATTACATGCTCTATTTCTAAACTACACAATATCTCTGAAATATGTTCCCATCACCATTTCACTTAGTTTCATTATCAAAATTGAATCACTTTTATAAGTTAATCAAATACAATTTATGCACAAAATACAAAACTTGTGCATCCAGTAAGATGAGAACGATTATGCCAACTTAGGTTGCCTATGGGAGAGAAAGAACTCACACAATGAATTCCATCATCATGAGATCAATTTCTTCCTCGTAGCCAACATAAGTTGGTACAAATGAACTAGACCAACTTGATAGATAACCTCCGCATCATAGCACAACTCAGTTCCATGTTGATTATGACATGTGTAATAAATGGATCTCAAGGGACAACTTAGCATAAATTTTGTATGGACGTATTCATTGAATGACCCACTTCATTCAAAGAACACCGCACTATAATTTCCATCTAAATTAGTCCTACTGAGTACCATATATTATGTTTTTCATAACTATTCACCTCATTGAGTTAGTTTTACGATAGGTTTATATTTCATAATGCACCAATATTCATCACATTAATTATTTGATTCTGAGGTCCATAAATTAGTTTGAGTAATTATCCGTAGCCAAATACCATAAGTTTTTAAATGTACATTCAATAAAAATTTAAAATAATTAGGGGAACAAGCTGCATCAATTACACAATCCCTAATATATCTAAATTATGACATTGTCAATATAATTTCTTAAGTACATAACTATTGAACACATCAACTACATATAAATCATTTTCTCATATCCATAATGATTCTATAATAAATGGTCAATAATAATAATTCATTATGCAATAGTTCCATCATACAATCTATATAATAACAATCTTTAGTTATATAATTTAGTAGATTGTTTCTTATATCCAAATTATAGCTTTAGTTTATTTCACAACATTAAAGCTAACATAAAAAGGATATTATTCACACATAGTCATTATTAAATTTGAAATCAATACTTCTCATGAAAACTAGTTGATTTAATTCAATCACATTCACGATCTAATAGGTACACAATCTGAATAATTGCTATAAACAGACATGATAAAGTTTACAATAATATTCAAAACTGAATATAACTTTTATTTTCCTTTCCAAAAATGATAAAAAAAAATCTCAAAGGCCTTAATACCTTTAAAATGTTTATTCAACGAAGCTCAATCTTGCTTTTACAACAATAAAGTAAAGAATACAAATTTTAATCATATCGATATAAATTCAACATTTCCATAATAAATCATCTTCCAGATAAGACCTAATCTTCTCCATATGTATAATTGTTAGCCAACCGTCAATTCGAAAGAATTGGCATGAAAAATTTTACCATCTTATCTTTACAATTTATAGCACTGAAATATTTCAATGAACCATAATATGGAAAAACACTTAATATGAAAATCATATAAGATAACAACATATCCTTTCTCTTTTTAATTTCTTTCATAATTCATAACAAAAAAATTGATTTTCCAACTCTAATAAAAAAGAGAATATTTCATATTTCTAAGGGATAAAAATTATTATTCAATATTGCAAACATCGACTATGTTTTTTATACCCGAACATGGTTATATAAAATATCAATAATGTATTTTATAATAAAAACATACTTTTTTATATCATTTTTGTATAATATCAATACGAATAAGGTACAGTCATACAAACCATTCAATTATTATATAATTGAATACAAAGGAGTATAATGTAATAATATTAAAATCCATATTAATAACAATATTATTAAGATTATATTTTCATTAGATAATATTAAAATTATAAAACTTAATAATTTAATATTATCATACTTAATTTGATAATAAAAATAACAGTAATCTCTGATAATAAAATACATTATTTTTCGAAAGAGTATAATAACTCAAGCATGGTTTAATAGAATAATAATTTATTAAACAAGGTACATACATTTCATCATTTACCTTAACTTTTATGAAATAACCTTAAACTCACCGAAATACAATAACGTATTCGAACCAAGGTAAATCAAAGAAAAAAATCCATCACCCATATGGTAACTAGTAAATAACATAGTAAACATTGATCACAAAGTGGTCTAAAAGATCAAAACGATGACCATGTCTACCACAAGTTCAAAAACCTTCACCATTCGATGATATATTCTAAGCACAATCTGAATCGACCATGTAATGGTCTGAAATATTATAACCTCTCCACATATAGTGGAGATAACCTAATATTAACATGCCTCAACCATTGTACAGTCTAAAAAACTGTAAAGTAAAAAATTTAAAATGTATGAATCGTCCCTCATATAAATCGACCAAAGAAACATCTCAGCCCACAATGGGAAATTGAAATAACACAAACCCAATAATAGTGGCAACCAAGTCACATATTCCTTTATAAAGAAACATTAAGGTAAACCCAAAGACCACTATAAAACTCATACCCACATACAGTGACATCAAATGGAAAGCTACATGAATATGAGCTTAAGATCGTATTTAGAATACACAAGGTTGATTTACATAGCCAATATATTTGCTAGAACAACAAGAAAATATAGGTAAACAAAATACAAACAATAAATAATCAATAATTCAAACCCACCCCAAATGGATGTTGAATAACCATTAAAGATGAACCCAAATTCTTATATAATGCTTAGAGTAACCTGTAAACATTTTTTTACAAACTGGGTGAACAAAAAGTCCATCTAAAGCAAGACCAGGTGTTTCTAAAACCCCATAATAAGTTGCATCCATTCCTTCATGATCTGGGTATCACCCAAAATCATTATCATAACAATAACATGGTTTTAACATATAGTCTGTATATAGCTCGACTGTGAGAAAAATGAACATATTTTCATTTAAAAGTTTAAACAATCAAAGGGAGAGCCATCAAAGTCAATAATTAATCTATCATGACTTGAATAACAAAAACAAACCATACCCATGAAGGAGAAATGATAATTAAGAAGAAACACATACTTTTCTCCATGTCCATTAAAAAAATTTAATGCTAAAAATGATAAATATGAGAAACATACGATTTCATGAATGAAATATGCTTGAAGAAGGTTGAACCTACTATCTTCTTTCCTCAGAAATCCTCCAAGGCTTCCACAAAAAACTAGATAGTTGAATAAATTTAATTCAACCCAAGAACATAATATGATCCATCATTATCAACTTTATAATACCCTTCTCAAATTGGAGTTAAGATTTCACATGCAAAGGCCAACAATATGCCCGAAAAGTGTTCATAATAAATTACATGCAGAGCTTGCATGGAGGAGTAAAAAGAATAAACTAAAAAATACAAAACCAATTAACCACTTAGCTTGGTGGTGGCTTCCTTGATAAGCTTCCTATGTCCCCTAAGACTAGAGCCTCATTAATTTTCCATTAAATATAAACAATAGAAATTATCCCCAAATTCCTCACTAATTTTTTCCCAACCATCATTCGCCATCTTTGGCATGTCCATCCAAACCATCATGAAATCACAGCCCCATGTTTGGGCAAAAAACATAATCTAATGGTTGTAAGTATTCCAAGTCAACAAAAAACCCTAACTCCCTCTGCCCACGCATTAACTAATGCAACTAATAAATATACAAAGTTGTCACAGAGGGTGAAATCCACATTTATCTAAGTTCGATCTCGAGTGGGGCTCGGTCAAGCTAGTTGACCCCAACCGCTTCAACTTTAATACTTAACATTTTCATTCGAACATGGCTTGACCACACAGGGTATTAATTACATAATTAAAACATAAGCCATAACATCAACTAATATATGTATATATCTATATACATATATATGTATACACACACACACACATATATACATGCCTCGAACAATATATATTTCCTTATTAATACATATGTGTGTGTGTGTGTGTGTAATATTGCATATATACATACATACATACATATGTATTATATATATGTAGTATATATATAATATATATATATATCTTTAGTAAGAAATAATTTACACTCATTATGAATCAGACGATGCTACTATGAGTGTATCATAAAAGGATATTAAAATAATATTTTAAATAAAATCTTGACATTTATACCTTTGTTCTCTGACAAGGGTGTCACCACATTAATCTACCTTACAAGGGTCATAAAAATTTATTAACTGCACATAATTACAAAAATGTAAATTAACATATAATATGAGATCATCCAAAAAGCAACCTTAAATAATAACCAAGATATCACTACTATATAATAAATAATGAAACTAGCATGATCAAACAAAAACCATATGGTTTACATAGTCATTTAAATCAAGTCCAGCATGATAATCGAACACACACACATTCACTTGTAGCCAAAAAAATGTACAAAAATCAAAGATAGTTATTAATGGGGTATGACATACCTCTCCCATTAAGTATCATCATCATCAATGATTCATTCATATCATGCTAATAATTTAGAATAAAAAGATAAAATTACACATACAAAAATATTATAGACGAGAATATCATAACTGCATTGTATAATTATTGCAATTTCAAAACTATAAAAAAAGTATCAAGTTGTAACGACCTTATTTTACCAAGTGTTTTCTCAAAACAACACAATTTCATGAGTTTTTCACTCTTTTAACCAATATAAATATCAACTGCATAGTATCAGATATAAAATCCTCAGATTTATCACTCAAATAAATGTGGAAAAGAAGTTTTCATTTCTTTCAGATACTCCCAAGTAGCAATTTCTTCATAAAATTGGTCCCACTCGACCTTACACTGACTTATTTATCTACTTTGCAAGTGCATCTTGTGAGTTTCTAGCACTCTTATGGGTTCAACTATAATGACACCTAGATTTAGAACCTGTAAAGAGTTCCAATCAAGGACATGTGATAAATATGATACATATTTCTTAAGAAAAGAGATATGAAAAACATCATGTAACTTAGATAGCGCAAGAAGCAACACTAGCTGGTATGTTATAAGATTCATTACTCCAATAATCTCAAAGGGTCCAACATAGCGAGGTGATAGTTTGGTTGCAATTCCAAATGAAATTGAACTTTTATTAGGCTTAACCCTTAAGAAATCTTTATCTCCTAGTTCAAATTTTCTATCATCTCTCTTTAAATTAGCATAGCTTTTATGTCTATCAACAACCTCTTTTAGATGTTATTTAATGAGTTAAACTTGCGGTTCCATTTCAGTTAACATTTTAGGTCCTATAACTTCTCTATCTTCTATGTTGTCCCAACCGACAGGTGTTCTACATGTACATCCATACAAGGCTTCAAATGGATCCATTTTTAGCAAGGAGTGATAAGTGTTATTATAAGAAAACTCAACCAATAGAAGGTATTATTCCCATTTGTACCACCGATCCATGCAGTATATTTTTAACATGTCTTCCAACACTTGATTTACCCTTTCAATATGTCCATCTATTTCCAGATGATACGAAAAACTAAAATTCATATTTTTTACTAAAGTGGTATTCAAAATTTTCCAAAAATGAAAATTCATCCTAGGATCTCTATCTAAAATGATTAATTCAGGTATACTGTGTAATCTAAAAATATCATGCACAAACCTTTTTGCAAGCATAAGTGAATCATCATTTAGATTCCTTGATATGAAATGAGCCTTTTATTTAATTTTTCAACTACAACAAGAGTTACGTCATGTTTATTCCTTGACATAGGTAGTCCTTTCATGAAATCCATACTGATTACCTATCATTTATAGTGTGGAATGCTATGAGGGTATAGAAAAACTGATGGATGCAAATTTTCAGCCTTGACTTGCTGACATTATAAGAAATGAGATACATAGTTCACTATATCCTTCTTCATCCCTTTCCAAAAATACTATTGTTTAAAATGAGAAATTATTTTAGTCACTCCGATATGTCCAAAATAAGGAGAATCTTGAAATTCCTTTATCACTTTTATCCTTAGTTCATTCTCTTAAGGTACGTAAACTCAATTCTCAAATCTAATGACTCATTCACTATCAAAATTTAATCCTTTATATATCTTATCATTAGGATTTGCAGAAAGCGCTGATTTTACTTTCTGATAATAATAATTAACCAACATTTCTTTTCTTACGTCATCCTTGAATTGCATTCTCAAAGTGATAAGGGCGAAAATATGCTTCCTATGAATTAACACATTTTCCACTTTTTTTCCTTACCCTTAATATAGTTGATATCAAAGTCATATTGTGATTAAAACACCAACCATTTTCACAGCCTTGCATTTAAGTTTTGTTATGCGAATATGTATTTCAGTCCGAGATGATCTATTTTTAGTTCAAAGGGTTTTCGCAAAAGTTAATGTCTCCATACTTGTAATGCATGCACAATGACAACAAGCTCTAATTCATGGGGAGCATAATACAACTCATCCACCTTGATATTTTTGATCTCATAAGCTATTACATGATAATTTTGTAGTAAAATGCCACCTGAACCTTCACCAGAGACATCTGTTACAACCGTAAAGTTCCCATTAGGACCCAAAAAAATCCATACAAGTGCTGAAGTTAATTTTTCTTTCAGCAAATTAAAATCATTTTCACAATTTCGAGAGCATATGAATTTCATGTCTTTCTTTTGCAGTTCAGTAATCGAAGCTGTAAATCTTGATAAATCATTTAAAAATTTCCTGTAATATCCAACAAATCCCATGAATCTTCTAACTTCATGTAAATTTTTAGGTGTTGACCATACAGTTATCGTTGTAATTTTTGCTGGATCTATAGAAATTCCATCTTTATTAGTGATATGGCTAAGATATTACACCTTTTTTTTATAAAACAAACAATTGGAAAGTTTACTGTATACTTTTATCTTCTCTAACACATCTAAGACAACTCAAAGATGTTCATTATGATATTCAATGCTTTTTGAATAGATGAGAATATCATCCAAGAATACTAGTACGAACTTATCCATGTATGCTTGAAAGATATTATGCATCAAATTCATAAAATTTATTAGAGCATTGGTTAACTTGAAGGGTAACACAGTGAATTCATAGTGTTCATACCTTGTTCTAAAAGTAGTCTTGTGAATATATTCCTATTTTATTCTTAGCTAATGGTATCCTGATTGAAGATCAATCTTGGAGTAAACTAATTCTCCACACATATGATAAAATATATCATCAATTCTAGGGAGAGGATAGCTATTTTTGATTTTGGCTATATTAAACATTCGATAATTTATGCAAATACCAAGTTTTCCATCCTTCTTCTTTATGAAGATGATCGGTGTACCTTAGGGAGAGACACTCGGTCTAATCATTCCTTTTGAAAATATTTCATAAATTTATGCTTTTAGCTCAATTAATTTTGTTTTCATTCTATAGGGAGCTTTAGAAATTGGTTCGGTTTCCGGTTTGATGTCTTTAGTGAAATAAAATTCTCTCGTAAGGGGAAGACTAGTTAGTTTTTTGGGAAAGGTGTCATTATAATCATGTAACAATGGGTGTTCTTCCACAAAATCCTTACCTTATTCACCTAAATATGTAATTTTTCCTGTATATAGCATGCAACCTTTATTCTTAGCTTTCTTAAGTTGCATTACAATTATTTTTCTAACTAAAAAACCTCTTTTTACTCTCTGAATTTCTTTTGTTTTCTACAGGTCATCAAGGCACTTGATTTTATTTTCTAGGAAATCTACAGTTGCCTTACACTAAGCTAACCATTTTATTCCTATGACTATGTCATATGAATCTAGAGGAGGTAGATATAGGTAAATTTCAGTGTTAAAACTTGGTAATTTGAGAGTTACGCCGAATAGGAATTGTTTAACAGTGTGGATAACCTTGTTCCCATACTAAATAGTCCATGATTATTTCATAAAACCATCTTTTATTTTAAGTTTAGATGTAAATTTTGTTGAAATAAAACATTTAGTAGCACTAGTATCAAATAAAATGGTTACAAGTCATCCATACAACTTACCTGCAACTTCTATTGGTGTAGCTTGTGTCTTAGCTTTCTTGTCTGTTACTGTAGCATGGACATGGTGCTACTGGTTGCCAATTTTATTTCTTTGAGGGAAGTTATTTACATAATGATCTAGACTATAGATATAAAAACCTCCAAAAGGTCCTTTCTTTTCAGTTTTGTTCTCGTGATTGGCTGTATTTTCAGCCCATTATTTTTATTATTTACAATAGTCTTACCTATTTTACTTTTCTTTCCATTTCCATTATTATTTCTATTTTTTCTGCTAAATTTACTCCAAGTAGCATTTTTAGGTGCCAAATAGGATTGAAAATTACCACATTTCTTTTTCTTTTCCTCTATGTGTGCAGAATTAGCCTACAATTTATGTTCTTTTCTAATTTTTATTTCAAATACATCTTCCATTTTTTATGGCCCATGCACATCAACTTCACCTCCTATCACTTGGTTTAACTCCATGATAAATTTCCTAATTCAGAATTTTTCATCTCTTTGATACTAAGGTATATACTTGAGAAGCTTTACAAACTTCTCATAATACTCTGTCCTTGTCATTTTCCCTTGAGTTAATGTATGAAATTCAGACATCTTATGATCGTAGTAGATCTGGGGTAACTAGTGTTATCTGAAGTATGACTTGAACTAATCCCAAGTCAAACTTGCTGCATCCACTACCAGTTCAAAATTTCGGCTATCCCACCATGAGGATGCTTCATTAGAGAGATGGTAGGATCCCCAAAAAATGTTAATTTCCTATGAGAAGTTCCTTATTATAAATTAATTCTCTATTTCAGTGAGCCAGTTCTTAGCTCCATCACCCAAGGTGGTACCATCTAAATTTAGTGGGCTGATCCTCTTGCTATATTTTAATAGTTCAGCTACTAAACGAGCCCGCTTGTTCTCAGATGGGTTAACTTCATTAATATTCAGATTTTTTTAGCATTTTTATTAACAACGCTCTTATTTATTACATTAGGATATGTAACATCATTTTTTCAGCATTCAGATGATCATGTGATGCTTGTTCACCATAACTTTCATGATCACTAACATTTCCTAGGATCTGTTGTTCCATGAAAACCATCCTATTTCTTGTGTCCTAAAGGGAAGTGAGAATCTCATCCATCTTCTACATTTTGGAAGCCTTGCCATTCATTGGTTGGTCATTCACAATGTTTCCTCTTGTTCTAACCATGTTTGTGGTTAGAAAAATAATTTATGTTTGTGTTACTGTAAGGACTAAATAAATCCAAGAGTTACAACATTCATCTCTGATACTAAAATGTAATAACCACTTTTCAAACACCATAATTATAGGATTTATTTTATTTATCTCCTAAATTAAACATATGCCTTCAATGATTTAAATATACAACTAACATTTAAATTTAGCGTCAAATAATTACAATTCTTCATATAACATATCAATTAAGCATGTGCATATTCATGGGTCAACTAGATCCTGCTCGATCCCCCATAATTACTCTTTTGAGTTAGTATAAAAGGTATACTTGTTATATCCCTTCAAGACATTTATTTTACAAGTGTTTTTCCAAAGTTTCTACATGGGGTTTAGTCAATTGAATCCCAATATGACATATCACACTTTAGTTAGAACTAAATGAACCTTTTAATGAACGTGCATACACTACTTTGGCCAGAGTTTATGAGTCATGAATTACATGCTCTGTTTCTAGACTACACAATGTCTTTGAAACATGTCTCATTACCATGTCACTTGGTTCCATTATCAAAATTGAATCATTTTTTTAAGTTAATCAAATTCAAGTTATGCATGTGATACAAAACTTGTGCATCCAGTAAGATGACCATGACTGTGCCAACTTAGGTTACTTATGAGAGAGAAAGAGATCACACAATGAATGTGCCAATTTATTCCCCGTATCCAACATAAGTTAGTACAAAGGAATCATAATGACTAGATAAAAACCTCCGCATCATAGTACAACTCAGTTCCATGTTGATTATGACATGCGTAATAAATGGACCTCAAGGGAAAAATTAGGTTAAATATTATATAGCAGTATTCATTGAATGACCCATGTCATTCAAATAACATTGCACTATAGTGGCCATATAAAATTTTTCTACAAATATCATGTATTATGTTTTTCATAACTATTCACCTCGTCGAGTTAGTTTTATGACAAGTTAAAATATCATAACACAATGATATTCATCACATTAATTATTCGATCCTAAGGTACATAACTTAGTTTGAATAATTATTTGTAACCAAATCACATAATTTTGTTTATGTATGTTCATTTAACATTTAAGATAATTAGGACAAGAACATGCATCAATTAAACAGTCCCTAATATATCTAAATTTTGATATTAGTGTTATAATTGCTTAAGTACATAACTATTGAACTCATCAACTACATATAACATATTTCTTCATATTCATAATGATTATATAATAATAGATCAATAATTATAATTCATCATGCAATAGTTCCATCATACAATCTATAAAATAACAATCCTCAGTTATATAATTTAGTAGATTTTTTCTTATATCCAAATTATAGCTTTAGTTTATTTCACAACATTAAAGCTAACATACAAAATATATTATTCACACATAGTCATTATTCAATTTGAAGGTAGTACTTATCATGAAAAATGATTGATTTAATTCAATCAAATTTGCATTCTAATAGGTACGTAATCTGAATAATTGATATAAACAACCAAGATAACGTTTACAATAATATTCAAAATGTAATATAAATTTTATCTTCCTTTCCAAAAATGATACAAAATCTCAAGGTCCTTAATTCCTTTAAACAATTTATCGAGTGAAGAACAAGCTTGATTTTACAACAATCAAGTAAAAAATACGTGTTTTAATAATAACAATATAAATTTAACATTGTCATAATAACTCATTTTCCAGATAATATCTAAACTTTTCCATCTGTAAAAATTGTTAGGCAATAGTCATTTTGAAAGGAATGGGATGAAAAATTCTACCATCTTATCTTTACAATTTATAACACTAAAATATTTCTATGAATCATAATACAACAAAACACTCAATATGAAAATCATATAAGATAACAACTTATCCTTTCTCTTTTTAATTTCTTTCATAATTCATAAGAATTAATTGATTTTCTAACTCTAATCAATAAGAGAATATTTCAGATTGTTAAGGGATACAAATTATCATTCAATATTGCAAACATCCACTATGTCTTTTATACCCAAACATGATTATAAAAAATATCAACCAAGTATTTTATAATAAAATCATACTTACTTGTTTATATCATTTTTCATGTAATATCAATACGAATCAGGAAGAGTCATACAAACCATTTAATTTTACATTCAAGTATTATATAAATGAATACAAAGGAGTAGAATATAATAAAATTTGAATCCGTATTTATAATAATATTAGTAAGATTATATTTTGATTTGATAATATTAAAATTATACAACTTAATAACTAAATATTATCATACTTAATTCAATAACTGAAATAATAATAATCTTTGATAATAAAATACATTATTCTTTGAAAGACTATAATAACTCAAGCATGGTTTAATAGAATAATAATTTATTAAACAAGGTACACACATTTCATCATTTACCTTAACTTTTACAAAATAACCTTAAACTCACCAAAGTACAATAACATATTCGAACTAAGGCAAAATGAATACCAAAATCCATCACCCATATGGTGACTGGTAATAAAACATAGTAAGCATTGACCACAAGGTGGTCTAAAAGATTAAAAAAATGACCATTTCTACCACAAGTTCACAAACCTTCACCATTCGGTGATATATTATAAGCACAATATGAATCCACCATGTAATGGTCTAAAATATTATAACCTCTCCATATACTGTGGAGATAATCCAAGCTTAAGTTGCCTCAACCACTGTGTGGTCTGAAAACTATAAAGTAAAACATTTAAAATGGATGAACTGTCCCTTATACAAATCGACCAGAGAAACAACTCAACCCATAATGGGAAATTGAAATATCATAAGCCCAATAACAGTAGCGACCAAGTCGCATATTCCTTTATAAAGAAAAATTAAGGTAAACCCAAAGACCACTAGAAAACCCACAACCTTATACATTGACATTAAATGTAAAGCTACAAGTATACAAGCTTAAGATCATATTTATAATACATAAGGTCAATTTACGCAACCAGTATATTGACTAGAACAACAAAATAATACAAGTAAAAAAAATACAAACAATAGATAATCAATACTTCAATCCCACCCCAAATGGATTTTCAAATAGCCATTAAAGATGAACCCAAATTCTTATATAATTATAAGAGTAACATGTAAAAGTTTGTTTGCAAACTAGGTGAACAAAAAGTACATCTAAAGAAAGTCTGAGTGTTTATAAAACCCCATAATAACCTACATTCATTATTTCATGGTCTGGGTATCACTCAGAATCATTATCATAAAAATAACTCGGTTTAAACATACAGTCCATATATAGATCGAATGTGAGAAAAATGGTGTAATGTATTTGCATTTAAAAGCTTATACAATCATAGGCAGAGCCATCAAAGTCAATACTCAATCTATCACGACTTTAATAACAAAAAAAAAAACCATACCCATGAAGGAGAAATGATAATTCAAAATAAACACAATTTTTCTCTATTTCCATTAAAATATTTTTATGCTTAAAAATGATAAAGATAAGCAAGAGATGATTTCATGCCTAAAATATACTTGAAGAAGGTTGAACCTGATTTCTTATTTCCTCATAAATACTCCAAGGCTTCCGCACAAAACTAGATAGTTGAATAAATTAAAATTGACCAAAGAACATGATAAGATCTATCATTATCAACTTTGTAATCCCATTCTCAAACTAGAGTTAAGATTTCACATGGAGAGGCCAACAATATTCCTGAAAAGTATCCATAATAACTTGGCTGCAGAGATTGTATAGAGGAGAAAAAATACTAAACTAAAAAAGTGCAAAACTAGTTAACCACTTAGCTCGGTGGTGACTTCCTCGAGAAGCTTCCCACTTCTCCCAAGGTTGAAGCCTCATTAATTTTCCATTCAATGTAAATAGTACAAATTCTCCCCAAATTCCTTGTCAACTATTGTCTACAATCATTGGCATATCCATCCAAACCATCATGAAATCACAACCCCACGATTGGGTGGCATACATAATCTAATGGTTATAAGTATTCCCAATCAACGAAAAACCCTAACTCCCTCTTCTAGCACATTCAGTAATGTGTCCAATAACTATACAAAGTTTTCATGGTGGGATAATTCCACATATATCTCTATTCGAGATCGGGTGGGGCTCAGTCAAGCTAGCTGACACCAACCCCTTGAACTTTAATACTTAACTTTTCCATTCAAACATGGCTTGACCATATAGGGTCTTAATTACATAATTAACACGTAAGCCATAACATCAATTAATATTTGTATATATCTATATATAGATATGTATGTGTGTGTGTGTGTGTGTGTGTGTGTGTGTGTGTGTGTATACATATTTCTTTGTAGTAAGACATAATTTAAATTCGTTATGAACCATTCTATGCTAATATGAGTGTCTCATAAAGGATTTTAAAATAATATTTGAAATAGAAGCCCAATGTTTATACCTTTTTTCACTAACAAGAGTGTAGCCACATTAATCTACCTTACAAGGGTCATAAAAATTTATTAACTACACAGTTGCAAAAATGAAAATTAGCACATAATATAAGATCATCCAAAAATATACCTTACATAATAACCAAGATGTACCTACTATCTTGTAAATAATGAAAATAACATGATTAAAAAACAACCATATAGTTTACATAGTCATTCAAATCAAGTCCAGCATGATAATCACACACACACACACACACACACACACACACACACACACACACACACATTCACCTACATTCGAAAAACATAAAAAAATCAAAGATAGTTATTAATGGGGTATGAAATCTTTTCATTTCTTGTGGGATTTACCTTTTGTCTTTTGTGAACACTATGATTTTTTCTACGATGGCCTCGATTGTCTTGCGACATCGTGAGTGATGTCCCATGTCTGAAACCCTCTTTTCATGGTCTACTCTGTCTTCATTATTGCTTGGTCACATTGTCTTCTTATTTCCTAGCTTACATTTTGTCTTCTACATGCGTGTTTATATTATTTACACTAACACTTGTTTCCTAGCCTCTTTGTTTATATGTACATTGGTTTCTACTAGACACAATGCCTCCTCTACAGGGCTTTAGTTTTAGAACAACATCTAGTCCTCCTTTGGGCCACATACTCCTTACAACTTTACATACACCCCAAATGACGGGGACATCTATTGGGTGAACCAAACACCCCATATAATAGCTTACAGTCATAGTACATCACAATTAAGTACTAGTACAACATAATATTTAGTCTTAACAATGGCCTAAAACCTGACTTGGTTCTTCATAATAGCACTGACACCAGTGCCCAGACACAAAAAATAGTTCTTTTGTATCCCTGACCCTTCCTAGGAACCTGTGACTAGGGAGAAGCTACACAACTTTTCTCAGTTCAGTACAGCTTTCAGCGGTTTACACAATGGATTTTACAGGATAGAAAGTCCTTCATCACTTGGCATGCATGCACTACACCTTTTTTCTACTTCCACGTTGGATCATAATGGGTTGAATTGGATCAAATTTTTACACACCATCTACAGTTGTGTTTGCACTTTCGGAAGTAGTCAAATGTTGGAGAATAACACTAGATATTTCTCCCTACACTTCTTCCATACTTGGCATGAGATCACCCAAAAAAATGACACTCAGTGCAACTGGCATGAGATCACCAAAAAAACTCATTCTTCTATGAAATCTTCATGATCATTTATATATTTTTCACTCATCACAGATCAGGTGCATATTTTCCTTTTCACATTTTTACATACTTTATTAAATACCTTTTTACGCATTTTGATCAAATTTTTCACATACACATATTTGACTACTTGTTCATTCTTCTTTTTTATAGGTCATTCTTTATGGGAAGTGGTAGTCACATCAAGCACACATCATCACACATAAAGCTAAATAAACAATTGGTATAATGCAAAATCTACACATATGCTTTCACCCCTAGGATCATCATCATCATCATTTATAACTCTATGCTTTTCGTTGTCTCTCAGCATGCTTTTCACCATCAATCTATATGGTTATCAGGTACACATATCTTTTCTACTTTATGTTATCAATAATTCTCTCAACAACATAAACTGGGGGCAGCTGTAGACACTAAATCACGAACTTTTGGTGTATTTCTAGTCATGATCACATACCACTATTCATATGATTGCTAAGTGAGAAAATTACTAATCAATCACTATCTTTGTCCTCTTTACTTGTTTTCTATTGTCTCTCTTGGTCTCAAACTCATTTCCTAGTCTGTCTTTTAATAATTTGGAATTCCAGGCTCTAGACAATAGTGCCCATGTCCCCTCTAGGTGCCCCTAACCTCTTTGTACTTTACTTGTATCTATTAGGTAATTTCTATCAGTTTGGCATCTTATTTTCTTACTAGTCATCCTTTTAGTGGTTAATTATGAAATTCAAACAAGAAAATCATATAAAAACAAAAGTATGTGATCATAATAAGGAACCAAGAATTAATTATAAATGATATCCACCTATGGTTGCATTTAAATGCATTTACAAGAGCATTTAATAGGATCCACATAAGGGAAAGGGATTGTATTTTTTTGCATACACTTCATAAGAGGGGAATTTCATTTTTACATGCATACATCTATCTACATTTTCTACATATAGACATTTATCATTATCAAGTGTGACTCACATAGGAGTAACCTAGGGTATGATTTTACATACACACACATAAAACTAAATGGTTTCTGAAATGTAGTGCAATGCCTGAATCGTAAGTTCACTTAGTCAGGTGATTTGAAGGGCCAATCTAAATACCCATTTGAATATTTTTCTTGTTAGGTTGTGGAGCCTATTTTTATTTGTGAAAGTGTTGAATACTATACAATAAGATTAATCTACACTTTCCACAATTTTCTCACCGGGGTTCAGGGCCGGGTCGGGGGCGGCAGCCACCGGTAGTAGGGGTTCGGGGGTGTAGCCCCCAAATTTTTTTTGGCCTAAAAAAAAACGTGCCCTATATACTGGAAAATGTGATTTTTCTCATTTGGGTGGGATTTTTGACCCATAGGTTTATGTTACAGTTTTGGCCCATGGTTTTGATACCCACGTTTTTGTAAAACTACTTAAGCATTTATCTACTTATATGGTTTTGTGCATATGGTATGATAATGGAACATTGCAAATGTGTTTTGAATTTGGGTGTGAATTCTGTAGAGTTTTTTGAGCATATCTCCAAACAAATTTGGGTATTGTATTGAGAGAGTGGTGGCTTGTAATAAAATTTGAGCAAGTGATTCTTGGTGAACGTAGCCCAAATTGGGTGAACCATGTTAAATAATGTCTCTTTGTGTTGTGTTATTATTATTCGTCACTTTTATTTTGAGATCTATAATATTTTCTTCAAATTAGTTTCTACTATTGCGATTCTATGATGGATTATTCTACATATTTTATCCCTTATTTCCTAACATTTATTTATTAGGATTTGAGGTATTTTCGAGTTTTATAGGTTTTTTTTTCTTCTTGCAGGTTTAAGGTGAATAACAATGAAGTTTAATGAAGTATGTGAAATCAAATGTGACAACTAGTGAACATCTCACAAACCTGTGAGATTGGGTTTCATAGCTTCTAAGAATCCATAGGTGCCCAGATTAGGTCTCTGACAGCCCAAGTTCCCCTAACCTTGTATTGGCTCCTTGGTCTTGGAATTTTTGACACATCTACATTTTTTGGGGTTTGGTTATGACGTTCTAAGTTCTTGTTCCATTATTTTTCAATCTTGGCACATCTTTGAATTCACTACGAATCATCTAAGTATTTTATTTCCTCTCCTACAACTAGGGTTTCATATTTTTTTAGATATGCTTACTTGTGTCAAATCTGTACTTAATTGTTTATATCATTTCTCTAGTACATATTAAGATTTAGCATTTATTTATTTAAATATATTCATAATCACCTCTTCACCAAAATAATCTTCCCAAAAAGTAGTTTTACCAACTCAAATGGTTTACACCATTTCTACCACTTCCAATACCTCCAAAGTCCTTCACTAGGAACAAAATTCATCCCTCTTCACTCTCCAAATGACAACAAGGATACACTCATCCATCTCATGCCTCATTTCCTTCATTATTTCATCTTGAGAAATTCTGTCATGACCAGAAAGACCTACATAATCAACTCATCATGGGACAAACCATATAACACTATATTGGAACTCCATTCAAATCTAAGTGGAAGGCCTTCAACCAAGACCATCTTTGAAAACTGCTTAAAATAACCCCAAAATTTCCTTGTGACCAGTCTTCACAAATAGGGAAGACTTTTCTATTTATAATCGTCACCATGATCTAAAACCAACATGGACATTAGGAACAACTCCCATCCTACAAAAATGTCAGTTTATTTTACAACTCCTTTAGAAAACCTTATCCTAAAATGAATTTAAAAAGCTTTCCTATTTGAGTGGGGTCCACTCATCACCACATGCTATAACATACCTTTTTAGAAGAATGGAGGAGTCATATACATATTCTAATAATCATAATATCACTAATTATCAATTCTAGATACATATGAGCAATATCTCTCCTACCACTTTTAAGCTAGGGTTTCAAGCACACAAAAAACAAATTACCTTATTGGCATTCGTTCATAAAAATATGATGATGAAATGACCTCATTATTTTTTTGAAACCATTTAAACTAAATTTAGAAACATCCTTTAAATCCACAAGGTCCCATGCAAAGCGCACAGTTCAAGTTGAAAATTAGAAGATATAACTTTAGCTTGAAATGACCTTCTTCTTCACCATGTTTCACCAAAAATAACTTATGATGAAAAATATTCTTCGAAATGAATCCAAATTTTTATAAAACCTTTAGGACACCCCTATGCATCATCTCCAATCATTATCACGGATCAAAAAATTCTTCATATTATCATCCCATCTCATTTGTATGACTAGCACTTGGGGTTTTACGTGGTTTAGGCTAGGGTTTATTAAACCAACACTGTAACTCATCATGAAACGTATCCAAAAGGTTCCAAAAACATTATTACATCATGAAACACTTACCATCATGAGCTCACTTTTCTCCACGACTCAACCTCATGCTTCCAAACACCTAGACCTGGTTTAGATAAACACTCAAATTTTGGTCTTCAACCTATACCTACACCCTGAAACTCATGTGAGTTCCTAAAAAATCCAAAAATAGACTCTCAATGCTACTACCATACACCTAAATCCATAAAGAAACTCAAACCACCATTCTCCATCCCATAGGCTTGTTTGGTCACCTGACAAGGTTTGCTAGACCAAGCCATTCTCATTGAGTAAACTCATTCCACCATGAACAAACCTAAAAATCCATGTCATCATCCTACTCAACATCTTATGAATCTACTCCATTATCTAATTTTTCATTAATGGTATTTTATATAAATGAAAACACCTAGAACATAACATGCAAACAATCTCCCCTTTTTTCATTGATGGGAAACCTATTGAACTTTTCCCCCCATTTACATTAAATAAAAAGCATACGTGTACTTACATGATATTAAAATTTATCAGATATATAGGGTCATCTCTTTGTTATAAATATCAACCAAATTCTTCATACTAGCTCACAAACTAGTATTTTTTCACAAAAATAAGATTTTGTCTTCTTTCAAAGGACTTATGGATGTACTCCCCTGGGAAAGAGCATGCACAACACCTATTCATTGCTTAAGGATAGTGTAACAGAACTATAATAGATGCATACACCTTATGAACATGTCAATAATGAGGAATTCAAGGTAATAACATAAACTTACCACATTTCTTGTCCTTTCTTAACTTACCAAGGATCAAAATTGACTAGTCTTCTACCATATCTTATCTTCATATCACTTTGAGAACTAAAATCCCTGAACTGGACCTTTAGTACATATAGGACCAAATTTTTATTTCTCTATGAGACCATACATTCCTTCAAGTAACTTCTCATCACTCCTCATGTACTCATACCATACAACTATAGGAGAAATACCAAGTATGAAGCTCCTTACTTTGATCATTTTCCATAATGATGGTTCAACCACTTTAGTACTTCTCTAAAAATCTTTCTCAGTGTTTTAGATATTTTTAAAATGTAATCTTGAACTTATTGAATTAGGAATCCATTTACCTCTTGTAAAACACATGTAAATAAAAACACTCACCATATAATTTTGTCTTGATGTAGTTCAATGCTTACCTTTAACTTTGAGGACTTTTACAAGATTTAGTAAACCAAATACCCTACTACAATATTCATTTCAACCTATATCATTCAAAGTTTAGAGTTATAACATCAAGAAGCATTCATTCTTTTAGAAAATTGACAAAAAACCTTTGTAATCACCATCTTTTATGCCAAACAAACTATTTAACCATATTACACACCAAAATGTATGATAAAAGGTCTCCTCCTATCTTATTGGACTTACTCAAACATGTAGCTTACCCTTTTCTTCCATCTCAATCACTGTAACACCATTCTAATGATGAAGTTATTAGCTCAAAATTGATTTTTAATAACTAATTACACAATTCACTGTCTTATCTTCAAAATTTTATGGCATCAAGGAATCTTAGTGACTATTACATATCCTTAATTAAGGAATGTATGAGCTCCCCTTGACTCATTAATATGACACATAAATTTACACCTACAACATAATTTTTTTCTTTTCATTGTCTTGATTGAGTTAACTAATATTGAACACTTACCTATAGCATTCTTGACCACTTGGATCACCTTGAAGAGATACATAGTAAAATCCCCCTACTTGGTTATTCAATATAAAACCCAAGACATCATATTTGGAGTAAGATTACCTCCTACAAAATTTTGTACCTTACCACCATATGTCTCATTAACCTCTTGTATTTTCATTATTCATTTCCAATATTTCATGCACTTGTAAACGTCTCGAGACACCTCAATATCTCTCATGATAGCCCAAAATCTATCTTCCCATAACATTGATCAATTCAATATCTTAGACCTTGGATAATCATGCACAAACTCAAAGAGTTCACTTCTATCTTTCTTGGTCACTAATTACACCCAAACCACCTCTTATCTCATCAGTAGTACAAGGACCATCACCTAGAACATTATGAAATACTTCAACAACTTCAAGAACATTCCTTGAATACATATCTCTATCAAAGAGTTCATTAAAAATGCATAAGGCCACCTATAGGACTGTGGTGAATCATTCAATATCAAACATAATACATTGCTACATTATGAGTACAAAAAGAAAAAGTAACACACATTCGTGACCTTTCTCAGTTTCTTAGGATATGTTATCACCAAACTACAACACCCTCTTAATTTCTTACAAGTGATTTGTTTGTGAAATTAGTGCAACTATGTAACACAAAATTATCTCTAGGTGTAGGACCATGAAATTGAGATAATTCTCCATAGTAGACTAGTTCCTCTACCTAATCTAAGTACTACACTAATTGTAATAATGGAAATCCAACTATCTAATCTTATCCAATGAATTCCAAGGGACTAGGGGAAGAGAAAATGCATGGAAATGTAAAAAATCCTATACTAAAGATGTGATAGCACCAAGAGGAGTGTAGTTTGAACACTCCTCAAGACTGAAAAATGGGAAAAAATGGAGATAATGAGGATATTTGTAGCATCACATTCTACCACACACATTTACACTACCTTTTCCATGAAATGTAACCATTAAGAGATTGCAATAGATCATTAAAATGCAAAAACTACCTTAAAATGTAATGTAAAGTCTAGATAGTGCAATGAAATACAAGAAAGGGATGCAAAATAACCACAAAGCTTGATTTTATTTCTTTAATAGATGACACGTTTCATTAAAACCAAGAAAAGAGGCCTGAATCTCTTGCCAAGTGCTTAAAATTGAAGGTTTGAATCCCACGACACCTACAACAACATGTGAAGAAGGAGAGGCAAAAAATGGAGAATGTCTAAATAATCAAACAGACTCCTTTTTACAATATATGAGAGAAAGAGACAAAAATATCAAATTTACTCTTCAAACACCAACAAAATGGCATTAATTGGCCTAGAAAAGTGATGGGAAACCCTAAAAAACCCATGCCTCCATCTACTATAAGTTGTAGCAGAATAAAAATGTGCCCAAGTCTTCATTTAGTGCTCTTTATTACACCCGCAAGTGATCATTTGGACCTAGGAATTTTTCCTTTTTTTTGTGCCACCTACCACCACAAAACTAATGATTTCTTGTCTCCATGTTGTAGTACATTTAATTCCAATTTTAATGATATAATTTTTTTTTAAATGGATAAATGAAGCTTGAGTTATATCCATGTGGGTTAGGGGTCTTCAAATTGACAAAAATACTATATTTCAGCCTTAGTTCCACAATTTGGTTGCCAGTCCGCATTAGTCTTGCTCTCATTTTCCTTTTTTCCCTTTAAATCAAGTAAATCAGGTCAAATTAGAACTAGAGGAACATGTTCCGTTTGTTCTTTACCACCCTGACTTCCCCCAGCCTCCATCTTTTATCACTCCACTTCTTTCGGTTTTGGGTAGTTAAACCTTGTGGGGAACATTTTTCTATGGGGAACAAGTTCCCTACATCCTCTGGTTCCATGTGGGAATTTCCCACCCACAACATAAATCTTCATGGCTCAGCAATATTAGTCAAATCACCGAGCCGACCCTTCACCTCTTAACGTTATTCTTGGCCCTTACCTGAGTTAATGAAAATTCTCTTCGTTTGGCCCTATTCCACGAGGGCTCTTTATTCCTGAAATCACCTAGAAATCCACAATAAATGCCACCTAGAATAAATAGAACCCATGTAAAATAAATTAGGGAAAGGAAACCTACTCTACCAATAGAACAATGTGCTATAAGAACTTAGAGGAATTAGAAATCATAAACTAGTATGTACAAAGATGAGAATTTACTCTTCAGTAACAATGTTTAAAATGGAAAGAATCAAAAATTCCTCCCCATCCAATTTTGACAATTGGAAATAATTGTTACTCTTACATGTTGCAATCATGTAGGTACCACTCCACATATCATGAAATTTATAATGTTTATTTGGTTTAGCCCTGTCATCTTCCCCCTTTAGAAACAAATCTCCCTCTTAGAAGATTCTGGATTTGTATTTATTTTCAAAGGACCTATTGATCAACACTTGATCCTTTTCCATGGTTTACACTACTTGATCCCTAAGCTCTTCCAAATCCATGAGTTCTACATATCTATCTTCCATGGGCTCAAAGATAGATAATTCCAATTATTTTACAAGCTCTAGTGCTGGTAATTCAAGAGATATGGGAAACCTAGCTTCTGTGCCATATAATAACTTATAAGGAGAGATACCAGTAGACCTCTTTTGTGTGATTCTATTAGCCCACAAGGATAATTTTATCTTGGAATGCCACATCCTCTGATTCTTATCTAGAGTTCTTTTGATGATCCTCAACAGATTCTTGTTTATACAATCGACTTACCCATTACCTTGGGGTAATAATTAGAAGAATTTGTAAAATAAACCCCATTTTTCATAGCCCATTTAGATATTTTACTTTTAAAGAATTTTAGAGCATTGTCAGATATGATAGTAGAAGTAGCACCAAACTTGGTTACAATTCCCTCATAGAATTCCAGTATACTTGACTCATTAGTTTCCTTGAGTGCCACTGCTTCAGTCCATTTTTTGAAGTAGTCAGTAGTTATGAGAATCCACTTGTTCCCCTAGCTTAAATTATGATTGATAACCCCAATTAAGTCCAATCCCCACTGCATGAATGGTTAATCAACTGAAATTAGGTGGAGTGGGAGTACTGCTAGCTTTTCCTTTCCTGTGAAGAATGCACATTTCTTGTAATTTTGATCCATGCATAATAGTTACTGAATAGAGTGGACCAATATTAACCATCCATCATAATATTGAGGTTTTTTAATCTTGGATAAAAGTTTCCTCCAACTTCCCCATCATGGAACTCATGTAGCAATTTCTCAATTTGATTAGTGGTAACACACCTCAAGAGAAAATCATTCACATATTTCCTATACAAAATGCAATAAATGAGAACATACGGAATGGATTGTATCTTGAAATACCTTCTCTTGGCCTTGTTTATGTTTGGATTAAATTTTCTTGTCTATAAGAATTAAATAATACCCTGAGTCCAGCAAGAAGTGGGCATATCATCAGCTTCTTTTTATTGATTTTCTTGGAGCAATAGAACAAATATTTCTTCATCCTTTTACTCAATGTGCTAATTTGAATCCAGATACTTACACAAGCCTTTACCACTAACCAAATTAGTCACTTTGATTTCAATATCATATTCCATGACGTGGGTGATCCAACCAGTCCTTTTTTATTTAAATATTTGTTGAGGAGAAAATATTTTATTCTAGCATGTGACACCAGTAAGTGAATCTTCTTATTTGAAACTAGATGTCTAAATTTATTTAAACTCCTCATTATAAAGAGTACATTCTTATCGAGGAATGAATTCCTCACCTTATATTCATCTAGGATTTGAATGAAGAAAGTAACAATACTCTTATATTCTTCCTTCTTCAACTACATTAAGATTGTATATATTATGTCAGAGCCACCAAAATCATAGAGGATGAAGTCCTTTGAGAAGTCCAGATTGATGAGAGTTGGAGCTTGTGATATTGCTTGTTTGATGGCCTCAAAACTCTCCTTTACCTATGCTATCCATTTGAATTCCATACTATTTTTCAACATCATTTTCTGTGGTTTAACCAGATTGAAAAAGTTAGGCATAAATCTTCTGAAAAAATTTATCCTGCTTAAGATGATTTGGAGATATTTTTGTGACTTGGAAAATCCAATGCTAGAATACCTTCAACTCTCTCAGGATCAATAGTCAATCCTTCCTTTGAAACAATGTGACCCATGAGCTTTATTTCATGTGCCAAGAATATACATTTTTTAGGATTCAAATATACCCCAAACTATCTACATCTCTCCAACACTTTCCTGAGCTAAGAAAGGTGCTCAAATATGTTCTTGGAAAATACAATGATATTATCAAGATAAAAAATAACCATATTTATAATCATCCCCTTGAACTCCATGTATATAGACCTCTAAAATGTTTCTCTGACATTTGATAACCCAAATGGCATCTTCATGTAAGCATAAGTGCCTCTTTTTGCGGTGAAAGTAGTTTTAAATTGGTCCCCCTCTTTCACCATGATCTGTTTATAGCCTAAGTATCCATTTAAGAGTGAGAAAATTTCTAAACCAGCTAATACTTGTAAGATCTACTCTATGGAAGGAAGTGGATAATGATCCTTAAGAGAAGCTCTATTCAAGTCTTAAAAACCCACACACAATCTAAATTCCCCATTTATTTTCCTAATTGGCACAATATTTTCCACCCATGATGAGTGGTTGATTAGGAAAATGATACTTGCCTTAATGAGCTTGTTAAAATCTTTCTTAATGTGAGGTTCAATGTGAGGATTTATTAGAATTTAATTTTTCCTAATGGACTTATATTATGGATCCAACTCAGTAGTATGTTGTACCAAACTTGGATCAAATCCTCTCAAATCTTCAGAACTCCATGAAAAAATATCAGAAAACTCTTTGCAAAGTTGTATGAAATAATGTTTTTCACGTTGAGTACTCACCTTTAAAATTTGTATAACTTTACCTTCATCCACTGAAATGGAATCTGAATCTTCTCCCTTGGCCATGATTTTTTCTTTCTCCTTTTGGAACTGATCATTTGGATTGAATGTCGATTCAATTATCACTAAACATTTAGGATAAATTTCGGTCTTGAGCTGGACTACTTGATCCCTGTATTGCTTTTTCAATTTGTCTTGGTTTCTCAAAGAGAACTCAACCTCTTCTTGTAAGAAATTGATGATATTTTGGTTATTTTCAAACACTTTCCAACTAGTATTTTTGTCTAGAACAACAATTCTTACTATCACTTTGATATAAGGTTTTGCCTTATTCTTCTTAATATCTTTAGAAAAATCAAAAGTTGCTCCAATTAGTGCAAGCATGTCTTCATCCTCATTCCTTTTCCTTGGTATGAAAGTTATGTTAAATGCTTCAAAATATTCAATAAGATCTAATACCATGTTCTTATATCTCTTGAGAAGATCATTTTTGGTAGCATTCAGACCTCTTACTTGGTTGAAAACTAGCTCAATGCCTCCAAACTATTCCAAATTTTTTATATTTATCTTTCTTTCCCAGTGTATACCATGGATTAATGATTCATACTCTGTCATATTATTTGAACAAATAAATTTGAATCTAAAATAATATTAGTATTTAATACCTTTGGGAGACATGGCCATTACTCCTCATCCCGTACCTTGTTTTCTCCTTGAACCATCAAAGAAATTTTTCCATATTTCATTCTCATATTCATCATCCAGTTTGGTGACACTAGAAAGAGGTGTGTTTTCTTCATTTAGGAAATAGATACCCAACTCAACTTATTCCATTTCCCTATAAGGATAATAGCCATGCTTCTTGTTTTCCCATTCATCTAGTGTGAAATCTGGAATGCCTATAACTTTTGTATCTATTTGTGGAGTGCTTGGGAAATCTTATTAAGAAAATGCTAAGTAATTATCATTGATTGGACTTAGAACATAAGGATTAATGTGGAATGTAACCATAGGTTATGAAATGATAGTAGAATTTGCTACATACCTGGTCCTACAGAGCATGTGTGACCAATTAGCTGACAAGTATCCACCAATCTTAGTAGTGAAATCTTAAGATAAACACAAGGCAAAGAGTTAGGAAAGATCAATCACTGATACATCTTGTGGAACTGTGACATCTAGGGATGCATACAATATAATTATTTCACCATTTTCTTTACGTTTTGACTGTGATGAAATAGATGTTGTTATGGGTAAGGAGGAATACCTATTATGATGGTTGGTTTGAAGGTTTTACACATGTTCTGACTTCTCAATCTGATGTTGACTCAAGAGATTCCTTTTGGCTAGGAGGAACTACCTGAAATAGAAACCAAGAAAACAAAAGATGAGTTAAATAATATATGAAGGTGTATTTCCTAGCATATGCTAGATCTGGGAAGTCTGATACTTCCTAGAATGTTGTCAATCCATTGTTTTTATAAAAAAAATATGAAATAACTAAAATACGTACATAAATGAATCTAGTGCTAGTATTATGATTTTTGTACCTTAGATCACTATCAGTGTTGATCCATTTAAATAATAAAAACTATGTGGGTCAAGGTCTTCAGGTCAGGTTGCAGGTTGTTCAGGTGGTCTGTAGGTCATAGACATGATCTTAGTAGGGTTGGGTAAGGTGTTTGGGTTGTTTTGGTAGGTACCTCGGCTGTTGGTTTACACAGTGTTGGCAGACACAGAGACCGACGTTGGTTGAGGTGAAACCGGTGTCAGTTTTGGATGACCGATATTGGTCACTATGGAAATTGAAAGAGGGTTAAATGGGGGGTGTTTTGGATCTCCTCTATTTTGGGAAAGAGAGTTAGGAAGGTGCTGATGAGGTATAGATTGGGTGTGGAATTAGGGCAAGTCTTCTGAGGTTGTAGTTGGTTTTTTTGGTATGGTAAGGAAGAGTTATGGGGAGATGGGAAAAAATATTTTAACCAACGATGGTCAAGGGGAACTAACCATGGTCAATGGGGACTGATGATGGTCACTATGAACAAGTCAGATGGTGGAAAGGGAGGTTTAGGGTTAGAAAAAGATAAAAAAGGGAATGGTGAGTTCTGTGGGGATCTTAGGAGAACTTAGAGATGTATAAAGGTCGTGTATAGATGATCAAATGGTATGGTGGTGAAAGGTTGCAATTTCAAGAAAGTGAATGGTGTGGAAATGGAGATGTTAATATAAAATAATAACATAGATGACAAATAACCTTTTAAAATAGGAAAAGGATGAAATAACACAGGTGATAAACATACTTACTGATGTCACAGGTCCAATGGCTAGGTGATGATGATAATTGATCAGTGGGATGGAGCTTGGTACTATATGGTGCTTCCTAGAATGCTTCCATGAGAGAAATACCTCTGAATCTGTCTTGCTACTAGTTATGACTACTTGGATGTGTAAAATAGCTTTGGTTCTTTCTTACATGCAAATATCCTTTGCTCCCAAAATTGGATAATGTGGCCAACCACTCCAACAGGGTTATCAAAGTGGATAAATGGTAAAACTTATGACGGTTTCAGGTTGACTAGTGTTGGTTTTGGTATGATTGGCATCGGTTAAGGTGGGATTCCCTAGGGTTTCTAAAAATGACAGATATTACAATCATTTGGGTCAGGTTTGTCCACTTATCCTGGATCCAAACATACATTATGTTTTAATGAGTGAGCATGTGGTTAGATGAATAATAGGCATTGATTTTTAGGGTTGAATTAAGTATTAGTTAGTTATGGAAACATGTTATGAATAGGTCCATGGTGAGGTGTCTGGGTGAGGTGTGCATCCATTTAATTAAAGTAATTATATTAATAAATGGAGTGAGGATGGGTATTAATTTAATAAAAGTGATTAAATTAATATTAATGTTTGATATAAGGGTCATGGTTAGATAAAATGGTTTAATTTAGCTGTTTAAAGGGGGACCAAGGGGAGTGTGACCCAATTTTACTATCTACATTTTCCCCTTTTTTTGCATATCTTGTATTGGTAAGTGATGCTAACAAAAATAGGAAGTGAATGCCCTATGTGTGGGTGAAGATGATCCCCCTCAAACCGGGCATTGATGAGGTGGAAGACGAAATGGGTGAGGGGTTTCATAAAGGTGTAGGTGGGGAAGATAGGTGAGGAAAGGTTTGAGTATTGAGGGAAAGGTGACGGTTAGCTTGGGTAATGGGTAGTAGGTCATGGTCAAAATCAGATCATGGGTAATGAAAATTAAATACACGTACATGTATAGATTACAACACGATACCAGGTTGAAGAGCTTCTAAACTCTACATTGTCCAAGGTCGATAGGTTTATCCAGATAGGTTTGAAGTGATTTTGGTATTCAAGGTATAAGATATGGTGTGGAAACACAACAGAGGTTAGGTGTAGGAACGTTTAGGTATGTTCTGGTACATTAAAGGTCAGGTCAGTATAAACAACATGGAAATAGGCAAGGTAAGGTTGGTAGGTAGAACATCATGGGTAACAAGGTATAGTGAGCACAGAGGGTCAAATTTCACAAAAAGTGGTTTAGGGCAAGGTATATGGGTAACAACATGGGTAAGACCAAGGTGTGGGTAAAATAATAAGTCCCTAAATGTAATTAAGGACAAGTATAGGGTAGGTGGGCTTGTAGGTAGGTGGTCATAAGTGGAGGTAAGGGGAAAAGGTGCACATCAATGGGGAGTGAGGGTCATAAATGGGAAAAATGAGGTAAAAATGAAAATGGTAGGTAATCGATGTCGGTTGAAGGAGGACTGACATCGGTATAGTAGGGCACGACTTGACTAACATTGGTTAAGTTGATTTGGGGCTAAAAATTGAAAAGTCCATTTTTTACAAAATCATTTGTCATTTTTCCTTTATAGAAAAAGTCCAAAGAGCATGTGAGAGCCACGAAAAGAAAAAGGTAGGACCGAGATCTGAGTGAGTAGATCTCATAGTGGGTGATTGACATGTGTTGGGTGGGTCCATGAGATCAAGTCAGTGAATTTGATTTGTTGGAGGTGAGAAGATGATTTGGGTCATGCTAGAGGTAGGAGAAGGTTTGAGTGGGCCACCAGTAAAATGACCAGACATACCACCGCATTTTTGGTAACAAGATGAGGTAGGATCTGATCCAAGTTTACTTTTGTGGATTGAAAGAAATTGTAGAAATTGGGGTGGGTGAAAATGGTTTTGGGTAGAAATTAAATTTTCATTTAGAAATAAAATGAATGAAATGAGTGGGGGGGAAGGTCCCAGGTAAATGAAATGAGAGTGGGGATGAGGGTAGGTGAGGGTTGGGTAGGGTAAGGTAGGTTATTAGGTTATGTTTGGTCAATGCTTGAGAAAAAAGAAAAAAAATAGGGGGGATACAGGTTTGGGTGACGCGACAGAGACTGGCACCGGTCAAGGGTTGGCCGATGTTGTTCAGTCCTGGATAGCATCGGTAGAGAAGTAGGTGATCGATGTCAGTCAAGGATAACCAATACTAGTCAATAGTGACTGATGCCAGTCAACTCTGACAGATCACGGTATGGTGGAAGAGGAAATGGGTCCATACAAGAGATAGGGTGGTAGGAAAAGGTAGGCCATGAAGGGTAAGGGTGGGTCTATGCAAAATAGGTAGGGTAAAAGGTATGTAGGTGAGAGGTTTGATAGGTGCAAGACTAGTATAGGGAAAAAAAGAGTAATCTTTAGAGAGGGAGTTGTGGATGGGATATTGGGTACTAAGTTTTGTGAGAGGTGTGGTCAAGATTTTAATAAGTTTGTGGTTTGCTGGATGCAGGTTGTTGACCAGCCACATATGCGCGATAGGGTGCCACCTCTACTACAAGAGGTACAAGGGAGATTTACTTTGGAGGAGTGGTGTCATATGACAGAGGTGGGATTATAGACACCAAAATTGGGTCACACTCCCCTTAGTCCCTTGTCAAATAAATACCTTAAACACATTCACCTAACCATGGCCCCTTTCATTGTAACATTCCCATTTTAAGACTTTAGAAACAAGGGATTTTTTTTTGCATGAATAATGTTCTCTATTCTAAATACATAATTTACAACACAAATTTCATAACAACCATTCATATAAAGGATAACCATATGCAACTGTAATGACTCTGGTGAGCTACCGATCTATTCATTTCATGACTTGGTGAACTACCGATCTATTCATGTTTAACATTAAGTATTGAATACTTTCTAGTATACTACGTATACTTGGTTCAATTAACCCATTCTAGGTATTGAGTGATCTGTCTAAGGAACCTATTTGAATATCTGCTACCAATATTCATCTGCATCACTATCCTTAGACTAGGTGACATAGGACAATGCAATCAGTAACTTGCGATACTTTGGAAAAATATTTCTAACATAATGTTCGTATTACTTATTCCTTGATGGCATACTCATCAGTCTGGAATACTTCCTTCACCCCACTCTATTGTTATTTCTAATTTCCTTTACTGACTTCTGTTAGTCCACTTGCCCAAGGTTTAACCCTAGTTTAGGTTAACAACATAGGTTATGAAAGGAAGAGGCTCACAAAGTCTTAGGGTATATTGGCATAAAGGGTAAACCTAAGTCAATCCCATGTGCCAAGATACCCTGAGTCCTCAAGGGCTACTCATCCTAACTATGATACTATCCAATCCTATAGGAAAACTAAGTTCAAGTCCAAAACTGTGTAGATCTTGATGATCAATGTAGAAGGGTGTTGCCACATGTTAACTGCACCATTGTATCCTCGAGAAGATCCTAATCTTCTTGAAGGAACAACCCTACAGTTGGCATGTTCCAGCATCCTATAGAATAGCCTCATCAAGATGTACATACTCTTAGGAGATTATTAATGTTTAGTTACTTTGGATTATTAAAAATAATTTTCAACAACCCTATCAAACCCTAATCCAACACTCATGAGTTCTTGTCAATATCAGATTCAAATAATCCTTGAAGAACTTCCTTAACTTAATATTACCTTCAATGTTCGTTAATTTTTGGCTTAACAAATAGCTACCCAATAACATGACAACAACACCTTAAGTTCCATTTAATGTGGTTTAACCATTTAAGGAAGTGTAATAGCCACCTAGGTTGTAACTTAATAGACGTATTAAAATGAAGTCTAAACATTCGAATTCATATCTTCCTTTTTGTTTATAACTTTATAAGAGAGGAAGAGTCTTCCTCTTCATGGTTAAGTTCTAGGGTTTAACACACCCTTGATTTCCTTTAAAAATTCTATAGTCTTCATTGTATGTTCTTTCACATCATTTTACTATATTGAATTGTTAGATAAGAACATTAAATTCTGCAACTTATTTAATTGCATCCCTTTTAGGGAAATTACTTTAATCCCCTTTTATATTACTTATCCATGAATACACATTTAATCATATAAATAATAAGAAGAATATCAACCAGATAAGATTCCATCTTTTTACAAAAGTACAAGATAATTTACACAACCAATACAAGTAAATCCTCATCTTTCAATTCATTTTCAAAACTTATACATTTACAAGACTTATGCATTTTAGGCATACTGCATAACAAAAGCTTTCCTTCTAAAAAGAATATAAATTTTCTTTTCAATACAACTCAAGAAAAAATCAGAATTCTTCACAAAGAATCACACTTAAATCAGCCAATGCATCATAAAAGTTTGTGCCTTCTTTTATCACTTACAAAGTCCATCTACAAAAATTGCTAACATGATTCAGTTTAGAGAACTGAGCATGATAAGCACTAATACTTAAAAAAAATGCATTACACTATTTGTTTCAATAAAACAACCCTGCTTTAATGAACAATTAGTATATCATAAAATAAGCATAAGTAATAACATTCAAAAAATAAGAGCATTAATAAATCTGAATTTACTCCTAAAAGAGGAGAGTAGAATATAATCTATATTATATGTCTTATATATTTTTTAAAGTGTAATTGATCCCATCAATTACCTTTAATTAACAATAGATCACAAATCTCATTGTTTCCCCAAATCTATCAAAATAGAATACAAAACTTATCTTTACTACGAAACAAAAGAAGTGTTTTCAGCATGGTTCTCATTAAGATGAAACATCTAACTTCCAAACAAAGTAGAATAGAAACCATTTCATTATACCAAATCACATAATGTCTGCTAAGTAGAAACATGTTCACATCATGACCTTAAATCTATTTCTACTTAAGATTCCTACTTTAAATTCAAACATTTAAGATATTCATCATAACAGAATCATATACAAAATCCAAGAAGGAAGATGGATCAACAGGTAATCAACAAGTTTGCATTTTCTTTTCAACAAAACAGTCATCATTCTCCTTCTATTTCATTTCAGTCAAATGATAAGTATAAGAAGGTTAATGAAGTAATGATTGTCTTTTCCCAAAATAATAATTAATAGAAGGTTCCAAGCAAATGATCTTATCCCAACTGAATCAGAAATGAAGTCCTAACAAAATGTATTTCTACCCTACAATCATTTCTTTCCAGCTTAATTGATAATTTCCCTTTTTCGTACAACTAGTTCAAGTTCATACAAGAGTCCCCGACAAAGGGCACAAGAACAACTTCAAGGAAAGAAGAACTTAATGCAACCTACCTTTAAAAATCTTCCCATAATAATGCAAGAGTTCCATTTTTACATCGGTACGTTATAACCATGAAGTTCTTACACAACCTACAGTTATAAAAGAATCACAATTAATATTTTAAAGACTCAACATTCTTTCCTTGCACCAAACAAGAAGTGTTAAAACCGAATAGATAAACAAACTCATAATTTCTCAAGAGTTCATTCCAGATAAGGCTGCCTTGCCATCTATTTTAATATATTACGACAAGAGTAAATAGATTGGATTCCCAAAAATAACAATAAACCAACAAGATAATTCCAATAAATTTTTGGAAGAGTTTACCAAATAACCCACTAAAGTGTACTTCCAGTTTTCTTCTTACACGTGTAATTGTCAATAAAATAGAAAACTTAGTTTGTATGCCAAGACCAAATCGACATAATCAAAAATATGTTCTACACAAGGTTCAATCAAAAGTTCTCATAAAGATTCAAGAGAACCCAAGAGAATATTCTTAGGTTTAGGGAAACAACAACATGTCCCCTTTTAGTTTACTTTATAAAAAGACTTCTGAGTTCGTAATCCATTCAACCAAATAGTAAACCTAGTTTGTTTGTCATTACCAAAATGAATACATCAAAATACGTTCAGCAATAGAATCTTAAAGAATAAATAAGAACAAAATGTTGAATCATAAGTTCTCACCAAGGTTCACAAGCATCAAAGTGATAATGCTAAAGCTTAGGTTGACAACTTGTTCCTATTTTAGTTTACGTCATCAACTAAGAAAACACAGACCCAAAAACTAGTTAAAGTTTCCATTCCGATACTATGTAGCGATTCTTTGTATAGTTTGCATCGCAATAACCCAACATGAGTTTGATTAAACATCAGTGCCTTATATTAGGCAATTTATAATGAAAATATTTATAAAAATTTAGAATAATAGGGTTCTTATTACTAGTCTACAACTTATCAAGCCCTTATTCCAACTCCACAAATGCAAGTTCAATTTTAAGAGTTTAAATTCTCACACCAAAAAAAATATGAGTGTCATGTATAACATACATTTCCTAACAGTCCTCATTATTTAATATTCAAAATGCTAGCATCAAGCTATATGCGGTTTTTAACAACAAACCATAATATCACCCAACAATTAAAACACAAGTACCAAGTTATTTGTGGTCTTCAAACAAAAGTCCACATTATCACAAGATAATAAAACACTGGTACCCAACTATAAGTGGATTCCACAACTATCAAGTTTTCACAAGATAAAATCCAAGAATAAGGCAATACACGGCTTTAGCCACAGTCACCTTTTTATCCAAGAAATAAATATAAGCACCAAGGTATTATGGATCATCTACAGTTTTCAAAAACCATACAAGTTTAAACTAAAAACCCAAGATCAAAAACAAGATCCATAAAAAAAAGGGCATGAGCTCATTACCATCTCAAGAACACAAATCACGAACTCCACAAAAGAGCAGGAAGAACACAAGGTTCTCCTAAGAACTCAACAAGAATACATGGGCACAAAAGTCAACAAAATTGGAACCATCGGTTACCAAATCCAAATAAGCCAAGTAGAGTTACAAAGTTCATTTTTGCATGCATTTTACGTGTGCTTTAACAAACACAACATATATTTCAAACCAGACCACTTTTTCCATGGATTCGAAACCAAGAGTACAAGATTTAATAAACCCAGCAAACAAATAACCAAATAGAACATGCAATGTATAAATATCAACATAGCATAATTGTTTTATGAAAACACTTAGAAGAAAGAAAAAGATTTTAACAGTTAGAGCCTATCATGCTTGATAGTGTTTCTGTAAAATCGAAGAAGACCTCCAGCTGAGCTCACTACTTCACCTCTTCTCCATGAAAGATCAAACAACCAAATTCCATTTCCAGAATTCCTCTTATACATTCCATGAAATGAAAATAGATCCAAAACTTCAAAAATATCCATGAAGTGCAGTTCAATCTACTGGTTCAAAAAACTAGAGAACATGCAGAGAAAAAATCACGACACATGCAAAGTGAAATAACCCAAGAGAAATCCACTTACATGCCTCCCAAGGTGGTTTGAGCTCAAAAACTGAAAACAATAAATTCTATTAACTCTCGTTTTCCCGTCTATCCTTCCTTTCCACCTCCTTCCAATTTTGGCGAATGCCAAGTCTAAAATAACAAGCATTTTTAACTTTAGTGATACTGCCACCTAAGCCTCCACTAAGCCAACTAGTCCCTGCCAAAGCTGGCAGTACGACATACATTTAATAACCTTATCGACATCATAACTCCCTTAGGAATTGTCGTCCAAATACATGTGACCACTAAAGTCACCCTTCATGCCTAATAGTTAGAGTAGATTACATTGCATAGGTTATATCTTAGGTTTATTAAAATTTTTACCTTAGGATATAACACTAACAACTAACCCCCACCATAGGTCTTTAGCAAATAGATTTAGGTAGTTTCCACATAGGTAAATAATTCAAAATACAATAGTTTTAGGCATTAGGTTAGATCACAATATAACGTTGTAGTATTAGGATCTAGGTTAATTTTAATATATAGTAACCTTTCCAATTCTATTAGCACAAAGCTTAGGTTAGGTTGTAAATCAACCAAATAGTAGAATTAGAAGCTTTTAGGTTAGAATTAGAATTCTATCAAATGACAGATTAGGTAGGAAATATTTTTACCTAGCTTAGAATCTTGTAGGTTAGTCCTTCAAAGGATCCTCGATCTCTTTCATGCTGTGAACAGGCTGCAATTCCATTTACGTCAGCAATGACCTGCCATGGTCGATCTCCAAAGACCCAAGCATAACATACCATTGAATGGAACATGTTCACACAAAAATCAAAGAACTTGTATCTACAAAGTTTAGTCCATATGTCTCTTAATTCATGGAATGTCAATTTACCATTCGTTCAATCTGAATAGATTTAAAACGTTCCTTGGATCACTGAAATTGATCCAAGGATGAGTTAGATAAATAGATAAGTTTACAACTCATAAACCAAATTGTAACTTACCTACAAGAAGTGAAAAATGGATTCAGGAAAGCCATTCCAATTTAGTCAAAGGATCTTAAGAGTAGAAAAGACTTATCCACATCAAGCATGATTTCTTGTAATCAAAAGAACATATGCTTATAAGAAAAATCACATGTCAACACTTGAAATGTAAAGGAGGAAAATAACAACTATTGAGGGTGCTACATGCTTTCCTCCTAAAAAGAATCATCATCCCAATGATTATCTTTTTTTTTTTAACAATTTATATCAAGGACAATTGATTCTTTCAAATCTCTTATCCTGATTCAAATATATCCAAAACCTTTTAGTTCTGAAATCAACACTAAATAACTATTTATTCAAATCAAATAAATATCTACCCAAAACTGGTTTACTTAATGTCATATAATGATAAAATCATAATTTTTTTATCAGTCAACAGATTCATTTCTGTTAAAACAATAGAAAAGTAGTTTTCATATCCTCTAGATTTTCCCAAGTTGCACTCTCTTCGTTAAATTAGTCCCACTAAACCTTACATTGACTTATTTCTCGATTTCTTAAATGTAACTGGTGAGTTTCCAAAACTCAAATGGGTTTAACCATGATTACTCCTGGGTCTTGGACCTACAAGGAATTCCAATTTAACACATGTGATAAATCTGAAATATATTTCTTAAGAAGAGAAATATGAAAAACATCATGCATTCATGACAAAGCAGGTGGTAGTGCTAAACGATAAGCTACAAGGTTGATTACTTCAACTATTTCAAAAGGTCCCACATAATGAGGTGATAACTTGGTAGCCTTGATAAAAGTTATAGAACTCTTTTTCAGTTTAAACTAAAGAAAAACCTTCTCACCAAGTTAAAATTTCCTGTCAACATGCTTTAAATCAGCATAACTCTTTTTTCTATCTGCCGCTTCTTTCAAGAATTCACGAATAATTTTAACTTGTTCCATTTCCGTAAGGATTTTAGGTCCAATTACCTCTCTATCCTCTATGCTATCCCAACTAACAGGGGTTCTACATTTCCTTCCATAAAGTGCCTTGAAAGGTGCCATTTTAGGAGAAGCATGATATGTATTATTGTATGCAAATTCAACTAATGGAAGATACTCTTCCCACTTATATTGTTTATCTGTACAATACATTTGTAACATATCTTCTAAAACCTAATTTACCCTTTCAGTCTATCCTTCTGTTTTCAGATGATATGTAGAACTGAAATTTAGTTTAGTTCCCAGAGCTGCATTAAGCATTTTCCAAAACCTTGACGTCATTCTAGGATCTCTATCAGATATGATTAACTCGGGTACTCCATGTAATCTGAAAATTTCATGTACAAATCTTTTAGCCAAAACAGGAGAATCGTCTTTTAGATTTCCAGCAATAAAATCAGCTACTTTCATTAATTTATCAACTACAAAAACAACGTCATGTTTATTTCTTGACATAGGTAACCCTTGTAGAAAATCTATGCTTATTACCTACCACTTGTACTGCGGTATGTTATGAGGATATAATAAACTGGCTGGGTGCATATGTTCTACTTTTACACGTTGACATTCAAGACAATGAGTCACAAAATCAATAACATCCTTTTTCATTCCTTTCCAGAAATATTGTTGTTGTATATCAGCAAGCATTTTTGTAATGCCAGGGTGTCCATAAAAAGGTGAATTGTGAAATTCAGCTAACAATTTCTTTCTCAAATCATTAAGCAAAGGTATGTATACTTTGTTTTCATATCGCAAGATTTCTTCATTATCAAAGTGAAAGCCTTTATACCTTTCATCTTTTGGATCTGTAGCAAGCGTTATTTTTACTTGTTGAAAGTAAGAATCAGATTCTATAACACTTTTTACTTCATCCTTAAACTAAGTTCTTAGTGTTATAAGAGAAAAAATGTGCTTCCTACGACTTAGAGCATCAACTACTCTATTCTCTTTTCCTTTAATTTAACTTATGTCAAAATCATATTGAGACAAAAAATCTAACCACCTTCGCTATCTTGCATTCGGATTTGGCTGAGTGAAAATGTACTTAAGCCCAAGATGATCAGTTTTTAACTCAAATGGTTACCAAGTAGATAATGCCTCTAAACTTGAAGTGCATGAACTATGTAAGAAAGCTCTAAATCATGTAGGGCATAATTCAACTCATGTAACTTAAGTTTTCTACTTTCATAAGTTATGACATGATCATTTTGTAACAAAATACCTCCAAGGCCTTCCTCAGATGCATCCGTTACAATGCTAAAGTCTCCATTAGGATCAAGTACAGCTAAAATAGGTGCTAAAGTCAACCGACTTTTAATTTTTTTTAAAGTAGATTCACATTTATCATTCCAAACGAATTTCTTATCCTTTTTCTATAATGAAGTTATTGGTGCAGCTACCTTAGAAAAGTCCTTAAAATTTTCTATAATAACCAGCAAGGCCCATGAAGCTTCTAACTTCATGTACATTCTTTAGTGCAGGCCACTTGGTTATAGCTACAATTTTAGAACGATCTACAATAATCCCATCTTTACTTATAACATGTCCCAAATAGTGAACTTTGATGTCATAGAAATAACATTTGGATAACTTACCATACAACCGTCTCTTCATCAGAATTTCTAAAACTATTTTCAAGTGTTCATGTTGCTCCTCAATACTTTTAGAATATATGAGAATGTCATCCAAGAATACAAGCACAAACTTGTCCAATTATTCTTAAAATATATTATTCATTAAGTTTGTAAAGCTACAGGTGCATTTGTTAATCCAATGGGTGAAACCGTGAATTCATAATGTCCATACCTTGTCCTAAAAGTTGTTTTATGAATTTCCTCATCCTTAATTCATAATTGATGATATCCAAATAAAAGATCTATCTTAGAATAGACAGATACTCCATGCATCTAATCAAATAGGTCATCAATTCTAGGAAATGGGTATCTATTCTTGATTGTTGCTTTTTTTAACATCCTGTAATCAATGCACAATCTAAGTGTTCCATATTTATTTTTCACAAAGATCACTGGTACTCCCCAAGGTGAAACACTTGGTCTAACCAAACCCTTAGACAAAATTTCTTGCAACTGAGCCTTAAGCTCTACTAATTTTGAAGTAGTCATTCGATAAGGTACCTTGGAAATAGGTTTAGTACCTGGTTTGATTTCAATTGTGAAGTCAAAATCCCTTTTGGGTGGTAAGCCCAGTAATTCCTTTAGAAATACATCACTGTAGTTCTGTAACAGTGGATAACGTTCCATGAAATCATTGTTTTCTTCTATAGATTTTGAAATTTTTACTGCATATAAGGTACAACCCTTATTTTTGGCCTTTTTAAGTTACATAGCTGACAATTTCCTAACTGAAATTTCTCATTTTACACCCTTAATCTCTATTATTTTCTATAGATCATCTAAACAACTAATATGTTTTTCAAAACAATCCACTTTTACTTTATGGTCAGCTAGCCAACTTACACCTATGACTATATTGTAAGATCCCAAAGGTGCAACATAAAGATCAATTTTAGTGGAAAAGCTAGGTAAGTGAAGGACTTCCCCCAAAAGACACATACTAACAGTATGAACAAAATTATTACCATAATGTATAGTCCATGATTTATCCATTTTTCCATCTTTTCTTTTAAGTTTCGAAGCAATTTTACTAGAAACAAAACACTCAGTAGCCCCCGTATAAAAAAGAACAGTTATAGGTATGCCGAATAACTTACCAAGAACTTCTATGGGTGTAGCTTGCTTGTCAGCTACTACAGCATGTATCTTATGTTGTTGATTATGATCATCCTTCTTCAAAGGACGTTGATTCACGTAATGATATTTGCCATAATTATAACAGCCTCCTAGTGGTCCCTTTTTAGACTTGAAATTATTTCTAGCCTTAAATTTATCATTTTGACCTCGATAGGACTTTTGCCCATTATTATTATTCTTGGAAAAATTATTTTGTGTATTTCTAGCAGTCTTATTCATTGTTGTTTTCTTATTATTACCAGCTGAAAACTTACTTTTATTGCCAAACTTCTTCCTTGGTCCCTTCTTGGGTGCAAGAGAAGTTGAAGAAGAGTTTGGAACTTTCTTCCATACTTCCTCCTTATGAGTAGAAATAGCCTTTAATTTTTTTCTTACCTTACGGGTTTTTCAACAACCCCTTCCATAGTGGTTGGGCTGTGAACATCAACCTCTCCCCCAATAATGGGATTCAATCCCATGATGAATTTCCATATCTTGAACTTCTCATCAACTTGATACTAAGGTACATACTTGAGGAGTTTTGTAAACCATTCCCAATACTCAATATAGTTAACTTCCCTTGAGCTAAGTTTTGAAATTCAGTCATTTTCTAATCATAATAAAGTTGTGGTAGTAAATGTTGCCTAAAGTAACTTTTAGACTGATCCCAAGTGACATTAGTTTCATCAATATTTAATTAAGGCTTACGGCTGACCCACCATGAAGATGCCTCATGGTAAAGCTGATATGCTCCCCAAATAGCTTTGGTTTCCTCTAAGAAGTTCCTTATTGCAAAGTACTTCTCCATTTCATTGAGCTAATTATCAGCTCCATCTCCTAATGTGGTTCCAACAAACTTAGGTGGACTTATCCTTTTTATATCATTAGTGATTTCAGCTGCCAACCTTTCCTTTTTATTTTCCGGCTGGGCAATCACATTAACATTGTTATTATCAACACTCAAATTTGGGTTGTCCTCAGGAGGTGGTTGATTTTTATTACCAACTTCTTCTTCCTCCTCATTACCCATTACTTGTTGTTTAAGTACATCCAAATGATCTCTTGTGTCCAATAGGACAACAAGGATTTCATCAAGTTTTTGGGTTGTTGCTGCTCCTTCATTAGGTGGAGCATTATTTGCAAAGTTTCCTCTTGTCCTAACCATTTTTTGTTACAAGAAAATTTAAATTTTTATTAGATTATGAACACAATAGGTCCAAGAGCTGCAACCTTCAGCTCTGATACCAAGTTTTAACATTCCTATTTTAAGACTTTAGAAACAAGGGAATATTTTTTTTTTGCATGAATAATGTTCTGTATTCTAAATACATAATTTAGAACACATATTCCATAACAACCATTTATATAACAGATAACCATATGCAGCTGTAATGACTCAGTGAGCTACCGATTTATTCATTTCATGACTCAGAGAACTACTGATCTATTCATGTTTAACATTAAGTATTGAATACTTTTCAGTATACTACATATACTTAGTTCACTTACCCCACTCTGGGTATTGAGTGATCTCTCTAAGGAACCTATCTGAATATCTTCTACCAATATTCATCTACATCACGATCCTTAAACTAGGTGACATAGGACAATGCAATCAACAACTTACGATGCTTTGGCCAAAGATTTCTAACATATTATTTGTATTAATTATTCCTTGATGGCATACTCATCAATCAGAATACGTCCTTCACCCCACTCTATTGTTATTTAGAATTTCCTTTACTAACTTCTGTCAATCCACTTGCCCAAGGTTTAACCCTAGCTCAGGTTAACAACATAGGTTATAATAGGAAGAGGCTCACAAAGTCATAGGGTATATTGGCATACTGGGTCAACCTAAGTCAATCCTATGTGCTAAGCTACCCTAAGTCCTCAACGGCTACTCCTTATCCTAACTATTCTACCATCCAATCCTAAAGGAAAACTAAGTTCAAGTTAAAAAGTGTGTAGATCTTGATGATCAATGTAGAAGGGTGTTGCCACATGTTAACTGCACCACTGTATCCTTGAGAAGATCCTAATTTTTTTGAAGGTACAACCCTATAATTATCGTGTGCCAGCATCCTACAAAATAGCCTCATCGAGATGTACATACTCCTAGGATATTATTAATGTTTAGTTACTTTGGATTATTAAAAATAATTTTTAACAACCCTGCCAAACCCGAATCCAACACTCCTGAGTTCTTGTCAATATCAGATTCAAATAATCCTTGAATAACTTCCTTAACTTAAGATTTTTTTCAATGTTCATTAATTTTTGGCTTAACAAATAGTTACCCAATAATAGGAAAACAACACCTTAAGTTCCATTTAATGTGGTTTAACCATTTAAGGAAGTGTAACAACAACCTAGGTTGTAACTTAATAGACTTATTAAAATGAAGTCTAAAAATTAGATTTCATATCTTCCTTTTTGTTTATAACTTTATGAAAGAGGTAGATTCTTCCTCTTCATGGTTAAGTTCTAGGGTTTAACACACCCCTTATGTCCTTTACAAATTCTATAGTCTTCATTGTATGTTCATTTCACATCACCTTACTATATTGAACTATTAGATAAGAACATTAAATTCTTTAACTTATTTAGTTGCATCCCTTTTAGGGAAATTACTCTAATCCCATTTTATATTACTTATCCATGAAAAAACATTTAATCATATAAATAATAAGAAGAATATCAACTAGATAAGATTCCATATTTTTACAAAAGTACAAGATAATTTACACAACCAATACAAGTAAATCCTCATATTTCAATTCATTTTCAAAACCTATACATTTACAAGACTTATGCATTTTAGGCATACTACATAACAACAACCTTCCTTCTAAAAAGAATATAAATTTTCTTTTCAATACAACTCAAGAACAAACTAGAATTCTTCACAAAGAATCAGACTTAAATCACCCAATCCATCATAAAAGTTTGTGCCTTCTTTTATCACTTACGAAGTCCATTAGCAAAAATTACTAGCACGGATCAGTTTAGAGAACTGAGCATGATAAGCACTAATCCTTAAAATAAAGTGCATTCCACTATTTGTTTCAATAAAACAAACCTGCTTTAATGAAAAATTAGTATATCATAAAATAAGCATAAGTAATAACATTAAGAAAATAAGAGCATTAATAAATCTTAATTTACTCCCAAAAAAGGAGAGCAGAATATAATGTATATTATGTCTTAAAAATTATTTTTTAAGTGTAATTGATCCCATAAATTAGCTTCAATTAACAATAGATCACACATCTCATTGTTTCCCCAAATCTATCAAAATAGAATACAACACTTATCTTTACTATGAAACAAAAGAAGTGCTTTCAGCATGGTTCTCATTAAGATGAAATATCTAACTTCCAAAAAAAGTAGAGAAACCATTTCATTATACCAAATCACATAATGTCCGCTAAGCAGACATAGGTTCACATCATGACTTAATCTATTTCTACTTAATATTCCTACTTTAAATTCAAATATTTAAGATATTCATCAAAACATAATCATATACAAAATCCCAGAAGGAAGATGGATTAACAGGAAATCAACAAGTTTGCATTTTCTTTTCAACAAAATAGTCATCATTATCCTTCTATTTCATTTCAGTCAAATGATAAGTATAAGAAGGTTAATGAAGTAACAATTGTATTTTCCCAAAAGAATAAGTAATAGAAGGTTCCAAGCAAATGATCTTATCCCAACTGAATTAGAAAAGAAGTCCTAACAGAATATATTTCTACCCTACAATCATTTTTTTCCAACTTAATTAATAATTTCCCTTTTTCGTACAACCAATTCAAGTTCATACAAGAGTCCCTGAGAAAGGGAACAAGAACAACTTCAAGGAAAGAAGAACTTAATGCAACCAACCTTTCAAAATCTTACCACAATAATGCAAGATTTCCATTTTTACATGGGTACATTATAACCATGAATTTCTTACACAATCTACAGTTATAAAAGAATCACAATTAATATTTTAAAGACTCAACATTCTTTCCTTGGACCAAACAAGAAGTGTTAAAACCAAATAGATAAAAAAGCTCATAATTTCTCAAGAGTCTGGTCTAGATAGGACTGCCTTGCCATCTATTTCAATATATTATGACAAGAGTAAACAGATTGGATTCCCAAAAATAAAAAATAAAGCAACAAGATAATTCTAGTAAAGTTTTGGAAAATTTTACCAAATAACCCACTAAACCGTACTTCCAGTTTTCTTCTTCCATGTGTAATTGTCAATAAAATAGAAAACTCAGTTTGTATGCCAAGACCAAATCGACATAATCAAAAATATGTTCTGCACAAGGTTCAATCAAAATTTCTCACAAAGATTCAAGATAACCCAAGAGAATATTCTTAGGTTCAAGGAAACAACAACATGTCCCCTTTTAGTTTACTTTATAAAAATACTTAGGAGTTCGTAGTCCATTCAACCAAATAGTAAATCTAGTTTTTATGTCATTACCAAATCGAATACATCAAAATATGTTCAACAATAGAATCTTAAAGAATAAATAAGAACACAATGTTGAATCATAAGTTCTCACCAAGGTTCACGAGCATCAAAGTGATAATGCTCAAGCTTAGGTTGACAACTTGTTCCTATTTTAGTTTACGTCATCAACTAAGAAAACACAGACCCAACAACTGGTTCAAATTTCCATTCCAATAATATGTAGCAATTCTTTGTATAGTTTGCATCGCAATAACCCAACATGAGTTTGATTAAACATCTGTGCCTTATACTAGCCAATTCATAATGAAAATATTTATAACAATTCATAATAACAGGGTTCTTATTACTAGTCTACAACTTATCACGCCCTTATTCCAACTCCATGAACACAAGTTCATTTTTAAGAGTTCAACTTCTCACACCCAAAAAAATATGAGTGTCGTGTATAACATACACTTTCTAACAGTCCTCATTATTTAAGATACAAAATGCCAGCATCATGATATATGTGGTTTTTAACAACAAACCATAATATCACCCAAAAATTAAAACACAAGTACCAAGTTATTCGTGGTCTTCAAAAAATAGTCCACATTATCACAAGATAATAAAACAATGGTACCCTACTATAAGTGGATTCCACAAATATCAAGTTTTTGCAAGATAAAATTAAAGAACCAAGCAATACATGGCTTTAGCCATAGTCCCATTTTTATCCAAGAAATAAATATAAGCACCAAGGTACTATGCATCATCAACAGTTTTAAAAAACCATACAAGTTTAAACCAAAAACCCAAGATCAATTACAAGCTCCATAAAAAAAGGGCATGAGCTCATTACCAACTCAAGAACACAAATCACGAACTCCACAAAAAAGTAGGAAGAACACAAGGTTCTACTAAGAACTCAGTAAGAATACATGGGCATGAAAGTCAAAAAAATCAGAATCATCGGTTACCAAATCCAAATAAGCCAAGTAGAGTTACAGATTTCATTTTTTCATGCATTCTACATGTGATTTAACAAACACAACATATATTTCAAACTAGACCAATTTTTCTATGTATTCATAACCAAGAGTTCAAGATTTAATAATCCCAGCAAACAAATAACCAGATATAACATGCAATGTACAAATATCAATAGAGCATAGTTTTTTTATGAAAGCACTTAGAAGAAAGCAAGAGATTTTAACAGTTAGATCCTATCATGCCTGATAGTGTTTCTGTCAAATCAAGGAAGACCTCCAGCCGAGCTCACTACTTCACCTTTTCTCCACAAAAGATCAAACAACCAAATTACTTTTCTAGAATTCCTCTTATACATTCCATGAAATGAAAATAGATCCAAAACTTTCAAAATAGCCATGAAGTGTAGTTAAATCTTCTGGTTAAAAAAACCAGAGAACATGCAGAGTAAAAATCATGACACATGCAAAGTGAAACGACCCAAGAAAAATCCGCTTGCATGCCTTCCAAGGCAGTTTGAGCTCAAAAAATGAAAAAAATAAATTCCATTAACTCCCATTTTCCCGCCTATCCTTCCTTTCAACCGCCTTCCAATTCTGGCGAATGCCAAGTCCAAAATAACATGCATTTTTAACTTTAGTGATACTGCTACCCAAGCCTCCAGCAAGCCAATTAGTCCCTACCAAATCTGGTAGTACCGCATACGTTTAATAACCTTATCAACATCATAAATGCCTTAGGAACCGTCGCCCAAATACATGCAACCACTTAAGTCACCCTTCATGTTCAATAGTTAGGGTAGATTACATTGCATAGGTTAGATCTTAGGTTTATTAAAATTTATACCTTAGGATATAACACTAACAACTAACCCCCACCATAGGTATTTAGCAAATAGATTTTGGTAGTTTCCACATAGGCAAATAATTCAGAATACAATAGTTTTAGGCATTAGGTTAGATCACAATATAAACTTGTAGTATTAGGATCTAGGTTAATTTTAATACCTAGTAACCTTTTCAATTCCATTAGCACCAAGCTTAGGTTAGGTTGTAAATCAACCAAATAGTAGAATTAGAAGCTTTTAGGTTAGAATGAGAATTCTATCAAATGACATAGATTAGGTAGGAAATATATTTACCTAGATTATAATCTCATAGGTTAGTCCTTTAAAGGATCCTAGATCTCTCCCATGTCGTGAATAGGCTGCAATTCCATTTACGTCAACAATGACCTGCCATGGTCGATCTCCAAATACCCAAGCAAAACATACCACTGAATGCAACACATTCACACAAAAATCAAAGAACTTGTATCTACAAATTTTAGTCCATGTCTCTTAATTCATGGAATGTCAATTTACCATTTTTTCAATCTGAACAGATTTAAAACATTCCTTGGATCACTGAAATTGATCCAAGGATGAGTTATATAAATAGATAAGTTTACAACTCATAAACCAGATTGTAACTTACCTATAAGAAGTGAAAAATGGATTCAGGAAAGCCATTCCAGTTCATTCAAAGGATCTTAACAGAAGAAAATACTTATCCACATCAAGCATGATTTCCCATAATCAAAAGAACATATCCTTATAAGGAAAATCACATGTCAACACTTGAAATGTAAATGAGGAAAATAACAACTATCGAGGGTGTTAGATTCATCCCACACTATTATTAATTTAATTTAATTAATTAATTATCCTCACAATATTTATTATTTAAATATCCTAATTGGGATAATTCCCACATATCCACCTCACCCTAATACCTATTCTTAGTAAGTTTCCATAACTAACTAAGACCTACCCAAACCCTAAAAATCAATGCCTACATTCCCTCTTTACACATTCCCACCCATTAGAAGGAAGCTTCCATTCTAATATATGGAGTAAATGAAACGAGATCCCAGAAAACCAAGGGGATCTACCTAGTTTAGTAAACCTATAAAATACCACCCTAACCGATGTCGGTTACACTACATCAAGTTCATTCCATTTGATCACCCACCATTACCAACTAGTCATCAAGCTCATACAAATAGTAAGTTTTGTTAACCAACACTTATCCATTTATCATTTGGTATATCCTTTCACATCTGTTACTAGTTTCTACTCTCATTTCCATTCCCCCCATCATTTACCTCCATTCAAACTTGACCATATTTTTATCCACACCCTTGCATTGCCCATACATGGACCTTAATCATTCCTGTGCATACCTCATATCCATACGAATCTTGTCATTTCCCTTCCATCTTCATCCAACCTCAGATCTGTTACCCTACCAATTTTTTATTGATTTTTCCTGTACCCTGACCATACCGATGTTGGATACCCACAACTGTCGCCAGTTATCCTAAATTGATATCGGTCATGCCAAACCGACGCTGGTCTCTATGTCTTTTATCAGAAACCAAGAGAAGAGCTCCTAAACTTCCACCAAATACCCAAACCCACCCATAACCTTACCCTAACCAATACCAATACCCTGACAGTAACCTTGAACTTCATATTCATTCATAGCATAGCCTGTTGTGAATGAATTTGTTTATTGTAGACGAATGAGATTCCTAAATCATTTTAACTATAGTATGATTTCCTTTATTACTATTGTTGCAAATCAACAGCACCCCTGGATGTTGATCAGATTTCTAGTTTGATCATCCTAAGCATCCAGTGTGATTACACAACATTAAATCCTCCCCCTAAGTGTGGGACTTGTAAAAATGGGAGAGGAATCTCTAGATTAGAGGCTAGTTCCTCAAATCCTCTGATCAGATTTATCACTTACAAGTTGCAGAGGTTTATATTCCTAATTCCTACTCTAAATTTCAAAGGGGGAAGATAAAGGATGCAAAAAACTAAAAATAATGCTAATAAGGTGATGCACCAAAGGAGTGGTGAGCATTTTTTACTTCTGCAGATTGACACAATCATGGAAATGCAACAAACACATCATGCACAAACTGATGAAATGTAATGAAAGATCAGAAGGAAGCAAACAACATAAGCAGAGGATTGAAACTCATTCACAGAGCTTGCATTTTCATTTTAATATCAAAATACATGCATTACAAACCCTGTGAGGCAAAAAATAGGCTACAGTTCTTAGAAAAAGTCTGATATTCCACCAAATAACTTCCAAGGTGAAAAAGGGAGACTGCTATACACAAAAAATGTTTCACCTTTGAAAATGAGCCAAAACTGGCTTTTACAGTGCAAGGAACGAGCCCAAGAAAGAGAAACGCGGGAAAACATGGAAGGGATTCAACCATTGACCAAAATGTAATCAAAACAACATGGGCATCCTTATAGACCCATCCCCTGACATTTTTAGCCATGCTAGGAGAGAATGCGATCCATTCTTCATTAAAAAATGGTCGTTGAAACATCATTTCTGTCCATGACCATGTTCCAGAGGTATTTTTCAATTTTCTCTCTCCAAACTCCATTAAAATTCAAAAATGACTATGGAATCTTATAGATAATTTCACCAGCTTTCCATTGATATCAAGAACGTGAAAAACTGAGCTCTGGATCGAAAGATATGGCCATTTGAAAATTTAGGGAAAAACAAGGCCAAATCGAATTGGCGAGCAAAAATTTGAATATTTTCACCTTTTTTGCATTTGGGAAAATTTCTCGAAAAATCCCCATGCTCCACCTTTCCAGGTGCCATGTGGAATGTTTTTATTGGGCGTGGGCCCATCGTGCTCCATTTTCCTTTGTTTTTCCCTTTGGAAAATTTTCCAAAAAATCCCCGCAGGGCCGGTGAGTTGAGGCCATGTGGCGTGCGCTGATTAGACATGGGCCTGTCCTTCCTGAATTTTTCGTGAGCCTCTTTGACCATTTTCGACCTAGACACGTGGCATAACCCCATTCGGTGTGGGCTTGCCTCTTCAAATTTTTCATGTAGGATTTTCTTAATTTTTTTGGCACCACCTGGACACGTGGCGAGATTCCATTGGCTCGCATTTTGGGGGTGGGCTTTTCCCTTTGAAAAATTCCTTTGTTTTTCCTTTGGGAAAATTTTTCCAATTCCCTCCCACACTCTGCATTTCGAAGACATGTGGTGCAATTTCATTCGCCGTGGGCCCTTGGGGTGAATATTTTCTTTTGCGCCAACACTTTGGGAAAAAATCCCAATTCCCTCTCGCACTTTGCAACTCCGACCCCCAGAGACACATGTCGAAACATGATTGATTGGCAGGGGTAGTGGGCCAAAAACTCCTTTGAAATTTGGCGAAACACTTCGCCAAAAATCCAACTTGTCCTCCACCCTCTGAAACTCCATGCCATAGGACACATGGCGCAATATGACTAGGCACGGACCTTCCCTCCAAAATTTTCCATGCGCAATACTTAGCCAAAATTTTCAAATTTCTCCCTTGGACACGTGGCATCATCTGATTCGTCAGTGGGCCTGTGGGGAAAAATCTTCCTTTTGAAATTTTTCCAAAGCACTTGGTAAAAAACCAAGTTTTCCTCCAACCCTCGCTGCTTCCTTGGACACATGGCGGTGCCTCATTGGCTGCGGACCTTTCAGGGGAAAAGTTCCCACAAAAACTCCTTTGAGCCATAACTTCAAAAATACATGGAGTTAGGAGGAAAAATTTACCTTTCTGGAAAGCTAAGAGAGAGCTCTATCCAATGGTGTCATTTCCAGAAAGTTTTAAGTTCCTGAAAAGAAAAAAATTATGACTAAGGTACAAGAGAGGGAAGAATGAAAGGAGTTAGCCACAAAATGAGCAAGGGGCACGTTTTGGATAACAATTTTGGCGACTCAGAGGGGTCATCTACCTACTAGAAGAAATTACCAGTTTCTTGAAACAATCCATTGGGCATGGAGTCATCGAATTCTCTGTTTGATACCCCAACTGACTAGAACACTGCAAGGAGGAAGATGGAATATCACCTGATGGAGTAAGGCTTGCAAACACATTCTCAGGGACAGCAAGCCTATGCCAAAGCACTTAGGGAAGATAAAAATAACCTACAGCAAAACAATGTGCACAAGCACTTGGAGGAATGGAAACCTAAGCTAATATGTACAAGGTGGAGAGTTCCTTTCAATAGCAATGCTTTAGATGGATTCCATTGACTGGAATCTGTAGTTCTTCACCATCCAATGAAGACAATTGGAAAGCATTGTTGTCCTTACACTTTGTGACCATGTATGGGCCACTCCAAATGGCATCAAATTTTGAATGCCTTCCTGGTTTTTCTCTATCTGCATCCCATTTTAACACTAGATCTCCAACTTGGAAGGATCTATTCTTGGCATTTCTATTAAAGGTCTTCTTTATCAAAGCCCGATCCTTCTCCATTGCTTGGGATGTCTGATTTTTTATTTCTTAGAGCTCCATCAACTTTGCATATCTGAATTCCATGGGCTCAAACTCCAAAAACTCCAACTATTTCATGAGTTCCAATGTTGGCAACTCAAGTGACATGGGAAAAATTGCCTCTCTTCCATAAACAAGCTTAAACGGAGAGTTACCTATAGATCTCTTGGGAGTTATCCTATCAGCCCATAAGGCTGATTTCAACTTAGTATGCCAAGACCTCTGATTTTCATCAAGATTCCTCCTAATGATCCTTAACAAGTTCTTGTTTGTAGACTCAGCCTGGCCATTACCCTAAGGGTAATAGTTCGATGAAGTACTTAGGTAGGTCCCATTCATGACAGCCCATTCAGCCACCTTGGACCCAATGAATGCCAATGCATTATCTGATATTATTGTAGTAGGTATGCCGAATCTGGTTGTTATTCCCTCATAGAAATCTAGGATGCTAGATTCATTTGCTTCCTTGAGTGCTACTACTTCAGTCCACTTGGTGAAATAATTTGTTGCTGTTAGAATCCATTTGTGCCCTTGCCTTGAATTAGGATTAATGACTCCAATGAATTCTAAACCCCATTGCATGAATGGCTGGTCAACTGAAATTGGATGCAATGGAAGCGCAGCTAGCCTCTCTTTACCTATGAATAATGCACAATTCTCGCACCTCTTGATCCATGCATAACAATCATTGAAAATCTTGGGCCAATAATATCCATCCCTCATGATCTTTAGAGCTGTCACTCTTGGTGCAAAATGACCACCATCTGGTCCACCATGGAACTCTTCCAACACCATATGAATATGATTTGTACCAATGCATCTCAGTAGTACTCCATTCACATCTCTTTTGATTAAAACACCATCAATAAGGGCATATGGGACAGCCTACAATCTGAAGTGTCTTCTCTTGGTATTGTTCATCTCTGGAGGGCATAGAACTATTCTTAGGAAGTGCATTATGTCTTGGGTCCAGCAAGGAATGGGGACACCATTATTTTCTTCTTGAGTGCTTCCTTTCTCATGGCTGTCTTGCAACGCCAAAACAACCTCCTTTTCATTGTATGATTCCTTTTGTTTGCCTAAAATTAGTTGCTCACACAATCCTTTTCCTCTTACCAACTTGGTGAATTTGATCTCTATGTCATACTCCATGACACGAGTAATCCAACCTGCTCTCTTTTCATTCAAGTCTTTGTTGAGGAGGAAGTCTGTAACTCCCACATGAGAAACCAACAATTGGACCTTATTGTTTGAAACTAGATGCTTGAATTTCTTCAAGCTCCTGATTACTGCAAGAACATGCTTCTCAATGAAGGAATACTTCACCTCATAGTCCTCCAAGATTTGGCTGAAGAAAGCAATTGGATGCTCATCATTGTCTTTGTTCTGCTGTACCAAAATTGCAGAAATAGTATCATCACCCCCAAATGCATAGAGGATGAAATCCTTGGAGAAATCCGGGTTGATGAGAGTTAGGGCTTGAGAGATGGCTTCTTTGATTGCTTCAAAACTTTCCTTTCCCTGTGCTGTCCATTCGAAAGTGATGCTTTTCTTTAACATCTTGGTGATAGGCTTGACTAGGGCTACAAAATTTGGGATGAACCTCCGAACAAAATTTATTCTCCCCAAGAAACTTTAAAGGACATTCTTATGGCTTGGCAATGGCAGTGCTCTTATGGCTTTAAATCTCTCTGGATCAATTGCTAATCCTTCTTTGGAGACAATGTGGCCAAGGAGATTTCCTTCATGGGCTACAAAAATACATTTTTTAGGATTCAAGGAGACTCCAAATCTTCTACACCTTTGAAACACTTGTCTCAAATAAGAGAGGTGGTCTGCTGCATTTTTTGAAAAGACAGTGATATCAGCACAGTGTTGTTAATCAAACCCTTAAATGCCATGTCCATTGCTGTTTGGAAGGTAGCTCCAGCATTGGACAGCCCAAATGGCATTTTCTTGTATGCATAAGTTCCCCATTTGGTTGTAAAGGTTGTCTTGAACTAATCTTCTTCCTTCACCATAATCTGATTGTACCCCAAATAGCCATCAAGTAATGAAAACCTCTCAGAGCTAGCAACAACTTGCAAAATTTTCTCCATAGAAGGAAGTGGATAACGATCCTTGAGAGATGCTCTATTCAAATCTCTGAAGTCAACACATAATCTGATTTTCCCACTCTTCTTTCTTACTGGAACCAAGTTGGCTACCCAACTAGAATTCTTGATAGGGAATATGATTCTTTATTCTATCAACTTATTCAATTCTTTTCTCATGAGAGGCTCCATGTGGGGGTTGATTGGCCTTTGTTTTTTACTAATGAGTTTAGTACTTGGATCCAATTTAATGGTATGTTGAGCTAACTCAGGATTGAAACGTTTCAAATCTTCATAGCTCCAAGCAAACACATCAGGGAATTCTTGATAAAGCTGTATGAATTCATACCTTTCTTGCTCAGTTTTCATCTTACTAATTTGGAGTGATTTACCTCCTTCTACCAAGATGGACACTGAATCTTCTCCCTTCACTTGGATTTTTTCTTTGTCCTTCCTAAACTGATCATCAGGATTGAAAATGGACTCCAAAGTAATAAGTCCCTTTGGTAGTTTGTTGGTTCTTAGCTGCACCACTTGGTCACCCTATTGCTACTCCAACTTTTCCTAATTTTTAGCTGAGAACTCAGCCTCTTCTTGCAAAAAATGAATGATTTGCTGATCATTTTCAAACACTTACCAACTTACATTTGTATCTAGCACTAAAGGCCTCACAATCACATGGATGTTTGGCTGTACCTTATCTTTTTGAATTCTTTCAACAACGTCAAAGTCTTCCCAAACTGCTGTAATCCTGTTAGCAGCTTGGTTTTCCTTTCTAGGAATGAATTTTATGCCAAAACCCTCAAAATATTCAATGAGGTTCCACACCCTGTTCTTGTAGCATTTGAGTAGATCATTCTTGACAGCATGCTACTCCTTAACTTGGTTGACAATCAACTCACTGTCACTAAAGACTTGCAAGTTCTTTATTCCTCTCTTGATTGACCAATGCAATCCTTGTATCAAAGCTTCATATTCAGTAGTGTTATTAGAGCATGCAAACTGAAATCTAAAAGTTGAATAATACTTAACTCCTTGAGGTGAAACAAGCATAGCTCCCCCTCCTACACCTTGTCTACTCCTTGATCCATCAAAAAACAACTGCCATACCTCATTGTCATCCTTGTGGTTTGGCTTGGTGATGCTAGGAATAGGCTGATTTTCTTCATGCATGCAATAGACTCCTAACTCAGATTCTTCTATTTCTTGATAAGGATCAAAATCATGCACCTTGTTTTCCCATTCATTAAGAGTTAGATCTGGGATACTTCCAACCTTGGTGTCAGCTTCATCAGTGCTTGGATAATCCTCTTGATCAAATGCTGAACAATTGGTATTGATTTGGCTTGGAGTGTAAGGCTCAATGTGAAAGTTTGCAATAGGTTCATATCTGATTGTGGCCTTGGTTCCATATCTCATTCTGAACAACATGTGTGACCAATCAGTAGATAAGTAACCTCCAATCTTGGCTATGAAATCCCTTGACAAACATAGGGAAAAGAGTGGTGGAAGGTCTATTATTGAGACATCTTGTAAAACAACAACATTGGGACATGCATGCAAGGTAAGACTCAATTTTTTTATCACTCCAACTATTGTTACTACTATCGCATCCAATTGCACTACCCCTTTGGATATGACTTCATACTTAATTCCCAACTGATCAGCTATTTGATTGGGCATTACTGAACTACTTGCCTTGGAATCAATCATGCAATTTTGTACTAATTGATTCCCAATGATCAATAAAACATAGAATGGAGGTGGCTTCAACATTTTACCTTGCTGTCCTCCATGATTCCCCCACTACAGGGCAGCATTTGTGAGCACCTTCTCTTGCATTTGGACCTGCTAATTCAAAGTTGACCAGTCCTTCATGGCAGCTTGTAAAAAATCTATTTGGCCTGGGATAGATAGTGATTCCCACATTGATATGTTTAATATTTTTCTTCTTCATTTGATCAATGATATTGAATGGAGATGAAGCATCTCTCTATTGTCCCTTGGCCTACACATTTATTCCCTTCACATGGGCAGCAACAACTGGCATTTGAGTTGGCCTAGGAGCTATCTTAGGTAATCCTTGCATGCTTGGGACTGCACTTTGTTTGCCAATAGTTTGTGGAGTGATAGAAGATTGAGGATTGCTTGGTTCTAACGGCTATTCTTCACCCAAATTTCTTTTCTTTGACCTTGTGTTGGCTGCAACACTTTGGGAAACCATTTGATTCATGCGACAAAAATCTTATGCCTGCCAGTTTATAAGTGTGGTATCATTTGGAGTTGACTGTTGCTGGAATGTTTCTTGACTACCCTCACCCTCCACACCAGTTGTTGCCACCATTAATGCTTGATTCAAGGAATCGTTGAAGCACATGGATTGGTTATGAGGTTGATTACATGGGAAACACCACTCATACTCTTAAGCCATACTGTTTTGTACTGGTACTAATGCTTTAGAGGCAGATGTAGCATTGGGATTATAGGGATGAAATGGTATGTTGGCAGGAGGCCTTGCTTGATTTATATTTGTAGCTGGATTGGGTGATCTTTGGGGTTGATATGGCTTCCTGTTAGGCTGAGCTTGAGGCTAGAAGGGAGGCCTAAAACCTTGGGCTTGCTACCTCTTGAGTGTAACTAGCTCATTACCTAAATTTTGTAGCTACTTCATGACTTCTTAAAGCTCATTTGAGGTACTAGAAGATGAAGTAGAAGCTTCACTTGAATTTTGATTTCTAGGAGCAGGAATAGGAGCTAAATTAGGCATTTGATTAGTTTTTGGGCTCTCTAGACTTGGAAACAGTGGCATTGGAGGCCTAGGAGCTAGCTTTCTAGCTTGAATCAAACAATTTTCAGCTCTAATAGAAATGCTATAAGCAATGGGAATAGTTGTGCCTCCCATGGATTGAATTAACATAGAAATATCAGAATTTAAAGCTTGAAGGTAATAAAGGAAAGCACCTTCTGCTGTTGGCCTGACTGCCACTGGAATTCTCTCCCAAGTCCTTTGAAATCTGAAATTAAAATCTGTCAGCTGCTCATTGGGAGCTCTCTTGATGGTTGTCAACTACTCCAAAAGGGACAAGTTGTCTCCCTTTTCTCCAAACTACTCATGGAGAGCTATACATAACTGGTTCCAATTTTGAATAGAACCTGAGGCAAGACTCCTGAACCATTGCAAAGATTTCCATTTGAATGAAGATGCCAACAGTTTGACAGCAACTTGCATCTCATTGATCTCATGGATTGAACAAATGTTAGCAATATCCTTGACATGATTACCAGGAGTAGTCTGATTCTCTCTAGTAAAGTATGGAATGTTCTTCAATGCTGCAACTGGGATTAGATTGTATACACTGAGAGCAAGTGGGCTGCTGCCAGTGAAATTGACATAGGGGTTGTTTTGTGCCATTCTGATTGGCTTTACAACCCTTGTTGATTGAATAAAAGGCCTACCAGGTGGAGGAGTTGAGAGAGTTCTGTTTGGTGGAGATGGAGACATTTAAATCCTCCTCCCTCTTTTCCTTCTTCTTGAAGATAACTATAGATACTCAAACATCACCTCTTCTTCTCCAACTCTTGACCTTTTTATGATTCTTCTCATGAGTTTTCAGGTTTACACTGCTAAAACTAGCTGATTCTTCTTCCTTGGAGTCGCCAGATGTGTAATTTAGTGCTCTTTTAAGCAAGAATCTTACAACAAATGCACATCATTTTTGTTATAATGAAGATGAAGACCTCTAAGGTCCCACTGAGCATGCCAAAACTGTTGTTGCAAATCAACATCACCCATGGATGTTGATCAGATTTCTAGTTTGATCATCCTAAGCATCCAGTGTGATTGCACAACATTGAATCCTCTCCCATTTTTACAAGTCCCACACTTGGGGGGAGGATTCAATGTTGTGCAATCACACTGGATGCTTAGGATGATCAAACTAGAAATCTGATCAACATCCATGGGTGCTATTGATTTACAACAACAATTACTCACATTAATTTTCTTTAAACAGTGGATTGGCAGCCATCTGTGAAGTATCACACTTCCCAGATCTAGCATATGCTAGGTAGTCCACTCCAAATATTGTTTAAATTTTATTTGGTGGTATTGTTTTCCATTTCATGTAGTTCCTCCAAGAAAAAAGGAAGCTCTCACGATCAGCTATGGATTCAAAAGTCATTCGTGCGCAACAATCTACAACCAACATTTTAACAGGTATTCCTCCTAACCCATTACCCTTATTTGTTTCATCAACATTCAAAGAAACACTCTAGAATCAGGTGAAATATTTTGGCACCCAATAGTAAAGAAGACCTACAACAACATTTGCGGTCTTATAAACACGGGTGTAATCTGATCACCCATGATGATGCTCTACTCCTGAGGACCTTTCCCATGTCTCTAACTGGACCCACATTGGATTGGTATAGTGGTTTGCCTAGAAAATCTATATTCTCATTTAATCAGGTATCCCAAGCCTTCTTGGATCACTTATTCATTAATACCATTAAGAAGGTTACCATGACTGACCTATACTCTACATGTTAGTATGATGATGAATCTATCGTAGATTTTGTTACTCGTTGGCAAAGCTTGATCAATCAGATCACATTCCAACTACCGTAAACCAGACTCATCAAACTATTCACACGGGCTTGTGCTAGGCATATCTCACCAACCCTACAGGTCCAAAATTTTTGAACCTTTTATGAAGCATTTACCATGGCACAAAAGCTAGAGATTTGGGCCATTAAAGAAAAGAAAATTCAATTACGTAATAAGAACTCGGCATTCAAGTCAAATGATACCTCTTATTCTTCAAAACCACAAAACAATTATTCAAAGTCTAAGGGGACTGCTAACGCAGTGGTACTCAAATTTGGCTCAGCTCATTCATCAAATTAGGATAGCCCCTCATCTAATCTCTCACATGTTTAGACATTTCAATTCAGACAGGAAAAATGGAAATATACCCCAATTGGGGAACCTTATTCTTCTATCTTAGAAAATCTCATCAAAGCTGGGGCCATCACCCTTCCTCCCATGAAACCACACACTAGTTTTGACCCTACTCGCCCCACACCCATGTGGTATAAAGAGCATAAATTCTGCAACTACCATCGAGTAAAGGGTCATAGTGATGGAAATTGCATCACCTTCAAAAAAAATTTCCAAGAAATGCTCGAGAAACACGAGCTAACCTTGGATAATCCTAATGCACCTGCCAATCAAAACCTGGTCTTTAAGAAACCTTTTCCTAATCACGCCCCTTCTTCTGATCAAACCAAAGAAACTTCAACTCGTGATAGCCATACCTGTGAGGTCCATGCTATTTTTAGTGATACACTCATTGTTGCCCAATTACCTCATATTCCTTCTATAGAGGAAATCCTAGCCTGAAGTCCTCAACCTACACTTGAACCCACCTCACTTATTCCTCCACCTATAGAGGAACACCTTTCGCTTCCTTCATCACTTTTGGAGGAGCCTTCAATTAATATCAAGACTATTTCAGCTCTGGCTTCTCCACCTAGAGAACTATCACCCACAGTACTCATCATGGGTTATCTAGTTGTGTCCTCCTGAAGGAAAATTTGATGATGATGAACTTCTTGATGAGGACCTTGTTTCACCAGCTCTCATTCCCATAGTCCTTTCCTCACTACCCACTCAACAACCACAACCTCCACCCCCATAGCTCCTAGAACCACCTTTGAGATTTGAAATTAACATGGTTTGCATCAATGACCTCACCAAATCTCCACCCAAATGTCAATGTGCCCATTTCATCCCACAAAGTTCCTTCCTGCCACTAGGTTTTTTCCCTTCATGTTGTTATACATTTCATGGCTCACCTACCTCACCTACCTCCCCACCTCAGATCAACATGATCCACATTGCTACTCATGCTTAGAAGGATAAAGGTAAGGAAAAGGAAACTGACTCACCAACCAATCCTATACCCATCATACCATCTGCACCCACACCTAAAATTGCTATATGCAGCCCCACATATCATATTTCTAATGGGGTCACACACCACGTGATGTTCAAACAACTAGACCAATCCCCCCTCAAAATGTCCTTATATGACCTCATCCAAACCTCAGAATCCCATCATCAAGATTTCATGGAAGTCCTACAATCTATTGAGGTTTTACCCAATGACCCTACACCCGTAGCCTCCATCATCACACCCCATCATGTAGCCTCTCTCACCAAATTATCATCTTTATCCACACCTCCACCTACTCATCAAATAGCCTCCCTTAGCTTCTAAGAGGAAGAGATGACACCACACCAAACTAAAGAACTAGACCTAGATCTCTTCATCTATGTCCACATCAATGATATACGTGTATGAAGTGTAATGATCAATGGGGACGCAAGCATTAATATCATTTCATCCCATGCATTCACTCAAATGCACATACCTAATAATTGCATGCATAAACATCCTTTCATGTTGCATTCATTCAATGACGTTATCACCTCTACACTAGGCACCTTCATCCTCCATATTTGCATGGGATCCCATACTATTCTATAATTATTTTATGTCTTGGAGGGGGAGTTTTGGTATAGCTTGTTGCTTGGTAGACCCTGGATTCGTGTCATGGGTTATTTTCCTTCCACTTTACATTGTTGTTTAAAGTTTGAGCATGAAGGACACACCTATACTATCCTAGCTGATCCATCACCTTTTAAAACATGCAACATGCTTTACTGACCCAATGACATGCTTATACCCATTAAGGCATCCACCTCCATGACCACTACCACTTCGCCTACACCTCCACTTACTAGTATAGTCATTACCTCAACCACACATACCTCCTCCATTCCTACTACTGCCACAACCTCTATGGCTGACCCATCAGCCTCCTAATCCATTAGCTCCACCTCCACATTGACCTCTAATGCATCATCTATTCCAACTACTCAAATACCAACCACCGATCCCTTGGAAGGAATTTTTCAATGCCTCACTTTGGGGGAGTATCGCCTATATAGTGTCAACACATTTCTTACTCCATAAGAGTATGGAAGTCTTCACCAACACCCTCACTATCATCACCACATAGGAGACTACATCCTTTATGGTCCTCCTCACCTTTGTGCTAGTCTCACCTATGGGGGAGTTGATACTACAACTTACACACCTGAACTACCGTCACAAACCCGTCCATTTTCTACTGACTTCCAGTCACTCACTAATCACCGTTTCACACACACCTTCCTACACTGATGTGCGTGAAAGGGTTTTGGTTTTTACTTTTATGAGAAAGGTCACCATACTATTATTCCATGTACTACCCGCAAACATAACAACCATAGTGGTATCAGTTTTGTTGAACCACTTACCAAGCAGGCCCGGATTGAACTCATTGAGGACATCATTACTTCTCCACCTTCTTCACCACTATTACCACCTTCACCGACGGAGTCGATGGATCCACAATCCATTCCTCCTAACTTTTTTTTCATAAATACCATTTCCTTAGGGCCTCTAACTTATCAATGTGATGGTGAGGCACCTTCCTCTCTTCCCTTCCTGTACCCTGAAATGGTCGATGACGATCCACATTCGATTAATGTTGTTCAATGTCAGGATGATGAATATATACTCACCTACCTTGGTGTAGAAGACTCATAAATTCATCGGTCGTTACCCTCTGAGATACAAACCATGTTGAATGAATCGACTATCGAGATCAAAATTCATACTCACAATGACCTGCACATCCTAAAGATAATTCAATCTTTAGATGTTGCTGAGCAGGAAGCCATCACTTCTTTTCTCAAAGATCATAACCATGTGTTTTCTTGGTCTTACATAGATATTCTCGGTATTGACCCCACCATAGTGGTCCAAAATATCGTAACCATTCCCGATGCCAATCCCATCGAACAAAAGTTGAGGAAAATGCACCCTTGAATTACCCTTCTTGTTAAAGAAGAACTTCAACGCCTTCTTTTAGTTTCCTTCATATTACCCATTAATTATCCTCATTGGATTTCTAACATTGTCCCTTTCACCAAGGCAATAGGGAGACTTCACATTTGCATGGATTTCTATGACCTCAATATAGCTTACCCAAAAGATGACTTTCCTCTACCTGATATTGACCATCTGGTTGACCTTATCACTAGTCATGAGATGTTATCATTCATGGATGGCTTCTCAGGTTATAACCAAATATTACTTTCCCCAGAGGATCAACACAAAAATGCATTCATCACCCTTAGGGGGACCTTCTGCTATCGAGTCATGCCTTTTTACCTTAAAAACATTGGTGCCACATATCAGTGGGCCATGAATTACATCTTCCATGACATCATGCATCATGTATTAGAAGATTACGTTGATGACCTCCTTGCTAAATCTAAATGCCACTCTGAGCACCTTGCCGACCTCAAAACCATATTTGACCACCTTATTGAATATTGTGTTCACCTTCAGCCCAAGAAGTGTGTCTTCATGGTCCTCTTAGGAAAAATCTTGGGATTTATCATTTCCCTATGTGGTATAGAAGTTGAACCTACTAAATTCAAGGCCATTCTAGAAATGCCTCCGCTCACTACCCTTAGGCAACTCCCTAACCTATAAGCTAAGTTGCATTCTATTCACCATTTCATTTTACAATTGTCTAATTGGTGTCAACCATTTCATCACCTTCTCAAGAAGGATGTCTCCTTTAAATGGGATGAGGATTGCCATAAATCTTTTAAGGCCTTAAAACAATACCTTCTTTAACCCCCCGTACTCATTCCACCTAAAGATGATAAACCTTTCTACCTATACATCTCAGCTACCAATCACTCTCTGGGGGCCATGCTCGCTCATCACGATGAACAAAACAGGGAGCATCTGGTTTATTACATAAGCCATACTCTTTTGGATTATGAAACCCGATACACCCATCCCAAAAAATAATTCTCAGCCTTAGTTTTCATCGCCACAAAACTCTTCCATTACCTACTCAACCAAAAAACCTATGTTGTGACCAATATCGATCCCTTACATTGCATGTATGCCAAACCTTATCAAAATCAACGTGCTACATGTGGGCTTATGATTTTTTCTGACCTAAACCTCGAATTCATTCATAAAAATTCAATAAAGAGCCAAGCTATCACTGACTAATTGGCTGATGCACTTATTTTTGGGGATCAACCCTCTAATTTTGACTTTCCAGATGAGTCAATTGCTACCCTTTCCATGGATGAACCTTATTACTAAATAAAACTTTTCTTTGATGGTTTCAAGTGTCAGTGTGGGGATGGGGCTGGAGTTATCCTCATTCCTCTTGATGTTGAACCCATGCCTTTGTCTTTCAAACTTTATTTTTATTGTATAAACAATATTACTGAATATGAAGTACTCGCATTAGGTCTCCAAGCCACCTATGCCCTAGATGTCAAATCAATTAGCATATTTGGTGATTCTCAATTATTCCTAAACTAATTTAATGGTATATACCAATGTCATAATGAGATACTTCAAAAGTATAAACATAATGTAGACATAATTTTTACCACCTTTGACCATTATGCCCTTCAAACCGTCCCCCATTCAACAAACAAATTTGTAGATTCCATGTCCTGCTTGGCTTCTCAAATACCCAGTTCGCCTTCCGATTCTAAAATTTTTGTCACCATACAACGACTCCAATCACCCTCTTTTTTACCTCATGATGTTTATTGCATCTTAACTGTCACCCTAGACCCAAGTGAGCTTTGGTATAAACAATACTCTGACTATCTTTCTCTCTCCATCTTACCTCCTGATCTCAACCATGATGGACAACGTTCCTTCCTTAAAAATCTCTCTCATTACATCATCATGGGGGCCTCATCTATAAGCACAAATTTTATGGTATTTTGTTATGATGCCTAACGAGTTCTAAAATTCCTTATACCAGTAAGGAAGTCTGTGATGGCATATGTGGAGGTCACTTCAGTGGCCTTGTTGTTGCTAAGCATATTCTTCGCCTAGGCTATTACTAGCCAGCCCTTAACCATGATTGTTGTGATTACATTAAGCATTGTGTAAAATTTCAACAACATTCCAACCTTCATCATACACCTAGTCATGCCTTATAGGTCACTCATGACCTTTGTCCCTTTTCTCAATGGGGTTTGGATCTTGTCAAAGAGATCAATCCCCATTCTTCCCAACGACATCAATGGATCATCACCACTACTAAATACTACACAAAATGGGTTGAATCCATACCACTCATCTCCACGAAAGCTGAGAAAATATGTGAGTTCATCAATCATCACATCATTTGTTGCTTTGGTGTTCCTCATCGCCTCATCACTGATAATGGAAAAAAATTCAAAAATAAGTCCTTGCGAAAACTTTGTGATGCCTTTGGCATTTAACTAAGTTTCTCATCACCTTATTACCCAAAAACCAATGGCTAAGCTGAAGCCAACAACAGAACCTTGAACAAAATTCTCATGAAAGTGATTAAAAATACTGGGAAGGACTAGAATACGCACATTCCTTTTGCCCTATGGGCATACCACACTAGTATTCACACTTCCACTACTGCTACACCTTTTTCTCTGGTCTACGGTATAGAGGATGTTCTGCCTCTCAAAGTCCAGATCCCCTCACTCCACATTTATTTCCATGACATGCTCAATGATGAAAAATTTTGTCAAGATCATTTAGCACAACTTGAGTTATTATATGAACATCATCTTAACACTCTTGACCACCTTCAAGTTTACCAAAAATGTATCAAACATGCCTATGATAAACGTGTCCATGAACGAACCTTTCACATTGGTGATCTCATCCTGAAAGAAAATCAACATGTAACTAAAGTAGAAAAAAATAAACGGGGAAAATTTGATCCTAACTGGCTTGGACCATACATCAAGACCCATACTTATGGATCAGGTGCTTATCATTTATCTTCACTCGATGGTAAACCCGAACCTGAACCCCTTAATGCCTTGCATCTTCAACCATTCTACTATTGAATTTTATCCCTACCTCGCCTTTTTCCTCTTTCCATGAACGTCCCTTGAGTGCTATCCATTTCCTACGCCATCACCAACGATTAAATAAAAATAATGTGTGTATCCTTCACCTTTTTTCTTCTCTTAAATATGTGTACCACGTCACTGCACATAGCATGATTCTCATGGATACTTTTCATCTACCTTTAGATGAGATCCCATGGTTGTTTCACCCTACTTTATGAACAAGAACCCTATTCTTCACCTCGATCTTGTCCATGACTTCAAAGCCCTCACGTGGGGTCCAACTCCTTGAGTCAAACTTCCAATAAAAAGATGACTCCCTCAAAAGGACATCTTCCTCTCTATAATCACTGCCATAAATAGATTGCTCCCTTGAAGGACAACTATGTAAAGCTCTTTAAAAAAATATGTAAGAGAATTTGAAGTTTCCTGCATCGATCAAATTCACAAAGACCTTAAGGAGTTCATTTCCTCATCCTATATAGACTTCTTGCATCGATTATTCTATCTCAAATATTAGTTAACACAGAAATCCTTTTAGTCATGGACTTGCCCATTGTGACCTTAGATCTCTTTCCCAAAGAGCATGCTATCTCATACCATATAAAAATTAACCACCTTTCACCCCTCTCACCATTCACACTCCCATTTTATACCACCTCAAGGGACCTCTTAGAAACCATGACATTTGGTGATCATGTGAATAGTTTTCACCCTTAGAACAATCAATCATGTAATGTCTTTTAGGGTCTTATGTCCATCACCTCCTCCAAGGTAAGACCTACTTGGTATGATCCTAATTAATCAGGCAGCTTTCTTGCCCCCTTTTATCTTTTATACTTCTTTATTATGTATTGATTACCTTAAACAGGGCTTGGTCCTCAATGCTTACCTTTGGGGTAATCTTCTTCTTCTACCATAATCAAAATCACCTATACCAATTTGCCCACAACTCACCCATACCTATTAGACCTAAACTAAAATCATGCCTAAAACCTACCAACTTATTCTCATATCTCCTCATATTCTTCCCTAGATTATGGGAGAACTACATCGGCCTAAGGTCCCTTTTTGTCGAGACTATGTAGGCAACACTCTGAGGGCATAGGGTCCTTATAGATTAGCTTAGCCACTCTCTACCCTAATAAATTCATCTTTCATTTTGAATTCTCCCTCGTACCCCCAATTTTTTACCTGAATCATTTTTTACCTCACCCACACCTCACTTGGAGACTTCATTGTATCCTCTTGACCTTATCATTTACACCCCCACCTTGTCCTTATTCGGGGACTTGTTATTTTACCAATACCTTGGCCCTACCCATGCCGTGACCTAGATTCTTGGACTTGGAACTTCGCTAGTGACCTTTGACCTCATGTGTTTGCTATACCTTATGGCACTGTTACCTGTGTTGATTGACCTAATGACCTTACCTTACCTCTTGCCGTGACCATTTATCTTGACCCAATCCTTAGTGTACCGGAACATACCTAAACATTTTTCTCCTAACCTGCGTTGTGTTTCCTAAGAATATCCTATAACTTGGATACCGGAATCACCTCAACCTTTGTTAGATAAACCTATCGACCTAAGACAATGTTGAGTTTTCCTTCTCTTCAACTTGGTACCATGATTCAGTTAATACATGTACGTTTTTTTGACTTTTACTACCTTTGACCCTAACCCATTACCTAGATTACTTGAGTGGACCTTTTTTCCCCCATTACCCACCTTCCTTTTCATCACATTCACCTTTTAATCAAACCACTCACCACTTCTTAATTTTACCACATCAGTTATTGGTTTGAGGGGGATCGCCTTCACCCACACATGGGGCAAACACATCTTATTTTTGTCAGTGGCGCTTACCAATACAAGCTATACAACAAAAAGGGGAAAAATGTAGACACCAAAATTGGGTCACACTCTGCTTGGTCCCTTGTCAAATAAATACCTTGAACACATTCACCTAACCATGGCCCCTTTAATCCAACACTAATATTAATTAAATTAATTAAATTAAATTAATTAATTATCCTCACAATATTTATTATTTAAATATCCTAATTAGGATAATGCCCACATATCCACCTCACCTAGACACCTCATCAAGCCACCTCACCCTAAGACCTATTCTTAGTAACTTTCCATAACTAACTAAGACCTACCCAAACCCTAAAAATCAATGCCTGCATTCCCTCTAACCACATTCCCACCCATTAGAAGGAAGCTTCCATGCCAATCTGTGGAGTAAACGAAACAAGATCCCAGAAAATCAAGGGGATCTACCTAGTTTAGTAAACCTATGAAATCCCACCCTAATCAATGCCAGTTACCCTTAACCACCATCAGTTAAGCTAGAACCACTGTTGGTTACCATTTAATCCCAAAAACAACCTTATTTTGAGGTTTGCACATTTATGAGAGATAATCACATCTTTTGAGAACAAGTGACGAAACTAGAGTTACATGCAAGTAGAACCAACATTAGTATACAAATCAGATCATCCATAGCTAGTACCTGAACCAATCACACGACCATCTACGTTCATGGGAGCTTCTGAGGAAGTGCCAGCAATACATCAAGTTCATTCCATTTGATCACTCACCATTACCTACTAGGCATCAAGCTCATAAAAACAGTAAGTTTTGTTAACCAGCACTTATCCATTTATCATTTGGTAGATCCTTTCACATTTGTTACTAGTTTCTACTCTCATTTCCATTCCCCCCATCATTTACCTCCATGAAAACTTGACCATATTTTTATCCACACCTTTACATTGCCCATACCTAGACCTTAATCATTCCTATGCATACCTCAGATCCTCATGAATCTTGTTATTGCCATTCCATCTTCATCCAACCTCATATATGTCACCCAGCCAAGTTTTTATTGAGTTTTCCTGCACCCGGACCATACCGATGCCGGCTACCCACAATCATCTCCAGTTAGCCTAAATCGATACTGGTCATACCAGACCGACATCAGTCTTTGTGTATTTTACCAGAAAACAAGAACAGAGCTCCTAAACTTCCACCATATACCCAAACCCACCCAGAACCTTACCTTGACCAATACCAATACCTTGACAGTGACCTTGACCTTCAAATTCAATCATAGCCTAACCTGTTGTGAATGAATTTACTTATTGTAGATGAATGAGATACCTAAATTATTTTAACTACAGTAGGATTTCCTTTATCTCTTGCATTAATTTACTTTAAATAGTGGATTAACAGCTGTCTAGAAAGTATCACACATCCCAGATCTAGCATACGTTAGGCATTCAACTACATATATTTTTTAACTTTTATTTGGTGTTATTGTTTTCCATTTTAGGTATTTCCTCCAACAAAAAAGGAAGCTCTCATCATTAGCTGTGGATTCAGAAGTCATACGTGCATAACAACTAATAACCAACATTTTAATAAGTATTCCTCCTAACCCATTAGCCTTATTTGTTTCACCAACCGTCAAAGAAATGCTCTATAATCAGGTGAAACATGGGTTGATTGGGATCTAACACTATAGGAATATATCCCAAGATTGTAGTCTGATGGTACCACTCATCAATAGATGGGATTTTGCAACCAACACCTTCCATTTCCTGACGAGTGAGATCACGGTCACCCTAGAAGATGTGTACAAAATCTTGCACTTACCAATAGTGGGGATGCAGGTGTATTTGATCACCTCAGAGGCATCAGAGAAGATCATATTGGTAGTATTTGGAGAGGTGATGGAGGATCTGAGGTACTATAGTGCAAGATTGAGCTATGGGGAGATGTATGTAGCCCATCAAGAGGAGATGCTGCTAGTGGTTTTGATTATGGAGGCGGTGTGCTATTTTACACTACCTAATTCAGAGGGTGGGAGATTCCCATGGGAACATATGGGGGTCCTCTAGGACATGATGGAGGAGAGGACGTGTTTTGTATGGGCACCAACCTTTCTGGTGAAGTTACATAGAGATTTGTGGGCATATGGGTGATTACGAAGGTTTAACTTATGTTGTACCTTTCTTCTTCATTGTTGGGCGTATGAGCACATCATATGTGTGTGCCCAGTGGACTTGCCTTGACCAAATGCATTTGATGAGGGGTTGATTAGAGTAGGTTTCTGGTGATGGGTACTCATGGGGAGAGGTCACAAGACAACTTGGGCTACACATGATGTAGCATACTACAGGCACGTGTTGGACTGTTTATTTGGTGTACACATTATTTAGAGGTCATATATTGGCTATCATATAGGTGGATGGAAGATGATCTAGAGGGGTTGCATATTTTGATATGGATAGAGGAGCATCATTCCAGTGTGCACAAGATGATCCCCATTGATAGGGTTAGACGATAGTTGGGGTTGCCCCAGGACGTGTCACCTCCATTTCTATAGTATAGGAGGGATGACATGGAGAGACCTATGTCTCCACCATGACCTATAGTGACAATGGAGTAGGAGGATTGTCCCTTCAACCATCAGATTGATGATTTGGGTTATACAAATGCATACAGATAGTGGTGGGCAGCACAACTACAGGTAGGACCACTGAAGTTAGGACAATGTGACTTAGCCACTATTACAGTTTAGAAGAACACGTTACAGGGGTAGGTGGCTACTCTAGTGACATAGTTTTGGATAGTGCAAGGGCATATGAAAGGATCAAAGGCATAGGTGGCAACACTACAGGCACATGTAGCAACCTTAAATGCCTAGGTAGCACAGGGATAGGTGCTCGCATAGGGTGGGGATGGAGATGGGGTATAAGTGGTCACCATATAGGTGTAGTTAGTAGGTTTGTAAGGTCAGATGGCTACTACACAGGCACATATTGTGGCCATTCAAGCCTAGGTATAGGCACATGCACCTACACAAGGTAAGGGACAAGGTCCCATTTTATAAGCAAGGGACGGACATGGTCCCACAGTATAGGTATAGGATTAGAGGTTGATGGCACCACAATAGATAGTACCCATGGCTAGGTTAAGGGATTCCCTAGGCAAGGTGATAAATTATCAGGATCACCTGATGGCCACAGGGATAAATGTCCCCACCTATACAGAGTATAGATCACATCAAGCCTCGAGTGAGAGGACCAGGTCTCACACTCATAGTGTGGAGAGTACATGGGGTCAATAAGCCCCAAGACCAGGTTAGGAGTACATGGAGGCCAACTCTTGGTGAGGTAGCCATAGAGGTTAGATCGAAGCCCATAGAGGGTGGCAAGATGCTAGCGGGATGGGAGATAGGTGGAGAGGAGGAGATAATTGATATTGGCCCAGAGGATATCAAGTGCGGTGACTATTAGTCATTGGAGATGATCATTGTATTTATTTTTTGATATATATACCAGTCTGCATGTCAAAGATAGTGAGGATGTATATGAGATATTTGATATTTTTGATCATATACCAGCCTGTGCACCAAAGATGATGAGGATGTATCTAAGAAATTTGAGATATCTGTATTTATTTTTATTTGTGTACACATAGACTTTCTGATTTATAGATGATGATATTTATGGTATGGATGGTGCATTTTTTTTAATTTCCATTATTATTTGTGTATGTTGTGGAAACAAGGTGAATTAGGCATGATTGAGTTGAGGTCTCATAGGCATGATGGAGTCAGGTCATAGGCATGATAGGGTCAGGTCATAGGCATGATGGAGGCAGGTTATAGGCATGGTGGAGTCAGGTTATAGGCATGATAGATTCAAGTCATAGGTATGATGGAGTTAGGTCATAGGCATGATTGAGTTAGGTTATAGTCATGACGGAGTCAAGTCATAAGCATGATGAAGTTTTGGTTATAGGTTATAGGAAATAAATGATGTAATTGCCAAGTTATTGGCAACATGCAAAAAATGAATGATGAGGAATATGTATGTTATGGTGTAAATTTCTTAAATATTTGATATCATGGAAATGTGAAATGATTAATGTATGATGTGGTAAAAATGTTGATTAATTGTTGCTTGTTTGGTTTAATTTCCAATTGTTGATATAAAATGGAAACAAACTAAGGTAGGATGCAAATAGGGAAATACAGGGGAAAATAGGTTAGGGTGAAGAGTGGCCGAGCTAACCTTCAAGGGCCCCATGCCCTCGAAGTATTGCATGTATAGCCTCAGAAAAAATGGGCCTCATGCCAATGTAGTTCTATCATAAGCTAGGGAAGAATATGATGAAGTAGAGGAATGGGTTGGTAGTTTTTAGGCATGGTTGAATGTAGGTCATAGGTATGATTGAGTTTAAGTCATAGGCATGGTGGATTCTAGGTCATTGGTATGGCTGAGTTGTTTTAAATATAGGCATCGATGATCTAGTATGTATAAAATAATCAATAAGTAATGAGGAAGGCAAATGCGAAGAGGTAACAAAAGAGACAATTAATTGATAATATCCCTAATGAATCTACCATACCCCAAATGGATTTATGAACATAAGACCCTAAAGGCCTTGTATAATAGAAAATTCTAAAGGTGAAGAAACTCACATGATAACGAAATGTCATGGTTGCGACAAGTCCCTTGAGTAGAGAGGAAATTAGGATGAAAAGGAAATGAGGTGAGAGTGGATGGTTTAGCGTAACTTAGTATCTAACATAATGTCTTTCTTAGCAAGAAATATAGGATCAAAAATAGGCAAGTCCATGAGGAAAATATCATCATTTGCTTCATTTTTTTATATTTATTTTAATAGACTTATCAATGCAGGAAGTCCATATGGGATGAGTATATTATCTCCTTGAGGTCTTCATGAAGCTGATCGATGCGAGAAGCTCCTGGATATTTTTATTATATTTTTGTAATGACTTTATATAGCTATCCATTAAGAGAGTAGTCTATTTATAGCGGTGAAAATACAGTGAAGAGATGTCCCTTTGTGAGGGTGTCCTCTTTTGCTGGAAGTTTGTCTCAAGGAGTTGAATCCCTTTTTTTTACGTTTAATTCATGGAAAAGACTATAGAGGAAGATTATCCTCTTGTTTAGAAGACAAAACCATAGTACACATGGGTTAACTATGAAAGGGGTGGTTTTGAGTGATGAATGACCATGGGATTCCATCTTGAAGAATACAATAAGTATCCATAAGAATCATGCTATGAGTAGAGTCGTGGTACTCATATTGAAGATAAGGCTGAAAGGTGACGAGTAATCACATGATTCTTGTTTAGTCGTGGATCCTCAATAATGATTAACATGGAAGGTGAATGATGCTCAAGGGATGAGTGATCAACTAATAGAAATTGATATAGGACTTAATGTCAACAGTAAAATGGTTGAAGATGCAAGGCATTGAGAGGCTCAGGTTTGGGTTTACCTTCAAGTGAAGAAAAATGATAATCACCTGATCCATAGGCATGGGTAGTAATATAGGGTTGAAGCCAATTAGGAGAAATTTTTTCCTGCTTGCTTTTCTCTTCTTTAGTTACATGTTGATTTTCCCCACTTCCTTTTCTCTTCTTTGGACGAGGTCACCAACCTAAAAGGTTCATTCATGGACACGTTTTTTGTAGGTATGTTTGATATGTTTTTGGTAGATTTGGAGATGGTAAAGAGTATTGAGATGACATTCATCTAATAACTCAAGTTGTACAAAATGATCTTGGAGAAATTCATCATCATTGAGCATGTATTGTAGTGAGATGTGGAGAGATGGAATCTAGAATTCGAGAGGTAAGAAAGCCTCAGTACCATATTCCAAAGAAAAAGGTGTGGCAGTAATCGAAGTGTGAATACTATTGTGATAAGCCCACAGGGTGAAAGGAATGTGTGAATTCAAATCCTTTCCAGTATCGTCAACTACTTTCATAATAATTTTTTTGAAGGTTTTATTGGTCAATTCTTCTTGGTTATTGGTTTGTAGGTAATAAGGTGATGAGAAACTAAGTTGGCTACCAAAAGCGCTGCATAGCTTACATAGTGTTTTATTTTTGAATTGCTTTTCATTATCAGTGATGAGGCTGTGAGAAAAACCAAAGTGAAAAATGATGAGATGGTTGATAAATTCACATATTTTCTTAGCTTTTGTATAAATGAGGGGAATGGCTTCTACCCATTTAGTATAATATTCAGTAGCAGTTATAATCCATTGGTGGCATTGTGAAGAATGGGGATTGATCTCACAGATAGGATCCAAGCCCCATTAGGAGAAAGACCTAAGGTCTCATGTAACCTACAAGGTATGACTAGGTGTGTGATGAAGATTATCATGTTGCTAGCATTTAACACAACATTTGACATAGTCACAAATATCACAGTTTAGGGTTGGAAAATAATAGTCAAGGCAAAGAATATATTTTTTGACAGCTAAACCACTAAAGTGGACTCCAAAAATTCCATCAGGATCTTTCTTTATGGTGTAGGGAATTTTAGAACTTGTAAGGCATCGTAAGAGAATAATGTCGAAGCCACACTTATAAAGGAGACCACCAATGATGACATAATGAGAAACACTTTTAAGAAAGGCACATTTTCCATTATGAGTGAGATTGGTGGATAGAATAGAAAGGGAAAGATAGTCTATAAATTTCTTATACCAAAGGTCACATGGGTCAGGTGTAATGGTTACGATGGAGTAGACCTCATAAGGTAAGTAAGATGGTGATTGCAACCTTTCTATTGTGAAAAATATTTTAGATTCAACAAGTGAAGTGGGTATCTAAGAAGCCAAGCAGGCCATGGTATCCATAAACTTATTGGTAGAACATGGGTTGGTTTCAAGTTTGTAACTGTCAAAGGTGGTAAAAATTATGTCTATGTGATGCTTATAATTTTGAAGTATCTCATTACGACACTGGTATATACCATTGACTTGGTTTACAACCAGGTAGGAATCACCAAAGATATTGATTAACTTAACATCTAAGGCATAAGTAGCCTCCACACCCAATACGAGTGCTTCGTATTTGGAAATATTTTTTGTATAATCAAAATCAAGTTTGAAAGACCAAGGCATAGGTTCACCATCAAGAGGAATGAGGATAACACCAGCCCCACCTCCACACTGACACTTAGAGCCTTTGAAGAAGAGTTTCATTTGGTAAGCGGGTTCTTTTAAGGAGAGGGTAGCTATGGATTCATCTAGGAAATTAAAGTTAGAGGGTTGATTCCTGGAAAGAGGTGCATCTGCTAGTTGGTCAACGATATCTTGTCCCTTGATGGAATTTTGATTAATAAATTCAAGGTTGAGGTTAGAAAGAAGCATAAGCCAACATGTAGGGGTTTGGTATTGGTAATAATGAAGGTTTTGTAATTGAGTAGGTAGTGGAAGAGTTTACTGGTGATGAAAACTAAGGCTATGAAGAGTTTTTTGGCGTGGGTATATCTATTTTCGTAGTCCAAAATGGGATGACTTATGTAATAAACCTCTTACTCTCTCTGTTTATTGTCATGATGAGAAATCATGACGCCTAAAGAATGGTTAGTGGTAGAAATGTAGAGGTAAAAGGGGTGGTCATTCTTAGGAGGAATGAGCACTAGTGGTTGAAGAAGGTATTGTTATAAGCATTCAAAGGATTTATGACATTCATCATTCCATTTGAATGATAATTCCTTCTTGAGAAGATGATGGAATGGTTTACAACAGTCATAAATCTATGAGATAAAATGATGAATGGATTGCAACTTGCCTTGTAGGATTTGAAGTTTATGGAAATTAGTAGGCAGAGGCATTTCTAGAATAGACTTTACTTTAGTAGGATCAACTTCTATGCCACACAAATAAATGATGAAACCAAGGAGTTTTCCTAAAAGTACTACAAAGACGCATAGCTTTTGTTGAAGATGAACATAATACTTACTCAGCCAGTCAAAAATGACCTTAAGGATGATCAAGTGTTTGTCTCGATGTTTGGATTTGGCAAGAATATCATCTACGTAATCTTCCAATATGCGAAGCATAATGTCATGGAAGATGTAAGTCATGGCTTGTTGGTATGTAGCGCTGGCATTTTTAAGGCCAAAAGGCATGACTCGATAGCATAAGGTCCCTCAAGGGGTGATGAAGGCCATATTGTGTTGATATTTTAGAGAAAATAATATTTTATTGTAACCCAAGAAACTATCCATGAGTGATAGCATTTCATGTCCGATGGTGAGATCAACTAGTTGGTTAATGCCTGGTAGGGGAAAATCATCTTTGGGAAAAGCTAGGTTTAGGTCACAGAAGTCAAAGCAAATGTGGAGTCCCCTGTCTCCTTTGTAAAAATAATGATGTTAGAAATCCATTAGGGATAGTCAATGGGTAGGATGAAGGAACTTGAGAGAAGGTGTTGAAGCTTTTATTTGACTGGAAGAGAAATGTGAGGGTGTATTTTCCGTAGCTTTTATTTGATGGGTTTGGCATCAGGAATGATTACGATATTGAGGACTATGATTTTTTGGTCAATACTAGGAATATCAACATAGGACCAGGAAAAAGTGTTGCTATGGTCCTGGAGGAAAGATGCAAAATTTTCCTTCTCAGTAGCATATAAAGATTGGCCTATCTTTAGAATGTACGGGTCATCTTGAGTGTTAATGTTGATTTCAATGGTTGATTCATTCAACATGGTTTGCGTCTCAGAAGGTAATGACTGATGAATATAAGAATATTCTGCACCAAGGTAGGTGAGGATGGACTCATCATCCTGATATTGAGCAACATTACTAGAAGGTGTATCATCATCAATCATGTCAAGGTACAAGAATGGGAGAGAAGAAGGAGCCTTACCATCATGTTGATAGGTAAGAAGTCTTATGGAATTTTTTTTTTGAAAAAAATTGTTAGGAGGAATAGATTCGGGATCTATAAACTTTGTGGGTGAAGATAGTGACGTGGGTGAATGAGGTGGAGGAGGTTTTTCTTCCTGAATGAGGTCGATGCAAAACTTCTTGGGAGGTAGTGCGTAAAATCCAATGCAACTATGGTCATTGTGTTTACGAGTAGTACAGGAAATGATAGTATGGCGGCCTTGTTCATAAAAACTAAAGCCAAATCCTTTCCACACACAATGGTGGAGGAAAATGTGGGTGAAGTGGCGGTTAGTGAGCGATTTTAGATTAGATGAATATGGTCATGTTTGGGATGGAGGTTCAGGTGAATAAGTGGCAATATCAAATCCTCCATACATTAGATTAGTGCAAAGTTGGGGAGGACCATAAGAAAAAACCTCACCTACATGGTAGTCAAAACTAGGGTGTTGATGCAGGTTCCCATACTCTTGCGGAGTGAGGAACATGTCGATATTGTTGTAGAAAAAAAAAATTACGTCACACTCCCCTTAGTCCCTAGTCAAATAACTGGCTCAAACATACTCACCTAACCACGATCCCTTCCACCCCACACCGTTATTAATTTAATATATATCCTCACAATATTTATTAACTAATTATCTTAATTTCTACCCCACCACCTCACCTAGACACCTCATCCAACTAACTCACCCTAGAGCTATTCTTGGCATGTTTCCATAACCAAAAATAACTAAGTATTACTTTCCTTAATGAGCTCAGATTTGGTCTAACCCTAAAATATCTCAAACCACATTCCCGCTCATTAGAAGGGAAGTTTCCATTCTAATATGTGAGAAAAAAATTAACTGCGACAAAGAAATTAGAAATATCTACCCATTTTAGTAACCCTATGGAATCCCACCCTAACCGATGCCAGTTACCCCTAAACCAACATCGGTCAACCCGGAACCATCATCGGTTACCATTTATTCGCCTAAACAACCTTGTTTCTGGGTTGGAACATTATGAGAGAAAGGGAATGACATCATAGCTACATTCAAGCAAAACCAACATCCTTTAACGTATCTAGAGATCTAGATCCATCACTAGGACATATCTAGAAGCATTTGCACTCACGGGAGCATTTCAGTATAATAGCATTTACACTCACGTATCCTTCTGATCAACTTCCATCACCACTCAACCATCAAGCCTACATCAAACAGTAAGTATACCTTCTACTAGCCTAGTGCATTTCAATATAATAGTATTTTGTTATTTATGTCATTAGTTCATACATTGCATGTCCATTTCCCATCTCTTATCTTCTTGTAGAGTTAACCATTCCTCTACCCACACCCCCAAATCACCATTCTCTCTTGCTACCTACCTCTTAGCATACTTGAGGATTTTATCTACCTTCCCTTCTAACCTTCAATCTTTGTTTAGCCCTAAATCAATCCCCACAACCAAATCTTATCAATTACCTTTCACCTCGACCTTACTGACACCGGTTATCTAATACCGTCATCGGTATCCCTTTAAGCATCGTCGGTTTTACCCAATCTGCATCGGTCTCTATGTTTTATACCCTACCCAAGAACAAACAAAACAAACCTCCTACTAGTTGACCTTAATAACCAAAAATTAGACCCTGACCAGTCCCAGTACCTTGACAGATACCTCATCTTTCAGATCCAAATATAGCCTAGCCTGGTCTGATTGGATTTAGTTATTGTACTTGAATGAGATACCTAAATCATATCAACTACATTAGGAATTTACTTGTTTCATGCATTAATTTTTTTTAAACAGTGGATTGACAACCATCTAGGAAGTATCACACTTCTTGGAAATAGCATATGCTAGGCAATCCACTGTCATATATCATTTAACTATCCTTCTGTGGTCTTGTTTTATATTATAGGTAGTTATTCCTAGCCAAAGGGTAGCTATCACATTCAGGTATGGATCAAGAAGTAAGAACGCACGCAACAACCATATACCGACAAGAATTTAATAGGTATTACTCCTTGGCCCTTACACTTATTTGTTTCATCATTTAAAAGGTAAATAAAATGGTGAAACATTTTGGCACACACAATGGGACCCATCAGGGGTTCTTTTTGCATTTTCTTCATTCCTAGGCAAAACGTTGTGTGTTTGTTTCCCTTTAAAAATCTTACACATTAATCTTCTTTGTTGGTAATCTTCTCTTCTTTCTAATTGCTTTAAAAGATACACTTTATTTTAGTGCATTTAAAAGGAACCATTATTCTTTATTTTTACATTTAGTGAAAGAGCATACCCTATCTTATTCACCATTTGTGTCATCAAACATAATTTTTTGATTTGGGCTTAAAATTAATTGCATTACATTTGGATTTGTTGTATTTAGATCACATTAAAACGAGGGAAACCTATATGCTGGAAGTCATGCCTAGCTGATGGTTGACACAAAGAATCATAGAAAGCACTCTCTCTCTCTCTCTCTGTTTTACCAAACTTGCACAAAATTTGAAATATACACGTATTTCTTAAACAACACCATACCTGAGAAAAATTTTCTATGATCACATGATCTAATTAGCAGGTACTCCCAGCTCGTTTCCTCTATAGATTCATTATCTCAGAGGATGGCCTGCCCCCTTCATAACATACCTGAAACCTCTCCTTTTAGATATCCTTATTTGTAGGATGCCTTCCTATCCAAAAAATTCCATTTTAAATACACACATTCATTCCTAAATAGGATAAGCTAAACAAACATAAGAAAATCACTGTTAGGATCACGTTTTCTCTTAGCGTTCTTCTTAACTTGTGTTTTGAGGTGTGAGACTATGAATCTCCATTTTTATTCTTCATTACACACTCCACCATCAAAGTTGGAGTATTCTAACTTTATCTGAGTGTTCCAGGGCCCCTTCTCCTCATTATTGAGTTTCTAAGTTTGATTCTTCACTTAATTTAATTCACAAAACCCATCTTCTTCATTTCTTTCTAATTTCACTGTCACCAATGTTAGTCCAGTGACCATCGTTAGTTCACATCTGACTGTCTTCGGTTAAATGCTAACCAGTGTCGGCTTCTAGCTTTCTAGTTACTTTATCTACAATATACTTCATCACTCTTTCTATTTTGTTTCTGGCCCTCAGAGCATCATCATATTTCTCCCCTATTGATACCTACTATCATACACATTTTTCCCAATACACATCCAACATTCTTGTTTCATTCTTTGAGACTCATTTTCTTCCATAGTGATTGGTATCAGTTTTAACAACCATCACTGGTTTTCCCTCAACCATCACTAGTCAACCTAACCATCAATAGTTTTCCCTCAACCGTCATTAGCCAACCTGACCATAATCAGTTGCTTGTGTTTGATTTTCAAAATCTATACATTGACCATATTCACTTCTCAGACCCCATTATTCTCTGTTTCTATTGATTTTTGTGTCATCTACAGAATACAGTCTTACTAGGTCATCACTTGATCACATGGTGCTGACTCGTAGCTAGACTATAACCCTCATATTCCATGCTAGTCGTCAACCGCTCACACCTAGTCCTTCGCCACCTTCCATCCTGTCACCCATGGATCCAACGCTACCTACCACCATTGTTGTAGGTGATGAAGAGTTTGTGCGAATTCTTAATCATAATCCCACTAGCTTATAGTTCTACCTTTCCCACTCTTCCACCTGAGACTCCTTAGGTTAGTTGATATACAACATGCCTGTATCCATCTCTCCTACCCATATTCCTACTTTTGCATCAGCCCCTAATAATGCAGTGTTACCCCCACCTGCTTCACCCCCGGTAGTTTTACAGCTAGGCCCCATACCCACTATGACTGCTACATCTACATTTTCACTCTCTCCTATCATATCTATTTTCCCCTCATCGAAAACCTAGGCCATATCCCAGTCCACACCAATTTTCTCACAAATACCCATTGCAACACAACCTCCAATAGTTTTGGTGACCCCTACTCCATTCTAGAATCTTGTCCTCTCCATCCCACAAACACTACAACCAATCACTACCGTAGTCACGATGACCATCCCACCTACATACACATACTATCAACAACCCCCTATCTCATATGTCAGCCATTCTGGATATGTGCCTTCTATGTCAGTTTTGTACTCTCAACCTCCCTATCAGGTTCAATATATGCCCCCTTATGCCACAAGAGGTGTCCCTCCATCACAATCTACTAATGACCTCATCAAGTTGATGATGGAAAATATGCAGACACTAGAAGCATCAATTTTTGGCTCACGTAATTCCCTCACCTATGATGAAATTTGTAATGAGCCTATTCACCTGTCCATTCCTATTCGACCATACCCCATACATTGGGAAATGCTAAAATTCAACCACTTCAATAACAAAGAAGACCCACAATAACATTTGCAGTCCTTTAAACATGGGTGTTACCTGATTTCCCATGATGATGCTTTACTTCTAAGGACTTTCCTAATGTCCCTGATAGGACCTGCATTGGTTTGGTATAGTGGGCTACGAAGACACTCCATCTACTCATTTAATCAAGTATCCCAAGACTTCCTAGATCACTTCTCTATCAACATTGTTAAGAAGGTTACCATGAGTGATCTTTATTCCACATGACCGTTTGATGATGAATCTATCACTGACTTCGTCACTCATTGGCACAACCTAATTAACCAGCTCACATTTCAATTACCTCAAAATAAACTCATAGAGCTATTTACTTGGGCTTGTGCTAGACACATTTGACCAACCCTATAGGTGCAGACCTTTCGCACTTTTGACAAGGCATTCACCATGGCACGGAAGTTGGAAATTCATGTTATTGAAGAAAAGAAGATTCAAATTCATAACAACAACATCACGTTCAAATCAAATGATTCTTCTTCATCATCAAAACCCCAAAACAACTATTAAAAACCCAAAGGGTTTGACAATGCTGTAATTCTCAAGGCCGGCCCCCCTCATTAATCAAACCCAACCAAACTTCCTTCTAATATCTCTCTTTTCTAACATTTCTAGCTCAGAAGAGAACAATGAAAGTACACTTCCATAGGAGAATATTACTCTTATGTTTTGGAAGAGCTTGTTAAGGCTAGTGTCATTACCCTTCTACCTATAAAACCACATACTGGTTTTGACCTTGAGCACCCCATGCCCGCGTGGTATAAGGAACATGACTTCTGTAACTATCATCGTGTCAAAGGTTATAACGACAATAACTACATCATCTTCAATAATATCATCCAAGAAATGTTATAAAATGGAGTTCTAGTATTGGATAGCCCAAGTGCACCCGCTAACCAAAACTTGCATATCTTCAAGAATCCATTCCCTAATCATGCCCCATCTTCTAACCAAGTTGGTGATACCTCAAAAAATGATAGTAGTATGTGCGAGGTCCACACTAACTTTGATGACATACCGATTTCTTCCTAATTTCCTCATGTTCCTTCCATAGATGAAATCTTAGCCCGTGCTCCACTACCTACATCAGAATCTATTTCATCTACTCCTCTACCTACAGAGGAACCCCCTTCATTTTCCCCTTCACCCATGGAAGAGCCTATAATCAGCACACTGCGTTAAACCCCTTAAAATTCTTAACAGTTGTCATTGCAACCTCTCCTACTCATAGAAGATGCAGGTCCATCACCTACACCAACACAAGGAGAGTCCACTTTGGCTGGCACATCCTCTCCTCTGCTTATAGAGGATCTTATCAAATTACCGGTGTCTTTTGATTACCCTTGACCATCAGACCTTCAATAGCCTATTGACCTACTTTCATCTCTCTTACCCACAAAGTCTAAGCCTAGCCATTTTCCTGTATCTCAAACACATTTTATGGGTATTTCCACTTGATCCACTTCAGCCCCGCTTACAAAAACACCATTTTCATGATTGGCCAATCACTTGGACTATATCGATAGATCCTTACTTTGGGGATGCTTTCTACTTCCAAATTAAACACAAATCGAGCTGTCACTCACTGACACCTCCATTATCTATCCAAAAGTGTTTCGAGTAACCAAACCAAACATAACCACAACTCTTGATATACCTTCCACAACACCAGTCATGGCCCAACTCACACCTTTTCCCATAGCCCAACATGCATCTACACCCAAACCCATGTCTATATCATCTCCCTTACCTAAAACTATCACTACCTTAGAGGTCATACCGACAACTAGCCTTACTTACCCACCCATCAAATTAGATTCAGCCACATCTTCCAAACCTAACACTAAACTTACACCAGCCCCTAAAAGAAGATCCAATCTCCTAGATCTCATACCCCAACGTTATCTACCACACCCTTATCATCTTCACCCCTTCCATCCATCATAGGACCTCATCCCTCGACTCTAGCCAAGAAACCCTCATCCACTAGTAAACCAAGAATGTAAAAACCCATTTCCCTGTCACCAACCTCTAATATACCCAACAGACTCACACAACTTCCACCCTCACCTGTAACCTTCTTACCACCCATACCTCCACTACCGTCAATAACTTCCTCATTACGCATCACATTATCTTCTCTTTCACTCACACCCCTTGCCCAACCCATGCCACCTACCTCCACAACACCTTGGTTACCCCCGTGGTTACCCCACCCTCTTCCACTATTGGATTTTCCCTCCACATCTCATATACTTGTGTCACCTTTTCCCAAAAGGATGCAACCTAAAGATAAAAATTTTATACCCTCCAAAAAGGTAGTTAAACCAACCAAACCTTCCATTTCCAGTTCATCTACCATGCCCCTACCCAAGTAGATACAACCAACATTTAAGACCACACCACACACCAAACTAGTAGACCCACTTACTCCCCCTCTTGTAAAGAATCTTCTATCACAATTAGCTGCACCTGTACCCAAACCCACATTTACCTCCCATTGTGATTCATTAGTAGGGTGCTACGACAAAATCCTAACCAATCTCCTAGAGACTTTTTTCATCAAATTACCACCTCTTAGACCTTACGAACCACTCAAACCCAAACCAAAAGGGTTTGACGAAACAAAAATTTGTGCCTACCATTGTGTGTCAGGACATGACATAGAAAACTATAAGGCCTTAAAAACTACCCTAATCCAATTATGTCCTCCCGAAGAACATTTTCATGACGATGATCTTCTTGATGAGGAACACATTTCACCTTCACCAATTTCCATACATATTCTCTCATTATCTACTCAGTAACCAAGATCTCCCCCCCCATAACTCTTTGATCCATCCCCGAGATTCAAGATTAACATGGTTCATATAAGAGAGTTGGACAAACCACCACCAAAATGCCAATGCACCCTACTCATTTCCCAAGGATCGTATCCACCACTAGGGTTTTTTCCCTCATGCCGATATACCTTCCATGACACACCCTCTTCATCCACCTCCCCTCATATCAGCATGATCAACATTGCCACTTGTGCCCAGAAAGACAAGGGAAAGGAGAAATAAACTGGCCCATCAACTAACCATGTACCCAATATACCATCCACACCCAAACCCAAATTCATCATTTGAGGTCCTGAATATCCCATTTCTAAGGGGGTCACACATCGCACAATGCTAAGAAAACTACACCAATCCTCCCTTAAAATTTATTTATAGGACCTCATCCAAACCTCAAAGTCACATCATCAAGTCCTCATGGAGGTCCTTCAATCTATCGAAGTCTTACCAAATGACCCCATACCCATAGCCTCTATCATTACCCCTCACCACGTATCCTCTCTCACTAGGTCTTCTCCTTCTTCTACACCTCCACCCACTCACCAAGTGGTCACCCTCAACTTTTCAGATGAAGAGATCACTCCCTTCAAATCCAATGACCCCAACCCCACTCTTTTCATCTCCATATTTATTGATAATATACACATATGATGCATTATGATCGATGGTGGTGCTAGTATTAACATCATCTCCTCCCACGCATATGATCAAATGTAGATACCTACCAATTACATGCATGGTAACCCCATAATGTTGTGTTCCTTTAATGATGCCATGAAATCTACACTAGGTACCATTTTTCTCCATGTCCGCATAGGTCCCCATACCATTCCATAACTTTTCTATGTCCTAGAAGTGGATTTACAATATAAGTTACTCCTTTTCCAACCTTGGATCCATGATATGGGTTTTCTCCCTTTGACTTTACATTGATTCCTCAAATTTGAACATGAGGGACATAATTACACCATACCTGCCGACCCCTCACCTTTAAAGACCTATAACATGCTATATGGACTCAATGATGTGCTTGTACCGGTTAAGGTATCCGCCACTATCAGCACATCACCTTCACCCACCACCAAAATTTCCACTACTTATGTTTCATCTAACCTCACTATCCCCACTGTAGCTCTATCCTCTACTATTGGCACCCCTTTTTCCCCTTCATCTAGTGATCCATCTATACCTGTTACCCACATACAAACTACTAATCCCTTAGAAGGTGTTTTTCAACACCTCACTTTAGGGGAATACTGCCTATACAATATCGATACCTTCCTCACCCCATAATAGTATGGGAATCTACATTAACAACTCAGTTATGACATCCACATCAGTGAAATTTTCCCTTATGGCCCTCCCCACCTTTGCACCAACCTAACATATGGGGGACTTGATATGGCCACCTATAAACCCAAACCTCCATCCCAAACCCAACCATTTTCATCTGACCTACACTCCCTCACTAACCACTACTTCACTCACACTTTCCTCCACCGGTGTGTGTGGAAAGGATTTGGCTTCAGTTTTTATGAACAAGGCTGCCACACTGTCATTTCCTGTACCTCTCTTAAACACAATGACCATAGTGGCATTGGTTTTGATGCTCCATCCTCTAGGAAGGTTTTCATCGACCTTATCTAGAATGAGAAATCTTCCCCCTCTCATTCACACACATTACCATCTTCACCCTTAGATTCCATAGATCCTGAATCTATTCCTCCTAACTTTTTTTTTCATAAACACCATTTCCTTGGGACCGTTAACCTATCAATGTGATGACGAGGCTCCCTCTTCTCTCCCATTCCTATATTCTAAGATGATTGATGAAGATATGACTTTAATTAATGTCATTCAATGTCAGGATGATGAGTCCATCCTCACCTACCTTGGTGTAAAAGAATATTATATTCACCAGTCGTTACGCTCTAAGACGCAAACTATGTTGAATGAATCAACCATTAAAATCAATATTAATACTTAGGACAACCCTCACATTCTCAATATCGGCCAATCCTTAGATGCTACTAAATAGGAAGTGTTCACCTCTTTCCTTTGGGACCATAGAAATTCATTTGCCTAGTCCTATACCGATATTCCCAGTGTTGACCCAAAAATCGTAGTTCACAATATCATAACCATTCCTGATGCCAAACCCATCAAACAAAAGCTGTAGAAAATGCATCCTCACATTGCTCTTTTAACCAAAGAATAACTTTAGTGCCTTCTCTCAGTTTCCTTCATTCTACCCATTGATTATCCCCAATGGATTTCTAACATTGTTCCTATCATGAAAATGACAAGGGGACTCTATATTTGCATGGATTTCCATGACCTCAACCTCTCATGTCCCAAAGATGATTTCCATCTACTAGGCATTGACCAATTAGTTGATCTCATTACTTTCCATGAAAAGTTATCGCTCATGGATGGTTTCTTGGACTACAATCAAATATTACTAGCTCTCAAGGATCAACACAATACTGCCTTCATCACCCCTTGGGGGACTTTCTACTATCGAGTCATGCCCTTTGGCCCCAAAAATTCTGGTGCTACATATGAGTGAGCCATGACTTACATATTCCATGACATCATGCATCACATATTAGAGGATTACGTAGTTGATCTCCTTATCAAATCCAAGCATCGAACCAAACATGTGCCTATTCTTAAAGTCATCTTTGACCACCTCATCAAGTATTGTGTTTTTCTTCAACCAAAAAAGTGCATTTTTTTGGTACTTTCTGGGAACCTCCTAGGTTTTATCATTTCTTTACATGGCAAATAATTCAATCCTGATAAAGTCAAGGCTATCCTTGAAACTCTGCCACCCACTAATCTTTGTCAACTTTGTAGCCTACATGAAGGTTGCAATCAATTCGTCATTTTATCTCACAGCTTTCTGACTGCTATAAACCATTCCATCATCTTCTCAAGAAATACGTTTCATTCAAATGGGATGATGAATTCCATAAAGCCTTTGAAACCTTGAAACAATACCTCCTTCAACCACCAGTGCTATTTCCTCCTAAGGATGATCAGCCCTTCTACCTATATATTTATGGCACTGACCAATCTCTAGGTGCAATGCTCACTCATCAAGAGGACCAACACTGACAACAAGCAGTTTATTACATAAGCCATACCCTTCTTGACTATGAAAATAGATATGCCCACATTGAAAAACTTTTCCTAGCCTTAGTTTTCATTGCCACCAACCTTTTCCATTACCTACTCAACCACAAAACCTTCGTCATTACTAATACTCACCCATTACACTACATGTATGCCAAAACTTATCAAAATTAATATGTTGCACGTTGGCTTATGCTTCTAGCTAACCTCAACATAAAATTCATCCATCAAAAGTCAATCAAGGGCTAGACTATTGCTAACCAATTGGCTGATGCACCTATTTCTTAGAATCAACCCTCTAACTTCAACTTTTCAGATGAGTCTATAACTACCCTTTCCTTGGATGAACCCGCTTACCAAATGACACTCTCCTTCGATGGCTCCAAGTGTTAGCATGGGGGTGGGTTGGTGTTATCCTCATTCTACTTGATGGTGAACCTATGCCTTTGTCTTTTAAACTTGATTTTGATTGTACAAATAATATTGTTGAATACAAAGCACTCATATTGGGTCTCTAAGATGCTTATGCCTTAGATGTTAAGTCAATCAACATCTTAAGTAATTCTCAGTTGGTCATAAACCAAGTCAACAGTATATACTAATCTCGTAACAAAATATTTCAAAAGTATAAGCATCACGTGGACATACTTTTGACCACCTTTGACCATTACGCACTTCAAACCACCCCACATTCTACAAATAAATTTGTGGATACCATGGCCTGCTTGGCTTCTTAGATACCTACTTTTCTTGCATTGACTCTGAAATCTTTTTCACCATCCAAAGAGTAATCACCATATTATTTTCCTTGTGAAGTTTACTCTATTAGAATTGCTACCCTTGACCCATGTGACCTTTTGTATAAGCAACATGCAGACTATCTTTCCCTTTCCATTTACCCGCTGATCTCACTTGTAATGGACAACATGCCTTTCTTAAAAGTGTCTCTCATTATGTCATCATGGGTGAACTTCTTTACAAACATGGTTTCGACATCATTCTCCTATGATGCCTTACAAGTTTTAAAATTCCCTACACCATTAAGGAAGTCCATGATGGAATTTGTGGAGGCCACTTTAGTGGTCTCGCTGTCACAAAATGCATTCTTTTCCTAGGTTATTATTGGCCAACCCTAAACCATGACTATTGTGATTATGTCAAATGCTGCATGAAATGCCAACAACATGCTAATCTCCATCACACCCCTAGTCATGTCTTATAGGTCACGTGAGACCTTTGGCCTTTTCCTCAATGGGGTTTGGATCTTTTCAGTGAGATTAACCCCCATTCTTCACAACACCAGGAAATGGATCATAACTGCTATTGAATATTACACTAAATGGGTAGAATCCATTCCCCTTATTTCAACCAAAGCCAAGAAAATATGTGAATTCATCAACCATCACATCATTTATCGTTTTGGTGTCCCTCACAAAATTATCACTGATAATGAAAAATAATTCAAAAACAAAACCCTATGCAAAATTTGTGATCCTTTCGGCATCCAACTTAGTTTCTCATCACCTTATTATCTGCAAACCAATGGTCAAGCCAAATCAACCAATAAAAACTTGAACAAAATTCTTATGAAGGTAGTCAACGATACTAGGAAATATTGTCATACACACATTCCTTTCGCCTTGTGGGCTTATTGCACTAGTATTCACACTTCGACTGCTGCCACCCCCTTTTCTCTAGTAAACGGTACTAAGGTTGTCTTACCTCTCGAAGTTTTGATGCTATCCCTCCGCATCTCACTACAACACATCCTCAATGACAATGAATTTTTCTAGGATCATTTGGATCAACTTGAATTATTATATGAACATCATCTCAATGCTCTTGACCATCTCCAAATCTATAAAAAATGTATCAAATGTGCCTATGAAAAATGTGTTCACGAACAAACCTTTCAGGTTGGTGACCACGTCCTGAAGGAAAATCAACATTTAACCAAAAAAGAGAAAATTTAACGGGGTAAATTTGTTCCTAATTGGCTTAGACCCTATATCGTTATCCATGCATATGGATCAGGTGCTTATCGTTTACCTTCAATCGAAGGTAAACCTGAACCTGAGCCCTTTAATTTCTTACATCTTCGACCATTCTATTGTTGATATCAAGTTCTATATCACTTTCATTCAATTGATCACTCATCCCTTAAGCATTTTTCACCTTCCATATTACCCATTTTAAGGATCCACGACTAAACAAGAATCATGTGATTACCCATCACCTTTTAGCCTTGTCATCGATATGAGTACCATGGCTCTACTCATAGCATGATTCTCATGGATACTTTTCATCTTCTTGAAGATGAAATCCCATGGTCGTTCATCACTCAAAACTTCCTCTTAATAGTTAATCTTTATGTGCTACAGTCTTGTCTTGTAAACAAGAACCCAATCCTCCTCTATAGTCTTCTCCATGACTTAAACATCTAAAAACAAAAAAGGGATACCACTCCTTGAGTCAAACTTCCAGCAAAAAATGACTCCCTCAAAAGGGACATCTCTTCTTTATATTCTACCACTAACAATAGACTTCTCCCTTGAAGGAAAACTATATATAGTCATTACAAAAATATAATAACTATTTAGAAGCTTCCCGCATCGATCAGCTTCACGAAGACCTCAAGGAGATAATATACCCATCCCATATAGACTTCTCACATCGATCAGTCTATCAAAAATAAACAGATAAATAAAAAGATGAAATTTTCATCATGGAATTTCCTATTTTGGATTCTGGGTTTCTTGTTCTGAAATACACGTCAGTGTACACTAGGTTACGCTAAACCTCCCATTCTCACCTCCTTGCCCTTTTTGCCTAAATTCCCCGTTACTCAAGGAAATTTTTACAAATGTGACATTTCGTTATCTTATGACTTTTCTTCACCCTTAGAATAGTCCATTATGCAAGGCCTATAGGATCTTACTTTCATAAGCTCGTATGGGGTATGGTAGACTCATCAGGGCTCTTATCAATTAAGCAAATCTTTTACCACCTCTTACCATTCACCTTCCTCATTACTTATTGATTATCCTATACAGGACCAGATCCTGGACACCTATATTTAAAAATCACTTAACCATGCCTACCACCTAAACTCAATCTTGCATATGACCTACATCACCCATGCCTAGCACCTATCAACCCATTCTGCCATTTCACCCTAATATTCCCTAGGTTATAGGAGAACTACATCAGCCTGAGGTCCCTTTTCGCTAGGACTATGTAGGTAGCACTCCAAGGGCAAGGGGCCCTTGGAGGTTATCTCGGCCACTCTCTACCCTAACCAATTACCTCTATCCCTATCCAATTCACATTATACCCTAGTTAGTTTCCTTTTATATTAATAATTGGAAATTAAACCACACAAACAATAATTGCTTAACATCTTTACCATCATAACTTACACATTCATTTCATTTTGTCTACAATTTCTCTACCGTAATCATAAAGTTTCCTACAAATCATCTTAACATGATCCAAGTCATCATTAATTACACAAATTAATGAATTATAAACTCAACCATTCCTAACCAACTTGACTCAACCATGCCAAAGATGACCTGACTCAATAATTCCTAAACCAACCTAACTCCACCATGCCTAACTCGAAATTACTCAATCATGCCTAAGTCAACTTGACTCCATCATGCCTAAATTGACCTGACTCCACCATGCATACACGACCTTGAATCTATCATGCATAATCCACTTGATTTCTACCTATATATATAATAATGAAAATTAAAACATGTACACCATCCATACTATAAATACCATCATCTATAAATCAAAATGTCTGTGTAAACATACATGTGAACATATATACAAATAATAATCATAATCTCTCAAAATCTCTCATACACAGCCTCACCATCTTTGACACGCAGGCCGGTATATGATCAAAAATAACAAAAACTCTCATCTACATCCTCATCATCTTTGACACGCAGGCCAGTATACATATCAAAAATATGTCAGAAACATGGATACACTGATCATAAATGATGAATAATCATCACCCCACCTAATATCCATCCTTGTCTCATCAATTTCCTCCTTCTCTCTCCACCTTGCCCTGTTCTGTCCTCTGATGGTCCCTCACCTGGAGCTGGCCTCCATGAATTGGTGGCCTCACCATGACCCTATCTAAGGGATTTATGGCTCTATGTGCTCTCTACACTATGGGTGCATGACCTAGTCCTCTCACTCGAGGTTTGTTGTTCTCTATACTCCCCATAGGATAGAAAAATTATCCTTGTGGCCATCAAAATATCCTGATAATACTAGACCTTACCTAAGGCATCTCTCAACATGTCTATCGGTACTATCTATGATGGTGACATTGGCCTCAACCCCTGTACCTATCTCTTAGGACCTTGTCCCACTAGTACCTGTAAAGAGAGACCCTATCCTTGTGCTTTTTCTTGTCCTAACAGACCCTGTCCCACTCCTTTCTATATCTGAGCCTGAAGGGCCTTTACCTGTGCTTGTGTAGTGGCAAGTTGGCTCTGGAAACCTATAATTTACACTTGTAGGGTGGCCACTTGTACCCCATCTCCATCTCCACCCTATGCGGATACCTCTCCCTACACTACCTGGGCCCGTAGAGTGGCCACCTGTGGCTGTAAAATAACCACATGTGCCTCTGATTCTATCATCTTCCCCTGCACTATACCCAAATGTGTAATTAAGGTCACCACCTACCCCTGTAGGGCATCCCTCTGCACTATGATGGTGGCTAAATCTGGCTACCCCAGCCTTAGGGGTACTGCTCGTAAATGTGTAGCTCGCCATTTCCTATATCTATCTCCTACCCTAGCATCATCAATCTTCTGGTCTCTCACTTGCTCCTCCTACCCTCTCGGCATTGTCGGCTGTGGTAGAGGAAGAGGCCTATCCACGTCATCCCTCCTATACTACATGAAAGGTGGTGGTATATCCTAAAGCAGTTTGAACTTCCATCCAACCATGTCCATAGGTATCATCTTGTGCTCTCCTGCATATCACCCCTCTATCCACCAAAGTAGATGTAGCTCATGTCAATCCTCTATCATCTACCCATATGATGGAAAACCCACAAAGGGCCTCCAGATGATGTCCACGCCAGACAACCCCTCTAGAAATTTCTTGTAATAGGCTACATCTTATGTAGCTCTAGCTGCTAAGCACTCCACAATTGCAAGTACCCATTGCATGAAGCCCACTTGAACAAAACCCAACTCAAATGAATCAGCCCAAGGTATACCAACTAGATGCACACATACAATGTGCTCATATGCCCAACAATGGAGTAAGAAAGTACAATAAAGGCTAAATTTCCACAATTTCCCATAAGCCTATAACTCTCTATATAGATGAACCAGTAATGCAGGCGTCCATGAAAAACAAGTCCTATCCTCCACCATGTCATGCAGAACCCCCATTAATGATCTTGGGAATCTCACACCCTCCACATCTGACGATGCAACACAGCATACTGGCTTCATCAGCTATACTACTAGCGTCATCTCTTAAGGATGGGCCCGATACATATTGGCACTATGGAATCTCATCTCCACCAGCCCCTCACCAAACATAGTCAACATCAAATTCTCAGAGGCATCTAAGGAGATAGAATACACCTACGTCCCCACTATCAGTAGATGCAAGATCCTATACACATCCTTCAGGGTGACTGTGATCTCACCCATCGGTAAATGGAAGGTATTGGTCACTGAGTCTCATCTGTTGATGAGAGTGACCATTAAACTTGGCTCCCAGACTACATGCCCATAGAGTTTGACCCCAATTAGGCCAAAAAATACTACATGGTGCCATTCATCAGCTGTTTCACCCCCTTATACCTCCATGAGAAAATGAGGTACCCTATCTCTCATTTATTGCTGGTCCCCAGCCTATATTCAACCAATCACACAAATTATTAAACACTTGATTTTACCCAACATTGACTTTAAATCCCCCCAACCACTATCTATTTTACCCACTTTACCTAACCTTTCCCCTTACCCCTCCTAGACCTCTAGCACTTTTTCCCTAAGCGGCACTTGTTACTCCTGACCGTCATCAGATCGATATAACTGACACCGGTTCCTCTCATCTCTGACTAATTTCAGTGTGACAAGACCAACGTCAGCCATACCTAGACCGGTTTCAGTCACTATTCCCATGCCCAAAACCCAAAACCCCCATTTTCTCCCCCTATTTATTTCCCATTTTCCCTACACACCTACCCAAACCTACCCCAAATTACTCTCCAACCCTTTTTCCTATACTTATGACCTTTCCACCCCGTCGTCCCTCAAAATTTTAACCACACATTTCACATTCTCTACCCTACCCAAACTAACCTACCCATTCCCTTCTTCTTCTATCAAATAACAATGAATGAATCAGATCTTACCTCGTCTTGATGTCACCTCCATGGTGGCACGTCTAGCCACTGTGCTAGTGCTCCACTTGAACCCTCTCCTGCCTCTGCCATGTACAAATTAACCTCCAACCTCTCTACCAATCACCTTACTCTTCCCCCTCTCATGGACCCATCTACTGGGCTCCTCTAACCAACTAGATCTCTCCACCTTTGTAGGATATCATCCCTTTTCCTTTCCTCCTAATAAATCACAACTCGTTCAGTGCTCTGTCATTTTCACAAAAGCCAAAATGTACAAATGAATTTGTATTATACTACTTTTTTCTTTTTATATACCCACATCGACCTGACTGATGTCTGTTATACCTAAATTGACATCGGTCCTATGCCCTAGCACACAGTGGTCATTCATACCCAATTTGACATTGGTATGCTACCCTAATAACCCATGATGGGCTTACCTATACCATCACCGGTTATGTATGACCGACATCGGTTACCTGTCATACTCTTACACATACCTTTTCCCCATTTTCGACCAACACTAAACCAAACCAACCACCATTTTACCTCACCCACCCTTATTGTAACCAACCTACATGCCTACCTTCTCTATACGTGTCCTTAATTACATTTTGGGACTTGTTATTTTACCCATACCTCGGCATTACCTGTGTCGTGACCTAGCTACCTAGGCCTGAAACATTGTTAGTGACCTGTGAAATCATGTGTTTGTTATACCTTACAACACTGTTACCTGTGTTGTTTGACCTAATGACCTTACCATGCCTCTTGTCATGTCATTGATCCTTACCCAACCTTTGGTGTATGGGAACATACCTAAACATTCCTACACCTGACCTGTGAAGTGATCCCACACCATATCATATACCATGGATACTGGAATCACCTCAACCTTGTTTAAATAAACCTATCAACCTTAGGAGATGTAGAGTTTGCATGCTCTTCGACCTAGTACCATTCTACACTTTATACGTGTGTGTATGTTTGACTATTGCTACCTTTGACCCTGACCCATTACCTTGATTTACCTAATTGGCTCTTTACCTAATAACCCTCATTTTCATCCTTCCTCTTCATCACATCCAACTTTTATCAAACCACTCACTGATTCTATCTTTGACCTCATCAATTCCTAGATTGAGGACGGACACCTTCACCCATGCATGTGGCAACCACATCTTATTTTTGTTAGCGTTGCTTACTAACACAAGCTATGCAACAAATAGGGGAAAAATCTAGACACCAAAATTGGGTCACACTCCACTTGGTCCCTAGTCAAATAATTGGCTCAAACATACTCACCTAACCACGACCCCTTCCACCCCACACCACTATTAATTAAATTAATTTAATTAAATTAATATATATCCACACAATATTTATTATCTAATTATCTTAATTTCTACCCCACCACCTCACCTAGACACCTCATCCAACCACCTTACACTAGACCTAGTCTTGGAATGTTTCCATAACCAACAATAACTAAGTCTTACTTGCCTTAATGAGCTAAGATTTGGTCTAACCCTAAAATCAATCCCTAAAATATCTCTAACCATATCCCCACTCATTATAAGGGAAGTTTCCATTCTAATCCAAGAGAACAAAACTAATTGGGTCCAAGAAATTAGAAATATCTACCCATTTTAGTAAACCTAGGGAATCTCACCTTAACTGATGTCGATCACCCCTAAATCAATGTCGATCAACCCATAACCATCATCGGTTACCATTTACTCACCAAAACAACCTTATTTTTGGGTTAGCACATTTTGAGAGCAAGGTAACGATATCAAAGTTGAATTCAAGGGAAACTAGCATCCTTTCATGTATCCAGAGATCTAAAGCCATCATCAGGATAGATCTAGAAGCCTTTGCACTCACGGGAGCATTCTATGAAACATTACTATGGCACCAAACACCATCCTTCTGATCAACTACCATCACCACTCATTCAGCAAGCCTACATCAAATAGTAAGTATACCTTCGACTGACCTAGTCCATTTAATTATAATAATATTTTATCATTTTTTTCATCAGTTCATACCTTGCATGTCCATTTCCCATCTCTTATCTTCTTGTATAGTTAACCATTCCTCTACCCACACCCCCAAATTTCCATTCTCACTTATTACCCACCTATGAGCATACCTGAGGATTTTATCTACCTTCCCCTTTATCCTTCCATCTTTGTTTAGCCCCAACTCAATCCCCACAACTAGATCTTATCAAGTTCCTTTCACCCCAACCTTATTGACGTTGGTTATCTAAGACCGTTGTTGGTATACCCTTAACCATCATTGATTTTACCCAGTTGATATCGATCTCTATGTTTTATACCCTGTTCAAGAACAAGCCAAATACACCTCATACCAGTTGACCTAAATAACCTAGAATCAGACCCTAACCAGTCCCAGTACCTTAATAGATACCTCATCTTTCATATCCAACTATATCCTAGCCTGTTGTGATTGAATTTTCTTATTATACTTGAATGAGATATGTAAATAATATAAACTATATTAGGACTTTACCTATTTCTTGCATTAATTTTTTTTAACAATGGATTGACAACCATCTATGAAGTATCACACTTCCTGGAACTAGCATACACTAGGTATTCCACTGTCATAAATAATTTAACTATGCTTTTGTGGTTTTGTTTTCTATTATAGGTAGTTCCTCCTGGCCAAAGGGAAGCTCTCACATCCAGTTGTGGATCAAGAAGTTATAATGCATGTAACAACCATCAATCGAATAGCATTTAATTGGCATTCCTCCTTAGCCCTTACCCTTATCTATTTCTTCACTTAAAAGGTAAAGAAAAGGGTGAAACAATTATATAGGTGGTAATCCCCTAGAGTGAAGCATTCAAAAAAAATGTTCTAAGGGATTAGTAGTTAATATGTGGGTACTAGTTTAGACAAATTGTTAGATGATTCAGAAATAGGTTAGTTAGTTGTAGAGGCTACGACTGCAGTAGGAATATTAGGGTTAGATGTCAGAGAAGTGATGGAAGACTTGGTGGATGGGCTTGTGGGTGAAGGTGAAGTGGGGGTAGTGATATATTTCTTAACTGGTACAAGTACATAATTGGGCCTGTACAACATGTTATAGATCTTGAAAGGTGATGGGTCAGTTGGGATGATGTAGTTATGTCCTTCATGTTCAAATTTGAGGTAGCGGTGTAAATTTGAAAGGAAAAAACCCATGACAAGGGTCCAAGAGTGACCAAGCAATAGATTATACTTGAACTCCCCTTCTAGGACATAGAATAGTTTCGGGATAGTGTAGGGACCTACGCAGACATGAAGAACGATGGTATCCAGGGTAGAGGTCATGACATCATTGAAGGAGTGCAACATAACTTTATTACTATGCATGTAATCAGTAGGTATGTGCATTTGGTTATATGCATGAGATAATATGATGTTAATACTAGCACCACCATTGATCATAACATGTCGTATGTGTATATTATTGATATATACAAGGATGAAAAGAGTGGGATCAGGGTCATCAGACTAGAAGGGAGTGATCTCTTTGTTTGAAAAGCTAAGGGCGGCTACTTGGCGAGTAGGTGGAGGTGTAGAGGAAGGAGACAACTTAGTGAGAGAGACTACATGATGAGGGGTAATGATGGAGGCTATGGGCATGGGGTCATTTTATAAAAACCCAATAGCTTGAATGACCTCCATGAGGGCTTGACGATATTACTCAGAGGTTAAAATGAGATCATATAAAGACATTTTCAGGGAGGATTGGTGCAAGTTTGTTAGAATTATGCGATGTGTGACCCCATCAGAAATATGATACATGGTACCTTGAATGGTGACTTTGGGTGTGGGTGTAGATGGTATGTTGGGTATAGTTTTGGTTGATGGGCTAGCTCCCTTTTCCTTGCCTTTATCTTTCTCGGCACGGGTGGTAATGTGGATCATGTTAATTTTGAATTTCGAGGGTGGATAAAAGGGTTATGGGGATGGAGATACTGGTCACTGAGTAGGTAATGGAAGAATATTTGGGGAGATTGGAGAAGGTGTAATGGGGTCATCATCAAAAAGAATGTCATCGTCAAAATTTTCTTTGAGAGGACATAATTAGATAAGAGTAATTTTTAAATCCTTACATTTCTCAACATCATGTCCTAGCACATGATGATAGGCACAAATTTTAGTTTCATCAAACCCTTTTGGTTTGGGTTTGAGCAGGTCGTAGGGTCTTAGAGGTGGTAATGTAATGATAGAGGTTTCAAGGAGGTTAACTAGGATAATGGCATACGAACCAGCCAACAGATCACAGTGTGAGGTGAGTGTGGGCTTTGGCAAAATAATGGGTGACTACAATGTGAGAGGTGTCACAGGTGAGGGGTATTGAAGAGGTGTAGGATGGACCATCAGTTTGGGGATTGGTATTGTCTTAGGCTTGGTTTTCTCCTTCTTGGGTAAAGGAGAAACTAATGAAATGGTAATGGGGGGAACAATAGATCTAACTTCTTTAATGGAGGGCATTGGGATTTTAAATTTCTGTTATAATTTCCTGGGTAGAGGTGAGGAAAGAGTATGTGACATAGATGGAAATACAGATGGTGGAAGGGGGAAAGTTACCCATAGGGGTAATCATGGTGCAGTAAAGGTCACTAGCAAAGATTGTGTGGAAGGTGTGAGTGGAAGAGAGGAGAGTGTGATGGGTAGTGAAGTAATTATGAAAGGTAGCAGTGGTATGGGTGGTAAGAAGGTTATGGGTGATGGAAGGGGTTGTGTGGATCATTTAGGTATATTAGAGGGCCATGATGAGGAGGTGAGATGTTGCATTCTTGATTTACTGGTGGAAGAAGGTTGCTTGGCTAGGGTTGAAGGGTGAGTACCTAAGATGGATGGAAGGGTCAAAGGTGATAACGGTGTGGTAGGAGAGGTTGGTGTATGACACCTAGAAGGTTGGGAATTCCTTTTAGGGGTAGGAATGAGTTTAGTGTTGGTTTGGGAGGATGTGGCTAAATCTAATATGATGTGTGGATAAGTAAGGTTCGATGTCAGCATGAACCCTAAGGTACTGATGGGTTTAGGTAAGGGAGATGATATAGGCATGAGTAGGTGTGTGTTGGGTTATGGGAAATGACATAGAAGGTGTTCTAATAGAGATGGTTGTGTTTGGTTTCGTGACTTGAAATTTTTTTGGATGGATTTTTGAGGTTTTGGTGAGTGAGAACTATATTTGGGTTAAAGCACGAAGTAGAAGACGTCCCCAAAGTAAGGATATATCAACATAATCCATGCAATCGACCAAGTGTGAAAATGGTACTACTATAAGCGGGGCCAATGTGGATCGAGTAGCAATCCCCATAAAATGTGTTTGAGAAAAAGGGAAATGGTTAACTTCAGAATCTGTGGATAAGAGAGCTAAAAACAGGGCAACATGATCTTGGAAGGCCAATTGAGAATGGTCACCTAAATGCAATGGTATTTCTATAGGATCCTCTATGGGTAAAGGAGATGATGGACAAGATGAGGTATACTCTCCTTGCGATGGCATAGGGAGTGGACATGTGTCCCCTATGAGTAGGATAGGTTCTATTAACAACTGCTCAGTAATTTGAGAGACCAGAGGTGTAGTGGTAATTATGGGCTCCTCCATGGGTGAAGGGGAAAATTAAGTGGGTTCCTTCATGGGTGGAGTAGATGAAATAGGTTCGTATGTAGGTAGGGGAGCTTGGGCTAGGATTTCATCTATGGAAGAAATAGGGAGCAATTGGGAAGCAATTGGTATGTCATCAAAAATAGTGTGGACCTCAAAGACATTGCTATCATTGGCTGAAGTGTCACCAATTTGGTTGGAAGATGGGGCATGATTAGGGAATGGTTTTTTGAAGATATGTAGGTTTTTATTGGCTGGTGCATTTGGGTTATCCAAGACTAGATCTCCATTTTCTAACATTTCTTGGATGATATTCTTGAAGATGATGTAGTTACCATTGCTATGACCTTTGACACAATGATAGTTACAAAATTCATGCTCTTTATACCACATGGGTGTGGGGTGATTAGGGTCAAAACTAGTGTGTGGTTTTATAGGTGGAAGGGTAATGGCACCAGCCTTAATAATCTTTTCCAAAATAGAAGAATATGGTTCCCCTATTGGGGTGTACTTTTGATGTTCTCGTATGAACTGAAAAGTTTGGATGGGAGAGAGATTAGAAGAAGGTTTGGCTTGGTTTGATGGATGAGAGGGTCCATATTTGAGAACCATGGCATTGGTATATCCTTTGGATTTTCAATAGTTGTTTTGGGGTTTCAAAGATGAAGAAGCATCCTTTGATTTGAATGTGGTGTTTTTGTGACGTAGCTAAATTTTATTCTCTTCAATAGAATGAATCTCCAAATTTTGTGCCATGGTGAATGCCTCGTCAAAGGTACAAAGGTCTACACCTACAGGGTTAGTGAAATGTGTCTAGCGCAAGCCTAAATAAACAACTCTATGAGCTTAATTTGAGGCAATTGGAATGTGATCCGGTTAATTAGGCTATGCCAATGAGAGACAAAGTCAGTGATAGACTCTTTTTCTTACTATCGAGTGGAATAGAGATCAGTCATGGTGAATTTCTTGACAATGTTGATTGAGAAGTGGTAATCAGTATATGGATTGTCTAGGTAGCCCACTATACTCATATAATGTAGGTCCAGTCAGGGACATCGAGAAGGTCCATAGGATGAAATCATCATCATGGGAAATCAGGTAATACCCATGTTTGAAGGACCACAAATTTTGTTGCGGGTCTTCTTTATTATTAAAGCAGTTGAATTTTGGCATCTCCTAATGTACATGGTATGGGTGAATAGGAGTTAATGGATGAATGGGATCATTAAAGATTTCATTGTAGGAAAGGGAATTACATGAGCCAAAAACTGATGTTTATAATGTTTGCATCTTTTCCATCATTAACTTGATGAGGTCATTGGTAGGTTTTGATCAAAGGATGCCTCCTATGGTGTAAGAGGGTTGGTGTTAGACATGTGATGTGGGTGGCATTCCAGTGTATGGTGATGTTGAATAGGAAGGTTGAGAATTGGGGACTGACATGGAGGGCATATACCCAGAACAAATGATAGACAAGATAGGGGGTTGTTGATAATATGCATATATAGGTGGGAGAGTCGAAGTAACTCTAGTAGAGACTGGGGGTAGAGACTGTGGAATAGAGAGGACAAGATTCTAGAATGGGGTAGGGGTCATCGACACCATGGGTGGTTGTGTTGCAATTGGTATATGTGAAATAATGGGAACATATGGCGTTATGCTCTGGGTGGTAAATGAAGTAACAACCGATACTATAGGTGTGACATATGTTGTGGATGCAGTGGTAATAGCTGGTGTAGGGCCTAACTACAAAACTACTGGGGGAAAATCAAGTTAGGGTAATGTTGAACTAGTAGGGGCTGATGCAGAAGTGGGGATAAGGGAAAGAGGTATGGATACAATAATGCCATATATCAACTGACCTGAGGAATTCCAAGTGGATGAGTGGGAAAGATAGAATTTTAAGGTTGTGGGATTCTGATCGAGGAGTCATGTGAACTCCTCATTTCCTATAGCAAAGGCGGTAGGTGGAGTCAGATCCATGGGTGATAGGATAAAAGGTGGTGAGGGACTAGGTGGGAGTGGTTGACAACTGGTGTGGAATATAAGAGCATAGTTTGGTTATGAGTCAACACCATGTGAATAAGTGTTGGCTTGGTAAGAATGTATTCTGTAAATGACACATAAAATAGTAGGAACTAGAGAAAAATGAGGCTGGGAGGGTGAATTCAGTCAAGGTTTGGATTTTGAAAACCCAACATAGAAACCAACGACGGTCAGGCTTACTATTGACAGTTAATGGGGAACCAATGTCAATCACAGAAATTGATGCTGGTTATTGTGGAAAACACTAGTTTCAGTAAGTGAAATAGGATTGATGGATGTGCAAGTAAGTAGTTTTGTATAACAGTAATACCAATAAGAGGAAAATATGTTGGTTCCATGATGGAAAAAAATCATAATAGAATGAGTGAATGAAGACTGTCCCTGGTAAAATACCCAAAATCCAGAAAACAACACTGGTTATGGTTAACCAATGATGATAAGATGAAAACTGACAATGGTCACTGGACCAACACTGGTTACTATGAAATTTAGAGAGAATATAGAAAACTGGGTTTTACAAATTAACTTAGGTGAAGAATAAAACTCGGGAATCTTAGAATGAGAAGATGGGGCCCTGACACACTCAGATAAAGTCAAAATACTCCAACTATGATAGTGGAGTGTAAAAGAAAAAAAGAAAAATGTAGAATCATAGCCTCACACCTCAAAACACAAGTGAAGAATAAATATAAGAAAAACATGATCCTAAGAGTGATTTTTCTTTAGGTTTGTTCAACTTATGCTATTTAGAATTGACTGTGTGCATTCAGAACAAAAATTTTGGTTGGGAAGGAATCCTACAAAGGAGGAGATCTATTAGGTGAGGTTTTAGGTTATGTTATGGCAGGGGCATCCCTTCTTCTGATGGGGTGTGGGATAGAGATAACCAGCTAGGGATTACCAGTCAATCCTCTAATCGTGTGATCATTGACAGGAGTTCCCAGGTAAGATGTCATTTAAGAAGGTGTTTATACTAAATTTTTTTAGTTTTACAGAAGAAGAAAGAGAGCACTTTCTACGGTTTAATTGTTTAAACCATTATCTGGGCATGAATTCCAGCATATAGGTTACCCTTTTTTATTGTGATCTAAATGTAACATTCAAGAAATGCAATGTGAGTGTTTTAAACCCAAATTGAAATATGATATTAAATGAAGAAAAATGATGACCAGGAGAGAGGGTGTTATTTCAATAAATGCAGAAAGCAAGAAGATTGATTATTTTTAAACACACCAAAATAAATGTTTCATTTAGAGAAATTAGAAATAAAAAGAGGATTACTAGAAAATAATATTTAGTGAATAACGATTTAGAAAGGAAACACACAAGATGAAAACTATATGAAAAGAAATGGAACCCACAAACGATGTTCCCACTAGGCGTGCCAAAATATTTCACCATTTTATTTACGTTTTGAATGTGACAAAACATATAATGTTATGGGCCAAGGAGGAATACTCATTGCAATGGTTGGTTTGAAGGTTGTGTGCGCGTTGGGACTTCTCGATCTGATGCTAACTGCAAGAGCTTCCTTTTGGCTAGGAGGAGCTACCTAAAATAGAAAACAAGACAAAAAAAGAAGAGTTAAATAATATATGACGGTGGAATTCCTAATGTATGCTAGATCTAGGAAGTGTGATACTTCCTAGAAGGTTTTCAACCCACTATTTTTATAAAACAAATATGAAATAATTGAAATACGTGCACAAAAAAATCTAGTGATATTATTCTAATTTGTATACCTCAAATCACTATCAGTGTCGATCCAATTAAATACTAAAAAATATGTGGGTCAAGGTCTTTAGGTCAGGTTACAGATTATTTAGTTGGTCTGTAGGCCACAGACATGATCTGAGTAGGGTTGGGTAAGTTGTTTGCGTTGTTTTGGTAGGTAGGTTGGTTGTTGGTTTACATAGTGTTGCTAGACACAGAGACTGACATTGATTGAGGTGAAATCATTGTTGGTTTTGGATGACCAGTATCGGTCACTATGGAAATTGACAAAGGGTTAAATGGGGGTGTTTGGGATCTCGTATTTCTTAGGACAAAGAGTAAGGAAGGTGCTGATGAGGTATAGATTAGGTGTGGATTTAGGGAAAGTCTTCCAAGGATTTAGTTGGGTTTTTAAGTATGGTAAGGAAAAGTTATGGGGAGCTAGGAAACAACAGTTTAACCGATAGAGGTCAAGGGGAACTGACCACGGTCAATGGGGACCAATGACGGTCACTATGAACATGTCACATGGTGGAAAGGGAGGTTTAGGGTTAGACAAAGATAAAATAAATGGAATGGTGATGTCTGTGGGGATCTTAGGAACAATCATAGATGTATAAATGTCATGTATAGATGATCAAATGGTATGGTGGTGAAACATTGAGTTTGTAGGAAAGTGAATGGTGGGGAAATGGATATGTTAATAGAAAATGGAAAACCTTTTAAAATAGGACAAGGATGAAATAACATAGGTGATAAATGTACTTACTAATGTCACATGTCCAATGGCTAGGTGGTGGTGATGATTAATTGGTGGGATGGAGCTTAGTGCCATAGAGGTGTTTTCTGAAATGGTACCATGAGAGAAATATATTTAGATCTATATTTTTGTTGGTTATGGCTACTTGGATGTGTGAAAGAGCTCTGGTTCTTACTTGCATGTAGATCTCCTTTTCTCCCAAAATTTTAGAATGTAGCCAACCCCTCCAATAAGGTTACCAAAGTGGATAAATGGTAATTGATGACAGTTTCAGGTTGACTGGTGTCGGTTTCAGTATGAATGGTGTTGGTTAAGGTGGGATTCCCTAGGTTTCCTAAAAATGATAGATCTTGCAATAATTTGGGCTAGGTCTATCCATTTATCACGGATCCAAATGGATGTTATATTTTAATGAGAGGGAATGTGGCTAGAGGAATAATAGGCATTGATTTTTAGAGTTGAAATAAGTATTAGTTAGCTATGGAAACATGCTATGAATAGTTCCATGGTGTGGTGTGCATCCATTTAATTAAATTAATTAAATTAATAAATGGGGTTAGGATGGGTATTAATTTAACTAAAGTGATTAAATTAATATTAATGTGTGATGTAAGGGTCATGGTTAGGTAAAAGGGTTTAAGTTAGTTTTTCAAAGGGGGGCCAAGGGGAGTGTGACCCAATTTTGGTGTCTACAATAATATTAATTCCTTTGATCATTCTAATAGTTTCCACTACTATCCCATCCAATTGAACCACACCTTTTGTGATATTTTTATATTTTATACCCAACTGATTCATAATTTAGTTTGGCATCACTGAGATTCTTGCACCTAATTCTATCATGAAATTATTTACAATATTGTTTCCAATGATCAAAGATACGTATAATTGTGGAGGTTTCATATTCCTCTTTTTTTTACCTCTATCTTGTTATATTGAATTAGTGAGTACCTTGTCTTGATCCTTGGATAACTGATTTGGGATGGATAAGTTGGTCATGGCTGCCTGCAATAAGTCCCTTTTGTCCTGGAACTGTTAAGGACTCCCATATTGAGATACTTACATTTTTTTCTTCATTTAATCAATGATATTAAATGGAGATGGACTATCCTTCTACAACCCTTTTTTTTCACAACTGTCTCCTAAACATGAGTTGTTACAATAGTTACTCTAGACCGAGTCTATGAACTTGGACCAAATTTGAGCTACCAACTTCTTGAAATGTGATAGAAGGTTGAGAATCACTTGCATTTGATGATTTTCCTTCCTCTATGTTTATTTTCTTGGACCTTGTGTTCACTTCCACACTATGAGAAGGATCTTGATTTATCCCACAAAATCCTCTACTTGTCAATTCAAAAGTGAAGTGTCACATGGAGGTGCTTCTTGAGTGCTTATTTTCTTCTAATTTTGTTCTTGATTTGTTTCTTTGGAAACACCAACACTTTACACAATTAAGGCCTAATTCAAGACACCATTGAAGCATGTTTTCTGGTTATGTGGTTTTCTACAAGTGAAACACCACTCATAATCCTAAGCTAAGTTGTTCTGGATGGAAACTAAGGCTCTGGATGAAGAGGAAACATTAGGATTTTATAGTTAGAATGGCCTAATAGAAGGAATTTGACCTTGGTTTTGATTTATAGATTGAGCTCGAGGTCTATTTGACTAGTATGAGGGATTTTTTGGTTGATACTAACACTGACAAGGTCTAAATTGTTTGGTCTTGCTGCCTCTTGATCATTACCATCTCATTACCTATATTTTACAACTATTTCATGACTTTTTAGAGCTCAACTGAGGTGCTATAAGATGTAGAAAATTCATTATAACTATGATTTTTGGGAGTTGGGATAGAAGTTGATTCATGTGTTTGACAAGAAATAGGATTCATTATTTCTGTATAAATAGGCATAGTTGGCCAAGGTACAATTTTAACGACTTGAATTAGGAAATTCTTAGCTCTAATGGATATAACATACACTCCGTGAAATTTTGTACCTCTCATAGATTGTATCATTAAAACTATATAAAAATTAAGAGCTTGTAATAAATAGAGAAATACAACTTTAGCAACTGATCTCAAAAAAATTAGAATCTTGTCCCATGTTCTCTATAACCTAAAGTTGAAGTCTGCCATTTTTTCATTTTGATCTCTTTTGATTGTGGTCAATTACTCCAAAAGAGATAGATTATCTTCCCTTTTTCCGAAATAATCACAAAGGCATGAACATAGTTCATTACAGTTCTAAATTGACCCCTTTGTTAGGCTTCTGAACCACAATAAAGATTTTCTTTAAGAGAAGAAGCAAAAAATTTTACTACCACATCCATATCAATAATTTCAAATATAACACAGACATTTTCAATGTCTTGGATATGATCAATTGGGGTTGTGTGATTTTCTTCATTGAAGAATGGAATGTTTTTCAAGGATGCCATTAGAATTGGATTTTGTGCATTGGGGGAAAGTGGACTACTACTCATGAAATTAACAAATGGATTTGGCAATTGTTGTGCCTTTTTGATTGGTCTAAGAACTCTAGTGGATTGTAAAAGTGGCCTACCAGGTGGAGGTGTTGAAAGAGTTATATTTGGTGGAGATGGAGATCTCTAATCTTGTCTTTGTCTTCCTAGAGATATTTGTAAGTATTAAAATATCCCTTCTTCTCTATTTCTTGACCTGTTTTGGATCCTTCTCATGAATCTTAGATACTTGGGATACTAAAACTAGTGAATTTTGATCCTTGGAGTCACTAGATTGTTATCCATTTTTACCCCATGGAAAAAATGGACAACCTAGGAGAAATAGACTTGAGAAGTTGATCGAGAGATTCATCAAGAATCTAAAGGGGAAAAGGTAAAAATCTATGCTTTGGAACACTTACAGTTGATTTGGGAGCATTCAAGGTCATTTAGTGCATTTTCCATTTTTATAGGGTCTTTTGGATTCTCATACTTAGTCAATTTGGGTTTAAAATGGATGAAAATTGATGAAATGGATTTTAGGGGCACTACATTATGTCTTACCTAATTTCTCATCTTTCTACATGGCCTTTGGACTTAGAAAAATTCAGGAAACTTTGAGAAAGTTAGAAGAAAAAATGTAAAAGTGCAAAAAATGCTCATTTTTAATAAAGTGTAGACATTTCAGACTCTGGAGGCACTAGAGGTACAAGGGGTCTGAGTTCCATAGCCTCCCTTCATTTCCGACTTATCCACACTGAAGGGGAATGGGAGTTATAAGGGGTGTAGGTATTGCGAACAATGTGAACATTGACGACACACTCGACCATGTTCCCTCTCATCCTGAGTTCCCCACACCATAAGAATATATGAAATGCTAAGAGGTAAAAAGGGAAAAAATAACTAAGTATGCGGAATGTGGGGAAATAAAAAACATAGAGGTCGAGAGTTTCTAAAATGTTCCACATGACCCCTCCAAGTGCACATGGATGTATCTCCTACCTCCCTTGTCCAAATTTGACAAACATGATATGGTTAGAATTGTAAATCTTCCCCCTATCTCATGAAATCATTAAAAAATGGATATTATGTGGAGCAGGTGGAGAAAATGTGAAAAAATTCCCAGGTTCAATTACAGACATCCCATGTAAGAAAAAATGAATTAATGAAGACATGGGGTCGAGTTTCTTCCTACAAAAGGAAAAGCACATGATGGGATTAGTTTTGGATTCTCCTCCATGATTTTGACAGGCCATTAAATGCTCATTGTTGGTGGTTGAGTACCAAATTCTAGTTTCCTATTCTCTTTCTCATTTTTTCTTCCATATATTGTAAAAAAGAGATTTTTTGTAATAGAGTTGGACAATTTTTGATGTTTCTCTCTCTTCTCTAGTTGCTGGGTGAATGTAGGAAGTCCAAGCCTTCAATTTTGAGAATTGTAATCTATGATCTTTCCTCTATATCTCAATGTAATGGCCTGTGCATTTTAATGCAGCAATAAAATTTGAGTTGTGTGATTCTCTTGCTATCCTGGCTGTGTTTTTTGTTTTCTCTTACCTCTCATCCACATTTGCAGGTATTATGTGCATATCATATCTCTCATTTTAAATTTTAAATGTTGTTATGCTTATGAAAATGGGTGTATTGTAAGTGTTTTTGATCTGTGATGCTTGTCCATCCTCTCCATTTTCATTTTTCTCCATTTTCATGCATTTTGAACTATCCAACACCCCTTTACTTGGTGCTATCACCTATGTAGTGTAGGATTTTCTTGTTTCCATGCATTTTATCTTCCCTTGGTCCCTTGGAATTGATATATTAGGAGTAGATAGTTTTAATTCCTTCTTTAGGATTAGTTTAGTGCTAGGATTAGGTAGAAAACACATCACTTATTTGAAACCTTCTTATCTTATCTTGACTCAATCTTGAAGAAATATTCAATAATCATCTTTGACATGATGGTATGATAGATTCATCATATATGATAACCAATTTCATTTTCATTTATCCATTGTGATGCATGAACACTTTGATCCATTTTAGGCATGAAACAGTGACACTTGATCCAATATGCAGACCTAGACAACCCTTTATGACTAAAACATACTTCTTGATGAACATGTATTCTCTAAGAGACTTTGATCACTTTAATCATAATTTTGAGTCCTTTACACACAACTCTAAACATTTCATACACCCTAGGAAATGCTTGATATAAGCATTATAGCTTGTGAAAAACCTATGACACATCATATTTGACTCATAACAAACTTCACAGGGTCAAACACACCTTTATACCGACCACTAACTTAGACCAAGAAAATAATATTACATTTATATTTCATGGCTTCATATACTTCCTTTGATACAACAGCATGAATCTTACAAAAATTGAGTCATTATAAACTGACAACACATCATGACAAGGAAGATACATACTTGAGTACATAATCATACACACAAAGAGACCACAATACAATGACCTACGGTTTTTCACATCTTGAATAATTAAGTAGGACCTCAAAACATTCTTATAATATTAAGACACCATACCTTGACTCCTTATAGGAGACACACATAAACCAAGGTAGCTACCCATATCTTCAATGCTTCATTTAGATCAATATACCTCTAAGAAGCCTAGTAGAGGTATAGAACATCATGAGAACTGAAAACTAATACTTGAAAAGGTCCTAGGCCCTCTTAGACACCTGAAAATGTATATCTCCTTACTTCTGATATGTACCCTGGGATACACTTTGTCTAGCATTCACATCAGCTCTTTGTGGACCATTTTTGTTCCTTCTAGGATCCCAAATCCCGCCTTGACTATTAGCATGCAATATAGAATTTTTAAAACTTATTTATTGCTCCTTAGGACCTTAAAAAAATTTATTTTTCCTTGAGAAATCATAATCACACTATCTAGAAACATTACCAACTTAATTACAATTGAAACACACAACTAGAGTCTTTCCTTTGTAGCCTACAACTTGAATATGTGGTTCATACAAATAATATCTAACAACATGACCTATTTCATGAAAATTATGGAACACTATATTCTTATCTTTATCACTCCTACCATCCCTCAAAGGGTTATCATCTATAACACACCTCATACATTCCTTTTCCCTATGACCAAATCCATTATAACTAAATTAATAACCATTGAAATATCTTTCATACCTTGAAGCAATAGGTTTCCCTATTTATTTTTTCTTCACATTGTATTTGGTGAAGATATCCTTCTTTCCATACTATATTATTGGTTCTCCATCCTTCTTTATTCGAACACTATATTCTTTCACCTTATCATTGCTTTTGAGGTCATCACTGAACCCCAAACTTACTCTATCACATGGTGATCTCTCTTTTCCAAAAATATCATCAAGATCCTTGGCACTTTTCTCAAATTTCTGAAAGGACATTTTTTATTGCCAACCTCTAATAGTTATACTCTTAGAAAGTCTATATACTCTACAAACATGGTCCATTTAGTCTCTTTTTCTTGCAAAATAGTGACTAGAAACATTACCTTTTCTTCTAGCATCCTAATAGAATCATTGATCTTGCTTGTTTTAGGCCTATTCTTTTCTTCTAGTTCATGAATCATATCCTTATATTATTTAACCTAAAATTTCAGCATCTTGTTCTTGTATTCAACATGCCTTAACTTATTTTTGATACAATAAATATCATCTTCTCATTCCTTAGAATATCTGTAGTAACCTGATATAAAATCACCTAATAATGAATAACCATCACTATAAGATCTCATGGAATCTTTAGTCATGAGAAAAACCTCAGTCCAATATCTTCATGATCATATTCAGACTCAGAATATGAAACACCACTACTATAATAAGAAAAGTAATCCTATTCCTTTGTATAAAACCTCTTCTTCTTGTTATCAAATGTCTTAAATATTTTCTTCCTCTTATAATACTTTTTATACTTCTTATCATGATATTTATCATGATCATGTTCATCGAGATATTCCTTCATGTGCTTATGAGGATAATTGATAAAAAAAAATTCCTACTTTACCACATTTGAAACATTTATAAGGATTCTTAACTTTGTATTTTCTAGATCCATCCTTAAATAATCTAGCAAGAATTGCAAATAGTTCTTCATCTTCAAACTGAGTAGCATCATCAACCTCCTTGGTCTTCTTTCACATAGTCTTCATTTCACATCTGAAAGAAATTTCTTTCTTATCTAGTTTAGAATCAACAATCCTCATTTCATATGTAGTCAAAGTCCCATATAACTCATCCATCTTCAAGGTAGTAAAATCCTTGGCTTCTTAAATGAAAAAAACTTTTGAATAAATCTTAGGATTTAGAGATCTCAAAACCTTTTCAACAACAACTTCTTCCTTCACGTTTTCTCCTAACCCTTTCATCGTGTTAACAATCTTGTCAACCCTAAGTAATTATGCTATAATAGATTAATCATCACTCATATTAAGTCTTTTGAAATTATTTATGAATGTTTAGAGCTTAGAAATTCTTACCTTGGAGTCTCATTCATATAGTACTTGAAACTTCTCCCATATAGCCCTGGATGATTTACAATGCATTACCTTTACCATCTCATATTCTCATAGACCACAAAAAATAGCATTCATATCTTTTGAATTATCACTACAAGCCTTTTAATTTGCATTACTAGATGGAGGAGTAGTAGGAGTAGTATAATCATATTCGAAAGCTTTCCAAATATAAAACCCTAGGTAGATGATAAAATTATTCATCCTAAAAATATAAAAATCATAATTCACTCCATCAAATAAAGGTGCCTTGCTAGTAGAAGAACCACTTTGCTGACTCCATTTTTTTGTGCTTGAAAGGACCTCCTTTCAAGTGATAAAACTTCCCCAAAAGGACCTTATTTGATATAAATTGTTAGAATAAAAATGGACTGAGAATGGGGGGTGAATTAGTCCTTACAAAAATTTAAACAATTTTAAATTTTCTTACTAAACCATAAACCATTCATCCATTCATTAATGTGTGAGAACCACCATACAACATACATTCAAATAACCATGAAAAAGAGAGAGAACAACATAACACAAGATATAAGCGGGAAACCCTCAAGGGGAATAAAGCCCACGGAATTTTTTTCTAATATTACACACAACAAAGAATCAAGTGAATATTACACATCACAAGATATTTCTTTAGTGAGACACCAACCCCACAAGAAGCACCAACCCCTAAACCCTTGTTGATATTAAACACGACAAGATACTTTCATGAATATGACTCATCAAATAATATTTTTATAATAAGCTCATTGTAGTTATGATATAACAACTCAGCTGATGGTGATCACAAGATTCAGCTCCAAACTCCTTAAAATCCTTTCTCAAACTCTCATTCACCTAGTTGGCTATATCTCTCAATTTATTCACTTCTATTTTATTCAAAATATTCACACATACTCTCTAAAATTATTCAACATGTCACACACTCTCTCAAATCTCAATTCATGCCTTCATACCTGTTACAAGCTCACACATGGGTCAAAATTTTTACCTCTCAAAGAAATAATTCAAATTTGAACTCAAACCCTTGCTTTATACCCTTCTCTACTCAAATAAATAAATAAATTAAGTATAAATATTTTATTTCAACCAATAAATATTAAATACATCTCAATACATTCATTAAAACGTTCACATTATACCCATATATGTCGGTCATGCCAAAAACCACCAAACATGCACAAAACTAGCTCAAAACCCCATCACCTAGATGAGCTAAAACCAAATGAAAAAACCATGACTATATAAGCTCAAAAATTCATCATACATGTGTAATTGATAAAAAAACATCATCCATGGTCATTAATTAGCTTACACTCATCAAATTTATCATAACTAATTTAAGAAGGCTCATATCCTTCTCAAAACAACTTTTTCAAGCACTGTGTCTTCACCTTTTGGCATCATGACAACCCAATAACAACTAAACTATGGCATGTAAAATATATATGTAATCCTAAATACCTTTAGATCACATCTATGATGTTATAGCTCATAAATCATCCATATGTGTAAACCACATCAAATTTTCTCTTCATCAAAATAAGGTTCCCTGAAAATTGTTTTACAAAATCAATTGGTTTGCACCCTTTATATCACTTAAAAGACCTAAAAGTCCTTAAATAGGAAAAAAATTCATCCCTCTTTAATCTCCAACTTATATCAAACATCAAATCATCCATCTCATTCCTCATTCACTTCATTCTTTCAGCCTGAGCAATCCTGTCATAACCTCAAAGACCTATCAAATAAACTCATCATAAGATAAAAAATATGCAACTATAAATCCATATGAGAAATATTTATATAACATATTATAACTCCTTACAAATCTAAGTTTAAGGACATAAACCAAGACCATCTCTGAAAATTGCTTGAAACTACCCTAAAACTGTGGGAAACTGCCCAAAACGGCCTTGTGTTTAGTCTTCACAAATAGGGAAAAAATTGCCTTTTAGAATTATCACCATGATATAAAATCATCATGGAAATCAATTAAAACTCTCGTTCTAAAAAAATGTGATTTTTTCACAACTTCTTTGGATAACCTTTTCCCAAACTGAACTTCTCTAGAAAATTTCTTATTTGAGTGGGGTCCACTCATCACCACATAATCTACCATAGATTTTTGGAAACATGGAGGAGTAATATACATATTCTAATCATATTTATAAAACTATAAATCAATTCTAAATATATATGATCAATATCTCTCCTACCAATTTTAAGTTAGGGTTTCAAGCACACAAAACGTTGTTTACCTTCTTAACATGTGTTCATAAAAATTTGATAGTGAAATGACCTAATTTTTTTTTTTAAACCTTCTAGACTCAATTTATAAATATCCTTGAAATCCAATAGGTCCCATAAAAAGAACACAATTTAGGGTGAGCATCAGAAGATGGAACTTGAGCTGGAAATGACCTTCTTCTTGACCTTGTTTAACCAAAAACAAATCTTGCAAAATATTTTTCACAATGACTCCAAATTTTAATCACACCTCTAGAAAACCCATTTTCATAATGTCAAATAATAATCATAGCTCAATTATTTCTCCATATTCTCATCTCATATCATTTACATGATATCCCTTGGGGTTTTCCATGATTTAGGCTAGGGTCAACTGAACCAACACTATAAATCACCATGAAAAGTCTAAAAAAGGTCGTAACATACTTATTAAATCATTAAAAACTTACCTACATACATCTATGAACTCACTTAGATCCAAAACTCAACCTCATGCCTCCAAACACCTATACCTGGTCTAGATAAACATTTGAATCAAGGTCTTCAACATGTACCTACACCTTAAAACTTGTATGAGTGCATAAAAACTCCCTAAACATGTTCTTAATGATACTAATATGCACATCAAGATGTCAAACAACTAAAACCACCATGATCCATCACCTAGGCTAGCTAGGTCACCTGAGAAGTCTTGTTAGACCAAGCCATTCTCATGTAATCACCTCATGCCACCATGAACACACCTGAAACTTCATGTCATCATCCTGGTGAACATCTTATGACTCTAATATATCATCATATTTTTTGTTAATGTGATTCTAAATCAATGAAAACACCTAGAGCACATCATGCCAACACACATATCCAGTCTACCATGTCCTTACAAAACAAAGTATTTAAACAAATCCACCAAGATCATGTGAAGATGTCTCTCTATGATTTTGTTAAAACTTATCCAGAACACAAAAAATAATTGACTGAGGCCCTTAAATATTTTCTAACCTTGTCTGCACTCTTAAAATTTATGTCGCTATCATCCTTAATAAGTTAAAAACCATCCTTATAGCTTCAAGACCATGATATTCCACTTTTTTTCACAAACAAAACCAATGATACTATTGTCAATATATTTATGATGGAAAATGATGTCAATATTAATATCACATCCTCTTATGCCTTCAAATAACTCTAGTTACATCATACCATCATTTCCCAGTCACCTCTTGTGTTACACACCTTTAACGACACTATCTCCATACATTAGACACAATCATTCTACCCATTAAAGAAGGTGTTAAAATCCTTCATAATATCTTATATCTTATGAGAAGATATTTCAAGTACAACATGCTATTTAGAAAACATTAGATACGTGTTATGAATTTTATCCCTTTAACATTACATCACTCTCTAAAATATGAACATGAAGGCAAAACCTTTACTATTCCAGCCAACCCAAATCCTATCACATGACCTACCATCATAATGATGTGGTAATTCCTAAGAAAAACTCGACATCTTTTGAAAAATCCTCTATAAGCTCTTCTACACCCGCATTTAAGCTACTAGATGATAAATCCTTTGAAGATTTTATGTAACTTATCTCGCTAGGGGAGTACCATCTCATAGCCCTCAACTCGATTCCTACACTTAAAATGTATGGGAAACCTAAAAAACAACCTATGTATGAACCAAATATCAAATATATTATTTCCATTTGGCCCTCCCCATTTGAAAACCAGCTTCATTTATGGAGGGATTGATTATCCTTTCTCACACCACGATAATCAATATTATGTAAAACCATTCACATCCGCATTCTCATTCTTATATAACCAATCATTCACTTAAGTTTATCTTCATTACTATGTACGAAAAGGTTTTGGTTTTTCATGTTACAAATAAGGCATAAGTGACTTGGATTTTTAGCAGTCTCAAAAGCCTCATGAAATTTTATTTATTAGGCTTCAAAAATCCTTCCTCAGAAACTTCCAAAACCACCACATCGACATCTATAGAAGAAATAAAACCATCATATTCATCTCCACATTATGACTCTATGGAAAAAATACACAATATCCATTCCTCCTACCTTTTTTAATTAACATGATCACCTTAGGACTGCTCACTTGTCAGACTAATGATGGAATTAATACCCTTCGACTTGTATAACCTATAATGGTAGAACAAGAATCCCCTACTATCAAAATTATTCAATTCCACACCAATGAATCCATCCTGTTGGTGGTCAAATTTTTCTTGTCCCATTTTTGCCCTTGAAAATTTATTGATTTACGACCTCTGTCATTCTATCCTTTCCCATGTTGTTCTTGGTTGGTATTTGATGCCTTTTTAGTCTACCTCTGGGTCAAAGATCATGTATGGGTCCATATTTGTCTCGTAGTTTCTTTGTTCCTCTCGAAACGCTTGTATTTTGAGTTCCCTGGGATTTGTCCTTTCAAAAAACTCAAATTTTACCATTCCCTCTATTGCCATAGTTAGAACTTGTGTTCTTGACATTCTACCTTGAAAAACTTGAAGAAGAATGAATTGATGTGTCCTTAAGGATCATGTTTGAGCCTTGCAATAGTATAAACTCTCTGTCATTGAAGAAAAATTCATTTTCAGACTCAAATGCTCGTGTTTTTTTATTTTACAGTTTGGTGAGCTCTTTCTCCCAATCAAATTTACATCCTTGCATCTACAGGGGACATGGAACCTTTTGGTTGGATGCAGCTCAGCTAAATACTTTAAAAATTCTATAAAAGGCCTCAACTCATAAATATGTCCACGTGGGTGAACCACACTTGTTTGAGAATCAAGTTTTTGGTTTGGCTTTGAAATAGTGCCGGGAGGACATGTGGAGGCTTGATGAGATGGGGACACATGGAGGCCTCTGTTTTCTTTGCATTTTACTTAGAATTTTCAACGGCCAAAAGGAGACTACCTCAGACCATGACACGTGGTGCCTTCCACTGGGTTTCAAGCATTCAGATAAATCTCACTGGAAAAGGACACGTGGTGAGCCTGTGCTCATTCAAGTTATCAAATTTTTGGGACCGCCTCAAGGTTGTGCCATGGTGAAACGTGGTAGTTTTGAAAATTCAAAGAGGAAGGGAGGTAGACCATCGAGGGAAACTTTGAAATTTTTCATTTTGTTTTCAAAAGACTCAAATTATCAAACTAACTCGCAAGCCTGAGGATAAAAAGTTCCAAAATTCATTTGAAGAAGTCAATAGCAGAAGTGCTGGATTGCAGAGTAAAAATGGAAAATTTTTCCTTTGATGGAAAAGGGAGTTAAAAGCATAAAGAGACCCAGAGATTCCCCTGGGACCTACTTTAGAAAATTAAAGTGGAAAGGTCAGAGCCACGGAGGAAAAATGAAATTTTGTTTCCTTTTTTCCAGAAAGGTGCAAAATGTTTAAAATTGAGCTGTGACTTTGTATCCAGTCATATAGTGCACCATATGTTAGACCCAAATCTTATCGGCGGAGTGGTGGAGGAGGAAATCAAGAAATTTTGCAAAATTTCCAAAAGTAGTAAAAAGGTAAAAATAGATGTCCTCGAGGCTTGGATCTGCCACGTGGAGGGCTCAAATTTGAAGTTGAGGAACAGATTGATGGAAGTTATGCATTTCACCATTTTGGCCATCATTTTGAGCTCTAGGAAGTTTGGAGATGCATTTTTTTGCATCAATCTTCATCAAATTTTTTTCCAATTCATGTTGTCATTTTGGCCTACAGCAGTGTCCTAAATTAATCAATTTGGGGGTTTAATTTGTGAATCCAAGGCATTTTTTAAAATAAATTTTTACTCTGGTTCGTGAAAAATGTGAATTACCAGATCCAAAGTTACAGAGGTAAAAATTGGGAAGGGAAAAAGTTGAAATGATTAAATAAAATGGATCTACATGCATGGGAAATGAAAAATGTGCTTCCACTTTGAAGAATGATGAAAGTTTTGTAATAATTCACCTTTTGAAAGAACAACTGTTAACTTTTTGCGAGTTTGTTAAATGTGATTTTCCAGAAATACTGCAAAGTAAAGGTGCTTCAAATATTCTACTTTTCAAGGGAATATTTGAGGGGGCAAAGTGAGTGAGTAAGTGAAGTGTATATATTGCATGAATTTGTTATGCAAATGGTTAGAGAAACTTAGAATTTTTCACAGGAAAATATGGGAAGAATCCCATTCTTTAAGAAACCACCTGAGAATGATTTTAATTCCTTTTTTGCATCAAATTTGTATCAGGTTAGGTTGGTTGCAAATGTATCGCCACTAACAAACTCTGAGATTGTTCTTGTAACATTCCCTTGCTGATAATTTTTGTCATTTCTGGATTATTTTGTGTTTGTATTCTCGGCAAAATCTGCATACACTTAAAGTTCAGAATGCTTTCAATTTGTGTTTCTTACTCCTATTGCAATCTGGTGTTTAGATTTTCTTTCATCATGCAAGTCTCGTTCTTGTGATATCTTTGAGGCATTTGCAATTCCAAGTTCAGAAGAGCTTTCATCTAGTAAAGGGATAAACAAATTTAAATTCACTCTGCCTTGCTTAATACAGAGATTTTTTATAAACCTATGGGTTCACCTTAGGTATGATAAAATAGAAATTTCTAAATGATTAACTCATTCATCTAGCCCAATATTTTGTGATAGACCATCATATATTATGTGGAAGAGTGAAAATTTGGGCTTCCATTTGCTGCACATATCCTGGCTAAAGGAATACCTTAACCTCTTTGAATAATTCTATTTTTTGGGTTTTCTTTTTCCAAGTTTTGTAAAGGTCCTCAAAGAAGTTGGTAAATTTTGGTTAGTCATTTCTAAAAATCTCACACCCAAAAATTCATTTAAATCACCTAATCTCACCTATACTACCCATGTGTTGCATTGCATGACAACAAGAGAATATAATTCATTTACAAAAATGCACAAAGTAGTTAGGATCACACCATGTCTCAAGTAGCTTTAGCCTTGTCTTGAAATCATTTCCATCATTTAGTAGTGACAACTCTATTGAGGTTGAAATAATAGGAAATTGATCATGTTTTTCTCAAGGCCATCTCTATAAAATCTTCTTAATACAAAGATATCTTTACCCCCATTCATAGAAACAGAGTCCACAATACAGGTTCTCTTACCTTGGTCTGAGAGGAAACAACCTAAAATAGTGAGGATAAGATCAAATCCTTTGAAGGTGATACCCACTTCTTCAAATCTTGAGTGCTAATAAGTCAAATAAAATTTCTTCCTTGGATACAAAACGACATATAAATCATTTATCTGCCTCTCAGTGTCTTGTAAAATCCATGATGTTGCTCAAGTTGTGAAGGAGATTAAATCTAGCTACCAACATGTTTCTGGTGCATTGTTTTCCGGGGGAGTATTTCAGTATTTCAAATCCCTAGTAATATGTTTAGTATGTGATTGATGTGCTACTACATTGTTGAACATCATTTTCTAGTTATATTTATGAGGCTGGAATGAAGAGTATAGTTTTGAATTTAATATTTTCAAGTGTCTCTAATTTTTTGTTTCAAGCTTTGCACCATAGTTGAAAAATTGAATAAAATAAGATCATATCTATTAAATCTTTTCATAACGTTGATATTTTGTCTGTAATTTGATAGATATTCATAGTGAATTTGCACAAATCTAGGGTAAAAGTCCTTAGTGGCAACTCCTTGCTGTTATATTTTTTATAAATACTAGTACCTTATCATACATTAAGTAAAGTTTGTTGCACATAAATATGGCGGGGGCAGGGGAACATGGAAGGAATAAGATCTTTCTTCAGGAGATACCCAAGTAGAAAATTATTTCAAGAATTGGGAAAAGATAGTTTTGAGAGGAAAGAAAAGTTTGGAAAGTTGTTGAAGTTCGGACATCAAGCAAAGGAATAACCATTGGTGAGAGATATCAATCCTTTTGATAGAGGATTATCACTCTTCTTCTAGTGATACTAATTTAAGCACCCTTCTTATAAACTTGTTTACTTCAACTAGTGAAGGTCCTTCTACTGTACATGGTGAGTTCCTTCTTCAATCTGCACATGTATGTTTCAATTGTAATAAAACTTTCCAAGAAAATAAAACACCTAGAGAAGAATACCAATCTTGTGAACTAAATTCTTGAGCCCCAAAGACCTCACACTCCTCATTAGCTTGTATTACCCTCCAATATCATCTCTACCAAAAAAACATGGGCTCAGCCTCCACTTAGACCTCCATTTTTGGGTCAACACCTTTGGCCCAATAAATTTTAGGGGAAATGGCTACCTAACCTAATGTTGTGCCTCAAGATGTCATAAGTAGATTGCCAAAGTCTCCAAGGGAATAATGCCATAATATGTGATCAACATCTGAAAGTCTTTATTAATATGATGGAGGATTTTGAAATTGGATTTGAGGATGTGTAAATTTATATTGTTTATCCACACTATAGAGGAGGATGATAGGTATTGGTATAAGGCCTTGCCCATATAATTCTATTGATTTCATGGGCTGAAATGAAAAATGCATCCAGGATACAATATGGTGACAAGACTGATCCCCATGTTCCTTTTATCAGAGTCTTGAGAATATCGAGAAGAGAACCCCAAATGAGTTCGGTTCATGACTTCAAACACAAGGTTCAATAAAATTTTACAGGAGATTTCCAGTGAATTTAATGACCATGTGAGTGAATCTTGTTCTTGATAAAATATTCTGAATGCATTTGAATTAAAAAGGTTGCATATTACTTGAGGGACAAGAACCTTGGCAATCTAAGGCAGGCCTTCACCATGACACTTCAAATCGAGAACAATATCAAGGTTTGTTGAGAAACCTCCTAAGAGAGAGGGAGTTAAATTGGTATACCCTGAGAAGCCTCAAGCAAACCAAGAGTGGAGACTTGGATGAAGTGGTGAAAAAATTATGATAGGGGTTATCAAAGAGATTTCCTACAAGTTTAGAAAGAGATGAGAAGGGAATTGGGAAAAAATTTACAAGGTTAGCCTATGGCAACAAGCAAAAGATAGATTCAGATAATCACCATAGGAATGAGCAGAGATTTGATGAAAAAGGTAAAGGGCGTATTGGATTTGGAAATAGGAAATCTCAGACCACGGAAAGTAAGGTAGTGCTTGATCCGTTAAATGCTAGAGTGTCTGATGTTAATTCAATGCAAGTCAGATTGATTAGTGTGAAAGATGTCTATTACCCCATCCTCCAATATCGAACAGATCATAAAATTGAAGAAGAAGATGATGATGATTTTAATACGAGATGATGATGATGATTGCAAGATGGACTACCCTACAAACTCATGTTAAGGAGCAACATCCACTAAAGTGATAAGTGTAAGGACTACTGCTAGCTTTTGGGATTGCATCCAACGGGTATATCTTTTTCCTCCTTCTCATGTTTTAGAAATTGATAATGTAAAAGTATTTGAGCTACCCAATAATAATTTTGAATACTTGAGGTCATTGATGATCAAGAAGTATGATGGATGTATACCCTCAGAAGAAGATAGGAAACTGTTTATGAATTCTGTGGTGGCCCAAGATAAGAAGTATAACACAAGAAGTAAGGCTATCAAGGGAGCTGGGCCTCAGGCCAAAAATAAAACCCCATTGCTTTCTAATATCCCAAAAGAGGTTCCTAAGAAAGAAACATCTACTAAGAGCCCTATTTTCCCAAGAAAAATTTATGCTTTACCCCATGCTAAATTTTTTAAAAACCTTGTGCCATCTGATGAAATTTCCAGCCATCCTTCCACTGTTGTTTTGCCTAAATACATTCCCTGTGACATCGTTCAAGTTTTGAGCCAAATCAAGGTCATTTTTCCAATTGTTTAGTTGTTTAGAATCCCTGAGCACAAGAAGAGAGCACTTGAGTATTTGGGGATTAAAGGAGGAGAAGGCTGCCATGAAAAGGAATGTGAATGTTGTAGAAGCTCCACTTGCTATTGCAGAGGTAGGAAATACATCAGCATTGGAAGAATTTGGTGAACCACTGGAGGTATATTTGGGAACATCCTTGGTTGAATCTCAGCTGAGTGTTGACCCTTTCTTCACAACTTTTATCATCAAGGACATGTTGCTACATAATTGTATGTTTGACTCTAGGTCATCATGCAATGTCATGCCTTTATAAGTTATGAATGAGTTAGATATCAAAGTCACAACAGTGTATGACAAGTTTACTAATAGGGATTCTAGGGAAGTGCACGTTGTTGGGTGTGTCAATGGTTTGGTGGTGCAACTTGCAGCCTTTCCAGGTAAGAATTTGAAACTTGATGTTGTAATTGTCAATTTCCCTACCAAATGGGGTATGTTGTTGTCAAGAAAGTGGGATGCAAGTGTTGGAGGGAGTGTCCAAATGGATATGTCTTTTTCCACCATTCCCATTGAAGGTAGCCTTGTAAAATTATATGGAGAGAAGAAGATGTTGCATCTAATTGAGGATCCAAACAATGCTTCTTATGAAATATTATTTGTTGATGTTGATGTTGATAATTTTATTGGGTTTGTTGATGGTAAGGAGCACAAGATGGATCATTCTAAGTGTCTTGAAGAAGTAGGCTCTCCATGGAATTTTTTATTTGATGGAGCTTGCTCCAAATTTGGTAATGGTTCTGGTGTTGTTTTGATCTCTCTAAGAAAAGAGAAATTTGTTTTTTCTTTCAAACTTAACTTTGAATGCACAAATAACATAGCTGAGTATGAGGCATTATTTTTAGGACTAAGAATTTCTTGGAAGTATGGCATAAAGGATGTCATTGTAAAGGGAGATTCTGAGTTGGTTGCCAAACAAGTTAGAAAAATGTATGTAACAAAAAATCAGCGAATGAAACAATATAAACATACAGTTTGGGAGATGATTGATATGTCTGATTCCTTCAACATTGTTCATCATGATAGAAGTTTAAATATGATTGTAGATAGGCTAGCAGTGTTGGGGTCAAGACTTGATAACGGTACTATTTCTCCATATTGTGAATATGATGTTGAAATACTCACTAGGTCTATAGTCCCTAATAACATCAAGCATTGGAAAGTATTTTATGATGATGCTTAGGTTCAAAGGTTTTTACAGAACCAAGGTGATTTTGTGGATCAACATATTTATTTGGAACCATTAGTCGATAATGTTGATGAAAAAAGAAACCTTGTTTGGTAGGGATATCATTCAATTGAAGACTAACACCATCCCTAGAGGGCTGGTTTCTCTTGAGTCAAATTTTAACAATACTAATTGTATAATTGATAGAAACATGTTTACATATAGATATGTTGAATAAAATTACTTGGGAAGAAAGGAGAAATCAAGAAATATTTGGTTAGGGAGTGGTTTAAACAAGGAAGAAAAACAATCCTATATCCAATTGTTTAAACAATATCAGGACTGTTTGGCTTGGTCTTATTCCGAACTAAAAACATATAGATAATACTTGTTCCAACATGAAATCCCTCTTGAAAAAGATGCAAAACCATTCAGACATAAGAAAAGGCCAATTAACCCACTCCTTTCTCTCAAAATGCAAGAGGAATTGAAAAAGTTGACAGATGGAGGAATCATTCAACCCACAAGGTATTCTTCTTAGGTTGCAAACTTGGTGCTGGTCAAAAAGAAAAATGGAGATATCAGACTTTGTGTGGATTTCAGAAATCTAAATAGAGCATCAATGAAATACAACTATCTACTACCAAACATGGAAAACATGTTGCAATTAGTGACTGGTTCTGAAATGCTTTCTACTTTGGATTATTTCTCTGGTTATAACCAATTTGTTGTCAAAGAATTAGAGAGGATTAAAACTACCTTTACTACTTCGTGGGGAACATATGTTTTTGTCAAGATGCCCTTTGGTTTAATAAATGTTAGAGATACTATTCAAAGGGCCATGGACGTTGCTTTCGCTAGCTATATCAATGATTTTATTGTTGTTTATCAAGATGATATTACTATTTTTTCTAGCAAAAGAATTGACCACTTGCAACATTTGGAAAGAATGTTGATCAGATGTAGAGAATATGGCATTTCACTCAATCCAAAGAAGTGCCATTTTGGAGTGCAAAGAGCAAAACTACTTGGTCACATTGTGTCTAAAGAAGGAGTTATGATTGATCCACAAAGGATAGAAGCTATCAACAAGATCTTGGTTCCAAAAACTAAGAAAGGAATCCAATCCTTCTTTGGTCAAATCAATTTCATTAGAAGGTTTGTGTCTAATTTTTCTAATTTGACTCTCCCCATTACTTGCATGTTGAATAAGGACTAGAATATCAAGTGGGAAGAGGCTTCCCTTAAAGCTTTTGATGGAATCAAGGAAGCATTGAAGCATGCTCCTGTTCTAGCAGCCCCAAATTACAAGAAACCTTTCCAAATCTTCTCCTTTGCTTCTGAGCACACCATTGCATCTGTTTTGTTGCAAAAGGATGATGATGGAGCTGAAAGACCTATTGCCTTCTTTAGTAAGGCATTGCAAGTAGCTGAGTTGAAATACACAATCATGGAGAAACAGGCATTTTCCTTGGTAAAAGCAACAAAAGTTTTTAGGCCTTATATTTTGAGTTCTAAAATTATTGCTTATGTTCCTCATAAAATGGTGAAAGACATCTTATCAGAGATGTATATCTCAAGAAAAAGGTGTATATGGGTCAAAAAATTGTAGGAGTATGATATGGACATCCAGACCACAAATCTAGTAAGAGGTTTAGGTCTTGCCAAGCACATGCCTAAAAGCAATCTGCAGAATGCTGAAGTAAATGAGGTAGAGGAAGAAAGGGCTGGTGTTCTTGAGAAATTATTAAGTTTTGAATGGTACAAGGATGTAATATTTTATCTCAGACACTTATGCTTCCCTGGGCATTTGAATAAAAATTAGAAAAGAGCCCTCAAGCTGGCTTCTCAAAAATATATCATTACAAACTTTGGGTTGGCTTGGAAGAACCCTGAAGGAATCCTCTTGAGATGTGTGACTGAAGATGAAGCTCCCAAAATAATTGCTGATTTCCATGGGGGAGTTTGTGGAGGACATTTTGCTGGAAGAGTTACTGCACACAAAATTCTGAGGGTTGGTTATTGGTGGCCAACTCTTTTCAAGGATGTAACTCAGTTGGTTAGAAGATGTGAGAGTTGTCAGCATTTCTCTAGAAGATTGAAAGCTTCAGGATCCCTTCCTTTGTAGCCTGTATCAATTGAAGCTCCTTTCAAACAATGGGGGCTGGAATTCATTGGTGAAATATCTGATTCATCAAGTGCTAGACAAAAATGGATTTTGGTAGCTACTGATTTTTTCACAAAATGGGTGGAAGCAATCCCCACTAGGAAGGTAACACACCAAGTTGTAATGGACTTCATATTGAATCATATCATCTACAGATTTGGAGTGCCAGTCAAGATTATTGTTGATAATGCCATGAGTTTCAGAGCTGGACCTTTAGTGGTAATGTGCAAAGAGTATGGGATAAAGTTGACATATGCTTCTAACTACAATCCACAAGGAAATGGACAAGCTAAGTCTAGCAATAAAAACCTGTTGAAGATCATTAAAAGGACTTTGGAATTGAACAAGAAAGAAGTGGGGTGAGCAACTAAAATTTTTGTTTGGGCTGACAGGATCACTGCCAAAAGAGCTACTGGTAAAATCCTGTTTGAATTGGTATATGGAACACAAGCTCTGCTGCCCTTACATCTGCAATTGTCTTCATTTCAGTTTGTTCAACAACTTGAAGACCAAGAAATCAGTCCATATGAAGCAAGGATTAATCATATTTTCGAGCTTGATGAAGCAAGAAGAGCATCCCATCAGAGGCATGTAAAATTCAAAGAGAGGATGAAGAAGTTGTTTGATAAGAAGGTAACCCCAAGAGCTTTCAGTATTGGATATCTTGTGCTATTGTGGGATAACAGACATGAAGATAAGGACAATCATGGTAAATTTGATTCTTTGTAGATGGGCCATATTCCATTGACATAAGAATTGGTGAGAATACCTTTTTCCTCAAGGACCTGGATGGGGAATTGCTTGAGCTTCCTATTAATGGAAGACATTTGAAGAATTTTTTGGATTGATCCCCAAAACTGAGGTTTGCATATCACTTGTATAGTGTACAGTTGTTTGTTTTCTACTCTATTTTTTGTTGTTTTGGTCGGTTTATCAGCTGGTTTTTGGGTGTTTTGGCTTGTGACTCCATTTTCCCAATGGATATTTTGGCACTTGGTCTACTTTTGTTCTTGTGGCACTCGTAGGGAGTGCCCATCCTCAAGTCGAAGCCTATGTTGGTGCTAAAAATTGTCTCACCCCATTTGTGCCCTTAAAAATTTATTGATTTACGGCCTCTGTTATTCTATCCTTCCCCATGTTATGTTTGGTTGGTCTTTGATTCCTTTTTTAGTCTACCTCTGGGTCAAAGATCATGTATGGGTCCATATTTATCTCCTAGTTTCTTTGTTCCTCTCAAAAGGTCTGTATTTTGAGTTCCCCGGGCTCTGTCCTTTCCAAAAACTCATGTTTTCCCATTCCCTCTATTGCCACAGTTAGAATTTGTGTTCTTGACATTCTTCCTTGAAATACTTGAAGAAGAATGAGTTGATGTGTCCCTAAGGATCATGTTTGAGCCTTGCAATAGTCTAAACTCTCTATCATTGAAGAAAACATCATTATCAGACTCAAATTCTTATGTTTCTATATTTTACGGTTTGACAGGTGCTTTCTCTTGGTAAAATTTACATCCTTACATCTACAAGGGATGTGGCACCTTTTGGCTAGACGCGGCTCAGCTAAATGCTCAAAAATTCTATAAAAGGCCTCAACTCAGAAATATGTCCACGTGGGTGAATGACGCTTGTTTGAGAATCAAATTTTTGGTTTGGCTTTGAAATAGTGCCGGGAGGACACATTAGAGGCTTGGCGAGATGGGGACACGTGGAGGCCTCTGCTTGCTTTGCATTTTACTTAGAATTTTCAACATCCAAAAGGAGACTACCTCAGAGCATGACATGTGGTGCCTTCCACTGGGTTTCAAGCATTCAGACAAATCTCACTGGAATAGGACACATGGCGAGCCCGTGCTCATTCAAGGTATCAAATTTTTGGACCTCCTCAAGGTGAGTAGTGGTGACACGTAGCAGTTTGAAAATTCAAAGAGGTAGGGAGGTAGACCATCGGGGGCAACTTGGAAATTTTTCCTCTTGTATTCAAATGACTCAAAGTATCAAACTAACCCGCAAACTCGAGGGTAAAAATTAAAAATTCATCTGAGAAGTCAATAGTGGAGGTGAGGGCTGGTGGAGGAAAAGTGAAAAATTTTCCCTTTGAGGGAAAAGGGAGTTAAAGGCATAAAGGGACCTGGGGTTCCACTGGGACCCACTTTAGAAACTTGAAGCAGAAGGGTAGAGCTGCAGAGGAAAAATGAATTTTTTTTCCTTTTTTCCAGAAAGATGCAAAATGTGTAAAATTGAGCCGTGACTCCGTATCCAGTCATATTATGCCACATGTCAGGCCCAAATCTCATCGGCGGAGTGGCAGAGGAAATCAAGAAATTGTGTAAATTTTCCAAAAGTAGTAAAAAGGTAAAAATATGTCCCAAGGCCTAAATCTGCCACGTGGAGGGCTCAAATTTGAAGTTGAGGAACAGATCGACGATAGCTATGCATTTCACCAGTTTGGCCACCATTTGAGCTCCAGGAAGTTTGGAGATGCATTTTTTGCATCAATCTTCATCAATTTTTTTGCCAATTCATGTCGTTTTGGCCTGCAGGGTTCGGATTAATCAATTTGGGGGTTTAATTTGTGAATCCAAGGCATTTTTCAAATAAATTTTTACTGTGGTTTTTGAAAAATGTGAATTACCAGATCCAAAGTTACAGAGTAAAAATTGGGAAGGGAAAAGTTGAAATGATGAAATGAAAGGGATCTACATGCATGGGAAATGAAAAATGTGCTTCCACTTTGAAGAATGATGAAAGTTTTGTAATGATTCACCTTTTGAAAGAACAACTAGCAACTTTTTGTGAGTTTTTTAAATGTCATTTTCCAGAAATATTGCAAAGCAAAGGTGCTTCGAATATTCCACTTTTGGAGGGAAGATTTGAGGGGAAAAGTGAGTGAGTGAGTGAAAGTTATATATTTCATGAATTTGTCATGAAAATGGTTGGAGAAACTTAGAATTTTCACGGGAAAATCTAGGAAGAATCCCATTCTCTGAGAAACCACCTGAGAACCATTTTAATTCCTTTTTTGCATCAAATTTGTATCATGTTAGGTTGGTTGTAGATGTATAGCCACTAATAAGCTCTGAGATTGTTCTTGTAACATTCCCCTACTGATAATTTTTGTCATTTCTGGATTATTTTGTGTTGTCTCTGGGAAAAATTTGCATACACTTATATTTCAGAATGCTTTCAATTTATGTTTCTTGCTCCTATTACAATCTGGTGTTTAGATTTTCTTTCATCATGCAGGTCTCATTCTTGTGATAGCTTAGTGGTATTTGCAATCCCAAGATCAGAAGAGATTTCATCTGATAAAGGGATAAACAAATTTAAATTCACTCTGCCTTCCTTGATACAAAGATTGTTTGTAAACCTATGGGTGCACCTTAGGTATGATAAAATAGAAATTTCTAAATGCTTAACTGATTCATCTAACTCAATATTTTATGATAGACCATCAAAGATTGTGTGGAAGAGTGCAAATCTGGGCTTCCATTTGGTGCACATATCCTGGTTGAAGGAATACCTTAACCTCTTTGAATCATTTTTTTTTTGGGTTTTGTTTTTTCAAGTTTTGCAAAGGTCCTCAAAGAAGTTGACAAATTCTAGTTAGTCTTGTCTAAAAATCTCCCACCCCAAAATTCATTTAAATCACCTAATCCCACCTATACTACCCCTGTGTTGCATTGTGTGTCAACAAGAGAATATAATCCATTTAAAAAAATGCACAAAGTAGTAAGGATCACACCATGTCTCAAGTAGCTTCAGCCTTGTCTTGAAAGCATTTCCATCATTTAGTAGTGATATCTCTGTTGAGTTTGAATAATGGGAAATTGATCATGTTTTCTCAAGGCCATCTCCATACAATCTGCATAATACAAGGATATCTTCACCCCCTTCATAAAATAGAGGCTACAATATAGGTTCTCTTACCTTGGTTGAGAGGCACAACCTAAAATAGCGAGGATAATATCAGATCCTTTCAAGGTGCTACCTACTTCTTCAAATCCTGAGGGCTAATAAGTCAGATACATTTCTTCCCTGACTACAAAACAACATGTAAATAATTTATCTACCTCCGAGTGTCTTGTAAAATTCATGATGCTGCTCAAGTTGTGAAGGAGATTAAATATGGGTACCAACACATCCTATCCTACATGGGGGTGGAGGATCATTATATTAAAGAGACTCTACCACAAATACATTTATACATCTTAATGAATCCAATATTGATGTCAATAAAGGGACTTCACAAGAACTTCATGGAGTCAAATTTGTTGAATCTTTAGATTTGAAAGAATTAAAGGGATTCACTTCTTGTATTTCTAATTGCAATCAGACCTTCACATGTTCATACATTAACATGCCAGGTATTAACTCTAACATAGTTTCCTACAACAATTTCACTATCCATAATGCTAAGATTGTTGAGAAAAAGCTACTTAGGATGTACCTTCAATATCATTTCTTATAAAAGAAGAGTTAAAATGTATTCTCTCTATTAATTTCATATTTCCCATTGACTACACGTAGTGGGTATCTAATATTTTACCTATAGCCAAAGCCACATGAAAGTTATGTATCTATACAGACTTCTAAGATCTTAATCTGTTTTGTCCTAAATAAAAATTTCCCTCTGCCTAACATCGATCCACTTGTTGAACTCAAGGTAGATATGAGATGTTATCTCTTATGGATGTCTTTTTGGGTATAATCAGATCCTCATCGTGCCAACATAAGATATCTTTCATCAACCCTTGGGGGAAAAATTTCTTCTAAGTCATCCCCTTCAGATTCAAGATTGTAAGGGCCACTTATCAACATGCCATGAATTATATATTCCATTACCTCATCCATAAAATTTTATAAAACTATGTTGGAGATACCATCAGTAAATCCAAGTATTGGAAGGACCATATTTTCATCCTTGATGCCATCATTTCCCATATTATTTAATTATTTCTCCACCTTAACCTGACCAAATGTGTATTTAACGTTCTCACGAAAATCCTTTTAGGATTTATCATTTATATCAAGGGTATTGAAGTAGGCCCCCAAAAAATTAAATCCATCATCGAGATGATCCCTCCTGCCAATATCAAAAATCTTCATAGTCTCCAAGGTAGATTCTAATTAGTGCACTATTTTATTTCTCAAATTTCAGACCTCTATATCCCTTTTCATCATCAAATCTGAAAGGATGTATATTACAATTGGGCTCATAATTGTCAAAATAACATTGAAGAGCTCAAACAATATCTCCTATCACCTTCAATGCTCACACCTCCATGCGATAGGGATCCATTGTATTTGTATATAACTCACACTGATGATGCCCTAGGTGTTATGTTAGCACATGAAGATAAGAAAGGTAGAGAGAAGGATTTCTATTACGTAAGCCACACTCTTCACGAATATGAAACCTATTAAACTGAAGAATAGAAGATATGTTTTGTATTGTACTTCACAACTTCTAAACTTCATCACTATCTATTTAATCATAAGATTTATGTCATCACCAGTTTCAATCATCTTAAATATATGTAATATAAACCATATCATAGTGATAACATCACCTGGTGGATCATGCTTATGACCAAATTTGACTTAAAATTCATGTTTTAGAAATCTATCAAGGGGAAAGCCATCACCAAACAATAAACACAAGCTCCCTTTCCTAATAATCAACCACCTCATGAACAATTTCTTTAAAAATCTATCAACACTATCAATCAAGATGAAAATCCCCTAAAAAACACTCTTCTTTAATGGTTCTAAGTGTCAGCAAGGGGAGTTTCCAATATCATCATCATACCTCCTTGGGGGACTCTTATTCTTCTCTCTTTTAAACTAAATTTCAAAATATGAAACCCTCATTATGGGCCTCCAAAATTATGTCAAGTTTGGTGTTCAAATCCTTAACATCAATTGGTACGACCAACTTATCATCAGTAAAATCAATGGAACTTATCAATGTAATTTTTTTTTAACAAAAATATAAAAAAACATTATTGACTTCCTCTTAGAAGCCTTCACTTAGTATATAATCCAAACTATTCCCTTCTCATCCAAAAAAATCTCACAAACCATGGCTTATATTACATCACTCATTCCCTTATTAACCAAATATTCCAAGTTGTTAATTTTTGTGCATTGACTTGATTAACCATCTCATACCAAAAAACCACCCTTTGTTAATATTATAAAAAATAATCAATCATATCTCTGGTATACACAATTCTAATACTATATTTCCCAATCTAAAATTCCATTTGGATATATTAATGAATGATAAAATATTTTTTCTACAATGTGTTAATCACTATGTCATCCTAGGAAACATACTTTACAAACACGGGTTTGATGACCTCCTAATTCAATACCTCAAATCTCATGAATCCACCAAAGTTATCCAAGAAGACCATAATGACATATGTGGGGGGAACTTTAGAAATTTAGTTGTTGCTAAATGCATCCTATGGATGGGCTATTACTAGCCTACCATTAATCAATATTATTTTCAATATGTCAAGAAATGAGTCAAACATTAACAACAGTTTAGCGTTACTCGTATCTCGAGTCAGGATCTATAACCCATTGAGGATTTATGGCCTTTTTCACAATGGTGACTTGACTTGATTAGCCTCATCAACCCTTTTTCAACAAAATTACATCATTCTATCATCACTTATATTGAATAATTGAAAAAATGGGTGGAAGCTATTCCCCTCATCTCCACTAAATCTAATAAGGTGATTGACTTCATCCACAATCACATTATACATTGCTTTGAAATTACTCACAAAATTTTAATAGAAAATGGAAATATTTCAAAAATAAAATGATTTAAAACCTTTACAACACCTATAACAAAAATCTTAGTTTTTCATATCTTTACTACCCACAAGAAAATGGTTAGGCAGAAGCCTATAACAAAACACTCAAAAAATCCTCATGAAAACTGTTGATCAAGAAGGAAATATTTGGCATCTTAAAATTCCATTTTCCATTTGGGACTATCAGACTAACATTCATACTCCTATAAGTACTACTCCTTTTTATTTATTCTACATCTCTAAGGTTTTCCTCCCTCTTGAAGTCTAAATTCCATCCCTCTTTGTCTCCTTTAGAGATTTTTTTTAATTAGGAGTATGGTTAGGATTACTTACCAAAACTCAAATTATTAGACAAATGTCACCTAACATCCCTTAAAAATCATCATGTCTATCAATAATGCATCAAAATATTATAAAATAAACATGTCAAAGAATGTTACTTTAATATTAGTGATCTTGTCTTCAAAGAGAATCAAAATGTCTCTACTCTGGAAAGGAATAAACATGGGAATTTTACTCTGAACTCTATTTTTCTATATATCATCACCCATAAATATGGGTCTGGAGCTTATCGCCTAGCCTTCCTCGATGGTAAAACTGAAAAGGAATCCCTAAATTCTTTGTACTCATGGTATTTCTATTGTTTTTTAGATAAGGTAAAAAACTTGGATTTTAAGGGACCAAAAAATATGGAACAAAAATAGAAGCTGGGAAAAAGGACATCCCTTAAAGTAAAGCATAGGTGTCCAAATAAAACATGCTTGACCAATAGGACACCCCAGAGAGAAGAATGACCCAAACTAGGTCTACATAACAATTTTTTTATGAAAAAACATTTTAAAATACATGGTTTCAAGATGTAAGCATAAACATATCCTGACAGAAGTGTATCAAAAGTGTTGCAATAAGTTGGCTTTTCTTGAAGAAGTCCTAATTTTATTCTTAGCACTAAGCATGTTGTCCTTAGATCTACCTTGATCATATTTCAAGGAAATGATAACCTTTTTAGGAGTAGGCTTGAGTGACACATTACCTTCAGCTTTACTTTACTCTTTATCCTCATAACTAGTGAGCTCAAGTCACATATTTTTCTTGCCAATAAAAATTTCATTCTTGGAAATTTGGTCCTAGAGAATGGAGGTATTGTAATCTTGCATAACCATATCGGCATTAAGACCACCAATTATCTTGTTTTACACCTCCATTTTTCTTAGGAACTCCCTAATCTCTTGGAGGAGGTTCTTATTGACATGTAGAATTGTATAAAAAATTGTCTCCATCTTAGAAACCCTATCTTCCTATTCCACCATATTCCTTTCCATATCCTTGCTAGAAGTTCTTGACCCTAAATAATTCTCACCCTTTTTAAGGTTATAGAGAATGTTCATAGCCATACCATCTCGTTTATCCTGAGACCCACCATTTTTTATGCATTTCAATCTATTAGTAAGGTTTTCCTTATCTTTCCTTTCTAATACAATAACAAATAAAACTATTGTGCAACAAAGTGTTCAATCTATAATTTTTAAATTTGATGATGGAAGTAGTAAGATATCTCAACAGGAAGAAGGGGAATCTCATAGCCTAATTCCTATAGAGATAATTAAGGATGGAAAGATGGTGGGAGATTTTTTTCTTCTGAATTTACTGTGTAGGTAAGGTATTTCATAAAAATCAAACACACATTTGGCCACCATTCAGGGAGAAAAATTATAACAATACTATCATTTAACATAAGTATTCTTTCATCCACTCCAAAAAAGGTCAAAATTCCATGCCTCTTCCTAGTTTTCTCATTGAAAATTTTTAGGCCTTCTAAGGATAGACCCATGGCTTTGGAAATGGTTTCTTCAGTAACAAATATTTCCATACCCATCATATTAAAACAACACCCTCGCACACATCACCAAATTCAATATCCATTTAGGGATATTTACCTTTTGAGACTTTTTATGTAGTTTGAAAAACCTCCTCTTCTCAAAAACCTTCACAGAGTTGTGTCCTACTTCATATGTAAGTAAGTGGTCAGCTTTGTGTGAACCTTGTCACTACCCATGTTTAACCAGAAACTCTAAACAATATTGAGACAAGTGAAACAAAAACTATGAACAAAAAACAACAAGACTAAGTAAAAATTAGGTGATTAATTCCATGTCCCAAAAAATAGTCAACCTTCCCATGAGTCCATTCAAACGAACCTAGGAAGCTATTATGCCAAATATCCAACTATCTTATCATCATTAACTAGGGTTATGATATTATTCCACATATTTTACCCACCCTGCCAAATCATCTTTTCTAGCATGTCATTGTCATGATCAGACAAGCCATTGGTGGGATTATTATTGGCCCTATACACATGATTTATTTCCACCTTATCAAATGAGGATAATAAGAGCCTAGCTTTGGTAATTATAGTGTTAATTTTCTAGACAATTCCACCCTATTTCTTTAAGGAATTGATCACACATTAAGAATCTCCCTCTATAATATAAAACTTGACATTCATGGACAAGCACAATTCGATGCCTCATAACATAGCCATAGTGTTGGAGAAATTATTTGATTTTTACCCAAGGATCCAACATAGGATTGTATGCACAGACCAAAATGGTCATGTATTAATCCACCTCCCCTTGACATTCCTTACATAGTTTTAGCTAATCCATCAAAATTTAATTTTAGGTTTCCCTTTGGCGGGAATTTCCTTTTAACTATTTTTTATTCACACCTTAATATTTTCCATTAAACCACTTGGTATGAATAAGATTCAGGTTACTCAATATATTTATTTCTAAATTTGAACAAGACTTAGAAGATTTTCTTTTTATAATCTACATATTTTATTTTAGAGTCTGAAAAAATTTACTATCAACCTTTGTAGTCTTTTATTTGTACTCAGTTACCTAAGAATGTTGGAACTTCATTCCTATGGATGTGAAATCTCACCTAAAGTATAAGAATCCTACCAGGTCCCTCCTTTATGCTATCTTGTCAAGATGTTAGCATGTGTGTTCACGATTACCATTATCAAGCATATATTCAGATGTAGTTTATTACAAATATCATGAGGAAATACATGTAATAAGGAAATATAAAAGAAAAAAATAGCACTAAGATAAATTATACTATGTTATTTCCATATTTAGATACATCGATTACTAGAATCCATCCACAATAATCCATTGCATCAAGTCATCAAATAACATAAGTTGAATACAATATATTCAATATCATATAATCATGCGTGTTTCTACATTAGGGAAGCATAAATCTCATTAAATCACATGTGGCCATGGTCATGGTGTCCAAAAATATGTATAAAAATACATATAGATACGGGTGTGGAATTACACTTCACTTCCCATGTATTTTAAAATAGACAACGTGATTGAAATAGCCATGCGCCAGCAACTGCATGATTTTACAAAGAGGCTAATAATACATTAATCTATAAATAAAATATACTTAATATTATTATTATTTCGGTCTATACATGACCTTTTATCTCCAATTTGGTCCCAAAATAGCTCTTATTTGGCCGTGAAGTATTCTATCTTTTATAATTAATTGGGCTACATTTTAACTGGTTTTTCCTATTTTTAGCTCGTAACATGTGAAATTAGTTAAGTCTTGGGATTTTATCTTCTATGTGTGTGCCTCCTCAACCCACCCTTGCAAATGATTTTGTGTCCCAATTGTGTGCCTCACCTCTTTGATTGCTCTTAAAATACTTGGTACATTTTTATCAACCCAACAACCTTATTATTGTTGGAACATTGGTTTTGAAAATTTTGGTTTTTTCTTTCCCCCTAGATGCCTCGGAGGATATGGGAAAGAGGAAATTTGTATAATTCTTAGGTAATGTCATAATGGAACTTGAAAAACCATTGCTCCATGATATGAGAGACATCCTCAGTGAAAACTAACTACACATTGAAAATATCAAGAATGACGGAAAAAACATGGAAAGCATAAATGCACTTTAGGAAAAGGTGATTAACCATTTCTTCTTTCTATTTACAAAAACTACATCTGTTAATGAGTATCATTACTTTTTTCTGAATTTTATCCATTGTCAAATTTTTATTCTAGACCACTAACCAATAGAAAAATGTTATTTTAGGAATAAGTTTTTATTTCAAATTTTTAGCTAATATCCCTTATGTTTAATGTGTTCAAAACCCAAAAGATAGCCAGACATAACTTAATAGTTGAATGAATCCATACCACACCAAATAAGCTCATCTTGACATTTTTTATGAGGAATGTGACATTCCTTTAATTCCTTGTTTAAAATTTCAAAAGAAATATCAAGACCAATATAATTTCGGAGGGGGGGGGGGGGCAGTTGGCGGTTATATGTAGCCATATCCTCTCAGCTTACAAATAATCACATAATGTATCTCCATATTCCTACATATAGTATTTCTTGAGGTTCAATGGTTATTCCAAATTTAAAGGTTTATTTATGATCCATGTATCATCCTAGAATTTAATTTTATTACCATTCCTAAGATTCCATGTTGTACCCTTAACCCAAAGATTCCTATCGTAAATAAGATTGTTCCAAAAAATTGATCCTTTTGGAAGCTCCTTGTATGAGAAGAAACCCAAAGTATCACTAATATTTCCCAAGTATTTATCCTTTAAAATATCAATCCAATTACCCTATTCCTTGTACATTATCCATCCAATCTTGGCTATAAGAGCCAAATTCATTATCTACAGGTTTTTTAAACTCGGACCCCACGATATTTTGGTCTGGTAACTTTATCCCAAGCTATCAACAAAACCCTAGTCTTTACCTCCAATATAGACCATAAAAATATCTTTTGTATGCTTTCGATAGATTTCCTAACTTTTATGGGTCAAATGAAGATAGAAATAATGTAAATAGCCACTCCTTAGAATGAAATTTGGAGAAATTCAAATTTATTTTCCTACGATAATAAGGATCCCTTCCGCGAGGCTAATTTTTTATGGGATTGTTCAATTAATTTATTCCATCCAACTTCCTCCATTTTACCTCCACAAAGTGGCATGCCCAAGTAATTATCTGGGAGGGATTTAACATTACAACCCATGATATTGGTAATCCTTATCTGTTGTTGCTCATTGATGTTGATAAAAAGTAAGAACTTTTACGGAAATTTACTTGTTGTCCCGAGACTTCCTCATATTGTCTGGTGATGTCCTTCAAGGTTTGAGCCTCCTAAATATCCACCTTTCCCATGAGAAATATATCATAAACAAATTTTTGTAGGCACTAATTTTTCACACCATGAGCTACCTTAACACCCTTCATCCTTCTTTGGCATTTGGCTTTTGAACACAATCTACTCAAAGATTCAGCCTTAATGATATAAAGGAAAGGGAACCCCTTACCTTATACCCATTTTTAATTTTGAAGAGGCCTTGAGGATTTCCATTTATAATTATATAAATCACATAGGAAGACATGAAAGCATGTATCATCTTGATAAAATGAGGATCAAATCAAAATTTCTGCATGAGGAGGATCATGAAATTCCATAAGACTCAATCGTAGAATTTTTTCATGTCTAATTTGATGAGCATATCTTCCTGATTGAATTTTTCAACTAAATGCATAATTTCATGAATAGAGATGATGTTTTCCAAGATTTTCCTACCTGGGATAAGGGATCCTTAATTGGGAGAAATAAAGTTACTAAGAACCTCCGTCATTCTGAAGGCTAGAATTTTGGAAATAATTTTATATAAAGTGTTGCAAATACTGATAGGCCTCAATCACCCAACTCCTTGGCATTCAATTTTTTAGGGATGAGGGCTATGAAATTATGGCTAACATGTTTGATAAAACTACCATATCTGAAAAATTCTTAAACTGTAACAACCACCTCTTTCTTCATAATGTCCTAATAGAGTTGGAAGAAAAAGGTCAAGAAGCCATTAGGCCTAGGGGTTTTATCCCCTTCAATTTCTAAGACAATAGAATTTATTTCCTCCTCAAAAGGGATGGTAATAATTTCTTTATTATCCTCTATACTAATGGTAGAAAAAAATTAATATTCTCTGACATAGATTCCCTGGAGGATTGATGACCCTTAGCAAACAAATTTTTCATAGAGGAAATAATAGTGTTGAAGATGTCATCTTCATCCATAGCCCCAAATTCATATTATTTCATTATTTATTATATATTCCCAATGTTTTCCTTGATCGTAGCTAAGATATGTAAGAAATTGGTATTCCTATCTCCCTCCTTAAGCCAGTCAACCTAGGATTTTTGTTTCTAATAAGTTTCTTCCTTGCTAAGGATAGTATGAAACTTAGACATCAAAATTTTTTCCTTTTCTTTATCTTTAAAAATCCATGCTCCATGTTCCATTATTTAATTGATTTCTCTCAGTTCCTCTGTTATTTTTATTTTTGTAAGAAAATGTTACCAAAAGTATCCTTACTCCACTTTTTTATCTTAGTCTTAACATTTTTAACTTTTTCAATAACTTGTAACAGGTTATTACCTTTGGTATCAATGCTCCACCACTCCACAATAATATTTTCCATCTCCAGGAAATTAGTCCACATCTTCTTGAATTTTAAGTGCCTACCTTTTGTTTGCACTATTTCCCTAACACTAAGGATAATCATATTATGGTGAGAGCCAATGCGAGAAAGAAAGGGTAAAGAGTATTATTACTCATGTATCCATTGATAATTAACCAAAAATATATCAAGTATAATCTAGATGAGATCCTCACCACTTCATCTATTATTCTAAGTATATTTTGGACCACTGTGCTCAAGATCCAGTAGCTCGTTCTAGTTTATAAATTTGGCCAATTCCTCCATACTATCAGAATAAGAGACAACTCCACATTTTTTTCAGAGGGGATTAGGAGCGTATTAAAGTTTCCCCCTATAATCCATGTTGATCTTAAGCCTCAACAACACTGTGATCTTTAAAAATTTATCCCTTTTGTTATGGATGTCTAAGGGACAAGTAAACTTAATCTATTTGGTGAACACAAAGAATGTAAAATAATATAACAAATTTTACTCCAAACATCAGTCTTTATTTATATTTTAAAATGGGTTACATTAGTCTCATACACACATACAGATCCTCTCTATTCTCTATATATTACGTATCACTCATTAATGGATCACATATCTTATCTCTTAACACATATATTCCTTGTCTCGTGTGGCACCACAATATACATTTTTATTAAGTATAATAATCATCTTTCCTACAAATTAATAAAGAAGACACTTCTTTTGGTCACATCTTTATCAACTTTTGTCTTTCTCTGTTTCTGTCTTTATTTTGATTTGTTGTTTACTATTGGATTCCTTAGATATCTCCTTTATCCATGGATTTATCTAGTTTTCAGTGGTTTCCTTCTTCAATCCATAGCTTCCTTTATTTACCCCTGGATTTCTTATTTTATCTTCAGCATTCTACAATCTTTGGAGGCTTTCTTCCTTTATATGCAGTTTTATGCAATCTTCAGTGGCTTCCTTCATTTATCTACATATCTTTTCTTTGTCTTGTGGGTTCACTTTATTCTATGGATTATTCCAAACCTTGATTAATAACCCTATCAACATCATCCCTCAACTTCAAATGTTGTCTTGTCCTTGACATAACTAAAAGATGAAGAACCTTGTATTCTTTTGCAATTTTTTCCACAATTTTTTTTTAGATTCGATCTCGATACTATATAGGCATCAACCCCAAAAACCTAGGTGTCTAGCATAAGGAAATGTTCCCTCACTCAACTTACACAAATGGAATTATGGGATGTCATATTTTGGAAGATAGGCATCAATGCCTAGAACTTAGATGTATGGCATAAGGAAACATTCCCTCACTCGAATTGCCTGAATGGAATTATGGGACGTCGTGGTTCCCTAAAAATTTATTCTTATTCTACTTTATTTTGGGGAATATATTTTGTGATATGTGGAATAATATACTTCTCAAATATGTACCATAAATCTAAGTGGATGACAATCTATTTTACCCATTTTTTAAGATGAGAATTTTCTTGAATTAAAAGAAGGATATCAAATGGTGGTGGTTTTGCTTGTATTTGACCTAGTCTCTGTTTAACAATTTTTAACTATTGTTGCATTCTTATGAGTGCTCTATCCATCATGGAGGTTAATTCTTGTATATCAATTGTTTTCTCTTATGGCATCATTTTCTTGGTTTGATATTATTATGTGAGTTCAACCAGTTTGCATCTTTGAGTTTCATATTTGTCTTTGCTAATGTCATACTTTACAGACTTTAGATGTATATGATGTTATAGTTTATGTAGGTCTTATTTTTATTATTGGGTCACACTAGGCCATCCTATTATGTATGTATAGTATGTCGCAACATTTGTTAGCTTTGAATCCATCTCATTAATAATGGCTTGCATTTCCTTCATTTCTGATTTTCCAATGCTTGCAGTTGTAGAATTTTTTTCTTATATTCTTTAACAATTTTTTCATGGATCTTCTTCTTCTTTAATTACTGGTTGAATTTATTTTCCTTTAGTATCTCTTTAACAACATGTTCTATTGCCACCTATTTTTGTAGACTAGAATCTATATTGGTATGTGGCTTTACTACCTAAATGAATGAGAGTATTCTCCACATGGATTCTTCCATGTCTATACACCGTTGCATCTAATATTATTGTGAATTTTGATTTAATACCTGACTAAAGGAAGTATTCTAAAGATGGGAGAGTTTATTTAAATTTACCTTGAGTCCTTCTGATCTCTTCTCTACCATCCCTTGTTACAACTGGATGGATTGATCTTTAATTCTCTTTTGGAATGTCTATTTGATTTTCGCTAGAGGATATCAAGAAGTGTCAGATGATGATATTGGTGGTAGCATCTATATTGGATTTTTCCCATATGTTCTCTACTTTTGTGTTGTCTCCCTTGCTCATATTTTTCCTTCTTCTCGTCTTCTTATTTCTTTTATTTTTTATTTTTATTTTCTTGTTCTTGTCACTCTTTTTCCTTCTCTTTACTCTCTTTTTTTTTCTTTCTTTCCCGATCTTCTTCATCTCTTTCTTTTTGTTCTTTCTCTTCATGTTCCTTATTTTATCTATGTGTATTTTCTTCTTCTTCCTTCTTCTATCTCTCACATTCTCCATTTTCCTTCTTTTTCCTTTGTTTTTCTGTTTCTTCCTATTTCTTCTTTTTTTTCCATTTCTTCTTCCTATTTCTCCTTTCTGTATTTGTCTTCTTGCTCATGCTTCTTCTTTCTTGTTTCCTCTTCTTATGTTTGTTCCCTTTTCTCTTCTTCCTTCTACTTCTTCTCCTTTTCTTCTTCCTCTTTCAAAATTTTTGCAACTATTTAATGTTTCTCCTTTTCTTCCTTTCTATTTCTTCCATATCCTTTTTCTTATTTTTTTCATGTGCTTTCCTTATATCTTCTTCAATCTCATTCTTATTTGTTTCTTTTTCTTTATTTTTTTCTTATTCTATTTCCTCGTTCTTTTTTTATTTATGTTTAGCCTCTTCCATGACATTCTTTTCTTATTCTTATTATCTTCTCTTCATTTTCTTTTCTTTTAGGTTCACTTTTGTATCTTCTGGTTTTTTTATCATAGGCTTCATGGCTTATTTGTCTCTCTTTCATTGTTTTTATAATAATTATAATTAATTATTATATCTCTTTAAGGTGGTTTTAGTCCTTGGTAGTCTTCTTCTTCTTCTGTTTTGACTGATTTCTTTCTTGTTGAAGAGATTTTAGATGGTTTTCCTCTTCCATCTCTACTTGTTCTCAGATTTATTTTGTTAATTCAGGAGGATAGAGGTGATTGATATCCCCTATCACTAAAGAAGTTTTTTCCAAGTTTTAAATTATAGCCTATGCTATAGCCATTTGTTCTCTACTCATACAATCTTCATATTTTTGGGCCACTTGAGAAGTACCTCCTAAAGTTAAACATTTCTTGTAGTATCCATATGTAAGTTTGGATAAGTGTGTTTCTTCCTAAGGTTCTGCTTCCTCATAAAATCGGGGTCTTGATTTTTCCAGTGGTGATGGTGGGGTAGAGGGAGTTTGTTCTTGCTCAGAATCTGAAATTTGTTGTATTTATTGTGAGTCTTATTCTTCTTCTTCACTAGTCTTGGCTTCTTTTAATTTTCCTTTTGATTTCATGGCCTTTTGGCGTTGGGTAAAAGGGCTAGAAGGAATACCTATTAAAAATTTGGTTCAAGGTTGTTGCGCACGTATGACTTCTTGATTGACAGTTGATCATGAGATCTTACTTTTGGCTAGGAGGAACTACCTAAAATGAAAAAAAGACCACCAAAAGAGATTAAATAACATATGACAGTGGACTACCTAGCGTATGCTAGTTCTGAGAAGTATGGTACTCCCTAGAAGACTCTTAATCCAATGTTTAAAGCAATTCAATGTTAACCATAAATGAAATCATACTATAGTTAAAATGATTTAGGTATCTCATTTGACTACAATAAGAAAATTCATTAACAACAGGCTAAGCTATGATTGAATCTGAAGGGAAAGGTCTCTGTCAGAGTATTGGTACTGGTCAAGATCTGGTTTTGGGTATTTGGTGGGTAATTTAGGCTCTGTTCTTGGTTTGGGGGTAAAACATAGAGATCAACGTCGGTCCGGTATGATCAATGTTAGTTTAAGTGAAACCGGTGATAGTTATGGGTAACCAGCGTCATTATGGTTGAGGTAAAGGAAACTCAAAAGAAAATGATTAGAGGGCTTGATGTGGGATTTGATGTAGGTGGTGAGGTAAATTTGGGGGTTGCAGAGGTCTCAAATGTGATCAGGGATGAAAAACAAGTGAGGTTGGATAATCTAATGATGTAAATAACAAAAAATTCCTAGTTACAAACTGATAGGAAATGAAGAAATGGGGATGTAACAAGTTAATCTGATAACAAAAGTAATAAAAGCTATTATAATGTATTAGAGCAATTTGGTGGACGTATACTTACTATTATATGAGCTTGATAGTTGGATAGAAATGGTATTTGATCAAGTGGATGGATTTTTGTGTGGTGATGGCACTTCCCAGGATGCTCCTGTGAATGCAAATGGCTCTGTGGTCACTTTTGATGCTGGCTGTGGATGTTTGGATGTGTGTGTGAATGTTGGTTCTACTTGCATATAGATCTGGTCTCATTTCTTGCTCTCTTAATGTGCAAACCTTGAAATAAGGTTACCAAAGGGAATAAAAGGTAATCCACGATGGTTCCAGGTTGACCAATGGTGGTTTAGGGTGACCTACATCGGTTAGGGCAAGATTTTCTAGGTTTTCTAAACTGGGAAAATCTGCTTGATTTCTTGGATCTTGTTCATTTTCCTTCACGAATTAGAACGAAAGATGCTTTTATAATGGGTGGGAATGTGGTTAGAGGGAATGTAGGCTTTGATTTTTAGGGTTTAGGTAGGTCTTATTTATTTATGGCAACATACTAAGAATAGATTTGGGGTGAGCTGGTTAGGTGAGGTGTATAGGTGAGGTGGTGGTGTGAGAATTATCTTAATTAGGATATTTAAATAATAAATATCATTAGATCATGGATTAATTAAATTAAATTAATTAAATTAATATTAGTGTGGGGTGTAAGGGGCCATGGTTAGGTCAGTGTGTTCAAGGTGATTATTTGACGAGGGACCAAGGGGAGTGTGACCCAATTTTGGTGTCTACAGCTGGTTTCCTAGGGTCTGTAGGAAAATTATTTGATTACTTCTATGGTGGAAGCCAATAACTCATCCAAAGATTCATATGGTAGTGTAGGTATATGTGATGGTCATGAATTAAGGGTATGAGGAAGGAATAATCTATATTAGTAATAAATATTGCGTCCTGATCATACCTTGCTATAATTTTCTCAGATACCCATGTCTCTGTTTGTGACTAGCTACCTAATTTTATTTTTCCACCCTATCAAAGATGTAATTTAATTAAACCTATCCAATGTGTTCATATGTTCCCAAATTTGTTAGAAATGGGTGTATCTGGCTACCAGTCATCAAGCTTTGATCTAATTGGGAGGATTCTATTGAAATACATGACCAAACCTAACAACAAGACACATAACAAAAAGTATGTTTCCCTTCCTTGATTTTCTAGTATTCTCATGAAATTAAGAGGCCAATAGTTTAAAAATATTATATTTTGATTGGGATTTATGATATCTACAGAAATATGAGTACAATGCCCATGAGATCCATCTTCATGAATGGAATGATAAAATTTTAAGTAGATCACCTTGGCGACGTACTTGAGGGTATGATTTTATATGTCCACAATTCGTACTCTTGTCTTAATATTTGTTACCCTCGTCTCCCATGTTATGTATTTCACTATGGTATTTTTTTGTGATGGATGAGCATCCTGCCATCCATAATCCCATAACCCTAGAAATGGATTTTGTATTAACTGGATACGACTGATCCAAGTATAACATTTGGTTGTGTAGGTGGATGAGTTTAACCCTAATCACATCATCAACCAAAACAAAGTATAGAATACAGCTAAAAACATATATCTTGAGTTCGTTGATGATTTTTTTAGTCTGTTCATATTCAAGTTCTTTAGTAGTGGGGTTTTCTTCAAGTAGTAGTTATCTATCCACTTTGAGTAATGTGTGGTCATACTCAACAATCTGGGAGCGAATGTATTTTTATAAATCACATGTATGAGTAACCTTGAATGGAATGTGGGAAAATTCCCTTGTTGGATCATGCTTATTGGATTTGAGGGAATGTTGTTGGAAGTTTGGCTTTGGGAGCTCATCTTGTATGAGAGCAATCAGAGTATTCATCATTCGTAATTTTTCCTTGGCGTGTTATAGCGTACTTCTTCTTCATATTTTTCATCCGGGAGTTATTTTGTTTTACTTCTTATTTACTTATTACACCTCAAACCCTTATGGGTAAATGCCTATTTTATCACTCCAATATTTACCTAACACATTTATTGTCCTTTTGGTAGAATATATGTCGTCATTTTGTTATGTTATTTAGATTTTTGATTTATTATTTATTTTTTGTTGTTTGTCTCTTTGTTCCATGGATTTATATTTGTTTTTGTAGTTCTCTATGTGGTGATGAGATTTCCTTTTTAATGTGGTTCTCTCTTGTTCTGTGTTTTTACCTTTTTTATGTCATTCTTCTTTCTCTGCATCTCTTTTTATTTATGTCATGGGTATTCCTTCTCCCACATCTCTTTTCCTTTAATCCACAGGTGTTTCTCTATTGCAGCTTTTTTTTCTTTATTGCACAGTTATTCCTCCTCCATGACTCTTTTTATTTATTACGTGGATAGTCTTCTTCCGTGGCTCTTTTTATTTTTCTTTATTATGTGGGTATGAATCTTCCACATATTTTATGTTCTTCATTTCGTGGGTATTCTTCCTCTGTGTATTTATTTTATTTGTTCCACAAGTATTACCCCTCCATGATTTTATTTTTGTTTATTGCGCGGGTATTCCTCCTTCAAAGTTTTCTTTCTTTTCATTCCAAGGGTATTCGTCCTCAAAGGATCTCTTTGTTTATTTTGTGGCTATTCCCACTCCATGGTTTTATTTTTATTTATCCCTTTATCATTTTTATATTGTTCTTGGTTTTATTAGAGTCAAGATGCACTTGCATATTTTCATCCCACTCCTTGTCCTATCTGCCAAATTACTTTTTTTCAGATAGGGAGGATTTTATTAGATTATTTATTATTATTATTATTATTATTATTCTTTTTTTTCTTAATTATGATATTTTTTATCCTTTCTCCACTAACATAGCCTAGTAGTTCTTTGATTTGTAATGTTTCAAGATTTGTTTCCCATGATAGTAATATGTCTTTAATAATGTAGGATCCTAACCATCAGAATTTAAGTTTTCCAAGATGTTTCCATTTGCTATCATATAATAGTGTCATGTATCCGATGTCAAACTCTTTCCTTTTTATGTGGCAGTCATCGCATGATTTTTGTATCCTTTTTCCCGAGTTTGATTGTATTCTGCTATAAACCTTTTTTCATCCAATTTCTCTAGTTCAATAAGTCTTTCATGTACTAAAGAGTCTTCATTCATTCTAAATGTTACTACAACTCTTAATATTGGGAGGAAATATTATATGAGGATCATCGATTTAATTCCATATACTAATTGAAATGGGGAGTATTGTTATCCAAAATAAGCCCCCTGCTTATTTTTTGGCTAACACCTCCTTCTTCTCCTTTTCTGGTAATTAAATGAATTTTTAGCATTCTTCAGGGACTCAAATGTTTCTAGAAATGGCTCCATTAGATAGGAAATTCTCTCACCTTTCCAGAAAGGTAAAATTTTCCTCCTAACTCCAAGTATTTCTCAAGTTATGGCTCGACAGAGTTTTTGGGGTAAATTTTCCCTGAGAAGGCCCACGACCAATAGAAATGTGCCATGTGGTAGTGGAAGTCAGGGGAGCGGAGTGAAGTTGGGAAATTTTCCAAAGTGGGCAAAGAGTGCAAAGGGGAAATTTTGGCCCAAAGGCCTGCTGAGCATACAGGGGTCGCCACGTGTCCAGCGGCAAAGGGGTCAGAGGCACAGGGTGATTTTGGAAATATTTATAGAGTGGTCAAAAAGTGCCCGGGTGAAAATTCAAAGTGCATCCCCGCCGACTAATGAGGATGTTCCACATGGTAGCGGTGCAGCAGAGCGTGGGGGTTTTTGGGGAATTTTTCCTAAATGAAATCAAAGGAGAAAGGGGAAAGTTTAGTCCACACTCCCATCAACCAATCAGAGGCCAACACATGTCCTAGAGTGGCAGAGGCATGAAGGTTTTTGGGAAAATTTTAAAGTTTCAGCCCGCCAATCCATTTTTACCCTAAATCTTCAGAGGGGCATAACTTTTGATCTAGAGCTTAGATTTTTGCGTTCTTTGTGTCATTGGAAAGATGGTGAAATCATCTACATGATGGAGGGTTCAACTTTGTATTTTATGCATATCTGTGGGAGAAAAATAGGAAAACATCTCTGAAATGCAAAAAACATAGAAAATGACTCCAACCACCAAAATTAATGAAGTATGGACCTCTGTTTTGCTCTGTAAGGAAATGTACTTCAAAGTATGGTATTTTTTTTGGAAACCGATCATTTTTTAGGCCCATTATATGAATCTTGTTGGTGGTTGAAGTCCCAAATTGATTTTCCCGCATTTCTTACCTTTTCTTCCATTCTTCTCGTGATTAAAAGCCAGTTTTGGCTCATTTGTAAAAGGTTGGATGTTCTTGCTTCTGCAAGCTCTTCATTTCTCCTTAGTAGGTTCATTTGAAGGATTTTCAGACCTCCCATGGATATTGTAACATGTTTTTTCCTTCTTTGTTATTTGCAATGTATTGTATCAATTCTAAAACTGACAATACATGCTCTATGATTGATTTTCCAATCCTCTCTTGCATTTGTTTGTTTCATTCTAATATTTATTTTTATTTTGGTGAATTTTTGCATGTTTTCTTGTTGAATCCTCATGATCTGTGCCTATTTTTGCAAAGCAAGGAGTTCAACACTCATTTGGTGTATCACCTTTCCATTTTTTTTCTTAGTTTTGTTTCCATTTTCTTGTTTCTCTCAACCTTGTCTCCTTGGTAGTTTTAGAGTAGGAATTTTGAATCAGAACCTTTGTAGAGATTGCATGCATACATCTAAATAGATAATTAAGAACCAACTTCAATCTAGATAGTTTTCTCACCTTGCAAGGTTCCACACCTTGGAGAAAACTCAATGTTGTGCATTCACACTAGATGAGTTTGCCTTAGAAAAGCAACAGTCATAACTCATTTGGGGGTGCTGAGAATTTGAAATAATAGTTTTGGCACGCCCAGTGGGACATTAGAGGTCTTCTAGTTTATTTTTGACACGTTGGTGTATTCCTATTAAGGATTCTACCTTTGGAGGCATTTTCAAAAACACATCTGGCGACTCCATCTAGTAAATAACTCATTCTTTGAGTTGCAGACCTATTTTCCATCCATTTCCATCCGTTCTTCTTTTCATCCCTTTCAATCTCTTCCATTCCATGAAACTGTGCAATCATGACTTCATTTCCATCATGAAATCCACATTTACAATAGCATTATATTCCACCTCCAACATGTTTTACAAATCCTCCAAATCAGCATTTTGATCAAATTCAAAATCAGCATACATACCCATATGAGCAGTAGTGCTAAAATCAGTTTGGCTATGGAGCTTTCCAAGAGCATGAGTATGCAAAAAATGAACAAAATAAAATGTAATATGTTGGTTTGTTGTAGAAAATCCAAAATATGGAGGTAAACATGGTGCAATCCAGGGCTCAAGCATAAATGAAAGCATTTGGAATCAGTTGTAGGGCACCTTTTCCATGGGTGGGACCTTTTCCAAGACATTACAGCCCTTAAGAGAAGCTTGGCTTCATGATTGCAACAATTTCATTGCTTGCAAAGTGGATTGAAGGAATATAGGTGTATGAGAGGAGTATTCATCATCATTGTCAACGGGTAAGCACACCATCTCATGCCTTTTCTATTCCTCTTTCCCAATCTATTTTATCTCAGCAGTGTCAAGTTTTAAATTCTTTATTTGTTTTCCCCAGTGTTGAATCCATCTCTCCATTCCCTATTCTTCCACCCCATCTCAATTATTTTGTCCTCTTCCCCTCCAAATAGTCATCCCCTCCACAAGAGCTAAATGAAATACCCTCTCCTCCAAAGAAATAAGAGGTTTCATCTCCTCCACCACCATGAATAATTTCCAAATCAATTGAGTTACAACCCACCCCTCCTCTTGCATTCCCAATTCCATGTGGGGAAGAAGAAATTACAAAAATTGGTCATGAAGGACAACAAGAGAAAGAGAAAAACAAATAAGGAGTGATTAAGAACTTAGTAAGTTTGGATCTTATATATGGAATTGAGAAGATCCCCTTGCTGGTTAAGTCTACAAAAGAGGTTGGAGTTGGAGAAAAAGTGGCAAACAAGGCTGATTTTATAATAGTGAAGCAAGAAAAACAACAGCTTGTTTGTGATGAGTTAAGTGTCCATATTGGCACTTTTCCCAAAGAGAATGTTGATTCAATAGAAGCTATACAATCAGCCTTGGAGGAGGAAAGATATAAAAGAGATCTTATAGCTCCAACTTGTCCTCTAAAGCAGTAGATTGAAGAGTTTGATTTTTCAAACTTCATGCTAGAGGAAGAAGTCATTCAAGAAAAAAATTGTCTTCAAGTAGCAGAGGAAAGAGAAGTTGCTCCAAATCCAAAAGAAGAGCACTTTCTAGTTGTGAAGGAGGAAGAAAAACTGGCTCCAAATCCCATTGAAGAGGAGCAAATGGATGAGATCAAGTCATTTTTTGCAACAGGAGAAAAAGGAAGCATTATTGATATATTTTTGCTTTCATTTGAAGGGGTTGATTTGATTGATGATGCAATTATGGAGGTGAAAAAAATAGGTCCGAATTATGAGCAAGAGGCACAAGAAATTTCATGTTTCTCTCCCACTTCATGTCTCCAAAAATTTGATTTTTTCGATGAGTTTAAATTGACAAGTTTCATGTTTGAAAATGAAGCTATACATGGTGAAGAAAATGTAGATTTGGAGGTCACCATACAAAATGGAGAGACTTTACAGCAACAAGACATTGAAGAGTTCGATTTTCCATTAGACTTAGAAGAATGTTTGGATGAAGAACCATCAACATTTTCTTCTTCACCATTCATTCTCCAATAACAAGAACTTGTTGCCATGGAGGAGAGAATTCAAGGACAATAGCCTATTGTTTGCAACATGCCTCTTGAATCAAAGTTGGAAAATTTGATCTTCCAAAAAATACAATAGAGGAACTCCAAAGCCAACAATGTATTGCAGAAGGTTAGAACAATGCAAAAGAAACTTCATTGGATGTTGCAATCAATAATGATGAGCTGCATACTGTAGAAGAGTTCCATGCTTCCATGAAGGAAGAGAAAGGGCAGAAAATTTCTACCATTACTTCCACATCATCCACCCATGAAGGTCTACAAGAAGACTCCATTTTTGGAGTTGAAAATTAGAGCTATGGGCATATCAAACGGATTAGACCTTGCCCAATAAGGTATTTGGCTTCATTGGAGTCAAAGGAGAAGTCACAACTAGTCATTCTTTCTTCTAAGCATGAGGATGAGCTACAAAGTACCAAGGATCAACTGCCATACCTCTTCAATCCAAATGTAGAGCAACTAAAAGAGGTATTGGATTTGTTTTCAGTTGACATGTTGTTGATTTGGGTATAAGACCAGCTTCTTATTGTTTTTCCACTGATTGAACTAGCCATGTTCAGTGCCAAATCAGTTGCATGGCTGCCATTTTTTAGAAAGGGAAGTTATTTCTCCCAACCAGTTGCAGGGTTTGTTTAGCTTGCCTTTTCTTCTAGTTAGAGTAGAGTAGGTAGGTTTGCTTTTAGCAAAATAAGTGCTTGTGCACACTCTGCATATCTCACTTGGGGTATGTATGATTTCCATTTTTGTACATAGTTTTTGGTGCTGTTGGTTTTGCTCTTACATAATCCATTTCAGTGGCATTTTGGTAAAAAACAACTCCAAGTTTAGTGGGCTTCAAGTGGCTCAGAAGGAAGTTTTCAAACTTTAGATTAGTTTGTAGGATACCACTTATGACTCCATGCCCAATAGATGCTTCAAAGGCTACTGATCATTCATCTCCCAGGTAGATGACCCCTCTTAGTTGTCAAATTGTTATCCAAAATAAGCCCCCTACTTATTTTTTGGCTAACTCCTCCTTCTTCTCCTTCGCTGGCACTTAAATGAATTTTTGGCATGCTTTAGGGACTCAATTTTTTTTGGAAATGGCTCCATCAGATAGGAAATTCTCTCACCTTTCTAGAAAGGTAAAATTTTCCTCCTAACTCCAAGTATTTATCAAGTTATGGCTTTGCAGAGTTTTTGGGGTAAATTTTCCCTGAGCATGCCCATAGCCAATAGAAATGTGCCACGTGGTAGTGGAAGTCGGGGGAGTGGAGAAAAGTTGGGAAATTTTCCAAAGTGGGAAAAGAGTGCAAAGGGTAAATTTTAGCCCGGAGGCCCACTGAGCATACAAGGGCTGCCACGTGTCTAGTGGCAGAGGGGTCAGAGGCGTAGGATGATTTTGGAAATATTTTCAGAGTGGTCAAAAACTACCTGGGTGAAAATTCAACGTGTATCCCTGCTAACTAATGAGAATGTGGCACATGGTAGTAGGGCAACAGAGCGCAGGGATGTTTTGGGAATTTTTCCTAAATGAAATCAAAGGAGAAAGGGGCATGTTTAGTTCACACTCCCATCAACCAATCGGAGGCTGTCATCTGTCCTAGACTAGCAGAGGCACGGAGTTTTTTGGGAAAATTTTAAAGTTTCGGCTCACCAATCCATTTTTTCCCTAAATCTTCAGAGGGGCATAAATTTTGATCCAAAGCTTAGATTTTTGCATTCTTCATGTCATTGGAAAGCTAGTAAAATTATCTACACGATGGAGGGTTAAATTTTGTTTTTTATATATATTTGTGGGAGAAAAATAGGAAAACGTCTCTAGCATGAAAAAAACATAGAAAACGACTCCAACCACAAAAATTAATGAAGTATAGACCTCTGTTTTTCTCTATGTACTTTGAAGTATGGGATTTTTTATGTAAACCCATAATTTTGCAGGCCCATTGGATGAATCTTGTCGGTGGTTGAAGTCCCAAATTGATTTGCCCATGTTTTTTACCTTTTCTTCCATTATGTTTGTGATTGAAAGCCAGTTTTGGCTCATTTGTAAAAGGTTAGATGTTATTGCTTCTGCAATCTCTTCATTTCTCCTGAGCAAGTTCATTTCAATGATTTTCAGACCTCCCATGGAGATTATAACATGTTTTTTCCTTCTTTTTTATTTGCAATGTATTGTATCAATTATGGAACTGACAATGCATGCTCTATGATAGATTTTCCAATCCTCTCTTGCATTCGTTTGTTTCCTTCTGATCTTTCTTTGTATTTTGGTGAATTTGTGCATGTTTTGTTACTACATCCTCATGATCTGTGTATATTTTTTCAAAGAAAGGAGTTCAACACTCCTTTGGTGTATCACCTTTCAATTTTTTGCTTAGTTTTATTTCAATTTCCTTGTTTCTCTTAACCCTATCTCCTTAGTAGTTTTACATTAGGAATTTTGAATCAGAACCTATGCAGAGATTGCATGCATACATGTAAAAAGAGGAGTAAGAACTAGCTTCAATCTAGAGAGTTTTCTCACTTTGCAAGGTCCCACACCTTGGATAAAACTCAATGTTGTGCAATCACACCAGATGAGTTTTCCTTAGAAGAGCAACATCCATAACTAATTTAGGGGTGCTGTGAATTTGCACTAATAGTTTTGGTGTGCCCAGAGGGACCTTAGAGGTCTTCCATTTTATTTTTGACATGTTGGTGTGTTCCTATTAAAGAATCTACCTTTGGAGGCATTTTCAAAAGCACATCTGGCGACTCCATCTGGTAAATAAATCATTCTCTGAGTTACATACCTGTTTTCCACCCATTTCCATCCATTGTTATTTCCATCTCTTTCACTCTTTTCCATTCCATGAAGTCATGTAATAATGACTTCATTTCCATCATGGAATCCACATTCACAACAACATTATATTCCACCTCCAACATGTTTTACAAATCCTCCAAATTAGCATTTGGATCAAATTCAAAATCAGCATACATACCCATATGAGCAGCAATACCAAAATTAGTTTGGCTATAGAGCTTTCCAAGAGTAAGAGTATGCAAACAATGAAGACAATAAAATGCAAGATGATGGTCTGTTGGAGAAAATCCAAAAGATGGAGGTAAACATGGTGCAATCCAAGGATCAAGCACAAATGAAAGAATTTGGAATCTGTTGTAGAGCACCTTGTCCATGGGTGGGACCTTTTCCATGGCATTACAACCCTCAAGAAAATTTTGGCTTCATGATTGCAACACTTCCATTACTTGTAAATTGGACTGAAGGAATAGAGGTGTATGAGAGGAGTATTCAGCAACCTTGGAAATGGGTAAGCAACCCATCTCATGCCTTTTATTTTCCTCTTTCCCAATCTATTTTATCTGAATAGTGTGAAGTTTTAAACTCACCATCTGGTGTCCCAAGTGTTGAATCCATTTCTGTATTCCCTAGTCTTCCACCCCATCTCAATTCTTCTATCTTCTTCCCTTCCAAATAGTCATCCCCTCCACAAGAGCTAAATGAAATACCCTCTCCTCCAAAGAAACAATAGGTTTCATTTCCTCCACCACAAGGAATAATTTCCAAATCAATTGAGTTACAACCTAGCCCTCCTCTTGCATTCCTAATTCCATGTTGGGAAGAAGAAATTACAAAAATCAGTCATGAAGGACATCAACAGAAAGAGAAAAGTAGAGAAGGAATGATTAAGATCTTAGTAATTTTGGTTGTTAGATATGGAATTGAGAAGATCCCCTTGCTGGTTGAGCCTACAGAAGAGGTTGGAGTTGGAGAAAAAGTGGCAAACAAGGATGATTTTATAACAATAGTGAAGCAAGAAAAACAACAACTTGTTTCTGATGAGTTGAGTGTCCATGTTAGCACTTTTCCCAAAGATAATGTTGGTGCAATAGAAGTTGTACAATCAGCATTGGAGGAGGAAAGATATAAAAGAGATCTTGTAGCCCCAACTTGTCCTCTAGAGCAGCAAATTGAAGAGTTTGATTTGTCAAACTTCATGCTAGAGGAAGAAGTCATTCAAGAGCAAGATTGTCTTCAAGCAGCAAAGGAAAGAGGAGTTGCTCCAAATCCAAAAGAAGAGGATAAATTTTGAGCTGTGGAGGAGCAATAAAAACCAGCTCCAAATCCCATTGAAGAGGAGCAAATGGGTGAGATCAAGTTATTTTTTGCAACAACAGAAGAAGGAAGCATTATTGATACATTTTTTATTTCATTTGAAGGGGTTTATTTGATTGATGAAGCCATTATGGAGGTGAAAAAAACATGTCAAAATTGTGAGAAAGAGGCACAAGAAATTTCATGTTTCTCTCCCACTTCATCTCTCCAAAAATCTGATTTTTTGGATGAATTTGAATTGACAAGTTTCATGTTTGAAAATGAAGTTATACATGGTGAAGAAAATGTAGATTTGGAGGTCACCATACAAAACAGAGAGACCTTGTAGCAGTAGGACATTGAAGAGTTTCATTTTCCATTAGACTTAGAAGAATGTTTGGATGAAGAGCCATCAACATTTTCTTCTTCACCATACATTCTCCAACAATAAGAACTTGTTGCCATGGAGGAGAGAATTCAAGGACAATAGCCTATTGTTTGCAACGTGCCTCTTGAATCAAAGTTAGAAGAATTTGATCTTCCAAAAACTAAAATGGAGGAAATCCAAAGCCAACAATGTATTATAGTAGGTTACAACGATGCAAAAGAAACTTCATTGGATGTTGCAATCAATAATGATGAGCTGCATATTGTATAAGAGTTCCATGCTCCCATGAAGGAAGAGAAAGGGCAGAAAAGTTCTACCATTACTTCCACATCATGCACCCATGAAGGTCTATAAGAAGACTCCATTTTGGGAGTTGAAAATCAGATCTGTGGCCATATCAAATGGATTAGACCTTTCCCAATAATGTATTTGGCTTCATTGGAGTCAAAGGAGAAGTCACAACCAGTCATGCTTACTTCTAAGCATGAGGATGAGCTACAAAGTACCAAGGATCAGCTTCCATACCTCTTCAATCCAAATGCAGAGCAACTAAAAGAGGTATTGGATTTGTTTTCATTTGACACGTTGTTGATTTGGGTATAAGATCAGCTTCTTATTGTTTTTCCACTCATCTAACCAGCCATGTTTAGTGCCAAATCAGTTGCATGGCTGCAATTTTTTAGAAAGGGAAGCTATTTCTCCCAACCAGTTGTAGGGTTTGTTTAGCTTGCCTTTGTTTCTAGTTAGAGTAGAGTAGGTAGGTTTTCTTTCAGCAGAAGAAGTGCTTGTGCACACTCTGCATATCCCACTTGGGGTATGTATGATTTCTATTTTTGTACATAGTTTTTGGTGCTGCTGATTTTGCTCTTGCACAATCCATTTCAGTGGCATTTTGGTAAAAAATAACTCCAAGTTTAGTGGGCTTCAAGTGGATTAGAAGGAAATTTTCAAAGTTTAGATCAGTTTTCAGGCTACTACTCATGACTCCATGCCCAATGGATGCTTCAAATTCTATTGATCATTCATCTAGCAGGCAGATGACCCCTCTGTGTCGCCAAATTATTATCCAAAATAAGCCCCCTGCTTATTTTTTGGATAACTCCTCCTTTTCCTCCTTCTCTGGCACTTAAATGAATTTTTGGCATGCTTCAAGGACTCAATTTTTTTGGAAATGGCTCCATCAGATAGGAAATTCTCTCACCTTTCCAAAAAGGTAAAATTTTCCTCCTAGCTCCAAGTATTTCTCAAGTTATGGCTCGGTGGAATTTTTGGCATAAATTTTCCTTGAGCATGCCCACGGCCAATAGAAACGTGCCATGTGGTAGTGGAAGTCAACGGAGTGGAGCGAAGTTGGGAAATTTTTGAAAAGTGGGAAAATATTGTAAATGGGAAATTTGTGCCTGGAGGCCCGCCGAGCATATAAGGGCCGCCATGTGTCCAGCGACAGAGGGTTCAGAGGCATGAGGAAATTTTAGAAATATTTCCAGAGTGGTCAAAAATTTTCCGGGTTAAAATTCAAAGTGCATTCCCACCAACTAATGAGGATGCACCACGTGGCAACAGGGCAGTGTAGCGTGGGGCTGTTTGGGGAAATTTTTTCTAATTGAAATCAAAGGAGAAAGGGGCATGTTTAGCCCATGCTCCCAACAACCAATCAAAGGCCAGCACATGTCCTAGAGTGGCGGAGGTGTGGAGGTTTTTGGGAAAATTTTCCCAAATTCAAAAAAGGGAAAATTTTAAAGTTTCCACCTACCAATCCATTTTTTCCCTAAATCTTCAGAGGGGCATAAATTTTGATCCAGAGCTTGGATTTTTTCATTCTTGGTGTCATTGGAAAGCTGCTGAAATTATCTACATGATGGAGGGTTCAATTTTATATTTTGATGGATATTTGTGGGAGAAAATAGGAAAACATATCTGGCATGGAAAAATCACAGAATATGATTCCAACCACCAAAATTAATGAAGTACGGACCTCTTTTTTACTCTGTAAGGCAATGTACTTCAAAGTATGGGCCTTTTTGTGGAAACCCATCATTTTGCAGGCCCATTGGATGAATCTTGTCAATGGTTGAAGTCCCAAATTGATTTTCCCACGTTTTTTACCTTTTCTTCCATTCTTCTTGTGATTAAAACCAGTTTTGGCTCATTTGTAAAAGGTTGGATGTTCTTACTTCTGCAAGCTCTTCATTTCTCCTTAGCAGGTTCATTTGAAGGATTTTTAGACCTCCCATGGATATTACAATTGATTTTTTACTTCTTTGTTATTTGCAATGTATTGTATCAATTCTGGAACTAACAATACATGCTTTCTGATTGATTTTCCAATCCTCTCTTACATTCGTTTCTTTCCTTCTAATCTTTCTTTCTATTTTGGTGAATTTTTGCATGTTTTGTTGTTGCATCCTCATGATCTGTGTCTATTTTTACAAAGCAAGGAGTTCAACACTCCTTTGGTGTATCACCTTTCCATTTTTTTCTTTGTTTTGTTTTCATTTGCTTGTTTCTCTCATCCCTATCTCCTTGGTAGTTTAATAGTAGGAATTTTGAATCAGAACCTCTGCAGAGATTGCATGCATACACCTAAACAAAGGAGTAAGAACTAGCTTCAATCTAGAGAGTTTTCTCACCTTGTAAGGTCCCATACCTTAGATAAAACTCAATGTTGTGCATTCACACCAGATGAGTTTGCCTTAGAAAAACAACATCCATAACTCATTTGGGGGTGCTTTGAATTTACACTAACAAGTATTTAGTTAGCATTTTGTAGGTAGTGTGGTAAGCCCATAGGGTGGATGGTATATTTAGGTCCCAATATGTTTTTTGTAGGGAACATATTTTTATAATTACCTTCTCTAAGACCTTGTTAAAATATTATATTTTCCCATTAGTTTGTGGATGATATGGCGTGTTGCGGTTATGGTTTATTAAAAATTGGCCTAACACTTCGTTATTGGTGGAATTCAACAAATTTTTTCCTTGATCACTTGTAGTACTTAAGGAAAAACAAAACCAAGTAATTATGTGTTCGTAGATAAATATTTTTTCTTTCTTGGTAGTGAATTCTTTAGGTTGAATAGCCTATTCCCATCTTGTTAGATAATTTTTCCTTGTAATGATGAATATTTCTTGAGAATGTTATGTGGTAGGTTTAATAGGTCCAATGAAATATATGTCCCATTTCTCAAATGGGGCTAGTGGTAGGACTGATTTCAAGGGCATCTCATCTCGAGAATTTGGTTTTCCCACTTTCTGACAAATGTCACAAGACCTTGTGTGTTTATGGGCATCTTGGAAAAGTGTGGGCCACCATAATCCTAAAAGAGGGTTTAAAACCCGTAAATGAGGATCACGAGGGACTACGTGCACATCAACGGATGTGTGAACGACAACTTGAAGAGATTTCAGGAGAATCAAACATCAACCTAATGTGCATGCAAAGATTTGAAACATGATCAGAACCTGGTTAAGCCATAAAACTCTCCTCTATCTCATAGATCAAATGGGGTGTACATATAGGAGGTGTTGAGTAACCTCTAATGATGCAATCATGAAAACTCAAGTAGAGAGGGGGAGTTACATTCCCAGAATAGAAGTGTAACTCTCAATGACGTATATGACACACTGACACACTGACGTTCTAACGCATAAGAGAATCTCATAATGACCTCTAAATGACACATGGACCTACGATCTCACCTAATTGAGATGACTCACCTAATGATGTGGAAAATAATACACTTTAACACTACCCCTTCATCATAACTTAGAATGAGGTGGCAAGTCAGAAATGAGAAATGGGTCTCGACATAAAGCCTGATGAAGTACCCATGCACAAAAATAAGTCCCAAGTAGTGAAGGAAAACCCAGTGGGAAAAACATCCACCATAAGAGAACAAAACACTCTCTAATCTAAGAAAGATGCCAAATATGGGTCTTGGCCATAGACGAGCTTGAAAAGGTACCCATGTACAAAGAGGAAATCTCTTGGAAAGAAGAAGAAGAGAGAAGAAGAGGGAGATGAGAGGAATGTAGAAGATTTCATGGACGGATCTAAACTCTGAAGCTCTAGGAGGTCTCCCAAAAGAATGTCAATGATGAGATCCTCTACCTCTGGACTGAAGAAGAGCCACCCACACCGAATTGTGTGCCTGCCCTTAGGAAGGATAGAAATGATGTGATGGAAGTCTACCCACTCCACAAAGGAAAGTGAATGTAGAAACACGAAGAACTCCGAGTCTGGTGCATGGAAGTATGAAATAGGTCTAGCGAGTGAGTGCCAAGGAACCAAAGGTAATGCCACGTGCGTAGAACTATCAGAGTGAAAAAGAGGAACACCCGCAGAAAGAATGTCCAAGTGATGTGAAGGGAAAAAAACATCCTCCACAACAAAAAAGGGATCCACAGCTAGGAAAGGATCAATGAAGGTCTCTGGAAATGTGGAAGTGACATGATTCTAGGAAGGGGCACTCCCAACAATAGTGATAATGAACTCCTTTGAAACACCTGTAGATGGATGAGGAACCTGTAGAGCATCAAAAGTGGACTCTGTGAAAAGATGACTAAGGTCAAGAAGATACTCATCCTAATGAGGGGGCTCAACAAACAGAAGAGAAATTTTGGATAGGTATGAGTCATCCAACTAAGGTAGAGGAGTGAAAGGGGCCTCACACATTGGAACTAGAAAGGAGGCTTGTGTGATGAATGTATGAGACTGATCGATATCTGATGAGATGTGGGATGTGGAAACACTCTCTAGAATAGTGAGAGAAAGAGGAGAGAAGTCCTATGTAATGCTCTCGACATCAGAACTAGGTGCAAAATCCTTGTCATCAGAAGTAGAACCAAATGATTCCGTGTCAATGGAACTATCATCACATGAAGAAGAGGAGACAACTAAATCAGCAGCAACAACAATGGTGGTAGTATGTGAAGGGTCTCCATATAGGGATTGAATAATGCTCTAGACATAGTGAGGTGGATCTGATTCTGCCACGTGAAACCAGAGAGAACAAGAGACATGCATCATCAAGTGACCAGAGATGTGGTCACAAGTGTTGAGAAAGTACTCTAGATGACGATGATCAGTAGGTGCAGGAACTAGCCCAAGCAAGAAGGGTAAAAGACCCTTGTGAGTGAAGTAATGTTCCATAGAAGCACGCCAAGCTGAATAGTTCCCTCTCCTGGTGAGAAGTGGTGGAGGCTATAAAGTAATCCTATGATGCTCAAGTCTTGAAGGAGCACTCTCCATGATGAAAAATTCAAGATGCACAAAAGCAAGACACCGGACTCGGCTGAAAATGCGTCTACATGTGAAATCCCAAGAGTACAGTCAACCCCCCCAGAATGTGGCACTTTATAAAGTAGTGCATTTACAAAACTGACAATTTCATCACATAATGTGTGAAAAATCATGCAACTTTGACTAAAGAAGAGCTCAAAAACAAGCAATGAGTCAAAATTTATAGCATTAAATCGATTCTTGCAACTGATGAAAAATGTCAATAAATGTTGCAAACACATTAAAAAGTGCCCAAAATGGGTGCAAAGGGTGTCATGTGGGTACCCATTGGAAATGGCATCAAATTTTAGGCATTTTTTTTTTCATATGAGGGGGGATTATCCTCCTGCCAACCCCAAACCTTGCCCTCCGTCTTCAACACTCGTAGGAGGGTTGGTAAGACAAGCCAAAATACCTAAATTTTAAAAAGGTTACAATGCCAAAACTGAATGTTTTATTTAACACATTAAAAAATTAAAAAAAGGTGGAAAGGATGGGGCCCACATTTGGAATGATCATGTGGTGGCAGCGAGCTGGTTGGGTGCTGCAGGTCTACACAAGGAGCTGGAGGAGACATGCCACGTGTTGTTGTAACAGTTTGACCATGCATAACTAGGTTACAGGTTATAAGTAATGGTTTGACCACGCATAACCAAGTTGGAGGTCATGGAGCCATTGGAAGGAGGGCTGGAGAGCTAGGAGAAATTTTGAATGAGGAGATGAGCTGGCAATGTTAGGTGGTAGAGACCCACAAGAATTGAACACAACAACACAAAAAAGCAACATAACAACACCTAAGACAAAATGGTTGAATAGAAAAATGTTGAAGAGGATGAAATGATGCAGGGAGGATTCCACACATTGTAGGGCTGAAGCAACTCTCAAGCTAGTTTTAAGCACAAAGAACGAGCCTCCACATTGTAAATAGATTAGAGATTCGAAGGATCCCGCAGACCAATGCACCAGGGCAACTTGAATCAACCCTATGTAAACCAATTCAATGTAACACGGGTTCATGCCAAAATAGATCCAGTAGGGGTGAACGAATGCAGCACAAAGGAGCAGGGGCCTGAGTTGAGTTCTAACCAATGCAAGCCAAGGCACAGGCCTGTCATTTTGCAAGGTGAGTTGTCCAATGCAACCAATGACTGATCCGACGAGAAGCCAACATAAGCAAAGTGAGCTATTTAAAAACTTGAAACCACACCTTCAAACCTGTAATATCCTAAATACAACACTGAACTAGATATGAAATGTATGTATTCACATGCAAAGCTCTAGAAAACACACATGAAACCTAGAAGGCCACGAATACCCAAAAACATGAACAAATAACCCTAATAGAAGGTCTGAAAGCCCCGAAATCAATGCAATAAACACACAGTAGGAATAACCATTATGACACATGCACGAGAATTTGAAAATCATGCCAGAAGCTAGAAAACATGCACAAAAACACCGAAGGGTGCACGGATCCACAAGATCTGATCTGATACCATGAAAGAGGGTTTAAAACCCATAAGCAAGGATCATGAGGGATGACGTGCACATCAATGGACATGTGAACAAAAGCGTGAAGAGATCTCGAGAGGAGTGAGTATCAACTGAATGTGCATGCAAAGATTTGAAACATAGGCAGATCCTGATTAAGCCATAAAACTCTCCTCTATCTCATAGATCAAATGGGGTGTACATATAGGAGGTGATGAGTAACCCCCAGTGCTACAATCATGACAAATCGAGTAGAGAGGGGGAGTTACATTCCTACAATAGAAGTGTAACTCCCAATGATGCATATGATGCACTAACGCACTAACATGCTGACTCGTAAGAGAATCTCATAATGACCCCTAAATGACACATGGACCTACGACCTCACCTAAGTGAGATGACTCACCTAATGTTGTGGAAAATAATACACACTAACAAATCCTTCTATCATTACTTTCCTGGTTGGTTGTTCTCCTCCATTATGTTCTCCAGCTATCCCTTCATGAGCTTCTACTAGTATATCCTTTCTTTAATATTGTTCATTTTGTATTGTACAATTTTTTGACCTAACTATACTTTTCTTCTTCTCATTTATCACCTTTTATTATCTTTCTATTTCCTCTTGGTTTTGATTATTTTATTTTCTTTTGTGTTCTCTACCTTTTCCTTCCTTTGTTCTACAATACCTCACACAATGTCACAGTTTCATTTTCTACCTTAACACTTAACTTCTTTATCTCTTTTTCTCTTTTTATCTTTTGGTTTTCTAGTTTATATTCCATATTATTCTTATATTATTTCCAGGATTTATCTTGTTGTGGTCCAAAAAAATCTATGGATGTATATTTCTCATATGGTTCTATTATTTTGGTCTCTTTTTATGTCTATATGCCTTCCTCTTTTTAATATCTATGTTCAACATGTATCTTCTTCTCACATTTCTATAGTATATCTCAAATGTTTCCACACCAATAACATGTTATTATCATTCTCCATTGACAATTTTCTCTATATTTTTTATATTTTCCATCCCATCCTTTATTGTAGTTATTGCAGGTCCATAATAATTATGAGATTTTCCTCTATTATAGTTATTTCCTCTATACCTCCCATGGTATCCTCTGTATTATACCATTTAATTATCTCTATGATATCCCCTATGATATCCATTATCTCTTTGATATCCCCACTAGTATCCTCTTCCATTATTTTGATCAAATCTTTGTCTTGGTTTCCTTAATTCATTCTCTAGCTTCTCTAATTTTAAAATCATATCACACTCTCTCCTACATGGTTATGCTTCTAGTTTTGATGCAATTTCTAATGATTCCATAAATTTTATAAATTATTTTCAATCATTTAATAATCTTAGATAAGGTAAAAGTCCTTAAATAAACAACACAATTCTCTTTTTCTCATTTTGTGGTTCATCTAGTTTTTACACTATATTCTTGAATCTTTGATTAAATTCTTTAACTGTCTCTCCTTCATTCTGAACTAGTTTCATAATTTTTCTAACGCCTTCCAAAATTATGGGGAATGGCATTTTTTATAATGGGTTCATTTCCTCAATAATCTTTTAGAGTTGGGGAGATTAGTCACTTCCTAATTCACTACTTCAACTAAGTAATAACTAACTTCCTTTTTTCCTTCTCCAATCTCTACCTTTCCATATTTTTTCCCTCTATATCTTCTCTAAATCTACATTTTATTTTAATTTATTTCCCTATTTACTATCCTGAACCATTATGCACTATTTATTTTTTTATAACAATTGTTCCTTTGGATCCCCCTTTCTTCATCCACCAATGACTAAGAAACAAACCTCTTAAAAGAGGGTGAGACAAATTTTTGTGTTAGTTTTTTCCCTATAAATCATATGAATGTTTTTTCCCTTTTCCTACTTTTAAAATTATCTTCTTTCTCCTTCTACCATCCTATAGATACTAGTTAGCTGGATAAGGGCTTAGACACCAAAATGTTGACCTTAAGCATCAACATGAGTATGAGGTTTAATAATTTCACCCTTTTGTTATGGATGTGCAAGGGAAAAGTAAAATAAATATATTTGGTGAATAAAAAGAATGTAAACTCATATAACAAATTTTACTCCAAACATCATTCTTTATTCATATCTCAAAATGGGTTACATTAGTCTCATACACACATATAAATCCTCTTTATTCTATATCTATTATTTATCACTCATTAATGGATCACATATATTATCTCTTAAAACATATTACTCTTGTCTCATGTGGCACCACAATATACATTATATGAAGTACAATAAATATATTTCCTACAAAATAATAAAAAAGACACTTCTTTTGGTCACGCCTTTGTTGGCTTCTATCTTGCTATTTTTGGATTTCTTTTGATTTGTGGATTTATATCAACTTCCACAGATTTCTCCTTTATCTGTGGCTTTCTATAGTTTTTTGTGGTTTCCTTCTTTGATCCACAACTTCCTTTATTTACCTGTGACTTTCTTATTTTATCTGCATCTTTCTACAATCTTCGGCAGATTTCTTCCTTTATCTACAGCTTTCTACAATCTTTGAAAAATATATTTCTTAATCTACATCTCTTTTCTTCATCTCATGGGTTCCCTTAATTCTGTGGATTTTTCCAAAACATGATGAAAAATCCTATCAAAAATCCAGTTTAAATCCTTAGAAAATATTCTAAATCTAGACATTTCTTCACAAATCTCACATCTTCTAATGGTTGAATTAGGGGCATAAACATTAGATAATATGAATTATTTTTTGGAACGTAAATCTATAAAACAAATGAAAATATGATGTTTAATGGAATGTAGAGGAAAACCCTCTAGTAAATTCACATTCTAAAGATATAACAAACCTCCAGAGGCCCCCATTGAAGATTGACAATGAAACCCATCCTCTTTCCAATTTTTTTTTTGAAACTCAACTATCCTCATAGTATTCATCTTGATTTCTTGTAACATCATAATATCTGATTTTTTGTTTTTGCTAAAAACCAAGACAATCCTATGCTTACTACGATTGTTTAAACCCCTAATGTTCTAGGAGAAAATTATCATTTATCAAGGTTTTACTTGAGAATTACCCTCAAGGATCTTTGATATCCTTCCATGAACTCCTTTATAAAGGCTCTTTAATGCTTTCCTTTTCTGATGGGCTTCTTGGAGAATCTTTGTTTCAACAAAAATATTCTTTTAAGAACAACCCTCTCATTCTAGGAGTGTCTTTCCATTTTGTAGATAACTTGGGGCTTTTGTTAGCAACATCCAATGGTTGAGCAAGGGATCTCGTCACTTTTAAGAATTCTATCTCCACTTCCTTAGTTCTTATAGAGGATGAATTCAACTCTCCTTCCTTAGTATGGGATTCCTCTCGATGATAAGGTGAGTCAATAGGGGTTAAACCATCCAACCCCTCCTCATTAGATAATTTGAGGTCTACCTATAAGTATTCATCCACAATAGGAATATCCTCAAGGTGAAGTTCTAAAAGATTGAGCTTGTTATTGGTATAAAAAGATAGATCTTAATGTATTTTGACAAAAAAATAGGAAATTAAATTATTAGGCATAATAGATCCTATAATACTATCTTCTTGTAGTGAAACATCTTCCAACAACCCATCTTTTATTTCTATTTCCATTACTACTACCTTTTTTCTATTCTCAGTTTGATTGATGGGTGTTTCAACTTCTTCCATAATAGGTACAATCTGTTCCTCAAAAATCTTATTTCCCAAGGGAAGTTTGAGAATTTACATCCAAGAAAATACATGTTTATAAGGTCCACCTTTGGAATGATCTTCAAAACTCCTTTACGCTTCTACTTCTCCCTATGATCCTCTTTCCTTTTGAGTTGTTCCTTAATAACAACCACCTCTTTATTTTTTGGGAAAGTTTTGGAGTTATGGCTCATTTTGAAGAATGAGAATCACATGAAGGGATCCATCTCATAATAAATCTTTTAAACATGAGTATCCCATTTAGAATTTAGGGTGATGTTTCTAGGAAGTTCATAATCCAAAGTCACATTGACACATAATCAAGCATAAAGCAGTGAGGTCTTAACACTAGTAAATGGATCAATAATGACAAATGGTCCAATAACTTTATCTAAACCCTTAATAATATCAAGGTCCTTGTGTTCCAGAGGAAATCCTGGGAGCCTAACCCAGACCAAATATTCCTTAATGGTATTTTAAAGGGGATTGAATCCTGAATACCACTTTTGGATAAGCACAATGGCTTGACAAATGAACCAGGGAAATCCTACTAAGATATTTGTTAAATATTATTCCAAATAAAGGGAAACCACAAAGAAAATTTTTTTATAGGAAATAATGTCCATAGCACCCTTGGGAAACTAGTTCTGGCAAGCCGGCTTTTAGAACTCATTAATAATAGGTCTACTTCCCAAGATTTTGGAAAGAAAGGTGTTACTCATGATGGATCAGACCCTCTCTTCCACCTTATCTAGGATGTATAAATAAATACCATTAGTGTTGAAAATAGGTTATAGGCTAAAATAAGATACTTACATAGGTTTCCTCCCTGAAACCATCTTGGCCCATGCGAATGCGGTCCCCTTAACGACTTAAATTCATCTCTTTCTTTTGTAGATGATACATCCTTCCTTCCCTCGGGAATATTAGATCCTAGAACCCCTAAAACTAGTCCAATAAAAATTTCCTACTCCACCAATTCAATATTCTCTCCTACTTCCATCGCTTGTTTCTTTGAATCAATGTATCTCTTGACTAGGGGATTTCTATTGTTAACACATCTACTTCTATGACATTAGTTGCATCGTTGATCCCCTTCCATCACCAACCTTCCACTTAATTTGTAATGATACAAAATTATGTGGTATCCCGTTAGTATCCTATGTTTACGACCTTAAATATGATCGTCACGACTATGTTTGTTAAATTTTCCACATGGACAAGTTCTTCCTCATTATTAGGAACTCTGCAATCATTAATTTCATCTTTCCCTTATTTTACTAATTAAAAACATGATATGGGTACACATGTGTAGTTTGTACAAATGTCATTTCCCCTCCCCAAATGGTATGTTAGGCCTTCCCTTAGCTTATACAAATTCAAAAATATTTATAAAAATGCATACTATCAAAAATATAGACCGATCCCTTAAAGGAAAACTATTAATCCAATATTATAGCAAAATATACACTGATACCTCAACGGATGGTTATCTAAAATCAAAAATTAAAAAATCCTAGCCCAATCCCTTGAAGGATGGATATCCAATGGCTATAAAAGGATTATCACAATCGATCAACCTTAATATTAAAATTTAAGATAATAGAAAGCATCCTTGTAAATTTTCCCGTATCGATCAACTTTCCCATAAATAATAAAACTTCCTACATTGATCATTTTGCACAACAAAAATACAGTTTGGACACAATCCTATAAACCATCAATGGAGAACCTACTCCCCCATAAAAAATACATATAATACCTTCCCATCTTCAAACAAGGTATATAAGCTCATTCCATATATATTCATGATCCTGCATGTGACTAAATATTTCTAGTTATATGTTAACATTTTTTACAAGGCCTCAAGTACATTTTCATACATATTAAATTTAGCATCAGATTATCTATATCAAATCTAGTCCAAAAGAAAAAATTCACATTTTTACTTAACCATGATAAAGTAGATTAAAATATTAAAAAATCATCATTTTTAAGTCACATCACAAAAATATCTAACATCATAATCCATACATATAATTTATCAAAATATCTCAAAATAAAATCAAAAACCTCATATATAACATTAAATCAAAATCAATCACATCATGTATAGAAAAAATCATTATATATATATATATATATATATATATAGATATATATATATATATATATATATATATATCATCAAAAAAATTATACAAAATAACTCAAAATGGCACTATACATCCAAATCATATACATAATCTACCTATTATGTGGTAAACTAAAAATAAAACAATCTATCACCTCCTTGACCTCTCTCTAGTCCTCCATCATGTCTTGGATCTCTCTAAGGATGTGTAACACTTCCAGTGCTCACCGAGGTGTCCTACCAATCCAATCTATGATTTATCATTCTATAGTATACATAATGAGGTAAATTTGGGAGGTGCTCTATCAAAATATACTTATAGTATCAAAACTCATATCCCAACACATAATATTGATCTATAGTTACAAAATATTGATGTCTCATTTGACCTATACCTACTTTGGAAATCCTCCTATAGGAACTAAAATTCGGCCTACATATGGCCCTATTCTTTGTGATCCACTTTCTAAGGCCTATGAAGATATGCATTTATCCCCATACTTCACCCACAATGTCTCTCGCCGCTAGCAATATATGTCTCTCTAATGTTGAAAAGTGTCACGATCTAAATATGTCTGATCTCCCTCATGTAATAGATCATCCCTCTCTTAACGAGTGGTATCCCAATCCACTACCAATTTATCCCTCTATATCTAGAGTACATCAAAATATTCCTATAGTCTCACCAACTCCCCATCACCCTCTTCCTCAACCTCTTCACCCTCTCCCTCCACTCCACTTCATCTCCTCAGGCCTCCCACTAATGTGTCCACCCCTCACTTAAACCCCTTACAAACCTTACATCATCAATATATATACTGTTCAACTCTCCCTCTTGTACCACATGTTGTGCCTCATCTATCAATGGAACAATGAGGTCTCACTCTATATCATATCACCAATAGACAATTAGATCACTACGTATATAATGCGGTAATACAAAATATCTCCACACCTTGTGGATATTTATAACCTAAAACATATCTACTATTTATCCATGGATCCACGACACCCATATCAATCTAGCTAACTCCACTTCCATACCTAGCTATATAAGAATTATAACATATGGCCATTGATGATTCATGTAAATCCTATTTTTAAAAAACTCATCCTATGTATTTTTTATAAGCCATTGAAGCTATGTCCTTTTATTTCCTACTTATAATGCTTAACACTATCATCACAACTTGAACTTATGTCAGAAATATAGATTAATATAGTTATGGCAGGTTATCTTTATTGTGGTATTTGGTGTGTGTATTTATTCTCTTTATTTAAATAAGTTTTTTGAATGATGATTTGTGTGATGCCACTCTTGTTTGTGAGAAACTTGTTATGTGAAGCAAATTGTATGTAGAAAAGGAATTATATACAACAACCCGTCTACAACCAAAGGGGATCACCTATAAAAAACAAGAAGTGATTATGAGGATCTCTTGGAACATTAAGGATGACACTCAATTATGTGCATTTTGTTGAAGGGGTAGTTAGAACTGGGACATGAAGAACTGAGAGATAACTCAACAATAGATCTGATTATTCATTACAACTCACTGAATAACTAATTGATTAGTTAACACGTGATTTAAGGAACTTGTCAGTTACTTGATTTATGAGTTTGATATATACACACCTATTAATTAGTTTTTTTGTATGTGTTGAAACTCTTGTTGATATGTTTGAGATATTCATCTTGTTCTATCTAATATATTTTACTTAGTTTGTTAAACTCCTAGTTGAAATCTTCTTCTCACATTTTTATATAATTGAGGAGTATAAAAGAAAATGGTTAATGCTAGAAATATAGATGGATATTATAGATAATAGAGGAATTAGAGAATAAATATACTTAGATACAGAGGTTTCTTTTTTCCTAGATGTAACATTCATTCCAATTCAATAAAAGATCTAAGTTATGTTCATTAGCTTCTAGTTACAAGATATAGGAGGAATTAACACCCAAGATAGGGCCCACTTGTGGTCTACTAAACCCCTCCATAGTTTTTTTTCCCTATTTCATTACATTATTAGACTAGGAAGCAATTTATCTCTTTATCTTCATTTTGAATTTACAAGTTTTGATTTAGTCATAGTGTTTATAAGTCATTTGATTTCAGTTCTAAGTTTTTTTTCAAGCATTGAACTTTCAAGAATTATTATTTCAAGTGTTTTAGTGATAACTAGTTATTTCCATACCTCCTTAATTCTTTATAATTGTGCATAAAACACTACAATTATTGGAATTTTACGTATCATTGTTTGATGATTAAATGACTGTGATTTAATGAACAACATATTATTTACTATAAGTAATTTGCACCACCATTTTTGGCACCATTTCTGGGGATACTGCCAAGTTTTAAGGTTTCTGATAGGTTTTTCATTTCTTAGAAATGGTTTAGGTTTACAAATTTCCCCTCTAACCCCCCACTAATGTATGTTGATTGAGTTGAGTTAGTTGATGTATGCACCATCCAAGGGATACCCATGGTATATTCTTACCTAATCCACAAATAACACAGACTGTTATATTTGATTATGAAAAAGACATATTTTCCTTTTTACAAGGTTTGATAGTAGAAGATACCCCTCCAAGTGAGACTTATGAGGATGGTCTTGAATAACACATCATGCTATAACATGTGAATCAAAATGTTGAAGAAGGGGAAACTACATTTGATTTCCTAATCTCTAACAATAATCATCCTTTTGTAATGAAGAATATCTCTTGATCAACCCTTCCTAAATTTTAGGGATCCATAAATGAAGACCCAAACACTTTTTTGTTTGATTTTGAAATTTTATTCAAGAGTTATGATTATACAACTGATGAACACAAGCTAAATCTATTTCCTACATCACTTAAGGATGCAACCTTGAGATGGTTTATGGGTTTAAGAAGAGATGTTGTGACTACCTAGAAGAAGATGAAGGAGAATTTTCTCACTAAGTACCAAGACTACTGTAGGAAAAGTAGTAGAGGAGGGGATGAAATTTTCAGGATGGCATGAAGAGAAGATGAGACACTAGCAGATTACCTAGAAATATTCTTATTTAGTGTTCAAAATTCAAAAGACACAAGATTACATCTCACTTTTCTCAAATTACTCTTCTTGAAGGGAATCAATGAGGAACATATGGAAACTTTGGACCTGATAGGGGAAGGAGACATTTCAAAAGATACCTTTGATGATATTTATGAATCCTGTAGGAATTACTCCAGAGAAACTATGAAGAGAATTAGAAATGGTATATCAAAGGGTGGATTAACTACCAAACGAATTGTGGATATATCTAAGACAAAGATTGTGAACATGTTCAAGAACATGAAATAAGAGATAGTCAATGATATGGGTACCTAGTTTCATTCTTTACATGCTAATAAGACAAGAGAAGTTGCAGAGGTAGCAATTACAAAAAATTTCCATGCATGCATAAGAAATAAAGTTGATTGCAAATGTAAAGGGTTAGCCAACATTGTACAAGAAAAGGAGGATGCACGTGAATTCAAGATGATAGAAAAAAAGGATGGGAAAGTATTATAAATTGCTCAAATAAATCCTTGGATACTAAGACAAGGAGGCATGCCACAAGAACCAATGACATCTTTTCATAATTGGGCTGGTAATCCATATATGTAACCCCCACCTTGGGCTAATAATCTGCAAGGTTGGGATCCATACCTTAGCCAATACCAATAGCAATGGAAACCTCAATTCTTAGGAAAACAGTAGAAAAAACCCCCTTATTCATGGAAAAAACCTTTTAGAGGAGGGAAACAATGGAAAAATCCACCTCCAAACTACATGTAATCCTACCATCAACATCCATATCCACAATAACAAGCTATGATGTCAAAGCCCCAAACAGGATATCAACCAAAATCCATTTAGATACAAGCTCAACCATCACATAACCCCAAAAATAAATCTTATCATCCATCCTATACCACTGAATCCTCCCAATACTCTACTTATTTAGTTTATTTTAAATATATACATCTCTGCTTAGGATAACTTCTCCCACCAAGTAAACCCACGATCATAGGGATTGCAAATGAACCACTGTCATTGTAGACTGATCCATAGAAAATCAAGAAATTACTAAAAACTGATATGCAATGATGTGAGTAGAGTTCCAACAAGGATAAGTTGCAAGCTAATGACCCACCATTTCAAGAAATATTGCAAAAAAGAAATAAAGACCTCAAATAAGATTTTGATTCTTATTTTTTCAATCAAATGAAGGATATTTGTGTCAAAATTCAACTTATTCAATCCACTAAGGATGTTCCCATACATAATCATATGGCAAAGGATCTATGCATAAGAAAACTAGGTATAATATAGAAGGATCTGTCCACTGTACAAGTTATTAGATAGTTGGCTGAAATATGCTTGGAAATTTAGTTCTACAAAAGTATATAGATCTAGGTCATCCTTTGGTGTTATAATTAATGACACAACAATAAATAACACTATGATTTACTTAGGGGAAATAATAAATTTCATGACTAAGAAAATCATGGATGACCTAAAATTGGAAGGAATAAGGCCAATAACTACAGTCTTGCAACTTGCAGATAGATCAACAATGAGAGTTGAAGGAGTCCTTGAGGAGATAGTTGTAGTGGTAGACTCTTGGGAATACCCTTATAATTTTATTTTCCTTCAACCAAAATGAATTTTAAGAGGCTATCCTATTGTTCTAGGAAGTTCATGGTTGGCCACTGCTAATACATTCATAGGTTGCAAGTCTAACAACATGATTATTTCCAATGGGAATGGTACTAAGAAGCTCATGCTTTATCCTCCTACCCAACCATTGAATGACAAAGATAAAACAAGTTGGGTTAAAGAACCTAAAGAAGAGTAGAGCTTTGTAAAATAACTTGTGATTCTGGATAAGTATTATACAATTAAAGGAAAATAAGATGATGTTTTTCTCTCCAATGTCTTACATAATAACTAAGGAACGAAGAATTAGATGATATATTAAGGTGTTTAAGTTATCCTTTTAACTAGGTTCTTCTGCAACAAATCACAATGGACATTACATGTGAGAATTGTATTCTTCATCAAATTATTCCCCATGACTGCATACTAAATTATGTTAGTAGAAATGTTGTTCAATGATGGATCTCTCCAAAGAAGTGGAAATAATACTAGGAATACCACTTAATGTAAACAAAATGTTGAGTATGTAATAAGAGAAATTGGTGATAACTCTTCTTCAAAATAATATAACAACATTTTCTTGGAACCATGGTGACATGCATGGGATTCATCCTAGGATTTGAACTTATAATATATATATATATATATATACATATATATATCAAATCAAGAAGCCATGAAAGATGATAAACCCAATAGTAAGAGATATTGTAAAAGGATAATTGAATAAGTTACTGAATGCTGGAATTATATATCCCATATTAGACAATCAATGCGTATCACTTCTTATCATTGTGCTAAATAAGAATGGAAAATGGAGGATATGTGTAGATTATAGAGATTTGAATGCAACAATCAATAAATATCACTTTCAATTTCCTTTCATTAATCAAGTGCTTGACACTTTGGCTCACAAGAAATAGTTCTCTTTTCTTGATGGATATAGTGGTTATGATCAAATTCAAATTAAACCAAAATACTAAGACAAAACTACCTTCACATGTCCATGGGGAACATTTGCATATTTATTTCTTCCATTGGCTTGTGTAATGCACCTACTACATTCCAGATGGAAATCTTGATTATCTTTTAAGATTTAACAAATGAATGCATGGAATTCTACATGGATGAATTTATAGTACATGGAAGAACTTTTGATGAAGCTATGGAAAATATGGACAAGGTTTTAAAAATATGTAAAGAACCCAATTTTTCCTCGAGTAATGAAAAATGCTACATGATGATCACTGAAGGTATAGTTCTAGGACACTACCTTTCTTATGAAAAAATTAAATTTGATCCAGAAAAGGTATCTATTATAATAAATATGCTAAAGCCAAAGAAAAAAAGGGATGTTAGGATATTTCAAGGCCATGCTAGATATTAGAGGAGGTTCATACAAGATTTTAACAAGATTATAATGCCAATTTTTGTGTTATTAGCCAAAGATGATAATTTTGTTTGGACTGAACCTTGTGAAGATGATTTTCAAACCTTAAAAAAAAATGTTAACTACTGCTCTTGTGTTGAGAGAACCTAATTGGAACCTGAATCTCTACATCCATATAGATGCATCAAACCACACTATTGGAGTTGTCTGAGGACAAAAATATGGAATTTTGAATTATGTAATTCATTATGTTAGAAAAACCTTGTAGCATGCAAATATAAACTATACAGTAACAGATAAGGAGTTTTTTGCAGTTATATATGTTATCAAAAAATTTAGGAACTACATCATAGGTTATCAAGTGTTCATTCACACTAATCATTATGTAATCAAATATATGATAAACAAACCTGTAGTAAGCAGTAGAATCATTAGATGATTGCTCCTCTTATAAGATTTTTATATCACCATAGTTGATAAACATGGAAAGGATAATGTGGTAACATATTTTCTCTCTGAGATGGATACTAATAATGAAGATAAAGTAGTTGATGACTCCTTTCCAAATGAGCACTTATTTGCTATTTCTACAAAAACACCTTGGTATGCAGAAATAGCCAAATATTTGGTTTCAGGTAAAACACCTCCACATTATTTATAACCATAATTTTGTTAAATATGGAAATTTTACTAAGAATCTAGATTTATAGTATTATCATTTCTGTTTTTATAATTGTTGAAATTAGATTCCTAAATTGACATTACTGGTTTTTATCTAGTGTGATATCGAATTCCAACATGTTTATTATTGAAAATCAATTAGTGTAATATAATATTCCAATATTTACACTATGTCATATACAAGTATGTTCCTAATTCCATATTGAGCTTAAGAGAATGGGAATATGCCTATTCTCAACACACTTTTAGTACAACTATGTTCCTAATTATTTTTATGTGTATCTACTTTATCTCAATTCTTTTTCTATGATTCATATATGAGGAATTTTGATCCCTTTTAAAAATTAAGCCAATGTGATATGGGTATATGTTGTATGAAATAAGAAACAACTATTTAGTCTATGAAAATGGGAATATGCCCATTCTCATCACACACATGGTACAAGTATGTTCCTAATTCTTTTTATGTGTATCAACTTTATATTTATTTTTCTTCTATAATTCATATATGAGGGATTTTTACCTCTTTTGAAAATTCATATCTTAGCAGACAATAGGTTAAGTCATAGAGCATTTCTAGACACTCTTATGAGATCATTAAATAATATATATTGGCACTCTAAATATTATAGTTTTGCGTTCAAGAATTAGAGGATTCTAGGCATATAATTTAGTATCTAGACTTTAGAAAGGTTTTAATTTTATAAATTTATTCGAATAATTAAAAAATAAGTTATCTAGACTTATGCACATAACCATAGGAAAAGACCATATAATTTTTTGGTTGCAATGAATGCATACATCAATTCATTACATAGCATGAATTTTTGAAATGAGTTCCTTGTAAATCATAGCCATGTACCTTTAAATCACAAGATCCAACTCCTTGTAAACTTAGAGCATAATTCAGGATATTTTTTCAAATTAAATTAATTGCATAGTGGAAATCATATTATTAATAATATGCTAGAGTTCCATAAGCAATGCAATGTTTTATAGAAATATATTATGGAAAAATCTTCCAAAGTAATATAATACTCAGTCTTTCATTTAATTATCAAATAATAGTACAACTGTAAAGTTTATAGGACCAAGGTTTGGAATATTTTTTAAAAAAACCCACATCCCAGGTTAAGATGATTTCAAATATAAACCTATAAACTTCAATAGTTTCTCCAAGTCAACATTCCTTATCATATTATAGTAGTTCAAGGTATGATTTAATGGCCACGTGTCCTTTATCGGATATCTCTGTGTATCCACTTTTCCTTTTTTTGTTTGGTGTCCATGCCTAGATGATGTTATCCACATCGATGCCTTCTTTAGGTTCTTCTGAGATGGTCCATGTTTTATTTGGCTTTAAACAATATTGATATATTGTTGTACCTTATCCTCTCCCTATAGGTTTCCAATATTGAACTCTCAGTTTTTATTTACATCCTTGCCGTCCTGTTGAAGGAAAATATCCCCATCTGCTCTCCTCATCCATATCTTTTCATTATCATTTCCTAGTCATATAAGTAGTATGTTTCCCTTGAACACATCCTTCAATGAATTAAATTCATGGTTAGATCTTACACAAACAGGCCCATCCTAAATATCTACTTGATCACTATGTATAAGGTGGAAACCAACCATTTGAGCACCCTCTTGCTTAATCATTAGGGAACTTATTGTTTCATTGAAAATCAAATGTTTTATTTGCCAAACAGTTGTTTTATTAGGTTCTAGCGAGTTACAACATTCTAAACACATATTTTCCACAATATCTATGCATACACCAATATTCAAAGGACCCAACCTCTCTCCATAAATTCCATTAACTTCTAGCACATGAGTTATATAACCCAAGTCTATGTCATCATCTCTGCTACAAGATTTACGTTTGAGAATGACACTGTCTATGAGAAAATATTTTCTATATTTAGCACATCTATTGATGGTGCTTTCAATGTCATCACTAGAATCTCCATCACTCTCTGTAGACACCCATAGTTTTATCAAAGCACTAGTATTCCTAATATTGCACTAACTATTCTCCTCCTTTCAAATTGACGATATACCATCAGTTAGACTATCTAACTCCCCTCTTATGACACTCTTTTGGTCGTATTCCTCTTATAAATAAATTAAACATGCTAATATAGCCTCTTATTGACTAAACCATCTTCTAATTCCCTTATATAGTAATTCTACTAGATTTCTAGAATATCAATCCATTTCATTAGATTGATTAGACCTCTTAAAAATTTCTCAAACCCTAATTCCTCTCTAAACACGATTAATTAACTTAACCTAGTTTAACTAGTCCTAACCATGATTAACCTCTTCTAAACCTAGTCAAATCTTACTTTGACTCCCTAATTAACATTTTTTCTTATCCTTTAGTCCCATATGCACCAAAATTCCCCCACTTTCCCAAATGGAAAAATAGAAATAGTCCACTACCCCCCTCTCATTTCTAAGAACTCTCATTCTTCCTAACATAAACTATAGTATTATTGTTAGGATTAATAGCTTATTGCATTTGTTTTATTGAGATATTGATTTTCCATTGCACTGCACACACAAGAATTGAGTAAATGGGAGGAATCATTAGCCTTGAAGCCATTAACGATGAGCTCCCATTCTCATAATCACAAACTGATTTCTTAGATCCTTATTAGGTTCATTTATTTAAAGCTTTCAAGAGTAGAGGATTACTAAATATGCTAGATTTTTTTGTTTCTTTCAATATTAATGTATGCAAAGTGATGAATCTTTGTTTATCTCTTATATGATGGTCCACTGACTAGTGGTTAAGAGCCTTTGGGGTTTCTTTAGAGATTCTTACCCCATGTCCATGGCTTTTGCAACTTTTCATTGAACACACTATTTGCATTGTAATTCTATGAACTACTACAAATTTTTTCACTTCCCAAATTGGGGGGAATGAATGAATTTTCATGCTTTGAAAATTCACTCTCTTTCCAAGTAATGTAGTGTCATTTATTCCCAACATCTTCCAAGGTTTCAAATTCATCAACTCAGAAAGGAAATTTTACTCTTCCATCCAATACTATATTAACACTAACAATCACAAATACTCTTCCCACATCTTTGTAATGTAGTTTCTTCCTACTTGGATATACTCTTCCCTCTACAAATTTGGTTCCCTTTGAAAACAATTCCACGTGATCATCCTCTACAAATGTAAAAGACTTCACTGCTATAACAACATTAAATAAAAAGTTTGTGAGAAGATGGAAAATATCTTAAGCATTGAATAAAATAAAATAAAAATTATCATGTATGTACAACCATAAGTATATTGAATACACATAGCACATGAGCTGCAAATTTTTATAACTCAATAAGGTTTGGAAATACTTCAAAATTATGCATATAATTTGGAAATATTTATAACACAATTTCTATACAATAATTGAACTTGACTCAATTGAATTTAAATGATGAGAAATAAATAGAGGTTACATTTCCATTTGCTAACCACTTCATCAAAATAGAGGTTAAATAGAGGAGGTTGAATTTAAATGATGATAAATAAATAAAAGTGGCTAAATAGAAGTTAATTAGAAAATTGATTTCTAACCACTTCATCCAAATATCTTCATCATTTTAACATATCATGTATTAGTTTTGCAAGAATTCCTCATACTTCACATATTCCCTAACTATGAGAATGAGAATATGTCCATTTTAAACATTCTCATAAAAATATGAAAATGTCATTCATTCTTTATGTTTCACGTAGGATAATTTTTCTTTCTTTCTATATTGAGTTTATGAGAATGGGTATACATCCATTCTCATTACAATGATAAATATCTTTGTTTATATGAGAAATGGCATATGCACATTCTCATCTTAATCATAAAACTCTTTATTTGTATGAGAATGGGCATATGCATATTCTAACCATTCTACCTCGTTGAAGCAATAATGATCTTAATCATTTTTATATTACTATAAAGGATGTGGGAATGTAAAACTGTCCATTTTAAAAACAATTATATATTACCTCTATTTCTCTTCTATGATTTTTATATGAGAATGGGCATATCCACCTTTGTGTATTTTTCAATACAAGCTAAAAAATGATTGTTTGTATGAGAATGGACATATGTCCATTTTGTCCATGTGTATTGCAACAATCATTTTATTTTTTCGAAATGTAAAATATTAATTGAAATTTATAGGTATTATTAAATGATACAATATTATTTCTTGTATTTAATTATTAGTATTATTAATTAATGTTATTTACTAATTAATTTTGATTAGTCCTGATATGATATGTTAAATACATATTCTTTGATTTCTAATTTTTTTATGATTAAAGTTTAAATATTTTTACTGGCCCATTCTAAGCATTTTAATTAATGAAATATTATAAATAATGAAGCATTATAAATATTTATGGAGTTTATGTGGTTAATTAGTTTTTATAAAGTTTTACTATATTTTTTATAATTATTTTAAAAATGCACAATAACTAATTAAGCATTAAAAATAATGGTGATTAAGTTGTTAATTATGTTTATAAAGTTTAATTATATATTTTATAATATTATTTAATTATTGTAAAATTATTTTGTATTCATTTGATAATATATATAGATGTCATTTTTAATAAAATAATTTAAGTTTATTAGTAATATTGATTCTTGTAGTTAATATTAATTGATAGGATATTTTTTTGAAATTAATTATAATATTATTGATTAATTATTTAAATTAACACTAATACTAAGTAATTATAATGTTATTTTAAATTTATTAATGTATTAATATTAGTTTATTAATTTATTCATTAATATTCTAATATTAATTTGTTAATATTATTACTATTAATTTGGCATAGCGAGACCATTAATTGTTTACCACCTTTTATTAAATGAAGGTACTTCTTTGTCAAACATGTCTTCGAGTACCCGTTGCAAGGAAATTAGTGAAATTAATGGAAATTAATTCTTTTGTGGCATAGTAGAGAGAATGACGACGGTTACTGTTTTTGATGATGGTAGAGATCTTGGGAATTGCAAGGTTAATTGTAGTTAACGAAGCTATCTCTTTCTTGTTCGTCCTTTCCACTTTCATTTTCATCCAGTTTCAACTTTTTTTTGTCCTTCCGCTTTGGGATGCCTGCATTTTGGTTATACCATTGCATTCTTTGAAGTAAAATATTTGAAGATTATTTTAGAGATATTGTTTGTTCTCTCTACTAAATTTTTGTTTGTACTTTCCGCTTAGGGCTCCCTCTGTTTCATGAGACCATTTCAAATTTTGAAGCACAATATTTGAAGAAAATTTCAGGCATAAATTATTCTAACTCCTCTTTTGAATTATTATGAGATGAAGAATATGATTTGGTTTTCTTTCCTTTCTATTCTATTCTAGGTTTAAATAAAATGTCCTATTTTTGATCTTTTGTATTTTTTAATCTAGGTATTAAGAATATCACTTCAATGTTTTGAAAGACATACGTAGTTGTTAACCTAAGCATAGTTGATGATAATACATGGAGTTATATGTTATGTTTTTACTAAAGTATAGAGTGGTATCACCACCTGGGGGGCATAACAAGCATTTCTTATTTGTCGAGCTGTGTGGTCTGTTGTGTTCCAAATTTATGGGTATAAAATAATGTTGTATTTTAGATTTTTTTAAATTTCTGATATGGTTTTAAGCATATCACTTCAATATTTTCATTATAAGACTTGCATAGTTGTTATCCTTCATAGTTATAAAAGGATGCATCTAAAAATGACTATTTCATGCATGTTTCATACTTCTCTATATTGCATTCCAAATTTTTGGGCATAAAATAATGTCGTATTTTAGATTTTTTGTAAATTTCTGATATGGGTTTTAAGCATATCACTTTAATATTTTCATTTTAAGACTTGCATAGTTGTTATCCTTCATATTTATAAAAGAATACATCTAAAAATAAACTATTTCATGCATGTTTCATACTTATCTCTATTGCTATTCCAAATTTCTGGGCATAAAATAATGTCGTATTTCAGATTTTTTGTATTTTTGATATGGTTTTTAAGAATATCACTTTAATATTTTCATTGTAAGGCTTACATAGTTTTTATCCTCCATATTTATAAAAGAATGTATCTAAAAAATAACTGTTTCATGCATGTTTCAGAGTCTCAACATGATCACATTCCCTTGCAAAAAATGTATATGATTTTAAGAAATCCACTTCCAATCCTTTTTGCTAAGACGGGGTGTTAACAATGTGTAATTACCAAAGTATAGTGTGGGGTTACCACCTAGGTAGCATTACTTATTTTCTAAGCTGGGTGGCGTAGTTGCACATGCCCAGATGGGTAGGTGAGCTGTGGTGACCGAGCTCGGAAAGAGAGATGATATTATGAACTGGGTAGGTGAGTTGACATTCCGAGCTAGGCAAATGAGCCGGCCTATCAAGTTGGTTGTTCAAGATGGTTGGTCTAGCTCACCAGTCGAGATGGCCAAACAAGATGGGATGGCAAGATGACCTTCCGAGCTGAGCGGGCGAGGTTGACCGACTGAGCTGGGTAGGCGAGCGGACTTCTCGAACTGGGCTGGGTGGATGACCTACTAAGATGGGTAGGTGTGTTGACCTACCAAGATGGGCTGGCTAGTTGACTTATCGGGCTGGGCGATCTAGCTTGTCAGTCGAGATGGCCGGATAAGATGGTCGGGTCAAGATGACCTACTGAGCTAAGCAGGCAGGGTTGACTGGTCGAGCTGGGTGGGTGAGCTGATTTCCTGAGTTAGGCTGGGTGGATGACCTACCAAGATCGGTAGGTGAGTTGACTTACCAATATGGTCTGGCTAGTTAACCTGTTGAGTTTTGTGGGCGGGCTCACCTACGAAGCTAAGAAATATTGAACTTAATTTTAGTCATATATGAATTAAAATGATTATTTTCAATGTTGTATCTAATGAGAAAATACCTGGTCTCATAAATTGGAATCATGAAAAGAAGAACATAGATGAAATCTAGCTTGTTTTATAATTCACAGTTACCTATTCTCATAGCCTTCATAGAGTTATTGAAAATAATAAGTTCAATATTACTTTTATTAAAATGATTAGAATTGAAATACACCCATTCTCATACAAATAAACTTTTTTATCTTCTATTGAATGGTTAGGTATCCATTCCTATAGAGGTATTAAAATTGTTAAGTTCAATATTGCTTGTATTAGAATGTTTAGAAGGAGCCTTTTCCCATTTTCATACAAACAAACATTTATTTATTGTATTGAATGGGAAGATGCCCATTGACATATAGGAATCATATATGAAGAATATAGATTATTATTATTTTTTTAGAATGGGCAGTTTCCCTTTATGAAATATGAATCATGTAATGAAAGTAGATCAAAATTATTTCATTTTTGAATGACCACTTCCCCATAATCCCAACCTTCATAGGTATTAAAATGATTATCTTCAATCTTTTATTGAATGAAAACTTCCCAATACCATATATGAATCATAAAATAATAAAATAGATAAAATCTAATTTGTTTTAGAAAGGAAAGTTTCCCACTCTCACAACCTTCATATAGTTTTTAAATTTATTAATTTAAATATTTATTGTATTAGATTGACAATTCCTTTTCACTCTTATAACCTATTACTTTTCCCATAGTAATGATCAATTTCAATATTACTTGTATTGCAATGATAAGAATGGGCATATGTCCTTTCTCATACAAACAAACATTTTTGTCTTGAATGGGCATATGCCCAATCTCTTATATGAATCATAGAAGAAAAATTTAGTTTGAATTTATAATATGAGAAATTAATAAATAGAGGTTAAATACAAGTTAATTAGAAACTTTATTGCTAACCCCGTCATCCAAATATCTTCATCATATTAACATAATGTATATTACTATTACAAGAAATCCTCCTACTTCTAATATTCCTTGACTATGAGAATGGGCATCTATCCATTTTAAAAAAATTCATACAAGGAAGAAAGTTTCATTCATTCTTTATGCTTCACGTAGGAGAATTTTTCTTTCTTTCTATATTGAGTTTTTGAGAATGGGCATATGCCCATTCTCATCACAATGATAAAAATATTTGTTTATATGAGAAGTTTCATATGCCTATTATCATCAATATAATAAAACTCTTTGTTTGTATGAGAATGGGAATATACATAATCTAACCATTCTACCTCATTAAAGCAATTTTTAACGTAATAATTTTATTATCACTACAAAGGATGGGGGAATTGACAACTGTCCTAATTTTAAAACAAATTAAATATTACCTCTATTTTTCTTCTATGATTATTATATGAGAATGAGCATATGCCCATTCAATATAAGATAAAAAAATTTAAATATATGGAGAAGGTGCAGAATGTAATAAACATTTAAATATATTCATAAACCTTATATACAATCGTAATAGTAAAGTAAATAATAATAATTTTTTAGATAAGATAAAAAAAAGTTTGGTTTTCAAATGGGGACCAAAAAACCACGTACAAAAAAGATGTTAGTTTTCAGACAAAAACCATCAGAGAGCCATGGAGGCTAAGTCAAAAAGACTTGATGACATACCACCATAATAGAAAGCTAGACTACTAAAAAGTTTGCATATTAACCATTACATTTTTTGACAAAAAACCACAAAAGAGACACCAACAGGAGAAAAAAAAAGGTCACCCAAAGGCAAAAAATTATTTCTCCATGGCTTTCTTGCGAGCTCTAGTACTCGACCCATCCTATTTCCTACCAACCACTTTTATTATCACATGTTTTAGTATTTTATCCCCATTTTCCTTAGTTTTAGTATGCACGGGATCCTTTATGCTTGCCTCCTCCTTGTATTTGAACTCGGTATTCACCACTTCCATGTCAGAGCTCTCTTTAGTATCAGAATCATCACTATTGAAAATAATGAGCATGAGCATCATATTGGGTTTACTATCTTCCTTGGCCACTTGATCCTATTAGAAAGAGATTCTTTGTTCCTACATCACAAAATTCACTTTAATTCCCCCAATTCTCTTTTTTTGGACTTCAAGATTGTTTTGGCACTCCTTTAATTCTTGTATGAAATTCTTGTTAACAGTAAGGATAGTGTACACATTTGATTAAGCATGCAGTAGTATAGAATCCCAATCCAGAAAATCCTAATCTATTTTACTAGAACTCTCTCTCACATTTAGAACCCCCTTTTTAAGATTACACATGTCATCCACAACTCCCTCAGAGGGTTATTTCTCTTTCCTTTTCCTCATGCAGTTGAGGGCCGAAGCTAGAGTTTCATGATATGACTTGGGTTCACAATTTTTCCCAGGCTGGGCAGGGATAACAAGATTTTTGCTTTGGACTAGCAAAATAATGATCCCTTAATGGAGAGGGATGTCAACTTTCTTTTTTTTTAAGTCCTCAATAGTGGAAAGCAAGGACGTATAAAGGAAGAAATCCAAGCTCATGGTCTAGTCTCTGCAAAAGAAATTAAGGATAGATAGATGGTGTGCTTTTTTTTTTCAGAACTTTCCCTCTAAGGTCAAATATTTCATAACCACAAGATAAACATCAACCCATCTTTCAAGGAGGCAAGTTTGGGTAATACCATCATCATAAGCCACAATGTTATCCCTCACTTCAAAAAAGTGGTAATTTCATGTTTTTTACGGGTTTAATCCCTATAAATTTTAATCCCATCCATTTTCAAACCCATTATCTCAGCCATAGCTTCCTCAGATACCCCAATTTGAAGCCCCATGAAATTGAATCCTCCATTAATCTATGCAATTCCAAAATCCATAGAGAGAGCAGGTTCATTACCTTTCAGCCAAAAAATGTACTTGGTGAAGCCCCCTTTATGTAACAATTTCCATAGAGGATTTTCATTTTTGGTGAAGGAAAGTGGTAGGTTTAGTGCAGACCCTATAGCCTCCCATTGTGCCTTCAACCTTTCCTTCTTCAAACACGCAGAATCCAATGCTAGTCTCAAAAAACTTAAGAAAATTCCAAATGAAGTGAATTGTGGCCTTTTTCAAAATGAGAAATGTGTTATCAAAATCCCAAGTGTGAGAGTCTTGGGATTCATAATTATACAACCTCCTAAAATGTGTCATCATTAATCAAATTAATAATAAGACCCCAAGGGATACGATTCCCTAGCCATGTCATTAGATCATCCATGTCAGTAGCTTTATTTTCCATCACATCCACGGGTTTATTACCAACTCTGTAGGTATGTTGGAACTCCACATGGTCAAATGATTGTAAAATTCCATGAGCCTCCATGATAATTTTTATTATCTTCCATCTACACTTACTTTGATCCTTGAAAGCGTTAATCACACACATTGAGTCTCCTTCTATTATGATGGATTTTAATCTAATATCTTTACACATCATGATGCCCCAAAGCATAGCCTTAGATTAAGCATAGTTACTATTATGATTACCAATGGAACCCATATAGGATCCAAGTGGTCGTGAATTAGGCCCCCACCACCAGTAACATTGTCCTTTAGCTTATCTGAGCCATCAAAATTAATCTTGAAGCTTCCTTTGAGGGGCTTAGCCGATTTGACATTTTGGTTAACTCTCTTCTTATCAGGGCTATTTGGAATGATATCCATGCTCCTAAGGATGCATTTTTTTGAATTAGGATAATCTCTATCTTATTTTGGATTCAAAATATGAGTTTTTTACTTTAAGGATTGTCTCACTTTTTCAATCACCTTCTCCAAACTAGTAGCCTTGTTCTTGAAGATCCTGTTTCTTTGTTCTAACCATATCCCCCACAACACATGAGGAAGATCTAGTTTACACATTTCTTTAACTAAATAATTTTGAAAATTGAAACTCCATTAGGAGGGTAGGAAGGAAATTTCCCTCGGTAGGACCATATGCATCTTAAAGATTCAAGGAACTCAGAGAAGAATTGAAAAGAAAAGGGGCATTCAAGGAATAAATAATAAATAGAATCTTCATTACATTTACATAGGACACATCTGTGAATGATAATAATTCCTCTTTTTCTAATCATGTCCATAATTAAAATATTACCTTTAAAAATTTCCCAAAAGAATATATTAATTTTGGGAATAAGAATTTTATTCCAGACCTTCCTCTAGAACTTTTTGGGTTCACTGTGTTCAAAATTTAATAGATAGCTAGATTTAACCCCATATTCCCCATTTTCCATATTTCTCCAAATCAACTCATCTTGTGCTCTATCCTAGGGAATATGATAATCCTTAAGTTTATTATTTAGATCTTGAAAAGTTTGGATATCACCAATAAAGTGAGGGGAAGGGGAATACAGTTTCTATCTTCATCCCAGTAGTTGCAGACCAAATCTACCTACTCTTGAATGAAAAAATACCAAAGATCATTTCAATGGTTCAACAAATTCTAGGGATTTTTCCTCAATCCAAGGGTCCTCCAAAAAATTAATCTTAGATCCATCTCCGAGGTTCCGCTTACTTCCTTTAATCAACAACTTTATGGTTTGATAGAGGTTATTCCAGAAAACAACTCCTCTAGGGAACTCCATATTTGATAAGAGAGCTAGAGTTCCAAAAAATGGCCACAAATATTTCACTTTCACGGTTTTAACCTAGATAACTTCCTCTTTATGTAGTCTCTAAACCACCTTGGCTATGAGGGCTTGGTTCATGAGTTGAATGTTTTTTAATCCAAGGTCACCCTTTTCCTTTTGTTGAGTGACTTTTTCCCATGCCAAAAAGTGGATTATGTTCTTTTCCTCTGATTTGGTCCATAGAAACCATTGTTGTATTCCTTCAATATCTTTCTTAACTCTACCTAGTAAGGTAAAGGTGGACATAATGAAAACCAAAATTCCCTATAAACTTCTTTGAAAGAGCTGAGTTTTCCCAACCTAGGAAAGCAGAGAACCTTTCCAAGAGGCTATATTTTTTATGAAATATTTCAATTAGTTTATTCCATCCTCCTTCATTAAAATTTCTCCCAAAAAGGGAAATTCCTAGGTAAGTATCAAGGAGGTTCTTGATTTTGTACTCCAAAATGTTATCTACATGAACTCTTTCTAAAGTTTATCCTCTATCCCATGGCCTTTTCATATTATTTGGTGATGCATTTGATAGCCCTAGATTCCTGAATAGTATCTTGACCCAGAAGAACTATATCATTAACAAACTATTACAAGAATTGGTTTTCAACCCCATTTTCCACTTTAATGCCTTCCATAGTGCCAGCTCTCTGGGATCTATATCATTACTTGTTCAAAGTTTCAACAACTATGGTATATAGGTAAGGTGATAGGGGATCACTTTGTCTCAACTCCCTTTCATATTTGAAGAAATCATTGGGTTTTCCATTAATTACGATAGAGAATCTTATTTCTTTAGTCAAGATGAAAATAGTGACATACACAACTGACCTCCAGAAGCCCCTACTGAGGGTTGACGGTGGAAACTAGCTTCTTTCGAAAATGAATTCTGAAAATACTTCATCCTATCCTCATTCATCTTAGTCTCTTGTGAAGCGATGGGTGGGAGAAGAAAATAGGTCAAGGAGGAGGATGAGGGTTTGAACAACGATGGGTGGGAAAACAATAACAGACATATCCCACATCGGGAGAAGACAAATACTCAAGATCGGTCTTTGAGGGAGACAGTTAAGTAAGAGACTTTACCTGTTGTTGGGATTCATGTGGAAGATGGGTACCCTAAATCGTATGCAAATATTTTTAACTTTGGAAAGGGAAAAATCTAGGAATCATTCCTTAGCTTAAACAAAATGAAATAGGAATTTTTTTTATATTACTGATATCATTATAGATCAGAACTTGAGAAAAATGGAGAATTCCTTGATTGGTAAATTGGTACGTGGAAGGCCTAACATTTATTCCATTAGATCTTGGTTTATTTTAAAATGGAAGCCCAAGGGGCATATGGATATTAAAACTTTACCAAATGGTTTCTTTTTATTTAGCTTCAACAACTTTGAAGACCCCAGGAGGGTCCTTAATGAAGGACCTTGGTTCCTTGGGAAATTGTACTATTTTTAATGAAATGGACTCCAATGTTCAACTCTGATAAGGATAATATAAATTAGTTCCCTTTATGTTTTAGACTTCCAGGTCTATCTTTGGAATTGTGGGATGTGGATATTATTAAAGGTGTTTCAAATACTCTTGGTACCTTTGTTGATATGGATAATTTTACACTTACGAAATCAAGAGATATTTATGTGAGATTTTACATCTATTCTTTTATGGGTTAGACTTTACCTAAATCCATCTCTCTACATTCTAGATTGGGTTGCTGGGAACAAAAATTAGAGTTTGAAAACTACCCACAAATATGTGGGAAATGTCAAGGTTTGGGGCATGCAAATCAATAGTGCAAGATGAAGGTGTCAAAGGTGTTTCGAGAGAAGTATATCAAGGATAGGGATAAAGGTAAGGAAACTTCTCATGTGGTTACTAACACTCACAAGAATTTTAATCCAAATAAAGGTAGTAAAATCATGGAGAATAATGGAGGTATATCTAACTTGAATTAAAACAAAACTCCTAAGATAATAGATGATGAGGTATTTTTGGAAGAAAGGAATAATAAGAACTAGTGGAAAGCTTTATCTGAACCCCATTTTCAGAAGGCAAAGCTCCATGTCCAAGTTGAAAAAGCTTTATCTTCAAAGAAACTAGATAATATGCTCAAGGAAGTTGCTAATGAGAATATCCCACCAAAAAATATGGATGGAAGAAGCCTCGATGAATATTTGGATCCTTTTTCTAACCCTTTTGACAAGTTGATGGAATGTGTAGATAATGATATGACAACTAGAAATGAAAATCATCTGGAAGTAAACAATATTCATAACATTATCCTGGAATTTGTTTCTACTCAACAAGATTTCATCTTTGAACTAAATAAATCAGAGAAGGTGGATCCCAAACAAAGTGAAAATGAGACATCCCTAAAAACTCCTTCCAACAAAGGAGATCCTTTTGAGGGTACAACAAAAGATTAAAAAACTGGTTCATGGAGGCCTTTCAAGCAGGTTACAAGCAAAAAAAGAGTCAAAAGGATATAAATGATGGAACTCAATATAAACTCAATATTTGGATCTTTAGAAGAACTAATAACCAAGTGATAAAATTAATATTATAACATGGAATGTAATGGGGTTGAATAACCCTATTAAGTGGAGGCTAATAAAATATTTAGAGACGGCACAATATTATGATATTTTGGCTTTACAGGAAACTAAGATGGAAGAAGGACCCTTCTTGGAAGCTAATTGCATGTATTGCAAAAAATTTACTAGTTTTTTGTTAGTTCGAATGGATCTCTAGGAGGAATGGCAGTTATTTTGAATGATGAAAAAATCAAAGGTACAAAGCTTCTTAGTAGAAATAATCATATAACTTTGTTATTTCAAGATAAGAATTCTAAATAATTTTGTATTTTATCTAATAATATACACCCCTAATAACAAAGGTGAAAGGAAAAAAATTAGGGCTAATCTTTCAAAATTCCAAAAAAATATAAAAGTGACTAAATGGGTGATTTTGGGTGATTTCAACACCCCTTTGAGTCCTGGAGAAAATAAGGGGGAAATATTGATTTTACTGAGAGCATGGAAGATCTTTAAGATTTCATAACTCTCAATAATCTCATTGATATTGAATTGCATGGTAGTAGATTTACTTGGTCTAATAGAAGAAAATGAGATCACTTAATTCAAGTCAAACTTGATAGATCTTTGAATTCCTGGGGATGGTTGAATAAAGAAGTTGGTCTCTTATCTCTCCCCTGCATTGGGTCATATCACAATCCAATCCTCTTTCAGATCAAAGATAAAGAGAGGATAAAATTCCCTTTCGGATTTGAGAAGATGTGGCTTCAAGATGAGGAAATTTTTGATTTAGTTAAGGACTAGTGGAATGTTAAAATCAAAGGGACAACTTTGTTTAGGATTGCTAAAAATCTTGTTCATGTTAAGAAATACCTAAAAGGATGGAATAAAAGAAGTTTTGGTAATATTTTTGAGAAAAATCAGTCTTTGGCTAATGAGATCTCATCCCTTTAAGTTAATATGGAATCTCTTGATGATGGAAATTTTTAGATTGAATAGAAAAAAGAGAAGTAATTATTAGGTGATTATCATTACATTCTTTTGAAGGAGGAAAATTTTTGGAAACAAAAATCTAGGTTTCAATGGATCAAAGAAGATGCCAATAACACTAAGTTCTTCCATATACCAACTTTAAAAAGGAGGAGTATTAATAGAATTCTCTGTATTTAAGGAGAAGAGGGTGTGCTGATCAATGAAACTAAGGAAATCAAACAAGCTTCTATTTCCTTCTTCAACAGGATTCTTTCTTCAGCTAGCTCTTCTAATAGCATTAATGAAGATCACTTTTTGGATTGTATTCCTCAATTTATTAATGAAGGTGATGATAAAATTCTCACCAAAATCTCTTCTATTGAAGAAATTGAATTTATGCTGAAATCTCTAAATCCAGACAAACCTTCAGGATTGGATGGGTTTCTTTCTCTCTCTTTTCAAACTTTTTGGGAGATAGCTAAGGAAGATACTTGCAATGCTATCCAAGAATTATTTATAACAAAAATATTCTTCAAGAGTTAAACAACACCTTTCTTACCTTAATTCCCAAGAATCATAATCCTATGGATTTCAGGAATTTATGACCTATTAGTCTATGTAATTGTGTTTATAAAATGTGTTCCAAAATCCTTACTTTAATAATTCATCTATTTCTACCTTCTATCATTTCTGACCATCGAGAGGTTTTGTTATGGGAAGAAAACTCCAAGATGGTATATTCACTATTAAAGATACACTCCATATAGTTAAGCAGAATAAAAAGGAAGCCATGTTTATCAAACTTGATATGGAGAAATCTTATGATAGGGTCTCAAGCCCTTTTCTTCTAAAATATCTTTCTAAGTTTGTGTTGGGGTGTGGAGCCTATTTCTGGTCTTCTTGAATTAGTGTTGAAGTTTTGGAGATCGAACAGTTAAGTTTGGAGACTTCAGGAGCATTCTTCAGTCATTTTCTGTGACGTTGTTGTTAACAAGCTGTCAACATCGGGACTATTTTTTCAGCCGTGGGAAGTTGAAAGATCGCGACTTTCAATATTCTAGGGTTGGATTTATGGCTTCTTAGAAGGATTGTAATCCTATAAATAGAGGTGTCAGGGTATCTTAAAGATATCTTGAGTGTTCAAGAGGTCTTGAGTCTTAATGATCAAGAGGTGATTAAGAATGATCAAGGTTATGCAATTGGGTGTCAATTGTGGTTTAGATGTGGTTTAACATCTTTAGAATTTTGTTGTGAGTTCATAAATGAGAGAAGACTGTGAGAGTTTTTTTACTCTTATTGATAGTAAAATCTGAGAAAGTTCTTGGTGGATGTAACCCACATTGGGTAAACCATGTTAAATCTTGTCTTGTCTTCTTTTGTGTATTATTCATTTATGTTGTTATATTTCTGCAAGTATAATCCTGCTATATAGTTTCCTACTACTATGGTTTGAGGAATTGTTTCTGCATATTTGTTCTCTAATTCCTAACAATTGGTATCAAAGCTTTGGTGGGTTTTTTTCTGAAGTTGTAAATCACAGGGAAAGTTAAGCTTGAGTGGGAGCTATGGCACATGAGGGCAGATCGAGGGTTGAGAAGTTCAATGGGTAGAACTTTGGTTTATGGAAGATGTAAATGGAGGATTACTTATATCAGAAGGACCTCCATGTTCCTTTGGATAGAAAATTAAAGAAACCTATAGCCATATTGGATGAGGATTGGGAGTTGCTTGATAGAAAGGCGCTTGGAGAAATTCATTTATGCCTTGCATCTTTGGTTGCTTTCAACATATCACAGGAGAAGACCACGGAAGGTCTCATGAGTGCGTTGGGGAAGTTATATGAAAAACCCTCTACCTCTAACAAAATAATTTTGATGAAAAAGTTATTTAATATGAAGATATATGAGAATAGTTTTGTTGCTGATCATTTGAATGAATTTAATACGGTCTTGAGTATGTTAAACTTAGTAAAAATTGACTTTGATGATGAGGTCGGGGCTTTGTTGATTTTGTGCTCCTTGCTAGATAGTTGGGATAGCTTGGTTATAGCTATAAGTAATTCAGTCTCTAATAACTAAAAGCTGAAGTTTGAGGATGTAATAGGTGTTATCCTAAGTGAGGAAATGTGATGGAAGAGCACGGGAGATTCTTCTACTTCTGGAAACATTTTGATGGTGGAGAGTAAAGGGAGAAAAAAGAATAGAGGGAAAGGTAACCGTGGGAAGTTGAATGATCGTGGAAGGTCAAAGTCCAAGAGTAAGTTAGAATGTTGGCACTGTGGGAAGGTTGTTCATGCAAATAAAGATTTCTGGGCTCTTCAGGATAAGAAGAACAAGAAGGAGGAAACTAAAGAGGTAAATGTTGCAGTAGGTGATGTTTTTCAAGATGCCTTAATTCTTTCTTTAGATAATATTGCTGAATCTTGGGTGTTAAATTCAGGGGCTTCTTTCCATGCCACCCCACATAGACATTACGTTACTGATTTTGTTCAAGGTGATTTTGGACATGTATATCTTGGTGATGATGAACCATGTAGCATAGTAGGGAAAGGTTGTGTTTGGGTGAAAATGTAGAATGGGAACACATGGATACTTATGGATGTCAGGCATGTGCCTAGGTTTAGGTGAAACTTGATATCAGCGGGTCAGCTGGGTAGTGATGGTTGTACGGTCAATTTTATAGTGGATTCTTGGAAGGTTACCAAGGGAGCTCTTGTGGTTGCAAGAGGTAAGAAAACCGGTACTTTGTATTTAACCAGTGGTGCTGACTATTGCAATTTAGTTGCTGCAGATGGAGATACAACTTTGTGGCACAAGAGACTCGGTCATATGAGTCATAAGGGCATGTAGATTATAAAGGATAGGTTTCCCAAATTAAAGGAGTTAGATTTGGACTTCTATGAGGACTGTGTTTATGGGAAACAAAATTGGGTGAGATTCCTCAAGGTTGGACCTACCAGGAAGGAGGGTAAGTTGGAGTTAGTGCATACGTATGTGTGGGGGCCAGCTAAGTCAAACTCTATTGGTAGTTCATGTTATTATGTCACTTTCATAGATGATGCAACTAGAAAAGTTTGGGTATATTACATTAGAAAGAAATCTAATGTGTTTGAAACTTTCAAAAGATGGAAAGCCTTGGTTGAAAATGAAAGAGGTCTCAAGTTGAAATGTCTCAGGTTAGATAGTGGAGGGAAATATTGCGGCAATGAATTTTTTTATTATTGTTCGGTAAATGGGATCCGCATGCAAAGAATGGTTCCAAATACTCCACAGGAAAATGGAGTGTCAGAGAGAATGAACAAGACAATCATGGAGCATGTTAGGTGCATGAAGTTACATGTGGGGCTGCCACTCATGTTTTGGGTGGAAGTGGTAAGCACAGTTGTTTATCTGATTAACAGAAGACCCTCTATGGCCTTGGATGGAGGTATACCTGAGGAGGCTTGGTCTAGTAAGAAAATTGATTACTCATTTCTTAGATTATTTGGATGTGAGGTATTTGTTCACATTGATAAAGATGATAGGACCAAGTTAGAGGCTAAGTATGAGAAATGCACCTTTTTTGGATATGGTGAAGATGAATTTGGTTTCTGTGTTTGGAGTCTTAAAGACAAGAAAATATTTCGGTCTCAAGATATTATATTTAATGAAAAAGGCATGTATAAAGATCAATTGCAGGAAGAGAAAGAGGAATCAAAGAAATAATACACAATGTTAGAGGACATTGTAGACAACAAGGTGTCTAAGGGGTTAGTTCAGGTACAACTTGTTCTGGCACTTCCAGTTCAGGTACCTACTCATCAGGAACCCCAAACTCTTGATGTGAGAATGTCTTCTAGGGTAAGAAGGGTACCTGAACATTTTACTCCATATTTGAATTATTTATTGCTAACTGATAGTGTAGAGCCATAGTTCTTTGAGGAAGTAGTGCAGGTGGATGCCAGGAAGAAGTAGGAGTAGGCCATGGATGAAGAGCATAGATCTCTTATGGAAAACCAGACTTGGGATCTGGTGGAGCTACCTGAGGGCAAGAGAGCATTACAGAACAAGTGGGTGTATTAAATCAAAGAGGAAGATGGAGGCAGGAAATGATACAAGGCCCGGTTAGCTGTCAAGGTATTTTCACAGAAGAAAGGTATAGACTTTGATGAAAGTTTTTCTCCTGTTGTTAAAATGACTTCTATTAGGATTGTTCTTGGTTTAGTTGCAGTAGAAGACCTGCACTTAGAACAGTTGGATGTGAAGACTGCATTCCTTCATTGTGATTTGGAGGAGGAATTGTACATATAGCAGCCACAGGGTTATGAGGTCAAAGGGAAGGAGAGGTTAGTGTGCAAATTGAAGAAGAGCTTGTATGGCCTGAAACAAGCTCAACGGCAGTGGTACATGAATTTTGTCAGTTTTATGCAGGAGCAGGGTTACTCCAGGTGTCACTTAGACCATTGTGTGTACATCAATAAATTTCTTGATGGTAATTACATTATTTTGTGCCTGTATGTAGATGATATGCTTATTGTAGGGAAGAACATGCAGGAAATAAAGGTACTCAAGAAGCAGTTAGGTGACTCCTTTGCTATGAAGGATTTGGGGGCAGCAAAACAAATCCTTTATATGAGAATAACTCAGAACATAAAGGAGAGGAAGCTGATATTATCTCAAGAAGAGTACATAAAGAAGGTCTTGGAGAGGTTTAGTATGTAGGATGCTAAACCGGTTGGTACACCTTTGGCAGGTCACTTTAAATTATCAAAGGAGCAGAGTCCCAAGACTGAGGATGATAGAATCTTGATGTTCGGGGCACCATTTTCATCAGTAGTTGGTATCTTGACGTATGCTATGGTATGCCCTAGGCCTGACATTGCCCATGTAGTAGGAGCAGTGAGTAGGTTTATGAGTGATCCAGGTAGAGAGGACTGACAGGCAGTAAAGTGGATTCTTAAGTACTTGAGAGGGATCATGGGAGTAGCATTGTGTTTCAGTGGATCAGACACTACATTACGTGGCTATGTAGATTCGTACATGGCATGAGATTTGGACAGGAGGAGGAGCATGATAGGTTAAGTATTTACGGTTGGTGATACAGCGGTGAGTTGGATTTCACAGTTACAAAAGGTTGTGGCTTTGTCAACCACAGAGGATGAGTATGTTACTGCCATAGAGGCAAACAAGGAGATGATTTGGCTACAGCAGTTGCTTGATGAGTTGGGTCATAAGTAGGAAGTTTGGAGACTACACAGTGATAGTCAGAGCGCTATTCATTTGGCAAAGAACTCCACTTTCCACTCTAGGATGAAGCACATTCCGCTGAGATATCATTTCATCAAGACAGCTTTGGAAGAAGATAAGTTGAAGCTGGAAAATATTCATACCAGTCATAATCCTATAGATATAATGACCAAGGCGGTCACAAGGGAGAATTTGAAGTTGTGTTCAACTTTGATTGGGGTTGATAATGAAGGGTTGAGAACTTTTCTTAGTAGGAATAGTCTCCAAGTGGGAGATTGTTGGGGTGTGGAGCCTATTATTGGTCTTCTCGAATCAGTATTAAAGTGTTGGAGTTAGAATGGTTAAGTTTGGAGATGTCAGGAGCTTTCTGCATTCATCTGTTGTGACGTTGTTGTGTCATTGTTGTGCTGTCATTGTTAATATGTTGTTAATTGGTTGTTAACATCGTGACATTTTTTCCAGTTGTGGGAAGTTGAAAGGTCGTGACTTTCAAACTTCTAGGGTCAGCTTTAGGACTTCTTAAAAGGATTGTAATCCTATAAATAGAGGTGTTAGGGTATCTTGTAGATATCTTGAGTGTTCAAGAGGTCTTGAGTCTTAATGATCAAGAGGTGATCAAGAGTGATCAAGGTTAAGAAATTGGGTGTTAATTGTGGTTTAGCATCTTTGGAATTCTGTTGTGAGTTCATAACTGAGAGAAGACTATGAGATTTGTTTTACTCTTGTTGATAATAAAATATGAGCAAGTTCTTGGTGGACGTAGCCCACATTGGTTGAACCATGTTAAATCTTGTCTTGTCTTCTTTTGTGCATTATTTATTTATGTTGTTATATTTCTACAAGTATAATTCTGCTATATAATTTCCTACTGTTGTGGTTTGAGGAATTGTTTCCACATATTTGTTCTCTAATTCCTAATAGAAAGGAGGCTAGGCATGAGCAGAACAGCTGAAAATGCATTTACCAGATCATCCTCATGGAACAGAACTAAATAAGGAGTTGGAAGGGACATGAAATAGCACAACCATCATGCATTCTCATGGAACACAAGAGAAAAGGTGAGAAGAAGGAATATAAACATGCTAGGATAGAGAATAGTCACAAAACGATTCTTCTATTACTTACAGAAATGCACAGTACTGTTAGAATGGTGAAGGAGGCCGATATCCTCATACAAGGGCCAGATCTATAGGCCTGCAACTCAAAATATAGAAAAAAATTAAGTCCTTAGCAAAATGCTTGAGGATAGATAATGTCCAACATAACAAGAGAGCCAAGTTCTTACATTTATACATGAATCTGTGGAAGAAGAGGAGAAGAAAGGAGGGAAAATCCAATTTTTAAATATAACCATCAACAAGAGGAATTCAATGCTTACAAATTTTCCTGCTAATCTGTCAGATGCACTTAAAGGAGAATCATATTAAATCAGGTGGTTGGAGCAATCAGATCTGCTCAATAATTATCAGAGAGACGTTCTCCCATTTCTCACCTACCAGATCTACTACCAATTTGAATTTGAATGTCTAACATTGTAGCTGATGTCAGTATATTTCTGACAAGTCCAGGCATGCGTCAGAAAGAGCTCTGTAGTGGAAGATATGTCTGTCAAAAGTTTGTCAGAGCCATCAGTGCATGCAAGACACATGGCACGCACGGATTGGCTAAAATGTTTTCCAACTATGCAGATGTTTTTTCATTTCTACCACGTGTCACCCATTGATTTGTTGTAAGGATTCGGCACCCTGTTGGCACACTCTGGTTGGTTGTGTGTAGCACAACATATCAGAAGATGACCTGGCACAGGAAGCACAGAGAAGGGTACGCAGAATGCACATAGAAGAATGAGGCGTGGGAGGAAAGCAGAAGATCGGGAGCGTGATGTGTGCATGGGGAAATGAGGAAAACTGGTGTAGAGAGAATGTATGGTAGAGGCACAATTATTACAAATAATAGGCGCGGCGCATGAGAGGGCCAGGTACTTAGCTGATTGAAGCAAGTGCGAGGTGAATGCCTAGGGAAGAAACTCCTTAAGAGGAAAGAGAATGTGTGGAAGGTAGGAGGAAGGGAGGAATGGAACAAAGGGAGAAGGGGAAGTGGAAGGGGAGAAAGGAAAAATGCATGAGGGCGCGTGAGGAAGGGAAGGGGCACGCGGGAAGAATGTGACAAAGGGAATGGGCCAAGTGATCTTGAGTGCGTGTAACCTTGTATTGAATAACTTGGAGCTAGAATGGGTATGTAAGTTACCTAAATCACTAGGAGAGTTATTTGGATAACAGTTTTGGTGACTTTCAGGGCCATCTTCCTGCTAGATTAGGGAAATCAGTAGCCTATGGTATCCATTGGGCATGGAGTCTACTTTGCAATTATGAAACTACCCCCGTAGTCACTTGAAGATCATTTCTTGACTCTATTATGAATCTTGCAACTACTGATAAGAACTCTGCATTCTGGAAGCAACAGAAGAGCGTGCGCAAGAAGCACGCAAGAAGAAATAACTATATACAAATAGGCAATGTGCGCACAACACACTTGGAGGAACTGAAACTACTCTAATATTTACAAGTTGATGTAACAAACTCAATAGAAGTGTTTAAGATATATCCCATTTACTGGGATTTGCAGCATGTCTCCATCAAGACAAGTTAACTCGAAAGAGTTAGCCTCTTTGCATGAACTGATGATATATGGGCTGCTCCAAAGTGCATCAAACTTTAAATGGCACCCTAGTTTAGCTCTGTCAGCATCCCATTTTAAAACCAAGTCTCCAACTTTAAAATCTTGAGGCCTAGCTTTTCTATCAAACCATTTCTTTGTTGCTTGTTGATGATGTTTTATTTTAATCATGGCAGAGTTCTTTGACTCTTCAAGATTAATCAGCTCTGCCATTCTGATTTCTCTCTAGTCTGCGCCTTCGAATTCTAGCTACTGGGCAAGCGATAATGAGTTTAATTCCATTTTCAAAGGAAAGGTAGCCTCCTTTCCATAGAGAAGCTTATAAGGAGAAGTTCATATTCCCTTTTTAACTGTAATTATATCTACACAGAGTACGCGTGAGACCTTTTTATGCCACTGTCTTTGGCTTATGTTCATTGTACGCTTCATAATTTCGATCAGGTTCTTATTTGTTGATTTTTCCATACCATTACCTTGGGGATAATAGTTGGAAGAGGTCTTCAAGTAGATGCCCAGATTTAGAGCCCAATCAGTGATTTTGGTCCCAAGGAAGGCTTTTGCATTATCCGAGATAATGGTTTGAGGAATGTCAGACCTTGTGATTATTCCTTTGAGAAATTCAAGAATGACTGACTCGGTTGATTCCTTGAGTGCAACAACTTTTGTCCATTTGGTGAAGTAATCTATAGCTATCAACACCCATTTGTGGTTAGCACTTGAAAGTGGATTGATCATGCCTATGAATTCAAGACCCCATTGTGCAAAAGGATGATCTGCGTGGATTGGTCAGAGGGGAAGCGCTGCTAATTTTTTCTTTCCTGCAAATAAAGCACATTCTTTACATTTTGTGACCCACTTGTGTGCATCTGAAAACAGGGTAGGCTAAAATATACCTGCCATTATGATCTTCATTGTTGTAGTTTTGGCAAAGAAGTGTCCACCAGAGAATCTGTTTTGCTAACACTTTTTTAGGCTGCACGCCGTTGATACGTCTTAACAGCACACCATCAAGATTCTTCTTGAAGAGAAGTCCATCAATCAAAACATAAGGGATATATTTTAATATCAAATGTATTCTCTTTGCTTTGTTTATACCAGAAGGGTATGCACCCTTAGAAAGGAATGTGATCATGTCCTTCATCCAATCGAGTGCGATAGCATCTACATTATATTTAAGTTTTGCACACGGGAGAGCCTCATCCAGGAATAATGAATCCTTGGGTTCTTTGTGCGCATCCTCAGCGATCTACTTGTAGAGCGTGCTACCTCTCACCAGTTTTATGGCCTTGATATTCACATCATACTCCATGATTTTGGTCACCCATCGTGCCCTTTTCTCGCTGATTTCTTCTCCCATGATGAAGTCTCTAACAAAAGAGTGGGAGACTAACACCTTGATATGATTTGTGGTGAGAATAATTTTGAATTTCTTGAGTACGCGCATGATGGTGAAGACCTGATTCTCCATGTGACTAAACTTTAATTCATAATCCTTCAATTCTCTGGTTGAAGAAAGCCACTACTTGTTCCAGCCCTTGTTCATCTTCCTTTGTCATTATAGCAGCAACACTTGCATCAGTGTCATCAACATAAAGAATGAAATCCTTGGAATAATCTAGGTTGTTGAGTGTCGGCGCGCAAGCAATTTATTTCTTCATCTTATTGAAGCTTTTTTTTCCTTTTTCTATCCATCCAAAGGCTATGTCCTTTTTGAGCATCAGGGTGCTGGGACGAACCAGTCCTACAAAGTTAGGGATAAAATGCCTAACAAAATTGATCTTGCCAAGGAAGGACTGTAGGGCCTTTTTGTGTGCCGGAAGGGAAAGAGCTAGGATGGCTGAAATGTGCTAAGGATCAATTGTAATACCATCCTTTGAAACCACAAGATTTTTCCCTGTGCCACTGCAAAGTTGTAGTTCTTGGGGTTAAGAGGCACCCCAAACTCTCTAAATCTCTCCAATACCTTTTCTAGGTGTGCCATATGATTTGCACTCTACTTTGAGAAGATGGTTATATCATCAAGGTAAACCAAGATGAACTCATTAATGTATCCTTTGAAGGAAATATCCATGGTGCTTTGAAATGTGGCACCCACATTTGATAGACCAAAGGGAATTTTCTAATATGCATAAGTTCCCCACTTTGTTGTTGGGTTTCATAATGGAACATGGCTAGAAACCATAGTCAGGTGAAAAATGTGTCCCTCCTCTTTAATGGGAGAGGTTCCCTTATTGAAAGAGGGAAAAAAATGTTGAAATATACAACTCTTGATGTTTGGACCTTGACATTCTAGAATGTTTTCATACTTAAAATATTATCAATACGAAGGATTGGAAGAGTAGAGAGATGAAGAAGGAAGAAAACAACAATATTTTTAGGAGATATAGGTAGTAGAAAATATCCTTAGTCACATTGAACCAAGAAAATATAGGAAAAAGATCAATCACTTCATCACCAATGCAAATCTACAGACACAAAGTTTCTTTTGAATGCAAAGACAAATGATCCATTGAATCGAGCAAGGAGAGAGAGAGATATAACAGAGGCAATGAGAAATAAATCCTTTGTATTGAATTACTTCCAAATTTACAATGTTTCCATAAAATGAGAATCATTTTTCCATGGCCAAAACATGTTCTTATAAAAATTCATGTACATACATACTTTGTCCCTAACAAAAGAATATCCAAAAGGAATAATGTTTGTTGTAGATCCATTTTTTGAAAGTGGCATGAAACAAATGCACTCATTAAAACTAGAGGTTCAAAAAATAAAATATTTCATCAGTTCGAGCATGATTATGTTAGCAAGGGGAATCTCATGATTTTCTTCTTCATGTGGTCCTTTCATTTCCACCATTTAACCACTTTCATAGCACTCAAGTACTTACTGGTAAGTTTTCCCACTTTTTTAATGCGTATGCCCGATAAAATCTATTTTCCGATAATCAAACTTTACATCTCTTTAAACTTATTGATTTGGCTCCACAACAAACCAAATATGTATCTCATGAATAAATGAAAAGGAAACAGAGAGAGAAGAATGAAGAATGGTTCACATTTGTATTCTTTGGAGCTCTGGTTCATTAATGGAATCAAAAACCAGATGAGTGCGTTTTAGCCACTCTTTCCCTTTGTCAGCTTTCAAATTGGACCCTACGTGTGGCAAACTCCAAGTAATGATGGACCTGTGGAAAAAAATCCACATTTTAAGACATATGGGAGAAAAAGTACAATTTCTCATTTTTCTCCACCCCTTCGCATCCCCACCAAAGGTCAAACACGTGGCACACCTTGATTGGAAATGGGGTCGCGGCTCAAATTCTCATTTTCCTCCACCGGTGTGCTCTGATTTTTTAAAATGAATGCATGGCACACCCTGATTGGAAATGGGATCGTGGCTCAAATTCTCATTTTCCTCTGTCGGCCCATTGTCTTGATTTCATTCTTCAACACATGACATCATCCGATTGGTTGTGAGGATGTGCTTCACTTTTATACTTCATTTATTTTGAAAATGGGAAAATTCCAACTTTTCCCCTGAAATTCCATGCTTCCACCATTGAATTTTCAACATAGGCCACATGTCCCTTTCTATTTCACTATGGGATTCAACTCAAAATTTATCCCTTCAAATGAGCGGGGCCGTGAGTCATTTTAGAAATTTTCACCCTTTCACTATAATGCCTTAGAGAATAAAATTGATCCATCACCCTGAACTTCCGCCAAAACTGCTCGAGCCAATCATGGACCCACGGGGATGTGGGGTAAATTTGACATTTTTTTCAAAATCACCAAAAGTGATAAGTTCAAAAACGAACCCATCTAGCTATATCCAATGAGAAGAAAACATGTAGCTTCACTTTCTTAGAAATAATTTGATAGGTAAAAGAACGTAGAAAATTGTAGAGAACAGGAAAACACCATTTTTTCACCTAATGAATATTTTATTTCTGCACAAAGTTAATATGTGAAGAATGTAATTTTCCACTTCCTTCAAATACATAAAAGAAGATCATAAAACCCCTCCCATCCATGACAAATAGATAGAACATTATAATGGTTATAGACTGAGGAAATGTATAAAACATCATGGGGGATCAAAACGAGCACTTGAGGGGCTCGAAACACAAATTCCTCCTTAACAAGACTTCAATTTTCACAAAATTGGATTTTAAAAAAAGGGGGGAAAATTAAGGGAAAAACAGCTAGCTCCTTCTAGGGATGATTTGGTAGAGGAATGACATAAAATCAAGAACATAGAGAATTATGGGGATGAAAAGATTAGTTCCTTATACATTGGGCAACGAAGTCAAAAAGTAATATCAACACAGAAGTCAACGTACACAATGAAACAAGAAAAAACAAGAAAAACCAAAAACAAAATGCCATACAAAATGTATAGAGGGACCGCCAAAACTCCTAGGTTTTGAACAAATTCAAAAATTTCCCACTATAAGGAAGTGGGAGAGGAGAACCATCTATGTAATCTAGGTAAAAAGAGTTCTCACAAGCAAAATGTCTAATGTTAAAAGGACCATGCTAAAGAGAATAAAATTTACCATGGCTGGCTCGAGGTTCATGCCTTTTGTCTCAAAGAAGAACATTGTTTCCCACTTGAAAAGTTACGGGTTTATATTTTTTATCAAACAAATATTTTACCTTGAGTTTATGAGTTGGTATTCTATCAATCACTTGCAATCTATCTTCATTCAACTTCTTGAGGTACATAATTCTTTTGTCTAATGAATTGGTAAATTTGGCATCCTGAATAGCCTGTATCCAATGTAGGGCTGGCAGTTCCAATGTCACTGATAGCTGAGCTTCAACTCCATATACCACTTGAAAATGAGACATTCTAATGGATCTCTTAGGTGTAATCCTATCTTCCCATAAATCATCATATAGTTTCTTATGCCAATTCCTATGAGAGTCATTAACAAGCTTCCAAACAATGGTGACCAAGTTCTTGTTAGTTTATTCGGCTTACCCATTCCCTTGGGGATAGTAATCTAAAGAGTGGGTAACAGAAATGCCATAGCCATAACAGAAATCTATCATCTCAGCAGAAGAAAAATTGGAAGCATTTTCAGTGACAATCTTATTTGGTATCCAAACCCTTATTAAGATGTGCTCCTTGATGAATTTTCACACTACTTCAGTGGTAGTAATTTTCACTAGAATGGCTTCCACCCACTTGGTGAAATAATCAGTGGCATTAAAAACATGAGTTTGACATACACTTGAAGGTGGATTGAGTGTCCCAATGAAGTCCAAATACCATTGTTGAAAAGGTTCCTCAATCACCACTAGTTTTACAAGTAAAGCAACCAATTTGGGTCTTCCAATAAAGGTTTGACATGCTTCACACTTGCCTACCCACTTTGAAGCATCTTTGAACAAGGTAGGCCAATAATATCCAGCACTGAGGATTTTGTGGGCTGTGAAAGTAGAAGAGAAATGACCTCTATAGGTCTGGTCATGAAATGCTGAGAACAATTTATTTTGTTACTCTTTTTCAACACATTACAAAAACATTCCAGCTATGCCTCATTTGAACAATGCATTTTCCCACAACACATATTACACAGAACTTAATTTGATGGCTCTCTTATCCTTGGCACTCAAATGGGATGGACATTCTCCATAAGTAAGAAAGTGTGCAATGCCAACATACCATTTTTCAGTTGAGATAAGGAAAATAACAATAGGGATATCAACTTCCTCCTTGGACAAGTTGGCATCATCTCCTTTAGCAATGAGTTCACATAAGACCTTTCCTCAAACTAGCTATGTGGGTTTGACGTCAAGATCATAATCCTAAACTTTGGCTACCCAATTGCCTCTCTTGGTTCCAAATTCTTGTTGTGTAAGAGTGGATTTGATAGTTGTATCAGACAAAAGCAAAATAGAATGAAATTTGAGGATGTAAAAATTAAACTGCTTCACAGATTTTACCACTGCAAAAGCATGTTTCTTCATCATGGTGTACTTCAGCTCATGGGATTTCAAAATATAACTCATGAATGCTATGCGGAGTTCATGACCTTCAACATTCTCCTAGGTTAACACAACAACTAGAGTACATTCAGTATAATAGCAATAGATAATGAAGTCTTTGCTATAATTAGGGCATGTCAAGATTGGAGTCTTTGTTATAGCTCCCTTGATGTCTTCAAATGCAACCTTTCCTTCAATGGACCAACCAAAATTTTTCTTCCCTTTCATCATGTGGGCTATGTTCAAAGTAATTTCAGAAAAATTAGGTATGAATCTTCTTAAGAAGTTGATCTTTCCAAAGAAAGAGTGCACACACTTCTTGCTTGTGGGGAGAGGGTTCTGTTGAATTACCTAGAATATTTCTAGATCAATCTTGATTCCATCCTTGGAGACAATGTGTCCTAATAATTTCCCCTCGGTAACACAAAAGAAAATTTTCTTGGGATTGAAGGATATTCCATGCTCTCTACACTTTTAGAGGACAATTTCAAGGTGTTGGAAATGATCAGCTCTGGTTTTTGGAAACACAGTCAGATCATCAAGGTATATAACTATGTATTTTCCCTTGAGACTACCAAAGGCCATGTCCATTTCCCTCTGAAAGGTGGCACCAACATTGATGAGGTCAAAAGGAATTCTCCTATAAGAAAAGGTGCCCCAAAGAGTGGAAAAGGAAGTCTTATGCTGATCTACATCACTTACTTCTACTTGATTATATCATGAGAATCCATCAAGCATAAACAACATTTTTGAACTTGTAACAACCTCCAACACTTAATCGATTACGAGGATAGGATAATTATCCTTCAAAGAGGCTTGATTCAAATTCCTAAAATCAACACAAATCCAAATCTCACCATTATTCTTCCTAACAGACACAATATTAGAAATCCACGTTGAATGGTGAATGGGGAAAATAATCTTATCCTTCAATAAATTTTGGATCTCTTGAAAGATTGTATCAGTAATTTTAGGGTTATACTACCTTTGCTTTTGCTGAAAGGGCTTGATCCCAAGTTTTATAGGAATGCAATGTTGCATCTCTTTTAGCTGAAAATCCTTGAGATCATCATAAGAATATGCAAGAACATCAACATAACTTTTCAACAGATTCACTACTTTCTCCCTCTCCTCTTGTGTGCAACACTTTCCAATGTTTACCAACATGGCTTCATTAAGACTCCCAATCTTTATCTTTTCATAGTCAGAAGACTGCTGAGCTCCTTTGGAAGTTTTGGAATAGATGTACCTATCATGTTTATCAAATAACTCTTCTAAACTTAGCATCCCTTTTGATATCTTTTTACCTTTTAGTTTTATGCAGCCATCACAGTCCATTTCTTCCTTTTTATCTTCTTCATTTAGGGGCACACACTCTCTAGGTAGATTTCCACTTCCTTCAAAGTATAGCTGGTCAAAATTATCTCTTCTTTCAAGGAAAGCAAGTGTTGATCATCATTAAAGACCTGTCAATTGTTTGCATTGTTAGGAACACTAGGCCTATGAATCATCTAAATGGTGAATTTATCTTAGTATAAATATGGATGTGGGATCAATAGAGACCCCAAGACATCCAAGGAATCATCCATGATGTTTATTTCCCTTAGCATGGCTTCAATGGAAAAGGATTCAAGGAACTCACAAACCAAATTCCTGTAATGTTTCAACCTTCTATTCTTCACTTGAAAGAGATCTTTGACCTATTTTACAAACAACTCTACATCTCCATGAGAAAGGAGATTCTTGATCCCTGTCTCTTTTTCCATGCTTTAAACAAGGATGAAAGCCTCATACTTAGCTATATTATTTGTGTTTTTGAATTTGATATTAAAGGAGAAAGGATGAATTTTCCCTTAAAGAGAAATAAGCACCACACCAGCTCCAGAACCGGCTGAGGAGTAGCTCCCATCAAATTCCAAAATCCAAATGCCATTAGGATCAAGAAGCACTTTCTTAGGATGGTTAGCCTCATCTTGTGATATGATCATGTAGTTACCATGACCAATGTCCTCATAAATTATTTGTGCCTTTGGGTCATCTATTTTTTACATGATATATTTAGTTTGTTTCGCAGGAAGTAGCTTCTTCATTTTCCCATTCACTGAAATAAGATCATGTGACCAATTCATTATGATTTCTGCTTTAACATCTTTGCAAAAATTTCTACTTAGCAACATTCCATATGAAGGTGGAATATTAGCTACCAAAATGGTGGCTGAAACTCTCTTCTCTGGAAAAGCAGCAAAGGCTACTTGTGCATCCTTAATCCTTCTAACCAATGGCACTTCTCTACTTTCCATTGAGTAACATGAACCAAAAGTGATGGATAGGGTTAATCCTATGACATGAGCTACCTTAGAAAGCATCACATTATCTGAAGCACCAGAATCAATAACAAAATTACTGAGTTTATGGCCAGCTATGAGGATATTGACATAAAATGGTTTGATCTTCTCATCAGATGAAGTGACTACTGCCACAAGGCTCGGCTGGGATGAAGGAGTGGGAAAAATACCTTTAGAACTAGGGGATGAAGGCTTGAATTTGGAATTTACAAATTCTACAATCTTAGCAAAGGCCTTGGGATGGGTTTGGTAGAATTAGGATTCTGAGATTTGGATCTTAGTTTTCTTGAGATGGTCAATAATGTCAAAAGAATTAGAGGTAGATGGAGCATCATTGATAGGAGTAGATGAAAATTTTTACTTATCACCTCTATCATTTAAAGGGAAAGAAGTTTTAGGAGAAGAAACATAGGAGGAAGGAACATCAAAACCTACCTTGGGTGTGGAGGAAGTTGGAATAGGAGCTCCTCTCCTTGCAATCACTGGAATGGCTGTAGGAGGTTCCTTTGATCTTTTAGCAGGCTACTCCACTTTCTACTTATTTTTTGCTTTCTCATGAATCATGACAACATATGATTCATTGTTCATCTCTACAACTCTTTCTTCATAATAATCCTCTTCATCTATACCTTCAGTGGTGAGAAAATAGACATGAGATCCACTCAAATCTTTTAATTCTTCATCAACTTCCTCTTCATGTTCTTCAAAAATTTCGTTCTTCTCCTTGCCATCAGGCTCCAGCACTTCACATGTTGCATTGAATTGAAATTTAATAGGTGGGCCTTCAATTTCCAATTTGGTCTGAGGAGAGCGCAACTGATTCCTGGGATGAAATTTCTTCCTAGGAACATCCTTATAAGGAGCATGCTAGGCTAAATGCTTCTTAAGAGAAATGAGATCATTATCAATTTTTTGTACCAACTGATTTGCATTAGCTCTAATAGAAGATGTGGAAGGAGATGCTTTGGATTTCGATGATTCTCTCCATAGCTTGCCAGACATGATTAGATCATCTTCAACAATGACAACAAATCTCTTATCAAAATCTAAAGTGGCAAGATTAGCTCTTCTAAGTGCATAGCTCACTTCAGGAAATTGGGCATTAAGGAAGTAACATTTCTGAATCTAATCTACAGGGCATGTTTTTTTTGGGATCTTGTTAACCATCCTATTGAATTTGGCCACAAATTCCATCATGGGCTCATGTGACTCTTTCTTGATTTGATAAATCTAGGCCAAAAAGGCATATGCATCCTCAGTAGGTTTGAAATGCTACAAAAAATGAGTCACCATGGTGTTCCAATTGGTGATGGATCCAACAGAGAGATGATAAAACCAATCAACAACATTATCTTGCAATGTCTCTACAAAATTTCTAATAGAGATATCCTCATGTTCAACTCTGAGAACACCTCAAGCAATAATGAAGGTCGCAATATCCTCATCTAGATGAACCTTCCGATCACCTCTAAATTGAGGGAAATTCTTTCTATTGCCTCTAGGAAATTCATGTAATGGCTAGGGAAGAGCAAGAGTCCCAACCATTTGGACTGAAGGTAGAGGAGTTGCCATCCTTAGAAAGATTTTCTAGAGAGGAACTTAAATACCAGTGAGAATCAAAGCATGCATATTAGGACTGATTTGATCTTGAGGGATGTCACTCCCAGAAGTTTTGTCTATAACAGGAGGAGTGCTTGTAGATCTTGTTCGTCTTATTTTTCTTGATGAAGGGAGAGAGAAACCTTGATGATCTAGAATTTGTTTTGTTGCAAATAAGCATCACCCTTGGATGTTTTCTTAGGTTTCTAGTTTGATAATGGACATCTAATGTGATTTCACAACATTGAATATTTTTCCTAAGTGTGGGACTTGTAAAAATGGGAAAAGAATCCCATAGAAGGTTGGTTCCTCTTCCTAAGCTACCAGCCACAAGCTATTCCAGTACAGGCAAGCTAATCTAATCCTAATCTAACTATTCCAAGGAGATAGAGAGAGAGAGAGAGAGAAAATAGGGTAAAACACAGCCTACAATAAAATAGGGATACAACAGAGAAGGAAAATGCTGAACATCTATCAAAACTACAATGGAACAAGGAGAGGTGAGCAATGGGAAGGATGGAAAGATGCATCACAGGCCCAAGGATAGATTTTACATAGAAAATTTCCCAAAAAACTCCATGAACACAACTCCAAACCTACAATGAACATTCAAACATGCACTAATACCTGAAATGAAGAGAGGCAAGAAGAAGACAAGGAAAATGAGCAAGAATGGATAGATGCACCACAAAACATGTTTTTTGTTGCTCCAGAAGTTTGTACAGAACATCATTTTAATGGTAAAATGAAAAAAATGCCATTACAGAGCAGCGGAGGAGGTTCAAACTCATTTTCAACCCTGGGGAAGAAAATAAGGGAGGGAAGAGTAGAAAAGATGAACAACCTTTACAAATGAGCCAAAACTGGCTTTTATCCATGAAAATTTGAGCTCTGGATCAAAAGTTATGCCCTCCTAAATATTTAGGGAAAAATTGGGTTTTAGCGAGCCGAAAGTTTAAAATTTTCCCTCTTTTTGAAAATTTGGGAAAATTTTCCCAAAAAATTCTACACCCCGCAAGCCCTATTCCATGTGGCACGTCCTGATTGGTTGCGGGCTCCACAAGATCATTTTAAACCCTTTTGAGATTTTAGAAAAAAATTCATTGGCACCCCGCGCTCCACTACTCCGATGCCACATGGAACCTTTTGATTGGGCCTTGGGGGCATGCTTCCAATTTTTTTGTTGACTCTGACCATCTCCCTAAATGGGACATGTGGCACCTTTTCATTAGCACAGGCCTGAATCAACTCTTTTCCCTTTGCAGACCAGCCTTAAGAATTTTGCTAGCTAGATGGACACGTGGTAGTTTCTGATTGGTGCGGGCCATTGGGGGTGGAGTTTTTCTATGGATTTTTCCATACTTTGGAAAAATGGAAAATTTTCCTCCATGCCTCCACCTCTTGATGCTCCGAGGACATGTGGCATGTTGTGATTTGTTGGCGGGCACTTCGGGCTGAGATATTCCATTTGCGCCAACTTTGGAAATTTTTTCAGCTTCCTCCTGCCACTCCAACCTCTAACGACCCATGGACACGTGGCCTCCTCATATTGACGGGTAGGCCTTTAGGATGAAAAATTCCTTTGACTACCTTGACTGATCCTTGGAAAAATTTTAAATATCCCTCCGCCTCCCACCATTCTGCTGAAACGTGGCACTTTTTGATTAGGCATGGACCTCCCTTGGGAAAATTTCCCTCCAAAACTTTGCCAAGCCATAACTTGTAAAATACAACGAGTTAGAAGGAAAAATTTACCTTTCTGGAAAGGTGAGAAGATTCCCTATCTAATGAAACTATTTCCAGAATACTTTGAGTGGATAAAAATTAGAAAAATTCATCTGAGGCACAAGGGAGGAAGGAATGAAAAGAAGTTAGCCAAAAATGAGTGAGGGGCTTATTTTGGATAATAAGATGGAAATGCGGGTCTTCTTCCCAAAGGGTTCTTCTACCCCGATTGTATCTTGGAGTCGCCAGATCAAAGATGATTAATAATTTCTTATTGAAAAACTGGAATCCATTTGCAATGAATTCCCCAGTGGAGTCACCAAAAACTGTTGGGTTTCAGAATGGAACATGGGTGGAAACCACAGTCAGGGGACAAACGTGTCACTCCTCTTTAATGGGATAGGTTCCCTTATTGACAGTAGTAAAAATAATGTACAAATATACAAATCTCAATGTTTGGACATTGATATTCTGGAATGTTTTCATACTTAAAATATTATGAATATGAAGGATTGGAAGAGTAGAGAGATGAAGAAGGAAGAAAACAACAATGCTTTCATGAGATATAGGTAGAAAAATATATCCTTACTCGCATTGAACTAAGAAAATATAGGAAAAAGATCAATCACTTCATCACCAATGTGAATCTGTAGACACAAAGTTTCTTTTAATGCAAAGACAAATGATCAATTGAATAGAGCAAGGAGTGAAAGAGATATAACAGAGGAAATGAGAAAGAAAGCTTTTGTATTGAATTAATTCCAAATTTACAACGTTCATAGAAAACCCAAATCATTTTTCCATGGCCAAAATATGTTCTTATAACAACTCGTGTACATCCATACTTTGTCCCCAAGAAAAGAATATCCAAAAGGAATAATGTTTGTTGTAGATCAGTTTTTTGGAAAGTGACATGAAACAAACGCACTCATGAAAACCAGAGGTTCAAAAAGATGAATATTTTATTAGTTCCAGCATGATTACTTTAGCAGGGAGCATCTTATGATTTTCTTCTTCATGTGGTCCTGTCATTTCCACCTTTTAACCACTTTCATATCACTCAAGTGCTTACTGGTAATTTTTCCCCCTTTTTTATTGTGTATGCTCGCTAAAATCTATTTTATGATAATAAAACTTTACATATCTTTAAACTTATCGATTTGGCTCCATAACAAACAAAAAATGCATCTCATGAATAAATGACAAGGAAATAGAGAGAGAATAATGAAGAATGGTTCAAATTTGTATTCTTTGGAGCTCTGGTTCGTTAATGGCATCAAAAACAAGATGAGTGCATTTTGGTTAGTCTTTCCCTTTGTCATCTTTGAAATTGGACCCTATGTGTGCCAAGCTCTAAGCAACAACAGACATGGGAAAAAAAATCCATGTTTTAAGAAATTTGGGAGAAAAAGTGCAATTTCTCATTTTTCTCCGCCCCTCCGTGTCCTTTCCAAAGGTTATACATGTGGCACACCCTAATGGGGTCGCAACTCAAATTCTCATATTCCTCCACCTTCCCACTGTGATTTTTCAACATGAACACGTGGCACACCTTGATTGGAAATGGGGTCGTGGCTCAAATTCTCATTTTCCTCCACTGGACCATTTTCCTAATTTCATTATTCAACACATGGCATCACCTGATTGGTTGCGGGGATGTTATTAACTTTTATACTTTATTTATTTTGAAAAGGGGAAATTTCCAACTTTTCCCCTGAAAGTCCATGCCTCCACCATTGACTTTTCAACATAGGCCATGTGTCCCTTTCTGATTCGCTGCGGGCTTCAAATCAAAATTTATCCCTTCAAATGAGTGGGGATGTGAGTCATTTTAGAACTTTTCACCCTTTTTCCATAATGCCTTAGAGAATAAAATGGATCCATCAGCCCAAACTTCCGCTAAAACTACTCCAGCTAATCAGGGACCCACGGGGATGCGGGGAAAACATGACATTTTTCCCAAAATCCCCAAAAGTAATAAGTTCAAAAAGGAACGCATTCGACGGCATCTAATGAGAAGAGAACATGTAGCTTCACTTTTAGAGAAAGAATTTGACAGGGAAAAGAACGTAGAAAATTGAAGAGAATGGAAAAACACCATTTATGCACCCGATGAAGATTTTCTTTCTGCACAAAGTTAATATGTGAATAATTCAAGTTTCCACATCCTTCAAATGCATAAAATAAGATCATAAAACCCCTCCCATCCATGAGAAATACACAGAATTTTATAATGGTCGTAGACTGAGGAAATGCATAAAATGTCATGGGGGATAAAAACGAGCACTTGAGGGGCTCAAAACATGAATTCCTCTATGGAAAGACTTAAATTTTAATGAAATTGGATTTCAAAAAAAGGGGGGGGGGAAATTAAGGGGACAATAGTTGTAAATGATGTTTTGAATTGATCCTCTTCCTTGACCAGGATCTGATTGAAACCTGAATATCCATCTAGCATGGAGAATCTTTGTGTACAAGCCATAGTTTGTAGATTATGCTCCATTGGAGGCAAAGGATAATGATCCTTTAGATATGCCTTATTCAAATATTTGAAATCAACACAAAGTATGATTTCCCCATTCTTCTTGCACACTGGAACCCAAGTAGAGTATTTGATAGGAAAAATAATTTTTACCTCGATGAGTTTGGATAATTCCTTCCTCATAAGGGGCTATAATTTTGGATTGACTTGTTTCTCTTTATATCTAATAGGCTTGATACCAAGATCAAGATCAATTGAGTGTTGAAAAAAAATTGGATGAAAACCTTTGAGGTCTTCATACTCCTATGAGAAGATATCACTGTATTTTTGATAGAGAGAGATGAATGCTTGTTTCTCATCATGTGCAAAAATCATGTTGAGAAACAACTCTTTTCCACATGCAATAATGACTGGGGAGTAGTCTTTTTACATAGCAGACATGTAATTCTCTTCACCCTTGAACTCATCATTAGGGATAAACATTTTCTCTAAGGTAATGAACCCTTTAGGAAACTCATTTTTCTTCATATGTATCACTTGGTCACCATAGCTGTGATGCAAGTCAGCTTGCATGATTTATGAGAACTCAGCTTCATTCTAGATAAATTAGACAATTTGTGCATCACTATCAAACAATTTATATCTAGTTATATTGTCTAGAATGGATGGTCTGATCACCATCTTGATGTGCTGAGTGTTTCCTTTGACAAATTCATCAGCAGGAGAGAATTGTGAACTGAGTGTGACCATTTGGTCAGCTTCTTTATTCATTATGTGCAGCACCACCTATAAATTTAGAGCATGAAATCTCTTAACAAGGTCCCAAAATCTATTCTTAAAATCTTTGAGAAGCTTATTATTTGTCTCAAATTTTTTGGTGACCTAGTGGATAACCAATTCTTTGTTCCCAAATATCTGCAACACCTTAATTTTATTCTTCTTAGCAATGAGAAAGCCATGCACCAATGTTTCATACTTTGCCACATTGTTAGAACATGTAAACTATATCTTGTGCATGGAGAATAATTTCTCATCCTTAGGGGAAATGAGAACCACTCCTCCTCCCATGCCATTTCTGCTTCTAGATCCATCAAAGTACAACTTCTATATAACAGGTTGAACTTTGTCTTTCTTGAGCACCTGTGGCAACATAACTTCTTCTTCTAGAATGAAAGAGGTACCAAGTCTAGTTTCATGAGCTTCCAGTCCTTCAACATAGGGATTAAATTTATGGTGTCTTTATGCCCATTCATTAAGCACAAGGTCAAGAACATAGGGTAGAAGAGATTTCTCTTTTAGAACTGAAGCTTGTTCTTCTCAGATTAAATAGTTGGATTGAAGAGGGGATGGGACATATGAATCTACATGATAGAAAAATTTAGGCTCAGCTTGTATGGTAAACCAGGTACCATACCTTGTCTTGAGTAGCATACGAGACCAATTAGAAGACAAGTAACCACCCACTTTAGCAGTAAATTCTCTTGATAGACATAGGGCAAACAAAAGAGGTAGGTAAATGATTGACACATCTTGAGTAATAGTTAGGATTAGGCATGCATGGGTTAACTCAATATACTTGATGAATCCTAAGGTGGTGATATTTGAACCATCAAGTTGGAGGACTCCTTTAAAAAAAGGGCTATATTTCAGACCTAAGACATCGGTTATTTTCTTAGGCATAATAGAAGTACTAGCACCTGAGTCAATCATGAAATTATGCACTAGGTGTTTTCCTATGATCAAATACATATAGAAGGGTGGGGTTTTAACAAATTTACTTACTTGTTTCTCCTTTTCCTGGTAGATGTTGATAGAAGCCTATGGCTTCTGCATAGCTGGATCAGTGCACGGGAGTTGCGCAAGAGATTCATGTAATAGATCCTGCTGAGATGGAATGGTCAAGACATCCTAGATTGTGACACTTATGGTTTTTCTCTTCATCTAGTCCACAATGCTAGATGGAATGCCCCCATCCCTTCTTGACTGTTCAGCCATAGAAGCCTAAATTTTAGCTAGAGCAGAGGTTTGACCTACCAAAGGAGGGTCACACGTAGCTTCAGAAGGAGATTGAGAACTTTTACTACTAGATGCCTTATCTACATCTTTCAGCTTCTAAGGATCTATTTCCATTTCTAGGAGTGAGACCTATGCACTTGACTATAACATTATTTTCTTGTATCTTTTGTTATCTGTAACTTGGGCACATAATTTGTTTTATCTTCTACGGCTTGGTCGATTACACAGAAGTCCTTCATGCTAAAGAACATCAAATTTGTCTTTGGGGGAGCTTTTGGTCTTTTTAAGTTATCTACTTTAGGGGAACTTGATGAAGGCTCACAGACTGAAGCATTTTGGATCATGAAGGCTTGGGAGTGCATGACATCGGCACAATGATATTGATTATGAGGCATGTTGTAAGGGAAGCACCATTCTGACTCTTGTACCAAATTTTTCTGAGTTGGAAAAAGTGCTTGACTCGCATCGGGTGCTAGAAGATAAGGTGTGGGAGGAAAAATTTGCAAGGGAAGATGTGCATTGGGCTGCCATATATCATTTTGTTGGTTGGGTGCGTATCTTTGATTTTCATACTAATTTTGGCAAGGATAATTTCTTTGGCCATGCACCTGATTAGAATTACCTCTAGAGGATTGCACCTATTTATTTTCTAATGATATGATTTTGTTTGATAAATTTCTAATCAAGGCCTTCAATTCTTCATCTTCCTTTTACTTCCGTGGAGAGTTGGATGTTGAGGCAACTGGTTGCACACTTTGCTGAGAAATAAGAATAAGGGCCACAGAAGGCTGGGGAGCTTGTGACATTTCTAGGAACAAGTGCATAGGAGTTCTAGGTGCCAACTTCCTAGCCCGAATAAGACAATTTTCTACCCTTATTGCAATACTATAAGCAGATGGTAAATTTCTACCTCCCATGGATTGGATCATAACTTAAATATCACTATTGAACATCTTCAGATAATACAAGAAAGTATGATGGGATGTAGGTCTTACCACAAGAGTTATTTTTTCCAAAGTCTTCTAAAATCTAATGTTGAAATTAGTCATCTACTCATTAGGCACCCTCCTTGTTTTTGTCAGTTTCTCCACCAGAGATAAGTGATCTGACTTATCTTCAAAGTAATTGCAAAGATTTGTTCCTAGCTCATCCTAGGTAGTGATGGATCCAAGTCTCAAGCCTCGGTACCATTGAAGCATTTTACTTTTGAAAGAGGCTACAAGTCTCCTAACTGCTACATCATTATGTCTGACCAAATAGAGTGAGCACACATTTTCTATATCCTGGATATGCTCCTGAGGGGTGACTTGATTCTCACCAGTAGATTATGGAATACTCTTGAGCATGCCATTTGGAATATCATGTTACACATCTAGTAGCAAGGTACTCCCTCTAGTAAATTTTGTTAGAGTAGGTATTTACCTTAGCTCATGTTCACCTAGGTACATTATTTACCTTTATTGTATTTATCCTCACCCACTTATGTGTGTGGATATTTATTTTTATTTATTTATATATTATCTAGTTGTTAGGTATAATTATTTCCTTGATCTATTGTATTGACTAGTTCTTTCCTAGATCTATGGTATTGACTAGATCCTTGGTGTCTAGTTCTCTCCTAAATCTATGGTCTTGACTATTTCTTTGATGACTAGTTATTTCCTTGATTTACGACTTGATCTATGACCTTGACTGGTTCTTAGATTGTTATTCCTTACCTATTTAAGCAAGGCCCATTCTCAATGTATTGCATTGAGTTCCATAATAATATATGATATTGCTGATCATTTGTTTACAAAGGTTTTATGTAAAGTTATTCTAGTGAATTTTTTTCATCTTATTGATCGTGGTGTTTTATTAGCATCTGTGTTCTTGGCTTGGTACGAACTGGTTATCGTTCCTTTCAAAAATTTTGAAGTTCCCAAGTGGAAGAGGTGGCTGATGCACACTTGTAGGGTGCGCAGGCTATCTTTTTTGAGGAGGAGTTTAGTGGGCATCGAACCCAAGAGATAGAGATGCACGTGTGGAATTTTATGGAACGAAATGTTCTAGGGGATAGTTGGATGTATTTAAAAGAATCTTTAGCTATTGTACTTCTTCTTGTATGTACTCTTCTCATGAAAGGCGCTCATGAGTGCTAACATAGAGATATTATAATTTTTTGAGTCACCTGATGTGTTGAAATGGGCCTCCAAAGGATGAAGTACTAAGTACACACACCAAAACTTAGAGATAAGAAATTTGAGCTTTCAATACTACTCCCACTGAGCATGCCAAAAACTGTTAGTTTCTCAAACTTTCACCTGCATCTCAAATCTCAAAAGGGCTGAGGTGTTTGAGACCACAATGGAACCATGTCCATATTATGGGACCTCGTGTTCTTGGGATGGAACTCCGGAGAAGGCCAGTTCCTCTATCTATTTCTACTGCTATAACTACTCCTAGTGCTGGAAAGGGAAACTAAGATAATAATGCCAAGGGACAAGGGATAGAAGGATAACATGAAAATAAACTACACTAAAAGGTGATAGTACCAAAAAAGAGGGATGTACACTATCTATTCTGAGTGAAAATGAAAGGAAATGCATGAAAAGAGGCTAGGCACGAGTATCACAGCCAAACATGTATTTCCCATATTGTTCTCATTGAAATAGCACAACCAACACAAAACGAAAAAGAAAAGGAAAAATAAGGAGTGTAAACACATTAGGAAAGAGAATAGTCACATAATGATGCTTCTATTACTTCTAGAAATGGATAGAACTATTAAAATGATGAAGGAGGCTGATATCCACATGCAAGAGTCATATCTAGAGGTTTGTAACTCAAAATATAGAAAGTATGGAGTCCTTATCAAAACATGTAAGGATCTAGAGTTTCCAACATAAAAAATGAGCCTATCACTTACATTTATAGACAAATTTTAGGAGGAAGAAGGGAAGGAAGGAAATCCTAAATTTGAAGCACAACCACAAACAAAAATCATTCAATGCCTACAAATCCACCTAGAGATATGTGAAATATGCTTCTCCAAGACTATTTGGTGTGTTGAAGAAGAAAGGAGGGTGAATCATATAAAGTTGGGTGGTTAGAGAAATAAGATCTACTCATTTATTCTTAGAGAGATGTTTTACCATTTCTCACCTACCAGATCTGCCAAGAGTTTGAATTTGAATTTTTAGCAATGTAGGTAATGTCAGTAGCTTTTTGACAAGTCTAGGTGCATGTCGATCTGAGTTCTGTAGCAAGAGATACGGTTGTCAAAGGATGTCAAAGTATTCAACACACACAAAACACGTGGCGCATGTGGATTGGCTGAAATGATGGCCAACTGTGCAAATATTAGTCATTTATGCAACATTTCACTTATTGATTTGTTGCAAGGCTTTGGTGCCTTACTGATGCGCTTTGGTTGGTTGTGCAACACACTTAAGCATATCAAAATAAGACCTAACACAGAAGGGAAAAAATGAGGGTGCACGAAGGAAGCTGCAGAAGTGCACACATGCAACATGTAGGGAAAATAGGAAATAAAGTGAGTAGAGAATACATGGTGAAGGCACAACCATTACAAAGTCATGGGTGCGGTGCGTGAGAGGGCCAGGGACTTATCTGATTAAAGAAAGTATGAGATGCATGCAATGTGAAGAAATTTCTTAGGAAGAAGGATAAATCAAATAAGGACACAAAGGTAGAGTGGAACAAAGAGGAAGAGGAAAATGTAAGGAGAGAACAGAAAGCACACAAGGGCGCTTGAGGAAAAAGAAATGGTGCCAAAGGGAAACTGCAACCAAGGAAATGTGCTGAATGAACATGAGCATGCACAACATTCAATGATGAACTGAGAGCCCGATATGTATACAACTTATCCAAGTAACTAGGAGAGTTATTTAGATAATAGGACCCCTTGTGGTTTTTTTAACACAAAGCATTGATTAAGACAAGGTGATCCTATTTCTTCATTTCTATTCATAATTATGGAAAATACCCTTAGTAGAGCTCTTAATAAGGCTTCCTTGGAAGGGAGAATCAGAGGTAGGTTTATCCGATGATCCATAGAGATTTAGTGGCCAAATACAGGACTAAGGTCAAAGATTATTTCAAATTTGACGAACCATTTAGCCAATGGAAAACAATAGAGCTTAAAGGTTCTAACAACAATGAGATTACCTATATTAACAAAAAATTAAAAGGAGTTATTGTCAATAAGGAGAGTTTAGAAGATGACATTATTTATTGGTCAAAGGAGGACAATGGAATCTTCTCAGTGTGAATTTTCTACAATTCCTTCTTTTCTAATGTTGGGGAAACTGATAACTTCAACTGGGGAAGAGTTTGTGTCAAAGAATTAACTCCCAAGATTAATATGTTCTTGTGGTTGGTTATCCATGATAAGATCCTTACTATTATTAACCTAAACAAGGGAAATTTTCACATGGTTAATAGGTGTGTTCTTTGTGAAAGAGAAATTCAATACTCCTCACAACTTTTCCTCAACTGACCCTATCTAGTCTCAGTTATAAATATTATTCTGAATATTTTTGAAATCAACTAGATTTTCCCAGATTCCATTAAACAACTGTGGTCTTAATGGTCTTGTCCCTTTAATAGCCAAGGGTTAAAATTTTTGTGGACCTTTTCTATTATGAATTTAGCATGGGGGATTTGGAAAGAGAGAAATAGAAGAATTTTCAAAAGTAAGAAGGATTGGATCAATATTGTTAGAGCCCATTATGTTAATACTATCCATGTTAATTTCTCTAATTTGGCCCCTCATAAGAAGATTATCCTTTAAAATGAAGTTATATTTTCTTTCAATTGAGGGTTGGGGTCCTCAACTACTAGTACTCCTATTCTAAAACCTAGACTCAAAGTTTTGGTGAAACTTGGTAAGGAGTGTATCAAGTTCAATTTTGATGATGCTTCTAAAGGAAACCCTGGTAGAGATGGTTGTGGTGGGGTGTTCCATGATTTTAAAGGAAAATTTATTCTAGGGTATCATCACAATCTTGGAACTCAAAAAAACCATGTTACTGAAGTAGCAGTGGTTTTTTGGGGGGTTTCTATAGCTCTTCAATACAATTTTGTTAGATTAGAGGTGGAAGGAGACTCTATGAACATTATCAACAACATTTCTGGGAAAGGATATACTTCAATTTCCATCCAAAACTCTATCAAGAGTATAAAGGAAATGTCTAATGTTTTTGAAATTATAAGTTTCAAGCATGTCTATAGGGAGGCTAACTTTGTTGTTGATTATTTTGCTAACATGGGGGTTAATTTTTATGAGTTGACACTTATCAAGGAAGTTTAAGCTCTTGATCCTGAGGTGTGAGCACACTTACATAATGAATTAAATGGACAAGTTATCAAATAATGATAGGTCATGGTGTGTCAAATTCATCATTTTGATATGTCATATGAATAGTGGGAATTTTTTTATGAATGATGTGAAGATCTGGGAGAGGATCCACTCGTGTTTTTTGAAATCCTTTTTTTCTGTTCGTGCCTAGAAAAGTAATTTTTTTGGGCATGTGTGTAATATTCTATCTACCCAGAAATTTATCTCTTTAGAGAACTGGTTATTGTGTTTCCAAATAGGAGGAGATGTGGCTAGGACAGAAATTGCACACCTTAAAGGGGTAATTCCTGAAGCCATGGTGATGTATTAGAGAAAGGATTTTTTTCCTTCCTTAAAATGTTCAAAGGCCATTTTGAAAATCTTTGTAAAGATTTTTCTAGGGCTTAGAAGACCACAAAAAAGGGGTGGTGGTTTAAATGAAATGGATTCACATAGATATCTCTATGGATTTGGTCGCTAAAGTGATGTGTCTTCCTGCTGCTATGAGGGAGGTCTACAAAACCAAAAAGAAGCCTCCAATGAATTGATTCTATTTCTTAAAGGTAACGAAAATCTCACTCCCCACTTTCTTGGTTATCTCTACATGTCTTTACCTAAACCTTTTGATGATGTGGCTCTCACCCTTATCCAATTTATCACTCTTGAGGGTCATCAGAAATGCATTTATGCCTAACACCTACCTATTATTAATCAATTTCGGCGTGGCTATTCATTTAGCTTCCCCTACTTTCTTTTTCACTCTCTAAGCACTTCAATTTATCAATTTATAAGTAGAAGAGTCTTTGTTCTGCTCCGTTATCTCATTTTAGTGATTTTAGCTAAAATTGAGATAACCATGGAAAATTTTAGAAAAATCTCTTAAATTTCCCCTTTGGAGGAGATTTTTGGGGCTTTGGGTTTTCAGTGCATGAAATCATGTTTCTTTCTTGTTACATGTCCCATATTCCCCAAAACCTAAAACCTGATGGAATTATCAGTATGTCAGATTTCTAGAACCCCTGAGCATCGGAAAATGAGTTATCCAATGCATGATTCATGTCACGTGTTTCCTAAAACCTGATAGTCACCTTTGTGTCAGGTTTTTGGAGGTTTAAAGTATCAGAACTTTCTTTTCCTATCACATGTTTCATGTTCCATGTTCACCGAAACCCGTAACCCAAAATGAAGCTAGTGTGTTGGGTTTTCAGAACTCGAAAGCATCTCAACATCTTATGTTTCATGCCTCATGCTTCCTGAAACCTGAAACCTGAAAAGAACTAAATCCTTTGTATCAGGTTTTTCAGAAGCCCCAAGCATGATGACATGTCATTAATGTCTAGTTGTTTGGTAGTTGGTACACATGTTAGGTGAGGTGTAATTAATGCTAGGGTTTTATAAATAGTCAGTTTTTACATGTCATTTTTACCTTGTATGATTTTTGATGTGTAGGATTTCTGTGCATGCTTCTTCCTCCTCCAAACCTGATTGAGCTTCTTGATCAATTTCATGATCTGTATTCAATTATTTTTTGAGTTTATTGAAGGTATTTATCTCCTCTTTCTACTTTTATGCTTTCTGGGTTATTTTCGAGGTGTTCATAATGGAGTTTTTCATTTCTTTTCTCTTCCTTCTTGGTTTAGGGTTTTGGGTTACTTTCTTTTTTTATTTACATTCCCATTAAACCTCTTATGTGGAATTCACCCTTAGGGTATTCATTTATTTTCCCATAGATGGTACCATATAGTTTTTAAAAGGGTTAACAAATTCCTAACTAGCAACATGATAGGGATTTTTCATGTCTTGACATCGTAGAAATCCGATTGCATTTTTTTCGGGTTTTGCAATGTGCCTTAAATCCTCCAAACTCTGCCAGTGTATCAGATCTTTCTTTGTGTTTGAAACACCCTAACCTCTGACATACATTTCCCAGTGTATCAGGTTTTGTAGAGTGCTTGAAATCTTACTTTCTCTACTAGTGTTTTGGGTCTTGACCGGTGTTCGACACTCTCCAAGTTCCGCAGTGTGTCAGATATTATCAACTTCTTGACATCATCCAAATTCGGCCAGTATTTTTGGTTTCTCAAGGTGTTCAACACAGTATTTTTCTTGACACACACAATCTAGTTTGTCAGGTTTCCAAGGCTACTTTGTAAGTTTCAAAACCTGAATAGTAGGGCAGGTATGTTCGCTTGTCAAACAAACATCCAAACCTGATTACTCTTTCAGGAATTTTCAAGACTCCTCATGTCGAACCCTATCCCATCTAAGGATAAGTCAGATAAGTCTAGAAAGATGAAGTAAAAATACCATAAGATGGATTCTTCTTCTTATATAAGTTATAATTATGACATCCGGGACACAAAGCTCGGTAATATAAACATGGAAGATTTTTGGAAAAGGATCAAGGATTCTTCTCAGAATTCATGGATGAAGTCAATAGCTGACAGTGGTCTCCCACTCATAACAAGGTTTCCAGTATTAGCTCAATTCCCTAAATTCATTCTGGCATGTGCGTCTCACTATGAGTCAGCCTCCCTCTCAGTGAAAAATCAAGCAGGAGAATCTATACTAAAATTGGATGGAGATTACTTGGATCAACTCCTAAAGTTTCCAAAATTTACAGAATATGTTGATTTAAATCTTAAGTTAGCACAAAAATCCTGGGACAAATATCAAGAAGACTACATCAAGCACATGAACAAGAAATTCTTGATCAAGGCCAAGCCAGTTGTTTCTAGGTTTCTTAAGTAAGTCCCTAGAAGTGATTTTATACTTGACATCAATGATATCATCACCTTACTAAGCTAGTTATTTGGGATTCCAGAGTCAAAAGAATTCCAAGGGTGGATGTATTAGTTCATGGTCATCATAAAAAATAATGACCAAGGGATTGATTAGAGAACCTTAATAAGTGATGAGATAGACTCTCAAATGAAAATGGTCTTGTCTACTGGCAAGTTCTACATGATGTCGTAAGTTACCTATGTAGCAGTAGGTATGAGAAATTACACAAGGTTGGATGCAAAAGGGAACCAAAAAATTGAGCACATATATCGGTACTTCCCTCAGCTGAAAATAAAAGGATCTAAAGATCAGTTTAGAAGAGTGAATGATGCCTTCTTTTATGAAAATATTTACAGGCTAGACCCTAAGCTGAGAAAGAGAAGAATTTCTGATGAGGCATGGGCGGAGGTGTAAAAGTGGGGTTGCATCTTTTTGGAATTCAAGAAGTTCACCTATCTTTGGGTGGTAAAATTCTAGGGTAACCCTTTCCGTTTGCCCAGATTTCCAGGTGAAAAACTCATCCTTATGGAGTTAGTTAGACAACTGTTGGATTTCCACAAGTTCCAACAAAGTAGACACAAGGCCATTATCTCCTTCCCAATTTCCATTGGAAGGTACACATGTTCTATAGTGGTGAAGGCCAATAATGTGGTGCACGAACTTCATAACAAACTGAAGAAGCATATGAATTTCAGAGAGGGATTCAATATTTGAGGAGTCCTTAAGTTGTATGGAACCTTATATATGTATGTACCCCATGTAGAGGACATCTGGGTTGATCTTCAGGATGAGGTTACCATTTGAAGAAAATATAATAGCAAAATGACTCTTGAAGAAGTTCAGATGTTAGATCTGGCTGATATCCCTGAAGGCACCACAGATAATGTAAGTGTCTTGGAACCTAGGTATGAACAGTCAGATGGAGATCAACTTGGATTCCTGGCCATTGATTGGTTCATTTCTTAAAGGGCTTCTATCACCGAGAGAGATGCTTAAACAATCACCCACACTAAGGCATGGCTCATTTCTTGAGGAATGAGTTATAAAGAAAAGAGATTTTCAAAGATAGATACTCTATAAGTGGGATCCTCCAAGGGAGAAAAGGAAAAGGATAAAAGCCCTACCAAAAAGCAAATAAAGTTTAAGTTTGTTAGAAGAGGAGAAAAGAAAGGGGCTGCATCATCTACTCCCACACAAATAGTTGAGGTATTGGATTCTCCTCCTCAACCAAAGACAAGAGGAATTCTCCCAAAAGTCAAGGTTGTTCAACCTCTCTTTTCTCCTTTTGTTGATTTCTCATCGGAGGTAAGACTTTCTCTTTCTTCTCAAGCTTTGGCTTCAGAGTCTTTACCCCCTCTCTCCCAATCGTACTCATCACATATTTCAATGCCACTCTCATCATCCATGGCCAAAATTTTCTCTGATCTTTCACCTCTCTTGGTTGGAGCTATGTTGGCTATAGCAATGCCTCCTCCTTCTACACCTTCATTCCCTTAGTCTGTTCCTACATTCACGACACTTACAGTCATCAAAAATCCGCAAGAAAATATTCCTCCACCTACTGATGTGACCATAACACCTCCAATAGGAGAAACTCCTTCTGCTGTACTGCAATGGTTACTTGATTAGACCCCAAGAAAGAGGAAGGTGGTAGTTCCCCTACCAGTCTTTGACTTCAATTCACTCAAGGCCTCTCCTGCCAAATATGTTAAGAAACCTGAAATAGTTTTGAGGTTTTCAGTAGATGCCTCAAAGCATAAGTTTGCAGAGATTGCCACTCCCATGGCCAACAAAAACAATGAGGACATAGCAGCTTCTGATTATCATATTACAAGGGTGGATCTGGGAAGGGTAACAATAGAAGGGGAAAAACAAGATGCACAAGATATTATAAATTTGCTATGCCAAAAGCTAAAGGAAACAAAGGTGAGAAGGGATGAGCTAAAAGAGAAAGTGGAACAGTTGACAGGATTATTTCTTAATCTCTCAAAGCCCTCTTAATCAACCCCATCATCTTCTACTCCTACTCCTATCAAGTTTGAATTCTCATCAGTGCTTGTTATTGAGAAAATCAATGGGAAGGGGAGAACAGTGGATGAATGTATTCATAGGTTACTCCTCCAAGGAAGGAAAGTCATTGATGATACAATAGAGGTATACAAATCCTTGGAGGAAATGAAAAAGTATGGTGACAAGATGAATGATGAATTTTCATAGGAGGCTGGAAACCTCAAACTAAATTTGGAGGCCCTCAATCCACTGAAGAAAATTCCATGTCGAGTCTTAGTAGAAGCAGTCATTCCACATGGGGATAAACACTTCCATCTAACCAAGGCTATTAGGTTCAAGATAAATATTTTCAGCAAAGCTTGTAGAAAGTTGAGAGAATTGAGGTATTAGTTGATTGAATCCACTAGCGATATCGAAGAAGAGTTATTCAAGATCTTTTCCAAAGTATTGGATGAAGGAGAAACTATTCTACCTACTGATGGTTTCTATAAACAAATTTGGGAATCGATTGAGTAAGAACCAACTTCCATATTTGATGTGAGCTTCATTGATACATTTGTAAATATTGAGAATGTTTTGGAATCATTGAGAAAACTTAATAAGATATTGAATAAACTTCCTGGTAATGCACGTGACACATAGGAAACTTGCGAGGTTCTAAGTGATTATTCTAGTGTGCTAGATGAAGCTGAAATGCAAGGCATAATCTGTAAGTTTCAAAAGTTTCAAGACAAGCAGGCATCACTGGAAGAAGAAAAGGATGAGGAAATATGATAAGAAATGATGTTACTTGTCATTTGCTTCCAGAAATTGATATGTCTTTTTCATTTCCATTTTGTCACATAGGAAGAAAATTTTGACTTTTTCTTCTGCGTGAGAGTCAAGCAAAATAGGACTCTTATTGAAAGACTATTTTCTAAGATTTAATCTTATTTTCTCTCTACTATTTTATTATAAATAAGGGATGTTTATACATTCCTAAAGGGATACTTTTTGAATATTAAGAGCTATTGTGAAGAAGAATAAAAACTTTACATTTTCTTTTTAATCGTTGAAGAATAGAAACATGTGTTATTTTACAAAATTTGTGTTGTGGGATTGATCTGTATTGAGAGATTGTTCTTATGTCCAAGATCTTGAGCTATTCTTTGTTTTGTGTTCTTGATTATTTTAATCGTTTCAAACATTGCACTCATTATCTAAAACTTGTATAAGTATTTCGTGATTTGTGTTTGCTCGAAATAAAATACGTTCGTCTCATTCCCTTTCCACTCTGTTTCTTCTATAATATTTTCCCTTCTAGTTCTTCCTAATCTAAATATTGTAACATCTCCATTTCGTATTGATATGGATTTCGGGATTGTATCCCAACCCTAATGATTAGAATAGTTTGGATATTGTATATATTATTTCTTCTGTGTTTTAGATTAGTAATAAATAGGACTCCTCACCTGTCTTTGAGGAGGGATTTAATCCCATGTACTGTGGTTGAACCTTGTATTTTAGTCTGAAAAAATATCCAACCAACACACTCCATTAAGGATTCGTTCTCACCCTTGTCAAAAGATCTGCTATGTATATTGGTAATTTTGGTTCCCTTACTAAAGCCCTAGAAGCTTATGAAGATGGAACTGACTCGTATTTAGAGGAAGAAGACTCGATTGATGAGCCTGAATCTCAGGAAGGTGACTCGAAGGAGGATAAATATGTTATTGAAATTGTTGTGGCCTAGAATATGAGATGAAATCCAAGTAGGTTCCTAGTGTCCTGGTGAATACCAAAGGGGAAGCTAGTAAACATCATGTCCGAGCTCTTGTTAATGTACAATTGGAACAAAAATTCATACTTATGGGGAATGTTAGACACATGAAATTGGAAAATCATCTGGCCAAGATGACGATGAACATTGAAGAAATTAAGGTAGATATGATGCTCACCAAGAGCTCTATGTAGTTCTTGTTCAATAATTGACATAATATGAAAGCAAAGGTTGAGGAAGCTGTTAAAAATGGGAATGATGGAGAGGTAAAAATTATAAAAGACAACTATGGTTTCATAACCAATGAGTTGGACCATATTTTTTCTATTCTTTACAACTACGTGGAGTGGAGTGTGGTCACGGTCAAATAATCACTGTAGCATCTTGAGACTCTGGGTCATCTCGCAAATGCTTATAGTGTTGTGGATAATCAGGGCAAGAAAAGAAAGGTGGCACTTGAAGGTCTCAACTTGGTGTCTTTGGCTAGAAACATAGATGCTCTAGATAAGGAATGGACAAAAGTACTAGAAGGGATTGAAAAATCCTATAAGTGATCTAGGAAAGGATGTTGTTTATTTACTTTCCTACGATGTTTAAATTGTTGTTAGTTCTATGATGCATTTAGTTTCCTCTATGTTTTTTCTGTTGTTGTTTAGACACTCTTTAGTTTTGCTCTTGGTGAAGCGTGATTATTATTATGTACTTTTATAATATCTTTTTGATTATCTTGTAATGTTTTCATCTACTCTTATGGAGCTTTGACATTTTATGGGGTAGGGACCCCTCAACCCTTTTTCACCTTTTATAAAAATAAAATTAGTCTCTTGTAACATTATAATGCTAGATTTCTCCTTCATTTTGAAATTGAATAAAATCCTATACATACAAGGTTGGTTTAGACATATTTTATTCCAAGATAAACAAATCATTTAGAGTGGGATGATTTTTGACCTACCATCAATGATTTTTGGTGACCTTCCATAATGTCCTTTTTATCTACCCTCTCCCTCTTTTCATTTTCATATGTTCTTCCTAGAGATTCTTTATTGGCTCTTACATCTAACTTTGATCTAGTTCTCAGAGTTGGTTTCCATTTTGGAGATGGTATACTAATTATCTCTGGGACTTGGACATTTGAGCATACCTTTATGGGGCTTTATTTTACCACTTCTATAACCACATTGTCCTCAACTGGATTTTCTTCTAGAAAATTCACAATGGACTCATGAGCATGTCGGATATCCTCCTCCACTATAGGAGTGTCCTCCAAATTGAAATTTAAGATTTTGAACATATTTCTCACTAGTAGTGATTCTTCTGGTCTTTGGGGAAAAAAAATTACGTCCATAGTGTCCTTAACTACGGATCTAACAATACTATCCTCCTGACAATATTCAAAAACCATTGTATCATCATCATTTTCTGGGTCTTGATTTTCTTCCATCTTGCTGACCTCCTCATGAACTACTAGCACCGCGTCTTATTCTATATTATATATTGGGTTCTCTGGAATCCTATCCTTAACTTCCAATGGCTTATTTATATGTCTTGATGAAGGGTTTACCTTCGATGGTCCACTTCCATTTGGTTGCATGATTCCCTTTCCCTTCAAATCTTCCTTATTGATGTCTTTATTTTTCTTAAATAGAGCTTTCTGGGAAGCTTCCTCTTTAGCGTTAGGGAAATATTTAATATTGTGTCCTACCTTGAAGCACGAGATGCACATGAACAGTGAAAAATCATAGTCAATATTCAGGATATGAACCCCCCTAAGGTGCCTTGATCTTAATGCTTCTGGGTAAGGAGGTCTCAAGGGCTACATTGACATAGAATCAAGAAAATAGAAGTTTGGTTTTTACATAGGTAGTTGGATCTATAATGACCAAATCACTAATGGCTTTAGCAATCCCCTGTAAGATATCCAAATCCCAATAATCCAGAGGTAAACGTAGAAAATGAACCCATATAGGATATTATTTAATGACTATTTCTAAAGGGTTGAAATTGGGCTGCCAATTTTGAACCAAAACCACCACTCTGCCCATGAACCATGGTCCTCTGATAAGGATTCTTAAGAAGTTTTCCTCCAAGGATATATTTATCACAAAGAAAGCATTAGTATACGCTGATATTTCCATCAATCCTTTAGGCATGAAATTTCTATTTTCTCATTTTCTAAACTCCTCAATGTTAGGCTTGCTTCTAAGTATCTTAGCTAGAATGGTGTAGCACATTGAAGACCTCACCAAATTGGCTAGTTATAGTATTTCAAAGAAAAAACCATTTTAATTACAAACATGACTGAGATTGATAGAAGATAACTTTTTGGTTGCTTTGATAATTTGGAGGACATTTCAGAGCATAATGTGGCAAGATAAAAATCAGGCGTAGGTCGAATTCAAGTGGACCTTCGGTCTTTGACACTCGATATCAACATGTTTGTCAATAATAATAAAAATGCCACGTGGTGGGTCCTTAGGAAACCACGTGCCCTACCACCATTATGTCTCATTGGTCTATATTGCCACATTAGACTGAGCTATTCATCAAGCCATGGGCCAAGTTACATTGCATTGTTGAGCTCTATTTATGCATTAATTAGCTATTAAGGGATTCATGCAAAGGTGAGTCAATTTTTTAGCCCATCGAGCTATATAGTGAGCTACATATCGATTTATGCATTGCATTAGGGCACATTAATGGTGTAGCTCATAGAGCCCCATGGCGAGCTGGTTATGTTATTGGCCAAAAATAAACCATTGGAAACATGGCCCAAACCACATGTCTAAGGCAGTGATAAAGGATTTTTAAAGACTTTTTTATCCTCATTCAATTTGTGGTGGGATATTCCCCACACCCCAAAACTTATTGAAAAATACTTGGGACTCGGCGGAAGCCACATGGATGTGGCAAGTGGTAATAGGATGACATAAGGGGATGTGGATGGTGAGGGGGTTATAACAAAGGTGGTTGGCATAGGGGTTGGTGATGTGGTGGTCAGGGGTCCTCACACACTGACAATGAGGAGGACTAGGATGGGCCATTCAATGGCTAAGGAAAAATAATTGGCACATTTGTGGGGAGTAGGATTGGAATCCATGACCTCCCCCCTATATTCGCATTGACCTAACCAACTCAGCCAATGAGTTAGTTGGGGTATAAGTTGGATGAAAAGACTTATAAAAAGGATAAGCAACCCACTCAAGCCTATATAAGGCTCTCCCACACTCCATTTTGAACAAGCTCACTTTGTATCTTATTTTTACACAAGCTCATTAGAGATTTATGCAAGCTCCTCCCGAGCTAAAGGATCTCTCACCCAAGCACAAGCCGATGAGAATAATGGGAGTTTGAAGGAATAACGGAAGTGGTGATATAATGTGTAGCCATAGTAACATGTGAAGGCCCACATTTTGGAGGAATAAGACCTATATTGTATTATACGCATTTTTGGAGCTAAAGCCTATATAGGCATATAATTATATAAGACCTATTTTTGATAGGCATTATTATGAAGAAGAACCTCTGAGTTCTCTCCAAGAATCAGTGTTCCATGCTCATGCCGATGAGAATGAGATGAATTTGTAAGGTGATTGTAGAGGCATTATGGAGATGAAATCCCTATTATATTATAGGTGTTGTGGAGAGAGAATATATATATATATGTGTGTGTGTGTGTGTGTGTGTGTGTGTCCTATTTTATTTTCTATATGCATTATAGAAGGCCTATATTATTTGTTATAAGCATTATAGAAGGCCTATATTATTTTTAATAGGCAATATGGAGAAATAAGTCCTATTTATTTTTATAGGAATATTGAGGACCGATATTATTTATTATCGGCAAGATGATATTAATTCCTATTATTTAATAGGAAAATTATGATTCATGAGTTATTATTTATTAACTCGCAGATCAAGAGTCTTCTCAAGTTGGAGCCTGAAGATGCCATAGAGTCAAGGGTCATGATGAAGGATAGAGAAGTAGTAGATCTCAGAACCTTGGTACATTGGATGAATCATCAGACTATTAGCTTCAAAGGAGGGCCATTATTTATTTTTGAGATCTTTGGTGACAATTAATTTCAACTGAAATCTAGATATTTAGCACCGCACTACAGAAACATGGAGGTTTCTATAAGAATACTTAGTACCATGCAACAGAAGTGTAGAGGTATTCATGATTAGGATACTAGATCGAATATACCAGGGTAGCTACTTGGTTCAAAGGTTATCGTTTCATTTGTATTTTGTATTATCATGCTTAGATAGTATTATTTGTTATATTTGTTGAAGTAGATAATATATCAATTTTATTGATGAACCCAAAGACGTAAGCATTCTGCTGAACTCCGTTATCAACCTCTGTGTAGTGTGCTTTAATTTTTGCATTGCTTTAATTTTATTTTAATGGGGTAAATTCATAAAATATTTTAAATCCTATAGGGGTTTATGGTTAAGAAAAAAAATTGGTCAATTTTTGGATCAACATTATATCAGAGATGCTTATTCTTGCCAGTGAACCTGTTGTTTTTTGAGCAAGTTGATTAGTGTAGGTTAATTTGATAGTGATGGCATCAACTTATGCTTTTGAAGTATAGATTGGTGGGATAGGTTGAGGGATAGATTTACCATACTCAGTAGTTTTCTTGCATTTATATTTGGATTACTCCATTATATCTCCTAATCAGATTTTTTAGTACCTGTTATAGCTTTCAGTAGGATTTAAATTATATTTATAAGCTTGGAGATTTGTCAACCGTTTGTGCAAACATTTGAGCTTGAAGGTATCAGTTCGGATCTTCATTCTATGTAGTAGAATTGTGACCATGTAACAGGATGGTAACTAATCATCTAAGGCATATAACATTGGGTCAGATCTGCATTTTTTGAATAGGCCATCATGGCCATACAAACAAATGGTACCTGATACTTTTCATCAACAAGAGGATATCATGAGAGATTAACTCTGATTGTCATTTAGTGTCAAGGTATTGCAACCGTACATTCGAATGGTATTTTATAGTCATGGACATGGTATTACAAGCGTCAGGTGTTGTCAAAGTATAAGACCCCTAGAGGGAAGATGTGGAAACCAAGAAAAAACAAAGAGACTTAACACTGTATAATGTAGCATTAAGGTTTGGAAAGAGACTTAGCACCATAAATTGGAAGTGTTGAGGTCTAGAAAGAGACTTAGCATTGCACAATGGAAGCATTGAGGTCAATAAAAGAGACTTAACACTATATAATGGAGGTGTGGAGGTCTTTTGAATATTTCAAACTGGCCTAATAGGAGGCAGTGAGCCCAAGTGCCACAGGTCCCAGAGAATGAGCCATCAATTGTTAGATTATGGAGTTGGTAGTATACTATGTAGATCTCTTCTCAATAATGTGATTTTGGATTCATAAGATTTTTGGGACAAAATTCCTTTCCCTTTGGGGAGGTGTTATCCAGAGGAAATTTTGGAGGAGAATACGTGGTGAGACGTAAATCGAGCATAGGTCAAGTTTGGGTGGACCTCCAGTTTTTGACACTTGATATCAACATATTCGTCGATGATCAAAACAAAATATGCCATGTGGTGGGTCCTTAGGCACCACGTGGCCTGATACCACTATGTCTCATTAGTCTATATTGCCACATTATAACAAGCTATTCATGAAGCCATGTGCCTAGTTACATTGCTTTGGTGAGCTATTGACAGATTCATACAAAGGAAAGTTGATTTTTTAGCCCATCGTGATATATGGCGAGCTACGTATCAAGTTATGCATCGTATTGGGGCAAGTTAATGGTGTAGCTCATCGATCCTAATGGTGAGTTAGCTATGTTATTCATTGAAAATAAACCATTTGAAACATATCCCAAGCCACATGTCTAAGGCAACAAAAAAGTATTTTTATATCCTTGTTTTATCCTCATCCCATTCATGGAGGGATATTTACCATAGCCAAAAACTTCCAAAAAAATACTTGGGTCTTGTCGGAAGCCACATGGATGTGGCAAGCTAATAGAGGCTGACATAAGGGCATGTGGATGGTAAAGGGGTCATCGCAGAGGTGTTCAACATAGGGGTTGGTGACATGGTGGTTAGGGGTCCTCACATGGTGACATCGAGGAGGACTAGGATGGGTCATTCAATGACCAAGGAAAAGTGGTTGGCATAGTCATGGGGAATGGGATTGGAACCCACGACCTTCCCCCTACATTCACACCGACCCAACCAACTCAGGAAATGAGTTGGTTAGGGTATTAGATGGATGAAGAGGATTATCAGTAGGATAAACAACCCTCTCAAGCCTATATAAGGCTCTCCCACACTCCATTTTGAACAAGATCACTTTGGAGCTTAGTTTTACACAAGTTCATTATTTGAGCTTTGACAAACATGCTCATTAGAGATTTATGAAATATCCTCCCGAGATAAAGGATCTCTCACCAAAGCACAATCTGAGGAGAAGAATGGAAGTTTTAAGGCATAAAGGATTTGGTGATATAATGTGTGGCCATAGTAAAATGTGAAGGCCCACATTTTTGAGGAATAAGACCTATATTTTATCATAGGAATTTTTGGAGCCAAGGCCTATATAGGCATGTAATTATATAACACCTATTTTTAATAGGATTTATTATGAAGAAGAAGCTCCAAGTTATCTCCAGGAATCAGTATTCCATGCACGTGCTAAGGAGAATGAGATGAATTTCGAAGGAAATCATGAGGCATTATTAAGACGAAATCCCTATTATATTATAGGCATTGTGGAGAGAGAAAAAATATACAAGTCCTATATTATTTGTTATAGGCAGTATATAAATCCTATATTATTTGTTACAAGCATGAAAGATGTGAAAGGCCTATTATTATTGTTGATAGGCACTACCAAAGGCATATATTATTTTTTATAAGAAATATAGATAAATAAGTCCTATTTATTTTTATAGGCATATTTAGGACTGATATTATTTATTATCGACAAGATGATATTAAGTCCTATTATTTAATAGCCACATTATGGTTTGGGAGTTATTATTTGTTAAATCACATATCAAGAGTCTCTTCAAGATGGAGCCCAAAGATGCCATGGAGTTGAGGGTCATGATGAATCATAGAGATGTAATAGAGATCATAACCTTAATACATTGGATGATTCATAAGATCGTTAGCTTCAGAGGAGGGTCATTGTTCAGTTTTAAGCTCGTTGGTGATAATTAATATATTCTAACATCTAGAGACTTACCACCTCACTGAGGAAGAATGGAGGTTTCTGGAAGAATACTTATCACCCTAGAAGTGAGACATAGAGGTATTCATGATTATAATACTGGATCAAATATGTCAGGGTAGTTACTTGGTGTGAAGGTTCTTGTTCCATTTGTATTCAGTATTATCATGATTAGATTGTATTATTTGTTATATTCGTTGAAGTAGATAATATATCGGTTCTATTTTTTTTTAATAATGGAAAATAGTTTTTTGAAAGGGACTATACCCTTGAATACAAAATAAGGCCTTTAAGCCGGAATAAGAGTGAGAAACATAGCAGGACTAACCAAGTCCAGGTAATACAATGAAATTCCACGTAGCCCAGAAACAGCTACACAAAGATGTAGGAATTCTCCCTAACTCCAATATATCGGTTCTATTGATGAACCCAAAGATGTAAGAATTCTCCCTAACTCCGATATCAATTTGTGTGAAGTGTGTTTTAATTCTTGCATTTCTTTAATTTTATTTTAAAGGAGTGAATTCGGAAAAGAATTTAAATCCTATATGGGCCCATGGTCGAGAAAAAATTTGATCAATTTTTAGATCATTTTCTGACCACCATCACACCCACATGATGGGGAGTCCCGTATCTTGATCCACCTTTTCCCTTTCCATTGTGAACTATGAATCCTTCCTTCCATCCTGGAGATTCTCCCCGTGAAACCCTACACTAGTCTCCCCCATTTTTTCCCACTCAATCTTGATTTGAAAAACACTTGCTCCAACCATGTTGGTAAATAATAATATTCTTAACATATATGATATATCAATAATAATATAATACTATTAAAATATGAAATAAATTTTCTAATTATCCATGATTGAAAATCCCCCTCTCTCTAGTTTAAATTAGTAAAAATTAATTTTACTAATTCTGTACACTAGGTTTTTTGTTGATTCTCAACACTTCCATGGTGATACCTCTACTACTTGGACTCTGTATTTAGGGGGAATTGAGGGATATGGAATTCCCTGGCTCTATTTTCTCTAACAGGATTCGAGAAATCTTCCATATTGATTCTGAATCAGTGGACAAAGCCATATAAACTATTCTTGGGGAGGATTACATACAAGGCTATGGTCGAGCTCATGTCAATGCTAAGGTCTCTTCCTTTTTCTTCACCCACTTGCTACTCCTTGGAGGATACAAGGATGAGACCCTATAGATTACTTGACATTTTATTCAGCATAGACACATGGTTGGTCTTGCAAAACAGTAAAAAATTTTGGTTTTCCCGCAACTCTTTTGAAAATTTCAATGGAATTTTATGGTGACTTGGTTGCTCAGGTATATGTTGAAGAATTAGAAAGGAAGTATAATAATATTAATGATTTTTCTATTTCAATTCATCGTAAATATGGATTGAAGGAGAAATATCCTACCTACTTATCCTTCCTAGACTCTTCCGTAATTTTCCATGAGCCAGCTTGAACTGAAAAACTCGAGGAAGGTCCTACCAACATAGCCCTCAAAGACTTGGAATATTTATCCTTCCTAATTGACCATGTTCCATCTGGAATTATCAAACTCAAGAGGGGCGGGATGGCTCTATATACTTATCTGGTAAGGGTAGTTCATTTTATCTCTCAAGAACCTCACAGTAGCTCTAGACTGAAGGTTCTTACACCAAATGAAGCTCAGGAGGTCAAAGTGAATGTTGAAGTTTCTGAATTATCAAAATAATATTTCTCCTGTGTATCTTAGTTATATAGTTATTTTTATTTTTATTTTGTCATTTTTAGGGCATCCATGCTTAAAATTCTTTCCTACTTTTGAAATTCCTTGCTTTTGGATATTGTATACAATGTTTTGTAAGGGAGGGGACCCGAGAAACCCCCAGTTTAAATCTCCGGTGAAAATCATCTATCAATTAAAAAAAGCTCAAACATGGCTATGAATTTTTTTTGAAAATTTGAATTTTATATTAAGTGAAATAATTAAACCTAAAAAATGGTTACGATATTGTTCAATAATTACATTTTTTGTCAAAATTTTATTATTCGACGGTACTTATTTGTAAAACATATCTTGAAGCACCCATTGGAAGGAAATTGGAAAATTTTATGGCAATTAATTCTTCCGTGGCATGGTAGAGAGAATGACAATGGTTACTATTTTTTATGATGGTAGAGATCTTAGGAATTGTAAGGTTAACCGCGGTCAGCGAAGCTATATCTTTCTTATTCATCCTTTCCACTTTATTTTTCATCGAATTTCCACTTTTTTCCTTTTTCCTTATGATTTAGGCTACCCGTATTTAATTAGACCATTTCATCCTTTGAAGAAGAATATTTTAATAATATTTCTGATATCTAGTTTATTCTCTCCACTAAATTTTTATTGACCATTTAAGTCTCCTCTTTGGGCTCCCTCTATTTCATAAGATTGTTTCGTCTTCTAAAGTACAATATTTGAAGAAATTTTTAGGCATGAATTATTCAAACTCTTCTTTGTTGAATTATTATGAGATAAAGAAGGGGAAGACACCCATTTTCATATGATAAATGACATATGCCCATTCTCATCACAATCATAAAACTCTTTTTTATATGAGAATGGGAATATTCTTATTCTAACCATTCTACTTCATTAAAGAAATATTGAACTTAATCATTTTTATATCACTATAGAGGATGCGGGAATGGAGAATTTTCCATTCTAAAAAAAAATTAAATATTACCTTTATTTCTTTTCTATGATTCCTATATGAGAATGGGCATATGCCCATTCAATACTAGATAAAAATGTTTGTTTGTATGAGGATGGACACATGCCCATTCTTTCTATGTGTATTTCTCTTCTATGATTCTTATTTGAGAATGGACATATTCCCTTTCAGTACAAGATAAAAAATGTTTTTTTTACGAGAATAGACATATGTCCATTCTATCTATGTGTATTGAAATAATAATTTTATTTGATCCCTATATGAGAATGGTCATATGTCTATATGCCCATTCTCACACAAGAATCATAACAGAATAATAGAAAATTAAATTTCATCTATATTATTGAAATCAATCATTTTTAGATCCATACAAAGGCTGTGATAATGGGGAATTGTCCATTCCGAAACAAATTAATTTTTATCTCTATTAATTCCTATGATGATGTATAGCTTTTGATTATGTAAAATATTGATTGTGAAATTATCGTAGTTAATGTTTGACATTTGAATCATTATTAAGCGCTACTATTACCTTGTTTTATATATTTATTATTTTGATGATGAATAAATTTTTTTTCATGCTTATAATATTTGAAGTTGTCTCTATGATTATAAAATTATTTAGAAAAAAAAATTTCCTATAGATATTGCATTATTACCTTGTTAATTGATAATATGTACTATGTAGATATAAAGGATAGTTTATCATTTTCTAAACTTCATTTTATAATAATTCAACATGATTATGAGTTGAAAATTCATTTCGGTTCTTTGAACTTACATGCATACAATTTATTTTTTTTGTCTGGTATGTAGGAATAAGAGTAATCACTACCAAGTGACACATTGGATTTGATACACTTACAAAGGTGACGAGATCATGTAAGTGCTCACTCTAAACAAAGTAAATGTTATGTGTATTCTTTTTAGTATACTTATTCACATATCTCCATGAACAAAAATGGACTTTCTATTATGATTGAAATTAAAGAGAATAGGCATATGCCCATTCTTCATCTACTAATGTTATATCTATAATTATTTTTATTATTTTTTGCATTTTTCTCTAGTATGAACAATAATTGAAATTTTTTAACGAATCCCTTATGAGAATAGGAAAATTTCTATTCATAAGGGAAAATTACCATTCTAAAATAAATATTAAAGACAATATGCATATACCCATTCTGCTTATTTTAATCTTAGCGATATTGTTTACATCTATCCATTTAATACAAAACAAAACAAACATTTTGTTTTCTTTAGAATCAGAATATGCCCATTATAAATGATATAATACAAGCAATACTTATGTTATGATATTTCTTCATTTATTCCTATTTAAACCTATTTAAAAATTTAAAAACTATGAGACTGTTTAATCCATACTCTTTTTTCTTCTATTATTCCTATATATCTATGAAATTCTTCTATGATTCCTAAATGAGAAGGGGAATATTCCCATTCATTACAAGACAATGCCATAAAGGTCCATCAATTTCATAATTGTTTAACAAGATGTGAGAATGGGTTCCCATTCTATAACAAAGAAAATTTGATTATTCCTATCATAAAGGGCATATGCTCATTCTAAACTTTATAATACAAGTAATATTTAATTTTTTGAGAATAGGCATGTGCACACTCAAAAATACTTACTCAATGCTTAGTCATTTGAATCCCTATTTAAAATTTGTTAGCATATCTAAGCCATACTCTTCTTTTATGATTGTTATCTTCCCTAAGAAGTCTTATTTGATTCCTATATGAGAATAAGAAGACTCATATATGAGAACATGTAGCTGCCCATTTGATACAGGATAATGTAAACATGGTCAATCAATTTTCTACTTATTTAAAAGTCATGATGATTTATAAAGCATAAATTTTTTTATGATTCATATCAACCCAAGATATTCTTTTATGAATCCTATATGAGAATAGGAAGATTAAGAATGCAATTCCCATTCAAAACAATATGATTTTTTTTTTTGCATGATAATGGGCATATGACAATTCTAAACATGGTAATACAAGCAATATTGATTTTATGAGATTTCCTCTATTATTCCTATTTATATATATTTAAAAATTGTGATATTCTTTTATCCATACTCTTCTTATTTTTATTCTATGATTCATAAATGATAAGGGGCATCCTCCCATTCAATACAAGATAGTTCCATAAAGCTCCATCGATTTCATAACTCTTTAACAAGATGTGAGAATGGGTGGCCATTCTAAAATAAAGTAAATTTGATTATTCCTATCATAAATGGCATATGCCCATTCTAAACTTTATAATACAAGTACTATTTATTTTTTCGAGAATGGGCATGGAAATTTTTTTGATTGAAACATATTTTTCATATGACAATGGGAATGTTCCCATTCTAAACATTCTCATACAACTAATTTTTATTCTATGAGAGTGGGCATGTGCACTTTCATCAATACTTACTCAACACTTAGTCATTTGAATAACAATTTAAAAGTTATGAGCATATCTAATCTATACTCTTCTTTTATAATTTTTATCTTCCCTAAGAACTCTTTTATGATTCCTATATGAGAGCATGCAGCTTCCCATTTGATAAAATACAATGTAAACATGGTTAATAAATTTTTAACCTATTTAAAAGCCGTGACAATTTATAAAGCATACTCTTCTTTTATGATTCATATCTACCCAATAAAGTCTTTTATGAATCATATATGAGAGTAGATATACTAAAAATGCAATGCCCATTCAAAACAAGACAAAATATTTTTTTTTGTATGAGAATGGGAATATTCCCATTCAAAACATTGTAATACAAGCAATACTAATTTATGAGTATGCGTCTATTATTCCTATTTATATCTATGTAAAAATTGTGAGACTGTTTTATCCATACTCTTCTTATTCTTATCCTATTATTCATAAATGAGAAAGGTCATCTTCCCATTCAAAACAAGACAATTCCTTAAAGCTCCATAAATTTCCTAACTTTTTATCAAGATGTGAGAATGGGTGCCCTTTTTAAAACAAAGTAAATTTGATTATTCCTATCGTAAAGGGCATATGCCCATTCTAAAATTTATAATTCAAGTAATATTTATTTTTTTGATAATGGGCATGTACACAGTCATGAATGAAACATATTTGTTATATGAGAATGGGAATGTGCCCATTCTAAACATTCTCATATAAGAAATTTTTATTCTATGATAGTGGGCATGTTCACTTTCATCAATAGTCATTTGAATAGCTATTTAAAATCTATGAGCATATCTAATCCATACTCTTATTTTATTATTGTTATCTTCCCAAGAAAGTATTTTATGATTCCTATATAAGAATGGACATCTATCCATTAAATACAAAACAATGTAAAAAATCTCAATCAGTTTCTTAACTTTATACAAGAACTGAGGATGGGTGCCCATTCTAACGACAATAAATATGAAAATAGTAATTATTACAAGTGTCTAATTAGGTTTGACGATAAATTCTACCATATATTTTTCATTATTCAAATATCTAATTAAAACATAAAATGGTTCCAATCAATTCAAATATATTTTAAAAATATTTATGTTAGACTTAGGATATTAGGATATTAAAACATTTTAGCATTAAAAGATGTTGATTTATTATTGTAGTATAGATTCTTTTTTTATAAATTTATACATGCCGTGAGAATGGGTGACCATTCTAAAACACAATAAATACTTAAATAAGAAAAAGTATTTTAAAAAAACCTTTAATATTTCATGATTTCATTATTAAAACATATTTTCGGTAAATGTAGACATTTTATAAACATTACATGTGTCTAAACTGGTATGCTGATAAATTCTACTTTATATTTTTCATTATTTAAAATTAATTTAAATATGTAAGCATATTAAAGCATTTAAGCATTACATGGTGATGGTTTTTTATTATATTATACATTCATATTTTGAATGTATGTACAATAATAGTGCAATGTAGTTTTCATTATTCTAATACCTCTATAAAACATTTAAATGTTTGTAAACATTGGGATAATAACATATTAAAGAATTTCAATATGTACCTTTTGTGGTTAAGTGTTTACGATAGATTTAGTATATTAAGGGATTTTAAGCATTATAGTTTGGTGATTTATTATGGTACGATAGATTCAAATTTTGAGAATTAAGATATTAAGATATTAAATGCATTTAATCATTATAGGGTGGTGATTTATTATGGTACGAAAAATTCAAAATTTAAATTTTGGCACTTTCTTTTAGAGGTGATTTTCCTTGGTCGAATACTTTATAAAAATATTGAATTTGAATGGCTCAGGTTTTGATTGTTTGTTTTCTAATGGCTGAGTTTTTATTTTTTCTCTCTTTTGGCCAAATTTTTTCATTCAAATATTTTGTAGGAAAAATATGAAGGTATGCGAAAGGATTTGGGTTGATTAGATACAAAGATTATTGAACAAGAAACTTGTTGCAGAAGTGATAAAACTTGTTGCGGTGGTCGTAAAAAAAGACACGGAGAGAGACAAACATTACTAAGTCCATCCAATCATTTTTTTAGGACCATAAAAAGGTACGCATTTTAGACCTTATGACATTAAAAAGGAATGGAACAATTTTGATTTATATATTTAGTAGTTGTTACGTTTATGAATGTAAACAAATTGATTTTTATATTTGTTTGTTGTTACATTTATACAAAGAAACAAATCGATACATTGTTTAGAAATTTAAATAAATGAGATATATGGAAAAACGGTTCAAATAGTTGATTGTGAATTAAAATATATTTGTTACTATACATTTTTTACGCTTTAGAAGTAAACATGGAAAAAAATCAGATATAAAAACCTTAACTGACATGCTCTACCATTGTTGTATTCTTTTTGAGAAATCTTCAATAGTCTCCCTTGCAAAATCGCTATTTTAGAAGTTGTTTCTTCTTCTTTCTTTTGCAAAACCTATGTATCTTCATATTTTTTCAACCACATCTACATTCTTCATCTTTCCCCAAGTAAATATTTGAATGAAAAAATATCAGTCCCAATAGAGCAAAAACCAAAACTTGATTCATTCAAAATCAATATTTTTATAATGTACTTGGCCAAAAAAATTCCTCGTAAAAAAAAGAGTGCCTAAAATTTAAATTTTGAATCAAACCTGACATAATAAATGACAATTATGAATTTTCTCCAAAAAAATAAACTATCTAGTTTAAAATTTGAATCAATCTTGTAGAAAATGTAAAAAATAAGTGCCGAAAATTCAAAATTTAAGTCAAACCTACCATAATAAATGACTGGTACGAATTGCCTCCCTATAATAAAGCACCAAAAATTTGAAATTTGAAACAATATAAATCAAAATGTTTCTAATCAAGATGTGATATTAGTAATTAATAGTTCATCACTAACATTTATTAGTAGTATAAATCACTATGATTATATAATATTAGTATTCATTAATTAATTAAAAACATTAATTAATAATATTATAATTGATTACTATTAGTGCTAATTTAAATAATTAATTAGTAATATTATAATTAATTTCAAAAAAAAATCTTATCAATTAATATTAACTACAAGAATTAATATTACTAATAAAATTCCATTATTATATTAAAAAATGACATCTACTTATATTATCAAACAAATAAAAAGAATTCAAAAGAATTAAATAATATTATAAAAATCTAAGTAAACTTTATAAACGTAATTAACAACTTAATCGCATGGTTTGTTTCCCCCATTATTTGTTAAACTCTCTTGAGCACTCCATTTTGGAGTTTCAAAAGCATACCCGGGTGGTTCCTTTGCACCAGAGGCTTATTTTGCTGCTGCATAAATTATGTCTTCTTCGGTATCCTAGTCTCCCTTCCTCCCCTAGCTCAGTTCCCCCTCTACCGGGTTCAGCTGTTGCTAGCCCCGTCTCTCCACTCTCTGCCCCTGCCACCGCTGCTGTCACCCCCTGCCGGTCATCCAAGCTTCATCTTCCGTTCCCCCTACTGCTGCTCCCACCCCCTTCACTTCCACCTCGGCCAAACCGGTCACCAGGTCCTCTAGAAGGCTTAACCTCAATACCCTTGCTGTGGGGAAGGGTCCTCATGAAATTGAAATTGCACATGACCTCCTGAATATTAGCAGTGCTAGTCCCCAGGATGTGCATATGGAGAGCTCTACAAAAAGGATGGAAGCCTTAGAAGCTGATATGAAGCTGTTGAAGGATGAGGTTAAGAACTTGGAAAAACAGAAAGGTAAGAGGAAGAAGGAGGAGGAGGTGGTTATTGATAATAGCCAGATTGAAGATATCTACAAGAAGCTCAACTCCTTAGACTCTCGTTTAGGGAAGGCCAAAACTCATCATGATTATAATATGGCCATTTTTAGTGTGATTGAAGAGTTCATTGAGCAGCATGTCTGAAGTGTCTCCAATCTCAGCAGAGTTCTGGCAACACTTTGGGGCACTGATAAGGAAAGCAAAAGGACCATTGATTAGCTGGATAATACTGACGCTGCCCACATGACAACTTTGGGAATGTTCAAATCCTGGAAGAACATCAAATCTAGCATCGACAAAGCTACTAAGAAGTAGTTGTAGGTGCTTTAACTACTCTTATATGTTTTCTTGTTGTTTTTTTAAGGTCTCTTTGCTACTTTTTTGCAGAGTTTTTGTTGTTTTTGTCTTGATGGGTAGCTGTTTTTTTGGCTATTTTAGGATTCATTGTCACACTTGGATTCTGATCCTTTTTATTCTAGTTTTGACTCCTATTCTGGCTCCTAGGCCCTCTTCTGTACACAAGGGTATAGTCCCTTTCAAAAAACTATTTGCCAATAATAATAATAAAAAATTAACAAGTTAATCGCCATTATTTATAATCCTTAATTAATTATAGTACATTTTAAAAATAATTTTATAAAATTATAGTAAAACTTTATAAAATTAATTAACGACATAAAATCCATTATTATTTATAATGCTTCATCACTTATAATGCTTCATTAATTTTAATTCTTAGAATGGGCCTGGAAAAATATTTAAACTTTAATCATCAAAAAAATAGAAATAAAAGAATATGTATTTAACATATCATATTAGAAATAACCAAAATTAATTAATTAATAACAATAAGAAATAATATTGTATCATTTAATAATAACTATAAATTTCAAATAATATTTTATATTATGAAAAATAAAATGATTGTTGTATGTGAATGGGCTTGAACCCATTTTAATAAATCTATAAATGAAGTTAGAATGTGTTAACTCTATTCTCATATAAGAATCTTAGAATAAAAAAAGAAAAAGTGAGTAATAAGAACAATGAAAATGAGACAATACACATGTAGAAAGAATGAGCATATGTCCATTCTCATACAAATAAGCATTTTCTATCTTTTATTGAAAGAGTATATGCCCATTCTCATATAGGAATCATAGAATAAAATTTAACATAGACAAAATGGGGATATGTTCATTCTCATAATAATAAACATATTTAACTTGTATTGAATGAGCATATTTCCATTCTCATATAAGAATCGTAGAAGAGAAACTTTTTTTAGAATGGACAGTTGCCCTTTCCCACATCCTTTATAGTGATATAAAAATGATTAAGTTCAATATTTCCTCAATGAGGTGGAATGGTTAAAATAGGCATATTCCCATTCTCATACAAATAAAGAGTTTTATGATTGTGATGGTAATGGGCATATGCCATTTCTCATATAAACAAATATTTTAATCATTGTGATGAGAATGGACATATTCTCATTTTCATTAACTCAATATAGAAAGAAAGAAAAATTCTCCTACGCTTAACATAAAGAATGAGTGAAAATTACATCCGTTTATGAGAATGTTTAAAATGGAGAGATGCCCATTCTCATAGTTAGGGAATATGGGAAGTATGAGGAATTATTGCAAAAGTAATATAAGTAATTAAATCCTTTTATGAGAATTTTTATAATGGATAAATTCCCATTCTAATTACTAGGCACTATGGGAATTATGAGTAATTATTGTAAAATTAATATATGTTATATTAATATGATGAAGATATTTGGATCAAGCGGTTAGCAATCAAGTCTCTAATTAACTTCTATTTAACCTCTATATATTTTTTCATAAACTCAATATAGAAAGAAATAGAGGTAATATTTAATTTTTTTTAGAATGGATGATTGCCCATTCTCACATCCTTTTATGAGAATATTTAAAATGGACAGTTGCCCATTCTCCTAGTAAGAGAATATGGGCAATATGATAAATTCTTGCAAAAGTAATATATGCTATATTATTATGATGAAGATATTTGGATAAAGCGATTAGCAATCGAGTTTCTAATTAACTTCTATTTAACCTCTATATTTATTCTCATAAACTTAATATAGAAAGAAATAAAATTCTTCAACATTTTTTTATGAGAATGTTTAAAATTTATACATGCCAATTCTCATAATCAGGGAATATAGGAAATGTTAGAAATTATTGTAAAAGTAATATATGTTTTATTGTTATGATGAAGATATTTGGATGAAGAAGTCAACAATAAAGTTTCTAATTAACTTCTATTTATTCTCATAAACTCAATATAGAAAGAACGAAAAATTATCCTACGTGAAACATAAAGAATGAATGACAATGGCATCCTTTTATGAGAATGTTTAAAATGGATAGATTCCCATTCTCATAGTTAGGGAATATGGGACGTATGAGAAATTCTTGAAAAATTAATATATGTAATTACATCCTTTTATGAGAATGTTTAAAATGGATAGATGTTCATTCTAATAGTCAGGAAATATGGGAAGTATGAGGAATTCTTGGAAAAGTTAAATATCTTATTTTAATATGATGAATATATTTGAAGGTTTTTCCTAAGAAGCAGATGAACCCTTTTTAGCTGGATACTCTCTGTTAATACTAATAAGAATGGGTAAGACACAAAACATTATAGTGAGTGAATCAATAAGCCTAAACCCTGAGTCCTAAACCCTAAGCCTTAAACCTTGATCCCTAAACCTTAAACCCTAACCCCTAACCCTTAAACCATAAACCCTAAACCCTACACCATTTTCCCTAAACCTTATACCCTTACCCTTAAACCTTAAACACTAAACCATATACCCTAAACCTTAAACCCTAAGCCCTAAACCCTAAACCCTAAACCCTAATCCGTAATCCCTAAACCCTAAAACTTGAGCCTTATACCCTAAACCCCAAGCCCTAAACCCTAAAACCTAAACCCCAAACCCTAAATATTAATCCATAAACCCTAAAACCTAAAACATAAACCCTAAACCTTAATAATTAAACCCTAAGTCATCAACCCTAAACCCTAAACTGTAAACCCTAAACCTTAAAACTTAAACCCTAGCCATCAACCCTAAACCCTGAGCCCTAAACCCTAAGACTTAAACACTTATCCCTAAACCATAACCAGTAAACCCTGACCCTTAAACCTTAAACCCTAATCCATAAACCCTAAACCCTAAACCTTAAATCCTAAACCCTGATTCCTAAACCTTAAACCCTAAGCTATAAAACCTAAATCCTAAACCCTAAAACATAATCTCTCTTAGAAGTTGTTTGATTAGCTCATAATGGCATTTTTAGGACTATGAAGGAAGTTATCTTCCATCAAGTCATACCGACCTCATCAATCATCGTATCCAATCATCCCTACACATTGAAACAAAATTAAAAAACCTTATTAATAATTGATTTTTATCCATGTTGAGAGTGGTATTGAGACATGCTAGCCAGAGAAAGAAAACACCATTAACCAGGAAGTGAAAGATGCATTCCCTAAGCTTGTAAAGAAGGTATTCATCCATAGTATGATTTTACCATATTCTAATACATGACTAGGGATTCAATTCCATGCTCATGGGAAACTCATCAGTCCATATATTTGATCAATTATCACTACCTTTGAGAGTTGTGAGGTTTGCAAATTCTAATTTTGACACATTTAACACTCTTCCAAATGTCAATAACCATTCTAAAAGGCCCCAAAACCTAAACAATGAATATATTATTTGACGAAAAAGATATCAATTATATAATTTAAACCCTAAAATCTTGAAGGATGAATGTTGAAATCCTAAAAAATACCTATCTCATGACCAGATTAGAATATGAAAAACGATCTTCCAAACCATGACGGATGGACCTATGAGAATAGTTTCATAAGGTGTAGAGTGACCCCAACTTCTTATATTTACTAAAATAAATGGTTTAAGTATAATTTTTTTTTTATTAATATTTATACTTTATTATTTTAAGTAAAACTTAAAATAATAAAGTATAAAGATTAATAAAAGAAAAACATGTACTTTAAATTTATTTTAGTAAATATATCCCTCCCATAAGCACATACACTACATAGCAAATAGTAACAAGAGTTTTTTATAGCACGCTCAATTTTTAACGGGAGCACATTTCATCTTCTTCGGGTTTGAAATTCCCAATCCATAGGCTTGAATTTTCCTTGCATATCCAAACCAAAGGTTTGGACTGTGTAATCCGTGAATAAATCCGTGTTCGATAGAAAAACATCAAAATATGACATGTGCACCCAAATGTCTCATGCATAAAGACATAATATTCAAAAATAAATTATACTACGATGTCAATCTCAGCTTTACCTTGATGAAGATATAATTATTTCTAAAATCTAATTAGTTTAAGGCATTCATCCATAATTTATTTTACTAGTGCCTTCTTTTCTTGTGAAAACCTATGCATCCGTTTTGGTGCACAATTTATGATTTTTTAATCTAAATTTATTTAAAAAGTGATTTTTTCTAAACTCCATTCTACACACACCCAAAAAAACAAAAAATGACTTTTTTCTCAAAGTTACAAGGTTATACACACAAATATTTAATTTTTGGGATATGCACACTTTGAAAATTAATAAAAAATTTATATATTCATCCAAAAATTATGAAAAATTAATGTGACATTTTACATGGAATTAGATAACTTTCTACTAAAGGGATTTGAAAAATAATTTATAAAACTCAAAAAATGGGGTGGCACACAAACAATACATTCTTATCTTTTTGACATAAAAAATAGACATACTTTGTGTGCACACCAAGTTTGACCCTCTTAATCTCCACCATTTAAAAAAAATGGTAGTTTAGATACTAGATTCTGAGCTCTACAGCATTCATTATTATCACTAAGTCAAATTTTGAGCATATGCATGCCGAATTATTAGATGAAGTTCAGGTTTTGTTGATTTCAGAAAAAATGTGTCCCTTTTTTACCCCAATTTGGCCCCCCATTTCCATGCACTTACTGAGTTAGAATAATGTTCTAGATTTACATGAGTGAGTGATGGCTGAGTTGGCAAGGGGTTGCACATGTTTTTTATTTTTAAATTCCATATCTACTAGTTTATTCACCCAAAAAGTGTCGTGAATAGTTGGATTTTAGAAGAATTTGAATTGATTTTGGATTGCCATGACTTGGAAGAAAACTTCAGTTAACTCAAATACATGCTTTGAGTCAATTTGAACACATCCTCTCAATTAAAAAAATGTTTGTAAGTATTATTCATGACTTTATTCAACTTGAGCTAAGTAAGTGGATAAGATATGAGGATTATTTAATTTATTTAAATATGGAAGTGGACATGTGCATTTATTTATTTAAATTGATATTAAATTATATAATAAAATTAGCTAAGGGGGGTGATAGGGTGTAAATAGAATTAGTTAAATTAATTATAGATAATTACAATGGATTTAATAAGGTTTTGAGAATTTATGATGTGTATGTCGGAAACAGATAGATGAGAAGAATGTGGAGTGAAATAATCTCAACACATTGATTTTATTATGAAGAAGCACATACATTATATAGGAGAAATAATCAACTACATTCCCCTAAACTGAAGGAGGAAGATTTGGATGAAGGAGAGAGAATAATGGAATACACCAAGGAAGAGAAAATAAAGGGATAAAATAGAACAAACACTCCTAAAATATGAACTATGCAATGTATGCTAACATTCCCCCCTATTACATTATTCTTGCAAATGTGACCCCTGAAAAGTTCAAATTTCACTTTTCCAAGAGATTTAGTGAGAATGTCAGCAACTTGTGCTTCAGTAGGACAGTACTGGAGCTGAATTTGATGGTTCAAGATGTGCTCTCGAATGAAATGGAAGTCAATTTCAATATGCTTTGTTCGTTCATGAAAGACTGGATTCTGCACGAGCTTCAACACACTCTAATTTTCAATAGAGAATAGGTGACTGTTTTTCAGGAATTCCCAGGTCATCCAAAATGCGACGTATCCATATCACTTCACACACAGCTCCTCATGTGGCACATGATATTCTACTTTTGTGGATGAGATAGAAACAACATTATGCTTCTTTCTTATCCATGAGATAGGTCCAGATCCGAGATGAAATATGTATCCTGTAGTTGAATTCCTGTCATCAACAGATCCGGCATGGTCCAAGTCGACGTATCCTTGTAATAATAATTAATCATTCTTCTTATATTCCAGACCATAATTAGTTGTTCCTCGGACATATCTCAAAACATGCTTTGCTGCATTCCAGTGACATTTCTTTGGCTCCTGCATGAACCTAGAAAGATAGCTGATAGCATAGCAGAGATCTGGTCTGGTATATGTCAAATAGATGAGCCCTCCAACAAATTTCCTGTAGAGAGTAGCATCTACTTGAGGTGAGTCCTGGAATCTTGAAAGTTGCAAACCTTTTTCCATGGGAGTGGATATAGGTTTACAGTCAGACATTCTATACTTTTCTAGGAGTGTCTTGGTGTACTTTGTCTGGGAGACAAAAATGTGATGCTCCTTTTGCCATATCTCCAAGCCAAGATAGTAATGTAGTAGCCCCAAATCTGTCATGTCGAAGGTTCTTTTGAGATCATTCTTTACAATATCAACTTGATCTTCTGAACTTCCAGTGATCACAAGATCATCTACATACACAACAAGAATGACAATTTCTTTTCCTACCTTCTTTATATACAAATTGGAATCTGAGGGGCTATGAGTGAACCCATGCTACAAAAGGTGATCATTGATCTTGATATACCATGCCCTGGGAGCTTGTTTCAGTCCGTAAAGTGATTTGATGAGATGACATACCTTCTTAGGATGCTCTTCATCAAAAAATCCTTCAGGTTGGGTCATGTATACTTCTTCTTTCAGATCACCATTTAGGAAAGCACTCTTGACATCCATCTGCTGAAGTCTCCATCCTTTCTGTGTACTGCAAGTGTGCAAACTACTCTGATGGTCTTCATCTTCGCAGTGGGTGCAAAGGTTTCTTCATAGTCGATGCCCTCTTTCTGAGCATATCCTTTTGCTACAAGTCATGCTTTATGTTTTTCGATGGATCCATCTGCCTTATATTTTGTCTTGAAAACCCATTTGCAGCCTATGGGTTTCTTTCCTGTAGGCAGATCGACAAGTTCCCATGTCTGATTTTTCATGAGTGAGTCATATTCTATATCCATGGCTTCCTTCCACTGAGGTTGACTGAGTGCTTCACGAACATTATCTGGCTCGGAGCTATTCATCAGTGAACTCATGAGTGCAAAGTTTACCTCATTTCTTGTTTGACTCCTCGTTTTGACTCTGGATGATGTATCTGGGAGTTGTTGCAAATGTGAGTCCTTGATAGTGCTTTGTACCCACTTCGGATGAGAACTTGGCTACTTTTGAGAAGAACTGTGTCATTTCCATGTGGATTGATGTGGAGTCACATTCTCTAGTTCTCCAAGGTCAACAAATAGTTCTCCTGGTAGCATTTCTTTTCTCTGAGTAGTCTCCTCTGGCTCATCATCTGATTCAGAGACTAATCGGTGAGATGTGGTTGGAAGTGGATCTTCTGTTGATACTATTGAGTCAAAGGATGACTCGTCACAAACCACATCATGACTCTCATATATTTTCTTTGTCTCAAGATCCATGAGATGATATTCCTTTGAGGTAGTGTTGTAGCCAAGAAGGATACACTGGAGTGTCTTTGGCTTTACCTTCTTTCACTTCTAAGCCAGGACATGCATGTATGATGTGCAACCAAATAATCACAAATGAGAAATTGATGACTTTCTACCACTCCATACCTCTTCTGGCATTTTGTTTGTAGAATCTTTGTCAGTGCCCCTGTTGAGAAGATATATAGCCTGTTTGTACTGCTTCAGCCCAATAGCGTTCCTCTAGCTTTGATGTTGTTAGCATGCAACGAGCCATCTCCATCACTGTGTGATTGCGATGCTCAACAATGCCATTTTGCTGGGGTGTGTAGGGAGCAGTCAGGTGCTACTTAATGCCATGTTGGTTCAGGAAGGCCAAGAAATTCTTTGATGTAAATTCCCCCCTCGATCTGAGTGAAGTAGAAGAAGTGGTTGTCTAGTCTCTTTCACAACACGATGATAGAAGTTATGGAAATGTTGAAGAGCCTCACTTTTCTTCTTCAGGAAATATACCCACATCTTGCGAGAGTGGTCATCCACGAATAGTTGGAAGTACTTGTATCCTGAAAACAAAGTAGGTAATGGGCCATTCAGATCGGTATGAACTACCTCTAGACACTTCTTGGCATGGAAGGTGCTCACTTGAAATGGATCTCTGTGTTGTTTTCCTACAAGATAGCCAGGGAAATAGGCAAGGAACTGGACAATTTGGGTAGTCCATGGACCATTTCTTTTGAACTCATCTGGTGCAATGAACTGACCAACAAGTGTCCATATCTAAAATGCCATAGGGCAGTTGATTCTATTGTTGAAGAAGATAAAGCTACTGCAGAAGATGAAACAGTATCTAAAGCAAATAACTTATCTTTTACAAATTCTTTAGCAAGAACCGTACCTTGTCAGGAGATTAAGCATGATTTAATGCCATTTTGAACAAGAAATTCTACCTTAAGGTGATGATTCAAGAGCTGAGTAACTGACAAGAGGTTACTAGTCAAGCTAGGAACATATAGTACCTTTGTAAGTGTACATTTTCGTGGTCCCAAAGGAATGGTGACATTCCCTATTCCTTCTGCAATGTACTCTTTGTCATCCGCTATCCGAACTCGATCTCTAGTTGGTTCTTCATGTAGTGAATCAAACAACTTCTTGTCACCTGACATATGCTTGCTTGCACCAGAGTCTATCAACCAGAATTTCTTCATGGGCTGAGAAGTTTGAGAGACGAGTACAAGGTTCTTACCACAATGGGCTCCTTCTGATGTCTCCTCATCAGATTCATCATCTTCTTGGGCTGCGAGATGTCCCTTCTACTTTCTCTAGCAGGGACATCATTTGGAATTTTGAAAATCTTCACACCCGGATGTGCTTGTATGACTTGAAGACCCCTGTTTCAAGCTATTATGCCAGCAGTGATCAGTTTCATGAGTATTGGTTCTGCAAATGTGACACCATCTCTTTGAATTTTGATCTTTCTACTGTTGTTTTGGTTGCACTTGATTTGGCTTCTCTAGGGGACCCTTTCGATTCTTCTAGCCATGGTATGGCTTTGAGAACAAGGCTTTATTCTGAGACTCCTCATGGGATGAAGTGATGGCCTCTTCCTACTGCAAAAAATTCACAAGCTCTTCAAATGTCACTGTTTGTTTAGACACATTTAGTGTTGTAACGAACACTCAAAATTGAGAAGGGAGTTCTCTCAAGGTGATTGCGATGAGAATTTTATCATCCACCATTTCACTGAGTGCTAATAAATCTGATCTCATCTCAGCCACGCGACGTAAGAACTCCTCCACTTTCTTATCTGACCCCATAGAGAGGGTGTGCAGCTTTGACTAAAGATGAAGAATCTTTGTCTGATTTTTGGCTTCATAAATGGTTGCCAACTTGTCCCAGGCCTCCTTTGGTTTCTCCGCATTCCGAACATGTGGTTGCACATCGTCACTGATACTGAGAATTATCAGCATCAAGGCTTTAGCACTAGCCATCTCATATTTTATTAGTTCATTAGAGGGATGTGGGAGCAGGCACAGACCCTGTGATAATTCCCCATAATCCTTCAAACTGAAGGATTATCTTCATTTTTTTCTTCCAGGCCACAAAATTGGACCCTTTGAGAAACTGAGCATTGAACAGAAGTAACTTCGGAGCAGACATTGTAATAAAAAAATTTATTTATTTATTTCAAGAGTTATTACAACTTTGACTCACTGATGAGAATTACTGGCTCGTAGATGCTCATGATATTTGCATGCTGTGAGATGCCAACGCTTTGTAGGGAATTCTTCTTCGTCATCACAGTCGGCATCGTACCCGACTTCTAATTCTTCCATACTCACTTTGCTTGGCACTGACATCAAAAAAGAAGTATTCAAGAAGTCCTTCTCAAACTAGGTTGTCAAATGCAAGATTGTTGGTATTTTGAAGCTTGTTCAGCAAAGCAAAGTAGAACCCAGAGCTCTCAGGATCTTCTTCACGATGTTCTCTGGCTGGCGAGTTGATATTCTAGCTTTTAGATGTGGTGACTGTGTTATTGACACTCTCAATCGAGTTCTCTACACTCGACATTCAACAAAGTGTTATATGATCCACTTAACATTATCTTGGTTGAGTATCAGTTGTCAAAATTTCAGTGGAGTAGTTCAGGCTCAACTCTTTTTATGAAGAGATGCTTCTTTGCCATGAAAAAATAATTGGAGATCTTCTATGCTACAACCAATGGCTTATCTATTCCATGTTGCTACAAGAAGAGAAATGTTTCAAAACACAGTGTCAGACTTCACGCAGAGCAAAGAATCTTCCACGCAATTCCACGTAATTGTTCCTTCTTCTCATTTCTACACAGACGTTGGGACTAGACACTTACTCCACCAGGTGCTTGACTAGCGCTTTAGTCCACGCAGTAAGATTTCAAGAATATTCCACTCAACCTTCACGCATGAGAGTTTCAATTACTATAAATTCCACAAGGAATGCACTTCCATGTAGGTTTCTACATAGGTAGCCGTTCTCAACATCTCTACGCACTTCATTCCATGGCTCAGTTCTAGGATTGGCTGAAATTTTAATTCCACACAGCAAATAATAAGATCAAAACACGTTTTAGTCTGTGATTGTTGCATAGCTCCATACATGTTCTCCACACACACACTTTATTTCTCAACGTATGGGTCTCAAAAAAAAAATTTCTCACGTCTCCAATATATATATATACATACCTTTCCATGCTGAGCTTTTCCTCCACGCAGGTTGAAAAAAAGCAAGCACGGGTTTCAAAAAAAGAATTCTCCACCTAGCGCACGTAGCTTTTTAACTTCCACGTAGGATTTGTGAATTCAGCACAAGAGACAAGAAAACAAAATGTAGGCCATGCAGTCTCTCCTTTCTCCATGCAGGCTGTAGGTTACACCTGTTAATCTGTTTATCTCTTGTCTTTTCACACAGTATCTTGTTTTGTACTTCTTCCACAGTAGCAATAAACAACAAGACATAAAAAAAAGTTTATACTTCCACACACATTACAGCAGATAGAAATGATTCTATCCACACCACGTAGGATGAAGGTGTTCACCATACAGCAAAAATAATACAAATTATCCCATGTTTTTGTTTTCTTTCACATAGTAGTCAGGCACTTCCACGCAACAGGTCTATTCAATGTTTGCTTCTCTTTTTCATAGGCCAGAGGATTGTTTTATGCTCTGATACCAAAATGAAGGAATCAAATAGATCCTGAGAAGAATGTGGAGTGAATAACTCTCAACACAATGATTTTATTATGAAGAAGCACATACATTATATAGGAGAAATAATCAACTACATTCCCCTAAATTGAAGGAGGAATATTTGGATGAAGGAGAGAGAATAATGAAATACACCAAGGAAGATAAAATAAAGGGATAAAAGAGAAACAAACACTCCTAAAAATATGAAACTATGCAACGTATCATAACATCCACAAGTCTCAAAAGAATTTACAAGGAAATACTCATTAAAGAGGCATATCTACTTTTAAATTTTTTTGAGGTTTAAAAAATGGGTAAAGAATAGGTGTCAAACCATTCTAAAAGAAAATAATAGAACTACATAATATCAGAATGAGCATCTAATAATTCTAAAACAGAATAATAACAACAAAAATGAGGCAAATATAAACAAATAGATGCAATTCTTAGTCTATCCAAAATTATTGAGTTCAATATTTCCTGCCCATTCTAAAAATAATAAGATAACTACATATGGCTTGATCCCTCTCGTGGGTATGTAGTGCAGCATTTGGCGGGTGCCTTTAATTGGATCCACCAAGGTTAGTCCAACTAAAATGATATAATTATAAAAAATAAAATAAAATTACATAAGGCTTGATCCCTCTCACGCATATGTAGTGCAGCACTTGGTGGTTCCTATACTTGGCTCCACCAAGATTAGTCCAACACAAATGATACAATTAGAAAAAAAATATAACTACTTAAGGTTCGATCCCTTGTTGGTATGTAGTGTAGTACATCTCTCTGCCAGGGATAGTCCAGCTAGTGTAATACAACATTACTAATTACTTTAAAACAAACAATTTTTGTTTGTATCAGAATGGGATTGTGCCCATTATAAACGCTCTCATATTCTATAAAGGTTGTCACAATGAATTACTTCCCATGTTAAATGAAAGTAAATATAATATGTTGAACTTAAATTTATCTATAATCTTCTTCAAATAGATATATAAGAGATTTATATTAATTATACATGAGAATGGAAAACTTGTCTCTACTCTTCTTCTATTAGTTATGCATGAGAATGGGCATATGCCCTTTTAAATATGAAAACATGAAAAAATAAAGTAGAGAGAGTAAAAGTAGCATAGACATTTTCTTCAAATTGTGTTGAAACTATCACAAGTAACATATTCCAATTCTACTCTATAATTCTTATATGAGAATGGGCATATGCCCATTCAAAAATATCTATTCTTATTCTATGCTTCCCAAATGTGAATAGATATATATCTGTATATATTGAAAGATGAGAACTACATAAGACTTGATCCCTCTCGAGGGTATTTAGATCATAATTTTCCCATTCTCAACATCTAATATATTTGAATCTATTACCCTAACCAAAATGATATAATTATAAATAAGAACTTGATCTATGCATTGAATTATTTCCTATTTTTTTCAACTTTCAGGATGAGGTACAAGAAAACATACGTGCCTAATCATTTTTTCAACAAGGAATATTCAACTAGAAGTCACAACAGATTTTTATCATTTAATCATGAATATGTGATTCATGTTGATGTTTTCTAATGCAAGACTATTATGTTCTTGAATCACATCTTTAGGATGAAATGCATCACTTATATTAGTATCTTGATGTTTCACTTCTATTACTATGGTCTTTAATATGATGAGAACTACACAAGGCTTGATCCCTCTAGAGGGTATGTAGGGCGGCTAGGGATAGTCCATCCAATATGATATAGTTATAAACACTTAAATATAGTAGAGATAAAGTAATTTGAATCACAGAAGAAGAATATAGATAAAATTTACTATTATCATATTAAGTGTGTGTGTGTGTGTGTGTGTGTGTGTGTGTGTGTGTGTGTGGAGACGATTCAAAAATTATTAAAAACAAACAATGTTTGTTTGTATGAGAATAACCTTCCCATGTTAAAATAGTGTGAATATAATATATATTGAGCTTAAAATTATCTCTATTCTTCTTGTAAACAAATTATATATATAAGTGATTTCTATTAGTTATACATTAGAATGAGAAAAATTTTCTCTATTCTTTTTCTATTAATTATATGTGAGAATGGGAATTTGTCCTTTTAAAGTGGAAAGGATGAAAAAATAAAGTGGGGAGAGTAAAAGTAGCATAAAACATTTCTACAAATATTTTTGAAGCTTCAAAAGGAGAAAATTAGATAGAGTAAAAGTAACACAAACAACCATCTTTCCTTCTATAATAAATTAATTACATTCATTTTAATACCTCTAATCTATATTCTTCTTCTTCCATGATTCCTATATGAGAATGCGAAGATCATTTTAATATCTCTAATCTCTATTCTTCTTTTTCCATGATTCCTATATGGGAATGGACATATGCCCATTCTAAAACAAAGTTAAATTTTCCACTCCACTTGCCCATTCTAATAACTCTAAAAAATTACAGATTGAAGATAACTTAAATTTATCTATATTCTTCTTCTAATAGTTATGTATAAACAAAAAATTATATCACATGAGAATGGGAATCTGCCCATTCAATACAAACAAAAAAAATTTCATGGGTAGATGCAATCATAGAAAAATAATAGAGTATAAAATGGGAAGTTTAACATTATCATAGCTTGTTACTTTTATAAAACAATGTAAAGTTTTCAAATATTTTGATATGTATTACACTAATATAAACAAACAATTATATCACATGAGAATAGGCATCTACACATTCAATACAAAAAAACAAACGTATCATGGGTAAATGCAATCATAGAAAAAGAATAGAGTTTAAAATGGGAATTTGAACGTTATCGCAGCTTGTTACTTTTATAAAAAAATGTTAAGTCTATGAAGATTTTGATATATATTACACTAAAAAAATTTCTAATAGAAAAAAATGGCTCTTATTACCATGACCCTTGTAAAAAATAACTTATCATGGGTAGATGAAATCACAGAAAAATAATAGAGTTAAAAATGGGAAGTTAAACATTATCGCACCTTGTTACTTTTATAAAAAGAAATGTTCAGTCTGTAAATATTTTTATGTATATTACACTAAAAAAATTGTAACAACAAAAAATGGCTCTTATTACCATGACCCCGTACAAGAAAATTTCATTTATTGATGGTGTAAATAACTATGGAAAAATGGATGAAGCATGTTCTGTTGAAGTTGACACCCCTGATAATTATTATAATGATTTGTGGTTGTTTCATTCCTTGGGAGACCAACGCACACCAGTTGGAATTCTTGTGAGCATAAAGTGTATAACATATATAATTGTATCTCTTCAAGTTGAAAAAGTTGACAACACATCGAGAACATGCTCAGTACATTAAATGTAATTACAATTTTTTCTTTACAAAAAATATGACATGGAAAGGCTAGAAAAAAAATACAAAGATTCATGTTCTAGTTATGGTTAGAAAATCGATCCATACACTGAAGGGGACAAGAGTAGTGTGCATAATAGTGAAGCTATTTTTGCTGGAATTTCCACCGTATTCAAAATGTTATATTAGTATGCATTCACTTCATTTGTTTCCCACCGCCTCAATATGGATAAGGAAGTGGGCCGACAAAAATTACATTAAAAAATGTTTACCATGCCCAGAATACAAAATATATCTAAGATGGAAAAAAAAAAATCTAGAATCACACTTTCAAGAGGTGAAGTGATCTACAAAAGAAAACATTATTAAAACAAGCTCAAACTGAATATAAAAAAGTCAATCTAAATTATCTAAAGAGCTTCATATTTTGTATTTGAAGAAAATTCATTCAAAATTAATATTGTTCATTGTCATGTAGCTCCTAAAAAATGCTAATACATATCACTTGTTTTAGCAAGTTTCAGTCTTCTTGTGTAGTCTATATTATGCAACCATGTACCTCTTCAGCAGGATGTAATTTTTCTTCCTTTCAAAATATCTAAGGGTGATATTTTTTATATGGAGTTTGAGCATGAAATTCATGACATAGAAACTAATTTCTATATTATTGATGGGTAACATATAATTGAAGACCAAAACAAATCCTTGTAAATCTTGAGTTGTCATTTGTTCATGACAGAATCAAACAAAGCTCTTCTCATATTTTGTCTTCTAAAGTAACAACAAAACAAATAATCAATATTTGCAAGCAACAAAATATGGCAAACAATACATGGGTGAAAACAATATTTATTGACTCATTGTACAAAGTCAGGTCAAGGTCGATCTTAGAGAAGAGACAACAACGTCCTAGTTCTGGTCACAAAAATTTAGAGGGATGGAAGGTATTTATAAATTTTATTAAAAAAAATTTCACATATAAATTAACTTACATTATTTCTCATAGAATGCTAAACTAATAAAAAATATTTTAATGTTCACATGCAGTCATTTGAAGGGAAAATTTTGTTTCTTTTTGAGAAGGGAAAATTAGAAATTTTGGAAGATACAATTTCATTTATTATACTCCTAGATGAAATTTGGGATAAGTGGGTTTTAGTGTTTGATTTACATACAAATGGTGGGTTTCCTTTCATCTCAAAAAAAGCTATAGACCTAGATTTCAAGCCAAATTGTAACACCCTGAACTGTTGTTACTTTCTCCTAAGCATTCAAGTGTTGATATGTGATTTCTAGTAAATGGATTGTGTACCTCGATTCGGAAATCATGCTTGATATGTATTAAATTTCTTGCAGATTGCAGATCTTGACTGAGTCAAAATATTAATAGACTCTTTTATTTATTTCATTTTGTGACTGAATATTAATCTGATCACGGAATGAATTATACAGGTATTCATCAATAATATCTAGACTTGGACCAGAGGAATTGATCCAAGTAATGCTTTAATTTTGTGAAGTGATAAATTAGATCACGAACCTTGAACAGGTTGCAAGGTATGGAAGCATTTAGTAAGCTGGTCAGGAGTATGACTCAGGCTGATCTTGAGAAATGAAACGGTTCCCGATATCTAGTATATCTGGAAGATCTCGATTAAAGACCAGGTAATAATTCATTGACATACATTCTGTAATAAGAACAGGAGTGGCTCTGTTCTAGAAAGTATGATACAGGTCTCTCCGAGTTTTCAGGAGAAGGACCAAACTGAATTACTAAGGGTTAGTAACCTAAAACAATAACCTAACCTAGGGGTTAGATTATTGTTAGTCTAACCTAGACCTAGGCTATGTGTTATGATCCTAAAATAATAACTAAGTGTAAAATGGTTAGCATGGTCATTACCCTAAAACTCTAACCTAAGATACTAACCTAGCTAACTAAGAGTTTTTGGGAAGGGGCCTTTGAAGGGTGGCGAACCATGGGCGCTATTCTCTATGGCAATAAATGGGAGGGATAAGGATGAGGGACAGGCATATGGCGGAGGCTTAGGCGGCGGCTAACCTTGGCAGACTTGGCAATTACTAAGTTTGGAAATGAACTTGAGTTTTTGGATGGACTGTCGCCAATTTCGGCGGTCGGTGGGGGTTGAGATTAAGCGGGAAAATTGGTTTTAATGGCATTTAATGTCTAGGGAGTCGAGCCGGAGCTCGCGAAACAGCATGCAAACGAGAAGTTGGAAGGTTTGTTTGGTGTATCGCGATTTTCGGTCTTCTTCTCTCTCTCTCTCTGCTAGTTTACTGTTCATAGCACCAGTTCTCTTTGAGTTGCATGGCGAGAATGAAATTCTCTGGCTCTTTTCTCTGCCATGGAGGATATATTGTAAATGGGACAGCGAAATTTTGTTGGTCGCTGTATTTGGGAAAAAGAAAAGGAAGTTTGAGCTCTTCCTCTGGTCTTCTTCGGAAATTCGATCAAAATACAGGCATGCTAGGCCCTATCCTTTAAATATTTTACTGTCTTTCAAATGTCTTCATTAAAACAACTCTGTTCATTTGTTTTGTGAAGATTAGATGAATTTTCTATGAGATCTAGTTTGATTATTGGCACTGTATTTCTTCTGGTTCGATTTTTCTTCAAATCCGTTTGTTGGGTGTTTGTGGAAATCGAATTTTAACTCTACTTGTTTGTACATTCTTCCTGGATTATGCATGAGAGGTATTTATTAGCAATATGCGAGTGTTCGGCCTATTTGGCGTGAGCCCTTGGAATATACCTATGCGTAGTATGAGACCACAGTATGTCTTTGTTTCGTGGTCGTTGATCTTGTTATAGAAACTGTATAAAATGATTTGGGTGATTACTGTAAGATTGTTGTATTATTCGTTTATTAAAAAAAAAACTCTGTCATGGGATTTGTTGACAGCGACTAATGATACTTTCGGGTTTCATTTGTTTTCAACTTTTAGTTTGGAACAGGCAACTGTAGTGTCACCATAGTCTTTTCGACCTGGCGGAAGTTGTTTTCCTTGTTACCAGGTTAGCGGGATTACTTGCGCACTGTGTATATTATAAATACACCTGTACTTCGTTGTATTGATCCAATGGAGTCGATGATTGAATCGTAATTGCCTAGGAAGGTAGATTTATCCATAAGTTTTGTGAATGGTCTTTTCATGAAAGCCTGGTAAGATGAAACAGGGCTTTTTGATTACTGTTATATTGAAATAATTGAAGGATAAAGACTTCCTGTGTATGCATTTTTATTTCATGTGAAAACTCTTCGAAAGTTTCGAAGCGGCCCAATAGATTCCCTTGCTTGATAAGGGTATTCGACTTGTTTTACTTGGTTGATGTTGATTGTTAACCATGAATGGCGTCTATTGATTTATCGGCCAATTTCTTGTACGTTGCTGTTGGGTTCAGTGGTTATGAGTGCAAAATCCTTAACAGTTACAGTGCGAATATATATATATATATATACTAGTGTGACTTGGACGACTCTGAGGAGTCGATTGAATAATTCATTGTATATTTTGAACCAAATATAGTTAAGTTGTAGTGACTTAATGGATGAACATGCATTTCGATCTTGTTGAACCATTGGGATCCCTTCGTGTTTTTGGGATTTTGAGTTACAGATGTTTATGTAGACATGTATATCTTCAACCTGTGCAAATTAGTATAAAGCGACTGGCTGAGAGTAATTTATTGGCTGGTTATTGTTATGCTTGGTTGATGAATGACAGTATGAATTCTTATGCATTCGCTTGAATTGATACATCCGTTTGAATCATAGAACTTCTGGAAGGGTAACCAGTACTTCTGTCTCTTTCTGAATTCGACCCTGGACACTATTTTTTTTTGTCATTGTTGAGATCCTTAGTTTGGATGACTGTTTCGTGTTTGTGACCTTGTTAGGGTAAGTCGCGAATAACGCACCAAGACTTGCATGCTGCAAGGTAAGGATCGTTTGGTTGAATTCCTTTCCTTCACTTCAGTCTGATTTTGACTGAGCAAGAATATGTATGCTATGTTTCCTTCCATTTTGATCTGTCCGATCGACTGTGCATGATTTGGAAGTACCGTGTGGGCAACATAGCATAGTCCTTTGGGAAACCTTAGATTGTTGATGCAATAGTTGTTGTTTTCAGCGATACGCTTGTAGCTCTTGTTTTCAACTGGTGATAAGGCTTTACTGTGCAAAAGGAACTTGCATTGGGCTTATGGTTGTTACATGAAATGTTGATGTGTTAGTTGCTGTACAAGAGATTTGCTGAGTTTCTATTTTCGTGATTTAGAACAGTGATCTTGATTTCGGCTTGTCTAACTTGTTCATTTATATACTGGTTGACTGTTTTTCATATGTGAAGGCAGTACAGTGATGAACTTATGTGAAAGGAAGTATGAATGGTTTGGTTCTTTCTCTTCCTTTATTTAATATTATTGATAATGGACTATCAGTGGAAATTGTTTGTAACATATTGGTGGAATCCCGAATTGTTATGTTATTTCCTTTTTGGAAGAATGAAACAATCTGACCAATGTCGTGATTTGGATTCAATGATTGTTTATATGCATTCGTTCTTGTTTCTTTAATATTTGATGAAATATTAGACAGCGTTTAAGACTATTCTGTAACAATGATAGAGTTACATGTTTGTAATCATTTTGTATTACAAGGACATAGTCTGAATATGTATTATCATTTGGATATTTGATCTCATTTAAACAGGGTGTTTAATGGAAACAATTGGTGGATTGCAATTGTTTTAAAAGTTAGTGCTTATCATGCTCAGTTCATTGAACTGACTCATGTTGACTATTTTTGCAGATGGTTGCCGTAAGAGGGTAAAAGCAATGCAGATCTGATAGGCTGATCAGATTGTTTATTTGATTTATTATGAATTACGCTTGATTTTATGGATGTACTATATGAGAAAAGATGTTTCTTTTCCATTAGCATTATATCAAGTATGATGTTGCATAAAATGTAATTGTACGAGTTTCGAAAGGAATGAAAATAAGTGTTTGATACTTATGTGTTGTATTCTATTCTGAATGATGAACTTCTTCGGTTTACGTAACGAAGAGGCATAGTTATCTTTGTATAATATGGATGCTTTTGTGATTGACAATGAAAGCTTGTAAGTAATTAGACTAAATTCTTATGAGTATTTAGTAGTTCTAGTTTGCTCTGGCAAAAGCAATATTGTAATTTAATTATTGTCTCTCTAGAGGATAGGTTAAAATTGAGCCTAAAAGATAACGCTAAACAAAGTTGGATTGAATTACTAATCCCTAGTCCTAAGTATAACAGGACAATAGTAAATTGGATTTTAAATCATTTATATCTTTAAACTAAAAAGTATGATATAAATTCAGTTAAGAGAACTGATAGGCAATCAATGGAGATCAGATGGCATTCTCAAGCATTGGTTATGAGAAATTGTCCCGTTCTGTTGCTTTGGAATCAGGTGTATTCTAATGACTCCTTGATGAGAGCGTGACCGTAATACCTCTACCTGTAATGAGTCTTTTAGAGGAGGGTCGTCTTAAGACAAAGAATCCAGGGATTTGGAAAGGCTAACCTTAGGGAAAAGTCTTTAAAGTAATTTAATCTCTAGTGCGTAACGCTTGTTTTGGGTAGATCTTCTCGAGGCGGATCTAAAGGTTGACGACATAAAGTCGACTGCAGGGCTGTACCTCCGAGAAGATTAGGATCCTCTCGAAGTTACAACAATGCAGGTGACTTATGGCGAAACCCCTTGCATTGATCGTTGAGATTTACACTTGATTTTGCACGAGTTACACTGGGACCGATTAAGAACGTGGTCATGTTATATGACTACCTCGGAGATTTGGGGGTGTCATGACACACTGGTTGAACTGCAAGGTTGAACCAGTATGTCATCATATCCCTAACCCTCGTGGGTATCCACATAACATTATCACCTTGTTAATCTGCCTCCGAGTGATTCAGTTGTGGATGGAAGGACTGACAGTAGTCAGTATAAGACATTCTATATAACATATGAATGGGGTGAAGGACGTATTCCAGATTGACGAGTATGCCGTTAAGGAATACGAGACATGAACAGTATGTTTCAAATCTTTGGCCAAAGTATCGCAAGCTGCTGATTGCGTTGTCCTGATTCACCTAGTCTAAGGGATGAGATGCCGATGAATAATGGTAACAGTTATTCAGTTAGATTCCTTGGGCAGAGCATTCTGAATTCCTAGATTAGGAATAGAACCGTAAGAGTGATGTGTTTAATAAAAACACCGACTCTTATTACACATGAATAGATCGGTGGATTACCGAGTCATGGAATGAATAGATCGGAGGTACTCCGAGTCATTACAGCTGCATATGGTTGCTTGTTATATGAATGGTTATTTTAATTGTGAGTTCTAAATTATGTATTTAGAACCAGTATGCAATTATCAAAAAAAAAAATTTCACTTGTTCTAAAGTTTAAAATGAGGATGTTACACAAATTCATTAGATCTACTTACAACAGGACTATTTAGATACATGAAAGGCATGAAAAGTGAAGAATTAGATGTCCTTATAGATAAATGAATTAGTGGTGAAGTTTGGTTCAAGATGAGTATGGTTTTAATGCAATGTTTCTAAAATATTACTGCAAAAGAGTAAATTAGGGTAGAGCAACAAGAGCCAAAGTTATGTCTTATATGCTGGAAAGAGTTCTAGAATACGTTGCTATTATATGATATAATGTATTAAATGTGATTGAAATTTTTTCCATCCATGAGTCACATTTTTCTCAACTATGTCAAGATCTTAGAGAAGAAAAGAAATAATTGAAAAGGAAAAAACACCAGTAGGGGAAATAAATTTTCCAATTATTTAAAACCTGCTATTGAAATGCTTGAATTATATGTGACTGCAACTAATAAAAACTATCAACCAAGTATGTCAGATACATATGAATCAATTTGTCAATGTTATTATCATTTTTTAAAGTAGAACATTGAGAGGTTTGGGATTCCATTTACTGTCACTCACTGTAGAAGTTGTAATTGTTTATTTCTATCATCTTGTAAGTATTTTCTCACAAAACTATATTGTTGAGCTTATCTATGTAATTGGGTGAAGTACAATGAATTATGTCTATGTATTTATACTTCTGGAACTACAAGCTATCTTATTTGATACTTATGTAAAAATATACAAGAAAAAGGTAAAAAAAACAACAATTTCATAAGGATGTTACAAAATTTTGATTGCAAAACATCCATTTCAAGGGATGTCGGTGATTTTTACCATATATGGTGTTTATAATTCAACTGATATGGAAGTGGAAGATGTTACAGTGGACCTAGATTGGCAACATTCAGATCCCTTGGATATTATCAACCGGAATGAAATTTGAGTTGACATCCCTTAACATCCTTTTAAATGTAAGATATCAGTGCATTTTTGGGAGCACGTGATTGAGAGATGCAACACTAATGTGTCCCATGTATTAATATTATACAATGTTACAAATGCATTAAAGGCAACACATAATACAAAGAGGTCATGTCACTTATCTTTATGGTGGAGAATCACAAGCAGGAGATTATGATCTACCACTATTATAAATGTCCAACTATGCCTCCAAGTAAATAGCCTCTATTATTTTTTTTTTCCTTTCATTATAGTCACTCCTTTCTAGAAATTAATTCTTAATAATGTTTACTTTGTTCTAATATTAAGATGTACATACTTCATATAGTTTTCTCCTAAGTTCTTTTCATATTATAGAATATATGTAAACACAAGTTAGAAATTTAATTATAAGAAAATTAAATTTGTTTCAGAATATTTAGAGGTATTAAAATGATTAAGTTCAGTATTGCTTGTAGTTGAATTTTTACAATGGGCATATTCCAATTCTCGGACAAACAAACATTTTTGTCTTTGTATTGAATTAGCAGTACATAAAATATGTATCACAGAAGAATGGAATAAAATTCAATTTGTTTTAGAATGGGAAGTAGTGAATAATATATGAGTATGGGAATACTCAGAAAGAATTAAATTTGTTTTATAATAGGAAGTATAGAAAGAATATATTATTCACGTTATGTAGTTTTCCTTTTTCATTTTAATACCTATGTATATTGACATCCCTTGCATAAATTCTATAACATGAATTATATATTCTTGTTGGATATCTCTCAATGATAATTTGAATCATAGGTAGAGTTAGAAACAATCATTCTTGTGAACATTTTATAACCACTTCCTTAGAGGTAGAAACAATCATTCCTTTGAACCTTTTATATTAGAGTTAAAAATATTATGAATTTTGTAACCACTTCCTTTATAGATGTTTTATAATAATTAAGTTCAATATTGCATGTATTGAATGGGCATATGTCCATTCTATTAGATTTATAAATATTCTAAATTTTTTAACCACTTCCTTTATAGAGGTTTTATAATGATTAAGTTCAATATTGCATGTATTGATTGGCCATATGTCCATTCTCATATATCAATCATATTTTCTTCCTCAATGATTCCTAGAGAAGAAAAAGCATCCAAACATTCAACACAATGATTGAACTTAATAATTTTAATACCTATATAAATTATGTTATAAATCATGGGGTGTGGCCCTTATACCATATAAAAAAGGAGAGCTAATGAGGAGTTAAAAGTATAATTTTTTTTACAATGGGAAATTGTCTAGATTGAACAGGAAAGGAAACCAGATGATAATCTGAATCATGGGTTGATTTAGAATCAATCATTCATGTGAAAATTTTATATTATAGTATTAAATATTCAAAAAAAATTAACCACTTACTTAATAGAGGTTTTATAATGATTAAGTTCAATATTACGTGTGTTCAATGGGCATATGTACATTCTCATATATCAATTGTATTTTCTTCCTCAATGATTACTATAGAAGGAAATGCATCCACACATTCAATAAAATGATTGAACTTAATCATTTTTAATATGTCTATAAATTATATTAGAAATCATTAGGAATGGCCCCCCTACTTTATAAAAAATTCGAACTACATAAGGATTGATTCCTCTTGTCGATGGTATGCAATGCAACACTTAGCTCTTCCAGGGAAATTCCAACCAATATAATATAATTATGAATAATTATCATAAGAAAACAATTACAAGTTTTGAAGAGTGGAGACCTAGAGAAAAGTATTTACTAGCCAAGTAAAAGGTCTTATTTTATGTCACGGGTCAATGTAACCTTGGTGATAGATTGCAAGTGATTTAAGCTCTACATCAAACAACTATATTATGTAACATCTCTTTCATACAAACAAACAAATTTTCAACATTCTATTTTTCTTCTATGATTCCTAATTGAGAACATGTATCTACCAAGTGAATACAAGATTAAATAAGTATTACAGTGAATAGGTATCATCCCAATAAATAAAAGATAGATTAGATATTATAATAATTAAGTGAGAATGGAAAACATTTCATTGTTTACAATTGTTACTTTATTTATATTCCAAGTATTTATGTTTATTGGAAGCAAATTTTGAGCCGTTGAAAATGATTATGAGTGCATAAAAAAGTGCAAGCCATGGGGTTAATCCATTACAAGAAGATATTATTCCTATTAATAACATGATGATGAGTGGAGAACAAAGCACAAGCCATGAGGTTAATCCATTACAGGAAGATACTATTCCTAACAATAGCATGATTTCAACCAAAAAAAGAAAAATTTACCCACCAAAACATACAAAACACACAACTGATGGTGATTGATATTGAAGCTACATTAAACCCTTCACCATCAATTATGACTGGTTGTTCACGAACAAGTATAAAGTATTATTTAAAATTTAATAATAATTTTTACTTGTCGATATTAGTTTGAGTCAATTTGATAAAGATATCCTAATTACATATTTTATGTGTAGATGGAGCTTGAGAGAATTCAACAAATATATGTAAAGAAATAGGTTAAAATAGCAATATTTTTTATTTTTCAATATTAGTAGGAATCCATTTGATAAACATCCTAATTTCTATTTTTATGTGAATATAAAGATGGAGAAAATATAGAAAATCTACAACAAACAAATATATGTAAAGAAATAGGTTAAAATATTTTGGGAAATACTATTATCATATTTGAAATACATACAAGTTAATAATAAAGTTTAATATTACTTTTTTGTAGTGCCTTGAAAGAAAAGATTTCTTGTTCTTGAATTAGAAGAATTGTTAGTTCAAAATCTTACTTCTAAAAAGGAAAATACATATCAATAGAACAATGGGCATCTCCTACCATCGATTTCTATTACCCAAATTCTTACTTTTGTGTTTAACAAGTTTCATCGAATAGCATTTTGGTCGTCTACATTGGATACAGATGCCAATGTAGAAAAACTAGCAACAAAATTATTACTCTTAGCTAAAGTGAAAGTGTAACCTTTGTTTTGTTGGGGTATGGAGCATTACAAAAATGAGGGATACATATTTATTAAAAAAATTGGAAATAATTTAGAAGAATCTAGAATTTCCATACAAATATAAAACTACGGTTGTAGTTAACGTTGAAAACGAAAGGGTTCCTGAAGAAAAATTGTTGGTGTTTCCAAAGGTTTCTGAGAAAGAATTTAAAAATAATAGGTGGCTTATGTTTGATTTATTTTCTCAACTATCCACGGTACGTGTTGTAGATGATGTAAGAGAGGTCTTAAACTAATGTGATTTATTTCAAACAATAGTGGAACAACTGAATATATAAAAAAAAAAATTATTAAATTTTTGTAGTTCTTTTTCCTATTTTCCATTTTAAGTGATTATTATATACTCTTTAACAAGATGCTATTGATGGTTATTAGTATATAATGCTCATAATATGTTTATTACAATTTTTTAGTTTTTTTTCACATTTCATTGAAATGATGTTATTAGTACATAATGATGAATTAGGATGTTATTAATAGTTTACCATTTAATGCTCAAAACTAGCTTTGATAGGATTATACAAACATAAATTAATTATCAATAAAATCAGATAATATAATCTATGATTTAATTTATTGAAAAATATTTTTGTTATCAGTTGGTTTTTCAGATCTCATTTTCCATGGAAATAAGTTATTGGTTTTAGGGGTAGAAGAATTTCTCTTTGGAGTTCCAGGGCTTTCTGAATTTAGATTTCTAACCATACAACCGTAATTTACATATGCATGCTACCAATACTTCATTTATACTTTTAGCCCTGAATTGTTAAGGATAATACGATAACATTTTGATGTTGGATTGTGGTTTACATACCTGCATTAAAGAGAACAACGTGCCTTCATTAAAAAATTTGATTGGCTAAGAAATATTGAATTCACATTTTTCTAGGGTATATCAGAGTGAAATTATAAAGAAAATTTTTAAGATTAAACAAGGGGAATATTGTGCTAATTTACAAAAAGAAATATGCAAAATGTTCTCAATAAGTACACCCAAATATATGGAACAGAAAACATATTGTCATAGGTGAAACAAAAAAATTTGTTCATGACAAAACTGAGGTGCTTTTATTTGGATTGCCTTCTAGCTGGAAATTTGATGGCACAGTGCATTCTGATAGAAAATTTTTCACACACTTATGTACATGGTTAAATCATGTGTGTCCACACCCAAATTTATTTTGGTCTTTGGAAACATTTAAAAAATCAATTACTGAGCTTGATTGAGTGTATTTTATACTATTATGTTGATTAATATATATAGATAAATGTAGTTTATTTTTGTAGTCTTTCTCATAAAAAATTAATCACATTGGTTTTTTAGTCTATTTCATAACAATGGATTTATTACCATCATTTTATAAAAAAATAATTGTGACTTGTATTTTTATCATAACAACACATTTCCACGAATATTGAACTTGATTGAGTTTACTTGTTACTATTATGTTGATTAATAAATATAAAATAATTGGTTTGTTTTTTAGTCTATCTCATAAAAATATATAAATATTTTTTTATTTTTGTATACTATCTCTTAACAATTCATTTATTACCATGATTTTATATTATATTTATCTCATAACAATACATTTCCTACCTTCATTCTATGCAAATAAATCCACGTTATAGTTAAACATTTGTCAAATTTTTATTGATATCAAAAATTAGAAGCAATATTAGATACTAATATATATGATCAAAATATGTAAAATATACAACATGCAAATACGCACGATGCCATAGTTAAAATAAATCACATCCAATTTTTTATTTCTTTCTATATTAATCTTATGAAAATGGGTATATTTCCATTCTCATCACAATGATTAAAATATTTGTTAGTATGAGAAATGACATATATCTTTTCTCATCACAATGATAAAAATTATCATCACAATAATAAAATTCTTTGTTTGTATGAGAATAGTCATATGCCTTTTCTAGCCATTCTAACTCATTAAAGCAATATTGAACTTAATAATTCTAATATTACTATAAAGGATGTGAGAATGGGAAACTTTCCATTCTAAAACAAATTAAATATTACCTTTATTTTTCTTCTATGATTCTTATATAAGAATTGGCATATGCCCATTCAATAGAAGATAAAAAATGTTTATTTTTATGAGAATGGAAAATATAAGTATTTTATGTACTTTGTATAGATATAAATGTATTAATTATTCCAATAAGTGTTTCCTATTCATACTAAAAATTTGTAAACCCCTAAAATGGAAATCCCTTATACATGATATATAATTTCAAAAAATCCCTTTTTGGATTCCAATAATATCCAAATCAAATTCCAATATTTAGTATAATAAAAACCAATATAGCCGATTTCATTATTTAATATAGATTGTAAAATGTTGAAATTTAATGACATTCCTATTTATTGACCTTGAATATTCCCTTCTTGGTGAATAATCATAAAAATACAAAAAAACTATTCCATCCTTCTTCACTGATCTAATAAGTGGAAAAAATTTAAGAGCCATCATCATATTCATGTTTTATTTTTATGTATTAGTTCAACATTTATGTATAATGTAATGATAATCATCTTGAAAAGTTAAAAATCTATTATAAATCATTTAAAAATTAGGTATTTATAGGTTGTTGAAAATTAAGATGGATTTAATTCTAAACAAATATAATTAAGATAGATTTAATACTTCAAAAAATTGCATTAAATATGACAATTGTTTATAATAACTGTTAATATGTAATCTTGTAACAACACTTATATACTTGTTTAACAATATTATAGATTTTTGGTTGGGTGCATACTAAAATAAAATTATGATGATGAAAAAAAATATATTTCAAATGATCTGTTCATATCCCCTAGCTTCGTTTGTGTGATCCATTTAGAATCTTCTTACAATGTGCATGCTTTATGCTAAGCCCAAGAATATTCCTTGGAGATATAATCTAAGCAAAAAATTCTTAGGACTTGCAATTTAAGGTCTCATATCCATATAGTTTCGAGTACCATATAATCTAAGCAAAAAATTCTTAGGACTTGCAATTTAAGGTCTCATATCCATATAGTTTCGAGTACCATACTGTAAATAGCTTCATGTAGATTTAGGTATCATATCTAAAAGACCAAAATTACCATAAATAGCCACAAAATGTGAAGAAAAATGCATGAAAATCATAATATTAGATTAATCATACTTAGATTGGTTTATTTTTTGACATATTTTATAGGGTCTTCTTAGACAATAATGTTGATATTTGTTAATTGTAAATCATGTGTTGTTGAAATCAACTACCCTTCCTATCATTACACACACCCATATATATATATATATATATAAGCTAGAAACCATAACTATAGTGGTGAAAAAAAAATTAATCTGGAAGATGTGGAAAGATCGCAATATATATATATATATATATATATATATATATATATATATATTTCGAGTGTCCATCCACATATCCTCCATTAGTTGAATCCAAGCTAAATATATCATCTACACATATTCCACAAAACCACTTGATCTCCTTTTTCTTTGAATCCAAGCTAAATATATCATCTACACATATTCCACAAAACCACTTGATCTCCTTTTTCTACTTATCAAAGTCAATACTACACCAAAGAGGATTCCTTCTAGATATAATCTAAGGATCAAATTTGCATTCCATGTGTAAAAAAAATTAGACACATTATATCAAATTCCTTTAAATTTGTTATTTCTTTATTTGTTGGTTTCAGGAAAATTATGTGAGATTGAAGATGATTCTTAGATCCATTTGTTCTCTTACATAACCCAAGATGATAGAAACACATTCCTCTTATCAAAATTCTATGAAAAACAATTAAGATGGTGTAGTGTTAATAACACTATGTATTTTTTATATATTTGATTTCATTTATTTTTTCATTGGTTTGTTGAAACATACATTAGATATTATCAATATGATTCTTTTAGCTTGATGTGTTTGTAACTTAATATATTGTTTATAGGTTTAAAAATTAATATCTAATCCAAAGGGTTAGTCTATATGTGGTATTTGATAGATAGTGTAGGTGATAGATAGTGTAGGGATATGAGAAGTTGGGGGATTTCAATTGGGTTAACCATCTCCTATGAATTCATATTTTGGTTCCGTTTTTATTCCATTTGCATTTTGTGAACCTTATTCCATGTGTGAGAGACTACATTAGAAATATAATGTAGGGAAAAAAATATCAAATCTTGAATCATTAAATCTATCATTTTATAATTTCATATCTAAAATAAAATGGGTCTCATGAATAGCCATAACCTTCATGAAAAATGCATACAATTTGAAATAATCATATTTAGATTGGTTTCTTCATGGGATCTGCTGTACAATATTCTTAGACTATAACAATGATATTGTTCTATTACAACATTTGTGTTGCTAAAATTAAATACCCTTCTTATATGCGTGTGCGCGCGCACACAGCACACACAGACACACACACACACAAACAAACAAACAAACACACACACACACACACACACACACACACAAAGAAAATAAAATTTCATGAATCAATTGTTAATGAATTAATTTTTTATAAATATAAAAGATAGAAACCCTAATTATAGTACTAAAAACATGTCATTGAATGAAAAATAAGAAAACAATAAGAGAAGTGTCATATTATGTATTCATAGAGCCTTAAAAATAACATTGTTGACAGTGATGAATTTGATGAAAGAGTGGTGTTTGTGAAAACCATACAAGATATATAAAATATGTATATAATATTATAAAGTAACAGTTAATGAATCAATAATTAGTGCATTAATTTTCCTTACAAAATTTATGAGATTACCCATACAATTGATCCTCTCTCATATTATTTTTCCCCTCATTCATATTGCATAACCCCATAATGCCAAAATTATAAAACATCACGAGCATAAGATGAAAGACATGGTAAATGATTTAAATTTAATGTGTGTTACTAGGCTTGGATGTTCACAAGGAAGTGTAAAATAATAATACAAAAGTAAAATTATTGCATATGAAATCTATTGTTTACTAAGAAAGTGTGGAGAATGACCTATAAATATGGAGCAAAACCACCTAACATGCTATGTTTTGTGATTATTAAATTCATCTTCTACATCATATCAACATGGGATTCTGAGTCCCCTTGACATGTTCCTATCTCTAGAGTATCATGTAGCATACGCAAGTGAATTCCCCTAAAATATCCACATGCTTTAACTATCCATAAAATATAAGGGTTGACATTACAAAATTATTATTGACATTGTGAGTATTAAATTAATATGGGTTTTCTTTATGATAAATCCAACATATGTTATTGCAATGATATTTGAACCAAAACCCCTTTCTCCTTTATATGATTGAAAACAATGGAGGTGGTTCATATGTGTCTTCGCAGAAGAAAAAAGAGTTTCAAATTCATTCCCCCAACATTTTCCCTTCCTTTGGACTTCTCCTCCCTCAATCCATTTCTTTACCATACCTCTTCCTCTTATAATTTTTCACTCCTTCAAGCTTAAGGTATTTTATGCATGCCTATTGTTGTCTCAATTGCATCACTTACATGTAATTAATGATATTTAGTACTAAATGGAAGAATCAAAATGAGATTTTAAAATTTTACATTTCCAAAGGGTGTCTCTCTTTCTCACACTAATTGGGGATCCATTAAGCCCATAAACCTCTTAAATAACTATATTAGAGACACATGATGTTGGGTCTTGAAATATTGACTAAGTACCAAAGGGCACGTCAGCGCTCGAGTCCAATAATAAGTAGGGCATGTGGGGAGAAGTAAATAAGAAAAGGTTTTATAAAGGATTTAGGAGAAACTAGGGGGCGGACGCAAGGCTATACACAGGGTCTAAAGACTTAGCCATATTTAGCATTATGAAGGCACTTGGGGAAAAAGGTAACTAACTAGGCTTGCTGAATGGATAAGGTGCTAGCCTAGAGACTTGGTGGTCAAGGAAATAATATTCCACACATGGAATATTACAAGGAAGACATCATTGTAGAAAGTGAAAAGCTCATAACAGAACAAGCATGCTCCATTGGAGGACCACATGGACACTTGGCAAGCGATCTACTCTTGGATGAAGGTATGGCGATGGGTGTTAAACCTATATATAGAGATGCTCAGGTAGAAGAAGGTAGTGTTAAGAGAAGACTAAGACACACATACCAACGAAGACATAGATGCAGGACATATAGTATGAAGAGAGTGAAGATTTGTAAAAAATACTAAGAGGCCCTAGGAGTTAGAGGTGTCATTAGAGAACTATAGGAATGTTATCATGTCTAAGGGATGGGTCTGTAATATTTTTTTGATAAGGAAAACATAGATAGGACCTATGATATATGGGGTTAGATCCCTGTCTTGATACATTTGGTCTGATACGACCCTTCTAAGTGTAATGTGGGTGCTAAGACTATGAACAATATAAATAAATGGCTATGTTCTAAATATCTAGTTCAGGGGTGAAAAACTTAGTTTTATTTCCTTATATTTCATGGCAGATCTGTTCTTTGAATTTCATTTCATGATGTTTCTCTTGTTATTAAAGTTTTGGGGATAAGGATATGATAGCTCATGTTGTAATTTTACATGAATATTCATTTCTCTACAACTAATTCTCTAATAATGGAAATATATTCTCAAAATACTCACATAAAGGAAGGGATTAGCACCCGCACATGCATCAGGTGAGTGCTCAGTGCTTGTTCGGTGATAGGCCAATGCGACATGCGGTTAAAAGTTAGTAAATGGATAAAATGAATACATCTTGGTTCTATTGCCAGGACCTATTTTCAAAGTGTTGTGAGAATGATGTGTGATGATGGAGCACTTAACCTTGGATAGTGTCAAGGCATGGTTTAAGAACATGGAGGATGAGATTCCTTACAGATGTAGTATTGAAACTATGTTTGATGCACATAGATGGGTAGAAGAACACCAGTATCACAAGTTATATGAGACCTTATTTTTCTACTTTCCAGTAAATTTATATAAATGGATTTCTATGTATGCATCTAGATAAAGCTAGTTTTATAGATCTCGTGTTTAGACCCAACATGAATATCAGAGGCTACATGATGATGATCTGACTTGGATGTGTTTTTGATCATTGGTGGAAAAGAGTGCTGACCAACTATACCCTAGAATACGCTATTTCTACTTATTCTTATTCTGAGGTTGTTGAGTTTGAGTTCTTGAGGGATCTTAGAGGATTGTTTCTATACACTATCCCTTTAGCTATGAATATCTTGAGTTTGGAATAATTTCCTATAGACAACTAAGCTTCTTTGAGTGTTAGGTGAGGAAGATAGGGTGGAGGAAGATGGTAGACATTGCGGCTGAAAAAGCAAGAGAGGAGAGACGAATCAAGTATAGCGAAGAACATGAAAGGGAAATGGATAAAGAATGCAAGGTTATGAGAGTGATGGATTTATGGAGGTAAATGTTAAGGGAAGGAATTGAGGTTCATGAAGAAGATGTGGAGCTTGAGTAGTCTATGTTACCCCATCTTAGCAAGTGCGAGAGAGAGATCCCTTCAGTTTCTAATGAGATTTCATCACTTAGAGAAAGGAGAGCCTTTGGTGCACATATGAATATGCCTGGTGACCAACCACTTGTGCTTAGTCTTTCAAATCAAGATATAAGTATTGCTAACATAGTTCATATTAGCGGGAGTGACCAATTTGCACCTAAGAGATATAATTTCTCATTTGGTGCATCTATGGCTACACAATCAGTCCATATGTTTGGTGGAATATTTTCTAGAATGAAATTTGGGAAAATTACAAGTACGCAAAGCTTGGGTATCACATCTGGGAGTGGCACATGACACACATCTAGTAGTGGTATAATATTACAAACTTTTGGTGCACATTTCAATGGGAAATTTGGAATGATAGGTACAACCACTTCAGGCCCTTTATCGGCTACATGAGGTGGATCTAGTGGTATAGGGGTTGGAGGACCTAGTGGACCTAGTGGATCCAGAGGATCTAGTGGGTAAGGAGGAATAGGACCTTGTGGATCCAATTGATCTAGTGGAGGAGGAAACACAGGAGGGAACCAAGGCTCTTGATCAGGAGGAAAAGGGCCGCAGCCACCTCCACGTGTATTTTTTGAGATGTTTTTACAATTACTAGACTACAAGGGTATTAAGGATGTTACAGAACATGTGTACAAGTGTGAATTACTATGGTATGTAAAAGGGATATTTTGACGACCATCCTTTGTGAATAGAGCCATTAGAGTTATAGGAAACCTTAGGTTAGTGGGATGTGCACCCTAAGGAGACCTCTAAATTTTAAAGAAGTTGTCTCTTCTCTGTGGGGGGAGATAGGGGTTAGAAAAACATAAAAAAAAGCTAAGGCAATGCATCAAACAAGCTCACTAGGAAATTCAATTGAGTCCACAATTGTCTGAGAAGGGAAACGGTGAATAATTGAAGAAGAGAGGACAAAATACACTACAGGTTAGAAAGAGTCACATAGAACACTACTTCAAATGACCTAAGCATAGCTTCGAGGATAGTAACAACATTGAGAGATGCATAGTTTCTACATGAAAATAAAGGAAATCAAAGGCAATAAAGTTATACGAAATGATGAATAGAAAAAACACCAAAATGCATATATATCATTCCAATAGTTGTGCATAGTATTACATTAGAAAGATGCCAAATTGCTATTACAAAACCCAGGTAGAAGGATAAAGATCCAAGATCTCTAACTTTTATAGAAGAGTAACTTGCAACAAAGAAGGAAATATTTTATTCTCTAAGTACCTAACTAAAAATATCTGATTGAAATTTATAGGGTGAGGAGGAGGTAAGAAAGAACTTTGAAACTCCTTCCCAACTACCCCTTAATTATGATAAATGATATGAAGTGACAAAAATAGGTTTCCTTAAATATTTCTCACAATTTTACCCCTTCATAAAAGTGAGAGAAATGCCCATTTAATGCATCTTAATTATCCTCCAACTGACTCCTTTGAGATGGACTCACCTTTTGAGAAGAAAATGTTTCAGCTATTTATTACATAACTAGATATTTTTAACCTTTATGCATTTGTTCCTGGCCTCTTGATTAAAACAGTGTGTATTTTTTGTAATGAAATGACCCTTTGCCTCTGATATTTTAAAAAAATTAGAGCATTAAATCTTACAAATTAGACTAAAAATCACTTATATGTGGGAGGTGGCTTGTCATATTTTATGGCCTTCTTTGAAAATGGAGTTTGTTGCTATAACATCCACGTGGAAGGTCCACACATATTTATGACTATGTTATTCTTTAAAGCTCCTGGGAAAGTTCTAGGTAGACACTTAGCACCATCTGTGGGATCATTTTCTTACTTCTTTGTTGACTCCATGTGTCAGCCCTATGGGAATTTTATACTTTGTCACCTTCTTTGAATTTTGAAGTTGTGCCTGCTAGACACATGATAGCATCTGCAGCTCCTCATTTCTCTTTGTGTTTCGATAGAGTATTTTCTACTCGGTGAAGATGTGACTTTAAATAGGCTTTGAAAATGTAGGAATCCTCTCTTCTGTGGATTTTAAAATAACAAGATCACTACCCTATAGTGGAAGGCAAGTCAGTTTGTAATGATGTTGCAAGGGCGCGCACATAGTTGGTATCAGAAGTATGAGCCCCATAAAATGGTTGTAGACTACAGTGCATTGAAGAACTCCTTCTTAGTAGAGTTATATATCCTTGAATTTGAGAAGAGCATCAAAACCCTAAAGGATATCCAACAAGGAATGGAAGAGAGTGTGCAGGAATATGACGTGCAGTTCAAAAATCTCTTGTCAAAACTATCCTATGACATTCACCCTTCTCAATATGCTTAATGGTTTATTGGAGGATTGATAACACCATTTATAAGGGAACTATCACACAAGACTTTCATAGACCCACGTGAGGCCTTGGAGGCTGCCCTACATGTTGAGGCTATTGGGAGTGTTGATACTAGTGTTAACCCTTTTCGGGAGGCTCAAATTACTCCAATGCCCAAGGAGTTAGAGAATTTGTTTGCAAAATCAACACATGAGGTATGTAGTGGGCTTTGGTGTATAGACTATGAAGTGGAAGGTAATGCAAAGGATAGTTTCCCTCAAAATTTGGTACATGCCATGATGGTAGGCTATGAGATTTTCCATGGGGATCATGATGCAAATTGGTGTCCTCTACTATAGAATGCAATCCACAAGAATGTTTCTTGCTATTGCAATATCTACACCTCTACAACCCATGATACTAAGGATTGCAGATTGATTGGCTAGATTCATGACGTTATTGATCTTGGTGTGCACCAAAATAGTCTTGCAAGTAGTTCTAAGGATGATGATATTCTATACGAAGGGCACATAGATGGAGGAGCATGTGGAAGATGTTTTCATGGAGGATTTCATGGTCACACTAACCATGATGGAGGAAGAAGTGAGTTCCCATGAGGAATCTGTTATAACTGTGGATCAACATAGAATTATAAGTGTGAGTGTCCTGACCTATTGTAGTGATCATGTTGTGAAAAAAAAACATAAGTATGAGGATTTCCCTAATTTTTTTAAACATATGACCCAATAACACTGAAAATAAAAAGGTGTTTATATGGTAAGTTTAAATAAGGCCAACCCACAGTGGATACCAAGAGTGGCATGTGATTCAGGATTAGAACCTGTACTGGGAACAATGCGAGTAGAGGCTACACACGAAAGGGAGATGCCAAAAATAAAATTGGTTGTTAGGGTAGAAGTGGTACATGGGAAGTATATAGATCCTACTCACTAGAAGGAAGTGTATCAAGAGACTATGGATGTGATTCAGAGTTTGCAAGGGGAGATCCAATGTCTAAAGGAGCCGTCAAAGCAATTGGAGAAAAGGAAGAATGTTGAGGCTCTAAAGAAAGACCTGGATGAGGTCAAGGAAGTATGTAGGATGTTAACGCAAGATAATATTATTCCCTTACTAGGATAATGGCTGAGGGAGAAGGTACCACCCGTCAAAGAAGAGCATGAAAGGCAGGTTTTGCATGCAAACCTTCCTCCTCACATCCTTGACTATGATGAGGAGATTACTTTGAATGCGTTTTTTAATGGTTGGTTTCTAAGTAATATCCTAACTGACACGGGAGCATAGGTCAATGTTATTACCTTGGATTCCTAGTCTTAAATGGGAAGACCCACATTACAATGATATTTTAATGTGTTGTATATGGAAAAAAAGATAAAGGAAATGCCCATTGGAGTATTGAAGGATGTGGTTATCAATATTCAAGGGGTCAAGTTCACTAGGGACTTTGAAGTCTTGGCACTCGCTGAGGTGGATAATTACCCATCATTACTTGGGTGACCTTGGTGTTATAAGAACAATGCCGACTTGCATTTTAATAAGGGGAATATCAATTTCAAGAACAAGGAAGAAATGGTGATTATCCCTTTAACGGATGGGAAATTAACACCTTATACTAAGCCTTTAGGAGAGGAATTCCTCGATAGAATTTATGTGCACTCCATCAGAGATCCTGAGATAATTCATCCCATGGAGGGAGTTATCCAGTTTGAAGATGCTCATTCCTTGAGTGATACCACTAGCATGGCATGTGACAATTAGGAACATGGGACTTATGATTTGATTGGGTGATAATTTAGAGGATCTATAAAAAGGGTAATGAAGACACACTTAGTCAAGCACATGGGAGGGAAGAAGTTTCTGAGTTACTCTGGAGGAGCATACCCTGACATTTTCTTATGAGAAATGGAGGCTTATAGGAAGAATGAGGATGAGAGAAGGGGAATGCTCAGTTATAACCTACTTAAAACTATAGCAAGATGGTGGGCTAGTCATTGAGAGAGACTCCTAGAATGGTGTGAGGTAAAATTTGCATTTTTTGCAAGGTTCTCTAGGAGCAACGTGTCCACTATCATCTAAGACTACCATGGTAAAGATACCACCTGAAAAGGCTTGGATGGGAAGCACATAAGAATTACCACCTTCCTTATGGGTACATAAGTTATATTCCACCTTACAAGGTTGTGAACATGCATGCTATATTCATTCAGAGATGCATCATCAAATAGGTAATTGGTAGGAGTTTGCGGCTAATCTCATCCAATGTTTTGAGAATAGGAGTACAAAGCCATCAGTGGAAAAGGTGTTGCAAGTTATCAAACACCTTACGATGGGAGATATCACCATAATGGAAGGTAGAATATATGAGCTACTAGGAGAACCTAGTTTAGAGATAGGTTTTGATAAAGAGGAATAAGAGAAAGTATATCTTGAGTGCAAGTGCATGGAAAATGAAAAAGGAAAAATGGTCTATGTAGTAGATGGTGAGGAAATGGAAAGTTTGGATGTCAACCATTATAAAGGTATGCATGAAGTAATTAGCATTGATGAGTGAGCCCATGCCTATAATGAGCCCTTGCAAAAAAAATAAGGTTAATATTGGGATAGAGACAAAACCTAAAGAAGCTATCATTGGGGATTATTAGTAAGAAAAAAAAGTTTCAAAGGTCATTGATCTGTTACGTGAGTTCTAGGATTTGTTCCCTCACAGGTACCATGAACTCAAAGGAATCCACAATTCCTTGGGAGATATGAAGATCAAGTTGAAGGAAGGTGCACACTTAATCTGGAAGAGGCATTATTAGATGAATTTGAATATGCGTGTATGGGTCAAGGAGGAAACAGAAAAGATGATAGCATCTAGTATCATTGACGCTATGGAGAAATCAGAATGGATAAGCCCAATGGTCATCCATATCAAGTAGGATGGAATAATAAGGACATGTGTTTACTACAGGGACTTGAATACAGTATGTGTCATTGATCCTTTCCCAACCCCCTTTACTAAAGAAATTATGGAGGGAGTGGTTGGGCGTGAGGTCTAGTCTTTCATGGATGGGTTCTCAAGGTATCACTAAGTCAAGATTACAAAATAATACTAAAGAAAGACAACTTTTTCCATTGAATGGGGAATGTTTTCCTATACAGTTATGCATTTTGGATTGAATAATGTGCCTATTGTGTTCTCATGCATCGTGGTACAAGCATTTCAGGACTTCATCCATAAATTTCTTCAATTTTACCTAGATGAATGGATCATGTATGGGTTTGTGAAAGACCATTGTGAAAATTTGAAGCTGATGTTTGAGAGATGTCGACAGTTGAGGATATCCCTCAACATTAAGAAATGTGTCTTTCCTACTCCATTTGGAACCCTATTAGGACATATTGGATGTAAAGAAGGCTTATTAGTGGATCCTGCCAAAGTTGCAGTTATTATGGGATTAAGTGAACCTACTAGTCAAAGCATAGTACTCGGATCCCTTGGACATAAGGGGTGCTTCAGGAAATTCATCAATGGGTATGCCAATATTGTCACACCCTTGGAGGAATTACTAAAACATAAGAGTTCCTTTCATTGGGGAGAGGCGCAACAGAATGCATTTAACACTTTGAAGGATAGGCTTGTCACTGCACCCATATTATGCTTTTCTTCTTGGGATAAGCCTTTCTATGTGCATGTTGATGCCTCAGGAATAGTCATAGTAGTAGTACTAGCACAACTTGGTGAGGTGTTTTTTGATCACCCCTTGTGTTTTACAAGAAGGAATTTGACACCAAAAGAACAAAATTACACAACTACTGAGTGTGAGGTGCTATCAATGATCTACGCGTTACATAAGTTTAGACAATACCTATTAGAAACACCTTTTATATTCTATACAAACCACATGGTGTTGAAATACTTGGTGAACAAGCTCATTTTGCAAGGGTGCATATGCCTTTGGGTCTTGTTATTCCAAGAGTTTGAGTTCACAAAGGTTGTAAACCTAGGAAAAAGAAATTCAAGACCTAACCACTTGTCAAGTATTAACTCAGGGGGAGGGCGCAAAAAGTATTGAGGATACCATGTTGGACACGTAACTGTTTAGGTTGTACTATGCACCCTTAAACTTAGAAGATATCACAATATTCTTAAAAACTAGTGTGGCGACATATGGGATGAAGGTTCTGGAGAGGAAGCAGTTAGCAATATGATTCATGCCCTACATGTTGATTAGTGGATATCTAAATAAGTTAGGACATGATGATGTTTTGTGCTCATGTGTATTGGAACATGAGTGCGTGGAAATTTTAGAGGAAGAGCATGGTGGGATTGCAGGAGGACATTACGTAGGAAATGCTACCACATGGAAGATTCTACTAGAAGGTTTTAGGTGGAAAACCATCTACTAGGATTGTATTGAGTTTTGTTAGGCCTATGACCATTACAAGTGCCTTGAAAAACATAAAAAGAGGGATGAAATGCCATTGCGACCAATAGCCAGCGCTGAACCATTTGAAAAATGGGAAATCAACTTTGTAGGGCCAATTTTTATAGCCACATGAAGGAATGGTTCATGGTATATCATTACTTGCATTGATTACCTGACAAGATGGGCAGAGGCAGCACCTACAAAGGATTACACTATAGCAACAACTGCTAGATTTTTATGAGAGAACATAATTAGTAGGTACAGTTTTCCTTTGAGTTTGATTAGTGATAGGGGTATAAATTTTCTCAATGAAATGGTTAGGATTATGATAGAAGAATTTATGGTGGCCCATCACAAAAATACCCCCTATCATCCATAGGAAAATGGAACTGCTGAGGCATTTAACAAAATACTAAGTCATACGTTGAACGAGATATGTGACGTCGAAAGACAAGATAGGTATGACAAAGTATCATCCGTTCTAAGGGCATACATGACAACCTATAAGAAGTTGAACAAGGCCACACTATTTCAATTGGTGTTTGGCACGAAAGCTATTTTTCCGGTTGAATTCGTGTTACCATCACTACCTATAGTGTGCACAAGAGGGTTAGATGATGAAAAAACACTAGAAGAGAGGATTTATAAGTTGATGCAGTTAGATAAAAGGTGATCACTTGCTAGATTGAGTTAGAAGATAGAAAAGGGAAGACAAAAGGAATGACATGATCGTCATATCAGAAACAAGAAATTTGAGATTGGGTAGATGGTTTTGTTATATGATTCAAAGTCTCTATTCCATCTGAGGAAGTTGGAATTCCATTTGCTAGGACCTTACATCATCTCATACATCCTTGATTCAGGTGCTTCCGAGTTAAAAGCACTAGATGTGACGAGATTACCAGGTCATTTCAATGGGAGTAGGCTTAAGCCTTACTATAAATAAGTCTTCTTGGTGTTTGTAAATAAGGAAACATTTCTAGTTAGCTTAGTATTTCCCTTTATGCTTTTTCTTTTCTTGTGTTTCCATTTCTTGTTGTGGTTCCTTTCTTTATGTTTCGTTTTGCACCTTATGTGCCGCTAAAAACATTATTTTTCTAAAGTTTTGTATGCGCAAAGGACTGCGCATCTGTTTTAGTGTGGGGTGGAGTATTGTAAAGTAAATTATATGCTAGCAGTAAAATTTGAGTGGCCCAGTAGAAGGAAGCACGTAAGATTGAGAAATCACATGGGGAAATAGTCAATAATGAATTGTGGTGTCAAGAAGTTTGTAACAAATACCACATATGAATAATGAAGAGTGTAGGAACAACATGAGGTATGCAAGGGAAAAAATCATGTAGAAAAAATAAGTGCCTTTGGCACTGTAGATGCATGCATAAGAGTCTTCGGTCAGATTAGATTTTTGCATGTCATAAGGTTGTAGAAGGTTTTTTACGTAGGATTAGGCACATAGGTAACGATGCTTAAGGTCATCCTAGTGGGAAAATCCACATTTAATGCTAAGTATGTTAGTAGGTGGTATAGAATTTATTTTTGGAGAGGAGAAAAAACTATAAATTTAACGTCGAGAAATTCATTATTTTACCTTTCAATTACGAAGTTGAAGCGCTCTTAGGAACTAGGGCATCTAGAGAGATTTGTCTGAAGGAAGAAGAATCATAAAGATCTAAGTGTGTAACTAGGGTGGATCTACAAACCAGGAGGAAGGAGTACATGGGTGTGAGAAATTTTTTTTTGAACTACACCATCTTGTGGAAGGGTTTTCCTAGTTAGGGTTTAGCAGCTAGGGCATGGAAAGAGAAGGATCTCTTCATGGAGTTAAGCTTTAGAATTGGGGAAAAGTAATAAAGCAGAGAAAGAAGTTTTAAATTTTAACCCGACAAGTAGAATGACACTAAAGAAGGCAAGTGTTTCACTAAAGAAACAAAAGGGAAAGGGAAAAGGAAAACAAGCCGCTATCCTTGTTATCTCCAATGAGGAATGGTACATAGAAATGCAATACCTAGATGTAGTATTGCTGGGAAAAGAGTGGGTGTCACACTTGAGACAAATGGCCATGAGTGATTACAACCATTGTATGAGCACTACAGAGAAAGAAATGGAGTTGGAGATGGTACGTCCAACTAACAAGAGGACATGAGATGGAATTCTAATATATAGCGATGAGGTGAAGGTAAAGTTGGAAAAGGTAGGGCTATTGCAACTATATGAGTTTCCTTATTTTGGCAAGCCTTTATGGCTATATCAATGGTTAATGGTGCGCGTACATGAAGACAATTTCTACTTTGTAGGCCACAAGATACACATAACACCTTAGTTGATATCCAAATTCACTGGCATGAATTTTGAATGGGAATCCATAGATAACTATTTGAATGATAAGGAGTCCATCAAGGAAACTGTGGAAGCTTATGACTACAAAAAGGGTTCACGGTACTTTAACATCATAGAAATTCTAGACCTTGTTATGAGGATGGCCACACACTCAGTCACCAAGATTAATGATCAAGAAATATGGACACAAGTAAACAAGGAATGAATAAATGTATTTTAGAAGATCTCAAAAGGGATCTTCGATAACTTGTCTGGCTTTATTACGGATGAGATCATAAGTAGTGTACAGGAAGGAGAAAAGACACTATTCGAAGAAATTCTCCTCACCATTTTCTTATCATAGATTGGAGTTCCTGATGGGCCAAATAAGTTTTTTCAGGAGTATCTAGAAGACAACCCCTTTCCCACAAAATTTTTTGAGAAGTATACTTGTGAAACCAAGACGGTCACCCACAAGACGCGCCTAGAAAAGTTCTACAAGTGAATGCATGACATATTTAGGGTAGAATGGAGGATCCCTAAGTAGTTTTCTACACTCGTGGATGGAGAGGAAGAGTTTTTAGTTTATCAGAATTTATGCATTGGTAGGTTTACATTGAAAAATGGGACTAAGAGCCCATAATTCAAGCTACCCTTCTCCTTCACTATGCAATACTTCCAAGCAGGGGTCAACTAGTTCAAGGAGGCCAAAAGGCTAAGGTTCAACCTTATTGAGGTATAAAAATACCACCGCAATCTATTCCAAAATCTCATATACCCTAAGAATCATACATACGTGGATAAGTATGTCTCCCATGAAGTAGAGATTATGAAGCCGATAACGATTGCAATCGCTGAAAGGGTTACAGCCAGGGTATATCTATGCATAAGGCCTAAGTTTGAGAAAGGTTCCTATCTAAAGAGTGATGTATCCATTCCAGAAAAACCCACAGGTCAGAAAAATGTTGTGCCAAAAGAAGAGTGAAAGGGAAGAGGTGAAGGAGAATAAGGCATCAAGTGTGTAAACTGCACAATCGGTGGGTGCACCGGAAGCAGTCGTGAATCCTAGATATTACGCACATAGGAAGAAGTCCCCAATCAAGGAGAAGACCCCAGAAGAAGAGGAACGAGAGCATGAAGGACCCCTTACACATGAAAAATCACCAAGGAAGATGTTTCCTATTAAGGAGAAAGAGAAGGAAGAGTCTACTATACTGGAATCACTAGTTAGGAAGAAGCAGAAGGTGGCAGAAAAGGTAGGATCGAATGAAATAGAGATCCTAGAGGCCTACATTGGTGACAGGAATGATGATGATCCCAAAGGAGGCCAAGACCATCTGATATATGATGTACATGACTCGAAGGAGGATGAAGATGAAGAGAAGAATGACGAGGAAGAAGGGGGTAAGAATGACAAAGAGGAATACGATGATAAAGGTCAAGAGGTGAGTAAAGAGGTAAGCACCAAAAATTAGGGAAACCAAAGCCTAATAAAGGAATAAGTGGAAAAATATATGGAAAGAGAAGTAACATGAATCATTGAGGATTTGGTGGAGCACGAGTTGGAGTGGAGTGCAGATGAAATTTTGAAGGAAATGGAAGAAGAAAGCATTGGGAAAGAATATGGCAGCATGGCTAGGAATCCCAATTTGATGGTAATTTTCCCAAAGGTTGTGCGAACATGTGAGAAGGGTGTAGTGGTAGCAAAAGGGAAAGGAATGGGCTACATTAATAATCAAAGCAAGGTGTTATGCGTGTGCTTCCAAAACACCATACCAATAAAATAACTCTTGGATATGAATTCATTTGATGAAGGAGGCGCATATCGGCAAACCAAAAAGATGTTATCTTGGGCGTTCGAGTCCCACAAGGATGAACCTTAGTTTGAAGTAAGTTAATGTGTGTTGATGAAGGTTCCAGAGATAAAAGGATTAAATCCCTTGGTTAATGCTATAAAAATTCAGATGAGCATATATGCAACGTGCTCAACAAAGTTTTAGTTGAGATTGAGGCTACACTATTCAGAATAAATGATAGAGTGAGATTCTTAGAGGAGGAATTGGAGAGGTAAAAGGAGGAGCTCATTGAAAAGAGTAAGTACTTAAAGAATGAAGAGCTTATCAGTGTGCAGTTAAGGCATGAAATGAAGGAAGAGAAGGAAAAGGTGTGTGAAGTCTCTAAGAATATGGATATTATTATGGATGTCATTGTCTTAAAGCACCCCAACCTAGTGCTGCATGAGAAAAAATATAAATCAGCCTTGCAGTGTCGAGAGGATTTGACTTGCATCCTCGCGATGGAAAGGTGACCACTTTCCTTAGATACTACAGAATAATCCTTGGTGCACCAAGATAAAGAAGATAATTTGATAGTTATTGAGATCATTTCTTGATATGTCCAACTCCTTATAGAGGTAAAGGCCATGACGCAAGTTTTTGAAGTTGTATATCACAACTGCACTGATAGAGATAGAGTGGCAAGCATCTTGGCCACCACACATGAAATGGAACTCAAGGAGTTTCAAGAAAAGAATAAGGGGAACAAGGTAGAAAGGGATAAAATCTTGGTTGAGGTAGAAAATAATCTAGAATCTATCAAAACCTTGTGAGGATCAATCAAAATTTAGATAAAGGAGTTATACCCCCAGATCACCGGCAGGATGGATGCACTTGATGACTTGGGAAAACAATTGTTGAGTATTGTTGAGACAATGAGTTACAAATTGGAGGAATTAATTTTTGAGGAGGTGAGTGCCTTAGTCTGAGACCTCTGTCAGCAAGCACAAAGTGAGGTTGAAGCCTGGGAAAAGATAGAGGCAGAAATAGGGAAGGATTTCCCTCTCCTCCTTCAAAAATAAACATTTCTCTCCTTCATTTTCCCCATTCTTTCATTCTTTCTCCCAATTCTTCATTCCTTCATTATTTTTCCTACTATTCAGATCCCACCATTCTTTATTCATTGAGAATAAGTTTTTCCGAGGATGAAGAATAGGTGTAGTGTGGGGTGATGTTGGTCCTCATAATAGTTGTAGGATCAAGAATGAAATATTCCATGCATGCAATGGAAGGATACATAAATACATCATTGCAAAGGGTGGAGAGATCATATTAATGAAAGCATGCTCCATTTGAGGACCACATGGACACTTGGAAACTGATCTGTTATGTCAGGAAGGCATGGAGGTAGAGACTAAATCTATATATGGAGATGCTCAGGTAGAAAAAGAGATAGACAAAAGGAGAGAGACAAAGAGAGAGGGAAAAACAACAAGAGCAGTCTCATATAGCACTGGATAGGTGAAGTTCTTCAAGAACAATACAAGAACCTTTGGGTTGGGATTAGGAAAACTATAGGAGTGATGCCTTATTTAGAGGGAGGGGTATGTAACCATTTTTGTAAAGATAAAAGCATAGCTAAGGATCATAATGCATGAATATGATATGCATTGTTATATTGGTATATTATGGCCTTAATGAATGTAATTTGGTTACTGAACTCATTAATATGAATATAAGGTTATGTTCTAAAGAATATATGTATTTGTGAGCATAAATCCTAGTCCATTTCCTTTGTGTCATGAATCATTTCTATATTCTTATAGATACCTTCTCTTTTATGGATGCATTGATTTGATAACTCATCCTAAGCTCTTAGAATTAACACTTGGTTATTTTCTTTCCTACATCTAAATTTTTCATTAAGGATGTATCCTAAAAAGACTTGTATAAAGGAGGGTCTCGGTGTCCATGCGTGCGTCGGGTGAGCGCCTAGCACCTGCTGGGTGATAGGTGGATGCGTATGGAATTAGAATGTTGTTCGAAGGTGATAAAAAATAATATAGAAAGATATTGAAGGGAAATTTTAACAAAAACCAATGGAGACAAAATAGGGAGATATTTCTGCACCTATTCATAACAAAGAGAAGCCTAAAGAGCCCATGGAGGGGCATGAAGAGGAATCTAATGATGAGAAGACTGTTCATGTAGTATAAGGTCACGAGTAGGAAAAAGAAAAGGAAGTTGGAGAAGATATTGGACATAAACACATGTCATACATTGTTGAGAAAACCATTGATTGAAAGGAACAAGAATTTGAACATGAACAAGTGCCATAAGTTATTGAGCAGGTCATTGAGCACTAGATGCATAGAATTGAACAAAAAATATGTTAGTAGAAGTTGAACCTTTAATGGAAAAATAATAGAAGAACATTCATGTAGTTAAGGATGATATCATTGAGAAAACATTGGAGCAGAAAATACTGTTTTCACCAGTTGTTTTGGATCAAACACCATTAGCATACATCAATTTAATGTAGCCCTATTGGAGCCACAAAATATTATTAAGGAAGTTGTTGGAGACAATGTAAAACCTCCTTGTAAGGATATGGCCACATAAACAATGTTGCCTGATATTGATTATTTTATGTCAAAATTTGAGATCTATGTTGATAAGCTACAAGGAAAATGGAAAAGGGAAAAATAATCCCTTTTCTCACAAATTGAGGAAGAACTGGAGGAAAAGGCCAAAGATATAGAAAGATTGATGAAGAATAAAAATGAGACAGTCCACATGGCCCATGAGATATTTAAATTTAGGCATCTATCCAATGTTTATGCTATTTTATTAAAGGAAAATATTTTACAACTCAAACTAGTCTATATCAATTCTGACATACCATATGATATCAATGCATCTAAGATCTTCTTCAAGATATATCAAAAACAAATTATGAAATTCAGCTCCTATTATGTGAAATCTATGTGTACAACTATGCTCTTGAGTTTGATAGGGATTGGGTTCCAATCCTATACATTGGATATGCTCAAGTCAAAGGATTCTATTCTCTATTTTTGAATGAGTTAGATAAAGAAAGAAAATTGGAGGAATACAACAATTTAGAGAAGTTATAACCACTGATGGTTAGGGTTGAAGCTACAAAAACTAGAGAATTTGTAGAATAGTACAAAAAGTATGTAAAGGAGAAAGTGGTCATAAGGAGAGCATGGAAAATTAGGAAGGATACACATGATGAAGTCAGGGACATGCTTAGGGACTATGGAATTCAGGATGTATATTCCTGTAGGATGTGTTAGAATGAGATGTCTCCTGAACTGCATTTAAGAAATAAATACACTCTTATCCTAATATAATGCCAACTATAAGAAGAGTGAATACATACATTTCCATTGCTACTAAATGTACAGATACATGGCTTCTAATTGGATATCACCCCCAATCTTCAACTTTCTGATACTGCCATGGACAAGTGACAGACCATTGAATTAAAGGATACAAAAAAAAATTATGTAGTGGTTCATGCTAAACGATGGTTAATTCTTGTCAAAACTGGAAGGAACAAAGACCCCAGTTGATTTCATGAGTCAATGATATTTTCAAAAGAAGGAAATTGAACCACTTAAATGAGGACATTTATGAAAGGAAGCCTAGGGTGTGATGAGGCATGCAAATACTTTTTTTAAACAACTCATCCTTTATATTTTTGTTAAGGCATTAAAGTCATGTCCTTGTATTTCCTAGTTATACTCCTAAACATTATCATCATAACTTTAACTAATGGCATAAATACTGATTAATATAGTTATGGATAGTTATCTTTATTTTGTGGTATTTTGTGTGTGCAGTTATTCTCTTGATTTCAATAAGTTTTTTGAATGATGTTTTGTGTGATTCCACTATTTTTTGTGAGAAACTTGTTATATGCAACAACTTGTAAGTAGCAAAGGTATTATCTATAGCAACCCACTTATAAAAAAATAAGAACACCTATAGTAAAGAATCCATGATTATAAATCTCTCTTGAAATGTGAAGGATGACAATGAAGTCTATATGTGTCATTGAAGGGGTAGTTACAACTGGGACATGAACAAGTAGTAGATAACTCAATAATAGATCTGATTATTCATTGTAACTCACTGAAGAATTGATTAATTAGTTAACATGTGATTTAAGGAAATTTTTATTTATTTGAGTTATGAGTTGGATATCTGGACACCTTTTAATTATTGTTGTTTCATGTGTTGAAAATCTTGTTGATTTGTTTGAGATCTTCCACTTTTTCTACCAAAGATATTTTACTTAGTTTTTTAAAATCATAGTTGAACTCTTTTTCTCACATTTTTCTATGATTGAGGAGTATAAAAGAAAAGGGTTAGTACTTGAAATATAGATGGAGAATATAGAAAATAGAAGATACAGAGGTTGTTTTGTTCCTAGATGTAACATTCATGCCCATTCAATAAAATATCTAAGTTCTATTTAGTATCTTGTAGTTACAATATCTAGGATGGATTAACACCCAAGGAGGGGCCCACGTTTGGTCTGTTAAACCATTGCATAGTTTCTTTTCTCTATTTCATTGTATTATTATACTAGGAATTAATTTATCTCTTTATCTGCATTCAGAATTTACAATTTTTTCTTTATTTAGTATTTAGAATCCATTTTCTTTTAGTTTTAAGTTTTTTTAAGCTTCATGCTTTTAAGCATTATTATTTCAAGTATTGTAGTGAAAACTATTTCTTTCCATACATCCTAAATTATCTATAATTGTGCATACAAAACTAGAATTATTGAAATTTTACGTTCCCTAGTTTGATGATTTAATGAATAACATATTAATTGTTGCAAGTTAATTGACTCCACCAACCTTTAGACAACATCATCTATGGACAATCCACTGAGGCACTCAACATGATATGCCTCATCAAACTCCACCCCATCACCTCTTATCGAATCATTTATCCATCTCACGAAATCCACTACATACTATGTTAGATACCCCACCCTCCAAAGTAGACCTGGTGGCCTCACTACAATAATATGATCATAGGAAAAATAGTGAATTAGAAAGCTCGCACCTAAACCAAACCTCCTCCTAGTAATAAAAACCCATAGCTCATGGTATACATGTTCTATAAATATACACCCCATGCATACACTCTTTGATAATCCATAATCTTGGCTATGAAACATGCTATTTTCCACATAAACTTGCCTCTTGATTTTGGTAGTACATAACAAGAAATAGCTAATATGACCATTTATATCATCATGTTCCCTAACACATCCATGTTACAATAACTCTCAATATGAAATCTCATATTGTATATCTGATGTGTGGGGAACCATCTCCATATAACCACCTCATAGTATCCAAATGGGCCTCTCATGTATTGGGACCTATCCTCGCCCCCTGAACTAGTAGTCTCATAATATGATGCACATCCTCTATTGTGATCGTCATCTCTCTAGTACGGAACAAAAATTTCCTTGTACTTGGGTCCCATCTATTAAAAAATAATACCATCAAACTGGAATATTTCAAAACCTTCTGGTAGTGGCAGAATCCCCGCAAACAAGTAATTTTGAAATGATCCCACTCTAGATCTATCACATCAACCCTAATATCCTCTATCATATCTAATCTCTTGTGTCATAGGTATATAGTATCTCTCTCCTATAAAAAACTAAAAATCACATCCATTAGCCATTTCATCTAAAAAATTTAAATAATATACCAATCACAACCTACAGCTAATCGATAATGATTTTTACATTGAGTTCCATGATGATCAAACCAATTGCCACTAATCATCAGATCAATAACAATTGGGAGTTCCTACCTAAATAATTCCAAAAATTCACAAAATGGAAAATAAATACAAAAAATGGAAACAAAATCACAAAAAGACATACTTACATACCTCTCTCCTCATTCACTATCTCTTCTAACCACTCCCGTTTGCCTCCATCTCTCAAAAAAAATCAAAAAAATATCTTAAAAGATCTCCAATCACAATCATACACATGAAAATTATCCATTTGTGTTCCAAAATTGGTTTGTATAAACTTGTGGTCATGTAAATGTGCAACAAGCAAATTAACAATTTCTGAGCATGACAACTATACCCTTGTATTAATTTTTTCAAGTCCTATCATTCCAAGGCACCATGAGTCTATCCAGTCAGTCCAAGTTACCTCCAGATTAATGTTATATCATTCCCCTAAGTGATTTAGGAAAGTTCATTCATTCCCCCAAGGTGACAACTTGAACAACATCATGAATCTGCACAAGACACTCAAGGATAGATAGATGTTTTGTATGTCATTTGTAGCTGGGGATCACACCTATCTTCTTGTTTGCATTCAAGAATTGAGGGATTGGATAGCACCTTCATAAGGGTTTTGATCTAACCCTCACTATTTTAGGTTGTGCCTATCAACCAAGGTAAGAGAACCTATATTGCAGCCCCTATGTGGTAAGGAGATGGAGATATCCTTGTGTTTTACGTATGATGTGGAGGAGGCTTTGTGAAAACATGATCAAGTATCCATTATCCAAACTCAAAGGAGTTTTCACTACTAAATGATGGAATGTTTTCAAAACAAAGCTAGAGCTGCTAAAGACATGATAGAACCCTGATCAACTTTGTGCATTTTTGTGAAAGGATTGAATTCTTTTTTGGACACAAATGCAGATGCAGGGGTATTGTAGGTAGGATGAGTTAGTTTAAAATGAAATTCTGATGAGAGATGTTGGGAAAAGAGTAGTTAGGAGTCATCACCTTCTTTGGGAAACCTTGCAAAAGAATTACAACACCTAAACAACAGAGATATTTCAATGAATTTGAAGTGCTCTTTCAACCAGGATGTGTGCACACATGGATGCCCAAATCTGCACTATTCCATACAAACTTTGATAACCTGCCAAAAAGGCTTGAAGAAAAATATCAATAAAGCATTTAGGAACCCCTTGTTAGATCATGTCCTAAGGTACACCCAAAGGTTTACAAACACCCTCAATTTACAAGGAAGGTAAGATGAATTTAAATCTGTTTATCTCCACTCAAATGAATTCTCTTCTGAATGGAAGATTGCAGATGCCTTCAAACCCTCTACAAGAAATGATACCATGTATGACCAATAAAGATCCCAAACACAAGATTGCAACATGAGCATGAAACACAAATTGAAAACATACTGAAATACAAGTGTATGCAAGCTTTGAAAAGAGATAAAACCAGTTAATCCAAGAATTTGATCAAATATATCAGCAAGGGAATGTTATTTAGACAATCTCAAAGCTTGTTGATGGCTTTACAGCTGAAACCAACTCAACATGATGAACATTTGATGCAAACTGGAATAAAAAATGGCTCTCAGGTAGTTTCTCCAAAAGGAAATGGACTTCTTCCAGTTTTCCCTGTGAAAATTCTTCTCTCTCTCCCCAAAATTCTCAACAGAACCAAAAAAATGCTTCCAAACTACATCATATACTCTCTGCCAGCTTGGATCCTTGCATCCCAAGCAAAGAATATGCCAAAGGGATCAAATTTGTTACAAAACCCTATCCATTTGATGAAAAATGATATAAAACTATGAAACAGCTCGCCAAATGCCAGAGATGCACAAATATTTTAAAATATTGCATGAACTCAGATCCTTATCCATCCCAGGGTCATGTTTTTGGCATTCCACCATGCCAGCATGCATTTGTAATCATTTTTCACCTTCTTTCCCTCACCATTTTTAACTCTGTAACTTTTCATTTTTTACCTTTCACGTGTTTTTCACGGGATGAGGAAAATATTCCACGAAAAACACTATAGGGCACCGAATCAGCTCAAAAGAATGGTTCCATTGTGTTTAGAAGGCTGAAGGGGATGTGAATTCATATAAAATTTCATGTGATTTGGTGCAAAAATGATGATTCCACACTTCTTGGAGCATCCATGGCGCCCAAAAAATGAAAATGCACAGCAACCGTTGATTAAAATCAACTTTAAAATCTCCACCCTCCACGTGTTAGATTCAAATACCCTTGAATATTCCCTCAAAAATACCCCTTTTTCCACTTTGGATAGAGGTGGGACGCATGTCCAAATACCATGGTTGGGGCGGGCCCCCAAACCTTAAAACACATTTTAAACTCTTTTTGAACTCTGGAGAAAATTTTGAAAATTTTCCCTGCGATGCCCCCTGGACATGTGCCACGTGTCCTCATGTGGGCCTCATAACCAAAACCATGGGCCAATTTGATGAATTTTGCTCACTTTTTTGAGAAAAGGAAAATTTTCTCCAAACTTCTCTGCGCCCCCAAATACCCACTATTTCCTTCTGCCATGTGTCGCTCGTCCCATTGGATGTCGGAGCCGAATCATCAAATTTGCCTTCAAACCTCCGCAAGCATCAAAACTCCATATAGGCCCGACCTCTCTCTTTTGACATTTTAAAAATGCCACATGTCACCTATGGATTAGTTGATGGGGAAAAACCTCCAATATTTTCCATGGGTTCATTGTTTCCTTTGAAAATTTTCACCAAAGTTGGAACATTTTCCATCTTTCCTCCGCACTCTGAATTTCCATCAAATGTTGGACACGTGTCCATTGTTCATTGGTGGCAGGACCTTGAACTGAAATTTTCCCTTTTACCCTTTGAAGTTTAAAAAACTTCAAATTCCTCCAAGCCTCCGCCTCTCCATTTCACCCACCTGCATACGTGTCATTTTGCTATTCGCTGCGGACCTTCATTCAGAAATTTGACTTTGAGATTTTGCCTCCAAAGGAAAAATTCCAAAAACATACACAACCCCGCATCTCCTTCGCTCCCCTGGACACGTGTCCACTTACCACTGGGCGCGGGCCCCCGGGAAAATATGTTCCCTGACATTTTGAAACCACAAACTTCAACAATTTTCAAAGTCCCCGCCTCTCCACCTGTCCTTCCTTTACCACGTGTCACCTTCCCATTGGGTGTGGATTTGCGGGAAAACTTCGACATTTGAGAATTTTTCAAAAATTGAAGAAAATGTTAAGTGACCCTCGCCACCCGCCTGACCTTCCTGTGACACGTGTTATCCTGCCATTGGGTGTGGGCTCGTGGGCCAAATTTTTCCTTTGACACCATGAGCCAAAAACATAAAAAAAAAATTCCAAGTCCTTGCCACCCGCCATGGCCCTTTTGTGCCATGTGTCATCATGCCATTCATTGCAGGCCTTCGGGCAGGAAGTTGACCTTGAGAAATTTGCAAAAAATGAAGGCAAAATTTTTAAGTGACCTCCGCCACCCGCTGCTCCATCTGACCAATCAAATCATGCCACGTAGGCACACTAGGCAAATGCGGGGCCGGAGAAAAATTTTCCCTTCACCAAAAATTGAAAATTTGACAAGTTATAACATTTTTTCTGACCGCACCCGGCCAATGAGAGCCTGCCATGTCAGCATAGAGTTTACAATGATAAATTTGATGGGTAGAGCATGCTTGTACAACCATTAATGTGTGAAAAATACAAAAAATGCCCCAAAAATTTAAGTCTTTCACAAGGAAGGTGGAATTCTTGGTTTTGAATCGATTTAATCATGTTTTATCATCAATTTCGGCCTAGGGATCAAGATTTTCAACTTCTAAAAACTCAGATTTGATCCATTCTAATTTTTGCATGAACTTGACAAAGGGAATAACGGCTCAGCCTGAAAAATGAAGAAGTTAGGGCACAACAAAGGGGGAACCTGGAGATTTGTTTAAAAATGGGGCAGAATAACAACAATGAGGGCATTTTCGAAGGTATTCAGTTGGAAAATGTGAACTGCAGACCATGAAATCAAAAAATGAAACGTTTGTGAGCATATTCGGTCATGGAAAAACAAGGCACATTATGAAAACTCAATAATGGGACCAACATTGGCTCCTGCTTGGGGATGGGCACTCCCAGCGAGTGCCACAAGATCACAACGTAGACCAAGTGCCAAAAATCCATTGGGCAAGGAGTCAAAACATGCAGAGCAGCCCAAAAACTAGAAATTCCACCAAAAATAGACCGAGAAAACCACACCAACAATGGTTGCCAAGGAAAAAAGGGAAAACCACAAGCCAACAATAGCAAGAACAAGGAAAAGACAAAACAACAACAAGGGCTATACAAAATGTACAACTTGTGCATACCTCCTTTGGGGATTTAATCCAAAAAGTGTTTTAAATGTCTTCCATTAACAGGTAGCTCCAGCAAATCCCCATCCAAATCCTTGAGAAAAAATTTATTTTCTCCAATCTTGATATCAATGGCATAAGGGCCCATCCATAGAGCATCAAACTTGCCATGCTTTCCCTTGTCTTCATGCCTACTATCCCATAACAAAACTAGATCTCCAACACTGAAAGCTCTAGGGGTGACCTTCTTATCAAACAACTTCTTCAATTTCTCCCTAAACCTAACATGCCTTTGATGAGAAGCTCTCCTTTCTTCATCCAACTCAATGATCTGATTGATTCTTGATTCATATGGGCCATGCTCTTGATCTTCCAACTACTGGGCAAACTGAAAAGTGGATAATTGTAGGTGTAATGGCAAACAAAGCCTGAGTTCCATACACCAGTTCAAATGGACTTTTACCAGTTGCTCTTTTTGGAGTTATCCTATCAGCCCAAACTACAAATTTCAACTGTTCTCCCCACTTCTTCTTGTTGATTTCCAAGGTTCTTCTAATGATCTTGAGCAAGTTTTTGTTACTTGATTCAGCTTGTCCATTCCCTTGTGGGTTGTAGTTTTAAGAATAGGTCAAATTTATCCCATATTCATTGCACATTACCATCAAATGCTTGGCTCTAAAACACATAGCATTATCAGACACAATCTTAACTAGAACCCCAAATCTGCATATGATATGATTCAGCAAGAAATCCATTACCACTTGGTGTGTTGCCTTTCTAGATGGAATTACCTCAACCCATTTTGTAAAATAATCAGTTGCTACAAGGATCCATTTGTAACCAGCACTAGAAGGATCTGAAATCTCACCAATAAAATCCATTCCCCATTGTTTGAAAGGAGCTTCAATTGATACATGCTACAAAGGAAGGGAGCCTGAAGCTTTCAATCTTTCTGAAAAATGTTGGCACTTATCACATCTTCTAACTAACCGGTTTGCATCTTTAAAAAGAGTTGGCCACCAATAACCAGCTCTTAAAATCTTATGTGCTGTCACTCTCCCAGAAAAATTTCCTCCACAAAATCCCCCATGGAAATCAGCAATCAACTTGGGAGCTTCATCTTCAGTTATGCATTTCAAGAGGACACCTTCAGGGTTCTTCCAAGCCAGCCCAAGGTCTGTTATGACATATTTATGAGAATCCAGCTTGAGGGATCTTTTCTGATTTTTATTTAAGTGACTGGGATAGCATAAGTGCTTGAGGTAATAGACCACATCCTTGTACCACTCAGAATTCATCAATTTGTCAAGGAGATCTACCCTTTCTTCCCCTAGCTGATTCACTTCTACATTCTACAAATTACTCTCAGCCATGAGTTTGGCAAGACCTAAACCTCTTACCAGCTTTGTTGTTTGGATATCCATATCATACTCTTGTAATTTTTTAACCCATCTACATCTCTTGCTTGATATCTCCATGTCAGATAAGATGTCTTTAACCATGGTGTGGGGAACATAAGCAACAACCTTTGAACTCAAAATGTAGGGCCTGAAAATCTTTGTTGCTTTTACTAATGCAAATGCTTGTTTCTCCATAATTGTGTACCTCAATTCAACTGCTTGTAAAGCCTTGCTAAAGAAAGCAATAGGCCTCTCAGCTCCATTTTCATCCTTTTGTAGCAAAACTGAAGCAATAGTAAATTCAGATGCAAAAGAGAAGATTTGGAAAGGCATCTTATAGTTTGGAGCTGCCAAAACAGGTGCATGCTTGAGTGCATCCTTTATTCCTTCAAAAGCTTGGATGGCAGCCTTTTCCCACTTAATAACTTGATCCTTTCTTAGCATGCTTGTGATTGGAAGAGCTCAACTCAGCAAAATTGGAGACAAACCTTCTAATGAAATTGATTTGGCCAAAGAAAGATTGAATACCCTTCTTGGTTCTTGGCATAGGCACCTTGCTGATTGCTTCCACTCTCTCAGGGTCTATCATAACACCTTCTTTGGACACAATATGCCCCAACAGCTTGGCCTTTGGCACACCAAAATGACACTTCTTTGGATTAAGTGAAATGCCATACTCTCTACATCTGATCAGCATTTTCTCTAGGTGTTGCAAATGGTTTGCTCGTTGCCTTGAAAAAATAGTCACATCATCTTGGTAAACTGCAATAAACTCATTGATATAACTAGCAAAGTCAACATCCATTTCCATCTGAAAAGTAGCACCAGCATTCATCAATCCAAAAGGCATCCTTACAAAAACATAAGTCCCCCAAGGAGTAGTGAAGGGTGTCTTAAGTCTTTCTGATTCTTTGACAACTACTTGATTGTATCCGGAGAAACCATCCAAAGTAGAAAGCATTTCTGACCCTATTACAAGCTGCAACATATTCTCCATGTTTGGAAAAGGATAGTTGTCCTTCATAGATGCTTTGTTTAGATTCCTAAAATCCACACAAAGTCTGATATCTCCGTTCTTCTTTCTAACTGGCACAAGGTTGGCAACCCAAGAAGAGTATCTAGTAGGCTGAATGATGCCACCATCTCTCAATTTCTTCAACTCTTCTTGCATTTTCATGGAAAGTAATGGGTTAATAGGCCTTTGTTTTTGTCTAAATGGCTTGGTTTTAGCCTCAAGGGGGATCTCATGCTGAAATAAATCTTCTCTATATGCCTTCAACTCTGAATAAGACCAAGCAAGGCAGTCTTGATATTTCTTCAAAATTTGGGCATAGGACTGTTTCTCCTCTTTGCTGAGATGACTACCCAACCAGATCTTCCTTGGTTTGTCTTTAGTTCCCAAGTTATGCTCTTCCACATCCCTTGAAGCAGACATCTTTCTATTAATGATGCAATCAACATTGCTAAAATTGGATTCAAGTGCAACAAGACCTTTAGGAATGGTATTTGTTTTCAATTGTATAATATCCTTGTCAAAAAAAGTTTCTCTACCTTCATTCATCACACCATTGGTTCCTAATCAATATTTTGACCAGCAAACTCTCCTTGGCATTGTAAGAATCTCAACACTTGTGCATCATCATCAAAAATCTGCCAATGTTTCACATTATCTGGGACAGCTGGCCTTGTTAGCACTTCAACATCATATTCACAAAAAGGTGAAATGGTGCAATTATCAAATTTAGAACCAAGAACAGCCAACTTGATCAGCAGCAGCATTAAGACTTCTATCATGGTAAACAATGTTAAAGGAATCAAACATTTCAATCAAGTCCCAAACAACATGCTTATATTGTCTCATACGCTGATTTTTTGTAGCATACAACTTTCTTACTTGCTTGACAACCAGATCTGAATCTCCTTTAGCAACAATATCCTTCACTCCATACTTCCATGCAATCCTTAATCCCAATAATAATGCCTCATACTCAGCAATGTTGTTAGTACATTCAAAATTGAGCTTGAAGGAAAAAGGAAACTCCTCTAAACTAGGGGAAACCAACACTATACCAGCACCATTTCCAACTTTGGAGCAAGCTCCATCAAATAGTAATGTCCATGGAGAACCTACCATACCAAGGCACTCTGATTTTTCCATCTTATTCTCTTTTCCATCAGCAAAACCAATGAAATTGTCAACATCTACATCAGCAAACAACACTTCATAAGAAGCATTGTTGGGATCTTCAATCAAGTGTAACATCTTCTTTTCACCATAGAGTTTGACAAGGCTTCCCTCAATGGGAATGGTGGCAAATGACATGTCCATTTTAACACTACCACCAACACTTGCAGCCCACTTCCTTGACAAAAGCATACCCCATTTGGCAGGGCAGTCAACAATTACAACATCAAGTTTTAAATTCTTACCCGGATAGGCTGCAAGTTACACTACTAAACCCTTCACACAGCCAACAACCAGCACTTCCCTTGAATCCATGGTTGTACACTTCCCATATGCTACTGTCACTTTGATATCCAACTCATTCATAACTTCTAGAGGCATAACATTACATGATGCACCAGAATCAAACATGCAATTGTGAAGCAACCTACCTTTTATGAGAAAAGTTGTGAAGAATGGATCAACATTCAATTGGAAATCAACCAAGGATGTCCCTAAATACACTTCAGGTGCCTCTCCAAGATCTTCTATTGGTGGTGGTGTTTCAGGGCCAGCAATGCTTTGAAGAGGATTCTCAACAACATTTACATTTCTGCTTGGTATAATCTTTTCTTCTTTCAATCCCAAGTATTCAAAAGCTCTTTTCTTGTGTTTAGGAATTCTAAGAAATTTAATAATGGGAACACTCACTTTAATTTGGCTCAATACCTGGGCTATATCATATGGAACATTCTTTAGCAAAATAGCATTGGAAGGGAAACAAGAAGGTTCATCAGATGGAGAAGTATTCTTGGCAGCCTGGGCATGGAGAGGACTGATATTTTTGCATGGGACAACAGGGTTCTTGGCAATTGTTTCTCTTCTAGGATTATCTTTGGGAATGCTTGTGAGCAAGGGTGTCTTTGGCTTGGCTTGAGGACCAGCTCCCCTAACAACTTTACTTCTAGTATTGTACTCTTTTTCTTGACCAACCACAACATTCATTAACAATTGTCTATCTTCCTCTGAAGGAATACCACCATCATACTTCTTGATCATTAAAGCCCTTAGATATTCAAAGTCATTATTAGGAATTTCAAAGGCCTGAACTACATCTACATCATGAGTTTGAGGAAGAGAAAGAAATGGTACCCTCTTTATGCAATCCCAAAAGGTTGTAGCAGTCCTTGCACTTATCACATATGTTGATGTTGTTGCTTGTTGTGAGCTTGAAGAGCTGCCCATCATACAAATGTCATCATCCATTTCATTCTCATTATCATCATCAATATCTTTTTGGTCCATTTCACATGGCGGATGAGGAAGAAAACATCTATCACACCAATCCATATCAGCAACTTCTTGAACAACAGCAACTCTTGCAGTCAGAGGGTCAGGCACCACTCTATTTTCACATGCTTGGGGTTGTCTATTTACAGATCCAACAGGCCCTTTACCTCTATCATCTTGTCTTTGATCACCCCTAAGATGATTGCCAAACCTATCATGGTTTTGAGTTCTTTTCTGTCCTTGTGAACTTTTCCCAATTCCTTTCTCAGCCCAGGCTAGTTTGTAGGAAATTTCTTTGACAGCCCCTGCCAAAGTCTTGACAACATCTTCCAAATCAGCACCCTTGCTAGCTTGAGGCTTCTCAGGGTTTAACAGCTTCACACCATCCCTCTTAAGTGGTTTACCAATATCTTTAATATTATTTTCAATTTGAAGTGCCATGGTGAAAGCTTTACTCAAGTTTGTAGGATTTTTGTCTCTCAAGTAATAGGCTGCCTTTTTATCAAATGCATCTGCATATTTGATCAAGCAAGATTCATCACAAGGCCTCAAAATTACAGGCAGCCTTCTCAATGTCTTATTAAATCTTGTATTGAAATCATGAACGGTCTCATTAGGGTTCTTCTTGATGTTCTCAAACTTGGATAGAAGGAACCTTGGATCTGTTTTGTCTCCATATTGTAATCTGAATGCATTACTCATCTCAGTCCATGAATCAATAGAGTTATCAGGCAGAGCTTTATACCAATCTCTTGCATCTTCCTCAAGTGTATGGATAAACAACTTGATATATACATCCTCAAATTCTATTTCAAAGTCTTCCATCATGTTAACAAAGAGTTTGAGATGTTGATCTCTAGTTATGACATTGTTACCTTGGAATTTTGGTAACCTATTTCTCACATCCTGTGGGACAGCATTTGGATAACCATCCATTCCTCCAAAATTTATAGGACCAAAGGTGTTTACAACAAATGGAGGTCTAGGTTGAGCCATATTGTTTGGTGGGGGTGAACTTGGAGGTGAAACAAGCTGATGAGGAGTAGTAGTGGGTTTGATTGGAACGGATGACTGATCTCTAAAAGGATAACCCCCCAAAGGCTCTCTCTCTTGATAAACTTTAGCAAACTTAGAAACTACAGGAGCAGATTTAGGAGCAAGTTTTTTAAATACAAAAGAAGGTCCCTCACCTGATGGAGAATGAAAATCAGCAAGAAGATTGCCTGAATCAGATCTACTTGAAGAGGAATTATAATCTTCAATAACAGGCTGCTCTCCTTCAAATTCAACTATGGGGACTTCTTTCCTTGCAACCAAATCACCAACCACTTTCCACACTCTTCTTCCTTCTAGTTCTGAGCTTCTTGATTCAGTGAGCAACTTCTTAGAAGAGTCCTTGATGAAGAGGGATCTCCTTCCCTCCAGTTTGACAGATTTAAAAAACAAGTTTCAAATGATAAAAATGTGTTAGACAACTGGTATTTCAAGATCCCAACAGCATGGAGTCGCCACCAAGGATTTTCACCTTAGTTGTGTAAAAAAGCACTAAAAAATATTCTGTCAAATGCATGTTATACTAAAAACTAGCAGGGATTTACAAATCAGATTTTCTTCTTCTTAATTCAACCAAAAATAGTGCATCCAAATCACATAAACTACTGGTAGATGAGGAGAGCAAGCTGAAGTTTGAAGTCTTTCTTACCCAAAACATCCAGATATGAAGTATGAAATGATATCTCAAGAATGTAACAGCTCAAATACTTGATCACACAAATGCTCAAACCTTTCAAGTACTTCAAAACCACCAAGAAATTGCAAGAAGTCCCTGGCAACGACGTCACTCAGGTGTTGCTATCCAGATTTAATCTCCTTCACAACTTCAACAACATCATGAATCTGCACAAGACACTCAAGGATAGATAGATGTTTTGTATGTCATTTGTAGCTAGGGATCACACCTATCTTCTTGTTTGCATTCAAGAATTGAGGGAGTGGATAGCACCTTCATAAGGGTTTTGATCTAACCCTCACTATTTTAGGTTGTGCCTATCAACCAAGGAAAGAGAACCTATATTGCAGCCCCTATGTGGTAAGGAGATGGAGATATCCTTGTGTTTTGTGTATGATGTGGAGGAGGCTTTGTGAAAACATGATCAAATATCCATTATCCAAAATCAAAGGAGTTGTCACTACTAAATGATGGAAATGTTTTCAAAACAAAGCTAGAGCTGCTAAAGACATGATAGAACCCTGATCAACTTTGTGCATTTTTGTGAAAGGATTGAATTCTTTTGTGGACACACAATGCAGATGTAGGGGTATTGTAGGTAGGATGAGTTATTTTAAAGTGAAATTCTGATGAGAGATGTTGGGACAAGAGTAGTTAGGAGTCATCACCTTCTTTGGGAAACCTTGCAAAAGAATTACAACACCTAAACAACAAAGATATTTCAATGAATTTGAAGTGCTCTTTCAACCAGGATGTGTGCACATATGGATGCCCAAATCTGCACTATTCCATACAAACTTTGATAGCCTACCACAAAGGCTTGAAGAAAAATATCAATAAAGCATTCAGAACCCCTTGTTAGATCATGACCTAAGGTACACCCAAAGGTTTACAAACACCCTCAATTTACAAGGAAGGTAAGATGAATTTAAATCTATTTATCTCCACTCAAATGAATGCTCTTCTGAATGGAAGATTGTAGATGCCTTCAAACCCTCTACAAGAAATGAGACCATGTATGACCAATAAAGATCCCAAACACAAGATTGCAACATGAGCATGAAACACAAATTGAAAACATACTAAAATACAAGTGTATGCAAGCTTTGCCAAGAGATAAAACCAGTTAATCCAAGAATTTGATCAAATATATCAGCAAGGGAATGTTATTTAGAAAATCTCAAAGCTTGTTGATGGCTTTACAGCTGAAACCAACTCAACATGATGAACATTTGATGCAAACTGGAATCAAAAATGGCTCTTAGGCAGTTTCTCCAAAAGGAAATGGACTTCTTCCAGTTTTCCCTGTGAAAATTCTTCTCTCTTTCTCCAAAATTCTCAACCAGAACCACAAAAAATGCTTCCAAACTACATGATATACTCTATGCCAACTTGGATCCTTGCATTCCAAGCAAAGAATATGCCAAAGGGATCAAATTTGTTACAAAACCCTATCCATTTGATGAAAAATGATATAAAACTGTGAAACAGCTCGCCAAATGCCAAAGATGCACAAATATTTTAAAATATTGCATGAACTCAGATCCTTATCCATCCCAGGGTCATGTTTTTGGCATTCCACCATGCCAGCATGCATTTGTAATCATTTTTCACCTTTTTCCCTCACCATTTTTAACTCTGCAACTTTTCATTTTTACCTTTCACGTGTTTTCCACGGGATGAGGAAAATATTTCACAAAAAACACTATAGAGCACCGAATCAGCTAAAAAGAATAGTTCCATTGTGTTCAGAAGGCCGAAGGGATGTAGATTCATATAAAATTTCATGTGATTTGGTGCAAAAATTATGATTCCACACTTCTTGGAGCATCCATAGCGCCCAAAAAATGAAAATGCACAGCAACCGTTGATTAAAATCAACTTTAAAATTCACCCTCCATTTGTTAGATTCAAATCCCCTTCGAAAAATGACAAAAATTACCTTTTACCACAAGGATAGGGTGAGACACATGTCAAAATATGGTTGGGGCCGGGCCCCCAAACCTTAAAACGCATTTAAAAACCCTTTTTGAACTCTGAGAAAATTTTGAAAATTTTCCCCACATTTCCCCTAAACATGCCACGTGTCCTCACGTGGGCCTCCACCAAAACTAAGGGGCCAATTTGATGAATTTTTCCACTTTTTTGAGAAAAGGAAATTTTTCTCAAAATGCTCCGCGCCCCCGAATACCCGTTGTTTCTCTGCCACGTGTCGCTCTCCCATTGGATGCAGAGCCGACTCATCAAATTTTCCTTCAAACCTCCGCAAGCATCAAAACTCCATGCGGGCCCGACCTCTCTCTTTTGACATTTGAAAAATGCCACATGTCACCTGTGGATTAGTCATGGGGAAAAACCTCCAATATTTTTGTGGGTTCATTGTTTCCTTTGAAAATTTTCACCAAAGTTGGAACATTTTCCATCTTTCCTTTGCACTCCGAATTTCCATCAAATGTTGGACATATGTCCATTGTTCATTGGTGGTGAGACCTTGAACCAAAATTTTCCCTTTTACCCTTTGAAGTTTAAAAAAACTTCAAATTCCTCCAAGCCTCCGCCTCTCCATTTCACCCACCTGCATACGTGTCATTTTGCTATTCGCTGCGGACCTTCGTTCAGAAATTTGACTTTGAGATTTTTCCTCCAAAGGAAAAATTCCAAAAACATACACAACCCCGCATCTCCTTTGCTGCTCCTTCGCTCCCTTGGACACGTGTCCACTTACCATTCAGTGTGGGGCCCCAGGAAAATATGTTCCCTAATGTTTAGAAACCACAAACTTCAACAATTTTCAAAGTCCCTGCCTCTCCACCTATCCTTCCTTTGCCACGTGTCACCTTCCCATTGGGCGCGGATTTGAGGGAAAACTTTGACATTTGAGAATTTTTCAAAAATTAAAGAAAATGTTAAGTGACCCTCGCCACCCGCCTGACCTTCCTGTGACATGTGTCGCCTTCCCATTGGACGCGGGCTCGTGGGCCAAATTTTTCCTCTGACACCATGAGCCAAAAATATCAAAAAAAATATTCGCCAAGTCCTTCACCAACTCTTCCATGGCCCTCTTGTGCCACATGTCATCATGCCATTCACTGCGGGCCTTCGAACAAGAAGTTGACCTTGAGAAATTTGTAAAAAATGAAGGCAAAATTTTTAAGTGACCTCCACCACGCGCTACTCCATCTGACCAATCAAATCATGCCATGTAAGCACACTAGGCAAATGTGGGCCCGCGGAGCAAAATTTTCCCTTCACCAAAAATTGAAAATTTGAAAAGTTATAACATTTTTTTGACCGCACCCAGCCAATGAGAGCCTGCCATGTATAGCATAGCGTTTACAATGATAAAATTGACGGGTAGAGCACGCTATGTATAGACCGTCAATGCGTGAAAAATACAAAAGATGCCCCAAAAATTTAAGTCTTTCACAAGGAAGGTATAACTTCTTGGTTTTGAATCGATTTAATCACATTTTATCATCAATTTCAGCTTTGGGGATCAAGATTTTCAACTTCTAAAAACTCATATTTGATCCATTCTAATTTTTGCATGAACTTGACAAAGGGAATAACGGCTCAGCCCAAAAAATGAAGAAGTTAGGACACAACAAAGGTGAAACCTAGAGATTTGTTTTAAAATGGGGTAGAATAACAACAATGGGGGCATTTTCGAAGGTATTCAGTTGGAAAATGTGAACTGCAGACCATGAAATCAAAAAATGAAATGTTTGTTAGCATATTCAGTCATGGAAAAAAAAGGAACATTATGCAAACTCAATAATGGGACCAATGAATGTGAAAACAAAAGTGAACTTACAGTAGCAAGATAAAGTTTGTATCACTAAGCTAAAATGTTTCACAAAGTAACAAATGATAACAAAACTTATTATTATATAATTACTATTTTTAGATTAAAAGTTTGTATGTTGTTTCTGTGCAGTTTTATAAACTAGATGATGGTTTTGAAGAAAAATTTCATGTGAATTGATATTTACAACATAAGCCATATTTTATCTATCCCAAAATTTAATGCATCTAGTATATGAACGAAATTTATAAGTAGATCTAACAAGTCAAACTATATTTTTGGGGGTTTTCTATTTCATAAGGACATCTTTCAGGAGCTCAAGCTATTATCATCGCATGTTGTCCTCTTGAAGCGAGTTCGGGAGTTAGCAAAATTTTGGGAGGACACGTGTCAGCTCTAGGTGATCCATAGGGATACAAAATGACTCTACTTTTTTCAGATTATTCAGCACAAATAAGGAAAATAAATATATGAAGGTTCTATATTTTTAGTAACAGGATCACCTCTCTATGCAGAGTGATGGTTATAGAACCACCGCCTTACAATGGTGGCAGTCCTAGGACCACCGGTCTGCATTAGGTGGAGGTCCTGACTCTTTCGGATAGAAAATAAAAAATGAAATGAATAGCCTTAGAATTTGAAATATTTTTCATTTCTCTTCTCCTCCATGACCTTTCCCATTCTCTAGTGCACTGGAGGACATGAGAAAGGCTATAAATACATGTTTGTATAAGAGAACAAGGAGATTGAAGCATGAAAACAAGTGAAAAAGAATTTCTTAGTGCTAGAATTGTGTTTTTTAGAAGAAAGGAGTGTTGAGACAAATCGAGCAATTAATTGGGAGGAAGTGTGAGATATTATCTACTTCTCTTTTATTGTAAATATTGTACTTATTGTTTTAAATTGGACAGTAAAAGTGGGAAGAAAGTGAATTTTCCCTTCTGGACTAGTTTTTCCTCCTCTAGAGGTTTCCAGGATAAAAATTATTGGTGTTTATGAGTTTATTTTATTTCCTTTCCTACAAATTTTGATTCTAAGCACAAGCAAAATTCATTCACTAGCTATCTCTATTATCTTCAAATAGAAAGTAGAACAACAACGTTTAATTTGTGATTCTGTGGATAATTCAAAAGTTGAAAATTTTATAGATCATTTTGGTATCAGAGCTAACAAGTATCCAAGACTATGGTATTTGTTCTTGGATTTGTATGACAGTGATAAGATCTAAAGGCGAAGATGATTTACCTTGAAATCCATAAATTTCTACAAAGAAGTGGAAACAGAGAATTTGGGGACAAATGGAGGAAGAGAACTTGGTCCGTATAATTGAGATGCTAGAGACCATGATGGATAGGATGTTTATAAGGAAAGAACAAATTGCAGATTTGTAGAAGACAACTTCTGTCAAGAAAGACTCCATGGACTTAGTGGTTCGAGGCTTGGCTGAAAATTTTGGCATAGACAAGAGCCACCATGAGGAAGATTATGGGGAAGATCATGAAGAAGAGAATTCAAATGCAAGATAAATTGTAGAATATGATCATAATCCTTTTAAAGTTGAGACAAAATTTTAGATTGAAAGTTGTGAAGGAGAAGTAGATGCAGAGCTTCTTTATAAATGGTTAAAATAGTTATAAGTCTACTTTAGAATCTATAATGTCACTGAGGCACAGAGGATCACCTTTGCATGTCTCAAAATGGATGGACATGCTCTGGTTTGGTGGGAAACCCATCTAACCACTTGTGAAAAGAAGAAGCATCCTATTGTGAAATATTGGCAAGAATTTAAAGAATTACTTAGAGATAACTTCTATCCCATTGGCCACAAGATTGAATAAATGATTAAATAGCAATATTTTAGACAAGGTAGTTGTCAAAGTGTGTAAGACTATACTTTGGAGTTTCGAAGGTAGGCCATGTTGCTAAACATGGACTTGGAGGATGAGGATATCATTACTAAGTACTTGAGAGGACTTCACACTCACCTTCAAAGAAAAGTCATCTCCACAAATCCCAAAGATCTCAATGAAGCATGTGTGCAGGCATACTACATAGACAATTAAAAGAAGCAAGGAGAAGTAGATCCAAGGGAAAAGCAATCAAAAAATTAGAATAAAAAGGAGTATGGGTAAACAAGTAACAAGGGTAAGTGGAAAGGGAAAGGTAAACAAGTTACCACTCCTTTAAATAATTGTAAAGATCCCAATTTTTTTTGAAAGAACTGTGATATCAATGGTCATACTGACGCTACATGTTGGAAGTTTCTTCCAGAGTTACATCTGAAGAACCAAACCCAGGTATCAAAGAAGTCCATGAGAATTGTAAAAATAGAAGGGGATGTGGAAATCGAGGATGAATCTAATGTAGATGAAAGGATTAGATGCACGGCCCCCAACATGGACAACTAGGAAGAGGAGATGAGTATACTATTCCAGATCAAAAGAACTAACGTAAATTCTTTGGTTGATACCGATTCTTAGTCTAACTTGATTTCTGAAGTAGTTCTAAAGAATCTTGGTCTTGAGACTTATGAGCATCCACACCCTTATCCTTTGGGTTGAGTAGAGAAGGGTTTTAAAATTAAGGTAACAGGAAGATATAAGGTCAAGTTTGGGATAAATTCCTAGTTTATTAATGTTTTAGAAGCTAATGTTATTCCACTTGATGCTTTTGATGTTGTATTTGGGAGTCCTTACTTGGATATTAGGGATGCTATACTTATGAGAAGGGAAAACCAGTATAGATTGGTTAAGGATGTGATCAGCTACAACATCCGGGCACACCAGCATAAGACACAAGTTACTATGGTGAGTGCTAACCAAGAAAAATGACTTATTCAAGTAAATCATAATCAGTTTTGCTTACTTTTGTTACAGGATAAACAAGATTGGGTAGAATTTTTCAGAGATTTCTAACCAGGGAAAGAATGATTTGGATAGTATTATTCCATATTTTGAAGAAGTATTTTAGGATCCCAGTGTGTTACCACTGAAATAGGAAGTAGAGCATGAGATTCAGCTATTTCCAGAGTCCACTCTACCAAACATCTTGTTATATAGGAAATCCTTTATTGAGAGTACTGAAGTAAAGAAACAACTCCAGGAACTACTAGACCAAGGGGTGATACATCCGAGCACCTCACCATGTGGTTCACCTATTGTGATGTTGCCAAATAAGGATGGTTTTTGTAGAATGTGCATCGGCTACCGTGATTTGAAAAAGATCACCATAAAGAACATATATCCACTTCCCCACATAGATGATCTCTTGGACCAGCTTCAACATGTCAAATTCTTCATGAAGTTGGATCTCAATTCAGGTTATCACCAAGTCAAAATTAAGTAGGAGGATATATGGAAGACTTCCTTTAAGACAAAACAAGGTTTGTATGAATGGTTAGTACTTCCTTTTTAGTTATGCAATGCACCTACTACATTTATGAGATTGATGAATGATGTATTATGGTATTTCATAGATTCATGTGTCATTGTATATCTAGATGATATATTTATTTTTATTGCCACACGGGAAGAACATCTAACTCATTTACAACAAGTCTTGTAAGTTCTCAGGGAGAATTAGTTGCTTTGTAATATGAAGAAATGTGAATTTTCCAAACAGTCACTTGTCTATCTTGGGCACATGGTTAGAGGAGGAGAGCTACGAGTGGATCCAAAGTAGGTGGAATCCATCACTAATTAGCTAACACCAATAGGAGCCATAGAGACTAGGAGTTTTGTGGGAGAATTATAGTACATGCGGAAGTTCATTCGAGGCTTCTCCACGATTGCAGAACCTCTACACATAGTGGCCGTAAAGAGTAAGGGTTTTTACTAGGGTAAGGAACAATACAAATCCTTTGAGTTATTGAAATACAAGATTAGTCATGATCCACTACTTTCTCTTCCTAATTTACAACAGCCTTTTGAAGTAGAGACAAATTCCAGTGATTACGCTATGGGTGCAGTGTTGCTTCAAGGAGGTAAATCTTTATGCTATCATTTTGAAACTTTCACTTCAATAGTTAAATGATATTTAGTATATGATAAGGAAATGCATGCACTAGTTCAGGAAATTAAAAAATGGAAGCATTATTTTTTGGGTAGAGAAACTACCATGCACACTGACCAAAAATATCTCTAGTATTTACAAGCACAGTCTAAATTGCAGTAGGGTAGTGTTATCCAAAATTCACCCCCCAGGGTAATTTTGATAACATGCATTAAATTCTTCGGTCCCAAGCAAGATAGATTGATTCAAGGCAAAAAATCATGTTTCTGGGGTCCCCTCCACTTTTTTCTAACTCTCTTCTCCAAGAAGAAAAGAGAAAGTTCTAAAAAAGGGTGAAAAAGTTGCAAAAACCAAGCTTGGGCCAGAAAAAATCATGAAAATCGGCTAAGTCCTAGTCCAGGCGGTCCTTGGGATAGTTGGGATGTCGGGGCATGAACCGGCTGAAAAGCCTCTAGGAGGTCCACGCAGCAAAGGGAAATCCAGGCCGTGGGGACGCGTGGGACGCGAAAGGGTGAACCGGCCGAAGGAAAAAACAAAATTGACTAACTGCTGTGTAGAACAGGCTGGGACATCTAGGTCATGAGGACGTGAAGGACACGAACCACCCGGATCAGCCAGCGTAGGGAACTTTCGTCTGGGACAGTTGGGACAAAGGTACGCATGGGACGCGAAAAGCTGAAGGAGCCAAGAGCCAATTAAAGTGTGCCACGTGTCTTCACCTCAAAGAGGGACAGGGAAGCCTGAATTGGGTGGATTGGAGGAATTTGTCCTAGACGGTTTGGAACACTTGGGCCAAAAATATGTGAGGGGAGTGAAAAACTGGCAGGCCCGCGGATGAATCAAAAAAGGACACGTGTCCTAAGGGCCGGGGAGTTCGTGGTGCAAGGAGCGAAACAGAATTTTGGCTAAGTGTTTGATGCAAGTTTAAAGGGAGCAAGTTGGAGCGTTGGCCCGAGCCAATAGGAATTGGACACGTGTCTAATGGAGCAGGGAAGTACAGAGCTCGGGGGAACTTTGAAGTTTTTTACAAAATTTATTTGGCCAAAAACTAAAAAGAAAAGGTCTTCCCCACACCCATGTCAACCAATCAATGCATGCCACGTGTCCCAGGTGGCGGAGCACGGGGGAAAAATGAATTTTTTTCCAAAAGTTAAAAAGATTAAAATTTTCAAAGGAAAGCCCGCGGAAAGGTGGAGGAGAGAGAATTGCTTGATGAACCAGAACCTGACACGTGGCATCCGACCAGCGGAGTGCGGAAATTTTTTGAAATTTTTTCCAAAATGTAAAAAGGTCAAAATTTAAAATTTTTGCCCGACATCCGTTTTTTGGGCCGTTTTGCCCTAAAACTTAAGACCTTCATATCTTTTGATCCAGAGCTCGGATTTGCACATTCTTTATATCATTGGAAAGATTATGAAATTCTCTATAGGATTTCATGGTCAATTTTGAATTTTGGTTCAGTTTCAAGAGAGAAAATTTAAAAACGGCTCTGGTACGTGTCCATGGCCAGAAATGACATTTCAACGACTAAATTTAATGCAGAATGGGTCGCACTCTCCTCCAATTTGGTCAAAAATGACAAGGTATGGGTTTGTAAGGTCCTCCATGCTGATTTAATGCATTTGTAGTCAATGAGGAATGGGCTCCCACGTTTTGTACGTTTTCTCTCTCCTGGGCTCGACCCATGCAATGTAAAAGCCAGATTTGGCTCATTTCTAGGGGGGAACACTTTTTGGCATAGCAGACTTCTTCTTTCACCTCCAGGAAGTGATTGTTACAAGAATAAAACCTCTTCAAAGATTCTAACATCTTTTATACCTCTCTGAGGTTGTAATGCTGGTTTTGACATTGGAAATGATAATGCAAGCTTTGTGAATGGGTTTCAATCCTTTGTATTATTTGCTTCATTTCAGATCCTAAATTATATCTTATCATCCTGTGTATGTTTTATGTTGCAATATTTGGTTTGTTTCTATTTGCATGACAAAAATATTCACCACTCCTTTTTGGTGTATCACCATCTTTAGTTAGTTTCAATTTTTGCATTTCTATCCCTGTCTCCTTGCAATTTAGAGTAGAATTAGGATCTGAACCTTTGTAGTTGTGCAAATATAGATCTAAATCAGAGGAGTTTGAGGAACCAGCCTCTAATATGGAGATTTCTGTCTCAGTTTCACAAGTTCCACAATTGGAGAGAGGTTTCTATGTTGTGCAATCACACTAGATGCCTAAGACATCATCTAGAACCTTGATTTGCATCCAGGGGTGCTGTGATTTTGCACTAATAGTTTTGGCACACCCGGTGGGACCTAGAGGTCTCATTTTATTACAGAAAAGTTAATTTGCATCTACTACAATTTTCTTCCTTAAAAAGAGCTATTATTTGCATATCTGGCGACTCCAAGGGGAAGAATCAACTAGTTTCAGCAGTGCAGGCCTGAAAACTCATGAGAAGAGTCACCACAAGGTCAAGAGTTAGAGAAGAAGTGTTGTTTGAATACTTGCAATTATCTCCAAGAAGAAGGCAAAGAGGAAGAAGGATTCAAAGGTCTCTATCTCCACCAAATAGAACCCTCTCAACTCCTCCACCTGGTAGGCCTTTCATTCAGTCAACAAGGGTTTTAAGACCAATTAGAATGGCACAAAACAACCCCTATGTCAACTTCACATGCAGCAGCCCACTTGCCCTCAATGCACAACATCCAATTCCTATTGCAACCTTGAAGAACATTCCCTACTTCACTGGAGAAAATCAGACTACTCGAGGTGATCATATTAAAGACATTGCTAACCTTTTTGCAATCCATGAAATCAATGAAATGCAAGTGGCTATCAAGTTGCTAGCATCTTCATTCAAGGGTAAAGCTTTGCAATGGTTTAGGAGCCTTGGAGCTGGTTTTATCACAAATTGGAATCAGCTGTGTATAGCACTTCATGAGTAATTTGGAGAAAAGGGAGACAACTTGTCTCTTTTGGAGCAGCTGACAACCATCAAGAGAGCTCCCAATGAGTAGCTGACCGATTTCAACTTCAGATTTCAAAAGACTTGGGAGAGAATTCTAGTGGCAGTCAGGAAAATAGCAGAAGGTGCTTTTCTCTACTATCTCAAAGCTCTAAATTTTGATATTTCTATGTTAATTCAGTTCATGGGAGGCATAACTATCCCTATGGCTTATAGCATTGCCATTAGGGCTGAAAATTGTTTGATACAAGCTGGCAAACTTACCCCTAGACCTCCCATGCCACTGTTTCCAAGTTTAGAGAGTCCAAACACCATTCAAGCACCTAATTTGGCTCCTTCTCCCACTCCTAGAAATCAGAGTTCAAATGAAGCTTCCACTTCATCTCCAAGTGCCCCAAATGAGCTTCAAGAAGTCATGAAGCAATTGCAAAACCTAGGCAATGAGCTGGTTACTCTCAAGAGGCAACAAGCCCAAGGTTTTAGACCTTCTTATCAACCCCAAGCTCAGCCTAATAGGTAGCCATACCAACCACAAAGGCCACCTAACCCAGCTGGAAATATGAATCAAACAAGGCCTCCTGCCAATAGATCATTTCAGCCCTACAATCCAAATGCCATATCTGCCTCTAAGGCATTGGTGCCGACACAAAACAACATTGCTCAAGAGTACGATTGGTGTTTTCCATGCAATGAGCCTCATAATCAATCCATGTGCTTCAATGGTGCTTTGAATCAAGCATTAATGGTGACAACTGCTGGTGTGGAGGGTGAGAGCAGTCAGGAAAATAGCCAACAACAAGAAACATTCCAACAGCAATCAGCCCCAAATGACACCGCATTGGTAAATTGGCAAGCAGAGGATTTTTGTGGCATGAATCAGGTAGTTTCTCAAGGTGTTGTAGCCAACACAAGGTCACAAAGGATGAATTTGGGTGAAGAACAACCATTAGCCCCAACCAATCCACAACCTTCCATGGCTCCACAAATGATTGGCAAGCAAAATCCAATTTCAAATGCACAAGGGCAGCCAAGAACAGCCCCTAGGCCAACTCAAATACCAGTTGTTGCTGCCCACATGTAAGGAGTGAATGTGTAAACCAAGGGACAAAAAAAGGATACTTCATCGCCATTCAACATCATTGATTAGATGAAGAAGACTAATGTTAATATATCAATGTGGGAATCCCTATCTATCCCAGGCCAAAGAGATCTGCTACAAGCTGCCATGAAGGATTGGTCCACTTCAAATCAATAGGTCCAAAGGCAAGAGAAGGTACTTACAAATGCTGCACAGCCTGAGGGAAATCATGGAGGAAAACAAGGTAAAATGTTGAAACCCCCTCCTTTCTATGTTTCATTGATCATTGGAAATCAATTAGTGCACAATTACATGATAGACTCCGAGGCAAGTAGCTCAGTAATGCCTAAATAGATAGCTGATCAGCTAGGGCTCTAGTATGAAACAATATCCAAAGGGGTAGTGCAGCTAGATGGGACAGCAGTAGTAACGGTCAGAGTGATTAGAAACTTGAGTCTTACCTTGCATGCATGTCCAAATGTTGTTGTTTTACAAGATGTATTAGTCATAGACCTTCCACCACTCTTTGCCCTATGCTTGTCAAGGGACTTCACAACCAAGATTGGGGGATATTTGTCTACTGATTGGTCACACATGCTGTTCAGAATGAGGTATGGAACTAAGGCTACAATTAGGTCAGAACCTATTGCAAACTTCCATATTGAGCCTTACACTCCAAGTCAGATTAATGTCAATTGCTCAGCATTTGATCAAGAAGATCACCCAAGCACTGATGAAGCTGACACTAAGGTTGGAAGCATCCTAGATCTAACTCTTTATGAATGGGAAAACAATATACATGTATTTGATCCTTATCAAGAAGTGGAAGAATCTGAGCTAGGGGTCTATTGCATACACGAATAAAATCAGCCTATTCCTAGCATCACCAAGCCAAACCACAAAGATGACAATGAGGTATGGCAGCTGTTTTTTGATGGATCAAGGAGTAGACAAGGTGCAGGAGGTGAAGCTATGCTTGTTTCACCTCAAGGAGTAAAGTACTATTCATCTTTTAGATTTCAGTTTACATGCTCCAATAACACTGCTGAATATGAAGCCTTGGTGCAAGGGATGCATTGGGCAATAAAGAAGAAAATAAAGATCTTGCAAGTCTTTGGTGACAGTGAATTGATTGTAAATCAGGTCAAGGGACAGCATGCTACCAAGAATGATCTACTCATGTGCTACAAGAATAGGGTGTGGGACCTCATGGAAGATTTTGAGGGTTTTGGCATCAAATCCATTCCTAGGAAAGAGAATCAAGCTGCTGACAGGATTGCAGCAGTAGGGGCAGCCTTTGACATTGTGGACAACATTCAACAAGACAAGGTACAACCAAACATCCACGTGATTGTGAGGCCTTCAGTGCCGGATAACAATGTCAGTTGGCAAGTGTTTGAAAATGACCAGCAAATCATCCATTTCTTGCAAGAAGAAGCTATGTTCTCAGCCAAGAATCAAGAAAAATTGGAACAGCAGGATGGTGACCAAGTGGTACAGCTGAGAACTAACAAGCTGCCCAAGGGACTTATAACTTTGAAGTCCATTTTTAACCCCAATGATCAGTTTAGAAAGGAGAAAGCAAACATTCAGGTCAAGAGAGAGGATTCAGTATCCATCTTGGTAGAAGAGAACAAACCATTGCAAATTAGAAGGATGACAACTGAACAAGAAAGGTATGAGTTCATACAGCTGTGTCAAGATTTCCCTGACATGTTAGCTTGGAGCTATGAAGACTTGAAAGGTTTCAATCCCAACTTAGCTCAGCATACCATTGAATTGGATCCAAATACTAAGCCTGTCATGTAGAAACAAAGAATAGTCAATCCACACATGGAGCCTCTCATGAGGAAAGAATTGGACAAGCTGATTGAGTCAAGGATCATATTCCCAATCAAGCATTCTATTTGGATTGCCAACTTAGTTCCAGTCAGAAAGAAGAGTGGAGAGATCAGATTGTGTGTTGATTTCAGAGACTTGAATAGAGCCTCTCTCAAGGACCATTACCCACTCCCTTCCATGGAGCAAATCTTACAAGTTGTGGCTAGCTCTGAGAGGTTTTCACTACTTGATGGCTACTCAAGCTACAATCAGATTATGGTGAAGGAAGAGGACCAGTTCAAGACATCCTTCACAACGAAATGGGGAATTTTTGCATACAGGAAAATGCCATTTGGGTTGTCCAACGCTGGTGCTACCTTCCAAAGGGCAATGGACATGGCATTCAAAGGTTTGATTAACAACATGGTGCTGATTTACCTTGATGATATCACTTTTTTTTCCAAAAATGCAGCAGACCACCTCTCTCATTTGAGACAAGTCTTCACGAGGTGCAGGAGATTTGGAGTGTCTTTGAATCCTAAGAAGTGTATCTTTCTTGCACATGAAGGAAATCTCCTTGGCCATATTGTCTCCAAAGAAGGATTAGCAATAGATCCAGAGAGGGTTGAAGCCATAAGAACACTACCATTGCCAAGCCACAAGAAAGCCCTTCAGAGTTTCTTGGGAAGGATAAACTTTGTTCAGAGGTTTGTCCCAGATTTTACAGCCCTTGTCAAGCCCATCACCAAAATGTTAAAGAAGAGCATGGCTTTCAAGTGGACAGCAGAAGGCAAGGAGAGTTTTGAAGCAATCAAAGAAGCCATCTCCCAAGCACCAACTCTCATCAACCCGGACTTCTCCAAGGATTTCATCCTCTATGCATTTGGAGGTAATGACACTATTTCTACCATTTTGGTACAGCAGAACAAGGATAATGATGAGTAACTGATTGCCTTCTTCAGCCGGAGCCTAGATGACTATGAGGTGGGATACTCTTTTATTGAGAAGCATGTACTTGCAGTAATCAGAAGCTTGAAGAAATTCAAGCATTTAAGCTCAAACAACAAGGTCCAGTTACTGGTCTCACATGCTGGGGTTAAGGACTTCCTCCTCAACAAGGATTTGAATGAGAAAAGGGCAGGTTGGATCACCCGTGTCATGGAGTATGACATTGAGATCAAGATCACCAAGCTAGTAAGAGGGAAAGGATTGTGTGAGCAGCTGGTTTTGGGGAAACAAAAAGAAGTATGCAATGAAGAAGAGGCTATTTTGACAGTCCAGGACAGCCATGAGCCAGGAGGTAATCAAGAAGAAGACAATGCTGCCCCCACTCCTTACTGGACCCAAGGCATTATACACTTCCTAGGCACAGGTCTATGCCCTCTGGAGATGAACAAGACCCAAAGAAGACACTTCAGATTGTAGGCTGTCCCGTATGCCATTGTTGATGGAATTTTGTACAAGAAAGATATGAATGGAGTGCTGCTGAGATGCATCAGCACAAATCAGATTCAAAGGGTGTTGGAAGAGTTCCATGGTGGACCAGCTGGTGGTCATTTTGGGCCAAGAGTGAAAGCTCTAAAAATCATGAAGGATGGTTATTATTGGCCTAAAATCTTCAGTGATTGCTATGCATGGATCAAGAGGTGTAAGAATTGTGCATTCTTCACAGGAAAAGAGAGACTTGTTGCCATTCCATTACATCCAATCTCAGTTGACCAGCCATTCATGCAATGGGGTTTGGACTTCATTGGAGTCATTAATCCCAATTCAAGCCAAGGGCACAAATGGATTTTGATAGCCACGGACTACTTCACCAGATGGACAGAAGAAGTAGCACTCAAAGAGGCAAATGAGTCTAACATCTTAGACCTTTATGAGGGGATAACAACTGAATTTGGTGTACCTGCTACAATAATCTCAGATAATGCATTGGCATTCATTGGATCTAAGGTGACTGAGTGGGATTTCAAGAACGGTATCTACCTAAGCACTTCATCAAACTATTACCCTCAAGGTAATGGCCAGGCCGAGTCTACAAACAAGAACTTGTTGAGGATCATTAGGAGGACTCTTGATGAGAATCAAAGGTCTTGGCATACCAAGCTGAAATCAGCCTTATGGGCTAATAGGATAACTCCCAAAAGATCCACAGGTAACTCTCCATTCAAACTTGTCTATGGAAGAGAGGCAATCTTTCCCATGTCACTTGAGTTGCCAACATTAGAACTCATGAAGCAGCTGGAGTTGCTAGAGTTTGAGCCCATGGAGGTGAGGTATGCAGAGTTGATGGAGCTGCAAGAGATCAGAAATCAGGCATCCCAAGCAATGGAAAAGGATCAAGCTTTGATCAAAAAGACCTTTGATAGGAAGGCCAAGGATAGATCTTTTCAGGTTGGAGATGTAGTGTTGAAATGGGATGTGGATAGAGCAAAACCAGGAAGGCATTCAAAATTTGATGCCCTTTGGAGTGGCCCATACATGGTCACGAAGTGCAAGGATAGCAATGCTTTTCAATTGGCCCCATTGGATGGTGAAGAACTGTAGATTCCAGTAAATGGAATCTATCTCAAGCATTGCTTCTAGAGGAAATTCACTACCTTGTAAATATTAGATTAGATTTTCATTCCTCTAAGTGCTTGTGCACATTGTTATGGTTGTAGGTTAGTTTTGTTTTCCCTAAGTGCTTTGGCACAAGCTTGCTGTCCATGGAGATTTTTGGGCAGTCCTTGCTTCCATCAGGTGATATTCCATCTTCCTCCTTACACATTCTAAGTCAGTTGGGGTGCTAAAACAGAATATTTGATGACTCCATGGCCCAATGGACTTCTTCAAACAACTGGTATCTTCTACCTAGACAGGTAGGTGACCCCCACTGAGTCACCAAATTGTTATCCAAAATTCACCCCCCAGGGTAATTTTGATAACATGCATTAAATTCTTCAGTCCTGAGCAAGATAGATTGATTCAAGGCAAAAAATCATGTTTCTAGGGGTCCCCTCAGCTTTTTCTAACTCTCCTGTCCAGAAGAAAAGAGCAAGTTCTAAAAAAGGGTGAAAAAGTTACAAAAACCAAGCTTGGGCTAGAAAAAATCATGAAAATCGGCTAAGTCCTAGTCTAGGCAGTCCTTGGGACAGTTGGGACGTTGGGGCATGAACCGACCGAAAAGACTCCAGGCAGTCCACGCAGCAAAGGGACATCCGGGCCGTTGGGGATGCGCAGGACGTGAAAGGGCGAACCAGCCAAAGGAAAAAACAAAATTGACTAACTGCTGTGCAGAATAGGCTGGGACAATCTAGGTCGTGAGGACGCGAAGGACGCGAACCACCCTGATCGGCTAGTGTAGGGAACTTTTGTCTGGGATAGTTGGGACAAAGGGACACGTGGGACGTGAAAATCTAAAGGAGCTGAGAGCCAATGAAAGTGTGCCACGTGTCTTCGCCTCAAGAGGGACAAGGAAGCCCGAATCGGGTGGATCAGAGGAATTTGTCCCAGATGGTTGGGACACCTGGGCCCAAAATACGTGAGGGACGTGAAAAGTCGGTAGGCCCATGGATGAATCAGAACAGGACATGTGTCCTAAGGGCCGAGGAGTTCACGGCGCGGGGAGCGAAACAGAATTTTGGCTAAGTGTTCGATGCAAGTTTAAAGGGAGCGATTTGGAGCGTTGGCCCGAGCCAATAGGAATTGGACACGTGTCTAATGGAGCAGGGAAGTGCGGAGCTCGGTTAAAATTTGAAGTTTTTGCAAAAGTTCTTCAGCCAAAAACTAAAAAGAAAAGGTCTTCCCCGTGTCCCTGTCACCAGTCAATGCATGCCACGTGTCCTAGGTGGAGGAGCGCGGGGGGAAAATGGAAATTTTTTCCAAAAGTTAAAAAGATCAAAACTTTCAAGGAAAGCCTACGGAAAGGTGGAGGAGAGAGAATGCTTGGTGAACCAGCACCTGATATGTGACATCCGACTGGCGGAGTGTGGAAATTTTTTGAAATTTTTTTAAAATGTAAAAAGTTCAAAATTTAAAATTTTTGCCCGACATCCGTTTTTTGGGCCGTTTTTCCCTAAAACTTCAGACCTTCATATCTTTTGATCCAGAGCTCAGATTTTCACATTCTTCATATCATTGGAAAGCTATGAAATTCTCTATAGGATTTCATGGTCAATTTTCAATTTTAGTTTAGTTTCAAGAAATAAAATTCAGAAACAGCTCTGGTACATGTCAATGGCCAGAAATGACATTTCAGCGAGTAAATTTAATGCAGAATGGGTCGGACTTCCTCCAATTTGGTCAAAAATAATAGGGTATGGGTTGTAAGGTCCTCCATGCTGATTTAATGCATTTTAAGTTAATGAGGAATGGGATCCCACGTGTTGTACATTTTCTCTCTCCTGGACTCGACCCATGCAATGTAAAAGCCATATTTGGCTCATTTCTAGGGGGGGACACTTTTTGGCATATCAGACTTCTTCTTCACCTCCAGCAAGTGATTTTTGCAAGAATCAAACCTCTTCAAAGATTGTAACAGCTTTTCTACCTCTCTGAGGTTGTAATGCAGTGGTTTTGACATTGGAAATGATAATGCAAGCTTTGTGAATGGGTTTCAATCCTTTGTTGTATTATTTACTTCATTTCAGATCCTAAATTATATCTTATCAGCCTGTGTATGTTTTATGTTGTAATCTTTGGTTTGTGTCTATTTGCATGACAAAAATATTCACCACTCCTTTTGGTGCATCACCATCTTTAGTTAGTTTCAATTTTTTGCATTTCTATCCTGTCTCCTTGCAATTTAGAGTACGATTAGGATCTGAACCTCTATAGTTGTGCAAATATAGATCTAAAAATCAGAGGAGTTTGAGGAACCATCCTCTAATCTGGAGATTCCTCTCTCAGTTTCACAAGTCCCACACGTGGAGAGAGGTTCCATGTTGTGTAATCACACTATATGCCTAAGACATCATCTAGAACCTTGATTTGCATCTAGGGGTGCTGTGGTTTTACACTAACAGGTAGTACAAATTTGGGGTGATAGACATGTTGTCTAGGCCCCCTAAAATGGTGAATTTCTCCTATTTTTCCACTATCTCTCAAATCAAGACCTCACAAAGGAATCTTATGGAAGGAATATGCCCAGGATAGAGACTTTGGGGTGACATTTCAGTAGTTGCAGTCCAATGAAACTGAAAGGATTGGGATTGAATATTTTTATCTCAAGGATGGGATGCTCTACTACCGATGGGGGAAGATTTACATGCAAAAAGATAAAAAATTATATTGATGAGGGAAGCACATACCTCGAAAGTAGTGAGAAATTTTGGTGTTGGTAAAACCCTAGCCTGCTTGCAAAGGTACGTGTATGGGCCCAATATGCAAGAATAAGCATCAAAATTTATATGTGGATGTAAACTTTGTTGTACCAACAAGCTTAATACTAGGAAGGAGGGTTTGGTATATGCCTCTTCCAATACCTACTCATATGTGGGAGGACATTTCTAAGGATTATAGAAGGATTCCTATGTCTAAACATGGCCAAGAGTATCTCTAGTTGTTGTTGTTGATAGATTCAGTAATATGGGGAGGCTTATGACCGTAAAGATATAAATCACAAGAGGTACCAGTGATTTTCTTTGCTAATGTCTGGGCATTGTGGGGTTGTCCAAAAGGTCTATTGTTTCTTCTAATAGAGATTCTAGGTTCTTGGGGAAGTGGTGGACTACTTAATGATGGGACAAGAGATTACCCACTAGTGTCACACTCACCGTGGTCCCGCGTCACATAACTAGCTCAAACAGCTTCACCTAACCATGGCCCCTTCCACCCCACCTTAATATAATTTAATGACTTAATAAAGGAATACCCAGTCCGCCCAATTTCATTACTTTTTAGTTTAATTCGCTAATTTCAAACATCACCACCAACACCCCTCCACCTAACCTATCCACTCACCCTAGACCTAGTCTTGACATGTTTCCCGAACTACTAAGACTTGGTCCTCTTTTTCTTCCATGATCTAAAGACTTGGTTACCCTACAAATCAATGCCTATTACTCCCACTAACAACATTCCCACATCATTAAAAAGGAAAACTTCCACATTGATCTGAGAGATATAGAAAGATCTAGCAAAAATGATTGCCAATATTTGTTATTTTTAGTAAACCTAGAAATCCCACCTTAATCGATGCCGTCACCCCGAAACCAATGCCAGTCAACCTAGAACACTCCTATTAGTTACCATTTATTCACCTTAGGCAACCTTATTTTTGGGGTTGGGCACAGTTGCTGATATCAAGGAGATGAGAAGAAAGCATCATGCAAGTAGAACCAAACCCTTTTTACACCTACAGACATCCATAGGCCACACCGCCAGGATAGATCTAGAAGCATAGCACTCGTGGAAGCATTCCAAGAAGCACTACTGTGGAACCAAACACCATTCTTTTGATCAAATATTGTCACCATTCAACCATACAAGCCTACATCATAGTAGGTGTACCTTCTGCCAGCATAGTCTAGTTCAATATAATAGCCTTTATTACTTTTGTTATCAGTTTATACTTTGTATGTTCCTTTCCTCACTTCTACCCTACGTGTATACTCATCCATTCCTCTACCCACACAAAAAAATCACCCATTCTCTCCTTGTACACCCATCTAATTAGATGTGAGACCTTTATAGACCCCCCCTATCTACCCTTCCATCTTGTTTAGCTTCAGTTCAACTCCTATAATCAGATCTCATTAAGTTCCTTTCACCCCAACCCTACTGACGCTAGTTACCCATGACCATTTCTGGTACCTTATAAAACTATCATCGTTACACCGATAGAAATTGGGTCGCTATATTTACAAACCTATTATTGGGCCCCTGAAATATTGGCCAAGTACAAAAAGGGCGTTTACGTGCGCAAGGCCTAGTTGGAGAAGGCACTCAAGAAATGGTTTAAGGAAACACGTGGCATGTGTGTGGACCAAGCCAAGGTGCCAAGACTTAGCCATATTGGGGAATTTTGGGTAGGATGACAAGAAAAACTATGACCTAACTGTCATGTAGAGGGGATAGGTACTAGCTTGGCAACAGTTGGCCCAGGAGGAACATGACTTGTGGTAGAGGTTTCTAAAAGACAACATGGCCATGGAGGGGTGAGCTCATGCCTAGAGCTCTTGTTTCTGCCTGGAGGACCCCATTCTAAACTGGGCAATAGATCTAAGCCCCCAAGAAGTGAGTTTTAGGCATCAAAAGAGGATATATAGACAGTGCAGGACAGCCCATGAGCCAAGGAGGTAAATCAGAAGAAGACAATGCTGCCCCCACTCCTTACTGGACCCAAGGCATTATACCTTCCTATGCGAAAGGTCTATGCCTATCTGGAGATGACAAGACTCCAAAAGACGACACATTCCGTTGTGGCTTTCCCGTATGCCATTGTTATGGAATTTTGTAATCAAGGAAAGATATGATGGAGTGCTGCTGAGATGCATCCAGCACAAATCAGATTCAAAGGGTGTTGGAAGAGTTCCATGGTGGACCAGCTGGTGGTCATTTTGGGCCAAGAGTGAAGCTCTAAAATCATGAAGGATGGTTATTATTGGCCTAAAATCTTCAGTGATTGCTATGCATGTATCAAGTAGGTGTAAGAATTGTGCATTCTTCACAGGAAAAGAGAGGACTTGTTGCCATTCCATTACATCCAATCTCAGTTGACCAGCCATTCATGCAATGGGGTTTGGACTTCATTGGAGTCATTAATCCCAATTCAAGCCAAGGGCACAAATGGATTTTGATAGCCACGGACTACTTCACCAGATGGACAGAAGAAGTAGCACTCAAAGATGGCAAATGAGTCTAACATCTTAGACCTTTATATGAGGGATAACACTGAATTTGGTGTACCTGCTACAATAATCTCAGATAATGCATTGGCATTCATTGGATCTAAGGTGACTGAGTGGGATTTCAAGAACGGTATCTACCTAAGCACTTCATCAAACTATTACCCTCAAGGTAATGGCCAGGCCGAGTCTACAAACAAGAACTTGTTGAGGATCATTAGGAGGACTCTTGATGAGAATCAAAGGTCTTGGCATACCAAGCTGAAATCAGCCTTATGGGCTAATAGGATAACTCCCCAAAAGATCCACAGGTAACTCTCCATTCAAACTTGTCTATGGAAGAGAGGCAATCTTGTCCATGTCACTTGAGTTGCCAACATTAGAACTCATGAAGCAGCTGGAGTTGCTAGAGTTTGGACCCATGGAGGTGAGGTATGCATAGTTGATGGAGCTGCAAGAGATCAGAAATCAGGCATCCCAAGCAATGGAAAAGGATCAAGCTTTGATCAAAAGACCTTTGATAGGAGGCCAAGGATAGATCTTTTCAGGTTGGAGATGTAGTGTTGAAATGGGATGTGGATAGAGCAAAACCAGGAAGGCATTCAAAATTTGATGCCCTTTGGAGTGGCCCATACATGGTCACGAAGTGCAAGGATAGCAATGCTTTTCAATTGGCCCCATTGGATGGTGAAGAACTGTAGATTCCAGTAAATGGAATCTATCTCAAGCATTGCTTCTAGAGGGAAATTCACTACCTTGTAAATATTAGATTAGATTTTCATTCCTCTAAGTGCTTGTGCACATTGTTATGTTGTAGGTTAGTTTTGTTTTCCCTAAGTGCTTTGGCACAGCTTGCTGTCCATGGAGATTTTTTGCAGTCCTTGCTTCCATCAGGTGATATTCCATCTTCCTCCTTACACATTCTAAGTCAGTTGGGGTTCTAAACAGAATATTTGATGACTCCATGCCCAATGGACTTCTTCAAACAACTGGTATCTTCTACCTAGCAGGTAGGTGACCCCACTGAGTCACCAAATTGTTATCCAAAATTCACCCCCCAGGGTAATTTTGATAACATGCATTAAATTCTTCAGTCCTGAGCAAGATAGATTGATTCAAGGCAAAAAATCATGTTTCTAGGGTCCCCTCAGCTTTTTTCTAACTCTCCTGTCCAAGAAGAAAAGAGCAAGTTCTAAAAAAGGGTGAAAAAGTTACAAAAACCAAGCTTGGGCTAGAAAAAATCATGAAAATCGGCTAAGTCCTAGTCTAGGCAGTCCTTGGGACAGTTGGGACGTTGGGGCATGAACCGACCGAAAAGACTCCAGGCAGTCCACGCAGCAAAGGGACATCCGGGCCGTGGGGATGCGCAGGACGTGAAAGGGCGAACCAGCCAAAGGAAAAAACAAAATTGACTAACTGCTGTGCAGAATAGGCTGGGACATCTAGGTCGTGAGGACGCGAAGGACGCGAACCACCCTGATCGGCTAGTGTAGGGAACTTTTGTCTGGGATAGTTGGGACAAAGGGACACGTGGGACGTGAAAATCTAAAGGAGCTGAGAGCCAATGAAAGTGTGCCACGTGTCTTCGCCTCAAAGAGGGACAAGGAAGCCCGAATCGGGTGGATCAGAGGAATTTGTCCCAGATGGTTTGGGACACCTGGGCCCAAAATACGTGAGGGACGTGAAAAGTCGGTAGGCCCATGGATGAATCAGAACAGGACATGTGTCCTAAGGGCCGAGGAGTTCACGGCGCGGGGAGCGAAACAGAATTTTGGCTAAGTGTTCGATGCAAGTTTAAAGGGAGCGATTTGGAGCGTTGGCCCGAGCCAATAGGAATTGGACACGTGTCTAATGGAGCAGGGAAGTGCGGAGCTCGGTTAAAATTTGAAGTTTTTTGCAAAAGTTCTTCAGCCAAAAACTAAAAAGAAAAGGTCTTCCCCGTGTCCCTGTCAACCAGTCAATGCATGCCACGTGTCCTAGGTGGAGGAGCGCGGGGGGAAAATGAAATTTTTTCCAAAAGTTAAAAAGATCAAAATTTTCAAGGAAAGCCTACGGAAAGGTGGAGGAGAGAGAATTGCTTGGTGAACCAGCACCTGATATGTGACATCCGACTGGCGGAGTGTGGAAATTTTTTGAAATTTTTTTTAAAATGTAAAAAGTTCAAAATTTAAAATTTTTGCCCGACATCCGTTTTTTGGGCCGTTTTTCCCTAAAACTTCAGACCTTCATATCTTTTGATCCAGAGCTCAGATTTTCACATTCTTCATATCATTGGAAAGCTTATGAAATTCTCTATAGGATTTCATGGTCAATTTTCAATTTTAGTTTAGTTTCAAGAAATAAAATTCAGAAACAGCTCTGGTACATGTCAATGGCCAGAAATGACATTTCAGCGAGTAAATTTAATGCAGAATGGGTCGGACTCTCCTCCAATTTGGTCAAAAATAATAGGGTATGGGTTTGTAAGGTCCTCCATGCTGATTTAATGCATTTTAAGTTAATGAGGAATGGGATCCCACGTGTTGTACATTTTCTCTCTCCTGGACTCGACCCATGCAATGTAAAAGCCATATTTGGCTCATTTCTAGGGGGGGACACTTTTTGGCATATCAGACTTCTTCTTTCACCTCCAGCAAGTGATTTTTGCAAGAATCAAACCTCTTCAAAGATTGTAACAGCTTTTCTACCTCTCTGAGGTTGTAATGCAGTGGTTTTGACATTGGAAATGATAATACAAGCTTTGTGAATGGGTTTCAATCCTTTGTTTGTATTATTTGCTTCATTTCAGATCCTAAATTATATCTTATCAGCCTGTGTATGTTTTATGTTGAAATCTTTGGTTTGTGTCTATTTGCATGACAAAAATATTCACCACTCCTTTTTGGTGTATCACCATCTTTAGTTAGTTTCAATTTTTGCATTTCTATCCCTGTCTCCTTGCAATTTAGAGTACGATTAGGATCTGAACCTCTATAGTTGTGCAAATATAGATCTAAATCAGAGGAGTTTGAGGAACCATCCTCTAATCTGGAGATTCCTCTCTCAGTTTCACAAGTCCCACACTTGGAGAGAGGTTCCATGTTGTGTAATCACACTATATGCCTAAGACATCATCTAGAACCTTGATTTGCATCTAGGGGTGCTGTGGTTTTACACTAACAGGTAGTACAAATTTGGTGATAGACATGTTGTCTAGGCCCCCTAAAATGGTGAATTTCTCCTATTTTTCCACTATCTCTCAAATCAAGACCTTCACAAAGGAATCTTATGGAGAGGAATATGCCCAGGATAGAGACTTTGGGGTGACATTTCAGTAGTTGCAGTCCAATGAAACTGAAAGGATAGGGATTGAATATTTTTATCTCAAGGATGGGATGCTCTACCGATGGGGGAAGATTTACATGCAAAAAGAATAAAAAATTATATTGATGAGGGAAGCACATACCTCGAAAGTAGTGAGAAATTTTGGTGTTGGTAAAACCCTAGCCTGCTTGCAAAGGTACGTGTATTGGCCCAATATGCAAGAATAAGTATCAAAATTTATATGTGGATGTAAACTTTGTTGTACCAACAAGCTTAATACTAGGAAGGAGGGTTTGTATATGCCTCTTCCAATACCTACTCATATGTGGGAGGACATTTCTAAGGATTTATAGAAGGATTACCTATGTCTAAACATGGCCAAGATTATCTCTATGTTGTTGTTGATAGATTCAGTAATATGTGTATTCTTATGACACGTAAAAAGATATTAAAATCACAAGAGGTAACAGTTATTTTCTTTGCTAATGTATGGGTGCATTTTGGTTTGCCAAAGTCTATTGTTTCTAATAGAGATTCTAGGTTCTTGGGGAAGTTTTGGACTACTTAATGATGGGACAAGATGATGTAAACACCACTATTGGGTCACACTCACCTTGGTCCCCCGTCAAATAACTAGCTCAAACATATTCACCTAACCATGGCCCCTTCCACCCCACATTAATATTAATTTAATTAACTTAATTAAATTAATACCCATCCTCACAATATTCATTACTTAATTATTTTAATTAAGCTAATTTCAACATCACCCCTCCACCTAACCTATCCACCTCACCCTAGACCTATTCTTGACATGTTTCCATAACTAACTAAGACTTGGTCTCGTTTATCTTCATGAGCTAAGACTTAGTTTAACCCTAAAAATCAATGCCTATTATCCCACTAACAACATTCCCACTCATTAAAAAGGAAACTTCCACATTGATCTGAGAGATATAGAAAGATCTAGCAAAAATGATTGCCAATATTTGTTATTTTTAGTAAACCTAGAGAATCCCACCTTAATCGATGCCGGTCACCCCTAAACCAATGCCAGTCAACCTAGAACCTCTATTAGTTACCATTTATTCACCTTAGCAACCTTATTTTTGGGTTGGCACATTTCTGATATCAAGGAGATGAGAAGAAAGCATCATGCAAGTAGAACCAAACCCTTTTTACACCTACAGACATCCATAGCCACCGCCAGGATAGATCTAGAAGCATAGCACTCGTGGAAGCATTCCAAGAAGCACTACTGTGGAACCAAACACCATTCTTTTGATCAAATATTGTCACCATTCAACCATCAAGCCTACATCATAGTAGGTGTACCTTCTGCCAGCATAGTCTATTTCAATATAATAGCCTTTATTACTTTTGTTATCAGTTTATACTTTGTATGTTCCTTTCTCATCTTCTACCTACTTGTATACTCATCCATTCCTCTACCCACACAAAAAAATCACCCATTCTCTCCTTGTACACCCATCTAATTATATGTGAGACCTTTATAGACCCCCCCTATCTACCCTTCCATCTTTGTTTAGCTTCAGTTCAACTCCTATAATCAGATCTCATTAAGTTCCTTTCACCCCAACCCTACTGACGCTGGCTACCCATGACCATTTCTGGTACCTTATAAACTATCATCGGTTACACCCGATAGAAATTGGTCTCTATATTTTACACCTATTATTGGGCCCCTGAAATATTGGCCAAGTACAAAAGGGCGTGTACGTGCGCAAGGCCTAGTTGGAGAAGGCACTCAAGAAATGGTTTAAGGAAACACGTGGCATGTGTGTGGACCAAGCCAAGGTTCCAAGACTTAGCCATATTGGGAATTTTGGGTAGGATACAAGAAAACTATGACCTAACTGTGCATGTAGAGTGGATAAGGTACTAGCTTGGCAACAGGTTGGCCCATGAAGGAACATGACTTGTGGTAGAGGTTTCTAAAAGGACAACATGGCATGGAGTGGTGAGCTCAGGCCTAGAGGAGCTTGTGCTCCTGGAGGACCACATTCAGAAACTTGGCAATAGATCTAAGCCCACAAGAGAGTGAGTTAGCATATCAAAGAGGATATATATACAAGTGCATGTTGAAGTAAAGATATACGCAAATACACCTGAACAAATAGAGAAAGGGTGGAGCTCTGCAGAAATACTGCAAGGAATTTATCAGTTTGGGAAAATAAGGGTAGGAAAGGATGTATCAAGGGTTGGGCATTATAAATTTTCTTTTGAGGGCCTAGTTATATAATTCCAGTTATAATGCACGACTACGGTTTGCCTTTCTATGACATTCTGTAATGGCCTAATGAATGTAATAAGGTTACCAGTTGATATGAATATGAGCATTAATGGTTCTGATACATACATACTTCTTCATGGTTCTTTCTCATTTATTTTTATGAACCAGTATGAATGCTTGTATGATTTCCATTCTATATTGGAGTAAGCTCTTTTATCTATTAAATTACTTTATGTCTGGAATGACTGCAAGGATCTAGAAGCCATTCTGAGCTCTATGGTGCTTGTCTATCCTATTTCTTTTCAAAATATCTTACAATTAGATCATAGATGATGTTTGGACCATTAAATTCACATAAAAGAGATACTCAGGACCTACGCTTGCCTCAGGTGAGTGTCCAGTGCCCGTTGGGTGATAGTCCAATGCACATGGGATTTATTTCCTTTGTGATGGAGGTAAAAATGACTACATCTTAGTTCCATTGTTGGGACCTCTTTTTGAAGTTGTAGTGGGAAATGACATACATCATTATCCATGTAATGAGTAATGACATAATGTTTAACTCTGGAAAGTGTTGAATCATGGTTCAAGAGCATGGAGGATGAATTTTCTCAAAGATTCAACACTTGACCTGAATTTAATGCACATAGGTGGGTAGAAGAGAACCTCTACCATGATTTCTATGAAACGTTTTTCTGTTGCTTCCTAGGAGAACTGTATGAATGGCTCTCAGCATATGCATATATATCTAGCTAGTATTATAGATCATGTGCGTGGACCCAAGAAGAATACCAGAGGCTATAGGATGCAGATCTAATGTGGAATCATGTTGTGGATCATTGGTGGAAGGGTGTGTTGGATAGCTACACTCTGGAATATGCTATTTCCACATATTCTTGTCTAAAATTTGCTGAGTTTGAGTTTATATGGGATCCCAGAGGATCATTTCTGCATGCTATCCCTATGACAATGAAGATATGGTTTGTTACTTTGAGTTTAGAGGTATTTCCAATGGCCGAATAAACCATTCTGAGTGCTAGGTGAGGAAGCTAGGGTGGAGGAAGATGGTAGATATTAAAATAGAGAAAGAAATGGAGGAGAGATAACTCAAGTATAGTAAAGCACATGAAAGGGATATTTTTAGATGATGAGAGGCTACAAGTGTGATGGATTTATGGAGGTAGACATTATGGGAAGGAGTTGAGGTTCACTCAGAGGATGTGGAACCTGAGCAGTCTGTGCTACCCCATCTTGGCAAGCACATAAGAGAGACCCCTTTAGATTCTAATGAGAGTTCATCATGTAGAGAGAGAAGATTCATTGGCACATATTTGAACCCACCTAGTGACCAAACCCTGGCACTTGGTTTTCTAGATCAAGGAAGGAGCATCGTTGACCCAGTTGGTATCAGTGGAAGTGATATATCTATGCCTAAGAGATATAATTTTTTAGTTCCCACTTCTATGGCTATGCATATTCTAGTATTCGGAGGATTCTTTAGACAAGCAGCAAGTACACAAGCCTTCGGTCTCACGTTTGGCAGTGGCGCGGGGTATAGTAGTTATAGTGGGGCATTATCACAGATTGTTGGTGCACAGTTCAGTGGAACCTTGGGGACACTTGGCACGATTACTATAGGACCTGGTGGTTCCTGTGGATTAGGAGGCACAGGACCTAGTTGACCTAGTGCATCCGGAGGTGGAGGAAATACTGAAGGGAACCAAGGCTCTAGCTCAGGAGGACAAGGGCCCCAGCCACCCCCTGAAGTCTTCTTTGAGATGTCTTTACATCTTCTAGATTAAAGAGGTATTGAAGATACTTCAGAACATGTTCACAAGTGTGATTTGATATGGTGTGTAAAGGGAATCACAACCTCAGAGTGGAATGCTAGTCATTTTACAACTAAATTCTAGGGATGCGTGCATAGCTGGTATAGGAAATATGACCCTCATCAAATGGTGGTGGATTATACTAGTTTACATAATGCCTCCTTGGTAGAATTCCACATACCTAAGTTTAAATAGAAGAGCATCAGCACCCTAAAGGAGATTCAATAGGGAATGGCAGAGATTGTGTAGGAGTATGATGCGTGCTTTAAAACTCTCTTATCTAAATCATCATATGACATTCACCCTTCATAGCATGCTCATTGGTTTGTTGGAGAGTAGATCACACCTTTTAGAAGGGCCTTATCTCATAAGAATTTCACAGACCTGCGTGAGGTGTTAGAAGCTTCTCTGCGCGCCGAGGTTGTTGGCAGTGTTGACACTAGTATTAGCCCATTTTTTTAGGCTCATATTGTTGGTATGGATAAGCACCTAGAAAAATTGTCTGCAAACTCAGCCCATGAGACTCATGATGGTTTATGGTGTAAAAATTGTAAGGTAGAGGGGCATGTCAAGGATAGTTTCCCATAGAGGATAGTACATGCTGTGATAGTAAACTATGATATTTATCATGGGGACCTTGATGCAATTAGATACCCTTATTACAAAACATAATTCAGAAGAATGTGTCTTACTACTATAATATTTACACCTATACAACCCATGATACTAAGGATTGTAGGCTTATTGATCAAATCCATGAGGCCATTGATCATGGGGTGTGCTAGACCAGCATTGCCAGTAGTTCTAAAGGTGATGATTGTTGTTATGAAGAGCGCGCAGATGGAGGTGCACATGGAAGGGGATTTCATGGAGGATTTTGTGGTCGTGGTAACCGTGGAGGAAGAAGTGAGTTCCCACATGGAACCTATTTTAATTGTGGTTCTACATAGCATTACAAACAAGAATTACTAAACCTATTGCAGTGCTCATGGTGTCGAAAGAAACACAAGTATGAGGAGTGCTCTGAGTTATTTAAGCACATGAATTAGCAGCAACGGAAAGACAAGGGCGTATATCAAGATACCCAGATATGACTCTGGTTTCAAGAGAAGAAGTGGTGTATGGAGAGTACCCAGATCATGCTCATCAAAAGGAGGTATATCAAGATACCATGGACGTCATTTGATGTTTACAAGGAGAAATATAATGTCTAAAGAAGTATTTTAGGAGGGAAGAGCAAAGGAGGAAGGTTCAGGTGCCAAGAGATGACTTGGATGAGGTTAGGGAAGTATGTAAAATGCTAAGGCAAGATAATGTTATTCCTTTGTTAGAAGCATGGTTGAGGGAGAAGGTACCACCCGCCAAAGAAGAGTGTGAGAGGATGGTCCTAAATGTAAAACTTCCCCCTCAAAGCCCTAAATATGACATGGAGATCACGTTAATTGCAATAGTGGATGGATGGCTATTGAGTAATATCCTCATTAACACAAGCGCAAAGGTCAATGTTCTCACATTAGATGCTTGGCATCAGATGGGAAGGCTTGCATTACAACCATCTTTGAATGTGCCGTATATGGCAAACAAAACAAAGGTAATTCCCATTAGTGTCTTAAAAGATGTGGCTATCACCATTCATGGAGCTAAGTTTACTGGGGACTTTGAAGTCTTGGCACTCTCTGAGGTAGATAATTTCCCATCACTACTTAGGATCCCATGGTGTTATAAGAACAATGCAGATCTTCGGTTCAACAAAGGGTACACCATATTTGAAAATGAGTAGGAGTGAGTCATTATACCCATGGTTGATGGGAAGTCAACACCCTATACTGAACCTCTGGGAGAAGAGGTTTTTGATAGGATATATGTGCACTCAATCAGGGACCCATAGATAATCCATCCTACTGACAGAGTTATCCAGTTTGAATATGCTCAGTCGGTAAGTGATACCACCCATCTAACATGTGATAATTAAGCACACGGAACCTACGAATTAATCATATGACATATAAGAGGATCGGTGACAAAGGTGACAAAGGCACACATAGTCTGACACCTAGGAGTAAAATATCTATCTAAGTACTCAAAAGTGACCTCCCCTAAGGTATTTTTATAGAGAATGGAAGCTCAATGGAAGGAAGAAAATGAAAGAAGAGGGATGTTAAGGTACGTCCTACTAGGAACTATTGCACACTGGTGGACAACACATCAAGATAATCTATTAGAGTGGCATGAAGTGGGCATTTCCTTCTTCTTTTGTTTCTATAGAAGTAATGTACCCACTGCCATCAAGGACTACCATGGTAAGGATCCCTCCTCTTTCCACATCTAAGCCTATGAAAGGACCTGAAGGAAAGGTGTAGAAGCTTTGCCACCATCCCTCATGGTGCAAAAACTATATTCTACACTACATAGTTGTGTGCACATGGTACATACATTCTGAGACATGCCACTAATTAAGTAATTGATAAGAGCTAGCATCTGACCTAGTTCAAAAAATTGAGTATCGAAGTACCAAGAAATCAGTTGATAAGGCATTATAGGTTGTCAACTGCCTTACCATGGGGGATAGTGCCATGGTAGAAGATAGGCTATAGGACTTACTTAGTAAACCAAGTTTGGGGAAGAATTTTAAAGAAGAGGAAACATAGGAGGATCATTTTCGACACACATGTGTGAAAAAGGAGAAATGAATGCTTGATTATGTGATTGATGGGAAGGAAGCAAAAAGTTTGGATGCTAACCATTTTATAGGGACGTGCAAGGTAGAGGATAGTACTAATACTTACACGAGTGCCAACCATGAACCTTTAAAAACTACAAAGGTTAACATTATCTTAGGGGAAGAACCTAAAGAAGCTATCATTGGAGATTACTGGTCAGAGAAGGAAGTCTCTAAAATCATTAATCTTTTACATGAATATGAAGATTTATTTCCGTGTGGGTACCATGAGCTCAAAGGTGTCCACCATTCCTTGGGGGAAATGAGGATAAAAACTAGAGGATGGTGCATGCACGGTCAAGAAGAGACCCTATCAAATGAATCCCAATTTGTGCGTGAAGGTAAAGGAAGAGATAGACAAAATGATAGCATCTGGGATCATTAAAGTTGTGGAATAATCAGAATGGATAAGTTTGATTGTAATCAACATTAAGAAGGATGGGCGGATTATGATATGTGTGGATTATAGGGAGCTGAATGTAGTTTGTGTTATAAATCTTTTTCCAACCCCATTCACTGAATAAATTTTGGAGGGAGTCACTGGGTGTGGAATCTATTCCTTTACGGATGGATTTTCAGGGTACCACTAAGTCTGGATTGCAAAGGAAGACCAGAACAAGATGACTTTTTCCACTGAATGGGGAATTTTTTCATACATGGTCATGCCCTTTGGGTTGAAGAATGTGCCTAGTGTTTTCTCACACATAGTGGTACAGGAATTCTAGGACTTCATCCACAAATTCCTTCAGGTCTATCTGGATGATTGGAATGTGTATGGGCTAGTAAAAGACCATTGTGATAACTTGAGGCTGATGTTTGAGAGGTGTTGGTAGTTGAGGATATCCCTCAACATTAAAATGTGTATCATTTATACTCCCTTTGGAACATTATTGGGACATATCATATGTAAGGAGGGTTTGCTAGTAGATCCTGCCAAAGTTGTTTTGATTATGGGATTAGGGGAACCTATTAGCAAGAGTGTAGTGCACGGGTTTCTTGGACACATGGGATACTATCGGAAGTTCATCAAGGGGTATGCCAAGTTCACTTTGCCTTTAGAATACTTTCTTAGACATAAAAGTTCCTTTCATTGGGGAAAAGCGTAGTAGAAGGCATTTGATATATTGAAGGATACGCTTGTCACCGCACCTATATTGTGTTTTCCCTCTTAGGATAATCCTTTCCATGTTCATGTAGATGCCTTCGGAATGGCCATTGGGGAAGTGCTTGCACAACATGGTGAAGGAATAGTTGATTATCCCCTATGCTTTGCAAGTAGGAAGTTGACACCAATAGAACAAAATTATACTACGACCGAGTGTGAAGCATTGTTAATGATCTATGCACTTCACAAGTTCACAAAGTATCTGTTGGCAACTCTCTTTATGTTTTACATTGACCACATGGCGTTAAAGTACTTGGTGTACAATCCCATTATACAAGGGTACATATGCCAGTGGGTTCTATTATTTCAAGAATTTGATTTCATGGTAGTTGTGAAGCCAGGAAAGAGTAACTATGAACTTGACCATTTGTCACGGATTGATTCAGGGGAGAATGCACAGAGCATTAAAGAGATAATTCCATACATGCAACTATTTAGGTTGTGGCACACGCCCTCGGATTTGGAGGAGTTTACAGTATTTCTAAAATAAGGTGTGGCACTGGAAGGGATGAAGACATTAGAGAAGAAGAAACTAGCCATACGCGTTGCACCCTACATGTTGATTAGTGGGGAATTTTATAAACTAGAGTGTGAAGAATTTTTTCGTAAGTGTGTGCTAGAACATGAGCGCCTCACCATCATAGAGGAATCACATAGAGGAAGTGTAGGTGGACATTATGTAGGTGATGCCACCACATGTAAAATATTAATGGCAAGCTTTTGGTGGGAAAATTTGTATAAGGATTGCAAGGACTAGTGTAAAGTGTGTGACCATTGTCATCATGTTGGAAAGATAAGAAGAAGAGATGAAATTCATTTTCACCCTATCCTTAGCACTCAACCTTTTGAGAAATGGGAAATAGACTTTGTAGGCCCTATTACACCAGCAACACATAGGACTGGATCATGCTACATAATCACTTGCATAGACTCTTTGACAAGGTGGATAGAGGCATCCCCAACTAAAGACTACACAATAGCTACAGCAACAAGGGATTTGTGGGAAAACATTATCACAAGGTATGGATGCCATTTAATTTTAACCAGCAATAGAGGTACATATTTATTGAATGAGACCATGAGGATCCTATTAGTAGAGTTCATGGTGGCTCATCACAAGAATACTCCTTATCACCTAAAAGAAAATGGAACTGCGGAAGTGTTTAACAAAATATTGAGTCATACCCTAAAAAAAATTTGTGATGTTGGAAGACAATATTGGGATGACAAAGTATCAACCATATTATGGGTGTATAGGAGAACTTATAAGAGGCTAAACAAAGCCACACCATTTCAATTGTTGTTTGGCATAGAATTTGTTCTGCAAGTTGAGTTCATGCTACTGTCTCTACGAATAGCTCACACAGGAGGGTTGGATGATGAGCAAGCACTGGAAGAGAGAATTGATGAATTGATGAAGCTAGATGAAAGATGATCACTCACCAGGTGGAGCAAACTAGTAGAAAAATAAAAACAAAAAGCATGGCATGATCACCACATTAGAAATAAGGAATTTGGGGTTGGGAAGATGATCTTACTGTATGATTCTAAGTTTCTACGCCATCCTGGGAAGTTGAAAGTCCATTGGTGGGGTCCCTACACAATCTCTTACATCTTTGATTTGGCCACATGCTAGTTACAAGTGCTGGATGGAATGAAATTTCATAGACACTTCAATGGGAGTAGGCTTAAGCCCTACTATAAATAAGGCTTCTTGGTATTTGTAAATAAGGTATTTTTGCCAGATAATTTAGAATTTCCTTTATGTATTTTTCCTTTCTTGTATTTCCCTTTCACGTTGTTGTTTTGTTTTGGGCTTTGGACACTAGTAAACTTGTTGCTTTTTGAGGGTTTTGAATGTGTAGAGGGTCACACATTTTTTAAGTGTGGGGTGGAGAGATGTGAAGGAAAGAATGGGTAAAGTACCAAGGAGGACTCTATTGAAAATCCTAGTTGAATGGACCTGTTGAAAGAGGTGCATAAAATAAAAGGTGGGAAAGGATGGTTGGTGTCAAGATAAGGCTACTTTTAGATCCCACGTATAGAGAAGGAAGAAGTGCATAAACAAAATGAGGTAGGTGATAGCAAAATTCATGACAGAAGAAGTTCCTTTGGCGTAAGTAACACATGCACAAGATTCTCCTATCAAGATGAATTGGTTGTGTGCCAGAAGGTTGGGGATTATCTGCATAGGTTGGGTGCATAAGTTAGGTCACAAATGTCAGGATTTGTTTGAAAAATCCTCTTTAAATGTTAAAATTATGGTGGTAGGTGAAGTATCATTTAATTCTTAAAAGTGGGAAAAACTATAAATAAAGGCTCAGGCATTTCATTATTCAGTTTTCGTATAAGGATAAAAAAGTGTTTTTTCATCTTTGCAGACTAGGGATTCTAGAACCAATCCATGTGAAGAAATTTTTGAAAAGTGTGAGTGTGAGTAACTAGTTGTATTTGCAAACTAGAGAGAAGGGATTTCACGGGTGTAAGAGAAATAGTGAAAAGTTTTTTGTTGTGAAAGAACTATCCTAATTAGGGTTTGAAGAACTAGGGCATGGGTTTAAGGGGTTTTCTTCACAAGTTCGAGATCTAAGGTTGGAGGGAGTGGAAGAAAAAATTAACAGCAAGTGATTAAAGTGATAACAGAACCTAAGCAATGACACCCAAGAAACCATTTGGCACACCTAAGAAGGGAAAGGGTAAAGGAAAGCAACAAGAAACTATCACACATACAAATGAAGAATGGTACGTAGAAATGTAGTACTCAGATGGAGTATTGTTGGGAATGGAGTGGGAATCCCATTTGAGAAGCATGTCTGTAAATTATTATAATCATCATTAGACCATAATCTAGAAGGAGATGGTGCTAGAGTTAGTGCACCCAACAAATAAAAAGACACCAGAAGGTTTTCCCATCTATGATGATGATGTAAAGGTCAAGTTAGAGAAGTCATGGTTACTGCAACTCTTTGAGTTACCCTACTTCGGGAATCCTGGGCACCTTTATCAATGGTTGATGTCACGTGTGCATGAAGACTAATTCCACTTCATAGGGCACAAGATGCACATTACCCCACATCTCATTTCACATTTCACAGGCCTCATATGTGAAGGAGTTGGTTTGGAGGATGAATTAAGTGACAAAGAGGCAATTAAGGATACTTTTTTCCACCTATGCATACAGACAGGGTTCGAGGTACTATGATATAATAGACATCAAGGACCCGGTGATGAAGATGGCTACGCACCTTGTAAAAAAGATAAATGGGCAGGAGAGATGGACCCAGGTTAACAAAGCATGGTTGAATGTTTTCTAGAAAATTTTGGAGGGCACCATCTACAACTTGTCTACATTTACAATAGATGAGATTGTCAGCAACACAATGGAAGGTGAAAAAATCCCTTTTAGTAATGTCCTGCTAACCATTGTTTTTCTAGAGATTGGAGTTTTAGATGCTTCGGACAAGTTCATGTGGGAGTACCCTGCTGAGGACCCTTCACCCAAAAAGAGATTTTGAAAGTATTCCTATGAAACTATGACGGATATGCACAAGGTGCGCTTGGAGAAATGGTATACATGCCTGAGGAATGCATTCGGGAAAGAATGGAGGATTCCCAAACAATTGCCAGCGGCCACTATGGGAGAGGCTGAGTTTGTTGTGTACCATCATTTCTACCTGGGAAGAGTCAAACTAATAGATGAGACATGGAGCCCTTGGTGCAAGCTCCCTTTAGCCTTCACAGATCAACACTTCCAAGCGAGAGTGAATAGTTTTATAGAAACCAAGAAATTGAGGTTAGACCTTGGTAACCTAGAATTAGAGCATAGGGAAATGTGTAAAGGGTTGGTCTACCCCAACAAGTGCATGTACATGGAGAGGTACATGTCACATGAGGTACAAATGGTGAGATCCATGAATTTTCCCATTACATAAGACCCACGTATACCTCTACATAAGACCCAAAGATGAGAAGGGTGCATACCTAGAAAATGAGATATCCATACCTAAGGACCCAACTGGTAGGAAAATACCTGCGCCCATGAGGGAGGAAAAAGAACCAGAGAAGAAAATACCAAGTGTAGTGGATACATAGGTAATAGGTTGCCCTGGGACAAGTTCAAAAACCAGTATGTACTCATGCAAGAATAAATCTATAATCAAAGAGAAGACTCTGAAGCTAGAAAATCTATTAGATAAGGAGTCATCAGAGGAAGAAAAGACAGAGTCACCTACACCAGAATCCCTAGTTAGGAAGAAGAAGAGGGTAGAAGAAGATACCACCTGAGAAGAAACTGGGAGTTTGGAGAGGTACACAACGGAAAAGGATGATGGTGATGAGGAAGATGGCAATGAAGAAGATGATCCTGGAAGAGATCAAGAGCCACCCATCTTCAACATGCATGACTCAGAAGGAGAAGTTAGAGAATAAGAATTTGTGTTTCATTTCGTGTGGTGCAAGGGTAGCTAGGAGGGTGAAGGCACCTAGGACATTGGAAGAATTGAGGACGTCAATGTGCAAAAGAAGAGGAATCCAAGCCTTACGTAGGAATAGATAACCAAGACAGTACAAGAAGAAGTAGCAAAGATCATGGAGACCCTAGTAGAAGAGGAGTTGGAACGCAATGCTAAGTTGGTATTGAATGAGGATAAGGAAGAGAGTGTAGAAAGGACCACGGTAGCACTCTAGGCCCCACGCTAATTGTGTTTATTTCTAAGGGAACACACATGGGAGGAAGGCACGTGGAAGAGGAGAGTCCAGGGATGGGTTATATTAATGACCCTAACAAATTATTGTGCATGCGGTTTCAAAGAATAGTTCTAGCAGAGGAACTCATGGAAATGTCATCTTTTGATATGGAGGATGCTTACCCATGGACAAGGAAGATGATCTCATGGGCATTTGAGTCCCATCTTGATGAGCAAGAATTTGAAGTAAGCAATGGGGAAATTATAACATTGCCAGAATCAAAAGGAGACAACCCATTGGTGAATGTTCAGTAGCTCTCAGATGAACAACTGTACAACACACTCAATAATAACTCCATTGAGGTCAAAGCTAGACTCTTTGGGTGAAATGATAAAATCAAAGTTCTGGAGGATGAGATGAAGAAGAAAGAGGAAGAGCTATCTGCAAGGACAAAGGAGCTAAGCTAAGAGAAGATGATTAGTGCCCAGTGGTAATGAGAATTAAGGGATTAAAAGGATAGAGTGTGTGAATTTTACAAATATGTTGAGTCTAATTACAGATGCCATAGTGTTGAAGCATCCAAACCTAACACCTACTATGTGGAAGTATGAAAATTCCCTGGAGTTCTTGTAGGACTTAACAAGAGCCCTCACCTTGGAGAGACATCCGCTAGATTTGGAGTCTATAGAAGAGGTGGTCGTGCACTTAGAAAATGAGGAAAAATTAAAAGTCGTGGTGCTCATAGAAAAATATAGTAAGGTCCATGTTTATGTGAAGATTACCTCCTGGAATGCGGAGACCACTAATGACAACTTCGCTGAAAGGGACAAAGTGACGAGCATGTTGGTCGCTAGGGATGACGTGAAACTTAAAGAGTTCTAGGAGAAAGACAAGGGAAACAGAGAAAAGTGGGAAAATACCCTAGCTGAGGTAAAAAGTAAATCTAAGGGCATTGAAACCTTAAGGGGTTTAATAAAATACAGGTTAAAGGAACTATACCCACAAATTACATGAAGGATGGATGCTCCAGAGGATATAGGCAAGGAATTATAAAAGATTGTTGACACAATGAGAACACAAGGGGATGGTCTAGGTTTTGAACAGGTGAGCACCTTGGTGGGTGATCTTTTCCATAGAGCACAGAATGAAGTCAATGCCTATAAAAAGTTGGAGGCCAACTTACAAAAATATTTTCCTAGTTTATTATAGTGAGACCATCACTGTCCCATTCTTTCTTCTTTCCCAGATTCTTCATTCCTTTATTATTTTTCCAAGGTGTAAGCCTGTTATGATTCCTTTTTCATTTAGGAAGTGTTCCTATGGGTGATCCGGGGTTTCTTGTATTTTTCTTCATTACTAGGTAAATATTGTGTGTTTTTTTAATTTTCTAAACTTGTTCACACTAAATTTATTTCCCTGGTAATCCTCTATTCTTCTAATTGTCTAAAATAACATCTATTTTCTACTACTTAAAAAGAACACTTTTTCCTTCTTAATTGCAATACTGAAAGAGCATCCTTCTTCTTGTTCATCACTTTCTACATCCAATATCACATTTTTGATTTGGGTTTAAAACACTTACATTGCATTCTAATTTATTGCATTATAGATCACATTAAAATGAGGGAAACCTATATGCTGGAATTCATGCCCCACTGATGGTTGACACAAAGAATCATAGAAAAGCACTCTCTTTCTTCTTCTTCTACCAAACTACACAAAATTGAAAAAATACATATCTTCTTAAAAACCATATCACCCAGAAGAATTTGTTAACACTCACACGATTAGTAGATTGAAAGTGAGCACCCAACTAGTTACTTTTTTCCAATCATTACCTCAGAGGATAGCACACCCCTTCCATAACACTGAAACCTCTGCTTTTAGATATCCTTCTTCATAATAAGCCTTCCTCATGAAAAGCTCTACTCTAAATTCATGATTCAGTCTTCTAAATAGTGGAAGCTCAACACATTAAAAACACTTGTTGGATACATGTTTTTTAGTGTTTGATTGACGTGCATTTTGAGGTGTGAGGATACGTCTCTCCATTTTATATTCTTTTGCCTTACACACTCCACAATAATAGTTAGAGTATTCTGACTTCTTATTAGTGTGTCAGGACCTCATTATATCATCTCTAGGCTCCTCGGTTGATCATTCATCTAATTTCAATTCACCATAATATATTATCTTACATTTTTAAAAATTTCACAGTAACCGACATCGGTTTATTCATCGGCGTCAGTTTACTCCTCACCACCATGAGTTCTACCTAACCCTCATTAGTTCCCTGTCCTTTTGGTAAACATGCCCAAGGGACACCTATTCTCATATTCTTCACTATTTTGAGTTTTTCTAAGTCTTTGTACTCTCTATACTCTCATAAAATTTCATCATACAACTTATCCATTTTAAATTCATTAGTTTTTTCCCCCTTTGGTCAAACTATTCTTTTCTCATAGTAACTGACCTCAGTTACGCCTGAACCGTCATCAGTCATCCTTAACCAGTGTCAATTACCCTGTACTGAATCTCAACTGATACATTACCAAAATCCACCTATAAACACATGTTTTCTTCATTCCTACTACTCTTTGTGTCATCTATAGGATACAAAATCACCTGATATACATCCATTCACATGGTGTTAACTCGCAACCAAGCTAACACTCTTATATTCCATGCTAGTTATCAACCACTCCCACCAAGTCCTTCACAACCCTCTGTCTTACCACCCATGGATCTAACCCTACCTACCACCATTTCCCTAGGTGACGACGAAGTTTCACAACTCCTTGATCAGAATCCCGCAACCTTACAAATCTACCTTTCCCACTCTTCCACCTAGGACTCTTCAAGTCAGTTAATATATGACATGCCTGTATCCATCTCTCCTACCCTCATTCCAACTTCTGCATCAACCCCTACTAAAGCGGTATTACCTTCACCTACTTTACCCCCAATGGTTTCACATCTAGGCCCCATACCCTCTATGACCACTACATCTTTAGTATTGTAACATTCCCATTTTCATACTTTACAAATAGGGATTTTTTTTTGCATGATTAATGTTCCCTGTTCTAAATACATAATTTAGAAAACACATTTCATAACAATCATTATTATAACAGATAACCATATGTAGCTGTAATGAATAAGTGAACAACTGATCTATTAATTCCATGACTCGGTGAACTATCAATCCATTCATATATAACATTGATTTTTGAGTATTCTGCTGAATACTTCATATTCTTGGTTCTCTTACCCTATTTTGGGTTCTAACTGATCTGTCCAAGGAACCTAACTAAATATTTTTTAACAATATTCATTGGCATCATGATCCTTAGACTAGATGACCTAGAAAAATGCAATCAGCAGCTTGCAATACTTTGACGAAATATTTCTAACATACTGTTTGTATTACTTATTCATTAACGGAATACACGTTAATTCTAGGATATGTCATTCACACCACTCCATTGTTATCTAGAATGTCTTACACTAACTTCTGTCAGTCCCTTCACTCAAGGTTTAACTCTATTCTAGGTTAACAACATAGGTCATGATATGATGTGGCTCGCAAATAATTAGGGTAAACCGGCATACTGGGTCAACCTAGGTTAACCCTGTGTGCCAAGGTACCCTGAGTCCTAGAGGGATAATTCATATCTTGACCATGATACTAACCAGTCCTGGAGGGAAATCCTTGATCAATTTCAAAGGTGTGTAGATCTTGATGATCAATGCAGAAGGGAGTTGCGACATGTTAAATGCACTGTTGTATCCTTGAGAGGATCCTAATCTTCTTGAAGGTACAAACCTTGCAGTTGAGGTGTGTCGACATCCTATGGAACATCCTTGTAAAAATGTACATATCGGTCCAAGAGTATACATACGTTAAGTTAAATTTGGGTTATTAGACGACATATTTCAGCAGCTCATCAAACCATGAATCCAACACTCTTTAAGTTATATTTATATTTCAGATTCATATAATCTTAAGAACTTTAATTCAACTTAAGATTGCTTCCAGATTTTTTAGTTTTGACCTAACAACCCATTATCCAAAAAACAGAATAGAAACACCTTATGTTCCTTTATTCTAAATAACTTAACTAATTAAGGAACTGTAACAGCCTAGAAGGCTGAAAACATATCAGACTTATTGTAATTAAGTCTTAATGATTAACAATCCTATCTTCCTATTTTATCTAGAACATTCCTAGAGAGGAAGGGTCTTCCTCTTCATAGTTACATTATAGGGCTTAGCATGCCCTCTAATGTCATTTATAATTACCAAAATTTTATTATAGTTTTATTTCACATCACATGATATAATGAATTACTGTAGGTGAGATTTTTGAATTCTGCCACTTATTTAATTTGCATCATACTTAGGAAATTTACCTAAATTCCTTTTTATAATACCCATCAAGGACACACATCTAAACATATAGATATTAAGAATAGTATCCTCCAAATAAGATAATTTACTCAATCTATGCAAGTAAATTCTCATCTTTCAATTCATTTTCAAACTTATACATTTACAAATTATGTATTTTAGGCATACTGTAGGATAGTAGCCTTTATTTAAAAGAAGCTATCTTTTCTTTTTCAATACAACTTAAGAACAAATTAGAATTCTTCTCAAGAATCAACATAGATCAGCCAATGCATCATATAATTTTTTTCCTTCTCTTATTACTTACGAAGTCCATCTGCAAAAAATGCTAGCACGGGTCAGTTAAACAAACTAAGCATGATAAGCATTAAGCCTTAAAATTAAGTGCATTCCACTAATTGTTTCAATAAAACAACCCTGCTTTAATGAACAACAAGAAATTCATACTCGCAAGTGTAAGTAATACAAATAAAAAGAAGAGCAATACAAAACAGATTTTTAACACAAGGAGGAAAAGGATAATAAACTACAATGTATGTCCTATAATTTAAATTATAACTGATTCCATCCAGTATCTTTACCAAACAACACAAATACATATTATATCATTGTTTCCAATTTTACCAAATAAAATATAACACATATCTTTACTATAAGATAGAGAAATGTTTACAACATATTCCCTTTTGGATATTTCCCCTAACTTTCAAGTAAAGAAGAAAATAAAGTATTCCATTTCCAAAGTACTTAATCATAAGCAAAGTTAAAACTGGTGTATGATATGATTTAAACTGTTCCTTTAAAGTAATTCTACTTTAAAATATAACAATAGAATGTATTTATCAACAAATCCAAATGAAAGAAATCCAAGGAGAAGTGACGGATTGACAGTTGTCTACAAGTTATAATTTCATTTTCCAATCCAACTTTAATCTCATTCCACTTCACTTTAGTCAACATGAAAAGTATACAAGTTTAATTAATGTTTTTTTCCCTTTTCAATAAGAATTAGGAATCAAGAGGTTCTAATCAATGAATTTAACCCAACTACATTATAGAAGGAATCTTACAAAAATATGATCCCAAACTCAACTCATTTCCTTCAACATAATAGAACATAGTTTTACCTTCTCACAATTCATACAATTTAAGTTCATTCAAGAGTTCTAAGGAAGGAGAATAGTGACCATTCCAAAGAAATAAAGTACTAAAAACTATCTTCCTTTCTAAACAAGCCTATTCTAATGCATAAATTTGTACTTTCTGTTTATAAATAATATAAAAAATCAATATCATACAAAGTCCACGAATATTAAGCTTCACAAAATATTTGTTTAAAATGCCTAAACATTTCTCCCATTGGTTCATAATAGCCACAGATAAGAAGAAATCATGCTAACATTGCCTATTTATAGAACCCTGTAAAATGAACAGTGCAGTTCGACACAATCGAAACAAGTTTAGATTGCAATCAATCATCCAAGACATAAACATAACATTATTATACCCAACAAGAGGTAAGAATCTGAGTAATTGTTAACACTTAATATTGCCCAATATGTTCGGCAAAGTAAAACGATCTCAATGGTATGCCAATGCATCACTACCAGAACTATAAATTGGGTTTGCAACAAAACGACACTATCAAACATCAAAATAATAATATGTACATTCCAGGACTCGTTTACAATTCCAGGCGTAATGCCAAGCATAAACTTCATTGAAGGATTAAGATCATTCAAATACATGTAACCAAGTTAGGGTATCAACATGTTCCCTTAATAGTTTACTAATTAATCAAGAAAGACCATAATACTTAAACCAGGACAATGTTTAGGTTTCTACAACCATTAAGAACACCAAGTATTAAACGGTGTGCATACAGGGAAGGATATCAATATCACAACCACAATTACATAATATGCCAACATCCTAAGACTAGATCGAGAGCAGTGAAATTGTTTTTCATATAGTTTGAAATAAGAAGAAATGGTTCCATTCTTCATTAACACCCCTATCAGCCTTATTTCTGAACAAAACGGAATGTAAGATTCTTAGACAAAGCTCAGAAAGGATGACTCATAGGTTATGTTCATAAAGAATTTATGAATACCATTAATGTGGTCAAAATAACAAGATTCCACAAGCACCATGCCAGAGGGACTTAAGTTATAGTCAGGTTATCTAAAAAAATAACAAACACAAGTTCCAAAATCAATCAATTTTGTAGAATAAAGTACATACTAAACCCTATACTGCTTTTCCTATGCTTGCAAGTTTCCATAACAATCCATGTTTTCGAAAGGAGAAACACAGAAACCAACTATGTATGGTTTTTCCAATGCATACAGACTTTCAATAATAGTCCATGTTTTCACAAGGATAAATATAAAAACAACAAGACATATACAGGTTTATCTATAGTGCATTTGAAACCTTTTAACAATCAACGATTTTCTCAAGAAGAATAAAATCGCCAAATCATATACGGTTTTATTCATAGTCCATTTAACTATGGATCAAAACGTACACTAAAGAAACCCTGAGAATGTTAGTTATAATCCTCTTTACTAAACAATTTTCCCAACTGAAGCTCATACTTGCATACGAGTTTAATAATACTAAAGTTCTTACTAGTTCAAATTCACAAGATATAACCAGTTCACCCAACAAACATTTCAAACCACTGAAGAAACAAATAGTGTTACCATTTTTTTTAAGTATTCGTGGTTCCTTTATGAAAAGGGAGTGCAAAGAAAAATTTCCATAGAATCATGAACACACAGATTCTAGAAACTCAGAATACAAGTTTCTCTTACAAACCCATCTATCATTTTACCGGGTAAGAATGAATGCACAAAACTCAATAGAACAAAGTTGTTTTAAGGGAAACACTTAGAAGAAAGCAAGATATTTTAATAGTTAGGGCCTATCATGCCTGATAGTTTCACCAAAAAATTGAAGAAGACTTCTAGCTGAGTTCGCTTCTTCCCTTCTTCTCCACAAAATACCAAAACAACAAAATACTTTCTCCACATTACCTCATATACTCTCCATGAAATAAAAATAGATGTGAAACGTCCAAAATAGCCATGTAATATAGTTTAACTATTGGTTTGAAAAACTAGCGTGTAAGTAGAATGAAAATTGGAAAGCATGCAAATGAAATAGCTCAACCAAAAATCTATTGGCATGCCTACCAAAGTGGTTCGGGCTCGTCAAACAAGACAATTAATTGCATTAATTTCCCGATCTCCCGCCCAATCTTCCTTACCACTGCCTGCCAAACTGGTAAGTTCCAAATCAAATAAAACATAAATTTCTATTTCTAGTGATACTACCACCTAGGCCTCCACCATTCAAACTAGCCCCTACCAAAGTTGGTAGTCCATAGGAAATAAATAAACCTTATCACCTTCATAAATTCTTAGAAACCATCACTAATTTACATGCGACCCTTTTAGTTCCCAATTCGCATTCATTAGTTTAGGATAGGTTAGATTTCTTAGATTATATCTTAGGTAGGATTTACATTAGTACCTTAGGATGTAACACTAACCACTAACCTCTAACATAGATATTTAGCAATTAGGTTAGGTTCTAGCTTTAATACTTAACAACCCTTCTAACCTTTAGTACCAAGTTTAGGTTAGTAACAAAATTATATCAAGTAACATAGCTTAGGTAGGAATACTTTCACCTAGCTTAGGGTTCCAGAAGTAAATCCTCAATAGGTTCCTAGATATCTTTCTCCTGTGTTGTGAACAGATGCATTCCCATTGTTATCAATAATGACTTGTCATGGTCGATCTTTAAGGACCTAAGCTAAAAAACTACTGAATGGAAGTGCGTTCACACATAAGTCAAAGAACTTGCAACAACAAATTTTAGTCCAATGTGTAGCTTAACTCATGGAAGGTCAATTCTACCATTCACTTCAACAGGGCATTATTAAAAACATTCCTTGGATTGCTGAAATTTATCCAAGGATGAGTCGGAAAAAAGACAAGTTTACAACTCTTAAACCAGATTGTAAATTATCTAACAGAACTGAAAAATGGATTTAGAGAAGTCATACTAGTTCGATCATAGGATCTTAAGAGCATAAAAGACTTATCCATATCAAGCATGATTTCCAAAAATCAGAAGAACACTCCATTATAAGGAAAATCACATATCAACACTTGAATGCAAAGGAGGAAAATAACAACATTCAAGGGTGTTATATGCTTCCCTCCTAAAAAGAATCATTGTCCCAATGATTACCTCTTTTTACAATTTACATCAAGGACAGTCAATTCATTCACTTCTCTTATCCTAAGTCAAGTATTTCCAAAACTTATAGTTCCAGAAACCAGTATTACATAACTTTTTATTCAAATTAAGTAAATATCTACCCAAAACTTTCTTACTCATCGTCATTAAAGAATAAATTCATATAATTTTATCAGTCAACATATTCAATTATGTTCAAATAGATATGGAAAAGTAGTTTTCATATCCTCCATATTTTCCCAAGTTGCACTCTCCTTGTTAAACTAGTCCCACTGGACCTTACATTGACTTATTTCTCTATTTCTTAGATGCAACTAGTGAGTTTCCAGCACTTGAATGGGCTTAACCATGATTATTCCTGGGTCTTGGACCTGCAAGAAATTCTAATTTAGCACATGTGATAAATTTGAGACGTATTTCTTAAGAAAAGAAATATAGAAAACATCATGCATTCGTGACAAAGCAGGTGGTAGTGCTAAACGATAAGCTACAGGGTTGATTACTTCAACTATTTCAAAAGATCCCATGTAACGAGGTGATAACTTTGTAACCTTGCCAAAAGTTATGGAACTCTTTTTTAGTTTAATTTGAAGAAAAACTTTTTCTCCAAGTTCAAATTTCTTGTCAACCCGCTTTAAGTTAGTATAACTCTTTTTCCTATCTGTTGCTTCTTTCAAGCATTCACGAATCATTTTAACTTGTTGTTCTATTTCTGTAAGGATTTCAGGTCCAATTACCTCTCTATCCTTAATGTTATCCCAACTAATAGGGGTTCTACATTTCCTTCCATAAAGCGCCTCAAAAGGTGCCATCTTAAGAGAAGCATAATATGTATTATTGTATGAAAATTCAACTAACGGAAGGTACTCTTCCCATTTGTACTGTTGATGCATACAGTACATCCATAACATATCCTCCAAAACTTGATTTACTCTTTCAGTCTGTCCATCCGTTTCTAGATGATACGCAAAACTGAAATTCAATTTAGTGCCAAGAGTTGCGTTAAGCATTTGCCAAAACCTTGATGTCATTCTAGGGTCTCTATCAGATATGATTAATAGAGGTACTCCATGTAATCTGAAAATTTTGTGTACAAATCTTATAGCCAAAATAGGAGAATCGTCCTTTAGATTTCAAGCAATAAAATGGGCTACTTTTGTTAGTTTGTCAACTACTACAAAAATAACATCGTGTTTATTTCTTGACATAGGCAAACCTTATACAAAATACATGCTTATTACCCACCATTTGTACTGTGGTATGCTATGAGGATATAGCAAACCAACTAAATGCATATGTTTCACTTTTACTGGTTGACATTCCAGACAATGAGTCACAAAATCTAAAACATCCTTTTTCATTCCCTTCCAAAAATATCATTGTTTGATATCAGCGAGCATTTTCGTAATGCCAGGATGTCCATAAAAAGGTGAATTGTGAAACTATGTCAAAAATTTCTTTCTCAAATCATTAAGTAAGGGTATGTATACTATATTTTCAAATCATAAGATTCCTTCATTATCAAAGTGAAAACCTTTATACCTTTCATCTCTTGGATCTCCAGTAAGCACTGATTTCACTTGTTGAAAGTAAGAATCAGATTCCACAACACTTTTCACTTCATCCTTAAACTAAGTTCTTAGTGTTATAAGATCAAAAATGTGCTTCCTATGACTTAGAGTGTCAGCCACTCTATTCTATTTTCATTTAATGTAACTTATGTCAAAATCATACTAAGACAAAAAATCTAACCACCTTCACTATCTTGCATTCAGATTTGGCTGAGTAAAAATGTACTTTAGTCTAAGATGATCAGTTTTCAACTCAAATGGTTTACCAAGTAGATAATGCCTCTAAACTTGAAGTGCATGAACTATGGCATCAAGATCTAAATCATAGGGAGCATAATTCAACTCATGTAACTTAAGTTTTCTACTTTCATAAGCTATGACATTATCATTTTGTAACAAAATACCTCTAAGACCCTCCCCAGATGCATCCGTTACAACCATGAAGTCTCCATTTGGATCATGTACAGCTAAAATAGGTGCTGAAGTCAACTGACTTTTCAAAATTTTAAATGTAGATTCACATTTATCATCGCAGGAAAATTTCTTATCCTTTTTCTACAATGAAGTTATTGGTACAACCACCTTAGAAAAATCCCTAACAATTTTTCTATAATAACCTACAATGCACATGAAACATCTAACTTCATGTACATTCTTGGGTGTAGGCCACTCAACTATAGCTACAATTTTAGAAGCATCCACAACAATCCCATCTTTACTTATAACATGACCCAAATAGTGAACTTTAGTGTCATAGAAAGAACATTTGGATAGCTTATCATGTAACCATCTTTTTTCTCAAAATTTCCAAAACTATTTTCATGTGTTCACGATGCTCCTCCACATTTTTAGAATATATGAGAATGTAATCTAAGAATAAAAGCAAAAACTTGTCCAAGTATTCTTGAAATATATTATTCATTAAGTTCATAAAAGTTGCCGGTGCATTCATTAATCCAAAGGGTAAAACTGTGAATTCCTAATGCCCATACCTTGTCCTAAAATCTGTTTTATGAATGTCCTCTTCTTTAATTCATAATTGGTGATATCCAGACCATAGGTCTATCTTAGAATATACCGACGCTTACCACATCTCATCAAATAGGTCATCAATTGTAGGAAGTGGGTATCTATTATTTATTGTTGCTTTGTTTAACATCCTGTAATCAATGCACAATCTGAGTGTTCCATCCTTCTTTTTCATAAATATCACTGGTGCTCCCCAAGGTGAAACACTAGGTCTAATCAAACCCTTAGGAAAAAGCTCTTGTAATTGAGCCTTAAGCTCTACCAACTCTATGGTAGTCATTTAATAAGGTGCTTTAAAAATAGGTTCAGTACCTGGTTTGATTTCAATTGTGAAGTCAAACTCCCTTTTGGGTGGTAGTCCCAGTAATTCTTCTGAAAATACGTTACCGAAATTCTGTAACAGCGGATAACATTCCATGAAATCATTGTTTCCTTTGATAGATTCAAAAAAAATTACTGCATATAAGGTACAAACCTTATTTTTGGCCTTTTTAAGTTGCATAGCTGACAATTTCCTAATAGAAATTTCTTGTTTTACACCCTGAATCTCTGCTATTTTCTGAAGATCATCTAAACAACTAATATGTTTTTCAAAATAGTCCACCTTTTCTTTATGCTCTTCTAACCAATTTACACCTATGACTATATCATAAGATCCCAAAGGTGCTACATAGAGATCAACTTCTTTGGAAAAGCTAGGTAAGTCAAGGACTGCTCCGAAAAGACACATACTAACTATATGAACAAAATTATTACCATAATGTACAGTCCATGATTTATCCATTTTTCCAGCTTTTCTTTTAAGTTTTGAATAAAGTTTACTAGATAGAAAACATTCAGTTGGTCCAGTAACAAAAACAATAGCTACAGGTATGCCAAATAACTTACCAGGAACTTCTATAGGTGTAACTTGCTTTTCAGCTTATTTTTCAGCTACTACAGCATGTATCTTGTGCTGTTGATTATGATCATCCTTCTTCAAATGACATTGATTCACATAATGATCTTTTCCATAGTTATAATAGCCTCCTACTGGTCCCTTTTTGGGCTCAGAATTATTTCCAGCCTTAAATTTATCATTCTGACCTCCATAGGGTTTTCACCCGTTATTATTATTTTTGGAAAAATTGTTCTATGTATTACTAACAGTCTTATTCATTGTTGTTTTCTTATTATTATCAGTTGGAAACTTACTTTTGTTACCAAAATTTTTCCATGGTCTTTTCTTAGGTGCAAGAGAAGCTAAAGAAGAGTTTGGAACTTTCTTTGGTACTTCTTCTTTGTGAGCAGAAATAGCCTTTAACTTCTATTCCTGCCTTATGAATTTTTCAACAACCCCTTCCATAGTGGTTGGGCTATGAACATCAACCTCTCCCCCAATGATGGGATTCAACCCCATGATGAATTTATGTATCCTGAACTTCTCATCAGTTTGATACTGAGGTACATACTTGAGTAGTTTTGTAAACCGTTCCCAATACTCAGTTACAATTAACTTCCCTTGAGTTAAGTTCTAAAATTCAATCATTTTCTGATCATAATAAAGTTTTGGCAACCATCGTTGCCTAAAATAACCTTTAAATTCATCCCAAGTGATGTTATTTTCATTAATGTTTAGCTCAGCCTTTCGGCTGTCCCACCATGAAGATGCTTCATGGGAAAGCTGATATGCTCCCCAAATAGCTTTGGTCTCTTTAGAGAAGTTCTGTATTGTAAATTACTTATCCATCTCACTGAGCTATTTCTCATTTCCATCACCTAATGTGATGCCATCAAACTTAGGTGTAATTATCCTTTTTATATCATTAGTGAGTTCATCAGCCAACCTAGCCTTTTTTTTTTCTAGTTGGTCAGGCACATTAACATTTTTATTATCAACACCCATATTGGGGTTATCCTCAGGAGGTGGCTGATTGTTATTACCAGCTTCTTCTTCCTCCTCGTTACCCATCACTTATTGCTCGAGCACATTCAAATGATCTCTTTTGTCCAACAGGGTAGCAAGGATCTCATCAAGTTTTTGGGGTGTTATTGCTTCTTCCTTAGGCGGAGCATTATTCGCAACGTTTCCTCTTCTCCTAACCATTATCTATTACAAGAAAATTCAAGTTTTTATTAGATTATGGACATAATAGGTCCAAGAGCTGCAACCTTCAACTCTAATACCGAGATGTAACATTCCCATTTTAAGACTTTAGAAACAAGGAAATTATTATTATTATTATTTTTGCATGATTAATGTTCCCTGTTCTAAATACATAATTTAGAACACACATTTCATAACAATCATTCTTATAATAGATAGCCATATGCAGTTGTAATGACTCGGTGAACAACCGATCTATTCATTCCATGACTCAATGAACTACTGATCCATTCATATGTAACATTGATTTTCGAGTATTCTAATCAGTACTTCATATTATTGGTTCTCTTACCCTATTCTAGGTTCTGAGTAATCTATCCAAGGAACCTAACTGTATATTTGTTACCAATATTCATCGGCATCACAATCCTTAGACTTGGTGACATAAGACAACACAATCAACAACTTGTGATACTTTGGCTAAATTTTTCTAACAAACTATTTGTATTACTTAATCATTGATGGAATACACATCAATCTGGAATATGTCCTTCACCCCACTCTATTGTTATTTAGAATGTCTTACACTTACTTCTGTCAGTCCCCTTGCTCAAGGTTTAACTCTAGTTCAGGTTAACAACATAGGTCATGATATGATGTGGCTCATAAAGACTTAGGGTGAATTGGCATATTGGTTCAACCTAGGTTAATCCTCATGTGCCAAGGTACCCTGAGTCCTAGAGGGCTACTTCATATCTTGACTATGATACTAACCAGTACTGGAGGGAAATCTTGATCAACTTCAAAGGTGTGTAGATCTTGACGATCAATGTAGAAGGGTGTTGCCACATGTTAACTTCATTGTTGTATCCTCGAGAAGATCCTAATCTTCTCAAAGGTACAACCTTGAAATTAACGTGTGTCAACATCCTATGGAATAGCCTCATAAAGATGTACATACTTCCAAGAGTTCACATATGTTAAGTTGAATTTGGGTTATTAGACGACATATTTTGCTAGCCCATCAAACCCCGAGTCCAACACTCTTTAAGTTATTTTTACGTTTCAGATTCATGTAATCTTAAGAACTTTAATTAAGTTAAGATTTCTTCCCGATTTGTTATATTTTACCTAACAACCCATTATCCAAAAATAGAATAGCAGCAACTTAAGTTCCTTTATTCTATATAACTTAACCAATTAAGGAAGTGTAACAATCGATAAGGCTAAAACATATCAGACTTATTATAATTAAGTCTTAATGATTAAAAATCATATCTTCCTCTATTATTTAGATCATTACTAGAGAGGAAGGGTCTTCCTCTTCATAGTTACATTCTAGGACTTAACACACCCTATAATGCCATTTATAATTACAATAATTTTATTATAGTTCTATTTCACATCTCATAATATAATGAATTACTTAGGTGAGCATGTTGTGTTCTGGCACTTATTTAATCTATAGCTTACTTAGGAAATTTATCTAAATTCCTTTTTATAATACCCATTAAGAACACACATCCAAACATATACATAATAAGAAGAGTATCCTCCAGACAAGATAATTTACTCAATCTATGCAAGTAAATTCTCATCTTTCAATTCATTTTCAAACTTATACATTTGCAACTTATGCATTACAAACATACTACAAGACAATAGCCTTTATTTAAAAGAAGGTAACTTTTCTTTTTTAATACATTTTAAGAAAAAATCAGATTTCTTCTCAAGAATCAACATAGATCAGCCAATGCATCATATAAGTATTTTCCTTCTCTTATCATTTACGAAGTCCATCTGCAAAAATTGCTAGCACGGGTCAGTTCAATGAAATGAGCATGATAAGCACTAAGCCTTAAAACAAAGTGCAATCCACTAATTGTTTGAATAAAACAACCCTGCTTTAATGAACAATAAGTAATTCATACTCCCAAGCATAAGTAATACCAATAAAAAGAAGAGCAATACTAAACAGATTTTAACACAAAGAGGAACAGGATATAAGTATAATACATGTCCTATAAATTAAAGTATAATTGATTCCATCCAATATCTTTACCAAACAACAAAACATATTAAATCATTGTTTCCATTTTTTACCAAATAAAATACACCATGTATCTTCACTATAAGATAAAGAAGTGTTTACAACATATTCCCTTTTGGATCTTTCCATTTCCAAAGTACATAATCATCAGCAAAGATGAAACTAGTGTATGACATGATTTAAAATGTTTCCTTAAAGTAATTCTACTTTAAAACATAACAATATAATGTATTTATCAATAGATCCAAATGAAATAAATCTAAGGAGAAGTGATGGATTGATAGTCTTCTATAAGTTACAATTTCATTTTCCAATCTAACTTTAACCTCATTCCACTTCACTTCAGTCAAGTGAAAAGTATACAAGATGAATAAACGATGTTTTCCCTTTTCAAAAAGAATAGGAATCAGGATGTTCAAGTCAATGTACTTAACCCAACTGCATTATAGAAGGAGTCTTACCAAAATATGATCCCAAAATCAAATCATTTCCTTCAACATAATAGAATGGTTTTACCTTCTCACATTCCTACAGTTTAAGTTCATTCAAGAGTTCCAAGGAAGGAGAACAATGACCATTCCAAAGAAAGAGAGTACTAAACCTATCTTCCTTTCTAAACCATCCCATTCTAATGCATAAATTTCTACTTTCTGTTAGAAATAATATAACAATAAAGCTCATACAAAGTCCATGAATAGTAATCTTCATAGAATATTTATTTAAAATCCAAACATACTTAACAACCCTTCTAACCTTTAGTACGAAGTTTAGGTTAGCAACAAAATTATATCAAGCAACATAGATTAGGTATGAATACTTTCACCTAGCTTTGGGTTCTGGAAGTAAATCCTTGATAGGTACCCAGATATCTTTCTCCTATGCTGTGAACAGTTGCATTCCCATCATTATCAACAATGTTGTGTCATGGTCGATCTTCAAGGACCTAAGCCAACAACCTACTGAATGGAAGTGTGTTCACACATAAGTCAAAGAACTTGCAACAACAAAGTTCATTCCAGCATGTAGCTTAACTCATGGAATGTTTATTTCACCATTCACTTCAACAGGGCATTATTAAACACATTCCTTGGATCAATTTCAGTGATCTAAGGATGAGTCGAACAAAAGATAAGTTTACAACTCTTAAACTAGATTGTAAATTACCTACCAGAAATGAAAAATGCATTCAGAGAAGTCGTACCAGTTTGATCATAGGATCTTAAGAGTAGAAAAGACTTATCCATATCAAGCATGATTTCCAAAAATTAGAAGAACACATCCTTATAAGGAAAATCACATATCAACACTTGAATGCAAAGGAGGAAAATAAAAATAGTCATGGGTGTTACAAGTACCACTCACACCTAGTATATGTTGTCCCCTCATTGACCACCTAGACAATAACCCCATCCGCACCCATTATCTCATAGATACCAATTACAACACAACCTCCCCTAGTGTCGGTGACCCCTACTCCATTCAAGAATCTTGTCCTCTCCCTCCCGTAATCTCTTGCCTCAATCACTACTAGAGTCACTACATCCGTCCTACCTACATACACATGCTATCAACAACCCCCTATCCCATCCATCACCCATTCTAGATATATACCCTCTATGTCAGTCCCCTATTCTCAACCTCTATATTCAGAATCACCATACACTAGAATGCTGCCCACATCTCATGTTCAGTACCAGCCCCCCTTACGCCACAGGAGGTTCCCTTCCATCATAACCTACCAATGACCTCATCAAATTGATGATGGAAAGGATGCAAACACTAGATGCATCAGTTTCTGGCTCACATAATTCTCTCACCTACGATGAAATCTGTAATGATCCCATTCATCCGTCCATCCCTATTCACCCATACCTTGTACATTGGTAAATGCCAAAATTCAACTGTTTCAATAGTAAAGAAGTCCCATAGAAGCATTTGTGTTCTTTCAAACATGGGTGTTACCTGATCACCCATGATGACACTTTACTCCTACGGACCTTACCGATGTCCCTGACAGGATCTGGATTGGACTGATACAGTGGGCTACCTAGACATTCCATCTACTTGTTTAATTAGGTAGCCCAAGCCTTCTTAGACCACTTCCCAATAAACATTGTAAAGAAATTCACCATCATTGATCTGTATCCCACATGACAATATTATGATGAGTCTATCACTAACTTTGTCACTCACTAGCGCAACCTAATTAACCAACTCACATTTCAATTACCTCAAACTAAACTCATAGAGTTGTTTACTTGAGCTTTTCCTAGACACATCTCACCAACATTGCAGGTGCAAACCTTTTACACTTTTGATCAGGATTTCACCATGGAATAGAAATTGTAAATTTATTCTATCAAAGAGAATAAAATTTAGTTGTGTAACAAGAACATCATGTTCAAATCAAAATACGATTCTTCATCTTTCAAACCCCAAAATATCTATTCAAAACCCCAAAGGATCTACCAATGCCGTGGTTCTCAAAGCTAGCCCCCCTTACCCATCAAACCCATCCAAACCTCCTTCTAATATCTCTCCCATCCAAGCTTTCTAGTTTAGAAGAGAACAATGAAAGTACACTTTAATAGGAGAACCTTATGCTTATGTTTTCAAAAATCTTATTAAGGCTGGGGCCATTACCCTTCCACCAATAAAACAACACACTGGTTTTTACCCTAAGTGCCCCATACCCCCATGGTATAAAGAACATGAATTTTGCAACTATCATCATGTCAAAGGTCATAGTGATAATAACTACATCACCTTCAAGAATATCATCCAAGAAATGTTGGGAAATAGAGATCTAGTCTTAGATAGCCCAAATACACCTGCTAACCAAAACCTACATATCTTCAAGAATCCATTCAGTAATCATGCCCCATCTTCCAACCAAGTTGGTGACACTTTGACTAATTATAGAAATGTTTATGAGGTCCACGCTATTTTTGATGACATACTAGTTGCTTCCCAATTGCCTCATGTTCCTTCCATAGAGAAAATACTATCCCAAGCTCCCCTACGTACACAAGAACCTATTTCATCTACTCCTCCACCCACAAAGGAACCCCCTTAATTTTTTCCTTAACCCATGCAAGAGCCTATAATTAGCATGCTGCCTTTGACCCCTCAAATTTTTGAGCACTTGTCAATGGCATCTCTCCCACTCATAGGAGATACATGTCCACAACCTACACCATCACAAGGAGAGTCCACCTTGTCTAGCCCAGACTCTCCTCTACCCATGGAGGATCCTATAGAAATACCATCTCCTTTACATGACCATTCTCCATCCAACCTTCAAGATCCCGCTGATATGCTTTTGGCTCTCTTACCCATAGAATCTAAGGCTATCCGTTTCCCTTTGTCTCAAACACATTTTACGAGGATTACTACTCGATCCATGTCGTCCCCACTTATAATAGTACCATTTTCATGCTTGGCCGATCACCTAGACTATGTCCATAGTTCCTTACTTTGGGGATCCTTTCTACTTCCTCTTTCAACCGAAATGCAAGTGTCACTCACCAACACCTCCACTATCTATCCAAAAGTGTTTCAAGTGAATGAACCAAACAAAAACATGACTATTACAACACCTTCCATGTCACCAACCATATCCCAAGACACACCTCTACCCACAACCTAACATACATCAACACCCAAACAACTACCCATGCCTATATCATCTCCATTACTTAAACCCATCACCACCTTAGGGGTCATGCTAACATCGAACCTTAATCACTCACCCATCAAATTAGAGTAAGCTACATCTTCAAAAACCAACACTAAAATTATTCCAGCCCCTAAAAATAACACCCAACTTCCTAGGCCTCATACACCAACCTCACCTGCCACACCATTATCACCTTCACCTCTTCCGTCCATCCTAGGACCTCACCCCTCGACCCTAGCCAAGAAATCATCTTCCATCAGAAAACAAAGAATTTAGGAGCCCACCTCCTCATCATGGACCTCTAATATAGCCAAATAACCCACACAACCTTTTCCATCACCTGTAACCTTCTTACCACCCATACCACCACTATCATCCATAACTTCTTCACTACCCAAGATACTTTCTTCTCTTCCACTCACACATTCTACCCAACCTCTACCAACCACCTCCACAACAATTTGGCTACCTCCATGGGTAACCCTTCCTCTTTAACTATATTTTTTTCCCTCTATATACCATACACCCATGTCACCTTTTCCCAAAAAGGTGTAAACTAAAGCTAAAAATATGCTACTCTCTAATAAGGTAGTTAAACCAACCAAACCTTCCATCGCTAGCTCTTCTACCATGCTCGTACCTAAACAGATGCCCACAAGACCTAAGACCACTCCACACACCAAACTATTGGACCAACCCATTCCCCCTCTTGCAAAGCGTCTTCCTCCACAAATAGCTATATCTATACCCAAACCTACCCTCACCTCCCATTATGATCCACTAGCAAGTTCCTACGCAAAAATCTTAACCAATCTCCTTGAAAATTCTATCATCACATTACCACATCTTAGACCTACCATCATGTGCCTGGACATGATGTAGAGAAATGTAAGGCTTCAAAAACCTCCCTTGTCCAATTATGTCCTCTTGAAGAAAATTTTGATGATGAAGATCTTCTTAATGAGGGCCCCATTTTGCCTCAACCAATTTACCCAGATCTTCTTCCATTACCTACTTAGTGACCAATTTCGTCACCCCCACAAGTCTTTGTTCCAATCCAAATATTCAAGATCAACATGATCAACATTTCCACTCGCACCTAGAAAGAAAAAGGCAAGGAAAAGGTAACTGGCCCATCAACCAACCTTGTACCCAACATACCATCTACACCCATACCTAAAGTCACCATTTGAGGTCCTGCATATCCTATTTCTAATGGGGTCACACACCACACAATGCTAAAACAACTGCACCAATCCCCCCTCACAATTTGTTTACATGACCTCATCTAAACCTCTGAGTCACATCATCAAGCCCTCATGGAGGTTCTTCAATCTATTGAGTTTTTACCAAATGCCCCCACGCCCATAGCCTTTGTCATTACTCCTTATCATGTATCCTCTCTCACTAGTTCATCACCTTCCTCTATGCCTTTGCATACTTACCAAGTAGGCACCCTTTTATTTTCATATGAAAAGATTGCTCCCTTCCAGTCTGACAACCATGACCCTGTTGTTTTCATCTCCCTCTTTATTGATAATATACACATACGATGCATTATGATCAATGGTGGTGATATTATTAACATAATCTCCTCCTATACATATGGCCAAATGTGAATACATGCCAATTACATGCATGGTAACCCAGTTATGTTGTGCTCCTTTAATGACATCATGACCTTTACCTTGGGTAACATTAATCTCCATGTCCGTGTATGTCCCCACACTATCCCAGAACTATTCTACATCCTATAAGGAGAGTTCCAGTATAACTTGTTGCTTGGAAAACCTTGTATCTGTGCTATGGGTTATGTCCCTTTGAATTTACATTTTTTCCTTATGTTTCACTTGATTCTAGATCATTTCTTCAAATGTTGATGAAACAGATATGGGTAAAGGGCTAGGAGGAATACCTATCAAAATGTTGGTTATAGGTTGTTGCATGCATATAACTTCTTGATCCACAACTTATCGTGAGAGATTCCTTTTTTCTTAGAGGAACTACCTAAAATGGAAACAAGACCACTAAATAAAATTTAAATAGTATATGCAGTGGAATGCCTAGTGTATGCTAGATCCAGGAATTGTGATACTTCCTAGATGACTACCAATCCACTGTTTAAAACAACTTAACGCCAACAATAAAGGAAATCCTACTATAGTTAAAATAATTTAGGTATCTCACTCATCTACAATAAGCTAATTCATTCACAACAGGCTAAGCTATGACTCAATCTGAAGGTCAATGTCTCTTTCAGAATATAGGTATTGGTTAGGGTCAGGTTCTAGGCCTTTTTGGGTATTGGGTAGAGAGTGGAAGATATGTTCTTGGTTTCTAGTAAAAAAAACATAGACCAACATCGGTATGGTTGTGGTATAAGAAAATTTGTAAAAAATTGGTAGGGTGATAGATATGAGGCTAGATGAAATTGGAAGGGCAATGTCAAGTTTCGTGTGGGTCTCAGGTATGCACAAGAATGATTAAAATCTGGGTATGGGAAGTTCAAGGGTATGGGTCAAGGGATGGTCAACTTTGAATGGAGGTGGAATGGAAATGGGATGAGAAACTAATAACAAAACTAAAATAATCTACTAAATGATAAATGGGTAAGTGTTGGTTAACAAAGCACTTACTATTTGTAAAAGCTTGATGTCTGGTTAACAATGGTGGGTTAATTAATGAAGTAACTTGATGTGGTTTTGATGCTTCCCTGGATGCTCCTGTGAAGGTAGATGGCCCTGTGGGTGCTTCTGATGTTGGCTATGGGTGCTCTGATGCGTGTACAAATGCTCATTTTTCTTGCATGTAGCTCTCGTTTCGTTTCTTGTTCTCAAAAAATGTGTCGATCTCTCATAAATGTGCTAACCTCAAAATAAGGTTTTTTAGGGGGTTAAATGGTAACCGACAGTGGTGTTAGGTTGACTGGTGGTAGTTTAGGGTGACCAGTGTATGTTAGGGTGGGATTTCCTAGATTTACTAAACTGGGTAGATCCCCTTGATTTTCTAGGATCTAGTTCATTTACTCCATGGATTAGAATAGAAGCTTCCTTTCTAACATACGGAAATGTGGTTAGAGGGAACATAGGATTTTATTTTTAGGGTTTAGGTAGGTCTTAGTTAGTTATGACAACATACTAAGAATAGGTCTTAGGGTGATGTGGCTAGATGAGGTGTCTAGGTGAGGTGGATATGTGGGAATTATCTCAATTAGGATATTAAAATAATAAATATTGTGAGATAATGAATTAATTTAAATAAATTGATTAAATTAATATTAGAGTGGGGTGAAAGGGGCCATGGTTAGGTGAGTGTGTTCAAGGTGTTTGTTTGACGAGGGACCAAGGGGAGTGTGACCCAATTTTGGTGTCTACATTTTTCTCATTTTTGTTGTGTAGCTTGTATAGGTAAGTGACGTTGACAAAAATAAGATGCGGTTGACCCATGTGTGGGTGAAGGTGATCCCCCTTAAACCAGGAACTGATGAGGTAGAAGGAAGAATCGGTGATTGGTTTGATAAATGGTGAATGTGATGAATAGGAAGGTGGGTAATGGGGGAAAAAAGGAAAATCGTCTACGCGGGTAATCTAGGTAATGGCTCAGGGTCAAAGGTAGTAACAGTCAAATGCATGCACATGTATAAACTATAGCACGGTACTATGTTGAAGATTAGGAAAAATCTACATTGTCTAAGGTCGATAGGTTTATCCAAAAAAGGTTGAGGTGATTCCGGTATCCAAGGTATAGGATATGGTCAGGAAATATGATGCATGTCAGGTGCAGGAATGTGTAGGTATGTTCTGGTACACCCAAGGGTTGGGTCAGGATAAATGGTCATGAAAAAAGGAAAGGTAAGGTTAGTATGTCCATCAACATAGGTAACAGTGCTGCAAGGTATAGGAAACACATGAGGTCAAAGGTCACTAGCAATGTTCCAAGTCTAAGTATCTAGGTCACGGAATGGGTAGGGCCTATGTATGAGTAAAATAATGAGTCTCATAAGGAAGATGAGGTGAGGGGGTAAATGATAAGGTCAAGAGGGTCAAGTGAAGTGGCCAAGAGAGGTGTGGGTAAGATAAAAAAAGGATTTAGGTCAAAAATTGGGGTGTAAGGGGTAGAAAAAAAAAGACTAAGTAGGTAAACCGATGACAGTTGAAGTGAACCGATGATGGTCAAGCTTGACTGGCCATGGTAAGCTAGGGCATAGGACCGATGTCAGGACTAATTTTTATGGTCACTCTCATCGATAGATGGGATTCAGTGACCAACACATTCCACCTGCTGACAGGGGAGATGAAATTCACCCTAGAGGACGTGTACAAGATCCTGCAGTTACCTATATTGGGTATGCATGTATATTTAATCTCCTTAGAGGCATCAAAGGAGTTGATGCTGGTGGTATTTGGTGAGGGGATGGCGGAGATGACATTCCATAGTGCCAGCCTGAGCTATGGAGAGATGTACCTAGCCAATCCAAAGGAGATGAGGCTGGTAGTATTACTAATGGAGGCAATCTGCTATTTTTCACTGTCGGATGTAAAGGGTGGTAGATTCCCATGATCACTGATGGGGGTACTACATGATATGATTATGGATAGAACCTGCTTCGCATGGGCACTAGCATTCCTAGTGTAGCTATACAAGGAGCTATGCACATATGGGTGGCTTTGGAGGTTCAGTTTGTGCTACACTTTCCTATTACATTGTTGGGCTTATGAGAACATTTTGTTTGTGTTCCTAGTTGAGATGCCCCAGGTTGACGCAGTTGAGCCCAGGTTTGTTAGAGTGGGCTACAGGTGATGGGTGCCAGTTATTAGAGAGCATCGATTGGGAAGGGTTACACATGATGTAGCCTATTACAAGCGGTTACTGGAGGGATTTTCTAGCATGGACATTATTTAAAGACCGTATGTGGGCCATCCCTCATATAGAAAAATGGCTGATGAGTTAGATGGTTTACAGATAGTCAGATGGATTAAGAGGCGTCGTGCAGGGGAGCACGAGATGATCCTAATAGACAAGGTCTGATAGTAGTATAGATTATTATAGGATATACCACCAACCTTCCCATAGTACCAAAGAGATGATGTGGAGAGACCACTACAACTTCCATAGCCGACAGTACCTACCAGGGAGGAGAAGCTAGTTGTAGACTGGTGTATTGATGATGCCAGAGTGACAGACAAGTATATACATTAGTGGGAAGCCCATCTACGATCAGTACCTCCCAGGCCAAGGTAGCAAGATTTAGCCACCATCATTATGTAGAGAGACGCCCTACAGGGCAAGTGGTGACCCTAATCACCTAGTGGGGGATGGTACAGGGGCAGTTAGTAGCTTTGGAGGAAGAGGTGGCCTCATTGCATTCATAGATGGCCAATCTATAGACCTAGATGGCCCACAATGGAGACAAAGATGGAGATGAGGAGTAGGTAGCCTCCCTACAGACACATGTTAAAGGTTTGCAGGGCCAGTTGGCCACTACATAGGTGTAGATCAAAGCATTACAAGCATAGGTATAGGCACAAGCTATGAGGTAGATGACACCTCCACAGGCATCGGGATAGAGTCCAAGTTCATAGGCAGGGGTGGGATAGGGTCCCATAGGATAGGTATAGGTTCCAAGGCTGATGGTGCCACCACATACGATACCCATATCTAGGTTACGATACACCTTAGGGGAGGCCTAATATTATCATGATCAGTTGATGGTAGCTGGGATAGATTTTCTATTCTATGGAGAGTGTAGGGCACAACAGGCCTTTAGTGAGAGGACCAAATCTTGGACTCACAATGTGGAGAGCACAAGGGGCCATCAAGCTCCAAGATAGGATCAAGATGAGGCCACCATTTCTTGGAGGCCAACAATAGGTGATGTACCAATAGGGACCTAGCCACGACCCATGGAAGGTAGTGAGATGTTATTAGGCCACCGGATAGGATCCGAGTAGGAGACAGGAGAGACTGATATGGAGGATGTTGGGTAGGATGATGCCTGATGTAGATCTTTTTATTTTGATGTATTTTAGTCATTTTTGATATATACTGGCCTATGTGCTGAAGAGAGTGAGGATGTACGAGAGTTTTGTATATTTTTTATCATATACCGGCCTGTGTGTTGAAGATGGTGAGGCTATATATGAGAGTTTTGAGAGATTTGATTATATATACCGGCCTGTGTGCTGAAGATATTTGAGATTTATGTATATGGAGACAAATTTTTGGATATTTTTATTTATAGAGATGATGATGATTATGGTCATTATGTGTATACATGGTTGTGGTTATCTTGTTATTTTGATGTGTATCTGTGATGGAAATCAAGTAATGTAGGCATGACTGAGACTAGGTCCTTTAGGTATGGGTGAATTGAGTTAGGTTGTGGTCTATGCATGGATTGAGTCAGGTTTTAGGCATGGTAGATTTAGTTTTTGGTCTAGGCGTGGATTGAGTCAGGTCATAGGCATTGTTGAGATAGGTTTTAGGCATGGTGGAGTCTAAAGTGGTTGAGGTTTTAATTAATTAATTTTTGCAATGAATGATGATAGGGGTTATGGTTAAGATGCTATATAGTAACATGCATGATAATGGTAAAGAAATGGTATACATAATAAATGTATGTTTGATGATGATAAAGGTGGAAATTAAATTTTTTTTGATGGGTTTAATTCCAATTATTGATATGAAAAGAAACTAAATAGGGGAGAATTTGATTTAGGAAAATGAAAGATGAATAGGTTATGGTAGAGAGTGGCCAAGCTAACCTCCAAGGGCCCCATGCCCTCAGAGTCCTACCTATATAGTCCCAGTGAAAAGGGACCTCAGGCCAGTGTAGTTCTCCCATAATCTAGGGAAGAATGAGAGGAGGTATGAGTATGAGTGGGTATGTTATAGGCATGATTATTCTAGGTCTATTAGGTATGGGTGAATTGTGGGCACATTGGTATAGGTGATTTTGAGTTGATTATGGTGACAGAGGATAAAATTACCCAAAAATAAGTGTCAAGGATCAAGTCATGTATAAAGTAATCAATACGTAATGAAGAAGGTATAAAATATAAGAGGAGGTAAGAAAGCGACCTGATTGGTAAGGATCATAATGGGTGGATCATACCTTAGATGGGCTAATGAACGCAAGACCCTAAAATCATTGTATGATTGATTATTATAAAGGTGAGAAAGTAGTAACATGATTACCAAATTTCATGGTCCAATAGGTCCCTTGAGGCGGTAGGAAATGAAATTACGAATGGTGAGAGGGTGAAAAGTGGTTAGTTTTTATATGGTACTAGGTAGCATGCCTTTTTGGCAAGAGATCCAAGGTCACAATGGGAAAGTTCATGACTAAAAGGATTTTTGTTTTGAATGATATTTGAGATAGAATGATCGATGCGGGAAGTCTATATGGGATGAGGAAATTAAACCCTTGAGGTCTTTGTAAAGCTGATCAATGCAGGAAGCTTTGGATTCTCTCTCTTTCTTCTTCTTGTTCATTTTTTTTTTAAACAAATTTTTTTTACAGTTGTCCTTTGAGGGAGAAGTCTATTCATAGTAGATATTTAGAGAGAAAGATGTCCTTTTTGAGGGAGTCATATTTTTATTGGAAGTTTGACTCAAGGATTTGGATCCCATGTGAGGGATTTTAATTCATGGACAAGAATAAGGTGAAGAATCAGATTCTTGTTCAGAAAGCAAGGTGAAATGACCATGGGATCTCATCTAAAAGCAAATGAAAAATATCCATGAGAATCATGCTATGTGCAGTGCCGTGGTACACATATTTAAGAGACGATAAAAGAGTGATAGGTATGCACATAATTCTTTTTTAATCATTGGTGATGGCATAGGAGGTGGATAGCGCTTAAGGGCCGAGCATGGAAAGAGGTAGAAGGTGAGGTAGGATTAAAATTCAACAATAGAATGGTTGAAGATGTAAGGTGTTAAGGGGCTCAGTTTTGGGTTTACCGTCAAGTGAAGATAAACGATAAGCACCTAATCCATAAGTATGAGTCACGATGTATGGTCTAAGCTATTTAGGAGAAAAAGTTTCCCGTTTACTTTTTTCTGCTTTAGTTACATGTTGATTTTATTTTAGGACAAGGTCACCAGCTTGGAAGGTTCATTCATGGACACATTTTTTATAGGCACGTTTGATACGTTTTTGGTAAACGTTGAGTTGATCAAGAACATTAAGGCAGAGTTCGTCTAATAACTCAAGTTGTGGTACATGGTCCTGATGAAAGTCATCATCATTAAGCATGTCATGGAGAGAAATTTAGAGTGAGGGGATTTGGACTTTGAGTGGTAGAACAACCTCTATACCATAAACCAGAGAAAAAGGTGTGGTAAAAGTGGAAGTGTGAATACTGGTGCGGTATGCCCACAAGGTGAAAGGAATGTGTGTATGCTAGTTCTTCCCAGTATCGTTAACTAATTCCATGAGAATTTTTTTGAAGGTTTTTTTGGCTGATTCGGCTTGGCCATTGGTCTGTGGGTAATAAGGTGACGAGAAACTTAGTTGAGTGCTAAAGGTGTCACAAATTTTTCACAAGGTTTTATTTTTGAATTTTTTTCGTTATCAATGATGAGGTGATGTGGGAAACCAAAGTGATAGATGATGTGATGATTGATGAACTCACATATTTTTTCAACTTTCATGGAGATGAGAGGTATGGATTTAACCCATTTTGTGTAGTATTCGGTAGTAGTGATGATTCATTGATGTCATTGGAAAGAATGAGGATTGATTTCTCCAACAAGATCCAAACCCCATTGAGAGAAGATCCAAAGGTCACGGGTGACCTGTAACGCAGGACTGGGTGTATGATGAAGGTTGGCATGTTGTTGGAATTTTACACAACACTTAAAGTAGTCACAAAAATCATGGTTGAGGGTCAGCCAGTAATAGCCTAGGAAAAGAGTACGCTTAGCAATAGCAAGGCCACTGAAGTGGTCTCTACATATGCCATCATGAACTTCCTTAATGGTATAAGGAATTTCCAAACTCGTAAGGCACCGTAAGAGAATACCATCAAAGTCACACTTATAGAGGACGCCACCCATAATTATGTAATGAGAGACCTTTTTATGAAAGGCATGTTGTCCATTTCGAGAGAGGTCAGGAGGCAAGATGGAGAGGGAAAGGTAATCTGAGTATTGTTTATACTAGAGGTCACTCGGGTCGGGGGCAGCGATTTTGATAGAGTAAATTTCACAAGGTAAATAAGAGGGTGATTGGAGTCTTTGTATGGTGAAAAATATTTTAGAATCGGTGGGTGAAGCGGGTATTTGAGAAGCCAAGAAGGCAATGGATCTGAAATTTTTTTGGTTGAACGTGGGATGGTTTGAAGGGCGTAACGATAAAGGTGGTCAAAAGTATGTCTACATGATGTTCATACTTTTGAAGTATCTCATTATGCCATTAGTATATACCATTGACCTGGTTTATGACCGATTGAGAATCAACAAATATGTTGAGTGATTTAACATCTAAGGCATAGGCATCTTGGAGACCCAATATGAGAGCTTCGTATTTAGCAATATTGTTTATACAATAAAAATAGAGTTTGAAAGACAAAGGCATGGGTTCACCATCAAGAAGAATGAGGATAACACCAGCCCCACCCTCATGCTGACACTTGGAACCATTTAAGAATAATTTCATTTGGTAAGTGGGTTCGTCCAGGGAAAGGGTAGCAATTGACTCATCTAGAAATTCAAAGTTAGAGATTTGATCCCCAAAAATAGGTGCATAGGCCAATTGGTTGGCAATAGCTTGGCCCTTGATGGAATTTTGGTGGATAAATTTGAGGTCGAGGTCAGCCAAAAACATAAACTAGCATGCAGCACATCGATTTTGGTATGGTTTGGCATACATGAAGTGTAAGGGGACGGTGTTGGTCACAACATAGGTTTTGTGGTTGAGTAGGTAATGGTGGAGTTTGGTGGTAACGAAAACTAAGGCTAAGAAAAAAATTTCAGCATGAGCATACCGGGTTTTGTAGTCCATAAGAGTATGTCTTATGTAGTAAACCACCTACTCCCTGTGTTGTTCATCATGGTGGGTGTGCATGGCCCTCAAGGAGTGATCGGTAGCTGAGATGTATAGGTAGAAGGATTGACCATCTTTAGCTGAAATGAGTACAGGTGGTTGGAGAAGGTATTTTTTTAAGGCCTCAAAAGCTTTGTTGCTATCATCATCCCATTTAAAGGAGACATCCTTCTTGAGAAGATGATGAAATGGTTGACACTAATTAGATAATTATGAAATGAAGCGGCGAATAGACTACAACTTACCTTGGGTACATATTTGCCTAAGATTAGTGGGTAGAGGAATTTCAAGAATGGCCTTAAATTTAGCACGGTCAACCTCTATACCACATAAGGAAATGATAAACCCCAGGAGTTTTCCTAAGAGAACCGTGAAGACACACTTCTTGGGTTGAAGGGGAACACAATATTTAATGAGGTTGTCAAAGATGGTTTTTAGGATGGCGAGGTGCTCAGAGCAGTGTTTGGATTTGGAAAGGAGGTCGTCCATGTAATCTTCCAATACACGATGCATGATCTCATGAAATATATAAGTTATATCCAACTGATATGTGGCACCATCATTTTTAAGGCCAAAAGGCATGACTCGATAGTAGAAGGTCCCCCAAGGGGTAATGAATGTGGTTTTGTGCTGATCCTCTGGGGCAAGCAAGATTTGGTTATAACTAGAGAAACCATCCACGAGTGATAGCATCTCATGACCAGCAGTAAGGTCAATAAGTTGGTCAATACCAAGCAGGGGAAGTTGTCTTTTTGGCAAGCTAGATTGAGGTCACATAAATCCATATAAATGTGGGGTCCCCCTATCGCCTTAGTGACAGGGAAAATGTTAGAAATCCAATGAGCATAATCAATGAGTAAGATGAAGGAAACTGAAAGGAGGAATTGAAGTTCTTTTTTTACTAGAAGAGCAATGCAAGGGTACATTTTCCTCAACTTTTTTTTAACGGGTTTAGCATCGAGAATGGTTATGATATTATGGACCACTATAGTGGGGTCCATACTGAGCATATCTCTGGAATGCCAAGTGAAAATGTTGTTATGGTATTTGAGAAAATAAGTGATGGCTTCCTATTCAACAACATCTAAAGATTTTCCGATCTTTAAAATGTACGGGTCATCCTAAGTATGAATGTTGATCTCGATAGTCGATTCATTCAACATGGTTTGCATCTTAGATGGCAATGACCAATGAATATATGAGTCTTATGCACCAATGTAGGTGAGTATAGATTCATCATTCTGACATTAAATGATGTTAATCGAAGGTGTATCGTCATCGATCATTTCAGGATATAGGAATGGAAGAGAGGAAGGAGCCTTACCCTCACGTTGATAAGTTAGAGGCCCCAAGGAGATGGTTTTTATGAAAATTTTTTTTAGGAGGAATGGATTATTGATCCATTGACTCTTTCAATGAAGGTGGTGAAGAAGGTGGAGAAGGGTTAATGTCCTCAATGAGTTCAATACAGGCCTTCTTGGTAGGTGGTTCAGCAAATCCGATACCACTATGGTCATTATGTTTATGGGTAGTACATGGAATAATGGTATGATAGCCTTTCTCTTAAAAGCCAAAAGCAAAACCCTTCCATGCACATCAGTGTAGGAAGGTGTGGGTGAAATGGGAATTGGTGAGTGATTGGAGGTCAGCAGAAAATGGGCTGGTTTATGACGGTGGTTCATGTGTGTAAGTGGTAGTATCAAGTCCCTCATAGGTGAGACTTGTACGAAGGTGAGGAGGACCATAAAGGAGACACTCTCTTATGTGGTGATCATAGTGAGGGTGTTGGTGAAGACTTCCGTACTCTTATGGAGTAAGGAATATGTTGAAACTATATAAGTAATACTCCCCCAGAGTGAGGCATTGGAAAATGTCATCTAAGGGATTGGTAGTTGGTATGTGGGTAGCTGGAATAGATGATGTGTCGGATGTCAACTTAGAGGTGGAGCTAATGAATTGGGAGGCTGATGGGTTGGCCGCAGAGGTTATGGCGATGGTGGGAATGGAGGATGTAGCTGCGATTGAAGTAGCAGCTACACTGGTGGGTGGAGGTGTAGGTGAAGAGGTAGTAGTCATGGAGGTAGATGATTTAATGGGTATAAGCACATCTTTGGGTTGATAAATCATGTTTCAAGTTTTGAAAGGTGATGGGTCAGCCAAAATGGTATAGGTGTGTCTTTCATGCTTAAATTTTACACATCGATGCAAAGTGGAAGGAACAAAACTAATGACATGAATCCAGGGTCTATCAAGTAATAGGTTATATTGAAATTCCCCCTCCAAGATGTAAAATTACTCTAGAATAGTACGGGGGCTCACATGAACATGGAGGATGACCGTGCCAAGTGTAGAGGTGATAGCGTCATTGAATGAATGCAATGTGACGGGATGTTTATGTATGCAATTGTCAGGTATACGCATTTGAGTGAATCTATAGGAGCAAATGATATTAATGCTAGCGCCCCCATTGATCATAACACATCATACACATATATCATCGATGTGGATAGGGATGAAGAGAGCTGGACTTAGATCATCGGTTTTGTGTGGTGTGATCTCTTCATCTGAGAAGCTAAGGGATGATACCTGGTGAGTAGGTGGTGTAGATAAAGGACTTTAATTTGGTTAGAGAGGCTACATGATGGGGTGTAATAATGGAGGCTATGGGTGTAGGGTCATTGGGTAAAACCTCAATAGATTGAAGGACCTCCATGAGAGCTTGATGATGGGATTTTGAGGTTTGGATGAGGTCATATAGGGAAATTTTGAGGGGGATTGATGCAGTTGTTTGAGCATCGCATGGTGTGTAACTCCATTAGAAATAGGATATGTGGGGCCATGGATAGTGATTTTAGGTGCAGGTGCAGATGGTATGTTGGGTATAGGATGGGTTGGTGGGTCTGTTTCCTTTTCCTTTCCTTTGTCCTTGTGAGCACGTGTGATGCCTGCTTCAGCTACCACTTGAGACCAAGAAACAAACTAGGAAAATTACAGAATAATTTTTTTTTATAGGAAGAGTCTACAACCAAGTTGCAAGACACTAGTTTGAAACTAAATAGGTTCCGGAACAAATTATGATTAACCAAACACAAGATTTCCATTTTTATCTTATAACAAGTTTACTAGGTTCCAATTTTGAGGTTACAAGTTTTGTTAAGGTTCGGGGAGAAATTTATCGCCAAGCCTGCTCTCTATCAATCCTTGAACTTCAACTGGATATCTCATACACTTAGAGTTATCAAAACTTTCCTAAACTAGGCTCATTAGATAGGAAATTTCCTCACCTTTCCAACCATATAAATAAGTCCTCCTAACTCCTTGTAAAACTCAAGCTATGGCCAGGCAGAGTTTTAGGGGAAAATTTTCCCTTGGAGGTCCACGGGGTAAGGGAAAAAATTAGGAAAAATTTCCCAAATGCCACGTGTCATCACGTGATTGGTGCGGGTGAGTGGGTCGCGGGGAAAAATTTGAAATTTTTCCCAAAACCTCAGTCTCAATTTTCCAAAGGAAAATTTTCCTCCATGCCTCTGCACTTGCTCAAATGACACGTGGTGCTTTGTGATTGGCTGAGGGCCGGTGGAGGAAATTTGGATTTTTTCCCCATGGGGTTAAAAGGTTAAAAGAATTGCATGAACCCGTGCACCCATGGGGATATGTGTCAACATCCTATTGGCTACGGGGATGCGGGTCAATGGAGGAAAAAGTAAAATTTTTCCAAAAGGGAAAAAAGTTAAGTTTTCATTTCTAAATCTACGAGCCCTCCCTACCACGTGTCAACATGTGATTGGTGCGGATCCGCAGGGTTGCGAGGAAATTTGGGAAAATTTTCCCAAGACAAAATTTTCAAAAAGTTAAGTTTTTTATTAAGGGCCTACCCCTCAAGGTGCCATGTGGTAACTTTTGATAGGATGAGAGGTTGGCAGGGCCATGGAAATTTTTAGGAAATTTTTCCAAAGTTTAAAATTTAAATTTTTCTAAGGTCGAATTATTTCATTTTTGGTTTGGGATGGCCATTTTGAAGTAAAACTTCAAATGGCCATAACTTTTGATATGAAGCTCCATTTTAGGAAAACAAGGTCTTTTCGAAAAGATCTCAGAGTCCTATTTGCACAGAAATCATCAATTTTAGAATTTGGTAACGTTTTAAGGGTAAATTTTAAGAAATCGATCTATAGGGTTTTAAGTTACAAACTGACAGTTTTAAACTTACAAATTTTATAAAAATTGGACTCTTCCTTCACTCAACATGTCAAACAAACATGGAGGATCAACTTAGGGAAGAATTAGAATGTTTTAAAGGTGTCAATTTGATCAATTTATTGAAGTTGCATTTTTATCCAACAAGGAATAGAAAACGAATTAGGAAGGGGATTGATTCAAAATTGGATTGATTGAATTGTTTTCTCGAATTTTCCTTGTCAAGATGGGTTTAGAATAGTCTCAGCATGTTAATTCATATTATTTTTAAATTGATTGGGAAGTATAAAAGTGGATTGTTCTTTTTTTTTTTCAAATGTACATTACCAGATTTAACTTTAAAACAACAAGTTGTTGCTTTAAATTTGGTTTGTCTCTTTTTTAAAAAATTCAAATAGCAATGATTCCTAAACTTAATCCAATGTAGTTTCTTATCAAACATCCATGTAGTTCAAACTAAAAGAATCTCTGAGTTTCCAGTTTTGATATACAATTTTGCAAGAAAGAATAACATTTAATTTCATTTCATATGCATCTTCTCAAAATTAAAAAAAAATAGAGATTCTTATTCTTTTCAAAATGGAAATTTATCCTTTGACAGCAATACAGTTTTACAAGAGCCAATGCCATGCTTCTATTGAAAATCAAATAACATTACAACTGATCTCTTTTCCAATTTGATCTGATTTCAAATTTCAAATACAAGTATGAAATGTTCTTCCCATTTTCTTTTCAAACTAAATAGAAAGATACAATTCATTTCTACATTTGAATTTCAATGTTAAATATACAACTGTATGATAGTCTTTTCCAATACAGAGAATAGAATGTTTCATCTTTACATTTCAATTAAATTTCAGACTTCCATTTACCATACAATGGCTTCACATTACAAAATTATACAACTCATCCACGCGAAGTGGGAAGGGATTACAAAAATTTTCTGAAGTAGATGACTGTCAAACTATAAAACTCTCTAAACAGCATCATGATTGATTCATCTTCTTTCTTCTTTGGATCACAACAAGGAAGGGGGAAAGGCAACGCTCTCCACCCAACAAAGACATCCAATGGGAAAATAGAAGCCATCTTTCCCCATTGGCCCCTAAGCCCCAACCATATTGAAATGGAACATGATAATCCAACACATGGCAACAAGGCTTCTTCAACAACAAACCAAATTATTTTCACATTACAAAAACAACACTTAAAAGCACAATTTAAAACAAGACAACAGTTCTCAACTGCTTTTCAATTTATTCAAACAACACATAGGCTTGAACAAGCAAGCCAAACAACAACAAGAACTATGGAGGTCTCCTTATGCCTCCCAAGTTGAATTTTGGGCATCCACCAAGAACAAACTGCCAAGATCATAGCAATCCCATAAACCTTATCCCTCCTCCAAATTTATCCCTTATACCTCCCCCAAAGTAGGAAATGCAAGAAATTTCCTTTCCTAGGTGGATCCCAAACCAACATTCCCTTCCAAGAAAAAAATAACAATGGAAAATCCCTTATCCCTCCTCTAATAACCTCATAGTATTCTCTCCACACCATTCCCTAATCATTCTACCCATCCCTTAAAAAAACTTACAACAAAACACATTCAAATTCATGCAAAAAAGGAAAATACAGTAGTTTTAAAAGAGTGGGATCCTACGTCTCCATAATGGAGACTTGTTTCCAAAACAAAAGGTTCTTTGTTGCACAAAAAACAAGTCCCAAATAGAAAATGTAGAGTATGAAAAATAGTCAAAGCTCCTTCCACAAGAACAAGCTCATAATGTAAGAGAAAATTCCACCCTAAAAAGCAATAACAAACTTTCAACAACCTCAAATGAGGAAGCAATTAACATTTTTAAAGGGAGAGGGTGGAAGAGGATGATGTGGATTCCAAGTGGGATGCCACCTAATTTTTCCTCATCCAAAAGCAATCAACATCAAAAAAATAAAATCACAATAAATGTGAATGACAAACCAGTTACACACATCATTTTTTCCCATCCTAAAAAAAGAATGCATTTAAAATTTGCAAGACAAATGCAAAAAAATATTACAATAAATCATGTTAAAATGTAATAAAATAAATTGATTTTGACTCCAAATTAATAAACATGGTTGGTGGACGATTTAAAGAGGTGTGGGACAAGTTTAACTTGTCCCACAAGCCTCCAAATTTATCCTCCAAGCTCAAATTCGAATTTCAAGAGAGAGATGGAGTGTCTGACCTTCCAAAATCTTCTTACAACCTCTTACAATTTCTTACACAATCTATCACTTCACTTTCACAACCCATACTTGGAAACTTACACACTCTTTTAAAATCTATTTATTTCTATGAAATTTATTTATTACAAACTTTAGACATAACCATATATTTAATTACCATATGGTTATAAAATATATAAATAAATTTCATTTTCAACCAAGACAATAACATTTAATTTATATTGCACATCCCAATTAATTTAATCAAAATTTAACTATAAGACTCTCACATTATACTATCACATTAAAATAAAGAGCACATTACAAATAAAATACATACAACAATAATTTTAAAAGGGACACAACAAATAAAGCACATATATACCCCATGGTCACAATAATGGAAATCCCACCCATTGGAAATCCTAACAAAACACAAAAAACAGCTCAAACACAGTTGCCATGGTGACCTTGTTGATTTCACACTGAATTCCAATATGGTTAGTCTCCAGTCCCCCGTCATTGTTGTGATTTTAACCTGTAAAATGCAAAATACCTCCTTCAGCCTCGTGTCCATATCAAAACATCCAAATGATATATAAACATTAAATCCAAATCACAACAATATCAAGATTCAATATTTATCATTAAAATTCAATTTGTAACTGTATTATCATCCAATAGATTTCTATACTAGAGCTATTCATAATAATCAATGTCACATGTCTAAAATTAACATCAATAACCTGTCCATGTCAACTAGTATATCATCATCCACATAATAATAAAAATGTCTCAATGATCTTCAAGCATAATAACTGAATTCAGATCAATATTAATCCATAGTATAACTTCTAAACATCATGCTAATCAAAAGATAATAATGTCCATAATAATCCATGAGCTAGTATAAACACATCCTGCTACATCAAAATATAATAATATAAAAATATGATCAATAGAGTTAGGATCAGTATCTAAATAGTGTCCAAGGAAAGTGGGCACTACATCCCCCTCCCCTTAGACTCAACTTCCTCCTGGAAGTCACTGGAAAAAATGTGGAAACTACACTCGTAAAGCAATAACAACCTCTCAAGTGGCTGTAGTCTCATCATATTTGTCCCATTGCACTCGTACCTGATCAATATCTCTAACTCAAAGGCCCAGGGTCCTGCGATCAATGATATAGATGGGATCCACCATCACCTGCCCCTAATCCTATACCTGTAATGATGCCCAATCCAGCACATGAGAAGGATCTGTGATGTATCTCCTAAGACCAAAAACACGAAACACATCATATATGCAAGACAAGCTGGGTGGCAATGCTAGATGGTAAGCCAATGGGCCGATATGCTCCAGGATCTCAAAAGGTCCAATGAACCGAGGAGCTAACTTAGAACCTTTTCCATAATAGATCAAGATCTTATGTGGCCTAACATGAAGAAAAACCTTCATGCCCACATCAAAATTATGCTTGGTTCTATGCTGATCAGTGTACTTCTTTTGCCTATCATGTGCCTCCTGCAATCTTTGACTAATCAACACTACCTACTGCTCCATGTCCTGCAAAAGAGCTGGTCCTAAGGATAATCTATCCTCTAATCTATCCCAGCTAAGGGGTGTCCTACACTCCCTACCATACAAGGCCTGAAAAGGATCCATGCCTATAGATTTCTGGAAACTATTATTGTAGGCAAATTCCACAAGATACAGATACTCCTCCCATCTTGCCTAGAGATCCATCACATATATCTTGAGCATGTCCTCCAAAATCTAACTCACCCTCTTAGTCTATCCATCTATCTCTAGGTGATAAGTTGTGTTGAAGTTAATCTTCGTCCCGAGAACATACTACATGGTGGTCCAGAAATGAGAAGTGTACAAAGGATGTAAATCACAAATTATCTTCCACAGGATTCTGTGCAACTTGAAAATCTCATCCAAGTAGACACATGCCATTGCAGTAGCTGTATACGTGGTCTTTACTAGTGAAAAGTGAGCTACTTTTGTCAATTTATCAATCGTGACCATGATAGTGTCGTGGTGATATCTCGACATCGGTAATCCAACAATGAATTCCAGTGAAATGGTGTCCCATTTCCAATCTGGTATAACATGAGGATAGAGAAGGCCAGATGGATGCTAATGCTCGGCCTTCACTTTCTGGAACTCTAAACAACATGGCACAAACTAATCCATGTCCTTGTGAAGTCGTCTTCAGTGATATAACTGTCTCAAGGTGGTGTGCATCTTCTTCACCCCATGATGGGTTGAATAGGGTACACGATGTACCTCTGTCAAGATGTCCTACCTCAAGCCTTCATCTCTAGGATCATAAATCCAACCTATGTTCCTGAGAAGACCATCTACCTCTAGTGAGACACAATCAAATTTCCCCTCAAGGGGTCTCTGGGACTCAATCTCTGCTCAGGCTGTAATGTAGAAAATATCAAGAGGAAGCTACTAAAGGATCCTACTCCGTAAATCTATGCTCACTGAAGTAGCCATGCTCAAATGCTTCCATCTCCTGAGGGTGTCTACAACCACATTCTCCTTCCCCTTCACATGCTCTATCTCCATGTCATACTCACAAAGAAACTCCATCCAACGCCTCTAGCGAGCATTTAGATTGGGCTGCGTGAAGAGGTGGTGAAGACTCAAATGGTCTGTCCTGAGTGTGAATCTCCAACCAAGAAGAAAGTGTCTCCATCAAACTAAAGTGTGCACAACTGCCGCAAACTAAAGGTCATGAGTCAGATAATTAAGCTCATGATTTTTGAGTTTGCGATACTCAAAAGCTACAACTATGCCCTCCTGCATAAGAACACCTCTAAGGCCTGACAACGAAGTATCTGTGCATACAAAGAACTCACCATGTGGATCTAGCACTGCAATAATGGGTCCTGTAGTGAGATATTCCTTCAGGATCCTGAAGGCATGCTCACACCTGTCTGACCACACAAAATTCTTCCCTTTTCACTAAAGGGAAGTGATGGGGTGTGCTATCTGAGAGAATTCCTACACAAATCTCCTGTAGTACCCTACTAACCCCATGAAGTTGTGCACCTCTATCACTGTAGTGGGTACTAGCCAATCCATAATGGCTCTAATCTTGGAAGAATTGACTACGATTCCTTCACCTGAGATGATATGACCCAAGTACTGAATCTCTGACTGAAAGAAGGCACACTACTCCAAGTTTCCAAAAAGCTACTGCTCATGAAGACAATGAAGAACCTGTCGAAGGTGCCCCTCGTGCTCCTCATGCATACGTGAGTAAATTATAATGTCATCAAGAAAGATGAGCATGAAGAAATCTAGAAAGGTCTTGAATACCCCATTCATCAAACTCATGAATACTACAGGGGCATTCGTCAAACCAAAGGGCACCACTGTGAACTCATAGTGCCCATACCTCATACGAAAAGCATTTTTATGGATGTCTACCTTTTTAATCCTCAACTAATGGTACCCTGACTTGAGATCAATCTTAGAGAACACTGTGGCTCCCTTCATCTAATCAAACAAGTCATCGATGCAAGGAAGAGGATAAAGATTCTTGATTGTTACCTTATTCAACTAGCGGTAATCTATGCACAACCACAAGGATCCATCCTTCTTCTTTACAAATATAACTGGTGTGCCCCAAGGGGATACACTAGGATGGATGAGGCATTTCTCTAGAAGGCCCTCCAACTACAACTTGTACTCATAGAGCTCTGGGATGGTCATCCGATAAGGAGCTCATGAGATAGGTTCTACTCCTGGAACCAAATGAATATGGAAATCAAACTCATGTGGGGGTGGCATCTCCAGTAGCTCCCCTAGGAAAACATCTACATACTCTCTCAAAATGGGATGGTCATCTAGCGATGGCCCACTAGACCCATCCTTTTTCCGGTCACTGACTATGATTGCATACATCTGACAACCCCGTCACACACATCGCTTAAGCTACATAGCAGAGATAGTGTGAATAGAAACAGGTCTCCTGACCCCAGAAATTATTGACTCAACTCCAAGATCATCTGCACAAGATATAGTCTTGTGATATCAATCCATCCTAGCCCTATGTGCAGATAAGCAATCCATGCCTAAAATGACTCCATATGAGCCCAAAAGAAGTATGCGGAGATTTGAAGTGGTGGTGAAAGGTTCCAAGTTAACAACACACTCCTTTACTAAGGATTCTACAAAGACCTTGGCTCCCGAAGCTATTTTGACATCCCAAATATGACCCTGTCTAATAGCCACCAGCCTCCATAGCTCTACCAAGGATGGTGTAATAAATGAATTAGAAGAATCGGAGTCAAACAATATAGAAGTAGGAACACCTCCAATCCTACCTGTAGTCTTAATGACCGTGCTCTGGTGCTTGGTCTGGTGTTTCTCAACTACTGCATAAATCCTGTGACTCCATCCCATGTTTCCAACTGTATGCTCTAAGATGGGTACCTTACCCTTATTAGGGTTCTGGGGGCAATCTCTCAAAAAGTGTCCCACTACTCCACACCCGAAGCAACCACCTGGAGTCCTCCAAACTACAGCACCGCCAGAAGGTGCCCTAGAGGTAGGTGCTTTGGACCTTGATGATCCAACCATAGTCTGTTGTGGCCTCTGTGGTCAAGCTCTTGCTGACTTAGCTCTAGCTCCAGCCTGTGTCCTTGTGGGACCCCTAGGAGGCCCCATGCTCCAACCTCTCTATGCGTCAACTCTCTAAGGAGGCCTAAAAGGTGGGCGAGACTGCTGCTGCTACTGCTGTTGTGGCTTGAAAGATGACTGTGAAGAATGTTGACCACCACAGGGAGGAGGAGCTGACCCCCTCGATCTGTTATCCTATAACTGTTGAATATGGCTCCTGACTCGGTCTCTAGTCTGTTGGGTTTTACCCCGAGTCTCCTATGCAATGTAGGCCTTCTCAACAGCCTCTGCTAATGTCTATGGGTAGTGGATCCAAACTACACTTCCAATGTATATATTAAGGCCTCAGATGAGCCTATGGATCCGCACCTGCTAATCTTGCATGTAATCAATGTACTGAAGTAGGTCCAGTAACCTACTCTCATACTCGGCCACTATAAGGGAAGCCTGTCGAAGGTCATGGAACTCATCGATCCTCTACTATATGAATCTTTGTGGCAAGTATCTGCTCCTGAATCTCTCCTCAAATAGCTCCCAAGTGACTATCTTTGAGTCTATGAGGAGCTTCTACTACTCTGTTCTCCACCATACTCCAGCTCCATCCTTCAATAGATGGATCGAAACAAGAGCTTTCGTGTTGCTAGAACAAGGACAAATCTTGAAGCAACCGTTCAAGCTAACCAGCCAGGCCTTTGCCTGGAAACCACCTATGTCACCTAAATAATGTGATGGCCTAAGCTTTAGGATATCCTTGATATGATCCATAGCTGTGGCCTGATGGCCTCTGGGCCTCTCTACCTTCCTAACCCCAAGCCTAGGGCTCCAAGACCTCTCTCTCTATCCTGAAATATAGTCACCATGTCCCCTTAAGGGAGATTCTACCCTAGCCAGCTCTCCATGAAAATTCTCTCCTTCATCCTCCTCACCATGTGGAGGAGGTGCATGTCCCTAAATAGAAGTATCTCTGTCCTATTTGTCTGATTTCCCTCTTACTGATCCTCCACGTAAGACAACATTAACATCTTGGAGGTTTGCAAAATCTATGGTAGGATAGTTGCTAAACCCTGATCTAGTGGTGGTGGTGGTGGTGGTGGTGGTGGAGGTGGTGGTGGTGGTAACTTTGAGTCTCTGTGAACTTTCCTCCTGCTTCGTCTGAGCTCCCTACGTAGACCAGAGTGGGAGTTAGTTCATTACCTTGAGTTTTCTTCAGTTTTCTAATTTTACTAACATGTTCAATTTTTAATTAGTTTTGTTTTCTAGATTATCAATTTGCCATTTTTAGGTTTCAAGTCTCAATGTTTTTAAGTGTGCCCAATGGTCAAATATTTTGAACCACTACTCTGATACCAAGTGTGATGCCTACTTCAACTACCACTTGAGACCAAGAAACAAACTAGGAAAATTATGGAATAATTTTTTTTATATAGGAAGAGTCTACAACCAAGTTACAAGACACTAGTTTGAAACTAAATAGGTTCCAGAACAAATTCTGATTAACCAAACATAATATTTCTATTTTTATCTTATAACAAGTTTACTAGGTTCCAATTTTGAGGTTACAAGTTTTATTAAGGTTTAGGGAGAAATTTATCACCAGGCCTGCTCTCTATCAAGCCTTGAACTTCAACTGGATTTCTTACACACTTAGAGCTATCAAAACTTTCCTAAACTAGGCTCATTGGATAAGAAATTTCCTCACCTTTCCAACCATATAAATAAGTCCTCCTAACTCCTTGTAAAACTCAAGTTATGGCCATGCAGAGTTTTAGGGGAAAATTTTCCCTTGGAGGTCCTCGGGGTAAGGGAGAAAATTGGGAAAAAATTCTCAAATGCCACGTGTCATCACGTGACTGGTGCGGGCGAGTGGGTCGCCGGGAAAAATTTAAAATTTTTCCCAAAACCATAGTCTCAATTTTCGAAAGGAAAATTTTCCTCCATGCCTCCACACTTGCTCAAATGGCCACGTGGCACTTTGTGATTGGGCGCGAGATGGCAGAGGAAATTTAGATTTTTCGCCCCTGGGGTTAAAAGGTTAAAAGAATTGCATGGACCTGTGCACCCATGGGGACACGTGTCAACATCCTATTGGCTACGGGGATGCGGGTCGGTGGAGGAAAAAGTAAATTTTTTCCAAAAGGGAAAAAGTTAAGTTTTCATTTCTATATCCAGGGGCCCTCCTTGCCACGTGTCAACATGTGATTGGTGCGGGTCCGTGGGGTTGCGAGGAAATTTCAGAAAATTTTCCCAAGACAAAATTTTCAAAAAGTTAAGTTTTTTATTAAGGGCCTGCCCCTCAAGGTGCCACGTGGAAACTTCTGATAGGATGAGAGGTTGGCGGGGCTGTGGAAATTTTTAGGAAATGTTTCCAATGTTCAAAATTCAAATTTTTCTATGGTCGAATTATTTCATTTTTGGTTTGGGATGGCCATTTTGAAGTAAAACTTAAAATGGCCATGAATTTTGATAGGAAGCTCAATTTTAGGAAAACAAGGACTTTCTAAAAAGATCTCGGAGTCCTCTTTGCACAGAAATCATAAATTTTAGAATTTGGTAATGTTTCAAGAGTAAATTTTAAGAAATCGATCTGCAGGGTTTTAAGTTACAAACTGGCAGTTTTAAACTTGCAAATTTTATAAAAATTGGACTCTTCCTTCACTCAACATGTCAAACAAACATGGAGGATCAACTTAGGGAAGAATTAGAATGTTTTAAACGTGTCAATTTGATCAATTTATTGAAGTTGCATTTTTATCCAACAAGGAACAGAAAACGACTTAGGAAGGGGATTGATTCAAAATTGGATTGATTGAATTTTTTTCTCGAATTTTCCTTGTCAAGATGGGTTTAGAATAGTCTCAGCATGCTAATTCATATTATTTTTAAATTGATTGGGAAGTAAAAAAGTAAACTGTTCTTTTTTTTTCAAATGTACATTACCATATTTAACTTTAAAACAACAAGTTGTTGCTTTAAATTTGGTTTGTCTCTTTTTTTTAAAATTCAAATAGCAATGATTCCTAAACTTAATCCAATGTCTTATCAAACATCCATGAAATTCAAACTAAAATAATCTCTAAGTTTCCAGTTTTGATATACAATTTTGCAAGAAAGAATAACATTTAATTTCATTTCATATGCATCTTCTCAACATTAAAAAAAAACAGAGATTCTTATTCTTTTCAAAATGGAAATTTATCCTTTGACAGCAACACAATTTTAGAAGAACCAATGCCATACTTCTATTGAAAATCAATTAACATTACAACTGATCTCTTTTCCAATTTGATCTGATTTAGAATTTGAAATACAAGTTTGAAATGTTCTTCCCATTTTCTTTTCAAAATAAACAGAAAGATACAATTCATTTTTACATTTGAATTTCAATGTTAAATAAAAAACTGTATGATAGTCTTTTCCAATACAGAGAATAAAATGTTTCATCTTTACATTTCAATTAAATTTCAAACTTCCATTTACCATACAATGGCTTCACATTACAAAATTATACAACTCATCCACGCGAAGTGGAAAGGGATTACAAATTTTTTCTCAAAGAGATGACTGTCAAAATGTAAAACTCTCCAAACAGCAGCATGCTTGATTCATCTTCTTTCTTCTTTCAATCACAATAAGGAAGGGGGAAAGGAAACGCTCTCCACCCAACAAAGACATCCAATGGGAAAAGATAATCCATCTTTCCCCATTGGCTCCCGAGCCCTAACCATATTGAAATGGAATATGATAATCCAAGACATGGCAACAAGGCTTCTTCCACAACAAACCACATTATTTTCACATTACAAAAACAACACTTAAAAGCACAACTTAAAACAAGACAACAGTTCTCAAATTCTTTTGAATTTATTCAAATGATACATAGGCTTGAACAAGTAAGCCAAACAAGAGCATGAACTATGGAGGTCTCCTTATGCCTCCCAAGTTGAATTTTGGGCATCCACCAAGAGTAAAACACCAAGATCATAGCAATCCCATAAACCTTATCCCTCCTCAGCCCCTTCTTATCCCTCCTCCAAATTTATCCCTTATAACTCCCCCAAAGTAGGAAATGCAAGCAATTTCCTTTCCTAGGTGGATCCCAAACCAACATTCCCTCCCAATAACAAATAACAATGGCAAATCCATTATCCCTCCTTTGATAACCTCATAGTCTTCTCTCCACACCATGCCCTAAGCATTCTACCCATCCCTCAAAAAAACTTACAACACAACACATTCAAATTTATGCAAAAAAAGGAAAATACAACAGTTTTAAAAGAGTGGGATCCTACCTCTCCATAATGGAGACTTGTTTCCAAAACAACAGGTTCTTTGTTGCACAAAAAACCAGTCCCAAACAGCAAATGCAGAGCATGTAAAATAGTACAAGATCCTTCAACAAGAACAAGCTCCAAATGCAAGAGAAAATTCCACCCCAAGAAGCAATAACAAACTTTCAACAACCTCAAATCAGGAAGTAATTCCCATTTTTAAAGGGAGATGGTGGAAGAAGATGATGTGGATTCCAAGTGGGATGCCACCTAATTTTTCCTCATCCAAAAACAATCAACATCAAAACAATAAAATCACAATAAATTTGAATGACAAACCACTTACACACATCATTTTTGCCCATTCTAAAAAAAGAATGCATTTAAAATTTGTAAGACAAGTGCAAACAAATCTTACAATAAATCATGTCAAAATACAATAAAATAAATTGATTTTGACTCCAAATTAATAAACATGGTTGGTGGAGGATTTTAAGAGGTGTGGAACAAGTTTATCTTGTCCCACAAGCCTCCAAATTTATCCTCCAAGCTCAAATTCGAATTTCAAGAGAGAGATGGAGTGTCTGACCTTCCAAAATCTTCTTACAACCTCTTACAATTTCTTACACAATCTATCACTTCACTTACACAATCCATACTTGGTAGCTTACACAATCTTTTAAAATGTATTTATTTATATTAATTTTATTTATTACAAACTTTAGACACAACCATATATTTAATTACCATATGTTTATAAAATATATAAATGAATTTCATTTTCAACCAATACAATAACATTTAATTTATATTCCACATCCCAATTAATTTAATTAAAATTTAACTATAAGACTATCACATTATACTATCACATTAAAATAATTAAAATAAAGAGCACATTACAAATAAAATACATACAACAATAATTTTAAAAGGGACATAACAAATAAAGCACACATATACCCCATGGTCACAATAATGGAAATCCCCCCAATGGGAAATCCTAATAAAACACAACATACAACTCAAACACAGTTGCCATGGTGACCTTGTTGATTACACACTAAATTCCAATATGGTTAGTCTCCAGTCCCCCATCATTGTTGTGATTTTAACCTGTAAAATGAAAAATACCTCCTTCGGCCTCATGGCCATATCAGAACATCCAAATGATATATAAACATTAAATCCAAATCACAACAATATCAAGATTCAATATTTATCATTAAAATTCAATTTGTAATTGTATCATCATCCAATAGATTTGTATACTAGAGCTATTCATAATAATCAGTGTCACATGTCTAAAATTAACATCAATAACCTATCCATGTCAACTAGTATATCATCATCCACATAATAATAAAAATGTCTCAATGATCCTCAAGCATAATAACTGAATTCAGATCAATATTAATCCATAGTCTAACTTCTAACCATCATGTTAATCAAAAAATAATAATGTCCATAATAATCCATGAGCTAGTATAAACACATCCTGCTACATCAAAATATAATAATGTCCAAATTATGATCAATAGAGTCAGGATCAGTATCTGGATAGTGTCCAAGGAAAGTGAGCACTACATCCCCTTCCCCTTAGACTCGACTTCCTCCTGGAAGTCACTGGAACATATGTGCAAACTGCACTTGTAAAGCAGTAGCAACCTCCCAAGTGGCTGCAGTCTCATCATATTTGTCCCATTGCACTCGTACCTAATCAATCTCTCTACCTTGAAGGCCCAGGGTCCTGCAATTGATGATATGGATGGGCTCCACCATCACCTGACCCTGATCCTGTACCTGTAATCATTCTCAGTCCAACACATGAGAAGGATCTGTGATGTATCTCCTAAGAAAAAAAACATCAAACACATCATGTATGTGAGACAAGCTAGGTGGTAATGCTAGACGGTAAGCCAATGGGACGATATGCTACAGGATCTCAAAAGGTCCAATGAACCAAGGAGCTAACTTAGAACCTTTTCCATATCAGATCATGCACTTATGTGGCCTAACATGAAGGAAAACCTTCATGCCCACATCAAAACTACGCTCAGTTCTATGCTGATCAACATACTTCTTCTTCCTATCATGTGCCTCCTGCAATCTCTGCCTAATCAACACTACTTGCTGCTCCATGTCTTGCGAAAGAGCTGATCCTAAGGATACTCTATCCTCCAATCTATCCCAGCTAAGGGGTGTCCTACACTCCCTACCATACAAGGCCTGAAAAGGAGCCGTGCCTATAGAACTCTGGAAACTATTATTGTAGGCAAATTCCACAAGATATAGATACTCCTCCCATCTTGCTTGGTGATCCATCACATACATCCTGAGCATGTCCTCCAAAATCTGATTCACCCTCTCAGTATGTCCATTTGTCTCTAGGTGATAGGCTATGCTGAAGTTAATATTTGTCCCGAGAACATACTGCATGGTGGTCTAGAAATGAGAAGTGTACAAAGGATCACAGTCACAAATGATCTTCCGCGGGATTCTGTGCAACCTGACAATCTCATCCAAGTAGACACGTGCCACTGCACTAGCTGTATATGTGGTCTTTACTGATGAAAAGTGAGCTACTTTTTTCAATTTATCAACCGTGACCATGATGGTGTCATGGTGATATCTCGACATCAATAATCCAACAATGAAATCCGTGGAAATGGTGTCCCATTTCCACCCCGGTATAGCATGAGGATAAAGAAGGATAGCAAGATGCTGATGCTCGGCCTTCACTTTCTAGCACTCTAAACAATGTGACACAAACTAAGCCACATCCTTACGAAGTCATCTCCAGTGATATAAATGTCTCAAGGTGGTGTGCATCTTCTTCACCCTAGGATGGGCTAAATAAGGTGCACAATGTACCTCTATCAAGATGTCCTGCCTCAAGCCTCCGTCTATAGGAACATAAATTCGACCTTTATGCCTGAGAATACCATCTGCCTCTAGTGAGAAACCATCAAATTTCCCCTCAAGGGGTCTCTGGGACTCAATCTCTGCTCGGGATGTAATGTATAAATTATCAAGAGGAATCTTCTGAAGGATCCTACTCCATAAATCTATGCTCGCTAAAGTAGCCATGCTCAAATGCTTCTGTCTGCTGAGGGCGTCTGCAACCAAATTCTCCTTCCCCTTCACATGCTCTATCTCTATGTCATACTCACAAAGCAACTTCATCCAACACCTATAACATGCGTTTAGATTGGACTACTCGAAGAGGTGGTGAAGACTCAAATGGTCTGTCCTGAGTGTGAATCTCTGACCAAGAAGAAAGTGCCTCCATCGAACTAAAGTGTGCACAACTGCCGTAAGCTCAAGGTCATGAGTCAGATAATTAATCTCATGATCTTTGAGTTTGCGATACTTAAAAGCTACAACTCTTCCCTCTTTCATAAGAACACCTCCAAGGCCTACCAACGAAGCATCTGTGCATACAAAAAACTCACCATGTGGATCTGGCTCTGCAAGAATGGGTGTTGTAGTGAGATATTCCTTTAGGGTCCTAAAGGCCTGCTCACACCTGTCTGACCAAAAAAACTTCTTCCCTTTCCACTAAATTGAAGTGATGGGGTGTGCTATCTGAGAGAATTCCTACACAAATATCCTTAGTACCTTGCTAACCCCATGAAGCTGCGCACCTCTGTCACTGTTGTGGGTACTGGCCAATCCATAATGGCTCTAATATTGTAAGAATCTACTGCAATTCCTTCAGTTGAGATGATATGGCCCAAGTGCTAAATATTTGACTGAAAGAAAGAACACTCCTCCAAGATCCCAAAATGTTGATGTTCACAAAGACACTGAAGAACCTGTCAAAGGTGCCCCTCATGCTCCTCACGTGTACATGAGTAAATAAGAATTTCATCAAGAAAGATGAGCACAAAGCGATCTAGAAAGGTCCTAAATACCCCATTCATCAAACTCATGAATACTACGGGGGAATTCGTCAAACCAAAGGGCACCACTGTGAACTCATAGTGCCCATACCTCATACGAAAAGTAGTCTTATGGATGTCTGCCTCCATAATCCTCAACTGATGGTACCCTGACTTGAGATCAATATTAGAGAACACCATGGCTCCCTTCATCTGATCAAACAAGTCATCGATGCGAGGATGAGGATAACAATTCTTGATTGTTACCTTATTCAACTTGTGGTAGTCTATGCATAACCGCAAGGATCCATCCTTATTCTTTACAAATATAACGGGTGCACCCTAAGGGGATACACTAGGATGGACATAACTAGATACAAATGATTTTCAAGAAGCTCATCATTGTCAAGTTTCCTTCTAGAGGACATAACTGGATACGAATGGTTTTCAAATCCTTGTAGTTCTCTACATCATGTTTGGCACACAATGGTAGGCACAATTTTTTTTTCATCAAACCCATTTGGTTTGGGTTTGAGAGGGTCATAAGGTCTGAGTAGCGGTAATGTGATGACATAAGTCTCAATGAGGTAGGTTAAGATTTTAACACAGGATCTTGCTAGTGGATCACAATGGGAAGTGAAAGTGGGTTTAGGTGTAGGTGTAGCTAACTGTCGAGGAAGGGTCTTTGCATGAGGGGGAGTGGGTCAAGCTATGGTTGTAGGTACTGGTGTGGTCTTGGGTGCTGGTCTTGTTTTCTTGGGTAGGGGTATGGTAGATGAACTGGCTGGAGAGTGTATGGTTGTTTTGACTACCTTATTGTAGGGTAGCATATTTTTGTCTTTAGGTTGCACCTTCCTGGGTAAAGGTGATATGGGAATACAAGATCTAGAGGGGAAAGCGGATGGGGGAAGAGGGTGAGTTACCCATAGGGATAACTTAGGTGTTGTGAAGGTAGATGGTGCAGGTCAAAGATGGGGTGCGAGGGAAAGAGACTAAAGTGTAGTGGGTAGTGAAGAGGTAACCAATTGTATTGGAGGAATGGGTGGTAAAGATAATACAGGTGTGGGTGTAAGTCATATCGAGAGCTTGGGTATGTTAGAGGTTTGCGAGGGAGGAATGCGCTGTTGTGTTTTTGGTTTACTGGTGAGTGGAGGTTTCTTAACTGTGCTAGAAGGGTGAGGTCCTAAGATAGACGAAAAGGGTGAAGGTGATGAAGGTGTGATCAGTGAGGTTGGAGTATGAGTTCTATGGGATTGGCTCTTCTAGTTAGGTGTCAGATTAAGCTTGGTGTTGGTTTTGGAGGATGTAGCTAAATCTAATTTGACTGGTGGATGAGTAAGGCTGGTGGTTAGGATGACCACTAAGTTAGTAATAGATTTAGGCAAGGAAGATGATGTAGGTGTAGGTTTGGATGTAGATGCATTGTGGACTATGGGTAGGGGTGTGAGTTGAGCCATGAGTGGTATCATGGTGGAATTTTTGATAGTTGTGGTTGTGTTTGGTTTGATTGGCTGAAATATTTTTTGGTAGATAGTGGAAGTGTCAGCAAGTGACATCTACATTTGTGTTGAGACAAGAAGTAGAAGATGGCCCCAAAGTAAGGCTCTATCCACATAATCTAGGTGATCAGCTAGGCATGAAAAAGGCACTGTTATAGGTTAGGTTAATGAGGATCCAATGGAAATTCCTATAAAATGTGTCTTAGAAATGGGGAATTTTCTCACTTCATCTTCTGTAGGTAAGAGAGCCAAAAGAAAGTCTGTAGGATCTTGGGTAACTGATGGAGAGTGGTCACCTAAAGGTAAAGGCATTTTTATTGGATTTTTTATAGGTGGATGAGATGATGGGTGCTCCTCTATGGGTGGAGGAGATGATGGGTGATCCTTTTTGGGTGGAGGAGATGATGGTGCTCCTCTGTGGGTGGAGGAGATAGAAAATCCTCTTCCATGGGTTAGATATGTATTGTGCATGACGGATCTCTAAGTGGAGAAGCCAAAGGTGAAATGATCTCGATGTTAATAGGAGGATCCTTCACAGGTGAGGGAGGGGACGAAGGGTGTTCCTTTATAGGTGGAGGAATAGGTGAGGTGGATTCAAGTGCAGGTAGAGGACTTTGGGCTAGGACTTCCTCTATGGAAGGAATATGGGGTAATTGGGAAGCAACAGGTGCATCAATGAAAATAGCATGGACCTTGTGGGTATGGTTATCATGCGTTGAGGTCTCTCTGGCTTGATCAAAAGAAGGGGCATGATTAGGAAATGGTTTCTTGAAGATGTGTAGGTATTGATTGGCACGTGGGTTAGGATTACCCAAGGTTAACTCACCTTTCTCGAGTATTTATTGGACAATGTTTTTGAAAGTGATGAAACTATTGTCACTATAACCCTTTACCCGATGATAGTTACAAAATTCATGCTCTTTATACTACATGGGTGTGGGGTGAGCAAGATCAAAACTAGTGTGTGGTTTTACAGGAGGAAGGGTGATGGCCCCAGCTCTAATGAGCTTTTCTAAGATAGCATAATAAGGTTCCCTAATTGGGGTTTATTTCCATTGTTCTCATCTTTATTGAAAGGTCTAAACAGGTGACAAATTAGATGAGGGATTATCCTGATTTGATGGATGAGTTGGGCCAGCTTTTAATACCACTGTGTTAGTGGTTTCCTTGGCTTTTGAATAATTATTCTATGGTTTCGAAGAAGAAGAGGTATCATTTTGCTTAAATGTTGAGTTTTTATTGCGTAGTTGGATTTTCTTTTCTTCGATGGCCCAAATCTCTAGCTTTCATGCCATGGTGAATGCTTCATTGAAGGTTTGGAAGGTCTGGATGATTTTGGTTTGTGGTAGTTGAAATGTTAGTTGACTGATTAGGCTACGCTAACGAGCAACAAAATTTGTGATAGATTTGTTGTCATACTGATGTGTAGAGTAGAGGTCAGTCATGGTAGCCTTATTAATGAAATTAATGGAGAAGTGATCCAAGAAGGCTTGGGATACTTGATTAAATGAGAATATAGAGTGTCTAGGTAACCCACTATACCAATCTAGCACGGGTCCAGTCAAAGACATGGGAAAGGTCCTCAGGAGAAAAGCATCATCATGGGAGATCAGATAACACCCATGTTTGCAAGACCGTAAATGCTGTTGTGGGTCTTCTTTGCTATTGAAACGGTTGAATTTAGGCATTTCCCAATGCATGGGATATGGACGGATAGGAATGGATGGGTGCATAGGCTCATTAAAAATCTCATCATAGGTGAGAGTGTTGTGGGAACCAGAAACAAATGCCTCTAATGTCTACATCTTGTCCATCATTAACCTGATTAGGTCGTTGGTAGATTTTGATGGTTGGGTGCCTCTTGTAGTGTAAGGAGCTTGTTGTTTGACATATGATGGAGGTGGTATTCCTATATATGGTGATGTTATATAGGTAGATAGAGAAGGAGGAAGTGAAATAGAGGCTACGTACCCAGAATGAATGAAATATGAAATGGGAGGTTGATGATAGTACATATATAGAGGTGGAAGGATCGTGGTGACCCTAGTGGAAGTGGGGGCTAAGGATTATGGAATATAAAGAACAACATTTTGAAAAGTGGTAGGGGTCACCGACACAGGGGGTGGTTGTGTAGCTACAAGTATATATGAAACAATAGGCGTGGATGAGGTTATGTTCTGGGTGGCTAGAAAATGTATATTGGATGTGGTGGGTGTAACAGATGTGGCAGACATGGTGGTCATAGTAGGTATAGGGCCTAGCTGTGAAACTATAGGGGGTAAGGAAGATGTGGGAAACACAAAGCTAGCGGAGGCTGGAGCAGAAGTAGGAGAAAGTGTTGGGGGAATAGATATGGGCATGTCGTATATAAACTGACCGGAGGTATCTCGAGTGGATGAGTGGGAAAGATAAAACTGTAAGGCGGTAGGGTTCTGGTCAAGGAGTCGTGCGAACTCCTCATCCCCTATGGTGATAGTGGTAAGTTGGGTAGGATACATGAGTAATAAAATCAAAGGTGGTGAAGGGCTACGTGGGAGTGGTTAACAACTGGCATGGAATATGAGGGAATTTTCCTGCCTACGCGTCAGCACCATATGGACCAGTACTGACGTGGTAGGACTACTCTCTGTAAATTCCCTAGAAATATAGTATAGATAGGAGAAACATGTGGTGGTAGGTGGATTTGGGTTAAAATGTTAGCTGGAGAATTACATAGGCTAACCAATGCTGGTTAGGGTAAACCAATGTCGGTCATAGTTAACCACAGTCGGTCACTATGGAAAATGGTTAGTTTGTCAAAATAAGGTAAAAGGCCAGTAATCTACCAAGAATGCAATATGCTAATGGATTTTACCTGGAAAGTGAATATTCTAAGAGTGACAAAGGCTTTGAACAACAAAGAAGGTGAAGTGGGTGTCCTTTTGAGTAGGTTAACCAAAATAATAGTAAACCGACACCGGTTGGGTGAAACCGATGGTGGTCAGAGGATAACCAACGATAGTCACTAGACCGACACTGGTTACTATGAAATTAAAACAACAATGAAGAAAATGTGGTTGTTATTTAAAATTAGACATGGAATTAAATCCATAATTTTGAGAATGATGAGAATATGGCTCAGGCACACTCAGATGAAGCTGTAATACACCAACTATGATGAGGAGTGTACAAGGGGAAATAAGAAAATGAAGAACGAATCCTCACACCTCAAAATGCAAGCCAAGTAGAAACACTAAGAAAAATATGATTCTAAGAGTGATTTTTCTATTATTTTTGTTTAGCTTATGCTATTTAAGGACTGACTCTTGAACTTTAGAATAGAATTTTTGGTGAGGATGGATTCCTAAGAAGAAGGAGATCTACAAGGACAGGTTTCAAGTTATGTTATGGTAGGGGCAATCCATCCTATGATGGGGCACTAGACAGATATAACTAGTGGGATGCCCACTGTACCATGATCATGTGATCACCTATAGCTTCTTTCGAGTGAGATGTTGTTTAATAATGTGTATATTTTTCATTTTTTGATGTTTGGTAAGACTCAAAGAGAGAAAGAGAAAGAAAGTGCTTTTCTACGATATGTTTCTCAACCATCAGTTGGGTATGACTTCCAGCATATAGGTTTCCCTCATTTAATGTGAGCTAATGCTATAAAGAAGAATGAAATGTAGTTAATTTTAAGCCCAAATCAAAATGTTGAATTTGATGACATAAAAAAATGAATAGGAGAAGGGATGCTCTTTCACTTATGCGATACTAATGAAAGGGAAGAAATGTTCTTTTCAAAGCACTTAAATATGATTGCTTTTAGACAATAGAAGAAGAGAAGGTTTCAAGGGAGAAATTTAAATGTAAGAACCTTTTATTAAGGAAACAAACATGTTGCAAATTTTCACCTAGAAATGAAAGAATGCAAAGAACCCCAAATGGGTCCCATCGAGCATGTCAAAATGTTTCACCTGATTCTAGATCATTTCTACGAATGTTGATGAAACATATAAGGGTAAAGGGCTAGGAGGAATGCCTGTCAAAATGTTGGTTGTAGGTTGTTGTGCACGTATAACTTCTTGATCCACAACTGATCGTGAGAGCTTCCTTTTTTCTTGGAGGAACTACCTGAAATGGAGACAAGACCACCAAACAAAAGTTAAACAGTATATCTAGTGGATTGCCTAACATATGCTAGATCTAAGAAGTGCAATACTTCCTAGATGACTATCAATCCACTGTTTAAAACAACTTAATGCCAACAATAAAGGAAATCCTACTATACTTAAAATGATTTAGGTATCTCCTTCATCTACAATAAGAAAATTTGTTCACAACAGGATAAGCTATAACTGAATCTGAAGGTCAAGGTCTCTGTTAGAATTCAGGTATTGGTTACAGTTAGGTTCTGGTCCGTTTTGGGTATTGGGTAGAGAGTGGAAGCTCTATTCTTGGTTACTAGTCCAAAACACAGATACCAATGTCGGTATGGTATGAATGATGTCATTTTATGTTAACCAGTGATGGTTGTAGGTAACCGGTGTCGGTATGGTCGTGGTACAGGAAACTCAATATAAACTTAGTGGGGTGATAGATCTGAGGCTAGATAAAAATAGAATGGCAATGACAAGGTTCGTGTGGGTATCAAGTATGCACAAGAATGATTAAAATTTGGGTATGGGAATTTCAAGGGTATGGGTGAAGGGATGGTCAAGTTTGCATGGAGGTAAATTGTGGTAGAATGGAAATGGGAGTAGAAACTAATAACAGAAGTAAAAGAATCTACCAAATGATAAATGGGTAAGTTCTTGTTAACAAAGCACTTACTATTTATACGAGCTTGATGTCTGGTTAGAAATGGTGGGTGATCAAATGAAGGAACTTGATGTGGTGTTGAAGCTTCCCTAGATTCTCCCTTGAAGGTAGATGGCTCTGTGGGTGCTTCTGATGTTGGCTATGGGCACTCTAATGTGTGTATGAATGCTCATTCTACTTACATGCATCTCTGGTTTCATTCTTGTTCTCAAAATATGTGTCAATCTCTCATAAATGTTCCAACCTTGAAATAAGGCTGTTTTGGGGGTTAAATGGTAACTGACAGTAGTTTCGGGTTGACCGGAAGTGGTTTAGGGTGATTGGTGTTGGTTAGGGAGGGATTTCCTAGGTTTACTAAACTAGGCAAATCCCTTGATTTTTGGTATCTCATTTGTTTGCTCCACAAATTAGAATAGAAGCTTCCTTTCTAACATGTGGGAATGTGGTTAGAGGGAACATAGGCTTTGATTTTTAGGGTTTAGGTAGGTCTTAGTTAGTTATGGAAACATACTACGAATAGGTCTTAGGGTGAGGTGGCTAGATGAGGTGTCTAGGTGAGGTGGATATGTGGGTATTATCTCAATTAGGATATTAAAATAATAAATATTGTGAGATAATGAATTAATTTAATTAAATTAATTAAATTAATATTAGAGTGGGGTGAAAGGGGCCATGGTTAGGTGAGTGTGTTCAAGGTGTTTGTTTGAAAAGGGACCAAGGGGAGTGTGACCCAATTTTGGTGTCTACACCTCAACTTTGAACATGAAGGACATAATTACACAATCCTTGCCAACCCATCACCTTTCAATACATGTAACATGATATACCATCCCAATGATGTGCTTGTACCACTAAAGGCATCTACCAATATTCCAAATTCACCTTCACCTATAAGCCCATCCACCAAGACTTCCACTACCTCATCTACATCTAACCTTGCCATCCCTATTGCTACTGCAACCTCTACCATTGACTCACTTGTTTCCCCATCATCCAATGAGTCATCTATCCCTGCTACCGACATATCAACTATTGATCCCTTAGATGGTGTTTTTCAATGCCTCACTTTGGGGGAATACTGCCTATACAATATCGACACCTTCCTCATCCCGTAAGAGTATGAGAACCTATTTCAACACCCCATTTATGACATCCGCATCGATGACATTTTTACTTGTGGCCCTCCCCACATTCACACTAATCTAATGTATGGGGGACTCTATATTGCCACCTATAAACACAAACCTCCATCCCAAACCCAACCATTTTCATCTGACCTACACTCCCTCACTAACTACCACTTCACTCACACTTTCCTCCACTGGTGCACGTGGAAAGGATTTAGCTTTGATTTTTACAAACAATGCCACCATACTGTCATTTCTTATACCTCTCGTAAACAAAATGACCATAGTGGCATTGGTTTTGATGCACCACCTTCCAAGAAGGCTCGCGTTGACCTCATTTAGGATGGAAAACCTTCCCCACCTCATTCATCCACATTATCATCTTCACCCACAGAGTCCATAGATCCTGAATCTATTCCTCATAAAAAAAATTCTTAAACACCATTTCCCTAGGACCTCTGACCTATCAACATGATGGAGAAGATCCCTCTTCTCTCCCATTCTTGTATCCTGACATGATTGATGAAGATACACCTTCTATTAATGTCGTTAGATGTTAGGACAATTAATCCATCCTCACTTACCTTCATAAAGAATATTTTAATATTCATTGGTTGTTAGCATCTGAGCCATAAACCATGTTGAATGAATCAACCATCGAAATCAACATTAACACTTAGGACAATCCGCACATTCTAAAGATCAGCCAATCCTTAGACACTACTAAACAAGAGGCCTTTACCTCTTTCCTTCATGACCATAGCAATGTGTTTTCCTGGTCCTATGCAGATATGGCTCGTATTGATCCAAAAATCATGGTCCACAATATCGTAACCATTCCTGATGCCAAACCCATCAAGCAAAAGATATAGAAAATATATCCTCACATTGCTCTTTTGTTCAAAGAAGAGCTTTAACACCTTCTCTCAGTTTCCTTTATCTTACACATTGACTATCCCTAATGGATTTCTAACTATGTTCTTGTCACAAAGGCAACAGGGGGACTCCACATTTTCATAGACTTCTGTGACCTCAACCTAGCTTGTCCCAAAGATGATTTCCCCCTACCACGCATCGACCAACTAGTTGATCTTACCACTGGCCATGAAATGATATCACTCATGAATGGTTTCTCAGGCTACAATAAAATATTACTAGCTCCAGAAGATCAACACAAGAATTCCTTAATCACTCCTTAGGTAACTTTCTACTATCGAGTATTGCCTTTTGGCCTTAAAAATGCTAGTGCTACATATCAGCAAGCCACGACTTACATCTTCCATGACATCATGCATCACATATTGGAAGATTACGTAGGTGATATACTTTCCAAATCCAAACATCGAACCAAACACCTACCTATCCTTAAAGTCATCTTTGACCATCTCATCAAGTATTGTTTATGTCTTCAAGCAAAGAATTTCTTTGGGGTACTTTCCAGAAAACTCCTGGGTTTCATCATTTCTTTACGTGGCATAGAAGTCAATATTGCTAAAGTCAAAGCTATTATGGAAATGCCTTCACCCACTAATCTTTGTCAACTTCGAAGCCTACAAGGTAAGCTGTAATCTATTTGGAATTTTATCTCGCATCTTTCTGACCGCTGTCAACCATTCCATCATCTTCTCAAGAAAGATTTGTTGTTCAAATTGGATGATGAATGTCATAAAGCCTTTGAAACCTTAAAAAAATACCTCCTTCAACCACCGGTGCTCATTACTCCTAAGGATGACCACCCCTTTTACCTATATATTTCCACCACTGACCATTCTCAAGGTGTCATGCTTTCTCATCGTGATGACTAACACAGAGAGCAAGTGGTTTATTACATAATTTGTACCCTTCTCGACTACGAAACTAGATATACCCACACCAAAAAACTCTGCTTAGCCTTATTTTTCATCACTACCAAAATCTTCCATTACCTACTCAACCATAAACCCTTCATCATTACTAATACTGACCCATTACATTATATATACACCAAACCCTATCAACATCAGTGTGTCATGCATTGGCTTATGCTTCTTGCTGACCTTGACCTCAAATTCATTCATCGAAATTCCATCAAGGGCCAGACTATTTCTAATCAACTAGCTGACACACCTATTTCTAAGAATCAACCATCTAATTTTGATTTCCCAGACGATTCTATAGCTACCCTTTCCTTGGAAGAACCCGCTTACCAAATGACAATCTTATTCAATGGCTCCAAGTGTCATCATGGGGTTGGGGCTTGTGTTATCCTCATTCCTCTTGATGGTGAACCTATGCCTTTTTCTTTCAAACTATATTTTTATCGTAAAAACAATATTGTTGAATATGAAGCACTCATATTGTGTCTCTAGGATTCTTATGCCTTATATTGTTAATTCTATTAATATCTTTGGTGATTCTCAACTAGTTGTAAACCAAGTCAACAGTATATACCAGTGTCGTAATGAGATACTTCAAAAGTATAAACATCACGAAGATATACTTTTGACCACCTTTGACTATTACGAACTTCAAACCACCCTATGTTCTACCAATAAATTCGTGAATACCATGGCCTTCTTAGCTTCTCAGATACCTTCTTTTCCCTCTGAATCTAAAATATTTATCACAATACAAAGGATAAAATCACCCTCTTATTTACCTCATGAGGTCTACTCCATCGGAACTATTTCCCCTGACCCACGTGACCTTTGGTATAAGTAATATGAATACTATCTTTCCATTTACATTTTACCCACTGATCTCACTCATAATGGACAACTATTCTTTCTTAAAAGTGTCTCTCGTTATATCATCATGAGTGGTCTCCTTTATAAGCGCGTCTTTGACATTATTCTCTTACGATGCCTTACGAGTTCTGAAATTCCCTACACCATTAAGGAAGTCCACGATGGAATTTTTGGAGGTCACTTTAGTGGTTTAGCTGTTGCAAAATGCATTCTTCACCTTGGCTATTATTGGGCAACCTTAAACCATGATTGTTGTGATTATTTCCAGCATTGTGTGAAATTCCAGCAACATGTTAATCTCCATCACACACATAGTTGTGCCTTACAGGTCGCACGAGACATTTGGCCTTTCTCTTAATGGAGTTTAGATGTTTTCGGTGAGATCAACCCCCATTCATCACAATTCCACTAATGCATCATAACCGCTACTAAATATTATACTAAATGAGTAGAATCCATCCCCCCCATTTCTATGAAAGATGAGAAAATATGTGAATACATCAACCATCACATCTTTTTTCACTTTGGTGTTCCTCACCATCTCATCACTGATAATGGAAAGCAATTCAAAAACAAAACCCTATGAAAAATATGTGAAATTTTTGGCATCTAACTCAGTTTCTCATCACCTTATTACTTGTAAACCAATGGCCAAGCTGAATCAACCAATAAAAACTTTAACAAAATTCTTATGAAGGTAGTCAACGACACTGGGAAGGATTGGAATACACACATTCCTTTTGCCTTGTGGGCTTATTCCATTAGTATTTTCACTTTGACTACTACCACACCCTTTTCTCTATTCTACCGTACCAAGGTTGTCTTACCTCTCAAAGTCCAGATTCCATCTCTCCGCATCTCACTACAAGACATGCTCAATGACGATGAATTCTGCTAATATTGTTTGATGTAACTTGAGTTATTAGATGAGCGTCATCTCAATTCTCTTGACCATCTCCAAATCTACCAAAAACGTATCAATCATGCCTATGACAAACATGTTCATGAAAAAACCTTTCAGGTTGGCGACCTTGTCCTGAAAGAAAATCAACACGTAACCAAAGAGGAGAAAAGTAAGCTGGGAAAAATTTCTCCTAATTGTCTTAGACTCTATATTGTTACCTATGCCTGTGGATTAGGTGTTTATCATTTGTCTTCACTCGAAGGTAAACCTGAACCTGAGCCCCTCAATGCCTTGCATCTTCAACCATTTTATTGTTGCTGTCAAGTTCTATATCACTTTATGTTAGTTGATCGCTCATGCCTTGAGCATTGTCCACCTTCCATTTTACCCATTTTGAGGATCCATGACTCAACAAGAATCATGTGATTACCCATCACCTTTCAACGTTATCTTCAATATGAGTACCACAAATCTACTCATAGCATGATTCTCATGCATAATTTTCATCTTCTTCAAGATGGAATCCCATGTTCATTCATCACTTGAAACCACCTCTTTCATAGTTAATCTATGTGTGTTACGATCTTGTCTTCTAAACAAGAACCTAATCTTCCTCTATATTCTTGTCCATGACATAAACATAAAAAAAAAGGGATGTAACTCCTTGAGTCAAAATTTCAGAAAAAGATGACTCCCTAAAAAGGGACATCTCTATGCTCTAATTCCACTGCTATAATTAGAATGAAGGAAAAATATATCAAGTTATATCAAAAATCTAATAAAAATATCCAAAAGCTTCCCACATCAATCACCTTCACAAAGACCTCAAGGATATAATATATTCATCCCATATATACTTCCCACATTGATTAGTCTATTAAAAAACAAATGAAGAAAAACATGAAATTTTCATCATGTACTTGCCTATTTTTTTATCCTGGGTTTCTTGATCCAAAAAACATGTTGTCATACACTAAGTTATGCTAAACCACCCATTCTAACGTCCTTGCATTTTTAGCCTAATTTTCTCTTTACTCAAGGGACTTTCTGCAAACATGACATTTTGTGATTATGTGACTTTCGTCACCTTTAGCATAGTCCATTATGCAACGCCTTTAGGGTCTTATGTTCTTAAGCCCATCTTGGGTATCGTAGACTCATTAGGGTTCTTATCAATTAAGTGGCTCTTTTACCACCTCTTACCATTTGCCTCCTCATTACTTATTGATTATCCTATACAAGACCAGATCATCAACACCTATATTTAAAAACCACTCAACCATGAATACGACCTAAACTCAATCATGTCTAACACTTATTAACCATGCTTAACACTAAATCATTCCTAACACTTACATTCAACCATCCCTAACACTTATCAACCTATTCCTCTACTTCATCATAATCTTCCCTAGATTATGGGAGAAATACATCGGCTTGAGGTCCCTTTTCGTTGGGAGTATGCAGGAAACACTTCAAGGGCATGGAGACCTTGGAGGTTAGCTTGGCCACTCTTTACCCTAACCAATTCCCCCTTTCACTTTACTATTCACATTCTACCCTAGTTAGTTTTCCTTTTATATCAATAATTGGAAATTAAACCAAATAATCATCAATTAATACACATCTTTATTACATCATCAAATCATTCATTTATCATTTTCATATTTCCACTATAGCACATATTTGGAAATTAAAATCATAACATGTATATACATCAACATTTATCCCCCATGTTACCTACAACTTGGACATTACCTCATGCCTAAACCAACTTGACTCAATCATACCTAACCTAACTTGACTCCATCATGTATATAACCTGACTCCACCACGCCTATAACCTGACTCCACCATTCCTATGACCTAACTCAACCATGCTTACCACCTGACTCAAGCATTCCTACCACTTGACTCCACCATGCCTAAACATAACCTAACTCCACCATGCCTAAACACACTTATTTCTATCCATCTATACATAAAAATAAAATTATGCCAACACAAGTACATCATCATCCAATCATCCATCTCATCATAAAAATATGTGTATGCATACAATATACACTGATGCCAAATAATAATCAAAATTTCTCAAAAAATCTCATATATAGCCTCACCATCTTCAGGACACAGACCGGTATATGATCACAAATAACAAAAAATCTCCTATACATCATCACTATCTTTGGAACGCATGCTGGTATATATCAAAAATACACAACTACACAAAAATGGAGGTAGATATGGCTATTAGGTATCCCCCACTAGATATCCTCCATATTTATCTCACCCGTCTCCTCCTCCTCCTCTTCCCACATACGACGTCCAACTAACATCTCACCACCCACCATGGGTCCTGGCTGGATATCTACTAGTACCTAATCTAGGGCTGGCCTCCATGAACTTGTGGCCTCTCCTTGACACTGTCTCGGGTATTGATGGCCCCCTTTTATCTCCACATTGTGGATGAGCAACCTAGTCCTCTCATTTGAGGCCTGTTGTGATCTATACTCTCCATAGGATAGGAAATCTATCCATACGACTATCATCTGATCTTGATAATAACTCACTTTACCTAAGGCATCCCTCAACCTAGATATGTGAACTGTCTGTGGTGGTGTTATTAGCCTCTAACCCTGCACCTATCCTGTGGGACCCTGTCCTACCCTTACCTATAAATTTGGACCTTTCCCCTATTCCTGTGGTGGGGCCATCGGCCTCTGACCCTGTGCCTGTATCTAGGCCTGAAGTGCCACAACCTGCACCTATGTAGTGGCCAACTGGCCCTGTAAACCTGTAACCTATGCCTATAAGGCAGCCATATGTACCCCCATCCCCCACCTCTACCCTGTATGGGTTCTTGTCCTTAGTGCTACCTGGGCCTGAAGAGTGGCCACATGTGCCTACAAAGTGGCAACCTGTGCCTCTGACCCTGTCAATTTTCCCTACATGATCCCCAACTGTGTCACTAGGGTAGCCACCTACCCCTGTAGGCCATCCCTTTGAAAAGTTATGGTGGCTAAATCTGGTTACCCTAGCCTCAGTGATACTGCTCATAATTATGCAACCCACCACTATCGGTATCTATCAGTAACCCTTGCATCATCAATCCGTCAGATCTACTCTTGTGTTTCATCCATAACATGTAAGCACCTTTGTGACAAGTTGCAACATTTCATGAGGCTCTCTGGCAAGACGATGCAATCCTCCTAGAAGTGTTAGGAATGTTCTTGACATGTAATAAAGATGAGGATCACTACAATCATTTGAAATACTTTGACCTTATCTACAAGTATCATCTCAAGCTTCTCCTTGACATTGCCACATGCTTTATCCTTTTGTGTAGTTGGAGCTCCTGATAGCTTTCTCGGTCTTTCTGCAACTGACTTTGTAACCTGTGATGGATCAACCATATATAAGGCCTCCATATGGTGTCCAATGTGAGGACTACCACTCTAAGAAATAGATTTCCTGATCATCAGGCTACTTATCGCTGTGTAAATTGTAGCAAGTTCAGTGCTTCACCAATCATTGGAACCCATTGAACCTAAAGCCCACCCGAAAAAAACCTTAGTCATTGAGTGGAATCCACTCGGGGCATGTTGAATCTTGTACGCCCACTCCTTCAATGTGCTTGTACACCTAATAGTTTATCTCTACTAAGTGTAACTCATGCTTTTTCCCTCCATTGCCACTGATATTCTTATTTTATTCCTCCCAAGATGGATTGTACCAAGAATGCATGAGGAGCGTTTGATTGGGATTTAACTGGGTTATATCATCAACCATGAGGTGGTGGAAGAGGTGCAACCATCAATTGTCGTGGTGGATCTCCCAGGAATTTTAGTAAGAGAACAGGGCAGAAAATTCAAGGTTAAACTAGCTCCAGGTCAGGGGATGAAGACCAATAGCCTCATCTCACTTATGAATGGTAGCATAGTACAGAAACTTGGAGAAATGGGGTTCAATTTGACTTGCGCCTATAGAACCTCAAGGCATAGGAAGAGGGTTTTGAGGAAGGTAATGTTCAAGAGTTTCCAAATTGTCAGGACTGACTATGCATCATACTCATGAAGCCTACACTCTACTTAATCCCCATTTTTCAATCGGTAAGCCATAGGATCCTGTATCTACATGGAGCTCCAGGCTGAGGATGTTAACTCACTTTATCGGCAGATCCATTCTAGGTTTATTGAAGTCTCCGAATTCCATCTATCAATGAGGTTGACCATCAAACTCATTTCTATAAGCCTTATTTGTACCGGTAGTGTCTGACCCTAACTCTTGCTAACCTTTCTGTAGACATGTAACCGATCATCCAACTGTAGGACGCTCCCTTGTACCTCCACGAGAAGGGTCACTATTCATTTTCTTGAATAGCTCAATGGTTTAATCTCTTGCCTACATCTAACTGAATTGTCTCTTGCAAATTATGGGTATGCATACCTGCAATTGACTTTTGAATCATACCCCACTTGATATGGGGGTGATTACCCTAACTTGAAGGTGGGATTCAGGATAGTACTATTGCAATCACACAACCTGTCATGAGGGGACCCTAGTCATGATTGCATGTACCTTCGTGGATGGAAGAAAATGGAAAGATTGTGGACAGGAAAAAATAGATAGAAATGGGAATGAAAGAGAGGTATATAACTCAGAGCTTCTGGGTTTTTTCCCGATCAATGGAGTCACCAGTTGTGCTACCATTACCTGCCTCACCCACCCAAGGCTTGGATCTCATTCAAGTACAAAAAAATTCTCCAAATGATGATTGGCATTGGTAAAAAATGACACACCGTGGTCTCCCATAATCTTTGACTTCTGTGTGGTCTCCTCATCGTGGACCGATGTCGGTTGAACTGTTACCACCGAAATGGAGGCCAACCAGTGGCTCGATGTCGGTGTCACTGTCGAAATGCACCCCTGTTAAATACGCAACAACTTTACCCCCATAGTGGTCCTCCATCGGGCATGCCAGAACTATTGCCCCTCTCAACATAGTGGATCCCTAGCACAAGTCCCACCTAAGATATTATAATGGAACACTCTCTTGCACCTAGCATCCAAACTTCTGACCTTCTTATTTTACCCACTGGGCATGCCAGAACTACTATCAATGAACCTTTTCCACCACCAAAATCTGATTTACCCCTAACCCAATGTTTTTACTGAGGCAAATCTACCTACCAACACGAGTAATACAATCGGATCTTATCTCAAGGTTGTGATGTCCTCTGCAATTGGTGATATGTCTGGGCCGCTAGACAGAAGGTCCCCCTGACTTCCTCTTCCTAAACTAATTCCATCACTACATCTACCTCATAAATTTAGAAACAAACATAATAAGGATATCCTAATAAGATCTTGTGGAGATAGGGATTGCCTGTTGATTACTCGCTATGAAAGCTTGCCAATCCTAGCAATATGAAGCGGTGCTTAGTTGCTTAAGATCTTTTCCTCTCTCCTCTATCAATTCTCAGCCTACAAATTTGGAAAGATGAGAATGGAGATGATTTACATGCATCACAAATTGGAGAACATCATTTTTTAACCATTTCAATTAAGCACAATAATGATCTAAACCATGAAATGAAAATAGACCGACATGCATTCATGTATACCTAGCATAGCCATGAGGTTGGTTTCCCCTAGACCGGCATTAGTGTAAACTAATGAACAAGGATCAGAAAATCGTAATCGACCAAATGGTAAGTTCGATTGCTCCAATAATATACTACTTTACAACATTATAACAAGAAGAGGCATGAATTCCTCATTACATAACTCAGAATGAAGGCTTAAAGCCCCAATCCACCTAGAAGTGAAAATGTGGAAGCATCATAAAAAAATGTCTAGGTACTTACAATGATGCATCACTTTACATTTTATAGACCTTGCAGAGTGATAGGGAGAGGAGGGAAGAAACTCCACAACTTTAGGCATGATTTTCAGCCTACCAACCATAGGAGCCATGCCTTTGGACGTGACCCCTCTTTCCAATCATCCATCCCTGCTTGTATCATTTTGACCTTTTAAATGTACTAGAACTAGACCTACAAGTCCCATACCTTCTTTACCCCATAATTGGTCCTTTAACCATATCCTTTACCCTGGATACCGATCCTTAACAAACCTTTTTATGAAGGTAACCCAATTGACCTTTGGATGATGTAGACCCCCCGGGTAAAATCTCTTCGACATTGGATACTGTGTTGCGATCTCTACATGTGTGTACATTTGATTGACACTAGCTCACTAACCAACTTGCCTACTACCCTCCAGTGGGTTGGCTACCCACTATCTACTCTACCTTACCGCTTGCATTATGTGGATACCTCGGCCCTTTCATGTCCCCACTTAGCATCCTGTATGGTGACCAACTCAGCGCTGCCTGAAATTACCTCAGACAAGTCCCAAAGTCACCTCTCCACATCGTTTTTTTACCCTTAAAATCTACCCGCTCCCGTATTAAACGAGTGCCTCACCACATACGTCCTACCATCTCAGTGGTTGACCTCACACTTACACCTTCATCTCATCGCATCCTTTGAACACCGCACATTGACCGAATCATCATGTCATCCACATCCCAAAATTTTTATGAGCCTAATTTCTGATTTTAGACTTTGGGATCGAACCTCGGAGATCTCGATTGCCCGACATGTTCAGCAGCTTGGCCATCCACATCTTCATACCCCAAAATTACCATACCTGTGACCATCACCTTCTTCACACCTAACCCTCATTTTATCGAACCACTCACCATTTCCTTCTCTCACCTCATCGGTTCCTCATTTTAGGGGGGTTACCTTCACCCATGCTTGGGGAAACACCACCTTCACTTACACTCAACACAACCACATCTTATTGTTGTCAGCGTCACTTACCAATACAAGTGTGCAAAAAAAGGGGGAAAATGTAGACACCAAAATTGGGTCACACTCCCCTTAGTACCCCATCGAATAACCAACTCAAACATATTCACCTCACTATGGCCCCTTCCACCCCACATTAATATTAATTTAATTAACTTAATTAAATTAATACCCATCCTCACAATATTCATTACTTAATTATTTTAATTAAGATAATTTCCACCTCACCCCTCCACCTCACCTAGACACCTCACCCTAGACTTATTATTCACATGTTTCCATAACTAACTAAGACTTGTTCCCGCTTACCTTAATGATCCAAGACTTAGTTCAACCCTAAAAATCAATTCCTATTACCCCTCTAACCACATTCCCGCTCATGAAAAAGGAAACTTCTGCTTTAATCTGGGAGCTATAGAAAAATCTGGTGAAAATAATTTCCAAGATCTGTTATTTTTAATAAACCTAGAGAATCCTGCCTTAACCAATGTCAGTCACCCCTAAACTAAAGCCAGTCAACCTGGAACCGCCATCGGTTACCACTTATTCACCTTAGCAACCTTGTTTTTGGGTTGGCACATTTCTGATATCAAGGACATGAGAAGAGAGATACATGCAAGTAAAACCAGAGCCTTTTCACACCTATAGACATCTATAGCTAGCACCATGAAAGATTCAGAAGCATAATACTCATAGAAGCATTCCAAGAAGTACTACCATGGCACCAAACACCATTCTTCTAATCAAATGCCATCACCATTCATCCATCAAGCCTGCATCATAGTAGATGTACTGATGAGGGTCTTCAATCCTCGCCATTAATAATTTCAATCAGGGTTGGTGTTTGAAGGCTATATGCATTAAGAGAAGAAGATCTTGGAAATCATCTCCCTTAAACACAATCCAAACTTGCATAAATTGAAAGCACGCATGCGGAAATTTAAATGCGCACTTGTAGAAATGTAAACACACTTGCATAAAGGAAATCACACATGTAGGAATAAAACACACTTGCATAAATTGAAATTGCTGAATTTGAAATAACAAAAATAAAATGAAACACCTGCAGGTTTACAATAGACTGAATGTTACAATACAAAGAGAAGAACAACACAACAAGAGAATAATTACAGAAAAAAAATAAACAAAAATTATTATAAAATAAAAACACAAATATACAAATCCATCTTCCTTAGAATGAGTGGCCAGCTCATTCCTTGGAAGAGGATTTAATATGGAAAATTTTAGTGGCGAATATTCGTAATATGACGAATATTCCATTTTTGAAAATTTTGAAAAGGTGAATTTTCTAGCCCAGGTCAGTGACCTATTCACCTAAAAATTACACTTTAATTTTTTTTAGGGGTCGACTTCACCTACCCTTGAAAAATATCCCCTATATAATCCTAGATTATTTTCCAGGTAGAACACTTCTACTTCACATTTTTTCAACAATATGATATATCCCGTATTGCAGACATGTGACAATGGGGAAGTTATTGACACACAACAAGGAGGGTTTGCAGATGTGTGACAATGCAGTTATTTGTTGATGCGTGACACTGATGGATATTTGACACATGACAGGGAGGTACTGTAGATATTGACACATAGCAGACACACGACAAAGAGTTTGTTGATGCACGACACAGAGATTTTGTCAATGCACAAGTAGAGGGCGGAGGCTGTAGACACATGACAAGATATTTGTTGTCACGTGTAAAAAAATGCATTGATGCGCATCAACAGACCTCATTGACGGGTGACAGTAAATCTCCCATCATGTGTCTGTAACCTTTTGTCACACCACTTGAAGATCAGGTGAAAGTTTTTCATACAACCCCCGAAAAATTCACCTTCCCCCTAAACCGGTTCCATGGATATTTGCCAGGTATTTTCTACCTCTGATTTCCAAGAGGTATCTTAAAATGAACCCTAGGATTTAAACCATGCTTCGAGATCTTAACTCAAAAATGTATAATATTGGGAAGAGTAGAACATATTCATTTCTTGGTAGAAAAACATTACCTATTTGAGTGTGGAAGGTTGCATTTATAATTTATGCATCCAAAAAAAATCTTATTTTTGGACATACAATCTAATCTTATCTTTATTCTAATCCTAACAACTAAGAGCTCCATCTCCACAAAATATGGAGAGAGATATATTATTGGAGTCAAAGTCTTATCTCACTTATTTTAGGAAGATTTACTCCCAAATATTCTCCTTTCTTTTCGGTAACAAAAATCGTAATGATTTTATTCTTCTAAATTATTGGAAGGAGGATTTTCCTCAAAATATAATTTTGACCAAATACCTTTCTCAGATTTTCCATTTGATTTTTTTGTTTTTGACTGTGGAACTTTTGATGCTTGTCTGATACGCTTTTTCCTCAGACTATAGTTTACTAAAAGTTAGATTTATATTCATTGGTAAAACCCATTGAAAATATGAATGTGAATTTTATTAAGCACATTTCTATAAAAAAAAACCTCTCTCATATTTTCCGTTAGACTTTTCTATTTCTGTTTATGGAACTTTTAGTGATCATGTGATACACTTTTCCTCATACTATAGATCATTAAAAGTTAGATATCTCTTCATTGGTAAAAATTATAAAAAATATGAATTAGGTTTTTCTTAAACACATTCCTATGACAAAAAACCTCTCTCATATTTTCCATTTGACTTTTTTGTTTCTGTTTATGGAACTGTTAGTGCTTATGTGATACACTTTTTCTTCAGACTATAACTCACTAAAAGTTAGATTTATCTTCATTGGTAAAACCTATAGAAAATGTGAATGATATTTATGTTAAACACATTTCTATGAACAAAAACCTCTCTCATATTTTCCATTTTACTCTCTAATTATTCACAATACCCATTCGATGTAAGTTCTAGAACTAACTGAGTTCTGGAGCTAACTTAAAACAACTATAACTTTTGCATACGATCTTGGATTTAGATGATTATTTTTTTTAAATTACATAATTTTTCGATAGGAACTTGAATATAAAATCATTTTTGAGTTTATATATACCATCCATGATCAAATTCACTTTTCCCAATACTAGAAATATTTTTCCTTTATGGCCTGCATACATAAGACTTTGCATCTTTTCCCAAATTATCAATAGGATTAGGAAACAAAATAGATAACCAAAGATTTATAAAGAATGAAAAATATATATATATATCCTATATTCTATCTTAAGAAAACTATATGTTTCTAGATTACGTTTAAATCCACTTTCAAAGGTAACTTAGAAGGACAAAATAATGGTAATTTATGGCCATTTATGGCCTCATGTCCCTTATAAACCATCGTTGGTTACACCTGACCAACATTGATCTCTATATTTTACACCTGTGTCAATAATGAAGCTAGCCTACCTTCTACCAAGTGACCCAAAGTACCCAGAACCTGACCCTGACTAGTTCCAACACCCTGACACCTACCTACCCTTCAGATTTGACTATAGCCTAGCCTGTTATATTAGATTTTCTTAATTGTTCTTGAATGAAATACCTAATTCATATCAACTACAGTAGGAATTTGTTTTTTTTTCATTAAGTTGTTTTAAATAGTGGATTGATAGCCATCTAGGGAGTATCACTTTTCTTAGACCTAGCACATGTTAGGCAGTCCACTATCATATATTATTTAAATATTTTTTTATGTTCTTGTTTTCTATTTTAGGTAGTTCCTCCTAGCTAAAAGGAATCTCTCACAGTCAACATTGGATTGAGAATTCAGAATGTGCACAAAAACCATCAACTGACCATCATAAATAGGTATTCCTCCTTTTCCCTTACGCTTATCTGGTTTGTCTAAATAACATAACAAAAACGGTGAAACAGATGGATACCAGGTTACAGAGGAGCACATATTTCCATCCACAGATAGATGGAAAGACAAAGGTGGTGAACAAGACTTTGGTATAGTTTATTAGAGGGTATAACATCAAATACCCAAGGACTTGGGATGAGTCCTTAGCTTATATTCAACATTCCTTTAACTGGGTAGTACACACATCCACTATGAAGTCACCGTTTGAAGCATGTTTGGGATATCTACCTACAAATTAACTAAACATAGCAGTTGGGAAACATGATGAGGAGGAGACACGAGACATAAAGGTGACTAGAGAAAACAAATTCATTGAGAGGATTTGGAAAATCCATCTCAAAGTCAAAGAACAACTAGAGAAATCTCAAGCCAAGTACAAATCTAGGCACGATCTACATAGGAGGGAACATAAGCTTCATGTTGGAGATAGAGTTTGGATTTACTTGAGAAAGGAGAGACTACAATTTCAAGCACAGAAGCTCAATCCACTATGATATGGGCCCTTCACCATATTGGAGTAGGTTGGAGAAAATACTTTTTGACTTGATTTTTCATCATTTATGAGGATGTACTCTATAGTAAACTGTGAGAACTTGCACCTATATGAGCCATCTATGCTAGATGAATATGAAGGACTACAATTATTACCTTCGATTGAGGATCGTGTCTTGGACTCATGAGGAGAATTAGAGGAGGATGTAGTGTTAGATCATAAGGTCAGAGAGACTAGGAGAGGTATACAGGAGTCTTTATAGATTTGACTAAAAGGAAAGACACCAAGGTAGGCCCGATGGTACTCAAAGGAGAAAGTGAGGGAACTATTTCCTCATCTACTCCCCAACTAAGCTTTTGTGGGACCAAAATCCTCCTAAGCAGGGGAGGTGTGATCCATAGGGATCCAAAATGACTATACTTCATCAGATCAGTCAACACAAAGAAGGAAAATAAATATACATAGGTTTTATATTTTTAGTAACATGACCTCTGCTCTATACAGAGCAACAGTTACAAAAATGTTTCCCAACCAGGGTGGCAGTCCTAGGACTGCTGGTCTACATTGGGCGACAGTCCTGGCTCTTTCAGATAGAAAATAAAATATCAAATGAATGACCTCAGAATTTGAAAGGTTGTCTATGTCTCTTCTCCTCTATGACCTTTCTCATTCTCCAGTGCACAAGAGGACATGAGAAAGGATATAAATACATGTTTGTAGAAGAGAACAAGGGGATCAAAGCATGAAAGAAAGTGAGAAATAAGTTCTTAGTGCTCAAATTGTGTTTTGTAGAAGAAAGGAGTGTTGAGACAGAGCAAACAAGTAATTGGGAGGAATTGTGAGATATTATCTACCTCTCTTTCATACTTATTGTTTTAAATTGGCCAATAAAAGTGGGAAGAAGGAGCAATTTCACTTCCCAACTGGTTGTTCCTCCTCTGGAGGTTTCCAGGATAAAAAATGTTTGTGTTTATGAGTTTATATTATTTCCTTTCCTATAATTGTTGATTCTAAGAACAAGAAAAAATCATTCACTAGCTATCTCTGTCATTTTCTAATAGAAAGTAGAACAACAACGTTTAATTTGTGAATTTTTGGATGATTCTAAAGTTTAATATTTTACAGATCACCAAGATCCTGGTAGGATTTTGTGTCCCTGACATCCCTTAGGGTCAGGGACATCAACCTTGGAAAAAATGTGTCAAGCCCCCATGTGACCTCTGGAACCCCATATAACCATCAGGATTGCCAGTACAACCCCCAGGTGTAATTTGGAGCTCAAATTCCCTAGTTTCATATCTCTACCACATGTCAGCTCCAGGATCATGATGGAATTTTATGTCCCTCATGTTCCTCATAGTTCAAGGACATCAAACCTTGAAAAATGTGCCCATCCCCCTAGGAGAGACTTTTGGTCACCTATGTGAACCAATTCCACCCCCCTAGTTCTTTAAAGCTGATTTTGGAGCTCTTTTTCCCTATTTTCGAATCATTTCCATGTGTTTTATTCTTACTTACCATGGAAATTGATGTCCCTCACGTCCCTTTGAGGTGAGGGACATCAGGGACAAACAACTGGCTCTATAACTTTCTCTACAACTTCTCATACCCACTCCACCATTGCAAAATCTTAAACCAGCTTCACCACATCAATGAAATCCTCTACCCCATGCTGATACATAGGTCTCAAAAGAATATTTTATGATATAAGAAGAAGAAATGAAGAACATAGAATAAGAACAATGGAAATCCCCATTGTCAGGAAATTGAAATTTAAAGAAATCTTCCAAACTAGTGGACGGATTGATAAATCATTTATTGCTAAGTTATTCTCTATTGAAGGCCATTAAAAAATCATATATAAACCTCCAGTTTGTAGAAATTAATTCCCAAAATGAATAAATTTTATTTCTATCTCCACGAAGAACAAATTTCAATTTCCTGTTAAATCAGTAACCGAATTGAAGAGAAATTTGACTAGTGAGATAAGAAGCAAAAACCTATCGTAGTGGAGTTGATTTCGACGCAAATGGAGACAAAACAAAACACCTATAATTTTCAAGCTCCATTAATGGCCACCATTATACAGTAGTGGAAATAATCAGTGAGCTACCTCTCCACTCCTCAAGGTTCTAGTGGGTGAAATCACACAAAACTTTGAAGGAACGATCGTTGAAAATCCTAGTTTTGAGTGAACTAGTTATCATGCCATGGAGTCCCTATTTTTAAAGGATATAGAGGGATGTGTTTTTTATCACCATTCTTCCCTCTTCAAAGACATTTTAAAATTCCCAAAGATCTGGTGGATGAAATCATCCAAATTTTAGAGGGAAGGGTCTCCAAAAAATCTAGTTTCTCTTAAACTAGTTTGCATGGTGAAGTTTCCAGTTTCTCGAGATATGAAGGAATTATTTTTTAGAAGTATTCTACCCTCGTAGATCCATACATGAATATCTTACCAGACATAAATTTTGATTTTTTATTTATGAGCTTTCTAGAAAGTGAATCATGATTAATATTGGAGAATGAGTTCGCCACGAAGAGCCGAGTAAGAAAAAGTTGATCCCATTGTAAATAGAGGTCATTTTCACCACTTATTAAAAATATCATATGTATAATTCCTCACATGCTATAAATTATGAGTCCCATTGAATTACAAGTTAGATCACTCATGATAATAAAAAAAGGGGTAAAATGGTAAGTAAGACCGAAAATGACTTCTTCCCAAAATAACAGGTTCCCAAATAACAACCTGCTAAATAAAGAAATGAGCTAAAAATATCAATATCTCAAGAACTAGGGAGGTTGGAATATGGTATATGGTTCAGAATGTGAAATTGGGGCAATACATGTGATATGCCCTAGAATAGTAGAACACAGGCTTGTATTCTAAAAATAGAAAGTTTTCATTTCAGAGTGAAAAATTGAATATGACTTTGTTTTCACTCACCTTACTACTTTTTGGACTCCCTTTTGGATAATGAGATAGTTTCATGAGTTGAAAAGGAAGAATGAAAACTTCACGGTGGTTCTAGAAGCATCATCTTGAGTGTAATTGTTTATAGAAGCAAAGAAAGGCATCACAAGGAACATCATGTGATTTGATCTTCATCACTTAAGGAATGAGTGATCCAAAGTGAAGTGACTAGAACGATTTCAACAAATCAAATGTTTCATCAACCAAGTTTCAATGAGGGTCAACATGGGAATTTTATGTGTTCATCTCAATCTTGTAGTGGTAAACATCATACTAATGTTTCTAAACACTCATTCTATGGTCTAGGATGTCTATGCATCATAGATTTTGTGGTCATCACTAGATTGGTAAAATGATTCAAAGTTATTCAAGGGAGAAATCTTCATCAGTGTAGAAGATCACCAGTGGCAGAAATCTTTGCTCAAAGTTCATGGCTGCATCAAGCAATTCAAATCATTTAGTCACGAGGAGTGTTTTCCCCTCCATCCCTTCTCTCTTCCTCTCTTTCCATATCTTCTTTCTCTCTCCATTCTAATTATTTGTTATGCATCATCATTGTATTTTTCCTATTAACTTAAGTGACCTATTTTAAATTTGTAAAATGTATTTTCTCAAAATTATAAGAGAAATACTTAATTCATGGAAAAGTAAAGGTCATGAGTGGAATATGGAAATGAAGAGTCATGTGAGGGAGGTTAAAGGACAGTTCAAGTCATTATAAATTGTAATGAGATCTTCCTTCCAAGGGTTCTAATTCTAAAATTCTTCTAATTTGTTGTATTCTTGTAAGTTCATGAGAGATATTTTTTTCACTTGTGAGTGAAACGAATCAGCCACTTTTCCCCTATTCTCATTGTCTTCCATTCTCATACTATGTATGATTTATACTTGAGCATAAATACAATAAGAAGGAGTTTTGATCCTTTTTTGGCTAAGGTGTTTACTAATAATTTGTGTTCATTAAATTCTAATTAGTCTTGTTGTTGTTTGCAATATTATTTCTTCATAATTTTAGCACATGTGATGAAATATCTAACTATTGTGTGCAGGAATCTGATTTTCTACCTACAACATTAGGTATCCTACCTTTGTTCTCACTCCCCTTTCCCACTCTTCAGAAAAATTATTCTCTAGAAATAAATTGCTACCTTTGCTGCAAGGTCAATGGAGTAACCCTATTGGATCCCTGGCCACAAGGCCACCAAGAAAATCCACCTTTACTCATGCATGCATATACAAAAACTGCACCAGTTAAGTAGAGGGATTTAGATTCCTAGAGCATTGATAAGAATCCTATAAATTTTTCCTTGAAAAATTTTCTCGCCAAATTTTTTTGGCACCCATCATCGAGTAGATTTATCAGTGTCTACACCCAAAATACAAACGCAAGGTCTAAAAAACAAAAATAAAATAAAATCTGATTTCAAAGAAAAATCATTTGTGAAGGTGAATCCATCAAGGAATGAATCCCTGTCACATTTTTTTTCCACTCCATGAAGAAATTCCTAGATTTTTGAGAAGTACCAATGAGGTATAGTGAATAAGAAGAAGATGTCTACCAAAAAAAGAAGATCATTTATCATCCATGGTTCCAAACTAGTGTTGACAAAGGAAAGAAGAAAGAACCTGTCATCGATGAAGAGGAAAGGATTCGAGTTAGATATCATTGTTTCACTCAGAAAATGCTTCGTTCCTTATAGAAACAGATAACGTTAGGGTTAGGAGGAATACCTGTAGGATGTCGAGATGATGTGCGCGTACCGTAGAGAAAGATCAGGTTGACTGCGGAGAACTCCTTTTTGTCTGGGAAGGACTACCTGCAAATAAGAACACAAGACCACAAGATTTGATTAAACAATAAATGAGGAAACTGCCTTGGGCCCAGGAAATGTAAAACTTCCTTTCGAAGGTGGTCAGTTTCCCTGCTAACGTGAATTAACACAAAAGACTGTAAAATATCAATTAAATTGCTTGGCTGAAGTAGGGGAAAGGTTGTTTTTCCTGATTTTTGATCAAAGGAACCGATGCCGGTTACGTATAACCGATGGCGGTTACTGATAACCGATACCGGTGGGTTCTAGGATCTTCTGGGCTGGTTGTGGAGTTTGTAATGGCTGGTTTTTGGATAGTTTTTAGGAAATGGGATGGTTAGAAACAAAATAATGACAGCTAGAGGCAATGGTATGTTGGATAATGGATTCAGAAACGGATTTGGGAGGACTGTAATTCCAAAAGCATAAGAAATGTTATAATGGAGGACATGCAAGATGTAACTTACTGGTTTTGATGAAGGTACAAGTTGATCTCCTTTGCTATAAACCCGTCTAATATTTTCACTCGTCTCTGCTTGGTCAAGTGAAGATCTGGACTCTGTTCCTCGTTCGCAATGCCCTCGCTCGATCCAGAAATCCTTTGATTGATCTCTCAAAATGAAATTCCGATCCGCTGTTTTGGTTTGGGAAGCCCATTTACAGGGAACCGAGGGCGGTTGCGTAACCGACGGCGGTCGAGTAGGAACCGGCATCGGTTAGGAAAAAGTAGGCTATTTTTACTAAAATAGCCCACCTTCCCTGTTTTTCTCCCGAGAGATCAGTTATAGGCTTGGTCAAGTGGCTAGAAGGTCGGCTTTTGGTGCGAGTAAGGAGGCATTAGTTATGGATGTGAGTCTAGACCAAGTCATGGGTCTTAATTAGCTTAGTTTAGGGTTAGGGCTAGGTCATGATGAGGTGGCAAGGTGAGGTGGCGGGTAAGGTGATGTGGATTTATCAATTACAAGGTAATTAATAAATGATTGTGTAAAGTTTAGGTAATGAGGTTAGGTTGCGAAATGGGATGCGGGTCACAAGGGGTCGTGAGACACGAATTTGGTGTCTACATTAGCCCCTTATTGTCGTGTAGCTTGTTCTGTAAAGCTGCGCGGACAATAATATGAAGTGGTTTCTCATGTTAAAGATATAGGTAATCCCCCTCAAATCTATCACAGATTGAGTGAACAGGAAATCAGGGATAGGGTTGATAAAGGGTATATGTGGTAGAGAGGATGGTAAGGGGGTGGGGTAGGTCCAAGGAAGCAGATGCATGTTGAAATGCAATAGTATGACTAGGGTACATGATTTGACTAGCAAACCAGCAATGTATAGGCAAAGGTCGATAGTTTATCTAAACAAGGGTGATATAATCCTGGTATCCAAGGCATAGGAAGTAGCTCCAGGATATATAACAGGTAAGGTACCGGAACGTTTAGGCATGTTCGGCAGTACCAAGAGGTTGGTTTGGTTGAGATAAACGTCACGGTCTAGGTCTGGGCAAAGCTGGTCGACAGATCAAGTCAAGGACCCTAATCATGTGAAAACACGAACAGGTGAGTTTGATTGAACACAAGGTACATGATGGATGTATGAAATAAAACGTTGATTTTGGGTATGGTATGGAAGTGATACGGCCTTGGGTCAGGCGGTGGCCTTGGGTCGGGCTAAATAGGTAGGGCGAGGCCTTGGGTCGGACCAATTGGTAGGTTGAGGCCTTAGGTCAGGCCGAATGGGAGGTTGAGGCCTTAGGTCGGGCCGAATGGTAGGTTGAGGCCTTGGGTCAGGCCAATTGGTAGGTTGAGGCCTTCGGTCGGGCCGAATGGTAGGTTGGGGCCTTAGGTCGGGCCGAATGGTAGGTTGAGGCCTTGGGTCGGACCGAATGGTAGGTTGAGGGCTTGGGTTGGGCCAAATAGGTAGGTTGAGGCCTTGGGTCGGGCCGAATGGTAGGTTGAGGCCTTCGGTCGGGCCGAATGGTAGGTTGAGGCCTTGGGTCGGGCCGAATGGTAGGTTGAGGCCTTGGGTCGGGCCAAATAGGTAGGTTGAGGCCTTGGGTCGGGCCGAATGGGTAGGTTGAGGCCTTGGGTCGGACCGAATGGTAGGTTGAGGCCTTGGGTCGGGCCGAATGGTAGGTTGAGGCCTTAGGTCAGGCTGGACAAGTGAACAAATGTTGTGCAGCAAAGGTGGACAGAGGCGATATTGGTGAAAAAGAGGCAAGGAGTAAAGAAGGGAAAATAATGGGGTGAAAGTTGGGTATGAAACCGATGTCAATTCTGCATGACCGATATCGGTTAAGGGACCGATACCGGTTTCTTAGGGCAAAAAGAAACCGACATCGGTTAAGGTCGATAAACCTATAAAAAGAAAAATACGGTCTGTCATTGTCACTTTTGTTATTTGCAATCCAAATTAACTTGTCTGACGTGGAGAGTTGATTGGGAGGGTTGTTAAGTGAGGTGGAGCTATTTGATTGGCGGAGAGAGTTGATAGTGGGCCCGAATAGTTGAGGAGGCAGCAGGTGATTGGCCGGGGACCCAGCAGATCAGGATTGGAGCCATGGCACAGGCAGGAGGAGCTGGACCAGCTGGACCAGCTGGACCGCCACCACCCATCCCACCACGACGACATGTCGTCGTACCGGTAGGTTCTAAACTCTTTAATTTGGTGATTTGGTTGAGTTATGTTGTTTTTGGGATTTGGGTAGGAATTGGTATGTTGGAGGAAATAATGGGTAAATGGAGGTAATTCGAGAAAGGGAGAGGGTAGATAGGTTAGATAGGCTAAGGCGGCTAGGTGTGTAAAATTTGGGGGTGTTTGGGTGGGTAGATGGGTAAAAATAGATGAAAAATGGTTTTTGGGGGCCGCGCGGGGGTTCGGCTCGGGCAGGAGACAGTGACCAATGTCGGTCAGTAGGCGACCGGCATCGGTCGCAAAGGAATAAGGTGAGATTGATTTGGGGGCTACCGGCATTGATCGCGTATCGACCGGTATCGGTGGGGGAGGTTGAGGGTGGAGTTGGGATGGGATTGGGTTTAGGGTTTAAGTTTGAAGGTGGGTTGGGTAGCGTGTTGGGGTGGGGTTTAGAGTTTAGGGTTTAGGTTTAAAGGTGGGATGGGTGGCGTGTTGGGGTGGGGTTTAGAGTTTAGGGCTTAGGTTTGAAGGTGGGTTGGGTGGCGTGTTGGGGTGGGGTTTAGAGTTTAGGGTGGAGAAGGGTGAGGTGTGGGGTTAGATTTTGGGTGTTACAAAAGGGGGTTTAGATGGTAAAGTAGGTGTTATAATAAAGAGTGGGTTTAAGAATGTGGGTTGGTTGTGCAGGCATGTCAGCAGTTGACGATGCGTGATAGGATGCCTCCACTATTGAGTCGGATGAGGCCACACATATCTGCGGTGCATTGGGCCATCATGCGCGAGGTGGGACTTGGCGGGGTCCAGAGGTACAGAGCGATAGACAGAGATCACAGCCTGATGGTCGCCCTCATCGAGAGATGGGATCCGGCGGCCAATGTGTTCCATCTGCCGACCGGGGAGATGACCGTCACATTAGAGGATGTGTATCGCATCCTGCGGCTACCGATCGAGGGAGAGGCCATTTTCCAGGTAGATTCAGAGACGGCCATGGATAGCATACTGCAGGTTTTTGGGGATGCAGCCGCGCTTCTTACATATCATAGCGCGAGCATTGGATATGGTGACATGTACCGCACACACAGACATGAGACACGGCTTGCCGTGTTGATGATGATAGGGATCACCTGCTTCGCCCTCCCGGATTCAGAGGGAGGCCGCTTCCCACGGGCATTGATGGGGGTGCTACTGGAGATGGTGGAGGAGCACACCTGTTTCGCATGGGCACCAGTGTATCTGGTGCAATTATACAGGGAGTTATGGGGCTATCACCGGAGGAGGCGATTTGGTATTTGTTCTACCTTTTTGTTGCACTGTTGGGCATACGAGCACATCGTATGCATCAGGCCGGTAGGGCTACCCCAGCAGCCAGGGCCACAGGTCGTATACCGATATGGATTTCAGAGGTGGTTGGGGGTCATGGGCCAGCCACGAGCAGTTGTTGCAGGTCGGGATGTGGCCTACTATAGACATATGCTAGAGGGCCTTACAGCAGTAGACATTATATGGAGACCCTACAGAGTTCACCAGCCTGGCAGAGGAGCCCGCATACAGCTGCGCCTGATCCAGTATACATTCTGGATAGCAGGACGGAGGCCGGGAGAGTACGAGCGGATACCCCTAGAGAGGGTACGCAGGCAGATGGGGCTGCGACAGGACGAGCCACCTCCCTTCCCTCAGTACAGGAGGGATGATGTAGAGGCCCCACTACCAGCGCCACAAGCCTTGGGATCCAGACTGGGTAGCGGAGAGACCAGCAGGTGAGGGTGTGGATGATGCCGGGTGGCACGGGATCATACAGGGTATGGTGGGCTGGGCAGAGAGCAGCGAGGATAGTACCGCCTGCGCAGCCAGACTTGGCTGCAGTTACTGCAGAGAGAGATCAGCTCCGGGGGCAGGTGCAGCTATTACAGGGACAGTTGGCTGCTGCACAGGCACAGATAGGGGTCTTACAGGGGCAGCTAACCTAGGCTCAGGTACAGGCACAGGCAGCACCACCACCAGCAGCACAGCCACAGGTGCAGGTATAGGTACAGGCAGCCGTACCAGCAGCAGCACAGCCATAGCCCCAGATACCACCACGGCCACAGGTGCAGGTACAGGCACAGGAAGCACCTCCACCAGCACCACAGCCACAGGTGTAGGTACAGGCTCAGGGGATATTGGTGCTAGGTGCCAGGGGACCAGCCCCAGTTCCTTCAGTGGCGCGAGATCGTTATATGGAGGTTAGAGTAGAGGCCCGTTATTATCAGGATATTCTTGATAGTACCGGAGTCAAGTATCAGGCGTATGCAGCGCATAGGGCAGAGACCTCGCACAGCCAGAGATCTCAGGGAGGGGTAGCCACAGCTGGCGTGTCCGTGACGGGCAGGAGGCGAGAGGCACCATAGGGACCAGTGGGGAGGGGTGCCGAGGGCGGTGGGGAGAGCTGATAGATCCCCGACATGGTTTTGTATAGAGACATGGGCACCGGTCTGCGAACCGGTTGTATTGATAGAGGCCTGCGTGCCTACACTTATTCATTGTTTTGATTCATTTATTTATTATATACCAGCCTGCGAGCCGAGTACGGGTTGTATATTTGATACCGGCCTGCGAGCCGAGTATGTTTTTGGTTTGAGAGACCGGCCTGCGAGTCGAGTCGAGATTTTTGGTAGGTTATTGCGGCCTGCGTGCTGGCTTTGGTATGTTATGAGATCACAGAGGCCCCGATGTAGGGCACATTGTATTTTTGAAAATTTGTATATATATAGAGACGATGTTTTGATCCACATGTTGTGTTTAAAATGTGTTGAAATATGTGGTTAATGGCTGGTAATATATAGAATGTGTGATGAGTTTAATTGACATGTTGATAGATAGATGATGCTGATGTTTTTGTTTGTTTGTGCGTATATATGAATCCCAGGTTATGTGATAAATTGGTGGTTTTGTGACAGTGTGATATATGTAACTGATGAGTTGGATCCAAAAGATGTATAGATTGATAGTTGCTTGATATCCGTAGTTGATGGTTTGTGTATTTGTATAAAATAAATGATGTTAATGAAAGTGTAATGCTATATGTGGTGGATGAACAAATGTGGTAAATTGTGTTGTTTAGGCAGTAAAAGAGGCGGGCGCGACAAAAATTTAGGTGAGAAATGAAGAAAAGAACGCTGTTGAGAAAAGATAGGTGTGTAACCGATATCGGTTAAGGAACCGATATCGGTAGCTGATAGACCGATATCGGTTAAGTAACCGATACCGGTTATTTAGGTATGAGCTTTTCTAAAAATAGAAAAGCTAGGGTGGCAACTTAAGTTTTAATTTTAGAGCCATGCAAGAGGTTAAATACGCGAACGCGACGCTTTTTGACGACTGAGACAGGTTTTTTGCATGAGAGATTTGGGTGAGAAGGAGAAAAGAGACAAGGAAAGTAAATGTGATCCGAGGTTCAGAAGGTAGAAAGACAAAGTTGAAAAGGGTGGTGATCATGGTAGAACGAGGAGAAGCATTCAGCAGGCAAGGTCATGAGGGAAGACAAGGGCGACCTCAAGCTGCTGCAACCCAAGAGGTATTGTTTTGTTTGTGATTTGACTACTGCATGTTTCGTGAATAAGATGGGGGAGAGTAAGTGGGTAGATATGAGAAAGAAAACATGATAACAAGGGTTGCAGGTGAGGTAAGTGTTACAGGGTAGGCAATCAGGGGTTTCAGGTATGTTTGTATGTATAAAAAGGAATAAACGAGCAAATTATTGTCGTAGGTGGTTGTTTTTAGGGAAGGTGTATAAAATTGACAGTGACCGGTAGCGGTTAGGGAGAAACGGTATCGGTTATTCAACCGATATCGGTTACGTATAACCGGTACCGGTTACTGGAGAAATTTCTAGAATGTTTTGAAAAAGACCCTAATGGATTGAATGGTTGTTTGTCGTTTTGGTGTATGCAGGCAGAGGCAGGGTTGAGGATGAATAATAGCGTGCCAGCGCTGTTGTCGCGAATCCGAGCGGATGTAACACCAGTGGAATGGACATTGATAAATCGTTTGGGGCTAAGTGGAATCCGTTATTATTCACGAATCGCACGTAACCATGGTATGTTACAGGCGCTGATTGAGAGATGGAATCTTGAGACAAATACCTTCTATCTGCCAACAGGTGAAATGACAGTAACTTTGGAAGATGTGTTTCGTATTTTGAGACTCCCTATTACAGGAGAGCCAGTATATCAGGCACTACCTAGCGCGGGGCGGGCAGCGATAATAGAAGTGTTTGGTCCATATGCACGAGACTTAACACAGCGAGGTTTGTCATTCACATATGGGGTAATGTATGCAGCACACCCTGAGGAGACAAGGTTAGCAGTGATTTTATTGATGGCGGTAGGGTATTATGCGTTACCAAGGGCAGAAGGGGGAAGATTTCCAAAGGCATTGATGGGTGTTATTTGGGAGATGATAGAAAGGAATGTGACTTTTGCCTGGGCACCTGCATATTTGGCGGAGCTATACAGGGGTTTATGGCTTGTAGGTGAAGTCACAGGACAACGTTGGATTGCTCATACTTATTACAACTGTTGGGCCTATGAGCACATTGTTTGTGTGCGACCAATAGGCCGATCCATCCAGGCAGGAGAGACCGGAGTACAGAGGTTGGGATTCCGACGATGGGTCCAGACAGAACAAGAGGCAAGATCTCAGGTCGTGCCGGGTGACATTGAGTATTACAGGTAGGTATGGGAGAGGTTGACAGTTGCAGATATCTGTTGGAGGCCCTACGGGAACTATATGGTAACCGAGAACATAGCTGAGGAGTTGAGAGGTGTAGAGCGATTGAGGTGGATCGCGGGGCATAGGCCAGGTGAATATGAGAGGATTCCTATAGATCGCGTGCGGCGACAATTTGGATTTATGCAGGACATACCACAGGCTTATAGACCATATATGAGGATTGATGCCGAGGCAACATTCTCACCACCCCGGCCAACACCTCCAGAAGGGCCCGAGGAGATAGCAGCCGATCGCAGGGTAATGGATGTAAGAATGACAGAGGCCTATAGATTATGGTGGGTAGCAGAACTGCGAGGTGTACGTGAGCGCCCTGACATAGCGGTGATTACAGCAGAGAGGGATCGTCTGCAGCGTTTGGTTCAGCAGCTCTAAACGCAGGCGAATGAGACCAGAGGATTGTTAGTGGTTGCGGAGTCACGGGCGGTGAGACTAGAGGCTGGAGTTCTCCATGCGAGAGGGCGTATTCATATGTTACAGGAGAGATTGGTAGATCAGTGGGCGGTACCAATAGCCGCGGTACCTTTGAGGACAGAGAGGCCCGGCGAGAGGGGTCGACGATCACGATCATCACCTAGTTCGGGATGAGTTGTGATGGTCTGAGTACATGTTAGCGAGGTATAAGAATAAATAAGGATGTCGACCTACGTGTCGATGATAGCGAAGATGTATTTGTTTAACATCTAAATAAAACTGAATATGTATGTTGATTTGAGTTATGATAATAATAAGATTGTCGGTGTTTCGAAAAGGGATAAAGAGAAATGTGATTAAAATAAAAATACACAAAAATATTTATATTCACCACACAGGATAGGTTATGGTAGGGGATGGTCGAGCTAACCTTGGGAGACCCCATGTCTCCGAAGTGCTGCCTACATAGCCCATTGCACAAAGCAAGGAAGGGCCTCAGACCGATGTAGTTCTCCCTTAGGACCAGGGAGAGGTGAATTTAGGCAATTTGGTATGGTTTAGGTAATTTGTCGTTTGGTAAAAATGTGATGTTGGTAGGGTAATGTTGTTGGTGCTGGTAGGATAATGTTGTTGGTGTAGGTATAGGTAAAGCAAGGTTAGCATACCCAAGTAGTAGGGAATAGTGTCCTGATTAAGATCAACACACAATTCTAGATGCGAGGCAAAGCGGAAAGAGTGCTCCGTAGGTGAAAAGAGCTAAACAAACCACACAACGTAGAACGAGTCTGAAGCCCTAAGTGCCGTGCATAGACGAGAAGTCCATAGTTGAAAAGAGTTGTATGATCACAATATATCAGGTGTACGTTACGTCCCTTGAGTTGAAACAAATGGTGAGGTGATGTGGATGATATAGCTGAGGTACAAAGAACTTGTTTACAACGAAAGAGAACCTACCCTAAATAGACAAGTCCATGACCCAAAAAGTTCTTTTGAATGAGGCTTTTATTTTATTGAATGTAGACTGATCGGCACGGGAAGTCTACAAGGGATATTGATTGTTTTATTCTTGAGGTCTTCACGAAGCTGATCAATGCGAGAAGCTTCTGATAAAGGCTGACTGTGTATAGCTGTCCTTCGGGGGAGCAGTCTATTTATAGTAGCAGAGATGGTTTTAGCGCATAGCTGTCCTTCAGGGGAGCAGTCTATTTATAGTAGCAGCAATAGTTTGGCATATAGCTGTCCTTCGAGGGAGCAGTCTATATTTTATTTTAGATGACTAGATGTTCTTTTGGCATGAAGCATCTAGTTTAGTAGGAAGTATGTAGTGGTAAGTGAGCTCAAGGGACGAGCGACAGGTAGATAAGAAGTGATATAATACTAATTTCAACAGTAGAATGGTCGAAGATGCAAGGCATTAAGGGGTTCAGGCTTAGGTTTACCATTGAGCGAAGCTAAACGATAAGTACCAGATCCATAGGTATGAGTGATTATATAAGGCCCGATCCAATTGGGAGCAAATTTTCCACGTTTGCTCTTTTCTAGTTTGGTTACATGTTGATTCTCTTTGAGAACAAGATCACCAATCTTAAAGGTACGCTCATGAAGTCGCTTATCATAAGCACGTTTAATGCGTTTTTGATAGATTTGAAGGTGATCAAGAGCTGTAAGACGGCGTTCGTCAAGAAGCTCCAATTGGGCTAACCGCTCTTGGCGGAAATCATCATTGGTGAGAATATCCTTAAGAGATATTCTAAGGGAGGGTATTTGTATTTCGAGAGGCAAAACAGCCTCGGTGCCGTATACCAAAGAAAAAGGTGTGGCATTAGTAGAGGTACGAATGCTAGTACGATAAGCCCAAAGGGCAAAGGGGATGTGATCGTGCCAATTTCTTCCAGATTCATTGACAACTTTCATGAGGATTTTGGTTAGAGTTTTATTAGAAGATTCAGCCTGACCATTGGCCTGTGGATAGTAAGGTGATGAGAAACTAAGTTTGATACCAAAGTTGTCACAAAGGTTTTGTAACAACTTGTTTTTGAAAGATTTACCATTATCTGTTATTAGGCGATGAGGAATACAAAAACGACAGATAATGTGATGGTTAATGAATTCGACAATTTTTTCTTTTTTGATTGAAATGAGTGGAATAGCCTCCACCCATTTTGTGTAATATTCGGTCGCTGTGAGTATCCAACGGTGACGTTGTGAAGAGGTTGGGTGAATCTCACCAATAAGGTCTAAACCCCATTGTGAGAAAGGCCAAAGATCACGAGCGACTTGTAGCGGGTGGCTAGGAGTATGTTGAAGATTGGCATGTTGTTGACACATGACACAGCGCTTAACATATTCGTAGTAGTCGTTATTGAGAGTAGGCCAATAATAACCTAGGCGAAGGATTCGTTTAGCCATGGTAAGGCCACTAAAATGTCCACCACAAATCCCATCGTGTACTTGTTGGATGGTATGAGTGGCCTCAGCGTTGGTCAGACAGCGAAGGAGAATACCATCAAAGCCACGTTTATAGAGGAGTCCCCCCATGACAACATAACGCGAAACACTTTGAAGACGTTACTAGTAAGGTCAGGTGGGAGGACAGAGATTGTAAGGTAGTCGTGAAATTGGTGGTACCAAGTATCCTGTGAATTAGTAGACACAGTATTTATCATACAAACTACCGGGGTTGAATAGGATAGGGCAAAAAGTTGTTGGACCACGACGAATAATTCAAAGTCAGTTGGCGCGGCGGGAATTTGCGAGGCTAAGCAAGCCATAGTATCCGCAAATTTGTTAGTGGAGCGGGGAATGGTTTGTATAGAATAGTGGGTAAATAAAGCAAGAAGTGATTCCACGTAGTGTTTGTATTTTTGAAGTTCCTCATTTTTGCATTGGTAGACGCCCATAACTTGATTGACTACCAATTGAGAGTCACCAAAAATGTTGATAGATTTGATACCTAAGTGTAATGCAACTTGGAGACCCAGAACAAGGGCCTCGTATTCCGCTGTATTATTAGTGCAAGGGAAATCAAGTCGGAATGAAAGAGGCATAGGTTCAGCGTTGAGAGGAATGAGAACAACGCCGGCTCCTCCGCCGCGCTGGCATTTAGATCCATCGAAGAAGAGGGTCATTGGGTACAACTCCTCCATGAGGGAAAGAGTAGCGATGAGTTCGTCGGGAAATGTGAAATTGGTAAATTGTTCCCCCGGTAAAGGAGCGTCTGCAAGTTGGTCTGCGATGGTTTGTCCTTTGATTGATTTCTGGTGGATAAACTCAAGGTCGAGGTCGGTGAGAAGCATGAGCCATCTAGCAATGCGTTGGTTCAGATGAGGTTTGGCGTACATGTAATGGATGGGATCTGTGTTGGTGATGATGAAAGTCTTGTGATTTAGAAGGTAGTGTCGGAGTTTGGTGGCGACAAATGATAGGGCCAGGCACAATTTTTCTATATGTGTGTACCTAGTCTCATAGTCCACCAAAGTATGACTTATATAATAAACGGCTTGTTCATGATTCTCAGAGTCACGATGTGCAAGCATGGCTCCTACAGCGTGGTCGGTGGCGGAAAGGTAAAGGTAGAAAGGGCGGTTGTCTTGGGGTGGGATAAGCACGGGTGGCTGTAAGAGATAAGATTTGAGAGCTTCGAAGGCTTGGTGACATTCTTCGCTCCATTGGAATGCAATATCCTTTTTAAGGAGGTGATGGAAAGGTTGACATCGATCCGAGAGTTGGGAGATGAAATGTCGGATAGATTGGAGCTTACCTTGTAAACTACGCAATTGTTTGAGATTTTTGGGTGGGGGCATTTCTAGGATAGCTTTGACTTTCGATGGATCGACCTCAATGCCACGCAAAGAGACGATAAAGCCAAGAAGTTTTCCTGAAAGAACACCAAAGACACATTTCTTTGGTTGAAGGCGGATAGAATATTGTAACAGGCGATCAAAAATGATGGTTAAAACATCGAGATGTTCACTACGATGTTTAGACTTGCCGAGAAGATCGTCGACATAGTCTTTAAGGATAGTGTGCATAATGTCATGAAAAATGTAGATCATAGCCCGCTGATAGGTAGCACCAGCATTCTTAAGGCCAAATGGCATGACACGATAACAGAAGGTTCCCCAAGGAGTTATGAAGGCAGTCTTGTGTTGATCGGCAGGGGCAACCAAAATTTGGTTGTATCCTGAAAAGCCATCCATGAGAGAAAGCATTTCATGACCCGCAGTGAGATCAACAAGTTGATCAATACTTGGGAGGGGGAAGTCATCCTTAGGGCAAGCGAGGTTAAGATCCCGGAAATCCGTGCATATCCGAAGTCCCCCCGTCGCTTTCGTGACAGGTACGATGTTAGAAATCCATTAAGGATAGTCAATAGGCAGAATGAAGGAAACAGAAAGGAGTCGTTGGAGTTCCTCTTTGACCAAGAGATCAATGCGTGGATGCATTTTTCTCAATTTCTGTTTGACTGGTTTAGAATCGGGGTTTAGGGTGATGTTATGGACAGCAATGGTAGGATCAATTCCTGGCATGTCAGCGTAAGACCATGTGAACGCTTGGTTGCGAGCACAGAGAAAGGTAGTAAAGGCGGCTTGTTCTGATGTGTTAAGGGATTGTCCAATCTTCACTATGTGAGGATCTTCCTTTGTGTGGATGTTGATTTCTATAGTAGATTCGTTCAGCATAGTTTGGGTTTCAGATGGTAGGGCACGTTGAATATAAGAATCATCCGCGCCCAGGTAAGTGAGTATGGAGTCGTCATCCTGGCATTCAACAACATTAATCAAAGGCGAATCCTCTTCGATCATGTCTGGATACAGAAGGGGAAGAGAAGATGGGTCCTCATTATCGCGTTGATAAGTGAGAGGACCTATGAAGATAGCATTTATGAAAAAAAAAAGTCAGGAGGGATAGATTCAGGGTCCATCGATTCTGTGGGTGATGATGGCAAAGTAGGTGATGATGGTTCGGTAGGGGCAACGTCTTCCTCTTCCAGGATACAGCTGACAGGAGGTGTCTCTTGTGTAGGTGTTTCGGAAAAACCGAGACCACTGTGATCATTATGTTTGCATGTGGTCACGGGAATGAGTGTATGTCGGCCTTGTTCGTAAAGGCCAAAACCAAAGCCTTTCCACGCACAGCGAGTCAAGAAGGTGAGGGCAAAATGACGATTTGTCAAGTATTGAAAATCGGATTGGAAGGGAACCACACCAAGAGGAGGTTTAGGGGTAATGGAGGATGTGTCAACACCCCCATATGTTAGGTTAGTGCGGCAATGGGGTGGCCCGTAAGAGATTACCTCCCCCACGCGACGGTCATAGGTGGGATGCGCATGTAATTATCTGTACTCCTGCGGGGTAGGGAAAGAACTAACGTTATATAGGCGGTACTCCCCCAACGTGAGGTGATGAAAAACATCTACTAAGGGGTTGGAGGTTGGGATGTTAGCTGCGGGAAGAGAAGTGGTTTGTGCGACTGTGGTTTCATCAGTTGAAGGTGTAGGTGCAGTTGAGGTGGATGGTTGAGGTACATTTGAAGAGGATGGTTGGGTTGAATGTATGGGTGTCTTAATTGGTATAAGCACATCGTTTGGGCGGTATAACATATTGCAGGTTTTGAAGGGGGGGGGATCAGCTTTTACAGTGTAGGACTTCCCCTCGTACTCAAATTTTATGCATCGATGTAATGTTGAGGGAACGCATCCCATGGCTCGAATCCAAGGACGACCCAGCAATATATTATATTGGAACTCTCCTTCAAGGACATAGAAGAGTTCGGGCAAAGTACGTGGGCCTACGCGAATGTTGAGGATCACGGTGCCTAAGGTAGAAGTAATAGCGTCATTGAATGATCGCAACATGATGGGGTTGGCACACATGTAACTAGAAGGGATGTTCATTTATTGGAAGGCTTTTGAAGAGATGATGTTTAGGCTAGCGCCCCCGTCAATCATAACCCGACGTACTCGAATGTCTCGGACGTAAGCGGAAATGAAAAGGGCAGGGTCAGGGTCTTCTGCACCAAAGTCGATAATTTCATCTTTCGAGAAACTAACCGCAGCGGCTTGTTGTTTTGAGACAGAAGTGGTGGGGGAGATGGATTGTTTGGTGAGAGAGGCAACGTGATTGGGTGTTAGAATGGAGGCGACGGGCAGGGTTTCGTTGGGTAAAACCTCTATCCCTTGAAGGATCTCAACAAGAGCTTGTCGATGAGATTCAGAAGTCTGAATGAGATCATATAGTGTCATTTTTATGGGAGATTGATGAAGCTGTTTGATCATGGTTCGGTGGGCAACTCCATTAGAGACGGGATAGGTGGGTCCGCGAATAACCACTTTAGGTGGTGGTGTAATTGGGATGGTTGAAGGAGAGAGAGATGCCGCAGGTGTGTTTTCTTTCGCTTTCCCATTGTTTTTCTGTCCTCGAGTAGCGACACTAATCATATTAATCTCGTAGATCTGAGATGAGGAAGATGGTTGGGATAATTCATGGTCTTCAAGAGGTGGGGTTGTAATAATGATAGATCTTGGTGAGGCAGGGATAGATGATATAGTAGAGGGAATTGACGCTAGAGGTCTCTCCCTTCGTAAGTTGTCTTTCTTAATCTGTCTATCCGGGAGAGGTGACTAACGAAGGAGGGTTTTTAGAGCTTTGCATCCCTCCACATCATGTCCTGGTGTGCGGTGATAAGAGCAGATTTTAGACTCATCGTAACCCATAGGTCGGGGTTTAGACGGGTCATAAGGTCTAAGTGGTGGTAGGGAAATGGTCGCATTCTCCACCAACATAGCAAGGATTTTGGCGTAAGATCCTCTGAGTGGGTCAAAATCGGAAGAGGATGAGGGTATTGATTGTGTGGGTTGTGGTAATGTTTGGGCGTGTTTAGTTCGTATGGGTGGTGGTTTAGCCGAGGGGTGCTGACACATGTTTTTCACTAAACGTGGTTTCTGGGACACAGAAGTTATGTTCAGCTAGTTAGATGATGAGGCTATAGATGGCATGGTAGCGGGAGACAACCACAGAGAAAGGGGAGTGACAGAAAATAAATCCTTTGATGATGGGATTGGTTTAGGGTTGATAGGTGGACCGGATACGCAGGGTAACGATGTTGTGATACCCTTTGATCTCTGTATAGGTGTAGAAGGCGTAGGTCATTTTGCAGAAAACAAAGGAGGTATGATATATTGGTGTAATGTGGAGGGATGAGGTCCCAATATGGAAGGTGGGTGTGACGATGAGGGTTTTAATTGTGATAGAGGCTCGGATTGCGTTCGTCTCCTAGGTAGCGGAACGGATTTATTTTTGGATAGATCGAGTCGCTTAGGCAGGTGTGTTAGACTGGGCATTGGTGAGGTCCCAAGCGTAGGGGAAGATCCGGTTAAGTTGATAGAAGTGGACGGGGCATTTGGTAGAGGTGAGGGGGGTGAAGGCGAGAACAGGGGCATTTTAAGCTTCTGTAAGCACTTCGGGTAGATGGTGGAGACATCAGGATTAGTCATTTGCATTTGAGTAGAAAAAGGGGTACTCAAACGTTCCCATAGGGCCTGTCTATCTTCTGTGGAATGATAGTCTCCAGGTGTGATTTGTAATTTTGGTACGGAAGAAAAGTGAGTTGTAATTCCAGTCCATTGTGGGTGTGACGCAGGAGGCAGATGAGGCACTGTATCAATAGATGTTAGGAGGTCAACCGGTCGTTGAAAAGATTTAGGCGATGAGGGACTAATAGGTAGGAGAGCGTGTTCGAGGAGATCTGTCATGTTAAAAGAATGTGGTGATGTTAGTGTAAGAGATTTCTCGTCTAAGGATGTCAAAAGGAGTGGTGAGCCTTCCTCTTGTGTAGCAAGAGTGGTAGAAGGGGACGTTTGGGAAATAGATAAATTAGATAGCATCCGCTCACAGTCTTGTAGGGATGTGGTGTAAGAAGACTCATTGATGGGAAGGGAAGCCTGGGCAGTTGACTCTTCTATGGGTAAAGGAATGATTTCGCTTTGGCTTGATGGTGGTAAAGGAGGTTCGGGCTCCTGCGTTGGTGGAGAGGCTTGATTTAAAAAAATTTCAATAGAGGCTTTTGGCTGAGAATCGAAGACTGCATGGATCTCATGAACACTCTCCTCAGCTAAGATATCTTGGTTCACGTTACTGTTGGACGAGTGATTCGGGAATGGCTTGTTGAAAATTTTTCAGATTTCGGTTAGCAGGGATGTTAGGATTATCGAGTGTTATATCCCCTGCGTCAACCATTTCCTGCACTATGTTTTTCAACATTTTGCAGTTTTCATGACTATGTCCTTTTACGCGGTGAAAGTTAAAAAAGTCATTTTCTTTGTACCAGGAAGGTATTGCGTGGGTGGAGTCAAACCCAGAGTGAGGTTTAACAGGGGGCAAGGTGATAGCCCCAGCTTTGAGCAATTTTTCCAATATCACACCATAGGTTTCTCCCAAGGGAGTGTAGCTGATGGGTTCGGCTTTGTATTTATAGGTGGTTTTTGGTGGAGTATTAGATGGTGGTTGGGATTTGACCATCACCGCGTGGATAGCTCCTTTTGATTTAGAAGAGGTGGACGCGTGAGGAGTGGTGGTATTTGGTTTATTGGTAGAATCAAGAGTTCGGAAAGTGGAGTTCTTGTTGCGCAACCGCAATTTCTCTTCCTCTAAGGCTCGAATTTCTAATTTTCGAGCCATAGTAAAGGCCTCATCGAATGTACGGAAAGTTTGAATTTGGAGGGTAGGGGAGATGTGCTTAGTGCAAGCCCGTGTAAATAGTTCGATGAGTTCGGTTTGAGGCAAGGCATACGTAAGTTGGTTGATAAGGCCCCGCCATCGTCCAACGAAATCTGCGATAGATTCGTCTTCAAATTGTCGGATGGCATAGAGGTCAGTGATAGATACTTTCTTGGCAATGTTAATGGAGAAATGATCCAAGAAAGATTGGGCTAGTTGGTTAAAAGAGAAGATTGAGTGCTGGGTTAAAGCATTGTACCACTCCAAGGCAGGTCCTGATAAGGACATGGGAAAGGTGCGGAGTAACAAGGCATCATCATGGGCAATCAAATAACAAGCATGTCTAAATGATCGCAAGTGTTGTTGAGGATCCTCTTTACTGTTAAAACGAGTAAACTTTGGCAACTCCCATTGAGGAGGATATGAATGAAGGGGGACAGAAGGGTGAATGGGCTCCCGACAAACTTGCTCGTATGTCAAGGCGCTACGACTTCCTGAAACGGAAGCCTCCAGGTTTTGCATTTTGTCCATCATTTGCTTGATGAAATCTGTGGTTAGATGAGATGATGGTGCCACAGAATAGGGATGTCCCATATAAGGTGTTGAGGTTACTGGATACGTGTATGGGAATGAAAAGGTAGGCGGAGCTTGAGAAGGAAAGCTCGTTTGAATAGGTGGCAGAGAGTAAGTCATGAATGGAGTGGTCTGAAAAAGAGATGAGATAGGGGTAGTTGGTGGTAGCGATACGTGGGGTCCAAGGTTAACCAAAGGAAAGCTAATTGGGGTCGTATGAACCTCTGAAGCTGTCGGATTGGGAGACGGGGCTAGTGATGCAGGAAGTAAGGTATTGTTATCAGGAGGAGTGGGAGCTAAATGAGCAGCTATACTAATAGGCATGCCCATAAGGAGCTGACCATCAGGCATACGGTCAGGGGTATGAGACAAATAGTATTGCACAGCACTGGGATTAGCATCCAGAAATTTGGCAAACTCCTTGTCTCCTACAGGAATTTGGGGGATCTCACTGGTGTCTGTAGGGTTCCCTATAGAATGTGAAGGGGGTGATTCAGGCAAAGACACAGAGCAGGCATGTGAAACCATGGCGGTGGCTTGCTTCCGAGTGATGACAACCATAGACTAGAACACACAGGAAAGTTTCAATCTATCAAGAACAAAAACAACCTCTGAATGGTGAATTTGACAAGCTGCTGGTTTGTCAGGGGCTGATGAAGACAGTAACCGATATCGGTTTAGCAACCGGTGTCGGTCACAGCTCAAACGACATCGGTCCCTTAACCGATGGCGGTGTTAAAAGTCTAGGATAAGAAGATATAAAAGGCTGTTGATTTGATTTAGCAACGTTGAGTATGTTTAGCAACTTATTGATCACAGAAGACAAAGTATGACAGAGAAAACAGGATTTGAAAACAAGCAAGAGGCACACGTAAATCTAGAGACTAACCCTAGGGTTAATTTTGGTTATCGTGGGCTTATGCCTTTAGACGTAGAATGATGTCAGAATCCTAAACAACAAGACCTAGGGGAAATGTCAAGTTGTTTTGGCTTATAAGGTTACCTCAATCGGGCGGAGGAATACCGCGGAAAAAGGGGGGATGTTTGAGCTGTTGTGTTAATTGTGAAGTGATTCGGTATGTGTTGTGTAGTGAAACTAAGGTTAATTTCCTGTCAATACCGTGGATATCACCCCCACGTGTACGACCTGTTACTTAATCTATGTTCACTAGAATTGGAGAACAACAAGCAGGGATGCAATGCACGTGTTTTATATCCAAATCGAAAATTATATTCGATGAAGCAAGAGAGATGACTTTCACTAATGCGAAACCAGGAAAGCAAGACAAATTCTTTACTAAATATATAACAAAAACAACAACAGCAAATATGCTTCCTAAAATGAAAATAAGCAAGAGAAAGAAACCCAAAATGGGTCCCACCGGGCGTGCCAAAATGTTTCACTCGGAAAATGCTTCGTTCCTTATAGAAACAGATAAGGTTAGGGTTAGGAGGAATACCTATAGGATGTCGAGATGATGTGCGCGTACCGTAGAGAAAGATCAGGTTGACTACGGAGAACTCCTTTTTGTCTGGGAAGGACTACCTGCAAATAAGAACACAAGACCACAAGATTTGATTAAACAATAAATGAGGAAACTGCCTTGGGCCCAGGAAATGTAAAACTTCCTTTCGAAGGTGGTCAGTTTCCCTGCTAACGTGAATTAACACAAAAGACTGTAAAATATCAATTAAATTACTTGGCTGAACTGGGTAGGGGAAAGGCTGTTTTTCCTGGTTTTTGATCAAAGGAACCGATGCCGGTTACGTATAACCGATGGCGGTTGCTGATAACCGATACCGGTGGGTTCTAGGATCTTCTGGGCTGGTTGTGGAGTTTGTAATGGCTAGTTTTTGGATGGTTTTTAGGAAATGGGATGGTTAGAAACAAAAGAATGACAGCTAGATGCAATGGTATGTTGGATAATGGATTCAGAAACGGATTTGGGAGGACTGTAATTCCAAAAGCATAAGAAATGTTATAATGGAGGACATGCAAGATGTAACTTACTGGTTTTGATGAAGGTGCAAGTTGATCTCCTTTTCTATAAACCCGTCTAATATTTTCACTCGTCTCTGCTTGGTCAAGTGAAGATCTAGACTCTGTTCCTCGTTCGCAATGCCCTCGCTCGATCTAGAAATCCTTTGATTGATCTCTCAAAATGAAATTCCGATCCGCTGTTTTGGTTTGGGAAGCCCATTTACAGGGAACTGATGGCGGTTGCGTAACCGACGGCGGTCGAGTAGGAACCGGCATCGGTTAGGAAAAAGTAGGCTATTTTTACTAAAATAGCCCACCTTCCCTGTTTTTCTCCCGAGAGATCAGTTGCAGGCTTGGTCAAGTGGCTAGAAGGTCGGCTTTTGGTGCGAGTAAGGAGGCATTAGTTATGGATGTGAGTCTAGACCAAGTCATGGGTCTTAATTAGCTTAGTTTAGGGTTAGGGCTAGGTCATGATGAGGTGGCAAGGTGAGGTGGCGGGTAAGGTGATGTGGATTTATCAATTACAGGGTAATTAATAAATGATTGTGTAAAGTTTAGGTAATGAGGTTAGGTTGCGAAATGGGATGCGGGTCACAAGGGGTCGTGAGACACGAATTTGGTGTCTACAATCAGATAAGGTGCAAAGTTTGAGAGTATTCCAAATTTTTGTACGAGAGGAATGAGAAACTTGAAGCAACCCATTTTGAGGAAGAAGAAGAGGAGAGTTTTCCTATAGAGGAAGATCCTAAATATCATTTTTACTATAGGGATTTCATACCTGAAATGTTCTTGAATGTTGCTAAATAAAATCATATCCTTGAGCCTTCCAATGAAGATAAATATAGCATTAAAGAAGATGATGAAAGACAGGATGGTACAAGATCCATTGAAGAAGAGTTTTGCAATCTCAGATATCTCACTACAAAATTGAGAACATTTTCCTTCTACCATTCTCTAAATGAATATTTTGAAAAGAGAATATGTGGAAAGGCTTTAAATCATAATAGAAGGAAATACTAACCTTGAAGTCTTTGATGAAATTTTTAGGTATGCTTTAGCTTTACAGAGAAGATATAAACATATTTAGGATCCACATTAAATGGAGGAAGAAGACGAGATACACCCTATGGAAGAAGAGCTAGATGGCTGCCCATACTATGAGGTTTTCATTCCTGAAATATTCTTTAATGCCACTAAAGTCGATATTAGATTGTAAACTTCCAAAGAAACATTATGGAGGAAGAAGTAGAAGACATGAAGATAAAACCACCATTCAGCAATTTCATCTAGCTCGAGGAACAACCCATAGGGGGAATAATATATTCAATAAAGGAATATCATTGCTAATTAATGGATAATCCATTGCTCTCTGAAGACTCCACCAATGATTTAGAAGATGGTGAATTCAAAGTAAGCATGAATTTTCTCTTTTCAAATTTTTATCTTTCAATTAATGATGAAATGGAGAGATGTGAAAAAGTGCAAGAAAGTCATCCAACATCATGGTATGAAGATGATGAATTCAAGATGGTCATAGATAATCTTCCCTCCTATTTTGATTCTTCAAGTTATGTAGAAATGTTGCATGAAGAAATGGAGGAAGTCAAAGAATCAAAATCTCTTCCCAATGCAATCACAGATGATTGAATGGAAGAATTCCACTCTTTTTAAAGACAAGGAGAATTAACAATTTAAACACAACCTCTACTCAATCGGGGAGAAGAATCATCATCACAGTGAAAACAAATCCTTTCATATTTCACCTGAGAAAGAAGATTCAATAATATATAGTCAAGATGTAGCTGAAAATTATTCTCATACTTCTACCCCAACACATTTCTCTACTTCTTACCAATAAGAAGATGATATATATTTTGATCTTGAAGGAGTGCCCTTCCACAAAGCTTGGACCTCTTCTCCTTTTTAGAAGGTGTCATGAATCAAGTATTCTGGTGTTTTTAATAAAGAGAATCTTGGGCAACACAAAGAATGGAAGAGGTGAAAGAGGATGTTTCAAATGAATCATGGTCACGTATGGATAATATTTTTAACCATCTCCTAGAGGCACAACAAGAAGATTATTCCAATGAAGATTTAAATGAGCCTATGGAAATTTTAGAAGAACTATCCATTTGTGCTAGTGTTTCTACAAATTTAACCAAATTTAGAGCAAGGAAACTACCACCTGAAAATAGCTTCCTAACCTAGCTAAAAATGAGAAATTACACCATCATGATGAATAAATGAGAAATTCCTACCCTTAACATTAATAACTTTAAATATAATCAAAACACAATGTAAATTCATGAACTTTATCCCCCTTAATTGCCTAATTAAACATTTAAAATGGACCAAAATAGTCCAAATGGAAACTAAATTATATTTTCTTGCTTTGATTCTTCAATGGATGTTTGGATGTGAGGCTTAGCTCTTCAAGAATGGAGGATGGAGGGATCAAGAATGAAAAAATGCTATTAGTATGAAACTATGTGCTTACTTTGGTCTCTTGAGAGATTTAGGTGTAAGTATAAAGGTAGGAGGAGGGATCTTTATATAGCCCAAGGGATAAAGGATTCAACACATCCTCATGAATGTGGGATAAATGGAGATGCAGAGTCAGTTATGGATAAGAGGGATTTAGATGGGGTTGAGTTAACTTTAGGAGGGTTTAGTTTGCCCTCAAGTGGCTCATGTGGATAAAGGGGGTGTATTAATTAATCAAGATGTTTATTAATACATGTGCAAGATTTTATAAGCTTTTAGAGGGATTTTAGTATGATTTAGACCATTAGGAGGGAATTAAACCAATTAAATAGAGATTTATTGATTTAATGAGAAGGGAAGCTAATTAATTAATAATAATTGATTAGACTAGATAGAAGGTGTTGATTAACGAAGGGTCGTTAATTAGGGTATACATTGGATAGGGGAATTAATTAATTAGTGTAATGTAATCAATTAACAGAAATAGAAGAGAAGATGAGCGCTATTGAGGATATGTCATCAATTTGTGGGAAAGGATATAATTAGCGCAATTTAAGTATTTAAATTGTTCAGGCATAATTACAGGTGTCTACATTTGCCCCTTTTTGGGGTGGCTTACATGAAACCACTTCAAAGATAGTAGATGGAAGAAAATTTTGAAGGGATAGAAGAAAAATTAGTGGGAGGGAGAGATTCCCCCTCAAGTGTCGAGGGGGTGATGAAGGAAGTCAATCGACGATCGAAAAAGGTGAGAGGTAGATAGAAGAATGGGAAGGGGCAGGATGCCCTGATGAGAGAGAAAAGTAGGAATAAAAGGGAAGTGATGTAGAAGAAATAAGGAAGAGGGGAGAGAAGAGATTAGCCTCTAGCCACTATTTATTAGAACAATTTAGATATCATCATATTGCCATATGAACTACATCATCGGTCCTTATGAAAAATATAATCATACAACAAAGGTAGAATGACATGAAAAGCCATACTATGGAAAATTGTCTATTGCTGAAAATACCAACTCCATGCAACATATAATAATGCAATGCAATATGAGAAGGAAACAAACTCATTTAATAGAGAAAACAAGTACGAACACACATATCAAACCCAACAATTGTCAAGACAGTTGCACAAATGTTTTGTTATCAGTGCTGAAGAGATCCACAAGTTTTTGATTGATGACAAGGGTTAAAAATGATGCCCCGAACAAGGATACATGCCAGGGAAAATGAAAATGGACATGGGGTCCATGAAAAAGTTTTTATGAGCAACAAAACAACACTAGGCAACAAAAGTGCCCTAGAGTACAGATGAAGCAAGCAGCTAGCTTTGTGAATGGTTGTGAATATAGTGATCTACAAGTTGTATTAATTGGGGAAGATGTGAGACAAACCAATAGGATATGTATAAAATACCATGCACAAGACACAAGTTTCAGCCGTAATAAGCAAGTTACCATTTTTGTGTGGTTTTTTACTTTTTAGGATTTTTTTGAAAAATTTTGCCTTGTTTTTGGAGTTGTTGATATATATATTGTTTTTTGTTGTTTCTTTCCAAACCATGGTGAATAGTAGAAGAAAGTAGAAGAAGAAAGCGAAGGGCCTAAGGGCAATAGAAAGTGTCCTAGGTGGAATAAAGGAGAAACAAATGATAAATAATGTCCTTGTTTAATGGAAAAAATTAAGAAAAAATAATTATTTATGAGAGTGTGTAGAAGAATAAAAATTGCCAGGGAACAATAAAATTGTCCGAGGGAGAAGAAAAGGGGTATCGGATAGAAAAAGATGCCCCAATACGGTGGAAAATAAGAGAAAAATAATTATTTAATACAAATAATTATTCCACAGTGAATAGAGGAGAAAATGGCGATCGAAACGGGCCTCTCGGCCTTCCTGATGGTGAAAAATAGGTTAATATACCCCACCAGGGGGAGTTAAAACATCGTGACCAATTCATTTTAACTGAGTAGTTTAGAAAATTTACTGTGAGGCTCTGACACTGAGGGGAACCATGGTGATCGCATGAGACCATTTGAGGTGCGTAGATGTAGTTCGAGGGTACCATTGGCATGCAGACGACGACCCCTTTGTGGGTATTGAAACCTTGCTCATTAATTTTTCTCATTAATGCATTAATTGTAGTTTTTAGCCATAGAAAAACATATAGGCACACCTGCGTGCAGGCGTAGATGTCGGATAGGGGGCACAGACATATTTTTGAGGGTGCATGCACCAAGACATAGACGTGCACACACAATGACACAGATCACACACACCCACATGCACATGTACACATAAGCATATGTGTGCACATGCGCACATGCTGGAAATGGGGCACACATGCAAAAATCATGGCGCAAGCATGGAGAGGGAAAGCACACACATGGGGGCATATGCACGCAAGCGCAGGCACCTAACGTGTGGCACACATGCCAAAAAGTGCACGCAGGTGCCTAAAAGAGGGTGCAAGCACTAGAAGACACACACACATAAGCACAGGTGCCAGAAATATGGCGTACATACCAAAAATGGCACACAAGCACCCTAGACAAGTGAAAAAAGATAGGAAAGTGTCCAAAAACATGACACTTTAAAATAAATTTTAGGATTTTTGGGTTAACTCTAAAAGATAAGATAGATTTTTAGAAGAAATGCTAGGAACTAATGAGTGGCGTGTTATTTTACATAGACAACTACCAGTTTTGCAGACGCAGGAGCAGCATACCTAGATTGCAGAGCTAGAGGATAGTATGCACTAGCGTGATCGGTTAGCCATGGCAATACTAATTGACGCAGTGGGGCTAGGCCCCATGGCTCATATGCCCTCTATTGTACTAGACCACGGTCTTTTGACTGCACTAGCCAAGTGATGGCATAGCGAGAGTCAGTGTTTCAGACTGCCTATAGGAGAGTTGACTGTGACTATTAAGGACGTCTGGTGGAATCTTTGGGTGCCGAAGATGGGCATGTTGATCGAGTATAGCTCTGATGCAGGGCTCATTAGAGCAGCTTGCAATGCCCTATTTGGTGTTGATGATATCCCGCACGACGGGATGACTATAGCATTACATGAGTGCATCTCTGACCCCACATTGCATCGGGGACCTCTCTTCATCATGGCTCTTATCAGTGGGTTCCTACTCACTGATAAGATAGGGAGTTCATTTCCAAGAGGACTACTACCATTGGTTCATGGCATTTACAGTGGTGAGAGATATTCCTAGGGGCAGTGCATAATGGCCCACCTATACTGAGATTTTCACCTGATTACATACCACGGTCAGAAGAATGTGGGGCCAGCCTCATTATTATAGATATGGTCATGGGATCATATTGCGATCAAATACCCTGTGGGCCCATTCTATGTTCGAGATCTTGAGAAGCCATCATATATGGCGTGGGTAGCAACTGGTGGAGATGTACATGGCCATCTTGGCAACCTATTCAGATATAGGCAAGAGTTTGATGAGCTGGTAGAGATAGACATCATCTAGCAGCCATATAGGCATTTCCAGTGGCCATAGGATGCCACAGAGCTCAACGTGTGCCTAGTGAAGCACTTTCTTATTAGCAGCTACTGGTGGCTCGAGCTAGGGCTAGTTTCACACAAGTAGTCCCCCAAGTATGGGACCCATTATGACAAGTGAGAGACCTGAGGACCACAACTGATTATGTAGCATGGTATGCTATGGTGTTACCTCAACGTCTCACCATCCCAAAGGATGCTTAGGTAGCAGGCATTCACCCACCTGTAGAGATATGGCATGGGGCAGAGCGCAGGGTGAGGGCAGTAGCATAGGGGCCATACCCAGAGGTTCCTTTGATGGTATCCCACATGATGGATAGGGTGCCTCATAGGCATAGGGACCGAGGCCACAAGGCCCATTGTAGGCATCAGTTCAGCCACCTAGAGGTAGGGTCATTGAGCAGGGATAGTCTTCTATAGCACCTCAAGAACTAGTCTCTAAGGTAAACACAACCTCCCAGCCAGTGGTACAGATAGCCACAGTACAGGTGTATTTACAGTAGGCCATATTTGAGAGAGACGCAGCTAGAGCAAAGAGAGATGAGGCTTGAGGCTGGTGTTTGACTATCGTAACAGAGAGAGATGAGGCCCGAGATCATATTATTATGTTACTTTCATAGCAGGATCAGGATCATGCCCAGGCTGGCCTAGGAGATAACAGAGTAGCATGGTGGAACTAGATCCAAGAGACAGTGGAACATGGGGCTCATATATTGATCCTTCTTCATTAGTCCCAGTCATAGGTGTAGATGGTTGTCGTACAGAGAGATCATGTGTACGCATGATCATATGCATTATTAGCACAAAGGGACCAGGCCTGTACCGAGCTGCATGCAATGACTACAAAGAGAGATTAAGAGGTTGCTACCTCTAAACAGGATGAGGCAGACTTGGGTTGAGTGACAGGTGAGTGAGATACTACCCTTTAGGAAGTTCTCACCTCCAGATATGTGGACTTGATACGTGATGCCACTAGGCTTGGTGGTGAGGCCCTCTTTTATAGGACTGCTTATTATAGAGTGGTTCCGCTAGAGTAGTGAGTAGCACTGCAACAACTATCAGGTTCGAGTGCATCAGGCTCTCGATCACGGAGATCTGGCCATTCTACCAGATCAGTTAGACATTTGTTACTAGAGCAGCCAGCTAGACCAGTGCCATCCCAGCTTCTAGTGTTTAGTCGTTTAGAGGATAGATCTAGGAGCCCCGGCAAGGGCGAGAGCTATGGTTGAGATTTGTAGTTGTATTGTACAGATTCTTTTATATGTATGCCTCTTATGAAGGCTGATTTTGATGTACAATATTGTATATGTATTATGATGACACCTCATGATCAAGGCTTGATTCTTTCAGATACATGCCCCTTTTTGATGGAATTATGTATCGATGATGTATTCTTTTGAGTACCTATCTGGACATTATATGTATGTGTACAAATATTTTTGATATATCATATTTTTACACCTTAGCTAAGGCATTTTTGATATAGAGCACTGATTTGTATCCATTTTTTGATATAGATGTATATTGACACACATGTATATATATATATGAGGATTACTTTTTTTTGGCTCCGATACACATGGTTATGAGATGATGTATTTTATTGTTTTTGTGCCCTGATGTATGTGACACGAGTGGGATAATTCTATGATGTGAAATACCCTTTCTAGAAATAACTCTATGTTGATTCTCATTGCATGTTGCGTTTGTTTGATTCAGCACTTATGGATGCGTTGTGACATGAGTGGGCATACATTGATTCTCATTACATGCTGCGTGTTTTGGTTCAGCACTTATGGATGTGTTATGATGTTATTTGATTTTGTACTTTGTATGCATTTGATTTCGATGTTTGATGAATACATGTGCCATGGATGTTAGATGATAGATCCTTAGATGACAGCAAATGTATTTATCATGTGCTATTGTGATGTATATGGATGGGATGATATGATAATATTGGTGCGGGGGGATATATTTTTTACTATGCACAACCCCTCTTGCCCCCATTGATGATACAATATGTGATGATTAGCTTAGCATACATGTATGATGTATAACTTAGCATTTTGTTTATATATGATGTATATATGATGTTAGATGTGATGATAATGATGGTAATGTGATGTGAATGATACAAAATAGAGCATAGGTAATAAACACAACCAAATGCTAACAAAGAACATGCAATTACACCATGATTCACCATGATTTATTAACATGTAACAAACACAATCAAATGCTAAGAAAGAGCATAATGAGTTAACACATTACATCATGATTTCCCAAAATTTATTAACATGTAAAAACATACTGTAATATGCACAAGTAAGAATAAATCTAATCTAAGCAAGAAAAGATGAATCCTAACAAAGTATGCCCAAACAACAAATAACCCAAAATCGAGAATACAAAACAATTATACAAGCAACAAGAAAAGTAAGAAACAAGACAATGCAAGTAACTATTTTTTTGTAAGATTTGTTTTTAGGAAACAATTTTCTATTGTTTTTTGTTTTTTTAATGGTTTTCCAAAGGTATGTGCAGGTAACCAAGAAATCATGGATGCCCATAGCGTTCGATGGGGAATATACAAGGGCAGAAGCCACACGTTTATGAACAAGAAGGTGAAGTCATTGAGTTTCCCCCAGCGTAAGATGGGAAATAGCGAAAGACCATACCCTTCATAGATGAATAGAAGAAGGAAAAACCAGATCAATCCTTGACAGGATGGTGTGCATAGGGAATCTTGAAGGCAGAACCAAGTCTAGTCCAAAGAACACTACCCTCCTGGTGCAGGATGCTTGTGAACAACGAACCCTCCTGAGGTGCTAGAAACTAGTTTTCACCCAAGGACTTGTCCAAAGTGCCACAATTACATGATTTTCACTAGTGAATGACCTGTTTTCTCTTTTTCTTTTTCTGATGTTTTTGATTTTTAACTTCCTTGTGCCATGTTTAAGCATAGAACCACTTAAAATGCATGGCATTCATGGGCTCTTGAATATTATCACCATTGGGGTGAGCTGATTTGTATGCCCCTGTGTCATACTTGACAACTATAAAATAGGGTCCCAACCAATGTGGTTTGAACTTCCCTTTCTTTTCTTGCTCTTCCCTGGTGTTGAACTGGTTCTCCTTCATGACCAAATCACCAACTTCAAACTGATGAGGGATGATTTTCTTGTTGTATTTTCTGGAGACTCTGTGTTGATATAATTTTAAGTGATTAAGAGTGTTAATGTGCCTCTCATCCAGTAGCTTTAGCTATGCCAGTCTTGCCACTCGATAATCCTCATCCTTATCCAGATAGTCCCGAAGAGAAATTCTCAGGAATGGAAGTTCAATCTCTAAAGGGATGATAGATTCTATCCCAAACACTAAGAAATATGGTTTCACAACCATAATAGTGCAAATGGATGTTTCGTAAGCCCAAAGGGTTGGATGGATTTGCAGGTGCTAGTTTCAACCTGTTTTGCTAACCATATTCTCCATTATCCTTACCAAAGTCTTATTTTTTGCCTTAGCTTGTCCATTACCATGAGGGTAATATGGCATGGACCATTTTAACCTGATTTGGAAGCATTAGCAAAGAACTTTCATAGTTTTGTTCTTGAAGGACTTCCCATTATCCGTAACAATGGCTGCGGGAATACCATATCGACAAATGATGTGATTCATGGCAAATTTAGAAATCTATGCTCCTGTGACATAGGTTAAAGGGATAGCCTCCACCCATTTTGTAGCTGTGATGATATGTGTATGACCATCATATGAGGTAAGAGTAAGGTTTCCTATTAAATCAAGTCCCCACTTGTAGAATGGCCATGGGGTAGTGATAGGTTACAATGGTTGCGATGAAGCATGAATGAATTTTCCATACTTTTGGCAAAGCACACATTTTCTAACATAATTCCAACAATCAGTTTCCATGGTAGGCCAATAGTAACCTACTCTCAACAGTTTCTTAGCTAAGACCATTCTTTTTATATGTGCCCTGCATACCCCTTCGTGCACTTCTTTGATTACTTGGATTGAATCTGTCACATCCAGACAACATAATAGATTCCCATTGTAGCCATGATGATAAAGTGTACCTCTTAAAAGGGTGTACTGGGATATCTAGTGAATCAATATTTTCCTTTCAAAATGGGAGATATCAAGAGGGAATGTGTTGTCCTTAAGATAGGTGAAGATGCGTTCGTACCACGGGGAATGGGGACCAACAACCTCACAAGCTAGGCTAGATTCCGGCATGTCATAGGTGGGATGGCATAGATTTTTGATGAATAATGGCATATCATTATTCCCTAGAGGAATATGAAGTATAGACCCCACCATTGCCACGGCATCCACCGATATGTTTTGCACTCTTGGGATTTACTCAAAATTGATCCGCACAAAATATTCCTTTAGATTTTCCAGTAAATTTTTTTAAGGAATGAGATTTTCATCCTTAACCTTGTATTCACCATTAACCAGTTTGATAATTAATTGTGAATCACTCACAACATTGACATGATGAACATTCCACTTGATGGCGAGCTTCATTCCTACAATAAGCACTTCATATTCTGCAATGTTGTTTATGCAAGGGAATCCCAGGTGAACATCCTATGGTATAGGATCACTAGAAGGAGTAACTAGGACCACTCCTACACCTGAACCATGAACGTAAAGGATCCATCAAAATGTATCTTTCATATGACAGATTCTTCAATGTAGAGCAAAGAGGCATCTGGAAAATCCAAAGTCAAAGGTTCTAAGCTTTACAAAGGTGCTTCTACTAACTGGTCCGCAAGTACCTGTCCTTTAACTCATTTTTGATGGAAAAATTCAATGTTAAACTCACTAAGTAGAATGATCCAATTAGCCATTCTACCTATGAGGGTGGGTTTCGACAATAAATACTTGAGTGGGTCAACCTTGGATATGAGCTTGGTCTTAGTATTCAGCAGGTAATGGTGAAGTTTTTGAAAAGTAAAAACAACGGCCAAGTAAGCCTTTTCAATTTGAGGGTAATTGAGCTCATAGGAAATGAGGGTGTGACTCAGATAGTACACTTCTTTCTCCTTATGGCTAAGTTCATATTGAGTGAGTAGCACACCAATAGAAAATTGTGTAGTGGAAATATAGAGTAATAGTGGTTCCCTAGGAGGGGGAGGCATGAGGACAGGTGGATTAGCCAAGTACTATTTGAGCAAAGCAAATGAATGTTATTTCTCAGGTCCTCAGATGAAAGTGATGTCCTTTTTAAGCAAGTGAGTGAAATTTATTTACAAGCTGGGAGATGAAGTGGTGAATGGCTTGAATTTTCCCCTATACGCTACACAGTTGCTTGATTTTTTCAGGTGGAGGCATTTCAGTGATAGTAGACACTTTATCAGGGTCTACTTTAATACCTCATCTTAACACAATGAGTCCCAATAGTTTCCCAGATAGGACACCAAAGACACATTTCTTTGGATTCAGCCTGGCTTTGTATTCACATAGGCATTCAAAGATATGCCATAAAATGACAGGATGATCCTCTCTTATTTTGGACTTTCCCAGGACGTCATCTACGTAGTATTCCATGATATCATGAATCATATCATGAAAAATTACTATCATTTCCCATTGATATGTAGCTCTTACATTCTTAAGGCCAAATGGCATCACCTGATAGCAGAAGGTTCCCCAAGGAGTTGTAAAAGATATTTTGTGTTGGTCTTCTTTAGCGATCTTGATTTGATTATATCATGAAAAGCCATCCATGAGTGATATCATTTTTTATCTTACTGTTGAGTCAACAAGCATGTCAATGTTAGGCAACCGGAAATCATCTTTAGGGAAAGCCTTATTGATGTCCCTAAAATCCATGCAGATTCAGATACTAATAGGTTTTTTTTGGACAGGAACAATGTTTGATATCCACTCAGAATAATCAATTGGCCTAATGAATCCGGCTGCAAGAATCTTTCCAACTCTTCTTTGACTAACAGGGCCACTCTTGGGTGCATCTTTTAGAGCTTCTATTTGATAGGCTTGGCATCTGCGTGCATGACTAGGTTGTACATGACCATTTTCAGATCTAAGCTGGGCATGTCTTTGTAAGACCATGTGAACACATCAATAAACTTTCACAACAACATAGTGAACGTCTTTTGTTCTCCAGCTGAGAGTGATGCCCCCAATTTCACTATCTTGGGATCTTCTTTTGTACCAATATTGACATCAATGGTTTCTTCAACTAGCAATTTTGATAAGTCCTCCATATGCGTAGGATCAAGAGGAAGATTGATATCTTCATCCAAAGACGTCTCCATGATATTTTCATCCTTAGCATGGTCACTTTGTTTTTCCTTTGATTTTCTTATTTGTTTGTCAGCCAGTGCCTCAAAGAGGTTTTCACTGTACGACTTGGACTTCGATTTTTTTTTAGGCTTTTCTTTAGAACCTTTCCCTCACTTTTCTTTAAATTTTGTTGACCACGAAGTTTAGCCTCCTTGCCAAAGTAGGTGTAGGTGTCTAAGTTAATAAAGGAACCCTTCTTGTGATCTCCAATGGGAATTGTACCCCTTATGCCCATGAAATCTATGATAGCCTTGTTGTTGTCGAATAAATATAGTGGCACGTGACATTGTTGGTCCCATTTAACAAGGGAAGGGTATACAAGGTTAAGGGTTGGTTCCATGGGGGTTATGGTCAGGACAACATTATTCATGAAAAGTTCATAGAGGCCAGATCCTCATATTGGCTATAATGGGAATCTGTATCGTTGTCTAGATAGTCAGAGCTATCCTCGTGCTCTGAACAAGTTGCATCTTGATCATTGGGGTGTGCTTCATAAGGTTAAATCACAATGCCATATCTTTCTGTTTTAAAATGTGGAAGAGGGACTGGTTCTCTTTGTCCTTTTTCATTCCTCCCACATCCTAGGCCTTTGTAGCCCATGGAGTACATCATTCTACTAGATTTTTCATATCCTGGGGTTTGATAACAGGATGGTTGAGTATCCTCTGGGACCCAAGTCATAGGTGGATCAAGCAATTTCTCCTCAGCTAATAAGCCTCCAGGTAGGAACGACCCAATAGCGTATTCCTCTCTAGGTCTTCTAAAGTGGCAGTTGGGTCAACCTCTAGTATTAGGTGATAGTGAAAGGTTGGAAACCAAGAGTGCTTGTTGTACATTATACTCCCCACAACCATATTCTAGGATTTTCATCTCCCATGAATAAAATGGAGATGTTGAAGTAGACACACCATGAGCACAAGAAATAAGATAATCTAAATCCACTCGAGATTCCATGGCCTCAGACTAGAGAGGGACATCTATATCTGCGGAGGGACATGCATATGTACCCTTTTGTGTAAAACTATTGAGAGCTCTATAATGAGCAAAGGGCTCAAAATCTCCTTGTATTGTAATTGTATGTCCCTCATGTTTTAACTTAAGGCATTGATGCAACATTAATGGCATGACCTGCATGACATGAATCCATGGTCGAAATAGAAGCATGTTATATGGAAGCTCCAAGTCTAGGACATGAAACTTCATCTGATGTCAAGTGGGACCCACCTCCATAGGTAGTGTGATGGTCCCTGTTGATTCCCTTTCCGTGTTTTCGTTTGCGGTGATAGTGATAATATGGTACTCAAAATCTTCCTCCATATGTCCCAATTGTTTGACCAACTTGAGCATGTAGATGTTCAACCCAGATCTATTATCCACAAGAACCTGTTTGATTTTCCTACGAGTGACAACTACCTCAATGTATAAGGGAAGATTATTTGTTGGATTCTTAGTAGGTATTTCCCTATGGTTGAAAGTGAGATGTTCACTTGGTGCGATGTTTGTCACCGTAACTTGAAGGTGTGCAGGATCGACTTCTAAAGGAACTCCTGACCCCTGAAGAGTTTGGTACAGAATTTCCTTATGCACATTGGATATCTTGAGAAGATCTAAGATCGAAATCTTAGCAGACACATTTTCAAGTTTTTATAAAAGGTTATATTTACCGGTGTGTGGGGTTGACGAAGAAGGTTCCGAAATCACAAGGTGGGCACGCCTTGTTACCGCAGCACAATCTTTTCCCTTGATTCGGATGGTATTGAAATGGTCAGCAAGAGAGTGAATACATCCAATAAGTGAATCATAATGATTGTTATCCCTTTTAGTGTATAAGTAATTCATGGCTTTATAAGTTTGGGAGGACTCTCCCTGATCTGGCTTTGACTTTTTTGACTTATCATGCTTGGGGAATGGTTCTTTATAAATCCCCATTTTCTAGTTAAGTGTTTGTGTTTTTACAGGGTTATCCACCTCTATCTCCCCATTGTCAATGAGGTCCTGAATATAACAGTGAAGCCACATAAATTTATCTATCTTATGTCCTTTGACATGATGCATTTTGCAATATTCATGCTCCTTGTACCATGAAGGTTTCAGAGTGATGTCAACAAACAGTTGTGTTGTAGGATAGGTCATCATGTGGGCTGCATCCAATTTTTTTAGTACGACTAACAAAATTTCATTGAGAGAGGTGAATATTCTTCACTTTGGTGGTGGTTAAATTGGGCCCTTGGTCAGTTTAAAAGGTTGACTAGTTTGGACCATTTGAACACGTTTGGAATCAGTGATTCCATCTCCCACCACATTTTTGTTTTTGTTAAAGATCTTCAGATTTTCCATGGGTTTAACACTTTAGTTGTCTTTAGAGTGGGTTTCGAGGGTGCCTTTGACAATGAGAGCATTTTCTATCTGAATCCCTTTCTCAATAACCTCCTCAAAACTAAGAACACAATTCATTTAGAGGTGGAAAGCTATATCTAGGTTGAGATTGGGAACAAAAATACTAACCAGCTGCTTTTTAGGGAAAGTACAAGGGAAGCGACTAGCTATCCCTCTCCACCATTGGAGGAAGTTGGCGAAGGTCTCATTTGGGTGTTGCTTGGTGCCACACAGTTCTACCATGGTGACATCACTCTCTATGTTATATGAGAAGTGACACATGAATCTTTCTGCCAATTGTGGATAGGTGAAAATTGATCCTCGTGGTAAGTGCTTAAACCACTCCAAGGCTTAACCTTTGAGACTTTTGGGAAAAATAATGATGAGGTAATTGTAACTATAAGACACCTCTTGACATGCCATGTAAAAATATTTAACATGATCCCTTGGGTCTCCTTTTCCTTTGTATTTTTCAAAATTTGGCATATCAAATTTATTTGGAAAGGGTTGAAGGGTCATTGTCTTGTCAAAAGGATAGGGGCATAATTCCTCATATTGATATTTCCTGATGCTCCCTATATTGCTCTCTTGTAATCTTGCAAGCATCACTTTCATAGACTACACTTCTTGTGTGATAAATTGTTCTTTAGTGGGAGAAGTAGGGATGTAAACACGATGGTACCTTGTGTCTTTTTCTCCTTGGTTTTCTCGATGGCTTTCATTGATTTTAACCTTAGGCCTCAACTTTTGAATGTTCTTGTTTGCATCTTTCTATACATGGGAAGTACGTAAAGCTAGTTGTTAGCTTAGGTTGCTAATTTGTTGTTGGATTGTGGCTTGGTTTGTTGCTTGTTCTTCTAAAGGTTCCCCCTCCTCGTATTTTGGAGGTTCTTCACCTGTCTCATGTTCTATCTTATTTTTTCATGGCACTTTGATAAAGGGTATTTTATGCCCTACCATTTTATCATTTTTTGCGTAAGAGGTAGAAGTTTTTCCATATGTTAAAATATCTTCCATATTGATAAGGGGATGTTCTTCCTCAGTAGCGTCATTTGCAAGTAGTATTGTTTCATTCTCGGTGGGAAATTTGGACCCTAATTCTACGATCCATGCCAACACTCTATCTTTTTTTCTGAGAATAAATTCGTCTAGTAGAGTGGGGTCAAAATCAAATTTTGTATGTGGTGATTCTAATTCATTTCCACTATGATCGACCATATCTTTTGTTTCCTTTTCTATAGAAAAAAATGTTCCTAGGTCGTGTTCAATGAAGGGGTTTGACCCTTTTCTGTTAGAGGTTTCCCAAGCTTGCACTTGTTGTGTTCCTCATATGTCTGTTTCTTTAATCCTAGACGTGTTTTAGGAGCCATGTTTTTTGTGATAGTTTCACTACGGTAATTTGCAAATGTGTTCAAAGCTTAGTGACTACCCCTAAGTGAAATGTAAAATGTATCTGTTAAGAGTATGAATAAGTCAACAATGTGAGAATACCAATGTGATAGAGTGATAAATCACTAGTGACACAAGCATTTGGTATTGAAACCTGTTGAAATGAAGTACCTCCTATACTACGTTTCAAAAATTAGTTTCACGTTATAAGATGATTAACAAGATGTCTTCACTTATGCCAAGTTCAAGGGAATGAACAAAATGTAAGTAAATACAAGAAGTCAATGTGACCTCCCAATCAAGATATATGATGATCGAGCTCAAAATAGATCAAGACCTATATCTCAAAAAGTTCCAATTACAATTCGTGAATGACACAACAATATCACCAAGATATGTTAACCCACTTTGCAAGAAAGTGAAGTATTGATATCAAAATGTTATTGATATAACACACACAAATGGTAACACCTAGCACTCTTTAAAATTGAGGTAATAATAGAACTGAACTAAAAACCTCAAATTTTACCAAGGAATAGTTAAAAATGTGTGTAGCATAACCTTACAATATAGTATTTATGTCGAGTTTACAAGAAACAAGACGTAAATATCAAAATTGTAGTGATACGATACAAACAAGCTAACTCTTCTAAGGAAGTACGTGGTGATGAACCATTCCTAACTACAATGATGATCTTGACATGGGTATCAAGATCACAATGGCTACCAATGATGTGAATACACCTCTGCACACTTTAGACATTTAACTCACCTAGCCGCAAACATGGATGGGTGTAAATGGACATAAAAGTGACTGAAGAAGTTGATTGGTAACACAAACGTAGTCACCCTCTTCTAATCAACAAAGTGTCAAAAGAATGTGAAGAAAGTAAATAAAAAAAAAGGATGAAAAATGCTAGCTTCACTTCAACAGAGTTTCACCTCAACCTAAGGCAAGTAAAAAGTAGGCAAAAGTAATGCATCACACGTTTCTCAATTAAAATATGGTTCACAACTCAACATTTTTGTAGAATGGTCAAAGTGGGATCCTGGCCAAAGTATATCTTCCTAGGTGGTTCTCTTGTCCTAGGTAACACAAAGATTATCCACAAGTGGGAAAATTTACCAAAAAAGTCACAATGACTAGTTTGGGAGTATCTCAAGTTTGCCCCCTTCAAGCATTATGGGCTATAAATGCATCCAAATGTGTACTTAAAAGGGTCATGTAGGACAACTTGTAACTCTATCTTATAAAGGACTTACTAGTTAGATAGGTAGTGCAGAGCACTTCCCGTTTCATTCATAAGGTTACCTCTTGTGTGGACTACTTTGGAGTTCCTGGAACCACCCCCATTGTTGTAGCTTAAGGCGTTATGCCAAAGGGGTTATGTTCCAGCTAAGTGGAGAGGGACGTACCTTTTTCTGAAACCTGTAATATAGAGTTTTGAATATGTTGTTCATTTTATCTTTTTTAATTAGATGTGGTTTTCTTGAACACCATTTGGAAACTTGTATAACAACTGTATTAGTAATTTTCTGACTTTTGTTTCGATTTCTCCGTTTCTTTGACAAGCGATGGTGTTTTGGTCCTGTATGATGATTTTTAGTATTTTTCCATCAAAAGAGAAGGCATCATTTCTAATTCTCCAGATCATCCAAGGACGTAAGAGAAGAGCATACGTAATTGTCTTACAAAATTAAAAAAAATATCAAATGGAAAAACACTTTAATTCAACTATGCCAAACTAACCAATTCCAACTCAAATACTCTTAGCAATCTCAAAGCATCAAAAGGACCTAAGAATTGTTTCTAATTCCCAAGATCACCCCAAGGGACGTGAGGGAAGAGCATACATGATCCCTATTCGTATAAGTAAATAATACAAAATATTATCTAATCGGATACAAACATGTAAAAACAACCTGCAAAGACAAATATATGATTACATAAACCTACAAGAAAGTTAGCACATCAACACTTTAATTTAAAAAATGCAAAAGGACACATGCACCCCTGTTTTAGCTCCTACGTGCAAGTTAGGGCGTATGTGCCACTAAATGTTTTTTTCGGTTCACAGTGTACCTGTGCCACTAAAACAGTGCCTGCACCACTCTACAGAATTTTTAGATTTATTAAGCACCTGTGCACCAGAGAGGTGTGTGCTCCACAAAAACAACGTATGTGCTACTCTGAGAAAAATAGACAGAATAACCACTTTACCAGAAAACATGCCTCTGCCACTAAAACAGCATGTGTGCCCTGGTTAAAACATGTGCACTGATCTGACAGGTTTTAGTATGCAATGAAGGTACATTACAAAATGATGCCTACAATCAAGTTAGTGCACCTACGTGCTGGTTAGGGTGTATGCGCCAGGGTTAGTGCACATGTGCCAAGGGTTGACAGACAGAGTGATAGGTTTTAACAGTGCACTTGTGCCACCAGAAAGATGTGTGTGCCCCAAAAATTGCACCTACACCACGAAAAACATGCCTACACCCCTAAAATCATGCATGCGCCAGACCTGCAACCAAAGTATGAAAAAACACAAGAAACTTCACAATATCTCTAAATTTTGACAAGTTAGTTTAAGAATGGAAATAGCTCATTAAAATTAAGGCTATGAACATGAAGTTACACATATAAAATGAGCAAAAATTCCAAAAAATGGACATTAATTTCTACATGTCCATATCAAAAGTTAGCCAAAATAATGAAACTTAAACTAAAATGCCATGGGACTAAGTGTCCCACTGGGCGTGCCAAATGTGTGCAAGTGTTTCTACAAATTTAACCAAATTTAGAACAAGGAAACTGCCACCTAAAAATAGCTTCCTAACCTAGCTAAAAATGAGAAATTACACCATCATGATGAAGAAATGAGCAAGTCCTACCCTTAACATTAATAACTTTAAATATAATCAAAACAAAATGTAAATTCATGAACTCTATTCCCCTTAATTGCCTAATTAAACATTTAAAATGAACCTAAATAGTCCAAATGGCAATCAAATTATATTTACTTGCTTTGATCCTTCAATGGATGCTTGGGTGTGAGGCTTAGCTCTTCAAGAATGGAGGATGGAGGGCTGAAGAATGACAAAAGGCTATTAGTATGAAACTATGTGCTTACTTTTGTCTCTTGAGATATTTAGGTGTAAGTGTAAAGGTAGGAGGAGGGCTCTTTATATAGCCCAAGGGATAAAGGATTCAACACATCCTCATGAATGTGGGATAAATGGTGATGTAGATTTAGTTATGGATAAGGGGGTTTTAGATGGGGTTGAGTTAAGTTTAGGAGGGTTTAGTTTTTCCTCAAGTGGCTCATGTGGATAAAGGGGGTGTATTAATTAATCAATATGTTTAATTAATACATGTGCAATCTTTTATAAGATTTTAAAGGGATTTTAGTATGATTTAGACCATTAGGAGGGAATTAAACCAATTAAATAGAGATTTATTGATTTAATGAGAAGGGAGGCTAATTAATTAATAATAATTGATTAGACTAGATAGAAGGTGTTGATTAACGAAGGGTCATTAATTAAGGTATATGTTGGATAGGGGACTTAATTAATTAGTGTAATGTAATCAATTAACGGCAATGGAAGAGAAGATGAGTGCTATTGATGATATGTCATCAATTTGCAGGAAAGGAGATAATTAGCGCAATTTAAGTATTTAAATTGTTCCGGTGTAATTATAGGTTTCTATAATCCATACAAGATATATTGAAGGCTCCAGAAGAAACTGAGGATCCTCAACTCAGTCTTGAACTCTTAACCCAAGCTATAGAGATAGAAGACAAGTATGAATCCATTTGTGCTTCCTATTTTACTGGACCATTTTTTGATGTTGAGATGGAGAAGTTCGATAATCTTGATAGCTTCTCTAATACTTCAGTTGATGAGAATGGACATGAAAGCATGTATTTTTCTTCCACATTTTGCAAAGAACTTCATGAGTGCAAAAGAAAAAAAATTCATGAATCTCCTTTGGACATATCCAGTTTCAAAGACAACACCTCCACCATGGAAGAAGATAATAGGGAAAACATTTAGCTAATTTTCATTGAAGAAAGTGTTTTGGAACATGGCAAAAATCTGCAGCAATGTTTGGAGTATATTAAAAACCAACTCGTTTCCACCATTTCGGAATGGTCCATCAATGAAAAGCTAGAGTTCATATGGAAAAATCCAATGAAGGGTGAAGATTGCTTACATGGACAAACCAAAAGCTGCAATTTTGAAAATAATATCAAGATGGACTCTGAACAAATGCATATTGGAAACCATTTCTCTAGATAACAAAGTGGCATTATGCGTGATTCTTGCAAAATGATCCAAAATCATAATGTACTAACCTTCCTTCAAGATCCGAGTCATCTTGAACATGTTCCCATGCTGTAACAATCTCTTACAGATGATGAAGACCTTTGACTCAATGATTTAACCTCTATGACCAAAAACAATTGGTCAGAGAAACAAATCGGGATGTCCAAGAAAGTTCTTGAATGGGAAGAAAACCATTTTTTTCTTACTCCTTCCAAGTGTTTTTCTGGTATAAGAGACAATAAGAATTTGTAATTCAAAGAAGATGGATTTTTTCATGAAATTTTTTTCTCCCACTCTCGAATACATTAAGGGATGGTGTCTCATGATTGCAGAACATCAAGAGGAATCTTCAAAATGTAAAAGTTTCAAGAGGTTAACTAAAATTTCTATGGATGAAGGAAAATTATCAATACAATATGAGTACAAGGATGGAATCATGATCAATATTATTCTTCTCAAGCCATGCAAGGCCATCAAAAAATCATGGTTTGATCAAATAATAGTTTTTGTACTTCAATGGTCATACTTCAATATGATATTTCATGATGGCATGTACTTTTCTCAACGCGTTATCAGGTATGCTTATATTATTTACCCACCTCTATAGTACCCGTCATTTTATATAATTTCCTTTCTATGGTGTGTATTTCTTTCCTTTCTATGTTTTTTTTTGTGTTTCCCTTTCTCCTTGTTTTGTGTGTGTTTCCTTCTTCTCTATCTCTCTCTCTCTCTTGCAAGTTTTTTATGATTCTGTAGGGCTCAATGGATAAGGAACTGGTCTTTGTTGTGAAAAGTTGAGATTTTTGATTCTTCATGTCATGTCTTCATTTTTCTCAATCCATGTCATGTCCCCAATCTAGAGCCATCTATTGTCATGCAAATGTACAACAAGGAAATTAACAATTTCCAAGCATGATAACTATACCCTTGTGTTAATTTTGTCAAGTCCTATAATTCCAAAGAACCTGAGTTAGTCCAGTCAATCCAAGTAACCTCCTGATTAATGTTATCTCATCCCCTTAGGTGATTTAGGAAATTCCATACACTATCCCTAGGTGATTTCAGGATTTCATTAAAAGTTGCAAGCTACATGCAGTTGTGGGAAGGGATATCACTAGCCTTCCTAGGGTTGGAGAAACCCCATGGAGTGAATCAGAAAAGCCAAAGCAGATGTCAAAGTGTTCTAAAGGTCTTAGGACATCATGGACATGATTCATGAAGATTTTGGAAGGGCTAATAGAAGTTGGGGTAGATTCGCCAAAATTAGGGTTCATAGGCCTAGTCAATGCACATGCAAAAGCAACCATTGGGCTTCTAAAGGTGAATCCAAGAGCTCTGGATGAAGTTAGGAGAAAAAAAAATTATGCAGATATAATTCCAAGCCCTACAATATGGTGAAATCATTTTTTTCATAACACTTTGGCACCTTAGTTTTGCATGAAGTTTATCTCAAGAATAGGTGGAGTACCAAATAAAAAATTCCAATTTTTCAGGGATCAAATGGAAGAATCAAGACATGATACCCCCGATTGGATTCAAAATTCCAGTTCTAGTCATGATCATATAAAAATTTACTAAAAAATTCCATTGGGAGCTCAATTTATCATCATCGCAAGTTGTCCTCTTGAATGGAGTTCGAGAGTTATCCAAATTTTGAGAGGACACTTGTTAGCTGCAAGATCCTAGTAGGATTTTTTTTTCCCAAAGTGCCTCAGGGTCATGGAAATAAACCTTGGAAAAATGTTCCCGTCCCACATGTGACCTCTAGAACCCCATACGACCATCAATATTTCCAGTTCAACCCCCAGGTGTAATTTATAGCTCAAACTCCCTATCGTCAAATCTTTGCCATGTGTTAGCTGTAGGAACGCCATGGAATTTGATGTCCCTCACATCCGTCACTAGTCAGGGAAATAAAACCTTGAAAAATTCTACCATTTCTCTAGGAGATACTTCTAGTCACCCATATGACCCGCTTTCAACCCCTCTGTGCTTTAAAGCTAATTTTGGAGCTCTCACTCCCTACCATCAAATTGCTGCCACATGTCATCTTATTGCTTACCATGGAAATTGATGTCCCTTACATCCCTTTGAGGTGAGGAAAATAAGGGAAAAAATGTGCCTAGCCCTCTCTATGCATAATTTTTAAATTTTAAAAATTCCTCCTACTTGTAACTTCTAACATCTAACTCCTCCATGCACCACTTACTCTGTAAATTTCTCTACAACTTCTCACCACCACTCCACCATTGCCAAAGTTCAAACCAGCTTAACAATAGCAATCAAATACTCTACAAAATGGTGATGCACATGTATTAGAAGAATATTTCATTGAGATAATAAGAAGAAATTAAGAACAGATAAGAAGAACATTGAAAATCCCCATTTCCATGAAATCAAAATTGGAAGAAATATTCCAAACCAGTGCACGAATTGAAAAATTGTCTATTACTGAGTTCTTCTCTCTTGAATACCATTAAAAAAAAATCCAAACCTCCATTTTGCAGCAAGGAATTCCCACAGGGAATAAATTTCACTCCCGGCTCCATGAAGAACCAAGTTCAATTTCCCATCAAATTGGCAACCGGGTTGAAGAGAAATTTCACCAATGAGACAAGAAATGAATACCTATTGCAATGGAGTGGATTTCATTGCGAATGGATACAAAAACAAGACTTGAAAATTTCAATATCTATTAATGGCTGCTATGACATATTAGTGGAAAAAATCAGTGAGCTACCTCTCCACTTCTCAAGGTTCTAGTTGGTGAAATCATACGAAAAATTGGAGGGAACAATCGTTGAAAAATATAGTTTCCCGTAAACTATTTTTCACGCCATGGAGTCCCTATTTTTTAGAAATATGGAGGGATGTGTTTTTTATTAGGATTCAGCCTTCTTTAAACAAATTTTCAAATTCCCAAAGATCTGGAAGGTGAAATCATCCAAAATTTAGAGGGAAGGGTCTCCAAAAATCTAGTTTCTCTCAAACTAGTTTTTGCACAATGAAGTTTCCATTTTCTCAAGATATGAAGGCATGATTTTTTATCAATATTCTACCCTAGTAGCTCCATACCTGAAGCATTTACTAGAAATAATTTTTCATTTTTCATTTTTGAGCTTTCTTGAAACTGAATCATGATGAATATTGGAGCACGAGTTCGTCACGAAGAGCCGAATCCAAAAAAGTTGTTCATGTCACAAAAAAAGGTTGTTTTCACCACTTTCTAAAAATATCATATGTTATACTTCCTTGCATGCTATAAATGATTATTCCCATTTAATTACAAGTTTGATCACTCAGGATAATTAGAAAAGGGGTAAAATGGAAAGTAAAACATAAAATGACTTCTTCCCAAAATAGCAGGTTCCCAAATAACAACTTCTTAAAAATAGAAATGTGCTAAAAATATCAATATCTAAGGAAGATAAGAGGTTGGAATATAGTAGATGGTTTAGAAGGTGAAACTAGAGCAAGCCAGGTGATATGCCCCAGAATAGCAGAACACATGCTCATATTCTTAAAATAGAAAGTTTTCATTTCGGAGTGGAAAATTGCATATGAATTTGTTTTCACTCACCTTACTAATTTTTGGACTACCTTTTGGATAATGAGATAGTTTCATGAGTTGAAAATGAGGAATGAAAATTTCATGGAGGTCCTAGAAGCATCATCTTGAGTGCAATGAGCAAGGCACATCATGTGAATTCATCTTCATCACTTAGGGAACCGATTCATCCAAAGTGAAGTGGTCAAAATGATTTCAATGAGTCAAAGAGTTCATTAGAAAATTTTCAAGGAGGGTCAACGTGGGGATTTTATGTGTTCATCTCAAGCTTTTAGTGGTAAACATCATAACAATGTTTCTAAACACTCATTTTATGGTCCAGGATGTCCATACATCATAGAGCTCACGGTCATCACTAGATTGGGAAAATGATTTAAATTTATTCAAGGGAGAAATCTTCATAAGTGTAGAAGATCACCAATGGCATAAATATTCTCTCAAATTTCATCACTACATCAATTCATTCCAATCATTTTACCACGAGGAGTTTTTTCACTATAAATTGTAATGAGGTCTTCATTCCAAGGGTTCTAATTCTGAATTTCTTCTAGTTTGTTGTATTTTTGTATGTTCATGAGAGATATTTTTCTCACTTGTGAGTGAAAAGAGTTAGCCACTTCTCCCCTATTGTTAATGTCTTCCATTCTCATACTATGTACAATTTCCGCTTGACCATCAATACAAGAAGAAGGAGTTTCGAGCCATTTTTGACTGAGTGGTTTAGGGATACATTGTGTTCATTAAATTCTAAATGGTCTTATTACTATTTATAGTATTGTTTGTTCTGAAGTTTAGCGAATGTGATTAAATTTATAACTAGTGTGTGTAGGAATCTGATTTTCTACCTACAATATTAGTTCTCCTACCTTTGTTCTCACTCCCCTTTTCCACTCTTCAGAAAATATCTTCTCTAGCAATAAATTGCTAGCTTTGTCGCATGGTCAGTAGAGTACCCATATTGGATCCCCAGCCACAAGGCCACCAATAAAATCCACCTTTACTCACACATTCATATATGGTAGTTGTACCAGTTAAGTAAAGGGGCATATATTCCTAGAGCGTTGGCAAGAAACCCACAAATTTCTCCTCAAAAAATTTTCTCGCCAACACATTTGGTACCCACCATGGGGTAGATTTAGTAGTGTCTACACCAAAAATATGACCGCAAGGTATGAAAAACAAAACAAAAATCAAATTTCAAAGAAAAATAAATTGTGAAGGTGACTCTGTCAAGGAATGAATCCCTGTCACATTCATTTCCCACAACATGAAGAAATTCCTAGATTAGATTGAAGTACCAATGAGTGATAATGAAGAAGAAGAAGAAGAATATGTCTACCCAAAAAATAAGATCATTGATCAGCTATGGTTCCAAACTAGTATTGAAGAAGGAAAGAAGAAATAACCTGTCATCGATGAAGAGGAATGGATTCAAAGGATACATAATATAAGGTGTGACTCTCAAGAATATGCCAAATTATTGTAAGAGATGAATGAGAAATTTGAAGCATCCCATTGCGAGGAAGAAGTAGATGAGAGTTTTCCTATAGAGGAATATCTTGAACATCATTCATACCATAGGGTTTTCATACCGAAAAGGTTATTGAATTCCATTGAAGGAAAATCCTATCCTTGAGCCTTCCAATAAAGATAAAATCAATATTTAAGAAGATAACGAAAGACATGATGGTGCAAGATCCACTGAAAAAGATTTTTACAATCTCACACAATTCACTAGAAAATTGAGAACGTTGTCCTTCTACCATTCTCTACATGAATTCATTGCATACAGTGATGAAGAAATGAATATTTTGAAAAGAGAATATGTGTAAAGGCTTCAGAGTATAATAGAAGGAAAATATGACCTTGAAGTATTTGATGAAATTTTGAGGTATGCTTTAGCTCTACATAGAAGATATGAACATCTTCAAGATCCAAATCAAATGGAGGAAGAAGACGAAACATTCCATATGGAAGAAGACCCAAATGGATTCCCATATAATGAGGGTTTCATTCCCAAAATATTATTAGATGCTACTGAAGAAGATATTATCATGAAACCTTCTGATGAAAGCCAAAGAAACATCATGGAGGAAGAAGTAGAAGACATGAAGATAGAACCACCATTCAGATATTCCATCTGGCTTGAGGCACAACCCATAGGGTGAATAATATATTCGATAAAAGAAGATCCTTTCTACATAATGGATGATACAATGCTCTCTAAATACTTCACCAATAATGAAGAAGATGACCAATTCAAAGCAAGCACGAATTATCTCTTTTCAAATTTTGATCTTTCAACTAATGATAAAATGGATAGATGTGAAATTGTGTAAGAAAGTCATCCAAAATCATGGTTTGAAGATGATGAATTCATTATGGTCATAGATAATCTTCCCTCCTATTTTTATTCTTCAAGTGATGTAGAAATGTTTCATGAAAAAATGGAGGAAGTCAAATAATCAAACTCTCTTCTCGATGCAATCATGAATAATTGCATGGAATATGCCCACTCTCTTTTCAAATTAAAGGATAATGAATTTTTTTAGCACAACCTCTACTCACTCAGTGAGCAGAATTATCATCATGAGGAAAAGAAATCCTTTCATCTTTCGCTAGAGCAAGAAGATTTAATAATGGATAGTCAATTTAGAGCTGAAAATTCTTCTCACACTGCTTCCCCAACATGGTTCTTTTCTTCTTACCAAGAAGAAAATGATATGGATTTTGAGCTTGAAGGAGTGAACTTCCCACAAATCTTGGACCTCTTCTTATTGTTAGAAGGTGTCAAGAATTAAGTATGCCCATGTTTGTAAGAAAGAGAATCTTGGGAAACACAAAGAATGGAAGAGGTGAAAGAGGATGTTTCAAATGAATCATGGTCACATATGGATAATATTTTTAACCATATCCTAGAGGCACAACAAGAATATTATTCCAATGAAGATAAAAATGAGCCTATGTAAATTTTAGAAGAACTATCCATACAAGATATCTTGAAGGTTGCAGAAGAAACTGAGGATCCTCAACTCAGTCTTGAACTCTTAACCCAAGCCAAAGAGATACAAGACAGGTCTGAATCTAGTTGTGCTTCCTATTTTGGTGGACCAATTTTTGATGTTGAGATGGAGAAGTTGGATAATATTGATAACTTCTCTAATACTTCGGTTGAAGATAATGGACATGAAAGCATGTATTTTTCTTCCACATCGTGTGAAGAAGTTCATGAGTGCAAAAGAAGAAAATTTTGTGAATATCCTTTGGACATATCCAGTTTTGAAGACAACCTATGTTCCATGGAAGAAGATAACATGGAAAACATTGAGATGATTTGCATTGAATAAAGTTGTTCAGAACATGGTGAAAATCTTCAGCAATGTTTGGAGTATAATAAAAACCAAATCGCTCCCACCATTTCGGAATAGTCCATCAATGAAAAATAAGAGTTCATATGGAAAAATCCAATTAAGGGTTATAGTCATTTTTACACCCACCAAATAATAAGGAAATCCCATGCACATCGTCCTATCACCCAATGGGCGCTGGGTGCTCACCCAAGTCATGCACAAGTGCTAAGTATCTCCTTTATGTGAGTTTAGTGGGAAACATCATCTATGATAGGAACTTAAAGAGAGTGAGCAGAAATGAGACATGAAATCATCACGCAGCTTAGAACGACTTCTAGATCAATGCATTCATTCCAAAAAGAAAGATACTTAATAGATTATAGGACTAAACTAAAACAAAAAGGAAAATGCATAAGGATTCATACTCATTCCATAAAAGTACATAAAACAGAACTATGAAGATATATGTATGGACCAGACTCATTAATTATCACATTCAAATAAATTTGAAACCTCACTACATCCATTAGATCCATTACAGAACATCACAGTATGGCAGACAAAATTCATACCTCATAATTGGATTTACATCCCTTAGCTCTCAAAAATAAAATTTATAATCCCAAGCCCTTTCATGCATCCTTCTCCTATATTTTTTCTACCCAACCCAATACAACTCCTCGTAGAGTTTCTGCAGAGCTTCACTCTCTATTGATCTCTCTCTCAATTCTTCTGCGGGTGCTTGTATTTATAGGCCCCTTGAATTGCTAACCTAGATTTCTAAGGTTTCAGATACATCGCTAAGTGTTTAGATGTGGTCCTCCATTGGAGCATGCTCTTCTTAGACTGATCTCTCAACTCCTTGGCATGATGGTCTTCTAGAAGCTTCCATCATAGGGAATATTCCTTCCTAGGCCAACCTTTCGCTAGGCTGGAAGCTTATCCATTCATCATGTGCAGGCGAGTCATGCTTTTCTCATGTCCTACCTGATATGCCAAATACGGCTAAGTCTTGAGACCTTGTTCTTCCAACGTGTATCACGAGTCCTTCTAAAACCCTCCTAGAACCCTGCCTTGCATGCCTTCTCTTTTCACGCCCACTCCTCAACTTAGACCTTGCATGCTCATACACCTTTTTATAATTATTCAATATTTTAGGTGCCCAACATCTTCCCACACTTTACATGTTCTCCACCCTTGGGAACACTTCTTCAAAGAAATAATTACAATAGACTTAACATCTTGGAAAAATAATAAGGGAATGAAGAATTGGGAAAAATTAAAGAATGGAGAAATGTTGTTATTTCTATAACAAGATAGGAAAATATATTTGTAATTTGGCCTCCAACTTGTTCCATGCTTCGACTTCATTTTGCGCTCTTTGGAAGAGGTCATTAAGTAGGGAACTTACCTCCTAAAAACCCAATCCATCTCCTCAAGTGTTTATTGTTTCAACTATTCTTTCTAATTCCTTGCCCACATCCTCAAGTGAATCCATCCTTCTTGTAATCTATGGGTATAACTCCTTCATCCAATTTTTAATTGAATCTTGTAAGGTTTCAATAGCTTCTGTCTTCTTCTCAACTTGGGCTAGGGTCCTCTCCTGCTCTTCTCGATTTCCTTTGTTCTTCTCTTGGAATTCCTTGAGATTTACCTCGTGAGTGGCAACTAGAAAACTTACCACTCTATATTTGTCTGCACAATTGTCATACACGGCCTTAGTCATATGGGTAGTAACTTTCACATCAACAAGAACCTTGCTATACTAAGAAATGATTGCTACAACTGTCAATTTTTCCTTCTTTTCCTAGCATGCCACTACTTCTTCCATGGATTATAAGGCCAGAGGTTGCCTCTCCATGGTGAGGATGCATGTTAAGTCTTCAAGGAACTCAAGGGAAGATCCATACTTTTACACGGGTGGTGCTAGGTCTAGATGATTCAAATGAATGGCATATGTGATGGATTCTACCTTCTTGTATACCTCACATACCCTTTCCTTTTCTTCCCTTAGTTCATGCTTCAGCTACACACTAATTAGTTCCTCCTAATTTAAGTCCTTGGTCCTCTCTTTTATCTCTTCTTACATCTTCTCTAGCTCTGCCTCTAGAAATTTTACCCTGTCATTCCTCCCAAATAACCTAACTTCTAGTTCAATTGAGACCTTATTCAACGCATTACAAACTTTTTCATCTGAAATCTACTGAGCGCTCACCAAGGGGTTGTCTCCTTTTGACTCGAGCATCTTCATTATTTCCCCTTGGCTTACCTCAAATTCTAGCTCATCAATGTGGGACTAAATTACCCATGAAATCAATTTCCTTGTTCTAGGGTATGTACCTTCCTGATCAAACGAATTCATTTCCAATAGTTTATCTTTCGGTACTATGCTTTAGAAGCGTGTGTGTAACAAATTATTTGGATCATCAATATAGCTCATTCTTGGTCTATAGATCTCCATGTGCTTTCCTCCTATGCACGTACCCTTAGGAATAGTTACCATTAGACTTGGGCCTCCCATGTTGCCATGATATTTTCCTACGCTTTCTTCCTTATCTTCATTCATCACTATTTCAATGTTGCACTCCAACTCTTTTTCTACCAAGGCTTAAATGATTTTCATTACTTCTCTTTCTACCACCTCATTTATCTTCTCTTGCGTGAGGCTTAGAGTCCTCTAATCCTTTGTGTTAACCTCTTCACTTCCTTTCATGTCCTGGATGCCCTCTTCCTCATGTCTACCCTTCCTTCACACAAAGTGATAGTCATTCTTCTCCTCTTCACCTTCTTCTCCTGAATCATGCATGCTGAAAATAAGTGGTTCTTGGTATCCCTTAGGTTCATCTTCCTCGTCATCATCCCTCTCACCCCAATAGTTCTCCAATCTCTGTGTTTCCTCCAAATTAGCTTCCTTTATCACCTTCTATTTTTTCTAACTGGGGATTCCAGTATAGGGGATTCGGCTTTTTCTTCTGCGTCTGGTGATTTTTCCTCTACGATAGGCTTTTCTTGTTCTAGAACCTCCTCTTTGACTGGGGACCTCTTCTTGTGTGTGTAAGTACTTGTTCTAGTGCTTGTTTTTGGGGCGCCCTCCATTTGAGTATCTTGGACACTTGGTGCCTTTTTCTTTATCTCTTTCATCTCCTTTTCTACCTGTTGGGTCTTCATGTATAAATATTTTATTTTCAAGATAAGCACCCCTTTCAAACTTGTGCCTTATGCTAAGGTATACATGCACTATGGACCTCCTTGAAATAGACAGAGTCATAGGTTTCATCATCTGAGATTCATGCAATATGTACTTTTCCACGTACGCACGCTTGTTGGGGTAGACCAACATCCTGCACATATTCTTGTGGTCCTGATCCATATTTCCAAGCTCAAAATTCAACTTCTTTAATTCCTTGAATCTGTTTACTCCCACCTGGAAGTAATGAGCAGTGAAGGAAAATGCAAGTTTACACCATGGGCTGATGTTTTCATCAACGAACCTAAATCTTCCAATGCAAAAGTTTTGGTATAATGTGAATTCAGCTTGTCCCTCTATGAGCTCTGGTAGTTGTTCTAGGATCCTCCACTCTGACCCAAACACATTCCTCAAGTGCATATACCAATTATTAAGATGCACCTTGTGAATGGTCATCATGCTATCGCAAGTGTATTTTTTGAATCTCTTTGCGAGAAAGGGGTCTTCCTCTGGATACTCCTAAACGAACTTATCTGCTGCATTTGGAACTCAAATATCTGAAAACACAATAGTTAAGAGGACATTTCTAAAAAGTATCTTGTCACACTCCTACGTGCTGCTGATGATCTCATCCATGATGTATGTGGAAAAGTTTTAGATGGCACCTTTTGATATCCTTTTGCAAACATTTAGCCATGACTTGTTCACTTGCATCCACCTCTCTTAGTCATTAAGTTTGGTTACTAGGTGCATGGCCATTCTCATCACTGGGTCTTGGATATCATCAATATAAAAGTACCTTGACCCCTTCTTGTATGAATATGTGGAAATGATTTATTTGATGGATTCTTTGTCACAGGTCATCCTCTATACTTTCTCCTTCATAGATGAGACCTATGAATTTTGAAATCATCTAAGGAGTTATGCACATCTTACACCCTATGAAGTGAAATTGATCTTTGTGTACATACAACATTAGCCACTGATACAGGTGCTTAGGCTTCCCAAAGAAGGGAAACTCATAGAGTTGCAAAAATCCCACCTTCTCTAAATTCACTTTTACTTTGTTGTTATAAATGGGTAACCCTTTTGGTGTTCTCTTATTTTTCAGGTGTACTAACTCCAGTGCCATTTCCTTTTCAATCACATTTGTGTGATGGTTATAATCACTTACTGTCATTTTTCTTAAATGGGACTCCCATTCCTTTCCAAGCAAAACCCCATCTGGGTACTAAATTTCTACATACCATTCTTCATTGGTACTTGCGATAGTTTCATGTTGTTTTCCCTTTCCCTTTCCTTTTCCTTTCGTAGGTGTTATGGCTGGTTTATTTGGTGCCATTGTGTAGGTTATATTTGCACTTCGACTTCTATTTCTCTTCTTCTCTACCCTTTATAAGCTTAGATCTCGAAGTTGAGAAGAAAATCCTTTTCAACCCATGCCCTAGCTGCCGAACCCTCACTGGAATATCCCTTTCACAAGACAACACTTCTCCACAACTCTCTCTATGCCCATGAAGTATTCCCCTCCTAGTTTATAAATCCAAACTAGTCACTCATGGTTAAATTTTTCCAATTTTTCTTCACATGGATCAACTTTAGAAACCATAGTTCATAAAATCTCTTCCCTCTTTCATATTTGAAATGTAAATAATGAAATGTCTAACCTTCTATTTATAGTTTTTCCCATTTTTTAACATTAAATGCTACCTCATGTACCACCGTACTTCAACACTTAATGTGGTTTTTTTGAAAAAACCTGACTTTAGTGCCTTAACTCATATGCCCAACATTGCGTGGAGAATCCCTCAACCTTCTGGCATGTAACCAATCCATTTTGACATGAGACTCTTACGCATGCATCACCAGCACCAAAGATACTTTCGTCATGATTTTTTCTCTTGCCTACCTCATGTTGCTTTTGCGCTTCTTCCTCTTTTGTATGCAGATCCATAATGTAGCCTTACCCTGACACTAATAATCCTTTTTCACCTTCCCTTACATGCACTTCTTTTCCTAGGGCCATCAAACCGGGCTTTCCAACACAATCCTTCCTAGTGCTTCACACTTTTTAATTTCTTAAAATCTTACTCTACCCCATAATAGAATGATGTGCAGTCCTCTATGCATTCAAAACATTTGAAAAAGTAATGAGGTTATCGGCACCCAAAGCACAACAAAAAAAAAGACCAAGAAAGGGAAACCAAAGAAAAGAAAATGTACTAAGGGAAATCCTAAACTAACTGGCAATATTTCCTTATTACAAACATCAAGAAGACTTATTTATAGTAGGGATTTATCCTACTCCCATTGAAGTGTCCTAGAAATCTCATCCCATCTAGTGCTTGTAACTGGAATTCACCTAAGTAATGAATGTATGAGATGATGTAGGAACCTAACCAGTGCATATTCAACTTCCCAGGATGGTACAAAACATTTGAATCATATAGTGAGACCATATTCCCAACCTCAAACTTCTTTTTCTTTATGTGACGATCATGCCATGCCTTTTATTTTGATTTTTCAGTCCACTCGCTCCACCCGGAGAGTGATTATCTTTCATCCAATTACATTAACTTGTCAATTCTTTCTTACAACGCTTCTTCATCTTCCAATCCTCCTGTATGCTATACGTAAAGAAGGTAACATGAATTCAACTGGAAGGAGTGCCTCCACACTAAACACTAGTTGAAATGGTATTGCCTTATTCAACATCTTGTAGGTTGTCCTATATGCCCAAAGAACGACTTATACTTTTTCATCCCAATCTTGTCTACCAATGTCAAATTTTTTTGTTAGGGTATGACTTACTATTTTGTTAAATGCCTCTGTAGTTCCATTTGCTTGTGGATCGTAAGGGGTAGTCTTGTAATGAGCCACTACGAATTTTGCTAATAGAATATTTACTATATCATTCAAGAAATGTGTACCCCTATCACTAGTCAAACTCAAAGCGCATCCATACCTCATAATAATGTTTTCCGATAGGAACCTTGCTACAATATCTGTTATACAATCCTTAGTAGGTGTTTCTTCTTCCCACCTTGTCAAGTAATATGTGTAAGTGATTATATACCATGATCAAGTCCTACGCACAGCTTGTACAATAGGGCATACAAACTCTATAGCCCTCTTTTCCAATGGCTCAGAGTTGGGAATAGGGAGCAAAGGCATTTCATATCTTCGCCCTAGTTTTCCAATGTGTTGACAATGGTCACATGTCTTGCAATATTCCTTGCAATATTGATATAGGGTCTCCCACCATAATCAGGCCATTAATATCTTGCGTGCAGTGGCTTCATCTGCATAGTGTCCACCTACACTACCTCTGTGAGCCTCTTCTATTATGGCTAGGCACTCATGTTCTAGCACACACCAGCGTAGAATCTCATCATGTCCTTATTTTTATAAATCCCCACTAATCAACGTGTAGGGTGTAGAGCGTATAGCTAACCTATTTTTATCCAATGCCTTCATCCCTTCCGGTGCTACACTTGTCTTGAGAAATACTACAATATATTCTAAGTCTGAGGGCGTGTGCCATAACCTAAATAGTTTTTCATCTGGCATGGTATCCTCAATGCTTTATACATCCTCCCCTAAATCGATTATAGATAAATGATCAGGTCCGAAATTACTTTTTCCTTGTTTGACAACCATCGTGAACTCGAATTCTTGGAACAATAGTACCCACCAACATATTCACCCTTGTAGAACAAGCTTGTTCACCAAATATTTCAATGCTATATGGTCAGTTTAAAATATAAAAGGGGTTTTTAGCAAATACTTTATGAACTTATGAAGTGTGTAGATCATCGATAATGCCTTAAGCTCAGTTGTAATATAATTCTTCTCTGCTGGTGTCAACTTCCTACTTGCAAAGAACAAAGGATGATCAACAATCCATTTACCAGGATTTGCAATTATTTCTCTAATGGTGGTCCCTGAGCCATCAAAAAGAACATGGAAGGTCTTATCCCAAGAGGGGAGTCGTAGTATGGGTGTAGTGACAAGCCTATCCTTTAAAGTGTCAAATGCCTTCTGTTGCGCCTCTCCCCAATGAAAGGAACTTTTATTTCTAAGAAAATATTCTAAAGGCGCGGAAATCTTGGCATATCCCTTGATGAACTTCCTATAGTAACCCACATTTCCAAGGAATTTGCACATTGTGCTTTGACTAGTAGGCTTTCCCAATCCCACAATTACTGTAACTTTGGTGAGATCTACTAGTAAGCCCTCCCTACATATGATGTGCCCCAATAATGTTCCAAACAGAGTATCAAAGACACATTTCTTAATATTGAGGGATATCCTCAACTACCAACATCTTTCAAACATTAAGCTTAAGTTGTCACAATGGTCATTCACTAACCCATATAATGTCCAATCATCCAAGTAGAATTGAAGAAATTTATGGATGAATTCTTGAAAATCTTGTACCACAATGCACTAGAATATAGCAAGTGCATTATTCAACCCAAAAGGCACGAATGTATAGGAAAAAATTCCCCACTCAGTGGTAAAATTCATCTTCCTTTGGTCCTCCTTCGCGATCCTTACCTAGCGATAGCCTGAGAATCCATTTGTGAAAGAGTAGAACTCATGTGCTTCCAATCTCTCTAATATTTCTTATGTAAATGGTGTTGGGAAAGGATCTATGATACACACTACATTTAGGTCCCTATAATCAACACAAATCCTTATCCTTCTATCATTTTTGATACTAATCACCATTGGACTTATTCTAAATCTTTAATAGCTTCAATGATGCCTGACACAATCATCTTATATATTTCTTCCTTGACCTTCACGCGCAGGTTAGGGTTCATTTGGTATGGTATCTTCTAAACTAGGCATGAACCCTCCTTCAACTTAATTCTCATTTCCCCAAAGGAATGGTGAACGCCTTTGAGTTCATGATATCCACATGGGAACAAATCCTCAAACTCAAGTAAAAGATCAATGATCTTGGAGACTTCCTTCTCCAACCAATAGCCTATGATGATAGCCTCTTTAGGCTCTTCTTCTGAGCCGATGTTAACCTTCTTTATCTTTACAGGTTCATGATAGGCACGTGCCCATCTAACAACACTGTTTAACACCTTGTGCTTCCATATAGAATCGTCAACATCCAATTTTTTTGCTTCTTCCCCATAAATTATATACACCATCTTTCCTTTTTATTTTTCCACACACATGCACTCAAGTTGGACCTCTTCTGGTTCTATCTCCTCAAAGTGCACCTCCAAATCAGTTTCACCTAGTAAGTCTAGTAGCCTATCTTCTTCCATGGCACTATCCCTAATGGTAAGGCACTTGACAACTTACAATTCCTTCTCTACCAAGGGTTTTCAACTTTGATACTCGAATGTTTGAATGATATCAACCGTTAACTCTTTCCAATTACGTGTCTGACAACGGGTCTTGGCATGAATGTACTATGCATGTGCACAACCTTGTAGGGTGGAGTAAAACTTGTGAACCAATAATGAAGGTGGAAATGCTTTTGTGGTTCCCATATAGGTTGTCTCACATGCTTGGATATGGAAGAAAGTGGTCTCTTTACCATGCTAATCTTTTATAGTTGTGGGTGCATTACTCCTGCAAAACCTTATGGAGAAGGTAATTCTTACCTCGTGCCATTCCAAAAGGTTATCCTAATGTGTCACCCACCAGCGCGCAAGAGTTCCTAGTAGAACATAACGTAACATCCCTCTTTGTTCATTCTCCCTCTTCCACTAAGCTTCCATCTCATGAAAAAATATCTCATGGAAGGCTAATTTTTAATACTTAGGTAGCTTCTTTCCTCCTAGGTGTTGGACTGTATGCACCCTTGTCACCTTTGTCATTGATCCTCTCAAATTCCATCTGATTAACTCATAGTTCCCATGTGCCTAATTATCACATGCTATACTAGTGGTGTCACTTAAGGACTGAGCATCCTTAAACCATATAACTCCCTCTATGCAATGAATTATCTATGGATCCCTAATTGAGAACACATATATTCTATCCAGGACCTCTTCTCCTAGGGGTTCAGTATAGAGTGTTAATTTTCCATTAGCCACTAGTATGATGACCCGTTACTCCTCATTTTCAAAAATTATGTATCCCTTATTGAAATGAAGATATGCATTGTTCTTGTAGCACCATGGATGCCTAAGTAATGCTAGGAAATTATCTTCCTCGGTGAATTCCAAGACTTCGAAGTCCCCAGTAAATTTATCCCCCTAAATGGTGATAGATTCATCCTTTAAGACATTGATGGGCATTGCCTTCATTTTTTTCACCATATACAACACATTCGAAGATGGATGTAATGTAGGTCTTCCCATATGATTCCATGCATCCAAGGTGAGAACATTGACCTTTGTCCCTATGTTGATGAGGATATTACTAAGGATCCATCCATCCACGACTACATTTAACGTGATTTCCTTATCACAGTCAAGGCTATGAGGGGTAAGGTTTGTATGCAAGACCTGCCTCTCATGCTCTTCTCTAGAACGTGGTACCTTCTATTTTAGCCATGCTCCTAGCAAGGGAATAATATTGTCTTACCTTAGAATTTTACATACTTCCTTGACCTCATCTAGGTCATCCTTTGGTGTATTGACCTTCCTTCTTTTCTCCTCCCTTCTGGACTACTCCTTTAAACATTACATTTCTCCTTGTAATATCTGAACGACATCCATGGTTTCTTGATATACCTCCTTTTGATGTGCAAGGTTTGGGTACTTCCCATGTACTACTTCTTCTCTCTAAACCAGGTTCTTTTTCCTTGGCATTTCCCTTACATGCATGGCCTCTTCTCTTTTTGTTACCATAACAAGTTTCAATACTGCATCACATGTCACCTATGACATCCATTATGTGCCAGCCTTCTTAATTTTTACCATTGTAATACCCCTGTCTTTCTGGTGTTGTTAACTCATGTGCTCAAAAAACTCAAGGAACTCCCCATACTTGTGCTTCTTCTTGCACCATGAGCACTATAATAAGCTTGGACACTTGCACTTGTAGTGTTCTATAGATCAACAATTAAAATAGGTTCTACATGGGAATTCACTTCTTCCTCCATGGTTACCAAGACCACAGAATCCTCTGTAAAATCCCCTTTCATGTGCACCTCCATCTGTGTGCTCCTCATAAAAGTGATCATCACCCTTAGAACCACTCAAAAAGATAGTTTGGCACACACCAAGATCAATGGCCTCATGGAACTGGTCAATAAGCCTATAATCATTAGTATCATGGGTCATAGAGGTGCAGATATTATAGTAGCAAGATACATTCTTTTGAATTACATGTTGTAATAAGGGACATCTACTCGCATCATGGTCCCCATGACAAATCTCACAGTTTACTGCTATGGCACGTACTGTCTTCCGGGGGAAACTATCCTTGGCATGCCCCTCTACTTCACAATATTTACACCACATTCCATTTTGAGTCTCATGAGATGAGTTCGCAGACAAATTCTCTAGTTGATAAGCCATAGAAGCAATTTGAGCTTCCAGAAATAGGCTAACACTAGTGTCAATGCTCCCAACAACTTTAGCATGTAGGGAAGCTTCCAATACCTCCCACGGGTCTATGAAAGTCTTATGACATAGTGCACTTCTAAATGGTGTTATCAACCCTCTAATAAACCATTGAGTAAGTTGTGAAGGGTGGATGCCATAGGACAACTTTAACAGGAGGGTTTTGAACCATGCATCATACTCCCACACACTATCTGCCATTCCCTATTGGATCTCCTTGAGATAATTTATGCTCTTCTGCTCAAACTTAGGGATGTGGAATTATTCTAGGAAGGAATTTTTCAACACGGTGTAATATACCACTATCTGATGGGGGTCATACTTCCTATACCAGCTATGTGCACACCCTTGCAATGTCATTGCAAACTAATTGGTCTTCCGTTATGGGGTTTTGATCCCCTTTGCGTCCCATAGTAGCTCAAAATTGTAAACATGCTCCATAGCATCATTAATACCTTTGTAATCTAGAAAATGTAAAGACATCTCAAGGAAGACTTGAGGAGGTGGCTTAGGCCCTTTTCCTCCTAGTCTAAATCCTTGGTTTCCTCTAGTGCTCCCTCTGGTACTTCCTCCCCTAGATCCACTGCATCCACCAGGTCCTGTGCCTCTAGATCCACTAGTTCCACCTCCAGATCCTCTCATGGTGCAAAGTGGGCCTAAAGTGGTCTTTCCTAGTGTGCCCAACATCCCACTAAACTACGTTCCAATCATCTATGAGATTGTCCCACTACTGATAGTATACCCCACACCACTCCTAGATGCAATACCAAAGGCTTGTGTATCCACACTCTGCCCAAAAACTCCTCCAAAAACTGGAATGGTATGTGAAGCCATAGAAGTCCCAAACAAGAAATTGTATTTCCTGGGCACAAATCAGTCTCTTCCACCGATACCAACTGGGTTAACAATGCTTCTTCCTTGTTCTATAAAACCACATGCCAAGGTTTGGTAACTATGTTGGTTCAAATGTGTGCCAATGACTCTTCTCTCTCTACGTGATGAACTCTCATTAGAAGCCAAAGGGGTATCTCTTACGCACTTGCCAAGATGGGGTAGCACAGACTGCTCAGGTTCCACGTCCTCTGCATGAACCTCAAATTCTTCCCACAAAATTTTCCTCCATAAATCCATCACACTTACAACCTTGTGTTATCTAACAATCTCCCTTTCACGTGCTTCACTATATTCGAGTCATCTCTCCTCCCTTTATTTCTTAGTCACAATATCTTCCATCTTCATCTACCCTAGCTTCCTCACCCAACACTTAGAATGGTTTATCCATCCATCGGAAATGCCTCTAAATTCATGGTAATGAACAACATCTTCATTTCCAGGGGAATATCACGTAGAAATGATCCTCTAGGCTCCCTTATAAATTAAAACTCAGCAACTTCTGGACAAGAATACGTGGAAATAACATGTTTCAGGGTGTAGCTAGCCAACACTCCTTTCCACCAATGATCCACAACACAAGTCCATGTAAGATCATCATCTTATAGCCTTTGGTACTCTTATTAGGTCCATGCATGTGTCTATAATATCAGCTTGATATGGATGTATATGTTGAGATCCATTTATACAACTCTACTGGGAAGAAACAGAAAAAGGTTTCATACAACTCATGGTAGAGGTTCTCTTCTACCCATCTACATGCATCAAACTCAGGTTCAGAGCTGAATCTCTGAGCAAATTCATCCTTTGTGCTCTTAAACCATGTTTCAACACCTTCGAAGGTTAAATACTCTATCATCACTCATTACACAGATCATGATGTATGTTATTTCCCACTACAACTTTGAAAAGAGGATCCCAACAATTGAACCAAGATGTAGTAATTTTTACACCCACCAAATCCCATGCACGTCCACCTATCACCAAGTGGGTGTTGGGCACTCACCTGAGGCACACACGGGTTCCGAGTCTCTCCTTTATGTGATTTTAGTGGGAAACATCATATATCATAGGAACTTAAAGAGAGTGAGTAGAAATGAGACATGCAATCATCATACAACTCAAAATGACTTCTAGATCAATGTAGTCATTCTAAACAGAAAGATACTTAATAGAGTATAGGACTGAACCAAAACACAAAGGAAAATGCATAAGGATTCATACTCATTCCGTAAACATACATGAAATAGAACTATGAAGATATATGTATGGACCAAAATCATTAATGATCACATTCAAATAAATTGGAAACCTCATTACGTCCATTAGATCTATTACAGAACATCAGAGTATGGTAGACCAAAGTCATACCTCATAACTTGATTTACATCCCTTAGCTCTCAAAAATAAAATTTACAATCCCGAGGCCTTTGATGCATCCTTCTCCTATATTTTTTCTACCCAACCCAATACAACTCCTCACAGTGTTTCCACAAAGCTCCACTCTCTATTGATCTCTCTCTCAATTCCTCTGTGGGAACTTATATTTATAGGCCCCTTGAACTACTAACACACCTTCATAAGGCTTTAGATCCATTGTCAAGTTTCTAGATGTGGTCCTCTATGGGATAATGCTCTTCCAGGCCTAATTTATCCACTCCTTTTCATGATGGTCTTCTAGAAACTTCCATCATAGGGCATATTCCTTCCTAGGCCAACCTGTCACCTAGTTGGCACCTTATCCATTCATTATGCGAAGGTGGATCATGTTTTTCTCATGTCATTTGTGATATGCCAAATATGGCTAAGTGACGAGACCTTGTTCTTCCAGCGTGTATCACATGTCCTTCTTAAATCCTCCTAGAGCCCTACCTTGCGCGCCCACTCCTCAACTTAGGCCTTGCGCGCTCATGTGAATTTTTGTACTTAGTCAATATTTTAGGGGCCAAAAAAGGGTGAAGAATGCTTACATGGCCAAACCAAAAGCTGAAATTTTGAAAATAATATCAAGATGGACTCCGAACAAATGGGTAATGGCAATGATTTCTCTAGACAACAAAGTGAAGTATGTGTGATTCTTTCCAAATGATACAAAATCAGACTACACTCACCTTCCTCGAAGCTTATATTCATGTTAAACATGTTCCCCTAATGCAAAAATATCCTAAGGATGAAAAATGCCTCTAGCTCAATGATTTAACCTCCATGACTGAAAACACTTAGTCATAGAAACAAAGCTAGATGTTTAGGGAAGTTCTTAAATGGGAAGAAAACCAGTTTTTTCTCACTCCTTCCAAGTATTTTGTTGATGTAAGAGACAAAATAAAGTTTTAATTCAAAGAAGATTAATGTTTTCATGACATAAAAAATGTTTCCACTCTCGAAGACATGGAGGGATGGTGTCTCATGATTGTGGGACATCAAGAGGAATCTTCAAAATGCAAAAGTTTCAAGATGTTAACCAAAATTTCAATAGATGAAGGAACATTCTCAATATAGTATGAGTATAAGGATGGAATCATGATCATTATTCTTCATCCTAAGCCATGCAAGGCCATCACAAAATCATAGTTTGATCAAATAACATTTTTTTTACTTCAATCCATTATTTCATGATGGCATGTACTTTTCTCAACCCATTGTCAGGTATGCGTATATTATTTCCCTACCTCTATGCTCCTCCCCTTGTATATAATTTCCTTTATGTGGTGTGTGTGTCTTTCCTTTCTACATGTGTTGTGTGTTTCCCTTTCTCTAATTTTTGTGTGTGTTTTCTTCTTCTCTATCTCTCTCTCTTGTAAGTTGTACATGACTATGCACGGCCCAATTGATAAGGCATTAGTGTTTGTTTTAAAAATTTGAGATTTTTGATTCTTCATGTCATTTATTTTTTGTGCTCAATCCATGTCATGTCCCCAAGCTACAACCAATTGTTGTCATGTAAGTGTGTAACAAGGAAATCAAGAATTTCTGAGCATGGCAACTATACCCCTATGTTAAATTTTTTCAGTCTGATCATTCCAAGGCACCTCGGGTCTATCTAATCAGTCCAAGTGACCTCCTGGTTAATGTTATTTCATAACCCTAGGTGATTTATGAAATTCTATTCATTCCCCCTACATGATTTTAGGAGCTCATTAAAAGTTGCAAGCTACATGCAGCTATGGGAAAGGCTATCACTGGCCTTCCTAGGGCTACAACAACCTCATGGAGTGGATTAGAAGAGCCAAAGTAGATGTGGAAGTGTTTCAAAGTTATTAGGACATCATGGAAATGATTCAAGAATATTTTGGAAGGGCTCAAAGAAGTTGTAGTTTCACCAAAATTAGGGTTCACAGGCCTAATCCGTACACAGGCCAAAACAATCATTGGGATTTTAAAAGTGATTCTAGGAGATCCAGATGGAGTTAGGAGAAAAAAAACATCTCCAAAAATATAATTACAAACCCTACAGGATGGTGAAATAAATTTTTTCATAACACTCTAATACATTAGGTCTGTAGGAAATGTTTTTCATGCACAAGTCGAGTACCAAATCAAAACTCCACTTTTTCAGTGATCAAATGGAAGAATAATCACATGATAACCCCACCATTGGAATAAAAATTTCAAGTCAGGATCATATAATTTTTTTTGGAAAAACATCCATCGGGAGCTCAAGTTATCATCATCACAAATTGGCCTCTTAAAGTGAGTTTGGGAGTTAGCAAAATTTTGGGAGGACACGTATCAACTCCAAGAGCCTAGAGAGATTTTTTGTCCCTGAAGTCCCTCAGGGTCAGGGAAATTAACCTTGGAAAATTTTTCCCAGCCCCCATGTGACCTCTGGAACCCCATACGACCATCACGATTGCCAGTTCAGCCCTCGGGTGTAATTTGGAGCTCAAATTCCCTGCCGTCAGATCTCCGCCATGTGTCATCTCTACGATCACCTTGGAATTTGATGTCTCTCATGTCCCTCATAGGTTAGGGACATCAAACCTTGAAAATTTTTCCCAATCCCCTAGGACATATTGTTTTTCACCCATGTGACCCACTTCCAACCCCTCTATGCTTTAAAGATGATTTTAGAGCTCTCACTTTCTGTCGTCGAATTGCTGCCACGTGTTGTATTCTTTCTTACCATTGAAATCAATGTCCCTCTCTTCCCATTGAAGTAAGGGACATCAAGGAAAAAAAATGCACTCATCCCTCTCTATTTATAATTTTTATAATTTTAAATTTATTATTGCTTCTAACTTCTACCATCTAACTCCTCTGTGCACAACTTGCTCTGTAACTTTCTCTGCAACTTCTCACCACCACTCCAACATTGCCAAATATCATACCAGTTTCACCAAAAAAATTAAATCATCTACCCCATGGTGATACATAGGTATCAATAAAATATTTCATCAAGATAAGAAGAAGAGACGAAGAATAGAGAAGAAGAACAATGGAGATCCCCATTGCCATGGAATCAAAATTTGAAGAAATCTTCCAAACCGGTGGAAGGATTGACAAATCATCTGTTGTTGAGTTCTTCTCTCTTGAAGGCCATTAAAAAATCACAACTAAACCTCCATTTTGCAACAATTAATATCCACAGTGAATAAATTTCACTTATGGCTCCACGAAGAGAAAATTCCAATTTCTCATCAAACCGGCAATTGGATTGAAGAGAAATTTCACCAGTGAGACAAGAAGAAAAAACTTATCGCAATGGAGTTGATTTCATCATGAATGGAGAAAAAAACTAGACTTGCAAATTTCAAGCTCCATGAATAACATCCATGACACAGTAGTGGAAAAAATCAACGAGCTACCTCTCAACTTCTCAAGGTTTTAGTGGGCAAAATTGAACGAAAATAGGAGGGAACAATTGTTGAAAAATCTAGTTTTGTGTGAACTATTTTTCACAACATGGAGTTCCTATTTTTTAGGGATATGGAGGGATTTTTTTTTTATCATAATTCTACCCTCTTTGAATAAATTTTTAAATTCCTTAAGATATAGAATGTGAAATCATTTAAAATTCAGAGGGAAGGATCTCCAAAAAATATAGTTTTTCTCAAACTATTTTTTATAGGATGAAGTTTCAAGTTTCTCAAGATATTAAGGAATGATTTTTTATCAATATTTTTTCTTGGTAGCTCCATAAAAAAATCTCTTACTAGATATAAATTTTCATTTTTCATTTCTGAGCTTTCTGGAAAGTGAATCATGATGAATATTGGAGCACAAGTTTGTGACAAAGAGCTGAATCCAAAAACGGTTATCCTGTCGCAAAGATAGGTCATTTTAACCACTTAATAAAAATATTATATGTTATAATTACTTGCATGCTATAAATGATTATTCCCATTGAATTACAAGTATGATCACTCAAGACAATCTGAAAAGGGGTAAAATGGAAAGCAATACAAAAAATGACTTCTACGCAAAATAACAGGTTCCCAAATAACAACCTCCTAAAAATAGAAATGTTGTAAAAATGGAAATATCTTAAGAATATAGGAGGTTTGAATATGGTGTATGGTTCAGAAGGTGAAACTAGAGAAAGATAGGTGATATGCCCTAGAATAGAGAAACACATGCTCATATTCTAAAAATAAAAAGTTTTCATTTCGGAGTGGAAAATTTCATATGATTTTATTTTCGCTCACCTTGCTACTTTTTGGACTCCCTTTTGGAAAATGAGATGGTTTCATGAGTTAAAAAGGAGGAATGAAAACTTCATGTAGGTCCTCTAAGCATCATCTTAAGTGCAATGGTTTACAGAAGTAAAGCAAGGCACATCATGTGAATTCATATTCATCACTTAAGGAGCTGAGTGATCCAAAGTGAAGTGGTCAAAATTATTTTAGTGATTCAAATGGTTCATCAACCAAGTTTTGAGGAGGTCCATCGTGGGAATTTTATGTTTTCATGTCAAGCTTGCAGTGGTAAACATCATAACAGTGTCTCTAAACACTCATTCTATAGTCCATGATGTTCATGCATGATAGAGATTATGATCATCACTAGATTGGAAAAATGATTCAAAGTTATTCAAGTGAGCAATGTTCATTAGTGTAGAAGATCACCAGTTGTAGAATTATTCACTCAAATTTCATGGTTGCATCAAGGAAATAAAAGCATTTCATCATGATGAGTGTTTTCCCCTCCATCCCTTCCCTCTTCCTCTCTTTCCATATCTTATTTATCTCTCCATTCTAATTATTCATTATGCATCATCATTTTATTTCATCATATTCACTTAAGTGACCTATTTTAAATTTTTAAAAAGTATTTTCTCTAAATTATAAGAGAAATACTTATTTCATGAAAAATGAAAGGTCACGAGTGGAGTATGGAAACGAAGATTCATGTGAGGGAGGTGAAAGGAAAAATCAGGTTACTATAAATTGAAGTGAACTCTTCATTCCAAGGGTTCTAATTCTGAAATTCTTCTAGCTAGTTGTATTCTTATAAGTTCACAAGAGATATTTTTCTCACTTGTGAGTGAAAAGAGTTAGCCACTTTTCCCCTATTATCAATTTCTTCCATTCTCATACTATGTCTAATTTTCTTCTTGAACATCAATACAAGAAGAATGAGTTTTGATCCTTTTTTGAATAAGGGGTTGACTGATACTTTGTGTTCATTAAATTTTAATTGGTTTTGTTGATGTTTGCAGTATTGTTTCTTCCTAATTTTAGTGCATATGATTAAATTTATAACTAGTGTGTGTAGGAATCTTATTTTCTACCTATAACATTAGTTCTCCTACCTCTATTCTCACTCACCTTTCCCACTCTTAAGACAAAGTATTCTCTAGCAATAAATTTCTAAATTTTCTAAGGGGTCAATGGAGTTCTTCTATTACATCCCTAACCACAAGGCCACTAGGAAAATCCGTCTTTACTCACACATGCATATACGGAAGTTTTACTAGTGAAGTAGAGGGAATTAGATTCCTAGAGCGTTGGCAAGAAATCCATAAGTTTGTCCACCCAAAAAAAATTCTCACCAACAAAAACCTATTTATATGATCATTTACAACTAACAATTATCACTTACCCAAGCCATTTTTCCAAATTTTATTAATCTTGGTCTCTTATAACTTTTTCAAATAAATTGAGACACAGTCTAAAGCTCATATGCCATTTCTTTAATTTCCATAACCTTTTCAAAACTTTTTTATTTGACCACAAATATATTTTTACACACATTGTGGATATATTCCTCTAACCCATTGATCCCATGGCTTTACATATGCACATGAGAATGCTCCCATTAGATCCTCTCCTTGTAGTAATCTTCCTGAAACATGTATCCATAGGATATAAACATTAATGTTTCTCTCTTCATTCTATATATTCCTATAACATGGTCATTATAGACTATAGTCAATCCCTGCAACATCTTTTAAGAAAAACTAGTCACACAATGTAACTCTTTTCAATCCAATGACCAACATAGTTGGCCATTGGCTTAAAGGGGGAACAATATCCTTACCATAAAATTGGGTCATCTCCACAATAGTTTTTATCTCGTAGCTTGTGTCTACAGACAACTTCAACAAAAGGGGGAAATGTAGATGATTTTAACAAATATGCAATGATGTTAAACCCTAGATATTTCAGAGTCACATGTGATAAATAAAAACTTAAGTATATATCAGACCTGAGTAATAATCTAAAGATATATGAAACCCTAGGTGCAAGAGAGAGGGTAGAATAATTAGTTGATTTTGTAATGAATCCTGAAGTTTTCCAAACTAGAAAATTGATCAACATGAGGAGAAAACTGTTACAACCATTCTTGATAAAAAAAATTAGCTATTGGATATGGCTGGAATGAGGAGAATGGACTAGGTTAGGGGTTCTTAGGTGTTAGAGTCTACTCCTAGGCACTTGTGTTTGTGGAAAACCTTTGAAACTGATTTTTCTTATGTCATACCAATATTGCTAACCTTTTCTATTTATCACATTTATGTCACTGGATGATTATAGAGTTCATCAATAACCTACAAATCAATTGATCTCCTGTAAAACCCCAAAACACATTAAATCCTAAAAATAAAACGATGAAAATGGAGATTCACACTAACCTCGGTGGTCACCTGACAGAGTGAACTTACGACTGAGTATTTCACTACATATTAGACTCTATGTAGTTCTTATGCGTGCATGTATAAATCGTGCCCTAGGAATCTCTTATTTCAAATGCACTTGATAGTAAGAAATAACTAGATGTAGCAATATAGATATATGAGTGGATGTTAAAATAAAATTTCCCTCTAATGCATGTGTGTAGAAAATGAATTAACTTGTCCCTTGAATGATATCTAGATGGATTCTTTGATGCTCTTAGAATGCCTTTGGATGCATCCTTAGGTGGTAAAAGTAGATGCTTAGAGCTTGGCTACTTTATTATGGTCACATAGATTTATATTTATATGATTCCCTTGTTTTAATTTCATAATTGACAACTAAAAGGTTGAACCATAAGAAAAAAAGATTCCAAAAATATAAAATATGCCCAAAAGAGGCAAGTAAGATATAAAAATATGAAGAGTGCCCAGAGGGGACGAGAGTGCCTAGGCATTGGCGTCCTGGTTGGGAGCTAGTGTCTAGAGTCAAGAAAGATAATGAAATGAAGATCAAACTAGATTGTGGGGTGTGTAAGACCAAAGAGGAAACCAGAAAGATAGAAAAGAGGCCAAAACTAGGTGTTAATTACTATTTTTTATCACTTAGGAATCATATGAATAGTTGTATGTGATTAGGATATAGAAATGTACTAGAATGTCTGATTTAGTGTCTACATTTTCCCCCATTTTATGTTGTTGAGTGAAAAAATAATAACATAAAGTAGATAAGAGATGTGTACCTGATAACCATGTATATCGATGGTGAAATTATGCCAAAGAGATAAGAAAAATCATGGAGTAATAAAAAATGAAGCGTGGAAGCTAAAGAGGAGGAAATGACCCTAGGGGTGAAGCATACATGTTGTGTCACATTTGTACCTATTATCATTTTCAATTGTTCTTGTTGATGTGGGGTTGATTCTTATTGCATTTTAAGGATGGACCTATAAAAGAAGAGAGAAATAGTAGTCAAAGTCATATCTTATGAAAAATATTAAAAAAGTATGTAAAAACATGTGAATGTGTGTAAAAATGTGGAAAAATAGTAAAAGGAACATTTGCACCTGATCTGTGATGAGTGAAAATCACATAAAATTGTCATGATCTGTTGTAGAAGAGTGATTTTTTTGGGTGATCCCACACTAAGAACGAGTTTTTTGGGTGATCGCACACATAGAATAAGAGTGTTGGGCAGAAATATCTAGTTTTATTATCCATCTGTGAGTGCTTCCCAAATTTATACACCACTTTACATGGTTTAATCCTTCTTTGTTCCATGTTTGATCTAGTTTGATCCAAGTAGAAAAATAAGATAGAATGTTTTTTTATTATTGGAGGACTACTCCTATACTGTGAAAACTTCTTTTTGACATGCTAAAAAATGTGTGGATATGAGAAACTGATTATAACTTCCCCTGGTCATCGGTACCCAGGAAAGGTCAAGAGCACCCAAGTGTTAGTGTCTATATTTGGGTGTTGGCATCTATGTTGAACTATAGACCTAATTTAAAATCTCGACCATTATTTTGTTGTAACTGTTCTCTATTCTTATACTATGTTGTCCTGTACCAAAGCTTTGAACTATTATGTGTGGTGACTGATTCACCCAATGTATGCCCCCTTGTTTTAGGTACATGCGATTTCAATAAGAGGACATGGTCCAAAGGAGAGGATTGTATGCTAATATAAAATTTTAACCCTACAGGGGAGAGAATGTGCTTAGTAGAAACCAAGGCACATGCAAACAAAGTTGCTAGAAACATGTGTTAGTGAAAATAATATTGGTATGCATATAGAAGAAAAAGTGTAATAGAGAAAGAAAAAATACAATGTAGAACATGAAAATAAGGTTGGAATCATGGGAAATCACTCACAATGTCACAATAAAATCATGGATGAGGTAGCCAAAAACATACAAGAAATGAACAAGCAAGACATAAGGAAAATCCCGCAAACAATGGCAAATAGTATCAAACAAAGTAACATAAAACCATGGTAGAAAATAGTTCCTGCAAAGGAAATTCTACACATGAAGCACCCATTAACATTTTAGAAAGATAAAAAGTATGTCAAGATGTGTATATATTACTATATTAATGTGCTATTAATAATAGGAAGTAGTATAAAATGAAACAATAACACTTGTAGTGTGTATAAAAGTAAATGCTCCCATGAACCTTGGTGGGACTGGTATGAGGTACAATGCTAATCATCCATGCTATATGTAAGAATATGTATAATTTTTCCATTCACAACTAGATAAAAAGTGAATGTACAAGTGTAAATTATAAAAATAATGATATACAAAGCATTTGTCTAGCATGTGAAATAAAGTGTGCATGCAACTAGTATAAGAAGGGAAGAATATGTGCAACTAAGATATGAAATATGTTTTGAATGAGTGAGGTGGACTGATATGAAATTTTAATTTGATAAGAGAAACATGTCCCCCCGAGCTTATGTGGATGAATATGTAAGAGATGTGGTTCATTTATAAATTACCCCTCAGAAATCAATAATGAATCATAGAACAAGAGTGAATCATTGGGAAATGGTTTGAAATTTTTTCTAGATTGATTGATCGTGAAGCATAAAGTGTAAAGAGTGTGGTGAGAAATGTGAGGTTTATTATTAAAAAACCCATCAACAGTCAATAATGAACCATAGAACAATAGTGCATCATCGAGAAACGGTTTGAACTCACGCTAAATAGATAGATCAATGAAGCATAAAGTGTAAAGAGTGTGAGTGATTATGGTGAGGTTAATTTCAGATTTGGACCCTCAATAATTGAGTATGAAACATGGAACTAGGTTGTGTCATATGGTAGTATGATGTGTGAAAATTGAATGCTAGAGTGATGTAGTGTCTAGGATAGGGTTATAGTTATTAAAGTAAACATTGGGTTAGGGATGATACATGGATAGAGAATCTATTTTGGTCCCATTCTTGTTATTATTTTTATCTAACCTTCTTATTTTCCTCCACATTCTTCTGACACCTTTCTTTCTCACGATAATTGTAGTCATTAAATTATGCACTTTGAGTAAATATTCATTCCTAGTCTCATACTACTATTCATATGGTTATTGAGTGAAAAAAGTAATAATTAACCCATGTCTATGGCCATTTTTATATTGTTTGTTGTCATATTTTCTATCTTAAATCTACACTCACCCAATTGGTTTTATCATTCTGATTTCTTCTACTTCTAACTGGGGTGCCTTGGGCACTCTTGTCCCATTCTAGGCACCCTTATCCTCTTTACACTTTACTTGCATATTTTGGTCACTTTCTAGCCATTTGAGCTTCCCATATTTTTATTGGTCAACTTTTTCAAGGTTAATTATGAAATTAGAGAAATAAAACCATATAAATATAAATTTATGAGACTATAATGAGGGACCAAACACTAATCACTTACTATCACACATCTAGGTTACATCCATCAAAGGTATATAAAGCTACATTTGCGATCATTTAGTTCCATAAAAAGGCACACAAGGCTGGCTCATTTGTAAGAAACTTTATAGCAAGGGATTTTATCATTTCCATGCACACATTTATTAAATTATACATCTAGTTATAACTCGCTACTTCATAAAGTGAAAATGGCACAAGAAAAACCTAGGGCATGATTGGCAGACACACACCTAGAAAATACATTAGGTCTAAGATGTAGTGCAATGCTTAGTTAGTAAGTTCACCATTGTGGCTTCTAAGGAAATTTCGACCCTTTTCATATGCATCTTTATTTTTTTAGGGTTTTAAATCTTATCTTAGGGTTTTGCAGGTCTTTCCTTCATTCTTTATTTACAGTGACATCTAGTGTAGTTTCGTGAAGCTAGTGTGACAAGAAGCGAACATAGGTAGCCACTTAGCAACACCATAAAGGAGGATTTAAAGTCATTTCCGTAGACTATGGGGACAAATTATTAGACCAGGGAGCCTATAGGCACTCGTGTCCCTTTCTAGGTGCCCTAGTCCAGTCAAAGAGCTTAGATCTTTTCTCTCTCAGGCTTCTGTATGGTTGTTTCCTCCTTCTGGTCACCTAGTCAGAACTGCGACATAGTCCCACACCTTTATCAAATAAACTAAGGATTTCCTAACCCTTCTTAGACATTATATTTTCACATTTTTATTTACTTAGTTGCTTTGGTCATTTTATTTATTTATTTATTTGTTATTTACTACTTTCTATAGAATTTGATTACACTATAATAGAAGTACATAATTTCATATTTTAATTAATCGTTTTGGTGAACCCAATGTCTTTCACGCTTAGGATCCTCTTTTTTCCCGTATCATGGCTTGTAAAGTTTTTCAAGTTTCTTTTTCTGAATTACTTAAGATGCATCCCAATTTATAGGTTGTTCTTCAAAAATCCCTAGACACCATATATTGTCCTAAAGATATATCGGCACATAAATAAGTCCTATATTCAATTGTTTATATGAAGACCGTAGTCCTAGTGTTCCTTCATCTAATCAACCCCTATTAGAATCATTTCAATCCTTATATTATTTGTTTTGAGACAAGTTTATAACTATATAATCCACAATCACATCTCTTAAATGGGTAAGTGCAGCATGTTGGGGGACAAAAAAGGGGTCATAAGTGGACGTCATATTGCAAATAACAACATAATATCAACTTGTAGGGATTTTTAGCAATGCATACACTCAAAATTAGAAAAAATTATGTCAATATGAATTGTATCATCCAGAATATAGTTTCTAAACTACTATTTTTTTTTAAAATGGCCAAGTTTATTTATATTAAACACTCAAAATTCAATGACATGGTATTTTTTTTTAAAACGCCTATAAGATTGTAGTCTGTGTTCCCAAAATTTGGATGACCAAAAATTGATATATATATATTTCCTTTGGTGAAAAATTATATGCCACTATCTATCTTGGGATAGATTTTATTTTGTATTTTTTTAAGAAATATTTTATTTTTTATGATTTTTTTCATGAAATTGGTCTGAAAACATAATAAAAACAGTGCACTTTCCATTTTCCCGCCATAACTTCATCAAAAAATATTGAAATCAAATAATTTTTTTTAACATGCATATTATTTCACCATGGTTGGGATGTTATAAGTTTTATCACATTCTGACAAGTAAAACAAAATTTGCAGTCTTAAACGTAGACATAAACATTCACAAGAAAAAGTGTCTTATAGACCTACTATTTGTAAAAAAATATAAAATGATATATATCCTATTCTATTCAATTTAAAATCAATATTTATACAAATCTAATAGTCTCCCCTACGTGATGGTACCATTTTTATGACATATTTTTTATTTTTTGGCATGGTTCAAGTCTGGGGAAGACGAAATTTGATGTTTTGTTGTTTTTGATGTAAAATTTAGGATTTGATGTCCACTTAATTGTCCCCCAACTTGCTGCACTTACCCAAATTTGAGATCCACTACCCTAAGGATGCTTCTCAAGAACATATTTTTTCTCCTTCTACATCTCAATCTCATGTTATTTCTACTACGTGTGCTCATATCTGTGAGCCTCCTGTCATACCATTACTAGAGCTTCTCATCTTTGATTGCAACAATAAGAAAAATGAAATCCTTACTGAGCTCCTTATTCACCAACTGATCACTTTACCACCTACTCATTACAATCCTCTTTATCAGCTAGCTAAATATCAAGGTCATCCTTATTGTAATTATCATAAAATCAAAGGACATAATGATAATAATTACTACTCTTTACAATTCAAAATTAAACATCTTGAGCATCAAGGGTTTATCTCATTCACTACATAACGTAATGTTACATCATCCTCTAAAATTTTTACATCTCAATGGGCTCCTAAATCTCTTCCTTCTACATCTAATGAGCATCAGACTATCACTTTTGAGGTACCTTTTTTTTTCATTCAAACTCTAACTATTCAATTCACTCAACCTCTTCTTAAGGATGGCCCAACTTCTCTTCCACTTAAGCTATTCACAAAATTATCAAGTCAGAACAAGTTATCACTTCTTAAGCTGTTATCTCCATCACATTCTCCTATTAAGTCATCTACCATATTATCAATTCAATCTAATAAACTACCTTTGAAAATTAGTGTAACTTGGCCTCTTCTCAAGACTTATGTAGTGTCATCAATCCCACACAAGATCTAACCAATAAATTTTGTCAAAGAAACTAATCCTTGCATTGACCCACTTAGGGTATTTTGACTAGACCCTCATTCACTCACTCACACTTGAGGGAAAAAAATTCACACATGACCCCCCTCCATCTTAGCCTCAACGCATATCACATACTCATGTCATTATACATCTTACTCCTAGAATAGGCATCTTCATCACTAGTATATTCATTACCCGATGACACACTCTTGTGCTTTGATTTAAACTTGACTATTGAGGGATACATACTATGCATGAACACCACACATTGCATAATAGATACTACACATTTCATCTCTTTACATATCTTACAGTACATGTCACATTTTGCATCTTACATCTCTAACTTACCTTACATCATCGGTGTTCTGAAATTTGTGCATCTATACATCATACATACTCTACACATCATACTAGTATTCATCATATGTGTGTCACACTCCTATTTTGTATGATTCTAGCATCATATATTACTCATCCTACATACTACATTTCATGCACTCTTAGATTATTATTTTATCTACACATATTGCATTGCATACTATACATTGCATTTTACACATCTTGTACATCATATGGTCATCTCTTATCATCACACATACTACATGTTCTTCTACGCAATTCACTCACTACCCTATGATGCACTCTATATCCTTGGTCCATACTTGACTTCCTATGGTTTACCAATCAAATGGACCTTATCATACACACATGTTCATCACTCGACCTTCTATCAAGCAACATTACTTGGTTAGTAACATACATTATAGGCTAAATGGTCATCTATTCCTTCATCTTGTAGTGGTACACACTTTAGGCTACATTACCACTCCCTTTATTCATCTCATCATGATATATGATTTAGGCTACATCATCACGCATTCATCTATAGGTCGCATATCATCAACAAACATACACACTCATCAGAACATGATATACACCACACACTATTTGACCCTTCTCTAATGAAGAACTCTCATTTTTGGTTCATTCTTAACTATCGAGGGTTCTTACTAAATAAACCTCACTGCATACACTTCCATTCACTTAGTGGGTACATGGATCCTATCATCTATTTTGCATGACATTTCACCCATACACACCATGTTGCATATATTGGTTATTTTTACTATTACTTACATTTTCTCGTATATGTTCACTTTATTACATATGCTAGCTAGATCTCTTATATGTCATTATTTTTACCATACACACATGCACATTCACATCCTCTTCTAATTGCAATCATAGATACAGGTCTATCATACGCAACATGGATGCTCACCTCCTACTAGTCCTAGAATGGTTTCTAAGGGCATCCACATTCACCTCTTATAGTTGATATTGTTTACTTTTGTACTTAGCACTCTACATTACTTTATTATAAATGCTTTTGACATATAGTTATATTTATAACATGTTAATAGGTGCTTCATGTGCATCATTAATTTGCAGTATTATTTTCTTCCATGGCTATCTTCTTGGTTGTCTACTATTGTTTATCTCTTGTTTGCTATTATATGAGGGTCTTTCCCTTTTTTTAATGTGCACACTTTTTTGTTGTATGCAGCCATTTCATCCTTGAGTGTCTTATGACATCCAGAGTGATGTACCATGTTTACAACCCAATTTTGTGGTTTATAATTTTCTTCTTGAGTGTTTACATGCATTCTAGCTTATACATTGTTTGTGTCACTGTACGTACCCAAAATTGTAAGGTACTGTACTACGGAACGGTGTAATAAGTGCCCCGATGATGATACAGGTCCCTTCGCAAGGTGTTCGGGATCCAGAGAAGCTTTACGGATATGCGTTAACATCCCGCATGCCCCGCTTAGCCCCCGCGTGCTTTGTTTTCCCTATTTTTCCTCTTTTCTTGGCTTTTTGGTCTTCAGTGACGAAACCGCCACCCGGAAGGGCGGCGGTCTCGTGACCGCCGCCCTGAGTAGGGCGGCGGTCCTGTGCACGTTTTCCAGAACGTGCTTTTGACGGAACGCACGCAAAAATCAACGCTTTACTAGCTTTTCTTGCCGACTTGAGCATGCATTTATGTTTTTGGTCCCCTGGAATAGTGTTTTTCTTTTGTTTAATGTTTAGGAGTTCAGTTTAGATTTGATCTTTGCATGTTTGGATTCCTATAAATACATGGTTTGTGCACATGCAAATGGCCCCTGATTTTAGTTCTGAATTTTGCTCCAAAGTTTGTTTTAAATTTCTTGTTGCAGTAGATTTAGTTTTCCTTTGCTTAGGATTCTTAGTTTTCTCATTGAGTGCTTTGGTTAGTTTTGTATTGCAGCTGGTAAGCCACATATCCAACTTGTGCAAGTGCAAACATCATTTGGGCCACCATTTTCACTCCAATTTTCATGTTTTCAGTACTATGGTCGTTTTAGTTTGCTTAGGATTGGTAGCATAGTTTGTTGCAGGTTTGTTTTAGCTTTATGTTACTGTTGGTAAGCCACAGATCCAACTTGTGCAGACAGCATTATTGTTTTGGAGTCGAATGGTCTAGGTAGCCATTAAAGTTGCAGGTTTTGCTCTTCATACAGGCTAGTCTCAGGTTCTGGACGCTCTTTGTTGCATGATTCGTAGTAGACCCCGCTAGGAATTGCATAGGCCAAGCTCTGTACTCTTGTGCTATCCCTCTCCTATCCGCATTCTATTCTGTCTGCATTTTGAAGGCTGTCCATTGATCCAAATACCTATTCCTATTGATGCAAGCATTTCACGCTTTTCTGGATTCACGTGAGCACAAAGAACGAAGAGATCATACTGAGGGGACAAGAACACACACACCGTCGGATTCGCCACTGTTCTGCGAAATCCAGGTTCCATCTTTCAAAGTTTTAGTTAGAACTTATCAAATAAAGTAGTTAATCACTTTATTTCAGTTATTTCCATTCTCGATATTGCCAGGGAGGTTGTGGGGATTGATAGTTTCTAAGAAACTATGATTCATTCCTCACTTCTGAGGTAGGATCGAGAATCTTGCAGATAGATTAGTTATTTCGTTATTTAGAATAGATATACAAAATCGCACAGACAAATAGCTACACTCGGCTATTTTGTTTGTTTTTACGTTGTTAGTTTATTTGTCAATTTTAAATATTTTAAATAGCTACTCTCTCATAAAATTGCCGGAAAATACAAAAAGAAACTATATATGCTAGAAGTGCATTTAGATTTTACTTTATTATAGTTTGTTTCATTACTGCTTTTGTATGACAATTACAGGACCTAGGGAGCCCAGGGAATACATTTTTCGAGCCAATTGTGCCTCAGCCCAATACCGTAGTAGCAATAACTGACATTGACCAAAACCTTAGGATACAAGTCTTCCAAACAACAAGAGACTTCCAACAGATCAGGATACAGTTGAGAGGGTTAAACATCGAAGACGACCAAGCGCATCTATTTTGGTCAAATCAGCCAAATTACAGATTACCCTAGAAAATACCCATATGACTGTAGAAGGGCTCGAAAGAGAACAAATATTCGGGTGTGATCCTTTAGTTCCACAGCCAGACGCTGGAGACACCCTAGTAGATATAGATACCAGCTTAAGAATCTAAGTTGCGAGAACGCCTGTAAGGTATTATGAGAAGATAGCACAGCTATTGGTTCTAAACATAGAAGCTGAAAAAGCTTACGACTATTGGATAATAGGGATCAGAACTTGATCTCCCGTATGACCATCACAGGACCGCAACAACCAAGAGTATATGGTTGTGATCCGCAGATCCCACAGCCTAACGAATCCATAAGGGAATTAGACATAGACACTGGCCTACGTAAATTAATATTTCAGTCTACTCCGATTCCACCTCTCATCATTCAACAATTATCCCTACTAAATACAATAGCTAACGAAGCTAGAGAATTTTGGACTAGGCCAGAGAATCGTCCATAGAATCGACCATATTTACCATATGACCCTATCAGGAGAAATACACGAAACCATCCCGGGTCATTTTCCACGCATCCCACAACCCATAGATCGAATCACGCCAGAGCTTGATATTGATTGGAGCCTTCGAGCAGTCATCCTCGCTGATCGATCTATCACACCAGTCCAAGTTAGAAGGGCCTTCTTTGCCTTAGATTCGCAAATACCATTAGTGCGTGTTGAAGACATTAGACTGCCTAACTAGCTTGTCTGCATATTCTACCCCCACCGGCTGTCTCGGCACGACCTCGGGAGGTCGGGTACGTGGAAGAGTCACTTGTTGATTCTCATGCTCGCCTGTTGCTTTTCCGACGTACAGTCACATTACACTTGTTCTATACATGCATGTTTGTTCATACTAACACTTGTCTCTAGTCACTTGTTCGTGTGTGCCTTGGTTTCTAGAAAGAGAATTCCCTTCCCCTGTAGGGAATATTTTATGTAGTTGGTCCTCTTTTGGGGTCACATCCTCTTATCTGTGAAGCTACATGTTCCCCCAAAGATGGGGGAATCATTTGGGGTTTTACACATTACACAACGCTCTCTACTGGTACATTTCAGTTCAGTTTTCCATCCTTAACATTGTGGGTTATATAGTGAGTGGGTTTAGACTAGTATACAAACCCCATAGATAAAGGATTTTACTGGGTAGGTTGTCCTTAGTATTTTGCGGAGTAGTTATAGGTTAGAGGATACAATAGACTTTCCTCCCTACAATACTTTGACCGGTGGTGTTGAAGCACCCAAAAAACCAAACACTCCTAAGATATCTTCACCAATCTCAGGGAAGCAGTTACAGGTTGGATAATAACAAACCTTTCTCCCTGCACTTCTTTTTCCATAGTAGTGGGATATCACCCAAAAAACTTGCACTTCACCGAAAGTTACAAGATATCTTTTCTACACCCTTTTGTCTCATCACGGATTAGATGCACATGTTCCTTTTTCATTTTCATTTTCATACTATTTTCACATGTTTCTTTACATACATACATTTATTTTACACATATACATGTGCATTTGACTACATGATCATCGTCTCTTTTGTAGGTTCATCCGTATAGGAAGGGAAGTAATAAGTCAAGAAAAACAACACAAATGGTGAGTACACACATGATACTAACCCATAGGTACACTACACAGTTTTGTGTCCACACAAGCACTTCTACCCTATGTTAAATCTCATCAATATTTTACCCTTTTTTCATCTTTAGTCTCCATGCTCCATATTTTTTTTTCACTCCACACTTTGTCTATTCATTCAACTTGTTTGTACATCACTCTATATGGATTTTTAAGGTATACATCTCTATCTACTTTATATTACCGACCGTTATGCTCACCAACATAAAATGGAGGAAAAATTTAATCACTAAATTATGAAATTTGAGTCAATATTTAGTCTCAATCTCATACTACTATTCGTATGGTTCTTGAGTGAAAAGAGTAATAATTAACCCATGTCTTTGGCCATTTTTATATTGTTTGATGTCGTATTTTCTATCTTACACCTGGACTCTCCCAGTTGGTTGTGTCATTGTGTTTTTATACTTCAGACTAGGGAACATAGCCTAGGATTGGGGTGCCTTAAGCACCTTGGTCCCATTCTGGGCTCCCTTATCCTCTTTACACTTTACTTGCATATTTTGAGAACTTTCTATCTATTTAAGATTTCCATATTTTTAGTGGTCGACCTTTTCGATGTTAATTACAAAATTAGAGCAAGAGAACAATATAAAGATAAATTTATGTGACCATTATGAGGTACCAAACACTAAGCACTTAATATCACACATCTATGTTGCATCCATTAAAGGTATCTAAAGTTACATTTTCATCCATCTAGCTCCATTATAAGGCACATACGGCTGGTTCATCTACATCACACTTGATAAGAGGGGAGTCTATTATTTCCATGCACACATTTTTTGCAATATACATCTTGTTATTGCTCACTACTTTACAAAGTGCAACTGACACAAGAGAAACCTAGCATATAATTGGAACACACACACCCCTAGAACTACATTGGGTCTAAGATGTAGTGCAACACTTAGTTAGTAAGTCCGCCATTGTGGTTGATGAGGATAGTCTGACCCCTTTCATATGAATATTTCTTTGTTTAAAGGTTTGATCCTTTTCTTGGGGTTTTACAGGTCTTTCCTTCATCCTTGATTTATAGTGACATGTGACGTAGTTCAGCGAAGCTAGTGTGACAATAAGTGAACATTTGAAATCACTTAGCTACACCCCAGAGGAGGGTTTCAGGTCAATTCCAAAAACCAGGGTGTCCATTTCTAAGACTAGGACATCCATAGACTCCCCTGTCCCTTTCCAAGTGCTCCAGTCTAATCAGAGAGCTCAGGTTTATTCTTTCTTAGGATTATGTGTGGTCATTTCCTCCTCATATTCACCTAGTTCGTACTATGACATAGTCACACACCTTTTTCAAACTAGCTAAGGATTTCCTAAACCTTCTTGCACATTAGCGTTTCACATTTTCATTTAATTAGTTACTTTAGTCATTTTATTTATTTATTTATTTTGTTATTTATTACTTTGCATAACTTCTTACTACACTAGAATAGAAGTAAATTATTATTATTTTAGTTAATCAATCACATTGTTTTTGTTAGGAATTAGTATTTACATTGTGTAGATAATAATTACATTTGGTAATTATTATTATATTAGTATTTGTTATTTAGTTATTATATAAAACAACTAATAACAAATGTGTGTTGAGTTGTTTGGTTGTTACAAACAACTCACGTGATTAGTATTTGTTAGTAGAATAGTCTCCTAATTTATAGGAAACTATGTGCCTATATATTTGTAATTGCATCTTATGTAAATCATCCGGAATGAATTGAAAGATATATCATTATTCTGTGCATTTTATTCTGCAAATATAGTCCAGCTCTTACATTTGGTACTAGAGTAGGTTATTCCTATGAGAGCCAAGAAGATTTAAGAGGCCAAAGAGAATATTCAAAAATCCGTCCAAAAAAATACAGCAAGTAGTGTTCAGTAAAATGAACATATCTTCCTCATAAAACATCACATTGAGGAAATTATTTTAGGGTTTAAAAGATGAGAAAAAGACGCACATATTTGTAGTTTACATCAGGGTCAGATTCAACATGCAGATATGACGAAATTTTTGTCAAACAGACATTTTTGTCACTGGAAATGCACATCCGGTAAAAGAAATGCAACACACAGGTTTTTTCTTATTTGTCAACTTTTTTTAGTTATTTAGCAAAACTATAGTTTAAAATATATATATATATATATATATTTCTATAGTTTTTGTTTAATAATTGAATTTTGAGGGCAATTCAATTTTATTTTAATTGGACCAATTTACAGGAAATTGTAACCTCAATAACTTTTGCACGGTAACTCAAAATTGAGCCCTGTTTTTTGCAAAAGTGTTTATTTTTTAATTCTCATTATAGTGGTTCTAATTTTGGGATAAAATACCCACTTTGAAAAATATCATATTTTTTGGCTATTTTGTGGGACGCATTATCGGTTGTACCCAACGTCCTAAAACTAAAATGTTTCACATTGCGGGGGGAGAATAAATTCAATGTGGAAACAAATGAGCTTAAAATTTTCATTTGGCTAAGTTAGAAGCCACAAAAATGGAGGAAGGAGGCATTGGAGGAAGGAGTTCAAACAGTGACCTCTCGTCAGTCACCAACGACGGGGCCACGCAGAAGCTATGGTGGCATATGTATGGTGTGAGTATATGATTTTTAGTGTGGTTTCCATTTTCTCAGTGTGCTTCAGTTTGCAGTGTTCCTGTTTGTTTGAGTGGTGTGATTTATTGTTAATACTAGAAAAGAATTATATAAGAGAGCAGAAAACTACGGAGATTCTCTAACTGCAGAGATCCTCTGACTACCGTACTTCGTTGGAAGATGATCGATCGATGAATACGTTCATTAGCAATGGTGATCATGTGCAACAAGATCAAGACAACAAGATCCAGTTACTATGATACAACACAATACATTTTTCCCTTTATGATTTCTTATTTGGAATTTCACATTGTGGGGGGGAAATACATACCAATGTTCCATTCCCATTCTGCGCCCAAAACGACTTAGTCAAGGAAAGCTTCGAATGGCAGTGGCAGTTTTCTATGTTGTTCGAGATCGAGTGGCAGCGATCAATGACAGAGACTATGATTAAGAACATTACGATTGTTATAGGAAGTAATGTGAAATTTTTTCAGTCTATCTTCTATTGTGCAGTTTTGTGATATGCAAGTTGTGTTTCCTACATAATTCCCTGATGTATAAGCATAGTGATGAACAATAGCACTAGAGTAAGTCAGTTCATGGATCTCGATAGGGTTTGTGGGAGGATCCAGAAAACCACACGAGGTGGACAGTTGATGAGGTTCCTGTCATGTCAAGGTTTGTGGTAAGCCTGTTTAAAACCATGGAATGAGAGAGCCTTTCTTTTGGATCAAGGTCATGAGTCACAGAGTTGGACATGCCACAAGGGTGAGCATACTGCAGTTGAGAGTGTGGATGTTTTTCTACCATGTAAACACTAAGGGGAGGAATGTTAGGAATCAGTATTTACATTGTGTAGATAATAATTACATTTGGTAATTATTATTATATTACTAATTTTTTATTTAGTTGTTATATAAAACAACTAATAAAAAATGTGTGTTGAGTTGTTTGGTTGTTACAAACAACTCACATGATTAGTATTTGTTAGTAGAATAGTTTCCTAATTTATAGGAAACTATGTGCCTATATATTTGTAATTGCATCTTATGTAAATCATCTGGAATGAATTGAAAGATATATCATTATTTTGTGCATTTTATTCTACAAATATAGTCTAGCTCTTACAATTTTTACCTTGCAATCCCTTTGTTTCTCATGACACATTACACACACCTTTTTTAATTTCCATCACTAGCTGACACCATTACCTATGGGTGATTGCATTGACACCATTTTAAAATCCCTGGCCTTCACCTGTTCATGATGGAATCAGTATAAATACCTAAAAGAAACTTTTTAAAAATATCCACACATCACAAATTTGATAGGAACTTACCATTAGCTATGATCTCTTGTGCCAACTTGCATTTTCTTGCTCAACTCTTGGATTTCTTACATCTTAACTCTTGTCTTGGAGATTCTTCTTGATTAGATTGGTCTTCTTTCATTATTAGGTCACCTATGGTAAGTTAGGATTATATTGTTTCCCATTCTTCACCCAAAATCTATTCACTCTTGGTGTATGATCTTTTGGGAAATATATGCATCATCGACCCCCTAAATAGGTAAGTTTTCTAACCTAACTTGTTATTTTGTATAGAGTAGTATCCTACATATTTAGTATTTACTTTATGTTATCTTAGTATTTTATGCACATGCTATGTTAGCATATTGTATTTTAGTCCTTTATTTTATGTTAAATTCTTTACTTTGGTTAACATAGACTTTATGCATTTATCTTATCTTTTATTACCCCCATAGTGTTGATATCCCAATAGGGTTCCTTCATCTTCTTCAACTTAGGGCCTTGGAAACTTTGGATTTTTCTACTGTAAGGGTTACTTCCCTTTTCATATGTGATCTTAGCAGTTCTTGTACCCACTTTAATTCTTTCCATTGTGTACTAATCTTGGTTTGCCCCATAATCATTGACTCAATACCATAGTTGAATGGATGATAAGAGTGCACAATGTCTAGACACATTATAATGCCATACATCATTTTCAAACCCAAATTAAATCTTATTTTGTACCTTATGATTGAGAAAATCTTGTTAAAAGAACTGATTTTTCATGTTTGTCTTGTTTCAACCCTTAAAATTTAGAAAAACCCTAAAAACCAATTCTTCCAAATGCCTTCGGCCCTTGTGTCAATTATGTACAAGGATGATCCTATTTGGCTTGTTCAAAAAATAAATTTAGATGCCATCATCCCATATGTCAATTCTATATAGGTTCAAGTGTGTTTGTTTTAGCCCGTTTTTCTTTCCTAACACCATCAAACCTTGTGTAAAATATGTGCATAGCCAATTGCGTCTAAGTTAAAATTTTCTATAGATTTGATTTCAACTTATAAACTACACCAATGTCTCCTCTAAGGCTATTTATGGCTCATTTGAACCCCTAGAATTTCTCCATAGGTTATTAATTTATGTTTAAATTCCCTCTTCACACACCAAAGTGTTATAGTTCACTTTCTGTAAGTGATAATATTAATGGTTGTACTAATCTTACCCATGAAAATCCATTGTCCTCAATTTTTCTCTCTGATCATCTAGAACAAGGTTTCTTAGATGAGTGTAATGTGGTTGAAAATGAACACATGGATCCTTGATATATAATCAAAAATATTAATGATAATGAATATCTTACACTCAATCGAGATAGAAGTGTTTGAAAGATATCCATGGAGATGACCATGCCTCATCTCAATTACAAAGGGATTCATCATATTCAAACTCTCCCAGTAGGAATGATCAAGATGAATCACATAAAGTCCCTACCCATGAGCATGATGAACACCAAGAGATACCTATAGAAAAATTCTAACCTTATTCCATGGGTCCTAATGTATTACTAGCTAAACTCCTAGATCATATGGCCTTATCCTATGTTAGTACTAGAGATAGTATGATTTAAATAAAAAATGAGATGTTACAAATAACATCTCAAAACATGAAACCCAATTTTCCTTCCTTCACACATCCTCTATTATTCAATGCACATGTGAATCTTATTCCTCCAACACCAATATGAAACAAGATGTTGTAAACTATCCAAAATAAACCCTTAGCTCCATATATCACAGCCATGGATTTAGGAAGTACTATCCCTACCATATCTTATGATGGTTCCACGGATCCATCCCTCTTCCACAAAAAAATTTGGAAATATCTATAAGAGTGGATTCAAACAAGTTTACGTGTGAGACAACTCATCTTCTAGTAAAAACCTTAGTAGGTGAGGCCTTAGAATGGTATAATCATCTCCCTTCCAACTCAATAGTTGACCTATAACACTTAGTTAAGGCTCTGGTTTTTTAATTCCAATAACAAGATCTACCGAAAAATGCCTTTCAGAAATTTATAAATCTTAAACAAGGGATAACTGAATCATCTTAATACTTCATTAAAAATGGAAAGCTTTGTCTATACAAGCTGACCATAACCTTGATGGTAAAATTTTATCTCAATTATTTCTAAAATCCCTCATATCAACCCTCCATTTTAAGGCTAGGTATTTCTCTCCTAACACATTAGAGGAATACCAAAAACAAGCTAAAAGAGAATATTACCTTATGCATGAGTTCAGATGCACTCCAAATAATCTCCCAAGCTTAAAAACACAACACATGTAATTAGCTCTTCGATTTTCTTGAGAGAAATCATAATGGGATAGAATCAAGAACCTTCTCACTCTCTCACACACTCTCCCATGCCCCCCTATCTCACAATGAACTTCTATAAATGCTTCCCAGGATAAGTGCACCAAGTTGGTGGACTAAAATGGGGTCATAAGTGGATATCATATTACAAAAAATAGAATAATCTCAACTTGTAGGGATTATTAGCAATACACATACTCAAAATTAGAAAATGTTATATAAATATGAATCATAAAATACGGAATCTAGTTTTTAAACTACTTATTTTTTTCAAAACGAACAATTTGAGCTATATTAAACACTCAAAAATATATGACTTGGTTTTTTTTTTTGAAAAACCCTATAAGATTGTAGTCTGTTTGTGCATGATTTGGATGACCAAATATTTTTATATGTTATATGTCGCTGTCTATCTTGGGATGGATTTTATTTTGTATTTTTTCAAGCAATATTTGTTTTTTTATGATTTTTTCCGTGAAAGTGGTCTGAAATTTTTTAGAAAATGGAGCAGTTTCTGTTTTCCCTCCATAACTATATCAAAAACATTGAAATCAAATACTTTTTTTAATGTGTATATAATTTTTCCATGCTTGGGATGGTATAGGTTTTATCACATTTTGATAAGAGAAATAAAGTTGTAGTTTTAAACGTAGACATCAACGTTCGCGGGAAAAAGTGTCTTAAAGACCTGTTGTTTGTAAAAAATTATAAAATGATATTTATCTTATTCTATTCACTTTAAAATCAAAAATTTTATGAAGAAAATAGTCTCCCCTACACGATGGTACAATTTTTGTGATATATTTTTATTTTTCGGCAAGGTTCAAGTCCGCAGAAGAGAAAATTTGAAGTTTTTGGCCTTTCAAATGCCCTAATGACCTCCCATAGCTTTGGTTAGGAAAACAGAAGGTTCCCAAGCCTTGAGGGTCAGATTTAATAATACAAAATAACCATGATCGTGCTTTATAAACTATGATCGTGGTTATTAAATCATATTTACGCACATGCCAATATTTGAATTACCATGTGATTTTTACTATTTGGCATTACTATACGAATTACTGCAAAAATTTGTCTCTTTCTACACATTATTCTTATCATCAGAAAAAAAAAAACATCATGGCAGACAAGAAAGGAAATCAATAAGTAGAAAAACACTAGATGAATTAGACACAATAATATTTCATGATATTAAGTGAATGCAGAAACTTCTTGAATTAAGAAGAGGTTCATCTTCAACCCCTACTATTCTGAGCAATAAGGAACTAGGTAATGTTTTTACTTTCAATTTTGAAGATCAATTAAATAATCGTGATGTAGGTGATGTTAAAATTGAAGGAGATAATGAAAATGTGAATCAGGAAATTTAGATTGAAACCTTAGATAAGAAAAATTTGACAAAAACACCTCCTAGGATTTTATGTAAGAGACCTAATGATTTAATTGAAATTGATGAGAAAATTTTGAAACCAATGTCTGACAAAATTTCTAAATGAAAAATTAGAGAGAATCCACTGAAATTTAGGATAATCATGAAATTTTAAATGATTCCCAAATATGTCAGTTATTGGTTAGTTTGATGAAATTGAATAAAATTAGACCTATATTAAACACCTTGAGATTAAAAAAATCTAATATACGTGATTAAACCTCTAAATTTTTTGAAAACCTTCATGATGTATATCACACTGTTGGAGTCAAGAGATGCACAAGGGATAGTAATATTGTGTGTCATGTACTTACTACTAGTGTTGTAAGTGAATCAAGAAAAAAATAACGTTTGATTCGGAAAATAAGTCGAATGTTGAAAGTTAATCAAAAATTTCTAATGAAAGTTTTTTGAAAGACATAATATCCTTCTATCACTCAATGAAACTAATTTTTGAGTATTTTCTGCTAGAGCACCGCATAAGGAGAAAGATATATCTGATTCTATACTAGAAGTTTTTATTCAATTTTGGCATGATAACACTAGAGTTTCACCTAATACAAGAGAGGTTGTATAACAAAGAGTTGGTTATACTAATCATGAACCACATCCAAAGCATTTCTTAGATATGACTCAAACTCAATTTTTTTGTAAGTTTGAACATGAGCATCGAGAAATTAAAATTAGTCAACATTTTTTTGAAATGTTTAAACCATTCTATGTGAAAATCAACCACACTTGCACCACTTCTTGTTGTAGGCAACATGTTGAATTTGCGATGCATTAAGCTAAATTTTTACATATTCATTTTGATTTTCATTCTAAAACTATGTTATCGGAATGTGGTATCAATTTCAACAAATATCTTCTAGGGATTTCATTCCTATGATATTTTGTTATAGAGAAGTTGGACAATTATTTATAGTGAGGATTGTTTAGATGGAAATTGTGGTATGTGCGGTGGATTAACTAAATTGGAAAGTTACATCATTGAGAAAATTGGAGGTACAATAGGACATAATTTAGTTGATTTTGATAAATATGAATCGGAACCATAATAATTGAAATATGGAAAGGAATATAAATAGTGTGAAATAGTTATAGAACATATGCCTATTTTTTAATTTATGAGAAAATTTACGAATGAAATTGTTTATGAGTATGTTAGGTATACACACAAAGATCGATGGTTGGATGAACATTTCAATATATGAAAGGACATATTTTATATTGGTACTATGTTTTCAGTGGTTGATTTTACAGAGAATAACATATTGCAACCACAAATGGAGGTTCAATTGTAATATTACAACTCAGTACATGTTGCCATTTTTGTGCAAATAGCATTTATACATTCTCTTGACAGTATAAAGAATGATCAAATTTTTTAAGAGAGTACCACTTTTATATCAGTGATGATCGTACTCATTCTACTAAATTTGTGTAAGGTATTTCTAGTTACTTTATGAAAAATTATTTGATAGGGACATTTGCTTCAATCAACATTATATATGGTTAGATAATTATATGTCTCAATTTAAGAATGCATGAATATTTTATTTGATAATAAGGATGCATGCCAAGATGTGTTTGTAACATATTTGGAGTTTCAATGAGGCTAGACATGGAAAAGGAGAGCATGGCGGTGTAGGAGCATGTGTGAAAATGGCTATTAAAAGAGAAGAGTTGAAGTATAAATATGGTTCTAAATTGAAAGATGCAAAGAGCATAGTGGAATTATGTATTAAAACATGTCCCAAGGTTATCAAGAAAATTCTACAGTTCGTAGATATTTTTGTTTGATGGAGGAACAAAAAATTGCTAACTATGAGGATTGTATCAAACTCACAGGGTCCAGTGATCTGCACTCATTTTGTATCTTAAACACTACTTCATAGGCCACATGGACAAGAAATTTGGCATTATTTTCTGCATCTTGTATTGAATTTGTCACTGTTGAGTGTGATTCAAAAAATGGGTGGATGGATGGATTTTTAGGCCTCTAACTCCTCTTCCCAGTTATCAACCTCCATAGGCATTATGACTTATTTCTCTAGATGAAGTTGCAACATCTAAGGAATTTTATGACATTTGAATTTTGGTGTGACAAGGTAAATTTTTATTTACAATTTTTTTATTGAGTTATGTACATTAAAATTAATATGTAATTTAAATTTAATTTGAAACCTTTGTTTTTTAATAGGACATCTATTTGTAGGTATTGTGAAAGAAGACAATGAAGAAGGAACAAACTATTTCTTATGTTGTTGAATCAAAGAAAGGAATAAGTTGAGTTCTCCTATTATAGATGGTGAAGATATTGAGTACCCTACAGGGTCAGTGTTAGTTATATGAACTTGGCTTCGACGGTATCCATTAAAAATTTCCATTGTTTGGGTGTTTGAATACTTTGAGACACATAAGAAAATACTCTTATATTTGCATCTAGATCTAGAGACAAATATTCAGCTATATAGATATCGAGGAAGGCCTAATAAAAATCTTCTTTGGAAGGCTCAAGGGTCAGATCATGAAGTAATCCTATCCGCTATTCAAAGAAGATCCAATCCTGATGGTTCATTGGAATGAAATTACATGCTCACGTCTCGTATATATAATTTCTTTAAAGTGTTTAAATTATTCCACAAGATTCAAGTTCATATATTTAATTAAATTTATGTATTTTCTATATATCTAGTATGGTTTTGATTTATGTTTTAAAATTTCTTTGACTTTAACACTTTGATACAGGTTAGTGGTACAAGAAAAGGTTACAACTTCATGACTTGATGGTTCATTGGAATGAATTGAGATGTTCATATTGTATGTATAATTTCTTTGAAGTGTTTAAATTTTTTAACTAGATCATTGAAGTTCATATATTTTATTAAATTTGGGTATTTTGTATATATCTAGTCTGGTTTTGATTCAACTTATATTTCTTTGAATAACACTTTTATGCAGGTTAGTGGTGCCAGAAAAGATCTCACCTTCACATGGTTTGCACTGTTAGTAGATAATTTTATATTCTCAAAGCTAAGAGAATATTTCATTGTTTACAAGCAAAGAGAAGTAACTAACAACGGTTTATGTATCTGTGGAGGGGGTTCTTGGCTCTAGAGGAGGTAGTCTAGAAGTATCAGGAGCATAGGGAACAAAAAAAATGCCTCCCCAAGTGTCCACCAAGCTATCCCTATACGTGTGCATATTTGGTTTGGTCACACGACCGACCATTTGCAAAATATAGCATTTTTCAGCCTTACACTAGCTCAAACAACACAAATTGGTGCATTTGCAAAAAATAGGGAAGCAACAACACCAATTGGATACGGAAAAAACTAAGACATTATATTGCAGAGGGTTCGTACACCGAGGTGAACGATCTGACGAGATATCTCTAGGAGTCACTATGAATGAGTAATCACACATTGAATTTGTATGGTGTTGATCAAAGAATACTTGTTAGATATCACACAAGAATTCTGCGCGAGAGAGAAGGCCAGGATCAAGGGTGTGGAGGGATAGAAAGAACCCATGCACATAGGGAAAGTTTAGCTTTTGGGATATAGCTGATTTTAAGCATGATGACCTATTTTTAGAAGATGGTGTATGGAACACACCAATGATGCAGAGACATCACCATGCATTGTCTACCTTTAGAAGATTAGATCGAAGCATTTTACATGGAGACAGGCTAAGATTAGGATTGTCACTTTAGTTAACTATAAGAGGTCTATAGATATCACACTTGTATTTGTGGATATTCCTATAAATGGTGCGTGGCTATTAATAACATGCGGCCTATTTTTGGAATAGATAAGCAGTGAAGGACAAGTCCCCACCACCCTATATATATGATATGAAACATATAGTAGAAGATATATACAGAGAGAGATGGATGTATGAAGGTATAGAGGTATGCACACATGATTGGAGTAATGTATTAAATCCATGTGCACATCGGTATAGATTTCCATTATTGTAAGGAGCTTATGTGTTTATTAATATATGGAAGATATTGGCTAAATCTAAGTGTCATTCCTATGTGTAATTGAGTGGTGCATGTTATTGATTTAATCATGATTACTGTTTAGAGCTTGTTCTTTCATAGATCTGAATGTAGCATGCATTGTAGAATCATGGATTAGTTATGGATCTATATGTTTCTTCCTTTATCACACTAACACCCTACTATAAAAACCCTAAAGAGGGACCTAGTACCTTTTGCGTGCTTTGAGTGAGTACTCAGTCTAGGCTGAGTGATGTGCCAATGCATCTAGGGTGTTATCTACTAAATTCTAGGCTGCATCATTGGTTCCGTTGTCAGGACCTCTTTTTCAGTTGTGTTCAGGATGGTTTGTGATGAAGAATTATCGGTTAACTCTAGCAAGTATTGAGGATTGGATACATAATCTAAAGGAAGAATATGCATGGCAGTTCAGTAGTGGATCTGAGTTTAATGCACACACTTGGGTAGAAAAAAATCTATTAGATAACCTATATGAGAGATTTTTTACTATATTTCTAGTATAACTATAAGAGTGGCTTACTACTTATGCATCTCAATGGAATTGAAGGTATCGCGTACTTGTTTGGATACAAGAAGAATTTCAATCCCTTTATGATGCTGATTTTATCTGGAATCATGTTATGGATAAGTGGTTTCGTGGTGTTCTAAATAGTTATATTATGGAATATTCAATTTCAATGTATTATTTCCTAGAGGTAGCTGAATTCTAGTATTTACGGTATCTAAGAGGAGTATATTTGCAAGGTATTCCACTACGATCAAGATCTTGATGGTAACTTTGAACCTAGAGAGTAAACTGATGGCTAACTAAACTTCACCACATGCAAGGGAAGGAAATGGTTTGGGGAAAGATGGCAGACCTAGAGATAGAAAGGTAGAGAGAGGAGAGGTGACTTAAGTATAATGAGGCACACGAGAGGGAGATCGAGAAGTAATGTTCCATTGTAGATAGTATGGCATTAAGGAGAGAGATGGCTCATGAAGGATTTATAGCTCACATAAAAGACATGGAGCTAGAGAATCAAGAACTCCCCCATCTCGGAAAACATGATAGAGATCCCCCCTTGGCCTCACACATAAGTGCACTAATAGAGACTACCTATGTTGCGGGAACGCATCTTAATCCACCTGGTGACCTATCCCTTGTGCTTGGTTTTCTAGTATCTGTTATGACAAGTAACCAACAAGATAATTTGGGAGGTAGGAGAGTAGGAGTAAGTCAGGAATCAAGTACATCTATGGTAGGATAGACAACTTCAATGATATATTGGAGGAACATTTTAAGGTGCATCATCCACACAGAACGTGAGTCTGTAGAATGTTGGATTCACCTCTGTAAGTGGAAATACCTCACAGACTGTAGTACTACTATTAGAGCACATGGAATTACATCTACAGGTCATATTCCAGCTACGGGTGGAGGATCACGAGGTATAGGTGGTTCTAGTTATAGTGGATCTAGTGGTTCTTGATGCATAGGGAACATAGGAGGTTCTGGATCAGGTGGTCAAGGTCTGCAACAACCATAGAATATATATATGGAGATGTCTCTTCATCCCTTGGAATATAGAGGTATAGAGGATGCTACGAAACATGTGCATCTGTGTGAAATATTTTGGTGCACTAAAGGGATCATGAATTCAGAGTGAAAGGGAAGTCAATTTGTTATTACATCATAGGGATGTGCACATAGTTGGTACAGGAAGTTTGAACCTGATCAAACTTACGTGGATTATGTAGCATTAAAGGATGCTTTCTTGAAAGAGTTCCATATCCTTGAATTTGAGTAGAAAAGTATTAGCGCACTCAAAGATATCAAGCAATGCACTACTAAGAGTGTACATGATTATGATGCTCATTTTAAGACACTTCTATCTAAGCTATCTTATAATATTCACACAAGCCAGCATGCACAATAGTTTTTTGGAGGATTGATTACACCATTTAAAAGGGTGTTGTCATATAAGACATACATTGATCCATGCAAGGCATTGGAAGCATCTTTGTGTGCGGAGGTAGTTGGGAGTATTAACACTGGCGTTAGTACATTATTATAGGAAGATATTATAGCTATGAAAAAGTATTAACACTGGCATTAGTCCATTATTATAGGAAGATATTATAGCTATGACAAAGTAGTTAGAGAAGCTGTCAAAAAATTCAGCCCATGAAACGCGCTCAAGAATTTAGTGTATAGATTGTGAAGTGGAAGGTCACACCAAGGATAGTTTCCCTGGCAGATATGTACACTCATTAGTGTTGTATTGTGAAATCTATCATTTGAATCATGATGCTAGTCACTATCCTTTGTTATAGCGCATGATAAAGAAGAATGTATCCTCATTTTACAAAATTTTCCTCTCCATGACCCATGATACCAAGGATTTTTGATTTATTGGTTAGATCGAGGATGTTATAAACATTGGGGTACGATAGACAAGTGTAACAAATAATTCTAAGGGCAAGTATGAGCACTAGTATCAGGATCATAATCAAATGCACTATGACAGGAATGAGGGGTGTTTTGAAGGAGGTCATGGAAGGGGACGTGGATATTGTGGTGGATATGGAGGACAAGACCATAGTGGAGGAAGAGGTGAGTTCCCTCGTGGAACATGTTATACGTGTGGATATCCTGACCACTATAGGAATGAATGTCCTTGCAATATTACATGTTCTTTCTGCAGGAAGAACCATCCTTATGAGGAGTGCCCAGAATTATATGAGTATCTGAGTAAGCAGCATAAGCAAGAAAACAAAGGCATTGAGATGGTTAGAATCTAGCTTGTGGTAGAAGATCAGTGGATGCCAAAGATAACACCAACATCTAAGGCATTGACATTGAAGATTACTAGATGATATGAAGCGACGCGTCCTGAAGATAAGTATGTGACCGGAGGGTAGGAAGGTATGCTAGAAGGTTATATCTGGGACATGAAGATGTACCGCATGGAATGAAAAAATTTGGTCAATGAATGAGAGGATATTTAGTAGGTGAAGGAGAAATAAATGCATCAAAATTTGAAAAATTATATAAGGATGAGATGTGGATTCATTTTTACCATTGTAACTAAGATAATTTGAGGAAGGAGCTAAGTGTGAAGAGACAAGTGATTGGGTTAAGGTGTGAAGGGTTTGAAACCAAGCGTGACAAATAAAAATGTGAAAAAAGAAGTATACGTCCCTGGTGGTGAAGGGTTTGAGAAAATCAAGGAGAAAAAGAGGAGCTAGGGAATAAAGTTTCCACCTAGGGAATGATTGAATCGAGCTAGGGTTTGATTCGCAAGTTGTAGAGTTAAAGAGGAGACAGTTGCAAGGTAAATATGGCACCCAAGAAGGTAGTTGAAGCAAGAGATAAAGACAAAGGATGCATAGATAGCATGCATAACACAAGAGAGTGAATTCATACAGAAGAAGAATGAAGTATTTATCAGCATCATAGAGGAGATTGGGGATAATGTCATCAGAACAAGGCCACACTTTGAGACCAAGGTACCACCGACGTTTCCCTTAGTGATACAATATGTAGGAAAGTTGGTGGACTTGGTACTTGAAGCTGAACCTCTGCGCATGACAATGCTAAGGAAGTTAGAGTAAGAGGAAGATTGAGAGAAAGCCTCAGTGTTGCAAAATATTACATCTTATGAAGGGCTACTACAAGCGCTACAAGAATTATTGAAGAAAGTAGACTAGGCTTTGAATATATGCATAGCTCTAGAGGTGCTTGTCAATATAAAGAACCTAAAAGAAAATAATGAGGTCCAGAAAGAAACGAAGGGCGAGACATTGGGCCACACAGAAATATTGTCAATAGTTAAGCAGAAGTGTGAGGCCCTAGAAGTAGTACAAGAGCCACATAATACTTAGCTAGAAGATATTAGGAAGCTCATTACCAAGAAGATGGATCTTCTAGAAGGAATAATGACCTCAATGTCCAGCATTTTGTTGGTTCTGTAGAATGAAAAAGGAGAGATTACAAGGGATGAGTTGGAATCCATTGTTGTGGACATTCTAGAGAAAGTAGAATAAGCACTAGTTGAATGACAGTCCTTGGAGGCTGAAATAAAGGAAGAGTGTCCAGAGTTAATACTTCAAACTGATGTAGAGGAGGCTTCCTCATAGCCTAAAAAATCTTCTTTATTTTATCTATATTATTTCATTCTTATTCTTTCCATTCTTCTATTCTTTACTTCATTTTTTGGAGATAACCATTATCATAATGAAAATGCGATTAGTGTGGGGTAATGTTGATCAGAGAATAGTTGTTAGAAATCACACAAGAATTCCACATGGGAGAGAAGACCAGGATCAAGGGCACAGAGGGACAAAAATAACCCGTGCGCAGAGGGTAAGTTCAACTTTTGGGACTTAGCCGATTTTGAGGATGACAACCTATTTTTTGAAGATGGCATGCAGAACACACCAATGATGTAGAGACTTGAACGCCACATATTGTCTATCTTTAGAAGATCAGATCGAAGTGTTTTGCATGGAGACAAGCTAAAAATAGGATTGTCACTTCAGTTAACTATTAGAGATCTATAGATATCACACTTGTATGTGTGGCTATGCCTGTAAATGACACATGGCTATTAATCACATGTGGCCTATTTTTGGAATAGATAAGTGGTGAAGAGAAATTCCCCGCCCTATACATATGATATGAAGCACATAGTAGAAGATATATACATAGAGAGAGATGGATGTATGAAGGTATAGAGATATGTGCACATGATTGGATTATTGTATCAGATCCATGCGCGCATCAGTATAAATTTCCATTATTGTAAGGGTCTTATGTGTTTATTAATAGATGAAAGATATTGGCTGAATCTAAGTTTCATTCCTGTGTGTAATTGAGTGGTGCATGTTATTGATTCAATCATGATTACTATTTAGAGATTGTTCTTTCATAGATCTGAATGTAGCATGCATTGTAGAATGATGGATTAGTTATGGATCTATTTTTTTCTTCCTTCATCATGTTAACATCCTGCTAAAACAACCCTAAAGATGGACATGGTACCTTTGCATGCTTTAGGTGAGTGCTCAGTCTAGGTTGAGTGATGTGCCAGCACGTCTAGGGTGTTATCTGGTAAATTCTAGGCTACATCATATGGTTTTTTGGTCTCAAGGCTCTTATGGGACTACATCCAAATGAAGTAGCCTAGAAGAAACCTCATTTTTCTTCACAAAAAATATGATTCCTCTAGCATTTTCCTAGCCACTTGGATGTTTTGGGCACATTTTGTTTTGTGCGATGACCCACCGTTTCAAAATTATAGCATTTGATAGCCTTACCCTGGCTCAAACTATACTATTACACATGTATGCAAACAATAGGACAGCGAGAGAATCGATTGGAGATGGAAAAAACTAAGATATATTATTGTAAAGGGTCCTTACACCGAGGTTTAGGATTTGATGAGGCATCTGTAGGTGCCACAGAGATTGAGTAATCACCCGTAGAAGTTATATGATGTTTTGGTCTTAGGGATCTTAAGGGACTACACACGAACGAAGTATCGTGAAATCAACAACATTGTCCCACACCAAAATGACACCTCCTCTAGCATTTACCTATCCACCCAGATGTGTTTATGTAGTCAGTTTGGTGTCACCACCCATTTTTTTTATAAAATATACCATTTGATAGCCTTACCCTAGTTCAAATTGTACTATTTCATGCGTATGCAAATAATAGGTCAGTGAGAGCACTGATTAGAGATGGAAAGAACTTAGAGAGGATATTGTAGAGGGTCCATATGCTGAGGTGTAGGATCCAATGAAATGTATATAGGTACTATAGAGACCGAGTAATCACTTGTAGAAGTTGTATGGTTTTTTGGTCTCATGGCTCTTAAGGGACTATGCCCGAATGAAGTTACCCGAAAGCAAAGAAATTGTCCCTAACCAAAATGATACCTCATCTAGAATTTATTTGGCCAATAAGATGTGTTGGCACATTTTTTTCATTTTCATGACCCACCATTTACAAAATATAGCATTTGTCAACCTTACACTGAATCAAACTGCACTATTTCACATGTATGCAAACAATAGGGAAACATGAGCACCGATTGGAAATGGGAAAAACTGAGACATGATATTTTAGAGGGTCCCTATGCCGAGGTGTAAGATCGAAAGAGATGTCTCTAGGTACCATAGAGACTGAGTAATCACCTGTTGAAGTTGTATGGTTTTTTAATCTCTGGGCTCTTAAGGGACTATGACCGAACGATGTAGCCTAGAAGCAACAACATTGTCCCGCACAAAAACGATGCTTCCCTTAGAATTTACCTTGACACCAGAAAGTTTGGCATCATCTTTTTGGTCCTATTACCCTTCGTTTACAAAATATTGTGTGTGATAGACTTACAATGGCTCAAATTACACTACTTGATGCATTTACAAACAATAATGCAGCAAGAGCACCGATTTGAGATGGAAAAAACTGAGATAGGTTATTTTATAGGGTCCCTATGTTGAGTTATAGGATCTAAAGAGATGTCTCTAGGTGTCATAGAGACTGAGTAATCACCCATCGAAGTTGTATAAGTTTTTGGTCTTAGGGATCTTAAGGTATTGCGCCTGAATGAAGTATCCTAGAAGCAACGACATTTTATTACACCAAAATGACACCTTCTATAGTGTTTAACTTGCCACCCATATGTTTTGGCACAATAGGTTTAGTGCCATGACGCACCATTTACAAAATATAGCATTTGATAGTCTTAATCTGGCTTAAACTACACTATTTTTTGTGTATTCAAACAATAGGGCAGCGAGTGCATCGATTGGAGACGAAAAAAATGAGACATGTTATTTTATAGGGTCCCTACACCAAGGTTTAGGATTTAAAGATATGTCTCTAGGTTCCATACAGACTGAGTAATCACCCGTCAAAGTTGTAAAGTTTTTTAGTCTCAAGGCTCTTGAGGTACTACGCTTGAACGAAGTATCTCGAAAGCAACAACATTGTCCCACACCAAAAAAATGCCTCATATAGTGTTTACATAGCCACCCAGATGTGTTGGCATAGTAATTTTTGTTCCATGATCTATTGTTTTCAAAATATAGCATTTGACAACTAACCCTGGATGAAACTGCACTATTTCATGCATATGCAAACAATAGGGTAGATAGAGCACCGGTTGGAAATGGAAAAAACCAAGACAAAATATTGTAGAGGGTCCCTATGCTAAGGTTTTGGATCCAACATGACATATCTAGATGCCACGAAAACTGAGTAATCACCCATCAAATTTTAATGGTTTTTTAGTCTCAGGGATCTTAAGGGACTAGCCTAAACAAAGTACCCTGAAATCAATGACACTTTCCTGTACCAAAAATATTCCTCATATATAATTTACCTAGCCATCTGAATATGTTCGCACAATTGGTTTTGTTCCACCACCCATCATTTGCAAAATATAGCATTTGACATCCTTACCCTAGCTGAAACTACACTATTTCGTGCGTATGCAAGTAATAGGGAAGTGAGAGCACCGATTGGAGATGGAAAAAATAGAGATAGGATATTTTATATGGTCCCCACATCAAGGTGTAGGATCTAATGAGACATCTCTAGGTGCCATAGAGACCGATTAATCACCCGTAGAAGTTGTACGGTTTTTTGGTCTCAAGGCTCTTAAGGGACTATGCCTGAACAAAGTAGCCGGGAAGTAACAACATTGTCCCACACAAAAATGAAACCTCATCTAGTGTTTACCTATCCACTCGCACATGTTGGCATAGTATGTTTCATGCCATGACTAACCATTTGCAAAATATAGCTTTTGATAGCCTTACACTGACTCAAATTGAACTATTTCATGTGTATGCAAACAATAAGGCAACAAGAGCATCGAGTAGGGTTAGAAATAACCAAGATAGACTATTATAGAGGTTCCCTATGCCAAGGTGTAGGATCTGATGATACATCTCTAGGTGCCACGGAGACTGAGTAATCGCCCGTCAAAGTTGTACAATTTTTTTGTCTCAGGGATCTTAACGGACTACACTCGAACGAAGTAGCCTGAAAGAAATGACATTGTCCTGCATTGAAACAAAACCTCCTCTAGCATTTATGTGGCCACTTGGAAATTTTTGCATTGTCTATTTAGTGCTAATATTTCCCAAGGCATGACTTCTCACTACTCAGCTCTGTTCATTTCATATGACTACCTAGAAAAGGTAGTTTGTAAATAATTATGCCACGCAGACTCAAGGAATGCCACAACCTTGAATTATTGGGTATGAATAGAGGCATCCTTTATTCAATTTTTGGTTCAAATGGTTCTTTTTTTGGATGACCGAGTGCCAAGTTGTGATCGTCATACCTTTCCGCTAAAAACATGAATTGGGATTAATAGGGAAGGGGTTCTTGACTCTGGATCGGGTGGTATGACTCGCAACAGGGCCTCCCTGGAGCCTGCCATAGCACCCGAAGGCATATACACCCCCAACCAAACATGTTGGTGCTAACATTTTTCTCCCATGATATCCTAGGGCATGAATTCTCACTACTCAGCTCACATTAATGAGATTGCAACAAGGTAAGCACATTATCATGTAAATACTCTAATGACTGTTTGATATCTTTTTAAAGAATGTAAATACATAATAGAGTGTTAAGAATATTTTTTGCATATCTTGTACACCTAAACTACAATTTTTATGTAATTTTTTAAACAAGTAAATTCATATTAGGACCTTATTATTAAATTTGGACTAAAACTTAACAAATAAATTATAAGTACACTAAAAACATATAAACTCACTTGTAATAAATCTCTCAAGACCATTTTTAATTGTGTACATTTTTTCCCATTGTGGAGTGTGTTAACCATGTTTTTAAAATAATAAACTTGATATAACTCCACACTTAAATATCTTGAAAAAAATGATCTTGCACCCAAGAACCCTAAAAACTATTATATAACATAACATTATATATCATATATCATAAGAATAACATACCATCATATATCATATGTATAATTGTCACATAATTGAGGCCATCAAATCAAATCAAAGATAGAACTAATATGGTTATGAAAACAAACATAGAAGTATATCATGTGCAATGCAATCAAATCCAACATAGAAGTAATATTGTTATAAAAATCAACATGGATATAATGTATCAAACTAATTATTTCATACATATAGGACCACATGGGGTCGTATAAGACTATATTCATGGACTATGAAGAATCATGAACTATAAATAGACGGTGTGTATATATATATATATATATATATATATATACATGGCTCTTATGAATCTAATCATGAAACATCTTCCCTCTCTTCTCCCTACTAGAAGAATCATGTCCATGTGGATGTAGTGGAGGGAGATGCCACTACGGATTTCATCTGTGTGGTCCTAGGCATATCTAAGCTGACCTACAACCTATCCTGTATATTCATAAACATAAAGTTTTTAACACCCAAATTTTTAAAATGAATTCAAAATTTAGAAACTTAGAATTTATAATACATGTGAAATCCTACTACAATCTCATAATACCTATCAATTTGTCATTGATGCACTATAGGGTCAATGTTAGACTCATGAGGGGTAGGATACATATAAATAAATAAATAAAATTAAATATTTCATGTACAATTTGATATTGTAGATATGTAGTAAGAAAACATTTCTCTAAAATTTAACAAATTTAAAAAATTGTACCTGAGTTAGTGGATCTGCAGACACTATGGCAGCATCTACAGTAGCCTCCACAGTTTGCATTTATGGAGAAGTCTCTCAAGTAGTCAAAAGTTGTACAAAAAACATGTAGATAAAAATTAATTGAAAACTATAGCAATGAGTATTAGCATGAGAAGAGGAATAGTAGAAATAAGGCATAAAACAAAGAGTTATGTAAGATTGCAAGTGTATGACCGAACCAATAGTCTAAACACATTATGATAAAGTAGAGAAGGATAACTAGTCCTATTTATTTTCATAATCTCTTTGTACTATTAATATGGAAATGTCCTACAGGTGATGCAAATCATAGTCATAATTTTTATGTGTCTTGAAATTGCATAATTTGGTTTTGATAGCAAATTATAGACTCTCGGGCTCTATCTAGGAATTTGTGTAACTTTTTATTGTACTAATAAATCTTGCTATAAATTTCAAATTATCTCTATTTTTGCATGAATTAGAAGACCCTAAGATTTCGTGGTGATTGATATAGTGTAGTGAAAGTTATCTAGATAAAAATTATTTTGCTTGTAACCTGGTGAAAGTACAATGTACAAAAATGAAGGGAAAAGTCAAGCTCCTCACTATAATTTGATAAATCATGATCTTATACTAGGTATAAAGGTGATATCCGGTATGAATGATATGTTTGAATGATCTTATGGGTGTAGGAATAAATAAAATGCCACCAGTTGAATTAAATCTGACTGTATATGACATAATTAAGTCACAAAAAGGGTTATTAGAGATATTCTTGACGTAATTCATTAACTATGTGGAATGTATTTGGTATGTAGAACTTGGTTCTAGGCAGGTCACCAAGATATATCCATTCTCTACATGAGAATTTAAATATAGAGAAACTTGATGAATAACATATATAATATGAGATTGGGTGTATAGAATTTCATAGGTAGTATTGGTGATAAACATGAACCAAGGGACCCATGATATATTTAGAAGTATAGGTAACTTATCCCATATTGTCATCTCTTTTTTTTTTAGAGATAAGAGGGTTGATAAAGAATGCATAGAAGTAACAATTATATCAACATTTAGATGGTTAATACGAATGCATAGAACTAATAATGAAGAGGGTTAATATTTATATAGAGTGTTATAGAAACATGTCTAGCATAGAGGAAAGTGTCCATGATCATCATAAAAGGAGAGTTTGTATATATAAGAGAGTGTTAAACTTAATCCTTGCATCATAAAAGCTTAATGTTATAATCAAAATGTACTAGATAGAATTATGGAATTGAAAACTACTAGAGAATTCCACAATTAGAAACAACGTGTAAAGAGAAACTAACCTACATAAAGGTCACGTGAGGCACGCTAGTAGCCTTAGTTCCCAGAAAATATGATGACCCATCAAGCTCCTGCGTATGAAATACAAACATATTAATATGTACATGTACATGTGAAACACTATACATAAACATTAAAAATGTGTATTTAATAATAAAAGTGCAATCAAATGAAATTTGAAATATAAGTAACATGAAATTTACGTTTGTAACATGCCCAACTTCAGTAGCTATCATGTCTACACAAAATGTGTCCTTCACCATCTCTTGTTGTTGAAAATAAAAAAATATTAGTTTTTACATGTATGTACATGATGTAATCAAATACATATATATTAAAACTAAAATATTGTATAGATATTATATTTATTTGGCATTTACCTATGAAATACCAACATCATTTGCACCAGTTCCAAAAACATCCACCATCATCTCATCTAGAGAAAAGAAAACATGTGATCTAGAAAATGGTGTCTCACCTGTAGTGCATATGGCACCATGTGATCTGCAATGGAGTAGTGCACTAGAACTGGCGCCTTAACCAACATCAATAGATGTAATCTAGCCACTATGTTGGGTTAGAGTGTTAGTGAGGTCACTCAATGCATGTAGTGTCTTAATCTCCAAAATCTCCTTCACTTTAGGAAGGATAACTGAAGGCACTTTGTGTTTTGGGGCATGGGTGATCCTAGGTTGACCAATGGATGCACCTGGTCTACTCTCTAGAAATCCACCTCCTCACCCATAAAACTGGGAAAAGTCAAAATTATTTGGGACATCATTAAGAACAAAATTGCAATATAATTTCTTCAAAAAATAGAGAGGAACCTCATTTTTGTTACATGGTGGATAATCAAAAACCATCCACCATCAGTCCCAAAAACATTTCTTGATTTATTTATCATGGCACCAATGGATTAGGAACCATTTGCAAGTAGTTGTGGGGGGGAATTGGTTCTTAGGTCAGTAAATAATGCAAAAATGTAGTATTTTGCTATTTTTTTGTCTTTTACGACCATATGGGATAATTTATCTATATACCACCACCTACAATAAGATATAAATGTATTCCATATATCTATTTGGCTGGTTACAGAGTTGACTTCACTAATCAATGTTTGCAATGTGTTGGCTAAATTCATACAGGACAAATTTGTGGCATGCTTTTTTCTTAGTGTCTGAATAAGGTTCTCAATGGAAATTTTATTTTGTCATATTCTTTTAACGATATCATCTTGTGTTCCTGCTAGTTCTGTGGGGATAGAAGGAGCCACACAAAGTGGATCTACATTTAGAGGATGGTTTTGATGAATATTTGGATGGTTTGTAGGATTACGAGCTTTATGAACAATTGACAAAATAAATTAATTTTATACATACATAAAAAAAATTGAAAAACCTATGAAAATCACAAAAACTAAACATAAAATGCAAGAAAATTGATCAAAATCAAGGGATTACCTCTTCGTCTTGGTGGCATCATTGAAAATTTCATGATCCAGAAGTCCGAAGAGCAATTTGCAGGGGGTATTCTAAGCATGATTGCCAATAGTGGAGGAAAAATTATGGTTCACAGGGGAAAATGGGGGAAACTGAGGGGTCGTGGGTCTATTATTTTTGTCTCAGAGGATCGTGATCGTAGTTTTAAGTCTGGAAATTCCCCAACCTATAGAAAATAGGCCGCTATTGTAGTTTAAAAAACATAATTTTGATACATAAATTTTGGGTTTTCATGTCCACATTTTAGTGAACCAACGTACTACACTTACCCCGTAACCCATGAATAGTCCCCACTTCTAAGAAATCCTTACCTACCTTTCGGGGTGATTTAGTTTTTTGGCAGCATGAAACCATAGAACACTCGTATAGTGATTGTAAGAGCCCAAGGAAGGTAGACCTTGACATCTTACTTAAATTTTCTTCTGATTACTCCTTCATCATACAATACCATTATGAAAATAATCAATCTTTAGAAAAATATCATTCCAATCATCAAAATAAGAATCATAAAATCCCCATGAAAAATGTTGTGGGTACTATTGTAAAAAATAATTCTCCTAGTTATTTTGATAACTTACATCAACATTCTAGCTCTAAGGTTCAACATTGTAAGATGAGTACCCTTTGGTTACTTTCTTAGCATAGTTTCCTTGGTTTCAATTCCTTGTGTGCAGATGCTCTTCTTATTTTTTACACCTTCTATTTTACTTTTCCCCCTTTCTTCATCTTCTTCCATTTATCTCACATGGACTCCCTGCACACATGCCTTTCTCCCCGCAGTTTATGCACCCTTTACACGTGGCTTAGACATGCTTCCCAAAATTAGTTTAAATCCCTAGCATTATTTTTCACCCCTTTCCTTGCTTCCGTGCATCTCTTTTTATATGTTTGCACCCTGTCTACATACTTATCTCTTATAATTATGTTATCATTCCTCCTATGTGCTTTACCTTTGTACACCATTCCTATGATTTCCTTGCACGCCTATCTCTTTCATGCACATCTTCTCTCCTTCTATGCTAGTTACTATGCCACATGGAATATGTCAGACATTGAGTGTGATAAATGCAACCAATCAAAGTGTGCCACTAGGTGCTGAATCCTTATAAAAAACCATTGCATGACACATGTTATAAGTGAAAAAATTGGTGTACAGTTTGCTTCCCTTCATCCATTCTATGTGTGCCATGTGGCATTACATGTTAGAATGCTCCTTAGACATAATAACATCATTAATTTTGCTACAGGGATCAGATTAGTGCATGGTTTGTCTTATTCAAAATATTCTGATGTGGGCTATAATGTAAAACATTAAAATTCAACTTTTTGTAGGAATGGGTAGGTGAGAAGCAAGGAAATGGTTTTCATTCATTAATGAAAACTCTACCACCATTTTTTTTGTAGATCTTGTCTCTTTCCTTCTTCCACAAGATAGAACAAACATGGGGAGGCTTATTGTTCAAATCTACATGTGGATTTTTAGGCATTTAATGTTGTTGTTGGTTGTTAAAATTCAAAATTTGAGTTCCCTCCTCTTTCTCTTCATCCTTCTATAAATGTAAGAGCATTTCTCATTGAAAAGGGTTGAACTCTTTTAGTTTGTATAGAAATTGTATTACATTTTGAGTTACAAACCTTTAGATCTGGTATTTGCATGTGGATATCATCCTCATACACCATTGTAATAGATTATGCATTTCTAGAAGTAATAGATGCATTATTTGTGGCTAATTTTGGTCTGAACCTATTTTTATCATTCTTTCTGGCATTTCCCTTACATTGTGTTCTCGTTACACCTTCTCAAATGACTTGCATTTCATTTTATGACTATACCCCATGAAAATGATTATGTGACTACATTATGATCTATGCTCCACATGTCTACCCTTCCTCTATGCATTCTCCTTCGTGTTCACTCAAATATGATTGTGTTCATCCCCCTTTATTTCTAGTGCTATCATCTCCTTTAGATTATATTTCTATTTAATTCTTATTTCACTAAATCAAGATTTATTCCAGTCCAAGCTAGAAAAAAATTTCCAATATTGGAGTCCAAAATTGCCATTTTTGGATTCCAAAATGTTAAATATTGGAATTATTTACACTCCAAAATCACGCATATTTGACTCCAAAACCACACATATTGGATTCCAATATCACATATATTGGAATCTAGAATCACATATATTGGAATCCAAAATCACCTATATTGGAATTATATTTACTACAAAGTCTCATATATTGGAATCTAGAAAACCAAATATTGGAATCCATTATACAGGCTAGTATCTACTAGGTATTATTTATAATTTGTTATGTACATAACATATTTCTCTTTTATAAGGGTTAGCAGTTGGAATCCATTATTTATACTATGTTATAAGGGATAGCAATTGCCAACCATTATTTATGCTATATTATATGGTCTAGTTGACGCTAGGAATTATTCATGACATGTTATGTACATAGAAACATGTTTTCGATTTATACAGGATAATGAACATATTCTCTTGTCCTTCAATGGTTGCAACAAAGGCCACACCATTGTGTTTAATTTGAAAACCTTCTAGACATATTTTATCATTTTTATACAGGCTAGTGGTTGCTAGGCTAATGAATTTCAAGAGATGTGAGACACTTCTAGGTTAATTTACTATGATGTGACTAAACCTCATTGTAACTAGAGAATGACTAAAGATATTCGAAAGAAAATAGCAGAGGACATCGATCAAGAATATGGGAGTATAATTAAATGTAATCCATCTTCTGATACACATGGTAGAGGTGTAAACTACCATATTATTTGTAGAAGACTATAGAAATATCGTAAATGATCTTCTTCATCCAGACTGATGATATTCAACGATGGGAGAAGAAGTTTTATATCTTCATTACCCTCATATTCAAGCTCCCCACATTTATCTCTGTATAATGCCATCATTTTCATCCTTGGCTCAAGAAAAGGGAAAAGTAGTGAAATCCTCATGCATCCATAAAGAATTTATCACTAGTTTGTAGACACTCAAATAGTTGGTTATCGCAGTAAAACCCAATGAAAAAAAAAAAGAATACTTATGCTCGCATAAACTTCTTGTCGATGTTTTTGATTTAATATTTTTTTAGGGTTTGAGGGGGTCTGATGGCTTCCTATTCTCTTTACCACTAATCTAAAGAAATTTAGGGTTACGGTCCCATCGACTCTTCATATTTTATTTATATTTAAGTGAATTGAAATAGTAAATTACTATTAAAAATAAAATTAAACAAATGTGTCTGTTAAGTGGATACCTGTTGAACGTAATCAACAATAGATAATCTTGTTTGAGAGTGAATATGTATGAAATTTTAGGTGCAATCAATCTCTATGCTTATGTTTGGTAAGGAACTCTTACGATAACATGTTTCATAGAAAAAAGAAAGATACCAACTCAAGTGCTTTATAGTGCATCTATGTATGTGTTGCATATTTCGGCTCGACTTAATTTTAAAAGCTAATTAATTTATTATTGCATAATTTTTGTTGGGAGAACCATATTATAACTCATAGAATAGGTAAATATCCTTCAACATCACAATCCTTTAATAATTATATATCTAAAACCTGCACTGCTCACCATACAGAGAAAATCAAATAATAATTGACTTCATAATACTTTTTTATTTCTCACGATTTGATAAGAAGCATATTAGAGCCAAAGTGAGGTTGGTCTACATTGAATAAATATTGAGCTAAATGTGAGACAAACTCTTTATGTTAAGAAAAAATAAGTAAAATACTCCCTAGAAAGAAGGAAATATGCCCACTTTTAAGTTTCCCTTGCTTCAATTTTTTAAAAAACATTTCCCTGGAGTGGACCATTCCACTCAAAGAGTAAGATTATTATTTTTTGACATTAGGTAAAATAGGGTTGAGGGGATGCCACCCTTACATAATGAAGATCCCAAATAGAGCAGATATTTAATACCAAACCATACAAAAATATAGTATGATCCAAAAATAATAAAAACTAACATCTAATACAGTAAACTAACAACAATAAAAACACAGAACTAATAACAATAAAAAAAAACCTAACAAAAACTATTACTTTTTCATTTTCTCCAAGTTAGCCACTAGAGTGGCCCATTCCTTAGCTAGTCATTCAATGTTAGTACATAGAGTGATTACATCAGCTTTAGATAGTTCCATTTTCCTCTTCTTCAATTTTCCATTTTATTCACATTTTCTCTACGCATTAGCTAGGTGTTTGAGAGTTAAAAGGTGTTGTAAAGTGTAATTTATAGTGAGAATAATCCACTCAGTGAAGTTATGAAGCATATATTGAAGATGATCAACATCACTATTTAAATGCTTACACTTTTCTTAGAGAATCTCTATACTTCCACCCTTTATGACTTGAGCCACATCCTCAACTTTTATCTTCATTGCACGTCAGTTGTTGAGGATAAAATTGGAGAGTGATTTTAGTAAGGCGAGTGTCAGATTTCATGTTTTTAAGGTCTGCAACTAATTTAGCAAGATGAACCCCATATTCCATATCACCCTTTTCAAGCACTTCCATTTGGGTCCTTTCTTAGGTGTCAACTGAAACCTGCCTCCTTTGTTGACTCGGTTCCCATTTTTTAGCCTTCTTAACAGCCATCACCTTCACATTAAATTTTTAAGGTCTTAGAGGACTTTTACTACTTCAACTTCAACCAGATTTCGATCATCCCCTTCACTGGACTCAGCGGATTCACTAGTCTCCTCATTCTTAGAATTAGTTTCATCTTCCACAACATATTATTCAAGGGATTTTGATAGGACACTATCCCCATTAACCATTTTATCCATATCCAATATTTATATCTTCAAAATGGCCATAATAAAACCTTAATGTAGGGGAATACTGATTTTTCCTTTTTTGTAGTGGTCCAGGGTAACACAAAGAGAATGAAGTACAGAGTATGGAAAATTAAAACTATTCCCACATAAGATAAAATTGAGCATGGGAAGATGGTAAGTATAGATACATTTTTGGCATACCTCAAGAGTTAAAAACTATATTAGTTTAAGTGCTACTTCGTTGAATGGGGGAGGTAAGGAATTTCTAAGAAAACCCACAAAATGATGGGTGATTTTTTCCTTACCTCACAGAAATAGCTTCATTTCATCCGTTGAATTATTTTTAGGTTTGTAGAATTCAAATTCTTCCATGGGCATGCCCATAACATAAGCCATGATGATGATTGATAATTCAATCTTTACTCCCCACACCACCACATTTCCCCCCGTCCATTTTTTGGTTGGCTTTTATGTCGATCTGAAATCCTTACTGAGATAATCCTTGTACACCTAAAAAATATTTAAGAAAGGGGACAATCTCATTCTATTGAACACCTCCATAGCCTCATATTTAACATCATTAAGATCCCAAGGCTCAATGTGAAAAAAATATTCCCCCATATTCCTATCAACATACAGGCTATCACGAAGAAAAACTCTTTGTTCAATGCTACACAGACCCAACCACATAACTACAATACCATACACCAAGTATTGCAAGAAAATTAAAATCCCCTTAATGTTTATAAACCCTGAAAATTCTCGCATTACAAAATCATTAACATTACCTTAATAGTTATAAACCCTTATGGAACTCACATTACAAGAACATTAACATCCCCTTACTAGTTATAACCCTGAATTCCGATAGAGGAATAAACCTGGATTACAAGAACATTAAAATACCCTTAATAGTTATAAATGTGTGATGAAATTCATCACTAACCCTCTGTGTCACCTTCCGCCATCCTTATGTACCTAGAAAGAAGGGACATGAAATCACTGCAGACATTTTCCTCCCACACTTGAAACTTTAAATGAAAATTAAATTATCCTAATCCCCTTATCGGGAGGACATATTTTCATAATAAAATATAGATATGAAATAAATTAAAAATCCTTTTCTAAAGGTAGAATTATGGTAAATCATTGTAAGAATTATTTTAATTTTGTTGCAATACTAAATTTGGCACGTTGAATCCAAAATTCACAGAATAATTAATTGCAAATTAAAATTGTTTTCACAATATCTATAAACACATTGATTGTTGAAGTGCCTAACAATTTTTCAATTCTTTATATACCTTAAACTGATGTGAAGAGTTTTTGTAGTAGACAATTTGAAGTCGACAGGATAATATGACCTTTAAAAATAAAATTAAGAGAGTTAATACTTAACGCTCACTAGTTAATGCCAGTGTAGCTTATCAAGGTAAATTAACAGTAATCAAATAAGAATTCACCAGAAAAAAATATTATGTACAATTTTTTAATATATTAAGATATCTTAGTCTCTAAGAGTGGTAAAGTGATGGTTAGAAATGGGAGAATGATTAACTTTTGGGAGGATAAATGGTTAGGGGACCTTCCTCTTAAGGTCATTTACCCCACGATCTATAGAGATTCAGAGGCCAAATATGGGACTAAGGTCGAAGATTATTTTAACTTTGATGAACCCCTTGGCCAATGGAAAACTATAGAACTCAAAGGTTCTAACAGCTTTGTGATTACCTCTATTAACAACAAATTAAGAGGATTTATTGTTAATAAGGAGATTTTAGAAGATGCCACTATTTACTAGTCAAACGAGGACAATGGAATCTTCTCTGTTCAAAGTGCCTACAATTCCTTATTTTTTGATGTTGGGTAAACCGATAACTTGAATTGGGGAAGAGTTATGGTGGTTGGTTATCGATGATAAGATCCTTACTGTTAGTAACCTAAACAAGAGAAATTTTCACATGGTTAACATGTGTGTTCTGTGTCAAAGAGAAAGCGAAGACTCCTCACACCTTTTCCTCAATTGTCCCTATCTAGTCTTGGCTAGAAAATATATTCTGAATCTTTTTGAAATCAAATGGATTTTCTAAGATTCTATTAAATAGTTGTGGTCTCAATGGTCTTGTCCCTTTAGGAACTAAGGATTAAAATTTTTATGGACCTTTTCTATTATGCATTTAGCATGGGAGGATTGGAAAGAGATAAATATAAGAATTTTCAAAGGTAATAAGGATTCGATCAAGAATGTTGGAACCTATTGTGTTAATACTATCCGTGCTAATTTCTCAAATTTTTCCCCTCATAAGAAGACTATCCTTTAGAATGAAGTTAGATTTGATTTAAATTGGGTGTTACAGCCCTCCACTACTAGTAGTCCTATTCTAAACCCTATAGTAAAGGGATGGGAGAAACTTGGAAAGGAGTGCATTAAGTTAAATTTTTATGGCATCTCATAAGGAAGCCCTGGTAGAGTTGGTTGTGGGGGAGTGTTCCATTATTCTGAAGGAATATTTATTCTAGGGTATCATAATAATCTTGGTAATCAAACAAACCATGTTGCTGAAGTAGTAATGGTTTTGTGGGGGGTTTCTATAGCTCTTCAATACAACTCTTTTAGATTGGAGGTGGAAGGAGACTTTATGAACATCATCAAAAAAAAATTGGGAAATGAGCTACGTCAATTTCCATCCAAAAATCTATCAAGAGTATAAAGGAAATATCTAATTTGTTTGAAATTATAACTTTCAAACATTTCTATAGGGAGGCTTACTTTTTTGCTAATTATTTCGCAAACATGTGGGTTAATTGTAATGAGTTAACACTTATCAAGGAAGTTGAAGCTCTTTATTCCAAGGTGCAAGCACACTTACAAAATGACTTAAATGGACAAGTCATCAAATAATCTCAAGTCATGGTGTGTCAAAGTCATCATGTTCGTATGCCATATGAATAGTGGGCATTTATTTTTTAATGATGCAAAGATCTGGGAGAGGATCCACTAGTGTTTTTTGAAATCCATTATTGCCGGCCATGTTTGGAAAAGTAATATCTTTCATCTTGTGTGTAATCTTTTGTCTACCCATAAATTTGGCTCTTTAGTGAACTGGTTATTGTGCTACCAAATGGGAGGAGATCTGGTTAGAATGGAACCTATAGACCTTGAAGGGGTTACACCTAAAGCCATGATGATGTTTGAGAGAAAGAGTTTTTCTCCCTTCCTTAAAATTTTTTAAGGCCATTTTGAAAATATAATCAAAGATTTTTCTAGTGCTTGGAAGACCACCAAAAAAGGGGCGGTTATTGAAATGAAAGGGATTCACCTAGAGATCTTTGTGTACTCGGTCGCTAAAGTGATGGGTCTTCTTACTACTAGGAGAGAGGTCTACAAACCAAAAAAATAAGCCTCCAACAAATTAAACATGTTTCTCAGAGGTAACAAAAATCTCACTCCCCACTTTGTTGGTTATCTTCGACTATCCTTACCTAAATTTTTTGATGATGTCACTCTGAACCTTAACTAATTTCTCTCTCTTGAGGGCCATCACAAATGTATTTATTCCTATGAATTTCCTATTCTTAATCACTTCCATCATGGCCATGATTTTAGCTTCCCCTAATTTCTTTTTTACTCTTTGAGTGCCTCAATTTTTCAGTTTAAAAGTAGAATATTCTTTGTTTTGCTCCTTTAGGGATTCATTCTTGCTCTTTTCAAAAGAGAAGCTTAGGATATTGATAAGTATGGTTCCATTTTTAAATCCCTGGAATCTTATGCGAATGGGTCTGACATAGTTTCAGAGGAAGAATATTCGAGTGATGAGTATGAAGCTTAGGAAAATGACTCAGAGGAGGATACATATGTTATTGAAATTGATGCATCTCATAATCTAAAGGAGATGAAATCCAAACATGTTCCTAGTGTCCTGGTAAATACCAAAGGGGAATCTAGTAAATAGGATGTTTAGGCTCATGTTAATGTTTAATTGGAAAAATAGTTCAAGGCTATAGAGCATGTTAGACCTGTGAAAGGTGAGAATAATTTGGCCAAGGTGGTGGTAGACATTAAAGAACTCAAGGGAGACATGAGGCCCACCAAGATCTTTGTGCAGTTCTTATTCAATGATTGACATAAGATGAAAGTGCAAGTCAAGGAAGCTGTTAAAAATGGGAATGTTGGAGAGGTTGAAATTCTAAAATCTAGCTATGGTTTCATAACCAATGAGCTGGACCATATTTGTACTATTCTTCATAGATGCATGGAGTGGTGTGTGGTCACAGTCAAATCAAAACTGTAGTATCTCTAGACTCTAGGTTAGCACATAAATTCTTACAATGTTGTGGATAATCAGGGAAAGAAAAGAAAGGTGACATCCTAAGGTCTCGACTTAAGGGCTTGAAAAACCAATAAGTGATCTTGGGAGGGTTATTTTTTATTTACTGTCATGTGTCTTTTTTACTGTTAGTTTCTCTGATGTTGCTAGTTTCCTCTGTGTTTTTTCTATTGCTGTTGTTTAGACACTTTTTACTTTTGCTCTTGGTGGAGCTCGATATTAAGGAATTTTATAATATCTTTTTCATTTTTTTGGAATTTTTTATTATGCTTTTATGGAGCTTTGAATTTGTAAGGGGAAGGGACCCCTCAACCCTTTTTCACCTTTTATCAAAAAAATAAATCCCTTACTATATTATAAATTTCCTAAAGATAATCACACATATTATACATATAGAAATTATTAAGATACATTTATGAGAATATTTGGAGGGATGGGCTAGTTCATGACCAATTTTTTAGCTAGGTGGACAATACTGATCCTTCACAGGTTACAACTTTGGTTTTTTTCAATTCCCTCCAGTAGATGAAGAAGACAATTGAATAGGCATTCAAGTGAAGTGGATATCACTGTCTCAATTTTTTGTGTATAATATTATTGTCTAGTTGTTGTTTTATCACTTTTATTTTGTTGTTTATACTCTTTTTTCTCTTAATTATGGTACATTTCTCAATAGATTATTTTATTGCTATTCGTATCTATTGTAAAATCGTGATTTTGATATGGTACTATTGTAATACCTAGCTTCTAAGAATTTTTGTATAAAGGTATAGTCCCTTTTAAAAAACTATTTACTAATAATAAAAAAAATTATTAAGATAATCAGACACACTATAAAGAAACTTGTAAAATAAATTTAGGGACTAATTACATAATTTTATTTTTAATATAATTAAGTGATTTTGACTAGAGATATGAACTAGAAGGTTGACGGGTACCCACCCTACAATTATCCCACATTTTGATCGATGAAAATCTACATACAAAAACTAAAAATGAGTACGAAAGATAACGATGCCAACATAAAACATGAATAACCAGGCCTATAAAAAACATATAGCTGTGAATACAAAAAAAAGAGTGGGAATGATAGAGAAACCCTAGGGTTCCACTAAATGAAGCATTGTAATAATAAAGAGAAATGAAAAGGATGTGCCAGTAATAAAATTCAAGTACACCACAAAATCAGGAAGGGGAAGGATAGGTTTTGTGAGCAAGACGAGGTATAGGGATGACACACAAGAGAAAGACTTCCCATCAGATCGACAAATGATTTGAAAAGAGTCATAAAAATGAAGTAGGACCCAAATTTTCAATTCTAGGGAATCACAAAATCCTACTGTCAACCCAAAAAAGTGACGAGAAAGGATACAACTTTACAAAGAGAAAAGGAAGGCATACTTCTTCCAAATCTTTAACCAAACCCACATGATGTTCTAGGTGAATGAAATGGGATGCAACCGACATGACCAATAATTTATTTGCACATAACACCAAGCAATTAAAAATGAATACTTTTGTAATCTCAGATTTTACATGAGATCTATCGGTGCTCTGGAGATAATCTACACCTAGATAATTCACAATCACAACCATAACATTTGTGGAGTCTATGTGAAAGACATTGCGAATACGAGTATCAGACACATTAGAGAGGAAATTTGTTTCCCACTACTTTTTTTGCAAGAGGATGAATGAAACATAGGTAGATGACATGAGAGGGAAGGATAAAACTACATACAAATGCGAGAAAATGAGTGAGGATAGGCAAAAGCACAACCCAATTAAATTGTCCCTAAACTCATGTGAGGATGGTCGATGCAATAAAAAATGGATAGCATCATCAACATTTTGCCATGTATTAACTAGATATTGATGAAGAGGATCTTATATTATATTAAATGCAACATGATAAAATATTCTCTCAACAAAATAAGCGGGTAGTATGAGAGAAATAGACAAGCACTCTAGGTGAATCCTAGCAAAAAAAGAAAGCAACAAATATAAGGGGGTCTGAGGAACACCAAAAAAAGGATATATTATAAATAAAGGATACCCCTGACTGATAAACACACATTATACAAAATCACATTACTAAAGACAGTCACACACATTATATAGAAAGGTGTTATCAATTAAATCTATGGAAAAATTACATAATTTTAATGGGGTTAATTATTTAATGAGATCACATACATTTCCACATCGTCTTCCACATCCTTCAATAGTTGTATTATAGGCCGCAATTCATCTATCAAGTAAAATTCAAATATGCATTATAGGCCACAATTCTTTCTTCAATAGATATATTTTCACAATTGTAATATTCATTACACTTGTTGTGAACGGTACTAAGTTTTTTGAGAAATATGTTTTGATTCCTTGATACTGGATAAATGGAATGTTTTATCATGATGTAATCTTCATGTATGATCATGATGCAATCTTCCACACAACAATAAACATAAAATCTTTAAACTAATGATCTGCAAAATAATAAACATAAAATGTTTCAGTTCTATACGTTCTTACGGATGCTAGGATTTATTTTTTATTTGGAACAAGATTTTATCATTTTAAAAACATCATTAAGATTAACATATGAATATCTAGTAAAAAAATTGTTTTATGATTTTAGGGAAGCCTTCACGGATATACAAATCAATAAGCATAACATGTTTCTGTTTTATACAGTCTAGCGGCCGCTAGGATTTTTTTCTTGCGAATAACATTCCTATCAATTTCAAAATGTCTATAAGAGTAAACCAAGCATAACTTGGGAAAAATGTTTTTTATTTCAGAGATGCCAACATCAATGTGTGAAATGATTAAAATTATATGTTTCCATTTTTTACATGTTAGTGGCTACTAGGCTTAATTTTTGATCGGGAATAATGGTCTTACCAATTTGTTTAATTTTAAACTATGTAGATATGGTAAAAATCATTATTTTATTATTCCATGACCCATGATTGTATATTTACCTAAAAAATAATCTAAAAATAATATTGTGCACTGGGTAAGTGCCCAAATATGGGAGGCCAAAAGGGGGTAAAAAAGGGACACCTTTTTTTTGAAATCAACAAAACCTAAACTTAATCGAATAATTCAGCATGCCTATGCTCAAAATTTGATAAAGTGATAAGAATAAGTACCATATAGCTTAGAATCTAGTTTCTAAACTACTTTTTTTTTAATGGTTGAGATTAAGAGGCTCAAATGTTGTGCAAACACAAAGTATGTCTATTTTTGTGTAAAAAAGATAAAAAACTATTGTGTGCGTGCCCCCATTTTTTGAGTTACGTAATTTTTTTGTCAAATCACTTTCGTAGAAAGTTATCTAAGACCATGTAGAAGGTCCCACTAAATTTTCATAATTTTCTGATGAATAGATAATTTTTTATTAATTTTCAAAGTGCATATATCCCGAAAATGAAATATTTGTGTGTGCACCTCCCATAATTTTGAGAAAAAAATTCATTTTTTAGTGCATATAGAATGGAGTTTAGGAAAAACCACATTTTTAAAAATTTGGATGGAAAAATTGTAAATTGTGCACCAAAACATATGCATAGGTTTTAACAAGAAAATAAGGGAATAGTAAAAGAAATTATGGATGAAAGCCTTAAACTAATCATATTTTAGAAAGAATTATACTGTCATTAAGGTAAAAATGAGCTTGACATTGTAGTATAATTTATTTTTGAATATTATTTTTTAATGCACAAGATATTGGGGTGCACACGTGAAATTTTTATTTTTTTCTGTCAAACACGGTTTTAATCACGCAATACACAGTCTAAACCTCTGGTTTGGAAATCCAAGCCTTTGGATTGGATATTCCAAACCCCAACAAGATGAAAAATGATTGTATTATAACATGCTAGTTTTATAACGTGCTCATGTTATAACGCGCTTGTGTTCATGTTTCCAGTGCGAAATATGTCTATCTGGGAGGGATAATGTGGAAAACCACATAGAAAACCATAACGCAAGCGCGTTATAATGCAAGAAATTTTTGTCTTGGTAAACCTGATCCATAACATAATCACATTATAATGGGACCTAGATTTTCCCTTTTCATGTCATAACACGATTGAGCCATAATGCGAGTGCGTTATCACCAAAATGGCCAAAAAATGGATTTGTGTCCTCTTTTTGGCCCCCCATTTTTATGTATACACCCCACTGTGAATCTTTAAGAACCTTAAGGTAATTATTTAATTCTATAAAAAATGCATAATACATTGTTATATTTGGAATAAAAGTATATAAATCAAATGCCAATGGTGTTTTTGAACATTTTCAATGATCTACACATGTTTTTGTGTTCTCTTGCATGTTCTAACCATGTACATAATGCAATGTAAAATTTTGAATCAGTGTTATAGTTTCCGCATCAAATCTCCAGTATATTGGGGTTTTAAGAGCAATTTATTTTTTGACCTCATATGATAAGAATCTCATTTCATCGATAAGAATTATATTGTTTTCACCTTTTACATTACCATAAATGTTTACTATTTGTTGGCTTGTATTTGTTTTGAACTTACATTGTTGGCATCCCCAAATGAACTTGAAGTGGTTTTCTCGCAGCCAACTAAGTTTTTTTATGAACATGTACTTCACCGTTGTTGAATCCTAAAATGAAGACCATAAGACAGTGTCAAAATATTTCAATGTAGTACTTATCAAGTCAGCATTAAACTCTTGTTTAAAGTATTTAGTATTCCCGGATCTAAAATATAGAACCATATTATGAGGTATTTTGTTTCCAATATAATAAATTCCAAACAGATAATCCCAAAACTATTCATTTCCAAGGCTTCCCAATAGGATCTATAAAAATAACTCAGAATTACTGTAAGCTTCCAAAAGTGATTAAAAACAAGGAATCAAAGTATTTAATCACAACTCTAAAATAACTTATAAATAGAGTTATAAAACTATAATATCATCTCAATCACAATGAGAATATAAATATTGCCAACTTTTAAATTTTTTATCTCAACATATAAAATAAAGAGTGACCATATGACTGTACGAATGAATATCATTGTAATTTTTTATTGAAATAATTAATAGTTATATATTTTCTATTTGCTGAAATTTTTGGATGCCCTCTGCAACACTCAAAATATGACACAGTATCTGTGTTATGTTTCTATACAAATTAGTCATCAACCACTTATCTTTGAAACAATTTTCTTCATTGGATTTATTCCCCGCCATAAAATTTTTGGGAGGATTTCCATTTGGCCCCATTGTAATACACAATGTGTCTCTAAGGCCAAAAAAAATACCATCTCTACTCCAAATATTTTGGAGATATTTTACTACAATTTCTTCTTCTACACAAAAATGTTCTTTACCCAAAATAATAATGGTTTGAATTCAAACACTTTTTTTTTTCAAATCCTTAATCATCTTTTCATCTTCAGCACAAGAGCGATAGCTAGACCAAAATTCCACTTCACATTTTGTTTCCACTATCTTTAAAAATTTCTTCAGCCAACCTCTGAAGTTGAGAGTCTCCTTACCGAACTTGATTATCAACTCTTTATAGGATTGGTTTTTCTCATAGAGAAAACCCTCCAAATATAAAATAATTAAATAATCCTATTTGTCAACTACACAGATGTAATTTTTTCTCAATTGTTTGCAATTTGATATTAACCAATTAAAATAATCAAAATTTTAGTATGTTAGCACTTACTGATTGAGACTCCATATTGGATTCCCTTGCACTCCCCCTCTGTAGGTTCTTGTCATGCTCATTCTATTTAAAAAAGCAATAATCAATTCAAAATAAATTTTAAGTCAATGTAAAAAAATATGTGATACAACTTGCTTTTATATAATATTACATAAGTGTAGTTGTATATTAGTGACGAATAGGTGTAAACTATTAATTCCTGGACTATGTTTGGGTTGATAATCTATGATGGGGTTGTAAACCACTAATATCCAACTGTACAAAAGTAATTTTTTTCAATTATCTGCAATTTAATATTAACTAATAAACCAAAAATTTACTCAATTCAAAATAAATCTAATTAAAATATGTATGTTAGCAACTGCTAGGGTAATACATATTACAAATAAACTACTTTGCTGTAGGTTCCTTCAATTATGAGGGTGTTATAAATGGTTTTTTTTATAATTGTATGTAACTATCATATCATTTTCCATGTGTGAGTTTTTGCATGACGTGTTAACAACCTCCGCATTTGGAATTAAAAATGAAAAATTGAAGTTTTTTATTAACAATATGTAAACAATGACAATCAAAAACATCTTGTAGAGATAAATTTATAAAATGAGTATTTTCCACTCACCTTTTATAGATTAATTGGATGGATGATTAGTGACATATGGGGAAAAAAATTGAATTGGTTGCAACATACTAATACATATTACAAATAAACTACTTCGCTATAGGTTCCTTCAATTATGAGGGTCTTATAAATGGTTTTCTTTATAATTATATATGACTATCATACCATTTTCCATGTGTGAGTTTTTTAATGACATGCTAACGACCTCCGCATTCAGAATAAAATATGAAAAAATTGAAGTTTTTATTATAAATATGTAAACAATGACAATCGAAAACATCTTATAGCGATAAATTTATAAAACGAGTATTTCCCACTCACCTTTTATAGATTCATTAGATAGATGATCAGTGACATATGGGGAAACAAGTTGAATTGGTTGTGACATACTAATATCAACATCGTCTCCTTTGTTTGTATGTGGAGAGGAAGACATGGTGTCTTCCTCTATTTTTTGGTTGTCTACATAAATATTGTATGTATCAGTTCAAATGCATTAAACTAATAAAATTATGTAAATTAATCTTAATCAATGTAACTTTTTCAGATGGAAATAGTAATGTTGTAAAAAAAATTCTTGATCATGCGATTCAATAATAAAAACTGCAGATAGACCTAAGTCAACCAAAGCATGCACTAGAACACTACAACCATTTAACACTATAACCAAATAGTTATCAGAAGCGATTCAAGTGAACATATGAGACTGAAACCCATAATATCTCTTGTAAATAAAAGGATGTGCCTTTCCTCATAGGCCAATTTTTCTTACACTCACAATTTTCTACGGAAGTTGATCCATCTAATCCATGGTGATTTTTGTTAGATCCCCATCATAAACATCATAATTATGCACATCAGTTATTGTGTCCATAAGAAACAATCTCTTAAATTTTCCTCTGATGTCATAAAATCTGTAACAGCCTTCCATAACCGATTCCCCCTTGTCTTTAAATTTTTTCATTTATTTTTTTACCGTCTCTCTTAACATTTTTGAAGAAGCAATACGTAAGAGCACAATAATTACACAAGTTAGAAGACTAGATCCGACAACTGTAAGTAGGTCCATTATTGCATCAGAAGTGAGTACACTAGACAAATTACATAAATATCTTATCACACATTCTACATTGAATGGATTAGTTGACAAAATAGGATATATTGTTGACTGGAGCTAGAAGGGATACATACATTCACAGGTAAATTCTTTAGTGTCTTCCATCCTTGCTGAAATATTTTCTTTGATTGTAATCACGTAGATGTCGATAATTTTTTGAGCTAATGCTAGGAGAACCTCTACCACTTCAACATCAATTTTTATTTTTACCTATTTTTCACTTCCTCCATATTCAACTTTTATTTTTCCTTTATTCTCTTCTCCCATGAGTACACACAACTAGTGATAGTGAGAATCATGTAGACCAAATTTTTCAACAATACCTTTTTAGTGCATTCTGTCAATACACTATTGCCTAGATATTTACTTCTCATATATTTTAGATATTTTTATCTTATCCTTCTATCATATTTTACTCTTTGGCAGTAAGTATCTAAAGTATTTTTTATGACGCCTGCTTCAATAGATCGAGTTAGCCATACTTTCCCTTCTTGCACTTAATCTAGTACAATTGATATCTCCTCATCTGTCACTCCTCTTACTGACCTGAAGTAATTCACCATGAACCTTGCCAATGAATTTGGTTGAAATTTAGGCTGGTTATCCTTAAAAGGAGAAAAATCCAGCCCACCTGATTTAAATAACTCAATGGTTGTTGTCAACATTTTCCATATGTCCTCAGGTAAAAATAGAAGTGTCATTTTGTCAGAAAGGATCTCATCCTTAGCCACTTTGAAAATAGCTATAAATTACATCTCGAAACACTACATTGAAAGAGGAAATATTATATTTACTTTCTCCATATTACAAAATTAAATTTTAAGAAAAAATTCATTAAATAATAACGTGAGACCAAATTTACACAATAAAATTCATGGAATAATAATTTATCATTCAATTCATTTCGGGTGTTTATACAACATATGCCACACATATAAATAGTTATTTACATCCGCATTTTATAGGAAACTACTTTCCCAACAATATCTCCATAATGATATTTAATTGTGATTCTTACTCACGTAACAATACACAACTCAAATCATACGAGTTGTTAAAACAACTCCAACCAATATATTATTGTTTATATAACAATAATATAACTAACTAATTATTATTTACCTTTTGGTAAATATCCCACTGTAATGCAAACATTATATTTCCTAACATTCCCCCCTTAATGTATATATGGTAGTAAAATAATTTTCAAACTTCCTCTGCAGCCTACTGCCTCTATGCACTCATGATCTTTACACACACTCAAACTAAAGGTAGAAGAAGAAACACACCAACTTCTTATTTTCTATGCATTGTTGGGAACCCATCTGACCGATGAGGATGAGAACATGCTCGTGAATCCTCTTCTTATCAACTAGTCACTCTAGGGAACAAATTTTACCTAGAAGTGTGGGAACTCAAGAAGGAACACATCTGAACAACCTTCAATGGTTTTCAGGAGGCTAACCACAAACATAGGTATGAATAAGAATGCATCTGACTGTTATACCTCATCAAGACTCATGATGCTACATTTCACTGTGTTATCAGTTCTTCACTTTGTTTTTGCATTGGGGAATTTATGTAGGAATATTCACGCACACAACTGAAAAACTGGAAATGAAACATTGAATTAGGTTCCCCCCTTAATGTGAAATTTCCACTTATTGAAAACTACAAATTGTAAAAACTTAAATGCACGAAACCACACTCAAATGCATATACTAAGACTATATATAATTATGCCACCACATCTCTGTGTGGCCCCATCATTGGTGACTGAAAATAGGTTATTGGTTATCATCCAGCCTCCAATGCCTCCGTCCTCTAATAAGATGTTGCTAACTCAACCAAATTTGGATATGAAGCTCAATTGTTTCCACATTATGATTATTCTTTTATTACCTCTCGCAATGTGAAAAACTTTATTTTTTGGACGTCGAGTAACATTGAAAATACATTCGGAAGATAATTTTTTTTATTTTCCAGAATTTTTACAATGATACAACTTTTTATGATAACTCACAACCTTAAAAATGGCAATTTTGACTCAGACAAGAGGACTCAACTGAAAATAACTTTGTAAATGAGAATGACTTTGAAAATGACAATAGAAAAAAGTTTGACTATGATAATAAATTAATAAAATATTTAAAAAGTAATCATTTTTATTACTTTTTAAATAATACTAGACATATGGACTATACCCTCATACTCAACATGAAAATATATAGACTCTAACAACAATCTATTATATAAACAACAAAATTATTTCTACATGAATTTACCTTTTATTATAAACCTTTTCAATGTAATAACAGATAAAACCGAAACTATTTTTCCTAAAAGACTTATGAAGAGTGGAATATTGTAACATTACTCATGAAAATCAATCCAAAGACTATCTACATGCAAACTCATATGTGGATTTTGAAGAGTGGACAACTGTGTAAATAATGCACCATGTCTAGATCTGCAATGGTTTTGGAAGAAAGATAATAAACAAAGACACCAAAAATAACTTGTATGCATACAATGGATACCTTTAATCCACTTTTCTCTTCTCGATACTTATGAGAGTGGGAATACATGCATGTATATCTTGTAAACCCAGAAAAACAAAGTCTTAATCTTCCAATGTGGGCCCTATATCACAGATATAAGAACTAAAATAAAATTTATGGTCTTCTTAGATTGCACAACACAGAAATCTCTTATTTGAATGGTGGAACTAAACCTTTCTTTGAAGATAATTCGATGGAATAACCTTTCACTTGTTATAACTTGCATTCGCAGGTCAAAATGACATGCAATTTTTTACTGCACTCATCTGTTAAATAGGACTTATCATATGATTTTCAAGATACTACATATCTAATCATTCTGAGGATGCCAAAGATATAGAATGTACATAGACCAAATGCATATTTAATAGACAAGAAAATAAAAACAAATAACTACAATGATTCTATTTTTTGGATATGACAATTGTTCTCTAATTCTAGTCGCTAAGATTCAATGATTGTCAAAACACTGAACAAGAAAATGCACTATTCATATGGTTCGATCATGTACAAACACATGGCATAAATGACTTAAGTGATATCTAACATCCTCCATAGTTTCAACATTCAGACATCTTGCATTTTCTATTTGCACTTCCTAGTCATGTTGGAAATAATCAAAACATTCCAATAATTAATTAGAATTCCATGATGTTGGATCAAATTGCATCGCTCTGATGCCAAATAATAGCATGAGACTAGATTTACACAATAAAATTCATGGAAGAATAATTTATCATTCAATTCATTCCGGGTGTTTATACAACATATGTTGTGCATATAAATAGGTATTTACATCCCTATTTTCTAGGAAACTACTTTCCTAACAATATCTCCATAATGTTATTTAATTGTGATTGTCACCCATGTAACAATAGATAACTCAAATCATATGAGTTGTCAAATCCAACCAATATATTATTTTTTATATAAAAATAATATAACTAACTAATTATTATTTAGCTTTCGGTAAATATCCCACTATAATGTAAACATTATATTTCCTAACATTAAAATTAAGTTTCGTTACCTTCAAATCATCTAACTTTGAGTTTCCCACTTCAGGCCTCCAAGGACATCCTAGGGATATTCAAATAATTTGAGCCTTGTAGAGTACATAAATAAAATTAATATCAATCCAATTTTTATTTACATCATTTTGTTGTTGGAAAATTTTAACAATGACTCCACTAGGAGTGCATGAAGACATAATGCAAGCCTTTCTAAACTGTATCTTAGTATATAGTGACTTTTATTTACTTTCAGCTAAAAATATTTTGGCCATAAATGATATGTTAGTCATGTTGGTACCCAAATTGATCCTTCCTTTGAAACCGAGCAACATCACAAGTTGATTAGGATGCTTAGAGACAAAAAAATCAGAATAGGAGTTGTTTTGTAGCCGAGGATGGATTCTAGATGACTCTTTATCACTCTGGTTTGGAAAGGACTGAGTAACACCGTGCTAAGAGTTTGACCTACCCTTACTACTTTAGGATATGCCTTCAACAAGGGTGAGTGGACCCATTTTGTGACCTGTGTTAGTGGAATATATCAACGGATTAACAATATTTGACTCTTCCTTTCCAATATTTTGAAGGAGAACTTGAGAAAACATGGTCAATACAACATAACCTAAGTCTCACGAGTTGTCACCTTAGGGAATGAAATTTTTTTCTAGACAAGGTCCAAGTCACTAAAGAAAATGATAAAAACTGATTACATCTCCTTATTTTGGTAAAGAATGGACAAATTCAATGATCTTCTTCAACATTTATGGATGTACAGTATAAGAAGGGATGGTTCATGTATGATTTTTCACTGAATATGAAATTTGTGGTTAGGAAGTTAAGCAAGATAAAGTTGACTATACTAAATTCTTGGGAACTTTTAACAAATGTTGAAAAATCCATAAAGAAAAATTACACATGGCTTCAAAGAGTCAGAATGAAGCCTCAACTATAAAATGTGCATCTATGAAAGGTCAAAGACATGAATATTCATGCATTCTTCAAGGATTTAACACAAAAAATCATGCTAAAGACTTAATTAAACATTAGAAGGTCCTGATTTATCACACTTATGATACACTCATAAACTGACAAATAATCTCTATCACTGAAATGAAAGTAAAGTGAATTTAAATTATTCATTGCATTATGAAATGAAAAATCTCTTCATAACGTAATTATAAATACCACAATACTATCACAAGGACTAGATATTGTGTGATTTCATAGGGACTCCTAATATAAGATTGCAACAGGAACATAGATAACTATTTGAAGATATCTCAAAATGATAGTAGACACAACATGGTTCATGATTAACACAAATCACTTAAGGTTATTTGAATTGATCAACAAGTGAAAGTTTATTTATAATCTCAAAGCTTATCAATGGTTGGAAACTTGCAACCAACTTGACATGATCAATTTTAAAGATACACAAGAAATAACTATTTTCTCAAATAAGTTCCTTTGGAAAATGGTTTTTCTCATCTTTTTCTCCATCTCTTTTCTCTGAATAAATATAAGAAAGATTAACCCCCCCTTTTTGCATGATTATCTTTTCTAATTTTATATCACCCCTTTTACTTGTTAACCTTCAAAATTTCCCCCCCTAAAAGTATGAATATTCCTTTTTCAAAATTTGTTCTATAACATGGCATTTAGAAAGGTTTTTCTTTTAAAGTTGTCAAGTGTACAAATCACAAGTCTTTTTAATCAACTTTACTTGTGCTTGATCAGGATATCAGATCATCACTTCTAGTAGATTAATTTAATAATTCGTGGCTGATATTGATTAGGTAATCATTTCAAACAATCTTTGAACACTTCCAGATGAAACTGATATGACATATATCTATACTCACTTTTTAATAATCTTCCTTACACGTGACACACTCTATTTCATGTCTCATTGGATTAATTTCCACACATAGTTTATGTAAAATAACCTTGATTTACCAGATCTACTCATTCCTAACCTTTTCCAATTCTTAAATTCTCCTTTGTGCAAACTGAACAAAATCTCCTTCATTTCATGGGAAATATTACATCAAATAAAAAACATATGTCTCCTTTAGATTATAAAACTTGGATAAATTTCATTGTCATCATGCCTTTCCCTTCTTGTTCTATGTTTAAGAAATTTCAAAGAAAATGGTGAAGGTACTTGTAGCTCATAGCTTGAAGGAAATTTCTTTAGAGGAATTAAATCATATTTTTTTATTTTTGCGGTTATGATGAAGCTTTTCTCAGGGTTTTGTTTGATATAGAATGTGTGGGTGACACCAGATGGCCCTTAACATACTAGAAAGTTTGGTTAGCACTTCTTACAAGGCTAATCAGGATCAATCCTGTGTTTGTAGCCTTCCAAGTTATGTATTTCCATCTTTTTAGATGGGAGCACTTGAAAAATCCCAAAGATTTTAAAATATAATGGGTTGAGAGAAGACCTCATGTCTATGGGAAAACCAGTTTTCAATGTCCCTTTTTGTGTGATGAGGGGTTTGTATAAAAAAATATTCCCAAGGAATCATATGTGTTGTATGATAAATCCTCCATCAACACAGTGCCTGCTATTTCTAACAAAATAGTTGAGTTGGAGAAAAGGATTAATTTCTAGGATAAAAATAAAGTAGAGACCTTGCCTTTGCAACCAATTTCAGTACCAGGGTAATATTTAGGGAAAATGAAAGGTGAACCACAACCTCAACCTCCAATCGATATCTCAGATGGAGAGGAGGACCGATCATTGTCTACTCGTCATTCAAGGGTAGTAAATTCCTCCACTCATAAAAAATGGGGAGATTTGCTATTCATTCATGCACCCACTTAATGCATCATGCTCCTTATCCAGAGCATGTTTTTTTGGGCTCTTAACCAATTCCTTATCCAAAAAACAATCCACCTTTCACAAGGAAATGGGAGGCTAGGTCATGTTCGAGGTCTCGCCATTAGCCCAATCAACAATATGCAGTAATTTTCATTCCAATCACCTTAGGCTTCCCCTATAAACCCGCTCCTAGCATGTTGACCCTTCACAAAGGGAAACAAAAGATGCCATTCTTCACAAGAGGTCTAGATCTTTTAGATTGGGTGTGATCACATCAGAAGAAAGTTAAACTAGAGTAAATCATGAGTCATCCTAGAATGACTCTAGAGGCATTGATGGATATGGGAATGTCCCAAGACCTATCATGGTCAGTTATTTTCATTTAGACAACACAAGTCTCAAGTGATTTTGTGCTGAGGAAAAAAAAATTCTGAACAAGCTCCCCCTATTGGGAGGAAACTATGAAGTAGGGTTGAAGAATGCCTAGATGTTTTCTTCCTTTCATTGTTTCTCTCTCTGGCATATGTCTATATTTATTTTTTATGGGAAGATGCCCCTATAAAACCACATTTTATTCCTTATTCAGAATGGAAGATACATAACAATATCAATCATTTACATGCTTATGCAAATGTATGTTAATTTCATCAAAGTAAATATGGAATTACTGCATTCTTCCATTTTTCAATTAAAATAATAGAATAATAAAATTAAAAGAAAACAATACATCCCATGTAATAGAAGTATTATTTTAAAGTATCAGTTTAGAAAGGATGGATATGAAAATATAATATAGTTCAAGGAACAATTGTCTAAGCATGTTCATCACCCTTTGCATCTGCATTTTCTTCTTCTTCAACATCTACTTTTGTATCTTGTTCCTTCGGGAGCCTTGCCACATATGCATCATACCTTGTGAATAACTGGCTAACCTCATCCTCAAATGGTCCTGTATGATGTTGGAAAATCAATGCCTGCCTAGATATTGCATTAATGCAATGGCCCATTTTCTGCTTGTATTCCAGTGATCTTGCCTTTAACTCTATAATTCTATTCTCAGTATTTCTCATGGTCTTAATGAATTCATAGGAGAATTCATTCTTCATAACATTACTTTTAAAATAATTAAGTAAGACTTAAATATTCATAACCCCATAACTCTTTTTGAACTTATCAATGACCATATCCTCTAGCTTTAAGTCAATATCATCGAGAGTATCATCAACCCAGTTTCTCTTAATTTCAAGCTTTTCCTTGATCCCATTCAAGGTCTTTAATTTGATTTTTGATAATTCTTAAATATCATGTTGGCTTCCTTTGACTGCTAAAGGCACAATATCTTATTTCTCAACCAACACATCACTAATATGGGTAATTCAGTCTAGCTTTGGAAGAATACCTTCAAAATAGAAAATGTCATTGTCGCATTGTTCAACTATCTCATCAATTTCACTGAGTCTATTTTTGAGATCTTCATACTTTGATTTGTCCTCTGTAATTACTTCTTTTCCCCTCTTGGTCAATTTTTCAATCCATTTTTCCACTAGCTAAACCTTCTTGAAAACCTTGTTTATTTTATCCATTCCCTCATGTGTATCAATGGAGGCACTTGTTTGATCTTAATTAGGTTGCCCAATTTATTGCTGCAAAATTGAACTAAGGGATTTTAATTTCTCTTTTAATTGCTTCTTCATGATTCTATCTTCATCCACCTTTTGTAAAAGGTCATTGACAACTTCAGACACCCCCTATTCTAGTTGGTCTCTTCAAGGCTTTCCTGAGGGAATAATCTAGACGTTATAATCATTGGTTGTTGTGTCATCCCTAGTCTTTCCTTCAAAGGGAATTGATATTTCAAAAGTTTTATCTCCGATGAATTAGTGTGGGTTTTAGTAATGGTTCTGGCACTTTTTTAGGCTCTTAATGTATTTGGGAAAGATAGAGCAGTAAGGTCAATAGCTTGCACAAGAAGGATCTCTTTTTCCTCATTTGAAATTAGTTCATTGATCCACCCTTTTTCCAAAAAAATTCCAGCATTTTCCTCTTGTGATTCAGGTTGAGGCTCCTCAGGGACAACTATTAACTGTTCGAAAACCCCCTACTCATCCAAATTTAGTAATTATGCATGTTTTTTCATTATTTACCTAAATGACCATCTTGTTAGTCTCACCCTATGTTAATAATTCTTTTGGATGTTCCTTTCCATGGTTTAGAGACTAAATATAATCATTTCTTACTTGATTTATATCAATAGTCGGGGGTGATTCTTTTCTTATTTCTTCAATGGATGCCACATTGGAACCAAATTTTCCTTCGACACTTTCTTGAATTACTGACTGGCTTATGAGTTCTTCATTCTTCAAACTCTATTGAGTTGTCATGTTACCCTTCTCATGATTTAATGATGTTCCTAGAAATGATATGGTAGGTTTTTCATCTAAAGCCAACTCCACATTTCTGTCTAGGGGCTACATATCCTCATCAACAATGCTCATTTCACCAATAATTGTGGCGTGTGCTACCTCTACTTTCTCTTCATGATTTTTTTTTCCTTTTTTAGAGAGTTCATCAGCCTTATTAACCTCAAGAGAAATATAAACAATGTCTTTTATTAACACCTCTGTATTAATATCTCCTTCACTAGGCAATTCTAGTTTACCTGATTCTACAACAACTTGTTTTATAGAAGGATCATCTGTTACTTGAGCCTTTTCCTTATTATTCAATGGAGGAGAATTTTTCCCTACTTCCTCACCAATTTGGAGGTCATCTACCAATATCATTAATGGTTCACTCATTGATAATTGGAGATAATATAACAAGGAAAATCCCTCACCACCATCAACATCAATTACATTATCTAGGGACTTTGTAGATTCATACAATGTTTTAGTCAAAGGCATACTCATATCATTAGTAAGTAGGGTTTCAGATGGTTGTAATACCTAGGCACACTACATGGGATTATAATCCCTTCCCATTTTACTGGATTGACATTGCAAAAGTAATGGGGGAATTTTCCATAGATTTCAAAAGTATGCTTTCAGTATTTTTCCTAAGAACTGACATAGGAGTACCAATTCCACTAGTGGCTAAGGTCCACTCATCTATGAGTTCAGAAGTAGGCATTTTTGAGGGAAATTGAGGGGAATTTCCTCTAAGAGGATCCATTCTATATTCTCCCTCCTTAAGGGCTGAAATATCATCATTTAAGTTTGCCAAATTCCTGAAGTTATTTAAGATTTTGGTATTTTAAACTGATAATTCAATGCCTTTATGAGTCAACCAATTCACAGTTCTTCTCATTACATCTACTATCATTACATAATAATCATCAGATTCTATCTCATTCCAATCTGGGGGAATTATGGGTTGTGCCTCAACTTTTTGATCAACATAATACTTTATTACCATATGTGGGTCTTCCAAAATTCCTTCTAGAATAACTGTAATTTTTAAATAAATTATTTGTGAAAGGGTCATTCTAGAGAAATTACTTAATCTGACCTCTTCCTCATCCCTATAGTTCATCCAATAATCTTTAAACCGAGGGTCATGTCCAAAAGTGTGTGCAATGTTCTTGAATACCCATCTAATGTCATAACTGGCCCTTGCCTCAAATTTTTCCATATCAAATTTCTACATTTCCTCTTTAATCAACATAGCCTTTATGATGGAAGGGCATGAATACCTTCCAATTTCAATAGGAAATTTGATATTTATCTTATGCCTCCTAAAAATAATTTCATGCACAGATGTCAACTGCCTTGCTAGTTCAAATAAAATCAATTTATAATCTACATACCTAGGAAACTTATATGGCTTTCCCTTAAAACCGATAACTCTTATGTAAGTGAAATTTTTATATTGGATGAAGCAACATCCATATTCCAAAATCACTAGTCTAAATTCTTTAGACATCTTATATTTTCCGCACTCTGTCTTGAAAAGATAAATGATTGGGGAAAAGAAAGCATCATTAACTAACCTTACATTCCCACTCCAATTGATCAATTGCAGCTGGGGAAATATCTCATGTATTTGGCACTGCTTGAAATATGCACATGGTGAAAAACCTAGGAAGCATCTATACCCAAAAACATTGTAGATTAGGTAAGTCATCATGTAAAATTCTATCTCTGAATTTCCACCCATCTCAATTCTCACTGCTAAGGTGACCATGTGATCATAAAGTGTGTCTATAATTAAATTTTCACAACAGATACTCCCTTTTCTCTCCAAAATGATCCATATATAGGTAATCATCCACTCTTTAAATTCATTTATATTTTCCAAACCTGCCATTTGGCTTAGCAACACAATGACATATTCAACCTCCTCAACAAATTGTGTCCTAACTAGCTTTTTAAGGACTCTAGCCATTGTGTTCTTCATAATAAGCCATTTTTTATTTATCATCTTGACATACTCCTTCTCATTTGTTTCATAATCTTACAGAGCTAATTTTATAGCAATGGTGATTGGATTGGTGATTACAGGAAATTCTAGCATTATTCTAATGGCTACAAGTGTTAATGTCAAAACTTCATCCACGCTCCCATCTAATAATTTCCTCTTTTCAGGATCATAATTCATAGCACAATGCCACACCAATTTTGGGCAATGAATTGTTGGTGGGATAACACCTGCTAAAATAATACGACTGTCTCGAATTTCCTCAATGGATTAAATCTTATGGGGGCTATTAAGCCTCTGAAGAAAATCATTTAGATCAACACACATAAAGTCCGTGTCTGTAATATTGTGCAAATCACTCATGACCCCCTAACATTGAAAGAGAAATACAGGAGTTTCTAAGCTCTGAACAATCTATCCATGAGTTCCTGAGAAATTTAAACCCAAATCAATAACTTCTTAAGTCCTTGGGTTTGTAAATTGAGCTTCACAGCTAATGACATAATAACTCTTCACGAAAATAACAAAGGTAGTAACAAAAAATCAAGCCAATTGGTAAATAAAGATGAAAGAATTGATAGGCTTTAAAATGTCATTGATTTGTGTAGCAACAATAATCGTAGAAGAAAAAAATGCAATGTATCATGACCATTCAATTTGTCATTCACAATTTTAAAAATGATCCGTCCATGTGGAATGAAGCTTTTCGCTATCACAGGCTCGGGGGCACCTTTTGTAATTTTTTATTATTAGAGAATTTACACATTTTTGGCAAACTTGACCCACTCATCTAGATTTTATTTTTTAATACGGGCTCCACACATGGTCACATTTGAGTGATAATGGGGTTGTGACACTTTTTTATACTTTTATCCCAATTCCCTTTCAAACAGAAAATGCTTGAGTTCCACGGTGACCCGCATTTCCACCTTTTGCATCTAAGTAGCCATGTGTCCATTGCGGGTTTCAGGAACCTTTTTACACCTTCACTCCCTTCCTCTTAAATGTGCAAAGATACAAATATGTACCACCTCCCCACATCCACTCTAATTGTGACACATGTACACTCCTTAACACCAATTGAGAAATTACTTGCATTACCTTTTGACTATGAATATTCGGAGAACTTTTATCAGGTGACGAGGCTGATTTCACACTTTATGAATGCAAGAGAAAATTACATGTTTTAAAATTTTACCTGCCACACCGCAATCAGTTGAGAACTTCCATGTATTAGCGGGAAATGGGAGATAAAATGAAAATAAAAGACAAGACCAAGAAGCAATTTACAACAAGCGATCCCTCTAACTCCAGAACTTAAAACACAATGTCTTCCCCATAAGAAACCACCAAATAATGCACATCTAGACATGATCAATGGCCAAAAAAGAGGAATAACTAAAACATACATAGGAAATATACAAAATGTACTCACACCACTACAAGTAAAGTAGAAAAATATAGCAGACAATGATGGCAAATATTAATCGAATAAGGGATAGATTAATTCAAGCATTAACACTGGCTTCGACTCAAGGATGAACACTCCCTGTGAGTTCCTCAAGAACAAACCAATGGTGTAGAGAAAAGTAGACCATGTGCCAAAATCCATTGGGCCATGGATTCAAAAAACCTGTATACAAAAACAAGGCGATAATAACCAACCCCTCATAAAACACACTGAGAAACCCAAAACTAATGGTCACTAGGGACCGAGATAAACAAGGACAAAAAACTAAAAAACAAACAAACAAGAAAAATGTACACTGTATAATACTACATACCTCAATTTTGAGAAATCAATCAAGAAAGTGATTCAAGTCCCTTCCGTTAATAGGAAACTCAAGTAGTTCTCCATCTAAATCCTTTAAGAAAAAGGTATTCTCATCAATTTTGATGTCAATGGAGTAAGCACCCATCCATAATGCATCAAAGTTTCCATGTTTTATCTTGTCCTCATGTATGCTATCCCATGGTAATACAAGATCTCCCACATTGAACACTCGAGGGGTCACCATTTTATCAAATTTTTTTTTTTAATTTTCCTCAATTTCAAATGTCTCTAATGGGACTCTCTCCTTACATCATCTAATTCAACAACTTGATTTATCCTTGCATCATATAGACTAACTTCTTGATCCTCAAGTTGTCGAATAAATTAGTAGGAATATTTTTGCATATGCAAGGGAAGGAGGGCTTGAGTTCCATACACCAATTTAAAGGGGATTTTTCTAGTAGCTCTCTTGATAGTAATTATATCAGCCCAGAAAACAAACTTCTATTGGTCACCCCATCTTCGTTTATTTATATCCAATGTCCTCCTGATTATTTTCAATAAATTCTTATTACTTGATTCAACTTTCCCATTACCTTGGGGATTGTAATTAGATTCATATATGATATTTATTCCATACTCTTGACACATGGACACCAAGGGTTTATCTTGAAACCTTATAGCATTATCAATAATTATTTTGGTAGGTACTCCAAATCTATAGATTATGTGATTTAAAACAAAATCCATATCAATCTAGTGAGTTTCCTTCTTAGTAGTAATTTCCTCAACCCATTTGGTGAAATAATCAGTAGCTAACAATATCCATTTGTGGCCTACACTTGAAGGATCTGATATTTCACAAACAAATTCCATACCCCATTGTTTAAAAAGAGCTTTTATTGATACTGGTTGTAAAGGGAGAGCCCCTAAAGCTTTCAATATTCTTGAAAAGCATTGGAAACTCTCGCATCTTCTGACTAATAGAGTTGTATATTTAAAAAGTGTAGGCCACCAATAACCAGCTCTTAAAATCCTGTGACCAGTTACTCTTCTAGAAAAATTCCCCCCACACACTCCTCCATGGAACTCAACAACTAGTTTATGGGCTTCATTTTCAATAATGCACCTCAAGAGAATCCCTTCAGGATTCTTCCATGCTAGTCCATAATCAATGATAATATATTTCTTGGAAGCTAACCAAAGTGCTCTCTTCTGATTTTTACTCAAATGTCTAGGACATTCCAAATTCTTAAGATAGAACATGATGTCCTTGTACCATGTTGAATTGATCAATATTTCATGGAAATTTATATCTTCTCCCTCAATTTCATTTATTTCCATTACCTGCAAGTTTCTCTCTGAGATTATCTTTGCCAACCCTAAAACCCTAACTACCTGGTGGTTTAAATATCCATGTCATACTCTTTTAATTTGTTCACCCACCGACACCTTTTCTTTGAAATTTCCATTTATGATAGAATATCCTTGAGTGTAGTATGAGGAACATAGCCTGTGATCTTGGAGCTCAAAATATATTGTCTGAAAGATTTTGTTGCTCTTGCCAAAGTGAAATCCTACTTTTCCATAATAGTATATTTCAATTCTTCTCCTTGAAGTGCCTTAGTAAAGAAATAAATTGGCCTTTCATTTCCATCATCATCCTTTTGCAATAGTACAGAGGCAATAGTATTTTTAGAAGAAAAATAAAACATTTGAAAATATTTCTTATAATCACGAGCTACCAAAATAGGGGCATTATTTAATGCTTCTTTAATCCCAACAAAATCTTGGATAGATTTTTCCTCCTATTTGATTACCTGATCCTTTTTAGTATACTCATAATGGGTATAGTTATTTCAGAAAACTTAGAAATAAATCTCCTGATGAAATTTATTTTTCTGAAAAAGGATTGAATTCATTTTTTTGTTTTGGGTATAGGGACTTTGTCAATAGCTTCCACTCATTCAGGATCTATCATTACCCCTTCCTTAGATACGATGTGTCCAATCAACTTTTCCTTTTGAACCCCAAAGTGGCACTTTTTAGGATTCAATGAAATTCCATACTCCCTACACCTTAATAAAATTTTCTCTAGATGTTGTAAGTGATCACCCCTTATCCTTGAAAATATTGTCACATCATCCTGTTACACAACAATGAAATCATTTATGTATCCTGAGAATGCTACATTCATAGATCTTTTAAATGTTGTTCCAACATTCATCAATCCAAAGGGCATTCTTACATATACATAATTATCCCATGGAGTGGTGAATGTAGTTTTAATTCTTTCTGATGGTTTCACCACCACTTGATTATATCTTGAGGATCCATCCAGAGTGGACAATAATTCCAAAATAGTAACTAACTGCAGCATGTTATCCATATTGGGAAGGGGATAATTATCTTTGATTGATGCTTTATTCATGTTCCTAAAACCCATACACAACTTTATATCTCCATTATTTTTTTGGAATGGTACTAGATTTACAACCCTTGAAGAATACCTTGTGGGTTGTACAATACCTACATCCCTTAAATTTTTTAATTCTTCTTGCATTTTGAGTGAGAGAAGTGGATTGATCATCTTTTCTTTTTCTTGAATGGCTTGGCATTAGCTTCCAGTGGTATTTCATGGTGGAAAATGTCTTCCCTGTATGTTTTCAATTATGAATATGACCATGCCAAGCAGTCCTGGTACTCTTTCAGCATTTTGACATATGATCCCTTTTCTTCCTTATTCAAGTTACTACCTATCCATATTATCCTAGGTTTGATGTTTGTGTTTCACCATTTTATTTAAGTTTTGAATGATGAAATAGATAAGGGTAAGGGCCAAGGAGGAATAATTGTTTATGCTGATCAGTTGATGGTTGTTCCGCATGTTCTAAATTCTTGATCTAGTGTTGATTGTGAGATATTCCTTTTGGCTAGGAGGAACTACCTATAATAGAAAACAAGACCAAAAAGAGGAGTTAAATTATATATGATAGTGGACTGCCTAGCGTGTGCTAGATCTAGGAAGTGTGATCGTAACTAGATGGCTATCAATCCACTATTTAAAACAAATTAATGCGAGAAATAAGTAAAGTCCTACTATAGTTGATATGATTTAGGTATCTCATACAAGTAAAATAAGCAAATATAATATAACAGACTAGGTTATATTCATATTTGAATGGTAGGTGGTTGTCAGGGTGTTGGAACTAGTCAGGGCCAGGTTCTGGATTATTTGGGTCACTTGGTAGAAGGTTGTTAAGTTCTATTCTGGGTCAGGGTATAAAACATAGAGACTGGTGTTGGTCTTGTATGACCGATGATGGTTTATGCAGAAAAAATGATGGTTATGGGTAGCCGGTGTCAGTAAAGTTGGGGTGTAAGAGAATCAAGTAAAATTAATTACAGGGTTTGATCTAAGATCTGATAAGGAGGGTAGGGTGGATAAAGAGGTTGATAGGGGTATCAAGTATACTTAGGAATGAACAATAGGTGAGAATGGGTGATTTGGAAATGTGGGGAAAGGAAATATTTTAGTTATAAGCTAGAAAGAGATGGAGGAATGAGCATGCAAAGTATAAATTGATGACATAAATAATAGAATATAACTACACTAAAGTGGATAATGCTAGTAGAAATTTACTTACTGTGTTGCAGACTTGATGGTTGAATGGTAATGACGGTTGATTAGAAGAATGGTGTTTGGTATCATAGTAGTAGCTCCCAGAATGATTCCTTGAGTGCAATGCTTCAATATCTATCTTGGTGATGGCTCTAGATGTCTAGATACGTGAAAGGATCCTTGTTTTACTTGGATGAAGCTCTAATCTCCCTCATCTTGCTCTCAAAATGTGCCAACCCAAAAACAAGGTTGTTTAGGTGAATAAATGGTAACCGATCATAGTTCTGGGTTGACCGGCGTCGGTTTAGGGGTGACCAGTGTCAGTTAAGGTGGTATTCCCTTGGGTTACTAAAATGGGAAGATGTTTCTAATTTCTTGTTCCCAATTAGTTTATTCTTGCAGATTAGAACAAAATCTTGCCTTCTAATGGGCGGGAATATGGTTAGAGAGATTGTAGGGATTGATTTTAGGGTTAGACCAAATCTTAGCTCATTAAGGCAAGTAATACTTAGTTATTGTTAGTTTTGGAAACATGCCAAGAATAGGTCTAGGGTGATGTGGTTGGATGAGGTGTCTAGGTGAGGTGGTGGGGTACAAATTAAGATAATTATATAATATATATTGTGAGGATATATATTAATTTAATTAAATTAATTAAATTAATAATTATGTGGGGTGGAAGGGGCCATGGTTAGATGAGTATGTTTGAGCTAGTTATTTTACAAGGGACCAAGGGGAGTGTGACCCAATTTTGGTGTCTACAGTCTATCCCCAGGTTGTGTTCTTCCACATCTCTCAAAGGTGACATATGCCTACTAACAAAGCGATCAAAATTATCAAAGTTTGACTTTGGGAAAACCAATTTTTAATGTCCCTTTTTGTGTGATGAGGGGTTTGTATCAAAATTTAGTCCCAAGGAATCATATGTGTTATATGATAAATCCTCCATCAACACAATTCCTACTATTTCCAATAAAATAGATGAGTTGGAGAAAAGGATTTATTTCCTGGTGAAAAATAAAGTAGAGACCGTGCCTTTGCAACCAGTTTCAACACTAGGGTCATCTTTAGGGAAAAGGAAAGGTGAACCACAACCTCAAACTCCAATCATTATCTCATATGGATAGGAAGATGAATCATTGTCTACTCTTCATTCAAGGGCAACGACTTCCTCTGATCTAGACAACATGGGGATATTTACTATTCGGTCATCCACCCACTTAATGCATCATGCTCCTAAGGTAGAGCATAATTTTTGGGCCCTCAACTAATTCCTTCTTTGAAAGACAATCCACCTTTCACAAAGAAATGGGAGGTTGGGTCAAGTTCAAGGCCTTGAAATCAACCGAGTCAACAACATGCAGTAATTTTCCTTCCAATCACCTCAGGTGTCCCTTCTCAACCCGTTCCCAGCATTTCAACCCTTCAAAAAGGGAAATGAAAGACGACATTCTTCACAGGAGGTCTGGATATTTTATATTGGTTGTGATCATAATAGAAGAAAGTTGAACCAGAGAAAATCATGATTCATCCTAGAATGAATCTAGAGGCATTGATGTATATGGGAATGTCCCAGGACCTTGAAGGTTTAGTTATTTTCATTTAGATAACACAAGGCTCAAGTGATTTTGCGCTAAGAAAAAAAAACTTCAAAACAACCTCCCCTTGTTGGGATGAAACTATAAATTAGGGATGAAAATTTCCTAGATATTGTCTTCCTTTCATTGTTTCTCTCTGACATATGTATATATTTCTTTGTGATGGGTAGGGGATCCTACAGAACCCCATTTTTTCCCTTATTTAGAATGCATGAAGCATAGCAATATCAATAATTTACATGCTTATCCAAATGTATGTTAGTTTCATCAAAGTAAATATGGCATTACTACATTCTTCTATTTTTCAATTGAAATAAGGGAGCAATAAAATTTAGAGAAATAATTACGTCCCATGTAATAGAAGTATTATTTTAAAGTATCAGTTTAAAAAGGATGGATATGAAAAGACAATATAGTTCAAGGAAAAATTTTCTAAGCATGTTCATCACCCTTTGCATATTCATTTTACTCTTCTTCATCATCTACTTTTGTATCTTGTTCCTTCAGTAGCATTGCCACTTATGCATCATACCTTTTGAATAATTCATTAACCTCATCCTCATTTGGTCATATATGATGTTGGAAAATCAGTGCCTACCTATATATTGCATCAATGCAATGGCCCTTTTTCTGCTTGTATTCCACTGGTATTTCCTTTAACTTTGTAATTCTATTCTCAAATTTTCTCATGGTGTTAATGATTTCATAGGAGAAGTCATTCTTCATAACATTCATTTCAAAATAATTAAGTAAGAAGTTAATCTTCATATCCCCATAACTCTTTTTGAACTTATCAATGACCAAATCCTCTAACTTTAAGTCAATAGCATCGAGAGTATCATCAACTCATTTTATCTTAATTTTTAGATTTTCCTTGATCCCATTCAATGTCTCTAATCTGATTTTTGATAATTCTTCAATATCATATTGGCTTCCTTTTATTGCTAAAGGCACAATATATTCTTTAGCAAAAAACTCATGACTGCACTGGGTAATGTGGTATAGCTTGGGAAGAATACCTTCAAAATAGAAAATATCATTGTCACACTATTTAACTATCTCATCTATTTCACTGAGTCTATTTTTGAGATCTTCATACTTTGATCTAGCCTCTACAATTGCTTCTTTTCCCCTCTTGTTCAATTTTTCAATCCATGTGTCCACTGTCTAAACCTTCTTGATAGCCTTGTTTATTTTATCCATTCCCTCGAGGATATCAATGGAGGCATTTATTTGAGCCTGACTAGGTTTCCCAATTAATTGTTGCAAAATCAAACTTAGGGGCTTGAATTTCTCTTTTAACTATTTCTTTGTCATTCTATCTTCATCCACTTTTTGCAAATGGTCATTGACAACTTCAGACACCCCCTATTTTAATTAGTCTCTTAAAGACTTTCCCAAGGGAATAATCTAAATGTTATAATTGTTTCAAATTTTTCTTAGATTGTTTCTTAGAAGCGTTGACGAAACAAATAGGGTAATGGGCATAGGAGGAATACCTATTCAAATTTCAATTGATGGGTTGTTGTACGTGTATGAATTCTGAATCCACAACTTATCGTGAGAGCTTCCTTTTGGCTAGGAGGAACTGCCTATAATGAAAACAAGACTGCCAAAAGTAATTAAACAATATGGGAATTGAATTGCCTAGCGTGACCTAGATCCGGGAAGTGTGATACTTCCTACATGGTTGTTAGTCCACTGTTTTAAACAATTTAATGTGGTAAATAAGGTAAATCCTATTGTAATTTGAAATGACTTAGGTATCTCACTTAAAACACAATAAGAAATAGATCTAATCTAACAGGATAAGCTAGAATAGAATCCAAAGGTCAAATGATTGGTTTTGGGTCTCTACAAGTATGATGAAGGTCTCAAGTAAATCACAGGTGAAAGAGGGTGAGATAAAATTAGGTGGGTAGGTCTCTATTAAGGGCTATATGGGCAAACATAGAGACTGGTGTCGGTTAGGGGTGACCGACGGTAGTTAGGTGTAACTAGTGCCAATTACTGTCAGATCTCGAAATGTCACAGAACAAGCTGGCTTCTCCTTTGTGATTACACAAAGGAATTTGGTTGGTTGGGATGAGGTATTGGGTGACTGGAGTAGGTTGTTGTGAGGTTTCAATGGGTATACGGAGGTGAAAATGTGGAGAATATCAATAGGGAGCAAGATAAACATTGGATGATAAAATGATGATGAAATGAAATAACCAGGAAAGTATGATGTTGTACTTACTTGGATTTCATTCTTGAAGGCCTGTGTGTGAGGGATGGAGGTGTTGATGATGGGTTTGAAGGTTGCAAGTTATCACCAACTGAATAAAAGCTTCTGCATGGGCTTTATTTACACTCCTCTTTGCTTGGATAGATCAGATCATTGTTGGGATGGCTGTGTAGGAGAAGATGTTCAATCTCCTTCCTTGGATGTGATTTTTCGCTAGAATTGGCTCTTTAAAGATGTGTTCTTGCTCGTCCACTTTCTCCCAATTTTTTCCAACTTTCTTCTAACCTTGTGAATAAGGTTATTTTGGGGTCAAAAGGGGTAATAGAAGATAGTCCAAATTAATCAGTGATAGTTAGGGGTAACCGACGTCGGTCAAGGTAGGATTTCCTAGGTTTACTAAACTAGGGAGATCCTTCTGATTTCCTTAGATCTCATGTTGTTATCTTGTAGATTAGACTGAAAGCTTCTTGTGAGAATGTGGGAATGTGGTTAGAGGGAATGTAGACATTGATTTTTAGGGTTTGGGTAAGTCTTAGTTAGTTATGGGAACTTTCTAAGAATAGGTCTTAGGTTGAGTTGGCTTAGTGAGTTGTCTAAGTGAACTGTATGTGGGGATATTATTTAAATAATATATTTAAATACTAAATATAGTGAGGATAATGAATTAATTTAATTTAATTAATTAAATTAATATTAGTGGGGTGAAGGGGGTTCATGGCTAGGTAAATGTAATAAAGGGTTCTTATTGGTCGTCGTATGAAAGGGGAGTGTGACCTAATTTTAGTGTCTACATTTTGCCCCTTTTTATTGCATAGCTTGTATTGGTAAGCGATAGTAACAAAAATAATATGTGGTTACCCCATGTATGGGTGAAGGTGATCCCCCTCAAACCAGGAACTGATGAGGTAGCAGGCTGAAGTGGTGAGTGGTTTGATAAAAGGTAAAGGTGAGGAAAAGGCAAGTGGGATAGGGGAAAAGGGTGAAAGGTCTACTTGGGAAAGTGAGGTAATGGGTCAAGGTCACAGGTAGCAACAATCAAACGCATGCATACCTATAAACTGTAGCATGTTACCGGGCTAAAGAACAGGAAAACTCTACATCGTGTAAGGTCGATAGGTATATCTGAACAAGGGTGAAGTGAATCTAGTATCCAAGGTATAGGATATGGTAAGGAAACACAACATAGGTTAGGTGCAAGAATGTTGTAGGTATGTTCTGGTACAACAAAGGCATGGTTAGGATAAACGGTCATGGAAATAGGCTAGGTAAGGTCATTAGGTCAATCAACATAGGTAACAGTGCCACAAGGTATGGTGAACACATGAGGTCAAAGGTCACTAGCGATGGTCTAGGTCTAAATATCTAGGTCACGGAATGGGTAAGGCCAAGGTAGGGGTAAAAAATAAGAAGTCCTCAAAGGAGGATAAATGGAGGTAGGAAGTGATGAGGTTAGGAAAGGTAAGGTAATGGGTGGGTAAAGGTTGGATGGGGTAAAGGAGCAAGGTAAATGGTAGGGTAAAATGGAAAAGTAGGGGCAATGTGGACGTTAGGTTGACTGATGGTGGTCATGGATAACCGACGTCGGTATAGGAAAATCAATGATGGTGAGGTACGGCACGAGACCGATGTTGGTCAAAGGGAGCCGATGTCGGTTAGGTTGGGTTTTGTATAAAAACAAAAAGATCCACATTTTTTTTATTCATTTGTGATTTATGAAGTGAGAAAATGACAAAAAAGGGAGAAAAGAGAGAAAAGTTTCTAGACAAAATGGGACAATGAGCTGGTAATGTGATTGGATGAGGGTTTGGTTGTGAGAAGTGGTTCCATGGGATCAGGGCAAGATATTTGAATTATCAGAGGTTATGGGTAGCTATTCAGTGATGGTGGAGGTTATAGAGGGATCGGACGGACCAACGACACAGCATCCAAATGTGCCACTGAGATGGCGGTAGCGTGATGAGGTAAGTGCCTAACTCTATAGTGTTGATTAGATAGAGTAGAGGTTGTGATAGTTATTAGTTATAGAGTTTTGTGGGTTTATTGTATGTTGTGGGTGGGTAAAAGTTAAATCAGGTATGCAGGGAATAACGGGAAAAAAGGGGGGGCAGGTTAGAAAATTGTATAGGTGGGATGAGTAGGGATCTAAGGGGAGTTTAGGTCATTATAGGTGGGGTAAAAGGGTCATGGGGGAGGGTTATAAAAGAGGGGGTTTGGGAAGTCATGAATCTTTCCACGACAATGACTGATGTCAGTCAAGATTGGCTGGTGTTGGTTAGATAGAAATAGGATCAATCACCAAACAGGTAACTGATTCTAGTGTAAGGGTGACTGGAGTCGATTAGGATGAATCGACACTGGTCGAGATTTTAGGCACAAGGGTCCAAGAGGGATGTGGGCTAGGTAGTTAAGATGGGTAAAGTAAAAATAGGGTGGAGGGTAATGATAATTGGTGAATATGGTGATGATAAATGTAGATTAATGTTGTGCTTGGATTGAATGTAGGGGAGATCGCAGTTACATATGCGGAACAGGGTTCCACTGCTACTGGTGACATTGCATAGCTTAGCGAACCCTGTGGAGCTATAGCACATGGAGGCAACAGGCTTGAGTGGTATTCGACACTACCAACATGATGTTTATTAGCCCAATTTGATGGTTGTGCTCATCGATAAATGGGACTCCGCGACCAACACGTTCCACCTTCTGACGGGTGAGATGACTATCACCCTGGAGGATTTGTTCCAAATTTTACGGTTACCCATATTAGGGGACCAGGTTTACTCTATCTCCTCTAAGGCCTCAGAGGAGCTGATCGGGATAGTTTTTAGTGAGTGGGCGGTGGAGCTGAGATTCCATAGCACCAGTTTGAGCTATGGTGAGATGTACGTAGCTTGTCTGGATGAGATGAGGCTAGTGGTTTTAATAATGGAGGTAGTGTGCTGCTATGCACTGCCAAATCCAAAGGGTGGATGCTTTCCCTGATCACTAATGGGGGTGCTCTATGATATGATGGTCCATGAGACATGCTTCTCCTGGGCACCAACATTCTTGGTGCAGTTATACAGAGAGCTATGGGCATATGGGTGGTTGTGAAGGTTTAGCCTGTGTTGTACATTTATACTACACTGTTGGGCCTACGAGCACATAGTCTATGTTTGAACTATAAGGATTCCCCGAGAAAATACATTCCCACCAAGATGTGTGTGGTTGGGATATAGGAGATGTGTGCCGGTTGTAGGAGAGCAGAGGTTGGAAAGGCCGACATATGATGTGGCCTATTTTTGGTAGTTGTTGGAGGGGTCATGTGGAGTGGACATTATATGAAGGCCATATGTGGGATTCCCCTCATATAGGCACATGCATGAGGAGCTAGCTGAGCTCCAGCTAGAGAGGTGGATACATGGTCACCATGTTGGGGAGGATGAGATGATCCCGGTAGATTAGGTCCAACGGTAGTTCAGGCTTGCACAGGATATTCCTCTACCCTTCCCATAGTATTGGAGAGATGACGTGGAGAGGTCCTTACCTCTACCATATCCTACAGTGGCTACAGGAGAGGAGGAGCAGCCAGTGGATCAGTGGATTGATGACGTCAGATGCATAAATATGTATAGGAAATAGTGGGCGGCTTAGTTATGAGCCATACCACCTAGAATGCGGTAGCCTAACTTAGCTACCATTATAGTGTAGAGAGATTCTCTACAGGGGTAGGTAGCGTCACTAATCATGCAGATAGGTATACTACAGACACAACTAGAGGGGTCAGAGGTAGAGGTAGTAGAGTTATGAGTATAAGTGGCCAGTCTATAGGCCTAGATGGCAGAGGGAGAGGGTGGAAGTGATGGAGGATATGGATATAAAGATGGTCAGGTGGTAGGTTTTCAAGGCCAATTGGCCATAAACTAGACACAAATTGGGGCCTTACAGGCCTAGATACAGGCACAAGGACAAGGGGCACCACCAAGGGCACAGGGAGCTGGTCCTAGTTTACAGGCTAGCATAGGGTAGGTACAGGGGCTGAGACCTATGAGACCACAACATACCGTGCCTATATCTAGGTTACGGGATGCCCTAGGTGAGGTGAGATATTATTAGGACCAGCTCATGGCAGCTAGGATATACTTCCTCTCTTACGGAGAGTATAGGGCACAACAGGTGTCTAGTGAGAGGACAAGATCCCACACACATAGCTTGGAGAGCACATGAGGGTAGCGAGCTCTGAGGCTTAATCAAGGAGATTACACCAGTGCATGGAGACTAGAGTGAGGTGATGTGCTAGTAGGGACATAGGAGGTCGAGGGTGAGGATTACATAGAGATGGAGGACATTCGGCGAGATGTCTGATATGCGGCCACCTGATTTTTGATGTATATGAGTGATTATTGTTGATATATATGTTGGCCTACGTGTCGAAGATAGTTGTATTTTTAATCACATACTAGCCTGCGCACCGAAGATAGTGAGGATGTACGAGTGATTTTTGTATATTTTGAGCATATACCGGCCTGCGTGTCGAATATTTTTTGTATCGAGTCATTATTTTTTTGTATATCTGACACTTGGAACATTTGAAAAATAGTGTCATTTGGTAAGGGGGTTCATCTAGGGAAAGAGTAGAAATTGACTCATCAGGAAAGTCAAAATTAGAGGGTTGATCCCCAGAAATAGGAGAGTCAACTAGTTGGTCGATAATAACTTGGCATTTGATGGACTTTTGGTGAATTAATTTGAGGTCAAGATCAGCTAAAATGATAAGCCATCACGCGGCACACTGATTTTGATAAGGTTTGGCGTACATGAAGTGTAAGGGATTGGTGTTGGTCATGACATAGGTTTTGTGGTTGAGTAGGTAATGGCAGAGTTTGGTGGCAACAAAAACTAAGGCTAAGAAAAGCTTTTCTGGATGGTTGTATTAGGTTTCATATTCCAAAAGAGTATGGATTATGTAATAAACTACCTGCTCCCTTTGTTGTTCATCGCGATGAGTGAGCATGGCTCCCAAGGAATGATTGGTAGTTGATATGTATAGGTAAAAGGTTTATCATCTTTAGGTGGAATGAGTACGGGTGGTTGGAGAAGGTATTGTTTTAGGGCCTCAAAATATTTGTGACAATCATCATCCCATTTAAAGGAGACATCCTTCCTAAGCAGATGATGAAAAGGTTGACACTGATCAAATAATTGTGAAATGAAATGGTGAATGGACTGCAATTTACCTTGCAGGCTACTAAGTTGTTTAAGGTTAGTGGGTGGAGGCATTTCTAGAATGGGCTTCGATTTAGCAGGGTCAACTTCAATACCTCAGAGTTAAAGAATAAATCCTAGGAGCTTTCCTCAAAGAACCGCGAAGATGCACTTTTTAGGCTAAAGGCGGATGCAATATTTAATGAGGTGGTCAAAGATGTTTTCGAGGATGGCGAGGTGCTTGGTGCAACGTTTAGATTTGGCCAAGAGACCATCCACGTAATATTCTAATATGCGATGCATGATATCATGGAAAATGTAAGTCATAGCACGTTAATATGTAGCACCAGCATTTTTAAGGCCAAAAAGCATGACTTGATAGTAAATGGTTCCCCAAGGAGTAATGAATATGGTCTTGTGCTGATCTTCTGGGGAAAGAAAAAATTTGGTTATAACCTAAGAATCCATCCATGAGTGAGAGCATCTCGTGACCAGTGGTGAGGTCAACTAGTTGATCAATACCGGGCTAGGGAAAGTCATCTTTTGGGCAGGCAAGGTTGAGGTCATGAAAGTCGATGCAAATCTGGAGTCCCCATGTTGCTCTAGTAACAGGGACAATGTTAGAAATCTAACAAGGATAATCAATGGGTAAGATGAAGGAAATGGAAAGAAGGCGCTGAAGTTCTTCTTTCATGAGAAGAGCAATGTGAGGGTGCATTTTCCTCAGCTTTTTTTTATAGGTTTGGCATCAAGAATGGTTACGATATTATGGACCACTATGGTGGGGTCAATACCAGGCATGTTAGCGTAAGACCCAGTGAAAGCATGGTTATGATCTTAGAGAAATGAAGTGATGGCTTCCTATTTAGTAACATCTAAAGATTGTTTGATCTTTAGGAGGTGCGGGTCATCCTGAGTATGAATGTTGATCTCGATAGGCGATTCATTCAACATGGTTTGCGTCTCATATGGTAACAAACGATGAATATATGAGTCCTCTGCACCAAGGTAGGTGAGTATGGATTCATCATCCTGACATTGAATGGTGTTAATTGTAGGTCTTTTTTCATTGATCATCTTAGGATACAGGAATGGAAGAGTCGAAGGGGCCTCACCTTTGCGTTGATAAGTCAAAGGCCCCAAGGAAATGGTGTTTATGAAAAAAAAAAGTTAGGAGGCATAGATTCAGGATCCATCGACTCTATCAGTTAGGGTGGTGATGAAGGTGGAGTGGGTGAAGGTAGTGGTGAAGATGAAGGTGGAGGGGGGCTAGGGTCTTCAATGAGTTCAATGCGGGTTTGTTTGGTAGGAGGTTAGGGGAATCCGATACCACTATGGTCATTATGTTTGCAGGTGGTACATGGAATAACGTTATGGTGGCATTGCTCATAAAATCCAAAACTAAAACCCTTCCACGCACAGTGGAGCAAGAAGGTGTGGGTGAAATGGCGATTGGTAAGTGATTAGAAGTCAATGGAAAATGGGTGGGGTTGTGATGGTGGTTCAGGTGTGTAAGTGGTAGTATCAAGTCCCCCATAAGTGAGACTAGTATGAAGATGAGGTGGACCATAAAGGAGGCGTTATCATATATGGTGATCATAACGAGGGTGTTGGTAAAGGCTTCCATACTCATGCGGAGTAGGGAATGTGTTTACACTATATAGATAATACTCCCCTAGAGTGAGTCATTGAAAAACACCTTCAAAGGGATCAACGGTTGGTATGTAGGTAGCTGGTATGGATAATGTGTTGGAGGTCGATGCAGAGGTGCAGTTAAGGGATTAAGAAGCTAATGGGTCAGCTGTGGAGGTTATAGCAGTGGTAGGAATGGAAGAGGTATGTGTGGTGAAAGCAGTGGCTGTATTGGTAGGTGGACATGTAGGTGAAGCGATATTAGTTGTGGAGGTAGACAGTTTAATAGGTATGAGCACAACATTCGGTCGATAAAACCTGTTGCATGTTTTGAAAGGTGATGGGTCAGCTAGAATGGTATAAGTGTGTCCTTCGTGTTCAAACTTTACATAACGATACAAAGTGGAAGGAACGTAACCCATGAAATGAATCTAGGCTATACCAAGCAACAAGTTATATTGGAATTCCCCCTCTAAAACATAAAACAATTCTGGAATAGTGCGGGGGCCCATTCGAACATGAAAGATGATAGTGCCTAGTGTGGAGGTGATAGCGTCATTGAATGAACGCAACATGACCAGATGTTTATGCATATAATTGTCAGGTATGCACATTTGAGAAAATGCATGGGATGAAATTAAGTTAATGCTAGTGCCTCCATCAATCATCACATGGCGTACCCGTATGTCATCAATGTGGATAGAGATGAAGAGGCCTGGGTCTGGGTCATCATTTTGGTGTGGCGCGATCTCCTCCTCTGAGAAGCTAAGGGAGGCCACTTGGTGAACAAGGTGAGGTGAGGATGAAGGTGGTAATTTGGTGAGTGAGGCTACATGATGGGGTGTGATAATGGAGGCTATGGGTGTAGGGTCATTTGGTAAAACCTCAATAGATTAAAGAACCTCCATGAGGGCTTGATGATGGGATTCTGAGGTTTGGATGAGGTTGTATAAGGAAATTTTGAGGGGAGATTGGTGTAATTGTTTGAGCATGGTATGATGTGTGATGCCATTAGAAATGGAGTATGTGGGACCATAGATAGTGATTTTAGGTATGGGTGTAGATGGTATGTTGGGTATAGGATTGGTTGGTGGGTTAGTTGCCTTTTTTTTTCCATTTACGCACGTGTAGTGATGTGTATCATGTTTATTTGAGGGAATTTGATAAATGGATAAGGTGTAGGGTGAGTGGTATAATGACATGACAGGAAAAACCCTACTGGAGGAGAAAAACCTTGTGAGATTAGCTGGGCGCAATGACATTTGGGTAGTGGCATGGCAAGTTCTCTGATGCAAACCATGTTAATTTCAACACTTGAGGGTGGCTCTAGGAGTGGTGAGGGTGGAGGTTTTGGTTGTTGAGTGGGAAGTGTGGGAATTGTTGTCGGTGAAGTAGGATCCTCGTCGAGAAGTTTTTTGTCATCAAAGTTGGTTTCTGGTCGACACAATTGGATAAAGACAATTTTCAAGGCCTTGTAGTTCTCCACATCATGCCTTGGCACATGATGGTATGTGCAAATTTTAGTATTATCAAACCCTTTTGGCTTGGGTTTGAGGGGGTCGTAAGGTCAGAGTGGTAGTAATGTGATAACAAAATTCTTGAGGAGGTTGGTTAAAATTTTGGCATAGGACCCTGCTAGTGGATCACAATGGGAAGTGAACGTGGGTTTAGGTGTAGGTGTGGTTGATTATCGAGAGACTATTTTTGAAAGAGTAGTAATGGGTTGAGCTATGGGTTTAGGTGCTAGTGTTGTTTGGGGTATCTTTCAAGTTCGTTTGGGTAGAGGTATAGTAGATAGACGGGTAGGAGGGTTGTTTTGACTACCTTTTTGTGGGGTAGTGGGGTTTTGTGTTTGGGTTGGACCTTCTTGGGTAAAGGTGATGTGGGTGTACGAGGTCTAGAAGGAAAAGAAAATTGAGGAAGAGGGAAAGTTACCCATGTGGATAATGGGGGTGTTGTGAAGGTAGATGACGCGGGTCATGCTTAGGGTGTAAGGGACAATGACTGAAGTGTGGTGGGTAGTGAAGCAATGGATGAGGGTATTGGAGATATTGGTGGTAAAGAGACTGTTGGTGCGGGTATAAGTCATGTTGTGTGCCTGGGTAGGTTATAAGTTTGTGAGGAAGGAATGGGTTGTTGTGTTATTGGTTTATGGATGGGTTAAGGTTGCGAGACCATGTTGGGTAGCCAAGGCCTTAAGACAGAGGGGACAAGTGTGGGTGTGATTGGTGTAGTCAGGGTATGAGGTCAATAAGTTTTTTTATTTGGTTTGTGTGTCAGATTAGGTGTGGTATTGATGTTGGAGGTTGTAGATAAGTCTAGTTTAATATGTGGATGAGTAAGGCTGGTGGTCAGGGTGACACCTAAAGTGGTAATAGGTTTAGTTGAGGAAAATGTTTTGGGTGTGGGTTTGGGTTCAGATGTAGGTTGGGTTATGGGTAAGGGTGTGGTTTGAGTGGAAACAAGTATCATGGAAGAGGTTGCAACAATAGTGGTTGTATTTGGTTTGATGGGTTGAAATGTGTTTGGGTAGATAGTGGAGGTATCATCGAGGGATCTTTGTATCTATGTTAAGATAGGGAGTAAGAGGCATCCCCATAGTAAATCCCTATCCACATAATCTAAGTGATCATACAAACGTGAGAGTGGCACGTCTGTGGGTGGATTTGGTCAGGACCTAATGGTAATTACTGTAAAATGCATCTTAGAGATGGGGAATTGGCCAGTGTTAGCTTCTGTGGGTAAGAGAGCTGAAAGTAGGTCTGTTGGATTTTGGGTAGCTTAGGGAGAATGCTCACTAAGAGGCAAAGGTATCTCAACTGGGTCTATGATAGGTGGAGGAGATGATAGGAGCTCCTCTTTAAGTGGAGGAAAGGATAGGTGCTCCTCTGTGGGTGGAGGAGGTAATGGGTGCTCCTCTATGGGTAGAGGAGGTAATGGGAGCTCCTCTGAGGGTGGAGGAGGTACTATAGGTAAAGGTTCTCTAAGTGGAGAAGCCAGGGGTGAGATGGTCTTAATGTTAGTGGAAGACCCCTCCGTAGGTGATGAAGGAGATGAAAGGTGTTCCTCTATGGGTGAAGGAATAGGGGAGATTGGTTCTAATGCGGAAGGAGGATTTTAGGCTAGAATGTCCTCTTTGGAAGGGATGTGGGGTAATTGAGAGGTGACAGGTACCTTGTTAAAGATAGCGTGAACCTCATGGGTATGGGTATCGTGAGTTGATGTCTCACCAGTTAGATTGGATGAAGGGGCATGGTTGGGAAATGGTTTTTTGAAGATTTGTAGATTTTGGTTGGGGGTGGCATTGGGATTATCCATAGTTATCTTGCCTTTCTTGAGAATTTCTTGGATAATATTCTTGAAATTGATGCAGTTTTCGTCACTATGGCCCTTTACTCGATGATAGTTATAGAAATCATGTTCTTTATACCATGCGGGCATAGGGCGAGCAAGGTCAAAACTAGTGTGTGCTTTTATGGGTGGAAGGGTGATGGCTCTAGCTTTGATAAGATTTTCTAAGACAGAATATTAAGGTTCCCAAATTGGGGTATATTTTTTCTGCTCTTTTCTGAATTGAAAAGTCTTGACAAGTGAGAGATTAGATGAGGGTGTGTCTTGATTCGACGGATGAGCTGGGCCGGCCTTGAGTACCACTGTGTTAGCGATGACCTTCAATTTTGAATAATTGGTTTTTGGTTTATAAGAGGAAGAGGTATCATTTAACTTGAGTGCCAAATTCTTATTGTGTAATTAGATTTTCTTCTCTTCGATGGCCTGAATCTCTAAATTTCGCGCCATAGTGAATGCCTCATCGAATGTTCAGAAGGTTTGGACCTGTAAGGTCAGGGAGATATGTCTAGCACAAGCTTGTGTGAAGAGCTCAATGAGTTCAGTTTGTGGCAGTTGGAAGGTAAGTTGATTGATTAGGCTACACCAGCGAGTGACAAAATCTATGATAGATTCGTCCTCATACTGACGTGTGGAATATAGATCAGTCATGGTAACCTTCTTGATGATATTGATAGAGATTATCTAAGATGGCTTGGGCTACCTGATTGAATGAGAATATAGAGTGTTTAGGTAACCCACTATACCAATCTAATGTAGGTCTAGCGAGGGACATGGGAAAAGTTCTCAAAAGTAAGGCATCATCATGAGAAATCAAATAACACCCATGTTTGAATGACCGCAAATGTTGATGTGGGTCTTCTTTTCTATTGAACTAATTGAATTTAGGCATTTCCTAATGCACAAGATATGAATGTATAGGAATGGATGGGTGAATAGGCTCGTTGAAAATCTTGTGGTAGGTGAGAGTGTTGTGGGAGCTAGAAACCGATGCCTCTAATGTCTACATCTTTTCCAACATCAATTTAAGTAGGTCATTAGTGGGTTGTGATGATTGGATGCCTCTTGTAGCGTGAGGAGGTTGGTTTTAGGCATATAATAGGGGCGGCACTCCATTTTATTTGGATGCCATGTAGGGTGGTGGAGAAGAAGGTAGTGAAATAGGGGGTACGTACCTGGAATGAATAATGGAAGAAATAGGAGGTTGTTGCTAGTATGTATATGGGGTGGAAGGGTCATGGTAAACCTAGTGGAAATAGGGGCTAATGATTTTGGAATGGAAATAACCACGTTTTGAAATGGGGTAGGGGTCACCGACACTAGAGGTGGGAATGTAGCTATAAGTATCTATGAGACATTAGGGGAGGATGAGGTTGTGTTTAGGGTAGTCGTCGAGGGTATGGTGGATGTCATGGGTGCCATAGAGGTAACAAATGTGGAATTCATAGCTGGTATAAAACCTAACTGTGAAATGACTGGAGGTAAGGAGGATGCGGGTAGCATAGAGCTAGATGGGGCTGATGCGGAAGTGGGTGCGAGAGTTGAGGGGATAGATATGGGCATGTCGTATATAAATTGACCTGAGGCATCTCAAGTGGATGAGTGAGAAAGGTAAAACTGCATGCAGAAGGGTTCTAGTCAAGGAGTCACGCAAACTCCTCATCTCTGGTAGCGATAGTAGTAGGTTAGATGGGATCCATGGTTGGTGATAAAATAGAAGGTGGTGAAGGAATAGGTGGGAGTGGTTGACAACTAGCATGAAATACAAGGGCATTTTCCTATCTTTGGGTCAGCACCATGTGAACTAGTACTGATCAGGTAGGGTTTCTTCTCTATAAATGATATAGAGAACAACAAGAACATGTGAATTTGGTGATAAATAGTGGATGAAGTAATCAATGGTGGTTGGAATGTGAAATAGGTTAACCAATTCCGGTTAGGGGAAACCGATGCCGGTCACTATAAAAAATGGACAGTGAGTAAACAACGAGGCAAAAGGAAAAATATGATAGGTATGCCAAATCTAAGGATGTTTAAAATGTCAATGGGAATAATGACAGTGATAGAGACTATGAAAAGTGGAAGAAAATGAAGTAAAAAAATGTCCTTTTTAGTAGGTTAGCAAAAGGACTTGAACTGACGTTGGTTGGGTATAACTGATGGCAGTCAGAGATAAACGACGACGGTTACTATGAAATTGAAACAATGATGAAAGAAAGTGGTTGTGAATTAAAGTTTGATGTAGAATCAGACCCAGAATTATGGTAATGATGATGATTTGGCCTAGGCACACTCATGTGAGGTTGGAATACACTAGCTATGATGAGGAGAGTGCAAGGATGAACAAGAAAGTGACGAACGTGATCTCTTACCTCAAAATGTAAGCCAAGCAGAAAAACTAAAAAAATGCGATCCTCGGAGTGCCTTTTCTATTATGTTTGTTTAGCTTATGCTATTTAAGGACTCACACATGAATTGTGAAATAGATTTTTTTGTGAGGATGGATTCCTACAAAGAAGGAGATCTAAAAGGTGAGGTTTCAGGTATGTTATGGTGGGGGTGAGCTTCACTCTGAAGTATGACTTGACAGAGCAGCGAGCTTGGTGCCCACTCTATCATGATCATGTGATCACCTACAACTTCTTCCAAGTAGTTTAAGAATGTATATATTTTGAATTTTTTTGTGGTTTGGTAAGACTCAAAGAAAGAGAGAAGGATAAAAGTGCTTTTCTATGATTCATTTTTCAACCATTAGCTAGTCATGACTTCCAGCATATAGGTTACCCTTAATTAATGTGATCTGATGCAATAAATTAGAATGGAATGCACTTGTTTTTAAACCCAAATCAAAAATTTGAGATTGGATGACACAATAAGATGAAGAGGAAGAGGGATGCTCTTTCACTGCAATGCAAAAAACATGAAGAAATGATTCTTTTTAATTACACCGAAAGAAAAGTTTCCTTTAGAGAAAATAGAAAGAAGAGGTGGATTACCAAAAAATAAAATCAGTTTGCATGTTTTTCAGAAAGGAAACAAACACAATTTTTTCCTAGGAATGAATGAAATGCAAGGAACCCCGGATGGGTCCCACTGGGCATGCCAAAATGTTTCAATTTTTTCTTAGATTGTTTCTTAGAAGTGTTGATGAAACAGATAGGGTAACGAGCATAGGAGGAATACCTACTCAAATGTTGGTTAATGGGTTGTTGCGCACGTATGACTTCTGAATCCATAGCTTATCATGAGAGCTTCCTTTTGGCTAAGAGGAACTACTTGTAATGAAAACTAGACCACCAGAAGGAATTAAACAATATTGGCAGTGAACTGCCTAGCGTGAGCTAGATCTGGGAAGTGTGATACTTCCTAGATGGCTATCCGTCAACTATTTTAAAAAATTTAATGCGGTAAATAAGGTAAATCCTATTGTAATTTGAAATGATTTAGGTATCTCACTTAAAACACAATAATAAATATATCTAATCTAACAGGCTAAGCTAGAATAGAATCTAAAGGTCAAATGATTGGTTCTGGGTCTCTATAGGTCTGATAAAGGTCTCGCGTAAATCACAGGTGAAAGAGGGTGAGATAAAATTACGTGGGTAGGTCTCTACTAAGGGCTATGTGGGAAAACACAAATAATGGTGTCAGTCAAGGGTGATCGATGGTGGTTAGGTGTAACCGGTGCCTGTTATTGTCAGATTTGGAAATTTTATAGAACAAGTTGGGGTCTCCTTTGTGATTGCACAAAGGACTTTGGTTAGTCAGGATGAGGTATTGGGTGACTGGAGTAGGCTGTTGCAAGGTTTCAATGGGTATATGGAGGTGAAAATGTGGAGAAGTTCAATAGGGAACAAGTTAAACAATGGATGATAAATTGATGATGAAATGAAATAACCAGGAAAGTATGATGTTGTAATTACTTGGATTTTGTTCCTGAAGGCCTGTGTGTGAGGGATAGAGGTTTTGATGATGGGTTTGAAGGTTACAAGTGATCACCAATTGAAGAAATTATTTTACATGGGCTGTATGTACACTCCTCTTTCCTTGGATAGATCAGATCATGGCTGGGATGGATGTGTAGGAGAAGATGTTTAATCTCCTTCCTTGGATGTGAGTTTTTGCTGGAATTAGCTCTCTGAAGATGTGTTATCTCTCTGAGATGTGTTCTTGCTCACAAAATTTCTCCCATATTTTTCCAACTTTCTTCCAACCTTGAGGATAAGGTTGTTTTGGGGTTAAAAGGGGTAACCAATGGTGGTTCAAATTAATCGGCGACGGTTAGGGTTAACCGACGTCGGTCAAGATGGGATTTCCTAGGTTTACTAAACTAGGGAGACCCTCCTGATTTCCTTGGATCTCATGTCACTATCCCACGGATTATACTGGAAGCTTCTTGTGAGCATGTGGGTATGTGGTTAGAGGGAATGTTGGTATTTTTTTTTAGGGTTTGGTTAAGCCTTAGTTAGTTATGGGAACTTGCTAAGAATAGGTCTTATGTTGAGTTGGTTTGGTGAGGTGTCTAAGTGAACTGTATGTGGGGATATTATTTAAATAAGATATGTAAATAATAAATATAGTGATGATAATGTATTAATTAAATTAATATTAGTGGGGTGAAGGGGGGTCATGGCTAGGTAAATGTAATAAAGGGTTCTTATTGGTCGAGGTACGAAAGGGGAGTGTGACCTAATTTTAGTGTCTACAATAATCATTGGTTGTTATGTCATCCCTAGTATTTCCTTCAAAGGGAACTATTATTTATAAAGTTTTAGCTCCTAATCAATCAGTGTGGGTTTTAGTAATGGTTCTAGCTCTTTTTGTGGCTCTTACTATCTTTGGAAAAGATAGAGTGGTAAGGTCAATAGATTTCATAGGAAGGGTCTATTTTTACTTAATTGAAATTAGTTCACTGATCTACCCTTTTGCCATTTTTTTTTCCAACCTTTACCTCTTATGATTTCAGGTTAACGCTCCTCAGTGACAACCATTAACTATTTAAAATCTCCTTACTCATCAATATTTAATAATTTTGCATGTTTATCATTATTAACTTCAATGACCATCTTGTTAGTCTCGCCCTGTGTTAATAATTCTTTTGGATGTTCATTTCCTTGGTCTAGAGATTAAAGTTGATAATTTCATCCTTGATTTTTATCAATTGTCACGAGTGATTATTTTCTTATTTCTTCAATGGATACCATATTGGACCCCACTTTTCCTTCGACACTTTCTTGAATTACTGACTAGCTTATGATTTATTCATTCTTCAAACTCTATTGAGTTGGAATCCTACCCTCCTCGTTCTCTGACGATGTTCTTGGAAATGATATGGTAGACTAATCATCTGAATCCAACTTCACATTTTTGTCTAGGGGCTACATATCCTCATCAACAATGCTCATTTCACCAACAATTGTGGCTTGTGCTACCTATACTTTTTCTTCATGATCAGATTTTCCTTTTTTAAAGAGTTCATCAGCCTTAGTATCCTCAATAGAAATATAAAAAATATCTTCTGTTAACACCTCTGTATTAATATCTCCTCCATTAAACAATTTTGGTTTACCTGATTTCGCAACAACTATTTTTATAGAAGGACCATCTGTTACTTGATCCTTTTCCTTTCTATTCAATGGAGGATAATTTTTCCCTACTTACTCACCAATTTTGAGGTCATCTAAATCTATCATTAATGGTTCACTCATTGATAATTTGGGAGCATCTAACATAGAAAATCCCTCACCATCATCAACATCAATTACATTATCTAGGGCATTTGCAGATTCATACAATGTTTTAGTCAAAGGCATACTCATATCATTAGTAAGCAGGGTTTCATATGTCTTTATACATGGAATTAAAGTTTGGATACTTACTGAACTATTCACAACATTTTTCTCAGTTTTTTAATCTTAAGTGGATTTTGTTGTTACTTTTTCCTCATGTAGAGGTGGGAAAGGAGACTCTAATTTTCCCACTTGTGGTGATGATGAGGCATGTTTTCCTGATAAACATCACTCCTTTCAAACTTAGAAGAATCAATTACCATATCTCTGTGCTTGTGCTTCTCAGGCATGTGGGCACCTACTCTCACCAAGACTAGTACATGAGAAACTTTATGTTTCTTGTGTGCCCTCTCAACCATTTTTATATGACAAGTAACTCTTTTCCCTTCTTTATGCAACTTAGGTTGAGTAAGACAACTTGTTATGGCGCCACTCATCAATTTATCAATATTATGAGGCTTTGGTGCAATACCTAAGCACACTACATGGGATTAAAATCCCTTTCTGTTTTCTTGGATTGAAATTGCAAAATTAATGGGGGCATTTTCCATAGATTTCAAAAGCAGGCTTTCAGTATTTTTCCTAAGAACTGAAATAGGAGTACCAGTTCCACTAGTGGCTGAGGTCTACTCATATATGAGTTCAGGAGTAGGCCTTTTTGAGGGAAATTGAGGGGCATTTCCTCCGAGAGGATCCATTCTATATACTCCCTCCATCAAGGGTGAAATATTATCATTTAAGTTTCCCAAATTCCTGAAGTTATTTAATATTTCGGTATTTTGAACTGATAATTCAATGCCTTTCTAAGTCAACCAATTCATATTTCTTCTAATTACATTTGATATCCTTACATAAGAATCATCAGGTTCTATCTCATTCCAATATGGGGGAATTATGGGTTGTGCCTCAACTTTCTAATCAACATAATACCTGCTTACCATATGTGGGTCATCCACAATTCCTTCTAGAATAACTATAATTTTTAAATCAATTATTTGTGAAAGGATCATTCTATAGAAATATCTTAATCTGAATTCTTCCTGATCCCTATAGTTCATCCAAGAATCTTCAAATTTAGGATCATGTTCAAAAGTGTGTGCAATGTTGTTGAATACCCATCTGATGTCATAATTAGCCCTTGCCTCAAATTTTTCCATATCAAATTTCTGCATTTCCTCTTCAATCAACCTAGACTTTATGATGGAAGGGCATGACTACCTTCCAATTAAAACAGGAAATTTGATATTTTTCTTATGCCTCCCAAAAATAATTAAATGCACAGGTGTCAAATATCTTACTAGTTCACAGAAAATCAATTTATCATCTATAAACCTAGGCAGCTTATATGGATTTCCCTCAAAACCACTAACTCTTATGTAAGTGAAATTTTTTATATTGGATGAAGTAGCATCCGTATTCCAAAATCACTTGACTATCTTGTTCATACATCCTATATTTTCCCCACTCTAGATTGAAAAGACAAATGATTGGGGGAAAGAAGCATAATTAACTAACCTTACATTCCCACTCTAGTTGATGAATCATAGTTGGAGAAATATATCATGAATTTGGCATTTCTTGAAATATGTATGTGGTGACAAACCCAGGAAGCGTCTATCCCAACAACATTGTAGATTAGGTAAGTCGTCATGTAAAATTCTATCTCTGAATTGCTACCCATCTCAATTTTTGCTGGTAAGGTGACCATGTGATCATGGAGTACATCTGCAATGAAATTTTCCCAATAGATACTCCCTTTTCTCTCCAAAATGATCCATATATAGGTAACCATCCACTCTTTAAATTCATTTATAGTTTCCAAACCCGCCATTCGACTTAGCAACATAATGACTTCTTCAAATTCCTAAACAAATTGTGCCCTAACCAAATTTTTAGGGATTCTAACCATTGTCTTCCTCGTAATAAGCCATTTTTTATTTATTATCTTGACATAGTCATTCTTTGTTTCATAATCATGCAAACCTAATTTGATAGCAATGAGTATTGGGTTAGTGATTACAAGAAATTTTAACATTATTCTAATAGTTGTAGATTTTAATGTCAAAATTGCATCCCTGCTCCCATCTAATACTTTCATCTTTTTGGGGTCATAATTCATAGCACAATGCCACACCAATTCTCGGAAATGAACTTATGGTGGGATAGCATGTGCTAAAACAATACGACTGTCTTGAATTTCCTCAAGGGATTAACTCTTATGGGGGATATTAAGCCTCTGAATAAAATTATTTATATCATCACACATCAAGTCCATGTCTGTAATCTTATCTAAATCACTCGTGACCCCTGATGCAACTGAGAACAAAGATTGCATAGTCTTCATCCTTCAAAAACCGTAACTTTCCTTTAAGCCAGCATGCCACTGAAAGAGAAATTCATGAGTTTCTAAGCTCTTACCAGTCAATCCATGAGTGTCTGAGTAATTCAAACCCAAATCAATAACTTCTTAAGTCCTTAGGTTTGCAAATTTAGCTTCACAACTAGTGACGCGATAATTCTTCACGAAAAATCACAAAGGTAGTAATAAAAAATCAAGCCAATTGGTAAATAAAGACGAAAGCATTCACATGATTTAAAACATCCTTTATTTGTGTAGCAATATTAATGGTGGTAGAAATAAATGTAATGCATCATGACCATTTAATCCATCATTCACAATTTTAAAAATAAGCCGTCCACGTGGAATGAAGCTTTTCACTATCATAGGCTCAGGGGAACCTTTTGTAATTTTGTAGCATTAGAGAATTTACACATTTTTGGCAAACTTGACCCACTCATCTACCTTTTAGTTTTCAATAAAGGCTTGACGCATGGTCACACTTGAGTTATAATAGGGTTGTGGCAATTTTTTATAATTTTATCTGACTTCCCTTTCAAACAAAAAATGCTTGAGTTCCCAGGTGACCCGCATCTCCATAAATTACATATAAGTAGCCACGTGTCCCTTGCAGGTTTCAGGAACCTTTTTACACCTTCATTCCTTTCCTCTTAAATCCACAAAGCTACAAATATGTATCACCTCCCTGAATCCACTCTAACTGTGACACATGTATAGTCCTTGACACAAATTGAGAAATTACTTGTGTTACCTTTTGACTACGAATATTCACATAACATTTATCGGGTGACATGGCTGATTTCACACTTTTTGAATGTGCGAGAAAATTACAAGTTTAAAAAATTTGACCCACCACACCGCAATCAATTGGGAACTACCATGTATCAGCAGGAAATGGGAGAGAAAATACAAATAAAAGACAAGAACCATATGCAATTTAGAAAAAGTGATCCCTCCAACTCTAGAAAAAAATATTCCCCATAAGAAACCACCAAATAATTAACATTCACACATGATCCTTGATTGAAAAAGAGGAAAAAATAAACCATACATAGAAAATCCACAAAAAATGACTCACACCACTATAGGGAAAGAAGAAAAATATTGCAGACAACGATGGAAAATCTTAATCGAATAAGGGTGAGATTAATTTGAGCACCAATAAGTCATCAATAATGTAGAGTTGCACTTCATCCCTTTTCAGGTCTTCTGGATCCTCGAGTTGCACAAGTTCATTTATAGAAGGTAAAAATGGAAGACTAAGTGCATCCCTCAGTGTTGAAATAACATTAATCAACATTGAATAGACAATAAGGTCAACATTATCATCATGCACATGACGTGATTGATATTTTGGAGGTGCTAAATGGAACCTAGAAAATTCAATTGGGAAAACATCACCATTGAACAAAAACAATTTTAATTCTTCAGCATTTGAAATTTCTATTTTCTAAAATATATCGGTTGCTTTATTAAAAAAACAAGCAATTTTTTATTCTTTTAAAGCCCTTTTTTTCAACTTTGACTTATATGGATCTATCTCTAATTTAGACAAATAATATCTCCTCAGTGTTGTAAATAGCTTTGCATGTTTTAGTGGAGAAAGACATTTTTTTCTATTCAAATAATTTGAAATAAAAGAGGTATCCTAAGTTCTATACATTTTTTTGAATACCAAATTCATGTTATTATGAAATTCAAGGGAATTTTCATTTCCTGTTTTGTCTTATTGTATGAAATTTCCCAAATTCCAACCATATTAAAAACAAGAGAAAATTAATTTTTTTAGAAGCCTTCATTTCCAGTTTCTTAAACAATGAAACTTTCAACTCCATGTCAAGAATAAGGAACTTATTCATTACGTAAATGCGTTCAACCTAAGCATGCAATGTTTTCTCATTAATAAATTTTTAATTTAGTACCATACTGACTTCACTGACAATTTTCTCATCAGCAAAAAATAATTACAAATCACTGTGGCAGTTTTCCGGGGAATGTATTTATACAAACCAGTCATTGTCTTTCTTTTTTCCAATCCTCTGCTCCTTCAATCAAAGGAATTTTCATGAATGGATTGAGGCCAATAGAAAACATATTACCTGAAAAAAGGAATTAAACAAATTAATATTTCATAATTAATTGGAAAGGACAAATAATGTTTCTCAACAGTGCAATAAAAATGAGTTTCCATATTTTGATGGACTTCTTTTCATATAGTAAAATTCAATAGGAATAAATATTTATAGCATAGCAGTTACCAAGCATACATCAACATTCATTTAGTTATAAAAAACAAGAAAGTATTAATAAAATAAATTATGCGTTGCACTAAGCATTTTAAACAACTAGTCACTATTAAATTTGGTTTGTTTCAAGTAGTGAATTTTTTGCTAGAAGTGAAGACTAGTGGCTGCTAACATCTATATATTCCCATCACTGTAAAAAATATATTTGAGTTACACTACATCATTGTGAAAACCTAGAATTTAACTTGGGTGATAAGGGTTGAAAATTGAATATTTAATGATAAAAAATATTACATGTCGTAATGTGTTTGGGTGTTGTAATTAGGTTCCTTATATAGTTCTCATGTGATATATCGTGTATATCACATAACTGAAATTGACTAATATAAAGAAAAATTCCTAGCATAAGCTAGGTACAATTAGTAATTGAAAGTAATGGTTTCCCTATATCAATCCTTAATAGTTTCTTATTTTAAAATTAATGATCAAATAACAAACAAATTGTGGATCCTTGTGGAAGCTAATCTACCTAATGAGTTATGTGCTTAATATTACATGTTTTAATACGTGTATTGTATTCTCTTGAATCTATGTTTTGAATCAAGTATATTAAGAAAAAGTCATAAATATTTTTCTTGTCTTAGAGTATCTGATGTCTTCTCTTATCTTGTAACATCAAATAAATGTAGAAAGCATCCTCCCTAGTAGTTACTAGTCTTGTAAAATTTAAATACAATAATGGAGAATAGTTAATTTTCAATGGAGTCATTACTAATTTTCCTGTATAAAATACAACAAATATCATAGCGGCCACCAACATCAAGATAGTACGTTAGGATAGGAATAATATGTAATAGACTTGAAATATTCTTGTATTAATTATGTGTATTTAGAAAAGTGGTAAATATTTTTAATTATGTGTATACAGGAAAGTGGTAAATATATTTCTTTTCTTTGAATATTTTTTGTCTTCTCTTGACTTGGAACATTAGAGAAGTTCAGGATACATAAATTCATCATGGGATTGAATCTCGTCATAGGAGGAGAGGTGGATGTTCATAGCCCAACCACAATGGAAGGGGTTGTTGAAAAGGCCATAAGAATGGAACAAAAATTGAAGGAAATTTTTTCTCATAAGGAGGAAGTAAGGAAGAAAATCACCAACTCCTCTTTATCATCTCTTGCACCTAAGAAAGGACTGTGGAAGAAATTTGTAATGAAAAGTAAATTTTCATCTTATAATAATAAGAAAGTAGAAACAAACAAGTTTGTTGGTAATTCACGGAACAACTTTGTCAATAACAATAACAACAGACATAAGTCCTATGGACGTCAAAATGATAACTCTAAGGTTGGAAATAAATCCGAGCCTAGAAAGGGACATGGAGGAGGCTGTTACAACTGTGGCAAAGAGCATTACGCAAATCAATGTCCTTTAAAAAGTATGATCATAATTAGTAGCATAAGATACACGCTACAGTAGCTGACAAGCAGGCTGATAAACAGGCCATGCTCATCGAGGTTCCAGGTAAGTTATTTGGTTTACCTATAACTATTCTTTTTGACACCAAAGCTACTGAATATTTTATTTCTAGTAAATTAACATCAAAACTAAAGAGAAAAGTTGGAAACATGGATAAAACATGGAATGTACATTATGGAAACAATTTTGTTCATACAGTTAGTATGTATTTCTTTGGATCCATCCTTGACTTACCTAGCTTTTCCACTGAAGTTGATATTTATGCTACATCTTTTGGGTCTTATGATGTAATCATAGGTGTTAATTGGTTAGCAGAACATAAGGATAAAGTGGACTATTTAGAAAAACACATTAGTTGTTTAGATGACCTGTAGAAAACAACAGAGATTTAGGATGTGAAACATGAGATCTCTGTTAGAAAACTGTCAGCTATGTAACTTAAAAAGGTCAAAAATAAAGGTTTTAACTTATATGTAGTAAAGATTGCAGAAATATCTGAAGAGATCAGTGATGTCATGGAATGATATCCGCTGTTATGAAACTTTAGTGACATGTTTTCGGAAGAATTACCAGGTCTTCCACCCAAAAGGGAGTTTGACTTCACAATTGAGATAAAGCTTGGAACTGAGCCTATTTCTAAGGCACCATACTGAATGACTACCATAGAATTAGTAGAGCTTAATGTAGACTCCTAAAATTGGTTACTCAATTTAGTGTCCCTTGTGTTCACTTACCTGTTCTATTCTCGGGTAACCCGGTGCACTTTTGTATCACTATCTCTCTCTTATGGGTATTGATTAAATATCTAATTAAAATGCCTATCCTAAGTTTGTTCCACCCCATTATATTTCACCCATGGATAATTAAACATTAACCATGTAATTCTATCTTTTACATTTATTGTATCTAATTATTCACCCTATATCACTTCCCAACCTCCAGTATCACTATTATCCATCCATCCCACCTATTTTTCCTCTCTTGGAACCATGCACAAGGATTTTTCCCTGTATTTGAGTTGGGAGGATAATATTCTTATCCTCACAACTCATCCCTTTTCACCACTTTGGGAGTCTATTCCCTGATCAGTGTCGACCAGTCCTCGATCGACGCCGATTTTTTGGAACGGTGCCGACTTTACCTCGGTTGGTGCTAATTATAAATACATGACCTAAAATTAGTTTTGGTTAGATGGTAGAGACTTGAGAAATAGTGATAAACTTGTGTGATCCTTAAAATTATCAATCGAGAGAGAGAGAGAGAAAATTCTCTGCATATCAATCCCTAAGAGGTGTACCGTTATTCTACCCACATAATATCGATATCGTTTAGGTTCTTCAACCTCTAGGTGACTCCATTTCTCCATCCAGCCAAGGTGGAACCCTGTCCACATCTCTGCAGCTTCTACGAGTCTCCACAATTTGATAATCGTTAATCATCAGTCAAGCTTTCTGTGATTTCTTCCTAGTCGATTAAGACCCAGGTACGGTCGACGCAAATCAAATGTCAATCGATGCCGATTTGTCTAAATTGGTGCCATTCCAAACCATCAACACTGATCATTGTCTGATCGATGCCAACTAGTCTGCAGAAAGGTACAAAATCAAGGTGACATAATTTCATCTTTGTTTTCACAGTTTCCTACTTTATTTCAGTTTCTGCTGTTGTTTTTACATTCTATCTGTAACTTAAAATCAGAAAATCTAAACATTTGCTTACATCTTTTATCATGTATGCCTTTATTCTTAATTGAAAACGTGAACTGACATCCATCGAGGAAGCTAATCGATTCTTAGACTGTTGTCCACTCAAAATTCCCCCGCTCTTAAGAAAGTGAAAATTTAAAATTTTGAGTTTAAGTGTTTTCTCTGTTGTCCTGGTAATGTTAAAAGTCAAGAAATTGAGAAAATCTACGTTTTTGGGTCATTTTGTGTTTTTTTCGGGCCTGTCAAACATTTTTTTCCTGTGTGTCCCAAGTTCAATTGGGCCCTCTATTCCCCGATCGACCGGTTCACCCGAAGTCTGTTCTTTTCAGGCCCGTCGGAACTTTTTGTCCCAAGTGTCCCAAGTTCACCCAGACCAATTGTTCCATTTTCGTCCGATTCGGCTGAGCTGCGTACTTCACGTTTTTTTGTCCCAAATGTCCCAAGTTCACCTAGACCAATTGTTCCATTTTCACCCGACTCGGCCGAGCCGCGTACTTCACGTACTTTTGTCCCGTGTGTTCCAAGAGCATTTGTGCGTCATTTCCCCGCTTCTCCTGAATCGTCCGAGCCGCGTACTTCACGCTTTCACATCCCACATGTCCCAAATGAACCAAGTGCCATCCGTGCTAATTTTTTCCGCTCTACCTGAATATCTTGCTTATTCAATTTGGTATGCATTCATTGCCTTTCTCTCTCCTAAACGGCTATATAATGAGTGAACCCCCTATGTGTTTTGCACACTGTTTTCCTGCTATCTTTTTCTTGAACCTTTGCAATCTAAATTCCTACGCACGTATCCATTTTCCTCTACAATTCCTTCCCAAGTCTAGCTTGCAGCTTCACCCTCCGAATTACTACCAACATGAAGATTAAATTTCAGGGGCAAGAACAAATCTCACCACTAGAGTCTTCCGTTCCTGATATCAGGGACAGTGAAGTTTGCCATCTTGGCTTTAGTGATTTTTGGTCAAGGATGACAGACACAAACCCTACGCTAATGGCATAGATGATTCATGACAGTGGTTTGGATTTCACTGGTGGTTTCTCGATCTCTGTGTAATGTGCAGATATAGTGCTTTCATGTGGAGCTCATTTCAACCCTGATTCGAGTGAATTGACCAATATATATGTGGCAGAGACATAGCCGAGGCATTGAAGAGATTCAGGCAGTGGATTTTGAAGTCAATGGGTCCCTCCCAATCATAAGTACCTATCTTCTTCTCCTTATTCCTCTCTTCTCTTTCGATTCTTTTTCCCGGATTTATCGTAATAAGTTGAGGTATTGTGATTGGCAATCCTTAACTAATCTTTAGTTAAAAGAAGTAGTTACCGAGAGTAACTGAATTGTAAACTATATAATGGCCTCACCTCTCCCATTAAGGAAGGAAGAACTTGGATTATTTTCTGAAAGTGTAAATAAATCATAAAGAAATCAATACATAAGGGCTTTTCATTCTTCGTCTATTTGATCTCTTTTATCCCTAAGCTTTTCATGTAATATTTTAAAGATCATTTGTCTATATTATATTAAGAAGCTTTGTATTCTTACAGATGTTATTGATAGAACTTGGTGTCTTTCAAATTTCATCTTATTAGTATGATACAAATGATCTTGTTTCAATTCACTGTACGTTCGCATGCATAAAGAATTACTCTGTCATCTATAATTCTAAATGGTGTCTTTCTGCTGTTTCTCGTTTTCTCATTCCTCAGTCCTTTTGTGATTGATGATCCTTATAGAAAACACTTTCATATATATCCAAGTTCCACAAGAAAATCATGTTTTGTATATGTGTAAATAGGTTCATTTCTAAATAAGGGAACCTCTCCCATTAAAGAGGAGGGACTTCTTGTCCCCTGACTGTTGCTCTTCGTGAAGTCCTATTTAACGACCAACAGTTTTTTGGTGACTCCACTGGGGAAATCATATTCTAGTTCTGTAACTTTTGATTATCCTTTGATCTGGCGACTCCACGTTTTACTTGAGGGAGAAGGGCCCTTGGTATTTAAGATTCTTAGTTTCAACTTTTTAAGCAGCAGGTTTTTCCTTTCCCTTCAACAAGAAATAGAAAGACTCGTTCAACAAGTACTCCACTTGTCTAAGATAGAATCCCTACGGGTGGTATTCCTTCAGAGTCAGTCAGTCCTAATCTTCGAGCTTTGATTCTTGCTGGTGTTGTAGTTCCTCTTCAAGCCATTTTTCTAAGAATGGCGGTACCACTACCCTGGGGTCATCATGTCGGGCCCCTTGCCCTTCCTCAGCCTTTGCACGAGTTACCCAGAGGTAACCAGAAGAACTTCCCTAAATTCAAAGGTGATGGTAAAGTGCATCCTGATGAACACATCGTAGCCTTCATAGTTGCATGCGGAGTTCTGGGAGTTGAACATGAGGATGTCTCCGTAAGACTTTTCATTGAGACTTTACAAGATAATGCTACTGATTGGTTCTATCACCTTCTGGCCGGTGCTATCACCAGCTGGGATACAATGAGAACTAGGTTTGAAAACTGGTTCAAACTAGCAGAAGACGTGCATGCCTTGCTAGCCCAAATCTCTCAAATAAATAAGGATTCATCAGAGCCCATGAGAGAATTTGTGGCCCGATTCAACAGGTTGATTAAAAAAGTTCTACCAAATACTCGACCTGTAGATCAAATTCAAAAATGTTTTTTCCTAAATGCTCAATCACCTGAAGTTAGCTATGCACTAAGAAGGGCTAATCTCGCAACATTGGTTGAAGATCAAACTCTTGCTGTTAGTGTCGAAGATCATTTAATCATGTCAGGGAAGTTGAGGAGAGACCCTTCTAAATCTAAATCTGCTTCTTCCTCCTCTTCCACCCCTGGACCTAATATTGATCCCTTGGTACAAAAACTTGTGAATGATCTCATTGCCATAAAGAAACAATTGGCTCAACATGCTCCCTATGCAGACGTTCCAAGGAGGAATTTTCAGCCCAGAAATCATTTTCCTGCTACTCAAACAAGGCTAGCGCTTGAAGGACCTCCTATTAAAGTTCCCGTCAATGCAACCTGTGAAGTTGAGGAACCTAAAGATGAAGAGGTTAGTGAAGATTGTGAGGAATTTGTTGAAGAGGTTGATGATGAAGTAGATGAATTTGAGGGATCTTGAGTTAATTTCTTCACCACTGAGGGCATTGATGATGAGGATGATTATGATGAAATAGTAGCATACATGAATAGTGAATCATACGCTGTCATGACTCGAGAGCAGACAAATAAGAGGGAGAAAGTGATGCAGCCCACCAAGAAATCTAAAGAATAGCCGACAACTATCCCCATATTTGTAAAAAGAGGATCTCCTATCCCCGTTTCATCTACACCAAAGGTGAGTCCTGTCAATTCTGCTACTAAAGTTATTTCCGTTTCTCCTAAAGTTGATAAACCTAGGATCTCAAATGATGATAGCCCATCCACTTCTAGGTCTTTTGATATTATTGACCACCTAAAAAAGACTAAGGTTCAAATCTCAGAAGCTAAATATTATCAAACCCATCCTAAGGCCTTTGCTAAAATGATTCACTTTGTCAATTCCCATTCTAAAACTACCTCTAAAGGCCTTTTACCCACTCCTTCTACACCACAACCTAATCTGATAGCCACTATCACCTCACCTAGTGATAAAATCAAACCATTCTATGTGACACTTCTTATAGCTGGCCATAGGCTCAGCAATTACGTCATAGACTGAGGAGCATCAGATAATGTGATGCCTGCTAAAGTAGCTCATGCCTTAGGCTTGACTCTCACATGCACTTATGGATCTTGTTACTCTATGGAGAGTAAGGAAGTGCCCTTAGTCGGAAGAATTAAAGATGCACAAGTGGCTTTTGCTGCTTTTCCTGAGAAGAAAGTTTTGGCTACCATCTTAGTAGCAGATATTTCTCCTTCATACGGGATGTTGCTAAGTAGAAAATTCTGTAAGGATGTGGGTGGAGAAATTCAAATGGATTGGTCACATGCCTTCATACCTGTTAATGGACAAATGAAGAAGTTGCTGCCTGAGAAGTAATCTGAGTATATTGTACAAAAAATGGATGATCCCAAAGCACAAATACTCTATGAGGATATGGGGCATGGCAACTACATGATTATGTCTCCTGAAGAAATCCAACTCCCCAAAGTATCACCTAAAGATTCTAATGGTGTTTGGATTTTAGAGTTTGATGGAAGTTGTTACTCAGCTGGTTCTGGAGCTGGTGTCATATTGGTGTCGCCTGATGGAAGCCTTCATCCTTTTTCATTCAAGTTACAATTTGAAAATACCAATAATATAGCAGAGTATGAGGCTCTCATTCTTGGACTACAGGTGGAAAAAGAACAATGTGTGAAGAATCTTCTAGCTCGTGGGGATGTGGAATTGATTGTAAAGCAAGTTAGAAACCTCTTCTAAGTGAAAAATGGAAGGTTGAAACATTACCGGAATCAGGTTTGGGATTCCATTGAATTTCTTGATGCTTTCTCCATTGAAGCAATACCTAGGGAGAAGAATACTAGGGCTGATTCATTAGCAGTCTCTGGGTCACTGCTTATACCTCATCCTGACTTTTCCCAAGATAAGTTCACCATTGAGATGATCCATCAACCTAGTGTACCTGATAATACAAATAACTGGCAAGTTTTCAATAATGATCAACATTTTCTTTCTTTCTTAGAACTCAAAGATAATTTTGAATAGCTATACTTTGAAGGAAGTGATAACTTGCCTTGTGAAAGTGTGCCCTTTGACAAAGCAGCCACTCAAGGAGAAGAAACAGATCAGGATGGATGTATCAAACTCAAGGGAAACAAGATCCCTAAAGGATTGGTAAGTTTAGAGGAACTGTTTGATAAACACGACAGGTATGTCAAGTCTAGAGCTTCTACTGGACCTCAACAATCAGCTGAATATGACAAAATTAATATTGGGAGTTCTACTAACCCTAAGTTTGTGAACATTGGAAAATGTTGCACAGCAGATGAGAGGAAGAAAGCAATTGATCTGTTAAAGAGGTTTAAGGATGTTCTTGCCTACTCTTATGAATATTTAAAAGCTTTCCAACCAAAAGAGATGCAACATTTTATTCCTCTCAAACCTAGAATTAAGCCTTTTAAACAAAAGCAAAGGCAATACAATCCCAAAATAGCTGACACCATTTTTCAAGAAATAAAGTTGTTGAAAGCCAAAATCATTTTTCCTATCCATCATTCAACATGGATTGCCAATATTGTACCTGTTAGAAAGAAAAATGACGAGATTTGTATCTGTGTTGACTTTAGGAATCTGAATCAGGCTTCCTTTAAAGATAATTATCCTTTACCTATGATGGATCAGGTCTTACAAGCAGTAACAGGATCTGAAATGTTGTCTATGCTTGATGGATTCTTAGGATATAATCAGGTAGAAGTTAATACTGCAGATCAACACAAAACAACTTTCACTACCCCTTGGGGTACCTTTGCTTACAAAAGAATGCCTTTTGGGCTCATTAATGCTGGTGCCACTTTTTAGAGAGCTATGGATCTAGCCTTTGGAATTTTGAAAGGGAAGTGTATTGTTGTATACCTTGATGACTTGACTGTGTATTCTAAAACAAGGGCAAATCATTTTCAGCACCTGGAGACAGTTCTGCTAAGATGTAGAGAACATGGGATCTCTTTGAATCCTAAAAAATCCATTTTTTGTGTCACAGAGTGGAAATTATTAGGGCACATTGTCTCCAAAGATGGTATTAAAATTGATCCTGAGCGAGTTCAAGTTATTCAGCAAATTTCTCTCCCAACCAGCAAAAAGGGCATGCACTCTTTCTTTGGTAAGATCAATTTTTTGAGAAGATTCATCCCTGATTTTGCAGAACTAATTTTGAATATCTCCCAAATGATGAAAGGTAAACAAATGTTTGGTTGGTCTTCTGAAGGGAAAGAATCCTTTGAAGATATTAAAAGAGCCATTGCTAAAACTCCTGTTTTAGCATGTCCAGATTTTAGTAAAGATTTTATTACCTATTGCTACGCCACAGATAACACCTTGGCTGTGGTTTTGACTCGGGAAGATTCTAATGAGCACAAACTCCCAATTTCATTTATGAGCTATATTCTAAAATATCATGAGTTAAAATATACCATGATGGAAAAGCATGCTTTTGCAAGGGTTAAAGTTGTTAAGCAGTTTCATTTTTACATTCTTAACTCTCACTCCATGGTGTTGGTACCAGATACAACTATTAAGTCAATTCTCACACAGCAGGAATTTGGATCCAAGAGAGGGAACTGGGTGGCCAAGGTCCAAGAATATGATATTGACATCAAACCGACCAAGCTCGTCCGTGGAAAAGGCCTTTGTGAACTCATCGCTGAAGGAGCTAGACATGAGTTACTGGAGGATAAAATTGGTCTTCCTACAGTTCTGTTTCTTAGCTCAGTTGACGAATGGTATGTTGATATCACCCATTTTCTCACCTATGGAGAATGCCCCTCTCATTTGACCACCAAATAAAAGAGGACTGTTAAACTAAGGTCAGTGTAATATGTGTTGTGGGAAAACACCTTGTTTAAACGTGGGTTAGATGGAAGGTTTTTGAAATGTGTGGACAAGGAACAGCAGAAAAAGCTACTCTCAGCTTTTCATGATCAAGCATGTGGAGGGCACTACTCATCAACCATCACTGCTCATAAGATACGTCATGGAGGATATTACTAGCGTACCTTATTCAGAGATGCATCCAAGTGGGTTGATAAATGTGAGGCTTGTCAGACTTTCGTGGGTAGACCCAAATTAGCCTCTTTGCCTCTTAAGCCAGTTGTAATTAAAGAACCTTTTCAATAGTGGGGTTTGGACTTCATTGGAACACTTAATCCCTCTTCTAGTGCTGGTCATACTCATGTATTAACTGCTACAGATTATTTCAAAAAATGGGTAGAAGCCATTCCAGTAAAGAGTACTACTTCTGAAGTGGTGTGTAGTTTCAACAAAGAAAACATCTTGGTAAGGTATGGTGTACCAAACAAGATTGCGATAGATAATGCTTCAAATTTTTCTGTAACTGAGATGATGGATTTTTGTTATGGATATGGCATCTCTCTGGCTCACTCTTCAGATTACTATCCTCAGGGAAATGGACAAGCAGAATCCACTAATAAAAATTTGGTAACCATAATAAGGAAATTAGTTAATGAGTCTCACTGAAACTGGCATAAGAAACTCTATGATGCTCTTTGGGCAGATAGGATCACACCTAAGAGAGCTATTGGAATGTCTCCTTTTCAAGTGGTATATGGAGTAGAAGCTCAATTTCCAGTAACAGTGGAGCTACCAGCCTTTCATCTAATGAAGGCCATTGAAGATACCAGTTTCAATGATGCTTTGGATAAGAGAATAATGTACCTTCACAAATTTAATGAGGATAGATTGGAAGTTGCTGATAAGATATCTGCTCATCAACAAAAAGATAAGGTCCTGTTTGATAATAAAGCCAGGTTCAAAGATTTCCAAGTTGGAGACATTGTTTTGTTGTGGGATAAAAGGCATGAACCTCATGGCAGCCATGGCAAGTTTGATTCCCTTTGGCTCGGACCTTTCAAGATCAAGCACTTTGCTGGTAAGAATTATTTTTACCTTGATTATATGGATGGTTCTTCTCTCCCACTTCCTTATAGTGGGCAGTACCTGAAATTGTTCAAGTCATAGGTGATTAGGGAGTCCTTTGTATATTCTTTACAGCGTTTTATTTCTCTTTCCCTTTGTTTTGGTGTTTTGTCCTCTGTATTGGTTTGCTTTTTGACTCCATTGCCCAATGGATAAGGTACTGGTCTACTTCCCTGAGTTTTTCTAAGTTCTTACCTTGTCTCATTCCTTGAATTTATGCCAAGTCATCCCCAGAAGGAGCCAGCTGTTGTCCACTCAAAATTCCCTTGCTCTTATAAAAGTGAAAATTTAAAATTTTGAGTTTAAGTGTTTTCTCTGTTGTCCTGGTAATGTTAAAAGTCGAGAAATTGAGAAAATCTACGTTTTTGGGTCATTTTGTGTGTTTTTCAGGCATGTCAGACATTTTTTTCCTGCGTGTCCCAAGTTCAATTGGGCCTTCTGTTCCCCAATCAGCCGGTTCACCCGAAGTCTATTCTTTTCGGGCCCGTCAGAACTTTTTGTCCCAAGTGTCCCAAGTTCACGCGGACCAATTGTTCCATTTTCGTCTGATTTGACCGAGCCGCGTACTTCACGTCTTTTAGTCCCAAATGTCCCAAGTTCACCCAGACCAATTGTTCCATTTTCGTCCGATTCGGCTGAGCCGTGTACTTCGCATTTTTTTGTCCCAAATGTTCCAAGAGCATTTGTGCGTCTTTACCCCGATTTACCCGAATCGGCCGAGCCGCGTACTTTGCGCTTTCACGTCCCACATGTCCCAAATGAACCAAGTGCCATCCATGCTAATTTTTCCCGCTCTACCCGAATATCTTGCTTATTTAATTTGGTACACATTCATTGCCTTTCTCTCTCCTAAACAGCTATATAACGCGCGAACCCCCTATGCGTTTTGCACACTATTTTCCTGCTATCTTTTGCTCGAACCTTTGTAATATAAATTCCTACGTGCATATCCATTTTCCTCTGTAATTCCTTCCCAAGTCTAGCTTGCAGCTTCTCCCTCTGAATTACTACCAACATGAAGATTAAATTTTAGGGGCAAGAACAAATCTCACCACTAGAGTCTACCGTTCCTGATATCGGGGATAGTGAAGTTTGCCATCTTGACTTTAGTGATTTTTGGTCGAGGATGACAGATGCAAACCCTGCGCCAATGGCACAGATGAGTCACGATAGCGGTTTGGATTTCGCTGGTGGTTTCCCAATCTCTGTGTAATGTGCAGATACAGTGCTTTCATGTGGAGCTCATTTCAACCCTGATTCGAGTGAATTGACCAATATACACGTGGCAGAGACATAGCCGAGGCATTGAAGAGATTCAGGAAGTGGATTTTGAAGTTAGTGGGTCCCTCCCAGTCATAAGCACCTGTCTTCTTCTCCTTATTCCTCTCTTCTCTTTTGATTCTTTTTCCCGGATTTATTGTAATAAGTTGAGGTATTGCGATTGGCAATCCTTAACTAATCTTTAGTTAAAAGAAGTAGTTACCGAGAGTAACTGAATTGTAAACTATATAATGGCCTCACCTCTCCCATTAAGGAAGGAAGAACTTGGCTTATTTTCTTAAAGTGTAAATAAATCATAAAGAAATCAATACAGAAGGGCTTTTCAATCTTCGTCTATCTGATCTCTTTTATCCCTAAGCTTTTCATTTAATCTTGTTAAGATCATTTGTCTATATTATATTAAGAAGCTTTGTATTCTTAAAGATGTTATTGATAGAAATTTGTGTCTTTCAAATTTCATCTTATTAGTCTTATACAGATGATCTTGTTTCAATTCATTGTACCTTCGCATGCATAAAGAATTACTCTGTCATCTATAATTCTAAATGGTGCCTTTCTGCTCGTTCTCGTTTTCTCATTCCTCGGTCCTTTTGTGATTGATGATCCTTATAGAAAACAATTTCATAAATAACCAAGTTGCACAAGAAAATCATGTTTTGTATATGTGTAAATAGGTTCGTTTCTGAATAAGGGAGCCTCTCCCATTAAAGAGGAGGGACTTCTTGTCCCCTTATTGTTGCTCTTCGTGAAGTCCTATTTGACGACCAACATGGACCCACTTTCTGGGCAATTCACCCTTATATCTTCTAACATCATCTTTTTCTATCAAGTATTCGTGCATCACAGGTTTCTTAGATCTACTCCACAGGATTTCTCATGTGCATCCATCTTAATTCCATCAGGATTTCTCTCCATCTACATCTTTGAACCTTGTCTAATTAATTAGGTATTGACTTTATTTGAGTTTTTTAGGGTTTTTGTGTTTAGTTTGGTGCATTAACTTGGACAGGTAACAAGCCGAAAAATTCTTGATCTACATTCTGACATGCCTGGTTGGACCCTCCCAAAGTCCCTTATTGGTAAGTTCATCTCTTTTCCAATTTTGAGATTTTTTCTTTTTCTTCACTGATTTTCATCATTTGTTCTTAAGCATTTCCTTTCATCATTTCAGTCTTGCTTCTTTCATTTCTAAATTTACAAAGTTAGGTTCCTTGTTTTTTTGCAAATCTCAATTCCAATTTCTATTTCAAAGATTAGTAAATCCTTCATTTGATTTCAAAGTTTCATTTTTGATTCATCTCTTTGTGCAAAATTGTTATTTCCTTGAAAGTTTTCTAGTTTCTTAAAATAGAAATTTCCTTTCCACTAGTATCTTGTTGGAATTGTTTGCGTGTTCTACTTAACCCTATTTTGTGGAGAAGTTTCCTTGTTCAAAGGATTTTTCGAGGGGAAGATATCAACAACATGATTTTTGAAGTCCACACACCTTGGAGAGATAAACCTACAGGTATTTCTCTTTTGTGGTGTTTTATCCTTTTTAAGAACTTAAAACGAACTTATTTGTTTTTTTTATATCACATTCAAACATTTCAATTTTGGCTACTTAAAAGGAATTTAATCGCATTTGGGAAAGAACATGTTTGACTTGTTTTCATTTAAATCAAACACTTCAGTTTTAGTTCTTAAAAAGAATATTTTCTTTTTCATTTATGTTGTATGTTCTTCACCTAGTTCTCTAAATAGGTTGGGAAATTAATCAAAATCGATAGTGACACTATTTTATTTTTTATTTTTCACTCTTACACACAAATCTAAAATCACTAGATATAAAGCATTTAAACAAAAAATCTTTCCCTGGCCTTGCCTACTTGAAAGTGATATCCAAGAGGAAGAGCCTACACGGTGCTCGGGCCATGCTATAAATTCATGAAATTTATGGTATATATTGGCAAAGCACCCGACTCCCTTATCACAACGGTGTGTGAATTGTCGGGGTAGGCCCCTATATCAAGCCACATACCAATCTTTTACTGAAGTTCCTTCGGGAATCCTTACCAAAACATTCCCCAAACCATCCTTAGTTTTTCTAATTGAGTAGTCCCCGTCCTAAAAGGCCTTACCTAACATTTCCTTTCTTAAAAAGCATGAAAATTTAAAAGAGATAATCACCTATGCTGCTTGAATTTTCTGTGCATTAATTAGGTTAATCTCTTTTTGTGTTTGTGCTTGTTTATGCCAGTCATTACCTGGTCATAATCTAGAAAAATGGATCAAATGGCCTCTTTGTCATCTGAGACCCCCGCTAGTTTGGATGTTTTGGCACCCCTCTGGTCTTCATCGGGACCAATATTAGTTAGCTCCCCATCTTGGTCATATAATCCTTTTTATCATCCTAAAGCAATCCCATAAGGACTTCCTTCCCCTGATCCTTTAGAGGTGCCATCTACTTCTGATATAGAGTATGTTCCTCATGGAGATCCTGAATTTAAGGAACTCCTTGACCACAACCTGGTAACCCTTATGGATTACTTAGTGCATAAGTCTACTCGAATATCTGATCATGGACCACCAATCCAACAGGTTTACGATTATCCTCATAAGCCATCCCAGGCTCTCATAGAAAATTTAGCATGCTTATTCTCACCTCTAACCATGAAAAAGGTGGTGCATCTATGCCTCCTTTTTATCTTCCACCAACCATGTAAAATAGTTCTCAAATGACACTACCTATCCCTAGTGTAGTAGCTGCCTTGCCTACCCCATAACCTACTTTCAAGAGGCCATCTTCTTCAGCTATGATGAGTGCATCCAAACTCCCACAAATTGCTGTCAATTCTTCTATGCCATCTATTACATCTCAGGGTCAGTATCTCTCTTTGAGCCAACCCCATCCTATGATTCAGTCAGTTCCTCTTTCTTTTCTTCCAGCTGATATTTCTTCCAATGCTCCAGTGACAGTGGATTTTACCCATCCCTTAGCATCGAAACCCTTAATAACTAATCTGGTAGTCAAAAGCATCATTCAAAGTTTGTTTCCCACCATATCAAATCAAATCGACACCCACATTCCTCAATCCATTCCGATTCAGTTGGCAAGTGTTGGAAACCACCAATCACAGGATCTATCTTTCATTCAACAACCTTTCTCTCAACCACTTGTCATTTCACATCCTATTTATACTCAGGTTCCTTCACACCAAATACCTCATCAGGTGTCACCTAGAATTCTTGGTTATTCCTCCTATCATCCTATTAATCAGCAGATGAATCCCCCATTAATGCCTCAGCAAAACATACCATTCACTTCTTATATAGGACATATCAACATGCCCCATCCTCAATCTGACATCATCCAACTTCTTTTTAAGAAAATTGCATATCTAGAAGCCTCCACCAAAGGGGCTCATCCTTCATACTCCTTTGAAGAAGTATGTAATGAACCAATTCAGCCATTTGTGGCTTTTAAGCCTTATCCTACCCAATGGGAAATTCCTAAGTTCTCAAAATTTCATAGTCGAGAGGATCCTCAACAACAGTTGTGAGCATTTAAACACACTTACTACCTTATAGTCCAAGACCAAGAGCTTATGCTCCATACCTTTCTTATGTCTTTATTAGGGCCTGCTTTATACTGGTAGAGTAACATACCCCAACATTCTCTATTTTCTTTCTCTTAATTAGCCCAGATGTTTGTTGAAAAATTCATAATAAGCATCGTACATAAGATCTTGATCATAGATCTTTATAACATTCGTCAATTTGATGACAAGTCTATTGTAGACTTTGTCACTCATTGGAGAGGAATAATAAATCAGTTTTCCTCCTCCCTCCCTCAATCTTAGCAAATCGAGTTGTTTACTCGAACTTGTGCCAATCATATTTCTTCCACTTTAAGGATTCAAACCTTTTATACATTTGAAGAAGCCTTTATGATGGCATGCAAACTTGGCTCTCACACCATTGAACAAGGAAAGTTAAAACTTTTCTCTAAGTCTAAACTGGATTTTTCTCGGTTTACAAAATCAAACCCTTCTTCTTTTAACAAAGACAAGAATTAGGGGACCATAAATGCTATCATCTTAAAAACATCATGATCTAATAACACTTCTAATCAAACACCTCAGAGAGACTCTTCATCTTCTTGAAAACAACCTCCATCATCTCAGTCTTTTACTTCCTTGGGGGAATAATATGCTTATGTCTTAGAAAAAATGGTGGAAGCTGACATGATTGAACTTCCTCCTATTAGAAATTTTGATGAGAACCAAGAACGACCATTCTGGGATCGTGAAAATGAATTATGTCGTTATCATAGAAACAAAGGCCATGATATTGAACGATGTCAGACCTTAAAAAATCTCATCCAAAAATTCATTAATAGAGGTGAGCTCATTCAAGATAACCCAAATGCCCCCCAAATCAGGCACTTGACATTTTTAAACAACCTTTTCCAAATCATTCCTGAAACAATGATGCTTTGGGGTATCAGAAACCAAACATGCATACTATCAACTCCATTTCTACTAATAGTTATTCTTCTAATTCTAAGTCATCCAAAAACATGTCGACTGAATCGGAACTTCCTTTCACTCCTTCAACTTCCAAGATTCCACCATCCTCGAATGGTCCATCTTTGATTCTTCCTTTATTGTTAGAAACAGAGTCGTCTCCCTCTACCTCTCTATCTGATCTTCCACATATACTTGAGACAGTGTCATCTTCATCTATCTTGTCATCAGATATTCTTTCGGTGCTTGAGTCATTTACATCCCTTCAAATTTCCACTTTGGATACTTCTATTTCTGTCTCTCCCATTTTTTCCATGACCATGCCTTTGGTTAACGTACCCATAATTGTACCAACTTCTATTCCTCTGGAAGTGTCTTTGATCTTGACTCTTCCTTTCTCTTTTCCTATAGTAATTACACCCATAATTACTACATCTGAAGTACCCTCCTCACATGAGGCTACTTCTTCATTACCTACCTATTTTTCCATTAGTTCTTCTTTTCCTATTAAGGAAACATCTAAGGAGATAGCATCGACACCCATACTTCCAAATCCTGGACTCAGACATAAATAGTTGAAATTTAAGTCTAAGGTCACATCATCAGTATCATTTCCTTTACTTCCTCTGAAAAATTTACAATCACCTTGTGCGGTCAAAGTCATCACTATCCCTAAAAAGGGAAAACCAATATTTCAGACAATCAAAACTCTTGGTGTCCTCCTTCAAAAATCCCTCTCTACACCTCATAAAAAAGTGGATTTATCCACTGAAAATTCATCTTCTTCTACACCATCTTCTTAACCAATGCCTCATAAAGTGGATTTACCTACTGGAAAGGTATCACCTCTTTTATCAAAACCATCATCTTCATCATAAAAAAACAAGGCACCCTTTGTGGCCCTTATCAAATCTATTTTGGGAGCTCCTCCCCCATCTAAATCAATCTTATCTAAATCATCATTTGTTTTCATCAAACAACCTTCTTCATTTCCAAAGACTAAAACACATGTCATGTCTTCATCATCTTAAAAATATTAGGAGTTCCTCCTCCACTAAAATCAATCTTTCCTCACTTGCTTCAATCTCAAGCACCTAAGGCTACTTCTCCCAGTGTTTAAAAGAGAAAAACAGTCCCTACAAATATTTTCAAACCATATTTGTAGGCTTTTTTACCTCAGTAATTTGCTAAGACTAAAGAGGTGCCTCCTTCACCTCTGTCCACATCTTTGTCTACCGGATTTTATATTGAAATCCTTCACCAACTTATCCAATATTCATTTATATCACTTCCTTCAATCAAACCCTATAATCCCAAAGGATTAAAACCTTCATGGTTCAACTCTAATGTGATTTTTGCTTACCATCGCACTCTAGGTCATGACACCGAGGGATGTAAATCCCTTCAATCTGTCGTTAACAGCCTCTTGGAAAAAAATTATCTTATGTCAGAGGAGGAAGAGGAACAAGTGTCTCCTAACATCCCAACTATGTCTAAGCCTGAATGGTTTATTCAGGCCCCCAATTCTATTGATATCACTTTGGATGATCTTCCACCCTCTCGAATTGATGTAATTCGTATCGCCACTAGAACACAATGGTACGATAATCCATCATCTTCTACAGCTCCTCGACCACGAGTCATTATTTCTACTAAACCCAAAGGAGATCCTCCTTCCTCATCTACCCCGACTCCTTGGGTCTCTATTCGTGCTTCACCTCGGGCTCAGATTCCCGTGTCAGTTGAGGAGAGTGTTAGGAAACAACTCACCCATGCTTCCAGTCAAAATGTCTCTTTTTGACCTCATTCAGTCATCTCCCCAGTATTTCCAGGCTCTAATTGATAATCTATGCCGCATCACGGTAAATTAAAATGAGCCCTAGCCTTTCAAGATGGTTGTTGGGTTAAATATATTGTCAACCACCATCTCATTTGAGGATTCTGAAATTTCTCCCCTTTCTTTTGAGGATTTAGAGGCTCCTCTCTTTGTCACAGTTGAAATCAATAACACTACATTAAAACACACTATGATCAACAGTGGTGCTGTAATTAATGTCATTTCATCCCACACATTTTAGCAACTTAAGTTACCAAAGAACATAGTGTCATCACCACCTTTCGCCCTTTGATCATTTAACGATCAGCTAGTGGTTACCTTAGGAACTATGATCCTTCCCATTCGGGCAGGAAAGAAAATTCTTCATGAGATTTTTTACATTATCGAAGGAAAATTCCACTATAATATGATCCTTAGATGTTCCCAGATCCATACAATGCACTGTGTCCAATCAACCCTCCATCAATGTATAAAATATCAATATGAGGGAAAAATCTATACTCATCTAGGAGACCCTTTTCCATCCGTACAATGTGACATAACCACAAGGTCTGTCCCTCCAAGGGAGAATGTTGATTCTCCTAACGAGGCTTCTTCATCCTCTTCCATACCTACAACAAATCTACCAGATATACAAAATCTGGAAGATAAATTGCAACATTTTTTGCTAGGAGAGCTTCCCCTTCTTTTAACACCCATCTCAAACCTAATGAGTATGGTAGGCCAGACAAACAACCTGAATATCAACAAGGTATTGGCCACATTTTCATCATTGGTCTACCAAATCAATAGACTAACTTCATCTACAGTGGTCTTGATGCACCTCTCTATCATCCAGACTCTCCTCCTAGGGCCAAACCCTATTCGACAGGGTTTGATTATCTACAGAATCCCGCATTCCCAAAAAATTATCTATATTGATGCTTGTGGAAGGGATTTATCTTGGGAAAGTATGAATAGGGTTTAGATGACCTTATGTCCATTCCAAATCTTAAACCACATCAAAAAAAAATTAGGGTTTAAACCTCTCTCGAAAGCCACCGTCACCATCCTCGATAAGCCTCTTTCCATCAAGGAACCTTCTTCTCCTGTCAGGTATGAAGCATCACTTGATGTGGATGACACCATTTCCATCCCGCCTAACTTTTTTTTAGTCAATTCCATTTCCTTAGGTCCACTGACCTATAAGACTAATGGAGAATCCACTTCCATACCATTGGTCTTCCTCAAAATAGTCAGAGATAACTCTCCTACTATCAATACTATCCACTGTTTGGATGATGATTTTGTCCTTACTTATTTAGGGCAGAGGATTCTTATCTTCCTAAAAAAATTCCTTCTAACACATCTACGCTTCATAATGAAGCCACTTTCGACCTTAATATAGGGACTTCTGAAGACCCTCACATCATTAAGGTCGGCCAATCTCGTAACCCACAGGAGTTAGGAGACTTCGCCAATTTTCTTTCCAACCATCACCAAGCATTTACTTGGTCATATGAAGATATGCCAGGCCTTGATCCTAACATCATGGTCCACAACATCGTTACTCTTCCAAACATCAAACCAGTTAAAGAAAAATTACGTAAGATGCATCCTCATGTAGCTCTCCTCGTTAAAGAAGAGTTGCAGGGCTTATTTTCTACCAACTTCATCCAACCCATTGACTATCCACAATTGGTTTCAAATGTAGTACTGGTAACCAAAGCTACTGGGAAAATTTGAATTTGGACCAACTTTTGGGATCTTAATCTCACTTCCCCGAAAAATGATTTCCCTTTACCTAATATCGACCAACTCTTGGACTTAACTACAAGTCACGAGATAATTTCCCTTATGGATGGTTTCTCTTGGTATAATCAAATTCCAATCACACCATAGGATCAACACAAGACTTCCTTCATAAATCCTTGGGGGACTTTTTGTTATCGCGTCATGCCCTTTAGTATTAAGAATGCAGGGGCAACTTATCAACGCGCAATGACCTACATCTTCCATGACCTCTTACACAAAACTATAGAAGAGTATGTCGATGACATCCTTGGTAAATCCAAACACCATCAGGATCATCTTTCATCCTTACACCTCTCTTTGAGAGACTCATTCATTTTTGTCTTCACTTAAATCCATCTAAATGCGTGTTTGGCATTCTCACTGGTAAACTCTTAGGCTTTATCATTTCTATCAGGGGTATTGAGGTCAATCCCATGAAAATAAAGGCTATCATCGAGATGCCTCCTCCTTCCAACTTAAAGCAGCACCGTGGTCTTCAAGGATGCCTTCAATCAGTGCGTTGTTTTATCTCGCAACTTTCAGACTATTGTCAACCTTTTCATTATCTCCTCCATAAAAGTGTTCATTTTAAATGGGATGAGCATTGCCAAAAAGCCTTTGATGATCTCAAAGATTACCTTATTTCTCCACCTGTGCTCACACCTCCATGGGAGGGGGAGCCATTCTATCTTTATATTTATGTGACTGACCATGCTCTGGGAGCCATGATCTCGCATTGAGATGCTAATGGTAAGGAACATGCCGTCTATTATATCATTCACACTGTTCATGAGTATGAAACTCGCTATTCTGAAGCTGAAAAGTTGTGTTGTTCTCTCTTCTTTGAAAATTCTAAAATTCGTCATTACCTCCTTAATCATAAAACTCACATTGTTATGAGTATCAATCCACTCAAGAAAATGCATGTGAAACCTTATCATAATGATCGTATCACTCATTGGCTCATGCTCATGAAAGAGTTTGACCTCAAGTTTATCCCATAGAAATCCATTAAAGGTTAGGTTATCACTGATCAATTAGCTGATGCTCCTCTTCCAGACACTCAAGTCCCCCTCACTTAATTCCTAGATGAGTACATCGAACAAATTGATTTCAGTCTGTCTCCATTTAAAGTAAAACTCTTCTTTGATGGGTCCAAGTGTCAATAAGGGGGAGGCACAGGTTTTTTCATGATTCCTCCTTGGGATGCACCTATCCCTATCACACAAAAACTTAACTTTTAATATACCAATAATATGGCTGAATATGAAGCCCTCGTTTTAGGTCTCCAAAATTCCATTAATCTTGGCACTCACCATATCGACATCTTCGGTGACTCTGAGCTCATCGTTAATCAAGTCTCTAGTGCCTATTAGTGTAAAAATGATATCCTTCAAAAATATCGTGATATGATTCTCTTTCAGCTTAAATCTTTCAATAAATTTACTATCCAGGCTATTCCTTGCACTGGAAACTAGTTTACAGATATGATGGCTTCTTTAGCCTCGCTTATTCCTCCATTCACTAAAGACTCATGACTTTATGTGGTTGTTTAGCATCTAGACCAACCATCTCATCTCAAGAAGTTGACTTTAATGAACACCGTCATGACTAACACTCAAGATGAGTGGTATCAACACATTTTCAATTATCTATCCTACTTAATACTTCCTCCAAATTTGACTTCCAATGGCAAAATATTGTTTATCCAACATGCAAACTGATATACTATTCTGGGTGGAATCCTTTACAAACGTGGCTTTGAGGGTATTTTGCTTCGGTGCCTTGAAACCCCTGAATCATCTAAGGCCATTTAGGAGGTCCATAATGGTATCTGTGGTGGACACTTTGGTGGTTTGGCCATGGCTAAGTGCATCCTATGGTTAGGTTTTTATTGGCCTTCTCTTAATCAAGACTACTACGAATATGTCAAGAAATGTGTCAAGTGTCAACAACACGCTAATCTTACACATATCCCTAGTCAATATTTGTAACCTATAGTAGATTTTTGGCCTTTTTCACAATGGGGTCTTGATCTCGTTGGTCTCATCAATCTGTGCTCTTCGCAGTGACATCACTCTATCATTACTGCCACAGAATACTTCACTAAATTGGTGGAGGCTATTCCTCTTTCATTGACCAAAGCCAAAACTATTCTTGATTTTATCTATCAACACATCATTTATCACTTTGGTGTTCCTCACAAACTTGTTACAGATAATGGCAAGTCTTTCTGTTTCACCTTTTTCTTAGTTTGTTTCTTAGAAGGGTTGATGAAAGAGATAGGGTAACGAGTGTAGGATGAATATCTGTTCAAATGTCGATTGATGGGTTGTTGCATGTGTATGACTTCTGATTCCATAGCTAACCATGAGATCTTCCTTTTGGCTAGGAGGAACTACCTATAATGAAAACAAGACCACCAGAATAAATTAAACAATATGGGCAGTGAATTGCCGAGCAAGAGCTAGATCCAAGAAGTATGATACTTCCTAGATGGCTATCAATCTACTATTTTAAGCAAATTAATGTTGTAAACATAGTAAATCCTATTGTTATTTTAAAATGATTTAGGTATCTCACTTAAAACACAATAAGCAAATAGACCTAATCTAACATGCTAAGCTAGAATAGAATCCATAGGTCAAATGGTTGGTTCTGGGTTCTATAGGTATGATAAAGGTCTCTAGTAGGTCACAAGTCAGTGAGGATGAGGTAAAATTAGGTGGGTAGGTCTCTCTTTAGGGTTGTGTGGGAAAACACAGAGACCGGTATCGGTCAAGGGTGACCGATGGCGGTTAGGTATTACTGGCGTCAGTTACTGTGAGATCTGGAAATGAACAAGGTTTTGGTCTCCCTTATGATTGCACAAAGGATTTTGGTTGGGCGGGATGAGGTATTGGGTGACAGGAGTAGGCTTTTGTGAGGTTTTAATGGGTCTATAGAGGTTTCAACTGTTGGATAAGTTTAATAGGGAGCAAGGTAAACAATGAATGATAAAATAATAATGAAATGAAATAAATCAGAGATGTATGACATTATACTTACTTGGATTTTTTTCTTGAAGGTATATGTTTAAAGTATGGAGGTGCTTATGATGGGTTTGAAGGAGACAAGTGATCAAAAACTGAAGAAAATCTTCTACATGGGCTGCATGCACACTCCTCTTTGCTTGGATAGATCAGATCGTGGATGGGAGGGCTGTGTGAGAGAAGATGCTCAATCTCCTTCCTTGGATGTGATTTTTTATTGGAATTGGCTCTCTGAAGATGCATTATCTCTCTGAGATGTGCTCTTTACTCATCAACTTTCTTGCTTCCAAGTTCCAAGTTCCAAGTTTCAACATTGACAATAAGGTTGTTTTAGGTTAAAAGGGGTAACCGATAGTGGTCTGACTTAACCTGTGATGGTTAGGGGTAACCAATGTCGGTCAAGGTGGGATTTCCTAGGTTTACTAAACTTAGGGAGATCCTCCTGATTTTCTTGGATCTCATGTCGTTATCTTGCAGATTATACTCAAAGCCTCTTGTGAGCATGCGGGAATGTGGTTAGAGGGAATGTAGGCATTGATTTTTAGGGTTTGGGTAAGTCTTAATTAGTTATGGTAACTTTCTAAGAATAGGTCTTAGGTTGAGTTAGCTTGGTGAGGTGTCTAAGTGAACTATATGTGTAGATATTATTTAAATAATAGATATAGTGAGGATAATGCATTAATTTAATTTAATTAATTAAATTAATATTAGTGGGGTGAAGGGGGTTATGGCTAGGTAAATGTAATAAAGAGTTCTTATATTTCGAGAGAAAAAAGGGGAGAAAGACCTAATTTAGTGTCTACATTTTGCCCCTTTTGTTGTGTAGCTTGTATTAGGAAGTGACACTAACAAAAATAGGATGTGATTGCCCCATATGAGGGTGAAGGTGATCCCCCTCAAACTAGGAACTGACGAGGTAGTAGGCTGAAGCGGTGAGTGGTTTGATAAAATGTGAATGTGAAGAAAAGGAAAATGGGACAGGGAAAAAGGGGTGAAAGGTCTACTCGGGAGATCTAGGTAATGGGTCAGGGTCAAAGGTAGCAATAGTCAAATACACGCACACATATAAACCACATCATGCTACCGAGTTGAAGAGCAGACAAACTCTACATCTTCTAAGGTCGATAGGTTTATCCAAAAAAGATTGAAGTGAATTTGATATCCAAGGTATAGGATAAGGTCACGAAACACAACGTAGGTTAGGTGCAAGAACGTTTAGGTATGTTTCGGTACACCAAAGGTAGGGTTAGGATAAAAAGTCATGACAATAGGCTAGGTAAGGTCATAGGGTCAATCAACATAGGTAACACTGCTACAAGGTATAGTGAACACATGAGGTCAAAGGTCACTAGAGATGGTCTAGGTCCAAATATCTAGGGCACATGTAAGGCTGAGGTAAGGGTAAAATAATGAGTCCCCAAAGAAGGAAAAATGGAGGGAGGAAGTGACAAGGTCAGGAAAGGTAAGTGAATGGGTTGGGTAAAGGTATGGGGTAAAGAGCAAGGTAGAGGGTGGGGTAAAATGGCAAAGTAAGGGAAATGTGTAGGTAAGGACGACTGATGGCGGTCATGGATAATTGACATCGGTGTAGAAAAATCGGTGACGGTTAGGTAGGGCATGAGACCAATGTCGGTTGAGTGGAATTGACATCGATTAGGTCAAGTTTGGTATAAAAAAAAATCCACATTTGGATTATTCATTTGCGATTTGCGAAGTGAAGAAAAGACAATAAATAGAGAAATGTGAGAAAACCATCCATAGGAAATGGGATAGTGAGCTGGTAGTGTGAGTTGATGGTGGTTGGGTGGGTGAGTAGCAGATCCACGAGATCTTAGCAAGGGATTCGATTGGTCAAAGGGTGCAGGTAGATATTCAATGATGGTAGAGGTGGGAGAGGGATTGGGTGGACCACCAACACATCATCCAAATGTGTGACTGAGATGGTGGTAGTGTGATGAAGTAAGCACCTAACTCTTTAATGTTAATTAGATAGATTAGAGGGTGTAAGAATTGGTATTTGTCAGGTTTTGTATTTTATGGGTGGGAAAAAAGTTAAATCGGGTATGGGGGAAAAAATGGGCAAAAAGAGGGGGGGAGGGGTAGGAAATTGGATAGGTGGGGTGGGTAGGGGTTTTGGGGTAGTGTAGGCAATTTTAAGTGGGGTAAAAGGGATAGGTGGGAGGATTTACAAAAAAAGGGGGTTCGAGAAGTCACAGATTTTTCCTCAACAGTGACCGGCATCGATCAAGCTTGCCCGGTGTCAGTCAAGCTTGGCCGGCATCATTCGGGTAGAAATGGGATTAGTCACGTTGAACCACTATCGGTCACCAAATAGGTGAGAGATGCCAGTTTAAGAGTGACCGGGGTCGGTTAGAAGGAACTGGCACTGGTCAGGTTTTTAGGAAAAAGGGTCCAAAAAAATGTAGGTTAGGTGGTTGAGATGGGTAAGGTAAAATAGGGTGGTAGGTAATGGTAAGTGATGAATATGGGCATGGTAAAGCTAGATTAATGGTGTGCTTTAGATTAGATGCAGGGTCGATCACAATTACATATGTGAGACAGGGTTCTGCCGTTATTGGTGACATTACGCGGCCTAATGAGCCCATTGGAGCTACAACACATGGAAGCAGTGGGCTTGAGTGGTATTTGGTACTACCGACATGCTATTCGGCAGCCCAGTTTTATGGTCATGATCATCGATAGATGGGACTCTGTGACCAACACGTTTAACCTTCTGACGGGTGAGATGAATATCACCTTGGAGGACGTGTTCCAAATTTTAAGGTTACCCATATTGGGTGACCAGGTGTATTCTTTCTCCTTTGAGGCCTTAGATGAGATAATCGGGACCATATTTGGTGAGAGGGTGGCAGAGCTGAGCTTTCATAGTGCTAATCTGAGCTATGGCGAGATGTACCTAGCCCGTCCGGATGAGACGAGGCTAGTAGTTTTATTAATGGAGGTAGTGTGCTGCTATGTTTCCTGATGCAGAGGGTGGATGCTTTCCCCACTCACTGATGGGGGTGCTCCACGATATGATGGTGCATGAGACATGATTTTCCTAGGCACCAGCATTTTTGGTGCAGCTATACAGAGAGTTGTGGGTGTATGGGCGACTGCGTAGGTTTAACCTACGCTGTACATTTATACTGTCCTACTGGGCCCATGGGCACATAGTCTGTGTTTGACTGATAGGGATGCCCTGAGAAGATGCATTCCCACTGAGATGTGTGTGGCTGGGATATAGGATATGGGTGCCAGTTGCAGGAGAGTGGAGGTTGGATAGGCTGACATATGATGTTGCCCATTTTCTACAGTTGTTGGAGGGGTTTTCCGAAGTGGACATTAACTAGATACCATATGTGGGATTCCCCTCATATATGCACATGCATGAGGAGCTAGCTAAACTCCAGCTAGAGAGGTAGATTTAGGTTCATCGTGCCGGGGAGGATGAGATGATCCCGGTCGATAGGGTCCAATGGTAATTTGGACTCATATAGGATATTCCTCTACCCTTCCCATAGTATCAGAGAGATGGCGTGGAGAGGCCTCTCCCTCTACCATAGCCTAAAGTGCCTACAGGAGACGAGGAGAAGCTAGTGGATCAACATATTGATGATGCCGGATGCATAGATAGGTACAGGTAGTGGTGGGCTGCTTAGTTACGAGCCATACAACCTAGACTAGGGCAGCTAGATTTAGCTACAGTGATAGTACAGAGAGACACCCTACAGAGGTAGGTAGTGATGTTGATCACGCAGATAGGTATACTGTAGACATAGCTAAAGAGGTAACAGGAAGAGGTAGCAGAGCTACAAGTACAGGTGGCTAGTTTGCAGGACTAGATGGTGGAGGGAGAGAGTGGAGGAGACGGAGGAGATGGGGATAGAGATGGTAAGGTGGCAGCCCTATAGGCTCAGGTGGAAAGATTACAGGGTCATTTGGCCATAGCCTAGGCATAGTTTGGGGTCTTACAGGTGTAGATACAGGCACAAGGACATGGGGCACCACCACAGGTGTAGGGAGCTGGTCCCAGCTCACAGGATTGTGTAGGGAAGGTACAAGGGCCAAGACCTATGGGAACACCACAAATCATGCCTATATCTAGGTTATGGGATGCCTTGGGTGAGGTGCGATACTATCAGGACCAGCTCATGGCAGCCAGGATAGACTTCCTCTCTTACGGAGAGTATAAGGCATAGTAGGCATCCAGTTAGAGGATGAGATCCCGCACACATAGTGTGGAGAGCACAGGAGGGTAGCAAGCTCTGAGGCCTGATCAGGGAGAGGCCACTAGTGTTCGATGACAAGAGCTAGGTGATTTATAAGCAGGGGCATAGGAGGATGAGGGTGTAGGGGACACAGAGATGGAGGACATCCAATGAGATGTCTGATATGTGGCCACCCTAATTTTTTATGTATACTAGTGATTATTTTTTATATATATGCTGGTCCACATGCTGAACATTTTTGTATTTTTAATCACATACCGGCCTACGTGCCGAATACTTTTTGTATTGATTCATTCATTATTTGTGTATCTATGAGACCAGCCTGTGTGCCAAGGACATTTTGTATTGTATATCGGCCTACGTGCCAACATTTTTGAGATGATGGCCATGATGAGATAGACAGGTATTTTGAGATACACATTTATTGATTTATATAATGAGATTCATGGTATTTTGTGATGTGTTAATATGTTTATGAGATATTGGTATTATGGCTTGTGTTAAATGAGATACGAATTTGTTATTTTAATGCAGTTTGAAATTAGGTAAGGCATGATGGAGTTAGGTTATTTTAGGCATGGATCGAGTCAGGTTATAGGCATAGATCGAGTCAGGTTTGGTTAGGCATGGATCAAGTCAGGTTATAGGCATGGATCGAGTCAAGTTTAAGGCATGGATTGAGCTAGGTTATAGACATGGTTGAGTCAGGTTTTAGGCATGGATCGAGTCAGGTTATAGGCATAGATCAAGTCAGGTTCTAGGCATGGATTGAGTTAGGTTATAGGCATGGTTGAGTTAGGTTATAGGCATGGTTGAGTCAAGTTGGTTAATTATTCATTTTTGTTTGCAATGAATGATACTATGGGTCATATGTGAAAATGTTGTATAATCTACGCATAGTGATGATAGAGAGATGGTAGGTGTAACAAGTGTATAAAATGCTAAACAACTTATTATGTATGTGGCTTAATTTCCAATTTTGTTAGAAAGGGGGAACTAAGTGAAATTTGGGGTAAATGGTGAGTTAGGCATGTTTGGTGAATTGTTTAGGGTAGAGAATGGTCGAGCTAACCTCCAAGGGCCTCATGCCCTCGGGGTGCTACCTACATAGTCTCGGTGAAAAAGGGACCTCAGGCTAATGTAGTTCTCCCATGAGCTAGGGAAGAATATTACAATGAGATGCTAGGTGTTTAGGCATGTTGTGGGTTTAGGTTTGATAGGTGCGGGTAGATTATAGGTAAAATGATGTAGGTGAAGGTGATTATGACAAAAGGGGAGGATTACCCCAAAGGTAAGTGGCGAGGACCAAGTCTTGTATAAGGTAATCAAAATGTAAACAAATATGGTTGAAAGATAAGAGGAGGGCAATAAAGCCACCTGATTGGGTAGGATCATACCAAGTAGAACAGTCCATGAAGGGGGTGATGAACACAAGATCCGAAAGGCAATGCATGATTAACTATTCTATAGTGAAAGTAGTCACATGATTACCAAATGGTGAAAGTATAAGATGTCCCTTGAGGTGATTTAGGAAATGAGAGTGGAAGTTTTAAGGTGGGTGAAAAGTAATTAATTGTATATGTTCAGAATGACAGGACTTTTGGGCAAGAGGTCTGATGTCACAATGGGCTAGTCCATGACGAAAAAGTGTTTTTGTTTTGATAGAATGATCGATGTGGGAAGTCTATATGGGATAAATAATATGGTACTCCTTGATGTATTCGTGAATCTGATCGATGTGGGAAGCTTCGGGTTTTTTCATTTTTTTTTTGGGAAGCTTCACATAGATGTCCTTCGAGGGAGCAGTCTATTTATAGTAGCAATTTGGTCAAGAGGAAGAAGTCCTTTTGAGAGAGTCATTTTTTTAGAAGTTTTACTGAAGGAGTTTTATCCCATTGGAGGTCTTTGAAATCATGGACAAGACCAAGGTGAAGGATAGGACTCTTTTTCGAAAGGCAAGGTGGAATGACCATGGGATCTCATCTAAAGGTAGATGAAAAGTTTCCATTAGAATCATGCTATGTGTAGTGTCGTGGTACACATATTCAAGAGAAGATAACAAATGATGAATACTCACATGATTCTTGTTTAATCATTAGGGTGGTGTATGGGGTGGATAGTGGTCAAGGGACGAGCCTAAAAGAGACAAAGGGTAAGGTAGGACAATGAATCAACAACAAAATGGTCGAAGATGAAATGTGTTAAGGGGCTCAGGTTCAGGTTTACCCTCAAGTGAGGACAAATGATAGGCACCTGATCCATAGGTATGAGTTACGATGTATGTTCCAAGCTAATTAGGAGTGAATTTTCCCCGTTTACTTTTTTCTACTTTGGTTACGTGTTGATTTTCTTTCAAGACAAGGTCACTGACTTGGAAGGTTCATTCATGAACACATTTTTCATAAGAATGTTTAATACATTATTGGTAAACTTGAAGGTGATCCAGAGCATTAAGATGACATTCGTCTAATAAATCTAGTTGTGATAAGTGGTCCTGATGAAAGTCATCATCAGTAAGCATGTCCTGAAGAGAAATGTGGAGTGAGGGGATCTAGACATCAAGAGGTAGAACAAACTCTATACTATAGACCAGTGAAAAGGGTGGAGCCACAGTGGAAGTGTGAATACTAGTGCGTTATGCCCATAGTGAAAAAGGAATGTGTGTATGCCACTCCTTTCTAGTATCATCAACCACTTTCATGAGAATTGTTTTGAGGGTTTTGTTAGCGGATTTGGCTTGGCCATTGGTTTGTGGGTAATTAGTTGATGAGAAACTAAGCTAAATGTCGAAGGTGTCGTAAATTTTTTGCAGTGTTTTGTTTTTGAATTGTTTTCCAATGTTAGTGATGAGGTGATGAGGGACACTAAAGTGATAAATTATGTGATGGTTAATGAACTCACATATATTCTTGGCTTTCATGGAGATGATTGGTATGGCTTCCATCCATTTTTTGTAGTATTCGGTAGCAGTTATGATCCATTGATGACGTTGGGAAGAATGAGGATTGATTTCTCTAAAAATATCCAAACCCGATTGAGAGAATGGCCAAAGGTCACGAGTGACCTGTAAGGCATGACTGGGTGTATGATGAAGGTTGGAATGTTGTTGACATTTCACATAGCATTTGACATAGTCCCAACAATCATGGTTAAGGGCCAGTCAGTAATAGCCTATGTGAAGAATATGCTTAGCAACAACAAGGGCACTAAAGTGACCTCCACATATGCCATCATGAACCTCCTTAATGATATAAAGAATTTCAGAACCTGTGAGGCATCATAAGAGAATACCATCAAAGCCACGCTTATAGAGGAGTCCCCCCAGGATAACGAAATGGGAGACCTTTTTAAGGAAGGCGTGTTGTCCATTATGGGTGAGTTCAGGAGGTAAGATGGAGAGGGAAAGGTAGTCGGAGTGTTTTTTATACCAAAGGTCACTCGGGTCAGGGGTGTCATTTTCGATTGAGTAAACATCATGACGTAAATAAGAAGGTGAATGGAGGTGTTGTACGGTGACAAATATTTTGGAATCAGCAAGGGAAGTGGGTATTTGGGAAGCTAAGCAGGGCATGGTATCTATAAATTTTTTGGTTGAACATGGGATGGTTTGAAGGGTGTAACGATCAAAGGTGGTCAAAAGTATGTTGACATAATTTTTATACTTTTGAAGTATCTTGTTACAACATTGGTACATACCATTGACTTGGTTTATGATCAATTGTGAATCACAAAAGATGTGGATTGATTTGACATCTAAGTTATATGTGGCTTGGAGACCTAGTATGAGTGCTTTGTACTCTGTAATATTGTTGTTGCATTCAAAGTCTAGTTTGAAAGACAAAGGAATGGGTTCTCCATCCACAGGAATGAGGATAACACCAGACCTACCCCCACGCTGACACGTGGAACTATCGAAGAACAATGTCATTTGGTAAGGGGGTTTGTCTAGGGAAAGGGTAGCAATGGATTCATCGGGAAAGTCAAAATTAGAGGGTTGGTCCCTAGATATAGGTGCGTCATCCAGTTGGTCGGTGATAGCTTGGCCCTTAATGGAATTTTGGTGAATGAATTCAAGGTTAAGATCAGCTAGAAGCATAAGCCATTGTGCAACACACTGATTTTTATAAGGTTTGGTGTACATGAATTGTAAAGGATCAATGTTTGTCACAACATAGGTTTTGTGGTTGAGTAGGTAATGATGGAGTTTGGTGGCAACAAAAACTAAGGCTAAGAAAAGATTTTCTGGATGGTTGTATCGGGATTCATAGTCCAAAAGAATATGGCTTATGTAACACACTGCCTACTCCCTATGTTGATCATCACGATGAGCAAGCATGGCTCCTAAGGAATGATCAGTAGCTGATATGTATAGGTAATAAGGTTGATCGATTTTAGGTGGAATGAGTACGGGTGATTGGAGAAGGTATTGTTTCAGGGCCTTTATAGCTTTGTGACAGTCATCATCCCATTTAAAGGAGACATCCATCCTAAGCAGATGATGAAATGGTGAATGGACATCAATTTACCTTTTAAGCTACGGAGTTGCTTAAGGTTAGTGTGTGGAGGCATTTCTAGAATGGCCTTGACTTTGGCTAGGTCAACTTCTATACCACAGAGGGAAACAATAAATCCTAGGATTTTTCCTAAGAGAACCGTGAAGACACATTTTTTAGGTTAAAGGTAGACGTAATATTTAATGAGGCAGTCAAAGATGGTTTTGAGGATGGTGAGGTGCTCAACGTGATGTTTAGATTTGGACAAGAGATCATCCATGTAATCTTCCAATATATGATGCATGATATCATAGAAGATGTAAGACATAACACGTTGATATATAGCACCAACGTTTTTAAGGCCAAAAGGCATGACTTGATAGCAAAAGGTTCCCCAAGGGGTAATGAATGTGGTCTTGTGCTGATCTTCTGGGGCAAGAAAATTTTGGTTATAACCTGAGAAACCATCCATGAGTGAGAGCATCTAGTAACCAGTGGTGAGGTCAACCAGTTGATCAATACCGGGCAAGGGAATTTTGTCTTTCAGGTAGGCTAGGTTGAGGTCATTGAAGTTTGTGAAAATGCAGAGTCCCCCTATTGCTTTAGTAACAAGGAAAATGTTAGAAATCCAATGAGGATAATCAATGGGTAAGATGAAGGAAACAGAAAGAAGGCGCTGAAGTTATTCTTTGACGAGAAGAGCAATGCTAGGGTGCATTTTCCTCAACTTTTGTTTGATAGGTTTGGCATCAGGAATGGTTACGATATTGTGGACCACTATGGTCAGGTCAATAGCATTCATGTCTACGTAAGACCAAGTGAAAGTGTGGTTTTGATTTTGGAGAAAAGAAGTGATGGCTTTCTGCTCAGCGGCATCTAAAGATTGTCTGATCTTTAGGATGTGTGGGTCATCCTGAGTATGAATGTTGATCTCGATAGTTTGTTCATTCAACATGGTTTGCGTCTCAAAGGGTAATGAATGATGAATATATGATTCTTTTGTACCAAGGTAGGTGAGTATGGATTCATCATCCTAACATTGAACGACGTTAATGGTAGGTGTGTCATTTTCAATTATCTCAGGATACAATAATGGGAGAGTGGAAGGGACCTCGCCTTCACATTGAGAAGTCAAAGGCCCCAAAGAAATGGTGTTTATGAAAGTAAAAATTTAGGAGGGATAGATTCAAGATCCATCGACTCCGTTGATGAGGTTGGTGATGAAGGCAGAGAAGGGCTAGGGTCTTTAATGAGTTCAATGTAGGTCTGTTTGGTAGGAGGTTCTGGGAAGCTGATACCACTACGATCATTATGTTTGCAGGTGGTACATGGAATTACAATATGGCATCCTTGCTTGTAAAATCCAAAATCAAAACCCTTCCATGCATAGCGGTGCAGGAAGCTGTGGGCGAAACGACAATTGGTAAGTGATTAGAAGTTAGCGGAAAATTGGCGGGGTTGTGATGGTGGTTCAGGTATGTAAGTGGTAGTATCAAGTCCCCCATAGGTGAGACTAGTACAAATATGGGGAGGACCATAAAGGAGGCATTCTCCTATACGGTGTTCATAGCGAGGGTGCTGGTGAAGTCTTTCATACTCGTGTGGATTAAGGAATGTGTTGAAACTATATAGGTGGTACTCCCTTAGAGTGATGCGTTGAAAAAAACCTACCAAGTGATTACTAGTTGGTATGGATGATGTGTCAAAGGTTGATGCGCAGGTGGAGTTAAAATATTGGGTAGCTAATGGGTCATCCATGGAGGTTATAGTAGTGCTAGGAATAGAGGAGGTATGTGAGGTGAAAGCAATAGCTATACTCGTAGGTGGTGGTGTAGGGGAAGTGGTAGTGGCTACAGAGCTAGATGGATTGATAGGTATGAGCACATCATTGGTTTGGTAAAGTATGTTGCATGTTTTGAAAGGTTATGGGTCAGCTAAAATGGTATAAGTGTGTCCCTTGTGTTCAAATTTCACACAATGATGCAAAGTGGAAGGAATGCAACCCATGACATGGATCCAGGGTCTACCAAATAACAAGTTATATTGGAATTCCCCTTCCAAAACATAAAACAATTCTAAAACAATGTGGGGGCCCATGCAAATGTGAATGATGATAGTGCCTAGTGTTGAGGTGATAACGTTGTTGAATGAACACAACATGACCTAATGTTTATGCTTGTAATTTTTAGGTATGTGCATTTTAGAAAATGCATGGGATGAAATGATGTTAATGCTAGCGCCTCCATCAATCATCACACATCATACCTATATGTCATCAATGTGGACAAAGATGAAGAGGGTTAGGTTTGGGTCATAATTTTCATATGGCATGATCTCCTCCTCTGAGAAGCTGAGGGAGGCCACTTGGTGAACAAGGTGAGGCGAGGATGAAGGTGGTAATTTGGTGAGAGCGGCTACATGATGAGGTGTGATAATAAAGGCTATGGGTGTAGGGTCATTGGGCAAAACCTCAATGGATTGAAGAATGTCCATGAGAGCTTGATGATGGGATTCCAAGGTTTGGATGAGGTTGTATAAGGACATTTTGAGGGGAGATTGGTGTAGGTTGTTTGATCATGGTGCGATGTTGACACCATTAGAAATTGGGTATGTGTGGACGTGAATAGTTATTTTAGGTATGGGTGCACATGGTATGTTGGGTATAGGATTGGTTGGTGGGTCAATTGCCTTTTCTTTTCCCTTCTGCGCACGTGTAGTGACATGTATCATGTTGATTTGAGGGAAGTTGGAAAATGGAGAAGGTGTAGGGTAAGTGGTATAATGACATGAATGGAAAAAACCTACTGGAGGAGAAAATCCTTGTGAGGTTAGTTGGTCACAATGACATTTGGGTGGTGGTGTGGCAAGTTATTTGATGAGAACTATGTTAATTTCAAATTTCTTGGGTGGTTTTAGGAGCTTTGAGGGTGGAGGTTGTGTTTGTTGAGTAGGTAATGTGGGAATGGGTGTTGGTGAAGTAGGATCCTCGTCAAGAAATTTGTCATCATCAAAGTTGTTTTCTGGTGGACACAATTAGATAAGGATGGTTTTCAAGGCCTTATAGTTCTCCACATCATGCCCTAGCACACGATGGTATGAAAAAAATTTAGTATCATCAAACCCTTTTGGTTTGGGTTTGAGGGGGTTGTAAGTTCGGAGTGGCGGTAATGTGATAACATAAGTCTCAAGGAGGTTGGTTAAAATTTTGGCATAGGACCCTGCTAGTGGATCACAATGGGAAGTGAATGTGGGATTGGGTGTAGGTGTGGTAGGTTGTCTAGGAATTATTATTGAAGGAGTAGGAACGGGTCGAGCGATTGGTTTAGGTGCCAGTGTGGTTTTAGGTATCGGTCGGGTTCATTTGGGTAGGGGTAAAGTAGATGAACAGGTAAGAGGGTGTGGTGTTGTTTTGACTACCTTGTTGTGGGGTAGTGGGGTTTTGTTTTTAGGTTACACCTTCTTGGGTAAAGGTGATGTGGGTATACGAGGTATAGAATGAAAATTATATGGAGGAAGAGGGCGAGTTACCTACGGGGATAATGGGGGTGATATGAAGGTAGATGACACAGGTCATGCTTGGGGTGTGAGGGAAAATGACTGAAGTGTAGTGGGTAGTGAAGTATTAGCTGAAGGGATTGGAGGTATTCATTGTAAAGAGAATGTAAGTGTGGGTACGAGTCATGTTGTGTGCCTGGGTAGGTTAGAGGTTTGTGAAGAAGGAGTGGGTTGTTGTGTTATTGGTTTATGGATGGGTGAAGGGTGCTTGACCATGTTGGGAAGTGGAGGTCTCAAGGTAGACGGGAAAAGTATGGGTGTGATTGGTGCAGTCGGGGTATGAGGTCGATGAGTTTGTTTCTTTATTTTGGGTGCCAAAGTAGGTGTGGTTTTGACATTGGAGGATGTAGATAAATCCAGTTTAAGAGGTGGATGAGTAAGGCTGGTGGTCAGGGTGACCCCTAAAGTGGTAATAGGTTTAGTGGAGATAAATGTTGTGGGTATGGGTTTGGGTTCTGAGTATAGGTCGGGTTATGGGTAAGGGTGTGGTGTGAGTGCTAACGGGTATCATAGAAGGGGTTACGACAGTAGTGGTTGTATTTGGTTTGATGGGTGGAAATGTGTTTGGGTAGATAGTGGAGGAGTCATTGAGGGATCTCTGCATCTATGTTGAGACATGGAGTATGAGGCACCCCCATAACAAAGCCCTATCCACATAATCTAAGTGATCAGCCAAATGTGAGAATGACATGTCTGTGGGTGGAGTTGGTGAGGACCTAATGGGAATTCTCGTAAAATGCATCTTAGAGATGGGGAATTGGCTAGCTTTAGCTTCCATGGGTAAGAGAGCAGAAATTAGGTCTGTTGGATTTTGGGTAGCCAATGGAGAGTACCCACCGAGAGGCAAAGGTATCTCCATTGGGTCTATGATGGGTGGAATAAATGATGGGAGTTCCTCTATAAGTGGAGGAACAAATAGGTGTTCCTCTATGGGTGGAGGAGGTAATGGGCACTTCTCTATGGGTGGAGAAGGTAATAGGTTCTCTTATGTGGGTGGAGGAGGTATGATACGTAAAGATTCTCTAAGTGGAGAAGCTAGGGGTGAGATGGTCTCAATATCAGTAAAAGAATCCTTTGTTGGTGATGAAGGAGATGAAAGGTGTTCTTCTGTTGCTGAAGGAATAGTGGAGGTTGGTTCCAATGTGGAAGGAGGATTTCGGGCTAGGATTTCCTCTATGGAAGGGATGTGAGGTATTTGAGAGGCGACAAGTACCTCATTAAAAATTACGTGAACCTCATGGGTATGGGTATTGTGAGTGGATGTCTCACCAGTTTGATTGGATGAAGGGGCATGATTGGGAAATGGTTTTTTGAAGATTTATAGAATTTGGTTGGGGGTGGCATTGGGATTATCCACAATTAACTTGCCTTTTGCGAGCATTTCTTGGACAATATTCTTGAAAGTGATGCATTTTCCATCACTATGACCCTTCACTCAGTGATAGTTACAAAAATCATGCTCTTTATACCATGTAGGCATGAGGTGAACAAGGTCAAAACCAGTGTGTGGTTTTATGGGTGGAAGGGTGATGGCTTCAGCTTTGATAAGCTTTTCTAAGACAAAAGAGTAAGGTTCCCTAATTGGGGTATATTTTCACTGCTTTTGTCTAAATCAAAAATCCTGGATAGGTGATAGATTAGATGAGGGTGTCACCTGATTGGATGGATGAGCTGGGCCAGCCTTGATTACCACTGCATTAGTGGTACCCTTAGCCTTTGAATAATTTTTTGGTGGTTTGGAATAAGAAGAGATTTCATTCGAATTGAATGATGAATTCTTATTTCGTAATTAGATTTTCTTCTCTTTGATGACCTGAATCTCTAACTTTCATGCCATAGTGAATGCCTCATCGAATGTTTGGAAATTTTAGACCTGTAAGTTCAGGGAGATATGTCTGGCGCAAGCTCATGTGAAGAGATCAATGAGTTTAGTTTGTGGTAGTTGGAAGGTAAGTTGATTGATCGGGTTGTGCCAACGAGGGACAAAATCTATGATCGATTCATCCTCGTATTGATGTGTGGAATATAGATCAGTCATGGTAAATTTCTTGGCAATATTGATGGAGAAATGATCCAAGAAAGCTTGGGCTACTTGATTGAATGAAAATATAGAGTGTTTGGGTAACCCACTATACCAATCTAATGCTGGTATAGTAAGGGACATGGGAAAAGTTTTCAAAAGTAGGGCATCATCATGAGCGATCAGATAACACTCATGTTTGAATGAGTGCAAATGTTGTTGTGGGTCTTCCTTACTATTGAAGTGGTTGAATTTAGGAATTTCTTAATGCACAGGGTATGAACAGATAGGAATGGATGGATGAATAGGCTCGTTGAAAATCTCGTCATAGGTGAGAGTGTTGCAAGAGCCAGAAACTGATGCATCTAGTGTCTGCATCTTATCCAACATCAATTTAATTAGGTAATTGGTGGGTTATGATGATTGGGTGCCTCCTATAGCGTGTGGAGGTTGGTTCTGGGTGTATAATAGGGGTGGCATTCCAGTGTATGGGGTTGTCATGTAAGGTGGCAAAGAAGAAGGCAATGAAATAGGGGGTACGTACCTGGAATGAATAATAGATGAAACATGTGGTTATTAATAGTCTATATATGGGGGTGGAAGGGTCATGGTAACCCTAGTGGCAATAGGGGCTAATGATTATGTAATGGAAAGAACCACGTTTTGAAACAGGGTAGGATTCACTGACACTGAAGGTGGGAATGTAGGTACAGGTATGTGTGATACATTAGGGGTAGATGAGGTTGTGTTTAGGGTAGTCGTTGAGGGTATGGTGGATGTAATGGGTGCCACAGAGGTAAAAAATGTAGCAGTCATGGAGGGTATAGAACCTAACTACGAAACAACTGGGGGTAAAGTGGATGCAGGTAGCACAGAGCTAGATGGGGCTGATGTGGAAGTTGGTGTGAGAGTCGGGGGATAGATATGGGCATGTCGTATATCAGCTAATCTGAGGTGTCCTGAGTGGACGAGTGGGAGAGGTAAAATTTCAAGGTAGCAAGGTTTTGGTCAAGGAGTTGTGCGAACTCCTCATCTCTGGTAGTGATAGTAGTAGGCTGGATGGGATCCATGGCTGGTGATAAAATAGAAGGTGGTGAAGGAATAGGTGGGAGTGGTTGGAAACTGGTGTGGAACACGAGGTCATTCATGATAGGAAATAAGAGATAAAATATGTGGAATAATCCCTTATAGAATCACAATAGTAGAAACTACTATGTAGAAGATATTACAGATCTCATATAAAAGTGTAGAAAAAATAACACAACACAGAAAAACAATATTTAACGTGGTTCACCCAATTTGGGCTACGTCCACCAAGAATCACTTGCTCAAATTTTATTACAAGCCTCCAATCTCTCAATATAATACCTAGATCCATTTGGAGATATGCTAAAAAAACTCTATATAATTCACACCCAAATTCAAAGCACATCTACAATGCATTTGCTTGTATATATATCATATACATAAGACCATATAAATAGACAATTGCTTAAGTAGTTTGATACAAAACTATGGGTATCAAAACCATGGGAAAAAAACCATGGTTATCAAAACAATGGGTACCAAAAAAACCATGGGCCCTAAAACAGCCCACAACGGTTACCCATTACCATGGGTTAATAAACCACCCATGAAAACCCAAGTGTAACACATAGAAGGTGTACCACACTCTAACATGAAAGTAGACTCCACAGACATAACAATTCACTTGTCTTCGGGTCAGCACCATGTGAACCAGTATTGATCAAGTAGGGATGCTTCTCTAGAAATGATACAGAGAACATCAGGAATAGGTGAATCTGGTGATAAAAAATGGATGAAATAAAAAATGGTGGGTGGAATGTGAAACAGGATAACTGATGCCGGTTAGGGAAAACTGATGTCGGTCAGGGGTAACCACTATCGGTCAATGTAGAAAATGGACAGTGAGTAAACGGTGAGGCAGAAGGAAAAATATGAAAAGTATGCCAAATCTGGGGATGTGTAAAATGCCAATGAGAAAAATGATAGTGACAAAGAGTGTGGAAAGTGGAAGAAAGTGAAGTGAAAATTTCCTTTTGAGTAGGTTAGCAAAAGGACCTATAACTGACGTCAGTTGGGTATAACCGATGGTGGTCAGAGGTAACCGATGACAGTTACTATGAAATTGAAATAGTGATGAAATAAAGTGGTTTTGAATTAAAATCTTATGTAGAATCAAACCCATAATTCTAGAAATGATGATGATATGGCCCAGGCATACTCAGATGTAGCTGGAATACACCAGCTATGATGAGGAGTATGCAAGGATGAACAAAAAAAAGTGATGAACATGATCTTTCACCTCAAAACATAAGCCAAGCAGAAACACTAAGAAAATGTGACCCTAGAAATTCCCTTTCTACTATGTTTATTTAGCTTATACTATTTAGGGACTGACACATGAATTGTGAAATAGAGTTTTTGTTGAGGATGGATTCCTATAAAGAAGGAGATCTAAAGGGTGAGGTTTTAGGTATGTTATGGTGAGGGTACGCTTCGCTCTGAAGTATGAATCAACAGAGCAACGAGCTAGATGCCCACTTTGAAATGATCATGTGATCACCTATAGATTCTTCAGGGTAAGATGTTGTTTAAGAATGTATGTATTTTGAATTTTTGTGTGGTTTGGTAAGACTTAGAGAAAGAGAAAAGGATAGAAGTGCTTTTCTATGATTCATTTGTCAACCATCAGCTGGTAATGACTTCCAGCGTATAGGTTACCCTCAATTAATTCGAGCTAATGTAGAAAATCAGAATGAAATGCAATGATTTTAAAACCCAAATTGAAAATGTGAAATTGGATGACACAATAAGATGAATAAGAAGAGGAATTCTCTTTCACTATAATGACAAAAACATGAAGAAATGATTCTTTTTAACTACACTAAAAGAAAAGTTTCGTTTAGAGAAAATAGAAAGAACAGATGTGGATTACCAGGGAAGAAAATTAGTGTGTATGCTTTTAGAAGGGAAACAAACACACCATATTTTTTTTCCTAGGAATGAATGAAATGCAAGGAACCATAGATGGGTCCCATCAGGCATGCCAAAATGTTTCACCTTTTTCTTAGATTGTTTCTTAGAAGCGTTGACGAAATAGATAGGGTAACGGGTGTACGAGGAATACTTGTTCAAATGTCAGTTGATGGGTTATTGTGTGCGTATGAATTTTGAATCCACATCTAACCATGAGAGCTTCGTTTTGGCTAGGAGGAACTACCTATAATGAAAACAAGACCACCAAAATAAATTAAACAATATGGGTAGTGAACTACATAGCGGGAGCTAGATCCGGGAAGTATGATACTTCCTAGATGGCTATTACTCCACATTTTAAAACAAATTAATGTTGTAAACAAAGTAAATCCTATTGTTATTTTAAAATGATTTATGTATCTCACTTAAAACACAATAAGAAAATATACCTAATCTAAAAGGCTAAGCCAAAATAGAATCCATAGGTCAAATGGTTGGTTCTGGATTCTGTAGGTTTGATAAAGGTCTCTAGTAGGTCATAGGTGAGTGAATATGAGGTAAAATTAGGTGGGTAGGTCTCTTTTTAGGGTTGTGTGGCTAAACACAAAGACCAGTGTCAGTCAGGGGTGACCAATGACAGTTAGGTATAACTGGCACCGGTTACTGTGAGATCTAGAAATGTCAAAGAACAGGGTTTTGGTCTCTTTTATGATTGAACAAAGGTTTTTGGTTGGGTGGGATGAGGTATTGGGTGACAGGAGTAGGATTTTGTGAGGTTTTAATGGGTCTATGGAGGTGAAACTATTGGATAAGGTCAATAGGGAGCAAGGTAAACAATGAACGATAAAATAACGATGAAATGAAATAAACCAGAGAAGTATGACGTTATACTTACTTGGATTTTGTTCCTGAAGGTCTGTGTGTGAAGGATGGAGGTGCTGATTATGGGTTTGAAGGCTGCAAGTGATCACCAACTGAATAAAATCTTTTGCATGGGCTACATGCACACTCCTCTTTGCTTGGATAGATCAGATCGTGACTGGGATGGATGTGTCGGAGAAGATGCTCAATCTCCTTCCTTGGATGTGATTTTTTGCTAGAATTGGCTCTCTAAAGATGTGTTATCTCTCTGAGATGTGCTCTTTGCTAATCAAATTTTTTGCTTCTAACTTCCAAGCTCCAACTTCCAACCTTGAGAATAAGGTTTTTTTGGGTTAAAAGGGGTAACCAATGGAGGTCTGACTTAACTGGCGATGGTTAGGGGTAACTGACATCAGTTAAGGTAGAATTTCCTAGGTTTACTAAACTTAGGGAGATCCTCCTGATTTTCTCAGATCTCATGTCATTATCCCATGGATTAGACCTGAAGCCTCTTGTGAGCATGTGGGAATGTGGTTGGAGGGAATGTAGGCATCGATTTTTAGGGTTTGGGTAAGTATTAGTTAGTTATGGTAACTTGCTAAGAATAGTTCTTAGGTTGAGTTAGCTTGGTGATGTGTCTAAGTGAACTGTATGTGTAGATATTATTTAAATAAGATATTTAAATAATAAATATAGCAAGGAAAATGCATTAATTTAATTAAATTAATTAAATTAATATTAGAGGGGTGAAGGGGGTCATGGCTAGATAAATTTAATAAAGGGTGCTTATATGTTGAGGGACAAAAGTGGAGCGTGACCTAATTTTAGTGTCTACACTTTCAAAAACAAATATTTGTAGAAACTTTGTGATACCTTTAATATTAAACTCAGCTTTGCTTTTCCATACTATCCATAAGCTAACGTCCAAGATGAGGCTTCTAATAAAACTTTGCGTAATATCCTTGCAAAGGTAACCAGTTGAGCTGGTAGGGATTGACATTTACACATTGCTTTCACTCTTTGGGCTTATCAGACTAGCATTCATACCCTTACCGGTGCTACTCCCTTCTCTCTCATCTATGGGTCTAAGGATGTCCTTCCTTTGGAAGTCTAGATTCCCTCTCTTCACGTCTCTCTAAGAGAGTTTGTCTCTGATGAAGACTATTGTCAGAACCATCTAGCACATCTTAATTTTTTAAATTAATGTCATCTCAATGCTCTTGAGCATCATCAAGTATGTCTTGAGTGTGTCAAGTGTGCTTATAACAAGAATTTACATCAGCGTGAATTCAAATTCAGTGATCTTGTTCTTAAAGAAAACCAAAATGTCACTACTTTGGAATGGAGTCAACATGGTAAGTTTGCTCCTAACTGGGTGGGACCGTACATTTTCACTAATAAGTACGGGTCTGGGGCTTATCACTTGTCTTCCATGGATGGTATACTTGAAATGGAACCTCTTAATGCTTTTCATCTAAGGCCCTTCTACTGTTAAAATTTATCTTACATGATCTTAGTCGTGAAACAGGTCTTTCATCCATTTCTAACCAGTCACACATTTCGTAGTGATTTGGAACTATGTGGCTCTCTGCCTTATTTCTTTTTATACCTTAAATATGAGTACCACAGCTCTACTCATGGCATTTTCCTTACAGATTTGTTCCTCCTCATGTTAGGAATACCTTAATCACTACTTCATCTACCCTAGGTTTTCATCTTGATCAAATCCACTTGGGGTATGAGTACATGCTTGTATACGTGTTTTTTCCTTGTATCTGATCTATCTGGTCTAAACTCAGCTTCTTCCAAATCTCAAAAAGAAAAAAGAAAATAAAATAAAAAGAGATGCTATCCTAGTCCCAAAATATAAAATGATCCCTCGAAGGACAGCAATCCATGCCTTATCAAATAAATCAAAAACGTAAACCATTCCTCGAAGGATGGCTACAATAAAATTCAAAATAAAGACCCCTCCCTTGAAGGATAGTTGTTTTTTTATGGAATTTTGAGCCTTGGCAGTAACAAAATTCCTCTCTCGGCTAGTTTTTTCACTTGTTAGCATCTATGAAATACTTCCCGTATCAATCAATCTTTCCATATCTAGCAAACTACCCACATTTATCAGTTTTCTTTTCTATCAAAATAAAAATCATGAAGCTATGATATGAGACCTTTTTTATCATATGGAGACCCTATTTTCCCCATATGAGCATGTATTTAATCCTTCATGTGTTTTGACAAGATGCATACTTATCTCTCATCCTTATTTACCTCCTAGATCTAGTTTGCGACTAACTAGTGTCAGGTTTATTTTATCCATGTCCATGGCCTTGTGTGCATCGTCTTTTGATTTACCATCAAGGTCTCTATTTATGGTCAGTTAGGAGACTAACTTATCATTCTTTTCTACCTATGTGTAGTGATTTTTTATTTCTAAGGGATAAGATCATTACATCAATTTCTTTTCATCAAATCAAATGGACATTACCCGTGTTCATTTGTTATTTATCCAGTTAAATTGACATTTAACATGTTAATTTAATTAATCAAATCTATCATCTATCTATTCTCATATTATCTAGTTTATAAAAAAACATCAAAGCAACACGTATTATGAGGATCCATCTATCCATATCATTTACTTAAATTGATGTCTTAACATGTTAATTTAATCAATTATTCATCCATGACAAATCATAATTAAATCACATCTATCTATTTATATCTATCCAAGTTAAAAGCATGAGTCAAATCACATAAAACACACACACACACACACACACACACACACACACACACACACACACACACACACACACACACACACACACACACACACATGTATGAATGGCCTCAAATCGAGCCATATACATTGTATCAAAAATGGCTTCAAAACAAGGCTACATCAATATATCTCTACAAATAACATCTCTATATAGTAAAATATGACAAATGGAAAATGTTGTCTCCTCCTCCCTCCTCAGGCACAGGCTCTCTCTCATGACCATCACCTACAAAGCTGGAGGTGCCCACTATCATAATCCTATGACCTCCTTAGTCACCCCCGGTGCTCGCACTCTTTGATGCACCGCCAGCAGTGGTTGTCGATGTCCTCCTCCTCACTCCGTAATGGGACACATCTGGGGCATGCTGTGTCAAGGCATCCTTGTAGTATCTCACCTTGGCAAGGAGATCCTGATAGGTACTTAGACTCACCATGCCGGGTGCTCTCATTGGCACTGCTATTGGTGGTCCTCCTGCTATGACAGCCTATACCCCTGACTCTGATGTAGTGCCTGTATCACCATATTTGGCTCTGAGGGCCTCTCTATGTCTATGATATATATCCCTCTACTAGATAGTTATATCCCACTCTTGGAGAGTAGTATCTCTCTCCTGTATCATTGTGTCCCTCTCCTCCCTCAGAGTCCTAATCCCCTCAAGAGTATTCTAGTGTGTCTATACCAAGGCAGCATGCTCTCCCTGTAGTATCTCTCACTTCATCGATGTATCCTCCTCGTATGACTCCACAGACGCTGTGAGATGTCATGGTAGCTCCTCGTGATACCACGCCTCATAATCCTCATCCACTCCTGCATTATCATCATCATTTGTGGGAGGTAGGGCCTCCCTAAGTGGATCTGCTAGGATCGGTATTGGTAGATATGTCTCCCTTCTATCCCGTCTATATGGCATATATATAGTCAAAATAATCTGTATCAATCCAAACTGTCTCATCACGCATATAAACAGGACCCACTCTAAAATCTTTGGCCTGCAGCCCCTGACCACTTTGTTGCATCTCAGCTCCACTAAGTGGGCATCATGTCTGGCCCATGTAGGATAGACCCTGTATGGCCTCCATATAACTTGTGATGGTGTTAGAGTCCTAAATCTATGGGAATACCACTATGATGATCTCCCTGTATCTCTAGGGGCTAGGTCTACCTGTTATTATTGAAACCCATAATCAAGGGATCCCTCTACTCCTGGCATCCATAGAAGTCCAAACATTCTAATAACTGATATGTTCTCATAAGCCCAACAATGAATCACAAAACTAACTTCTATCCCGATTTGTTTACCTGTGGAATACATTCACAACTCATGATATATCTGTGCTAATAGTGCATAGGTGAATGTGAATACCCACATGAACTCTAGTATATCACAGATGCTGTCAAGCAAGAGCAGCAGGAACCATCCACCTCCAAAATCTAGTAGTGCATAATATTAGATAACCATCTGGATCAATGATATTTGTTTGATCCTAGGGTCATCCTTCTGGTACTCTGAGGCTATGCTCACAGCCCCAGAAACTATCTTTGAATCATCTACCTTGTCCCCATATAACCGTACTAGGGCACTCCTCTGCTACTTCCATGGAGTAATCTCTATAAGGTCCCTTATGATGGGAAACCTAAGGATCCTATAGATGTCCTCATGGGTGATACTCATGTCACCCATATGAAACCAAAAAGTGCATGTCTAGCTATCCCACCGCTGCATCAATGCTCACATCATCTCCACGTCTCAGGGTACCCATCAATAATAACGAAAACCCCCTAGTCAAGCTAACTCCAGATGGCACCACTCAACATCTATCACATCTAGTAGTATAGTCTCTAGTAGCTCGAGAATAGCATCCTGCATGTGTAGGACATCTCGTGCTTGCATCCACAACATCACAAATCATCATTAGGTTCATATTTATCAAAATAAACATCATTAAAACTTCATCAAACTTTTTCTCAAAGCTTCAAAATGTTTCATCTTTCTAATCAGTGTCGACTCATTCCATCGGTGCCATTTACTTATCAGTTGATGCCGATTGTATTCCAATCGATGCCGATCACATACTAGTTGACACCAATTTTTTCAATCGACGCTGACTAGAAGGCAGAGTGCTAAAAACACTCTCTTACCTCCTACTACAAAAAAACAAAAATATACCAAGCTAAGGAAGGACCACTTACCCCTGGCCACATCCTCTTCCTCTTCTAACCATTCCCAGAAGCTTCCATTTCACTCAAATTCAATTTTTGAATTTTTCTAAATCAATCATCACAATGTAAATAAATCATTACCATTCACCTTTTCTTTATTTATAGGTTTTTGGGGTGGTCAGCACAGATTATTTGGGTTGGAATTGATTCTTCGGGTTGATGTTGATTAGGTATGAGTCGATGCTGATTGGCTCCCATCGGGGCCGATTGGGTAGATCTTGATATATTTTCTCATCTCATCACACCTAGATGTGCTTCATTCTCATCTGATTATCCTGTCTTGCACATGTGTCACCTGTAACACATTGTCACCATCATTGGGTCTTTATTTCAGGTACTTGTACCTTGTCACCTTGTATAGCCCCACATGTGTGTCACTCATCACATGGATTTTCTTGTCGTTCCCCACTTGGGGCATCTCATCATTATATCTTTTGCATGTAGCATCCATAACACACTTGTTTTTCCGAGTCTGGCAGCATTTCTATTACAAAGACCATTGTAGCGGCCATATTTTGATTTCCACAGTGGCCCTCCTCTCGAGGCCATCACTCCATCCTTCTTGTCTAAGTGTTGATGCTTGGCTTGTTTATCTGATCGTTTTCCTAACCTTATTTTCACCTTTTGGTGCATATATTCAGCGTTATCACCCATTCCGAGTTTTTTTCCCTGTACATGGGTAACTCACATTTTTTTTGCAACTTAAAGATAGCTGATCTGTAGGCACTCATGTCGTCTCGTTCAAAGGCCATCTAGTTGTCCCTACCAATGTGTCACTCTTTGGTTGTTACTATTTTGCAGTCACCTTTAACTCATAAGCCTATAGCCACTAACATCATCTTATACGAAGACCCTCTAGTCTTCCCTACCAATGTGATTTCCTTAGGTCTCTGCCTTTTTTGTTTTTTACGTGTGTCATCAATGATCAAATCTACTCCAGACATCTAGCTGGGGAATCCTCTCTTTTATTCTTGTTCATCTACCTTTTTCAAACTCGGGATCGGTTGGATTTTTTGGGCCACCCCATCTCTATTTTGAGGGGGAGTGCATCATCAATATTCTTCCTTTTCTTCCAACTCCTTGATTTTGTCTCATAGCATTGCTTATCACAAGTTACTCGGTAAAAAGGGGAAAATGTAGACACCTAAAATTGGTTACTCAATTTAGTGTCCCCCATGTTCGCTTACCTGTTCTATTCTTAGGTAACCTGGTGCACTTTTGTATCACTATCTCTCTCTTAGGGTATTGATTAAATATATAATTAAAATTCCTATCCTAAGTTTGTTCCACCCCATTATATTTCACCCATGGATAATTAAACATTAACCATGTAATTCTATCTGTTACATTTATTCCAACTACTTATTCACCCCATATCAATTCCAAACCTCCCATATCACTATTATCCATCCATCCCACCTAATTTTCCTCTCCTGGAACCATGAAGCGATATTTTTACCATATCTGAGTTGGGAGAATAATATTCTTATCCTCACAACTCATCCCTTTTCACCAATTTGGGAGTCTGTTCCCTGATTGGTGTTGACCAGTCCTCGATTGATGCCAATTTTTCAGAATGACGCCGATTTTACCTCGGTCAGCGTTGACTATAAATACATGACTTGAACTTAGTTCTGGTTAGATGGTAGAGACTTGAGAAATAGTGAAAAAATTGAGTGAGCCTTAAAACTATCAATCAAGAGAGAGAGAATTATATCCATATCGATCCCTGAGAGGTGCACCATTATTCTTCCCACATAATATCGATATCATTTAGGTTCTTCAACCTCTGGGTGACTCCATTTCTCCATCCAGCCAAGGTGGAACCTTGTCCACATCTCTATAGCACCTACTGGTCTCCACAATCTGATCATCATCAATCATCAGTCAAGCTTTCTACGATTTCTTCCCAGTCGATGACGACATAGGTACGATCGACACCGATCAAATGTCAATAGATGCTGATTTTTACAAATTGGTGCCATTCCAAACCATCGACACTGATCACTATTTGATCGATGTCAACTAGTCTATAAAAAGGTACAGAATCCAGGTGACACAATTTCATCTTTGTTTTCATAGTTTCCTACTTTCTTTCATTTTTTGCTACTATTTTTACATTTTGTCTACTACTTAAAATCAAAAAATCTAAACATTTTCGTACATATTTTATCATATACACCTTTATTCTTAATTGAAAACATGAATTGACATCCACTGAGGAAGCTAATCACTTCCCGAACCCTCTTTCCAGGAAGTTCACCATTATATCTTCTAACGTCATCTTTTTATGTCAAGTATTTGTGCATTGTAGGTTTCTTGGATTTACTCCATAGGATTTATCATGTGCGCCCATCTTAATTCCATTAGGCTTTGTCTCTATCTACGTCTTTGAATCTTGTCTAATTAATCAGGTATCAACTTTATTTGAGTTTTTCAGGGTTTTGTGTTTAGTTTGGTGCATTAACTTGGATAGGTAATAAGCATGGAAATTCTTGATCTACACTTAAGGCTCAAGGCTCAGTTAAAAGAAATTTTGTCTAAAGGTTTGATTAGACCAAGTGTGTCACCTTGGGGAGCACTAGTAATTTTTGTGAAAACAAAAGGTGGACCACTTCGATTGTGCATTGATTTCAAAATGTTAATAAAGAAACAATCAATAATAGATACCCACTCCCTAGAATTGATGATCTATTTGATTAGATGCGTGGAGTATCAGTATATTATAAGATAGATCTTCAATCTGGATATCATCAGTTACAGATTAAGGATGAGGAAATTCATAAAACAACTTTTATAACAAGGTATGGACATTATGAGTTCACGATTTTACCTTTTGGATTAACAAATACACCTGCGACATTTATGAATTTAATGAATAATATCTTTCAAGAATACTTGGAAAAATTTGTGCTCGTATTCTTGGATGACATTCTCATATATTCTAAAAGTATTGAGGAACACCATGAGCATTTGAAGATAGTTTTGGAAATCTTAAGAAAGAGACGGTTATATGGTAAGTTATCTAAATGTTCTTTCTATGACACAAAAGTGTACTATTTGAGACATGTAATAAGTAAGAATGGAATTGTTGTAGATCCTTCTAAAATTATAGCTATAACTGAGTGGCCTACAACAAAGAATGTACATGAAGTTAGAAGCTTCATGGGGCTTGCTAGTTACTATGGACAACTTGTAAAAGATTTTTCCAAGGTGGCTACACCAATAACTTCTTTACAAAAGAAGGATAAGAAGTTTGTTTGGAGTGAGAAATGTGAAATTTAATTCAAAACTTTGAAGTAATAATTAACTTTAGCACATATTCTTATGGTACCAGATCCTAATGGAGACTTTATGGTAGTAATTGATGCATCTAGTGAAGGTATATGAGGTATTTTGTTACAAAATGATCATGTCATAGCTTGTGAAAGTAGAAAACTAAAGTTACATGAGTTGGATTATGCTCCACGTGATTTAGAGCTTGCTAATATTGTTCATGCACTACAAGTTTGGAGACATTACCTGCTTGGTAAGCCTTTTGAATTGAAAAATGATCATCTTGGGCTGAGGTATATCTTCATTCAGCTAAATCCTAATGCAAGACAATGAAGATGGTTAGAGTTTTTGTCTCAATATGATTTTGACATCAATCATGTAGTCAATTTTACTCCCATTATAAGAGGAAGGAATCCCATGCGCGCTGGCCTATCACCTAACAGTAGTTGAGCACTCACCCGAGGCACACGTAAGTGCCGAGTTTCTCTTTTATGTGAGTTTTTAGTGGGAAGCATTCATCAATGATTAGTATAGGAGTATTCAGCAAAGAATTTTAGACATACAAATATTGCAGGGCTCGAGACGACTTTCAGATCCTTGTAGTTTCTTCAGAATGTGTGTTTTAAAAGACTCCATAACACATAATATAACAAAAAGAAAGCTACAACCATTTATTCATAGCATGAAAAAGAAAGAGAACTTCTATGAATGAAATATACATGAAACCCACTAATATTCATATCTAAATGTAATAAGTAACCTCATTGTATTCATTGGCTCATTACAAAGAGCCATAGATGGCATACTGTAGTCATGAACATTACTAGGCTGGTATAACTACACAAAAACAGAAAAGAAATTACAATGCTGAGCTCAATACATCAGAGCCCCACTTTGTAGTAATCTTGCAGAGCTCTACCCATGTTATATTTCTCTATGTATATCTCTCCTATCTTCTCCTCTTTTGTCTCTATCTCTATCTCCTCTCTTGGTCTGCAGCCACTTGTATTTATCACCTTCCTACACTACCAACTCACCTTTCCGTGCCCTTAGATCCTTTGCCAAGTGTCAAATGTGGTCCTTTAGCGATCATGTTTCCTCAGGCCTGAGCTCTCCACTCCATCTCATGATGGTCTTCTAGAAGATTACTTTACTAGCATGCTCTTTCTTGGGCCATCTGTTGCCAGGCTGGCATGTTATCCGCATGCAATCGATCACACTTTTCACGTGTTCTTCCTTTATTGCTTGAATCATCTAAGTATTGAACCTCCTTTTGCATGTCGTGCGCTATATGCTTCCTTGATCCTTTTCTCTTGCACAATTTTTCCTTGCGTGCCATCATGTAACTCGTGCACTCATGTGCCTTCATACTTAGTCAATATTTCAGGAGCCCAACATCACCCCAGACTACGCCTGTTCTCCACCCTTGGAAACATTCTACTTGACCAAGGTGCAAGTTGGTTCAAAATTAACCAATAAGTAGATAAATATTACAAAGATGAATAAGGAATGAAATAATATGAGAAAGAATGAAGAATGGGGGGGGGAACAATAAACCAAAAGGCTGGAGAATTCCTTCCACAAGAATTTCTCTAACTTATCCCATGCATTGACCTTATTTTGCACCTTCTGACAGAGGTTACCAACTAGGAGGTTTACCTCATCAAAACTCAGGCCATCTCCCTATGTACCCAAAGTGTTCACAATTTGTTCCATATCCTTACCCAGGTCTGTGAGCTTATCCATTCTCTTGGTAATCTGAGGATACATTTCCTTTAGCCATGTCTTGGTTGAGCCCCTTAGTGCCTCAATCTCCTTGGATCTTCTCTCTACTTCCGCCAAGAATTTATCCCTCTCCACCCTATTTCCTTTATTCTTCTCCTAGAACTCCATTGGCTCTACTTCAAGTGTGGCCACCAAGGAGCTTGCCACCTTATCTCTATCCGTGCATGTGTCATATGCAGCCTCAGTAGATTGGGAAGCAACCTTTACATCTATGAGCACCTTGCTATACTCGGAAACCAGTGCTATCACCTTCAACTAGTCCTCCTCCTTCAGGCATGCGGCTACTTCCTCCACTGGTTCTAATTCCAAGGGTCACCTCTCCATGGTGAGGATGCATGTTAAGTCTTCTAGGCATTCCAGTGTCGATGTATACCTCTGGGGTATAGGTGTTAGATCTGGGTGTTTCAAGATGATGGAACTTTTTATCGAGTCTACTTTCTTGTAGACATCCTGCACCTTTTCCTTTTCCTCCTTGAGCTGTAGCCTTAGCTTTGCACTAATTAATTCCTCCTGTTTTAAGTTTTTGGCCACCTTAGCCAACTCTTCCTCCTTCTTGGCTAACTTTCCCACTAAAGCCCTTATGTTTTCATTCCATGCAAATAGTATTTCCTTTGTTTCCACCGCGACCTTGTTCGAAGCATTACATACTTGCTTGTCTGTGAGCTCCTAGGAATTTACTAAGGGGTTGTCTCCCTTAGACTCTGGCAGTGTGATAAGTGCTTTCCGTAAGACTTCAAAGTCTGGCTCGTCGACGTGCGATTCAAATTCCCAAGAAAGCGTATTATTGGTCCTCGGGTATGCACCCTCCTTCTTGAATGATCTCATGGCTATAAGTTTTTTGGTGGGTATTGTGCTCTCGAATCATGTGCCTAGCACCTTCCTTAAGTAATCCATGTATCCCATCATCTACCTTTGTTCTACATCTAGAGGTCTTCTACCCAAGCACGTGCCTTTAGGGAAGCTGACTGTCAGAGCGGGGCCTCCTAGGCTGTCATGTCCCTTTTCACTGCTCTCTTCCCTTCCTTCCTTTAGCACTATGTCTGTGCTCTGCTCTAATTCCTGCTCTACAAGGATCTCAAGCATCTTCTTTGCTTCTCACTCTACTACTTCGATTATCTTCTCCTTGGTAAAATCTGTGGATTTCTACCCCTCGGTGTCCTTCTCTTCTGCCCTTATATCTTCGGTGCCCTCACCCCCTTGTGTGCCTTTCTACCGCATGAATATGAACTCTTGCTTCTCTTCTCCAATCTCCTCATCTGAGTCATAGACACTAACTATATGAGTTTCCAAAATTTCCTTGTCTTTTTCTAGCTCTTTCCCCTCATTTCCACCCTCTTCACTCTCATCCTATCCTTCTCCCATATATCTCTCCATGTTGTCGATCGCCTCTGAGTCAGCTTCTTCATCTACATTTTTCTTCTTCCCAAGATTTTGCTTCTAGTTAAGAGATTCTACCTTCTCTTCTTCCTCTTGGGACTCCTCCAAGGTGGTGGGTTGTTCAGGTGCCTCTACTTCTGGCATCTTCCCCTTTACTGGGGACTTCTTCCTCTAAACATAGGTGCTTGGCTTGGCACTTATATATGGCATGCTCACAGTCTGAGCAGTTGGTACACTTGGTGTTCCTTCCTCTCCTCTACCTCTCTTCTTAAACACTGGCTTCTTCATTCCCAGGGGGTCTTCAGGTATGGAGATCTCATCCACCAAGTACGAACCTTTTTGAATGTCATCCTTATGCACACGTATATGCGCGCAGCGGATCCTCCAGCAATAGGAAGTGTTATTGGCCTAGTCATGTGGATCTCGTGTGACACATACTTTTCCATGTACACGCGCTTACCTCCAAGGTAGTTCAGTTTATTCCCTATATCCTTATGTTCCTGTTCTAGTTTAACTAGCTCCAGCCTTAGCTTTTTCGACTCTTTAAATCTGTTCACTCTTTCTTAGAAGTATTGGGTAGTGAACATGAAAAGGAGCTTGCACCAAGGGCTCTATGATTCATCAACAAGTTTGAACCTGCCCAAGCAAAAGTGCGGGTACACCGTGAACTTAGATTCTCCTTGTGTGGCTACTGGGAGTTATTTGGGGATCCTCCACTCTACCGCTAATGCATTTCTCAAGTGCGTATACCATTTTTTGAGCCACGCTTTGCGGGGAGCTATCATTGTATCACATGCATACTTTTCAAACCTCTTCACAGGAAAAGGGTCTTCGACTAGGTACTCCGACACAAACTTATCTGGTGCATCCGACACTCCAAATTCTGCAAACACTATGGCAAGTAGGACATTATCAAAGAGGATCATGTCCCCTTCCTTTGCGTACTTTACAATTTCCTTGACAATGTATGGGGATAAGTTGTAAATAGTCCCCTCTGCGATCTTCCTATAGACATGTAGCCATGGCTTGTTGACTTGCGTCCATCTTTCTTGGCCATTTAGTTTCGTTACCAGGTATGCAGCCATCTTCATAACTGGGTCCTTGATGTCTGAGATGTCATAATACCATGACCCTTTCTTATAGGCATACTCTATGATGGTCTCTTGAATAGCTTCCTTGTCGCTAAGGTCATCTTCTAGGCTATCTCCCTCACATATGAGGTCTGTAAACTATGCAATCTAGGGAGTTACGCGCATCTTGCACCCAGCAAAGTGGAAGTAGTCCTTATACACCTAAGACATCAACCACTGGTATAAGAAATTTCACTTCCCAAAATAAGGAAACTCATAGAGCTGCAACAACCCTACCTTTTCTAGCTTGACCTTCACATCATCATTGTAGATAGGTAACCCTTCAGGTGTTTGCTTGTTGGTTAGGCGTACTAGTTCTAATGTCATTTCTTTCTCTATAGTGCTAGTATGGTGATTATAGTCACTGACTAGTATGTTCCTCAAATGGGATTCTCATTCCTTTCCCATCATTACTTTGTCAGGGTACTGCATTTCTACATACCATTCTTCATTTGTTTCCACCTCAGACTCTGGTTGCTTAGCCTTCACTTTTCCCTTCCCTTTCTTCAGTGTCATGGTTGAGGTAATTGTTTTACTCCAGTCCTCTCCTTGTTACTCTGCTTTCCTTCTCCCAACCTTCGATCTTAGATCCATGATATAAATCCCCTAAAACTATGCCCTAGTTTGCCAAACCCTAACTTCAATAAATTCTTCACAAAACGTCTTTTCACTTCATTCCAAGCCCGTTTAATTCCTTCCTTCTAGTTTGCAATCTAAAACTGGCTCTTTACTTGTTTGATCACTCAGATCCTCTCTCTGATCGAATTTGAAAATGTCTGAGCTTATATCTTTTGCTTATATCTCCAACTCTTCATTTTTGCAAAGTAAAATGAGAGTGCCCTAACCCTCTGTTTATAGTTTTTCCATTTTTAAGTCATTAAATGATACTTTACCTACCCCATACTTTGTTCATTTAATGGATCTTTTAAAAACAAAACCCGTCTTCAGTGCCTTTACTCATGCACCCTTCTGGCGTGCAACCAAACCAACATGACAGGAGACTATTATGCACAATCAGCCCACACCGAAGGCACTTCTTCTATCTAGATTCTTTCTTTCACCTACCTCATGTTTCTTTAAATGTGCTTCATTTTCCTTTGTACATGGGATCTATGAGTAGCTTTACCCTAGGACCAACCCTTCTATATTTTCTCTTCATCTCTCTTTTAACCAGGCTACTCAACAAGGCTCTTCAACACAACTTCCTTGGTAATTTTAATAATGTGCTTCTTCACTTTTCTCCACCCCACACTTAAACAATGCACGGTCCTCTAAACACTCATAAATAACAATAAGGTTACCGGAACCCGAGGCACAAAAGAAAACAACAACGCGAAAGGGAAACACAAGGAAAAGAAAATGCGTAAGGGAAAATTCTAATGCATACAAACTAACTGGAAAAGCTACCTTATTTACAAACACCAAGAAGACTTATTTATATTAGGGCTTCAACCTACTTCCATTGAAGTTTATAAGAAGCTTTTTTCCATCCAGCGATTGTAACTGGCACACACCCAACTCAAGGATGTACGAGATTGTGTAGGGACCTAACCAATGGACTTTCAACTTCCCAGGATGGTGCAAAAATTTAGAATCATACAGTAACACCATCAGCCCAACCTCAAACTTCTTGTTTCTAATATGGTGATCATGCCAAGCCTTTTTCTTTCCTTTTTCCATTGTTTGGCTCCAAGAGGCAAGTGATCGTCTCTCATCTAGTTTCATTAGTTCATCAATTCTTTCTTCCAGCGCTTTCATGAGCTAATCCTTCTGCGTGAGCTATTAGCAGGCTAGGTAACATAAATTGAACTGGTAAAACAACTTCCCTGCCAAACACCAATTGAAAAGGTGTGGCTTTATTTAGTTTTTTATACATAGTCTTGTACACCCATAAAACTGCTGATACCTTGTCATCCCAATCTTTTCTTCCAACATCACAGATTTTGGTCAAGGTACGACTTAGTATCTTGTTGAATGCTTCCACCATTCCATTTACTTGAGGGTGATAGGGTGTAGTATTATGATGAGCCACCATGAACTCAGATAGTAGGATCCTCATGGTCTCATTTAGAAAATGTGTACCCCTATCACTGGTCAAACTTAAAGGGCATCCATACCTTGTGATAATGTTCTCCCATAGGAACCTTGTTGTCATTTCTACCATGCAATCTTTAGTTTGGGCTACTTCTGCCCACTTTATGAGATAATCTATGCAAGTGAGGATATAACATGACCTAGTCCTACGTGTTGTTGGTGCAATAGGTCCTGCAAAGTTGATCACACACTTTTCAAAAGGCTCCGCACTAGGGATAGGATGCAAAGGCATTTCATCTTTCCTTCCTGGTTTGCCAATGCACTAATAGTGGTGACATGATTTACAATAATCTATTCAATCCCTGTATACATTTTCCCACCGTAAACCTGCCATTAAAATCTTGAGCGTGATGGCATCACCTACGTAATGCCCACCTACACTTCCTCCATGTTCTTCTTCCATGATGGACAGGTGTTTATGTTCTAATATACATCTACACAAAACTTCATCACATCCCAATTTGTATAAATCTCCACTAATCAACATGTAGGGTGTGGTGCATATGGCCAACTTCTTTTTCTCCAATGCCTTCATTCCATCCGATGCCACACCTTCTTTTAAAAATACAGAAATATCTTCCAAATCTGAGGGCATGCACCATAACTAAATAGTTACACATCTGCAATTGTCTCCTCAATACTTTGCACATCCTCTCCTGAATCAATTCTTGACAGAAGATCAAGTCCATAATTACTTTTTCTAGGTTTCACTATAATGGTGAACTCAAACTCTTGAAACAACAACACCCATTGACATATCCACCCTTGAACAATGGGCTTGTTTACTAAATACTTTAATGCCATGTGGTCAGTGTAGAATAAAAAGGGTGTTGCCAGTGGATACTGTTGAAATTTGAAAAACGCATAGATCATTTATAATTCCTTACACTCAGTTGTGGTATAATTTTTCTCTGTTGGTGTTTACTTCTTGCTTGTGAAACAAAAAGGATGATCAACAATCCCTTCACCTGGTTGTGCAAGTACTACTCCAATGACAATTCCTGAGGCATCTACATGGACATGGAAAGGCTTGTCATAAGAGGGAAATCAAAAAATAGGCATGGTAATAAGCCTATATTTTAATGTATCGAATGCCCTCTGTTGCGCCTTTCCCCAATGGAAGGTAATTTTGTGTCTACGAAGCTCCTTTAAAGGCATGGCGATCTTGGCATACCCCCTAATGAATTTTTTGTAATATCCCATATTCCCAAGGAATCCGGACACTACGCTTTGTCTAGTAGGTTCCCTTAATCCCACAATAACTACAACCTTAGTGGGATCTACCACCAAGCCCTCCTTATATATGATATGCCCTAATAAATTCCCAAACGGTGTAGCAAACACACACTTCTCAATGTTGAGGGATATTCTCAACTTCCTACACCTTTCAAACATTAATCTCAAGTTGTCACAGTGGTCCTTAACTGGTCCATATATTGTCCAATCATCCAAGTAAACCTGAAAAAACTTATGAATGAAGTCCTGGAATGCTTGCACCACTATGCACGAAAAGACAACAAGTGCATTTTTCAACCCAAAGGGCATGACTGTATATGCAAAAATTCCCCACTCAGTGGCGAAAGTTGTCTTCTCCTGGTCTTCCTTTGCAATCTGGACTTAATGGTATCCTGAAAATCCATCTGTAAAGGAATATAGTTCACACCCAGTGACTCCTTCTAGAATCTCTTTAGTGAAGGGGGTCAGAAATGGATCAATGATACAAACTAAATTCAATTCCCTATAATCCACACAAATTCTAATCTACCCATCCTTCTTGATGCTAATTACCATTGGACTTATCCATTCTGATTCTTCTACTACCTCAATTATCCCAGAAGCTATCATCTTATCTATCTCCTCCTTAACCTTCACACATAAGTTGGGATTCATCTGGTAGGGACTTTTTCTAACTGGGTGCGCACCTTCCTTCAGTTTTATCCTCATCTCCCCCAAGGAATGGTGGATGCCTTTTAACTCATGGTACCCGTGCAGAAATAAATCCTCGAATTCATGCAACAAATTAATGATCTTTGATATGTACTTCTCTATCCAATAATCTCCAATAATAGCTTCCTTAGGTTCTTCTTCTGAACTGATGTTAACCTTATTTTTCTTTAAAGGCTCATGGTAGGCACACGTGTGAGTATCTGTACTGCCCACCACTTCATGTGTCCCCATAGAATGACTAACATTTAAACTCTCTGACTCCTCTCCATCAATCACAGATACTAACTTTCCCTTTTCCTTTTCCAAACATGCATGCTCAAGCTAGGGTTCTTTTGTTTCTTCAATCTCTTTGAAGCATGCCTCCAATCCTGTTTCACCTAGTAGTTCCAATAGCCTATCTTCCATTTTGGCACTATCCCCCATTGTAAGGCACTTGATACCTTACAAGGGCTTATCAATCGATGGTTTGGTACTTCGATACTCAAAGTCTTGAATAATATCAGCCACAAGCTCTTTCCAATTCTTTGTTTGGCGGCGTGTCTTCGAATGAATGTACCATGCACGCACACAACCCTGTAATGTAGAATATAACTTGTGAACCCAAAGGGATGGTGGAAAGGCTTCTACACCTTCTCTCTAGATCCGTTCACACTCTTGGATATGGAAAAATGTGGGCTCCTTCCCATGGTACTCCTTGATGATGGTGGGTTTATTACTTCTAGAAAATCTGACAGAGAGGGCAATTCTTACCTCACGCCATTCTAAAAGGCTATCTCGATGTGTGGCCGACCAATGAGCTATTGTGTCGAGCAAGATGTAACACAACATCCCTCTTAGTTCCTTTCTGTTTTTCCACTGAGTTTCTATCTCCTATAGAAGAACCTTAGGGAAAGCTCCTCTGGAGTACTTGGGCAGTTCTTTCCCCCAAGGCACCGAACCATGCATGCCTTAGTTACCTTTGTCACCGATCCTCTCAACTACCATCCCATTAATTCGTAAGTCCCATGTGCCCAATTTTCACATGCCAGGCTGGTGGTGTCACTCATTGAATAAGTATCCTCAAACTAGATACTCACATTAATAGGGTGTACCATCTCAGGGTCTCTGATTGAGCACACATAAATCTTGTGCAAGACCTCTTCTCTAATGGTTCAATGTAGGGCGCTGACTTCCCATCAACCAGGGGTATAATAAATTGCTCCTCTTTGTTCTCAAAACTAATGTACCCTTTGTTGAACTAGAGGTCTGCATTTTTCTTGTAACACCAAGGTTGCCCAAGTAGTGCTGGGGAATTTTCCACCTTGGCAAGTGCCAAGACTTTGAAGTCCCCAGTAAACTTGGCTCCCTGGATAGTAATATTTGCATCCTTCAAGACACCGATGGGCATTGCCTTAGTATTTTTTTCCATATACAACACATTTGAAGATGGTTGTAACGTAGGTCTCCCCATCTGATGCCATGCATCCAAAGTCAAAAAATTAACCTTCACACTAGTGTCAATGAGTATATTGCTGAGGAGCCAGCCATCCAAAACTACATTCAATGTAATCTCCTTGTCATAGTCGAGGCTATGACGGGGAAGGTAACATGCAAGACCTACCTCCCACGCTCTTCTCCGGCATGTAGTACCTTCTCTCTCAATAAGGATCCTCATAAAGGAATGATGTTCTCCTACCTTAGCATTTTTCACACCTCCTTGACCTCATCCACGTCATCTTTCTATGTCTCAATCCTGTTTCCTTGTTCCTCCCTCATAGATTGATCTTTTAGACACTGGCTCTCCCCTTCCAAGCTTCGAATAACATCCATAGTGTCCTGATATATCTCCTTTTGTTGCACGGGGTCTGGGTACTTTCCATGAATGACCTCTTCTCTCGAAACGAGGCTCTTCTATCTTGATACCTCTCTTTCACATGTGGCTTCTGCCATTGTTGTTACCAAAACAGGCTCCAAACCTTCATACTACGTTACTCGAGGAATCCATTGTATTTCTACCTTCTTGACGATAACCATCACAGTTGTAACACCCTTAACTATTGTTATTTTCATCCTTTGCATTCAAGTGTTGATATGTGATTTTCCTTAGATGGATATGTTCTTTTGAATATGGGAAATCATGCTTGATATGGTTAAAGTCTTTTATGCTCTTAAACAACTTAGATAGAATTGGAATGTTTCCTGGATTCATTTCTTTTATCTCTCATAGATGAGTGCAATCTGATTTCAAAAAAATTGTAACTTATCTATTTTTATGACTCATCCTTGGATCAATTATAGTGATCTAAGGAATGTTTTAAATCTATTCATGATGAAAAATCGATAAATTGGCATTCCATGAATTATTAAGTTTTGGTATGAACTTAGAAGATATAAGTTCTTTGATTCTCCTCAATGAAAATATTTACTTTCTGTGGAAAGTTTCGTTGGATTTCTGGGAATCGACCCCGACAGATCACTACAATCGTAGTCATGTTTTCAACCATTTATGGCATTGGAGAGAACTGGGACCCTAAGCCAGGTAAGATATATAGATATTCTTATCTAAGCTATGGTACTTGATATAATTTTTGAACGTAACCTAGCTCAGTGTAAACAAAATCTGGAAAGGTTGCTAGATAATAATCTAACCTAGTTCTTAAAATATGTATTTTTGATATACACCTAAGGGTTTATCTAACCTAATTGCTAAGGACATATACTAAGGTTAGTGGTTAGTGTTATATCCTAAGGTATAAATTTTAAATTACCTAAGATCTAACCTAAGACATAAAATCTACCCTAAGTTAGTGGTTATGAATTGGAACCTAAAGGGGGTCGCATACATATTGGCGACGGTTTCTATGGCATTAATGTTAAGTGATAAGGTTGTAAGGCATACGGACTGCCAGCTTTGGCAGGGATTGGTTGGTTGTGGGAATCCTAGGTGGCAGCATCACTAAAGTTTTAAATGTTTGTTAAATTTGATTTGGCACTCACCAAATTTGGTGGTTGGTGGCAAGGAGGACTGAGAGGGAAACTTGGAGTTAATGGAATTAAATGCATTTCAGTTTTGAGCCCAAACCACCTTGGTAGGCATACCAGTGGATTTTGGATGAGTTGTTTCATTTTGCATTTGCTCTGTTTTTCACTCTTCATGCGATCTAGTTTTTTAAACCAGCAGTTCAAGCTTCATTGCATGGCTATTTTTGAGGTTTCAAATCTATTTTCATTTTGTGGAATGTATATAAAACACTAGGGAAGAATTTTTTTGTTGTTTAAACTTTCGTGGAGAAGAGGAGAAGAAAGGAGCTCGATCAGAGGTATTCTTCAATTTCAGAGCGGCACTATCAGGCATGATAGGCTCTAACTATTAAAATCTCTTGCATCCTCTAAATGTTTTCATTAAAACAACTTGCTCTATTGTGTTTATGCATTTCATGCTTATCTAGTTATTTAATTTGTTGGGTTTTGTAAAATCTTGTATTCTAGGTTTGAAACTGTGAAGTAAGTAATTCTATTGGAAGCTTTTGTGTATTGTCTTTTGTTAAAAATAACTTGGCAAGCTCGAGCAAGCTGGTAACTCTGTTAATTTGTTTTGGTTGATGGAATATATAGTTTGGTTTTGACCACTCTGATGGCCATGATTTATTAGTTGATTTTTAAGAATAACGCTGAGTTCTATCTGTATGGTTGAGATTATTGTTTTGAAAACTAACTATGTTTGGTGATTTCGAACTAGTAAGGAACCTAGTCATATAATCTTGCATGCAATTTGAGCCTTCTGTTGGAAATTTGCTTCAGTGAATAGATAGAATTTCTCAGTACTCTGGTGACAGTGTTTTATTTAATGAATAATGGCTTGTGAATAAAACCCGTATAGGGCTAGACCTTTGTATTCTCCATGCAAAAACGTGATTATCTTCTTCGTACCTGCATGCATTTGGAACCTATGTTTTATATGTTAGATAAACAGGACTATTGTTTTATGTCCGCTTAAGGCCTGATGTTCATGAACTATTGTCTTTTTTAATATTTAATTATTATATTAGATTGATATGAACTCGGCCTTCATGCTTGTTGCCAACAGGTTTTAGTTTCTGTTGAGAATCTTCAATAAGTATGAAATGAAGGTGTTCACTAAAAATGGAAAAGAAAGTCATTTCTTATTCTGAACCATTGGCAAGTATTTCCTTTTGTTCTCTCTATTATCATTACAATGCTTGAGTATTTTTGCATTCGTGGTTTGAATTTGAGATACAATACTGAGAAAACAAGTTTGTTACTTGGTTTTCAATTATAATGGTAACTGGAATGTTATGTTGGTTCAGATATTATCTTATCTTGATTATTCTATAACTACGAAGGGATAAGTTGCTACCCTAACTTGGTTTTAAACTAGGAATAATTCATCCTTTTGAGGGAGTTATGTTCATTTCATTGTTCTCCGGTTTAAAATATGAGTCTTGCATAGAATGAAATTATTTATATATTATTGTTGATCTTGTCGGTTGTTGGGAAACCCAGTTTATAGTTCTTGAAGTGATGTATTGATATAGGATTGAGATAGATCTACCATGCCTGGACTAACGGGAACTCTTCAGGGTTGATATCAATTTAGATTTCTTAACTCATGTTGGGTTCAATAAATGAATGTTAGGTCTTGAAAAAAAAATAAAAAATTGTGGTTTTAAAATTGATTGCGGACTGTGTTTTAACATCACTATTTTATTATCAAGATTAAAAAGGAAAGGTGTATGGTAAGGTAGATGGGACTTTATTGTTGCTAGAAAAAGAGTTCAAATAAAAATGTTGCATGTTTTCTACTTTCTGAAGGTTGTTTGGGACAGTGAAAGAATGATAAGTTTTGAAGGATATATTGAAAATCCTTACTGTTGCAGGCTGTGTATGAGTTTCATTGATAAAATTTTTTAAATGGAAAGTTGAAATCATGTATTATATTGGAAAAGAAAGAAAAGATGTTAGCAGTTAGTTATCTCTTTTCAGATTTAGCTCTTGTCCTCTTTTCTTGGAACTCCTGCTTAAACATGAACTGCATGTTTAAAAGGAGTTAAAATTGTTTAACTAAAGTTGTAAGATTTGATTATAAATTGGGATCATATTATGATAGGTATCCTTTTTTAATATGGTTGGATAAGTTCACTGGTTAGAACTCCCTGATTCTATTCTGATTAGAAAAGAGATTTAGTACTTAGCTTAGTCTTTTTACACTTTTTAAATTAACTGAAATTAAACAGGAAAAGTTGGTTGAATGGTTGGCTAAGAGAAGTTGTAAACTTATAATTGACTGATAATCTATCATGTTTTCTAGGATTACCTTTATATGAATCTATTTGATGAATACTTTAAAAATGTTGGATTTTTTAGTAGTAAACCTTTAAGAGGAATAGTTAAATTATGATATGCATCTGTTTCTAGCTTTTTGGATGTTAAGTGCTTGGCATAATGGATATTTTTTCTCTTCTACTTTACTTGACAAATTGGATGAAACATATTAATGTGAATATGCTGAAAACATCTCCTATATCTTTTAGTAAGGATAAGTGTTGTGATATAATTTGACAAGATTAGAAATAATGATATGTTATGTTTGTTGTTTTATAAAGATAATTGATGAGGTCAATTATAATTTGATTTGAAGGCCAAAATTTATGAAGTATATTTTGTTCTTCTATTTTTTTAAATCTACCTTAGTATTACTCTTCTTTTATTAATTTTACATATGCTTATGGGTATGAAATTCTATTGGTTCATTTAAGCAGGGTTGTCTTATTGGGACATTTAGTGGATTGCACTTCATTTTAAGACATAGTTCTTATCATGATAAGTTCATTGAACTGACTCGTGCTAGCATTTTTTGTAGATGGACCTCTTAAGTGATTAAAGAAGGAAAAAACTTATATGATGCATTGGCTAATATAAGTTGATTCTTGTGAATGAAATCCTTATTTGTTCTCAAAGTTATATTGTGAAAAGAAAAGTGTATCTCTTTATGAATATAGGCTGATGTCACACAATATGCCTACAATGCATAAGTTGTAAATGTATAAGTTTGAAAATGAATTGAAAGATGGAAATTTACTTGCATAGATTATGTAAATTATCTTTTTTTGAGGATAATCTTCTTGTTATCTATATGATTGGATGTGTATTCTTGTTGGTTTTATAAAAAGGAATTTAGATGAATTTCCTAAGTAAGCTACAACTAAATAAGTGGTTGAATACAACATTCCTATGTAAGTATTTCATTATATCATGTGATTGGAAGTAAAACTATAATAAAAATCATTGTAATTATGAAGGACATTACAGGGTGTGTTTAACCCTAGAATGTAACTAAGAAGAAGATGACCCTTCCTCTCTAGAAATGAACTAATAAAAGAGGAAGGTATGATGGCTAATCATTAAGACTTAAGAATAATAAGTCTGATATGTTTCAGCCTAGTAGGCTGTTACACTTCCTTAATTGGTTAAGTTATTTAAAATAATGGAACATAAGTTGTTACTGTCCTGTTTTTTAATAACGGGTTGTTAGGATAAAACTAACAAATCTAGAAGCAATCTTAAGTTAATTAAAGTTCTTAGGATTAATTGAATCAGAAATATGAAAAGAACTTAAAGAGTGTTGAACTCAGGGTTTGTTGGACTGCCGAAATATGTCATCTCATAACCCAAATTTTACTTAACGTATGTAAACTCTTGGAGGTATGTACATCTTTACGACGCTATTCCATAGGAAGTTGACACACATCAACTGTAAGGTTGTACCTTCGAGAAGATTAGGATCTTCTTGAGGATACAATAGTGTAGTTAACATGTGGAAACACCCTTATGCATTAATCATCAAGATCTACACACCTTTGAACTTGATCAAGATTTCCCTCTAGGACTGGTTAGTATCATAACTAGGATATGAAGTAGCTCTCTAGGACTCAGGGTACCTTGGCACCCGGGGTTAACTTAGGTTGACCCAGAATGCCAAATTACCCTAAGTCTTTACGAGCCTCTTCATATCATGACCTATGATTGTTAACCTGAACTAGAGTTAAACCTTGGGCAAGGGGACTGACAGAAGTCAATATAAGACATTCTAGATAACAATGGAGTGGGGTGAAGGATGTATTCCAGATTGATGATTATGACGTCAAGGAATAAGTAATACGAACAGTATGTTAGAAATCTTTTGCCAAAGTATCGCAAGCTACTGATTGCGTTGTCTTATGTCACCTAGTGTAAGGATCATGATGCCAATGAATATTGGTAACAAGTATTTAGTAGGTTCCTTGGATAGATCACTCAGAACCCAAAAAAGGGTAAGAGAAACAAGAATAAGAAGTATTCAGTAGAATACTCAAAATGTAATGTTCCACATGAATGGATTGGTAGTTCACCAAGTCATGGAATGAATAGATCGGTTGCTCACCGAGTCATTACAGCTGCATATGGTTATCTGTTATAAGAATGATTGTTATGAAATGTGTGTTCTAATTTATGTATTTAGAATAGAGAACATTAATCATGCAAAAAAAATTCCTTGTTTCTAAAGTCTTAAAATGGGAATGTTACATCTTGGTATCAAAGCTGAAGGTTGCAGCTCTTGGACCTATTGTGTCCATAATCTGATAAAAACTTGCATTTTCTTGTAACAGAAAATGGTTAGAACAAGGGGAAACGTTTTGAATAATGTTCCACCTGATGAAGGAGTAGCAACAACCCAAAAACTTAATGAGATCCTTGCTTCCCTGTTAGACACAAGAGATCATTTGGTTGTACTTGAACAACAAGTGATGGAAAATGAGGAGGAAGAAGTAGCTGGTAATAATAATTAGCCACCTCCTGAGGAAAACCCTGATTTGGGTGTTGATAATAGCAATGTTAATGTACCTGTCCAATCAAAAAACAAAAAGGCAAGGTTGGCAGCTGAACTCACTAATGATATAAAAATGATAAGTCCACCTAAGTTTGATGGCACCACGTTAGGAGATGGAGCTAAGAATCGGCTCAGCAAAATGGAGAAGTACTTTGCAATAAGAAAATTCTCAAAGGAAACCAAAGCCATTTGGGGAGCATATCGGCTTTCCCATGAAGCATCTTCATGGTGGGACAGCCGTAAGGATGAGTTAAATATAGATGAAACTAACATCACTTGGGATCAATTTAAAAGTTATTTTAGGCAACGTTGGCTACCACAACTTTACTATGATCAGAAAATGACAGAATTTCAGAACTTAGCACAAGGAAAGCTAACTGTAACTGAGTATTGGGAGTGGTTTAAGAAACTCCTCTAGTATGTACCTCAGTATCAAATTGATGAGAAGTTTAGGATACGAAAATTTATCATGAGATTGAATCCCATTATTGGGGGAGAGGTTGATGTCCACAACCCAACCACTATGGAAGGGGTTGTTGAAAAAGCCATAAGGCAGGAATAGAAATTAAAAGCTATTTCTTCTCATAAAGAGGAAGTGCAGAAGAAAATTCCAAACTCTTCTTTAGCTTCTCTTGCACACAAGAAGGGACCATGGAAAAAATTTGGTTCTAAAAGTAAGTTTCCAGCTGAAAATAATTAAATAAAATCAATGAATAAGCCTGCTGGAAATGCAAGGAATAATTTTGCCAAGAATAACAATAACGGACAGAAGTCCTATGGAGGTCAACATGACAACTTTAAGGATGGAAATAATTATGAGTCTAAAAAGGGACCTGTAGGAGGTTGTTATAATTGTGGCAAAGATCATTACGCAAATCAATCCTTTGAAGAAGGATGATCGTAATCAGTAACACAAGATACATGCTGCAGTAGTTGACAAGCAAGCTACCCCCATTGAAGTTCCAGGTAATTTATTTGGCATACCTGTAACTGTTCTTTTTGATAAGTGAGCTACTAAATGTTTTATTTCTAGTAAAATTTATTCGAAACTTAAAAGAAAACCTGGAAAAATGGATAGATCATGGACTGTACATTATGGTAGTAATTATATTCATACATTTAGTATGTGTCTTTTTGGGGCATTCCTTGACTTACCCATATTTTCCACTGAAGTTGATCTCTATGTTGCACCTTTGGGATCTTATGATGTTTTCATTGGTATTAATTGGTTAGCTGAACATAAAGAAAAAGTGGACAATTTTGAAAAACATATTAGTTGTTTGGATGATCTGCAGAAAACAACAGAGATCCAAGCTGTAAAATGAGAAATATCAATTAGGAAATTGTTGCCTATGCAACTTAAAAAGGCCAAAAATAAAGGTTGTACCTTGTACATTGTAAAAACATCAGAATCTACAGAAGAAAACAATGATTTCATGGAACATTACCCATTGTTACAGGATTTTAGTGACGTATTTTCAAAAGAATTTTCAGGTTTGCCACCCAAAAGGGAGTTTGACTTCACCATTGAAATCAAACCAAGTACTGAACCTATTTCTAAAGCACCTTATCAAATGACTACCATAGAATTAGTTGAGCTTAAGGCTCAGTTGCAAGAACTTTTGTCTAAGGGTTTGATTAGACCAAGTGTTTCACCTTGGGGAGCACCAGTGATATTTGTGAAAAAAATGGAACACTTAGATTGTGTATTGATTACAGAATGTTAAATAAAGCAACAATCAAAAATAGATATCCACTTCCTAGAATTGATGATCTATTTGACCAGATGCATGGATCATATGTATATTCCAAGATAGATCTTCGATCTAGATATCATCAATTAAGAATTAAGGATTAAGATATTCATAAAACAACTTTTAGGACAAGGTATGGACATTATGAATTCACGGTTTTACCATTTGGATTAACTAATGCACCTGCAACTTTTATGAACTTAATGAATAATATCTTTCAAGTATACTTGGAAAAGTTTGTGCTTGTATTCTTGGACGACATTCTCATATATTCTAAAAGTGTTGAGGAGCATCAAGAACACTTGAAAATAGTGTTGGAAATTTTGAGAAAGAGACGGTTATATGGTAAGTTGTCCAAATGTTCTTTCTTTGAAACCAAAGTTCACTATTTGGGTCATGTTATAAGTAAGAATGGGATTGTTTTAGATCCTTCTAAACTAGTAGCTATAACCGAGTGGCCTGCACCAAAGAATGGACATGATGTAAGAAGCTTCATGGGCCTTGCTAGTTATTATAGAAAATTTGTTTAAGGATTTTTCTAAGGTGGCTGCACCAATAACTTCATTGTAGAAAAAGGATAAGAAATTCATTTGGAGTGATAAATGTGAATCTACTTTTAAAGTTTTGAAAATTCAGTTGACTTTAGCACCTATTTTAGCTCTACTTGATCCTAATGGAGATTTTACTGTTGTAATGGATGCATCTGGGGAAGGCCTTGGAGGTATTTTGTTACAAAATGATCATGTCATAGCTTACGAAAGTAGAAAACTTAAGTTACATGAGTTGAATTATGCTCCACATGATTTAGAGCTTGCTGCCATAGTTCATGCACTTCAAGTTTGGAGGCATTATTTTCTTGGAAAACCATTTGAGTTGAAAACTGATCATCTTGGGCTGAAGTACATATTCACTCAGCCAAATCTGAATGCAAGATAGTGAAGGTGGTTAGAGTTTTTGTCTCAATATTATTTTGATATAAGTTACATTAAAGGAAAAGAGAATAGAGTAGTTGATGCTCTAAGTCGTAGAAAGCACATTTATGCTCTTATAACATTAAGAACTCAGTTCAAAGATGAAGTGAAAAATGCTATGGAATCTAATTCATACTTTTAGCAAGTAAAAGCAGTGCTTGCTACAGATCCAAAAGATGAAAGGTATAAAGGTTTTCACTTTGATAATGAAGGAATCTTACGTTATGAAAACAGAGTATACATACCTTTGCTTAATGATTTGAGAAAGAAATTGTTAGCGGAATTTCACAATTCACCCTTTTCTGGGCACCCAGGTATTACAAAAATGCTTACTGATATAAAACAACAATATTTCTGGAAAGGAATGAAAAAGGTCATTGTTAATTTTGTGACTCATTGTCTTGAATGTCAACGTGTGAAAGCAGAACATATGCACCTGGCTGGTTTATTATATCCCCATAGCATACTGCAGTACAAATGGCAAGTAATAAGCATGGATTTTGTGCAAGGGTTGCCTATGTCAAGAAATAAACATGATGTTATTTTGGTAGTTGTTGATAAACCAACAAAAGTAGCTCATTTTATTGCTGGAAATCTAAAGGATGATTCTCCTGTTTTAGCTAAAATATTTGTACATGAAATTTTCAGATTGCATGGAGTACCTGAATTGATTATATCTGATAGAGACCCAAGAATGACGTCAAGGTTTTGAAAACACTTAATGCAGCTCTTGGAACTAAACTGAACTTCAGTTTTGTGTATCATTCAGAAACGGATGGACAGACTGAAAGAGTAAATCAAGTTTTAGAAGATATGTTACGAATGTATTGTATGGATTAGTAGTATAAGTGGGAGGAGTATCTCCCATTAGTTGAGTTTTCATACAATAATCCATATCATGCTTCTCTTAAGATGGAACCTTTTGAGGCACTTTATGGGAGAAAATGCAGAAACCCTATTATTTGGGATATCATTGAGGATAGAGAAGTAATTAGACCTAAAATCCTTATGGAAATGGAACAACAAGTTAAAATGATTCGTGAATACTTGAAAGAAGCAGTAGATAGGCAAAAGAGTCTATGCTGATTTAAAGCGAGTTGACAAAAAATTTGAACTTGGTGAGAAGGTTTTTCTTCATGTTAAACCAAAAAAGAGTTCTATAACTTTTGGCAATGCTTCCAAGTTATCACCTCATTATGTGGAACCATTTGAAATAGTTGAAGTAATCAACTCTGTAGCTTATCGATTAGAACTACCACCTGCTTTGTCATGAATGCATGATCTTTTCAATATTTATTTTCTTAAGAAATATGTTTCAGATTTATCACATGTGTTAAATTGGAATTCCTTGCAGGTCCAAGACCCAAGAATAATCGTGGTTAAACCAACTCAAGTGCTAGAAACTCACCAGTTGTATTTAAGAAATCGTGAAATAAGACAATGTAAGGTCCAGTGGGACCAGTTTAATGAAGAAAGTGCAACTTGGGAAAATATGGAAGATATGAAAATTGCTTTTCCCTTTCTTTTTGAACAAAACTGAATCTTTTGACTGATAAAAATTTATGATTTTATATTTTTATGATATTAAGTAAGCCAGTTTTGGGCAAACATTTGTTCAACTTGAGCAAACAGTTATATAATACTGATTTTTGGAACTAAAAAGTTTAAATAGTTGATTTTGAATAAGATAAGTGAATGAATTGACTGTCCTTAATGTAATTAAAGGATGTAATCATCGGGACGATGATTCTTTTAGGAGGGAAGCATGTAACACCCTTAATTGTTGTTATTTTCATCCTTTGCATTCAAGTGTTGATATGTGATTTTCCTTATATGGATATGTTCTTTTGATTATGGGAAATCATGCTTGATATGGTTAAAGTTTTTTCTGCTCTTAAAGAACTTAGATAGAACTTGAATGTTTCTTAGATTCATTTTTTTTATCTCTCATAGATGAGTGCAATCTGATTTCAGAAAAATTGTAACCTATTTATTTTTATGACTCATCCTTGGATCAATTACAGTGATCCAAGGAATGTTTTAAATCTATTCATGATGAACAATCGATAAATTGGCATTCTATGAATTATTAAGTTTTGGACTGAACTTAGAAGACATAAGTTTTTTAATTCTCCTAAATGAAAATATTTCCATTTTGTGGAAAGTTTTGTTGGATTTCTGGGAATCGACCTAGGCAGGTCATTACTGTCGTAATTGGGTTTTCAGCCATCTATGGCATTGGAGAGAACCGGGACTCTAAGCCAGGTAAGATATATTGGTATTCCTATCTAAGATATGGTACTTGATACAATTTCTGAACCTAACCTAGCTCGGTGCAAACAAAATCTAGAAAGGTTGCTAGATAATAATCTAACCTAGAACCTAATACTACAAGGTTATGGGTGATCTAACCTAGTTCCTAAACTATGTATTTTTGATTTGCACCTAAGGGTTTATCTAACCTAATTGCTAAGGACATAAAATAAGGTTAGTGGTTAATGTTATATCCTAAGGTATAAATTTTAAATTACCTAAGATCTAACCTCAGCCATTAATCTACCCTAAGTTAGTGGTTATAAATTGGAACCTAAAGGGGGTCGCATACATATTGGCAACAATTTCTATGGCATTAATGTTAAGTGATAAGGTTATAAGGCATACAGACTACCAACTTTGGCAAGGATTAGTTAGTTGGCAGAAGCCTAGGTGGAAGCATCACTAAAGTTTGAAATGTTTGTTAAGTTTGATTTGGCACTCGCCAAATTTGGTGGTCGGTGGCAAGGAGGACTGAGCGGGAAACTTGGAGTTAATGGAATTAAATGCATTTGGGTTTCAAGCCCAAACCGCCTTGGTAGGCATGCCAACGGATTTTGGATGAGTTGTTTCATTTTGCATGTGCTCTGTTTTTCACTCTTCATGCGATCTGGTTTTTCGAACCAGCAGTTCAGGCTTCATTGCATGGCTATTTTTGAGGTTTTGGATTTATTTTCATTTTGTGGAATGTATATAAAACATTGGGGAAGAAGTTTTGGTTGTTTGACCTTTCGTGGAGAAGAGGAGAAGAAAGGAGCTCGATCAGAGGTCTTCTTCGATTTCACAGTGGCACTATCAGGCATGATAGGCTCTAACTGTTAAAATATCTTGCATCCTCTAAATGTTTTCATTAAAACAACTTGCTCTGTTGTGTTTGTGCATTTCATGCTTATATGGTTATTAAATTTGTTGGGTTTTGTAAAATCTTGTATTCTGGGTTCGAAACTGTGAAGTAATTCTATTGGAAGCTTTTGTGAATTGTCTTTTGTTAAAAATAACTTGGCAAGCTCGAGCAAACTGGTAACTCTATTAATTTGTTTTGGTTGATGGAGTTTGTAGTTTGGTTTCAACCACTCTGTTGACCATGATTTATTAGTTGAGTTTTAAGAGTAACATTGAGTTCTGTCTGTATGGTTGAGATTATTGTTTTGAAAACTCACGGCGTTTGGTGATCTCGAACTAGTAAGGAACTTAGTCGTATAATCTTGCATGCAATTCGAGCCTTCTGTTGGAAATTTGCTTTGGTGAATAGATAGAGTTTCTCGGTACTTTGGTGACAGTGTTTTATTTAATGAATAATGGGTTGTGAATAAAACTCGTATAGGGCTAGACCTTTGTATTCTCCATGCAAAAACGTGACTGTCTTTTTGGTACCCGCATGCATTTGGAACCTGTGTTTTATATGTTAGATAAACAGGACTGTTGTTTTATGTCCGCTTAAGGCATGATGTTTGTGAACTATTTTCTTTTTGAATATTTAATTGTTATATTAGATTGATATGAACTCGGCCTTCACGCTTGTTGCTGACAGATTTTAGTTTCTATTGAGAATCTTCAATAAGTATGAAACAAAGGTGTTCACTGAAAATGGAAAAGAAAATCATTTCTTATTCTGAACCATTTACAAGTATTTCCTTTTGTTTTTTCTATTATCATTACAATGCTTGAGTATTTGTGCATTCGTGGTTTGAATTTCAGATACAATACTAAGCAAACAAGTTTGTTTCTTGGTGTTTAATTACAATGGTAACTAGAACGTTGTGTTAGTTAAGATATTATCTTATATTGATTATTTTATAACTACGAAAGGATAAGTTGTTACCCTAACTTGGTTTTAAACTATTAATAATTCGGTCTTTTGAGGGAGTTATGTTCATTTCATTGTACTTGGGTTTGGAATCTAAGTCTTGCACAGAATAAAATTATTTATATATTATTGTTGATCTTGTCGGTTGTTGGGAAACCCAGTTTATAGTTCTTCAAGTGATGTATTGATATAGGATTGAGATAGATCTGTCATGCCTAGAGTAACGAGAAGTCTTCAGGGTTGATATCAGTTTAGACTTCTTAACTCATGTTGGGTTCAATAAATGAATGTTAGGTCTTGAAAAAAAAATTTAAAAAATTGTGGTTTTAAAATTTGATTGCGGATTGTGTTTTAACATCACTGTTTAATTATCAAGATTAAAAAAGAATGGTGTATGGTAAGGTAGATGGGACTTTACTGTTGCTAGAAAAAGAGTTCAAATAAAAACGCTGCATGTTTTCTACTTTCTAAAGGTTGTTTGGGACAGTGAAAGAATGATAAGTTTGAAGGATATATTGTAAATCCTTACTGTTGTGGGTTGTGTATGAGTTTCATTGATATAATGTTTTAAATGGAAAGTGGAAATCATGTATTATATTGGAAAATAAATAAAATATGTTAGTAGTTAGTTATCTCTTTCAAATTTAGTTCTTATCCTCTTTTCTTGAAACTCCTGCTTAAACATGAACTGTACATTTAAAAGGAGGTAAAACTATTTAACTAAAGTTGTAAGATTTGATTATAAATTGGGATCATATTATGATAGGTATCCTTTTCTAATGTGGTTGGATAAGTTCATTGGTTGGAACTTCCTGATTTTATTACATGATTGGAAAAGAGATTCAGTACTTAGCTTAGTCTTTTTACACTTTTTAAATTGACTGAAATTAAATAGGAAAAGTTGGTTAAATGGTTGGCTAAGAGAAGTTGTAAACTTATAATTGACTGATAATCTATCTTATTTTCTAGGATTACCTTTATATGAATCTGTTTGATGAATACTTTAAAAATGTTGGATTTTAAAGTAGTAAACCTTTAAGAGGAATAGTTAAATTATGATATGCATCTGTTTCTGCCTTTTTGGATGTTAAGTGCTTGGCATAACGGAGATGTTTTCTCTTCTGCTTTACTTGACAAATTGGATGAAACATCTTAATGTGAATATGCTGAAAACATCTCCTGTATCTTTTAGTAAGGATAAGTGTTGCGATATAATCTGGCAAGATTAGAAATAATGATATGTTATGTTTGTTGTTTTATACAGATAATTGATGAGGTCAATTATACTTTGATTTGAAGGACAGAATTTATGGAGTATATTATGTTCTTCTATTTTGTTAAATCTACCTTAGTATTACTCTCATTTTATTAATTTTACATATGTTTATGGCCATGAAATTCTAGTGGTTCATTTAAGCAGGGTTGTCTTATTGGGACATTTAGTGGATTGCACTTCGTTTTAAGACTTAGTGCTTATCATGCTCAGTTCATTGAACTGACCCGTGTTAGCAATTTTTGTAGATGGACCTTGTAAGTGATAAAAGAAGGCAAAAAATTATATGATGCATTCGCTGATCTAAGTTGATTCTTGGGAATGAAATCCTGATTTGTTCTCAAAGTTCTATTGTGAAAAGAAAAGTTTATTTCTTTTTGAAAATCGGATGCTGTCACACAGTATGCATAAAATGCATAAGTTATAAATGTATAAGTTTGAAAATGAATTGAAAGTTGGAAATTTACTTTCATAGATTGTGTAAATTATCTTCTTTTGAGGATAATCTTCTTGTTATCTATATGATTGGATGTGTATTCTTGTTGGTTTTGTAAAAAGGAATTTAGATGAATTTCCTAAGTAAGCTACAGCTAAATAAGTGGCTGAATACAACATTCATATTTAAGTATTTCATTATATCATGTGATGTGAAGTAAAACTATAATAAAAATCATTGTAATTATGAAGGACATTACAGGGTGTGTTTAACCCTAGAATGTAACTAAGAAAAGGATGACCCTTCCTCTCTAGTAATGAACTAATAAAAGAGGAAGGTATGATGGTTAATCATTAAGACTTAAGAATAATAAGTCTGATATGTTTCAACCTAGTAGGTTGTTACACTTCCTTAATTGGTTAAGTTATTTAAAACAATGGAACATAAGTTGTTGATGTCCTATTTTTGAATAACGGGTTGTTTGGATAAAACTAACAAATATGGAAGCAATCTTGAGTTAATTAAAGTTCTTAGGATTAATTGAATCTGAAATATAAAAAAAAACTTAAGGAGTGTTGAACTCGGGGTTTGTTGGGCTGCCGAAATATGTCGTCTAATAACCCAAATTTAACTTAATGTATGTAAACTCTTGGAGGTATGTACATCTTTACGAGGCTGTTCTGTAGGATGTTGACACATGTCAACTGTAAGGTTTTACCTTCGAGAAGATTAGGATCTTCTCGAGGATACAACAGTGCAGTTAACATGTGGCAACACCCTTCTGCATTGATCGTCAAGATCTACACACCTTTGAACTTGATCAAGATTTCCCTCCAGGACTGGTTAGTATCATAACCAGGATATGAAGAAGCCCTCTGGGACTCAGGTTACCTTGGCACTTGGGGTTACCTTAGGTTGACCCAAAATGCCAAATTACCCTAAGTCCTTATGAGCCTCTTCATATCATGACCTATGATTTTTAACCTGAACTAGAGTTAAACCTTAAGCGAGGGGACTGACAGAAGTCCGTATAAGACATTCTAGATAACAATGGAGTGGGGTGAAGGACATATTCCAGATTGACGAGTATGTCATTAAGGAATAAGTAATATGAACAGTATGTTAGAAATCTTTGGCCAAAGTATCGCAAGCTGTTGATTGCGTTGTCCTATGTCACCTAGTCTAAGGATCGTGATGCCGATGAATATTGGTAACAAGTATTCAGTAGGTTCCTTGGAAAAAGCACTCAAAACCCAGAATAGGGTAAGAGAACCAAGAATAAGAAGTATTCAGTAGAATACTCAATACTCAATGTTACACATGAATGGATCGGTAGTTCACCGAGTCATGGAATGAATAGATCGGTTGCTCACCGAGTCATTATAGCTGCATATGGTTATCTGTTATAAGAATGATTGTTATGAAATGTATGTTCTAAATTATGTATTTGGAATAGAGAACATTAATCATGAACAAAAAATCCTTGTTTCTAAAGTCTTAAAATGAGAATGTTACAACACCTTTTTCCTTCCGGTGATGCTGATTCATATGCTCATATAACTCTGGGCACTCCTCGTACTTATGCTTCTTTCTACACCATGAGCACTACAACATGTCCAAGAAATCACACTTGTAATGTTCTGTAGATCCATAGTTGAAACATGTCCCTCACGGGAACTCACTCCTTCCTCCACTGTTACCTCATCAACGGAATCCTCCTCAAAAACCTTTTCTTCGCGTGCCTCCATCTGCGCGCTCCTCATAACGGTGATCATAATTCTTATAAATACTGGTAATGCTGGTTTGGAACACCCCATGATCAGTGGCATCATGTATCTGATCAATGAGCCTACAGTATTTAGTATCATGGGTTGTGGAGGTGCAAATCTTTCAATAACATGATACATTCTTTCTGATCACGCGCTATAGTAAGGGACATATATTGTCATCATGGTCCCCATGAGAGATTTCATAATCTAATGTTAGAGCGCATACCACCCTCTGGGGGAAGTTATCCTTAACGTGCCCCTCTATCTCACAATTTGTGCACCACAAACCACTGTGAGTCTCATAGATTGAGTTCACAGATAGCTTTTCCAACTGTTTATCCATAGCAATAATCTGAGCCTCCAAGAACAGGCTAACACTAGTATCAATACTACCAACAACTTTGGTATGCAAGGCAGCCTCCAATGCTTTACGTGGGTATGTGAAATTCTTATGAGACAAGGCCCTTATAAAAGGGGTGATTAATCCTCCAACAAACCACTGTGCATGTTGAGAAGGATGTATATCATATGATAATTTAGACAAGAGAGTCTTAAAGCATGCATCATACTCCCGCACACTCTCTGCCATTCCTTGTTATATCTCATTCAAAGCACTAATGATTTTCTACTTGAACTTAGGAATGTGGAGCTCTATTAGGAATGCATTCTTTAAGGTAGTCTAATCCACCACTGTCTGATAAGGATCATACTTTCTATACCAACTATGCGAGTGTCCTTACAATGTGGTTGAAAATTGACTAGCCTTTCATTCTGGGGTTGTGATACCTTTCATGTGCCATAGCAATTCACACTTTTGAACATGTTCCGTAGCATCCTCAATGCCCCTATAATTTGGTAAGTGCAGAGACATTAAAAAAAAACTTGAGGTGGTGGCTGGGGTCCTTGTCCTAAACCAAAGCTTTGGTTCCCTATGGTGTTTCCTCTACCTAATCCACCAGGTCCACTTGGTCCTGTACCTCTAGAGCCACTAGATCCACTAGGACCACTAGGTCTAATATGGCATGTAGGAGATTTTCCAAGTGCCCCCATGGTCCCACTGAACTGTGCACCGACGGTCTGTGATGGTGCCCCACCACCACTACATTATCCTGTGCCACTCCCTGATGTGAGACCAAAAGTTTGTATGCTTTCCCCTTGTCAATAAATTCCTCCAAATACTAGAATATGTGCAGCCATAGAAGACGGGAATGTAAAATTATATCTCCTAGGCATGGATTTATTTCTTCCACTAGTTTCAACTGAATTGATATATCTTCCTGGTTTGGGAAAACCAAGTGCCAAGCTCGGTCACTGGGTGGGTTTAGATATGTGACAATGAATCTCCTTTTTCCATGTGATGAAATCTCAACAGAAGCTGAAGGGGTCTCCCTCACGTGCTTGCCAAGATGGGGTAGCACAGATTGCTCAGACTCAATGTCCTCTGCGTGAACCTCAATTCCTTCCCATAACGTCTGTCTCTAGAGATCTATCACACTAGTGGCTTCACATCATCTAGTAATATCCCTTTCACGTGCTTTGCCATACTTGAGTCATTTTTCTTCCCTCCTTTTTTTTCATATCATTTTCCATCTTCCTCCACTTGAGCTTCCTTACCCAGTGCTTAGAATGATTTATCCGGCCATTGGGAGTGCTTATAGACTCATCGTAACCATCAATATTTTCATAGCTAGAGGGATAACATGTTGAAATGATCCCCTAGGTTCTCATAGAAACTCAAACTCAACCACCTATGGACAAGAATACTTGGAAATGGTGTATTCTAGAGTGTAGCTAGCTAGTACTCCTCCCCACTTGTGATCTACAGCATAGGTCCACGTCAAATATGCATCCTGCAACTCTTGGTAGTATTTCTTGGTCTAGATCCATGATCCATAATGCTAACTTGATCTAGATGAATAGGATGAAAGCCACCCAAATAACTCTACTAGGAATCGGCAAAAAAAAGTCTCATATAGATTATGGTAGAGATTCTCCTCTACCCATCTACGTGTATCAAACTTAGGTCTAGTGCTGAATCTCTGGAAAAATTCACCCTTCGTGCTCTTGAACCATAATTCAACATTTTCCAATGTCAACTGATCCATCATTACTCTTTACACAGATCACGATGCATGTTATATCCCACTACAACTTCAAAAAGAGGTCTTGGCAACATAACCAAGATGTAGTTAATTTTACTCCCATTATAAGAGGAAGGAATCCCATGCGCATCGGCCTATCACCCAGCAAAAGTTGAGCACTCACCCAAGGCACACATGGGTGTCGAGTCTCTCTTTTATGTGAGTTTTTAGTGGGAAGTGTAGATCAAGAATTTTAACGCTTGTTACATGTCCAAGTTAATGTACCAAACTAATCACAAAAAACCCTGAAAACTCAAATGAAATCGATACCTGATAGATAAGAAAAGATGCAAAGATGTAGATGGAAAAGAAAGCCGATGTAGACAAGATGGGCGCACACGAGCGATCCTGTAAGGTAGATCCAAGAAACCTATAAGACACAGATACTTGATAGAAAAAGACAACGTTAAAAGATATTTGGGTGGAATTCCTGAAAAGTGGGTCTGAGAAGCGATAAGCTCCCTTGACGGATGTCAATTCATGTTTTCAATTAGAAGAAGAAGCATACATGATAAAAGAATGTAAATAAATGTCTAGATTTTCTGATCAAAAGTGATAAACAGAATGTAAACAGTGGACAGAAAGCAATAGAAAATAGGAAACTGTGAAAACAATGTTGGATTTGTGTTACCTGAATTATTTTACCTGTGTGCAGGCTGATCAATGTCGATTAGGAAAATCAGCGTCAACTGAGATAGGTCGGTGTTGACTAGAGAAAAATAGCATCGACTGGGGATGGTTGGCGTCGACTAGGGGAAAAGTTGTAGGAAGATTGAGAAACAGACAATGAAGGCTAGATCATCAATTTCCATTGGATCTGCAGGAGCCTTTGGGATGCTAACAAAGCTCCACCCTCACTAGACACAGAAGCAGAGTCACCAAGAGAGCAGTGGAGGTTTATGATGTCAATTTGGTAGGAGTAGAGTAATGGTACTCCTCTCAAGGATTGATTTAGATGGAATTAGCTTTTTCTCGATAGATAATGCTAAGGATTGATGTTCGGAACTCTCTGTCCTTTTCTGTATAGCCAGAATTGAATTTTGGCCCTGTATTTGTAATCGGTGCCGACCGAGATGTAATTAGTGCCCCTCTAAAAAATTGGCGTCGACCGAGTACTGGTTGGCACTGATCAGGGAACAGACTCCCGAAATGGCTAAAAAGGATGATTTTGAAAGGATGCAAGTGATCCCTTTGACTCAAATAAGGGAAATATCCCACTGCATGGTTTGGGGGGAGGAGAAATAGGGGGGATAGATGGATTAAATTGATATGGGAGGTTAGGAATTGATATGGGGTAGATAAGCAGTTAAGATATATGTAAAAAGTGTAATTAAATAGTTAATATTTAATTATTTATGGGTAAAACATAATGGGGTGAAATAAACTTAGGATAGATGTTTAAATCAAATATTAAATAATACCCTAAGGGAGAAGTGGTGATATAAACATGCCCTAGGTTACTTGAGAAGGTAAACACACACGGGGGACACTAAATTGGGTAACCAATTTTAGGTGTCTACATTTTTCCCCTTTTTGTCGAGTAACTTGCGATAAGCAAAGTTGCAAGACAAAAACAAGGAGTTAGAAGAAAGGCAGAAAAAGTGATGATGTGATCCCCCTCAAACTAGGGATGGGATGGGCCCCGAAAGAGAAACCAATCCCAAGTTTGAAAAAGGTAGATGAAAATGCAGGATGCCCTAACTAGATGCCTAGAGTAGATCTGATCATTAATGACGCACAAAAATAATAAAAAGACAGCAACCTAAGGAACTCACATTGGTAGGGCAGACTAGACGGTCTTTGCATCAGACAACATTAGTACCTATAGACCCATGAGTGTAAGGAGGGATGCAAAATAGTAGCACCTAAAGAGTGACACATTGGTAGGGACAACCAGATGGTCTGCAAAGTAGATGACGTTAGTGCCTACAAACCCATTATCTTTAAGCTACCAAAAATGCGAGTGCCCCATGTACAGGGAACAGACTCAAAATGGGTGAGAATATCAAAATTATGTGCCAAAAGGAAATGCTCAGGGCATAATAATGACAAGATAAATAAGCCAAGCATCAACACTATGGCAAAAAGATTAGGAGATGGAAGAAAGTGATGTGAAGAAGCAAAATTGCAACCAATCGACAACGATGGGCCTAAATTGGCATCGATCAAGCTAAAGTCAACGTTGACTAAAGAAATTGGCGCCGACCATACAAATCAATGCCGACCATAAAAATCAGCACTGACCATACCGAGCCCATATAAATATGTGAAAGGAAAAAATGAATGATTTATTTAGACTGCGATGATTGATTTAAACTACGACAATTGATTTAGAGAGAGTCAAAAACTGATTTTGAGCAACATGGAAGCCCCTGGGAGTAGTCAGAAGTGGAAGAGGACATGACCTAGGGTAAGTGGATCCTCCTTAATCTCATGTACATGTTTACCATTAAATAACACACTAGAATGCCAATTTTTAGGAAAAAAGGTAATAAGTGGGAAGCCAGAGTGTTTTTGACACTCTGCCTCCCAATCGACGTTGATTGAAAAAATCGACGCCGATTATGTTCAATCGGTGCTGATTGAATTTCAATCAATGTCAACTAAGTTAGATTGATGTCGATTGAACTAAATCGATGCCGATTGGAGTTAATAGAATGATAAGATGGTAGAATGTGTTTTTGATGTTTCGATTTGAATAAATGGGAAGCTAACATTTCTCTTGACATCATGGATGTAGGCACAAGAGGCATTACACATGTGGGATGCTATTCCTAAGCTTCTTGAGACCATTCTCCCTGATGTGACTGACGTGGATTGGCATCACCTAGAGCTAGCTGGGCTTGGGGGATTCCGGTACTACCGACAGGTGCCTCGAGATGTAGAGCTGATGTAAGCACTAGTGCGGCGATGGGATAACAAGACATGCAATTTCTGGTTCAGGACGGGTGAGATGACCATCACCCACGAGGATATATATAGGATCTTGAGGTTGCCGATCACCGGGGACCCGATTGAGATTACTCCACGAGAGCAGCATCAGGGGGCCCTAGGATGATTGTATGGAGACAGGGTAGATGATTCAGAGATAGTGTTTGGGGTGGTGAGGATAGCATCACATTATAGACAGGATGATGCTAGAATTAGATTGGTAGCGCTTATTCAGATGGCAATCTCCTATTTTGTTCTCCCAGATTCAAGAGGTGGGAGATTTCTATTGTTGTTACTAGAGTGTGTTTGTGACATCCTGTAGTTTAGACATGTGTTCACGTTTACCAATGCCTTGATAGCTCAGATATACTATGAGTTATGGATGTACACCATCGGTAGGCAGCAGGTATTGATGTTAGCTTTGTGCTCCATTGTTGGGCATATGAGCACATAGTAGTGATCAGGCCATCCGGGCTTCCATGGATGCCAATAGTAGAGGGGGCCCTTTATCATGGATTCTGGTGATGGCAGGTTGACATGGCCTTAGGAGATACAGGGAGATCTATGGAGTGGTATGTTGAGTGCTTCAGGATGCTAACACCAGAGCAGGTCATTTGGAGACCATATCAGGTCTACCTGACATGTGCTGATCAGGAGGCTCACCTAGTGGAGCTACGATGGAGTAGGGTGGTTAGGGGCTGCAGGCTAGATATGTGGGAGTGCATCCCATTTATATGGTTATTGAGGTAGTTTCACTTAGTACAAATAGTTTTGACCACCTACAGGCCATACAGGTGGGATAGCAAAGAGACCGATTTACCGATTTTGATCCTGACAGATCCATTAAGGGAGGCCCCACCTTCCACAGATAGTGATGACGATGTGGCATGGTATTATATAGAGCTACCATGACACCTACTAGCATCCATAGAGGTAGACGAGGAGGACATAGCTACAGTGCTAGAGAGGTTAGAGGGAGAGCATGTTACCTTGACGCAGACACACCAAGATGCCCTCAAGTAGATTAGATCTCTGACGGAGGAGAGGGATGCAATGATACTAGAGAGAGACACAGCACGTCAGAAGTGAGATACAGTGATCCAGTAGAGGGATCACTACCATCGACATAGAGAGGCCCTCAGGGCCAAATACGGTGATATAGGCACTATTTCAGAGTCCGGGTCACATGGTGCAACATTAGGAGGGCCACTACTAGCAGCAGTAGCAGTGCCATTATGAGAACTTGATACAGTGAGTCTGAAAACTTATCAGTCTCTCCTTGCTGAGGTGAGATAATATAAGGATGCCTTGGCACAACATGCCCCTGATGTGCCTCATTACGGTGTGAGGAGGAGATCAACAACAGCCATAGCTAGTGGTGCATCAGAGGGAGGGAGTACTGAGAGAGATCAAGGTGGTGGCAGGCCCCCAGTAGCAGGTGCTTATAGCTCGATAGGCGGTGGACAGGAGAGATAGCCTGGACCAGAGGAGGGTGGAGGAGATAGTGTCTTCCACCTATCGGATTTTACGATATAGATATGTTATTTTTTTTGTATCGATATATTGATGTAGCTTCGATTTGAAGGAATTTTTGATGTATGATATAGATGGCTTGATTGAAATCCATCATTTCTTTGTTGTACAGAAAATCATGTATATATATAGATTCATCATTTTCTGTGTTATATGATTGTACTCATGAATTTAATTTTGATAGATATGGATATATGTAGCATAATCCTGATGGATATAGACATATGCTGATAGAGGATAAATAGATGTGATTTGATGGACATAGACATAGAGGATAGATAGATGTGATATGATTTGATGTGATTGATATGTTTAAAATGTTAATTTAATTTTTATGAAAATAGATATAGATAGATGTAGTGTAAGTTTGATGGTCATAGACATGTGCTGATAGAGGATAGATAGATGTGATGTGGTTTGATGTGATTGATTAGTTTTGATATGTTTAAGATGTTAATTTAATTTTTATGAAATAGATATAGATAGCTATGTATTTAGAAAAATTAGATAAGATGAGTATAGATAGATGGTAGATTTTGACTAAATTAACATGTTAAGTGGAAATGCTCTTTATGATAGCAAAGGATGTAATGATGTTATCTTAGTTTAGAAGATAAAAAGTGATACACCTAGATAGGAAAAAGAATGATAAGTTAGGCCCCTAACCGACCACTAATAGAGGATTTGGTAGGAAAATGAAAAGACGATGCATATAAGGCCATAGATACAGATAAAATGAACCTGACACTAGTTAGTCACAAACCAGATCTAAGAGATAGATGGGATGAGAAGCAAGTATGAATCTAGATAGAATATGTGCTCATATTGGAAAATAAGGTCTCCATATTATCACAAAAGGTCTTATATCTCAGCTTCATGATTTTTGTGTTGATAGAAGAGCAAACTGATCAATGTGGGAAGTTTGCTAGACGTAGAAAGACTGATCGATACAGGAAGTCTTTCAATGATGTGAACAAGTGAACAAACTTGCCAAAGAGAAAGTCTGTTACAGAAAAGGCTGATCAATGCGATAAGCCTTGAATATTCCATGAAATAAATAGCCATCCTTCAAGGGAACGGTCTGTATTTTGAATGCGATGATAGCCATCCTTCAAGGGCATGGTCTATATCTTTGATTTATTTGACAAGGCATAGATAGCTATCCTTCGAGGGATCAATCTATCTTTTGGAATTTAGGATAGCATCTCTTTTCTCTTTTTCTTTTTCCTTTTGGCACTTTTGAAAGAAGCTGAGTTTAGACCTAGATAGATCAGATAGAGGGGAAGAAAACGTATAAAAACACGTACTCATGCCCCGAGTAGACTCGATTAAGATAGACACTTAGGATAGATGAAGTAGTGATTAAGGTGTTCCTACCATGAGGAGGAACATATCCATAACAAAAATTCCATGAGTATAGCTGTGATACTCATATTTAAGGTAGAAAATACATAACGCAGAGAACCACATAGTTCTGAATCACTATGGAATACATGAGTGGTTGCAGATGGATGAAGAATCTGGTTTTGTGATTAAGATCATGTAAGATAGCTATTAACAATAAAAGGGCCTTAGATGCAAGGCATTAAGAGGCTTTACTTCAAGTACCCCATCCATGGAAGATAGACGATAAGCCTTAGACCCATATTTATGAGTGACTATGTACAGACCCATCCAGTTAGGAGTGAACTTACCACGCTGAATCCTTTCTAATGTAGTGACATTTTGGTTTTCTTTGAGAACAAGATCACAAAATTAAAGTCACGGTGCTGCAAGTGCTTGTTATAAGCACATTTGACATGCTCAAGATAGACTTGATGATGCTCAAGAGCATTGAGATGCCACTCATCTAGTAACTCAAGCTGTACTAGATGATTTTGACGATAGCCCTCATCAGAGACAAATTCTCTTAGAGAAACACAAAGAGATGGAATCTGGACCTCCAAAGGGAGGACATCCTCTAACCCATAGACTAGAGAGAATGGAGTAGCACTAGTAGGAGTACGAATGCTAGTCTGATAAGCCTAGAGAGCAAAAGGGATATGTAGATGCCAATCCCTACCAGCTCGACTAGTCACCTTTGCGAGGATATTATGCAAAGTTTTATTGGAAGCCTCAGCCTGGCCATTAGCTTGGGGATAGTACGGAGAAGAAAAGCTGAGTTTGATATTGAAAGAATCATAGAGGTTATGCAAATCGATGTTTTTGAAAGATTTACCATTTTCTGTGATGAGTTTGTGTGGGACACCAAAGCGACAAATGATGTGTTGATAGAAAAAATCAACAATGGGTTTAGCTTTGGTTGATGAAAGAGGAATAGCTTCCACCCACTTAGTGAAGTATGCTATGGCAGTAATGATAGAGTGATGACGCTGTGAAGAGCAAGGATTTATGAGAACAATGAGATCAAGACCCCGTTGTGAAAAAGGCCACAAATCTTCTGCAGGTTACAAAGCCTAACTAGGGATATGTGTAAGATTGGAGTGTTGCTGACACTTGACACATTTCTTAGTGTATTCGCAACAGTCTCAATTAAGAGAAGGCTAATAATAACTTAAATGTAAGATGTGTTTAGCTACAGCCAAGCCACTAAAATTTCCAGCACATATACTATTATGGACTTCCTGGATGGCTTTAGATGATTCAGGGGTTTTAAGGCACCGAAGCAAAATACCATCAAAACAACGTTTGTAGAGGATTCCACCCAGAATAGTATAGCGATTAGCACATAGGATAAAAGATCTTCTGCCATTGGATGTTAGATCAAGAGGGAGCACTGAACGAGATAGATAATCAAAAATATGCCGATACCACTCATCTTGAGTGTTGGTTGTGACGACATTGATTGAAGTCAACTGTCTGAGATGCGAGGGTTGATTCTTAATGTTGCACAACCACAAAAATTCATGAGTCTTTAGTAAAAGGCAGAATAAGCGAGGCTAAAGAAGCCATTGTATCTGCGAATCAATTCGCAGTGTGAGGAATAGCTTGGATAGTAAATTTATCAAAAGATTGAAGTTGAAAGAGAACGATATCATGATAATTTTGAAGGATATCCTTTTTGCATTGATAGAGACACCAGTGACTTGATTAATGATGAGCTCAGAATCACCAAAGATGTCGATATGGATGAGTGCCAAGATTATGGCATTTTGAAGACCTAAAACAAGAGCTTCATATTCAGCCATATTATTGGTACACTCAAAGTTAAGTTTGTGTGCGACAGGGATAGGTGCACCCCAAGGAGGAATCATGACGAAACCTGCACCTCCCCCTTGCTGACATTTGGACCCATCAAAGAAGAGTTTTACTTTAAATGGAGAAAGACCGAAATCAATTTGTTGAATGCACTCATCTGGGAATTGAGCAAGGGGAATTTGAGTGTCTGGAAGAGGAGTATCAGCTAATTGATCTGCAATGACCTGACCCTTGATAGATTTTTGTGAAATGAACTCAAGATCAAAATCTGTCATGAGCATGAGCCAACGAGTGATACAATCATTGTGATAAGGTTTTGCATGCATTGTCTTGAGTGGATTGACACTTGTAACAATGTAAGTTTTGTGATTAAGGAGGTAGTGACGAAAGCTTAGAAGTTGCGAAGAAGAAGAGAGCACAACACAATTTTCAGCTTCAGAATAGCATGTTTTCATACTCATGAAGAGTGCGACTGATGTAATATATGGCTTATTCTTTACCGTTAGCATCCCGATGCGAGATCATGGCTCCCAGAGCATGGTCAGTCAGTATAGAAATATATAAGATAGAATGGCTCCCCCTCGTGGAGGTGTAAGCACAGGTGGAGAAAGAAGATAAGCTTTGAGATCATCAAAGGCCTTTTGGCAATGCTCATCCCATTCAAAATGAACATTCTTACGGAGGAGATGATGAAAAGGTTGACAACGTCTGATAGTTGTGAGATAAAATGACGCACTGATTGAAGGCATCCTTGAAGACCGCGGAGCTGCTTTAAGTTAGAAGGGGGAGGCATCTCAAGGATAGCCTTTTTTTTTGGGGATCAACTTCAATGCCCCTAATAGAAATGATAAAGCCTAAGAGTTTACCAGTGAGAATGCCAAACACGCATTTAGATGGATTTAGGTGAAGACAAAAAAATGAGCCTCTCAAAGAGAGGTGCAAGAATGAAAAGATGATCCTGACGGCGTTTGGATTTACAGAGGAGATCATCGACATAATCTCCACAGTTTTGTGTAAGAGATCATGGAAGATGTAGGTCATTGCTCGTTGATAGGTTGCTCCTGCATTCTTAAGACCGAAAGGCATGACACGATAACAAAAAGTCCCCCAAGGGGTTATGAAGGAAGTCTTATGCTGGTCCTCTGGTGCATGAGAATTTGATTATATCCAGAGAGAAACCATCCATAAGAGAAAGCATCTCATGACCTACGGTTAAATCCACGAGTTGATAGATATTAGGTAGAGGGAAATCATCTTTTGGATATGCAAGATTAAGATCCTGGAAGTCGGTACAAATTTGAATTTTCCCAGTAGCTTTGGTTACTAGTACGACATTTGAAACCCATTGTGGATAGTCAATAGGCTAGATAAATTTAGCGGAAAGTAATCGATGCAACTCTTCTTTAACAAGAAGGGCTATACGAGGGTGCATTTTACGTAATTTTTGTTTAACCGGTTTGATGTCTGGAAAAGTAACGATATTTTGGACCATGATATCAGGATCGAGTCCTTGTATATCATCATATGACTAAGAAAAATATTGATGATGGTTGGAAAGAAAAGTGGTGAAGTCTCCTAACTCCTGTGGATTAAGAGATTGGCCGACCTTAATGATGCGAGGGTCTTTAGAAGTCCCTATATTAAGGTCGACAGTGGCTTCATTGAGAAGCGTAGACATGTCAGAAGGAATGGTTTTAGGAAGATAAGAATCCTCTACCCCCAGATAGGTGAGGACAGAATCATCATCCACACAGTGGATAGTGTGATAGTGGGAGAGTCGTCTCCAACTATTTTAGGGAAGACTAATGGTATGGAAGTGGATTTGCCATTAGTTTTATAGGTCAGCGGACTAAGGAAATGGTATTATTGACTAAAAAAAAAAGTTAGGCGGGATGGAAATGGTGTCATCCACATCAAATGATGCTTTGACTTGACGGGAGAAGATGGTTCCTCAATGGAAAAGAGGCTCATCGAGAATGGTGATGTGGCTTTTGAGAGAGGTTTAAATCCTAAACAAATTTTTGATGTGGTTTAAGAGTTGGAATGGACGCAAGGTCATGCAAACCTTGTTCATATTTTCCCAGGCCAAAAACCTTCCACGCGCATCGATATAAATAAGTTTTTGTAAACGTGGGATTATGTAGACAATCAAACCCTGCTGAATAGGGTTTGGCCCTAGGGGGAGAATCCGAGTGATAATGAGGTGTATCAAGACCAATGTAAATGAAGTTAGTCTGTTGATTGGGTAGACCAATGGTGATGATGTGACCGAAACTTGGCTGATATTCAGGTTGTTTGTCTGGTCTACCATACTCATTAGGTTTGAGATGGGTGTCAAAAGAGAGAAGAGGAAGCTCTCCTAGTGAGAAACGCTGCAACATCTCTTTTAGATTTTGTAAATCTAGTAGTTTTGTTACAGGTATGGAAGAGGATGAAGCCTTTTCAGGAGAAAAAATCATTCTCCTTTAGAGGGGCAGACCCTATGGTCATGTCACATTGTGCGGAAGGAAAAAGATCTCTTGGATGAGTATAGATTTTTCCCTCATACTGATATTTTGAGCATCGATGGTGGGTTGATGGGACACAATGCATTATATGAATCCAGGAGCGTCTAAGGATAATATTGTAGTGGAATTTCCCTTCAATAATGTAAAATATCTCGTGAAGCAACTTCTTACCTACTTGAATGGGTAGGACCACAGTTCCTAAAGTAACTGCTAGCTGATCGTTAAATGATCGAAGGGCGAAAGGCGGTGGTGGTGACACTACGTTCTTTGGAAAACTTAAGTTGCTTGAATGTGTGTGAGGAAAATGACATTGAGTGCAGTACCACTGTCAATCATAGTGCATTTTAACATAGTGTTGTTGATTTGAACTGTGATAAAGAGGGGAGCCTCCAAATCCTTGGAAGAAAGGGAAGGAATTTATGAATCTTCAAAGGAAATGGTGGTTGATGGTCTATCCAATCCAACAATCATCTCAAAATGTTGGGCCTCATCTGAATTCACTATGATATGGCACATATTATCAATCAGAGCCTAACGATGCTATGGAGATGATTGAATGAGGTCAAAAAGAGACATTTTGACCGAGCATGGGTAAGTTGTTTCATAACACTCTCCCCTACTGAAACAGGAATTTGTGCCCGAGGTGAAGCATGAATAGAGACCTGAGGTCTTAAGGCTGATGTGGAAGGAGGAATTCCTTCAGGGGCTACAGAAATGATAACCCATGGCTGAGATGTAGATGATGATACATTATCATATTGTTGTGTTCTAGTGGTGATATGAATCGTGTCGATTTGAGAAGGTGGAAGACCATCCAGAGTGGAATTAATAGAACTAGAGGCCTGAGTAGATCATTGAGGCTCAGATGTGTTGAGATGACAAGAGATACTTGTTCCTCCTCTTCTTCCAATAGAAGATCACTCTCATCCAAAAGACTACTCACGATAGATTGGAGGGCTTTACATCCCTTGGTGTCATGTCCTGGGGTGTAGTGGTAAGCACAAATCAAATTAGAGTTAAACTAGGAAGGTTTTAATCCTTTAGGATTATAGGGTTTGATCGGAGGAAGAGATATGAATGAAGATTGGTACGAGCCACATGGAAGAAGGTTTTGTAGAAGAATAAGATGATGGTTCTGATGGTATTGTAGAAGAATACACCTTCCCAGTCAATAAATCCAATATTTTTTGAGGCGCAGAGAAATTTTTTTGAGGGAAAGCATCAAGAGTCTTAATAGTCTGAAATACTGGTTTTCCTTTTTCAGGGATGGTGACAACTTCAACCGCATAAGGTGATTGTAACCTTTTCGGGGGAAGGAGATGGTGAGACACTGAAGATGCAATGTCAACCTTTAGTTGTCTCGGTTTAAGTTCAAGAATCGAAAGTGTTGGTGTTGGTTTTATTTCTTTAGCTTTTCCCTTAATAGGCAAGGCAACATCAGTGGTGGATGATGAAGAAGAGGTTCCCTATGATGGAGATACTTCTGGTACAGTAATTGTGGGTGTAATATTGTAGGAAAATACTATAGGTGTAGATACCAAATTTGTGTCTTACAACACCTTGTGCCCCTCATCTCATTTCGCAACCTAACCTCACCACCTAAACCTTACACAATTATTTATTAATTACCACATCTCCAAACCTGCCACCTCATTTTACCACCTCATCATGACCTAGCCCTAACACTGAATTAACCTAATTAAGACCTATAACTTGGTCTACATCCACACCCATGACTAATTACTCCTCACCCACACCAAAACCAACCTAATAATGACTTGACCAAGCCCACAACTAGTCCCTTGGGAGAAAAGGAGGGAAAGTTGGCTATTTTACTAAAAATAGCCCACTTTGAATTAACCGACATCGGTTCCTACTCAACCGCCATCGGTTACGTAACCGCCATCAATTCCCTGTAAATGACCTCCCCCAACCAAAAATAAAGGATCGGAATTCATTTGAAAGATCCGAAATTCACTTGGCAGAGCAGAGACAAGTGAAGGAAAGAGAAGAGTTTGCAGAGAAGGACATCGAGCCCAAGACTGCAAATGAGTAACTAGAGCAAAGTGACACTCATCTAAGCATTGGGAGAGAAGATATCTCACTTTTGATTGTTGGACCATCCCAGCTAAGCCTTGCCTTCATCATCACAATCCTTGAACCTGTATCTTCATCAGGAACTAGTAAGTGGTGTCTTGTACGTTTTTAAATACCATTTCTTGAACTTCTGATTCATAGTAATTATAAGCTCACTCCTAGATCTACTACCTGATAGCACCCTACATTTAACTTTCATTCCTCTACCCTTACATTACCCTAAGAACATATCCCACATTCTCTGAGTCTTCTCCATCACCCTATTTCCTACCCCTAATCATTTACCAACCTTATAAACACCATAACTGCCTTACAACCAACCTTCATTGAAAGCCCCTAAATCACTGCCCCTACCGATATCGGTTATTAGCAACCGGTACCGATTATACATTGACCGGCATCAGTCACTGTGACTCAAACCAAAACCAGCCTTTCCTCAATTTCCTTTTAACGAGGTAACTAAATTGTGATTTCACAATAATTTCTTTGTTAGCATTTGTGTTAATTCATATTAAAAGGGGAACTGACCACCTTTGAAAGGAAGTCTAATATTTCTTGGGCCCAAGGCAATTCCCTCATTTATTGTCTAACTATAATCTGGTGGTCTTGCATTCTTATTCAGAGGTAGTCCTTCCCAGACAAAAAGGAGTTCTTCACAATCGATCTGATCTCTCTCTATGGTACGAGCACACCCTCCCAACAGCCAACAGGTATTCCTCCTAGCCCTAACCTTTATCTGTTTCTCAAGGGAATGAAAGGATAGAAGCAACTCTATTCTAAGAATGGAAACATTCTGTGTGAAACATTTTGGCACGCCCAGTGGGACCCTTCTCGGGTTTCTTTCTTTCTTGCTTGCTTTCATATAGGGAGCACACTTGCTATTTTTCTCATTCTAAATATTCACAAGATATTTTGTTATTTTGGCAAAAGAAATTTTCTTTCTTCCTTATCTTTGCTTTAGTGAAAGTCATCTCCTTTGCTTCATCGAATATCATTTTTGATTTGGGTTTAAAACACGTGCATCACATGTCTGCTTGTTGTTTTTAATTCTAGTGAACGTAGATTAAGTAACAGGTCGTACATGTGGGGGTGATATCCATGGTATTGATGAGAAATTAATCTTACTTTCATTGCAAAAAAAATAACAAATCACATCATAATCAACACAACAGCTCAAACATCCCCTCCTTTTCCGCAGTATTCCTTCGCCAGATTGAGGTAAGCTTATAAGCCGAAACAATTTTTTCATTACCCTTAGGTATTTTGTTTAGGATTGACATCATCTTGCGTCTAAGGCATAAGCCCACAATAATTAAAACTAATCCTAGGGTTAGTCTCTTGATTTGCTTGTGCATCTTGCTTGTTTTTAGTTCTGTTTCTCTGTCATACACTATTTCAGTGATCACTTCAGAACAGTTTTGTGGGTATACTAAGCATTGTTAATCACAAACCGGCAGCTTCTTACTTCTTCTCTTTGCTTTCACAGTGAATGACACCAGTCCTATTCTATCAACATCGAGTAACTGACCGACGCCAGCTACAGTCTGACCAACATCAGTTATTCAACCGATATCGGTTACTGTTTTTCACAGTTCCCGACAAACCAGCAACCTACCAATTCTAACATTTTGTTGTTGTTTCTATTCCTAATAGATTGAATCCTTGTTTTGTACTCTTGTCCATGGTTGTTATCACTTGGAAACAAGCCACATCCATGGTTTCACATGCCTGTTCCGTGCCTTTTCCTGAATCACCCCCTTCAGATCCTATGGGGAATCCTACTGACACCAGTGATGTTCCCAAGATCCTTGTAGGAGATAAGGACTTTGCCAAATTTTTGGATGCTAATCCTAGCGTCATATAGTACTATTTGTCCCATACCCCTGACCGTATGCCTGAAGGTCAACTTCTTGTTGGTATGCCTATTAGTATAGCTGCTCACTTAGCTCCTTCCCCACCTAATAACTCTACCTTACCTTCTTCATCCTTAAACCTGTCTCCCAACTCAGTGGCTTCGAGGGTTCATACGGCACAGATTGGCTTTCCTTTGGTTAATCTGGGGCCCCACATATCATTACCTCCGACTGCTCCTACCTCATCTCTCTCACAGACTGCCCCTTTCATAACTTGCTCTCTACCACCTATCCACACGAGCTTTCCTTCTCAAGCTCCGCCCACCTTTTCATTTCCACACACTTATCTGGTTGCTTCAACATCTTATATAGGACATCTCTATTCGGTCACCTCAACATATTCGTCATCAATACCTTATCAACATTTAACCCCACCATTGTCTAGTAGTGGATCTTGGTCCAATCCACCTCTGTTTACAACAACCACACCATCATCTTACCCAACCACTAATTTAATTAAAAAATGATGGACAAGATGCAAAATCTGGAGGCTTCTGTTTCAGGAAGCCATAACACCCTGACATACGAGCAAGTTTGTCAAGAGCCTACTTATCCTTCTGTCCCCCTTCATTCATATCCTTCTCAATGGGAATTACCAAAATTTACTCGTTTTAATAGTAAGGAGGATCCTCAACAACACTTGCAATCATTTAGACATGCCTGCTATCTGATTGCTCATGATAATGCCTTACTACTATGCACCTTTTCCATGTCCTTATCAGGACCTGCCTTGGAGTGGTACAGTACTTTAACCCAGCACTCAATCTTTTCTTTTAATCAATTAGCCCAATCTTTCTTGGATCATTTCTCCATTAATATTTCCAAGAAAGTATCCATCATCGACCTCTATGCCATCCGACAATTTGAAGATGAATCTATCACATATTTCGTTGGACAATGGCAGGGCCTCATCAGCCAACTCACTTATGCCTTACCTCAGGCTAAACTCATCGAACTCTTTATGCAGGCTTGCGCTAATCACATTTCTCCCACCCTCCAAATTAAAACTTTCCGCACCTTTGATGAGGCCTTTACTATGGCTCAGAAACTAGAGATTCAAGCCTTAGAGGAAGAGAAATTGCGGTTGCGCAACAAAAACCCTAATTTTCGAACCCAAGACTCCACCAACAAACCCAACACCACCAATTCTCATGCATCGACTACTTCGAAATCAAAATAAGTTGTACACGGAGTAATGGTCAAATCCCAAGCACCGTCTAGTACCCCGCCAAAAACCACCTATAAGTATAAAGCCGAGCCCATCAATTACACTCCCTTGGGAGAAACTTATGGTATGATTTTGGACAAATTGCTCAAAGCAGGAGCTATCACCTTGTCTCCTGTTAAACCTCACTCCGAGTTTGATTCCACCCACGCTATACCTTCTTGGTACAAATAAAATGACTTCTGTAACTTCCACAGTGTGAAGGGACACAGTCACGAAAACTGCAAGATGTTGAAAAACATAGTGTAGGAAATGGTTGATACAGGGGATATAACCCTCGATAATCCTAATGCACCTGCTAACCGAAATTTGAAAATCTTCAACAAACCATTCACAAACCACTCATCTAACAGTAACATAAACCAAGATATCTTAGCTGAGGAGAGTGTTCATGAAATCCATGCAGTCTTCGAATCCCAACCAAAAGCTTCTATCAAGGAAATTCTAAATCAAGCCTCTTCACTAACGCAGGGATCCATACCCCCTTCACCACCATCAAGACAAAATGATAATCTTGCCATTCCTTTACCCATAAAGGATTTAACCACCCAGAGTTCTCTTCTCACGAATGAGTCTTCTTACACCACATCCCTACAAGATTGTGAGCGGATGTTATCTAACTTATCTATTTCCCAAACATCTCCTTCCGTCACTCTGGCTGTAAAAGAAGAAGGCTCGCCACTGTTTCTGTCATCCTTAGAAGAGAAACCTCTCGAACCGACATCACCATATTGTTTAATCATGATGGATCCCCTCCAACATGCCCTCCTACCTATTAGTTCTTCATTGCCTAAATCTTTTCAACGACCGGTTGACCTCTTAACACCCATTGATACAGTGCTTCATTTACCCCCTGTATCACACCCACAGTGGACCAAAATCACAACCCACCTCTCTTCCATATCAAAGTTCCTATTCACACATGAAGATTGTCATCCCTCAGAAGATAGACAAGTCCTATGGGAGCATTTGAGTACACCATGCTCTACTCAAATGCACCGATCTAGACACCTCTACCATATACCCGAGGTGTTTACAAAAGCTCAAAATGCCTATGTCCTCATCTTCACCCCCCTCATCTCTACCGAATACCTCATCCACTTCTATTAACCTAACCAAACCTTCCCCTATTCTTGGAACTTCACTAATACCCAACCTAACACACCCACCTAAATGGTTAGATTTATCCAAAAATAAAGCTGTCCATCCACCTAGGAGACAAACCCAATTTCCTCAAGTTCAATCTATGTCTCTGTCACAACTAAAACCCTCGCCATCACACCTACCTTATATATTGGGACCTCACCCCTCCACCTTGCCTCAATTCATCATACCTCCTGTGTTTTCTTTAAAACGACCTACACCCTCTGCACCCATACAGAGATCCATGGCTGTATCAACACCGTCACCCCAAGTATCCTGTCCACCTATCAACCCTAAAATAACTCCATCATCAAAGGATTTTTTTGCTAACACTCATCTTTCTCCGTGGTTGTTTCCTGCCACCATGCCATTTGTGGCTTCATCATCTAACCAGCTAAACATAAATTTTTCACCGACGAAGCCACGTTTAGTTAAATCCAATTATCGAAACCCCTTGTCTAAACCACCACCCATTTGAACCAACCATACCCAACCATTAGCAAAACCCACCCAATCAATAGCCTCATCTTCATCTGACTTTGACCCACTCAAAGGATCTTATGCCAAGATCCTTGATATGTTGGTAGAGAATGCGACCATTTCCCTACCCCCACTTAGACCCTATGATCCATCTAAACCTCAACCTATAGGTTATGATGAGTCTAAAATCTACGCTTACCACTGCACACCAGGACATGATGTAGAGGGATGCAAAGCTTTGAAAGCCATCCTTCGTCAGTCACCTCTCTCAGATAGAAAGGTTAAGAAAGACAACTTACAAAGGGAGAAACCTTTAGCTTCAATCCCCTCTCCTATACCACCTGTCCCCATCTCACCAAGATATATCATTATTACAACCCCACCTCTCGAAGACAATGACTTATCCCTACCATCTTCCTCCTCTCGTGTTCATGAGATCAACATGATTAGTATTGCTACTCGAGGGCAGAAAAATAATGGGAAAGCTAAAGAAAGCACACCTTTGGCCTCTCTTCCTCCATCCGCCATCCTGATCACACCACCACCTAAAGTGGTTATTCATGAACCTACCTACCTCGTCTATGATGGAGTTTCCCACCGTACCATGATCAAACAGCTTCACCAATCACCTGTAAAAATGACACTATATGATCTCATTCAAACCTCTGAATCTCATTGACAAACTCTCGTTGAAATTCTTCAAGGGATAGAGGTCCTACCTAACGAAACCTTACCCGTTGCCTCCATCTTAACACCCAACCACGTTGCTTCTCTCACCAAACAATCTACCACTGCCGTCCCCATACAGCAAGTTACTGCTGTCAGTTTCTTCGAAGGCAAAATTGTCAACTTTGGTGCAGAAGATCCTTACCTCGCTCTTTTCATCTCGGCTTATGTTTGGGACATCTGCGTACATCGTGTTATGATCGATGGGGGTGATAGCTTAAACATCATCTCTTCCAAATCCTTCCAACAAATGAATATTCCTTCTAGCTGCATGTGTGCCAACCCCACCATGTTGCGTTCATTCAATGATGCTATTACTTCTACCTTAGGCACCGTGATCCTTAACATTCATGTAGGGCCACGTACTTTACCTGAACTCTTCTATTTCCTTGAGGGAGAATTCCAATACAACATGTTGTTAGGCCACCCTTGGATCCTGGCTATGAGATGCATTCCCTCCACCTTACATAGATGCATAAAATTCAAGTATGAGGGGAAGTCCTACACTGTAAAAGCTGACGCTCCCCCCTTCAAAACCTGCAATATGTTATATCGCCCTAATGATGTGCTTGTACTAGTCAAGGCACCCATTCATCTAACCCAACCATCTACTTAGATCACACCACCACCATCCACCTTAGCCACACCTAAACCTTCAACCAATGAAACTGCCACCGTAAATACCACTTCCTTCCCTGTGAACAACATCCCAACCTCAGATCCTTTAGTATATTTTTTTCAACACCTTATGTTGGGGGAGTATTGCCTATATAATGTTAGCACTTTCCATACCCCACAGGAGTACCGACAGTTATATGAACATCCTACCTACGACCGTCATGTGGGGGAAGTAATTCCCTAGGGACCACCTAATTGCTGCACCAACCTAACGTATGGGGGTGTTGATACATCCTCTGTCACCCCTTAAACCTCCCATTGGTGTGGTTCCCTTCCAATCTGATTTTCAATATCTAATTAATCGTCATTTCACCCTCACCTTCCTGACGCGTTGTGATTGGAAGGGCTTCGGTTTCGGTCTTTATGAACAAGGCTGACATACGATCATTCTTGTGACTACACGCAAACACAAAGATCGTCGTGGTCTTGGATTCTCTGAACCACCTACACCGACAACACCACATAGCTGTTATATCCAAGAAGATGATGAAGTCACCCCTTTTGAACCATCATCACCCATTTTTCCATCGTCACCCACAAAGTTGATAGACCCGGAATCTATCCCTCCTAACTTTTTTTTTTCGTAAACACTATCTTCCTGGGTTCTCTCACTTATCAACGCGATAATGAAGACCCATCTTCTCTTCCCCTTCTGTATCTAGACATGATTAAAGAAGACTTACCTTCAATTAATATTGTTGACTGCCAGGATGACGACTCCATCCTCACTTATCTTGGTGCGGACGACTCTTATATTCAACGCGCTTTACCATCTGAAACTCAAACCATGTTGAATGAGTCGACTATAGAAATCAACATCCACATAGAGGAAGATACTCACATTGTGAAGATTAGACAATCTCTTAATGCATCAGAACAAACTGCCTTCACTACCTTATTGCATGCCCGCAACCAAGCTTTCGCTTGGTCCTATGTTGACATGCCAGGAATCGATCTTGACATTGTTGTCCATAACATTACCTTGAAACCTGACTCCAAACCAGTTAAATAGAAACTGAGAAAAATGTATCCACGCATTGCCCTCTTAGTCAAAGAAGAGCTTCAATGACTCCTTTCTGTTTCCTTCATCTTACCTATTGACTATCCTTAATGGATTTCTAACATTGTACCTATTACTAAAGCAACGGGGGGACTTCAAATATGTACTGATTTTTGGGACCTTAACCTCGCTTGCCTAAAGGATGACTTCCCCCTACCAAGCATTGATCAACTTATTGATCTCACTGTGGGCCATGAGATGCTTTCTCTCATGGATGGATTCTCAGGATATAATCAAATTTTGGTAACCTCGGCTGATCAACATAAAACCACCTTCATAAATCCTTGGGGAACCTTCTGCTATCATGTCATGCCGTTTGGCCTTAAGAATGCTGGTGCGACCTATCAGCTGGTTATGACTTACATTTTTCATGACATTATGCACACTATCCTTGAGGATTATGTCGATGATCTTCTTGGAAAATCTAAACATCACAGTGAACATCTCGATGTTTTAACCATTATTTTTGATCACCTGTTACAATACTGTATTCATCTTCAACCAGAGAAATGTGTCTTTGGTGTCCTTTTGAGAAAACTCCTTGGTTTTATTGTCTCTTTGCATGGCATCGAGGTCGATCCAGCTAAATTCAAATCTATCCTAGAAATTCCCCCACCCACTAACCTCAAACAATTGCGTAGTTTACAGGGAAAACTCCAATCTATCTTGCATTTCATATCACAACTCTCGGATCGATGTCAACCTTTCCATCATCTCCTTAAAAAGGACATTGTCTTTTAATGGAGTGAAGAGTGCCACCAATCCTTTGCAGCTCTTAAAGCCTATCTCTTACAGCCACTCGTGCTTATCCCACCTCAGGACGATCGCCCTTTCTACCTTTACCTTTCTGCCACCGACCATGCTGTAGGAGGCATGCTCGCACATCATGACTTCAAGCATTGAGAACAAGCCATTTATTACATAAGTCATACTCTTGTGGATTATGAGACTAGGTATACACATGTAGAAAAGTTGTGCCTAGCCCTATCATTTGTGGCCACCAAACTCTGACACTACCTCCTGAATCACAAATCTTTTGTCATCACCAACGTGGACCCCATCCATTATATGTAAACCAAACCTCATATAAACTAATGCATCACCCGATGGCTTATGCTCCTCGCCAACCTCGACCTTGAGTTTGTACACCAGAAATCAGTCAAAGGACAGACTATCGTAGAACAACTCGCGAAAGCCCCTTTACCTGGGGAACAATTTACCAATTTTACTTTCCCTGACGAACTCATTGCCACTCTTTCACTCAGTGAGGAGTTGTATCCAATGACCCTTTTCTTTGATGGATCCAAATGCCAGCGCAGCGGAGGGGCCGGTGTTGTTCTCATTCCTCTGGACACTGAACCTATGCCTCTTTCATTCCAGTTTGATTTCCCCTGCACTAATAATATAGCGGAATATGAGGCCCTTGTTTTGGGTCTCAGGTTGCGTTACACTTAGGTGTAAAATCTATTAACATTTTCGGAAACTCTCAACTGGTAGTCAATCAAGTTACGGGCATCTACAATGTAAAAATGAGGAAATTGAAAAGTACAAACATTACGTGGACTCACTTTTGACCTTATTTACTCATTATTCTATCCAAACCATTCCTCGCTCAACTAATAAATTTGCGGATACTATGGCTTGCTTGGCCTCACAAATTCCTGCCTCACCAACTGACTCTGACATATTTTTCTTGGTCCAACAAATCTTTGCCCCATTTTACTCAGTCTTGGCTGTTTGTATGGTAAATAAGGTATCTTCTAATTCGCAGGATACTTGGTATCACCAATTTCACGACTACCTTACAACCTCTATTCTCCCACCTGACCTTACTAGTAATGGAAAACATGTTTTTCTTAAAAGTGTTTCTCATTATGTCATCATGGGGGGACTCCTCTATAAACGTGGCTTTGATGGCATCCTCCTTTGATGTCTAACTGGCGCAGAGGTAACCTATACCATCTAACAAGTCCATGATAACATTTGTGCTGGACATTTTAGTGGCCTTGCCGTGGCCAAACGGATCCTTCGCCTAGGCTATTATTGGCCTACTCTTAATAACAACTGCTGCGAATATGTTAAGCATTGTATTATGTGTCAACAACATGCCAACCTTCAACATACTCCTATCCATCCGCTACAGGTCGCACGAGATCTTTGGCCTTTCTCACAATGGGGTTTAGACCTTATTGGTGAGATTCACCCGCCCTCTTTGCAACGTCACCGTTGGATAATCACAGAAACTGAATAGTACACTAAATGGGTGGAGGCCATTCCACTCATTTCAACCAAAAACAAAAAAATCATAGAATTCATTAACCATCACATTATCTGTCGTTTTGGTGTTCCTCATCGCCTAATAACAAATAATGGAAAATCTTTCAAAAATAAGTTGTTACAAGACCTTTGTGAAAACTTTGGTATCAAACTTAGTTTCTCATCACCTTACTATCCACAAGAAAATGGTCAAGCCAAATCTTCTAACAAAACCCTAACCAAAATTCTCATGAAAGTCATTAACGATTCTGGAAGCAATTGGCCTGATCACATCCCCTTTGCCCTTTGGGCTTATCATACTAGCATTCGTACCTCCACTAATGCCACGCCATTTTCTTTGGTATATGGTACCGAGGCTGTCTTGCATCTCGAAATACAAATACCCTCCCTAAGAATATCTCTCCAGGATATTATCACCAATGATGATTTCCGCCAAGAGCGATTAGCCCAATTGGAGCTTCTTGACGAGCGTCATCTTACAGCTCTTGACCACCTTCAAATCTATCAAAAGCGAATCAAGCGTGCTTATATAAGAAAATTCACGAGCGTACCTTTAAGGTTGGTGATCTTGTCCTCAAAGAGAATCAACATGTAACCAAACTAGAGAAGAGAAAACGTAGAAAATTTACTCCAAATTGGATTGGGCCTTATATTATCACTCACACTTACAGATCAAGCACTTATCATTTAGCTTCACTTAATGGTAAGCCTGAGCCTGAACCCCTTAATGCCTTGCATCTCTGACCATTCTACTATTGAATTTAGTGTTATATCACTTTTTATCTACCTTGCGCTCATTCCTTGAGCTCATTTACCACCTCATACACTTTGTTTTATGCATCTCAAAATAGAATCAAGCTCACGTGGTTTGGTCATCACCTCCTCTTAAAGATGCCTCCCCTTTTTTAGTCTGGTCCATGACTTAAAAGTATCAAAATAACACGTTCTTAATTATACAATTATGGGATATTCTTGAGTCAAACTTCCTACAAAACTAGATTCTTCATGCCAAAAGGACATCTAGACCTCAAAGTTATACATAGACTACTCCCTTGAAGGACAGCTATGTGCAAAGCCACATCTGCTATTATAAGTAGACTGCTCCCTCGAAGGACAACTATACACAAAAGCCGCATCTGCTACTATAAATAGACTGCTCCCTTGAAGGAAAGTTGTACAAAGTCAGCCTTTATCAGAAGCTTCTCGCATTGATCAGCTTCGTGAAGGGCTCAAGAACAAAAAAATGCATATCCCATATGGACTTCTCGCATCGATCAGTCTATATCCAGAAAAATAAAAGTAGTATTCAAAAGCACTTTTGAGTCATGGACTTGTCTAATTTTGTTTGGTTCTCTTTCATCAGAATAATCACTTTATAACAAGTTCTCTGCACCCTAGCTATACCATCCACCTCATCTCACCATTCTTCAAAACCACAAAACTCAAGGGACGTGACGTATATCCAATATATTGTGATTATACAACTCTTTTCACCTATCAAATTCTCACCTATGCAAGGTACCTAGGGATTCAAGTTCATCCTCTGATAATACGTGGTTTGTTTAGCTCTTTCCAACTATGGGACACTTTTCCCTCTTTTACCCAAATCTAGGATTATGTGTTGACCTTAATCAGGACACGGTTCCCTAATAATTGGGTAAGCTAACCTTTGCTTCACCTATACCTACACTAATACTGCCAATACCTTACCAACACCAACAACATTACCCTACCATTATCAATATTTTTACTAACCAACAAATTGCCTAACCACAACCAAATTACCTGAATTCACGTCTCCCTAGTACTAAGGGAGAACTACATCGGTCTGAGGCCCCTCCTTGCTTTGAGCAATGGGATATGTAGGTAGCACTTAGGAGACATGGGGTCTCCCAAGGTTAGCTCAACCATCCCCTACCATAACCTATCATGTGTTGTAATATAAATATTTTGGTGTATTTCTATTTGATAGCATTCATCTTTATCCTTTTCAAAAAAAACATTCAAAACACAACCATTCTTATTATTATCATAACTCAAATCAACATACATATTCAGTTTTATTTAGATGTTCAACAAATACATCTTCTCTATCATCGACACGCAGGTCGGCATCCTTATTTATTCTTCTACCCCTATGAAATTCACTTAGACCCTTGTGCCTCATCCCAAACTAGGTGATGATCGTGATCGTCAATGCCGCTCACCTGGCCTCTCCATCCTCAAAGGTGCCACTGCCCTTGGTTCCTCCCACTGATCTACCAATCTCTCCTGTAACATATGAATATGCCCTCTCGCATGGATGAATCTCACCTCAAGTCTCTCCACTCGTGACTCTACAACCACTAACAATCTCATTGTCTCATTCACCCGCGTTTGAAGCTGGTGAACTAAACCCTGCAGGTAATCTCTCTCTGCTGTAGTCAAAGTTATGTCAGGATGATCAGCCCTCTCACGTGAACCTCGCAGCTCTGCTACCCACCATAATCTATAAGCCTCTATCTCTCCTGCATCCATTACCCTGCAATTGGCTGTTATCTCTTCTAGTCCTTCTGGAGGTGTCGGCCAGGGAGGTGAGAATGATGCGTCAGTGTCGATCCTCATTTATGGTCTATAAGCCATGGGTATATCCTTAACAAATCCAAATTTTCACCGCATGCGATCTAGAGGAATCCTCTCGTACTCACCTGGCCTATGCCCCGCAATCCACCTTAATCGATCTACACCCCTCAAATCCTCAACTATGTTCTCTGTCACCATATAGTTCCTGTAAGGCCTCCAACGGATATCCACAATTGTCACCATCTCCCACACCTACCTATAATACTCGACGTCATCTGTCACGGCCTGGGATCTTGCCTCTTGCTCTGTTTGGACCCATCGCCCGAATCCCAACCTCTACACTCCTGTCTCTCTAGAATGGATGGGTCGGCCTATTGGTTGCACATAAACAATGTGCTCATAGGCCCAACAATGTAATAAGTATGCACAATCTAGTGTCATCCTGTGATTTCACCTGCAGGCCCATAAACCCCTGTATAGCTCTGCCAGATATGCGAGTGCCCATGCGAAAGTCATGCTCCTTTCTATCATTTCCCAAATAATACACATCAACTCTTTTAGAAATCTTCCCCCATCCACCGTCGGTAATGCATAATACCCCACCGCTATCATTAATACCACTGCTAACCTTGTTACCTCAGGGTGTGCTGTAAACATTATACCATAAGTGAATGTCAAACCTCACTGTGTCAAATCTCGTGTAACTAGAACAAATACTGTTATTATCGCTCCCCACGCCACGCTAGGCCCTGCCTGATAAACTGGTCTTCGTGTAATTGGGAGCCTCAAAATTCAAAACACATCTTCCAACGTCACTATCATCTCCCTTGTTGGCAGATAGAAGGTATTCTTTTCTGGATTCCATCTCTCAATCAATGCCTGAAACATAGCATGATTGTGTGTGATTCATGAATAATAGCGGATTCTACTTAACCCCACATGGTTTATCAATGGCCACTCAGCTCGTGTTACATCCGCTAGGACTCGTGATAACAAAGCTGGCACCCTATCATTCATCCTCAACCCTGCCTCTTCCTACATACATCAAATCAACAAAAAACCATTCAATAAATCAAATCCCCAAGTATTTTATCTCACATTCTGGAATTTCATACAGTACCCAATATCGGTTATAGATAACTGATACCGGTTATTTAACCAATACCGGTTATCTCTAAACGATATCAGTCACTGTCAATACTACACATCCTGCTTAAAAACACCACCTACGATAATTATTTGCTCGTTTACCCCTCTATGTACGTACACACATACCCGAAATCCCTGCTTACCTACCCCATAACACTCATCCCACCCCAAACTCTTGCCTACTCACCTTTCTTCCCATTTACCTTACCACATTCTATTTTTAACCATGCAAAATCTAATTCTAACCAAAAACAAATTATACCTCTGGGGATCTAGCAGCTTGAGGTGGAACCTGTCTATCTCCTCTCTTCCCGCTGAATGCTTCTCTTTGTTCAGCCATGTTCACCACCCTCTTCAATATAACTTTCCTTTCTGCCTTATTAATCTCAGCCCACAATCACTTTACCTATCTCTTTCCTCCTTATCACTCAATTCTACCATGTAATTACTCGTATAAATCGTCAACAGCGTCAAATTCTCGTATTTAACTTGTTGCATGACTCTAAAAATAAGAACTTAAGTTACCTCCCAAGCTTTTCTATTTTTAGAAAAACTCATTTTGGCATAACCGATATCGGTTACATAACCGGTATCAGTCATATAGCTACTGACATCGGTTAGCTAACCGATATCGGTCACATGTCTCCTTTTGCTTAAACCTAGGCCTTTTCTTTGTTTTTTGCAAATTTTTGGTGGCGCCCGCCTCTTTTCCCTACATCATGACATTGTTATCAATATTTTTCATCAGAATCCCATCAACACATATACATATCATCAAAATTTCATCAAACATTATCTATATACATTAAATTTCAATACCATCGACAAAACACATGAGACATTTTAATATATACATCAAATCAACCATTATACACACCATGTGGATCAAACTAATCATCTATATATATATCAATGTCAAAATATACAACTTGCCCTGCATGGGGCCTCTGTGAACTAAAAAGTACAAAGCTGGCACGCAGGCCACTGTCTCTGTCAAAATATCGACTCGGCTCGCAAGCCGGTCTCTCATGTCAAAAATATACTCAGCTCGCAGGCCGGTATCAAATATACAAAATATACTCGGCTCGCAGGCCGGTATCAACTATACAAAATGTACTAAGCTCGTAGGCCGGTATATAAAACAAAATTGAATAAATATATCCTATGTGGGCATGCAGGCCTCTATATACATACTTGGTTCGCAGACCGGTGTCTATATCCAATAAAAAAAAACCCATATCCACTCCCAAGATGTCTCAACTCTCTCCACCACCCTCAACCCGTCCCCTTGTTGGTCTCTATGCTGGCTCTCGCCTCCTCCCTGTAACCGACCCACCAGCTATGGCTGCGGCCCCCTGTGATCTCTGACTTCAGGACGTCTCGGCTCGATGTGCTACATATGGCTGATAGTTAGTCCTGGTACCATCGAGCACGTCCTAATAATACCGGGCCTCCGCTCTCACCTCCATATAGTGGGCCCATGCTACCATGGCTGGTGGGGCTAGTCCCTCGACTCCTAATAAAAGTGGCCCCTACCCTTCCGGTACACCCTGTGCCTGTGGCGGTGCCTATACCTATGCCTATGCCTGCGGCGGTGCCTGTGCCTGTGGCGGTGCCTGCAGCTATACCTGAGCCTGTCCCTGTGCCTGGGCTAACTACCCCTATAGCACCCCAATCTGTGCCTATGTAACAGTAAGCTACCCCTGTAATAGCTGCACCTAGCCCAAGAGACGGTCCCTGTCCACTATAACAGCCACTAAATCTGGCTGTGCAGGATGTGATCTCCTGGCTACTCTCTGACCTGCTGACCACACCAAAAATGCACCTATCACTCCGGCATCATCCATTGTATCATCCGCCGGTCTCTCTGCAACCCAAACTGGGTCCAATGGCTACGGAGTAGGCAGTGGTGCCTCTATATCATCCCTTCGGTAATGTGGGAAGGGAGGTGGATCATCCTGTCGTAAGCCCAACTGACGTCATACCCTCTCTAGGGCTATCTACTCATACTCCCCGGGCCTCTGTCCAGCTATCCAGAAGCTATACTGGATCCAGCACAGCTGTGCTCGGGCTCCTCCTTGGGGTTGATGGCCTCTGTAGGGCCTTCAAATAATATTGAGTGTCGTCAAGCCCTCTAACATGTGCCGGTAGTATGCCACATCTCACCCAGCAATCACCACTCGTGGCTAGCCCATGACCCGCAACCACCTCTGAAATCCATACCTGTACACTATCTGTGGCCCTGGCTGCTAGGGTAACCCTACTGGTCATATACAGATGATATGCTCGTAAGCCTAGTAGTGTAACAAAAATGTCGAACAGATACCAAATCACCTCATACGGCGATAACCCCAGAGCTCTCTGTATAACTGCACCAGATACACTGGTGCCCAGGCATAACAGGTATGTTCCTCCACCATCTCATGCAAAACTCCCATCAAAGCTCGTAGGAAGCGGCCTCCCTCTGAGTCTGAGAGGATGAAGTAGGTGATACCAATCATCATCAACATGGCAAGCCGTGTCTCCTGTCGGTGTGAGTGATACATATCACCGTAGGCAATGCTCACGCTGTGATAGGTAAGCAATGGGGCTGCATCCTCGAATACATGTAGGATGTTGTCCATCACTTTCTCCGCATCCACCTGGAACACTGCTTCACCTACAATCGGCAGTCTCAGGATGCGATACACATCCTCTAATGTGATATTCATCTCTCCAGTAGGGAGATGGAAGACATTGGTTTCCGGATCCCATCTCTCGATGAGGGAAACCATCAGGCTGTGGTCCCTATCCACAGTCCTATACCTCTAGACTCCGCCGAGTCCAACCTCTCACATGACGGCCCACTGCACTACAGTCACATGTGGATGCATCTGCCCCAATAAAGGGGCATCCGATCCTGCATCATGAGCTGCTGGCGTGCCTATAAAAACAACCCACTTCATCAAGCCTACCCTTTACAAAACCAACAACCTTAACCCTCTATACCCACTTACCCACCCAACCACAACCTGACTCTATAACACACATCTAAACCCACCTATCTTACCCTATACATCTATGATATCACCTTTACTTATCTCACACCCTACCAACCACCCCGATCTACTCTAGCCATCTAACTATACCCCTACCAATTTAACACCTCCTACTCCATACACAACACTTAATATATCCTACCCGAACTAGCCCCCAACAACCCCATTCCCCCCCCACCCCAATCACCTTTCCTATCACCTCTACCTCCTCCCCCTTCACCCCAAAAAGAAAAACTCTAATAACAAACAAAAAACCTAACTCCTACCCATGATGACCGGTAATGGTCACCCTCGACCGCCATCGGTCCCCCAATCACATTATATGTACCAACATCGGTCTATAAACACAGCTATTTTTATAAACTATTCTGTGACTGATGTCAGTCACCTAGTGACAAACATCAGTCACTGTCCAATTCCAGGGCTGAACCCAAAACGGCCCGCAAAACCTCTTTTTACCTATTTCTACCCATTTACCCACAGGAAAGACCTAAAAACTTACCCACCCTGTCGTTTTGGCCTAACTAGCATACCTACCCACTCCATTTTACAAATTACCTTCATTTATTCATTATTTTATTAAATTTTGGATTCCTACCCCAAAACCCACATTCTAGTTAAATTCATTAACTTCACATAAGTAGGGGTTCAGAGCCTACTGGTACGACTACACGTCATGGTGGTGGGATAGGTGGTGGTGGTCCAACTCCTCCAGCACCTGCTGCTCCTTTGGGCTGTGCCATGGCTCCAAATCTCCTCAGCTAGGTTCTCAACCAACCAACCTCTACCTCCTGATCGCTGGGGTCTACCAATCACACACTCCTCCACTAAACTAGTGCCAACTCAGCCCACAAACTTAACAAAATCACTTCACACCTCAGACAAGACAAAATTAGGTGCTCAAATTCACAAAGTGACAATGACATGCCATATTTTTCTTTTTATAGATTTTGACCTATAATCGATACTAGTTATTTCGTGCCCTATAATACTGGTATCGGTCTTGTAACTGATATCGGTCACACATAACTGATATCGGTTACCTACTTCCTTCACCTAACTCCCACCTTTATCTAGCAATCTCCACTTTTTCCCACATCACCTACCCCCGGCTTTGCTAACTAGCCTTATTTTGACTTCAATCGGCCCGACCCAAGCCCGCAACCAACCAATCTGGCCCGACCCACGGCCGCAACCAACCAATCAGGCTCACCCCAAGCCCACAACCAACCAATCCGGCCTAACCCACGGCTGCAACCAACCAACTAGGCCCGACCCAAGGTCGCAACCAACCAATCCGGCCCGACCCAAGGCCACACCCAACCAATTAGGCTGGACCCACGGCCATAAGTAATTAATCGGCCCAACCCAAGGCCGCACCAATTAAGTACCTCGACCAAGACCCGTAAATTACAATTTTATCCACCCATCATGTAGCCTTTTATTTAATCGAGCTCACCTATTCATGTTTTAGCATGATTAGGATAGTTGACTTGATCAGTTGACTAACTTTTCCTAGACCAAGACCGTGACGTTTATCTCAACCAAACCAACCATTTGGTACTGCTGAACATACCTAAACGATCTTGTACCTTACCCGTTATATCCCCTGGAGCTACTTCCTATGCCTTGGATACCAGGATTATATCAACCTTGTTTGGATAAACTATCGACCTTTACCTATGTATTGCTTGTTTGCTCTTCAAATCGTGTACCTTGGTCACACTACTACATTTCAACGTGCATCTACTTCCTTGAACTTACCCCACCCATCTTACCATCATCTCATCATCACTCACCCTTTATCAACCCTATCCTTGATTTCACGTCGCCTCAATCTGGGGGATTACCTATACCCTTAACGGGAATAACCACTTCTTATTATTGTCAGTGCAGCTTTATAAGACAAGCTACATGACAACAAGGGGCTAATGTAGACACCAAATTTATGTCTTACGACACCCTGTGCCCCGCATCTCATTTAGCAACCTAAACTCACCACCTAAACCTTACACAATTATTTATTAATTACCACATCTCCAAACCTGCCACCTCATTTAGCCACCTCATCATGACCTAGCCCTAACCCTAAATTAACCTAATTAAGACCTATAACTTGGTCTACATCCACACCCATGACTGATTACTCCTCACCCACACCAAAACCAACCTAATAATGACTTGACCAAGCCCAAAACTAATCCCTTGGGAGAAAAGGAGGGAAAGTTGGCTATTTTACTAAAAATAGCCCACTTTGACTTAACAGACATTGGTTCCTACTCGACTGTTGTCGGTTACGTAACCGCCATCGGTTCCCTGTAAATGACCTCCCCCAACCAAAAAGAAAGGATCAGAATTCATTTGAAAGATCCGGAATTCACTTGGTAGAGCAGAGACAAGTGAAGGAAAGAGAAGAGTTTGCAGAGAAGGACATCGAGCCCAAGACTGCAACTGAGTAACTAGAGCACAGTGACACTCGTCCAAGCATTGGGAGAGAAGGTAGTTCACTTTTGATTGTCGGATCATCCCACCTGAGCCTTTCCTTTGTCATCACAGTCCTTGAACCTGTATCTTCATTAGGAACTAGTAAGTGGTGTCTTGTACATTTTTAAATACCATTTCTTGAACTTCTGATTCATAGTAATTATAAGCTCACTCCTATATATACTACCCGATAGCACCCTACATTTAACTTTCATTCCTCTACCCTTACATTGCCCCAAGAACAACTCCCATACTCTCTGAGTCTTCTCCATCACCCTATTGCCTACCCCTAATCATTTACAAACCTTATAAACACCATAACCACCTTAAAACCAACCTTCATTGAAAGCCCCTAAATCACTGCCCCTATCGATATCGGTTATCAGCAACCGGTACCGGTTATACATTGACTGGCATTGGTCACTATGACTCAAACCAAAACCAGCCTTTCCTCAATTTCCTTTTAATGAGGTAACTAAATTTTGATTTCGCAATAATTTCTTTGTTAGCATTTGTGTTAATTCGTATTAAAAGGGGAACTAACCACCTTCAAAAGGAAGTCTAATATTTCCTGGGCCCAAGGTAGTTCCCTCATTTATTGTCTAACTATAATCTGGTGGTCTTGCATTCTTATTCATAGGTAGTCCTTCCTAGACAAAAAGGAGTTATTCACAATCGATCTGATCTCTCTCTACGGTACATGCACACCCTCCCAACACCCAACAGGTATTCCTCCTAGCCCTAACCTTTATCTGTTTCTCAAGGGAATGAAAGGATAGAAGCAACTCTATTATAAGAATGGAAACATTTTGTGCGAAACATTAGGTATATTTACCAATGGCATAGTCATGGTGAAAATGGGAGAAACAGAAGTAGATGTATTCACGGTGGAAACTTGAAGAGATGTGAATGCCTCAAGTATTGAAAGAATGTCTGACAACGAGGCAGATGAGGATGAAACTGTCTCTGGTATGGATGGAAGATCAGAAAAAGAGGTAGAGAGAGATGAATCCATTTCTAACAACGGAGGAATATTCAAGGATGAATTATCTGAAGATGATGGAATCTCAGAGATTAACGGAGTGGGAGGAAGTTCCGATTCGGTCGACATGTTCGTAGATGGCTTGGGTTTAGAAGAAGATTATTTAGTAGAAATGAAGCTGATAGTATGAGTGTTTAGTTTTTGAGACTCTGAAGTGTCATTGTTCAGGGAAAGATTGGGAAAAGGTTGTTTAAAGACATCAAGTGCCTAATTTGGGGGAGCATTTGGCTTATCCAAAATGAGCTCACCTTTATAAATGAATTTTTGGACAAGATTTTTGAAGGTTTGACATCATTCAATGTCATGGCCTTTGGTTTTATGGTAAAAATAGAAGTCATTTTCCCTATACCAGAATGGTCATTCTTGGCTTTCATCAAAATGTCTAACAGGTGAAAGTTCGATCATGTGAACTTCCAACATTTTTTCTAAGATGGACACATACGATTCCCCCAATGAAGTGAAAGATCGAGTTGACGAGGATCCTTTTCAAGAAGATGAGGAGTCTCTCCGAGGTGTTTGATTAGAAGTGTTATCAGCTTGTGATGTTTTTAATATGATAGCGTTGGTAGACCCCTGATTCTTGTCTTTATTAGAAGTGGAAGGGTTTGTTTTTGTAAACCAAGAAAAATATGGTTTAGATTTAGAACAAATTTTTAACTTCCCTTGTTCAATGGTGTAGGATTCAATTTTGCGTGCCATCATAAAAGCTTCTTAAAATGTGTGAAAGGTTTGGATCCTTAAAGTGGAAGAAATATGATTAGAACAATATCGAGTAAACAACTCGATCTATTGAGATTGAGGGAGGGAGAAAGATAATTGATTTATTATACCTCTCCAATGAGCGACAAAGTCTATAATAGACTCATCATCGAATTGACGAATGTTATAAAGATCTATAATCGAGATCTTATGTGTGATATTTATTGAAAAGTTTTCAACAAACATCTGAGCTAATTGAGAGAAATAAAATAGGGAGTGTTGAGGGATGCTATTATACCAGTCTAAAGAAGGCCCTGCTAGAGACATAAGGAAAGTACGGAGCATAAGCTCCTGATCCTGGACTATAAGGTAGCAAGCATGTTTGAATGCTCGCAGGTGCTGTTGAGGATCCTCTCGGCTATGAAATTTTGAGAACTTAGGAAGTTCCCATTGGGGAGGATAAGGATTAAAAGCCACTGATGGATGAATGTGATCATTAAACACTTATTCAAAAGAGTATGGAGGGCAAGCCCCTTTGGTGGAGGCTTCTAGGTCTGTAATTTTCTTGAAGAGAACTTGGAAAACGTCAGATTGAGGAGGGGGTATGTTAGTATGTCCTATATAAGAAGTGGATGGTAGATGTTGTTGAGGTGTTAACAGGGGATTCATTTGCTGATTAACAAGATGATAAGAGGAATAACTAGGAATTCTAGGTGATGCCTGGTGAGGTATTTGTTGTGAAGGAGCCTGTGTATGAATAGGTTGTGAGATGATAAGTGGTTGAGAAAAAGGTGGTTGAATGAAAGATGGAGCCTGTGATTGGTAGGCTCCTACACTTGTCTACTGAATTGGAATGGATCAAGGAATATAGGCATTGATTTGATTAGACATGGTGGGGAACAAAGTCTGAATGAGGCTCTTGACTACTGGATATGTTATTAAGGGCGCTGATGCCAAAGGATGGGTAAAGGACACTATAGCTGGAGCATTGGAAGAAAGACCAACTAGAGGACGAGAAGAAGGAACCAACTGACTCGTAGAAGAGGGTTGATTCATAAATAGGTATTGACCCTGGGACGTAATGGATGACATAGAAGAATTGACAACAATTTGTGAGTGTGCAGATACGCCCATCATAGCTAAAGAAGAGGGCCTCTCGAAAGTAGGTTGTGGAGTAGCCGAGGTAGCCACGACACTAGGAATAGGCAAGACCATTTGAGAACTAGTTGACATGGTCGGTGGAAGAGAAAAAGGAGGCACAGATTTGCCTCCCTCTTTCATGGTACAAGGAGAGAAAAAATGTGCTAACTATTCTATAAAATCTTGGGATGGTTCATGAGAATAATCATAAACTTGCTGGATTGGTGGTCCCTGATCAGATATTCAAACAAACTTATGTACTAGATAGTCCATAAGGGCTATTAGAATGTGATTAAGGAGGGCCTAAAATTCAGGATCTCCGTAAGGAACATACTCTATATTAGAAGCAAATGATACCTCTGAAGGATTGGGGGAAGCTAGACGCAATGGGATTGCTTTAGGATGATAGAAAAGATTATATGACCAAGATGGGGAACCAACTAATAGTGGTCCCAAGGAAGACCTGAGAGGTGCTGAAACATCCACATTAGTGGTGGTCTCAGATGAAGAAGGGGCCAGTTGAGCCATTTTTCTAGATTGTAATCAAGTGATGACCGTCATAAATAAGAAAAAAATATAGAAAAAGAAGATTGACCTAACTAATGCACAGATAATTCAAGAAGTGTAGGTTATTATCTCTTTTAAATTTTCATGCTTTTAAGAAAGAAAATATTAGGGAAGGCTTTTTAGAAAGGGAACTACTCAGATAGCCAAACTAAGGATGGTTTGGGGAATGCTTTGGTGAGGAGTCCTGAAGGAATTTCAGTAAAAGACGGGTATGTGGCTTGATATAGGGGCCTACCCCTGCACTTCATACATCGTTGTGATAAAGGAGTCGGGTGCTTTTCCAATATATACCAGAACTTCCATGAATTTGTAGCGTGGCCCGAGTACCACGTAGGCTCTTGCTCTTGTATGCCACTTCTAAGTAGGTGAGGCTAGGGAAGGATTTTTTGTTTAAATGCTTAATACCTAGTGATTTTGGATTTTTGTGGAAGGGTGAAAAATAAAAATCAAATAGTGTCACTACCGATTTTGATCAATTTTCCAAGCTATTTAGAAAAATAGACAAAGAACATACATCATAAAGGACAAAGAAAAAGTTCTTTTTAAGCACTAAAAATGAAGTGTTTGATTTTGATGAAGACAAGTCAAACATGTTCTTTCCCAAATGCGATTAAATTTATTTTAAGTAGCCAAAATTGAAATGTTTGAATGTGATATAAAACAAATAAACAAGTTGCTTTTAAGTTCTTAAAAAGGAGAAAACACCGTAAAAGAGGAATACCTGTAGATTTATCTCTCCAAGGTGTGTGGACTTCAAAAAGTGTTTTGTTGAGCTTTTCCCCTCAAACAATCCTATGAACAAGCAAATTTATCCGCAAGAAAAGGTTAAGCAAACACACAAAAAAATCCAGAAAGATATATCCAGATAATAATAGAATGAAAATTTCTATTTCAAGGAACTAAAAAAAAACTTCCAAGAAAATAACAATTTTGCATAAAGAGATGGATCAAAAATGCAATCTTGAAATCAAATGAAAGATTTATTAATATTTGAAATAGGAATTGGAATTTATTTTTGCAAGAAATAAGAAACTTTAACTTTGTAAATTATAAATGAAAGAAGCAAGACCAAAATGAAGGAAGGAAATGCTATGGAGAACTAACGACAAGCAATGAAGAAACATAACAAAATCTCAAAACTGGAAAAGAAATGAACTTACCAATAAGGGAATTTGGTTAGGTTCCACTAGACGTGCCAGAATGTAGATCAAGAATTTCCGTTCTTGTTACCTATCCAAGTTAATGTACCAAACTAAGCACAAAAAACCCTAAAAAACTCAAATGAAATCGATACCTGATAGATACGACAAGATGTGAAGATGTAGATGGAAAATAAAGCTGATGTAGACAAGATGGGTGCACACGAGTGATCCTATAAGGTAGATCTGAAACCTGTGAGACAAAAATACTTGACAGAAAAAGACAACGTTAAAAGATATTTTGGTGGACTACCCAAAAAGTGGGTCTAGGAAGCGATAAGCTCCCTCGGTGGATGTTAGTTCACATTTTCAATTAGAAGAAGAAGCATACATGATAAAAGAATGTAAATAAATTTCTAGATTTTCTGATCAAAAGTGATAAATAGAATGTAAACAGAGGACAAAAAGCAACAGAAAATAGGAAACTGTGAAGACACTGCTAGATTTGTGTTACCTAAATTCTTTTACCTATGCACAGGCCGATCGGTGTCAATTAGGAAAATCAACATCGACTGAGATAGGTTAGCGTCGACTAGAGAAAATCGGCGTCGACTGGGGATGGTCAGCATCGACTAGGCAAAAATTTGTAGGAATATTGAGAAATGGCCAATGAAAGCTAGATCATCAATGTCTGCTGGATCTGCAGGAGCCTTTGGGATGCTGACAAAGCTCCACCCTCACTATACGTTGTAGACACCAAATTTGTGTCTTACGACCCCTTGTGACTCTTATCTCATCTCGCAATCTAACCTCATCACCTAAACCTTACACAATTATTTATTAATTACCTTATAATTGATAAATCCACATCACCTTACCCGCCACCTCACTTTGCCACCTCATCATGACCTAGCCCTAACCCTAAACCAACCTAATTAGGACCCATGACTTGGTCTAGACTCACATCCATAACTAATGCCTCCTTACTCGTACCCAAAGCCGACCTTCTAGCCACTTGACCAAGCCCGCAACTAATCTCTCAGGAGAAAAGCAGGGAAGGTGGGCTATTTTACTAAAAATAGCCTACTTTTTCCTTACCGATGTCGGTTCCTACTTGACCGCCGTCGGTTACTCAACCGCCATCGGTTCCCTGTAAATGGGCTCCCTAAACCAAAACAACGGATTGGAATTTCATTTTGGAGATCAGTCGAAGGATTTCTGGATCAATAGAGAGCATTGAGAGCGAGGAACAGAGTCTAGATCTTCACTGGACAGAGCAGAGACGAGTGGAAATACCAGAAGTGCTTGCAGTAGAGGATATCAACTTGCATCTTCGCCAAAACCAGTAAGTCATATCTTGCATGTTCTCTATTATAACATTTCTTATGCTTCTTGAATCTCACTCCTCCTAAATCCATTTCTGAATCCACTACCCAACGTGCCATTGCATCTAACTGTCATTCTTTTATCCCTCATCGTCTCATTTCCTAATATCATCCATAAACCAGCCATTACAAACACCATAGCTAATAAGAAGATCTTAGAACCCACTGGTATCGGTTATCAATAACCAGCATCAGCTATCATAACCGGCATCGGCTATCAGTAACCGCCATCGGTTCCTCTGGTCAAAACGCAAAAACCAGCCTTTCCCCTACCCAATTCAACGAAACAATTTAATTGATATTTTGCAGTCTTTTGTGTTAATTCATATTAGCAGGGGAACTGACCACCTTCGAAAGGAAGTTTTATATTTCCTGGGCCCAAGGCAGTTTCCTCATTTATTGTTTAATCAAAATCTTGTGGTCTTGTGTTCTTATTTGTAGGTAGTCCTTCCAAGACAAAAAGGAGTTCTTCGCAGTCAGCTTGATCTTTCTCTACGGTACGCGCACACCATCTCGACATTCCACAGGTATTCCTCCTAGCCCATAACTCTTATCTGTTTCTATAGGAATGAGTCATTCCGAGTGAAACATTTTGGCACACCTGATGGGACCCATTTTGGGTTTCTTTCTTTTTCTTATTTTCATTTTAGGAAGCATATTTGCTGTTGCTGCTTTTGTTATATATTTCATAAAGTATTTGTCTTGCCTTCCTAGTTTCGCATTAGTGAAAGTCATCTCTCTTGCTTCATCGAACATAATTTTTGATTTGGGTTTAAAACACATGCATTCTTGCTTGTTGTTCTTCAATTCTAGTGAACATAGATTAAGTAACAGGTCGTACACGTGAGGGTGATATCCACGGTATTGACAGGAAATTAACCCTAGTTTCACTGCAAAACACATACCGAATCACTTCACATTTAACACAACAGCTCAAACATCCCCCCTTTTCCGCGGTATTCCTCCACCCGATTGAGGTAACCTTATAAGCCAAAACAAACTTGACATTTCCCCTAGGTCTTGTTGTTTAGGATTCTGACATCATCTTACGTCTAAAGGCATTAGCCCACGATAATTAAAATTAACCCTAGGATTAGTCTCTGGATTTGCGTGTGCATCTTGCTTGTTTTCAAATTTTGTTTTCTCTGTCATACTTTGTCTTCTGTGATCCATAAGTTGATAAATATACTCAACGTTGCTAAAAATCAAATTAGCAGCCTTTTATATCTTCTTATCCCAGACTTTTGACACCGGCATCGGTTAACTGACCGACGTCGTTTGCTCTCTGACCGACACCGGTTATTAAACCGATATCGGTTACTGTCTTCATCAGCCCCTGACAAACCAGCAACTTGCCAAATTCATCATTCTGAGGTTGTTTTTTGTTCTTGATAGATTGAAACTTTCCTGTGTGTTCTTGTCCATGGTTGTCATCACTCGGAAGCAAGCCGCCGCCATGGTTTCACATGCCGGCTCCGTGTCTTTGCCTGAATCACCCCCTTCACATTCTATAGGGAACCCTACGGACACCAGTGAGATCCCCCAATTCTTGTAGGAGACAAGGACTTTGCCAAATTTCTGGATGCTAATCCCAGCGCTGTACAATAATATTTGTCTCATGCCCCTGACCGTATGCCTAATGGTCAGCTCCTTGTTGGCATGCCTATTAGTATAGCTACTCATTTAGCTCCCACTCCTCCTGATAACACTGCCTTACTTCCTGCATCTCTAGCCCCGTCTCCCAATCCGACAGCTTCAGAGGTTCATACGACTCAGATTGGCTTTTCCTTGGCTAATTTTGGACCTCACATATCGTTACCACCAACTGCCCCTACCTCATCTCTCTTTCAGACCACTCCATTCATGACTTACTCTCTGCCACCTATTCACACGAGTTTTCCTTCTCAAGCTCCGCCTACCTTTTCATTCCCATACACGTATCCAGTAACCTCAACACCTTATATGGGGCATCCCTATTCTGTGGCACCATCATCTCATCCAACCACAGACTTCATCAAACAAATGATGGACAAAATGCAAAACCTAGAGGCTTCCGTTTCAGGAAGTCGTAGCGCCTTGACATACGAACAAGTTTGTTGGGAGCCCATTCACCCTTCTGTCCCCCTTCATTCATATCCTCCTCAATGGGAGTTGCTGAAATTTACTCGTTTTAATAGTAAAGAGGATCCTCAACAACACTTGCGATCATTTAGACATGCTTGTTATTTGATTGCCCATGATGACGCCTTGTTACTCCGCACCTTCCCCATGTCCTTATCAGGACCCGCCTTGGAGTGGTACAGTGCTTTAACTCAGCACTCGATCTTCTCTTTTAACCAACTAGCCCAATCTTTCTTGGATCATTTCTCCATTAACATTGCCAAGAAAGTATCTATCACCGACCTCTATGCCATCCGACAATTTGAGGACGAATCTATCACAGATTTCGTTGGACGATGGCGGGGCCTTATCAACCAACTTACGTATGCCTTACCTCAAACCGAACTTATCGAACTGTTTACGTGGGCCTGCGCTAAGCACATCTCCCCCACCCTCCAAATTCAAACTTTCCGTACATTCGACGAGGCCTTTACCATGGCTCGGAAACTAGAAATTCGAGCCTTAGAAGAAGAGAAATTGTGGTTGCGTAACAAAAACCCCAATTTTCGAACTCCTGATTCTACCAACAAGCCAAACACCACCACTCCTCACGCATCCACTTCTTCTAAATCAAAAGGAGCTGTCCATGCGGTAATGGTCAAATCTCAAACACCGTCCAATAATCTGCCGAAAACTACTTATAAGTACAAAGCCGAGCCCACCAATTACACTCCCTTGGGAGAAACTTATGGTGTCATCCTAGAGAAATTGCTCAAAGATGGGGCTATCACCTTGCCCCCTGTTAAACCTCACTCTGGGTTTGACTCCACTCGCACAATACCTTCCTGGTACAAATAAAATGACTTTTGTAACTTTCACCGCGTAAAAGGACATAGTCATGAAAACTGCAAGATGTTGAAAAACATAGTGCAGGAAATGGTTGACGCAGGGGATATAACCCTCGATAATCCTAACGCCTCTGCTAACCGAAATCTGAAAATTTTCAATAAGCTATTCCCGAATCACTCGTCCAACAGTAACGTAAACCAAGATATCTTAGCGGAGGAGAGTGTTCATGAGATCAATGCAGTCTTTGATTCTCAGCCAAAAGCCTCTATTGAAAAATTTTTGAATCAAGCCTCTCCACCAACACAGGAGTCTGAACCTCCTTCACCACCATCAAGCCAAAGTGAAATCATTCCTTTACCCATAAAAGAGTTAACTGCCTGGACTTCTCTTCTCATCGATGAGTCTTCTTACACCACATCCCTACAAGACTGTGAGCGGATGTTATCTAATTTATCTATTTCCCAAACGTCCCCTTCTACCGCTCTCGCTGCACAAGAGGAGATCTCGCCACTCCTTTTGTCACCTTTAGACGAGAAACTTCTTACACCGACATCACTAACTTCTTTAACCATAACGGACCCCCTCAAACACGCCCTCTTACCTATTAGTTCTTCATCGCCTAAATCTTTTCACCGACCTGTTGACCTCTTAACATCTATTGATACAGTGCCTCATCTACCCCTTGTATCACACCCGCAGTGGACTGGAATTACAACCCACCTTTCTTCCGTACAAAAATTACAAATCACACCTGGAGACTGTCATTCCACAGAAGATAGACAGGCCCTATGGGAACGTTTGAGTACCCCCTTTTCTACTCAAATGTAAATGACTGTTCCTGATGTCTCCACCATATACCCGAAGTGTTTACAGAAGCTTAAAATGCCCCTGTTCTCACCTTCACCCCCCTCACCTCTACCAAATGCCCCGTCCACTTCTATCAACTTAACCAGATCTTCCCCTACGCTTGGGACCTCACCAATGCACAGTCTAATGCACCCGCCTAAGCGACTCGATCTATCCAAAAATAAATCCGCCCCGCCACCTAGGAGACAAACTCAATCCGTGCCCCTATCACAATCAAAACCATCATCGTCATACCTACCTTCCATATTGGGACCCCATCCCTCTACCTTACATCAATATATCATACCTCCTGCATTTTCTTCAAAACAACCTATGCCTTCCGCACCTATACAGAAATTCCAGGGTATAGCAACACCGTCACTCCGCGTATCCTGTCCACCTATCAACCCTAAACAAATTCCATCATCAAAAGATTTGTTTTCGGTCACTCCTATTTCCCCGTGGTTGTTTTTTGATACCACATCATCTGCGGCCTCATCATCCAACATAGCTTTTGCGCCAAAGAAATCACGTTTAGTGAAAACCACGTATCAACACCCCTCGGCTAAACCACCACCCGTGTGAACCAATCATGCCCAAACATTACCAAAACCCACATAACCAATACCCTCATCCTCTTCCGATTTTGACCCACTCAAAGGATCTTACGCCAAAATCCTTGCTATGTTGGTGGAGAATGCGACCATTTCCCTACCTCCACTTAGACCTTATGACCCGTCTAAACCCCGACCTATGGGTTACGATGAGTCTAAAATCTGTGCTTATAACCGCACACCAGGACATGATGTGGAGGGATGCAAAGCTCTAAAAACCATCCTTCGTCAGTCACCTCTCCCGGATAGAAAGATTAAGAAAGACAACTTACGAAGGGAGAGACCTTTAGTTTCCATTCCCTCTCCTATACCATCTATCCCTGCCTCGCCAAGATCTATCATTATTACAACCCCACCTCTTGAAGACCATGAGTTATCCCAACCATCTTCCTCATCTCAGGTCTACGAGATTAATTTGATTAGTGTCGCTACTCGAGGGCAGAAAAATAATGGGAAAGCAAAAGAAAGCACACCTGTGGCATCTCTTTCTCCGTCAAACATCTCGATTGCACCACCACCTAAAGTGGTCATTCGTGGACCTGCCTATCCCGTCTCTAATGGCATTACCCACCGAAATATGATTAAACAACTTCACCAATCACCTGTAAAAATGACATTGTATGATCTCATTCGGACTTCTGAATCTCATCGACAAGCTCTCGTTGAGATCCTTCAAGGGATAGAGGTTTTACCTAATGAAACCTTGCCTGTCACCTCCATTCTAACACCCAATCACGTTGCTTCTCTCACCAAACAATCCATCTCCCCCACCACTTCTGTCTCGGTACAACAAGCCGCTGCAGTTAGTTTCTCGGAAGATGAAATTGTTGACTTTGGTATAGAAGATCCTGACCCTGCTCTTTTCATCTCAGCTTACATCCGGGACATTCGGGTACGTCGTGTTATGATTGACGGGGGTGCTAGCCTAAACATCATCTCTTCAAAAGCCTTCCAACAAATGAATATCCCTTCTAGTTGCATGTGTGCCAACCCCATCATGTTACGGTCATTCAATGACGCTATACTTCTACCTTAGGCACCGTGATCCTCAACTTTCGGGTAGGACCACGTACTTTACCCGAACTCTTCTATGTCTTGGAGGGAGAGTTCCAATATAATATATTGCTGGGTCGTCCTTGGATCCGAGCCATGGGATGCGTTCCCTCAACATTACATAGATGCATAAAATTTGAGTATGAGGGGAAGTCCTACACCGTAAAAGCTGACCCTCCCCCCTTTAAAACCTACAATATGTTATACCGCCCTAACGATGTGCTTATACCAATCAAGACACCCATACATTCAACCCAACCATCCTCTTCAAATGTACCTCAACCATCCACCTCAACCGCGCCTACGCCTTCAACTGATGAAACCACCATTGCAAAAACCACTTCCCTTCCTACAGCTAACATTCCAACCTCTAACCCCTTAGTAGATGTTTTTCAGTGCCTTACGCTGGGGGGAGTACCACCTATATAACGTTAGTTCTTTCCCTACCCCGCAGGAGTACGGACAATTACATGCACATCCCACCTACGACCGTCGCGTGGGGGAGGTAATCTCTTACGGACCACCCCATTACCGTACTAACCTAACGTATGGGGGTGTTGATGCATCCTCCATTACCCCTGAACCTCCTCTTGGTGTGGTTCCCTTCCAATCCGATTTTCAATACTTGACAAATCTTCGTTTCGCCCTCACCTTCTTGACTCGCTATGCGTGGAAAGGCTTTGGTTTTGGCCTTTATGAACAAGGCCGACATACACTCACTCCCGTGACTACCCGTAAACATAATTATCACAGTGGTCTCAGTTTTCCCGATACACCTACACAGGAGACACCTCCTGTCAGCTGTATCCTAGAAGAATAAGACGTCGCCCCTACTAAACCGTCATCACCCACTTTGCCATCATCACCCACACAATCTATAGACCCTGAATCCATCCCTCCTAACTTTTTTTTTTCTCATAAATGCTATCTTCATAGGTCCTCTCACTTATCAACGTGATAATGAGGACCCATCTTCTTTTCCCCTTCTGTATCGAGACATGATCAAAGAGGATTCACCTTTGATTAATGTTGTTGAATGCCAGGATGACGACTCCATCCTCACTTACCTTGGCGCAGATGATTCTTATATTCAACGAGCCTTACCATATGAAACCCAAACCATGCTGAACGAATCTACCATAGAAATCAACATCCACACGGAGGAGGATCCTCACATTGTGAAGATTGGACAATCCCTTAACACATCAGAACAAGCCGCCTTTACTACCTTTCTCCGTGCTCGCAACCAAGCTTTCACATGGTCTTACGCTGACATGCCAGGAATTGATCCTACCATTGCCATCCATAACATCACCCTAAACCCCGATTCCAAACCAGTCAAATAGAAATTGAGAAAAATGCATCCACACATTGCTCTCTTGGTCAAAGAGGAGCTCCAATGACTCCTTTCTGTTTCCTTCTTCTTTCCTATTGACTATCCTCAATGGATTTATAACATCGTACCTGTCACTAAAGCAACAGGGGGACTTCGGATATGCACAGATTTCTGGGATCTTAACCTCGCTTGCCCTAAGGATGACTTCCCCTTACCTAGCATTGACCAACTTGTTGATCTAACTGCAGGGCATGAGATGCTCTCTCTCATGAATGGTTTTTCAGGATACAACCAAATTTTGGTTGCCCCTGCTGATCAACACAAAACTACCTTCATAACTCCTTGGGGAACCTTCTGTTATCGTGTCATGCCGTTTCGCCTTAAGAATGCTGGTGCAACCTATCAGTGGGCTATGACCTACATTTTTCATGACATTATGCACAGTATCCTTGAAGATTACGTCAACAATCTTCTTGGCAAGTCTAAACATCGTAGTGAACATCTTGATGTTTTAACCATTATTTTTTATCACCTGTTACAATATTCTGTCCACCTTCAACCAAAGAAATGTGTCTTTGGTGTTCTTTTGGGAAAACTTCTTGGCTTTATCATCTCTTTGCATGGCATTGAGGTCAATCCATCTAAAGTCAAAGCTATCCTAGAAATGCCCCCACCCAAAAATCTCAAACAATTGCGTAGTTTACAAGGTAAGCTCCAATCTATCCGACGTTTCATCTCCCAACTCTCGGATCGGTGTCAACCTTTTCATCACCTTCTTAAAAAGGACATTGCCTTTCAATGGAGTGAGGAGTGTCACCAAGCCTTCGAAGCTCTCAAATCCTATCTCTTGCAGCCACCCGTGCTTATCCCACCCCAAGACGACCGCCCTTTCTACCTTTATCTTTTTGCCACTGACCATGTTATAGGTGCTATGCTCGCACATCGGGATTTGGCACGACGAGAACAGGCCGTTTATTATATAAGTCGTACCCTTGTGGATTATGAGACTAGGTATACACATGTAGAAAAATTGTGCCTTGCCCTATCATTTGTAGCCACCAAACTCCGACACTACCTTCTAAATCACAAGATTTTCGTCATCACCAACACGGACCCCATTCATTATATGTACGCCAAACTGCATCTAAACCAACGTATCGCTCGATGGCTTATGCTCCTCGCTGACCTTGACCTTGAATTCGTACAACAGAAGTCAATCAAAGGACAAACTCTTGCAGACCAACTTGCAGAGGCCCCTTTACCTGGGGAACAATTTACCAATTTTACCTTCCCCGACGAACTCATCGCTACTCTTTCCCTCACAGAGGAGTCGTATCCAATGACCCTCTTCTTCGATGGATCTAAATGCCAGCGTGGCGGAGGAGCCAGCATTGTTCTCATTCCTCTCGACGCTGAACCTATGCCTCTTTCATTCTGGCTTGATTTCCCTTGCACTAATAATACAGCGGAATACGAGGCCCTTGTTCTGGGTCTCCAAGTTGCGTTACACTTAGGCATCAAATCTATCAACATTTTTGGCGACTCTCAATTGGTAGTCAATCAAGTTATGGGCATCTACCAATGTAAAAATGAGGAACTTCAAAAATACAAACACTACGTGGATTCACTTCTAGCCTTATTTACTCACTATTCTATACAAACCATTCCCCGTTCCACTAACAAATTTGTGGATACTATGGCTTGCTTAGCCTCACAAATTCCTGCCGCGCCAACTGACTCTGAATTATTCGTAGTGGTCCAACAAATTTTTACCCCATCCTATTCAACCCCGATAGTTTGTATGATAAATACTGTGTCTACTAATTCACAGGATACCTGGTACCACCAATTTCATGACTACCTTACAATCTCTGTCCTCCCACCTGACCTTACTAGTAACGGAAAACGTGCTTTTCTTAAAAGTGTTTCACGTTATGTTGTCATGGGGGGACTCCTCTATAAACGTGGCTTTGATGGCATCCTCCTTCACTGTCTAACTGGCACGGAGGCCACTCATACCATCCAACAGGTCCATGACGGTATTTGTGGTGGACATTTTAGCGGCCTTGCCGTGGCCAAACGAACCCTTCGCCTTGGTTATTATTGGCCTACTCTCAATAACGACTGCTACGAATATGTTAAGCGTTGTGTTATGTGTCAGCAACATGCCAACCTTCAACATACTCCTAGCCACCCGCTCCAGGTCGCACAAGATCTTTGGCCCTTCTCACAATGGGGTTTAGACCTTATTGGTGAGATTCACCCGACCTCTTCACAACGTCACCGTTGGATAATCACAGCGACCGAATATTACACAAAATGGGTGGAGGCTATTCCACTCATTTCAATCAAAAAAGAAAAAATTGTCGAGTTCATTAACCACCACATTATCTGTCGTTTTGGTGTTCCTCATCGCCTGATAACAGATAATGGAAAATCTTTCAAAAACAAGTTGTTGCAAGACCTTTGCGACAACTTTGGTATCAAACTTAGCTTCTCATCACCCTACTATCCGCAGGCTAATGGTCAGGCTAAATCTTCTAATAAAACACTAACCAAAATCCTCATGAAAGTTGTCAATGACTCCGGCAAAAATTGGCACGATCACATTCCCTTTGCCCTTTGGGCTTATCGTACTAGCATTCGTACTTCTACTAATGCCACACCTTTTTCTTTGGTATACAGTACCGAGGCTGTTTTGCCTCTCGAAATACAAATACCCTCCCTTAGAATATCTCTTCAGGATATTCTCACCAACGATGATTTCCGCCAAGAGCGGTTAGCCCAATTGGAGCTTCTTGACGAACGCCGTCTTACAGCTCTTGATCACCTTCAAATCTATCAAAAACGCATTAAACGTGCTTATGATAAGCGACTTCATGAGCATACTTTTAAGGTTGGTGATCTTGTCCTCAAAGAGAATCAACATGTCACTAAACTAGAAAAGAGCAAACATGGAAAATTTGCTCCCAATTGGATTGGGCCTTATATAATCACTCACACCTATGGATCAGGCACTTATCATTTAGCTTCGCTTAATGGTAAACCTGAGCCTGAACCCCTTAATGCCTTGCATCTTCGACCATTCTATTGTTGAAATTAGTGTTATATCAATTCTTATCCGCCTACTGCTCGTCCCTTGAGCTCCCATACCACCACATGCACGTGTTTCCTACACCTCATAATAATAATAACAATCAAGCTCACATAGTTTGATTCTCACCTCCCCTTGATGATGCCTTCCCCTTTTTAGTCTAGTCCATGACTTCAAAGTATTAAAATAAGCCGTATTCTTATGGGATTTTCTTGAGTCAAACTTCCTACAAACCTAGATGCTTCACGTCACAAGGACATCTAGTTATCTATAGACTGCTCCCTCGAAGGACAGCTATATGCCAAAAACTATTGATGTTATTATATATATAGACTGCTCCCTCGAAGGACAGCTATGCACAGTCAGCCTTTTCTCATAAGCTTCTCGCATCGATCAGCTTCGTGAAGACCTCAAGAATAATACAATCAATATCCCTTGTAGACTTCCCGCATCGATCAGTCTACATTCAATAAAATAAAAGCCTCATTCAAAAGAACTTTTGAGTCATGGACTTGTCTATTTAGGGTAGGTTCTCTTCCGTCAGAACACCCACTTTGTAATAAGTTCTCCGTACCTCAGCTATATCACCCACCTCACCTCACCATTTGTTTCAACTCAAGGGACGTAATGTATGCTCGATATATTGTGATCACACAACTCTTTTCACTGATTGACTTCTCGTCTATGCACGGTACCTAGGGCTCCAAGCTCATTCTATGTTGTGTGGTTTGTTTAGCTCTTTTCACCTACGGAGCACTCTTTCTGCTTTGCCTCGCATCTAGGATTGTGTGTTGACCTTAATCAGGACATGGTTCCCTTCTACTTGGGTAGGCTAACTTTCGCTTCCCTTATACCTTTTACAACATCACCAATTCATTACCAACACCATCAACCTTACCTTTACCAATCTTAATATTTTTACCAACCAACCAATTGCCTAAACCATACCAAATTTCCTGAATTCGCCTCTCCCTGATCCTAAGGGAGAACTACATCGGTCTGAGGCCCCTCCTTGCTTTGTGCAAAGGGCTATGTAGGCAGCACTTCGGAGACATGGAGTCTCCCAAGGTTAGCTTGACCATCCCCTACCATAACCTATCATGTGTGGTAAATATAAATATTTTTGTGTATTTCTATTTAATCACATTCCTCTTTATCCTTTTTCAAAACACCGAAAGTCGAAACGAAAACATTCTTATTATTATAACTCAAATCAACATACATATCTTGTTTTATTTAGATGTTAAACAAATACATCTTCTCTATCATCGACACGTAGGTTGGTACTCTTATTTATTCTTATACCTTGCTAACATTTAGTCAGACCCTCACGCCTCATCCCGAACTAGGTGATGATTGTGATCGTCGACCCCTCTCGCCGGGCCTCTCCGTCCTCAAAGGTACCACGGCTATTGGTACCGCCCACTGATCTGCCAATCTCTCCTATAACATATGAATATGCCCTCTCGCATGGAGGACTCCAGCCTCTAGTCTCTCCGCCCGTGACTCCGCAACCACTAACAATCCTCTTGTCTCATTCACCTGTGTTTGGAGCTGCTGAACCAAATGCTGCAGACGATCCCTCTCTACTGTAATCACCACTATGTCCGGGGGCTCACGTACACCTCGCAGTTCTGCTACCCACCATAATCTATAGGCCTCTGTCGTTCCTGCATCCATTACCCTGTGATCGGCTACTACCTCTTCAGGCCCTTCTGGAGGTGTTGGCCGGGGAGGTGAGAATGTTGCCTCGGCGTCGATCCTCATAAATGGTCTATAAGCCAGGGGTATATCCTACACAAATCCAAATTGTCATCGCACGCGATCTATAGGAATCCTCTCATATTCACCTGGCCTGTGCCCCGCGATCCACCTCATTCGCTCTACACCCCTTAACTCCTCAGCTATGCTCTCTGTTATCATATAGTTCTCGTAAGGCCTCCAACAGATATCCGCAACCGTCACTCTCTCCCATACCTGCCTGTAATACTCAATGTCACCCATCACGGCCTAAGATCTTGCCTCTTGTTCTGTCTGGACCCATCGTCTGAATCCCAACCTCTGTACTCCGGTCTCTCCTGCCTGGAGGGATTGGCCTATTGGTCACACACAAACAGTGTGCTCATAGGCCCAACAGTGTAATAAGTATGAACAATCCAGCGTCGTCCTGTGATTTCACCTACAAGCCCATAAACCCCTGTATAGCTCCGCCAAATATGCAGGTGCCCATGCAAACGTAACGTTCCTTTCTACCATCTCCCAGATAACACACATCAATGCCTTTGGAAATCTTCCTCCTTCTGCCCTCGGTAATGCATAATACCCTACCGCTATCATTAATACCACTGCTAACCTTGTCTCCTCAGGGTGTGCTGCATACAGTACCCCATACGTAAAGGATAAACCTCGCTGTGCCAAATCTCGTGCGTATGGACCAAATACTGCTGTTATCGCTCCCCGTGTCGCGCTAGGTAGTGCCTGATATACTAGTTCTCCTGTAATAGGGAGTCTCAAAATCTGAAATACATCTTCCAATGTTACTGTCATCTCCCCTGTTGGTAGATAGAAGGTATTTGTCTCGGGATTCCATCTCTCAATCAACGCCTGTAACATACCATGATTACATGTGATTCGTGAATAATAGCGGATTCCACTTAACCCCAAATGATTTATCAATGTCCATTCAGCTGGTGTTACATCCGCTCGGATTTGTGACAACAGCGCTGGCACACTATCATTCATCCTCAATCCTGCCTCTTCCTGCATACACCAAAACAACAAACAACCATTCAATCCGTCAGAGTTTTTCAAACATTCTGGAAATTCTTCTAGTAACCGGTATTAGTTATACATAACCGGTATCGGTTTAGTAACCGATACCGGCTACCTCTAACCGCTACCGGTCACTGTCAATTACATACATCTTGCCTAAAACAACCACCTACGACAATAAATTGCTCATTTATTCCTCTCTGTATACACAGACATACCCGAAACCCTTGATTACCTACCACGTAACACTCACCTCATTTATAACTCTTGTTATCATCTTTTCTTTCTCATATCTACCCACATACTCTCCCCCATCTTATTCACAAAACATGCAAAAATCAAATCACAACCAAAACATTTACCTCTGGGGTTGCAGTAGCTTGAGGTGGCCCTTGTCTTCCCTCTTGTCCCTGCCTGCTGGATGTTTCTCCTCATCCTGCCATTATCACCACGCTTTTCAAATTCACCTTTCTACTTTCTGAATCTCCGATCGCATTCACCTTCCCAGTCTCTTTTCTTATCACCCAAATCTCTCATACAAATTCCTATCTCTCTTCTCCTTATCACTCAAATCTCTCATGCAAATACCTGTCTCAGTCGTCAAAAAGCGTCGCGTTCGCGTATTTAACCTCTTGCATGGCTCTAAAATTAAAACTTAAGTTGCCACCCTAGCTTTTCTATTTTTAGAAAAGCTCATACCTAAATAACCGGTATCTGTTACGTAACCGATATCAGTCTATCAGCTACCGATATCGGTTCCCTAACCGATATCGGTTACACACCTATCTTTTCTCAACAGCGTTCTTTTCTTCATTTCTCACCTAAATTTTTGTCGCGCCCGCCTCTTTTCCTGCATAAACAACACAATTTACCATATTTGTTCATCCACCACATATAGCATTACACTTTCATTAACATCATTTATTTTATACAAATACACAAACCATCAACTACGGATATCAAGCAACTATCAATCTATACATCATTTGGATCCAACTCATCAGTTACATATATCACAATGTCACAAAACCAACAATTCATCACATAACCTGTCTTTCATATATACGTGCAAAAACAAAAACATCAACATCATCCATCTATCAACATGTCAACTAAAACTTATCATACATTATATATTACTAACCATTAACAAAATATTTAAACACATTTTGAACACTGCATGTGGATCAAAACATCATCTCTATATATATACAAATTTTCAAAAATACAATGTGCCCTACATCGGGGCCTCTGTGATCTCATAATCCACCAAAGCCGGCACGCAGGCTGCAATAACTGTCAAAAAATCTCGACTCGGCTCGCAGGCCGGTATACAATAAATGAATAAATGAATACATGAATAATACATAGGCACGCAGGCCTCTATCAATACACCCAGTTCGTAGACCGGTGCCCATCTATCAATACACCATGTCTGGGATCTCTCAGCTCTCCCCACCGCCCTCGGCACCTCTCCCCGCTGGTCCCTGTGGTGCCTCTCGCCTCCTGCCTGTGACGGACCCACCAGTTGTGGCTGCACCTCCCTGAGACCTCTGGCTCCGAGAGGTCTCTGCTCTATGTGCCACATAGGGCTGATAATCAGCCCCGGTACCATCAAGAATATCCTGATAGTATCGGGCCTCCGCTCTAGCCTCCATGTAACGCTCTCGAGCCACCGTAGGTGCTGGGGCTGGTCCCCTGACACCTACTACCAGTGCCCCCTGTGCCTGTGCTGGTGCCGCTGGTGGTGCCTGTGGCTGTGGTACCTGTACCTGTACCTGTGCCTGGGGCTGTGGCTGTACCGCTGCTAGTGGTGGTGCTGGTACCTATGCTGCTACTTGTACCTGTACCTACACCTGTGGCTGTGGTGCTGGTGGTGGTGCTGCCTGTGCCTGTGCCTGAGCCTGGGCTAGCTGCCCCTGTAAGACACCTACCTGTGCTTGAGCCTGGGCTAGCTGCCCCTGTAAGACACCTATCTGTGCCTGTGCTGTAGCTAGCTGCCCCTATAAGAGTTGCACCTGACCCCTGAGCTGATCTCTCTCTCCTATCACTGCAGCCAAGTCTGGCTGTGCAGGCGGTACTATCCTGGCTACTCTCTGCCCAGCCCACCACACCCTGTATGCTCCCGTGCACCCAGCATCATCTACACCCTCACCTGTTGGCCTCTCTGCTACCCAATCTGGATCCAAAGGCTGTGGTGCAGGCAGTGGGGCCTCTACATCATCTCTCCTGTACTGAGGAACGGGAGGTGGCTCGTCCTGTCGCAGCCCCATCTGCCTGCGTACCCTCTCCAGGGGTATCCACTCGTACTCTCCTGGCCTCCATCCTGCTATCCAGAATGTGTACTAGATTAGGCGCAACTATAAGCGGGCTCCTCTGCCAGGATGGTGACCTCTGTAGGGTCTCCATACAATGTCTACTACTGTAAGGCCCTCTAGCAAATGTCTATAGTATGCCACATCCCGACCTGCCATAACTGCTCGTGGCTGGCCCACGACCCCCAACCACCTCTGAAAGCCATATCGGTATATGACCTGTGGCCCTGGCTGCTAGGGTAACCCTACTGGCCTGATGCATACGATGTGCTCGTATGCCCAACAATGCAACAAAAATGTAGAACAAATACCAAATCACCTCCTCCAGCGATAGCCCCATAGCTCCCTGTATAATTGCACCAGATATATTGGTGCCCAGGCGTAACAAGTGTGCTCCTCCACCATCTCCAGCAGCACCCCCATCAATGCTCGTGGGAAGCGGCCTCCCTCTGAGTCCGGGAGGGCGAAGCAGGTGATCCCAACCATCATTAACACAGCCAGTCGTGTCTCGTGTCGATGCGCACGGTACATGTCACCGTACCCGATACTCGCGCTATGGTAGGTCAGTAGCGCGGCTGCATCCCCAAAAACTTGCAGTATGTTGTCCATGGCAGTCTCTGAATCTACCTGGAAGACTACCTCTCCCTCGATAGGTAACCGAAGGATGCGATACACATCCTCCAATGTGACGGTCATCTCCCCAGTCGGGAGATGGAACACATTGGTCGCCGGATCCCATCTCTCGATGAGGGTGACCATCAGGCTGTGATCTCTCTCTATCGCTCTGTACCTCTGGACTCCACCGAGTCCCACCTCACGCATGATGGCCCAATGAGCCGTAGATACGTGTGGCCTCATCCGCACCAACAGCAGGGACATCCTATCCCGCATCGTCAACTGCTGACGTGCCTGCAAAACCAACCCACATCCTTAGACCTACTCTTTATTACAACATCTACTTTATCATCTAAACACCCCTTTTTATCCCCCCGACCATACCCTGACTCTCTACCACCCCCCTCTAGCAACCTACCACCCTACAAACCCAAAACCATCCCACCCCAAAACCAACAAAAAAACAAAACCCAACCCCAACACAAAACCAACCCCTACACCAAACCCTTCTCCACTCCCAACCCACACCCACCCACAACCCAACCCAACACCCAAAACCCAACCCCCCACCCACAACCCAACCCAAAAACCCAAAACACCCAAAAACCCAAAACAACCAACCCAACCCAAAAACCCAAAAAACATACAAGCCACCGACGCCGGTCACCAACAAGTCTCCCTTTCCCTAAAATTGTGTGACCGATGCCGGTCGCTTTGTGACCGACATCGGTCACTGTCTTCTCCTGGAGCCGAACTCCCGCGCGGCCCCCAAAACCCATTTTTTACCTATTTTTCCCCATCTACCCACCCAAATACCCTAAAAACTTACCCACCTACCCACCTTAGCCTATCTAGCCTATCTACCCTCTCCCTTTTTCAAATCATTTCCATTTTCTCATTATTTCCTAAAAAAGGTTAATTCCTACCCAAACCCCCAATTTAGCATAATACAACCAAATCACCAAATTAAAGAGTTTCGAATCTACCCGAACGACGACACGTCGTCGTGGTGGGATGGGTGGTGGCGGTCCAGCTGGTCCAGCCCCTCCAGCTCCTCCTGCCTGTGCCATGGCTCCAATCCTGATCTGCTGGGTCCCCGGCCAATCAACTGCTGCCTCCTCCTTAATCGGGCCCACTATCAACTCTCTCTGCCAATACAACAGCTCCACCTCACTCAATCAAGCCTCTAATCCCAACTCTCCATGTTAGACAAGTCGATTTGGTTTGCAAATAACAAATGTGACAATGATAAGCCGTATTTTTCTTTTTATAGGTTTTTCGGCTTTCACCGATATCGGTTTCATTTTGCCCTAAGGAACCAGTATCGGTCCCTTAACCGATATCGGTCATGCAGAATCGACATCGGTTCTATACCCAACTTTCACCCCATTCTTTGCCCTTATTTACTCCTTGCCTCTTTTTCACCAATATCGCCTCTATCCACCTTTGCTACACACCATTTGTTCACTTGTCCAGCCTGACCTAAGGCCTCAACTACTTATTCAGCCCGACCCAAGGCCTCAACCTACCTATTCGGCCCGACCTAAGGCCTTAACCTACCAATTGGCCCGACCCAAGGCCTCAACCTACCTATTCGGCCCGACCCAAGGCCTCGCCCTACCCATTTGGCCAGACCCAAGGCCTCGCCCTACCCATTCAGCCTGACCTAAGGCCTCAACCTACCTATTCGACCCGACCTAAGGCCTCAACCTACCAATCGACCTGACCTAAGGCCTCAACCTACCAATCGGCCTGACCTAAGGCCTCAACCTACCTATTTGGCCCGACCTAAGGCCTCAACCTACCAATCGGCCTGACCTAAGGCCTCAACCTACCAATTGGCCCGACCCAAGGCCTCGCCCTACCAATTGGCCCGACCCAAGGCCTCGCCCTACCAATTGGCCCGACCCAAGGCCCCGCCCTCACTATTTGGCCTGACCCAAGGCCTCAACCTACCAATTGGCCCGACCCAAGGCCTCGCCCTCACTATTTGGCCCGACCCAAGGCCTCAACCTACCAATTGGCCCGACCCAAGGCCTCGCTCTCACTATTTGGCCCGACCCAAGGCCTCCATTTACCCTTCTGGCCCGACCCAAGGCCGCAACCCAACAACTTGGCCCGACCCACGGCCGTACCACTTCCATCCCTTACCTGAAATCCACACCATACACTTTTATCCACCCATCCGGTAGTTTTTTGTTCAATCGAGCTCACATGTTCGTGTTTTAGCATGATTAGGGTCCTTGACTTGATCTGTCGACCAACTTTGCCTAGACCTAGACCATGACGTTTATCTCAACCAAACCAACCATTTGGTACTTCCGAACATGCCTAAATGTTCCTGTACCTCACCTGTTATATACCCTGGAGCTACTTCCTATGCCTTGGATACTAGGATTATATCACCCTTATTTGGATAAACTATCGACCTTTGCCTACACATTGCTGGTTTGCTTGTCAAATCATGTACCCTCGTCGTACTATTGCATTTCAACATGCGTCTGCTTCCTTGGACCTACCCCACCACCTTACCATCCTCTCTACAACATGTACCCTTTACCATCTTCCGATCTGTTGTTTTGTTTTGATTTCCCGTTCACTCAATCGGCGATAGATTTGAGGGGGATTACCTATATCTTTAACATGAGAAACCACTTCATATTATTGTCCGCGCAGCTTTACAGAACAAGATACACGACAATAAGGGGCTAATGTAGACACCAAATTTGTGTCTTACGACCCCTTGTGACCCGCATCTCATCTCGCAATCTAACCTCATCACCTAAACCTTACACAATTATTTATTAATTACCTTATAATTGATAAATCCACATCACCTTACCCGCCACCTCACTTTGCCACCTCATCATGACCTAGCCCTAACCCTAAACCAACCTAATTAGGACCCATGACTTGGTCTAGATTCACATCCATAACTAATGCCTCCTTACTCGCACCCAAAGCCGACCTTCTAGCCACTTGGCCAAGCCCGCAACTGATCTCTCGGGAGAAAAGCAGGGAAGGTGGGCTATTTTACTAAAAATAGCCTACTTTTTCCTTACCGATGCCGGTTCCTACTCGACCGCCGTCGGTTACGCAACCGCCAAATTTCCCTATAAATGGGATCCCCAAACCAAAACAACGGATCGGAATTTCATTTTGGAGATCAGTCGAAGGATTTATGGATCAACAGAGAGCATTGGGAGCGAGGAACAGAGTCTAGATCTTCACTGGATAGACTAGAGACGAGTGGAAATACCAGAAGTGTTTACAACCAAGGAGATCAACTTGCATCTTTGCCAAAACCAGTAAGTCACATCTTGCATGTCCTCTGTTATAACATTTCTTATGCTTCTTGAATCTCAGTCCTCCTAAATCTGTTTCTGAATCCACTACCCAACGTGCCATTGCATCTAACTGTCATTCTTTTATCCCTCATCGTCTCATTTCCTAATATCATCCATAAACCAGCCATTACAAACACCATAGCTACTAAGAAGATCTTAGAACCCACCGGTATCAGTTATCAGTAACCGGCATTGGCTATCATAACCAGCATCGGCTATCAGTAACCGCCATCGGTTCCTCTGATCAAAACCAGAAAACCAGCCTTTCCCCTACCCAGTTCAATGAAACAATTTAATTGATACTTTACAGTCTTTTGTGTTAATTCATATTAGCAGGGGAACTGACCATCTTCGAAAGGAAGTTTTATATTTCCTGGGCCCAAGGCAGTTTCCTCATTTATTGTTTAATCAAATCTTGTGGTCTTGTGTTCTTATTTGCAGGTAGTCCTTCCAAGACAAAAAGGAGTTCTTTGCAGTCATCTTGATCTTTCTCTACGGTACGTGCACACCATCTCGACATTCCACAGGTATTCCTCCTAGCCCATAACTCTTATAATTGATATGGGGTAGATAAGCGGTTAAGATATATGTAAAAAGTGTAATTAAATAGTTAATATTTAATTATATATGGGTAAAACATAATGGGGTGAAATAAAATTAGGATAGATGTTTAAATCAAATATTAAATAATACCCTAAGGGAGAAGTGGTGATATAAACGTGCCCCAGGTTACCCGAGAAGGTAAACACATGTGGGGGGCACTAAATTGGGTAACCAATTTTAGGTGTCTATAGGAAGCATTCAAGAAATAAGTTTAGACATACAAATATTACAGGGCTCATGAAGGCCTTCAGATCCTTGTAGTTTCTTCAGACTGTGTGTTTTAAAAGACTCCATAACACATAATACAATATAAATAAAGATATAACCATTTATTCATAACATGAAAAAGAAAGAGAACTTCTATAAATGAAATATACATGAAACCCACTAATATACATATCTAAACATAATAAGTAACCTCATTATATTCATTGGTTCATTACAAAGAGCCATAGATGGCATACTGCAGTCATGCACATCAATAGGATGGTATAACTACGCAAAAACAAACAAAAAATTATAATGCTAAGCTCAATACATTAGATCCCCACTCACAGTAATCCTACAGAGCTCTACCCATGTTATCTCTCTCTGTTTGTATCTCTCCTATCTTCTCCTCTTTTTTCTCTATCCCTATCTCCTCTCTTGGTCTACAGGCACTTGTATTTATCACCTTCCTCCACTGCCAACTCACCTTGCCACGCCCTCAGATCCATCACCAAGTGTCAAATGTGGTTCTTCAGAGAGCATGTTTCCTTAGGCTTGAGCTCTCCACTCCATCTCATGATGGTCTTCTAGAAGATTCCTTTACTGGCATGCTCTTTCCTTGGCCACCTGTTGTCAGGATAGAATGTTATCCATGCGTAACTAATCATTCTTTTCATGTGTTCTACCTTTGTTGCTTGAATCAGGTAAGTCCTGAACCTCCTTTCGCGTGCCATGTGCTATATGTTTCCTTCAACCTTTTCTCTTGTGCACTTTTTCCTTATGCGCCATCCTATAACCGGGGTCCCATGCACTCACGAACCTTCATACTTAGTCAATATTTTAGGAGCCCAAAAAATTACATCAAAGGTAAGGAAAATAGAGTTGCTTACTTATAAGTGTTATGGAATTGTAGGAAGCACATTTTTTCTCTTATAACATTGAGAACTCAGTTTAAGGATGAAGTAAAAAGTGCTATGGAATCTAATTCTTACTTTCAACAAGTAAAGACAGTGCTAACTGCAGATCCAAATGATGTAAGGTATAAAGTTTTTCACTTCGATAATGAAGGGATCTTAAGATTTGAACACAGAGTATACATACCTTCGCTAAATGATTTAAGAAAGAAATTATTATCATAATTTCACAATTCACCTTTCTCTGGACACCCTAGTATTACAAAGATGCTTCTTGATGTAAAACAACAATATTTCCTTAAAGCAATGAAAAAGGATGTTATTGATTTCATGACACATTTCCTTGGATTTCAACGTATTAGAGCCAAGCATATGCACCCATCCAGTTTATTGTATCCTCATAGCGTACCTCAGTATAAGTGGAAAGTAATAAGCATGGAATTTGTGCAAGGGTTGCCTATGTCAAGAAATAAACATGATGTTATTTTGGTAGTTGTTGATAAACTAACGAAGGTAGCACATTTTACTACTGGTAATCTGAAGGATGATTCTCCTGTATTGGATAAAATATTTGTACACAAAATTTTCAGATTACATGGAGTACCTGAATTAATCATATCGGATAGAGATCCTAGAATGACGTCAAGGTTTTGGCAAATGCTTAATACAGCTCTAGGAACTAAGCTGAATTTTAGTTCTACGTATCATCCGAAAACAGATGGATAGACTGAAAGAGTTAATAAAGTTTTAGAGGATATCTTATGAATGTATTATATGGATCAGCAGTATAAGTGGGAAGAGTACCTTCCACTAGTTGAGTTTGCATATAATAACACATATCATACCTCTCCTAAGATGGCACCTTTTGAAACATTATATAGAAGAAAATGCATAACCCTTGTTAGTTAGGACAACATTGAGGATAGAGAGATAATTGGACCTGAAATCCTTACGTAAATGTAACAAGTTAAAATGATTCGTGAGCACTTGAAAGAAGCAATAGATAGGCAAAAGAGTTATGTTGACTTAAAGCAGGTTGACAAGAAATTTGAACTTGGTGAGAAAGTATTTCTTTGGGTTAAACCAAAAAAGAGCTCTATAACTTTTGGCAAGGCTACCAAGTTATCACCTCGTTATGTGGGACCCTTTGAGATAGTTGAAGTAATCAACCTTGTAGCTTACATTTTAGCATTACCTCTTGCTTTGTCATGAATGCATGATGTTTTCCATATTTCTTTGCTTAAGAAATACGTTTCAGATTTATCACATGTGTTAAATTAGAATTCCTTACAGGTCCAAGACCCAGGAATAATTGTGGTTAAACCCATACGAGTGCTGGAAACTCACCAGTTACATTTAAGAAATTATTAGATAAGTCAATGTAAGGTCCAGTGTGACCAATTTAACAAAGAAAGTGCAACCTAGGAAAACCTGGAAGATATGAAAACTACTTTTCCATATTTATTTGATCAGAATTGACTATGATGACTGATAAAAATTTGTGATTTTATCTTTATATGTCAATAAGTCTGCCAGTTTGGGACAGATGGCTATTTATTTTTGAATAAACAACGATGTGAATGCTAACATCTAGAACTTTAAAATCCTAATATTTTTACAAAAATATGTTAATAAAGTGAATAAATTGATTATCCTTAATGCAGTGTTCAAATGAGATAATCATCGAGATGATGATTATTTTTAGGAGGGAAGTATGTAACACCTTGGACAAACTGTTATATTTCTCTTTACATTAAAAGCATTGGTATGTGATTTTATAGAATGAGGTGTGTTTCCTTTATCGGTGAAAATCATGATTATTATGGATAAATTATTTTTTCTCTTGGATTCTTTATAACAGAATGATATGGCTTGCAAGAATCCATTTTCACTTCATATTGATAAGAACAATATGATTTTGAGAGTTGCAAACTTATCTCTTTTACTGACTCATCCTTGGATTAATTTCAGTGATCCAAGAAATGTTTTAAATCTTCTTAAAAGACTAAATAGTAAATTAACATTCATTAGTTGAGATACATAGAGGACTGAACTTTGTATGTTACAAATTCTATGCTCTTCTGTGAATGTTTCTTCAGTAGGTTGTATGTTGTGCTTAGGTCTTTGGGATTGATCTTTGCAGGAAATTATTAGCATAAAAAAATAGTTGTCTTCATGACTATGAAGGGGATTAGAATCCTAAAACTAAAGGACTATCTTAACGATATCCTCAACTAGGTAAGATCACCTACTTCATAGCTAAGTCTATTTAATTGGGTTATAATCTATCCTAAACTTCTTATTCTATTTTGTTAGGGGGTGACCTAACCTAACCTCTTGTGCTAAATGAATAAGGGAGGGAGAGACTATTATAGTAATGTTAGAATATGTTAACCTAATGCCTAATACTAATGGTTATGAATTTAATCTAACCTAAGGTGGAAAATGAAAGAGGGTTTAAAACCCACAAGTGAGGATCACAAGGGATGACATGCACATCAGCAGATGTGTGAACGACAGCATGAAGAGATCTCGGGAGGAGCGAGCATCAACCGAATGTGCATGTAAAGATTTGAAACACGGGTAGAACCTGGTTAATCCATAAAACTATCCTCTATCTCATAGATCAAATGGGGTGAACATATAGGAGGTGTTGAGTAACCCCCAGTGCTGCAATCATGAAAACTAAAGTAGAGAGGGGGAGTTACATTCCCAGGATAGAAGTGTAACTCCCAATGATGTATATGATGCACTGATGTGTAAGATAATCTCATAATGAACCCTAAATGACACATGGACCTACGATCTCACCTAAGTGAAATGACTCACCTGATGATGTGTAAAATAACACACACCAACACCCCCCCTTCATCTTAACTTAGGATGAGGGGGCAAGTCAGAAATGAGAAATGGGTCCCGACACAAAGCCTGATGAGGTACCCACGTACAAGAAGAAGTCCCAAGAAGTGAAGGAAAACCCAGTGGGATAAACATCCACCACAAGAGAACAAAACACTCTCTAATCTAAGAAAGATGCCAAATATGGGTCCCAACTCTAGACAAGCCTAAAAAGGTACCCATGTACAAAGAGGCAATTTCTCAGAAAGAATAAGGAGAGAGAAGAAGAGGGAGACAAGAGGAATGCAGAAGATGCCATGGAAAGATCTGAACTCTACAGCTCTAGGAGGTCTCCCAAAATAATGTTGGTGACGAGATCCTCTACCTCTGGACTGAAGAAGATCCACCCACAACGAACTATGTGCCTACCCTTAGGAAGGACAGAAATGATGTGCTATAAGTCCACCCACTCCCCAAAGGAAACTGAAGGTAGCAACACGAAGAACTCTAAGTCTGTTGCATGGAAGTGTGACATAGGTATATCGAGTGAGTGCCAAGGGATCGAAAGTAATGCAATGTGCATAGAACTATCAGAGTGAAAAAGAGGAACACTTGCAGAAAGGATGTCCAAGTGATGTGAAGGGAACAAAACATCCTCCACAATAGAAAAGGGATCCATAGCTGAGGGTGGATCAATGAAGGTCTCTGGAAATGTGGAAGTGACATGATTCCCAGAAGGGGAACTCCCAACAAAAAAGATGATGAATTCCTCTGAAATACCTGTAGATGGATGAGGGACCTGTAGTGCATCACAAGTAGACTCTGCAAAAAGACAACTAAGGTTAGGCAAATGCTCATCCTAATGAGGGGGCTCAACAAACAGAAGAGTGATGTCAGATAGGTATGAGTCATCCAATAAAGGTAGAGGAGTGAAGTGGACCTCACACACTGTAAGTGGAAAGGAGGTGGGTGTGATGACTGTATGAGGCTGAGTAGGAGACTGCTCGATATTTGATGAGATGTGGGGGGTGATAACACTATCTAGAATGGTGAGAGAAAGAGGAGAAGATTCCTCTGTAGTACTCTCTGCATCAGAAATGGGTGCACAATTCTCATCATCATAGGTAGAACCAAATGATTCTATGTCAGTGGAACTGTCATCACATGAAGAAGAGGAGACAACTGAATTAGTAGCATCAATAACGGTGACAGTATGTGAAGGGTCTCCATAGAGGGACTGAAGAATGCTCCAGACATGGTGAGGTGGATCTGAGTGTGCCCCGTCAAACCAGAGAGATCAAGAGACATGCATCATCATGTGACCAAAGATGTGGTCACAAGTTTTGAGGAATTCCTCTAGATGAGAATGATCAGTAGGTGTAAGAACTAGCCCAAGCAAGAAGGGTAAAAGAACCTCATGGGTGAAGTACCGTTCCATGGAAGCATGCCAAGATGAATAGTTCCCTCTGCATGTGAGAAGTGGCACAGGCTGTAAGGTGATCCTACGATGCTCAAGTCTAGAAAGAGAACTCTCCATGATGCAAAATGCAAGATGCACAAAATCAAGACATCAGACTCCACCGATAATGCATTTGTGTGTGAAAACCCAAGAGTACAGTCAACCCTCCAGAATGTGGCACTTTATAAAGTAGTGCATTTACAAAAATAATAATCCCATCATGTAGAATGTGAAAAAACATGTAACTTTGACTAAAAAAGTGCTCAAATCCTAGAAACGAGTCAAAAATTATAGCAAAAAACAATTCCTGCAATTGATGAGAAAATGCAACAAATTTTTTAAACACCTTAAAAAAGTGCCCAAAATGGGTGCAAAGGGTGCCATGTGGGTACTCATTGGAAATGACATCAATCTTTACACATAGTTTGTTTTTCTTGTGAGGGGGGATTAGCCTCCTGCCAACCCCAGACCTCGCCCTCCATCTTTGTCACGCGTAGGAAGGGCATAATACAAGCCAAAATCAAAGCCTAAAATTAATTACATGCTAATACAATGAATTTTTTTTTTTGAACACCTTAAAAAAATTAAAAAGAAGGTGGAAAGGAGGTGGGCCCACATTTGGAAGGTGGAGGTGCAAGTCCATGCTGGAAATAGGTGTGCAGGTTGTGACCATGTGCCAGTGCTGCAGTAAAAAACATCAAAAACTATAGTTGTACAGGTTAAATGCAACTAATTTTGAAGGTGTAGTGTTGCCATTGGAGATGATTCCAGCTGCAGGTTGAAATGCCAAGGTCACGAGTTAAATGCTCACCACGTGCTGGATGGAGCTGAAGTGACTAAGCAGAAATGGCTAGGAGATGCACCCGAAGCAAGTTGTGACCACGTGCTGTAGGAGAATGGAAGGTTTTCACGAGCTGGTAGCTAGAGGAACTGCTGGAGAAACCACGTGCCAAAGCTACAGGGTGAAATGTAGTAGAGAAGGATCATGTGGGAAAGAAAAGACTTCAATTCAACCACAATACAGAGCCAAGGGCTTATATAACCCAAATCACGAGGAGCAAGGCAAATCGAGCTAGAGAACCAAGAGCACACAACACCAAGGATGAGCCAAAGATCTAACATGGAAGTCAGTTGTGTAAGACAGGAGAAACGATGCAGGTTAGCAAAGGTCAAGTCGATCTCAAACATGCGTCAACCATGAGTAGGATCTTGAGTCAATTATGACAAGTCTGGGTTCAATGCAAGGATTACCATGCACAAGTAAAAAAAACCAAACCAAACCGTCGACCAAAGAACAACCACTACAAACCTAAAAAAATCTCTAAAACCAGTATTTTAAATTTAGACTCTAACCTAAGAAATTGAATACACCTCCAAAGCATGCATGCAACCACGTAGAATCAAGCGGTCAAAGACACTAAACCTAAAAATCACCATAAACTCCAACACAACCACCTCAAACACACGAACAACCTAAGGAGAGGTATAAATGCCTTAAAATCAGTGCAAGTAGAGCACAGCTGGAATATCCATTACAACACACGCATGAGAATCTGAATATCATGATGGAAGATGGAAAACACACACAGAAACACCAATGAGTGCAAGGATCCACAAGATCCGCTCTAATACCATGAAAGAGGGTTTAAAACCCACAAGCGAGGATCACGAGGGATGACGTGAACATCAACGGATGTGCGAATGACAACGTGAAGAGATCTCAGGAGGAGCAAGCATCAACCAAATGTGCATGAAAAGATTAGAAACATGGGTAGAACCTAGTTAATCCATAAAACTCTCCTCTATCTCATAGATCAAATAGGGTGAACATATAGGAGGTGTTGAGTAACCCCCAGTGCTGCAATCATGATAACTCAAGTAGAGAGGGGGAGTTGCATCCCTAGGATAGAAGTGTAACTCCCAATGACACATATGATGCACTGACACACTGACGCACTGACGCGCTGACACACTGATGTGTAAGATAATCTCATAATGACCCCTAAATGACACATAGACCTATAATCTCACTTAAGTGAGATGACTCACCTGATGATGTGGAAAATAACACACACCAACAAAAACTACCTATGGCAATTTTTTAAGACCAAAGGTGATTTATTCTTAGAGTAACATAAGTCTTGGGAAATCTAGCCTAAACTATTAAAAAGGAACCTAAGGGTCCCATGGCACTAAGGAAATGGTTCCAATGACATTCAAGTGATTTGATTTTGGTTTAATGTATAGAGGTATTGCCAGTTTTGGAAAAGGCTAGTTAACTCTGGTAGAGGCTTACGTGGAGGCTTCACTAAATATGGAATTGCATGTGAAATTAAAAATGGCATTCTCCAATTTTGGGAGGCTGTGGAAAGGAGATATAAGCGGGAGAATTGGGATTTATGACATTAATGCATCTCGGTTTTTGTGTGAAAAACATCTTGGAAAAAAGGGAGGTGGATTTCTGGGAGGTTGTTTGGTTTTGCATGCCTCGTGAATTTTTCTCTGCATGGAGCTATCTGGTTCTTTGAACCAGCAGGTAATGACTTCTTCGTGTGTAGAACTATTTCAGAGTGAAAAAGAGGAACTACTTGCAGATCAAGGATGTCCAAGTGTATATGAAGGGAACAAAACACCCTCCACAACAGAAAATGGATCCACAAGCAAGGTTGGATCAATGAAGGTCTCCGAAAAAGTGGAAGTGGTAAGAATCTCTGAATGGGAACTCTCCAACAACAGATATGTTGAACTCCTCTTAAAAACTTGTAGATGGATGAGGGACCTGTAGTGCATCACAGATTTATTTCTTTCTGTGAAAAGATGACTAAGGTCATTAGAACAACTTTGCTCTCATGAGATAAATATTTACATGATTTTTCTGGTTATTTACTTGCATGTTTTTATGAATCTCTCAGGTTTTAGGGATGTAAATCCATTGTAAAGTAATGATAGTTCTTAGGAAGCTTTCTTTGTGCTAGTTTAATGATGACATGCATGTGGAACTTGTATTTGAAGCTTTGTATTTCATTCTGAAGATAATATTCAGGTCTAGAATTGACTGAATAGGAATTAGTTGCCTTATGTTTCATTCTAAACTATTATTTGGAGCCTGTGTTTCATTTTTACTTGTATTGGAGCATTTTTTCTTGTTCTGAGCTTGTAGTGGAGCTTCTTGGTTGTTCTAAACTGGAATTTTTTGCTTGTATGGTTATGAACCTTTATTGTAGTCTTGAGTTTTTTTGAGCTTGTAGTGAAGCTTCATGGTTGTTCTAAGCTTGTTTTGTAGTCTTATGTTTCATTTGAGTTGGTACTAGAGCTTGTATTGTTCTGAACCTCTATTCGAAGCTTCGTGTTTGACACTGTACTAGTATTCCATACTTGCATGTTCTGAACTTGTGTTGGAATCGATGTGTTTGATTCTTTACTAGTATTCTGAGTTAGAGATTTACTCATTTTAAGGATTTGAAAAGATTTAAACTCATTTATGGATTGTCTGCTAGAAAGGTTCTTGAGATATTTTTGTTGGTTTGAAGTAGACTAGGTAATCTCTTTTTGAGATCTCCTCTGTGTAGCTTCTTGAGTGGGAATGGTTGTAATACTTCTATCTTTTAGACTATACCACATTCTTGAACTAGTAAGAGCATATGATTTTTGGGGATATTCTTCCTTTCTCTGCTCTAAGAAATCCCACGTCTTGTTGAAAGTGTGAATATTTTGTTGAAGGATTATTAGACTGTAATTGTACCTTGTTGTGGGTTTGGTTTGATATAGAGTTTGTTGGAATGGTTGTTAATAGTTTAAGAGGTTTATGGAAATATAGTATGAATTTTCCTTCTTGTGAACAATGTTGAAATGAATACCTTCCTGTTGCAAGATTTTTATATGGAACTCGATATTCTTGTGGTGATTATGTTTCAGTCGAGTTGGAAGTAAGATTGGAACATCTCTTGACTAAAAATTATTGGGTTTTCTTAATCTCTTCTGATCTTCTTAATTTATTTCTTGGTTTTTATTATAAGGTTGAATTTAAAACCTAGTATACTAAATTTTTGTATGGAAGGATACATATCTTTAATCAGAATGCTTTGTATTATTGTTCTTATTTGGGATTGCAAACTATTTACTCTGTTGCATTATTTTGTTGAAGCCTTGTAATGTGATTTCAATCTTTTGAGTTCATGAGTTGTATTAAACCTTATGTATCTTACATTGTTTGTGGATTTCTATTCCTTGTTGGACTCATTGAATGAATCTCTAGGTTTAAAAAGAGAATTAAATATGTTATCTTGGGGATAGTATATTGTTTAGGTACTGTACTATGTACTTCATTCTAAGATTTAAATTTGAACTTGTGCTTGGTGAATGGAAATAGGTAAACCAGTTTGTTAGATTTGTAATGGAAAATTAGAAGTTTGCTTTCTTTAACTGTGTGATTGGGTTTTGTGTTCTCTTTTGGGAACTAGTTAAATAATTTCTAAGTTTGAAATAGAAATGGGAATTCATTTCATAGTATAAATGAAATGAATTAGGGATTGGACCTTTTCCAATGGAGATCCATTCTTACTATTATTTGGATAATTTCATTTGATTGAACTTTTCTATTTTTGATCTTCTTCTAAGATGGAAAAAATTATTGTGGAACTTTTTGTTTCAAATCTTTGAATTATATCTTCTAACATATGGGAGTTAGTTTAGACTTGCAAGGAGGATTTTTTGACCCTCTACCCTACTTGGATTGATTGGGGATTATTGTTAGATGTTTTTCCTTTATTGATGAATCCTTTTATAGTTATCTTTGAACTAAGGCAGTTTGTTTCTTTTAACTGGTTTCTATCTTTCAGATAATTAGTGTATGGGGGATAAGTATGTATTGATTCTTCTTCTTTTGTTGATATGGAAAGATGAAGTATCTTAATATGAGTTATGATGTAATTAACTTCTTAGCTACTTAGTAAAATATAAATGTGTATTTATATTCTTATAGAACTATGAAACAATTGGATGACAAGACCTATTGGTTGTTTTAAAGTAATTGATAGGATCAATTAAACTTTATGACATAATGCAGATGTTGTAGATTATACTATGCTCTTTTCTTAAAAGTGAATTTAGACTCTTTTATTGTACTTCATTTCTACATGTTATTACTTATGATTATTTTTATGATATATTAATTGTTTCATTAAAGTAGAGTTGTTTTAATGGAACAATTAGTGGAATGCACTTCACTTTAATGCTTAGTGCTTATCATGCTCAGTTCATTGAACTGACCTATGCTAGAAAAAATTTGCAGATGGACATCATAAGCGATAAAAGAAGATAGAAACTTTTATGATGCATTGGCTTATTTAATTTTGGACCTTATGTAAAGAGTTTTAAATCATTATTGAGTTGTATTGGAAAAGAAAAGTGTTGTTCTTTTAAGATCTTAATTCCGATTGACATGCAAAATTTCCTAATTACATAGTCTTGTAAATGTATATTTATTATCATGAATTGAAATGTTTTGAGTTGAACTCTAATTTGTGATGTGAATTATTTTGTACTTGAATGATGGAAATACTAGTGATATCTTGGCAGTATTATTTATATCTGTTTGTATACTATTGTTGTTATAAGATGATAAGTTGGATTAAGGAGATATTATAATCTCCCTTATTATAATGAACTTGTTAATTTGCAAAAGTTTTCGTTCTCTAACTACACAACTATAGTTTAATAATGAAATATGCTTGGGACATACAATTAAACTATATGAGTAACGAACGATAAAAAGGTTATGTTAAACCAAACCTCTAACCAAGTAGAATGAAAGATAAAAGGAATATAGTGGTTATGATCTTTAATATTCATACTAAGTTTATAAAGTAAACACTAGCTAAATCTAGGTGGATGACATACTTGATTTGGATAGCTAGGTTACATTAAGAATTAAACGTTTGATGTTTGCTATCCTATTTTTGGGATAATTGCCTATTATGCCACATTAATGAATAACAACGTAAACATGAATTAATGAAGTTCTCCATATCTAATTAGGCTAGTGTTGGATAAATAATTTAAGGAATGTTGGAATTAGGGTTAGGCATGGTTGTTGTAATCTGAATCTTAATCCAATTTAGTTATGATTAATTACCACTAAGGGGGTATGTACATCTTGATGAATCAATTCTAATGGATGTTGGCACATGCCAACTACAGGTTTTTACCCTCAAGAATTCCCTAGAACTCTCAAGGATACAATGGTGTAGTTGACATGTGGCAACACTCTTCCATATTTGTTCATCTAGATATACATACATATGGACTTGAACTTAGTTTCTCTCTCGGTCAAGTTAGTAGCATGTTTAGGATAGGTAGTAGCTTTCAATGACTGAGGGTACCTTGGCACATCTAGTTGACTTAAGTAAACCCAGTATGCCCATATACCCTAAGTCATCGCGAGCGTCTTCCTATAATAAATTATGTTGCTAATTGGGGCTAGGGTCAAACCTTGGGCAAGTGGACTAATGGTAGTCAGTAAGACCATTCTAGATAACAGAAGAGTGCAGAAAGGATGTATTCTGAAATGACGATTATGCCATCTAGGAATAGTAAGATAAACAGTATGTTGAAAATATTTGGGCAAAGTATCACAAGATATTGGTTGCATTGTCCTATGTCACTTAATTTAAAGCAACATGATGTCAGATGAATATTGGTAAAAAATATTTAGATAGGTTCTTTAAATAGATCACTCAGTACCCGGAACTGGGTAGGAGAACCAATTATACGTAGTATACATAAAGTATTCTATACTTTAAGTTAACATGAGAGATCGGTAGTATACCGAGTCTTTACAGCTGCATATGGTTATCTGTTATGAGATTGATTGGCATGGAATGTGTGTTCTAAATGATGTTTTATTCAGAACATAGAACATTATGTTGTAAAAAATTTAAAATAAAATAAAATTCCCTTGTTTCTAAAGTCTTAAAATGGGAATGTTACAGGTGTGCAAAGGTTTTCCATGCTAGACAAGTATTATGGCTTCAACAAGATTTTGGTTGAGAAAGAGGGTCAGTTCAAAATTGTCTTTACAATGAAATGGGGGACTTACACATATGAAAATATGCCTTTTGGGTTGTTAAGAACAACACAACATTTCAACATGCAATGGACATTACCTTCAAAGGATATTTTCAATGAGTTTATCCTAATTTACCTGGATGGCAAAAAGTGTCTTCTCAAAGTAAAGCATGGATCATATGGTGTACTTGGAAAAGGTATTTGAGAGATGTAGATAATTCTGGGTATCTCTTAACCCAAAGAAGTGTAACTTTTTTGTGGCACAGGGAAATATTTTGGGCCATGTGGTCTCTAAGAATGGTATTAAAATTGATCTTGAGTGTGTTTCAGCCATCCTTTCCCTTTCCTTTTCGACACACAAGAAGTTCTTGCATTATTTCCTAAGAAAAATCAAATTTGTTAGGAGATTCATTCCTAACTTTGCAGGACTAGTTTGGCCCATTACTGTAACATTCCTATTTAAAGACTTTAGAAACAAGGGAAATTTATTTTTTTGAGTAATGTTATCTGTTCTAAATACGTAATTTAGAACACAAATTCCATAACAACCATTCTTATAAAAGATAACCATATGTAGCTGAGATTACTCGGTAAGTTATCAATCTATTCATTTCATGACTCGGTGAACTACTGTTCTATTCATGTTTAACACTAAGTATTGGATACTTTAATGTATAATACATATACTTGGTTCTCTTACCCTATTCTAGGTATTGAGTGATCTGTCTAAGGAACCTAGTTGAATAATTATTACCAATATTCATCTGCATCATGATCCTTAGACTAGGCGACATAGAACAACGCAACCAGTAGCTTGTGATACTTTTGCCAAAAATTTATAACATACTGTTCGTATTACTTATTCCTTGATGGCATACTCGTCAATCTAGAATACGTCCTTTTCCCCCACTCTATTCTTATCTAGAATGTCCTTTACCATCTTTTGTTAGTCCTCTTGCCCAACGTTTAACCCTCATTCTTGTTAACAACATAGGTTATGTTAGGAACGGGCTCACAAAGACTTAGGATATATTGGCATATTGGGTCAACCTAGGTTAACCCCATGTGCCAAGGTACCCTAAGTCCTTGATCTAGGCAGCAATTCTAGTGGCGCAACTTCCAGAGACCATAACTTTTGCACCGTACCTCCGATTGACTCCGTTCAAAAGGCAACGAAAATCTTGGAATGTGTAGAATGTGATGAGAAGGTGCCAAACTCCATTCAGCAATTTTTTACCCCCGAAATCCATGTTTAAGGGGCCCAAATTGTGATTTTTGTAGTGCTGTCTAAAAATAATAAATTCTAAAAATAGTATGTTTCGCAAAATTAGTGCACATGTAAGTCTTGGAAGATGAAACACCTCATCTCCCTCAAGACTGGTGACCTTTCACATCTTTCTAGGTGTCCTTTCATATTTATAAAATTATTATAAATACATATGTAACCGGAAAAGGGATAGACATCTCTTGGCAGAGATAATTGATGTAATTTGAAGTCATTGAGTAATTTACATCTCTTTTCAGAGATAGTTGTTTTGTAATTCATTTGGGACATTTGTTAATTTGTTCCTTAAGTTTGAAACCCCTTGGTTTTGGATCAGTGGTATCATAGCTAAGTTGTCTTGAGAGTGTATGATCCCCAGAACGAGGTCAGAATACAAAAAGCTTGGGTGGTCCACACACAATCCTTCAGAATACTTGCCTGTTCGTTGCAGGTGACCTCTAATGGCGGAAAACACCAGGATGGATGATCCTCTCAAAAATATGGTGAATGAAGCTCTTAGGGAGCAAAAGGATCAAATGCTACAACAATTCACCCAAATTCTACAACAACTACAAGTAGGAAATCATGCCTCCTCATCTGTAAATCAGTCCTTTGGTGCCCCGACTCCATTCAAGGTGCAAGTAAATTTTGACATTCCTATTTTTGAAGGTAAGATCAATTATGATGTAGTAGAGAACTGGTTGGACCAATTGACCTCATATTTTTCTATCAATCAATTTATTGATAAGGAAAAGATAACATTTTCTCTATTGAAATCGTCTCTTGTTATCAAACATTGGTGGGGTGTGTATAAGAATGGGCTCGAAAGGGATGAGCTAGGAATCGCAGAGGAACCCACATGGAATGATTTTGTTGATGCCATAAAGGAAGAATATTACCCTGTTGGGGCCTATGATGATTTGTACATACAATGGCAGTAACTTCGTCAAGGTAAGGACCAGTCGGTTCAAGATTATACTGACAAATTTCATTCTTTATCTGAAAGATTGGGCATTCAAGACACAGAACAACATAGGATTCTAAAATATCGCAGTGGTCTACAATGGAGCATCTAAGAGGACATGGAATTCTTTCAGTTTCAAACCCTTGGTGAGGCATACAAGTTTTTCAGTCAAGATTGAACAAAACCACAAAAGGAGGACTATTAGGAACCAACCCGTAAGGGGGAAGAATGATAAAGAAGGCCAGACCCGAGGCCAAGGTTGGAAACAAAAGGAGTCGCAAAGAAATAAGATTCATAAGGAGAAGATAGGGAAGTGGTGTGACCTCCACAAAACAAATCGCCACTCCAAGGAAGAATGTCGAGCCATCAAGTCCTTACTCGCCGAGTCATCTTCTTCAACACTCCCTGAGGTCAAGGATGAAGATGATGAAATTATAGACACTGATCCAAATGTGATCATTGCCACCTCAAAAGTCAAGAATATGGATGAGAAGAAAAGGCTCTTCCACTCCAAGCTTTGGGTAAAAGGTAAGCCACTGCATTTTATCCTTGAGAGTGGAAGTCAGAAGAATTTAATTTTTGTTGATGTTGTAAAAAGCCTAAACCTCCCTGTAAAGCCACAGTATCAGGTGGTTAAACCCAGGAAGAGACCTCCAAGTCACACAACAATGTCTCCTTCCGTATGCCATCAAGCCCTTCCATGATGAAGTCATGTGTGATGTTGCTCCATTAGATGTTTGTGATGTAATCCTAGGCCGACCATTTATGTGGAATAGACATGGCATCTATGAGTCACGACCTAGAAGGGTCACCATTACCATTGGGAGTTGAAGTTATTGGATACCTGAGGTCATTCCCCTAAAATCTGTCTCCCTCATTAGTGCCAAACAATGTAAGAAGTTAGTGGAGAAAACAAACATTTTTTCGTCTTGATGATCAGGCCAAAACCTACAAACAAAATTGCAGCCTCCATGAACATGCACTCAATACAACAATAGAAGCAGCTCAACCAAATCATAACTAAGTATGATGATCTATTCCAGACACCTAAAGGAGTGCCATTTCAGTGTCAGGTAAAACATGTTATTGATTTGATCCCGGGGTCTCCTTTACCCAATAGCCCTGTGTATTGCAGGTCAGTACTTGAAAATGAGGAGATCAAGAGGCAGCTCCAGGAATTGATTCAAAAGGGACATATTAGGCCAAGCTCTTCACCTTGTGGAAGTCCAATTATCTTGGCGCCAAAGAAGGATGGAACATGGAGACTTTTCATAGACTATCGGGCTTTGAACAAAATCACTGTGAAGAATCGCTACCCCCTCCCAAGGATTGATGATTTGCTGGACCAGCTCCGCGGTGCAAAATTTTTCACCAAAATTGATCTCAAATATGGCTATCACCAGATCCCTGTCGAGCCCACTGATGTTTGGAAAACTGCATTTAAGTCTCATGAAGGCCTATTCGAATGGTTGATCATGCCTTTTGGACTAACTAATTCACCTACAACATTCATGCGGATGATGGACAACATCTTGCGGCCCTACACCAATTCCTTCGTGGTGGTCTACCTAGATGATATACTCATATATAGCTAGACTTGGGAGAGGCATCTGCAACATGTTCAAGAAGTACTTCAGACCCTCAAGAAGCACAGACTGTATGCAAATATGGATAAGTGTACATTTGGGATGATAAAGGTCCAGTACTTGGGTTATGTCATGGATGAGGAAGGAGTCCATGTCGACCTGGAGAAAATTCAGGTTATTCAGAGGTTGCCTACCCTAAAGAATCTTACATAGCTTTGTAGCTTCCTGGGCCTTGCCAATTTCTATCACCGGTTTGTCTTGGGTTTCTCACATATTTCCTGGGCACTCAATCAAGTGACTAAAGGAGGGAAAAAGGATAAATTCCAATGGGGGGAAGCACAATAGAAAGCATTTGAAGGGATGAAAGAAAGGTTATGCTCATCCCCTATCCTTGCCCTTCCTGATCTACATCATCCATTCGAGCTGATGACAGATACATCTAAGTATGCCTTTGGAGCTGTTATCATGCAACATGGCCACCCTGTTGCATACCATAGTGAAACATTCAGTGACACGGTTAGGAAGTACCCAATATATGACAAGGAGCTTTATGCCATTGTCCAGGCATATAAACAGTGGAAACACTACATTCTGGGGAAGGAGACAGTAATCCACACTGACCATAGGCCTTTGGAATTCCTTCAAACACAAAGAAAGTTGAGGAATGAGAGACACCAGAAATAGGCCACATACCTACAACAATTTCACCTGATAATAAAGCATAAGAAGGGAAGTGCCAACTCAGAAAAAAATTTCCTAAGCCTCCCTCCAATTGCAGCCCTCACAACTATTCTTGATCTCTGTGGACATGAGACTTCAAGTTGGTGTAGTTTGTATGAGAAGGATCCTGAGTTTTCAGACACATATCAGGCCCTCCGTGAAGGAAAACATGTCTCTGATTTCTATCTACAGGATAATCTCCTCTGCCATATGGGACACATCTATGATCCAGCAAGTGAACAACAGAAGATGATCTAGGAAGCACACTTCAGCAAGACCGCAGGGCACTTTGGCGTGGACAAGACATTGGCAGTACTTCAGAAGCATTTCTACTGGCCTAATCTAAAGACTAATGTGGTGAAGTATATTAAGTCCTGCACTCCTTGTGTAATTTCTAAGCCAACTAACAAGAAACAGGGATTGTACACACCATTTCCAGAACCAACCAAGCCTTGGGCATCTGTCTCGATGGACTTCCTCTCAGGTTTGCCAACTTCGAAACATGGGAATGATGGTGTTTTTGTTGTAGTTGATTGATTTTCTAAAATGGCTGTAATGGTTTCCTGTAAGAAAAATATTTCTGCTGAAGATACTGCTAAAATTTATTTCAATCATGTATGGATCAACTTTGGGCTCCCCAAGTCTATTGTTTCTAATAGGGATAGTAGGTTCCTGAGCATCTTCTGGTCCACCTTATGGGGAATGCTAGATACAAAGTTGATGAAGTCCACATCCTTTCACCCACAGACTGATGGGCAAACAGAAGTGGTGAATCACCTAATTGTTCACATGCTTCGTATGTACCACTCCAAGCACTCCCGCACATGGGACGAGGCCCTGCCATACATACAACATGGATACAATCAAGCCCTGCACAGCTCCACTAAACACAGTCCTTTTCAAGCTTGTTATGGATTCCAACCTATGGATCCCATTGATGTATGCATCCCAATTCCTGCCATGGAATTCACACTTCATGGAAAAAGTGAAGCAAAAAATGTGACAAGGTTTTTTTAGTAGATCTAGCACATTCAGCACCAAGTCCATGACATTTTATAGAAAATGAATAAAAAATATAAGAATCACCATGATAAACATAGGGTTTTGCATCATTTCCAGGTTGGTGATAAGGTTTGGTTGCGTCTTCAGAAGGAAGGGCTTGCAGGTCCACACAGAAAGATTTGACCTCTCTGGTATGGTCCTTACATTCTCACTAAGCACGTAGGGGAAAATGCTTTCGAGTTGAATCTTCCACCCTACCTTGGTCTGCACCCCATCTTCAATGTGGACCTCCTCAGGCCATACCATTCACCTTTGTTGGATACTTCAGTCACAGTAGAACAATTTGACATCTCCGAGCTCAATCCAGCAAGTCTTTCTCCAGCTGAAGAAGATCAAATTATGGACAATTTGACTAAGACCACCAGAGGACAACCTATTCAACTCTATCGTGTGATAAAGAAAGGAAATCTCAGTCACCAAGGTGAGTGGCTCACTGCATACCAGGTAAAGAAGAAATTTCCACAACTGATGGGGCATCTTAATGCAATGGGGACCATTGCTTCTGAAGGAGGAAGGAATGATGCAGGCAGTAATTCTAGTGGCGCAACTTCCAGAGACCATAACTTTTGCACCGTACCTTTGATTGACTCTATTCAAAAGGAAACGGAAATCTTGGAATGTGTAGAATGTGATGAGAAGGTGCCAAAATCCATTTGGCAATGTTTGACCACCGAAATACATGTTTAAGGGGCCCAAATTGTGTTTTTTGTAGTGCTGTCTAAAAATAGTAAATTCTAAAAATAGTATGTTTTGCAAAATTAGTGCACATGTAAGTCTTGGAAGATGAAACATCTCGTCTCCCTTGAGACTGGTGACCTTCCACATATTTCTAGGTGTCCTTTCATATTTATAAAATTATTATAAATACATATGTAACCGGAAAAGGGATAGACATCTCTTGGCAGAGATAATTGATGTAATTTGAAGTCTTTGAGTAGTTTACATCTCTTTTCAGAGATAGTTGTTTTACAATTCATTTGGCACATTTGTTAATCTATTCCTTAAGTTTGAAACCCCTCAGTTTTGGATCAGTGGTATCAGAGCTAAGTTTTCTTGAGAGTGTATGATCCCCAGAACGAGGTCGGAATACAAAAAGCTTGGGTGGTCCACACACAATCCTTCAGAATACTTGCCTGTTCGCTGCAGGTGACCTCCAATTGAGGAAAACACCAGGATGGATGATCCTCTCAAAAATATGGTGAATGAATCTCTTAGGGAGCAAAAGGATTAGATTCTACAACAATTCACCGAAATTTTGCAACAACTACAAGTAGGAAATCATGCCTCCTCATCTGTAAATCAGTCCTTTGGTGCCCCGACTCCATTCAAGGTGCAAGTAAATTTTGACATTCCTATTTTTGAAGGTAAGATCAATTCTGATGCAGTAGAGAACTGGTTGGACCAATTGACCTCATATTTTTCTATCAATCAATTTACTGATAAGGAAAAGATAACATTTTCTCTTTTGAAATCATCTCTTGCTGTCAAAAATTGGTGGGGTGTGTATAAGAATGGGCTTGAAAGGGATGAGCTAGGAATCGCAGAGGAACCCACATGGAATGATTTCATGGATGCCATAAGGGAATAATATTACCTTGTTGGGGCCTATGATGATTTTTACATACAGTGGCAGTAACTTCGTCAAGGTAAGGACCAGTCGGTTCAAGATTATACTGACAAATTTCATTCTTTATCTGCAAGATTGGGCATTCAAGACACAGAACAACATAGGATTCTAAAATATCACAGTGGCCTACAATGGAGCATCTGAGAGGACATGGAATTCTTTTAGTTTCAAACCCTCGATGAGGCATACAAGTTTTTCAGTCAAGATTGAACAAAAGCACAAAAGGAGGACTGTTAGGAACCAACCTGTGAGGGGGAAGAATCATAAAGAAGGCCAGACCCGAGGCCAAGGTTGGAAACAGAAGGAGAAGATAGGGAAGTGGTGTGACCTCCACAAAAAAAATCACCACTCTAAGGAAGAATGTCGAGCCATCAATTACTTACACACCGAGTCATCTTCTTCAACACTCTCTGCACCAGCAGTTACAGACCCTGAGGACAAGGATGAAGATGATGAAATTATAGATGCTGATCCAGATGTGATCATTGCCACCTCAAAATTCAAGAATATGGATGAGAAGGAAAGGCTCTTCCACTCCAAGCTTTGGGTAAAAGGTAAGCCACTGCATTTTATCCTTGATAGTGGAAGTCAGAAGAATTTAATTTCTATTGATGTTGTAAAAAGCCTAAACCTCCCTGTAAAGCCACATCCCCAGCCATATAGTATCAGGTGGTTAAACCCAGGAAGAGACCTCCAAATCACACAACAATGCCTCCTTCCGTATGCCATCAAGCCCTTCCATGATGAAGTCATGTGTGATGTTGCTCCATTAGATGTTTGTGATGTGCTCCTAGGCCAGCCATTTATGTGGGATAGACATGGCATCTATGAGTCACGACCTAGAAGGGTCACCATTACCATTGGGATTCGATGTTATCAGATACCTGAGGTCATTCCCCCAAAATCTGTCTCCCTCATTAGTTCCAAACAATGTAAGAAGTTAGTGGAGAAAACAAACAGTTTGTCGTCTTGATGATCAAGCCAAAACCTACAAACAAAATTGTTGCAGCCTCCATGAACATGCACTCAATACAACAACAGAAGTATCTCAACCAAATCATAACTAAGTATGATGATCTATTCCAGACACCTAAAGGAGTGCCATTTCAGTGTCAGGTAAAACATGTTATTGATTTGATCCCGGGGTCTCCTTTACTCAATAGCCCTGTGTATCATAGGTTAATACTTGAAAAAGAGGAGATCAAGAGGTAGCTCTAGGAATTGATTCAAAAGGGACATATTAGGACAAGCTCTTCACCTTGTGGAAGTCCAATTATTTTGGTGCCAAAGAAGGATGGAACATGGAGACTTTTCATAGACTATTGGGATTTGAACAAAATCACTATGAAGAATCACTACCCCCTCCCAAGGATTGATGATTTGCTGGACTAGCTCCGCGGTGCAAAACTTTTCACCAAAATTGATCTCAAATCTAGCTATCACCAGATCCCTGTCGAGCCCACTGATGTTTGGAAAACTGCATTTAAGTCTCGCGAAGGCCTATTCAAATGGTTGGTCATGCCTTTTGGACTAACTAATGCACCTGCAACATTCATGCAGATGATGGATAACATCTTGCGGCCCTACACCAATTCCTTCGTGGTGGTCTACCTAGATGATATACTCATTTATAGCCAAACCTGGGAGAGGCATCTGCAACATGTTCAAGAAGTACTTCAGACCCTCAGGAAGCACAGACTGTATGCAAATTTGGATAAGTGCACATTTGGGATGACAAAGGTCCAGTTCTTGGGTTACGTCGTGGATGAGGAAGGAGTCCATGTCGACCCAGAGAAAATTCAGGTTAATCAGAGGTGGCCTACACCAAAGAATCTTACAGAGCTTCGTAGCTGCCTTGGCCTTACCTATTTCTATCGCCGGTTTGTCTTGGGTTTCTCACATATTTCCTGGGCACTGAATCAGGTGACTAAAGGAGGGAACAAGGATAAATTCCAATGTGGGGAAGCACAACAGAAAGCATTTGAATTGCTGAAAGAAAGGTTATGCTCATCCCCTATCCTTTCCCTTCCTAATCTACATCATCCATTCGAGCTGATGACAGACGCATCTGAGTATGCCATGGGAACTTTTATCATGCAACATGGCCACCCTGTTGCATACCATAGTGAAACATTCAATGACACGGTCAGGAAGTACCCAATATATGACAAGGAGCTTTATGCCATTGTCTAGGCATGTAAACAGTGGAAACACTACATTCTGGGGAAGGAGACAGTAATCCACACTGACCATAGGCCTTTGGAGTTCCTTCACACACAAAGAAAGTTGAGGAATGAGAGACACCAAAAATAGGCCACATACCTACAACAATTTCACCTGATAATAAAGCATAAGAAGGGAAGTGCCAACTCAGCAGCAGATTGCCTAAGCCTCCCTCCAATTGCAGCCCTCACAACTATTCTTGATCTCTATGGACATGAGACTTCAAGTTGGTGTAGTTTGTATGAGAAGGATCCTGAGTTTTCAGAGACATGTCAGGCCCTCCATGAAGGAAAACATGTCTCTGATTTCTATCTATAGGATAATCTCCTCTGCCATATGGGACACATCTATGATCCAGCAAGTGAACAACAGAAGATGATCTAGGAAGCACACTTCAGCAAGACCGCAGTGCACTTTGGCATGGAAAAGACATTGGTAGTACTTCAGAAGCATTTCTATAGGCCTAATCTAAAGACTGATGTGGTGAAGTATATTAAGTCCTGCACTCCTTATGCAATTGCTAAGCCAACTAACAAGAAACAAGGATTGTACACACCATTGCCAGTACCAACCAAGCCTTGGGCATCTGTCTCGATGGAATTCATCTCAAGTTTTCCAACTTCGAAACATGGGAATGATGGTTTTTTTGTTGTAGTTGATTGATTTTCTAAAATGGCTGTAATGGTTTCCTGTAAGAAAAATATTTCTGCTGAAGATACTGCTAAAATTTATTTCAGTCATGTATGGATCAACTTTGGGCTCCCCAAGTCTATTGTTTCTGATAGGGATAGCAGGTTCTTGAGTATCTTCTGGTCCACCTTATGGGGAATTCTAGATACAAAGTTGATGAAGTCCACATCCTTTCACCCATAGACTGATGGGCAAACAGAAGTGGTGAATCACCTAATTGTTCACATTCTTCGTATGTACCACTCCAAGCACTCCCGCACATGGGACGAGGCCCTGCCATACATACAACATGGATACAATTGAGCCCTGCACAGCTCCACTAAACACAGTCCTTTTCAAGCTTGTTATGGATTCCAACCTATGGCTCCCATTGATGTATGCATCCCAATTCTTGCCATGGAATTCACACTTCATGGAAAAAGTGAAGCAGAAAAGGTGACAAGGTTTGTTGAGAAGATCCAGCACATTCAGCACCAATTCCATGACATTTTATAGAAAATGAATAAAAAATATAAGAATCACCATGATAAACACAGGGTTTAGCATCATCTCCAGGTTGGTGATAAGGTTTGGTTGTGGCTTTAGAAGGAATGGCTTGTAGGTCCACACAGAAACATTCGACCTCTCTGGTATGGTCCTTACACTCTCACTAAGCAAGTAGGGGAAAATGCTTTCGAGTTGAATCTTCCACCCTACCTTGGTCTACACCCCATCTTCAATGTGGACCTCCTCAAGCCATACCATCCACCTTTTTTGGAAACTTCAGTCACAGCAGAACAATTGGACATGAAGCAAGTCTTTCCCTGACTGAAGAAGATCAGATTGTGGACAATTTGACTAAGACCACCAGAGGACAACCTATTCAACTCTATCGTGTGATAAAGAAAGGAAATCTCAGTCACCAAGGTGAGTGGCTCACTACATACCAGGTAAAGAAGCAATTTCCACAGCTGATGGGGCATCTTAATGCAATGGGGACCATTGCTTCTGAAGGAGGGAGGAATGATCCAGGCAGCAATTCTAGTGGCGCAACTTCCAAAGACCATAACTTTTGCACTGTACCTCTGATTGAATCCGTTCAAAAGGCAACAGAAATCTTGCAATGTGTAGAATGTGATGAGAAGGTGCTAAACTTTGTTAAGAAATGTTTTTCCCCTGAAATCCATGTTTAAGGGGCCCAAATTGTGATTTTTGTAGTGCTGTCTAAAAATAGTAAATTCTAAAAATAGTATGTTTCACAAAATTAGTGCACATGTAAGTCTTGGAAGATGAAACACCTCATCTCCCTCGAGACTGGTGACCTTCCACATCTTTCTAGGTGTCCTTTCATATTTATAAAATTATTATAATTACATATGTAACCAGAAAAGGGATAGACATCTCTTGGCAGAGATAATTGATGTAATTTGAAGTCATTGAGTAATTTACATCTCTTTTCAAAGATAGTTGTTTTAAAATTCATTTAGCACATTTGTTAATCTATTCCTTAAGTTTGAAACCCCTCAGTTTTGGATCAGTCTTATAGGGATACTTCATAACGTAACTATGCTACCCCCCAATCCTAGAGAAAAATAATTTCAAGTCCACAAGTGTGTAGATCTAGATGATCAGTGCATAAGGGTGTTGCCACATGTCGACTACAACGTTGTATCCTTTAGTTGGCATGTGCCAGCATCCTAGAGAACAACCTCATTGAGATGTACATACCCCTAGGAGATCATTAAATTTTAATTAATTTTGATATTTAATAACAGATTTCAGCAACCTTGCCCAAACTCTAATCCAACTCTCCCTAAGTTCTTTTCCAAATTAGGTTCCATTATTCCCTAAAAATCTTCGTTAACTTAAGATTGCGTTTGATGTTCATTGATTTTTGGCTTAACAAACAACTACCAAGAAGAAAGGATAGCAACCTTTTAAGTTCCATTTAATGTGACTTAACCATTCAAGGAAGTGTAACAACCACCTAGGTTGTATCTTATTAGACTTTATAAAAAAAGAAGCCTAATGATTATAAATCATATCTTCCTTTTTTTTAATTTTTCATAAGAGAGGAAGAGTCTTCATCTTCACGGTTAAGTTCTAGGGTTTAATACACCCTTTATGTCCTTTACAAATTCTAAAGAATTCATTGTAAATTCATTACATGTTACCTTAATAATATGAACTGCTTAGATAAGAACTTTGAATTCTGCAACTTATTTAGCTGGATCACATTTAGGGAAATTTTTCTAATTCCATATTTCCTACTTATCCAAAAATACTCATTTAAACATATAAATAACATGAAAAATATCAATAGGATAGGGTTTCATTTCTTTTACAAAGGTACAAGATAATTTACACAACCCATGAAAGTAACTTCTCATCCTTCAATTCATTTTCAAAACTTATACATTTACAACTTATACATTTTAGGCATACTGCATGACAGCAGCCTTGATTCAAAAGAGAATAAATTTTCTTTTTCAATACAACTTAAGAACGAATCAGAATTCTTCACAAGAATCAAACTTAGATCAGCGAATGCATCATATAAGTTTTTTCCTTCTTTTATCACTTACGAATTCCATCTGCAAAAATTGTTAGCACGGGTCAGTTCAATGAACTGAGCATGATAAGCACTAAGCCTTAAAATGAAGTGCATTCCACTAATTTTTCCAATAAAAACAACCCTACTTTAATGAATAATTAGTATTTCATACTCTCTAAGCATATGTAAAATCAATAAAAAGAAAAGCAATAATGAACCAGAATTCACAAAAGAAGAACAAAATATATTCATTAATATCTATCTTTCGAATTAAAGTACAATTGATCCTATCAATTATCTTTACCCAACAACGGATCATAACATCTCATTGTTTCCAATCCTACCAAAACATAATACAACTGTTATCTTTACTATAAGATACAGGAAGTGTTTACAACATCTTCTCACTCGGATGTTTCATCTAACTTCAAGTAAGGAAGAAGACAACCATTTCCAATATGCTAAAGTACACAATATCAATAAAGAAGAAATAGGTGCATATCATGACTTAAACTGTTTCCTTTTTAGGTAATCTACTTTAAAATTCAACATTTTATGGTATTCATAAGAACAAATTCACATACAAGAAATCCAAGAAGGAATGATGTATTATTAGTCAAGCAGTAAGTTTACAATTCCTTTTTGCCAACCAATCATCAATCTCATTCTACTTCATTTTAGTCAAATGACAAGTAAAAAAAAACTAATTATGTAATGATTCTTTTCCATAAGAATAATTAACAGAAGGTTATGAACCAATGAACTTAACCTAACTGCATTAGAAAAGGAGTCCTAACAGAAAATGATCCCAACCTGTAATCATTTCCTTCATCTTAATTAAATGTTTTACCTTTTCTATACATACAGTTTAAGTTCATGCAAGAGTTCCCAAAAAGGTGAACAAAAACAACTTCAAGGTAAGAGAAAACTTAATGCTACCTTCCTTTCAAAATCTTCCCATTATAATGCATGAATTCTACTTTCCACTCGGAACATTATAGCAATGAATTTCATACACAATCCATGGATAGTAAATATTCATAGTGTATCTTTCAAAGACTTAACATTCTTTCATTGAAACAAAATAGCCTCAGGGTAAGAAGAAAAAATGCTAGCATTTTTCTTTCTTAGAACCATTTTCCATCAAACAGTGAAGTTCCATAAATCCTGACCATTAATTTTCCCTTTTTAAACTTGATAATAAAATAGTGAAGTTCAAAAAACAACCCGTAATTAGTTTTGAATCGCAATTTATCTTTCAAGACTTAACATTCATTTATTGGACCCAAAAAGAGACAATAAATCTGAGTAGATGTTAACACTCAAAACTCCCCAATAGTTTAGGCAAGGCAAAACTATCTCAATAGTATTTCAATGCACCACTGCAAGAACTACAGATTTGGTTTCCAATAAATGACAAGATCAATACAACATATATAAAATACGTACTGTCCAAGACTCAAATTACAGATCCGAGCACAATGTAAAGCATAATCTTCCTAGAGGAACAAGATCATTCAAGTGATTATAAAAATTTTTGGGAAACAACATGCTCCCTTTTTAGTTTATAAAGATAGTCAAAGAAACTAAAATACTATGAGATCTAAACCAATCCATCGTTTAGGTTACAATTTTTAAAACTCCCAGTAACAAATTGGTTGTATAGTGTTGCTTTACTATATCTCAATCACGAGTCCATTTATACATCAGTATCATAATGCTAGATCCAATAAAATGAAATTACTTATAAAACAGTTCATTCTAAGAAAAATACTTCCATTTTCAGTTAACATCCTTTCAAACCCTATTTCCCAACTCAAACGGGATGTAAGATGCTTGACAGATCTCAGACCAGATGACAACAAAACATGAAATATGAGTTCATAAAGAAACTCCAGTAACAGTTAAATGGTCATAAGGACAAAAGATCACAAGCACCATGCCTTAAGGAAACTTTAATCAATACTCCAATTTATCCAAAATAATAAAAAATAGGTTCCAAGTGTATACGAGTTTCAAAAATAGTCAAAGTTTTCGCAAGATGAAATACAAAAACCAATCCATATATGTTTTTATCCACAGTCCCATTTAACTACGAAATAAAATGAAAGCACCATAGAACTGAGAATCTCTGCAATAGTTCTCTCCTACCAAAACAAGTTTCCAACAGAAGCTAAAACTTGCATACAAGTTTAATAAAACTGGAGTTCCTTACCAGCTCGAGATCACAAATCACTTCGAGTTCTCAAAACATTATTCTCAACAAATACAGTTAGAACTTAGAGTTCCTTTAAAAAATCAGCTAGTAATTTAATGTCAACAAAAGTGGTCAAAACCAAACAACAATTTCCAACAACTGAAAAAATTAACAGAGTTACCAACTTTGTTCTTACATGCATAGAACTTTTATGCATAAATAATATAGCATAAGTTTCCAACAGAATCACATATATCACGGATTCAAAACCTAGAATGCAATATTTACTAAACCCATCAACCAGTTAACCAAATAGAGCATGCAATGCACAAAACTCAACAGAGCAGAGTTGTTTTAATGAAAAAACTTAGAGGAAAGCAAGAGATTTGAACAGTTAGAGCCTATCATGCCTAATAGTGTCTCTGTCAAATCAAAGAAGACCTCCAACTGAGCTCACTTCTTCTCCTCTTCTCCACGAAAGATCAAACAACAAGATACTTCTTCCACAATTCCTCTTATACATTCCACGAAATGAAAATAGATTAAAAACCTCAAAAATATCCATGATGTGCAGTTTAATCTGTTGGTTCGAAAAACCAGAGTGCATGCAGAATGAAAATTAGAGAACATGCAAAATGAAACAACCCAGCAAAAATTCTGGCATGCCTACCAAAATGGTTTGGGCTCATGAACCAAAAACAATTAATTTCGTTAACTCCATATCTCTTGCCTAATCTTCCTTGTAACCGCCTACCAAGTATGGCGAATGCCAAATCCAAATTACCATGAGTTTCCACTTTTAGTGATACTGCCACCTAAGCCTATATCAAGCCAACTAACCCCTACCAAAGTTGGTAGTCCGTATGCATTCACCATCCTTATCAATAACATAAATTCCTTAGGAACCGTCACCCAAGTGTATGCAACCACTTAAGTTCCCAATTCATATCCATTAGTTTAGGATAGATTAGATTGCTTAGGTTAGATCTTTGGTAGAATCAAAATTTATACCTTAGGATATAACACTAAAAAGTAACCCCACCTTAGGCCTTAGTAATTTGGTTTAGATAAACCATCATAGGTAAATAATTCAAAGTGCCATAGTTTAAAACACTAGGTTAGGTTAAAATAATACCTTATAGTATTAGAATCTATGTTAATTTAATACCTAGTAACCTTTCTAATTATGTTAGCACCGAGCTTAGGTTAGAATCTGAATTCTATCAAGTGACATAGCTTAGGTAGAAATATATATTTTTTACCTAGCTTAGGATCCTGTAGGTTAGTCCTCTATATGATCCTAGATCTCTCTTATGTTGTGAACATGCTGCATTCCCAATTTCATCAACAATGACCTATCATGATCGATCTCCAACGACCCAAGAAAAAAAATCCACTAAATGGAAGTACGTTCACTTAGAAATCAAAGAACTTGCAACAACAATGTTCAGTCCAACGTGTATCTTAACTCATGGAATGTCAATTTTACCATTCATTCAACAAAGTAGATTTAAAACATTCCTTGGATCACTGAAATTGATCCAAGGATGAGTCAGATAAATAGATAAGTTTACAACTCTTAAACCAGTTTGCAAATCACCCACCAGAAGTGAAAAATGGATTCTGGGAAGCCATTCCAATTCAGTCAAAAGATCTTAAGAGTAGAAAAGACTTATCCATATCAAGAATGATTTCCAATAATCAGAAGAACATATCCTTATAAGGAAAATCACATGTCAACACTTGAATGCAAAGAAGGAAAAATAACAATTGTAAAGGGTGTTACATGCTTCCCTCCTAAAAAGAATCATCATCCCGATGATTATCTCTTTTTAAAATTTACATCAAGGACAGTCAATTCATTCACTTCTCTTATCCTATGCCAAATATTTCAAAACATTATAGTTCCAGAGATCAGCATTAAATAATGTTTTATTCAAATCAAGTAAATATCTACCCAAAACTGGCTTACTTAATGTCATAAAAGATAAAATCATAAAAAAATTATTAGTCAAAAGATTTAATTCTGTTCAAATAGATATGGAAAAGCAATTTTCATATCCTCCAAATTTTTCCAAGTTGCACTCTCCTTGTTAAACTAGTCCCACTGGACCTTACATTGACTTATTTCTCTATTTCTTAAATGCAACTGGAAATTTTCCAGCACTTGAATGGGTTTAACCACGATTATTCCTGGGTCTTGGACCTACAAGGAATTACAATTTAACACATGTGATAAATCTAAAAAGTATTTATTAAGCAAAGAAATATGGAAAACATCATGCATTCATGACAAAGTAGGTGGTAGTGCTAAATGATAAGCTATAGGGTTGATTACTTCAACTATTTTGAAAGGTCCCACATAACGAGGTGATAACTTGGCAGCCTTGCTAAGAGTTATGGAACTCTTTTTCTATCTAACCCTAAGAAAAACCTTCTCTCCAAGTTCAAATTTCATGTCAACCCACTTTAAGTCAGCATAACTCTTTTGCCTATATGTTGCTTCCTTTAAGCACTCACAAATCATTTTAACTTATTGTTCCATTTATGTAAGGATTTCAAGTCCAATTACCTCTCTATCCTCAATGCTATCCCAATTAATAGGGGTTCTTCATTTCCTTCCGTAGAGTACCTCGAAATTTTCCATCTTAAGAGAAGCATGATATATGTTATTGTATGCAAATTCAACTAATGGAAGGTACTCTTCCCACTTATACTGTTGATCCATATAGTACATCCATAACATATCTTCCAAAACCTAATTTACTCTTTGAGTCTATCTATCTATTTCCGAATGATACACAAAAATGAAATTCAATTTAGTTCTAAGAGTTGCGTTGAGTGTTTTCCAAAACCTTGACGTCATTCTAGGGTCTCTATCAGATATGATTAATTTAGGTACTCCATGTAATCTGAAAATTTTGTGTATAATTCTTTTAGCCAAAACAAGAGAATCATCCTTTAGATTTTCAGCAATAAAATAAGCTACTTTCATTAGTTTGTCAACTACTACCAAAATAACATCATATTTATTTCTTGACATATGTAATCCTTGTACAAACTCCATGCTTATTACCTATCATTTGTACTGCGGTATGCTATGAGGATACAATAAAATAGCTGGGTGCATATGTTCCGCTTTTACCTATTAACACTCAAGACAATGAGTCACAAAATCAATAACATGCTTTTTCATTCCCTTCCAAAAATATTGTTTTTTTATATCAGCAAGCATTTTTGTAATGTCAAGGTGTCTAGAAAAAGGTGAATTGTGAAACTTTGTCAACACTTTCTTTCTCAAATCATTAGGCAAAGGTATGTATACTCTATTTTTATATCGTAATATTCCTTCATTATCAAAGTGAAAACCTTTATACCATTCATCCTTCGGATCCATAGCAAGCGCTATTTTTACTTGCTAAAAGTAAGAGTTACATTCCATAACACTTTTTACTTCATCCTTAAACTGAGTTCTTAGTGTTATAAGAGCAGAAATGTTCTTCTTACGACTTAGAGCATCGGCCACTCTATTCTCTTTTCCTTTAATGTAACTTATTTCAAAATCATATTGAGACAAAAAATCTAACCACCTTTGTTGTCTTCCATTCATATTTGGCTGAGTGAAAATGTACTTCAACCCAAGATGATCAGTTTTCAACTCAAATGGTTTACCAAGCAGATAATGCCTCCAAACTTGAAGTGCAGGTAGTATGGTAGCAAGCTCTAAATCATGTGGATCATAATTCAACTCATGTAACTTAAATATTCTACTTTTATAAGATATGACATGATCCTTTTGTAACAAAATACCCCCAAGACCTTTCCCAGATGCATCTGTTACAACCGTAAAGTCTCCATTATGATCAAGTAAAGATAAAATAGGTGCTGAAGTGAACTGAATTTTCAAATTTTTAAAAAAAGATTCACATTTATCATTCCAAACAAATTTCTTATCCTTTTTTTGCAATGAAGTTATTGGTGCAGCCACTTTGGAAAAATCCTTAACACATTTTCTATAAAACCTGCAAGGCCCATGAAGCTTCTAACTTCATGTACATTCTTTGCTGTAGGCCACTCAGTTATAGCTACAATTTTAGAAGGATCTATAGCAATCCCATCTTTACTTATAACATGACCCAAATAGTGAACTTCAGTGTCATAGAAATAACATTTGGACAACTTACCATATAACTGTCTCTTTCTCAGAATTTCTAAAACTATTTTCAAGTGTTCGTGATGCTCCTCAACACTTTTAAAATATATGAGAATTTCGTCGAAGAATACAAGCACAAACTTGTCCAAGTATTCTTGACAGATATTACTCATTAAGTTCATAAAATTTGTAGGTGCATTCATTAATCCAAAGGGTAAAACCATGAATTCATAATGTCCATACCTTGTTCTGAAAGCCATTTTATGAATTTCCTCATCCTTAATTCATAATTGATGATATCCAGATCAAATATATATCTTAGAATATACCAATTTTCCATGCATATGATGAAATAAATCATCAATTCTAGGAAGTGGGTATCTATTCTTGATTGTTGCTTTGTTTAACATCATGTAATCAATGCACAATCTAAGTGTTCCATATTTATTTTTCATAAAGATCACTTGTGCTCCCCAAGGTGAAACACTTGGTCCAATCAAACCCTTAGAAAAAAGTTCTTGTAATTGAGCCTTAAGCTCTACTAACTCTTTGGTATTCATTTGATAACTGCTTTAGAAATAGGTTCAGTACCTAGTTTGATTTCAATCGTGAAGTCAAACTCCCTTTTGGGTCGTATTCCCAGTAATTCTTCTAGAAACACATCACTGTAGCTTTGTAACAGTGGATACCGTTCCATGAAATTGATGTTTTCTTCCATAGATTCTGAAATTTTTACTGCATATAAGGTACAACCCTTATTTTTGGCCTTTTTAAGTTGCATGGATGACAATTTCCTAACATAAATTTCTCATTTTACACCTTGAATCTCTATTATTTTCTATAGACCATCTAAACAACTAATATGTTTTTCAAAATAGTCTACCTTTGCTTTATGATATGCTAACCAATTTATGCCTATAACTATATCATAAGATCCCAAAGGTGCTACATAGAGATCAACTTCTGTGGAAAAGCTAGGTAAGTCAAGGACTACCTCGAAAAGACACATACTAACTATATGAACATAATTATTACCATAATGTACAGTCCATGATTTATCCATTTTTCTAGCTTTTATTTTAAGTTTTGAAGCAAGTTTACCAGAAATAAAACATTTAGTAGCTCCTGTATCAAAAATAATAGTTACATGTATGCTGAATAACTTACTAGGAACTTTTATGGGTGTAACTTTCTTTTCAACTTGCTTGTTAGCTACTACAACATGTATCTTATACTGTTGATTATGATCATCCTTCTTCAAAGGACATTGATTCACGTAATGATCTTTACCACAATTATAACAACCTCCTACCAGTCCCTTTTTGGGCTCAGAGTTATTTCCAGCCTTAAAGTTATCATTTTGACCTCTATAGGACTTCCGTCTGTTATTATTACTCTTGGCAAAGTTATTCCTTTTATTTCCAGTAGAATTATTCATTGATGTTTTCTTATTATTATCAGCAGAAAACTTACTTTTATTACTAAACTTTTCCATGGTCCTTTCTTAGGTGAAAGAGAAGCTGAAGAAGAGTTTGAAACTTTCTTCTGTACTTCCTCCTTGTGAGTAGAAATAGCCTTTAATTTCTATTCTTTCCTTATGGATTTTTCAACAACCCCTTCCATAGTGGTTGGGCTATGGACATCAACCTCTCCCCCAATAATGGGATTCAATCTCATGATGAATTTCCATATCTTGAACTTCTCATCAGTTTGATATTGAGGTATATACTTGAGTAGTTTCGTAAACTATTCCCAGTACTCAGTTATAGTTAACTTCCCTTGAGCCAAGTTCTGAAATTCAGTTATTTTATGATCATAATAAAGTTGTGGCAGCCATCGTTGCCTAAAATAACTTTTAAATTGATCCCAAGTGATGTTAGTTTCATCAATGTTTAGCTCAGCTTTATGTCTTTCCCACCATGAAGATGCTTCATAGGAAAGCTGATATGCTCGCCAAATAGCTTTGGTTTCTTTTGAGAAGTTACTTATTGCAAAGTACTTCTCCATTTCGTTGATCCAATTCTCAGCTCCATCACCTAATGTGGTTCCATCAAACTTAGGTGGACTTATCCTTTTAATATCATTAGTGAGTTCAACTGTCAACCTTTCCTTTTTATTTTCCGGCTGGACATGCACATTTACATTGTTATCATTAACACCCAAATTGGGGTTATCCTCAGGAGGTGGCTGATTATTATTACCAACTTCTTCTTCCTCCTCATTACCCATCACTTGTTGCTTGAGTACAGTCAAACGATCTCTTGTGTCCAACATGGAAGTAAGGATCTCATCAATTTTTTGGGTTGTTGCTGCTCCTTCCTCAGGTGCAGCGTTATTTGCAACATTTCGTCTTGTCCTAACCATTTTTTGTTACAATAAAATTCAATTTTTATCAGATTATGGACACAATAGGTCCAAGAGCTACAACCTTCAGCTCTGATACCAAGATGTAACATTCCTATTTAAATACTTTAGAAATAAATGAATTTTTTTTAGTAATGTTATCTATTCTAAATACATAATTTCGAACACACATTCCATAAGAATCATTCTTATAATAGATAACCATATACAGCTGAGATGACTCAGTAAGATACCGATCTATTCATTTCATGACACGATGAACTACTAATCTATTCATGTTTAACACTAAGTATTGGATACTTTCCTATATACTATGCATACTTGGTTCTCTTACCCTGTTCTGGGTATTGAGTGATCTGTCTAAGGAACCTAACTAAATAATTTTTACTAATATTCATCTGCATCATGATCCTTAGACTAGGTGACATAGGACAATGCAACCAGCATCTTGCGATACTTTGGCCAAAGATTTCTAACATACTAATCATATTACGTATTCCTTGATGGCATACTCATTAAACTAGAATACATCCTTTGCTCCCACTCTATTGTTATCTAGGATGTCATTTACTAACTTCCGTCAGTCCTCTTACCCAAGGTTTAACCCTAGTTCTTGTTAACAACGTAGGTTATGTTAGGAAGGGGCTCATAAAGACTTAAAATATATTGACATACTAGGTCAACCTAGGTCAACCCTGTGTGCCAAGGTACCCTGAGTCCTAGAGGGATAATTCATAACGTAACTATGCTACTACCCAGTCCTAGAGAAAACTAAGTTCAATTCCACAAGTGTGTAGATCTAGATGATCAATGCAGAAGGGTGTTGCTACATGTTGACTACAACGTTGTATCCTCGAGAAGATCCCAATCTTCTTGAAGGTACAACCTTGCAGTTGGTGTGTGCCAAAATCCTATAGAACAGCCTCGTCGAGATGTACATACCCCTAGGAGATCATTAATTTTTAATTAATTTAGATATTTAATTGTAGATTTCAGCAACCCTTCCCAAACTCTAATCCAACTCTCTCTAAGTTATTTTCCAAATTAGATTCCATTATTCCCTGAAGAACTTCCTTAACTTAAGATTGCTTTCGATGTTCGTTAATTTTTGGCTTAACAAGCAACTACCGAGAAGAAAGGACATCAACCTCTTAAGTTCCATTTAATGTGACTTAACCATTCAAGGAAGTGTAACAACCACCTAGGTTGTATCTTATTAGACTTTATTAAAAAAGAAGCCTAATGATTACAAATCATATCTTCCTTTTTGTTTAATTTTTCATAAGAGAGGAAGATTCTTCCTCTTCGCGGTTATGTTCTAGGGTTTAACACACCCTTTATGTCCTTTGCAAATGCTAAAGAATTCATTGTAAATTGATTGCATGTTACCTTAATAATATGATTTGCTTAGATAATAACATTGAATTCTATAACTTATTTAGCTACATCACGCTTAGGGAAATTACTGTAATTCCCTTTTTCCTACTTATCCAAAAACACTCATTTAAATATATAAATAACATGAAGAATATCAACAGGATAGAGTTTCATTTCTTTTACAAAGGTAAAAAATAATTTACACAACCCATTCAAGTAAATTCTCATCCTTCAATTCATTTTCAAAACTTATACATTTACAACTTATGCATTTTAGGCATACTACATGATAGCAGCCTTCATTCAAAAGAGAATAACTTTTCTTTTTCAATACAACTTAAGAACGAATCAGAATTCTTCACAAGAATAAAACTTAGATCAGCCAATACATCATATAATCTTTTTCCTTCTTTTATCACTTATGAAGTCTATCTGCAAAAATTGCTAGCATGGGCCAGTTCAATGAACTGAGCACGATAAGCACTAAGCCTTAAAACGAATTGCATTCCACTAATTGTTCCAATAAAAACAACCCTGCTTTAATGAACAATTAGTATTTCATACTCTCTAAGCATAAGTAAAATCAATAAAAAGAAGAGCAATAATGAACCAGAATTCACAAAAGAAGAAAAAAATATAGTCATTAATATATGTCTTACGAATTAAATTACAATTGATCCTATCAATTATCTTTACCCAACAATGGGTCATAACATCTCATTGTTTCTAATCCTACCAAAAAATAACACAACACTTATCTTTACTATAAGATATAGGAAGTGTTTAGAGCATCTTATCACTAGGATGTTTCATCTAACTTCAAGTAAGGAAGAAGACAACCATTTCCAATATGCTAAAGTACATAATATCAGCAAAGCAAAAACAAGTGCATATCATGACTTAAATTGTTTCCTTTTTAGGTCATCTACTTTAAAATTTAACATTTTATGGTATTCATCAGAATAGATTCACATACAAGAAATCCAAGAAGGAATGATGCATTAACAGTCAAGCAACAAGTTTTCATTTCCTTTTTTCCAATCAATCACCAATCTCGTTCTACTTCATTTCAGTCAAATGACAAGTAAAAAAAACTAATTATGTAATGATTCTTTTCCATAAGAATAATTAATAGAAGGTTCTAAACCAATGAACTTAACCTAATTGCATTAGAAAAGGAGTCCTAACAGAAAATGATCCCAATTTGTAATCATTTCCTTCAACTTAATTAACAGTTTTACCTTTTCTATACATACAGTTTAAGTTCATGCAAGAGTTCCCAAAAAGGAGAACAAGAACAACTTCAAGGTAAGAGAAAACTTAATGCTACCTTCCTTTCAAAATATTCCCATTATAATGCATGAATTCTACTTTCCATTTATAACACTATAGCAATGAATTTCATACACAGTCCACGGACAGTAAAGATTCATAGTGTATCTTTCAAAGACTTAACATTCTTTCATTGGACAAGAACAACCTCAAGGTAAGAAGAAAACATGCTAACATTTTTCTTTCTTAGAACCCTTTACCATCAAACAGTGAAGTTCCATCAATCCTTACCATTAATTTTCCCTTTTTAAACTCGATAATAAAAAAGTGAAGTTCAAAACACAACCCGTAATCAATTTGGAATCGTAATTTATCTTTCAAGACTTAACATTCATTTATTGGACCCAAAAAGGAGACAAGAAATCTAAGTAGATGCTAACACTCAAAACTTCCCAATAGTTCAAGCAATGCAGAACCATCTTGACAGTATTTCAACACATCACTGCAAGAACTACAGATTGGGTTTCCAATAAAATGACAAGATCAAAACAACATATATAAAATACGTACTATCCAAGAATCGAATTACAAATCCAAGCACAATGTAAAGAATAAGCTCCCTTGACAAACAAGATCATTCGAGTGATTATAAACAAGTTCGGGAAACTACATTCTCCCTTTTTAGTTTATCAAGATAGTCAAAGAAACTTAAAGACTATGAGATCTGAACCAATCCATCACTCAGGTTACAATTTTTAAAACACCCAGTAACAAATTGACTGTATAGTGTTACTTTACAATATCTCAATCATGAGTCAATTTATACATCAGTATCATAATGCTAGATCAAATAAAATGAAATTACTTATAAAATAGTTCATTCTAAGAAAAATGCTTCCAATTTTAGTCAACATTCTTTCAAACCCTATTTCCCAACTCAAATGGGATGTAAGATGCTTGACAGAGCTCAGAGCAGATGAAAACAAAACATGAAATTTGGGTTCATAAAGAACCTCCAATAACAGTTAAATGGTCATAAGGATAATAGATCACAAGCACCATGCATTAAGTGGACTTTAATCAATAGTCCAATTTATCCAAGATAATAAAACAAAGGTTCCAAGTGCATGCAAGTTTCAAAACTAGTCAAAGTTTTCACAAGATGAAATACAAAAACTAATCCATATACGGTTTTATCAAGCACCATAGAACCGAGAATCTCTGTAATAGTTCTCTCCTACCAAAACAAGTTTCTAACAGAAGCTTGAACTTGCATACAAGTTTAATAATAACTGGAGTTCCTTACTGGCTCGAGATCACAAATCACTTTGAGTTCTCAAAAAAACTCTTCTCAACAAATATAGGTGGAACTCAGAGTTCCTATAAAAACTCAGCTAGAAATTTATTGTCAATAAAAATGGTCAAAACCAAACAAAAATTTCCAATAACCGAAAAATTTAACAGAGCTACCAACTTTGTTCTTGCATGCATAGAAATTTTATGCAGAAATAATACAACATAAGTTTCCAATAGAATCACATATATCACGGATTTGAAACCCAGAATGCAAGATTTACTAAACCCATCAACCAGTTAACCAGATAAAGCATGCAATGCACAAAAATTAGAAAAGCATAGTTGCTTTAATGAAAACACTTATAGGAAAGAAAGAGATTTGAATAGTTAGAGCCTACCATGCTTGATAGTGTCTTTGTTAAATCGAAGAAGACCTCCGGCCAAGCTCACTTCTTCTCCTCTTCTCCGTGAAATATCAAACAACCAGATACTTCTTCCACAATGCATCTTATACATTCCACAAAATGAAAATAGATTTTAAACCTCAAAAATAGCCATGATGTGCAGTTTAATATATTGGTTCAAAAAATCAAAGTGCATATAGAATGAAAATTGGAGAACATGCAAAATGAAACAACCCAGCGAAAATCTATTGGCATGCCTAACAAGATGGTTTGGGCTCGTGAACCAAAAACAATTAATTTCATTAACTCCATATCTCCCACCTAATCTTCCTTTCCACCACCTGCCAAGTCTGGCGAATGCCAAGTCTAAATTAACATGAGTTCCAATTTTTAGTGATATTTCCACCTAAGCCTCCATTAAGCCAACTAACCCCTACCAAATCAGGTAGTCCATATGATTTCACCATCCTTATCAATAACATAAATTCCTTAGGAACCATCACCTAAGTGTATGCGATCACTTAAGTTCCTAATTCATATCCATTAGTTTAGGATAGATTAGATTGCTTAGGTTAGATCTTAGGTAGAATTAAAATTTATACCTTAGGATATAACACTAACAACTAACCCCACCTTAGGCCTTAGTAATTTGGTTTAGATAAACCCTCATAGGTTAATAATTCAAATTTCCATAGTTTAAAACACTAGGTTAGGTTAAAATAATACCTTTTAGTATTAGAATCTGGGTTAATTTAATACCTAGTAACCTTTCTAATTCCATTAGCACCAATCTTAGGTTAGAATCAGAATTCTATCAAGTGACATAGCTTAGGTAGAAATATATTTTTTTACCTAGCTTAGGATACTGTAAGTTAGTCCTCTTTAGGATCGTAGATCTCTCTTATGCTGTGAATAGGATGCATTCCCATTTTCATCAACAATGACCTATCATGATCGATCTACAACAACCCAAGCAAAAAAATCCATTGAATAGAAGTAAGTTCACTCAGAAATCAAAGAACTTACAACAACAAAGTTCAGTCCAATGTGTATCTTAACTCATGGAATGTCAATTTTATAATTCATTCAATAGAGAAGATTTAAATCATTCCTTGGATCACTGAAATTGATCTAAGGATGAGTCAGATAAATAGATAAGTTTACAACTCTTAAACCAAATTGTAAATAACCTACCAGAAGTGAAAAATGGATTCAGGGAAGCCATTCTAATTCAGTCAAAGGATCTTAAGAGTAGAAAATACTTATCCATATCAAACATGATTTCCAATAATCAGAAGAACATATCCTTATAATCACATGTCAACACTTGAATTCGAAGGAGGAAAAATAAAAATTGTCAAGGTTGTTACAATTACTCTCATACTCAAGAAAGACACAATATTCAAGTGGACAACAAAAGGAAAAGAATTAGTAATAACTTCTTCAAGTTGACACTCTATCTAATTATCGAATTAGAAATAACTTCATCACATGGAATTATTAAAATAATACCCCTATTGAAGTATAAAAATATATTACCAAATATAAATATGATACATTACATTTTACATAGAATCAATAATGGAATTTCATGTAATTTATTGGAAATAAAAGTTATCACATGTGAGAGGATTACATGTATTTATAATCATCAAAATTCGCATGCTCGATGGATCTGTAGATGGATAGTAAAAAAATGGTTTAGGAAAGACACAAAAAACTTCTTCATAGGATTCAAGAAAGTTACATGTAGAGGCAGAAAAATGGTGGGATATTCATGTCAAACAAGATCCAACTGTGATCCTGCATGGAAAGAAAAAATTGCGATGTGGAACTATCTACATATTGGATGGGTCGCTAACTTCATTGAGAGAATCCAAGGCCATGACCAGAAGATCTCTTTGCATTTTTTTACAGAATGGAAAGAGTGGAAGGTAAATTATGGTGGGAAAAATGTGTTGATAATAGAGGAGCTTATTATAGAGGTCATGGGCCTCACATTGGATGGAATAAGATTTTTTAGCAAGAGGGTGGATAAAAATGCAGAAGCCAAAACATTTGGTGAAACAGGGGAGGATCTCCTCTTTGTAACAATGAGTATAAAGGTTAGGTTCATCCCAAAACCCTTTGATGAAATCACCAAGATGTTGGTTTTCTTTTTTTATCTTAAAGGTAGGTACATCACTATCCCCAAAAAACACATGATTTTTCTTAACCATTTTAGGATCAATCTTTTTGTTTTCTTCCTGCACTATCTTCTAAATTCAATGGAGCATTCCATTCTTGATTTCCAAAACCACACCCAGGCCATTCCCCTCCATCAGGGTCTTATTTTCCTCCTTCACAGACATTGTCTCGACCAATACCCTGCCATACCTGTTACCCCTGTTTCCCCACCCATTCCCATTCACCCTATTCCTAATGTCACCCCAATCACTAGCTCTAGTTAAAGGAAATTCAAGACACAAAACCCTTCCTTATCCAAAATTGAACCCCTCTTCCTCTGGCAAAGTCCTCAGGAGTAGAAACAATATTGAAATTTCCCATAATTTGTTACATATCAGCACTGCATGACAAGACAACATTACTCAGCATGAGAAGGGGAATCTTCTTCACATAATGGAAATCTTGGAAAAAGAGGTGGAAAATCTCAAAAAATAAATGCATCAGATAATTAAGAAAAAGGGTAAAAGAAAATTGAATGAGGATGTTGTTATGAGGGAAGATCAGATAAATGAAATTTAAAAGAAATTGAATTCCCTAAACAATACACTTGGGAAATCTAAGGATTGACATAATCACAGCATTGAAATTTTCAGGGCTATATGTGATTTTATTGAACAATGGGTTAGAAGCATCACTATGCTCAGTGGAATCTCATATGATATTTGAGGCACTAGAGATGAAAGGAAATTAAAGTAACCAGATTATCTCACATTTGGATGCAAATGACCCCATGCATGTCACCACCCTGGCATTATTTACCTCACTTCATATTTTTAAATCATCAATTGACATGGCTTAGAAGAAATAAATTCTTCAGAGTAGTCTGGTTGCGATAAGGATGATGTGTTTTTGTTGATAGTTTGTTGTTTAATTGTTGTTTTTAGCATTTTTATTCCTAGTTTACTTCTCCTTAGTAGTTCCTTTATTGGCTACTATTTGGCTTATTGTAATATCTAGATTTTGATCCTTTTTTTCTACTTACTCTTGTTTATCTAGTTGTTGAGACATTTTTGTATCAAGGTATAGTCTGTTAAAAACTATTTTCCTTTAATAAAAATAGCAAAAGGAAAATATAGATTTAAAACAATCAAGAAAGAAATTTCTTGCATGCCAACACTCATCAATCTAGTTTATTCGAAGGATTTCATCCTTTATGCTTATGGAGATGATGCAAGTGTTGTTGTTTTCTTGACATAAGAAAAATGAACAAGGACTGGAGTAACCAATGGCTTTCTTTAGTCAAACACTATAGGATTATGAGTTGAAATATAGTCACATGGAGAAACAGGTCTTTACCATCATACACTTGCTCAAGAAGCTAAAAATTATGCTTTCCAAAAATCATATCAAGGTTTTATTTTTACACTCAGGTGTGAGAGACATCATCATGGGAATAGAAATCAGTGAGAAGACAACAAGGTGGGTGACAAAAATCATGAAGTGTGATGTGACAATGAAAGCCACAAAGTTTTCTAGAGGTATCGTGCTCTGTAAACATCTTTCTAAGGATACACATTTTAAACTTGAGACTTTATTATTTATTGATGAATAACTACCATGTGCAAAACCTAAACAGGGTGTAGATCCTATCATGTGTAGCTGGATGAAGGAAATGATCACATTCCTTTCCTCTTATGCATATCCTCCTGATCTAAACAAATCCAAGAGGTGACATACGAGGCTGTAATCTATTCTATATGTAATGATTGGTGACGCTCTCTTCAAAATAAATATTGATGATGTGTTGCTGAGGTGCATTGAATACGTGTAGATTAACCAAGTGTTAACATAATTTCATGATGGATTCTCTAGTGGAAACTTCTCTACTAAGGAAACAGTGATAATTATCATCAAGGCCATGAAATGCAAAGAATGTGCTTTCTATTCTAGAAAGAATAAATTGGCATTTTTTTCCTGAAACCAGTCCACGTGGATCATCCTTTTTCACAATGGGGTATTAAATTCATAGGAATGATCAATCCTCCTTAGAGAATTAGACACAAGTGGGTGTCGATGGGTATATATTACTTCGCAAGATGGAAAGAGGTTTTCCTGCTCAATGAATCAACTGAGTCAGTCATACCTGAATTTTTCAAGGGCATAGTAATAAGGTTTGGCATTTCTCAAACCATTATCTCTGATAATACAAAGGCCTTCCTTGGTACTGAAATTTCTTATTGGGTTCTAAGCCTTGGAATTTATTTAAAGACTTATTCTAACTATTACCCCTAGGGTAATGGATTTGTTGAGTCCACTAAAAAGAACCTGAACATAATCATGAAGTGAACAATGAATATCAATCAGAGATAGTGGCATACAAAGGTCTCACACACGTTGTGGACAAAAATAATCATGGTTAAGAAGGAAATATATACTTCACCATATAAACTTGTGTATGGGAAGGAAGCTCGAATTCCTTTATCTCTTTAGTTTCCTTTATTAGAGATTTCTCATGAAATAGTGTTTGAGGGCACGAACCAGAGAGAAATCAGAATGGAAGATCTGGTTGAACTTGAAGAATTAAGGAATTTTTTCATAATCCAACTCGAACAACATCAACAATCAACAAAGAATTTGTTTGATGAAAAGGATAGGCCTCAAGCTTTCAAAGTTTGTGATTTATTCTTAAAATGAGATAGTGACAAAGCCAAATGAGGGTGTCATTAAAATTTTTATGTACTTTGGAGTGGTTCATACATTATAAGTTCATGTAAGGAGACTAACTCTTTTGAGTTGTCTCACCTTGATAGAGGCATGCTATTAATCCTAGTCAACAAGATTTACCTTAAACCCTTCGATTGAGTTTTCTCCATCATTTTATATGTTAGAGTAGTTTTAATTCCTCCAAGTTTGTTACACACACATTATTTTATTTGCATATAGTTCTTTCCTCTCATGTTCTCTTTACGTACACTCTTCTTTTCCTTCCCGGGAGGCAGTAATATTCCAACATTTTCAATAATTTTATAGGATTCAACATAGAATTCAGAAAAGTGTTTCTAGTGACTTTGACGGGGTAGTTCTTCAAAGTTCCAGATATTAATTTCATACTCCCAAGCTAACTCCACACCTAATGGATGATCTAGGCTACTTATATCCTTCATCTAGTAGGAAGATGGCCTCGAAATTTTCCAAATTGTTTTAGAAAATAACACTCCTAGTTATTTTGACAACTTTACTCCATATTCTAGCTCTAAGGTTCAACATTGCAAGTTGCACGCTCTTTGGTTACATGCTTAGCATAGTTTCCTTGGCTCCAGTTCCTCACAGGCTAGGCTCTTATCATTCTTTGCACCTTCCATTTTCCTTTTTTTTCCTTTCTTCATCTTATTCCCTTTCTCTTGTGCTCACTCCATGCATGCCCACATTTCTCCCAGTAGTTCATGCACCATTTTCAAATGCCTTAGAATAATTTCCCAAAATTAATTGAGTCACTGGAATTCTAGCATACCCCTTCCCTCATTTCCATGCATCACCTTCTAGATGATCATACCCTTTATACATACTTATCTCCTATAATTATGTTCCCATTCCTCCTATGCACATTACCTCTGTGTGCCCTTCCTCTACTTTCCTTCTGCGTCACTCTCTTTCATGTACGCCTTTGTGCCTTCTTCTATGTCAATTACTATGCCACATGGCATATGTTAGACATTGAGTGAGCTACTCACAACCAATCAAAGTGTGAAAACTGGGTGCCAAATCCTTGTAATGAACTAGTACGTGAAAACATGGCAGAAGTGAAAAAATAGGTATACATTTTCCTTCCTTTCATCCATTCCACATGCACCACATGGCATTGCATGTCATAATGTCTTATAGACATCAAAACAACATTAATTTTTCCACAGGGATCAGATTAGGGAACATTTTATCTTATTTGAAAGTTACTAGTGTGGTCTAAAATGCAAAACATTCAAATGCAAATGTTGGCAGGACTGGGTAGATGAGAAGAAGGGAATTTTTTTTCAGCCATTAATGCAAACTCAACCACCATATTTTTTTCAGATCTTGTCTCCTTCCTTATTCCACAAGCTAGATGATACATGAGGAGAAATATTTTTCAACTCTACAAGAATTCAATGCTATTTTTGGTAGTTGAAGTTCAAAATTTGAGTTCCCTCCTCTTTCTCTTCCTGTTCTCTTCATCATTCTATAAATATAAGAGAATTTCTCATTGAAAATGGTTAGACTCTTTTAGTTTATATATGCACTGCCTTGCATTTTTAATTATAGACATTTAGATCTAGTCTTTGCATGTGGATATTGGCCTTATATGCCATTGTAACAGATTATGCATTTCTAGAAGTAATAAAGGTATAGTTTGTGGCTACTTTTGGCCTTAACCTATTTTTATCCTTCTTTATTTATTTTCCCTTATGTTGTATGCTTATTGCATCTTCTCAAATCTCATGCATCTCCTTTTATGAATGTGTCCCATGAAAACAATTTTGTGACTATATTCTGATCTATACTACACAAGTTTATCCTTCCTCCGCGCATTCTCATTCATTTTCGTTGAAAGATGATTGTGATCATCCCCCTTTCTTTTTGGTTTTATCTCATCCCTTATATTATTTTTCCATTTTTGTATATCCTTTTATCCCTAGTCCCTTGGCATGTTTATCTTAGGATTTCCATTTCAGCGTTAGGAGTAGAAATAGGTAGAGGAATTATCCTTCTCCAGAGATCTGTCTCAAGCACAAAAAGTTCCACAATATGGAGATAGTCCCATTGTTTCCTCAACGACTCAGTTCAATATCGATTTGAGACAAGTGCAAGTTTGAGCTCCAATAGGTACCATAGAACACTCATATGACAAAAATTTCTTGGATTCCCAATATGTCAATACTGCCAAGACTAACTATAGGTGTAAGCTTTCCCATAAACATCATGTTATTACACCTAAGAAACCTACTGATAAACCATATTTTCTTAATAATTCCCAAGATCCACCTATGGCGAAGCCCACTACCACAATAGATCCTTCACCTGCGGTATCAATAGTGTTACTAAGCAAGGATCACATCCCACCTTCTTTTGAAAATATGACTCCATCAGAAAAAAACCTCTATCAGGATTGTACACATCTTCTATTACGCCCCTATCATGGTATCATTATGGGAATTACTCCAAGACACATTGGAACTTATTAGATGAGATGAATTCTCTTACCTATAAAATTACCTTTATGGATCTCATGCATACATCAACTTCAAACTAAATATTCATCCTCTAATAGTTACAAAACTATAAGGACCCTTCTTTTTTATCGCCCGAATATCCATCCACATATGTAACCTTGAAAATTCATCACATAGAGACTATGGGATGACCCCCAAAAACTTCACGTTGGGATTCCTTATCCTTGGAAAATTTTGAGGATGATATGGTTACTGATGAAGTCTTATTTCATGCATCTCACCCTTACTCATTAGTGTTGTTATCATCAATTCTCAAGTGTGTAGAGTCCTTGTGGATGAAGGGTGGAGAGTTAACTTACCTTCTCATTCTCGAGTCAAGAACCTCAAACTTACTCACTTAGCTTGTCATGGATTTAACAAAACCAAGTAAAAATCCATAGGATGCATTTGGTTACCCATCAAATTCAGACCCAAAATGGTTCACACAAAGCATATGGTTCTAGATATTCCTCTCTCATATAAATTCACACTGGGTCACCCTTGGATGCATCACATGTGTATAGTCACATCATCTTGATACCAATGTATGAAATTCATTCACAACAACTAATGCTTTAGGAATGATGTTGATCCCAATCTTTAGGATGTTCTAGTACCATTTCCTAATTAATCCTTCCTAATTCCTAGTGCTCTTGAGATCCAAGGCATTCCTTATCTAGAATCATTTGATCTTATGTTTGAAATTAAGGTTACATTAGTGGAATTAGATGTTGAAAAAGATAATGAAGTTCAAAACAAGGTCAACAAGAATAGATTACTTGATGACATTGTGAGATAGATACCACCAGTCCTCTTACCACGAGACTAGTATTTACCACAACCCAAGCTAGAAGAACCTGTTCATCATGCCTCAACTTCAAATCACTTAAAATATAATGAATATAAAATTTACCAACTCTTTTTTTATCATTCTCCCTCTTGCAGAGATATTTTAGAAAAATTGGTGTTGCAAATAAAGAAGAAGTGCCTAAAGAGGAAGATATTTCATTATTCTCCCTCAATGAAGAAGATTAAATTATTTTTTCAAGATGAGTCCAGAAACTTAGAAGTGTTACACTACTAATGTGCCTTGGCCAAAATATAATCCTTGTGATTCCAATCTAATACCTTTGACACATCTTATGTGTAACACCTACTTTTCACTAGCTCAAATTACGAGAATTTGTTTTTTATCTTCCCAAACTAACTTATTCCTTTAATGATTTAAATGTACCTCCTAACATTTAAATATAGAAACATTAAAAATACTATTCTTCATATTAAAATCAATAAATCATGTGGATAATTATGGATCAATTAGATCCATTAATCCCCCATAGAATAATATTTCGAATCTATGTACTAAGAATACATTTAGTACCCTTCTTAGAATTGATTTACAGGTGATATATTCTAAGTTTCTACCTAGAATTAAGTCAATCGAATCCCATCTGACATCTCACACTATTTATTAGAACTTGGTGAATCTGACAGTGTAATATCTTACACTACTTTGGCCAAAGTTTAAGATTCATGCATTCCATGCTCAGTTTTTAGACGACAAATTTTTCGATAGAAACATGTCCCATCACCATATCACTTTGTTCAGTTATCATAATTAAATCACTTATATGAGTTAAATTTACTTGTAACTACACACAAGGTATAAATATATTTTACCTATGTTAGAAGCACATCTGTGTCAACTTACATTTCCTATCAGAGAGAAAGTGCTTAGTAATGAATTTCATCATTGTGTAACTATTTTATTCCCCATAGGAAACATAAGTTGGTACCAAGGTAGCTTATTCGTGTAGTTTAAACAACTTCATATCTTGAAATAACAATTTTTTTAAAATGGATTATGACATATATAATAAATGGACCTTGATATGACAACTTAGATAATCTGTTATATGATAGTACTAAATGAATGACTTGTGTCATTAAGAAGGTATTGTCTTACAACAACCAATCGAAGCTGAATTACCAATTTCCATACATTAAGAATTATGTAATATATAATTAATTAATTAGAAAAGAATTAGTCTACGAAAAATTCTATTATGTCACATCAATACTTTATCATATCATAATAGGAACCTAAGGTCCATAACTTATTTTCAATATAGATTTTAATATTTTACGATTTATTTACTCACATACTTTATGCATCTTAAATGTAATTTAAGATATTTGGATGCGTGGGTAACACATTCCATAATTAACTAAGTACGACATTGTTGTATTAATCAAATACAATACCTATAAGTAATCTCACTATCATCATAGTTAACTAAGATTCATAGTTGTAATTTCTCCAAAAATATAACTACATCATACTTATTTTTTATCATTTAACATGATAACTCATAACAGAATAAGTCCATAAATAAATAATAACCATATGTCATATAATACTGAGTTCAATAAGCCACTATATATAGTATACAATCAATTTTTAACACCCATTTAATAATATTCCTTGAGTATTACATGTTTCAATATTTATTTATGATTAATACATTAATACACAACAACCGATACTGAAAACTTTGCACTAAATGATTAGTGTTATTACATATCAAAAATCCCTCTTTCAAGCATAGTACATTATTACTTAAAGGATACTTTTCAATTCAAAATAAATAAGGCATCAAAGATTATTCTCGCTATACAATAATGCCAATCAAATAAACAACTTAGAACATCATAATAAATACATTTGAAAAAAAATATCCTTTTAAGTTCATCCATCAATATATCCTTAATTTCTACCATCTGTAAAATGATAGAAATCAATTAGTTAGAAAGAACTTGCATGAAAAGGTTATCCACCTCATATTTAATTTTTATAGAACTTAAATATTTCAATGATTAAAATACAACAGTGAAAGAACATCTTAAGACAAATAAAAGAAATCAAGTTATATTTCCTTTTTCCGTCTTTGCCTTTATCTCTTATATTATAAAAAGAAATAGTTATATTCCATTTGTACTGCACATAACAGATTAAATAAACTTGACTGAATTTAATTAAGTCCAAATGAATTAACCATTATATTTAATTTCAAGAAATCTACATGATTGATAGCATCCTGATTATACAAGAACAAACATAGATGATATAAACTATATAAGCAACATTCCTTGTTTATTAAACATATAAATCTATGTTAATAAAATAAAGGAAGATTAAATTAATTAAACTCAACTAATAATTAAACCTTAATTCATCCATTCACAGAATATAAATCAATTTATCATAAATGGTTTTGAATAATCATAATAGTCAACATATTGACCTAAAAAATATGGTATTATACAATTACCTTAAAAAATCATAATTACCTTAGAAAATCCAAAGCCCACTTTAATATATCCATTAAAAAAAAATTGAAGTCACAATTTGATTCAAAAATAACTAAAGTGACTTGATTCATTATTACACAATCAACTTAGAAGCCTTTGGATTTAACACCCTGCCTATCCATTCCCATTGTAGTCCTTTATGTTATGATTATGATTGTGTGCAAATGTGCACTATCTCATAGTTTAAAAAGTCTACGAAATTCATAACAATGAAAATGTATATATGTATATATATATGTAGATAATTTTAAAAACAAGGTGGTGACGATATAATATTTACACACCAAATTTTTTTAAAAATGATAGCTACAAATCTCTAACAATGCAAAAAATCATTTTGATACAATCCCGAATGACATAAGAATGAAATACAAGGAAACTATATGCACCCAAAATTACACGTGCTACATTATCAAGAAAACGGTTATGAAAGTCCCCAATGATGATTCAAAATCATTTCAAGAAGGTGTTTGCATTCCAAAACCCATTCACAGTGTATATTTGTAGCCTAAATGACCTTACTTAGCTTTTCCATGCATTTTTAATCTCCTTGCTTCTTTCTGTGCTTGTTTTGGCCTTTAGTACTAGGACCGCCACCATGCCTAGGTGGTAGTTCACAAATCACCACCCTTCCTAGGCGACGTTCTTTAAACCGCCGCCCTGTGCAAGGTGATGGTCCTGGCCACTTTTTCCAGATTCTTCATGCATGTTTTAAAACATGTGAAAGTTCACTTAAGTATTCTTTTTGCATGCAATTGTGCACCAAATTGTCTAAATTTATATTTGTTTGCTTGGTTCTCCTTGCTCCTTCTATTTTAAATAATATATAATTAGTTGGAACTACCTCTTCTTGCCTTGTGCATGAAGTAACCTCCTAGCCTCCATTCCTATATATTCCATGCTTGTATTCATGTAAAAGGGGGCCTGAGAATTTTTTGTATCTTGTATTGTTTTTCTGCCATAATCTTGCTAGGAATTACATAGCCAAGTTCATATCTCTTGTGTTATCTCTCTTCTACTTGCATTGCATCCAGATTTCTTCCAAGCTGTCAATTCTCAAGAACCATCCTCTTGTTGTTGTTCTTTGCATTCCCAATCCCTTGGAATCACATGAACACTCAAAGTTAGAAAGGAAAGAACTGAGGGGACAAAGACCGATACTACTAAATTTTCCAAAGTTCTTGCTCTTCTAGGTTGGAATTTTGTATTTTTTTACTTTTTTCATCAAATTGTCAATTACGAATTTGTTAATTTCAATTGCATATCAAATAGAGTAGAGAAAGAACTCATTTCAATTAATTAGATAACTTCAAGTAGATCAAATCAATAGGAAGTTGTCTCTTCAACATTACTAGAGAAGTTATGGGGAACAATAGATATATTAGGGTTATGATTTGTTCTTCACTTCTGAGGTAGGGTTTGAAATTTTTTTTATTGAGTTAGAATAGATTTTTAGATTTGGATTCACACATCTGCACAAGTAGTTACCTACATCTAGCTAATTTTTTTATTTAACTTGTTTAATAGATTAGATGCATTGTTTGAAAAGATAGAACAAAATTTTTATAAAAAAAATACTTTCTATAGATTAGCTTGTTTTACTAGGTTGTTATGATATATTGAGAAAAAACCAAAAATATAGGTTAGATTTCTTTTGATAGATAATTTATTTACTAAAAAAAAATCAATTCATCTTGCATGACCATCAATGATCTACAATAGGAAAATACCTATAGTTGTGATCCCCTAGTCCCAAAACCCAATGGGCCAGAGCTAATTATTGACATTGACACAAGTTTGCATTTAATAGTCTTACGCACACCTGCAACATACACTAAGAAAATAAGACAGTTAGATACATTGAACATAATTGTTAATCAATCCTACGACTTTTGGAATACTCCTAGAAATAGGGTTTGATTGCATGTATGACCATCCAAGGGCCACAACACCCATGAGTATTTGGTTGTGATCGACATGTCCCAAAACTAAATGGGCATGCTAGTAAGCTATGTATTGACACTAATTTACACACATTAGTATTCATATCTTCACCTCTTCCACCCGATATTATTACACAACTTTCATTGTTGAATATAACATTCGATCAGGCTAAGAATTTGTAGACAAGACCAGAAAATTACCCATAGTCCTTGCGGCTCCACACACCTCTTGTCTCCACTTCCATGACCTTGTCTGGAAATCCATACGAGGCACCTACATGTTACTTTCCACATATTCCATATCTAATTAATAGAATCTGGGTAGAACTAGACATCAATTGGAGTCTCCAAGTGGCTATCATAGTGGACCATACCATCACACCCCTTCAGGTTGGGAGAGCATTCTTTACCTTAGATTCACAGATTCCATTATTGCGTGTCGAAGACATAATTTGTCCCAATTAGCTTGATCTTCACCATCAATTTCAATTCCATTTCATTTCCACACTGGCTATCTTAGCATGACCTCAGGAGGTTGGGTGCGAAGAAGGTCACGCGTTGATTTTCTATCATACAAAATTGGTGAACCCGATGTGAAGAGCTAGTCTCTAAATGTTTCTATTTTCTTTGTCCATCCTTTATTCTGAGGGTATTTTTATACCCCCCAAATATGTCGGTATATGATGAGTACATTCGGTCCATCCTGGGTTTCGACATGTACCATTATCAATCAAATATACCACAACAATCATCTTCACTTTTAACATGGGAAGACAACCACTCATCTGCTCAAAACCTTCTACTCTAGGGAACCAATATTGGTTCTTCTGTACACATTGAAGAACTTGATCAGGTCACTCAAACTCATCCCCTCAAGCAATCAAGTTAAAATAACATAAAATTCACTGTGAAGCAAGATCATATCCTCAGGTATTGTTTCATTAGCCCATTTCCATGAAATCTGATAAACTCCCCCATCTAGATTAGGAGTACTTAGCACGATATGCTAGGAGTGAACAATACGTCTAGAACATGAACCAATATTTCGATAGGTTGCAAGGAAAAGGTGATGTCCTACTTCAGAACAATAATGCTACCCCACCACCAACTGAAAATATAACAAATGATGGGTGGAAACATTTTGAACAATTCATAGCAGGATACCATACTCCTCAACAACCTCCAAGGGTTCAACAAAAGGTAACTAAGCAATGCACCACCCCATCAACAGGTGATGTCATTTCAGCTTTGGTAGATAAGGTGAAAGAGTTAGAGCTTACACAAAAAATGTAGAATTCATATGTAGGGCAAGAGTAAACTCCGTCCTACCTGTAGAACTATGGGAAAATGCCTACTGCATAAAAACCTCCAGTCTACATGAATGCTCCAAACTCTGGGGATTAAATAACTGGGATGGGTACCTTGGGTATGCCTCCTCAAGCCATATATGGATACCTAAAATAGGCACCAAGCAGAAGTATGTTCTCAAATGCTATACCAGCCATAAATGTGATGTTCCCTAGCTTTGCACCGTCATATCCATATCAAAGTGACCAACCCCCCTATATGCACACATACTCTAAAATACCACAAAGAGATGCATACACCTATCCAGGTCCTTATGGTTATCCGCAGGGAAATCCATATGCCCTAAAAAATTCCTACGCCATGCCATTTCAGTAACTGATGCAACCTTTTCTTCCCCAACAAGGACCGTTAATGGTTGAAACATACGAAATGGGAACATACTTTGAGTATCTAAAGGAACCATTGGACTTTTCCATATAGACAGTCATGCTCCCAAGGCCATTACTCGATCTTCAAAATTTTAAAAGGGAAGGCGACCCAAATGCTCATATCAAAGCCTATGCCACAACCATTCAAGATATACTCCCTGAGATGTAGTTGTTGCAAATATATTCCCTAATACGTTAGAAGGCATCACTCTGTACTGGTATTATAGAATACCAGAGGCCTCAATACACTCTTTTAAATAATTCATGTCAGATTTCATTAAGGATTTTGATATGAACAAGCTACTAAGAATTAGGATCAGAGAATTATTGCATATCAAACAAGAACATAATGAATCTGCAGCCCACTTCATTTAGAGGTGGCGATAGGTTCTCTATTCTTCTGCAAGTGCTCCAAAAATGGATCAAATGGAACTTTTTGATTTATTCCTCCACTCTCTCAATAGAGGGACAAAGGAAGAGGTTCAAAATTTCCCACTCAAGAGCTATGAGGAAGTGTTAGAAGGCACTCTTCGAATTGACCAAGTGACCAATGATAGTGGTCGTAAGACCTATGGGGAAAATGAGAAGTTAGTCACTCCTGCTCAAAACGCTCCTGGCTACTCCAACAACATGAAAAATAATCAAGGACCAAATATCCTTAATAAGAATTGTGGAGTCATGACTAATGACGTGACTCACCAGCCCAAAAATCCTGATGTGGTTAATCCTACTAACACAAGTGTTACAAATAGCAATAAAAATAATGGAAATAATCAGAGAAACAACAATTTCCCACCCTCAGTAAATGATGTGGATTTTAATCATCCTCAACAAAAACAACAACAACAACCCCAGTAACAAAGGAAAATGCCAGCCCCAAGCCCTAGTCAATACCCCAACTAGTTCCAAAACCAAGGGCATGGGTTTCAAAATTTTAATCACAATAGTTAGTAACCAAACAGTAACCACAATTTTGGCCCACAAAAAGGAACAAATCAAAGGCCACGAGATTATGACCCAGATATATACTGCGGTTTTCATAGGGTTTGTGGGCATGATGCAAGAATATGTCACAATTGAAATAAGTTTCTACAACACTTTCTAGAGGATCAATGATAGTTGTTTGTCAGTATTTTCCTAGAAAATCCCACCGCACCAACAAAAAAATAACTATATGGGACCAGTGTCCCCGTAGAATACATCATTAGGAATCTTCAATGATTGTATCCCCACACACCCAAAGGATGTTATATTAGATCCCAATAGTTCCAACAAGGGTATTATGATAGGGACTAATGATCAATAAGCTTCAACTTCATCAAACCCACAAGTGGCACCTCGTTTAGACGGTCACAAAAAAAACAAATTTTTGGGCCTAGTTGAGTTAGACGTTGACCCCAAATCAACGCTGCAACAAGAGATAGGGATTATTCTTTGCAATCAATCCCAATTTATTTGGATGTGTCAGGATATATTTATGATATGCTAAGCAAGCTGGTAGGGGCTTATGATCCAATCAGTGATCTGACCAAGACCTTTTCACATATTTCCTCTTGGATATACTGAAGAATCCTCCTGCTCATTGATCCACTCTGTTAGAAGTGCTAGGCCTTGGCCATTTGATTAATGTTACCCCACCTCTAGAGGCATAGATAAATCATATAGACTTCGACATTTTCCCTCAAGGGCAACCTGAATGGGACATTAGGTTTGCATTTTACATAAGTAAGATGCCTACAAATGCTGAAATAGCTCGTAGAGGTGATCTGGCCTTATTTTTACAAGTTTAGATCTACAAGAACTACGTAAAACATGGAATGATTGATGATGGGGAAATGGTTAACATAGTCCCCTTTTGTTTTCTTAAAAAGTTAGGATATGGGGAGACCAATTCCTCCTTGAAAAGAAACACACTGAGGGGCTATGATAGCATTAAGGAAAACTCGATTGGAACCATAGTATTACCAGTTACTCTCGGGCCCAAGACGGTACTCATTGAGTTTTATATTATAGACCAGGAAACCAATTATAATATGATCCTTGGCCATACTTGGATCCACCACATGAAGGAAATCCCTTCCACTCTGTTTCAGGAGGTAAGGTTCATGTATTTAGGGATGGTATTTTTATCCTAGAGTGATCCAAAGCCTTTTGACATACTCTTGGCTAATTTAAAGAAAAGGTTAGGCATTCACTCTGAGTTTGAGCTTCCCACGAATCTTTAAATAGGCATGCAAGGGAAGCACTAGAGGAAAAATTAGTTCTCATGACAGAGATAGAGGTTATAGGGTTGATTGAGGGCATCCCAGCAGTCCAAGATGAAACCATGGTTGTAGAGACAGTATCACTGGGAACCACAACAATGATTGTCAAACTATTAGAGATGAATTTTCCTATTCTCCTGCCCTTTGACTTTATGGGTATGGGACATACTCTAGGACTCGGATATCTCTAAGAAGATGAGATTTGCATGGTTGAAGTGAATGAGGTAAAAGAAAAAGATATAAAAAATGACTCAACAGTCATCTTTCTGAGTAGTTTTTGGAATCTCCATTTTGATGGAGGTAAGTGTCACTTTGGCATCAGGGAAAGTGTGATCCTTACTTTTCCCAAAGGAAGGATTATAAATTTTTCTTTCAAGTTAAATTTTAAATGCACAAGTAATGGGGCTGAATATGAGGCTCTCCTATTAGACCTCATCGTAGCTAAGAGGATGGGCATCCTCAATATTAGGATGTTGGGTGATTCACAACTAGTCGCAAATCAAATATCTGAAGTACATGAGACTAGAGCTAAGCATCTACAACTTTATAAAATAATAGTGCTAAGTTTGATAAAAGAGTTCAATTTCATCTCAATTGAAGAAGTTCCATGTGAACAAAACCTTCTCACATATTCTATAACAACTTCTGCTTCATGCTTCACCCCAAGCAATGACTTGGAAGATACCAACTTCATGGTTTCAGTTTACACCAAAACCTTGATTCGTAAAGCACCAATGAACCCAATGTTGACATACGTAGAAACTGAGATTCAGCCTGATAGTTGAGAGCTTGTTAATAGTGATGAATCAATTTTAATTTATTTAAACACTTTGGTAGAACTGCATCTTACCTATCATGAGATATAAATTTCCCTAATCCCATTTTCCTCTTCTTCTTTTGGGAATCCCATGATTGATTCCTCCCTAGGAAATGATCTTGAGATTTATGAGGTAGAATAATAAGGGGACTTAGAGTTTCCTCCAGGCCCGCTATAATTCGAGGGCAATGCCTCCTTAATTGAAGGAACAATTGATATAAATATTGGGACAGAGGAGGAACAAAAGATCTTTAAAATGGGGTCCTCTTTAACTCCAGAGGAAGTATAAATACACACCCAAATCCTCAAGGAACATCAAAAGGCCTTCGCATTTAGTTATAAGGAAATGAAAAAAATTGCACCACATATCACGGTGCATAATATCATCACCAAATTGGATGCAAATCCGATTAAGAAAAATTCAAGACCTATGAAGCCAAAGGTGGCCCTTATGGTTAAAGAAGAAGTAATGAAACTTCTCTAGGTGGGATTCATTAAGCCAGTTTATTATTCACAATGGGTATCTAATATTGTCCCCATTCTTGAAAAGAATGGAATTATCCATATTTGCATAGACTTCTCAGACATTAACAAATCTTGTCTCAAGGATGATTTCCCATTACCATCCATTGATGTTATCATTGACACAACAACTGGCTTTGAGTTTTTGTCTCTCATGGATAGGCTTTTAGGATAATATCAAATCAAAATCTCCAAGGAGGATCAAGCTAAAACTACATTTATAACTCCTTGGGGAACCTACTGTTATGTTGCCATTCCATTCGGTCTTAAGAATGTCAGGGCTACTTACTAATAGGAAATGACCTACATGTTTCATGATCTTATTCATAATATTGTGGAGTACTATGTCGATGACCAGTTGGCTAAGGCCAAGAAGCACTACAATCACCCAAAAGTGCTTCGTATCATCCTTTCATGCTTAATTAAGTATAGTGTCACGTTAAATTTGGAGAAATATGTCTTCGGTGTAACATAAGGCAAGCTTCTAGGTTACATTATATCTTCACGATGGATTGATGTTGACCTGGAAAAAATCTGGGCTGTATTAGAAATGGTTTCACCATCAGACGATTCTGGTATTAGATCTTTCCTTGAGAAACTTGGTACAATCTGAAGGTTCATCCCTGACTTGACCTTTTTTATCCATCCAATCAACAATTTGTTGAAAAAGGATTATAACATCGATTAGATAGAAGAATGTAATAAGTCCTTCAAGGTAGTTAAATGATTCCTATTGTCCCCTCCCACGCTAATGCTTCCTAGATCAAATCGATGTTTGATCTTGTATTCAATAACTATAGATGTTTTATTAGCCTGCATGTTGGCCCAAGAGGATGATGATAAACAAGAAAATGTAGTTTATTTCATTAGTCAGATGTTGTTTGACTATGAGACACATTACATGCAAGCAAAAAAGGAATGTCTTGTCATAATCTTTGCAACTAAGAATTTGAGGTAGTATATGCTTAATCAAGAAATGAGGGTTATTGTTAAAACAGACGACTTACGGACATTCCTTGTGCAACGATCTTTGTCTAAAAAGGTTAGGTGTTTCATAACATTAATGGGTGAGTTCGAGTTAATGTTTGTAAACCAAAAAATCCATTAAGGGTCAAATTATTGTGGACTTGTTGGCTGAAAATCCATTGGATAGGGTGATTTGGTAGATTTGGAATTTCCCGATGAGTGTGTATACTTCGTCGAAACTAGGCCCCTATCTCTGTATGTCCTTGTTATACCAAGATTATTAACTTCATCATAGACCACACATACTCAGAAGGGGAAATGTCACAACAAATAAGGTGACTATGTGTCATTGCTTCTAAGTACGTTATTTTGGAACAAGTGTTGTACCACAGAGCCTTTAATGGAATTTTGCTGAGATGTGTTGATGCCGAAGAATCCAAAAATAATATTTATGAGTCACATAGTGGGGTATGTGGAGGTCACTTCGGTGGCCACGCTACTTCTTGGAAAATACATTAGATGGGCTACTTCTGGCCCACTCTAGAGCATGATGTAGTAGAATTTGTGTACAGATGCCACAAATGTAAGGAGTTATCTCATGATATCCACATACCGACACAAGCCTTGCAACCAATCACAACCCCATGGCCCTTCTCCACATGGGGCTTGAATTTGATTGGAAAGTTCTCTCCCTCATCAATGGATGGCCATAACTTCATAATCACTACCATTGAATACTTTACCAAGTGGGTAGAAGCCATTCCCCTTACCACCATACCTGGCTCTGTAATCGCTAAGTTCATCTTGAACCATATCATTTGTAGGTATGGGGTGCCACAGGTCATTATTTTTGATAATGATAGGTCTTTCAAAAATGACGAGGTGCATGAGTTATCTACAAAGTTCAAAATAAGTCATCACACAGCTTCTCTTTACTACCCCCAGGCTAATGGACAAGCTAAGGCTACAAATAAGACTTTAAAGTCCATTCTCCTAAAAATTGTTAACAAGAATAAACGATATTGGCACCTAAATATTTTTCTAGACTTGTGGGCCTACAAAATGTTAGTTAGAACACCAACAGAGGAAACCCCCTTGTCATTAGTGTTTGGTGTTAAGGTGATTCTACTGCTCGAAGTCAAGATACCTAGTCTCTGTATTTCACTACATCGGATCCTGAGAGAGGAGGGCTATCGTAAAACATGACTCTCCCAGTTAGAAAGTATCGATGAGGCTAGATTTAACACTGTACAAAAATATAGTGTTTACACTGATTGGATGGCTCATAAATATAACAAGAAGGTTTATGAATGTGAGATCTATGAAGGATATTTTATATTAAGACTCAATAACTAGATAGACAAAAAGATCAAGGAGGGAAGGAAATTCAGACCTAGGTGGTTAGGTCCATATTGAGTATTGGAAGACTATAAAAATGGTGCATTTCACTTGTGTACACTAGAAGGTGAGGATTTTAGTGAATCTGTAAACTCTCTTCACTTAAAGAGATACTATGCATGATCCATCTGCCTTTTCATATGTACATTATTACATCTGCATTGCATTTTCATATATCTATTCATTTTGTAAAAATTGTGATCAAGGAGCTAATTCTTATAGAAATTCCTAAATACTTTTGAAAATATTGGTGAAACATTCAAATCATATCTTGAAACCTTCATAGTATCATCAACTGTTTCTGAATCATTTATTAATCCAAATAAGAAAGACAAAGTTTTGATGGTATCCATACCAAGGCCTACATACTTGGTTCTACTTTTGGTCTCTTCTTAGGTTAGGTGTCTTTGTTCATGGTATTTTCTAGAAGATTCATGGCATCACATCTATCCCTTATACATCTCCTTGTAAATAAGAACATTCTAAACATTTTTCCCAAATAAGTAAGTCAAATGCAAATCCACACAAAATTTTATGTTTACACATTTTCTTTCCCTACCAACTTTCGGTGTTGAGCTTGCGTCTCTTACTAGTGATGCAGGGTTGGCAAAGGATGGAAATTTCCTTATTCTTTTGTTCCTTGTCCATGGCTATGAGCCCGCACTTCCTACTATTAGCATGGGGTAAGGCATATGGGGTATCTTTGATAATCTTGAAAGTTACAAATTAGTCAAACATTGTGAAATCATAAATAAAAAACAAAGTGAGTTAGATGTCCAAAATTCCAAGAGAGTTTAAAACCCCAAAACTAGATTTTTTCAACCAAGTGGCCATCTACGGATCTAATTATAGATAAACTGCAAAGTAATTCATATTCTAAACTATTAAGTAGATAGAGTAGAGTAAGGTTATAGCATCCCAATTTGGTTCTATTAAACCTCTATCTTTCTCCCATCACTACCATTCAAAAAATTGAAATAACTTATGCCCTTTCTAACTCTTGGTGTTGAGCCCTTGCATATTACTATTTGTGTAGAGTTAGGAGTGGGGCAAGTACATCTATTTATCATATCATTGTATCATCACGTTTTATCAAGAAAATATGAAGTACTGAAGATTACAAAAGAAACTAAATTGAAGATCATATTGTGTTTGCATCATCATATATCAGTAGCATAAAATACAAAAAGAAATAATTTTGTTTGTCATTCACATCCATTGCATACATTTTTAAAAGCATTGAAAAGAAAAAATTCTAAACATCTAGAGTACACATGAGAGATAATCCAAAAGAGAGTTAACTCAGATAAAATGGAATAATGAACCAAAAATAGAATCTATATATATCGTAGTAGATCAAGTTTGTATACAATTTCATCATGCACTAGGCATGGTAAAAATGCTCACAATGAGCCTGAAATATATAAAAAAAATCATATAATATCAAAATTTGTATCAAAGCAATAAAGGATCAACGACCTATCAATCCTTGTGGGATCCCTTTGATGGTATGTGACTTCATCTAAGGCTCCTGCTACGGCTATGATGGTGTTGAGAATGGACTATATGGTGTGAATGCTCATGGTGATTCCTATTAACCATAGCTGTATCAAGCTACCTGGGTACAAAGGGAGGTCACTATCTCAACCACCTTCTAGACGGGAATGAAGACATCAATATGTTGGATGGAGGCTAAGGGATATCTTGAATCCGTAGAAACTCAACCCGGGTATTCTCCAAGGTAATAAATAGGGTGTCCACATATACCTGATGAATGAGTTCTCACCATGTGTGTGTAGACACTGTAAAAAAATTGAAAAAAATATAGATAAGGAGCTAGAAAATTATAAAACACAAATCAAAAGGAGAATGCTAAGCTAAACATATAAAAATCAATAGAAAAAATATAGAAAGGAGTATCAAACATACTCAGGTCTCTAGGAATCCATGTGGTATTAGTGGCTGTAGCTGTGGAGCATAACCAAATCCAAAGGCATGATGTTATCCAATCAAATACTCATCATCCTCTTCAAATGGCTTCTCTGATACTAGTGTCTCTCTCTTTGCACTCACCTCCTCATGTGCTTCTCTGAGGATATCCTAAGTGTCATGCCACTCAGGGTCACTCTTGTCTCCCTCTGAAGGGTCTCCTACCTCATCCTCCTTCTTGACATCCTCTCCAATAGACTTCCCCTCCGTATCATCTCCTGCATCCTCCTTAGAGTCAGATTCCAAATCAATCAGCTCATCCTCCTCCCCACTATGAGAAAGATCCGCCTCAATCTGAAGTAAGGGTGCTTGAGGGGCACCAGCTTCCCACCAATCCTAGACTAAATGCCTAACTATAATAGGAATTCCATAAGCAACTAATGTCCAACTGGGATCCCCTCTAGGATCCCTCTAAGCCTCCTGAATAGTCCTATAAATAGGCTCCACTAGAGGAAGCATGATAGGGTATGGAAGGCTAAATTGCTGAGGTACCCGGTAAAATGGGTGAATCTCTAATCTCCCATCTCTGTCAACTAATTGGATCGTCAAAGACTAATCTACCATCATCATAGCCTCCTCACCCCATACCCATACCATGTCTTGGTAGGGTGTGGTATTCATATCTCCTGTAGATAGGGAAGCCATTAACTGATGTGGTGTTTGAAGCGGGGAGAAATGGATATCACCTTACTAAGGGTTTGATCTACCCTCACTACTTTAGGTTGTGCCTTCAACAAGGGTGAGAGGACCCATTCTATAACCAATGTTGGTGAAGCATATCAAGAAATCCGTCTTTGCACAATTTTCATGAAAACCTTGAGAAAATATGATCAATACAACTCAATATGACTCTCACGAGTTGTCACACTAGAGAGTGGAGATGTTTCCTTGACAAGGTTTGGGTTACTAAAGACAATAATTGAAACTTGACTGTCTCTACATATTTTTTCAGTGAAATTTGTTAAATCTTTGTGGATACACAATACAAACAAGGGTATTTCATGTAGGATTTATCATTTGAGAATTTTTTGGTGTGAAGTTAAGAAAGATAAAGTTGATTATACCAGATATTTGAGATCCTTTACAAATATTGGAACACTCACAAACAAAATGCTTCAAAATAGCCAAAATATTCCTTCAATCAGAAGGTGTGTATCAATGGAGGCGCAAAGATGCACGATTTCATTCACTCTTTAAGAATTCAACACAAAGGATCATGTTAAAGACTCAATTAAACATTGGAAATTCATGATTAGTCATGCCTAAGATACACTCATAGGCTAAGAAACAATCTTTGTCAACATAGTGAAAGTAAAGTGATTTTAAATTATTTATTTCATTACAAAATGAAATCTCTCCTCACAATGAAAATACAAACGCCACAATACTACCACGTGGATAAGATCTTGTGTGTTTTAGAGTAATTTTAACATTATATTACAATAAGAACATGAAAAACTTTTTGAAGACATTCTGAAATAAAAGCAAACACAATTATGCTCATGATCAACACAAATTCATTCAAGGTTCACTAGATTCATCAGCAGGGGAGAGTTTCTTCAACAATCTCAGAGCTTGTCAATGGCTATACACTTGCAATCATCTTGACATGAATAAATCTATAAACATAGGGAAATAAATAGGTTTCTTAGACGGTATCTCGGGAAAATGGTTTTTCTCAAACTTTGTCAAAAAAACTAACCCCCCTTTTACAAGATTATTCTCCTTGCATTTATACAATTTTACTCGCTCACTCATCCTAAATTTCCACCCCAAAAGTATAAATCTTCAAGAGAATAATACTCTTTACAACATACTATTTAATCATGTTTATTCCCTTGAAAATATCTTACTTTTTGTTGCTAGGTGGATAAATCATGAACTGATCACGTTTCTCAGTTCCTTGACTATGACCGGGATGCCATGTCATAACTTTTGACAATGTTTTTAAACATTCCTTTTAATTTTTCTTGCAAAAATTACCCTCTTTAATAATTTTTAGGTGGCTCCATCTGGCTTGATCTTACAAGCAATCCTTTTCACCTTCGAGAATACACCTTGAGGAATAGATACTTGCATTCATGCCTCTCAGAAATGAGTGACCTTGAATGGATTATACCACATATCTACACAGTGAGTCTGAGTCAGCCAAGTGTAAAGAGGGGCAAGTGGAAGCCTCCATGTGTCTCCTTGGTGTAAATTCAAAGGTGAAGTCCAGAGGCAGGTTCCCAAACAAGCACGGACCCTCTACATGTTCAAAACCCAAGAGATTTGCACTAGTTACTGAAAATTCTGAGCTTGGGAAGGTCCAACGGAAGCTTCCATATGTCTATTAGGCATAACTTCAAAGATGCAGTCTAGAGACGGGACCTCAAACAAGAATAGGCTCTCCACGTGGCATGGGCCCAAGAAATTTTCCTTGGCCATTGAAAAAGTCTCAATATAAAGAGGAGCTAGCAGAAGCCTCCACGTGTCTCTTCGACACACTTTTGATATGGTGCCAAAAAGTGGAGACCACAAACAAGCATGGGCTCTCCACATGTCTCAGCCCAGAAAATTTGTACTGGTAGTTAAAATTTTTTAAGAACTAACACAAGGTTCCACATGCCTACAGTCCGAGAAAGTTGCGTCGAATGCTTGAAAATTCTAAGCAAGGGAACATCCAGCGGAAACCTCCATATGTATCTTTTGTGCTCTTACAAAAGTAAAATTTAGGGAAAGATCCCTAAATAGGCATGGGCCCTCCACGTGTCTTGGGCCTAAGAAATTTTCTTCAACCATCGAGAAGTATTAGTATAAAGAGGGGCCAATGAAATCCTCCACGTGTCTCTTCGATGCACTTTTGATATGGTGCCCAAAAGAGGAGACCCCAAACACGCACTGGATCTCCACATGTCTATGGTCTAACAAAGATGCACTGGCCATTTGAAAAGTCTGAGTGTGGGCATAGCTAGGGAAAACCTCCACATGTTTCCTTTGTGAAACTCCAAAGGTCAAAATGAGAGGTGAATCGTCAAATAAGGACAAGACCTCCATGTGTCCTTTTTGTGGGTCTTAGGCATTTACCTTATACTTTCAAGCCCTTTGCCATAATGAATCAAAATATCACATAGACCCACCACGCCACTTCTAATCAGAAAATACCATGTATCCATGGATGTTGGGATAGGATTTACAGAGGAGACAAAATCATGGAATACTCCCAACAACAAAAAATTTCCTCGCAAAGAGAATACTTTGAATAATACCGAGACTCAATGTGATCCATGACCCAAGGAAAGGACTAACAACGAAAACTAAATGAGGGAGAAAGTTTTCACGCATGCATATAAGGAGACAGAAAATACTTCTAACCATGTGGACTGAGAAATTTTAAATGACAAAGGGGAAAGATTACAAGTGAGCACCAATGCCAGCTCTGAATCGGGGATGGGCACCTCCAGCGAGTGCTACAAAAAAACATAACAAACCATGTGCCAAAAATCTAGTGGGAAATGGAGTTAAGAACAAGCTTTCAAATTAGAAAAATAATTTCTAACCTCCCAATAGAAAACTGAGAAACCAACAAAAACCAGCCACTAAGGACTGGGATGAACCAAAATTATAAAATGATGTGTGCCTTGATTTTGAGAAATTAATCAAGGAAATGTTTCAAGTTCCTGCCATTAATAGGAAAATCAAGCAATTCCCCATCTACATCTTTTAGGAATAATGTATTCTCTCCATCCTAATATCAATAGAATAAGGGCCCATCCATAATGCATCAAACTTTCCATGTTTTCCCTTGTCCTCATGTCTGTTATCCCAAAGTAGCACCAAATCTCTGACACTAAAAACCCTTGGGGTAACATTTTTTTCAAACAATTTCTTCATTAAATCCCTAAAATCCACACATCTTTGATGGTATTCCCTTCTCTCTTCATCTAGTTCAACAATTTGATTGATCCATGAGTTGTAGGGACTAACCTCCTGGTCCTCCAACTGTCAGATGAATATATATGAAGATAATTGCATATGTAGGGGAAGTAGAACTTGAGTTCCATACACCAAATCAAATGGAATTTTTCTAGTAGCTCTTTTGACAGTAATTTTATCAGCCCAAACATCAAAATTCAACTGCTCACCCCACTTCTGTTTGTTTAATTCCAAGGTCCTTCTTATTATATTCAACAAATTATTGTTTCTTGATTCTTATTTTCCATTACTTTGGGGATTATAATTTGAAGCATATGCTAAGTTGATTCCATACTCATGACACATGGCTACTAAAGGTTTGGCTCGAAAACTCATAGAATTTTCAACAACTATCTTAGTAGGCACTCCAAACCTACAAATTATATGATTCAAAATGAAATCCATAACAATTTGGTGGGTAGATTTCTTGGTAGGGATTGCCTCCACCAACTTGGTGAAGTAATCAGTGGCCAATAATATCCACTTATGGCCTGCACTTGAAGAATTTGAAATCTCACCAATGAATTCATTTCCCCACTACTTAAATGGGGCTTCAATTGATACAGGTTGCAAAGGAAGGGATCTTGAAGATTTAAATATTCCTAAAAAATGTTGACAACTCTCACATTTTATTACCAATAAAGTTGTATCTTTAAAGAGTGTTGCCCACCACTAATCATCCCTTAAGATCTTATGGGTTATGAATCTTCCAACAAAATTCCCCCATAAACTCCTCCATGGAAATCAAAAATTAATTGTGGGGCTTCGTCCTCAGTGATACACCTCAAGAGAACTCCCTCATGGTTTTTCAAAGCCAACCCATAATCATTGATGATATATTTTTTGGAAGCCAATCTAAGTGCTCTCTTTTGAGTCTTTCCTAAGTACTAATGGGATTGTAGATGCTTGAGATAAAAAATAATATCCTTGTACCACTCAGAATTTATCAATTTCTCAAGAATATTCACACTTTCTTCGTCAATTTCATTTATCTCAATTGTATGTAGATTAATTTCTATCATTAGCTTTTCCAGGCCCAATCCTCTGACCAATTTCGTATTTTGGATGTACATATCATATTCTTGCAACTTATTTTCCCATCAAAATATTTTACTAGAAATTTCCATCTCTGAAAGGATATCCTTGACCATAGTATGAGGGACATAAGCTATGACTTTAGAACTTAAAATATATGGCCTAAAGATATTTGTGGCTCTAACCAAAGAAAAGGCATGTTTCTCCATGATAGTATACTTCAGCTCTTCCCCATATAATGCTTTCCTAAATAAAGCAATTGGCCTTTCAGCTCCTTCATCATCCTTTTGTAACAAGACAGATGCAATGGTATTCTCAGAGGCAAAGAAAAACATTTGGAAATCCTTTTTATAATCAGGAGCTGCTTAAACAAGGGCATTTTTCAACGTTTCCTTGATCCCAATAAAGTCTTGAATAGTTGCTTCTTCCCATTTGATACTCTGATCCTTCTTCAACATATTAGTGATTGGGATAGTCAATTTAGCAAAGTTGGAAATAAACCTCCTAATAAAATTTATCTTCCCAAAAAATGATTGAATTCCCTTTTTGGTTCTTGGAATAGGAAATTTTCTAATGGCTTCCACTCTCTTAGGATCAATCAATACCCCCTCTTTTAACACTATATGTCCAAGAATATTTTCTTTTTAAACCCCAACATGAAAATTATTAGGTTTCAGTGAGATACCATATTCCCTGCACCTTATCAACATCTTTTCTAAATGTTGCAAGTGATCACTTATCTTCCTTGAAAAAACTATTACATCATCCTGATACACAATAATGAAGTCATTTATATATCCTGAGAATGCTACATCTATTGCTATTTGAAATTTGTCTCCAACATTCATCAGGCCTAAAGACATTCTTACGTACACATAGGTACCCCATGGAGTAGTGAAAGCAGTTTTGATTCTCTCTAATTACTTCACAACTACTTTGTTATACCCAAAAAAACTATCAAGAGTAGATGAAAATTATGAACATGTAATGAATTGCAACATGTTATCCATATTTGGAAAGGGGTAGTTGTCTTTAATTGATGCCTTATTTAAATTTCTAAATTCGACACACAATCTTATGTCTCCATTCTTCTTTCGGGCAGGTATCAGGTTTACAACCCATAAAGAATACCTTGCAGGTTGTATGATTCTATCATCCCCTAAATTTTTCAACTCTTCCTACATTTTAAGAGAAAGGAATGGATTAATTGGTCTTTTCTTCTACCTAAACGGCTTGACATTAGCTTTTAGGGGTATTTCATGTTGAAAAATGTCTTCCCTGTTTTCTTTTAGTTTTGATTATGACCAAGCCAAGTAGTCTTGGTAATTTTCTAGCAATTGGACATATGACTACTTTTCTTCTCTATTCAAGTTGTTGCCTAGCCATATTCTCCTAGGTTTATCCTTCGTGCACAGGTTATATTATTCAACATCTCTCAAGGCTGACATGTATCTATTAATAATGTGGACAACATTATCAACATTTGATTCCAATGCAACCAAAACTCTCAGAATAGTATTGGTTTTCAATTGGATAATGTATTTACCAAAAAGGGTTTATTTTCCATCATTTACATAAACCATTGGTTCCCATTCCATACTTTGATTTGCAAATTCTTCTTTATTTTGCAAAAACCTCTAGACCTGGGAATCATCTTCAAAAACTTGCCAATGCTTGATATTATTAGGGACACATGGCCTAATCAATATTTCAATATGATATTCACAATAGGGAGACATTGTACAATTTTCAAACCTAGATACCAATAATACCAATTTGTCTACTACAGTATTTAAAGAATCAAACATTTCAATGAAGTCCCAAACTGCATGCTTATATTGTTTCATTCTTTGATTCTTTATAGCATATAGCTTTCTAATTTGTTTGACTATGAGATCTGAATCTCCTTTAATAACAATGTCTCTAACACCATATTTCCATGTAATCCTTAGACCCAAGAGCAGTGCTTCATACTCAAAAATATTATTTATGCACTCAAAATTGAGTTTAAAATAAAATTTGAGCTCCTCTTGGCTTGAAGATATCAAGACAACACCAATGTCATTATGAGATCTAGAAAAATCCCCATCAAAAATCAAGGTCCAAGGAAAAAAAACCTTCTTAGGATACTTTCACTCATCAATTTTTTGCTCCTTATAATCAGTAAAGCCCACAAAGTTACCAACATCTATGTACAATACTTCATAAGAAGCATTGTTAGGGTCCTCAATAATATGATACATTTTCTTCTCACCGTACAACTTCACAAGGTTCCCCTCAACTGGTATGGTTACATATAACATGTCCATTTGTACACTTCCACCCACACTAGCTACCCATTTTCTAGACAATAGCATCCCCCACTTGCCAAGACTATCCACAATAACCACATTCATGGTTAAGCATTTTCCTAGATAAGCTGCTAGTTGCACTACCAATCCTTTAAAATATCCAATTACTGGCACTTCTCTTGAATCCATAGTAGTACATTTCCCAAAAAATTTTGTTACCTTGATATTTAACTCATTCATTACCTCAAGAGGCATTACATTACATGAGGCTCCTAAATCAAACATGCAGTTATGTACCATCCTATCTTTAATAATCAAAGTGGTAAAAAATGGATCAACATCCAAATGATATTCAACCAGAGAAGTTAACAAATATACCTCATATGATTCACCTAGATCCTCCAATGCACCTAGTTCCTCCAATGCTTGTGGTATTTCTGATTCTGCAATAATAGGATGAATCTCTACATTATTAACACTTTTTCCCTGAGTAATATTTTCTTCCTTAAATCCCAAATATTTGAATGTCCTTTACCTATGCTCATGGATCCTAAGTAATTCAACAATGGGAATAATGCCCTTGATCTGACTCAAGATTTGGGCTATATCACAAGGAACATATTTTGGTAGGGCAGTATTAAGAGGGAGATTCACCACTTCCTCTTATAGTGTAGACACCCATAATTACACCCGAGTAATTTAAATACCTAAATTACGCTAATTATCTCCCTTCTTGCAAATTGATGACATATCGTCAAAAAGTGCTCATACTCTCTCTTATCATCGTTAATTAATTACAATACGCTAATTAGTTAAGTCACCTATCCAACAAACACCCTAACTAACAACCTTTTGTTAATTAATCACCCCTTCTATCTAGACTAATTAATTATTATCAATTAATTAGATTTCCCTTTCATTTAACAAATAAATCAATATTTAATTAATTTCATCCCCTTCTAATATCCTAAATCGTACTAATATTCCTCTAATTAGCTTCTATAAGCTTACATCTACCTATTAATTAATCACATTTGATTAATTAAAACACCCCCCCAACTCCCATGATTTTCTAAGTATAAATTAAACCCTTCTAAAGTAAGCTTACCTTTTATAAAGCAACCTTATCCATTCCTAATCTTGTTTTACCTTTTATCCCACATGCAAAGGGATGAAGTGTTTCCTTTATCCATTGGGATATATAAGGAGCCCTCCTTCTACCTTTATACCTACACCTATACTTCTTGAGAAGACAAAAGAAAAGCATATAGAAAAATAGACTAAAATATTTCCTTTGTTTTCTTGAGAGTTCACCACTTGGAGATTTAAGCCTCTTTTCTATCCAAAAGTGCATAGGTCATATGGGAGGTGTCAAAAGGGTCTCATATCCCAACTTTGATAAGCCCCCATTCCTAGGTTCTTAGAATATCAAGAACAACCACTTTGATTTACCATGGAGCCTACATAGGTTCCTCCATTTAATTTTGTTGTTAATTAAGAGAATAGAGGATTTAGGCAACTAGCATGTTAAGTTTCAAAGTTTTAATGTGATAAATGTTAGTGTCTAACCTTGTTTAATTCTTATCTTGATGGTTCTTTGTATTTTGCTTAATTTTGTTAATTAAGACTACTAGGTGTTAGTCTTTGTTTTCATTATCTTAGTTTATCAAATCTTGCACACATTTGGCACACCCGGTGTGACCTAGTCCCTTGGCATTTTAGTTTAAATTTCATTTTCTTGGCTAACTTTTGATATGCACATGTAGTAATTAATGTCATTTTTTTGTAATTTTTGCTAATTTTATATGTGTAGGTTCTTGTTCATAGCCATCATTTTAATGGGTTGTTTCCATTTTAAAATTAACTTGCCAAAATTAGAAGTATTGTGAGCTTTGTTGTATTTTTTGCCATGTTTTGGTTGCAGGAGTCACATAGGTGCACTAACAGGAGCACAAACACATTTTTGGTGGTGCAAGCACCTCTTGGGTGGTGTAGGCTCACTATCAGAACCTAAATCTCTATCTATTGACTAGGGCACAAGCACGTTAACCCGTGCACAAACGTCATTTCGTACTGTACCTTCACTGTAACTAAAAACCTGTTAGATTGGTGCATACACCCTAACCCTGGTGCACAAGTTGTTTTGGTGGTGCAAACACATTTTTGGTGGCACAAGCATTCTGTTAGAATATGAGACTATTTTACGAAGCAGTGGCACACATAATTTTTTGGTAGTGCACACACTTTCCCAGTGGCACATGCGCTTTTCTAGTAGCACAATTTATCTATGCAAAACTAAGCCTATTTTTATCAAAGGTAGCACAAAGATCCTTCTGGTGGTGTGCACACCTCTCGGGTGACGTAGGTACACAAAAATCTAGAAACACATAAAGTAACACATACGTTCTTCTAGTGTCACACACACCTCTTGGGTGGTGCAGGCACACAGTAAGCTAGAAACACATAGAGTGGTACATACGCCCTAACCCACACACAGACATTAAAATAGGGGCACATGTGTCTTTTAATTTTCTTGAAGTTAATGTGTTGAAGTGCTAGCATTCTTGCAGGTTTTATCTAATTAAATACTCATCTATGCAGGGTGTTTTTACATGCTTTTAATTGATTAAATAAACTTTTCATGTTTACTTATATGAATAAGATTGCGTATGATCTTCCCTCATGTCCCTTGGGGTGATCTTGGGAATCCAAAATGATTCTTAGGTCCTTTTGATGCTTTGAGGTTGTTAGAAATATTTGAATTGGAATTGGTTAACTTGGTGTGCTTGAATTAAAGTGTTTTTCCATTTGATATCTTTTTGGATTTTGGAAACATCACATATGCTCTTCTCTTGCATCCTTAGACAATCTGGATAATCAGAAATGATGTTTACTCTTTTGATGAAAAACTACTAAACTCGTCGTACAGGACCAAAACACCATGCTTGTCAGAGAAATGAGGAATAAAAAATGAAGTCAAAAACTACTAATACGGATGTTATACAAGTTTCCAAAAGGTTTTCAAGCAAACTACACCTAATTAAACAAGATAAAAATAACAACATATTCAAAACAATATATTGCAGGTTTCGGAAAAGGGTACGTCCTGCTCCACTCAAATGGAACATAACCCCTTTAGCATAATGCTTTAAGCTAAAATAATGGGGGTGGTTCTAGGAACCCCAAAGTAGTCCATGCAAGAGGGAACCTTGTGGATGAAACAGGAAGTGCTCCGCACTACCTACTTGACTAGTGATTCCTTTGTGAGATTACGTTACTTGTTTTCCATATGGCGACCCCAGTGATAGTACATGTAGACACACTAGTTTCTTATTGTTCTTGAAGGGGGTAAAGTAAATATGAGATACTCTCAAAATAGTCAGCATGAATCTTTGGGTGAATTGCACTCGCTTAAGATAGCTTTGTAATGCCTAGGGTGAGAGAACCACCTAGGAAAATATTCTTTGACTAGGAGCCCACTTTGAGCATTCTAAAATAGTGTTGAGTTGTAAACCATCTTTTCATCATGAAACATGTGACGCATTACTTTTTATTAGTTTTTCACTTGCCTTAAGGTGAGGTGAAACTATGCCGAAGTGAAGCCAACATTTTTCATCCCCATTTTTGATCTACTTCACATTATTTTGACACTTTGTTGATCAAAATAAGGGTGACTACCTCTGTGTTCGCAATCGATTGTTTCTGCCAATTTGTTTCTGTTTACGCCCATCCAAGTTTGTGGCTGGGTAATTTAAACATCTAAAGTGTGCGGAGACGTATTCATATCATTGGTGGCCTTTGTGATCTTGATACCCACGTCAATATCATCATTGTAGTTAGGCATGGTTCATCATCTTGGACTTCCTTAGAAAGGTTACCTTATTTGTATCGTATCACTACAATTTGGGTATTTATGTCTTGTTTCTTGTAAACTCGACCTAAATATCTATATTTTAAGGTTACGTTGTACACATTTTAACTATTCTTAGCTATACTTTTGGATTTTAGTTTGATTCTATTATTACCTTGATTTTGAAGAGTGCTATGTGTTACCACTTGTGCATGTTATAACAATAGCATCTTGATATCAATACCTTACTTTCTCACAAAGTTGGGCTAACATATCTTGGTGATGTTGTTATGTCACTCACAAATTGTAATTGGTAATTTTTAGGATAAAAGTATTAATCAAATTTGAGCTCACTTCTAGTATAAATTGCTAGGAGGTCACATTAAATTTTTGTATTTACTTAGGTCTTGTTCATTCTCTTGAACTTCACATAAGTGAGAACATCTTGTTACTTATCTTACGACACTAAGTAATTTTTGAAACATATTCTAGGAAGTACTTCATTTGATAGGCTTAGATACCAAAAATTTGTGTCACTGGTGATTTATCACTTTATCACATTGGTATTCTCACATTGTTATTCATTCATATTATTGGCATTCATCTTGCTTTTCACTTAGGGGTGAATACAAACTTGTTAAACACATTTACAACTTACGTTATTGAAACTGATACAAATCATGGCTCCTAAAACATGATTAGGACTCAAGAAAAAAATATACGAGGAACAACAAGCACGACCTTGGCAAACCTTAAATAGAAAAGTGTCAAACCCTTTCATTAGACATGATCTAGGACCTCTGTTTTCTACGGAAAAGGAGATAGAAGATATGGTCGATCATAGTGGTGATGAATTTGAATCCCCACATGCAAAATTTGACTTTAACCCTACTTTATTAGACAAGTTTCTTTTCAGAAATAAGGATAGAGTGCTAGTACAGGTCATAGAATTAGGGGCCAAAATGCCCACTGAAAATAAAACAATCCCACCTGCGAATAACACTAATGAGGAAGAATGACCCCTTATCAACATGGAGGATATTTTGATGCATGGACATGCTTCTACTTCCAATGTAGGAAATGATAAGATAGTGGGACATGGAATACTCTTTATCAAAGTTCCATGTAAAAATAGGTCAAGACATGAGAATGTCGAAGAATCTCCACAATACGAGGAGGAGGAGGAACCTGTAGAAGAAGAAACTACCATTCAACAATAGATTAGTAATCTAAGCTGACAATTAGCTTTGTTAACCTCTCATGTACAAAAGGAAGCAAGAAAAAATTCTCAAAAGTCAAGGCCAAAGGGTAAGAACAGTGAAATCCATATAGAAAATCAAGGAGAAGACGATATGGGGTATCATCGAGTATATATCCCCTCTTCTCCCACTAAATAAAAATTTCTCACACAAGAGGTATGGTCTATGAAAGCAACACTCGCAAGGCTACAAGAGAGAAATATAGGGATCATTAGAAAGTATTAATACGAAGAATTATGTCCCTATCCTTTTGACAAGGCTATGACCCTTCAACCCTTTCCTACAAAATTTGACATGCCAAAATTTGAAAAATATAAAGGGAAGGGAGATCCATCGGATCATGTCAAGGATTTCTATATGGTGTGTCAAGAGGTTTCATATAGTGATAATTACCTCATAACATTTTTTCCTAAGAGTCTAGGAGGTCAAGCCTTGGAGTGGTTTACACGTTTACCTCAGGGATCAATTTTCACTTGGCCAGAATTGGCAAAAAGGTTTGTGCATCACTTGTCATACAATATAGAGAGTGATGTCACCATGGTAGATTTATGCGGCACCAAAAAATAGCCTAATGAGACTTTAACCAGCTTCCTACAATGGTGGAGAGGGATAGCTAGCCGCTTCCCTTGCGCTTTCCCTAAAAAATAGTTGGTAAGTATTTTTGTCCCCAACCTAAACTCGGACATAGCCTTCCACCTCCAAATGCATTGTGTTCACACTTTTGAGGAGGTCATTGAAAAAGGGGTTCAAATAGAGAAAGATATCATTACTAAAGGAACTCTCAAGTCCCAGTCTAGGGATAGTCAAAATGTTAAACCCATGGAGAAATCAAATATATTTAAAAAAATCAAAAATGAGGTGGGAGATGGGATAACTGATTCTAAACATGTACAAGTGGTTCAAACTGGTCAACATTTTAAGTTGACCAAAGGACCCATTCAACCACCACCCAAGTGGAGAATTTTCACCACCCTTAATGAACCCTTGTTGGTTATATTAAAATAGTTGGATGCAGCTCACATGGTGACATATCCTACGAAACAACTGTTTGATGAAAATTCTACAAAACTATCATGGTACAAGGAGCATGAATATTGTGAAATGCATCATTTCAAGGGACATAATATAGAAAAATATTTACAAATTCATCATTATATCTAGTATCTCATCGAAGATGGGGAGATAGAGGTGGAAAAACCTAAGAAAACCTAGACACCCAACAAAAAAATTGGATATATAAAGAGCCATTCCCCAAACATGATAAATCAGAAAAGTCAAATCCAGATTGAGGAGAGTCATCCCAAGGTTATAAAGAAGTGAATTACTTATACACCAAGAAAGACAACAAACATTATGATTCACTTATCAGATGTATTCACTCTCCTACTAACCATGTCACCACCATATGAATCAAGGGAAAGGATTGTACAGTGATAACAAGGCATGCCCGCCTCATGATTCCAGAATCTTCTCCATCAACCCCACAAACTAGTAAATAAAACCTCTTAGATAAACATGAGAAGACATTTTCTAAGATTTCAATCTTACATATTCTTAAGATATCCAATGTACACAAAGAAATTCTATACCAAACTCTTCAGGGTTCAGGAGTACCATTAGAGGTAGATCCTACACATCTTCAAGCCACATTAGCAAACATCATACCAAATGAACACATTTCCTTCAATCATAGGGAGATCCCTATTGAAAATCCAATGCATAATCTTCCTTTTTACATTGAGGTAGTTGTCACCCGCATGAAGATCAAACAAGTGCTTGTGGACAATGGATTGGGGTTGAACATATGCATGCTAAATCTAGTTAAGAAACTAGGACATATTGAAATAGATCTTGAGTCAAATATCATCACTATCACAACTTACAACAACATGGAAAGGAAGTCATCAGGAACAATCACATTGCCCATGGAGATGGGTCCCACTTGCCATCAAACAAAGTTATATGTCCTAGACTTAGAAATTCCATATAATATGCTTCTAGGTCGACCATGGATTCATGCCATGCAGGTTGTGCCATCGACGTTCCATCAATGCATTAAATTGAAGCCTGAGGGACACACCATTACAATACAAATATATTCAGATCCCTTTGCTCACTATAGATCTCTTAATAGTTTTACACATAAGGGCACATATGCATGTCCCTCCACTGACATAGCTATCCCTCTCCAATCTGAGGTAATGAAATATCAGATAGATTTAGATTCTCTCAATTCTTGTGCCCATGGTGCGTCTACATCTACCTCTCCTTTTGATTCATGGGAGATGAAGGTTATAGAATACGGTTGTGGAGAATATAATGTGCAGCAAGCCCTCTTGGTTTCAGACCTCTCATTGTCACCCAATACTAGAGGTCGACCCAACTATCACTCTAGAAGACCTAGAAATGAACACACTATTGGGTTATTCGTACCTGGAGGATTTTTGGATAAAGAAAAAATTGTTAGATTCACCTACAACTTGGGTCCCAGAGGATACCCATCCAACCTATTATCAAACCTTTGAATACGAGAAATCCAATAAAATGATGTACTCCATGGGCTACAAGGGCCTAGGATGTAGAAGAAATGAACAAGGACAGAGAGAACTAGTGCTTCTTTCACATTTTAAAACATAAATATACGGCATTATAATTTGCCCTCATGGAGCACACCCCAATGATCAAGATGCTACTTGTTTGTAACGTGAGGATATCTCTAAATATCTATACAGTGATATAAATTCCTGTTGTAGCCAATATGAGGATATTTCCTCCACAAACCTATTCATGAACAACGTTGTCCTAACCATAACACCTATAGAACCTACCCTTGACCTTGTTTACCCTTCCCTTGTTAAATGGGATCAATAACATCATATGTCACTAGATCTATTTGAGAATGATTAAGCTATCATAGAGTTCATGGTCATTCGGGATACAATTCCCATTGAAGACCAAAAAAATGGCTTCTATATTGACTTGGATACATGCGCTTACTTTGGCAAGAAGGATGAGCTTCATGGTCACCAAAACTTAAGAAAAAGAAAGGGAAAAAGTTCCAACGTAAAGCCTTGGCAAAAGTCAAAGTCCAAGTCGCATAGTGAAAACCTCTTTGAGGCACTATCCAAAAAACAAGTGAAAAAATCAAGGGACAACAAAAGTGACCATGCCAAGGATGAAAATCTCATGGAGACATCCTCAGATGAAAATCTTAACCTTCCTCCTGATCCTATGTGTATGGTAGACTTGTCAAAACTACTAGTAGAGGAGACTATTAATGTGAATATTGGTACAGAAGAGGACCCAAATATAGTAAAAGTAGGAGCATCACTCTTGGCACGGGAACAGAAAACATTCACCATGCTCCTATGAGATTTTATAAATGTATTCGCATGGTCCTATAAAGATATGCCAGGATTATATCCAACTTTGGTCATGCACAACCTAGTTGTGCATGCAGATGCAAAGCCTATTAAGCAGAAGCTCAGAAAGATACACCCAAAGGTAGCCCTACTGGTTAAAAAAGAATTAGAAAGATTTCTTATGGTAGGATTCATCAAGCTTATTGATTATTTTGAATGGATATCCAACATCATCCCTATCCACAAAAATCCCATCGGTATCAGAATTTGCATGGATTTTAGAGACATTAATAAAGATTTCCCTAAGGATGATTTTTTTCTGCCAAATATTGATATGATTGTGGATTCAAAAGCAGGATACAAGATGCTATTTCTCATGGATGGATTTTCAGGATACAACCAAATTAATATTGATGATGAAGATCAACACAAAATGGATTTCACGACTCCTTGGGGTACCTTTTGTTACCAAGTAATGCCATTCAGCCTTAAAAATGCAGGAGATACTTATCAGCGAGAAATGCCAATAATTTTTCATGATATGATTCATGATATCATGGAGGACTATGTGGCTGACATCCTCAGAAAGTCTAAGACAAGAGAAGATCACCCTATCATTTGTAGTGTATCTTTGAGCACCTACGAGAGTACAAGGTCCGACTGAATCCAAATAAGTGTGTATTCGGTGTGCTATCAGAAAAATTGATAGGTTTCATAGTATCAATAAGGGGAATTTAAATAGACCCTACTAAAGTGTCTTCCATTACTAAAATTCCTCCCCTTAAGAACATTAAGAAATTGTGCAACTTGCAGGGAAAAAGATAGGCTATTCGCTGCTTCATCTCCCAGCTTACCGATAAGTTCCATTCGTTCATCCTCCTACTCAAGAAGGATGTCGCCTTCATCTGGGAACCAGAGCAACATCAATCCTTTTCTTTTCTCAAGCAATACCTGGCCAATCCACCTATCCTCATGCCTCTAACTCTAGGTGAACCACTATTACTTTATATCTCTGCTACACAATTTGTTATTGGTGTGTTGCTCACCCAATACAGCCTTGGTCACAATGAAAAATTGGTGTATTATCTCATTCACACTCTCATTGCTTATGAGCTCAACTATCCCCAAATTGAAAAAGCTTGTTTGGCTATAGTTTTTACCTTCCAAAAACTTCTCCATTATTTATTGAATACCAAGACCAAGCTTATATCCAAAGTTGACCCACTCATGTAATTGTTATCTAAACCTTTCCTCATGAAAAGAATAGATAATTGGATCATTCTACTAAGTGAATTTGATATAGAATTTATACATCAAAATTTAGTTAAGGGACAAGTACTCGCAGATCAATTAGCAAAAGCACCTTTGCAAAGCACTAAACCCTTGAATCTGGATCTGCCAGATACCTCATTACTATACATTGAAGAATCTATCATGTGAAAGATACATTTTGATAGGTCCTTTACTTTTCACGGTTTAGGTGCAAGGGTGATCCTTATTAATCCTTGTGGCAAACCTATACCACAGGATTTTATCTTGGGTTTTCCTTGCACAAATAATATTGCATATTATGAGGCACTTATCACAGGGATGAAGCTCACTATCAAATGGGACATCCACCATGTCAAGGTTGTTGGTGATTCTCAGTTAATTATTAATCAGGTTAATGATGAATACAAGGTTAAAGATGAAAATCTTATACCTTACAAAAATATGGTAGAAAATCTGAAAGAGTACTTTTTGCACATTACATTTGAAAAAATTCCAAGAGCGCAAAATAGATCTACAGATGCTATGGAAACAGTGGGTTCTATACTCCGTATTTTTCCAAGAAATAATGACAAGCCATTCTTTATGGAAAATTTACGCCAGCCTACATATGACATGACATTCTTGTCTAGCTTTTGATGTTGTTGGTCCCAATTCCCCATGGTATGAGCCCATCTTTACCTATCTCAAAGACAACACATTCCCTCCCAACATTTCCCATTCTGAGAAACAAATCCTGATTCGCTAAATAGCCCGTTACACCCTTTTATGAGGTACGCTTTATCATGTGGCTATGATGGGAATCTGTTACATTGTCTCGATATGACAGAGTCGATCCTAGTGATCAAAGAAGAACATGAATAGGTGTGTGGAGCACATACTAATGGAATGGTTTTGGCCAAGAAAATTTTAAGAGTAGGCTACTATTGACCTGCCATGGAAACCGATTGTTGCAATTATGTCAGGAAGTGTGTACTTTTCCAGAAGTATGGAAACATCATCCATGCTCCATCACAACCATTGTAACCTATCACTACCCCATGGCCATTTTCTAAATGGGGACTTGAATTGATAGGGAAGCTCACCCCTACCTCATCTAATGGTCATACCCACATCATCATGAATACTAAATACTTTACCAAGTGGGTGGAAGTTGTCCACTTAACCTATGTAACAGGAGCTCATATTTCCAAATTTATCATGAATCATATCATTTGTCAGTATGGCATTCCTGCAGCCATTGTTGCTAATAATGGAAATTCATTCAAAAATAAAAAGGTGAAAGGTCTTTCTCAATAGTTCAAAATCTAGTTAAAATGGTCTACACCATATTACCCCCAAGGTAATGGATAGGCTGAAGCCACAAACAAGACTTTGGTGAGAATAATGGAGAAGATGGTCAGTAAAACAGGTTGTAATTGGCACTTGCAAATCCACCTAGATCTTTGGGCTTACAGGACCTCCATTCACACTCCTACAGGTATGACACCATATTCTCTAGTATTTGGGACAAAATCTATCATCCCACTAGAAATTAAACTTCCTTCCCTAAGAATCTCTCTTAGAGACTATCTAGATAATGATGAAGATTACCAGGTGGCTAAACTAACTGAATTAGAACTCCTAGTTGAGAAGCACATTCACACCCTTAATCACCTCAAAGTGTATCAGAATAGAGTCTCCAGAAACTACAACAAGAGAATCATACCTTGTCAGTTCGAGGTTGGTGATTTAGTCATGAAGGAGAATCAGTTCAACACAAGGGCAGAACAAGAAAAGAAAGGAAAGTTCAAACCGCATTGGTTAGGACCCTATGTTATAATGGCCAAGTATGACACAGGGTCATACAAACTCACTCACCCCAATTATGATGAGCTTCGTGAGCCCATCAATGCCATGCACCTTAATCGGTTCTATGCTTAAACATGACACAAAATCAGAAAAGTGAAAAAATAAAAAACATGGTAAAATGATCAAAAATACAAAAAAAATCAAAAAGAGAAAAATTAAAAGAGAAAACAGGTCATCCACAAGTGAAAACCATGTAATTGTGGCACTTTGGATAGGTCCTTAGGTGAAAAATAGTTTCCGGCACCTTGGGAGGATTTGTTTTTCACAAGAATCTTGCATCTAGAGGGTACTTTTACTTAGCCTAGCACTAGTTCTACCTTCGAGATTCCCTGTGAGCCCAATCCTATCAAGCCTTGATCCAGCTTTGTGTTCTTTTATTCATCTGTGAGGGGCATGGTCTTTCACTATTCCCCATCTTACGCTAGGGGCAATTCAATGACTTCACCTTCTTGTTCATAAGTGTGTGGCCTTTGCCCTTGTATATTCCCCATCTAACACTGGGGGCATCCACACTTTTTTGGCTACCTATTCATAGCTCTGGAAAACCGTTAGAAAACAACACAAAAATAATACAATTTTTTTTCCATAAAACAATACAAAATTGTTCCACAAAACAACACAAAAACGATATAAAATTTGTTCCACAAAACAACACAAAAACAATAGGAAATTGTTCCATAAAACAACACAAAAATAATAGAAAATTTTCCCACAACACAAAAACAATAGAAAATCATTTCACATAAATAAAAAACAATAGAAAATTATTGCATGAAAGCAAATCTTACAAAAACATTTACTTACATTTACTTACATTGTCTTGTTTCTTGCTTTCCTTGTTCACTTGTATAGTTGCTTCATGTTTGTACATTTGTGTTGTTTGTTACTTGGGAATAATTTCTTAGAATTCATATTTTCTTGCTTAAATTAGATTTATTCTTGTTTATGCATATTGAAGTTTGTTTTTGCATGCTGAAGAGTCATGATACATTGTTATGTATTGTTTCATTGTGTTCTTTTGTTAGTATTTGATTATGTGTGTTGGTTGCATGTGCATCATTTGGTTATCACATCATCATATTTTCATCAATATCATCACATATAACATCATCTATACATCATATATCAGGAAAAAGCTAAGTATACATTGTACATGAATGCTAAGCTAATCATCACTTATCGTATCATCAAATGGAGGCAAGAGGGATTACAAATATCAAAGTCTATCCCCCCCACACCCATATCATAATATCATCCTATCCACTAAGTATGGAACATCATATAAACAAAGACATTTGATATATTATACAAGATCAATCATCTAGAAATCAAAACACATGCAATACATCAACAAAATCATGATACATATATATGTCAAAATAAATCAGGATACATCATAACTACATCTGTCTATCCATGAGGAATAACAAACAAATGTCCATCTCATAAGCACATATGTCATGTCAACAATGTCCATATAATACATGTGTGATATATCTGTATCAAAAAATGGATATACATAACTGAAGTACATAAAAAAAAGGGGATATACATCACGACAGTACATCAAAAATGCCTTCATCTGAGGCGTACAATAAGGATGATACATCCATCATAAAATCCTTTATCAGAGGCATGTGTCAAAATTGATGTACAAATATAAAATGATATACATAGAGCATAATCTGCTCATAGCCTTCATCAAGAGGCGTATGTGGAAATGCAAAACATCAGGGCTACCTCAAGCCCTCTGAAGGAGTAGCCAGCCTATCTTGTGTTGTTGGCATGGCATGAGCATCGGTGGCTCTCCCAGGATGTGGCTGCTCCACTAAGTCCTAAGGCCTCTCAGATATAGTGCCCCTTATCGACTGCTGACTATAGGAAGGTTCTCGACACTTAGCAAGAACTGCCTCAAAATATAAGGACCTATAATATGAGGCTCTGCCCTCTAATGTAGCCAGATATCTATGTGTTTGGGAAATCACCAGTGTATCCTTTTTACGTCAATAGAACACTATCTATGCTGAAGCTCAGGAAAGCTCAGCCTGAACCACTACGCGCTCAACCCTCAGCCTATCTCGCTCAAGTATTATGGGCTGGATCTAGGCCTGTGTCTGCTGGAATAGATCTATCACCTGGGCCATCTGCGTGGCCATATGAACTATCTGCTGAAAGTGCACCATGTTATCACATCCCTAGCCTACCTAGGCCTATGCATGATCCCACTCAACTGTCAATGCTACAATCTGAACTTGGGCCTGGTCTCTCTATGTCGTAACTAGGTCTTGCTCTGCCAAGGCTAACTATAACTGCTACTGTAACATGGCTATCTGTGTTGTAGGCTGAGCCACTAGGACCTGTCCCTATACAACTTTGGAGGACTACCCCTACTCTACAACTTGAGGCCTAGAAGGCTGTATAGGTGCCTGTCTTGGACCCTATGGCCTCGGTCCCTGTACTTGCGGGGAACTCTGCTCATCATGAGGTAATCCATCAAATGGATCGTCTGGATCACGACCTGTTGCACCCTATCACTACTCCATGTTTGGTGCCAAATATCTCTAGGTAGGTTAGATGCCTACTGCCTAGGCATCCTCTGGGATGGTCAGACGCTCGGGGGTAAGATAGTGGCATACTAAGTCTAATAATTTGATGTAGTACCTACATCCTTGAATTATCGTGTTGGGTCCCATGCATTGTGGGAACACCTGTATGAAACTCTCCTTGGCTTGGGGTCACAGGTATGCGATGGGCCCATAGTCTTCCTCTCCGAGTCTCAAAAAATCATACCATATGTCAGGTTGTGGAACCCCCTATACTATACCAAGCTATTGCTGGCACTTGTCAACTCATTACATCTTTATGATATAGCTGCAACTGCTAAGGATAAAGTTCTCTACTGAGCTCTACGACATCCTCTGGCCATTGAATGTGCCTGTAGGGTATCCATATAATGTCTCTCTCTAAAAACTCGTCAAACTCTCACCAGTACCTGTATAGGCTACCTAGGTGGTATCGTACATCACCACCTACTGATACCCACACCATGTAAGATGGCTCCTCTGGGTATCGAACATGCAAAGTGCCCACAAGGCTATCCTGATAGCAATGTGGTCCCATAACTAAATCTGTAGCTAATGCGGATAGACTCACTATCTTCTAACAATGGTAAGTGATCAAATGTAAATCCCAGTACAAGTGCGCTAGTATGCACTGGCCCTAAGTAATAAGTGGTCATCACGTTAAAAATTCCATGTACTAATGGTAGTATCCCTATTGGGAAATATTTCCATGTCTTATCAGTGAGAAAAAACCCACTGATAAGTGATATGATATATAAGGGCCCCCTGATACAATGTTCAAGTTAGAAATAAAATAGTGCAACGCAGACAGTCATACCATCATGCAGAATGTCATCTCTGTAAAAAAGGTCGTTGCAATCTGCTCTAATCAGCCCTATAATCAGAGGTGTATTAAATCAAAGTACCCATGATCAGCACACATGGAGAATCTACCATACATCCCTATAGGGTCACAGTTATCTCCCCAGTAGGAAGTCTAAAGCAATGACTCTCGTCGTGTCATTGCTTTGCCAATGTAGTCTAGTAATACATGGTCCAAAATGATGGATGGCATATGGGGTACATGGCTTAGCCCTCACCGCCTCCTTAAAGTATGTCCACAACTCGCCGGTCTTGATGATGCATGATCCCCTCTAACTCCACAATCTAGGAATGACGCTCTTGTGTCTGAAGCACTGGTAATCGTCTCTGTAAAATATCAATCCACATCGTCAATTCACTAACATTTCTTCTAAAAATTCTATGTCTATCATTTTTCTTTTAGGGTTCACCAAAAAATCCTAAATTTTCTTCTAAAAACGCCATCTTTTTGGCATTTTTCTTATCTATCCTCCGTGAGGCCTAGTACACCTACTCACACCCTTTCGGGTGTGTGCGCGACTCCTTTTTAGTGCGTACGTATGTGCGTGCCCTTATCTTAGGGCACTGTGTACGCCACTCTTTCATGCAGCATGCGCACCCCTTCGGGTGCATGTGCGCCACTATTTTGGTGCTTGTGCCATCATCAATGTGCATGTGTGTGTGCACGTGCATCCCCCTTAGCATGCCTGTGCTCTCCCATTGACGCATGTGCACTCCCCCTCTGGTGCATGCACATGTGGCATGTGCACATGTGTGGCAAGTGTGCGCATACATGTGGGTGTGCATAATGCGTGCGTCACATACGTGCACGCGGACGTCTTTAGCCCGCAGTAAGACATCTGTGCCCCTAACTGTGACACCTGCGCCTGCGAGCATACGCGCCAGATGTGACCCCTAACACTAAATACTAATTTTTAGGGAATTAATTACAAATTTTTATAGGCAAAGGTTGAGTACTCAGAAAGGCGTTGTCGTTAGTATGTCGCTGGTACCCTCAGACTATGTTTACCCGCCTCAATTGGTCTCGTACAATCACCATTGTCCTCATCGATGTCAGAGCATCACGGTTAAAATCTCAATAGTGGTCGGTAAAAGTGAATTGTTCACAGTGATTTACCCCCCTAAGTTGGGGTATATGAACTTTTTTTTCACCACCGTGAATGCCTGGAGGCTCGTTTCGATCGTCCGTTTTCTTCTCTATTCACCATTGAATAATTGCTTTTATTAAATAATTATTTTAATCTTTTTTTTCATTGTGTTGGGGATTTTTTTTTGCCATTCAATACCCCTTTCATCTCACTAGGACATTTTTTATTGTTCCTAGGTGGTGTTTCTTCTTACATACACACTCTCGTAATATAAGTATTTTTTAAAATAATTATTTTATTAATTTTTCCACTAAAAAAGGACATTATTTGTCACTTGTTTCTTCTTTCTTCCACTTGGGGCATATTTTTTTGTGCATATGCCCTTTGTTCTATTTCTTCTATGTTCTTCTACTGTCCAATGCATTTTGGAAAACACACACACACACACACACACCACAGATATATATATCTCGCGTCAAAAATCCAAAAACATGACAAATTTTTTCAAAAAATCTCAAAAAAGAAAAAAAATCTACAAAAATAGGTAGCGTATTTATTATGGCTGAAACTTGTGTCTTGCGCATGGTATCCTCTCCATTTCCTACTAGTTTGTTTCACATCTTTCCCTGATTAATACGACTCACGCAGATCACCAGATTTAGAACCATTCACAAAGCTAGATGCTTGCTTCATCTGTACTCTAGGGCACATCTTATTTCCTGGTGTTGTTTCAATGCACACAACACTTTCTAGTTGAACCTCGTGTCCATCATAATTTCCCCTTGCATTTATCCTTTCTTGAGGCATCATTTTTAACCCTTATCGTCAATCATGAAGATGTAGATCTATTCAGCTTGATAACAAAGCATTTGCACAACTATCTCAATCGTTGTTGGGCTGGATATGTGCATTCGTACTTGTTTTCCCTGTTTAATGAGCGTGTTTCCTTCTCATATTGCATTGCATTTTGTATGTTGCATAGGGTTGGTGTTTTTAGCAATGGACAATTGTTTGTAGTATGGATTTTCATGTCATTCTACTTTTTCGTATGTTTATATTTTTAATGAGGACCAATGACATAGATCTCTTGAAAATATGATGATATTGAAATCGTTCCAATACAAAGGCTAGAGGCTAAGCTCTTCTCTCCACTTATCCATATTTTCTTCTACATCACTTTTCTCTCACCCCTAATCTTCTGTCTCACCGGAGGAATACTGTCCCTTGCCCATTCTTCTAATCTATTTCTCACTTTTTTTGATCGTTATATCATCTTCCTTCATCACCCTATCGACACCTCGAGGGGGCATCACTCTCCTCCTACTAATTTTTCTTCTATCCCTTTGAGATTTCATCCTGTCTATTATCTTTGAAGTGGCATCACTCATGTGACCCCAAAGAGGGGGCAAAATGTAGAAACCCATAATTACGCTTGAGCAATTTAAATACTTAAATTATGCAAATTATCTCACTTCTTGAAAATTGACGACATATCGTCAAAAAGCGCTCGTGTTCACTCTTATCGTCATTAATTAATTACAATACGCTAATTAGTTAAATCACCTATCTAAAAAACAACCTAATTAATGAACTTCCGTTAATTAATCACTCCTTCTATCTAAACTAATTAATTATTAGCAATTAATTAGCTTTCCCTTTCATTTAACCAATAAATCAATATTTAATTGATTTAATCCCCTTCTAATAGCCTAAATCGTACTAATATTCCTCTAATTAGCTTCTATAAGCTTACATCTACCTATTAATTAATCATCTTTGATTAATTAAAACACACCCCCAACTCCTAGGACTTTCTAAGTATAAATTAAACCCTTCTAAAGTAAGGTTACCTTGTATAAAGCAACCTTATCCATTCCTAATCTTGTTTTACCTTTTATCCCACATACAAAGGGATGAAATGTTTCCTTTATCCGTAGGGGTATATAAGGATCCCTCCTCCTACCTTTCTACCTACACCTAAACTTCTTGAAGATACAATAGCAAAGCATATAGCAAAATAGACTAAAAGATTTCTTTTGTTTTCTTGAGAGTTAACCACTTGGAGATTTAATCCTCATTTATAACCAAAAGTGCTTAGGTCATATGGGAGGTGTCAAAAGGGTCTTGTAGCCTAACTTTGATAACCCCCCATTCCTAGGTTCTTTGAAATATCAATACACAACCACTTTGATTTGCCCTGGAGCCTACATAGGTTCACTCATTTGATTTTGTTTTTAATTAATAGAATAGAGGATTTAGACAACTAGCATATTCAGCTTCAAAGTTTTAATATGATAAATGTTAGTGTCTAACCTTGTTTAATTATTATCTTGATGGTGCTTTCTATTTTTCTTAATTTTGTTAATTAAAACTACTAGGTGTTAGTCTTTGTTTTCATTATCTTAGTTTAGAAAATCATGCACACAGATAGTATAGGAGTTTTCAGAGTCTGGGCATGGGTAGGAACACAAGTTTTATTTGGGGAAGTTAGGCCTTTGCCAGTTGTATTCTTTTAAGGATTTCCCTTGAGATATTGGTAAGAATGAGAACTTTTGGCTTGGTTTGTGGACCTCCCCCTTTGACAAACTTACATCTTGTGTTATATTCTTTCTCCTGAGTAACTATTGCATTCATCAACAATTTCCTATCCTCTTCAGAAGGGATCCCTCCATCATAATTTTTAATCATCAAATCCCTTAAGTATTCAAAATCATGATTAGGTAGATCAAATGCCTGCACCATATCAATTTCAAAATTATTAATAGGAGGAAGAGGTAATACCCGGTGAACACAATCCCAGAAGTTTTCAAAAGTTCTGGAACTTAGTAATTCAGTTGAGGTTTCCTCATTCCATGAGTTTGTAGGGAATTCCATCATGCACACATCATCATACGTCTAATCATCATCTACTTCCTCAACTTCCTAATCTACATCAAATGGGGAGTGTGGTAAGAAAAACCTATCACACCACTTAATAACACTGGCCTTCTCCACAGTAGCAACCCTGACAGTCAAAGGATTAGGAGCCAATCTATTCTCCCTAGGTTGAGGCTATTTTTTTCTTGATCTCATGATCCCTTTCCCTCTCTCATCTAGTTTTTGATCACCTCTGGGATGATTTCCAAATCTCTTCTGACTGTGTGGCTTGTGCTGACCCTAGAAATGTTGTCCTATCCCTTTTTCTGCTCTGGCCAGTTTATAGGATATCTCTTTAACTGCTTCAACCAAAGTTTTTACAACCTCTTATAGATCCATAACTTTATTAACTTGACACCCTCTCTCTTAGGAGGCTTTCTAACTACTTTGATGTTATTTTCTATTTGTAAGGCCATGGTGAAATCCTACCTCATTGTTACAAGGTTCTTATCCCTCAAGTAATAAGAAGCCTTTTTATCAAAATCATCAAAATATTTTATCAAACAGGACTCATCACTTGGCCTTAGGATTATAGGTATCCTATTCAAGGAATTATTGAACCGAGTATTGAAATCATGGATAGATTCACTTGTATTTTTCATTATATTTTCAAATTCAGATAAAAGGAACCTAGGATTTGTCTTATCCCCATAGTGCAATCTAAAGGAATTTTTCATCTCAGTCCATAAATCTATTGAATTATCTAGTAAATCCTTGTACCAATCACGTGTATCCTCCTCAAGAGTATGAATAAATAGTTTTATATACATGTCTTTAAACTCAATTTCAAAATCTTCCATCATATTGACAAAGAGTCTTAAATGGTGGTCACCAGTGATGGAATTATTCCCTTGAAATTTTAGCAACCTATTTTTGATATCTTGTGGCACCATATTAGGATATCCATCCATACTTCTGAAATCTATAGGTCCAAAAGTGTTGACAACAAAAGGTGGTCTAGGTGGAGGTTGGGCCATATTTCCTTGAGGCGGTGAATTGACAAGAGAAACATAATGATAGGTAACGAGGGGTCTTTGGAGTACAGAAGTATAACTCTCAAAGTAAATATCCTCTAATGACTCAATTTCTTAGAAAACCTATTAAACTTAGAAGAAACAGGGGGAAATTGAGAGGCATGCTTTTCAGACACAAATGATGGCCCCTCTCCTATTGGAGAACTCAAATTTATATAAAGATTACTTAGTTCAGAATCACTTGAAGATGTATGGTAATCTTCAACCACATATTGATCACATTTTAGAACTGATATCTCCTTTTTTGATTCTTGATTACCAACAACTTTCCAGACTTATTTTCCTTCTAAATTTTCTTTTCCTAGTTCTGGAAATAACCTTTTAGTAGGATCCTTGGTGAAGAAAGACCTTATTCCCTCAATCTTTACAAATATAGATGACAAATTTCACTTCACACAAGTTAAGACACTGGTAATCAGCAAAATTTCAATTCAACATGGAGTCACCACTAAGTATTTTAACTTTATTTGTGTAGATGCACTATAACTAACTTGTTAAGTGTCTATAAATGCTTAATTTATGCAAAGATTAATAGATCTGACCTTCCTTTACCCACATTTATCACTTTTGATGCAAATTTAGTGTAATAACCACTAGAAACTAGAAATATTACACAATGAACTTGTAATCTTGCACAAATCTCAACAAAGGATGGCGTTTAAAAAAATTATTTGTACTTAAACCATGTAAGAAGAATTACTAGGGTTGGCATGTGTATGCATTTATAGAAATATTCCCCAACAATGGTGCCACTTTGGTGTTGTTATCACATAAATAGGTCTCGGTGTTCAAATAATCCTCTGTAATTCAAATAATCCCCGACAATGGTGCCACTTTAGTGTTGTTTCCACACAAATAGGTCTGGGTGTTAAAATAATATTATGAAATTAAAATAATCCCTGAAAACGGTGCCACTTCGGTGTTGTTGCAACATAAACAAGACCGGTGTTCAAATAATCCTCTGCAATTCAAATAATCTCTGGAAACAGCGCCACTAAGGTGTTGTTGCCACACAAATAGGTCCTGGTGTTCAAATAATCCTCTTCAATTCAAATAATCCCCGCCAATGGTTCCACTTCATTTTTGGTATCCAAATTGATTCTCCTGCGAGGGCTGACCAGCATCACAAAACTGGCAAGATGCTTAGAGACAAAAAAATCATGATATAAGTCATTTTATAGCTAGGTAGGGGATTCAACTGACTCTTTTTCACTCAGGCATTGGAGAAATGGATATCACCTTACTAAGGGTTTGATATACCCTCACTACTTTAGGTTGTGCCTTCAACCAAGGTGAGAGGACCCGTTCTGTAATCTGTGTTGGTGAAGGATACCAAGAAATCCTTCTTTTCACAATTTTCATGAAAACCTTGAGAAAATATGATCAATACAACACAATCTAACTCTCACGAGTTGTCACACTAGAGAGTGGAGATGTTTCCTTGACAAGGTTTAGGTTACTAAAGACAATAATTGAAACTTGATTGTCTCTATGTATTTTTTCAATGAAATTTATTAAATCTTTGTAGATACATAGTACAAACAGGGGTAGTTCATGTAGGATTTATCATTTGAGAAATTTTTGGTGGGAAGTTAAGGAAGATAAATTTGATTATATCAGATATTTGAGATCCTTTACAAATATTGGAACACTCACAGAACAAATGCTTCAAAATAGCAGACATATTTCTTCAACCAGAAGGTGTGTATCAATGGAGGCCCATAGATGCATGATTTCATACAGTATTAAAGAATTCAACACAAAGGATCTTGTTAAAGACTTGATTAAAAATTGGAAGTTCCTGATTAGTCACACCTAAGATACTCTCATAGGCTAATAAACAATATTTTTCAACACAGTGAAAGTAAAGTGATTTTAAATTTTTTATTTCATTACAAAATGAAAGCTCTCCTCAGAATGAAATTACAAATGCCAAAATACTACCACGTGGATAAGATCTTGTGTTTTTTTTATTATTATTATTAGTATGGGTAAATAGTTTTGAAGGGACTATACCCTGTATACAGAAGGCTCAAAATACAGATAATAAAAGAGGTAAAAACAACCGAAAAAAGAGCAAAATGTCCAACATCAGAGGGCTCAATAGCCAAATAATACAAAATAGTAATAAAACAGGATCAATATGTAAAGTGATCTGAATAAAAATTAGAAGAGACAAAAAATGAACAAGAGATAACCATCACAGGACATCTCAGCCAAAATATAACACCAAAACCACCAGTTAACAACAACTTCGCAGCCAGTAAACAACAATAGAATTCTACATCACTTGATAGCTCGGTCAATCTTGGATTTGATTATTTAAAGTGAGAAAAAGAATGCAATGGTGGTGGCCTAGGAAGGGTCTTTCAAATACACCTAAGCAATTACAATATCTCTTTTCTCCTTGGAGCCCCAAATGTGCTCAGTAATACCACTGAGACTGCAAATACTACGAACATGTTGTTCGATGAAATTGTAGATACTTTTAAGGGAAGAGAGGATACAATCGTTACATCCTTTTGCATTTCCAAGTCTACCATCTAGAGATTGGAGCTTATTGAAAATTTCAGCAATGATATCCTCCTCATCATCCTTTTGCAGTTTCCTTTTGCCCTTAGATTTATCCATATATCTAATAACACTCTTAAGTTCTTAAATTCCGTTTTCCATATTACCCACTCTGACCAAAATTTCCTCATCCTTAGGCTCCTCCACCAGATTACTAATGTGTAACAGATTCACGGAAAGCTCCAGGTCTTTATGAATTCTAAGAACCCTCTGAGAAGCAGGGACCTTTGTTTTCATCTCATTCCTTTTCTTGCTAGTTGAAGCAGTGTCAAGCTTCCTTTCGGGTAGGGGCGGAATGGAGGTAGGGGGGAAGGGGGAGGAATGAAGGCAGAGGGAAGAGTAGAATCCAAGTGGGGATATGCTAAACAATGGCTGTGAATAAGTAGTATTAACCCTTGATGAAGGGGGACCACCCTAGTGTAATTTTGAACTTCTAGAACTAATTTATCTAAAGAGTTCAACAAGTAATGAGGGAAGTTGATGATGATGTCTCTATGAAAGAGATTAAGAAAGATCAAATGCTTTTGGGGAATAGTGACAAATCACCCCTCTAAAGTAACATACCTTACTACCATCCTTGTGATCTCAGCAAATGGCTCGGGAACAAAGGCAAGCTTGATGCCAGCAGTCACATATTCAAGATTTTCCCCCTCATCAAGAAAATTTTTAGTTTCTACCTCTCTGTCCACCCGCTTGTTAAAGAATTTGGTGCCATCTAGACTGAGCCCGATGATTTGGGCAATAAGCTCCTCTGATATCTCAACCTCGATGATGTTGTACTTAACCACGTGATTTCTCCATCCCTGAGCAAATTTAATTGAGAGATCTTGATCAAAACCTTGAATTTTTTCAATGAAGTTCATGAAACCCCCTTTTTCAAGGTAGTTCCAAAGAACTGTATCATCTTTCCAAGATGGATTATGGGTGGGCTCAGTTTTACAAGGTGGTCCCCCCATTTTTCCTGTGTCTCTGCTCACAACAATAAAAAATTGAAAACTATGCAGATCAACCTCAACTCTGTTTTTGAATCCCTCCCAATCATGTGAATAGATGTAATTATTAAACTTTACTTTGTAATTATTTAACCACTCCTTAACATCCACCCTATGCCTATTAATGATGATGCTACAGGTCACACAAATCTTTGATGATGTCATCACACTGTACTTAAAAATTTTCTCCTTAGCATCATCACTACAACCCTTATTGATTACGTTCCAAGACATGTAAATCATTGATGATTTCTTCATTAACTTTAGTGGGAAGAATGTCACCTCTTAGCCAAGTTTGAAAAGTATTATTAACCCCAAAATTTTCCAAATCATCTGTCACCCTATTGCCTTCCCGGTAGGTATGTTTGATTTCAAAATTTTCAAAACTCTTGCAAATATCAGTAGCTTCAGCAATGAAGTCTCTGATTGACCAACTGGGGGATTGTTTTTGATTAAGGAGATTAATAATTTTTAGCAAATCACCCTCAATTATAATATTTGAAATATTACAATCTCTAGCTAGCCTTATACCCCAAAGAGCAGCAAGGCTTCAGAGCAGTGGTTAGTTTGCCTACCCATTTTTCCAGAAAAGGCAATAACAAAACAATCTTTGTGATCTCTAATGATTCCCCCACCTCCAGAATCTCCAGGATTTCCTTTTGAGGCCCCATCAAAATTCAATTTATGCCAAGCACTAGGAGGCTTAATCCATCAGACAGTGGATCTATCAATACTATTATTATTATTATGCAAAACAGTGCCTATATTCCAAGTAGCCAAAATGTGCTCTTCTTCCTCAAGGTAAAGTCTATTTTTAGGAGGTTTAAATCTTTCAATGTTTTCCTTCACATCAATGATAATTTCTTTGTAGACTTTGTTACATAAATTTCTAGTATTCCTGAAAATGACATCATTACGAGCTTTCCAAACTCGCCACATGGTGTGGGGTAAAACTAGTTGCCATAATCTCCTCACCACACAATGTTTGTAAGGAGAGTTCCATTGTTCCTAGGCCTGAAGAAAAGTAAGGGGAAAGATCCAATCCTGATTAAATTTTACAAAAATAAGATTCTAAATTTTGGAGGTGTACTTACAATGAAAAAATAAATGTGTGATGTCTTCTGCTTCTTCCTGACACATGTAGCATCTATTTAGCAGGATGAACCCTTTCCTAATGAGATTGTCATTACTTAGGATCTTTCCTTTAATGACGAGCCACCAAAAAAAGTTCACTCTAGGGGTTAGCTCTGGCATCCACAACTTATGCCACTCAGTATCACTTTCAATAGAGGCAAAGAAAGAATCGTAACCCAATTTAACCGAGTACTCTCCATCAAAATAATCTTTCCAAATGAGCTCATCCTTATGATTTTGAGGACTAATTTCAATGAGGGAGAGATGAATCTACTTAGAAGATACATCAGGTTGCACATTATCCTCATCTACTTTTAACTATTTCCATTTCCTTTTGTTTTCATCCACCTCAATATATCCCTGAACTTTGTGCCCATAATTTCTAATCAAGTTGTCTTTAATGTGACCAAAAGAGGAAAACCAGTTAATATCTAACCATTTATTAGTCCAGAAATTAATTTCTTAACCATCCCCAAGCTTCCAACTACATCCCTAAGAGAGAATATGCCTGATGTGGAGAAGATTGTTCCAAAAAATAGAACCATTTGGAAGAGACTGATCAAAAATAAAGGAATTCTTTCTTTGGTTGGAAAGGTATTTGATTTTAACCAACGTTTTCCAAGGCTTGTTTTCTTTTATAAGTCTCTAACCCAACTTTGTAATAAGAGCAACATTCATATGTTTGATTTTCTTGATTCCTAACCCCCCAATCTTCTTTGGTTTATAGACCTGCTCCCAAGCCACTAAATGGTATCTAAACATGTCTTCAATACCATGCCATAAAAATTTATTTTGAATTTTTTCGATACTATTCAATACTATTGCTAGAATGCTGAACATTGACATGATATAAATAGGTAAGTTCTGAAGAGTGTTTTTTATAAATAAACACTTGCCTGCACTTGAAAGCAAAGACCCTTTCTAACCAGCTAGTTTTTTTTTTAAATCTTTTAACAAGATCATTCCAAACCTCATTAGAGACCTTACAAGTACTCAAAGGGAGTCCTAAATAAGTAGCGGGTAGTGAATTAATAGTGCATCCAAGTATAAGAGCAATATTTCTTTGCCTTTCTATAGGAGTATTGAAACAATAGATAGAGATTTTGTCAAAATTAAATTTTTTCCCTGAGGATTCCTCATAAAATCTAAGAATAGTTTTGATAGCCTTCATCTCAATTATTGAGGCCATCAAAAGAAGGAGAGTGTCATCAGAAAACTACTGGTGTGAGGAAACTTGATTACCAGAAGTAGGTTGAAAGCCCTTTATCATACCAATATTAATATATTTTGAGATAGATCTACTTAAACTATCAGCCATTATAATGAACAACAAAGGGGAGATTGGATCCCCTTTCCGAATTCCTCTATTGCTGGAAAAAAAACCAACCGGTTCCCCATTAACAACCACTGAGAATCAGGAAGAAGAAATGCAAGAATGTATAATTTTCCTAAATTTATTTTGAAAACAAAACTTGGATAAAACCTCATCCATGAATTTCCATGAGACTCTGTCAAAATCCTTATGCATGTCTAACTTGATAGCCATCCCTGCTTTTTTACTTTTATCCATTGTATGAATTGTTTCATGGACCATAATAACTCCATCCTGAATAATTCTTCCCTGAATGAATCCACTCTGTTGTTGATCCGAAAATAATAAGATTATTACGACTTGATCTTGGACCCTTATAGGCTTTAATTATTTGTCAATAATTTACTCATTTTAAGTAATCAATTTAAAATAATGCAAGACAATAACGACAATTGCACACAGATTGATTACAGAGTTCAACAATTGCCTACGTCTCCGGGTTCGTGATCGAACCGTTCCACTAGTAAAAACTTGTAAGTTACAATAGTACTTTCACAAGAAAACCTAATGGAATTTTACTTGCCTATCAGTACACCAAACCTTTAGATGACAAGGGTGAAAAATAGCACCCGACTTCCACCTTCTTGATGCACAATCTCCTTCGGCTGTGATCGGCCTTCCCGACGCAAACAATGCAAAGCTAGCACTCCGATCGACAATCTAGGATTTGCAAGTACTTGGTGTGGCGCTATGGGCCTATTCGGTAGTTTACATTTCACTCCCAATCACAAATATTCCATCTAATATTACCTAAAATAATAGGCCAATAGACACTACTTGTCGACACATCCCGGAAATAAGCTTAACAAATAATAAGCTTGAGTTGTGTCCACCGTTCCGCGCTCTAGTAATGAGCTTCTCCGTGGCTTCGGTGTGTAATGTGTGTCACCAGTGTGTCCATTACAATAGAATGGGTTCCCTATTTATACATTTTTAGGGCCCAAAAATAATGCACTCCATATAATCCTTAGGCTAATATTAGCCTCACCCGTACATATAAAAATGGGATTAAATCCCTATGTGGGTAGATATATTTTTAAATGGGTTAAATTCCCATGTGGAGTGGATTTAGATAAGGCCCCACATATTTTGGCGTGGCATTTGTTTGAAAAGAGGGAATAAATCCCACATGGGGCGGCATAGAAATATTCAAAGGTTTTTAAACCTTTGATTATTCCTTACATTATGTGGACTCCTCCACGCATGGGCCTTTGCCCCCACACCACCGCTTCATCTCCCCCTCCTCACGTGGAATCTTCCACGCATGACAATGCATGCCTTTACCACATGGACATAACCTAGCATGTTGGCTGATATGTGTGGTCGGTTGGTTTATGTGAGCTTAATACTAATTAATGTAGCCCACTTGTCGAGTTGCAATTAGAAGATTGAGCTCGTGGTGGCAAGCCACGTGGTGGCTTGTGGACCCACCACGTAGGTGAAGACCAATTAGTCCACACGGCGGCCGGGCTCCCCTCCGTTATAAAAGTTGAGCCTCTTGTTCCCGTGCACCACTTTTATGCTCGTCGAAGACCGGTGATCGAAAACCCATAAACAACTCCCTTTTGCCTTTCGCCACGTGTCGCAGTGCGATTGGTCCAAATTTTGACCAGTTGACGACAGTTGACTTTCCCATTGACTGAACTTTGACCGAACATATCTAGAGCTCTCGATGTCCGTTTGTCACGTTCTCATAGTCGTTGGAAAGCTCTCAAGATGATATTTTTCACTAATGCCATTTAGGGATGTTTAGGGAACTTTTAAAAATGATCCCCTGATCAGCTGTTGAGAAATAATCTCCATTAGAATAGGTTGCATCCTAGTGGTTAAAATCTTTGTGAAAATATGATATATTACATTAACCAAACTGATTGGCCTAAAATATTTGAAATCCTTTGCATCCATCTTCTTTGGAGAAAGCACAATATGTGTATTATTTAACTCTTTTATGAGATAAGATCTTGTGTTATTCAGAGGGATTTTAATATAATATTGCAACAGGAACATGAAAAAATATTTGAAAACATTCTGAAATAAAATCAAACACAATTATGCTCATGGTCGACATAAATCCATTCAAGGTTCACTAGATTCATCAGAAGGGGAGAGTTTCTTCAACAATCTCAGAGTTTTTCAATGGCTAAAAACTTGCAACCATCTTGACATTACTAAATCTATAAAAATAGGGAGATAAATAGGTTTCTCAGATGGTCTCTCAGGAAAATGGTTTTTCTCAAAATTTCTCGTAAAATTAACCCCCCTTTTGCAAGATTATTCTCCTTGCATTTATACAATTTTATTCACTCACTCATCCCAAAATTTCCCTCCAAAAGTCTAAATATTCAAGAGAATATTACTCTTTACAACATACTATCTAATCATGTTTATTCCCTTGAAAATATCTTACTTTTTGTTACTAGGTGGATAAATAATGAACTGATCACGTTTCTGAGTTCCTCAACTATGACTAGGATGCTACGTCATAACTTTTGATAGTCTTTTTAATCATTCTTTTATTTTTTTATGAAATAAATCCCCTTTTTAACAATACTCAAGTGGCACCCTATAGCTTGATCTGAAAAGCAATCCTTTTCACCTTTAAGAATACACCCTGAGGAATAGATACTTGCATTCATGCCTCTCAAAAAATGAGTGTCCTCAGATGGATTATACCACATATCTGCGCTATGAGTCTGATTCGGCCAATTATAAAGAGGAGACAGTAGAAGCCTCCACGTGTCTCCTTAGTGCAACTATAAAGGTGAAGTCCAGATGCAGGTTCCCAAATTAGCACGGGCCCTCCATGTGTTTAGAACCTGAGAGAGTTGCACCGGTTGCTAAAAATTACTAGCATGGGAAGGTCTAACGGAAGCTTCCATGTGTCTATTTGGTGCAAATTCAAAGATGAAGTCTAGAGGCATGACCTAAAATGAGCATAGCCTCTCCACGTGCCCTAGGCCCAAGAAAGTTACTTCGGCCATTAAAAAAGTCTCAATATAAAGAGGAGCCAGTAGAAGCCTCCATGTGCCTCTTTGGCACACTTTTTCTATGGTTCCCAAAAGTAGAGACCCCAAACAAGTGTGGGCTCTCCACATGTCTTGGCCTATAACAATTATACCGGCTGTTGAAAAAGTTTAAGAGCCAACGAAAGGTTCCACATACCTAGGGTCCAAGAAAGTTGCATTGATCGCTTGAAAAGTTTAAGCATGGGAAGATCCAGAGGAAACCTCCACCTTTCTCTTATGTGCTCTTTCAAAAGTAAAATTTAGGGGCAGGTCCCCAAATAGGCATGGGCCCTCAACATTCCTTGGGCCCAAGAAATTCATTTCAACCATAGATAAGTCTCAGTATAAAGAGGGGCCAATGAAAGCCTCTTCATGTCTCTTTGGTGCACTTTTGATATGGTGCCCAAAAGAGGAGACCCCAAACATGCATGGGCTCTCCACATGTCTATGGTCTAACAAAGATGCACTGACCATTTGAAAGTCTGAGCGTGGGCAGAGCCATCCGAAACGTCCATGTGTTTCCTTGGTACAACTCCAAAGGTCAAAAAGAGAGGAAAATCCTCAAATGAGCACAAGCCCTCCACGTGTCCTTTTTGCGGGTCTTAGGCATTTACCTTATACTTTTAAGCACTTCATCATAATGCATCAAAATATCACATAGACCCACCATGCCGCATCCAATCAAAAAACACCACGTATCCACAAATGTTGGGACGGGATTTATAGAGGAGACATAATCATGGAAGACACCCAACAACAAATTTTTTCCCCGTAGAGAGAAGACTGTAAATAATACCAAGACTCAATGTGACCCATGACCCAAGGAAAGGACTAACAATAGTAAATAAATGGGGGAGAAAGTTTTCATGCATCTATATAGGGAGACAAAAATACTTCTAACCATTCAGACTGATAAATTTTAAACGAAAAAGGGGTAAGATTACAACTGAGCACCAACATGGGCCACTACATCATCACAGCCCTGGACCTTGTTGTTTCTAATTTAAGTCTCCTCCTAAGTATTGGGAATCCAAGGATGTGGTAAACATCCTCTATGGTAATGGTCCACTCACCCCTAAGGCTTGAAAACTAGAAGGTGTTTCCGTCTACATCCTAGTAAGAGAATAGGTCACACATAATGTGATTGGTAAGAGTGACATGTGGCACCTGTGCTATCTGCCAGATGCCCACTTGCTATAGAAGATATTTCTCAGCCTAGGTTAGCTAATCTAGAATCCCAGGGATTCAATCACACACTCTCTCTCTCTGCTTCAGCGTATGTATTCCACCTTCTTCTACATTCACCAAAACATGAGAAAAGATCAAGTTAGTAATGTACATCACATGATAAGCTCATAAAAAACATAGCAAAATATTGAAAATGCAAAAAAATGCAAGTTACGGTGCATTTTAGACATTCTGTTCAAAACCTCCACCTAGTATAGGGCGACGGTTCTAGGACCACTGCCTTGTCAGGGTGGTGGTCCCATGATAGCCACCCTGTCTTGGGTGGCAGTTCTGACCTGATTTCCCAAAATGTGCCCTTAACCCCAAAAATGCCCAAAAATGAAAAAATGACCTTTTCTAGCAAAATAAAAGAATTCCCTATGAGCTCCCCCTGTAAGGACTCATTTGAAACAAGAAAATTTGAAAATATCCCCCCTTAAGTGAACTTTTCAACATTTTAACTTCTAGGGCACAAAAATGTGAAAGAGGAAATAACTAACCTGGGAATTCACCGGTTGATTTCCTTCTCATGGGGGCATGATAGCTATCTTGTAACGGTTATTTTGGCTATATCCATGTCAAAAACGGTCAACATATGACTAGAGCTCAAAATTCACCAAATCAACAATGCACAAATGAATTGAAAAATGAGTTTGTTTATAATATATATATATATATATATATATATATATATATATAATTTTAAACTTTTTTGGAGTGTATGTGTTTTCAGGGCTGGAGTGTTGACACATGTATATTTCTACATCCCTATGTAGATGGTAAGTCCTCTTGTCATTTTGGTTTAGTGTTTATTTTACAATACTTTATCTATCTACACTAGATTCTCTTCTCCTTCTTGTAGGAAGCGAGAGCTTGGATGGTGAGATTTTGACACATAGGCATGTCAGGTATAGTTTCTAACTCCCCATTTTAGGAACGCCATACTCAGACTCTATGTTTTACACCTTTTCATGGTCAAGACACTTTTCTAATGTGGCAATATGTACACACCCAAAATTTCACATGTTGCATTGTCAGGAAAATAGTTACAAAAGTCCCTAATGATGATTCAAAATCTTTTCTAGAAGGTGTTCGAGCTCCAAAACCCATTCACATTGTATATTTGTAGCATACATGACCTTACTTAGCTTTTTCATGAACTTTTCATCTCACCACTTCTTTTTACTCTAGTGTATGTATTCCACCTTCTTCTGCATTCACCAAAACATGAGAAAATAGAAAGTTAGTAATGTACATCACATGATAATCTCATAAAAAACATAGCGAAATATTAAAAAATCAAAAAATGCAAGTCAAGGTGCATTTTAGACATTTTGTTCATAACCGTTAGCCAGTGCAAGGTGGCGGTTCCAGAACTATAGCCTTTTCAGGGTGGCAGTCATATGACCGTCACCCTATCTTGCGTAGCGGTCTTGACCTGATTTCCCAAAATGTTCCCATAGCCCCAAAAATGCCCAAAAATGAAAACAATTAACCTTTTCTAGCAAAATAAAAGAATTCCCTATGGGTGCCCCCTGTAAGGACTCATTTGAAACAAGAAAATTTGAAAATGCTCCCCCCCTAAGTGAACCTTTCAAAATTTTAACATCTAGGTCATAAAAATACGAAATAGGAAATAACTAACCTAGGAACGTGCCAGTTGATTTTCCGCTCATGGAGGCATGATCATTATATCTTAATGGTCATTTTGGTTGTATTCATGTCAGGAACAGTCAATGGTAAATGTATGCCTAGATGACCTTACTTAGCTTTTCCATGCATTTTTCATCTCCCCACTTCTTTGCTTGTTTTGGCCTTCAGTGCCAGGATTGCCTCTCTACTTGGGCAGTTGTCATGAAAATGCCGCTCTACGTAGGGTGGCGGTCCTACCCACTTTTTCCATATTCTTCACGCATGTGATGGTTCACTTAAGTTTACTTTTTGCATGCATATGTGCCCCGAATTTTCTAAAAGTAGCTTTGTTTTCTTGGTTATCCATTCTCCTTTTATTTTAAATAAGATTTAATTAGTTAGAACTACCTCTTCTTGTCTTGTGCATGAAGTAACATTCTAGCCTCCATTCCTATATATTCCATGCTTGTATTCAAGAAAAATGGGGCCTGAGAATTTTGTGTATCTTGTATTTTTTTCTTCCATAATCTTGTTAGGAATTGCATAACCAAGTTTATATCTCTTGTGTAACACCGTTGACAATTGTTATATTCCTCCTTTACATTTCAAGTGTTGACATGTGATTTTATTGATAAAGATGTGTTATTTTGATTGTTAAAGATCATGCTTGATATGGATAAATCATTTCTTCTCTTTCATTGTAGGGCTGGTATGTTGTTTCTTGCAATAATCTATTTCAATTCTTATGAGTAAAGTTGTAATCTGGTTTGAATGGTTGCAAACTTATCCTTTACAATAAGACTCATCCTTGGATCAATTCCATTGATCCAAGGTATGTTTTAAATATTCTTATCTAAACTGAATGAAAAAAAACTGACATTCATTGATTAAGAGACTCAACGAACTGAACTTGTGTTGTTGCAAATTCTTTATTATCCCAAAAGACCGTGCCTACATTTTGTTGTGTGTTGTGCTTGGCTCTTCTTGATTGAACCTTGTAGAACACTTAATGGTGTTATGGGAAACCTTCTTCAGGATTCTTGAGAAAGATATATTTTAATGTGTCCTATATCTAAAAGGTCTATCCTAATAGATTCGAGACTCAGGTAAATTTTTCCTAACTCTTTCTACACCACTCTACGTGGGATGACATCCTAACCTAATTTGTTAACACTAAGTTAGTATGAAGGAAATAACCTAAGGGATGTAAATTTATTTCAAATCAATTGCCTATACTATTTGGTTAAGCTAAGACCTAACCTAGGGTGGTAATCAATTTTATCGTGGGTTATATCCTAAGGTTATATATTTTAAACTAACCTAAGAAAATTCTATCTTAAACTAATGGGATATGAAAGGGAACCTATGGGTCATTGGAAATTCGGGAACTAAGCAGCGGTTCCTAAGCTTTTAATGAGATTTGATTTTGATTTGGTTTTAAATGCATGTAAGTACTGCCAGTTTGGCAAGGGATAGTGAAAGTTTTCAAGAACCTACGTGGAGGCATCACTAAGTTTGGAAATGCATGTGGAAATTTGATTTGGTCTCGCCAACTTTGGATGGTGGTAGAAAAGAGAGATAAGTGGAAATATGTAAATTAATGTCATTAATTCACCTCGGTTCTGGTGAGCAAACCGTCTTGGAAGGAATGCTGGCAGATTTTTTGGGGTTATTTTGTTTTTCATGTTTCCTAATTTTTGCTCTGCATGGAGCTAGTTGGTTTTTCAAACCAGCAGTTTGATCTCCACTTAGTGGATATTTTTGAATTCTCTGAGCTATTTTTAGTTCAAGGAATGTATAAGTTGCATTGTGGAAAAATATTATGGTTGTTTGATCTTGCTTGGAAAAGAAGAGGTGTTGGAAACTTAGCTGGAAGTCTTCTTCGAATCGGCAGAGGAACTATCAGGCATGATAGGCTCTACCCACTAAGATTTCTTTCTTTCCTCTAAATGATTCATTAAAACAATTCTACTCATTAGAAATTTCTATTTTATTGATGTATCTGGTTATTTACTTGCGTGTATTCATGAAATCTATGTGGTTTTTAGAATGTGAATTCTTTGTTGTTATTAGCAGTTTTTCAGAACTTTCTCTATACTGGTTGTTAGAGGTTTTCATGTGAATTGTATTGAAACTCTGTAACTTGAACTTGGAGTCTAAAATTTGTATTGAAGTTTTTTTTCTATCATTTGAGACTAATGTTGATTGAACAGGATTGTTGCTTGTTCGGTTCTAAATCTCTGTTTAGTCTTGTGTTTCGTGAGCTTGAAGTAGAGCTCTGTAGTTGTTTTAAACTTATATTGAAGCTCAAAATTTGTTATTAGTTTTATTGGGACCTTGTGGTTGTTTTGGATTGTGTTTGAACTAATTGAAGTTTTGAACCTTGGTTTAATCTTAGTATTCAACAACTGTACTTGTATATAGTTCTTATGAATACTGAACTTGTTGTTGAGTTTAGCGTTGTGCCTTGTACTTAAGATCTGAACTGGAGTTTTATTCTTCCTTGGGGAACAGGGATTGCTTGAACCAGTAATAGAGTGTTGGGGTTAATGCTGAGCTTATATTAGGGTCATGAGTTTTATTATAGACTCATATTTTAGCTTGTGTTGTTTAAACTTATATTCAAAGATCGTATTTGAATCTTTTCAGGTGATTCCATTGTTGGTTGTTTTGATCCTATATTAGAATTGACATGTTGATTTTATGTAGGTGTTCTGAGCTAGAGTTTAGTGGGTATTAAGAATTTTGAAGATTTAACCTCATTTAAGACTATTTGCTGGAAGGCGTCTTGTGAGTTTTGTGTGGCCGGAAGTAAACCGTGTAACTTCTTTTGAGGTCTCATTTGTTTTGATTTTAAGAAGGAATGGTTGTATTACTTCTACATTTTAGACTGCACTGTGTTCTCAAACTTGATGGGGTGTGTGAATTCAGGAGTGTATCCTAATCATCTCTGCCCTGAGCATACCCATGTCTTACGGGAAAAATTGATTGTTTTATTCATAGAAATAAATGGGACTGGAACTACGTTCTGTTATGGGACAGCCGTATCAATTGTAGAGGTTTATGGAATGAATTATTACTTCCTTATATATCTTTGTTGTTTCACAAATTCTTACCTGTCATAAGCTTTTAATGGAACTTGAGAATCTTGTGGTGAATATATTTAGTCGTATTGGAAGAAGTTGAGATAGTACTTGTCTTTGACGAATTTTTTAGTTCCTTACTCTCTTTTGACCTTTCATCTGATTCATGGGTTTCATATAAATGTTGAATTTAAACCTTGTATGCAAGTTTAGTATGATGGGATACATTATCTCTGTTCTATATGCTTAGAGATTCAGCCCCTGTAACTGTGAGTTTCATCGACCCTTGTCTATCTTGTACTGTTGCATGTTTTTAATCATATTGAGTTCATCGAATGAATCTGTGGATTTTGATGGATAAGAGGCTAAGATATCTTGCGTATAATATGCTATTTAGAGATAGTACCGTGAATTTTTTTTTGAGAATTGAATCTGAACTTGAGCTTGGTGAATGAAAATAGGTAATCATTTTCTAAGTTTGTAATGGAAATTGGTAGTGTGCATGCTTGACTGTGCATTAAGTTTTGAGTTCTCTTTTGGGAACTAAATATAAGAACTTCTAAGTATAAATTATATGATGGATTTCATTTCATATTATAAATGAAATGAAATATGGATTGGGTCCTTTTCCTATTTGAGATCCTTTTTCTGTTGACTGTATAAGTTCATTTACTGAACTTCTCTTTTGTTAATTCTCTTATGAGATGGGAAATTCTTGTGGATTGGTTAGGAGATTATTTTTACATGAGTATAACTTGGATTTTGGAAAGTTGGTTTCAGATCTTTGATTTAAAATCTACGAACATAAAAAATTTAGTAAGATTTTCTATAGACTGTTCTTTCAATTTATTGGGTTGAATTGGGAATCTTGTTTAGATGTTGCCTCTTTATTGATGAGCTCCTTATATTGATAACTTGGACTGAGGTAGTAATGTGTGTTCCAAACCTGATTCCTTCCTTGAGAGGAATTGTGTCTGAGAAATAGATATGTATTGAATTCTCTGCTTGGGTTTATATGGAAAGATGAAGCATACTAATATGAGATATGTTGTAACTAACTCCTTTGCAGATTAGAAAAAGTTAAAAGTGTCTTTCTATCCTTATGAATTTATAGAATAATTTAATGACAAGACTTGTTGACTATTTAAAGTGATTGATATGATCAATTAAGTCTTGTGGTATAATTTTAATGTTACAGATTATAATATGTTCTTTTCTTAAAAGTAAATTTAGATTTCTTAATTATACTTCTTTCTAGATGTTATTACTTATGATTATTTGCATAATGTTTATCAATTTTTTCTTTAAAGCAGAGTTATTTAATGAAACAATTAGTGGAATGCACTTTACTTTAATTCTAAGTGCTTATCATGCTCAGTTCATTGAACTGACCCGTGCTACCAATTTTGCAGATGGACACCATAATTGATAAAATAAGACAAGAACTTTTATGTTGTATTGGGCTTATTTAATTATGGACCTTATGTAAAGAGTTTCGATTCATTCTTGAATTGTATTGAAAAAGAAAATTTGTATTCTTTTGGGATAGAGGTTGTTGGTTGTACAACATGCCTGAAATACATAGTCTTGTGATGTATAGTTTTATAATGATGAATTGAAAGTTGAGATTTACTTGTATTGGTTGTGTAAATTATCTTGTATTATGAAGAAGATGGGAAAACATATCTTGATGATATTTTTCATAGCTGTTATATGCTTAATTCGGATAAATTTGAACAATTGGTTAAAGGGAAATAATTGGATTCCCTTATTAAGATGCAACTTGTTAAGTTGTATAAGATAACAATCTTATCTAAACAATTATAACATAGTATTGGAATGTGTGATGAATATGTGGTAAAACTATAGAGTTTTGTGAAAGATAAGAAGGGTTTGACAAATCCTAACACTTAATCATGTAGAGGAAGACTCTTCCTCACTCCAAGGAATGTAATCTAAAGAATGGTGATATGATCATTAATCATTAGAATTAATTTCTTATAAATTCTATCTCTAGTTGAGCCTATTTGGTTGTTACTCCTTCTTTGAATGATTAAGTTATATTTAATGGAACTTATGATATTTCTGTCCTATTTTGGTTAGCTGCTTGTTAAACTAAGTAAACAAACATTAAAAGCAATCATGAGTAAGGGAAGTTCTTTAATGCTTAATTGATTCAAGTATAGAACAAGAACTTAAGGAGTGTTGGGTTAGGGTTTAGCATGGATGTTGTAATCAGTTTTGTAATCCAAATTAATAATGTATTAATAACCTCCTTAGGGTATGTACATCTTGATGAGGAAATTTTTGTAGGATGTTGGCACATGCCAACTGCATGGTTGTACTTTTGAGAAGACTTGGGTCTTCTCGAGAATACAGCGATGTAGTTGACATGTGGCAACACCCTTTTTCATTTATCATCTAGATCTACACACAAATAAGGACTTGAACTTAGTTTCTCTCTAGGTCAAGTTAGTGGCATATTTAGGATGAGTAGTAGATTTCAATGGCTCAGGGTACCTTGGCATATCTAGTTGACTTAGGTCAACTGAGCATGCCCATATACCCTAAGTCATTGTGAGCATCTTACTATAATAAATTATGTTTCTAATCAGGGATAGGGTTAAACCTGGGACAAGTGGACTGACGGTAGTCAGTAAAGACCATTCTTGATAACAGAGGAGTGAAGTGAAGGATGTATTCTAAAATGATGAGTATGTCATCTAGGAGTAATGACATAAACAGTATGTTGAAAATATTTGGCCAAAGTATCGCAAGCTGTTGGTTGTGTTGTCTTATGTCACCTAGTTTAAAGCAACATGATATTAGATGAATATTGATAACAAATATTTAGATATGTTCTTTAAAAAAATCACTCAGTACCTAGTTTAAGGGAAAAACCAAGTATATGAATTATACGATAAGTATTCAATACTTAGAGTTAACATAACTAGATCGGTAGATCACCGAGTTATGAAATAAATAGATCGGTGGATCACCGAGTCATTTACAACTACATATGGTTATTTGTTTGAGATTTATTGGTAGGGAATGTGTGTTATAAATAATTATTTATTTAGAACATAGAACATTATGTAAAAAAAAATTCCCTTGTTTCTAAAGTCTTATAATGGGAATGTTACATCTTGGTATCAAAGCTGAAGGTTGTAGCTCTTGGACCTATTGTGTCCATAATCTGATGAAACTTAAATTTTTTTGTTAACAAAAAATGGTTAGAACAAGAGGAAATGTTGCAAGTAACCCTCTGCCTGAGGAAGGAGTAATAACTACCTAGAAACTAGATGAGGTCCTTACTTCCCTGTTGGACACAAGAGATCATTTGGTTGTACTTGAAAAAAAAATAAAGGGAAATGAGGTGGAAGAAGATGCTGATAACAATAATTAGCCACCTACTAAGGATAAAGCCAATGTAGGTGTTGATAATAACAATGTGAAGATACATGTTCAACCTGAGAACAAAAAGGCTAGGTTGGCAGTTTAACTCATTAATGATATAAAAGGATAAGTCCACCCAAGTTTGATGGAACCACATTAGGAGATGGAGCTGAGAACTGGCTCATCGAAATGGAGAAATACTTTGCAATAAGGAATTTCTCAGAAGAAATAAAGGAAATATGGGGAGCATATCAGCTTTCTCACGAAGCATCTTCATGGTGGACAACCACAAGGCTGAGTTAAATATTGATGAAACTAATATCACATAGGATCAATTTAAAGGATACTTTAGGCAACGTTGGCTGCCACAAATTTACTATGATTAGAAAATAACTGAATTTCATAACTTAGCTCAAGGAAAGATAACTATAATTGAGTATTGGGAGCAGTTTACAAAACTTCTTAAGTACATACCTCAGTACCAAACTGATGAGAAGTTTTAGGGATATGGAAATTTATCATGGGATTGAATCCTGTTATAGGAGGAGAGGTGGATGTTCACAGCCCAACCATGATGGAAAGGGTTGTTGAAAAATCCATAAGGTAGGAATAGAAATTGAAGGAAATTTATGCTCATAAGGAGGAAGTAAGGAAGAAACTTACCAACTCCTCTTCATCATCTCTTACACCTAAGAAAGGACCATGGAAGAAATTTGTAATGAAAAGTAAGTTTTCATCTGATACTAATAAGAAATAATCAACAAACAAGTTTGTTGGTAATGTACAGAACAACTTTTCCAAGAACAATAATAACAAACATAAGTCCTATGGGGGTCAGAACGATAACTCTAAGGATGGAAATAAACCTAAGCCTAGGAAGGGACCTGTAGGAGGCTGTTATAACTGTGGAAAAGATCATTATGCAAATCAATTCCGTTTGAAAAGGATGATCGTAATCTACAGCACAAGATACACACTATAGTAGCTGACACACAGACTAAGGAATAGGCCATGCCTATAGAAGTTCCATGTAAGTTATTTGGTTTACCTATAACTATTATTTTTGATACCAGAGCTACTGAATGTTTAATTTCAAGTAAATTAGCATCAAAACTAAAAAGAAACGCTGGAAACATGGATAAAACATGGACTGTATAGTATGGAAACAATGTTGTTCATACAGTTAGTATGTGTCTTTTTGGAGCAATCCTTTATTTACCTAAATTTTCCATTGAATTTGATCTTTATGTTACACCTTTGGGGTGTTATGATGTAATCATAGGTGTTAATTGGTTAGCATAACACAAGGATAAAGTGGATTGTTTTGAAAAACACATTAGTTGTTTAGATGACTTGCAGAAAAAAATAGAGATTCATGGTGTTAAATGTGAGTTTTCTGTTAGAAAACTATCATCTATGCAACTTAAAAATGCCAAAAATAAAGGTTGTACCTTATATGAACTAAAAATTGCTAAAACAACTGAAGATAACAACGATGTTATGGAATGATATCCGTTGTTATGAGACTTCAGTGACGTATTTCCAAAAGAATTTCCAGGTCTTCCACCTAAAAGGGAGTTTGATTTCACGATTGAGATCAAGCCTGGAATTGAACCTATTTCTAAAGCATCGTATTGAATGACTACTATAGAATTAGTAGAGCTTAAGGCTCAATTGCAAGAACTTTTTTCTAAAGGTTTGATTAGACCTAGTGTTTCACCTTGGGGAGCACCTGTAATTTTTGTGAAAAATAAGGATCGAACATGTAGATTGCGGATTGATTATAGAATGTTAAACAAAGAAACAATCAAGAATACATACCCACTCCCTAGGATTGATGATTTATTTTATCATATGCGTGGAGCATTAGTATATTCTAAGATAGATATTCGATCTGGATATCATCAATTGTGGATTAAGGATGATGATATTCATAAAACAACTTTCAGAAAAAGGTATGGACATTATGAGTTCATGTTTTTACCTTTTGGATTAACTAATGCACCTACAACATTCATGAATTTAATGAATAATATATTTCAATAATACTTGGAAAAATTTGTGCTCGTATTCTTGGACAACATTCTCATATATTCTAAAATTATTAAGGAACACCATGAGCATTTGAAGATAGTTTTGGAAATATTAAGAAAGCAATGGTTATTTGGTAAGCTGTCTAAATTTTCTTTCTATGACACAGTACACTATTTGGGACATGTAATAAGTAATAATGGAATTGTTATAGATCCTTCAAAAATTGTAGCTATAACTGAGTGGCCTGCACCCAAGAATGTACATGAAGTTAGAAGCTTCATGGGGCTTGTTGGTTACTATAGTAAATTTGTAAAAGATTTTTCTAAGGTGGCTGCACCAATAACCTCTTTACAGAAGAAAGATAAAAAGTTTTTTTGGAGTGATAAATGTGAAATTAAATTCAAACCCTTGAAGGAACAGTTAACTTCAGCACCTATTCTAGTAGTACCAGATCCTAATGGAGATTTTATGGTGGTAATTGATGCAAATGGTGAAGGTCTAGGAGGTATTTTGTTACAAAATGGTCATGTCATAGCTTATGCAAGTAGAAAACTAAAGTTACATGAGTTGAATTATGCTCCACAAGATTTAGAGCTTACTTCCATTGATCTGCAAATTTGGAGGCATTACCTACTTAGTAAACCTTTTGAATTGAAAACTGACCATCTTGGGCTGAGGTATATCTTCACTCAGCCAAATCCTAATGCAATACAATGAAGATGGTTAGATTTTTTGTCTCAATATGATTTTGACATTAGTTATATCAAGGGTAAAGAAAATAGAGTGGCTGACGCTCTAAGTTGTAGGAAGCACATTTCTGCTCTTATAGCATTGAGAAATCAATTTAAGGATGAAGTAAAAAGTGTTATGGAATATGATTCTTATTTTCAGCAAGTAAAGACAGCGCGTGCTGCAGATCCTAGTGATTCGAAGTATAAAGGTTTTCACTTCAATAACAAAAGAATATTGTGATTTGAAAACAGAGTATTTGTACCTTTGTTAAATGATTTGAGAAAGAAATTATTAGCAGAATTTCACAACTCACCTTTTTCTGAACACCCTGGTATTACAAAAATGCTTCTGATATAAAACAACAATATTTCTTGAAGGGAATGAAAAAGGATGTTATAGAATTTGTGACACCTTGCCTTAAATGTCAACATGTTAAAGTGGAACATATGCACCCAGTTGGTTTATTGTATCCTCATAGCATACCGTATTACAAATGGAAGTGATAAGCATGGACTTTGTACAAGGGTTTCCTATGTCAAGAAATAAACATGATGTTATTTTAGTAGTTGTGGATAAACTAACCAAGGTAGCACATTTTATTGCTGGTAATCTAAAGGATGATTCTCCTATGTTAGCTAAAAGATTTCTACACAAAATTTTCAAATTCCATAGAGTACCTGAAATAATCACATCTGATAGAGATTCTAGAATGATGTCAAGATTTTGGCAAATGCTTAATCTAGCTTTAGGAACTAAGTTGAATTTGAGTTCTGCGTATCATCTGAAAATTAATGAAAAAACTAAAAGAGTTAATCAAGTTTTAGAGGATATGATATGAATGTATTGTATGGATCAGTAGTATAAGTAGGAAGATTACCTTCTACTAGTTGAGTTTGCATACAATAATACATATCACGCCTCTCTTAAGATGGCACCTTTTGAAGCATTATATGGAAGAAAATGTAGAACCCCTGTTAGTTGGGACAACATGGGGGATAGAGAGGTAATTGGACCTGAAATTCATACTGAAATGGAACAAGTTAAATTGATTTGTGAGTACTTGAAAAAAGCATTAGATAGACAAAAGAGTTATGCTGATTTGAAGTGGGTAGACATGAAATTTGAACTTGGTGAGAAAGTCTTTCTTCAGGGCAAACCGAAAAAGAGATCTATAACTTTTGGCAAGGCTGTCAAGTTATCACCTCATTATGTGGGACCTTTTGAGATAGTTGAAGTAATCAACCCTATAGCTTACCATTTAGCATTACCTCCTACTTTTTCACGAATGAATGATGTTTTCCATATTTCTTTTCTTAAGAAATACGTTTCAGATTTATCATATGTGTTAAATTATAATTCCTTATAGGTACAAGACCCATGAATAATCATGGTTAAACCTATTGAATGATAATTTTTTTTTGCGATTTTATCTTTATATTACAATAAGTATGCCAGTTTTGGGCAGATATTTATTTGTTTTGAATTAAAAACTATGTAATGTTGATTTCTAGAACTTAAAAAAAAAATTGATATGTTTTTTGACATATGATAAGAAAAGTGAATAAGTTGATTATCCTAGATGCAAACTGTGAAAGTGAGCTAATCATTGAGAAGATGATTCTTTTTAGGAGGGAAGCATGTAACACACTTGACAATTGTTATATTCCTTCTTTGCATTTCAAGTGTTGACATGTGATATTCTTGATAAAGATGTGTTCGTTTGACTACTAAAGATCATGCTTGATATGGATAAATCATTTCTACTCTTTAATTGTAGGGTTGGTATGTTGTTGATTGTAATAATCTATTTCACTTATTATGAGTAAATTTGTAATCTAGTTTGAATGGTTGCAAACTTATCCTTTGCAATTGGACTCATCCTTGGATCAATTCCATTGATCCAAGGTATGTTTTAAATATTTTTATCTAAACTAAATGAACAAAAACTGTCATTCATTGATTAAGAGACTTAACGAACTAAACTTGTGTTGCTATAAATTCTTTATTATCTCGAAAGATCGTGCCTACATTTTTTTGTGTGTTGTGCTTGGCTCTTCTTGATTGAACCTTGCAGAATGCTTAATGGTGTTAGGGGAGACCTACTTCAGGATTCTTGAGAAAGAAAGATTTTAATGTGTCCTATATCTATAAGTTATATCCTAATATATTTGAGACTTAGGTAAATTCTACCTAACTCTTTCTACACCACTCTATGTGGGATGATATCCTAACCTAAGTTGTTAACACTAAGTTAGTATGAAGGAAATAACCTAAGGGATGTAAATTTATTTCAAATCAATTTCCTATACTATTTGGTTAAGCTAAGACCTAACCTAGGGTGGCAATCTATTTAATTTTGGGTTATATCCTAATTTTATATATTTTAAACTAACCTATGATCTAACCTAAAAAAATTCTATCTATCCTAAACTAATGGGACATGAAAGGGAACCTATGGGTCATTGGCAAGTGGATAACTAAGCAGTGGTTCCTAAGCTTTTAATGAGATTTTAATTTGATTTGGTTTTAAATGCATGTAAGTACTGCCAGTTTGGCAGGGGCTAGTGAAAGTTTTGAGGAACCTACGTGGAGGAATCACTAAGTTTGGAAATGCATGTGGAAATTTGATTTGTCCTCACCAACTTTGGATGGTGGCAAAGAGAGAGAAGTAGGAATATGCAAATTAATGTCATTAATTTTCCTTAGTTCTGGTGACCAAACTATCTTGGAAGGCATGCTAGTAGATTTGTTTGGGGTTGTTTTGTTTTGCATGTTTCCTGATTTTTACTCTGCATGGAGCTAGCTGGTTTTTCGAACCAGCAGTTTGATCTCCACTTAGCGTCTATTTTTGAATTCTTTGAGCTATTTTTGGTTCGACGAATGTATAAGTGGCATTTTGGAAAAATATTATGGTTGTTTGATCTTGCTTGGAAAAAAAGAGGTGTTGGAAACTTGGCTGGAAGTCTTCTTCAAATCGGCAGAGGCACTATCAGGTATGATAGGCTCTACCCATTAAGATTTCTTTCTTTCCTCTAAATGATTCATTTAAACAATTCTACTCACTGGAAATTTCTATTTGTTTGATGTATCTGGTTATTTACTTACATGTATTCATGAAATCTATGTGGGTTTTGGAATGTGAATCCTTTGCTGTTATTGGCAGTGTTTTGGGAACTTTCTCTATACTAGTTGTTAAAGGTTTTCATGCGAATTGTATTGAGACTCTGTAACTTGAACTTGAAGTCTAAAATTTGTATTGAAGATTTGTTTTTATCATTTAAAAAGAATGTTGATTGAACGGGATTGTTGCTTGTTCAGTTATGAATCTATGTTTAGTCTTGTGTTTCATGAGATTTAAGTAGAGCTCCGTACTTTTTCTAAACGTGTATTAAAGATCAAAATTTGTTATTATTTTTATTGGGACCTTGTGGTTGTTTTGGATTGTGTTGGAACTAATTAAAGTTTTGAACCTTGGTTTAATCTTTGTATTCAACAAATGTACTTGTATATAGTTCTTGGGAATATTTAACTTGCTACTGAGTGTAGCATTGTGCCTTGTACTTAAGCTCTGAACTTGTAACACCCTTGACAGTTGTTATTTTCCTCCTTTACATTTCAAGTGTTGACATGTGATTTTCCTTATAAAGATGTGTTCTTTTGAATTTTGGAGATCATGCTTGATATGGATAAATCATCTTTTGTTCTTAATATCCTTTGATTGAATTGGAATGGCTTTCTTAAATCCATTTTTCATCTCTTGAAAGTGGGTTATAATCTAGTTTAAGAATTGTAAACTTCTCTACTAATCTGACTCATCCTTGGATCAATTTAAGTGATCCAAGTAATGTTTTAAAATCTTCTCTGTAGGATGAATGGTAAATCAACATTCCAGTAATTGATATACATATGACTGAACTTTGATGGATACTAGTTCTTTGATTTTTGTATGAACGAGTTCTATTCAATGGTATGTCATGCTTGGATCTTTTCAGTTCGATTGTACCAGGACAATGTTGACACAAATTAACCATAGCTATTCATGGCATAGGAAAGATCCATAATCCTAGGAAGAACTACCCTATGGAATTCTAAGATAGGTAAAAGTAATTACTACCTAAACTATGTTGCGTAACAGAATTCCTATTCTAACCTAAAGCTTTCTATTCTGCTTTGATTTGGTTGATTAGAATCCTAAACTAACACTACCAAGTTATAGTATGATCTAACCTAATGCATAAAACTATAATGTTATCAATTAATCTGACCTAAGTGGAAAATACCTTAGGCTATGTGCTAAGACCTATTGGGGTAAATGTGTTTGGGTTATAACCTAAGGTAAATATATATACTACAAATTACCTAAGGCCTAACCTAAAATTTTAATCTACCCTAAAATAATGGGTTGGAATGGGGAATTAGGTGGTCGCATACATAGTGGGTGACGGTTCCAAGGCATTAAAAATGTTGATAAGGTTTTAATTGTTGGAGGTACTGCTGGCTTTGGTAGGGGTTAGAAAATTTGGTGGAGGCTTAGGTGGAGGCTTCACTAAAATGGAATTCTTTGTTAGATTTGATTTGGCAATGACTAAGCATGAGAGGCAGTGGCAAATGAGGATAGGTAGGAAAATAGGAGTTAAAGGAATTAATTGTTTTTGGTCTTCATGCTCAAAAATCCTTGGAAGGCATGCAAATGGTTTGGCATGTGGTTGTTTCACTTTACATGGTTCATGATTTTTGGTCTACATGCTCATTGGTTTTTTGAACTAGCAGATAGAGCTACACTTGATAGCTATTTTTGAGGTTTTAAACCTAGTTTCAGTTTGTGGAATATATAGGAGGCATGATGGAAAAAGAACATGGTTATTTGATTTTTCATGGAGAAAAGGAGAAGTTTTAAGCTCGGATGGAGATTATTTTTGAGTTCACAGAAGCGCTATCAGGCATGATAGGCTCTAAAATTTAACGTCTCTTGCTTTCCTATGAATGTCTCATTAAAATAATTTTTCTCTATGAGATTCTCGGATATCTTATTTTGTCTAGTTATTGACTTGTGGGGTTTATTAAATATGTGTTTTTGGTTTTGAATTTCATGGTAAATGGAGTTCTGTTTAGAAACTTACCATGTACAGTTCTTAAAAATAAGAATGAATACAAAAATATATCTCTGTAACTTGGCTTTTTCTTTTAGAATGGGAAATCGAAGTAATCTATTTAGATAAATCTTCATTGTTATTTAAATATGGTTCAGAGTTTTGAGATCTTTGGGTTCTATCTAAACTGGTTGGATTTATTTTTTTTGTTGATCGTAAGCTTGAGATGAACTTGTGTAATAATGGATCTTGTATTTGAGCTCATTTTAGATTTGGAAATGGTTCTAGTTTTTGTGAGAACTATTGATTTAGGTTCTTTTTGTACCGAACCATGTTGGAATTTTGTATATCTCTGGACTGTTGTCAAAGCACGTATAAAGCTTGGTACTTATATCTTAGATCCATTGAGAGATAATATGGGACTCTGTAACCATGCTTTACATTCATTTGAAATTTGGAATAATTTTTGTAAGTTGATAATTTCAAAGCACTCGTATTTGTTACATGTGTGGACTCTGTACTCTGTGGGAATTCCTAGTCCTACTTGAACTAGTATTCGACTTCATGTTTTCTTATAAAAATTTGCAAGAGATTTTTGTTGTTATGAACTAGAGTTTGGAGACCTAGGTAGCTCTGAACTATTATAAGTTTGTATTTGATTCTGAGCACGTAATTTATTACTCGCGTTTCCTAAACTATTGTTAGAGAACTTTTTTTCTTAAGGAACGTGACTTTTATAATTGTAAATGACCTGGACTATTGTTGAAGTCCCTAAATGTCTTATAACATGTGTCTTTCTCTAGTGATCATTTTCACTGTTAATACAAAGTTGTAATGTACACGACACTCATGTTTTGTTATTTATGTGGACTCTGAACTTTTTGGGAAACCTTCATTCCATTGAGTTAGTCTTTGGAATTTTCGTTCAATTTAATCTCATGTAGGAGTCACTGTTGTGTTGAACCCATGTTTATATTATTGGAAATAATCAGGGCTTTGATGACGCCGTTTATGGCTCTATACCTATGTTTTATGTAGAGGAATTTTAGACTGTTAATGGAAGTTGTTTTTCTTTGCATTTATACCTGTGTATTGTATAGTTTTGAACTTTTTTAGGACTTGTACCGACTTTGTTCTGAAACTTGGGAGTGGTGTTCTATTTTCTATAAACGTTTAAAAATTTACAACTCTTTTGTCAAGTTTCTGCTCAAGGTAAAATTGGGAGAATAATTTTATTACTATGGGGAAAACCCTCCAAGATATTGAAGGAAAAACGTTCTCGTTTGATGAATCAAATTGCTAATTCAGTTTAAGAACTATTTATTTTTTTCCTGACATGTTGATAGTATTTAAAAGGGGATTATTCCTTTCTCTCAGTTCGAGGAAACTTGTATCTCATACCTCTTAGAATAGGCTATGAGTTTCTTTTATGAGAAGAACTTAGTAAGTTAGTACTGTATACTGTTATGGAGGGATTACTTGAATTTGTTCTTTAGTTTTGTATTATAATTTGTTGAACTGAGAACTGGTTATTCTTTTTAGAATGCAAAAATGAAACCTGGCCTTGGGATACTAGTATGAGTTGCTTAGTCTTCCTTGCATAATCATTTGTAGGAATGATGTTGGAAGAGGTTATTTTATATGGTTGTTATTGAACTGTAAATGTCAATTTGTTAGCAGACTGTTGTTTTATAGAGCCTTTCTTGTTGGTTGAGATGAGTGAGTTGTCTCTGGCACTCTATTTTTTTTAGAATTATCTTTGGATGATGAAGAGTAGAGAGTAATCTTGTATGAGTTTGTCTTGATATTTGAACGTTGTTTCAAATCTCCAAAAGTTTAAATTCTATATTAAAAGTAGATTTAAAACTTACAGGTAAAAGTAATTGATCCTCTATTCTTTCTTGGATTAAATGAAATTTTTCCAGATGAATATCTTAAATAAGGTAATTCTCTTTTGAAAGAAATAGTAAGCTCACATTTTGAATTTGTCATGTTCATGGATATGTAGTGCTTGAGCATAATTGTAATGGTTCTTTTTCTTCTTGTGTTTAGGAGATAGATGAGTCATCTTATATGAACCATGCTCTAAATGTTCTTTTTCTTGAAGAAAAGATAAATGTTGTTTTCTTTTATTGCAGATTGGGAGCAATGAGATGTTATAATATGTTAGTTGTCTAATGATAATTGATGGAATCAATGAGACTCTATTTGTAGGGTTGAAATAGTATATAATATTTTGTTCCTTTTCATGGAAGTAAAATTAATTGTTTTTAGTGTACTTATTTTTCATTGCTTTTGATATATTGATTACTGACGTAATAATTGTCTCATTAAATCAGAGTTGTTTTAATGGAACAATTATTGGAATGCACTTATTTTTAAGGCTTAGTGCTTATCATGCTCAGTTCATTGAACTGACCCATGTTAGCAATTTTTTAAGGAAAAACTTACATGATACATTGGCTGAATTAAGTCTATTTATTGTGATGAACTTTGATTTGTTCTTGATATTGTATTAGTTGTGATGAACTTTTATAATTAATACAGTTGTTATGTAGTTTACCTTAATGCATAAGTTTTGTAAATGTAAAGGTTATAAAGATAAATTAAAAGGTGGGAGATTACCAGTATTGGTTGTGTAAGTTACCTTGCATTTGTATGAAAAATGATGGGTTTCATCTTGTTGTCAAACCTTCATTTTATTTATATGTTAAATGGTTAACTTTTAACAAGATTAGATCAAGGGATTAAATTCAATCTCTCTACTTATGATACAACTTGTAAAGTTGTAGAATGTGATTTTCGTTATATAAACTATAAATCATAGTAATGCAAAGTAGGATGAACATACTTTATAAAAAAAGAGTGGTTAAGAGTAGAATAGATTCTAACGCTATATATATAATGAAAGAATCTTCATCTTTCATAACTGTTCATAAATCATATAGATTTGATAACATGACTTCAATTTATCAGACTTCATTTGTTATGAAGTCTAATTTATTTTGGATATCTTATGTCGCTGAACTTTCTAAAAATTTAATGTACTTTTTACATAATAAATATTATAACACCATGCAGTTGTGCTTAACTGATATTTTAACTATGTATTCAAAAAGTAAAAGTGGAAATGAATATAAAAAATTTATTAAAGGGCTAAATGAATCAATTTAGAAAAGAACTTATGGAATGTTGGATTAGGTATTAAGTAGGTGGCTGAAATCTGTTTAAATAATCCAAATTAATTAATTCCTTGGGCATGTACATCTCAATGAGGTTGTTCAATAGGATGCTGGCACATGCCAACTGCAGGGTTGTACCTTCGAGAAGATTATGATCTTCTCAAGGATATAGCGATGCAGTCGACATGTGGAAATACCCTTCTATATTGATCATCTAGATCTACATACATTGGACTTGATCTTAGTTTATCTCTAGATCTAGATAGTAGCATGGTTGAGATATGGATTAGCCCTCTAAAACTTGGGGTACCTTGGCACACGGGGCTGACTTAAGTCGACCCAGTTTGCCAACTTACCCTAAGTTTTTCGGGAGCCTCCCCTTATCATAACATATGTTGTTAACTTGAACTAGGGTTAAACCTTGGGCAAGTGGACTGACAGAATTCAGTGAAGGAGATTCTAGATAAAAATAGAGTGGGGTGAAGGACGTATTATGGATTGACGAGTATTCCATCAAGGAATAGTAATACAAACAATATGTTAGAAATATTTGGCCAGAGTATCGCAAGTTGTTGGTTGCATTGTATTATCTCACCTAGTCTAAGGCTCGGGATGCCGATGAATATTGGTAACAAATATTTAGATAGGATCCTTAGACAGATCATTCAATACCCTAAAAAAGGGTAAGAACAACCAAGTATACGTAGTATACAAAAAATTATTCAATACTTGATGTTAAACATGAATAGATTAGTAGTTTACGGAGTCATGAAATGAATAGATCGGTAGTACACCAAGTCATTATCGTTGCATATGGTTATCTTTTATATGAATGTTTGATAAATAATGTGTTATCTAAATTATGAATTTAGATCAGGGAACATTATTTTTTTAAAAAAATTCCCTTGTTTTTAAGTCTTAAAATGGGAATGTTACAGAACTAAAGTTTTATTCTTCCTTAGGGAACAGGGATTGCTTGAACCAATAATAGAGTGTTGGTGTTTACGCTAAGCTTATATTAGGGTCATGAGCTTTATTATAGACTCGTATTTGAGCTTATGTTGTTTTAACTTATGTTCAAAGCTCCTATTTGACTTTGTTTAGGTGATTCCATTGTTGGTTGTTTTGATCCTATATTGTAATCGACATGTTGATTTTATACATGTCTTTTGAGCTGGATTTTAGTGGGTATGAAGAATTGTGAAGCTTTAACCTCATTTAATACTATCTGCTCAAAGGGGTCTTGTGAGTTTTGTTTAGCTGAAAGTAGACCATGTAACTTCTTTTTAGGTCTCCTTTGTTTTGATTTTGAGAAGGAATGGTTGTATTACTTCTACCTTTTAGACTGCACTATGTTCTTGAACTTGATGGGGCATGTGAATTCAGGGGTGTATCCTAATCATCTCTTCCCTGATTGTACCCATATCTTGTGGGAAAACTTGACTATTTTGTTCAAAGAAATAAATGGGACTAGAACTAAATTATATTATGGGACAGTCGTATTTGTTGTAGAGGTTTATGGAATGAATTAATTACTTCCTTTCTGTCTTTGATGTTTAGCAAATTCTTACCTGTCATAAGATTTTAATGGAACTCAAGAATATTTTGGTGATTTTGTTTAGTTGTATTGGAATAAGCTGGGATAGTGCTTGTCTTTGATGAATTGTTTAGTTCCTTACTCTCTTCTGACCTTTCATCTAATTCATGGGTTTCATCTGAATGTTGAATTTAAAACTTGTATGCAAGTGTAGTATGATGAGATACATTATCTATGTTCTGTATGCCTGGATATTCAGTCCTTGTAACCGCAAGTTTCGTCAACCCTTGTCTATCTTGTAATGTTGCATGTTTCTAATCTTGTTGGGTTCATCGAACGAATATCTGGGTTTTGACGAAGAAAATATTAGGATCTCTTGGGGATTGTATACTATTTAGAGATAGTACAATGAATTTCTTTTTGAGAATTGAATCTAAACTTGAGCTTAGTGAATGTAAATAGGTAATCATTTTTTAATTTTGTAATGGAAATTGGTAGTGTGCATGCTTGACTATGCATTCGGTTATGAGTTCTCTTTTGGTAACTAAATAAAAGAAATTCTAAGTATAAATTAGATGATGGATTTCATTTCATAGTATAAATGAAATGAAATATGGATTGGGTCCTTTTCCTATTTGAGATCCTTTTTCTGTTGACTGTATAATTTCATTTACTAAATTTATGTTTTGTTAATTCTCTTCTGAGATAGGAACTTCTTATGGATTGGTTAGGAGATTTTTTTTATATGAGTATAACTTGGATTTTGGAAAGTTGGTTTCATATATTTATTTTAAAATCTACTAACATACAGAAGTTAGTAAGATTTTCTGTAGACTGTTCTTTTAATTTGTTGGGTTGAATTGGGACTCTTGTTTAGATGTTGCCTCTTTATTGATGAGCCCCTTATATTGATAACTTGGACTAAGGTAGTAATGTGTGTTCCAAACCTAATTCCTTCCTTATGAAAAATTGTGTCTGAGAAATAGATATGTATTGAATTCTCTTCTTGGGTTTATATGGAAAGATGAAGCATACTAATATGAGATATGTTGTGACTAACTCCTTTGCATATTGGAAAAAGTTAAAAGTGTCTTTCTATCCTTATGAATTTATGAAATAATTTAATGAAAAGACTTGTTGACTTTTTAAAGTGATTGATAGGATCAATTAAGTCTTGTGGTATAATTTTGATGTTGCAGATTATAATATGTTCTTTTCTTAAAAGTAAATTCAGATTTCTTAATTGTACTTCTTTCTAGATGTTATTACTTATGATTATTTGCATGATGTTTATCAATTGTTTCTTTAAAGCAGAGTTATTTAATGAAACAATTAGTGGAATGCACTTTACTTTAATTCTAAGTGCTTATCATGCTCAGTTCATTGAACTGACCCATGTTAGCAATTTTGTAGATGGACACCATAAGTGATAAAAGAAGACGAACTTTCATGTTGTATTGGGATTATTTAATTATGGACATTATCTAAAGAGCTTTGATTCATTCTTGAATTGTATTAAAAAAGAAAAGTTGTATCCTTTCGAATAGAGGTTGTTGGTTGTACAACATGCCTAAAATACATAGTCTTGTAATGTATAGTTTTATAATGATGAATTGAAAGTTGAGATTTACTTGTATTGGTTGTGTAAATTATCTTGTATTATGAAGAAGATGGGAAAACCTATCTTGATGATATATTGCATATCTTTTATATGCTTAATTTGAATAAACTTGATAAGTTAGATAAAGGGAATTAGTTTAATTTCCCATAATAAGATGTAACTTGTTAAGTTGCATAGGATAAAAATCTTATCCAAAAAGTTCTAACATAGTGAAGGAATGTGTAAAGAATATGCAGTAAAACTATAGAAATTTTGAAAGATAAGAAGGGTATGACAAACCCTAACACTTAATCATGTAGAGGAAGACTCTTCCTCACTCTAAGGAATGTAATCTAAAGAATGGTGATAAGATCTTTAATTGTTAGAATTCATTTCTTATAAATTCTACCTCTAAGTTGAACCTATTTGGTTTCTACACCTTCTTTGAATGATTACATTATATTTAATGGAACTTATGATATTTCTGTCCTATTTTGGTTAACTGCTTGTTAAACAAAGTAAACGAACATTAAAATCAATCATGAGTAAAGGAAGTTCTTTAATGCTTAATTGATTCAAGTATAGAACAAGAACTTAAGGAGTGTTAGGTTAGGGTTTAGCATGGATGTTGTAATCTTTTTTGTAATCCAATTTAATAATGTATTAATAACATCCTTGGGGTATGTACATCTTGATGAGGTAGTTTTTTTAGGATGTTGGCACATGCCAACTACATGGCTATACTTTTGAGTAGACTTGGGTTTTCTCAAGAATACAACGATGCATTTGACATGTGGCAACACCCTTCTACATTGATCATCTAGATCTACACACAAATAAGGACTTGAACTTAGTTTCTCTCTAGGTCAAGTTAGTTGCATATTTAGGATAGGTAGTAGCTTTCAATGGCTCAGGGTACCTTGGCATATTCAGTTAACTTAGGTCAACCAAGTATGCCCATATAGCCTAAGTCATTGTGAGAGTCTTCCTATAATAAATTATGTTTCTAACCAGGGATAGGGTTAAACTTGGGACAAGTGGACTGACGATAGTGAGTAAAGACCATTCTTGATAACAGAGGAGTGAGGTGAAGGACACATTTTGAAATGACGAGTATGCCATATAGAAATAGTGACATAAACAATAAGTTGAAAATATTTGGCCAAAGTATCGCAAGCTGCTGGTTGTGTTGTCCTATGTCACCTAGTTTAAAGCAACATGATATCAAATGAATATTGGTAACAAATATTCAGATATGTTCTTTAAATAGATCACTCAATACCCGGTTTAGGGTAGGAAAACCAAGTATACGAAGTATACGATAAGTATTCAATACTTAAAGTTAACATAAATAGATCGGTAGATCACTGAGATATTAAATGAATAGATCAGTGGGTCACCGAGTCATTTACAGTTGCATATGGTTATGTTTTTGAGATTGATTAGCATGTAATGTGTGTTATAAATATTGCTTTATTTAGAACAGAGAACATTATGTTAAAAACAATTTCCCTTATTTCTAAAGTCTTAAAATGGGAATGTTACATCTTGTGTTATCTCTCTTCTACTTGCATTACGTATAGATTGCTTCTAAGCTGCCATTGCTCAAGAACTATCCTCTTGTTTTTCTTTACATTACTAATACATTGGACTCATATGAACACTCAGAGAAATAAAGGAAATAATTAAGGGTGAAAACACTGATACTACTAGATTTTCTAAATTTCTTGCTCTTCCAGGTTGGAGTTGTGTATTTGTTTGCTCTGTTCATCAAATTTTCAATTACGAATTGTTAATTTAAATTACATATCAAATAGAGTAGAGAAAAAACCGATTTGAATTAATTAGATAACTTCAAGTAGATCAAATCAATAAGAAGTTGTCTCTTCAACGTTACCAGGGAAGCTATGGCGAATAATAGCTCTATTAGGGTTATGATTTGTTCTTCACTTATGAGGTAGGGTTGGAAGGGATTTTGATTGAGTTAGAATATATTTTTAGATTTAGATTCACACATCTGCACAAATAGTTAGCTACATCCGAATAATTGTTTGTATTTAACTTGTTTATTAGATTACATGCATTGTCAGAAAATATAGAAAAGAACAAAAACTATTTACTTTCCATAGATTAACTTGTTTTACTACTTTCTTCTGATATATTGAGAAAACACCAAAAATATAGGTTAGATTTATTTTGATAGATAATTTATTTACTGAAAAAAATCAGTTCATCTTTCATTACCACAAACGGTCCACAACAGGAAAAGACCTACAGTTGTGATCCCCTGGTCCCAAAACCCAATGGGCCAGAGCTAATTACTGACATTGACACAAGTTTACATTTAACAGTATTACGCACACCTGCAACATACGCTGAGAAAATAAGACAGTTAGATACATTGAGCATAGCTACTAATCAAGCCTACAACTTTTGTACTACTCCTGGAAATAGGGTTTGATTACATGTATGAACATCTACAGGCCACAACCCCCACAAGTATTTGGTTTTGATCCATAGGTCCCGCAACCCAATGGGTCTATTATTCAGTTAGATATTAACACTAGTTTACTTACATTGTTATTCATATCTTCACCGCTTCTACCCGATATTATTACATAGATTTCATTGTTGAATATAACAACTGATCAGGCTAATACTTTCTAGACAAGACTAGAAAATCACACATAGTCCTTGCGGCTCCACACACATCTTGTCTCAACATCCATGACATTGTCTGGAAACCCATACGAGGCACCTGTAGGTTAATTTCCACATATTCTGTAACCAGTCAATAGAATCTCGACAAAAATAGACATCAATTGGATTCTATGAGTGGTTATCATATCAGACCGTACCATCACACCCCTTTAGGTTAGGAGAGCATTCTTTGCCTTAGATTCACAGATTCCATTATTATGTGTCGAAGACATAAGGTTTCTCAATTAGCCTTATCGTGGCTATCCCTTTCACCTCTAGTTCATTTCCACACCAGCTGTCTCAGCACGAACTCGAGAGGTCGGGTGCGAAGAATGTCACATGTTAATTTTCTATCGTATAGAAACCCAAATGGGTTTTGTAAAGTCCAAATTTTTTAACAATTCCACAATATAATAATGCCCTTCCTATTCCATAAGAAATGATGACTGTAAAAATAACATACAACCTAATAAATACAAAAAGAAAAGAAAATGTATAGCTTAACTCAAATGGATTCCAAATAAAACACACATGCTCATTCGAACCCACTATTTTTCTCTTACCTTCAGGTAAATAATATAACAACATCCTTATATAAACTCTACCAATACAATATTTCATTTCCTTCATACAATATATTTGAGAAGGAGAGATAGAACCCAGATATAAATATATATATTCACAACTTCCACCTAAACTCAAACTAGGTTTTAAATGCACACTTTGATAGTGTAAAAGTAAATGTATATAGTCATAGATATTTAATAAAAAAATACATTAGAAAACCCATTAACATCCAAAAACAAGAATTATAAAATCTCCTCACCGTATTCATTTAACCAACAAAATCAAACACATTTATTTATAACAATGCCTAAAAAAATCATGCATTCACACAGTATAAGCATAGAAGAAATATTTCAAACCACAAGCCATTAAAATATTTGAATGCTATAAACAATAAAAATGAGGGAAGAATGACTTCATACTAGTATAAATTACACAAAAATATCCTCAATACTTCCTCCATGCCAATCGAGTCCAACCAGATCTTCTAACAAACTTCCACAAACACTCCAAGAATTCAAACAAGTAACAATCCCCCATTTGAAACCCCATTTATCAAAATGATGTTCTTAAATAGACCAAAAAATATATCGTATAACATTTTAAAAATAACATGTAGAGTTACAACAAGTTCACACAAAAAATAACCACCACCATAATTTCCCTACACAACTCACAAGAGTGAGAAAAGGATCACCAAATAAAATGAATACCAAAAATAGTGTTAAGATTAGTGGTATCTTTCTCGAGAAGCTTCTCACTTCTCCCCATACTCATATGTTTGGGATTAATGTCATTTAATGCAACCAATACCTATTTCCATTATTCCCTCCCAAACTACCACCTCCCACATATAGATAACTAAAATTTGGTTTTGCAGTTTTATTCCTAAAAGCACACTAATTGCTCTCATTATTACCATTTCTATTCTAATTAGTGATGTCCACTAATTAACTATTGTTTTCCTCTATTTTTGTTAATTAACGACACTTTTTTAATTAACTAACCTCTATCATATTACGGATTCCAATTGAGGACACATCATTACTTATTATCCTTTCCGAGAAAACAATTCGTGCTTATTAGCTAATCAAGCCTATTTACCCTTATATTTGATCAAAAAACCCTATTATTGGTTAAATACCCCTCTTCCAACCATTAAAATTCACCCCATTGTCCTCTAATACATCTCAAAAGGATTTAAAATCTTATCATCATCTCTTAATTGATCCTAATTTGTCAATTAAGGCACTTCACATACTAATCACTTGTTAATCTCACTAATCATGAATAGAAAGAAATAATATACTTTTTACTTTAGTCCCACATGCACCAAGATGCAAATATTTCTAACAATAGAAATCATAAAAAGTACTAAGTACTACCTTACAACTTTAGACCATGTAATGATTAACATTAATTACATAATACATGGTGATCATAAGAGCCTTGCTTCCATTGTAGGATTACTTGCTCAATTTTTCTTCCAATCTTCATGTCGGTTAGTTGAGGAATATCTAATATGGCCTTATAACCATTTTTAGAGAGGTCCTTTCACCATTTTTGAAGTGCAAAAACCATAATTTGATTTGTTAGTGAACTAAGTAGGTTCATGTTAATTAGCAATCATTTAACTTAGTAAGGATGCTTGTAGATTGAATGGTTAATTTCACTTACTTTCCATTATGAATGTTCTTAATATTTGATCTTGATGGTTCATTTCTAAACTTAAGATTAACTCTAGACTACTAGGTATTAGTCTTTTTAATTAGTTATTTGCAATATTTTTGGGTGAATACATTTGGCATGCCTAGTGGGCGGAACCCCATTGCATTTATTTTTAAGATTTTTAACTTAGTTTCAAAGTTTGTATAGATTTCCATATTAGTGCTAAGCTTTCTATATTAGTTTTAAGCTTTATAGATTAGTTTCAAGTTTTTTATAGATCAGTTTCGAGATTTTTAGATTAGTTTCAAAGTTTTGATTTTACTAACCCTCTTTTTCATTAGTTTTGATAATTATGAAGTTTCTTAGCAAGATTAGTGGTAGTTGCTTTGTTTTTATGTTCTTTGTAGGATCAAGGGAGGCAAAGTGCTATCAAAATTGGATCATATTGCTAAAGTTTCCAATTTTTTGATTTTTTTCTTCTCATAAACTATATTTTTACCACCTACATGAAATTACGTGTTGTTGTGATTGTGGTATGTGCATGTGTTATAAAGTGTGCACTGGTGTGTTAAAGGTCACACTAGTGTTCTAATAGCCATTCTCTTTTTTTCCATACACACATGCTCTACACTATCAATTTACCCTCTATGTTCGGGCAACACCGGTGCTTTGAGGTGCACATATGTGTCTATCCAGATGTGCTCATGTTAATCAACTATGCATTTTTGATAGAGATGTGTTAGTGTTATTAAGGTCGTGCTAGTGTTTTCAGAAGCACTTTGGTGATATTAGGGTTGCGCTTCTATGGTAAGGGGTGCATTAGCATTCTAATGTTAAATTTCACTCAAATTTCAAAGTTTGAATTGCTAGTTCTTTGTGCTTTTTTCATTTTCCAAGGTTTTAAGCTTCTGTTACTACAAATTTTTTTATTTATAGTAGGTTTTCTAACACATTTTCTTAATTTTTGGTGAATGGTTTTATTTTCATGCTTTGTATGAGTTTGGGATAAGGTTGTGTATGCTCTTATCTTACACCATTATGTGATATTGAGAAACAAAAGTAGCTTTAAACCTTCTTTTGCTAACATTGGAGTAAGTGGGAAACTTCATTATTCATTTTTTATGCTTAAGGGAATGAACTTTTCATTTGGCATTTGTATGATCCTTTGATTTTATTTTTATTTAGTAAAAAAAACTAAGGCTTGTGTATTCTATTCTCTTGCACCATTTTGTGACCTTGAGAATCAATATAAACCTTAATTTTCATTCACTAAAAAATACTTAGATTAATTAGGAATGAAATTTACAAGCATTGTATTTTTATTTGATTTATAATCTTTTCCATTTTTCTCTAGTTTGGTTCCTTATTGTGTATGCTCTTATTTTGTGTCCTTGGATGATCTTGAGAAACAAAAATAACACTTAACCCTCCTTTTTATGATATTATAGATCTCTTAAAACTACTAACTATTGGTGTGTAGGACCTAACACTTGTCAAAGAAAGGAGAAATATCTTCAAACTAAACTCTAATATAGATGTGTGTTATGTTAGGAATATTTTAATATTGTGAACATTATTATTGTGCAAATAATGAGTTGGTGACAACTCGTAGAGATCTCTTAGAGAGATTCTAGGTTTTTTGAGTGAGAATAGGGATTGGGAGAGATAAGTGAGAGTTTGTTGAAGATTAGAGTTGACTCCTCTTTCATAGGAGAACTCCACTCTATATATGTAACCTTGTCTTATTGAATAAAACATCCCAGAAGTTTTCAATATCAAAACTCTATTATTCTATTTCTGGTGTATTTTTCTTATTAAATCTGGTTCAAGCTCTATATTTGGTATCAGAGCATGGTCGGTCAAACATGTGACCTATGTACAGTTCTATACGTACGGCCTATTATGCACATAACGTGTGTCTTTGTGAGTCTAATTTACCGAAAAAAATGATACATGTTTGCCCCTGTATGTTGTTTCAGATCTTGTTGTATAATTTTTCTCTGACAACATTGCTTTCGGGTTTCTCAGACTTACGTAACCTATATAAATGCTGAGTTCAAGGTTCTCATGTATAAATACTTATTTACTTCTATATTGGTTGATTCAAAGATTGAATTCAATGCTTACAGAATTGATGCAGTTTAGATCGACATCGTGTTAGGAATTATCTTAACTGAACCTATTCATGCTGAGAGTTGAATCGATCAGTTTTGCAGTGATAGATCTAACATTCATTTCATCAATTCGAAGAGATCGAGATCACTGAAGGAATCCACTAAGGAATGAATCATATATGAGTCTGATTATTAGAAGGCAGTTATATCTCAAAATGTTTTCTCAGGTCTCGTCCAATCTCTGCATATAGTTTTATTGTTCACCTCAGTTGGGAAAGACAACAGATCGAACCTCTATTTCTACCAAGTGAATCATGTGCATGCCCTCAATATGGTGTTGTTTACTGCGATTTTAACATGCAGAGTGATATGTCAGGTGTCCATGTTAATCACCATTTAGTTTGGGAGATGTCAGATTACTTCTGAATCCATTCTACTAGTAGGATCCAGTCTTTTGTTTGATGCAAGCATTCACATGTATAGTCAAAACAATTCTCAGACTATCATATGTAAGTCTGCCATGTTGTGTAATGCAACATTTCCACTTATCTTTTGTGGATCGCCATTTGTCTACACTTTTGTCAAGTTTTGTATACACGTGGTGCATCATATCATTGAATACTCTCTTGCAGATTCTCACACGTACATCATGCATCAGACCTCCCAATGATCTAGTCCACTAAATTTTTGTATCATGCAAGAAAGATGTGGTTTCCAAGCTACAAGCTAAAGGGTGAAAAACTATTTGCAGTCCTCATCATCCTCTCTCATGCATTGGTCAAAGTTGATGAAATAGGTTTAATAGTCCTTTATTTGAGGGACCATCTATATTTTATAGTTAGTGGGTGTTATGTCAAAGCACTTAGTCGCTAGGATTATAAGGTTGTTTTATTAGTTTTCACATACTCATGTCATTATCAAAAATCACATAATTAACAGTGTTGGAGTCAAAAAATCTAAAATCTAAATAAAAAAAAGACTAAAAGTTTGAAAAAATTTTTTTGCCTCACTTTTAAAAAATTGGATTCATTTTCACTTGTACATGACGTCCATAGTGAGGGGGTGCATTATCGGTTGAAACTGACACCCAAGTTGTAAAAATGGGCCTTAACGACACATCTGATAACTAAGTAGCGAGACGATGGAGGCTGGAGGTAATAGAGGTAAGCAAGCTATAGAAGACTTGTGAATATTTTTCTTTACCTTTTTCACATAAGGGAAGTGTGTAATAGGGATTAATAATGTAAACAATAGGGGAGTGAATGTTAGGAATATTTTAATATTGTGAACATTATTATTGTGTAAATAATGAGTTGGTGACAACTTGTAGAGATCTCTTAGAGAGATTCTAGGTTTGTTGAGTGAGAATAGGGATTGGGAGAGATAAGTGAGAGTTTGTTGAAGATTAGAGTTGACTCATCTTTCATAGGAGAACTCCACTCTATATATGTAACCTTGTCTTATTGAATAAAACATCCTAGAAGTTTTCAATATCAAAACTCTATTATTCTATTTCTAGTGTATTTTTCTTATTAAATCTAGTTCAAGCTCTATATGTTATAGGTTTCCAAAGGTGGTTTAAACCAAATTTCTTGATCCAAAAGCTAAGAAAAAACAAGACTTTTTAAAACATTTTATATGTAGGTTTCAGTTAAGAGCCATGGTTCCTCCGCTTGAACTAGGAGGAATTCCATTTAGCATACGCCTTAAGATAATAAGAGGGATGCTCCTAGGAACCTCAAAGTAGTTCACACAGGATGGGACCTTGTGAACAAAAATGGGAAAGTTCTCCACTACCCAATTGATTAGTACACCTTGAGAGATTAGACTCAAAACTATCTTCACGCGGCCCAAGTGAAAATACAACTGAACATAATTTATTACTCATTTTATTGAAGGGGGTAAAGTAAAGTCGAGATACTCCAAGATCTATTCAGTGTGACTTCCTTGAAAAACCACACTAGTAGAGGTAGTTGTGACACTGAGAGAGAGAACCAATAGGAATCTTGTGGCTTGGAGATAATTTTGACTTGATCTATCTTGTACTAAAGAGCTCTCAGAACATGATTTTTTTTTTGGAGTCAAAATATTATTATTTGAACAAATGGAGAGTCCATTGAAGTTGAAACTACATGTTTTTTCATTGCAAAACCTATGAAATGTTACTTTGTACTAGTTTTTCACTTTCCCTAAGGCAAGGAAAAAATTTACTAAAGTTACACTTAGTTTATTTCATCACCATTTAGTCTACTCCTTTTTTTTCTTCTTGACCATTTTGGGAAAAAATAAAACAACATAAGTGGATATCACTAGAAATAATCATGTTCACCACTTTTGTAGTCTGCTTGCATGACTAGGTTGCAATACAAAAATGCAAGTGTTGAAAGTGTGAATGGTACATCATGTTATAGTACACCCTTTATCTCAAACCCATATTGAGACTCATTATCATTATAATTAGGTGATTTCATCATTTACTTCCTTTGAGTTGTTACAATTCCTACATTATAGCCATACAATTGTGATACTTATGTCTTGTTTCCATTGTGAAACTTGATCTAAGTCTCAATATTGTATTATTACATTTCTTGCATAAGTAATAACTTATCAATATACTTAGACTTAGGTTTTTATGCCAACATTTTTTGGAGGTTTTGAGAGTGTTTTCGTTACATTTTTAGCATTTTGGTAACATCATTTTAATACTAAAATCTTTATTTTCTTACAAATCTTGACTGAAGTGTCCAAATACATCATTACACTGCTTGCATTTGTAGCTTCCATTTTCAAAAATTTGGATTTTGTTTGTTTCTAAAACTGGTTTTAGTATATCTTGTTGGAAGGTTACATCAACACTTTATTATTTTATTGATAAGGTGGGTTGAAGGGACCCATTCCCTGTTCAAAATGCAGTGACCAAATCCTCAGGAATCAAAAGACTTTATTAACCAAAAGAAAATTATGACTAGAATTGATCTCCAACTTATAAATGAATAAACTAAAACTAGACATACTAAAAAAATATTATCCCAAAATTACTTCCCACACTATGATGGAAAATAATCCTCAATGCTTCCCACACCTCCCTTTTTTCCACTTGTTTACTTCTTACCACTTTCCCAAGTCAGATAAAATAAATGGTGTAAGGTCACTAGGATTCTCCACAACTATTAAATTTTATATCATGGAATCCCATTCTGACTCCAAACTTTCTGAAATATTTCCCATTTTCATTCCACCTACTACTAAGTGGTTTTCCTAAATTCCCTCCTTTATGTCATCATTCCCTGTAACTACTTTATTGTCAAAGTTAGGATTACTTGGGCTATCTTTAAAATTTGAAGCAGATATCAAATCCATATTTATAGAACCCCATCCACTAGAAGAAGTCGATCCATTCTTTTTTATAGATTTCTGATTTTTATTAAGGGGAAAAGAATCTTGCAAATGACATGCATTTCTACATAATCTACATCAAAATGTCATATTATCATAATCTAATACCTGTGTATGCTGAAAATTACACAATTTAAGATTAATTGGATCGGGAATTCCTTTTCTCAAATAAATTTCAATGCACATTCGAGTAAATGAACATAGACGTGAGTGAGTTCTATCTAAGTCCTATTTTATAAACTTTCCTAGAATGTTTCCAATATCCTCTAGGGCATACCACAGATGCAATGGGAGGTTAGGAAGCCTAACCCAAACTAGTGTTTTGGTCATTGAATAAGTATTCAGATCGAAATATGGAAACCATGGAGTTATAAATAAACCTACATATCACTAGAACCAAGGACCGTCTGTCAAATAGTGCTGATAATCTTCAGATTCCTTAAAATGGAAAATAAAAAATACCTTGGAACAGAGAGAGATTTCACTTTTATTGGTCCAATTTTTGAAAACCCACTGATATAGAGTGGAATAGGAAGACAAAAACCCATTGAACCTCCTAATCACTGCATCTCATGATAATTTTTTGTAAAATTCCTCTACTTCAGGGCTCACAATGGTTAAAGATGGAATAGCCTCAGAAAAATCTACCAAGTAAGTCTGGTTACTAGATGCTTGTATTCGCTGGGATCATCCTCATTTGTTTCCCAATGCATCTTTGAAAGAGGTGGTCTTGTGGAGATGAGCTGAGCCACCATTTCCTATAGCACCGCCACCCACTTTCCTATAGTTGTCTCATCCTTTCCTACCTTCCCTATCCAAATCCGCACACATTTTTGAGACCCTAGGGTTAGGGCACATATCCTCCTCAAATTTATGTCATCTGCCACCAACCTGTATCCCGCTAAAAACTAGACTTAAACCATTCAGTTCCACTTCCTGATCCTGTGAATCCTCACTATTTCTACCTTGACCCTTTCATCGTTCACTATTTTTCACATTCCTTCTTTTCATTATTCCTTTCACCTTACGTCAACCCTTTCTTAATAAATAGGTCTTGTTTATTTTAAACTTGACATAAGTGGTGATATTTTGTTGTCACTATCTGTGTTAAAACTATCTTGGAAAACATAGGGAGTATTCTATTTTTGTGATTGGATTGAAATATCATACTCAGTCATCTTTTCCTAGATACTTCTTGGTATGATATTTTATTAGAACATCATTCTTTATCCTTGGTTGAAATTTATCCTTTAGAAATTCTTAGGCATTTTGCCATCTATTATTATACATTCTTTTTTATGATTTGACATCGTTACACTACTTAATTTTACCTAGGGTCCATTTTAATCAACCTTAGTAAAACCATTCAAGTTATACCTCCTACCACAACAATGGGGCATTAGAAAATAGGAGCAGGTCCCTTTGGAGATGACATGTTAAGCTCATTTTTAGAAGAAAACATCATTGTTGGTCATAGTGGTGGTGAGGATAATTCTTCTCGAGTGAATTTTGAGTTGAATTCCACCCACTTTGATGATTATATATATCAAAATAAGCATGAGGTTCTTATACAAGTCATAGAGTTAGGAGCTAGGTTACCATCAATGCTTGACCCTTCTCTCATTACCGGTATGGCTCATAGAGAAGAAAAAGTAAACCGTCCTCATCACAATATTAACAAAATCTTGAACCCAGGTCATTCCTCTACTTATGGATTATAGAAATATGAGGAGATACCTTCTAAAAATGTTGGATACCATCATATACCTACTGTAAGAGTTCATTGTGAGCACCATAAAGAGCATGCTTATCATGAGTAACCTCCTCCTCATAAAAATTGTAAACAAGTACCCACTCAAGAGGTAACTTTAGAACAAGTGAAATATCTCACACACCAATTGACTAGTTTAGATTTAGATGTAAATAAGAAACAAGTGAAACCTGTAAAACAATATATACTAAAATCTTAACCAAAAGCTTCATACCATGAATTCAATACCAACTCTCCTCATCAGGAGGCACGTAAGGAGTCTTATGAGGACTTTTATATAGAAAATTAAGATGGGGATACAACTAGATTTAATCATTTATACAAGCCAATGCCACACCCATAAGAACACCTCTTTAATCAAGAGTGGTCAACCATGAAAAGTTATCTTATAGTTTTAAAAGAAGGAAAAATAGGGAATAAGAAAAAGTACCAACTCGAGGAGGTACGCCAATATCCCTTTGACAAGGCCATATTTTAGGTACCTTCCCACATCATTTTTACTGTCCAAAGTTTAATAAATGCAAGGGAAAAGATGACCCCATAGACAATATTAAGGACTTTTATATGGTGTGTCAAGAGGTCGCGTATAACAATAACTATCTCATTCACCTCTTCCCACAAAGTTTAGGAGGTTATGCATTGGAATGGTTTTTACACATCCTTATATGATCTATCTCTACATGGCCAAAGCTATATGAGTACTTTGTATGTCACTTATCATTTAATATAGAAATTTATGTCACCATGTTAGATTTATGTAATGCAAAACAACGTAATAACGAGAACTTTACTAGTTTCCTACAACGATGGTGAGGGTTAGTTGGCCACTTCCCTTGATCTATCCTAGAGAAACAACTTATCAATATATTTATACCCAAATTTCATTTTGAAAATACATTCCACTTACAAATGCATTTTGGTAATATGTTTGAAGACGTGATAGAAAATGGTAGTCAAATAGAGAAAGTGTTGTTATCTCGAGGAACCTTAAAACCCATTTCATGTAATCATAATGATTTCAAACCTAGTGACAAGACACAGTTTGTTCCCAATAAAAAAACCATCATAGGCAATGGAATAACAAAATATAAATGAGTGGAAGCATTTCAAAACCTTGCTCCCTTAAAACTTGTAAAGGGAACTCTTCCTATGGAGTACAAACGTTGTGCCTTCACCCCTCTATCTGACTCTATTTTTTTAATATTAAAACAATTAGAGGCAGTTAACATGGTCAAATATCTTGAAACTACACCTTATGGGGATGATGTAGCTAAACCATCATGGTTTAGGGAAAATGAATATTGTGAATTTCACCAATCAAAGTTCATAAAATCGATAAGTGTTTGAAATTAAAGAACTATATTTAGGACCTAATCGAAAATGGCAATGTAGAAATGGATTATAACGCCCCTACAAAATCTCCCAACGTAAACATCAGGATCTTTAAATAACCTTTCCCTAAGCATGATAAAGGAAAGGAAAATTCAGATCAAGGAAATTCATCTCAAACCAAGAATGTTAATTACATTTCAAAGATAGAACATTTTGACCATTTTGATGCCCAATTACGTTGTGTTGATCCACCTGTTGAGCATATCAACACAATAAAGATTAAATCAAGGGAGTGTGCTATGATAGCGCGATGAGCTCACCTTATTATATTAGAACCTCCCCCACTCCTCAAGATAGTCATTATGATGTGTTAGACCAATTAGAGAAAACGACGGATAATATTTCAATCTTAGAGCTTCTTAAAATTTCTAACATTCATAAAGACATCCTTTATAAGAAATTACATGGATTATGAATGTTAGTTGATATCAACCTAACATGCTTCTAGGAAATGGTAACATAGATCAATCCTATGGGGCATATAATTTTTAGTCCAACAAAATCCCCATAAGAAAATCCCTCTTATAATTTACCCTTACATATTGAAGTCATAATCAAACGTAACAAGGTAAAAAAGAGTGTTTGTGGATAATAGATCAGGTTTAAATAAGTGTACTCTAAAGCTACTTTGGCAACTAGGGTGCACAGAAGCTGATTTAGAAACAAAGGTCATCACCGTCAAGGCATATGAAAATGAAGAATGACTATCAACCAACATGATAAATTCCTCAGTAGAGATAGGTCCTATTAGTCAAGATGCTAAGTTTTATGTTTTAGACTTAGAACAACATATTTCTCGGCCACCCATGGATTCACGTCATGCAGGCTATACCTTATACATATCATCAATGCTTAAAATTACATCATGAAGGGTATACCCTCACCATTGAAGGAGATCCCCAACCTTTTTCTCATTGTAGAGAATTGTCAAGATATTTCCCCACCATTTACGAATTTCCTTCTATAAAGATACTTGTTCAAGTTCAAGCAAATGCCCTCACTTCATGAGTGGATATAGATACATTCTCTCCCAATGATAATGAGTATTATACATCAAAATCTCTCTTTTCTACATCAGAGATGAACGTTATTAAAAATGGCTACAGAGAATATGATCTCCAATAATCCCTTTAAGTCTCCAAGATTCCCTTATGTACTAAAGCATGTGATAGGCCATGTTTCAAGTATCAAATACCCAAGAAACATTACGGTCTTGATGATTTTATTCCGAGTGGTTTATTATAAAATGAAAAGATGCATTTAAATAATGTATCTTGTAGTGTGAATGATAAAATGACCATATGATATCAATTACCTAAGTATGTTATCCCAAATAATATGATGTATGCTATGGGATACAAAGGACATGGCTACATTATCAATGAGCAAGGTGCATAGGAGGATCTTACAACACCTCAGTGTTGGATTAGTAACAAAGGTATTGGTGTCTTCCTGTATGAGTCTTACCCCAAAGAGGTCGGGGATACCTCTTCTGAGGGTGAAGATAGCTTATCTGAATGTGAAAGTGAAAAATATTCCTGATGTTGTCTTTACGAAGACCTTGCCTCCATGAACCTATCTTCCAACATGGATATCTTAACTATAACACCTATCATAACCCCTACTATTCCAAAACTATACCTCATTTACCTATCACTCATAAATTGGGACCAAAAAAAATATGTACCAATTGATGTCTTTCAAAATGACAAAGCTATTGGTGAGTTCATGGGTCTTTGTGACAGTATTCCAATGGGAAATTAAAAAAGGGATTCTCAATCCATCATAACACCTGCACATATTTTGGGGAGGAGGTTAAGTTATGTGGTCATTTAAGTAAACAAATAAGAAAGGGCTAAAGTGCCATAGAAAATACTTTAAAAAAGAAAAATTCCAAGTCCTATAGTGAAAACCTCTTTGAGGCACTTGTCGAAAAACAAAAATAAAAATCAACAGACGAAATATTTTTCTAGACTAAAGGTGAAAATATCTTTGAGATGCCTTTCAAAGAAGAAGATCTCAATATCCCCACTGATCCTATGCACATGGATTATGAGCCCAAGTTTCTCATGGAGGAGACCATAAACATCAATATTGGCATGAATGAATTTCCTAGAATATTCAAATTGGGAGCTTTGCTCTCATCTCAAGAACAAAAACTTTTGTGTTTATTTTAATATAATTCTAAGATATCTTTGCATGGTCCTAGGAAAACATGCCAAGACTTGATCTTGCATTAGTGGGGCACAATATTTTTGTACACCCATATGTCAAGCCCATAAAAAAAAGGCTCTGAAAGATACATCCTCATGTTTCCTTGTTGGTTAAAGTAGAGCTAGAAAGATTATTTACAGTAGGCTTCATCAGACCTATTGACTATTAAGAGTGCATTTCCAATGTAGTCCCAGTGCAGTAGAAACCTATCGGTATTATAGTTTGTATTGATCTCGGATAAATAAATAAAGCTTGTCTTAAAGATAAATTCCCTCTTTCTAACATTGACATGATTGTTGATTCAACCACTAGTAACAACATTCTATTACTCATCGATGGATTTTCAGGATATAAGTTGATAAAAATTACTGAGGAAGATCAAGATAGAAAATTTTTATAACCCCATGGGGGACATTTTTGTTATCAAGTCATGCCCTTCAGCCTCAAGAATGCAGGTGCAACTAATCAATAAGAAATGGATGTTATCTTTCATGACATGATCAATGACATCATGTAAGATTATGTGGATGACTTATTGGAAAATTCTAGAACTCAAGAAGACCACCCATAGATATTACGTCACATATTTCATCATCTTAGGGACTACAAGGTCTGACTTAACCCAAATAAGTGTGTCTTTGGTGTGTTATCTATATAACTATAAGGATTCATTGTTTCGCAGAAAGGAATAGAAGTAGATATTGCAAAGGTTACTTCTATAATATAAATGCCTCCTCTAAAAAATATCAGACAACTACAAATCTTGCAAGGAAAAATTCAAGCAATTCAAAGATTCATTTATCAGCTTGCAAAAAAGTGTCAAACGTTCACACATCTTCTGAATAAAGATTCCAACTTTCACTGGGGTCCAAAAAAAACAACAAGAATTTTCTTTACTTAAGAAATATTATGAAAAACACCCTATTTTAATGCCACAAATGGAAAGTGAACCACGGTTACTCAACATTTCTGCTACACAATTTACAATTGGGCTAATGTTGACCCAGTATGATAAAGAGCAGAGAGAAAAAATTTCTTAATACCTAAGCCATACGTTGATTTCTTACAAGCTCAACTACTCAAAGATAGAAAAGTCTTTCTTGGATGTAGTTTTTGTTTTTCAGGAACTACGTCATTATTTTCTAAATAATAAGGTCAAGCTGATGTCAAAATTTGATCCATTGAAGTACTTCTTGTCGAATCCCGTACTTATAGGAAAGATAGCTAATTAGATCATCTTACTCAGTTAAAAAGAAATAGATTTTTTTTCTTACTTATATTGAATGTTACTGTAATTTTTGGTGTATTACCTTAAATTCATTTTGTCTTGCACACTTTTATATAGCCATTTTTTCTTGATTATATTTGATTAATTTGTGTTGGTTGTTTTCTTGTACAGTGTGATTTCATCACATCATCATATCATCTATCATCTATCATCACATCTATACATCATATATCAATAAAGGATAAGACACATCATCATGAACATGAAAATTAAACATGTATGTTAAGATAACATCATATAATATTGCCAAGAGGGGCAAGAGGGAACCTTCTATCCCCCCTCAAAATAAATCATAATAAAAACATGGATTAAACATGTTATCTCATACACAAAATGTGATAAATAAATACAATCTATCATCATCAAATATATAAATTTCCATGTAAAAAATAGTGTGTCTCAATATACATCTGATATAATGATCCATCATGGGCATTTATACAAAAAATGTGCCTTCAACACGAGGCACAATAAAAAGCAATACAGAAGTACATTTGTACCAAAATGTGCCTTCATCACAAGGCATAATAAAAAATAATACATAAGTACATCCATGCAAAACTGAGTCTTCATATAGAGGCCTATATATATATATCAAATACATGAATCAAAATATTTAACCATGAATCTCACCCTCTCCAAGACTTTCTTGCCTAAGGCCCTAAGGTGGTGGCATATGCTGAGAAGAAGCTCCATGATGAGCTGATGGCTACTAAATGGATATGGTAGACCATGATGACCTCTATTATCTTGATCATGACAAGATGCTGGCTACTTGACTATAATATGGGTATCTCTTCTTAGTTGAAAAAATCGCATGACAAATCATCATGTAATAGGTGGCCTCACCTACCAAGGAGGCACTCTGAACTTCCAAAAGTTGTACTCCTAAGGAGGCACCTACATATTTAAGTGCATCGCACTTTTCTCTCACAATCACTAGTTCTTCTTACAACTTGTAGTTGGTAGTTGATAGTTCTTCCTGCAACCTGTTAGTTGATAAATCCCAGTCCCTCTCTACCTATAGTTAGTCTCTCTCTGAGATATCCTGATACCTCTCAATGTGTAGCTGATATCACTCCACAACTACCTAATATCTCTATGAGAAAATATAGTCTCTCTCAGTCATAGCTTTACGTTTTAGGGATATCACCTACTGTAACTGCTTCTGCAAGGCAGTCAGCTCCCCGAAACCTTGTATATCCTCCTCCATCTCCTCTCCATACTCCTCATCTCTTGGTGGAATATGTGGTGGTATCACATTTGGGGTGATAGGGGAAACTATAGAGGAATATTTAATGGCATTTGTGGTACCTTTACTTATGGCAGTACCACTACCTAATGGTGTAAAACCAAATGTTTCTAAAATAATAGCCACAATGGTGCTACCTATTATACCTATCATCCATGTCCTTGTGGCTATACCGGTATCTAACCCTCATCTGATATATCAGCACCTAATCTACCATGCCCCCCACCTATGCACATGCTGGTGGAATTTCTTTAGTCTTTGGTCTAGGATCTGGGCCCTGTAACCCCTTCTCTATTGCGACTATCTCTACATCTATCACTACCTATGATATTTTCAATCACTACAAAAACACTGTAGAATACCTTCCTGGATAATTCAGGGTCATCCTTATATCTACTTTGTGTAGTTATTGCACCTAAGGCTATGGGACCACCTGTAAAAATCTAGTGTGATCTCATCTTAGTATGATCCATGACCTAATATCAAAGGTATCTCTAAATCGCCACCAATACCACATGTCATCGTAAGGAATCCCCTCGGTGAGATGTAACTACCGCTAGACCCTGTCCAGTCTATACCACTCAAGGATGTAGGTACTACTCCCAATAATGAAGTTCTCTACTACTGTTGTGTTGAGCTCAATAACATCCTCAAGCCATTGATACAACTTATATGGCCGTCAAGTAATCATATGAGGTTGTACCTCATGAAAGGCTCACTTGTAGTATGGTATGTCTCCCATATTCCCAAAAATGTCATCACCATATAGAACCTATCCCATAATGGATGGCTGTCCAAGAGCTCAGACTCACAATGCTCCTTCTGGGCATCCTATGGTGATATGATCTAAATCCCATATCTTAAGTAAAATAGCTAGACCCACAGTCTTCTGACTACAGTAAATTATCAGGTGTAAATCCTAGTAGAGATGGTCTAGTATAAATTACCCCTAGTAATAAACCTCTCTATGGATAAGTCTATGTATCACTCCAATTAGGCCCAAAGAAAAATGAGCACAAGTCTTGTCAAGTAGCAATAGGCCACTGACAAGAGCTATGAAATATATGTGAACTTTTCCAAGATGATGGTCAGTCATGCACCTAGTAATGTCAGTGGACATACTTAGACGAGGTATATATGCCACTCCAAATATCATGGAAATACTCTGAAGGTTATGACCACAGTGGACGCCATAATTTACCAAATAACCCTAAAATAGTAGTCTCAAAATGCACCAATGTCCTCCAATGTGAAGCTCATCTCACATGTTGGAAGGTGAAATGTATGACTCTCACTACATCATCTCTCTGCTAATTCTTTGAGTAGGCCATGATCCAAAGTGATCTATGGCATGCGAACCACGTTTGACAGATCTGTAACATCTAGTAATGTCTCCAAGTAGATGTGATCTCGTCAATGAAAAGTCACCTCATAGGCCTGGAGCCACCCATGTTTCTCATGCGTATCTAATCCAGGTACATCCATCTATCTAATATGGGTACATCCATCTGCAAGGTTAGCCAGGTTGTTTTTTATGATCTTATATGTTTATTTCATCATCTATTTTTTTCTAGAAAGTTCCTCCTTTTTCTAAGGTCATTCAAAAATGCCTTTTTTCCAGTGCGCCCCATTAACGCCAACATGCCCATTATGATGCCAACACACTTAGTGCTAGTTTGTATTTCCACATCAGCACCTGAATTTTCACGCAAGTGTGCCCCCTTCCCCACAACCCAATTCAAATCTAGGGCATCCCTGACAATGCTAACATGTTCATTTTCATGCACATGCGTGTGCGCCCATGTTTTTTCTATGTTTAACATGTTAGCGTGCTTCTTTTCACACCAGCATGACCATTCTTGTGTGCTTCCACACCACTATTCCCTTGAACACTCCAATACACCCCAAGGTCCTCACTAGTGTTTTCATATGGGTTTCTACCATAATAAATGTAATTTAATGTTAATAAATTCACTAAATAATGAAAAAGTGAAAGTTTTCACTTTATACACCTGTAGGCCATCCTCAGGAAGCTACATGTACTCTTGAATTAAATTTGCACAATATCTGTGGTTTTTCATCCTCACTTTCTCAATGGTTAGAGCACAATCAAAACTAAAAATTGTAGGATTATATGGTAAATAACTCGTTGTGATGGTTTTTATTCCCTATGGCTTGGCTTATATACCCATTCTAACCCTTTTGTCGTGCGTCTTTCCCATAAAGTGCTTTGAGACCATTTTGATTCTTCAAAAAATATTCTAATACTCACCATGATGATTATTTTTATTAAATAATCATTTTTTTCCTATTTTCTCTATGTCGGGGCATGTTTTTGCTTCCTGGTGACCCTTTCTGCTCCTAGCGGAATATTTTTGTCTTCCAGCGTCTTTTGGTGATTTCCCATAACTTCGTAATTTATTCTACAATATTTTATTCCTAAACATTCTAAAATTCAAAACAGTAAACGTTTTTTCAAAAAATGGTAAAAATCATTAAAACTACAAAAAAATGTAAAAAATAAAAAAACTTCAAAAACTGGTAAATCACATGCACGCAGCTGAAGCTTGTATCAAATTAATTTTTCTTGAACATCGAAATATGTCCTAAGAAAACATATTTCTGAGGTTCTTATATGTTCTTGTCTCAAATGACTTGCAGATCATTTTGATCTACCTCTATTAACAAAGTTCACCTGCTTACTATGCCAGTACTTTCATATAAGAATGAGTTTTTAAAGACTATTTTATAGCACACAAATGCCTTTTCATGGGACTGATTGTGTCCTCCATCATTCCCCTCACATGTATCCCCTCTTGGGGCACCATTTTTAACCCTTGTCATTAAAATAGGAACATTCAAGAACTAAATCTTGATAACAAAAACATTAGTGCAACTGTCTTGAATGTTGTTTGATTGATTATATGTGTTTTTAATTGTTTCTCTATTAGGTTAGCTGGTTTAGTTTCTTTTATTGCATTACATTAAGTATGTTTCATGGAGTTACGCATTTTTAGCAATGAACAAATGTTAGTATTATATATTTTCATGTTATTTTCCACTTTTGTTGTATGCGCTTATTTTAATAAGGGCCGATGATTTAGATAATGAAAAATGTGATTAAATAGAGTTGTTTATTGAAAAAATAAAAGTAGCAAGATATTCCTATATTCTTCATTATAATATCTTATTACCATTCATGTTTCTTCCAACACAACTGGGACAATAAAAATCATTTTTATGCCTACCCTATTTCTTCTATCCATTCCCTTTAAAAATTTTGATTGTCAATTGACTTCTTCTATCAACCCATTGAAACTAGAGGGGGCATCCTTCATTATACTCATTTTTCTTCAAAAATTTAATTTTTTATGCTTTTCTACTATGTTTTAAGTGACATTACTTACTTCACCTCAAACAACGACAAATGTAGACACCTAATTTTTTTTTTTAAAGTTTTATTGCTAAAAGCACACTAATCTCTCTCATTCTTACCATTCCATTATAATTATTGATTTCAACTAATTAACTAACATTTCCCTCTATTTTGGTTGATTAACGACACTTTGTTGATTAACTAACCTCTATCACATTTCGAATTCCAATTGACAACACATCGTTAGTTATTATCCTCTTCTGAGAAAATAATTATCATTTATTATCTATTAAGCCTATTTACCCTTGTATTTGATCAATAAACCCTATTATTGGTTAAATACCCCTCTTCCAATAATTAAGAATCACCCCATTTCCCTCCAAGACATATCGAAAGGTTTCAAAAACTTATCCTAGCCTCTTAATTGGTCCTAATTGATAAATTAAGGCAGCTCACATGTTAATCAATTGTTAATCTCACTAATCATGATTAAGAAGCCATAATATAATATGTAATTTATTCCCATAGGCACCAATATGCAAATATTTCTAACAATAGAAAGCATAAAACGGACTAAGTACCACCTTCCAACATTACACCATGTTTTGATTAACATTAATTACATAATACATGTGATCATAGGAGCCTTACTTCAATTGTTGGATTACTTACTTAATATTTGCTTCCAATCTTCATGTTGGTTAGTAGAGGAATGTATAATATGGCCTTGTATCAATTGTTAGAGAGTTCCTTTCACCATTTTTGAAGTGCAACAACCATAATTTGATTTACTAGCTATATAATTAGGTTCATGTTAATTGGTAGTCATTTAACTTAGTAATGATGCTTGTAGATTAAATGGTTAATTTCACTTAGTTTATATTATTAGTGTTCTTAATCTTTGATCTTGATGGTTCATTTATAAACTTAAGATTAAATCTAGAATTCTAGGTGCTAGTCTTCTTAATTAGTTATTTGTAATAATTTTGGGTGAATACAACACCACCAGCCATATTTGGCAGTTATTCTGCCTTTAGTGTTTAGATCTCAACTCTACAACGGAGCATCGAATGATCCAAGTCCATTCCCCTTCCACTAATATTTTACCATGGTCAGGCCCAATGGCTAATGAAACATTAAATATGATTTAATAACTAAAGAATTTGTGGTTTTGAACTTGATTTGGTTCTCGATCGAGCCACCAAATATAATTCCACATATCGAACAATAAAACAATGGTCACTAAGATGGTCGAGGACCATTAGATTTAATCTTAGGATATGGTCGTTAGACCATACAATATATACATATAAATAAATAAATAAATATATATATATATCTGTGTGTGTGTGTGTATACATACATACATATATATATATATAACTACAAATATTTCCCGATCAATAATATAACCAAAAATATCCAAACATCATATTGTTGAAGGCTTATCTGGCCTTATGAACTAGGAGTGTAATATTTATATTGTACATAACTAGGAAAATTTGTGCATTAATATGGTTGCTTATAAAAACATTCATGATATAACTAATGTAGTAATTAATTTTTACCATGATTCTCTCTTACCGACCCCATTTTACTAGGACCTCTCCTTCTTACATGTACAACTTTAATGTTATATCATCATTTAAGAAACTCTAGGTTAGCAGAAATTTGCATTGGTTTTTCAACATATCTCTGCCAGAGCCAAAAATTAAACAAGGAATATCACAAGTATATAAATCTGGTAAGAATATTATAACAAACTCACTGTCAACATGTTATATTTTCAACTTTCTAGCAATATCCCAACAACATAACTATGTTTGCAGTCCAAGAATAAAGAAAACAAGGCATATTAGTCCTATAACAAGATAAAATATACACTTATAAAAAATGGAGCCAACAGGGTATGAGATACTCCCCCCTTAAGAATCATCATCCCAATGATTAGTTCCATAAATGCATATATTTTAAACCAAATTAGAAATAATACACTTATTTAATCATCAAATAATATCAAAAGTATAACTAAAACTTGCAAACATCAAGTTTTCAGAGCTTTAAAAAAAATTATGCTGGCTGTAACAAGCCCATTCTAATCAATTTTTTTCCAAAATAGAAAAAATTGTGATGTTTTTCATTCTTTCAATCAATAGGGAATACCAAAAGTATAATAAAAAATATTTTTTAAAAAAAAAATTTATCACAGAAATAGGTGCGGGAAATAGTTTTTATTTCCTCTTCATTTTCCTGAGTTACACTTTCTTTACAAAAGTGGTCCCATTAGACCTTGCACTAACTTATTTATCTATTTCACAAGTGCATCTTGTGAGTTTCTAGCACCCTTATGGGTTCAACCATAATGAGACCTAGATCCTGAACCTGTAATGATTTCCAGTTAAGTACATTTGATAAATAAGGTACATGCTTTTAAGAAAACAGATATGGAAAACATTATGCATATTGGAGTGTAAAACAAGGATGGAAGCCTGTAGAATTATATTAATCAACAAAACCAAAATAGAATAGAGCAGGCTACAATATTTATACTTATTGGATAGCCTAGGTACAAATAGATATGGAGTTGCAACTATGCAACAACCAAACTAAAATATAGTAGCCTCCAAAATACATCCGGGAAGCACAATAATATTGTTAAAACAATATAAGAACACCCGTAGTGTTTTGAATACAAAAAAGAGATGGGTATGATTAAATATAACCATATAAACAATAAATAAATATAGTAATTAATATGCAATGCATAATTAATATAGGTAAATAATAATTAACCTAACATTCCACCCCTTAATTTTGCATTATCTCAAGGGATGAGGAGAGGAACTCTCTTAACAACTCGAACTTGTCATGTGCAAGTGACTTTGTGAAGATATCTTCTCGTTGTTCAACTGTTGGAAAAAATTGAAGATGTATATTTTTGTTCAACACATGCTTGCATATGAAATGAACCTGTACCTCAATGTGTTTTATTATTCCATGAAAAACTAGATTGCGAACAAGTTTGAGAACACCTTCATTATCAACATACATGGTGGTTGGTTTTTCTTGTGGTATTCCAAGTCCTTGGAGTATGCGATATATCCAAATCACTTCATAAACATCTTCTCTTATAAAAAGATACTCATGTTCTTTGGAAGAACGTGAAACAAGGTGTTGATTTTTGCTTCCCCATGATATTGTTCCAGATCCCATAAATAATACAAAACTTGAAGTGGATTTTATGTCATCAATATTTCCTGCACGATCTAAATCTAAATATCCTGACAACAAGAATTTTTCGTTCTTCTTGTATTCTAGACCAAGATCCATCGATCATTTGAGATGTCTCAAGATGCACCTTGCTGCTTTTCAATGAAATTTTTTTGGTTCCTGCATGAACCTGGATAGATAGCTTACTGCAAAGCTAATATTTGTTCTAGTGTAAGTCAAGTAAATGAGACTCCAAATCAACTGTTGATAGAGAGTGGCATTTACCTCAGGAGATGGATCTGAATGAGATAAATCTAATCTTTTCTCCATAGATGTAGCAATCGGTGTACAATCCACCATATCGAATTTCTCGAGTGTTTTCTTGGTATATTTCATATGAGAAACAAAGATGCAATTCTCTTTATTCTATACTTGCAATATAAGACAATAGTGCATTATCTTGAGATCTGTCATGTCAAATGATTGATTAAGATATTTCTTCCTTACATTGATCATCCTCATTGAACTACCAATGATGACTAGATCATCGACATAGACAAAAACAATCACAATCTCCCCCCTTGGTTTTTGAGGTAAATATGGGGAATGTATGGATTTCTAAACAATTCATGTTGTACGATATGCTCATTAATTTTGATGTACCATGCCTAGGGTGCTTGTTTGAGGCCATACAAATATTTCCTAAGTCTGCATACCTTTTCTTCTTGACCAGTTACTACATATCCCTCAGTTTGAATCATGTAGACTTATTCTTTTAAATCTTCATTTAGGAAGGCACATTTTACATCCATCTAAAGGAATTTCTAACCAAACTATGCAACTAGAGCAAAGATCATCCTTATCGTCTTGATCTTAGATGTGGGAGAAAATGTCTCCTTGTATTCAATGCCTTCTTTTTGTGCATAACCCTTTGCTACAAGTATTGCTTTATAATTGTCCACTGTCCCATCTACTTTGTATTATGTTTTGAATATCCATTTGCATCCAACGGGTTTCTTCCCTAGTGGAAGATCGACATGCTGCTAAGTATTATTATTAATTATTGATTGATATTCAAAGTCCGTGGAATCTTTCAAATATTTTTGACTATAGGAATTCTTGGACTATAGAGGGCTCATTAGACTCAATAACTCTACTCATAAAAGAAAATTTAAATTATTCTCTTTCTTTACTACGAGTCTATGGTCCAGGGGTGGATGTATCCAGTGGAGCATCCATTCTTACATCTCGTAATGTGCTAGTACACCACTTGAGCATATGCTGAACTATTCCTGTGGGTTGTGGTTCTATCAGATCAACACCATCATCCCCATCATCACTTTCATCATTTGTGGGAACATCAAATTCAGTTTATACAATTGGTGAAGAATCTACATCAGGTGAGTCTAGAGGAGGAGACTTTTCTTTCTTCTTCTCAAAAAACTCAACATCTTTGCCAGTGCAGACTTTTCTAGTCTTTGGATCCATCAATATGTACCCAAGAGTCTCTTCATTGCACGCAATGAGGATTATTTTATATTACTTCATGTCCAATTTATTTCTATTTTTCTTGGGTATGTGCATACTTGCTTTACACCTGAATACTCTATGGTGTGCAATAGATGGTTTTCACTTTTCCCATGCTTCTTGTGGTGTTACTCCGTCAAGAGAAACTATAGGCACTCTGTTCAAAAAATACACTATTGTCTTTGTTTCTTCTTCCCAGACTATCTTTGCAAGTCCAGAGTCATCGATCATGCATCGCACGATTTCCATGATAGTGTGATTTCTTCTCTCAACAACACAATTCTTCTGCAGTGTGTGTGGAGGAGGCATTTGTTGACAAATCCCGTGAGTTTTTATGTAGTTTTTCAAATAATTACTGGTGAAATCCCCCTCTGAAACTGAGTAGAGAGTTTTGATGTGATGACTAGTTTCATTCTCAACTACTACTTTGAACTTATTGAAGGTTTCAAAAGCTTCACTTTTCTTACAAAGACAAAAATTCCAAAAAAAAATTGAATAGTCATCAACACATAGCATGAAGTACTGAAATCAAAAATGACTTGGTCGCATAGGACTGCAAATATCGGTATAAACTAGATCAAGCTTAACATGAGCTTGAAATGTACTTTTTTGGAATAAGGCTCTGTGTTTTTTACCTACTAAGTAGTGAGGATACTTGTATGTATCCTTTTGAAAATATGGTAGCCCATGTACCACATTACACCGACAAAGTGTCTTGAAATAATTGAAACTAACATGACCAAGTCTCTGATGCCACAACTGTGCTGAGGTAGAGTTCTTATCCAAAAGTTCCTAATCATCTCTATGGACAAAATTAAGCTAGAACATGCGTCCCACATTGAAGGATTTTGGAACTATTTTCAAGCATCATGATTTATCTCAAATCAAACATGTTTTCTTGTTGGAATGACTATCAAAGTCAATTTTTAAGGTGTGATCTAGGATTTCACTGACTGAAAGAAGATTATTTGTGAACCCATGGACATATAAGACATCTAATAGTCTACAGTTACTTAAACAAAGGGGTAGAGAAATGTTCTGAATCCCTTGAATTGTATATGAAGAATCCTCTCCCAAAGAAACATGGTTTTTCGAAGGTGTGTCCCTCATTGAAGTAAACCAGTCTCTGTAGTCGGCCATGTGTTGAGTGGCTCCTGAATCAACATACCAGACATCACTAGATGACATGGATGTTTCACTTGATCGAGCAGTGTACAAAGAAGTCTTGATTATTTGAATGTTCTTCTTGCTCAATAATATTTCCTTGCTGATGGGGTATTCTTTTCTAGTTCCCCTTTTTCTATCCATGATTGTAGTTTTTATGTCCCTTGTGAGATTGTTAGTGTTGAGGTCTGGAGTTGCTTGATGAACCTTTATTGTAAGTATTATACCAACAATATTTTAATTCATGTCCTCTTTTGTACATTGGACATTTCTTCTTCTGTTATTTGTCCCCTTGATGTTGCTATGGATTCTGATGTTGGAAATTTTGATAGGAATTAGGTTTTCCTTTACCTTTTCCTTTCTAATTTTGATGAGAAGAAAGCGCCTGCTCCTCTTCATCATCCTTGTTATGCACGACTTCCTCTTGTTGTAGTAGATTTACCAGCTTTCCAAAACTAACTATCATATCTGACACGTTTAGTGTTGTTATAAAAATGTGGTAAGAAGAGTGGAGTTCTCTCAGAATAATGGGAAAAAGAGAATCATTTATGACTGCTTCTCCCAGGGCTAGAAATGAATCCTTGAACTCTACAACTCTTCTTAAGAAAGCTTTGATTTTATCATTCTTCTTGAACTTCAGTGTGTGTAATTGACTCTATAAATTTAGTATGATGTTCTTGTTTTTGGCCTCATATATTGTTCTCAATTTATCCCACGCTTCTTTGGTTGTTTTGGAATCTCAAATGTGGGGTTGCACATCATTAAACACTCCAAACAAGATGATGAGTTTATCCTTTTGATCTGTTTTATCAAACTATCATTGTTGTGTTACATCTGTTGTTGATCTAGTCAGAGTACCAATCACAATAGGCTAGATCTCTTTAAACTCAAGTTGTGTCTTGATTTTTATCTTCCAGGAAGCATAGTTGTTTCCTCTAAGTAGTTATGAATCTAGAATAAAAAAATTGGGGGCATTGGCTCCCATTTTGTAGAAATCACTGACAGGGTTTGGCTCTTATCACTCCAAGTATAAGGTCACCCAATCTATATATTGTCAGTCTGATATAATGAACCTTTCTATATACACGCCCTTCTGATATACTCATTGGTATGTGGAAGAAGCTCACCCTTTCTATTTACGTGGTAGTACGTGAAAGACACACTAACATACATGAAAGAATTCAATATGTGGTACCAAGACAATACTAAAAGGGGTCTATGTGATTATTAACACTGACTCAAATAAATATCCTCATATGCGTGTGTAACTTTGCTATAAACTCGGATAATTTCTCAATCTGTATTTATGTCGTGTAATCATTCAAAAATGGATGGGATGGCTCATAGTGTGTGCACTGTGACCTTATTACTCCTCATTGATTTAAAAGGATGATGCCTAGATGATGTTGTTGTAGTTATATTAGGTGTTAAGTGCAGTAGTAGTCATGACGGCTTTACCCGTAAGCGCTTCCCAAAGGCACTGTATATACCGAATGTTGTGAATGAGATCTATGATCTCACAATTTTTTACTTATTTTGATTATAATTCTCTACAAGTTTCTGAGAAGTTACAATACTTTTGGTTGGCTATAGTAACCTAAAAATTAGTACAATATATTGAAGCATGCAATTACATTCAAAAATTTGGAAAATTTGAATGACATGCAAATACTTTTTTGTTTTTTAGGTCTTGGTGGCCACCGGAGTCCAAAACGACCCAAAATGCAAAGAATTACACAGAAACAGTTGAAAATGCAATTTTTAGCTATCCCCCCTTTGGAAAATGTTGCTCAAAATAAAAAAAATAGGGCTAATAGGAGAAAACAAATATTTTCCCAAAAATGCGGTTTTTCTCGCTAAAATTTTAATAGGTTGTTTAGTTGTAACTAAGATTTTTGGTGGATGTTTTTATAAAAAATTGACCTCCTTAGCTACCATTTTTTTCAAATTTGCCTCTAAATTTCAAAAATCAAAAGTTTTTGTTGGGGGTGAGGGTCAAACCTCAAACCTCCCTTCCCCAAGTTGTTTTCAATTACCAGCTAGGCACCTTGTGTGCTTGTGATATGGAATGAAGAAAATCATATTTAATGAAGATTAAAAATGACTCACCTTTGAAGAATGTGACTTGGCTGAAGTCCCACATGGACACCGAGTTTGAAGGAGGTCGGTTAGTGTTCTTCCTTGCTCAAAAAAATGGATCTCACACTTCTTTTGTTATCTCCTCACTTTGTAAAGTTTATACGATGCCATTTTTATCACCATGGATTTGATTTACATTCAACGTGTTTAATTGTGTGTAATTCTAGATATTTTCACAGCTTTGGTGTTATATGTTGGTCATTTTTATTGTTGGCTTGTTGCAGTTTTGTATGTAGATCTACGGCTTTTTATCCATTTAACACGTCCAAGAAGGGGCTTGGTAATGTTGAAAACCACTCGCCTTAACCGTTGGGTTGCATTTTTCATTAGCTATTCTAGATAGCTCATCCCAATACGAGAAAATATACACAGTAATGGATTTTCCATGGAAATACATGGCTCAGACTTCAAAACTCCTAGATTCTTATTGGAATCTAGCTCAATGTGAGGAAATCAATAGATGGCTTGACCTGATCACAATTATTTTGAGTGATTTGTTGAGTTGATTTTTCTCCAACATGTAGTGTTATTGTCATATGTAGGGGAGGGCCTGATCAATTCTAAACAATGCACCGTGAGTATATAGAACCGTCTAAAGAGCTCGGTTTCTCTTTATAAAGAACAATCTACCTACAATGAAGTCAATGGATCACCTTGACTCACCAATTAATGGATTGAACATGTGAATGGGATTAGTGGAGTCAATGTAACAAACTTGATAGCTCGTTCTATAATGTGATTGAGCTTGATTAAGAGCTTACTCCATAATGCAAACTAGTTCCTCTAAATTGGATAGGATAGATAATATTATCTATAGCCAAAGAATTTAGAGATAAAACCCTTGATGGGGATTTTTTTTTAACATTGTAAGTCCTAGAAAAGTAATTTTTGTGGTGCCAAGGGCACCAAGGTAAAAAATAATTTCTTTATGTTTACCTATATTTCACACAGGAGGTTTTGAGTCTATAGTGAGGTAAGAGAAACTACTGGAGGAAAAACTTGCTCTCCGTTGTTGTAGATTTCTTCTCCACGAATTCTCCTTCCTCTAAAAACTTTCTCCAACCTTTTTCAGGAGCTTAAACCAGCTCTGGTACCAAATGTAGAATAGCGATGGAAGCCTGTATAATTATATTAATCAACAAAACTAAAATACAATAGAGCAGACTACAATATTTATACATATTAGATAGACTGGGTACAAAAAGATATGGAGTTACAACTATGCAAAAACCAAACTAAAATACAGTATCTTCCAAAATACATTCGGGAAGCACAATAATATTGTTAAAACAATATAACAACACCCGTAGTGTTTTGAATACAAAAAAATATGGTTATGATTAAATATAACCATATAAACAATAAATAAATACACTAATTAATATGCAATGCATAATTAATATAGGTAAACAATAATTAACCTAACATGGACAATGCGGGAGACAACGCTATTCGGTATTCCACATGGATGATTACTTCAATAATTTCATAAGGTCCCATAAACCAAGGAGAAAAATTGGCTGATTTACCAAAAAAATTGAAATTTTCTTAGGTTTCACCCTTAAGAATAATTTATCTCCTTGTTCAAATTTTCTATTAACTCTCTTTAAATCATCATAAGTTTTCTACCTATTTGTAGCCTCTTTTAATCATTCTCGAATCATTTTGAATATCTTTTCCATTTTAGTCAACATTTTAGGCCCTACTACTTCTCTATGTTACATACTATCCCAACTGATAGTTTTCCGACACTACTGTTCATACAATGCCTCAAATGGAGCCATTTTCAGTGATGAATGATAAATTTTGTTATAAGAAAAATCAACCAATGGAAGGTATTATTTCCACTTGTACTGTTGATCCATGCAGTACATTATGGGCATATATTCCATTGCCTGATTTACCCTTTCAGTCTATTCATTTGTTTCCGGATGGTATGCAGAACTAAAATTTAGCTTTGTCCCTAAGGATAAATTTAAAGTTTTCTAAAAGTGAGAATTCATCCTATGATTCTAATATGAAATTATTAGTTTAGGTACTTTGTGAAATATAAAAATCTCATGGACGAACCTTTTTGCAAGTACCAGTGAATCGTCTTTAATATTGTTGGGTACAAAGTGATCTCCTTTTGTTAATTTGTCAAGTATAACCAAAATGACATTGTTCCTATTTTTAGACATTGACAACCCTTGCAAAAAATCCATGTTGATTACTTTCCATTTACACTGCAGAATTTTGTGAGGATACAACAATCCTGTCTGGTGTATATATTCATCCTTAACATGTTGACACTCCAAACAATGAGATCCATAGTTTACTATTTCCTTTTTCATCCCTTCCTAAAAATATTGTTTTTTACATCAAAAAACATATTAGTCACTCAGGGATGTCCTAAATAGGGATCATCATGAAATTACTTTATCAAATTTTTCATTAATTCATTTTCCAAAGGTACATAGAATCAATTTTCAAACCTTAAGAATCCTTCACTATTGAATTTGAATCCTTCATATGTATTATCACTAGGATTTGCAGCAAGCATTATTTTAACCTATTGATAATAACAATCATATAAAATTGTTTTCTTTACGTCATCTTTGAATTGGGTTCTCAAAGTGACAAGGGGGGAAAACTGCTTCCTATGAAATAATGCATCGACCACTTTTTTTTCTCTACCTTTAATATATTTGATATCAAATTCATACTGTGATAAAAACTCTAACCATCTTTGTTGTCTCGCATTAAATTTTGGCTATGAAAATATGTATTTCATCCTGATATGATCTTTTTTCATCTCAAAGGGATTTCCCTGAAGGTAATGTCTTCAAACTTGCAAAGCATGCACAATGATAGCTAGCTCCAAGTCACGGGGAGCATAGTTCAGCTCATATACTTTGGGATTTTTACTCTCATGTGCAATCATGTGGTCATTTTGTAGCAAGATACCTCCTAAAAAATCACCAAAGGCATCTATCACTACATTAAAGTTCCCATTAGGATACAAAACTTTCAACACATGTGCTATAGTTAATTTCTCTTTTAGAAAATTGAAATAATTTTCTCACTTATTAGACTAAATGAATTTTTTATCCTTTTTTTGCAACTAGGTAATCAGAGCAGTGAATTTCAAGAAATATTTTACAAATTTTCAATAGTATCCAGCCAACCCCATGAATTTTATCTCTTCATGTATGTCTTTAGGTGTTGACCATTCAGTTATTGCTGTAATTTTTTATGGATCTACATAAATTTCATTCTAGTTTATTATGTGTCCCAAATATTGCACTTCGTTTTGATAGAAAAAACACTTTGAAAGATTACCTTACAGTTTTATCTTTCTTAACACATCTACAACAATCTTGAGATGATCATTATGCTCTTCAACTCTTTTATAATAAATGAGAATATCATCCAATAATACTAGCACAAACTTGTCCAAGTATGCTTGAAATATATTATTCATTAAATTCATAAAATATGTTGGAGCATTGTTAAGTCCAAAGGGTAAAATAATGAACTCAAAGTGTCTATACCTTGTCCTACAGGAATTATTGTGCATATATTCTTCTTTTATTATCAATTGATGGTATCCTGATTCAAGATTGATCTTACAATAAACTAATGCTCCATGCATCTGATCAAATAGATCATAAATTCTTGGAAGGGGATACCCATTTTTGATTTTATATTTGTTAAGCATCTGATAATCTATGCATATCCTAAGTGTGCCATATTTCTTATTTACAAAGATGATCGGTACTTTCCAAGGAGAGACACTCGATTTGGTCAAAACTTATAATAAGAGCCTACAAATTTTTTCTTTAATCTCAATAAGTTCATTTTTTTTCACTCTATAGGGAGCCTTATAAATTGGTTCAGTTCCTGGTTATATATCTATTGTGAAATCAAACTCTGTTTTGGGTGGAAGACCAGGTAGTTCTTTTGGGAAGACATAATTGTACTCACATAACAACAAATTATCTTCCATAAAAGTATTACCTTATTCACCCAAAAAAATTATTTTTTACAACATATAGCATGCAACCCTTGTTCTTATCCTTCTTAAGCTGCATAGCTATGATTTTTCTAATTGTAAAACCTCCTTTTTACCCCTTGAATTTATGTTGTTGTCTGTAGGTCATCAATGCATTTGATCCATTTTTCAAGGTAGTTTATTATATCCTTGTGCTAGAATAACCATTTCATACCTATGACTATATCATAAGATCCTAGAGGAGCTAAGTAAAGGTATATTTCAATGGTAAATCTTTGTAGTTCCAATGTTGCACCAAATAGACATTATTTAATAGTGTGGACAACATTTTTTCCCATATTGAAAAAACCATGATGCTTTCATATAACTAACTTTTATTTTAAACTTAAATGCTAATTTAGTAGAATTAAAACATTCAGTTACACAAGTATCAAATAAAATGGTTACATGTAATCTATACAATTTACATTCCATTTTGACTGGTGTAGCATGCTTTTCAATCAATGTAACATGAATATGGTGCTTCTGGTTGTTATCCTTCTTATTCTTCTGAGGGAAATTGTTAGAAAAATGATCTAAAATTTAGTTATAATATCCCCCGAATGGTCCTTTCCTCTCATTTTTACTTTCCTTACTGACTACATTGTTCTGTCCATTTTTCTTATTATTTGTAGAATCCTTAACTGCCAAATTTCTTCCATGTCACCATTTTAGGTGATAAAAATGATGGTGCATTAACATATTTCTTTTTCTTTTCCTCTATATGTGTAGAAAAAGCCTTCAGTTTTTTTTCTTGTCTTACTATCTTCTCAAAAATAACTTCCATAGTTGATGGTCTATGGGCATCAAATTCACCTCCTATCACTGGGTTTAATGCCATGATGAATTATTGATGTGAAATTTATCATTAGTTTGGTATTGAGGTATGTACTTTATATATGTTTCGTAAACTTCTCCTTGTATTCAATTATTGTCAACTTTCCTTGAGTTAGTGGCTGAAATTCTGAAATTTTTAGATCATAGTATAGTTTTGGTAACCACTGCTGTCTGAAGTATGCCTTAAATTGTTCCTGGGTCAGATTTTCCTCATCCAAAGTGAGCTCAAATTTTTGGTTTTCCCACCATGAAAATTTCTCATTAGAGATATGATAAGCTCCCTAAACCACCTTGGTTTCTGTTATCCAAATAACTCTCCTAGTTATCTGGATAACTTATATTTTCATCATGACTCTGGTGTTTCACATTTTAAGTTGCACAGACTAAAGATTGTTCTTTTTAAACCTTGGCATAGTTATATTTTCTCTACGCACCCTTGCATTCCTTCCTGCTCCCCTTTGCATTCTTCTATCTCTTCCATTTTTCCCTTCTTGCGCGCTGTTGTCCACTCAAAATTTCCCGCTCTGATAAGAGTAAAATTTTCAAAATTTTGAGTTGAAGAGTTCTTCTCTGAAGTGCCTAAGTCGTGAAGTTAAAAAAATCTGTGTTTTGGGTATTTTTGTGTGATTTTCGGGCCTGTCAGAACTTTTTGTCCCATCTGTCCCAAGTACGAAAGTGCATTCTGTTCCCCGACCGGCCGAAGTCCCCAAAGCTGTCTCATTTTCGGGCCCGTCGGAAGGTTTTGTCCCAAGTGTCCCTAAACGTTTTGTGCGAACTGTTCCAATTTCGGCCAAATCATCCTTCCCGCGTACTTCACACTTTCCTGTCCTAAATGACCCAAAGTTAAAAGTGTGAGCTTTCCCATTTTCGGCTGAAACTCCCGAGTTGCGTACTTCAGAGATCTTTGTCCCAAATCGAAAAATGTGAACTGTTCCAATTTCGGCCAATTTGCCCGAACCACGTCCTTCGCGCGTTTTCGCCCCAAATGTCCCATTCTCAAAAATGCGCCCTGTTTCATTTTCGGCCGAGCCGGTCAAGTCGCGTACTCTGGAACTTTTTGTCCTGAATGTCCCAAGTCCAAACGGGCCCTTTGTTCCAAATTCGGCCGAAACACCCGAATCACGTACTTCGCACATTTTCATCCCATTTGTTCCAAATGCATTTGTGCGTCTTCTCCCTGTTTCGCCCGAACCGGCCGAGCCGCGTGTTTCGCGCATTCGCGTCTCACCTGTTCCAAGCGTACCAAGTGTCATTCACACTTAGCTTCTCCCGCTCATTCTGAATATGATGCTTTTTCGAATTGGTGGTTGTGTATTCAATGCACATTAAATTCATTCCGCTCCTCAAATGGCTATATAACCAAGCATACCACCTTCACATTTTTCACATTGCTTCCTTGCTATCATTTGCTCAAACCCTTGCAATCTAGTTCCCTGCGCAAATATCCCTTCCCTTTGTAAATTCCTTCCAGAGTCTAGGTCGCACCTTCGAATCTATCAATATGAAGATCAAGTTTCAGGGGCAGGAGCAAATTTCTCCACTTGAGTCTGTCGTTAGCAATATCGGAGATAGTGAAGCTCGTCATCTCGACTTCGGTGATTTTTGGTCAAGAATGACAGATGCAAACCCTACGCCAATGGCACAGATGATTAACGATAGCGGTTTAGCTTTCGCCAGAGGATTCCCTATCTCAATGCAGTGTGCTGATACTGTACTTTCATGCGGAGCTCACTTCAACCCGCTACGAGCGAATTGACAAACGTACACGGGGAGCTCATTGCCAAGCTGGACGCTGCCACCATTGGAGCTGCTCTGAGGATTCCAGAGATGGAAAATGCTATAGTCGTCTCTCAGGATCAAGCACAGGCCATGTTCTACCAAGACAGTGATAAATATAAAGCTCGAGTGGCGAAGTCTTGGTTGAAGAACCCTAAGAAAGGTCCTTCTCGTCTGACCAAAACCCTCTTCCGGGCAGATTTCAATGAAGAACTGTCAGACTTCATAATCCTGCTGGCTCGGGTTATGGGTTTTCCCTCCACCAATGAATTTCATTTCTGGATGTGCCCGCTCATCAGCATGGTGTGCGAGGGAACACAAAATATCAACTGGGCAGAGATCATCAGTATGAATTTGGCTGAGCAGCTATCTAATGTTCAGCAGTAAAAGAAGTTCTTCATGACTTCGTATCTTATGTATACCCTACCGGCATCGAGGCAGTGGCTTGGCTTCTCCTACATAGATACACACAAAGATGATCCAGTATATGCCTACTGCCCGCAGTTCACCCTAGAGACCAGCAATCGGAATTTTCAAAGGGTCAACGATGCTTTCACCATGTACGTGGTCAGATTGCTCGAAGGTGACACTGCCATAAGGTTTTCAGACGAAGCCATAAAACTAATATCACAATATGGAGCCTATTTCATTCAGTTCAGGAAATTTTCTTATATCAGGCTCGCTGGTTATGAGAACACCCCTCTGCGGCTCCCCATGTTATGCAACGACAAAATGGCCCTGATAGAAGTATGCAGGCAACTAGACAAGCTGCACAGAACTTGAAGAGACAAGAAGATTTCTGGCCTGCACTTTCCCATCTCTCTGGGAAACTATACATGCAAAATAGCTCTAGACGCTCAGAACATAGAAAGAGCCCTGGTCCCTATCACTGTTCATTTTTTCAGGCCAAGAACCTGCTTTGACTTGAAGAGATTTATCGAGTAGAACCTCAATATAATCTATCATCATAGGGCAGATACAGAAGACTACTGGGCTGACTATGCAGATGATTTTGAAGCCAGAAGAAGGCATTGTGGTAGGTTCTCCCTGCAACTGATCCAAGAACTCAGTCTGTACCAAGTTCCTGAAGGTCTCCAGGATGACAATTCTGAGCTATACTCGTATGAGTATGAAAATGTGATTAAGCACACCCCTCTAGAGGACCTGGACTGGAACAGGAAAGAGAGAGATGATCTGGCTGAGATTCTTGCTCCAGTCTTAATCAGGACTAGGGTCTGGTTCAGTAAGAAGATTTGAGAATTCAAGAGGCACTCAGGAGAATCCAGCTCCAAGGATGACTCAACACCCATAAGAGAGGCATCAGTTCCAGAGTCTAGAACACCAGTGAAAACCCCTTCTGCCTCAACAGCTCAGGGACCTGTGGAATCTACTCCTTCTCCATCTACCCAGGTATACAAGAAGAAACTCAAAGAGGTAAAGAAGGAGCCTGTAGAGAATGATCCTCCAAGAAAATAGGCACAGTTGCCTATGGGGCCAGAGAACATCATTGTTCTTAGTGAAAGTGAAGAAAGTGAGATGCCAACTCCTGCAAGTGTTCCTGAAAATCCAGCAGATAAGGAGGTCCAGAGCACTAAACTTCCAGGTACTACTGATTCTTCTACCGCCATTACCTCCAGTGTTCTACCCACATCTCAGCTTGAGTCAACAGTGGCACAGACCTTGAGTGTCATGAGCTCCCTGTCTCTTGGTCCCCTTGCTTCTCCTGCAGATTCTTCTTCCTCTTTTGCTTGGGTGCAACCTCTTGTTGACAAAAGGAAGAGGAAATCCTCCTCTCAAAGCTTGGGACCAAATTTTGATGCTGTAGCAGCCTTGTTGGGCACCACTCCTTCTCGTGCCAAGAAAGCCAAAACTACTTCTAGGATTGTGTCAAATGCTCAAGGTCAGCAATTCCTAGAGATTGCTAAGCCCACAGTAGACAAATCAAAATCAGACTTGCTGACATCTGACTTGGAGCTTTCAAGGATCCCTATGGGAGAGTCTACTCCTGAAGGTGAGATTCATAACCTCCAGGAAACAGTCACAAGGGTCATTGAAAGGGTAGAGAAAGGGCAGCAGACTATTGAGAAGCTAGAAGAACAAGCCCAAGTTCTCACGAGTTTTATCAAGTCACTTTTGTCTAAGGACAAAGTTTTGGACCCTACCCCCTTGACTGCTCTACCGCCTCCTGTAATTCTAAGCCAAGATGAAGTGCAAAGTATTAAAGATATGCACAAGTATTCTGTCTATGGTAGAGCTATCGAAGCCATGGTAGATGACATGCTTGTTGCCGGACTAAACTTCATCGATGAAGCTTTTAAGCTACATGGAAAGGTAGATAATTTGCAACAGAAGCTGTCCTCTACTATTGGGGTAATGGATAAAGAGCTTAAGCTCTGGAGTAGTTGCATTGTAGACCTTCGCCTCATGGGCCAGACAGATGAGAACATCTTACTGGTGAACAAGATTTTCGATGATGCTAAGGACAATCTGTCAAAATCTTGGGTCTACAGCGTGGAGTGGAAAATCAAAGTCCTGGAGGAAGCTGTAGGAGAAATGAAGAATAGCTGGCAGAAGGGAGAAGCTTTCAAGACACTGGCAGCTGCTGCATTCAAAGATATGCATTGTCATCTTCAGGATGAAAACTCTGGCGTTCCCTTGTCCTTGCAAGAAATCAAAGCTCAGTTCAGAGCTTTTCTCAAAGATAATATTTTCAAGGAAGACTCCATCTCTAAGGAAAAGATAAAGGAAATTTGTTCTCTTCAGTCTGCCATTGAAGAAGCAAACAAAGACTATCATACTCACATCGAGTTTGATAAAGAGATGGAGAAATGTCTGGGATTTTGGACTCAGTCTGTAACCAACACGTCAGTCCCTCGTGGCAGAGATATAGCTGAGTCATTGAAGAAGTTCAGGCAGCAGATTCTGAAGACAGTGGGTCCCTCCCAGTAGCCGGCCACCTGTCTCCTTCTCCTTCCTTTCCTCTTCTTTCCTTTCTTTTCGTATTCTTTGTAATTAGTTAAGGTATTGCAATTGGCGGTACTTAACTATTCTCTAGTTAAAAGAAATGGTTATGAAGAGTAACTAACTTGTAATCTATATAATGGCCTTTCCATGCCATTTTGCAGGAGGAAGAACTTGGATATTTGCTGAAAGTGTAAATAGATCTTAAAGAAATCAATACAAAAGGGATTTCCATTCTTTGTCTATTTGATTCTTGTTGTCTCTGTGTTTTCCTTTAATATTGTGAAGATCATTTTGTTCCTAACTCGTTTAGTCTCTCTGATTGCATACTGTTCAGTTTTGCAAGTAAAGTGATCTTGTACAACCAAGAAGGAACTTTGTGTCCTTGATTAACAAATCTAAAGAAGGTTATTTACGGAACTTTGTGTCTTTAAATTTAATCCCATTCAGCTAATTCAAATGATCTTGTCTTAAATCCTTTGAAGCTTCGCATACACGAAGAATTATTCTGCTATCTATAATTCTGAATGTTGCTATTCTGCTCATCTTCTTATTCCCCTTCCTCAGTCCTGGCGTAACTGATGATCCTTGTGGAAAACACTTTCATAATATCCAAGTTTGACCATAAAATAATGTTCTGTGTATTTGTAAATAAGTTCATTTCAGAATAAGGGAACCTCTCCCATTAAAGAGGAGGGACTTTTTGTCCCCTGACTGTTGCTCTTCTAAAAAGTCCTATTTGACGACCAACAGTTTTTGGCGACTCCGCTGGGGAAAATCGCATTCCAGTACTGCAATTTTTTTGATCATCCTTTGATCTGGCGACTCCACGTTTCACTCGAGGGAGAAGGACCCTTGGTATTGAATATTCTCAGTTTCAGCTTTTGGAGCAAAAGGGTTTTCCTTTCCCTTCAAATAGAAGAACTCGTTCGACGAGCACTCCGCTTGTTCAAGATAGAAGTCCTACGGGTGGTATTCCTTCAGAGCCTGTTAGTCCCAATCTATGAGCTTTGATCCTTTCTGGTGTTAAAGTTCCCCTCCAAGCCATATTTCCAAGAATGGCGGCACAATTGCCATGGGGTCAACGTGTCGGGCCCCTGGCTCTTGCGCAACCTTTGCATGAGTTACCTAGAGGTAACCGAAAGAACTTCCCAAAATTTAAAGGAGATGGCAAAGTACACCCTGATGAACATATTGCAGCCTTCATAGTTGCATGTGGAGTTTTGGGGGTTGAGCATGAAGACGTCTCAGTAAGACTGTTCGTTGAGACGTTACAGGATAATGCTGCTGACTGGTTCTATCACCTTCCGGCTGGTGCCATCACCGACTGGACTACCATGAGAACTCAGTTCGAAAGCCGTTTCAAGCTGACAGAAGATGTGCATGCCCTGCTTGCCCAAATTTCTCAGATAAAGAAAGATCCATCAGAACCCATGAGAGAATTTGTGGCTCGGTTCAACAGATTGATCAACAAGATTCCTGTAAATACTCAACCGGTTGATCAAATTCAAAAATGTTTCTTTTTGAATGACCAAACGCCTAAAGTCAGTTATGCCCTAAGAAGGGCTAATCTTGGAATGCTAATTCTGGATCAAGAACTGGCTGTTAGTGTCGAGGATGACCTGATCATGTCAGGGAAGTTGAGAAGAGATCCTCCTAAATCTAAATCTACTACTTCTTCCTCTTCCACCTCTGGACCCAATACTGATCCATTAGTCCAGAAACTTGCAAATGATCTAGTGGCTATAAAGAAACAATTAGCCCAGCATGCACCATATGCAGACGTTCCGAGAAGAAATTTTCAACCCAGAAACCGTTTGCCAGCTCCCCACACAAGACTGGCACTTGAAGGACCTCCTGTCAAAGTTCCGGTGAATGCAACTTGTGAGGTTGAAGAGCTAGAAGATGATAATGAAGCTTGTGAGGAGTTCCTAGAGGAATTCGATGATGAGGCAGAAGAACTCGAAGGATCTCGAGTCAATTTCTTTACCACTGAAGGCATTGATGATGGAGATAACTATGATGAAGTGGTAGCAGATATGAATAGTGAATCATTTGCTGTCATGACTCGAGAACAGATGAGGCAGAAGGAGAAAGTAACACAGCCCATGGAGAAATCTAAGGAGCAACCAGCAACTATTCCTGTAATTGCCAGAAGAGGATCTCCTATCCCTACCTCATCTGCACCAAAGGTAAGTACTGTCAATCCTGCTACCAAAGTTGCTTCTTCTTCTTTTTCTCCTAAGGTTGATAAGCCTAGAATTTCAAATGATGATGGCCCATCCACCTCTGGATCCTTTGACATTGTGGATCACCTAAAAAGGACCAAGGTTCAAATTTCAGAAGCTGAATACTACCAAACCCATCCCAAAGCTTTTGCCAAGATGATCCAATTTGTAAATTCCCATTCCAAGACCACCTCTAAAGGCCTTTTGCCCACTCCTCCTTCTATACCACAACCTAGTCTGGTAGCTGCTGTCACCTCGCCTGGTGACAAAATCAAGCCATTTTATGTAACACTTCTTATAGCGGGCCATAGGCTCAGTAACTGTGTCATAGATTCCGGAGCCTCAGATAACGTAATGCCTGCTAAAGTAGCCCATGCTTTAGGCTTGAACCTTACTTGTACTTATGGATCTTGCTACTCCATGGAAAGTAAGGAAGTACCTTTGGTTGGAAGGATTAAAGATGCACAAGTGGCTTTTGTTGCTTTACCTGAAAAGAAAGTCTTGGCCACCATCCTAGTAGCAGACATTCCTCCTTCTTACGGAATGTTGCTAAGTCGGAACTTCTGTAAAGATGTGGGTGGGGAGATTCAAATGGATTGGTCACACGCCCTCATACCTGTCAATGGACAAATGAAGAAGTTACTCCCTAAGAAACAGTCTGAGTATATTGTGCAGAAAACAGATGATCCTAAGGCACAAATACTCTATGAAGACATAGGTCATGGTAATTACATGATTCTGTCCCCTGATGAAATCCAACCCTCCAAAGTATCACCCAAAGATCCCAATGGTGTTTGGATTTTAGAATTTGATGGAAGTTGTTCCTTGGCTGGTTCTGGAGCTAGTGTCACCTGAAGGCTGCCTATACCCTTTTTCATTTAAGTTGCAGTTCGAGAATACTAACAACACCACAGAGTACGAGGCTCTCATTCTTGGACTGCAAGTGGCCAAAGAACGAGGTGTAAAAAATCTTCTGGCTCGTGGTGATGCAGAGCTGATTGTGAAACAAGTCAGAAGCATTTTTCAGGTAAAAAATGGGAGGCTGAAGCATTACTGGAATCAGGTTTGGGATTCAATTGAATTCCTTGATGCCTTCTCTATTGAAGCAATACCCAGAGAAAAGAACAGCAGGGATGATTCACTGGCTGTCTCAGGGTCATTATTGATTCCCCATCCTGAATTCTCTCAGGACAAGTTCACTATTGAAATGGTCCACCGGCCTAGTGTTCCTGACAATACTAATAACTGGCAAGTTTTCAACGATGACCAGCATCTGCTTTCCTTCCTAGAACTCAAGGGGAATTTCAAACAACTATATTTTGAGGGAAGTGACAACCTGCCTTGTGAGAGTGTGTCCTCTGATCAAGCTGTTACCCAAGGAGAAGAAACAGATCAGGAAGGGTGCATTAAACTCAAAGGAAACAAGATTCCCAAAGGTTTGGTGAGTTTGGAGGAGTTGTTTGACAAACATGACAGATATGTAAAATCTAAAGCTTCTACTGGACCTCAGCAATCAGCTGAGTATGATAAGATTGATATAGGGAGTTCTACTAATCCCAAGCTGGTAAATATTGGGAAATGTTGCACAACCGATGAGAGGAGAAGAGCAATTTATCTTCTAAGGAAGTATAAGGATGTTCTTGCATATTCTTATGAGGACCTAAAATCCTTCAAGCCAAAAGACATGCAGCACTCTATCCCTATCAAACCAGGAATCAAGCCTTTCAAGCAAAAACAAAGGCAGTATAATCCCAAAATAGCTGACACTATATTTCAGGAGATTCAGAAACTATTGAAGGCTAAAATCATCTTTCCCATTCACCATTCAACATGGATTGCAAACATTGTGCCTGTTAGGAAGAAGAATGGTGAGATCCACATCTGTGTCGATTTCAGGAACCTGAATTAGGCTTCTCTGAAAGATAACTACCCTCTGCCTATGATGGATCAAATATTGCAAGCAGTAACAGGTTCTGAAATGTTATCTATGCTTGATGGGTTCTCAAGATACAATCAGGTAGAGGTTGATACTGCAGATCAACACAAGACAGCCTTCACCACTCCTTGGGGTACCTTCGCCTACAAGAGAATGCCTTTTGGGCTGATTAATGCTGGTGCCACTTTCCAGAGAGCTATGGATCTGGCTTTTGGAAGCTTGAAAGGGAAATGTATAGTCATATACCTTGATGACCTGACAGTGTTCTCAAAGACAAGAGCGGATCACTTTGACCACCTGGAAACAGTCCTGCAGAGATGCCGAGAGCATGGGATTTCTTTAAATCCTAAAAAATCTGTCTTCTGTGTTACAGAAGGGAAGCTATTAGGGCACATTGTCTCCAAGGATGGCATCAAGATTGATCCTAAACGAGTCCAAGCCATCCAGCAAATTCCTCTCCCGACCAGTAAAAAAGGCGTGCATTCCTTCTTCGGTAAGATCAATTTTTTAAGAAGGTTCATCCCTGATTTTGCAGAGTTGACCCTGAACATTTCTCAGATGATGAAAGGGAAGCAAACATTTGGATGGTCTTCTAAAGGAAAGGAATCCTTTGAGGGTATCAAGAAAGCCATTGCTAAAACTCCAGTTTTGGCCTGTCCTGACTTCAGCAAAGATTTCATCATCTATTGCTATGCTACAGATAACACCCTGGCTGTCGTCTTAACCCAAGAAGACTTTGATGGACATGAGCTACCAATTGCCTTCATGAGCTATATCCTGAAGAATCATGAGCTGAAATACACCATGATGGAGAAGCATGCTTTTGCAGTAGTCAAAGTTGTCAAGCAGTTCCGTTTCTATATCCTCAACTCTCACTCTATGGTGCTGGTTCCAGATACGACTGTTAAGTCAATTCTTACATAGCAAGAATTTGGGTCCAAGAGAGGAAACTAGGTGGCTAAAGTCCAGGAGTATGACATTGATATCAAACCAACCAAGCTGGTTCGTGGAAAGGGTCTTTGTGAGCTCATCGCTGAAGGAGCCAAACACGAGTTGCTGGAGGAGAGAGCTGACATTCCTACTATTCTATTCCTTAGTTCAGTCGATGAATGGTATTCTGACATTGCCCATTTTCTCACCTATGGGGAATACCCCTCTCATTTAACTACCAAGGAAAAGAGGACTGTTAAATTGAGATCAGCGCAATATGTACTGTGGGAAAATGCCTTGTTCAAGCGTGGTTTAGATGGGAGATTTTTGAAGTGTGTGGACAAGGAGCAGCAGAGAAAGTTGCTCTCAGCTTTCCATGATCAGGCATGTGGAGGGCACTATTCATCAATAGTCACAGCTCACAAGATACTCCGGGGAGGATATTACTGGCCTTCCTTGTTCAGAGATGCATCCAAGTGGGTGGATAAATGCGAGGCCTATCAGACTTTTGTGGGAAGACCTAAATTGGCATCTTTACCTCTCAAGCCAGTTGTGATCGAGGAACCATTTCAACAATGGGGTCTAGACTTCATTGGTACACTGAATCCTACCTCTAGTGCTGGCCACACGCATGTGCTAACTGCCACTAACTACTTCACCAAATGGGTGGAAGCTATTCCCGTCAAGAGCACTACTTCTGAAGTTGTATGCAACTTCCTCAAAGAGAACATCTTGGTAAGGTATGGTGTACCTAACAAGATTGTAATAGACAATGCTTCTAACTTCTCCTCAACTGAGATCATGGATTTCTGCTACAAGTATGGCATCTCTCTGGATCATTCCTTAGATTATTATCCCCAGGGGAATGGACAAGCAGAATCCACCAACAAAAATCTGGTGACTATCATAAGGAAGTTGGTCAATGAGTCTCAGCGAAACTGGCATAAGAAGCTTTATGATGCTCTTTGGGCAGACAGGATCACACCTAAAAGAGCCATTGGAATGTCCCCCTTTCAAGTAGTGTATGGAGTAGAGGCCCAATTGCCAGTGACAGTGGAACTGCCAGCCTTGCACCTGATGAAGGCCATTGAAGACACTAGTTTCAGTGATGCTCTGGACAAAAGAATCATGTACCTGCACAAACTGAACGAGGATAGATTGGAGGTTGCTGACAGAATATCTGCTCACCAGCAGAAGGTGAAGGTTTCTGTTCGACAAGAAAGCTAGGTCCAGAGAGTTCCAAGTTGGAGATACTGTGCTATTATGGGACAAAAAGACATGAACCTCGTGGCAGCCATGGGAAATTTGATTCTCTATGGCTTGGACCATTCAAGATAAGACACTTTGCTGGTAAGGACTCTTTCTATCTTGATTACATGGATGGTTCTCCCCTCCCACTTCCTTATAGTGGGCAGTATTTGAAGTTGTTCAAGTCCTAGGTGACTAGGGAGTCCCTTTGTATATTATGTACAGTGTTTTTGCTTTTTCTGCTTTTGGTGTGTTTCCCTTCTGTTGTGTGTGTTGCCCTCTGTATTGGTTTGTTTTTGACTCCTTTGCCCAATGGATAAGGCACTGGTCTACTTCACCGAGTTCTCTAAGTTCTTGCCTTGTCTCATTCTATGAATTTACACCAAGTCATCCCCAGAAGGAGCCAGCTGTTGTCTACTCAAAATTTCCCGCTCTGATAAGAGTAAAATTTTCAAAATTTTGAGTTGAAGTGTTTTTCTCTGAAGTGCCTAAGTCGTGAAGTTGAAAAAATCTGTGTTTTGGGTCTTTTTGTGTGATTTTCGGGCCTGTCGGAACTTTTTGTCCCATCTGTCCCAAGTACGAAAGTGCATTCTGTTCCCCGATCGGCCGAAGTCCCCGAAGTTGTCTCATTTTCGGGCCCGTCGGAAGGTTTTGTCCCAAGTGTCCCTAAACGTTTTGTGCGAACTGTTCCAATTTTGGCCGAATCATCCTTCCCGCGTACTTCACACTTTCCTGTCCTAAATGACCCAAAGTTAAAAGTGCGAGCTTTCCCATTTTCGGCCGAAACTCCCGAGTCGCGTACTTCAGAGCTCTTTGTCCCAAATCAAAAAATGCAAACTGTTCCAATTTCGGCCGATTTGCCCGAACCGTGTCCTTCGCGCGTTTTTGCCCGAAATGTCCCATCCACAAAAAATGCGCCCTGTTTCATTTTCGGCCGAGCCGGTCAAGTCGCGTACTTCGGAACTTTTTGTCCCGAATGTCCCAAGTCCAAATGGGCCCTTTGTTCCAATTTCGGCCGAAACACCCGAATCGCGTACTTCGCACATTTTCGTCCCATTTGTTCCAAATGCATTTGTGCGTCTTCTCCCTGTTTCACCCGAACCGGCCGAGCCGCGTGTTTCGCGCATTCGCGTCTCACCTGTCCCAAGCGTACCAAGTGTCATTCACACTTAGCTTCTCCCGCTCATTCCGAATATGATGCTTTTTCAAATTGGTGGTTGTGTATTCAATGTGCATTAATTCATTCCGCTCCTCAAACGGCTATATAACCAAGCATACCACCTTCACATTTTTCGCATTGCTTCCTTGCTATCGTTTGCTCAAACCCTTGCAATCTAGTTACCTGCGCAATATCCCTTCCCTTTGCAAATTCCTTCCAGAGTCTAGGTCGCAGCTCCGAATCTATCAATATGAAGATCAAGTTTCAGGGACAGGAGCAAATTTCTCCACTTGAGTCTGCCGTTAGCAATATCGGAGACAGTGAAGCTCGTCATCTCGACTTCGGTGATTTTTGGTCAAGAATGACAGATGCAAACCCTACGCCAATGGCACAGATGATTAACGATAGCGGTTTAGCTTTCGCCGGAGGATTCCCTATCTCAGTGCAGTGTGCTGATACTGTACTTTCATGCGGAGCTCACTTCGACCCCGCTACGAGTGAATTGACAAACGTACACGGGGAGCTCATTGCCAAGCTGGACGTTGCCGCCATTGGAGCTGCTCTGAGGATTCCGGAGATGGACAATGCTATAGTCGTCTCTCGGGATCAAGCACAGGCCATGTTCGACCAAGACAATGATAAATATAAAGCTCGAGTGGCGAAGTCTTGGTTGAAGAACCCTAAGAAAGGTCCTTCTCGTCTGACCAAAACCCTCTTCCGGGCAGATTTCAATGAAGAACTGTCAGACTTCATAATCCTGCTGGCTCGGGTTATGGGTTTGCCCTCCACCAATGAATTTCATTTCTGGATGTGCCCGCTCATCAGCATGGTGTGCGAGGGAACACAAAATATCAACTGGGCAGAGATCATCAGTATGAATTTGGCCGAGCAGCTATCTAACGTTCAGCAGACAAAGAAGTTCTTCATGACTTCATATCTGATGTATACCCTAGCAGCATCAAGGCAGTGGTTTGGCTTCTCCTATATAGATACACACAAGGATGATCTAGTGTATGCCTATTGCCCGCAGTTCACCCTAGAGACCAGCAATCGGAATTTCAGAAGGGTCAATGATGCTTTCACCATGTACGTGGTCAGATTGCTCGAAGGTGATACTGCTAGAAGGTTTTCAGATGAAGCCATGAACCTGATATCGCAGTATGGAGCCTATTTCATTCAATTCAGGAAATTTTCCTATATCAGGCTTGCTGGCTATGAGAGCACTCCTCTGCGGCTTCCCATGTTCTGCAATGACAAAATGGCCCTGATAGAAATATGCAGGCAACTAGACAAGTTGCACAGAACTTGCAGAGACAAGAAGATTTCTGGCTTGCACTTTCCCATCTCTCTGGGAAACTACACATGCAAAACAGCTCTGGATGCTCAGAACATAGAAAGAGCCCTGGTCCCTATCACTGTTCATTTCTTCAAGCCAAGAACCTGTTTTGACTTGAAGAAGTTCATTGAACAGAACCTCAAGATAATCTATCATCATAGGGCAGATACAGAAGACTACTGGGCTGACTGTGCAGATGATTTTGAAGCCAGAAGAAGGCATTGTGGCAGGTTCTCCCTGCAATTGATCCAAGAACTCAGTCTGTACCAAGTTCCTGAAGGTCTCCAGGATGACAATTCTGAGCTATACTCTTATGAGTATGAAAATGTGATTAAGCACACCCCTCTAGAGGACCTGGACTGGAACAGGAAAGAGAGAGATGATCTGGCTGAGATTCTTGCTCCAGTCTTAATCAGGACTAGGGTCTGGTTCAGTAAGAAGATCCGAGAATTCAAGAGGCACTCAGGAGAATCCAGCTCCAAGGATGATTCGACACCCATAAGAGAGGCATCAGTTCCAGAGTCTGGAACACCAGTGAAAACCCCTCCTGCCTCAACAGCTCAGGGACCTGTGGAATCTACTCCTTCTCCATCTACCCAGGTATACAAGAAGAAACTCAAAGAGGTAAAGAAGGAGCCTGCAGAGAATGACCCTCCAAGAAAACAGGCAGAGTTGCCTATGGGGCCAGAGAACATCATTGTTCTCAGTGAAAGTGAAGAAAGTGAGATGCCAACTCCTGCAAGTGTTCCTGAAAATCCAGCAGATAAGGAGGTCCAGAGCACTGAACTTCCAGGTACTACTGATTCTTCTACCGCCATTACCTCCAGTGTTCTACCCACATCTCAGCTTGAGTCAACAGCTGCACAGACCTTGAGTGTCATGAGCTCCCTGTCTCTTGGTCCCCTTGCTTCTCCTGTAGATTCTTCTTCCTCTTTTGCTTGGGTGCAACCTCTGGTTGACAAAAGGAAGAGGAAATCCTCCTCTCAAAGCTTGGGACCAAATTTTGATGCTGTAGCAGCCTTGTTGGGCACCACTCCTTCTCGTGCCAAGAAAGCCAGAACTACTTCCAGGATTGTGTCAGATGCTCAAGGTCAGCAATTCCTGGAGATTGCTAAGCCCACAGTAGACAAATCAGAATCAGACTTGCTGACATCTGACTTGGAGCTTTCAAGGATCCCTATGGGAGAGTCTACTCCTGAAGGTGAGATTCATAACCTCCAGGAAACAGTCACAAGGGTCATTGGAAGGGTAGAGAAAGGGCAGCAGACTATTGAGCAGCTAGAAGAACAAGCCCAAGTTCTCACGAGTTTTATCAAGTCACTTTTGTCTAAGGACAAAGTTTTGGACCCTACCCCCTTGACTGCTCTACCGCCTCCTGTAATTCTAAGCCAAGATGAAGTGCAAAGTATTAAAGATATGCACAAGTATTCTGTCTATGGCAGAGCTATCGAAGCCATGGTAGATGACATGCTTGTTGCCGGACTAAACTTCATCGATGAAGCTTTTAAGCTACATGGAAAGGTAGATAATTTGCAACAGAAGCTGTCCTCTACTATTGGGGTAATGGATAAAGAGCTTAAGCTCTGGAGTAGTTGCATTGTAGACCTTCGCCTCATGGGCCAGACAGATGAGAACATCTTACTGGCGAACAAGATTTTCGATGATGCTAAGGACAATCTGTCAAAATCTTGGGTCTACAGCGTGGAGTGGAAAATCAAAGTCCTGGAGGAAGCTGTAGGAGAAATGAAGAATAGCTGGCAGAAGGGAGAAGCTTTCAAGACACTGGCAGCTGCTGCGTTCAAAGATATGCATTGTCATCTTCAGGATGAAAACTCTGGCGTTCCCTTGTCCTTGCAAGAAATCAAAGCTCAGTTCAGAGCTTTTGTCAAAGATAATATTTTCAAGGAAGACTCCATCTCTAAGGACAAGATAAAGGAAATTTGTTCTCTTCAGTCTGCCATTGAAGAAGCAAACAAAGACTATCATACTCACGTCGAGTTTGATAAAGAGATGGAGAAATGTCTGGGATTTTGGACTCAGTCTGCAACCAACACGTCAGTCCCTCGTGGCAGAGATATAGCTGAGTCATTGAAGAAGTTCAGGCAGCGGATTCTGAAGACAGTGGGTCCCTCCCAGTAGCCGGCCACCTGTCTCCTTCTCCTTCCTTTCCTCTTCTTTCCTTTCTTTTCGTATTCTTTGTAATTAGTTAAGGTATTTCAATTTGGCGGTACTTAACTATTCTCTAGTTAAAAGAAATGGTTACGAAGAGTAACTGACTTGTAATCTATATAATGGCCTTTCCACGCCATTTTAGAAGGGAGGAAGAACTTGGATATTTGCTGAAAGTGTAAATAGATCTTAAAGAAATCAATACAAAAGGGCTTTCCGTTCTTTGTCTATCTGATTCTTGTTGTCTCTGTGTTTTCCTTTAATATTGTGAAGATCATTTTGTTCCTAACTCATTTAGTCTCTCTGATTGCATACTGTTCAGTTTTGCAAGTACAGTGATCTTGTACAACCAAGAAGGAACTTTGTGTCCTTGATTAACAAATCTGAAGAAGGTTATTTATGGAACTTTGTGTCTTTAAATTTAATCCCATTCAGCTAATGCAAATGATCTTGTCTTAAATCCTTTGAAGCTTCGCATACACGAAGAATTATTCTGCTATCTATAATTCTGAATGTTGCTATTCTGCTCATCTTCTTATTCCCCTTCCTCAGTCCTGGCGTAACTGATGATCCTTGTGGAAAACACTTTCGTAATATCCAAGTTTGACCATAAAATAATGTTCTGTGTATTTGTAAATAAGTTCGTTTCTGAATAAGGGAACCTCTCCCATTAAAGAGGAGGGACTTTTTGTCCCCTGACTGTTGCTCTTCTAAAAAGTCCTATTTGACGACCAACACGCGCCTCACACTTACTTCTAACAGCTAAGTCCTTGGCCATTCATTTGCCACGCCAATTACCTTGTAATATTTTTTCCTTAACCGTATGTTCTCTACTCACCAGTTTGGCTCATCTCCCAATGTGCATTACGTGCACTCCTCTGTGCCTTCCCTTTGTTTCCCTTTCATGTGATTTCTTCTCGCTCCCATGCCTTGCGTCTTCCTTTGCACCCTTCTGTACCAAGTCAACTTCTGTCAGACTTGACTATACCACATGTAACCAGTCAAAGTAGGCCAATAGGGTGCAAAATGTGGACAACCAACTAGTGCATGACACTTGGTAGAAAATACAACAAATGAATAGTTGGCCATCATTTCATCCAACCTGCGTGCATCATGTGTTTTCTATGTGCCGACGAATCAGACATCTTATGACAGTTGTATCTTTTGTTATAGAGCTTAGATCGGCACGCGCTTGGAGTTATCAGAGAACTATTGACACAAGCTACATGTTGGACTATTCAAGTTCAAATTTAGGTGGGATTTGTTAGGTGAAAATAGGGAAATGTATTTCAAATCATCAATGCACACATCCAATCAACCTCAACTACCAGATTTCATCATATCTTTCCTTCTTCCTTATTTGACACACAAAAAAGACATTAGGAAGCACATCTAATAGTCTTGTAGGTGGATTTATAGGCATTTATCACTAGTTGTTGGTGGTTGAAGATTTGAATCTGAGTTTCCCTTCCTTTCTCCTTCTCTTCTCTCCTTATTCTTCTATAAATAACAGAGTTCTACTTTGTAAAAATATCTCTCCTTGTTGTAACGACACCATGCCAAAATGGTGGCCGAATTCCCATGGGTCTTAGACCTTTGTGTGGTCTTTGTAATGTTTTCTCACCTCTTGTCATGAATATAAATGACTATGCATCACTTAAGCAATAAAATCATGTTTTGTGGAACTCTTGTCTTCCCTCTCTCATTTTCATTACATCTTGCCTCTCTATTTCCATTTTATGGCATGATGTGTGTATTCATCTACTTGTAGTACCCACGTTCATGTTTTATGTGCACTAGAAGGTTGAGCTTGCGTGTTTATCCGTGGCATGCGTCATCTTCCCTCTTCTCCCGTGCCCTCTCTGTTTCCTTCACCACTCATGGAGAGAGATCAACCCTTTCATTCTAGTACTATCACCTTCCTTAGTTTAGGATTTCCCCTTTCTACACATCCTTCTATCCTTGGTCCCTTGACATGTTTAGTCTAGGATTTACATTCATCATTATGAGTAGTAGTAACATTAGAGGTAGGTAGAGGAACCGGCCTTCTCCAGATATTTGTCCCAAGTGTGCAAGGTCCCACAACTTGGGGATGGTACCATTGTGGTCTTAAACACCTCGGCCCTTTTTAGATATTTGAGATGTGGGTGCACATTTGAGCAACCAATATTTTCTGGCATGCCTTGTGGGACCAGAGTAAAGAGCTTTACATCTTCATCTTGGCAAGTTAGATTTGTTATCGCTGAGATCTAGCCTTTGAAGGAATTTTTCAACACATCTTCCGAATCCACTAATTCAACGCACCCATTATCTCATGTGCAGACCAGTCTCCCCTCATTCCTCCATTCATTTCTCATTTTTCCATCATTCCACATTCCTCTTTTGAATTTGTGCAATCATGACTTCTTTCCCTTAATGGAATTCTCATTTGTAGTAGCATAAATATTTCCCTCAATCCCCATAGTTTCAAAATCATCCTCCAAATCAGTTTTACAAGCCCTATTATCCCAAAAGTGCATACAAGCCACTTGTTTCTAGCCCAAATGTTTATGAAGAAAAAGTTTATGTAGATGATGGTGGAAACTCTTTTCCCAAAGCTGATTTTGAGAGGCAAGTGCAAGAGATTGAAATGGAAATGATGCAGCTTAGAGTCAAGTGCTCTATAAAGGCAGCTAAAGTTTGCTACAAGGTCCCTTTTCCATGGGTTGCTTCTGTACCAGGCTAGTTTTGTGCCTAGTAGAAGCTATACTTCATCATTAAGATGCTACCCTATATTATAGAGTGGGTGGAAGAAATGGAGGCTCAAAAATCTAGCGCGTGGAAACCCTGTCAATGGGGCAACCCTACACTACCATCTTACAGCCCTCCCACTCCTCTATGCCAACCTACATCATCTCATCCCACTGAGAGTGTTGTTATATTCTTGTGCACTTCCCCCAATGAGAATTCCATCCCCTATCCCTCATTTTCATCTCACATTCATTTCTCTTCCATTCCCCTTCTTGTGTGTGCCTCTGCTCCTCTTGCGCACACACTTCCATCCATTCTGCATCCATCCTCCCATTTTCTTCCGATTCCCCTCTGTCTAGTTGTACCATAAATGAATAACCCCTAGCTAATGCACCTCTCCCAACCAATGTCATCATGTTTGATGACTTCACGATAGTTAAAGAATGACACGAGTCATGTGACTCCGAATGGGAAGAGGAAATCATATGGGAACCTGTTCTAAAAGAGAATCAATTAGCTCTAAAGAGCGTAGTCCGTGAGGAGACTAAGTTACTTATAGAGACAGAACCATACGCACCCAAGATTTATGTAGCCCAGCCTGCAAGCGCTCCCCTTTATGAGGAAATTCTACAAGAAAATCCCAACTCTGAGATTGAGCTTCAAAGTAATGGGCAAACCATAAGGATCATAATGTTCCCAATTAGATATCTAGCTAGCCTAGAGCCAAAAATAGAGTTGCCACCGGTCATGTTCATTTCAGAGCATGAAGTAGAGCTTCAATGCACCAAAGGTCAATAGTAACACCTCCCAGATCTAATTATAGAATAAATCCAGGAGGTGTATGTTATGTTTTTTGATACTTTGAGGAGGGTGAACCACCATCTTCAAGGTGGTTTTTCACTGTCATTTCTTACCATGTTCAATGCCAAATGAATTACATGGTCGCAATTTGTGAGTAAGGGAAGTTACTTCTCTCTACTTGTTACAGGTTTTACATGAGCACCCTTTCCTCTGGTTGGTTTAGGTTAGTTTAGGTTTGCTTTCAGTAACACAAGTGCTCACGCACACTCTACATGTTCCATTTGGGACACATATGATTTTCAAATTTTGTACTTAGTGTTGTGCTCCTATTTTGGTGCACTCCCTCTAGTGCCTTTTCCTTTTCTATCATGCCTACGTGACCCTTTCATTACTTCCTAAGATATCAGTTCAATTTTGGCATAGGGTGTTCTAATAATCAGTGCATAGCTTTCACTCTGATCAATCCAATTCAGAATATCTTCATATGAGAACAACAATTCAATTTAGAGTTCAGACAGAGCTTCAAGTGACGTCAAGAATGTTCTTCAAAGTTAAATATTAGGTCTTCAAGATTAGTGCCTGAATCCATGCCCAATGGAATTCTAAGGCTATTGGTCTCTTCATCTAGTAGGTAGATGGCCCCCGAAATTTTCCAAACCTTTTATCCAAATAACTCTCCTAGTTATCTGGATAACTTATATTTTCGTCCTGACTCTGGTGTTTCACATTTTAGGTTGCACACACTAAAGATTTTTCTTTTAAAACCTTGGCACAGTTATAGTTTTTCTATGCACCCTTGCACGCCTTCCTGATCCCCTTTGCATTCTTCTATCTCTTCCATTTTTCCCTTCCCTCATGCCTTGAACTTATTTCTATCAGCTAAGTCCTTGGCCCTTTGTGCGCTACACCCATTACCTTGTAATATTTGTGCCTTAACTATACATTCTTTTCTCACAAGTTTTCCTCATCTCCCCATGTGCATCGCGTGCGCTCCTCTGCGCCTCCCCTCTATTTCCATTTCATGCGATTGATTCTTGCTCCCATACCTTCCATCTTCCTTTGCACCCTTCTATGCCAAGTCAACTTCTGTCAGACTTGACTGTACCATGTGTAACCTGTCAAAGTAGGCCAACAGGGTGCAAAATGTGGACAACCAACTAGTGCATGACACATAGTAAAAAAGACAACAAATGAATAGTTGGCCATCATTTAAGCCAACCTGCATGCGCCATGTGTTTTCTGTGTGCTGATGACTCTAACATCTTTTGATAGTTGTATCTTTTACTATAGAGCTCAGATTGGCATGTTCCTAGACTTGTCAGAGAATTACTGAAAAAATATACACGTTGGACTATTCAAGTTCAAATTTATGCAGGATTTGTTAGGAAAAAATAGGAAAATGTCTTTCATCTCATCAATACACACATCCAATCGACCTCAACTACCATATTTCATCAGATCTTCCCTTCTTCCTAATTCCACACACAAAACAGACATGGGGAAGCACATCTGACAGCCTTGTAGTCATATTTTCAGGCATTTATCACTGGTTATTGGTGGTTGAAGATTTTAATCTAATTTTCCCTCCCTTTTTCCTTCTCCTCTCTCCTTCTATAAATAACAGAGTTCTACTTTGTAAAAATATTTCTCCTTGTTGTAACAACACCATGCGAAAATGGTGGCTGACTTCCCACGGGTCTCAAACCTTGGTGTGGTCTCTGCAATGTTTTCTCACCTCCTCTCATGGATGTAAATGACTATGCATCCGTTAAGCAATAAAATTGTGTTTTGTGGAACTCTTGTCTTCCCTCTCTCATTTTCATTACATCTTTCCTCTCTATTTGCATTTTCTAGCATGTTGTGTGTATTCCTCTTCTTGCAGTCCCCACGTTCATGTGTTGTACGCGCTGGAAGGCTGAGCCCATGTGTTGATCTGTGGCATACGTCATCCACCATTTTCTCACATGCCCTCTCTTTTTCCTTCGCCACTCATGGATAGAGATCGACCCTTTCCTTCTGATGCTATCACCTTCCCTAGCTTATGATTTCCCCTTTCTACACATCCGTCTATCCCTAGTCCCTTGACATGTTTATTCTAGGATTTGCATTCAGCATTAGGAGTAGTAGCAGTGTTAGATGTGGGTAGAGGAACCGGCCTTCTCCAGAGATCCATCCCAAGCGCACAAGGTCCCACAACTTGGGGAATGTTCCATTGTGGTCTTAGACACCTCGACCCTTTTCAGAGATCTAAGACATGGATGCACATTTGAGAAACCAACTGTTTCCTATAATACATTTATAATGGTGAAATACTTCTCCATTTCACTGAGCCAATTCTCATAGCCATCACCTAATGTTGTACCATCAAACTTTGGTGGGTTGATCCTCTTGATATCATTTGAAAGTTCAACTTCCAAATGTGCCCTCTTATTCTCATGTTAGTTTAAATCATTACCATTCAGGTTTGCATTAATATTTTCATTTGCATTAGCATTTGCAACATCATTATTTTCTACATTAGGATCTACAACATTGTTGTTTACAAAGTTAGGTTGATCCTGATATGGTTCACTATCATCACTATCCTCACCGTTTTCATTACGTATGAATTTTTGTTCAATGACAACCATACAATTTTATGTATCCTAAATTGAAACCATAATCTCATCCAAGTTCTATGTTTTGGTTTCTTTTCCACCTGCAGGTTGGTTGTTTACAATTTTTCCCCTATTTTTGACCATGTGATCTGTTAGATATGAATTAATTTTTAGTTAGCGTGAGGACTCAATAGGTCAAAGAGCTGCAACCTTCAGCTCTGATACCAAAATGTAACACCTACTTTTCATTAGCTCAAATTACGTGAGTTTTTTATCTTCCCAAACTAACTTCTACCTTTAATGATTTAAATGTACATCCTAACATTTATATCCAACAAGATTACAAATAAATTTTTTTAGATAATAAACAATAAAGTATGTGCATAACTACGTGTCAATTGTATTCCTTGATCGCCCATAGATTACTCTTTTGAGTTAGGATAGTAAGTATACATTTATTACCCTTCTCAACACTGATTTACAAGTGACGTATTCTAAGTGTCTACTTGGAATTTAGTGATTTGAATCCCATCCGACATTTCACACTATTGATTAGAACTTGGTGAACCTGACTGTGTAATATCTTATACTACTTTAGCCAAATTTTAAGAGTCATGCATTTCATGCTCGGTTTCTAGATGGAACATTCGTCGACAGAAATATGTCCCATCACCATATCACTTTGTTTAATTATCATAATTTAATCAGTTAGTTGATTTAAATTTAGTTATAACTACGTAAAAGGTACAAATATATTTGACTTGTTTGAAGAATCAAATTTGTTCCAACTTAGGTTGTGTATGGGAGAGAAATTTCTTACTTAATTACTATCATCATTTCTCAACCATTTTCTTCCATGCAGCCAACATAAGTTAGTACCGGTAGCTTGTTCGTGCAGGTCAAACAAATTTGTATCTTAGTGTAACAAAAATTCTTTAATGGATTACGACATACGTAATAAATGGACCTTGATAGGAAAACTTATAGAATATGTTCTATGACAGTACTCAATTAATGACTTTCATAATCAATAAGGTATTGTCTAATAAAATCCACTCGAAGTTGAATTACCGAGATCCATACATTAAGAACACTATAATACATAATTAATTAATTAGAATATAATTAGCTTACGATGGATTCAATTATGTCAGAATGATACTTTGTTATATCATAATACAACCCTAAGGTCCATAACTTATATTTGATATATATTGTAATATTTTACGATATATTTAATCACATCATATATGCATATTAAATGTATTTTAAGATAGTTTATTGTGTGGGTAACACAGTCCATAATTAACTAATGATGACATTGTCGTATTAATCAAATATGATACCTATAATTGATCTCACTATCATCATGGTTAACTAACATTCATAGTTTTAATTTCTCCATAAGTATAAATACATCACACTTATTTGTTTCTCATTTAACATGATAACTCATAAAAAAATAAATCCATAAAGTAATAATTGACATATGTCATATGAGGTTGAGTTAAATAAGTCACTCTAAATAGTATACATTTAATTTTGAACACACATTTAATAATATTCGCTGAGTATTAAATGTTTGAATATTCATTTAAGAACAGTGCATTAATACACACCAATTGATACTGAAAACTTTGCAATAAATGATCAGTTTTATTACATATCAATAGTCCCTCTTTCAAGTATAGTACATTATCACTTAAAGCATAAATTACCATTCAAAATAAATAAGGAAACGGAGCTCATGCTTGCTATACAATAATTCCAATCAAATGAACAACTTAAAAATCATAAGAAATACATTTGAATCAATCATATCCTTTTTAGATCATCCGAAGATATAGACTTAATTTCCACCATCTTTAAAATGTTAGAAATAGTCCAATTCAAAAGAACTAGCATGAAAATGTTATCCACCTCATCTATACTTTTTATAGAACTTAAATATTTCAATGATCAAAATACAACAATGAAAGAACATCTTAAGACAAATAAAAGAAATCAAGTTACATTTTTATTTTCCCTATCTTCGTTTCTTTCTTATCTTATAACAAGAAATAGTTATATTCTATTTGTACTGCACATAATGCATTAAATAAACTTGACTGAATTTAATTAAATACAAATGAATTAACCTTTACAATTGATTTCAAGAATTATACATGATTGAAAACATCCTGATTATACAATAATAACCATAGCCAATTTGAATGATATAAGAAACATTCCTTTCCTTGTGTATTCAACATATAAATCTATGTTACTCAAATAAGGGATGATTAAATTAATTAAATCCAAATAATAATTAAACTTTAATTCATCCATTCACTAGATAGAAATCAATTTATCTGGAAATAGTTTTAAATAATCATAAGAGTTAACATATTTCCCTTAGAAAATATGGTAGTATACCATTACCTTAAAAACATAGAAATTACCTTAGTAAATATGAATCTCACTTTAATAAATCCATTCACAACCAAATGTAAATGTCACAGTTTGATTCACAAAGAACCTGAGTGACTTGATTCACTCCTACACAGTCGACTTAAAATCCTTTAGATTCAACCCCTTACCTATCCATTCCCATTGTATTCATTTATGTTACGATTACAATTGTATGTGACTATGCACTATCTCGTAGTTTAAAAATTCGACGGAATTCATAACAACGGAAATGTACATACATACATACATACATACATACATGCATGCATGCATGCATACATACATCCATCCATACATACATACATACATACATACATACATACATACATACATACATACATGCATACATACATACATACATATATAGTTTTAAAAACAAGGTGGCGACAGTATAATAATTACACGCCAAAATAATTTTAAAAGGATAGCTAGAAATTTCTAACAGTGGGAAACTGACTCTGATATAAATTCCTACTAGCATAAGAAGGAAATATAAGCAACCCCAAATGAGTTTTGTGCAGTCCACTATTTTTAACCATTCTACAATATAATAGTGGCCTTCCTATTCCATAAGAAATGACAACAATAAAAATAATATACAACATCAGCAATACAAAAAGAAAATAAAGCATATACATTAATCCAGATGGGTTCCAAATAAAACACACATGCTCATTCAAACTAAATTTTTTTATTTTACCTTTAGGTCAATAATATGACAACATCATTACAAAATCTCAACCACTACAATATTTCATTTCCTTCATATAATATATTTGAGAAGGAGAGATACAACCCATATATATATATATATATATATATATATATATATATATATATATATATATATATATACACACACACACACACACACACATACATACATACATACATGCATACATACATACATATATATGCACACACACAAATGCCACCTAAACTCAAACGGGGTTTTCAAAAAAAACTTTGATAGTGTAAAACTAAATGTATACATTCATAAAGATTTTATAAAACCAAACATTTGAAAACTCATTAACGACCATAACCATGACTCATAAAATCTCATCACTGTATTCATTTGAGATATGAAATCAAACAAATATTTACTTATAACAATTCCTAGAAAGATCATTCATTCACAAAGTATAAGCATTGATGAAAGACTTCATACCACAAGCCATTAAAACATTTGAATGATATAAATATTAAAGATGGGGGAAGAACGATTTCATGCCTATAGAAATTACATAGAATCTCCTCAATACTTTCTCCAAGACATCTGAGTCCAACCAAATCTTCTCAGCAGACATCCAAAAGAACTCTAGGAATCCAAACAAGAAACTATCCCCCATTTTAACCCCCATTTTATCAAAATGGTGTTATTAAATAACCAAGAAAAATATTGCATACCATGTTTAAAATAATATGTAGAGTTATAACCAGTTTTCACAAATATAGCCATCACCATAATTTCCATGTAGAGCTCGCAAGAGAAAGAAAAGGATCACTAAATAATATGAATACCAAAAATAGTGATAAGATTAGTGGTAGTTTCATTGACAAGATTCTCACTTCTCCCCATTCCGATAGGTTTAGGATTATTTCAATTAATGCAATTGGTAAATATTTCAAGTTTTTCCCTCTTAAACTACCACCTCTCACTGCCAGCCAAATTTGGCAATTATTCCACCTTTAGTGTTTAGATCTCAACCCTACCATAGAGAATCAAATTGTTAGATTCCATTCCCCTTCTGCTAATATTTTAGCATTTCCGGGCCTAATGGCCAATGAAATTTTAAATATCATTTAATAACTACATAATTTTTTGTTATTAACTCAATTTGGTGCTTGACTGAGCCACAAAACATAACTCCATGTATCAAACAATAAAACCATAGTTGATAAGCTGGTCAAGGACCATTAGGTTTAATCTTAGTATATTCTCGTTAGACTATACAATATATACATATATATATATATATATATATATATATATATGTATACCCAAATATATAGATATACATACATACTTACATAGATATATACCTATATATATATATATATATATATATGTATGTATATCTATATGTATGTATATATATATGTGTGTGTGTGTATATGTATATATATACATACATACATACATACGTACATATATATATATATATATATATATATATATATATACATACATACATACATATATATATATATATATATATATATATATATGCATCACTGTAAATATTTCCTGATCAAGACTACAACCAAATATATCCATACATCATATTACCATAGGACTATCTGGCCTTATGAACCAGGAGTGTAATATTTATTATACATACATACATACATACATAGATATATACCTATATATATATGTATGTGTGTGTGTGTGTGTGTGTGTGTGTGTGTGTGTATGTATATATATATATATATATATATATATATATATATATATATACATATATATACATATATATATGCATCACTGCAAATATTTCCTAATCAAGACTACAACCAAATATATCCATACATCATATTCCCATAGGACTATCTGGCCTTATGAACTAGGAGTGTAATATTTATATTGTACGCAACTAGGAAATTTCATGCATTGATATGGTTGTTTATAAAAAATTCATGATATAAATAATGGATTAGTAATTAATTGTTACTATTATTCACTCTTACCAGCCCCATTTTACTAGGTCCTCTTCCTTATTATATTACAATTGTAATTTTTTATCATCATTTAAGAAACTTTAGGTTAGCATACATTTGCATAGGTTTTGCATCATATCTCTACCAGATCTAGAACACAAACATGAAATATCACAGGTATATAAAACTGATATGAAGATTATAAAAAACTCATTGTTAACTTGTTATCTTTTCACTTTTCTAGCAATATCACAAAAGCATAACTATGTTTGCAGTACAAGCATAAAGCAAAAGAAGGCATATTATTCCTATAAAAAGATAAAATATACACTTATCCAAAATGGAACCAATGGGGTGTGACATTATGAACCTATGGTTTATAACACTAGTGACAGTGAGGATGAAGAGGAAGTACTTCCCTATGTACCTCCTACTAATCCTCCACTCTGTAACACTCCTCAGGTATTGGGAAAATTTCATGATTATTGATATTGTTATCCTTCTAAATAAACTTCGCTTCCTACAATGCCTCCACCACCCACATCATATTTTAAGCTAGCCTCTATAGTCAATGATGGTTGCTATGCTCCTAGTGTGGATATTATGAATCTTGCACCCAAAAAGTTCACCTTGGATACAAGGGTGTTGGACATGTGATAAATCAATTGTAAACAATACTAAGATGAAAAATGATACGTGTACCTAAAAATTATTGTGTAATATCATGTCCCTCTTTCCACTTTAGATAATTATGAGGCTATCCTAGAGAGCCTTTATGCATGAGAAGATAAAATTCCTTGAAGTCATCATAAACTTGGAAATTTCCCCAAAACACCCATGTTATTTGATGATTGTATTGCTACTATCAATCCTTTCTAGGAAAAGGTAGCTAAATTACCTAAAGCTCCATACCATTTCTAGGATGGAAATTATATGCTAGTTGAATCTTCCATTAGTGCAAAATTTGATGATGATCCCTCGCATGTAGTCATGCTCAGGAATTGTTTTGACCATCTACATGAGTGCCATATTGAATTATTAAGAATGCATAAGGAAGAATTTACTTGGGGATATTATAACATGTTATAATTTTATCATGATATTGTCTCTCAAAAAATCCTCACCTATCCTGATGTTGTGCCTGTGAAACAAAATATACAAAAATTCCCTTCTAAAATAAATGATCTTTATCATAAAAAAATAATTTATATTTTAGATGCCAAATTCATCTGCACCATGGACTATTCTGAATGGGTCTCCAATATTGTTCCAATTAGGAAAAATTATATTTTCGAGATTCGCATCTACATCAATTTAAGAAATATGAACCTCGCTTGTATTAAGGATAACTTCCCTTTACCCTCCATTGATGTCATCATCAACTCTATGATGGGCTACAAAATGTTATCTCTCATGGTTGAGTTCTCAGGATATAACCAAATCCAAATCATGCTTGAAGATCAACATAAGACCACCTTTATGATAGAATAGGGTACTTATTGTTATGTCAAGATTCCCTTTAGGATCAAAAATTCTAGTGCAATGTATCAAAGTGTCATGAATCACATATTTCATGACCTAATACACAAAATATTAAAAGTTTATATGGATGATCTAATCATCAATTCTTGACGCATTAATGATCATGCTAATGACCTATACATTACCCTAGGGCATCTTCACAAATACAAATCTTGTCTCAATCCTATAAAATGCATATTTGCAGTGACTCGAGGTAAAATTTTATGCTTCTTAGTAACAAAATGTGAAATTGATGTGGAATCAAAAATAATTATGGCCATCCTCGACATGCTGTGACCATATTATATAGCTGACATACAAACTTTTCTTGGCAAGCTTGTGGCAATCTGACGATTTATATCTGAATTCACTTATCATGTGCATGCCATAAAAACCCTACTTCAATAATCTACCAAACTTGATTTGACCAAGTATTGTCAAAAAGATTTAAATAACATGAAACAATCTCTCACTTCACTACCAACACTATAACCTCCTTCTCTTGATTGAACCTTGTTATTACATATCTCTTCCAATCCACTATCTATTCGGGAAATGCTAGCACAAGATAATGAAAAGGGAAAGGAGTGTGTCATGTACTATGTTATTTAGTACCTACTAGATTATGAGATGTGATACACTTCCATCGAGTGAGATTTTCTATCCATCTACTACGTAAATACAAAATTACGACATTATATGCTTTGATAAACCACTTACATCATTGTCCATACAGATCCTTTGAGATAATTCTTCTAAAATATTGTCCTTCCAATGGATTGAATTGGGAAGTGGATGACTCTTCTTATGGAATTTAACCTATGTATTATCATGCAACAAGTGATAAAATGCCAAGTTATCACAAATCAATTTTTCACCACTCCCATCCCTATTCCTGAACTTATTCAGAATGCACTACCTGATGAGGAAATCTGATGCGCCCGAATTAGCAGGAACTTGACAAGGTCATAACTTGAGCTCCGGGTGTCCGTTTGAGTCCGTTTTTTTTTTTGAAACCACGTGTTTTGATGAGACGAACGCAGCGGCAACCCGCCCTACCGGTTGGGGCAAGTTTTCGACACGTTTTCGGGCCCTAAATCCGCCATCTTGAGGCCGAAAATTAGGATTTAAGTTATAGTTTGGTTTTTTCCTACTTTTGAGCATTAGTTAATTTTAGTCTATTAATTGCATTTTGAGTTAGAAAGTTGGCAATTCCTCTAATTTAGGGATGTAGAAGATGCGTGGCAATTTCTGTGCCCGTAGGAATAAGCATGCGAACTTACTAAGAATAGCAGGTTCTAGTAAACTGCTAAAAATAGTAATTTCCGCCACCTAGAGTAGATTTAGTCAGAGTTAGCTAGAGTTTACTTGGAAACTCGAGTTGGGAGTTATTTTCCTATTTAGGAAACATTGTAATTCATTACTGGTTAATGAAGAAGGAGATCTATTTTCTTTTTGAGTTCATTTTATTGCAGTCTATCTGGTTGTTCTTAATTTGGCTGCATTAAAATCCCCCTCATTGAGGGTATCCAAAAAAATATTTCCATTAAAGACTATTTCTTTAGCTTTACAACTGGTCTTGAGGCACAGTCCTCGGACGCCAATAATGAAGTACCTCCCTCACCGATATCCAATTTAAACCCCATGATCACCAAAGAAGAAATCATTATTGATTCACATGAGGATACACGTTTGTTACACTTTGATAGGGAAAAAGTCCTTCAAGAAGCTCGGGTAGGTGTGTTCTTTGATCCTTCCAACCAAAATTTTACCCTTTCCTCTCGACTAGAATTAAAAGTCACCAATAACATGTCAAAAAATGAGCCTCTTATCTTGGGCAATAAATATTCCTTTGATAGGAATATTACTTATCTCTATGCCATGGGGAACTCTGAATTGTTTTTTTGGTAGGTTAGTGGCACATATCAATGTCATAGAAAAACTCTTACAGCCTATTATATTAGGTTTAGGGACAAGTTTAGTTAAAGGAAAGTTTTGAGGGTGAAAGAGGAAGTAGTCTAAAAAAGCACCTGATATTCAGAAGATGATCTCAGGAGATCCATAATGAGCTAGAGTTCAAAGAAGATAACATTTTAAATATTATTAAATACTATAAATGATGGTTATTTCAGATATTTCACAAGACCAAAGTGCTTCTGTCCACAATATATATTTGGTAGGCACACCCTACGGTCCTGAGACAACAGGATTTTGTACAAAGTTTCAAATAGAATTAGATAATGGGACTGATCAAATTCTTCACAAAATATTGTTTGGAGTAAAATCATATAATGAATTTCTTAAAATATCCTCCAAGAACTCGAGAAACTTCATCTTCAAGGTTCTCCTCAAGGTAATATTTTTGGACTTAAGTCATTTCAATACGTGGACACATGTCAGAATGAGAATTAGGAAAAACGTTTTACACCAAATTTCCCATTGTTTTGCAAAATTTGGGACAAAAATTTCGACACCATGATTTTTATGCCCCGTGGATCTCCATATGACTTTGAAAAGCCTTCGTAAGTACTTTTTCCTAGTTTTCTAGCTTTCTTGTTGTGTAACCACAACTTACCACTTGTTGGCATGCAGATCAAGTGCATTTTTTTGTTCCAACTATCCCATCCCTTGGGGATAATTGGGGAAAAGATATCCACCACACTCCAACCCTTTCCCAGGTTCCTCATTCACCCCTCAGGAACATTTTACATGATTTTTCTCTCCCTTCTACCAGGAAATCATCATGTGAAACTTGTCATGATGTGGTGAGGGAGAATTTTTTTTCATTTTATATCCCATTCCTTTGGGGTAGTTAGAACAAAAAATTGTGCTCCATCACATGAATTTTTAAAAACAAGAATTTGTAAATGTTCTAACTACATTTTTGTTTCCTTCCTTGTGTATACATGAGAGATATTGCCAGAGTTTTTCTAGAAACCATTATAGTTAATTTATCCACCATTTTCCTCCATTATTTCTTGACCATAGATGATAACTAACTAAGAAAAAATATTTTTTTCTAGACACTGTGCCAAAATTTTTCCAGATTGACTTTATGCCCTAGAACGAGAAAAATTCATATCTCCCAAACTGCCAGACGGAATCGAATGAAATTTTTAGAACCTCCCTATTTCCTAGGTTCTTCAGATAAGAAAGTGGAAGAAAAATAAATGATTCCCTCAATTTTTAATGGAAAAAATTCCTCATTTTATGCCCTAGTTTACATTTTTTTCATTTTCCCATCATTTCGGGAAAAAAATCAAGCTAAAATTTTAAACACGAAGTCCAGAAGAAAAACCTATTCCAGTGAAGCTAATTGCATCTCAATCAGAGGTGTGAAAGGATAATTTATAAAAATAGTAAGCCTTTGGTGTCCTCACTTACTATAAATAGAATATTTCCCAAAATATAAAATCCTTTTGAGATAGTAAACTCAAAAAATGTTAGAGATGTCAAACTAGGCAATTTGGACCAAAAAAACTGAAAAAAGAAAATAGTAAAGTCAATTATCTAAAAATAGAAAGTTTCCAAAAATAGAAAATCAGTGTCAAAGGAGTTAAAAAAATTATTCCAAATGATTAAGGATTTCAAATAGGAGAAAAACAGATGAAATGTCCCAAAATAGTAGGTCTTGATTTCACTTGCTAAAAACTTAAAGTCTCCATTTTGAGAGTAAAATTTTTTAGTATGTTTGGTTTTCATCCATATCACTATTTTTTCAACATCTTCACAAGGTTCCTAGGTGGTTTCACAACTCAATAAAGGTAATTTATCCTTCACGAGGATCATGAGACATCAGTTTGGTCACACTTGTGTATGAGAGTAAGGTAGAACATTGTAAGGCGCACTAGTTAAAAAAAGTAAAAGTGTTCAAACAAAGGAGAGAGTCAAGTTAACAGTTGAAATTCAAGCTAAGGAATTCATCATAAAAATTTATTTGATTTATATTCATCATCATCTTTCCTCGATGAGCTTTGGTGAGCTCGGTGAGCTAGGAAATGTTTCTAAAGTGATTTAAGTTGTTTGAGTAGGAGGTAAGCATTACAAAAAAGATACATCGAGAAAGAGTGATTCATTGAAGTGCATCCAAGTGTTTAGGTATATATTTCTTGATGGAAAATATTCCTCATGATGGTCGAGATTTTTTTTCACAAAACTAACTTGGAAGTGCTCTAGTGATAAACATCATGTCAACTCCTGATGAAACACTCCCATTGATCTATGACATTATCAATAGTGAGGAAAGGATAAAGAAACGGGTTATCATGCCAAGTCTCAAACTAATCTTAGGAACTCTGAATTTCAAGTAAATAAATAAGGCCAAGACAACATCCCACTTCTTTAGTGGCATTTGAGGTAGTCACTATGTTAAAATTATTAGGCCTAAGATTAAAAATCCCATCGAAGACATGACTCCATTAGAATATGAGTTGACTCACATCTCGTTAGTCAAACCATCACATAAGGGTGACTCTCATCTATTCAAATAATAATATTATTTTCTCCTCATTAGGAATGAAGAATACAAGAAAATAATTTTATAATTGGAAGAACAGGTAACTGTTCCTAGTGCTCATATTCAACCCTTCTTGGAAGCTGACTCAACAACTTCTCTTCCTGTAGAAGACATTCCTCCAATCAGTAGTTTTAATCCTAAGGTGGTTAAGAAAACACAAGGATATATGGTGTTGCATTATGCCAATAAGAAGTGGATTGAGAAAATAAATGATCAAGGAAAGGAATTGTTTCCATATATCATTTCTCTCATCTAGTATGTTCTAGAAACATTGTTAGAAGTGAAAAAAATGGAGTTGGAAAAAGAGGTGATTCATTTGGATGAGATGGTTCCACAGGTATCCAAGTTGATTTATTTTTACTCTCACACCCGCCTGAGTAAGAACGTGTTTACATCTGATGCAGATAAATTGTCATGATTTTGGATCCACATCATCGACATGAAATATGTAATTCTCAAGAATTCAATATCTGAGTTGTAATCTTGTGGACAACATTCTTTTAAGATCTTAAATGATGTCTAAAATTTTTTTCAAAGACTTTATTTCCCTCCGCTCACAGAAGATTCATAATCAGAGGAACTCATTTCTTCCTTTCAGGAGCTATTTAAGAAAGAGGTAGGTGAATCTCTTTCCTTCAATGAAGATAACTTATAGTCCCTGTCTATCATCATAAGTCACATTACTACAATTTCGATGGATCAAGAAGAATGGGTGCATTAATACAAGAAGAACAGTGATGTCCCTAGGATATGGACCAAGGTTGATATCTAAGAGGAAAACATGTTGATAGCTATGATAGCTCAATTCAACAAGGAATTCAAGGAACATGAGATCGATCTAGAGAATCATCATTAGGAGGCATGAATCAACAAATTTATTCATTGCAGAGAGTTTCTTCATCAAATTTTAAAACTTATTCCCTTTCTATATTTATCCCTCTTCCTTCTCTCCCCTTTATAATTCTTCATTAAGTGTAATCATTGTAATATTTCTTAGCAACTTAAATGACTTTCGGAAGTTATATTGTAAAAGTCCCTTTAATTTATGAAAGGGACCTTATTTCTCATGTCCTAGGAAGATAAAAATTCACAAGTGAATAATATCATGTAGATTCATGTGGGGGGTAGGTGAAAGGTAAATCAACATTGCTATAAATTAGGATGGCTTACCCATTCCACAGGATTCTAATTTTTCAACTTTTTGGTAGAAATTGTTGATTATTTTTGTTAAACTTTGTATCATAAATGCACACGAAATAAAAGTTACATATATTCCATTCATGTAACATCTTTGACATGGTTGTTACTGTGATGACTTCCACTCTTGACATTGCAAATGTTGACATGTGATTTGTTGTAGGAAGGAGTACTATTATGAATTTTGGAAATCATGTTTGTAATGGATAACTCAATATTGGCTGAAAATTTTCATTTTCTTGTGATTTTTGGTTACTTGAAATGAGTACATTCATCTCTATGTACAGCTTAAATTCACTTTAAAAAAATGATTATGAACTTGTATTGTTTTTTTCGTAACTTATTTGATGTTGACTGCAAAACCTTGGATCAATTCCATTGATACAAGGTATGCTTCAGTTCTTCTTACCTTTTCATTTTGTTGGCTTGGCATTCAAAAATGGAAAGGTGAAGTTAGACTGAGCCTTGTTTTACGTATAAATATGAAGGACCCTTCTTCAGGGATCCTTGCTTTGCAATAAGATGTAAGTGATAGGCTTGGGTCTTCTTGTTATTAATAAAAAATTGAATAACGTATAAGGACCTTGGACCTATTACTAAAACTACTAAATTTGACACCCTAACCTAAGTTGGATGTTTTATATTTATTGAGTTTAGACACAACCTAAGGAAAATAATTTTTACCTAAGGACTAAGTTTGATTTCTAACCTGATAATAATATAACCTAAACTATTGCTAACCTAAGTGGTACCTATGGACTACTTGACTAGTGGTAAGGTTGGTGGTGTTTGTTTTCAAGGAATTAATTGGAATTGATTTTGGTTTTAATGACTATGGACTACCAATTTTGGCAAAGGCATTGGGAGATAGTGGATACCTAGTTGGCCTCACCACTAAATGGAAATTACATGTAAAATTTTTAGTTAAGGCATCACCAAATATACATGGTGGTGGCATGTAGAAATAAGAGGGAAATTGGTTGTTCTTAACATTAATTGATTTCATTTTTGGTGAGGAAACCACCTAAGGAAAATGTATGGTGGGTTTTTGTATTGTTGTTTTGATATTCAGTTCATTTCGAGTTTTTGTTCTGCGTGGATTTTTTTTGGTTCTTCGAACCAACAGTTCTATTTTGCATCTAGCTGTTATTTTTGCATCCTTGTGCTATTTTGGACTTTGTGGAAGTATAAGAAGAAGTTGAAGAGTTGAGGAGGTGGACGTTGCATGAAGAAAAAGAGGCTGTTGAGGCTCGGCTGAGAAATCTTCTACAAATCAAGAAGAGGATCTATCAAGCATGATATACTCTACCCATTAAGTTGTTCTACTTTTTCCTAAATGTCTTCATTAAAATAACTCTGCTCTTGGGGAATAAATGGATTTTTATGCGATGTTTATCTTTCATTCGATGCTTGTATTTTTCATTGTATTCTTCTTCTTGGAATCATTGTTAGATGTAAATACGATCCAGGTTTGTTTCCTTTATTGGAAAAAGGTATAAAACATGTTTAACTTCTATTTGGACTTGATATGTTGTCAAATCTTGTGTACGTCTATTTGAACTAGGCGAAAATGGATAGTAGGATTCACTGTTATGATAGAAATATGTTTTGGGTTTTTGTTTCCTTTATTGGAAAAATGTATGAAACATGCTTATCTTCTATTGAAATTGAGATCATGTTGAAACTTTAGTATGACTATTTGAGCTATGCTAGAACTAGATAGAAAATGGAACGGATCACCTCAATATCAACCTGTCCTTTGGCATGGTTGTTAGTTTAATTCTTCTTGAGTGATTTGTGAAATGGTTATTGAATTCAATTCCATTTCCTCTATTTGGGGAAATGATGGTCTGGGTTCGTTCTTTTTGACATTCTGTGTATGTCTTCCTTTTTTAGAAATGTAGTTGATATTGTAGAAGATTCTACGAGTTAAGGTCAAAAGGTAGATTAACTTGACTCTGTATAACTTATTAGATGTTTGAAGGAAAAATACTATAACATTTTTGGGTTTATCTCTTCTCTAAGATCAACTTAATGCATGGAACTTATAGTCGTGTCGTCATTTTTTCTATTCCCTCTCAAATTGTGAACCTGGGTTGGGTTTTATTCTTCCTTTTCTAGTCAAATTTTTCATTGAACAATTTAAATATTTATGGTTCTGAGTTGGGTTGAATGGAAGTTTTTACTGTAAGTATTTCTCTCAATTTTTTGTTCACCATGAATTGATGGGTAAATTACTGAAATTATTACTATCTCTCTTCTTTGTTTGTTAAACTGGGTTATCTCCTTGATCTGTTTCTATTATTGTTTATAAGGATTAACATTTTCAGCTATAGATTTTGTGCTACAGATGTGGTTATCGATTATGAGTTAGTAGAGAACAATTTCAGTTTGCATCTTTTATGTTATGGTTTCTATTATTAATTGTAAGTTTGAATGGTTCTTTGGAATTCAATGGTTTTTAGCAGTTAAGTATTTTCTTGGCACTATGTAATCAAATCTATGTCACTTACTTTAGATCTTGGTAAGAGTACCTCTGTTAAGGAAAGAGTAATGAGATCTTATCTTACCATTAGTCATTATTATCTTGTCTTTCTATTCTGAGTTAAGATATTTACAATACTGTCCTCTTTGAATTCTGAAGGTAGATGTATGTTGTTCTCTTTATCTCTAATTTGGGAAAATTATCTATATCGAGTATGTTTTAACTTCTATTGGGATTTAAAATGGAAAATAGTAGAGGATAGAACTGTCTATTATGTTCTTTCCTGGATTGAGAATGAAAAATCTCTTTCTCTTTTCTTTTCATCTTACATCGATAGCACTCTGGAAGAGGGAAGTGACTTGTTCAGCTATATCATTGTGTCACCACTAGGAATTTCTTGATGTATCAAACCCTTTTGTGATATAAAATGCTAGCTGAAGAAAAAACGTTACTCTAAAGGTTTGTCATGTTAGATTGGGAATTTCAGAGTAAGTCTCTTTTGGAGTAAAAGAATTGTAGGATTTATATCTGATTACTAAACCCCTCCTTTCTTATCTTGACTTTTATATTTGAAATGATTTACTTTTTGCGATGACTAATTAGTTCTAAGTGCATGAAAAACTCAATTCATTCCTTGTCAAATCTATTTGATGCAGATCCTAAAACTTAGATTGGTTTTTGAATCTGGATTTAGGATATAGATTCTTAAATAAGAAACTATTTCCTAAAGATGTTGTTGGTTCATCTTAAATTTATCCAAATGTTTGATTGAGATTGGAATTTTATATTTCAGGATAAAGATAAGTTATTGCTGAGATACAAGTATTATTGTTCCATCTAATGTACATTGTTCCTTCAAGATATTAGTGTTAGTATCTTCTCGGGTTAGATGGAATTAAATAGTATGTGGAAAATAAAAATATGTAAATGAAAAGCATTCTATGATTGGTGAATTATCATTTATCTGGATTAATGTTTTAGTTCATTCTATGAAATCATTGGTTGAAAGTTGATTCTGATTATGTCATGATATTACTTAATGATGATATGGATGAACACATGATTTATCTCTCTCTTTTATGACTGGTATTTCATTTTGATATATCTTTCTGTAATGCTTTAACTGTTTCATAAAATCGAAGTTGTCTTTATGAAACAACTAATTAAAAGCACATCATTTTAATGCTTAGTTCTTATCATGCTCATTTCAATTAACTGACCTATGCTAGCAATTTTTTGCAGATGGTCTTTGCAAGTGGTAAAAGAAGACGAGATATTTTGTGATGTTAATTTTGTTTACCAAAAATAATGGATCTTTTATGAGGAATTATGATTCATTATTGAAATGTATTTGTTGGAAAGGAAATTTGTATTTTAATAGAACTTATTGATGTTTTTTGACACTAAATATGTCTGAAGTGTTTGAGCTTGAATGTATGAATTCCACCTTGATAAATGGAAAATATTTTTGGGTTTATCTATACACGATGTGTCATCTTTTCATACATTCTACGAATGGAAATTATATTCTTATCCCTATATATATATATATATATATATATATATATATATATATATATATATATCTAAAGTGAACCCTTTTGGGTTGGCTTAAAATTAACTAGAGGATAAGGGTACTTGATATACTACCCTCTTAATTAATGTAACTTATTAAAGTTGGCATTCATGATTGGCCATTCAATAAATCACTATGGTTTTACTAAAATTATGTTAATGGGTAAATGGAACCATGATGAAAAATTGTAAAATGTTATGAGGTTCCAAATGAACCCTAACTCTTAATAAGTAAAAAGGAAAGGAAAATATTATCCAATATATAGTAGTCTGTTGAAACCTTTTGGAATCAAATCCAAATGGCATTATGGAAAGAGGAAGGTGTGCTTCCTCTTGTTTAATTCATCAATCTAAGTAAAATAAATGAAAATAATATATATATAATAAGTAGACTTCATCTTAATAAAGTATATTATAAAAGAATCTGATTCAGAACTTAAAAAAGATGAGACTTAGATAAGTTAAATAAGTTATCCTCACTGTTAGTATGTTGATTCTATTTGTAAAACTGAATCTTAAATTAGGAAGTTAATGAATGAAAAACTAATCTTTAGGAAGGGGTTAGGAGGAAAATGTATCTATAAAGCAATTACAAATCATTTATTGCTTGCAACACTAATGGTTAATGAAACTAGAGATTCCATAAGGATGATTTAATTAAACTTTAATTAAGGAAAATAATTAGATAATTAACTTCTTTCTTGGGTATGTACATCTAGATGGGATGACTCATTAGGATGTTGGCACATGCCAATTGCAGTAGAGTACCTTTGTGAAGACTCGAGTCTTCATGAGGATATTGTGTTGTAGTTGACATGTGACAAAATCCTTCTAAGTTCAATCATCTAGATCTACATAAACTTAGACTTGATCTTAGTTATACCATAGGTTAGGTTAGAAGTATGATCTAGTGTCAGGGGAAACTCATGATGACTTAGGATAACTAGACACATGCCATCGACTTAGGTCAATTGAGTATGTTTATGTACCCTTAGCCATCACGAGTATTCTTCTACAATAAACTATGTTGCTAACCCTTTTTAGGGATAAACCTTGAACAAGTGGACTGACAGGAGTCAGTGAAGACCATTCTAGATAACAGATGAATTTGGGTGAAGGACATATTCTATTTGACAAGTATGTTGTCTAGGAATATTAACATGATTATTATGTTGAAAATATTTGGCCAAAGTATTGCAAGCTACTGGTTACTTTGTCCTATGTCACCTAGTTTAAGAAGTAAGATTTCAGATGAATATTGGTAACATACATTCAGATAGGCCTCTTCAATAGAACACTTAATGCCCTAAAAAGGGTAAGAGAACCAAGTATACCTAGTATATAATTCATAGAGTTAACCTGAGAGATTGGTATGATACCGAGTCCTGAAATGAGAGATCGGTGTTTCTCTGAGTCATTACAATTGCATACGGTTATCTGTTATGAGATTGATTGGCATGGAAATCTATGTTCTAAATTATGATTATTTAGAACAGATAACATTATTTAAAAAAAATCACTGTTTCTAAAGTCTTAAAATGGGAATGTTACAATTCCCCTTTTCCTATGTATTCCTCTATTCTATCTCTCATATGCAATTTGTAAGTATATTGATCAAAACATAGCTTTGTATCTTTGATGAATGGACCCAAAAAAATATGTGTCTATGGCCTTTTTTTGTCTCTGTAATGCCATTTTTTATTTTTATTTTTACTTTTAAAATTAAGCACAACTAAATATTTCAGATCTAATGGATATTGCATAACTATATTTTTCATATTTCTAAACATAAAAAACCTTCCAAATGAAGACATTGAAACAAAAATAAAAAACTCATGGTTTCCTTATGATTTCAAACTGATAATCTTACAAGATTCTTGCAACAATAAAGTAAAAAACTTTCTTAGTAATGACTAAAGTTTACAAGAAGAAATAAGTACAATAAAGGGTATATACAAGAGTGTAAAACTTCACAAAGCCACATTTATTTACAAAATGAAGGTAATTCCCTCAAAAGATGAGGGTGACCAAGAAGACCAAGATGGCAAGAGGCTCCAACTATCTCTAACTTGAGTGTTCTTACAAGGATGCTGAAATAAAAGACAAGGCTTGTTTACCACCCAACCAATAGGCATCATCACATGCCTTTCCATGGTTGGAAGCCATGCTAGCCTCACCCAAGTCCATGGGAGAGAGGAACAAACTTCCACAATGTTTACAAGTATAAAGGGGATAAAACACAACAAGAAATACATAAGACCATTTAACCAATTAGACATACTACACATGATAAAACAACAACATGAGGATAACAAGGTCAACCTCACAAGGGGGAAGAGAAGAAGTAGGATTCCCAAATCAAAGGTGTCCAACCATAGGAGCACTAACAAAAAAAAAACATGTGTACAAAACTCCTTATTCCTCCTAATCATTCATCCACCTTATTCCTCCTTTATGTCATAGAAATCCTTCTTGGGAGGATTTTCAAACCCAAACGGCTTTCCTCACCAAGAATGGGGAAAGGTTTAAGCCATATGAACCTTTCTCCCACCTCAAACCATATGAGGGGATGAGAAGGGACCTTCATGGCTTGACCAACAACCATGAGGTTTGAGATGGAAATACCTCTCTCTTCCTCTACATTCTCCAAAAACCATCAATCCAAATGATGGTGGAGAGAAAACAAAAGAAAACAACAAAGAACAAAAAAAAAACTACATTCACCATACAACTTCACAACACATCATTTCACACACATCATTTTATCGATCAAAGCATAGTTAACAAGATAAGCACAACTAAGAAAGAAAAAGATTAATAATCTTACCTCTACAATGCTTTCCAAGACTCTAAGATTTTCCCTTTGTCCAAAAAAACCTCCAAGCTCCCAAAATTCTCCAAGTTCTACAAAAAAAATGAGCCAAGAAGACCCCTTCCTTCCCCATGAGGAAGAATAAGAAGAGGAACCCAAAAGTTTCCTCACCAATGGAAAGGTGACAAGTGTCACCCCCTCTCCTCTCATGAGTCAAAGATTCCAAAAAATAAATAAGTAAAAGTAAACTCACCTTTTAGCCCACACCACCCAAAATACTAAAAACAAAAATAAAACAAAGTGGAGCAACTTTTAACAATTACACACAAACCAACCATCTTACATGGATGGTGACTAACGAGGGAAAAATGGGAGGGAAACTCCCTCCAAACCTTGGAAATAATCCCCCCTACCTATTAGGTAGCGTCCAAGGGCCCATTTTCATTCTAAGGGAACTCCCAAACTCAAAAGGGGTCCCTAAAAATGCCCAAAATAACCCAATTTCGGGTTTGGCATGCTTTGGCACAAGGGTAGAGGGTGTGGGATCCACTCAAGGTTCACATGTGGTCTTGAATCCCTTCTACCAACACACACACACTTACCCAAAACCATCACTTAAATTAAGATGAGATCATTAAACCCCTAAACTAGTTTACTTAATAAAACACACCCTAAACATAATTAATTTTACAAGACATAAACACATTACAATTGAGGGTTCATCCATGGTGCCAAAAGAAATACACCTATTCTAAGGCCTCAAACATTTATCATGGTTAGGACTCAGCCCATGGGCCGCTCGTGCATAATTACGTAGCTGACCTGAATCCAATGCTCTCCTATACCTATCACTTGCACACTCATTACACACATTAATTGCATCTGTCTAATTTAATAAAAATCATCTACACATCACAAATTAAATAAAACTTATAACATCCTAACATTATTACACAATTTATAGTGCAACACATACAATTATTCACATAGTTTGCTACGAATCATCCACAGATAAAATTACAATGACATACACTTAGGCTAGTATGAAAATTACCATTATTACATCCAACAAACTATATCATTAATCAAATAGACCACAAGTAATGAACATCTAACCAATAAATCTATCATATAACCTTATTAGTTTCATCAACATCATAAGAAATATATCAATATATGAATCTAGTCCAATTGGCGCTACGCACCCAAAATACCATAATGTCCATGAGGATAAAATAACATAGTAAAATGTCCAAAATCTATCACAGTCTCAATCAAAACATGTCTATGCATAAAGGAACCAACAGATAACTGGAGCTATAAAAACATGGGCACTACATTTCCCTCTCCTAGAATTATACTTCCTCCTAGAAGTCATTGGAAGAGATAGGGATATCTAGCCCTCAGGGGTGTAGCATCCTCCCAGGTAGCTGATGACTCATCATATCAATCCCACTGCACTCTAACTTGGTCCAAATCTTGACCTCAAAGGTCCCACCTCTGGTGCTCTAGTATGCGTACGGGCTCCAGTCTCCACTACCTGTAATGCCAACCAATCCAAAACATGAGAAACATCTGGTACATATCTATGAAGTACAAAAACATGAAAAACATCATGGACCCGTGCAAGGCGTGGTGGCAAAGCTAGACAATAGGTAACTGGACCGATGACCTCAAGAATATAAAAAGGCCCCACAAAATGAGGTGATAGCTTAGAACCCTTTCATAATGTATTAGACACTTATGAGGACAAACCCTCAAGAAGACTTATCATTCACTGAGAAGTGACGATCGATCCTCTTGGTGTCCGCATATGCCTTCTGGCATGCTCTAGCCTTCTCAAGACAATGTCTAATCAAAATAACCTACTACTCTAAATCTTGAGGATAAGATGGCTCCAAAATAATCATGTCATCTAGTTTATCCCAGCTCAAAGGTTTCCTAAAAGGTCATCAATACAAATCCTGATAGGAAGCCATGCCAAAGGAGCTATGATAACTGTTGTTGTAGGAAAACTCAACTAAATGCAAATAATCTTCCCACTTCTTTTGCTAGTACATCACACACATCCTCAACATGTCCTCAAGAACCTGATTAACTCTCTTTGTCTACCCATCTATCTCTGGATGATATGCCAAACTGAAATTAATTTGCGTACCCAAAGAATCCTGAAAAGAAGTCCAGAAAACTGATGTGTAGATGGTATCTCTATCATTGATGATCATCTTCAGGATCCCATGCAATCTAACAATGTCCTCCATAAACACTTTGGCGATGGCCTGTGCATTATAGGTAACCTTGGTTAGCGAGAAATGCGCAACCTTGGTCAACTTATCCACAGTGACCATGATGGCATCATGATGATAAGAGGAAATAGGGAGTCCTAATATGAAATCCATGGATATCACATCCCATTTTCACTCGGGAATGTCATGAGGGTATAAGAGTCCTGTGGGATGAGAGTGCTCTACCTTGACTCTCTGATACTCAAGACAACATGCTACAAAATTTACTATGTCTCGACAAATACCTAGCCAATAATATAACTCTCTCAAATCAGCATGCATCTTCTTCACTCCTAGATGTGCTACGTATGGGGCTCGATGAGCCTCAGTAAGGATGAAACTATGAAGATTGTCTGCCTTAGGCACATAAATGTGCCTATGGAACCAAAGGAAACCATAAGACTCTAACATGCATCCTGAATATCTACCCACAAAAGAACCCTGAGAATCCAACATCTGCCTAACACCCTCATAAAACTTGTCCTCTGGAAGATGCTCAAGTATCCTGCCTCTCAAATCTGACTGTAGTGTCATTGAAGCAAGTACATGTCATTGTATACTAAGATCATCTACAAAAACATTTTCCTTTCCTTTGATATACTATACCTCCATGTCATACTCACATAGGAACTCCATCCAATGCCATTGACGACTGTTGAGGTTCGGCTGAGAGAAGATATGTTGTAAACTACAATGATCTGTCCTCAAGATGAAAGGTCTACCCAAAAGGAAATGTCGCCAACACATAAGTGCATGAACAATTACTGCAAGCTCCAAGTCATGAGTAGCATAGTTAAGCTCATAGTCTTTGAGCTTATGTGACTCAAAGGAAATCACTTTATGCTCCTACATAAGAACTACTCCCAAAACCTCTAGTGATGCATCAGTGCAAACAACAAAATCCTCTGTCAGGTTTGGAATTTCTAGGATAGGTGCCATGGTAAACCTTTCCTTAAGAAAATTGAAGGCCTACTCACAATTTTCTGACCAATCAAACTTCTTCCCTTTCCTCTGAAGAAAAGTAATAGGGTGAGCAATCCTAGAAAAGTCCTACACAAACCTGCGGTAATACCTTGCTAAACCCATGAAGCTCCTCACCTCATTGATTGATGTGGGTGCTGGCTAATCAATGATAGCCTAAATCTTAGAGGGATCTACAGAGATACACCTTCCTAAAATAATGTGCCCCAATTATTAAATCTCTATCTATAAGAAACTACATTTTTCCAAGTTCCCAAACAACTTCTGCTCTCTCAAAATCTGAAGCACCTATCTCAAATGTTCCTCGTGTTTCTCAAAATGAGAATATATCAAATTTTCATCGAGGAACACTATGAAAAGTGATCTAGGACGATCCTAAACACTCCGTTCATGAGGCTCATGAAGACAACTGGGGCATTGGTCAAACCAAAGGGGATAACAATGAACTCAAAATTCCCATAACGTGTGTGAAAAGTTGTCTTATGAATATCTACATCTGAGATGTGCAACCTATGATACCCTAATTTGAGATCAATTTTAGAGAACACTGTAGCTCCCTACATCTGATAAAAGAAGTCATCAATCCTGGGGAGTGGGTAACTGTTCTTTATTGTGACCTTGTTGAGCTGTCTGAAGTCTACACAAAGCTTGAGAGAACCATCCTTCTTCTTCACAAATATAACTGGCACTCCCCAAGGAGATACAATAGGTCGAATGAGACCCTTCTCTAACAACTCCTCTAACTAAATCTTGAGCTCATGAAGCTCTGAAGTCGTCATTCGATAGGGTGCCCTAGAAATTTGTGTGGAGCTAGGCACTAAGTCAATGGTGAAGTCCACCTCCCTACTAGGTGGTAAACCTAGAAGCTCTCCTGAAACACATCGGCATACTCCCTCAAAACTGCGTGATCATCAAGGGGTGAATGCTTTTGAGTACTATCTGAATGATCACAGATAGTGATAGAAAACAAATGGCATCCCTTAAGCATCCTCCACATGAGTTGCTTAGCCGAGATCATATGCAAGGAAATAGGTATCTGCATCCCTGAAATCACAACTGCGCTACCAAGATCATCCTAACACTTAATGACCTTCTCTCTGCAATCCACCTTGGATTGATGAGCCTCGAGCTAATCCATACCCAACACTACTTGATAGGATCCTAAAGGAATAAATCGAAGGTCAAGTGTAGTGGAGAAGAATCCCAAATCAAGTACACAACTCTCCACATACGAGTCCAAGTCAAGTTTAGCCCTAGAGGCCAACTCAACCTACCAACTATCTGGTTGCCTAGCCGCCACTAGCCCACACAGGTCCACTATAGAAGGAGATACAAAAGAATCTGAAGCACCTGAATCAAAAAGTACTGGGACAAAAATACCCCTGATAGTATATGTCGTCTCAATGACTGTGGCCTGATGCTCAGCCTGGCAGTTGTCAACCATTTTATATACAAAATGGGCGCGTCCCACATCACCCACCATCTACTTGGATCTAGGAGCTCTCTGCATATCTATAGTAGTGGGCTTGAACGGACACATACACACATTATGGTCTGGAGCCCCACAAATAAAACATCCTCCTATACCCCTCTGAGATGGGGTCCCCCCTGTACTCTGGTGAACTAAACCTGCTGGTCCAACCCTAGCAAACTGCTACGAGTGGGCTAGGTGTGAGTGATGAGTACTTGGCCTCCTGTTGTAGACACCAAATTCATGTCTTACGACCCCTTGTGACCCGCATCCCATTTCGCAACCTAACCTCATTACCTAAACCTTACACAATTATTTATTAATTACCTTATAATTGATAAATCCACATCACCTTACCCACCACCTCACTTTGCCACCTCATCATGACCTAGCCCTAACCCTAAACTAACATAATTAAGACCCATGACTTGGTCTAGACTCACATCCATAAATAATGCCTCCTTACTCGCACCCAAAGCCGACCTTCTAGCCACTTGACCAAGCCCACAACTGATCTCTCAGGAGAAAAGTAGGGAAGGTGGGCTATTTTACTAAAAATAGCCTACTTTTTCCTTACCGATGCCAGTTCCTACTCGACCGCCGTCGGTTACGCAACCGCCATCGGTTCCCTATAAATGGGATCCCCAAACCAAAACAACGGATTGGAATTTCATTTTGGAGATCAGTCGAAGGATTTCTGGATCAACAGAGAGCATTGCAAGCGAGGAACAGAGTCTAGATCTTCACTTGACAGAGCAGAGACGAGTGGAAATACCAGAAGTGTTTACAACCAAGGAGATACTTGCATCTTTGCCAAAACCAGTAAGTCACATCTTGCATGTCCTCTGTTATAACATTTCTTATGCTTCTTGAATCTCAGTCCTCCTAAATCCGTTTCTGAATCCACTACCCAACGTGCCATTGCATCTAACTGTCATTCTTTTATCCCTCATCGTCTCATTCCCTAATATCATCCATAAACTAGCCATTACAAACACCATAGCTACCAAGAAGATCCTAGAACCCACTGGTACCGGTTATTAGTAACCGGCATCGGTTATCAGTAACCGGCATCGGTTCCTCTGATCAAAACTAGAAAACCAGCCTTTCCCCTACCCAGTTCAACGAAACAATTTAATTGATATTTTGCAGTCTTTTGTGTTAATTCATATTAGCAGGGGAACTGACCACCTTCGAAAGGAAGTGTTATATTTCCTGGGCCCAAGGTAGTTCCCTCATTTATTGTCTAATTAAAATCTTGTGGTCTTGTGTTCTTATTTGCAGGTAGTCCTTCCAAGACAAAAAGGAGTTCTTCGCAGTCAGCCTGATCTTTCTCTACGGTACGCGCACACCATCTCGACATTCAACAGGTATTCCTCCTAACCCTAACCTCATCTGTTTCTAAAAGGAATGAAAGGATAGAAGAAACTCTATTCCCAGAAGCTGAAACATTCCGAGTGAAGTGCAGTCATTTTCTCCGAAGATGAAATTGTCGACTTTGGTACAGAAGACCCTGACCCTGCCCTTTTCATCTCCGCTTACGTCCGGGACATTCGAGTACGTCGGGTTATGATTGACGGGGGCACTAGCCTAAACATCATCTCTTCAAAAGCCTTCCAACAAATGAATATCCCTTCTAGTTGCATGTGTGCCAACCCCATCATGTTGCGGTCATTCAATGACGCTATTACTTCTACCTTAGGCACCATGATCCTCAACATTCGGGTAGGACCACGTACTTTACCCGAACTCTTCTATGTCTTGGAGGGAGAGTTCCAATATAATATATTGCTGGGTCGTCCTTGGATCCGAGCCATGGGATGCGTTCCCTCAACATTACATAGATGCATAAAATTTGAGTACGAGGGAAAGTCCTACACCGTAAAAGCTGACCCTCCCCCCTTTAAAACCTGCAATATGTTATACCGCCCTAACGATGTGCTTATACCAATCAAGACACCCATACATTCAACCCAACCATCCTCCTCAAATGTACCTCAACCATCCACCTCAACCGCGCCTACGCCTTCAACTGATGAAACCACCATTGCAAAAACCACTTCCCTTCCCGCAGCTAACATTCCAACCTCCGACCCCTTAGTAGATGTTTTTCAGTGCCTTACGCTGGGGGAGTACTGCCTATATAATGTTAGTTCTTTCCCTACCCCGCAGGAGTACGGACAATTACATGCACATCCCACCTACGACCGTCGTGTGGGGGAGGTAATCTCTTACGGACCACCCCATTGCCGCACTAACCTAACGTATGGGGGTGTTGACGCATCCTCCATAACCCTTGAACCTCCTCTTCATGTGGTTCCCTTCCAATCTGATTTTCAATACTTGACAAATAGTCGTTTCGCCCTCACCTTCTTGACTTGCTGTGCGTGGAAAGGCTTTGGTTTTGGCCTTTACGAACAAGGCCGACATACACTCATTCCCGTGACTGCTCGTAAACATAATGATCGCAGTGGTCTCGGTTTTCCCGATACACCTACACAGGAGACACCTCCTGTCAGTTGTATCCTAGAAGAAGAAGATGTCGCCCCTACCAAACCATCATCACCCACTTTGCCATCATCACCCACAGAATCTATAGACCCTGAATCCATCCCTCCTAACTTTTTTTTTTCATAAATGCTATCTTCATAGGTCCTCTCACTTATCAACGCGATAATGAGAACCCATCTTCTCTTCCCCTTCTGTATCTAGACATGATCGAAGAGGATTCACCTTTGATTAATGTGGTTGAATGCCAGGATGACGACTCCATCCTCACTTACCTTGGCGCGGATGATTCTTATATTCAACGAGCCTTACCATCTGAAACCCAAACCATGCTAAACGAATCTACCATAGAAATCAACATCCACACGGAGGAGGATCCTCACATTATGAAGATTGGACAATCCCTTAACACATCAGAACAAGCCGCCTTTACTACCTTTCTCCGTGCTCGCAATCAAACTTTCGCATGGTCTTACGCTGACATGCCAGGAATTGATCCTACCATTGCCATCCATAACATCACCCTAAACCCCGATTCCAAACTAGTCAAATAGAAATTGAGAAAAATGCATCCACGCATTGCTCTCTTGGTCAAAGAGGAGCTCCAACAACTCCTTTCTGTTTCCTTCATCTTGCCTATTGACTATCCTCAATGGATTTCTAACATCGTACCTGTCACTAAAGCGACAGGGGGACTTCGGATATGCACAGATTTCCGGGATCTTAACCTCGCTTGCCCTAAGGATGACTTCCCCTTACCTAGCATTGACCAACTTGTTGATCTAACTGCAGGTCATGAGATGCTCTCTCTCATGGATGGCTTTTCAGGATACAACCAAATTTTGGTTGCCCCTTCCGATCAAGACAAAACTGCCTTCATAACTCCTTGGGGAACCTTCTGTTATCGTGTCATGCCATTTGGCCTTAAGAATGCCGGTGCTACCTATCAGAGGGCTATGACCTACATTTTTCATGACATTATGCACACTATCCTTGAAGATTATGTCGACGATCTTCTCGGCAAGTCTAAACATCGTAGTGAACATCTCGATGTTTTAACCATTATTTTTGATCGCCTGTTACAATATTCTGTCCGCCTTCAACCAAAGAAATGTGTCTTTGGTGTTCTTTTGGGAAAAATTCTTGGCTTTATCATCTCTTTGCGTGGCATTGAGGTCGGTCCATCTAAATTCAAAGCTATCCTAGAAATGCCCCCACCCAAAAATTTCAAACAATTGCGTAGTTTACAAGGTAAGCTCCAATCTATCTGACGTTTCATCTCCCAACTCTCGGATCGGTGTCAACCTTTCCATCACCTCCTTAAAAAGGATATTGCATTCCAATGGAGCGAAGAATGTCACCAAGCCTTCGAAGCTCTCAAATCCTATCTCTTGCAGCCACCCATGCTTATCCCACCCCAAGACGACCGCCCTTTCTACCTTTACCTTTCCGCCACCGACCATGCTATAGGAGCCATGCTTGCACATCATGACTCTGAGAATCGTGAACAAGCCGTTTATTATATAATTCGTACTTTGGTGGACTATGAGACTAGGTACACACATATAGAAAAGTTATGCCTAGCCCTATCATTCGTGGCCACCAAACTCCGACACTACCTTCTAAATCACAAGACTTTCGTCATCACCAATACAGACCCCATCCATTACATGTATGCCAAACCTCATCTGAACCAACGCATTTCCAGATGGCTCATGCTTCTCGCCGACCTCGACCTTGAGTTTGTCCACCAGAAATCAATCAAAGGACAAACCATCGCAGACCAACTTGCAGAAGCTCCTTTACCTGGGGAACAATTTACCAATTTCACATTTCCCGACGAACTCATCGCTACTCTTTCCCTCACGGAGGAGTCGTACCCAATGACCCTCTTCTTCGATGGATCTAAATGCCAGTGCGGCGGAGGATTCGGCGTTGTTCTCATTCCTCTCGACGCTGAACCTATGCCTCTTTCATTCCGACTCGATTTCCCTTGCACTAATAATACAGCAGAATACGAGGCCCTTGTTCTGGGTCTCCAAGTTGCGTTACACTTAGGCATCAAATCTATCAACATTTTTGGCGACTCTCAATTGGTAGTCAATCAAGTTATGGGCCTCTACCAATGCAAAAATGAGGAACTTAAAAAATACAAACACTACGTGGATTCACTTCTAGCCTTATTTACTCACTATTCTATACAAACCATTCCACGCTCCACTAACAAATTTGTGGACACTATGGCTTGCCTAGCCTCGCAAATTCCCGCCGCACCAACTGACTCTGAATTATTCATTGTGGTCCAGCAACTTTTTGCACCATCCTATTCAACCCCGGTAGTTTGTATGATAAATACTGTGTCTACTAGTTCGCAGGATACCTGGTACCACCAATTTCACGACTACCTTACAATCTCTGTCCTCCCACCTGACCTTACTAGTAATGGAAAACGTACTTTTCTTAAAAGTGTTTCGCATTATGTTGTCATGGGGGGACTCCTCTATAAACGTGGCTTTGATGGCATCCTCCGTCGCTGTCTAACTGGCACGGAGGCCACTCATACCATCCAACAGGTCCATGACAGTATTTGTGGTGGACATTTCAGCAGCCTTGCCGTGGCCAAACGAATCCTTCGCCTTGGTTATTATTGGCCTACTCTCAATAACGACTACTACGAATATGTTAAGCGTTGTGTTATGTGTCAGCAACATGCCAACCTTCAACATACTCCTAGCCACCCGCTCCAGGTCGCTCGAGATCTTTGGCCCTTCTCACAATGGGGTTTAGACCTTATTGGTGAGATTCACCCGACCTCTTCACAACGTCACCGTTGGATAATCACAGCGACCGAATATTACAAAAAATGGGTGGAGGCTATTCCACTCATTTCAATCAAAAAAGAAAAAATTGTCGAGTTCATTAACCACCACATTATCTGTCGTTTTGGTGTTCCTCATCGCATGATAACAGATAATGGAAAATCTTTCAAAAACAAGTTGTTGCAAGACCTTTGCGACAACTTTGGTATCAAACTTAGTTTCTCATCACCTTACTATCCACAAGCCAATGGGCAAGCCGAGTCCTCTAATAAAACACTAACCAAAATCCTCATGAAGGTTGTCAATGAATCCGGAAGAAATTGGCACGATCACATTCCCTTTGCCCTTTGGGCTTATCGTACTAGCATTCGTACCTCTACTAATGCCACACCTTTTTCTTTGGTATACGGTACCGAGGCTATTTTGCCTCTCGAAATACAAACACCCTCCCTTAGAATATCTCTTCAGGATATTCTCACCAACAATGATTTCCGATAAGAGCGGTTAGCCCAATTGGAGCTTCTTGACGAACGCTAACTTACAGCTCTTGATCACCTTCAAATCTATCAAAAACACATTAAACGTGCTTATGATAAGCGACTTCATGAGCATACTTTTAAGGTTGGTGATCTTGTCCTCAAAGAGAATCAACATGTAACCAAACTAGAAAAGAGAAAACGTGGAAAATTTGCTCCCAATTGGATTGGGCCTTATATAATCACTCACACCTATGGATCTGGTGCTTATCGTTTAGCTTCGCTTAATGGTAAACCTAAGCCTGAGCCCCTTAATGCCTTGCATCTTCAACCATTCTATTGTTGAAATTAGTGTTATATCACTTTTTATCCGCCTACTGCTCATCCCTTGAGCTCCCATACCACCACATGCACTTGTTTCCTACATCTCGAAATAAAATCAAGCTCACCTCTCACCTCCCCTTGATGATGCCTTCCCCTTTTTTAGTCTACTCCATGACTTCAAAGTATTAAAATAAACCGTATTCTTATGGGATTTTCTTGAGTCAAACTTCCTACTAAACTAGATGCTTCACGCCAAAAGAACATCTAGTCATCTAAATTAAATATAGACTGCTCCCTCGAAGGACAGCTATATGCCGAACTATTGCTGCTATTATATATAGACTGCTCCCCCGAAGGACAGCTATGCATTACAATCATATCTGCTACTATAAATAGACTGCTCCCTCGAAGGACAGCTATACACAGTCAGCCTTTATCAGAAGCTTCTCACATTGATCAGCTTCGTGAAGACCTCAAGAATAATACAATCAATATCCCTTGTAGACTTCCCGCATCGATCAGTTTACATTCAATAAAATAAAAGCCTCATTCAAAAGAACTTTTGAGTCATGGACTTGTCTATTTAGGGTAGGTTCTCTTTTGTTAGAACACTCACTTTGTAATAAGTTCTCTGCACCTCAGCTATACCATCCACCTCACCTCACCATTTGTTTCAACTCAAGGGACGTGAAGTACACCTGATATATTGTGATCATACAACTCTTTTCACCTATTGACTTCTCGTCTATGCACGGTACCTAGGGCTCCAAGCTCGTTCTACGTGGTGTGGTTTGTTTAGCTCTCTTCATCTACGGAGCACTCTTTCTGCTTTGCCTCACATCTAGGATTGTGTGTTGACCTTAATCAGGACACGATTCCCTACTACTTGGGTAGGCTAACTTTCGCTTCCCTTATACCTTTTACAACATCACCAATTCATTACCAACACCATCAACCTTACCTTTACTAATCTTAATATTTTTACCAACCAACCAATTGCCTAAACCGTACCAAATTGCCTGAATTCACCTCTCCTTGATCCTAAGGGAGAACTACATCGGTCTGAGGCCCCTCCTTGCTTTGTGCAATGGGCTATGTAGGTAGCACTTCAGAGACATGGGGTCTCCCAAGGTTAGCTCGACCATCCCCTACCATAACCTATCATATGTGGTAAATATAAATATTTTTGTGTATTTCTATTTAATCACATTCCTCTTTATCCTTTTTCAAAACACCAAAAGTCAAAACAAAAACATTATTATTATTATAACTCAAGTCAACATACATATCTCGTTTTATTTAGATGTTAAACAAATACATCTTCTCTATCATCGACACGCAGGTCGGTACTCTTATTTATTCTTATACCTTGCTAACATTTACTTGGACCCTCACGCCTCATCCCGAACTAGGTGATGATCGTGATCATCGACCCCTCTCGCCGGGCCTCTCTATCCTCAAAGGTACCACGGCTATTGGTACCGCCCACTGATCTACCAATCTCTCCTGTAACATATGAATACACCCTCTCGCACGGAGGACTCCAGCCTCTAGTCTCTCCGCCCGTGACTCCGCAACCACTAACAATCCTCTTGTCTCATTCACCTGCGTTTGAAGCTGCTGAACCAAACGCTACAGACGATCCCTCTCTGCTGTAATCACCGCTATGTCAGGACAATCACGTATACCTCGCAGCTCCGCTGCCCACCATAATCTATAGGCCTCTGTCGTTCCTGCGTCCATTACCCTGCGATCGGCTGCTACCTCTTCAGGACCTTCTGGAGGTGTTGGCTGGGGAGGTGAGAGTACTGCCTCTGCGTCGATCCTCATATATGGTCTATAAGCCAGGGGTATATCCTACACAAATCCAAATTATCGCCACATGCGATCTATAGGAATCCTCTCATATTCACCTGGCCTGTGCCCCGCGATCCACCTCATTCGCTCTACACCCCTTAACTCCTCAACTATGCTCTCTGTTACCATATAGTTACCGTAAGGCCTCCAACAGATGTCCGCAACCGTCACCCTCTCCCATACCTGCCTGTAATACTCAATATCACCCGTCACGGCTTGGGATCTGGCCTCTTGTTCTGTCTGGACCCATCGTCTGAATCCCAACCTCTGTACTCCGGTCTCTCCTACCTGGAGGGATTGGCCTATTCGTTGCACACAAATAGTGTGCTCATAGGCCCAACAGTGTAATAAGTATGAACAATCCAGCGTCATCCTGTGATTTCGCCTACAAGCCCATAAACCCCTGTATAGCTCCGCCAAATATGCAGGTGCCCACGCAAACTTCACGTTCCTTTCTACCATCTCCCAGATAACACACATCAATGCCTTTGGAAATCTTCCTCCTTCTGCCCTCGGTAATGCATAATACCCTACCGCTATCATTAATATCACTGCTAACCTTGTCTCCTTAGGGTGTGCTGCATACATTACCCCATACGTAAAGGATAAACCTCGCTGTGTCAAATCTCGTGCGTATGGACCAAATACTACTGTTATCGCTCCCCGTGCTGCGCTAGGTAGTGCCTGATATACTAGTTTTCCTGTAATGGGGAGTCTCAAAATACGAAACACATCTTCCAATGTTACTGTCATCTCCCCTGTTGGCAGATAGAAGGTATTTGTCTCGAGATTCCATCTCTCAATCAATGCCTGCAACATAGCATGGTTCCATGCAATTCGTGAATAATAGCGGATTCCACTTAACCCCAAACGATTTATCAATGTCCATTCAGCTGGTGTTACATCCGCTTGGATTCGTGACAACAGCGCTGGCACACTATCATTCATCCTCAACCCTGCCTCTGCCTGCATACACCAAAACAACAAATAACCATTCAATCCGTCAGGGTTTTTCAAACATTCTGGAAATTCCTCCAGTAACCGGTATCGGTTATACATAACCGTTATCGGTTCAGTAACTGATACCGGTTACCTCTAACCGCTACCGATCACTGTCAATTACATACATCTTGCCTAAAACAACCACCTACAACAATAAATTGCTTGTTTATTCCTCTTTGTATACACAAACATACCCGAAACCCTTGATTACCTACCACGTAACACTTACCTCACCTATAACCCTTGCTATCATATCTACCCACTTAATCTCTTATTCATAACACATGCAAAAATCAGATCACCAATCAAAACGTTTACCTCTTGGGTTACAGCAGCTTGAGGTGGCCCTTGTCTTCCCTCTTGTCCCTGCGTGCTGGATGCTTCTCCTCATTCTGCCATTATCACCACCCTTTTCAAATTCACCTTTCTACTTTCTGAATCTCAGATCGCATTCACCTTCCCAGTCTCTCTTCTTATCACCCAAATCTCTCATGCAATTTCCTGTCTCTTTTCTCCTTATCACTCAAATCTCTCATGTAAATATCTATCTCAGTCGTCAAAAAGCATCGCGTTCGCATATTTAACCTCTTGTATGGCTCTAAAATTAAAACTTAAGTTGCCACCCTAGCTTTTCTATTTTTAGAAAATCTCATACCTAAATAACCGGTATCGGTTACGTAACCGATATCGGTCTATCAGCTACTGATATCGGTTCCCTAACCGATATCGGTTACACACCTATCTTTTCTCAACAGCGTTCTTTTCTTCATTTCTCACCTAAATTTTTGTCGCGCCCGCCTCTTTTCCTGCATAAACAACACAATTTACCACATTTGTTCATCCACCACATATAGCATTACACTTTCATTAACATCATTTATTTTATACAAATACACAAACCATCAACTACGGATATCAAGAAACTATCAATCTATACATCATTTGGATCCAACTCATCAGTTACATATATCACAATGTCACAAAACCAACAATTCATCACATAACCTGTCTTTCTTATATACGTGCAAAAACAAAAACATCAACATCATCCATCTATCAACATGTCAACTAAAACTTATCATACATTATATATTACTAACCATTAACAAAATATTTAATCACATTTTGAACACTGCATGTGGATCAAAACATTGTCTCTATACATATACAAATTTTCAAAAATACAATGTGCCCTACATCAGGGCCTCTGTGATCTCATAATCCACCAAAGCCAACACGCAGGCCGCAATAACTGTCAAAAAATCTCGACTCGGCTCGCTGGCCAGTCCCTCGTATCAAAAATAGATATATACTCAGCTCGCAGGCCGGTATCCACTATACAACCCCTACTCGGCTCGCAGGCCGGTATACAATAAATGAATAAATGAATACATGAATAATACATAGGCATATAGGCCTCTATCAATACACCCGGTTCGCAGACCGGTGCCCATCTATCAATACACCATGTCTGGGATCTGTCAGCTCTCCCCACCGCCCTCGGCACCTCTCCCCACTGGTCCCTGTGGTGCCTCTTGCCTCCTGCCTGTGACGGACCCACCAGCTGTGGCTGCACCTCCCTGAGACCTCTGGCTCCGAGAGGTCCCTGCTCTATGTGCCACATAGGGCTGATAATCAGCCCCGGTACCATCAAGAATATCCTGATAGTATCGGGCCTCCGCTCTAGCCTCCATATAACGCTCTCGAGCCACCGTAGGTACTGGGGCTGGTCCCCTGACACCTACTACCAGTGCCCCCTGTGCCTGTGCTGGTGCCGCTGGTGGTGCCTGTGGCTGTGGAACCTGTACCTGTACCTGTGCCTGGGGCTGTGGCTGTACCGCTACCGGTGGTGGTGCTGGTACCTGTGATGCTGCCTGTACCTGTACCTGCACCTGTGGCTGTGGTGCTGGTGGTGGTGCTGCCTGTGCCTGTGCTTAAGCCTGGGCTAGCTGCCCCTGTAAGACACCTATCTGTGCCTGTGCTGCAGCTAGCTGCCCCTGTAAGAGTTATACCTAACCCCTGAGCTGATCTCTCTCTCCTATCACTGCATCCAAGTCTGGCTGTGTAGGCGGTACTATCCTGGCTGCTCTCTGCCCAGCCCACCACACCCTGTATGCTCCCGTGCACCCAGCATCATCTACACCCTCACCTACTGGCCTCTCTGCTACCCAATCTGGATCCAAAGGTTGTGGTGCAGGCAGTGGGGCCTCTACATCATCTCTCCTGTACTGAGGAACGGGAGGTGGCTCGTCCTGTCGCAGCCCCATCTACCTGCGTACCCTCTCCAGGGGTATCCGCTCGTACTCTCCTGGCCTCCGTCCTGCTATCCAGAATGTGTACTGTATTAGGCACAACTGTAAGCGGGCTCCTCTGCCAGGATGGTGACCTCTGTAGGGTCTCCATACAATGTCTACTGCTGTAAGGCCCTCTAGCAAATGTCTATAGTATGCCACATCCCGACCTGCCATAACTACTCGTGGCTGGCCCACGACCCCCAACCACCTCTGAAAGCCATATCGGTATATGACCTGCGGCCCTGGCTGCTGGGGTAACCCTACTGGCCTGATGCATACGATGTGTTCGTATGCCCAACAATGCAACAAAAATGTAGAACAAATACCAAATCGCCTCCTCCGGCGATAGCCCCATAGCTCCCTGTATAATTACACCAGATATACTGGTGCCCAGGCGTAACAGGTGTGCTCCTCCACCATCTCCAGCAGAACCCCCATCAATGCTCATGGGAAGCGGCCTCCCTCTGAGTCTGGGAGGGCGAAGCAGGTGATCCCAACCATCATCAACACAGCCAGTCGTGTCTCGTGTCGATGCGCACGGTACATGTCACCATACTCAATACTCACGCTATGGTAGGTCAGTAGCACGGCTGCATCCCCAAAAACCTGCAGTATGTTGTCCATGGCAGTCTCTGAATCTACCTGGAAGACTACCTCTCCCTCGATAGGTAACCGAAGGATGCGATACACATCCTCCAATGTGACGGTCATCTCCCCAGTCGGGAGATGGAACACATTGGTCACCGGATCCCATCTCTCGATGAGGGCAACCATCAGGCTGTGATCTCTCTCTATCGCTCTGTACCTCTGGACTTCACCGAGTCCCACCTCACGCATGATGGCCCAATGAGCCGCAGATACGTGTGGCCTCATCCGCACCAACAGCGGGGGCATCCTATCCCGCATCGTCAACTGCTGACGTGCCTGCAAAACCAACCCACATCCTTAGACCTACTCTTTATTACAACATCTACTTTATCATCTAAACACCCCCTTTTTATCCTCCCGACCATACCCTGACTCTCTACCGCCCCATCTAACAACCATAATACCCTCCCCCCTCTAAACAACCTACCACCCTACAAAACCCAAAGAAACCACCAACCCAACCCCCACAACCCAAACCCAACTAACCCAAAACCCAAAAACAAACCAACCCAACCCCAACAAACCCACAACCTACCCACCCCAACCCTTCTCCCCTCCCCTCACCCCCCCCACCAGCCCCCAACACCACCGTGCCACACCCAACCCAACCCAAAAACCCAAACCTACCTCCACACCTACCCTTCTCTACCCCTCCCCAACCCAACACCCACACCAAACCCAACCCAACCCCTAAACCCAAAACCTAACTCCACACCTAACCATTCTTTCTCCACCCCTAACCCCAACCCCCACACCGACCCACAATCCACCCAAACACCCAAAACCCATAAAACCAACCAACCCCACCCAAAAAAACCGCAAAACCAACCCCACACTAACCCTTCTCCACCCCTAACCCCACCCCACGACACCCTACCCCCAACCACCCCACCAAAAACCCAAAACCAACCCAACCCAAAAAAACCAAAACCTAACCCCACACCTAACCCTTCTCCACCCCTAACCCAACCCCCACTCCCACCTACAACCCAACCCAAATACCCAAAACAACCAACCCAACCCAACCCCCACTCCCACCCACAACCCAACCCAAAAACCCAAAAAAAACATACAAGCTACCGACGCCGGCCGATAAATGACCGACGCCAGTCACCAACAAGTCTTCCTTTCCCTAAAATTGTGCGACCAATGCCGGTCGCTTAGTGACTGGCATTAGTCACTGTCTTCTCCTGGAGCCAAACCCCCGCGTGGCCCCCAAAACCCATTTTTTACCTATTTCTACCCATCTACCCACCCAAATACCTTAAAAACTTACCCACCTACCCACCTTAGCCTATCTAGCCTATCTACCCTCTCCCTTTTTCAAATCATTTCCATTTTCTCATTATTTCCTAAAAAAGGTTAATTCCTACCCAAACCCCCAATTTAGCATAATACAACCAAATCACCAAATTAAAGAGTTTCGAATCTACCCGAATGACGACACGTCATCGTGGTGGGATGGGTGGTGGCAGTCCAGCTGGTCCAGCACCTCCAGCTCCTCCTACCCGTGCCATGGCTCCAATCCTGATCTGCTGGGTCCCCGGCCAATCAACTGCTGCCTCCTCCTTAATCGGGCCCACTATCAACTCTCTCTGCTAATACAACAGCTCCACCTCACTCAATCAAGCCTCTAATCCCAACTCTCCACGTCAGACAAGTCGATTTGGTTTGCAAATAACAAATGTGACAATGACAAGCCGTATTTTTCTTTTTATAGGTTTTTCGGCTTTCACCGATATCGGTTTCATTTTGCCCTAAGGAACCGGTATCGGTCCCTTAACCGATATCGGTCATCCAGAATCGACATCGGTTCTCTACCCAACTTTCACCCCATTCTTTTCCCTTATTTACTCCTTGCCTCTTTTTCACCAATATCGCCTCTAGCCACCTTTGTGCAACCATTTGTTCACTTTGTCCAGCCTGGACCTAAGGCCTCAACTACTATTCGGCCCGACCCAAGGCCTCAACCTACCTATTCGGCCCCGACCCAAGGCCTAAACTACCTTTTCGTCCCAACCGTATAAGGCCTCAACCTACCAATTTGCCCGCCCCAATGCCTCACCTCCAATTTGGCCCGACCCAAGGCCTCAACCCTACCATATTCGGCGCTCGGGGCCCGACCCCTTCCCTCCCTAACCATTTGGCCCTACCGCGGCCTCTCCCTGCGCAACCCTTCTTCCTACCCAACCCACCGCTGCCTCGAGAGCCCTACCGTGATTCCCGCCTGACCGTAGTAGGCCTCAACTACCAATTGTCCGCGACCCAATGGCCTCAAACCTACCCATTTAGGATGCCCAACGCCCATGCCCTCTCCCTACCCCTTCGGCTGTCCCGACCCACGGCCTCCACCTACCTATTCGGCCCGACCTAAGGCCTCAACCTACCAATTGGCCCGACCCAAGGCCTCAATCTACCTATTTGGCCCGACCCAAGGCCTCACCCTACCTATTCGGCCCGACCTAAGGCCGCAACCTACCAATTGGCCCGACCCAAGGCCTCAACCTACCTATTCGGCCCGACCTAAGGCCTCAACCTACCAATCGGCCTGACCTAAGGCCTCAACCTACCAATTGGCCCGACCCAAGGCCTCGCCCTACCAATTGGCCCGACCCAAGGCCTCGCCCTCACTATTTGGCCCGACCCAAGGCCTCAACCTACCAATTGGCCCGACCCAAGGCCTCGCTCTCACTATTTGGCCCGACCCAAGGCCTCCATTTACCCTTCTGGCCCGACCCAAGGCCGCAACCCAACAACTTGGCCCGACCCATGGCCGTACCACTTCCATCCCTTACCCAAAATCAACACCATACACTTTTATCCACCCATCCGGTAGTTTTCTGTTCAATCGAGCTCACCTGTTCATGTTTTAGCATGATTAGGGTCCTTGACTTGATCTGTCGACCAACTTTGCCTAGACCTAGACCGTGACATTTATCTCAACCAAACCAACCATTTGGTACTGCCAAATATGCCTAAACGTTCATGTACCTCACCTGTTATATACCCTGGAGCTACTTCCTATGCCTTGGATACCAGGATTATATCACCCTTGTTTGGATAAACCATCGACCTTTGCCTACACATTGCTGGTTTGCTTGTCAAATCATGTACCCTCGTCGTACTATTGCATTTCAACATGTGTCTGCTTCCTTGGACCTACCCCACCACCTTACCATCCTCTCTACAACATGTACCCTTTATCAACCCTATCCCTGATTTCCCGTTCACTCAATCTGCGATAGATTTGAGGGGGATTACCTATATCCTTAACATGAGAAACCACTTCATATTATTGTCCGCGCAGCTTTACAGAACAAGCTACACAACAATAAGGGGCTAATGTAGACACCAAATTCGTGTCTTACGACCCCTTGTGACCCGCATCCCATTTCGCAACCTAACCTCATTACCTAAACCTTACACAATTATTTATTAATTACCTTATAATTGATAAATCCACATCACCTTACCCGCCACCTCACTTTGCCACCTCATCATGACCTAGCCCTAACCCTAAACTAACATAATTAAGACCCATGACTTGGTCTAGACTCACATCCATAACTAATGCCTCCTTACTCGCACCCAAAGCCGACCTTCTAGCCACTTGACCAAGCCCGAAACTGATCTCTCGGGAGAAAAGCAGGGAAGGTGGGCTATTTTACTAAAAATAGCCTACTTTTTCCTTACCGATGCCGGTTCCTACTCGACCGCCATCGGTTACGCAACCGCCATCAGTTCCCTGTAAATGGGCTCCCCAAACCAAAACAACGGATCAGAATTTCATTTTGGAGATCAGTCGAAGGATTTCTGGATCAACAGAGAGCATTGTAAGCGAGGAACAGAGTCCAGATCTTCACTTGATAGAGCAGAGACGAGTGGAAATACCAGAAGTGTTTACAACCAAGGAGATCAACTTGCATCTTTGCCAAAACCAGTAAGTCACATCTTGCATGTCCTCTGTTATAACATTTCTTATGCTTCTTGAATCTCAGTCCTCCTAAATCCGTTTCTGAATCCACTACCCAACGTGCCATTGCATCTAACTGTCATTCTTTTATCTCTCATCGTCTCATTCCCTAATATCATCCATAAACCAGCCATTACAAACACCATAGCTACCAAGAAGATCCTAGAACCCACCAGTACCAGTTATTAGTAACCGGCATCGGTTATCAGTAACCGGCATCGGTTCCTCTGATCAAAACCAGAAAACCAGCCTTTCCCCTACCCAGTTCAACGAAACAATTTAATTGATATTTTGCAGTTTTTTGTGTTAATTCATATTAGCAGGGGAACTGACCACCTTCGAAAGGAAGTTTTATATTTCCTAGGCCCAAGGCAGTTCCCTCATTTATTGTCTAATTAAAATCTTGTGGTCTTGTCTTCTTATTTGCAGGTAGTCCTTCCAAGACAAAAAGGAGTTCTTCGCAGTCAGCATGATCTTTCTCTACGGTATGCGCACACCATCTCGACATTCAACAGGTATTCCTCCTAACCCTAACCTCATCTGTTTCTAAAAGGAATGAAAGGATAGAAGCAACTCTATTCCCAGAAGCCGAAACATTCCGAGTGAAACACCTATCTCTAGATCCACCAAAACCACCTCTAGATCCACCTCGCTAAAAAATTTGAGTCTGTCTACCCCTTTGATGCTAGTGTCCCTGATGTTGTGTCTACTGTGATGGGTGCAGTGGAGCTCTCGATGCTGCTGGAGAAGACCAGAATCCTCCTCTAGGGGGTGGTGCTGCACCCCATGCCCTCTGACTCTGAAATGCTTGAATCCTATCCTAGAACTTTCTCTTGTTTCTATCTTGGTGCTCTTGTGCCTTGGTCCTATTCTCCTCAGCCAAGTAGGACTTCTCAATGGCCTTCTCGAGCATGGGAGGAGATAAAATCCTAACAAATCTTGCTATATCTACATTCAGGCCCCGAATGAACCTGTTTACTTGCAACTTCTTGTCTTGTAAGTAGTCTACATATTGCAAGAGGTCCAAGAACCTGCTCTCATATTGCACCACTATGCCAGAACCTTTTCGTAAGTCATGAGATTCATCGATCCTCTTCTAGAAAAAATGATCTGACATATACCGGGCCCTGAATCGCTCCTCAAATATCTCCCAGGTCACTATATCTCAAGTCAAATGGAGATTCCACTCCTCATTCCTCCACTAAATGCCTACTACATCTCGGAGGAGGTGTATGGTGAACCTAGCTTTGAGAGTGCAAGCCAAAGTAGATATCAAAGTTAAGGAGCCAAGATTTTTCTCCAAAGCCATCTGTCAAACCAGTGAAAGTAGGTGGCTGAAGACGAAGAAGTTGTTAAATCACACTGCCAGTGTCTCTATCCTAGTGATGTGGTCTAGTGGGTGAAATAGGTCACCTATCTCCCAATGGTCCCTCAAAGCTATGTGATCGGCTGTGACAAAATGAGGCCATCGTCTCGCCAAGGATGGAAGGGATGCATGAACTCTCTCATCTTGAGGTATCGTGCTTAGGTGGCTCTGAATGTGCATCCTCGTAAATCAACTCCTCATATCCCAACTGAATGTCCTCCTCTCTCGGCTCCTATGGTGGTGGAAGGTTCTCCTACACGACACCTCAGTTGTTGTAGGGTCTCTAATATCTGAGGCCCAAAATTAGGGGCTGGCGGTTCCCACGTAGGTGCACTACATCCCGAGCTTTGAGCTGATCGTACCCTCTTGGGTGCCATCTTGAACCTGAGGTAAAAGAAAAATGTAAACAATTGTTTTATAAACTTTTAAGAGTTGCGGAAAGCATTTTTTTTAAAATTATTATTATTATTATTAATTAATTAATTTACATTAAACATTAAATTATCTGGAATCAAATAAACACTAGCCTAATAATAATTTAATTTATTTTACCCTATCAAGCTTCCTAGGGTCATGATTAAAAATCTACACCCCTAGATAATAAATAATCTTCCTCCCTTTTATAAATTTTCCCTACACACCCTTTAAATTTAATTTGTTTTCCCCCTTTTAACTTAGTTTATCCACACACCCCCTTTTATTTATTTTCAAACCCCATTAAAAGGTCATGTTTTTAAAGAAAAGTAGGGTTGAAGGAGAGCTCTAGGATCAAATCCAATATTGGCCCTTGATTTCAAATCCACCATAAAGTTTCCCTAATCTCTCTGTCTTCTTTTCCCCCTCTATACTTTTCTCATTTGTTATGTGTTGTTATTACAGGTGCACGTTGAGGAGGAACTATGAAAACTTGTTTAATCTTATGCATTTTTTTCTTTTGTGAAATCCATACATCCATGTATTTTCTTTTCTTTGTGTGAAATCCATGTATTTTTCTTTTGTGAAACTTGTTGAGGAGAAAATATGGTTTTGATAAACACACACACACACACACACACACACACACACACACACACACACACACACACACACACACACACACACACACACACACACACACACATATATATTGTATGGCCATTGTTTAAGGGAGAGAGGGATATGTGAGGGCAGAGGTGGGGGAGGCAGCGGCCGCGGTTGCGCAGGGTGGAGGTACAGAGGATAGCGACGAGAGGTTGGCAAGGAGGTCGATGGAGGTCTGCGCAGAAGGGTGGCAGTGTGTGTGAGGGAGCGATAGGGGCTATAGGCAGTGATGTGGTTTAAGGGGCAGGCATGGGGAATGGGCGGTGTGGGTAGAGATGAAGGGGGAGTGGTGGGTGCGTGGAAGGGGGTAGCAGGGGGATAACACGGGAGTGGGCGGCATGGCGGACAGGGGGATAGTGTGGGGTGCGCGGGAGGATAGTGGCCTGTGGGCAGGGTTTGGCAGTCCTGTACACTAGGGGGGTCGCCACCCCCCCCAAAACCATTTTTTTTTTGTTTTAAATTTACACGTTTAAAAAAAAAAAACTAAAATTTGTTTTATTTTATTTAGTTTTATTTACTTTATAATATAAAAAGAAAACAACCTTATTATATATATATATATATATATTTTAATATGTAAATATATATATATATATATATATATATATATATATGTAAATATATATATATATATATATATATATATATAATGTGTTTTCATTTCCTTGGCATATTGTTATCAATTATTGCAAGAATAAAAGGGCTAAGACAAACATCATTTCCAACAACTATTATAAAACAACTAACATCATCATTTCAATAAATCCTACAACCCTATAACACTAACTTTCCTTCAATGCAAAATAGCTAAATAATTAATGCAGATTTCTACAAGAGGGAGATCCAACAACAACAAGAAAAGACCGATTTTTTTTTAACAAAGTAATAAGATAACTAAAACAGAAATTACACAATGAGTCCATGTGTTTGAACCACGGCTTTGATACCAAAATGTAATGCCATTTTTCTTTTTTACTTTTAAAATTAAGCACAACTAAATATTTTAGATTTAATGGATATTGCATAACTATATTTTTTGGATTTATAAACAAACAAAACCTTCCAAATGAAGACATTGAAATTAAAAAAACTCATGGTTTCCTTATGATTTCAAAATGATAATCTTACAAGATTCTTGCAATAATAAAGTAAAAAACTTTCTTAGTAATGACTAAAGTTTACAAGAAGCAATAAGTACAGTAATGGGTATATACAAGAGTATATAACTTCACAAAGCCACATTTATTTACAAAATGAAGGTAATGCCCTCAAAAGATGAGGGTGACCAAGAGGACCAAGATGGCAAGAGGCTCCAACTATCTCCAACTTGAGTATTCTTCCAAGGATGCTAAAATAAAAGACAAGGCTTGTTTACCACCCAACCAATAGGCATCATCACATGCCTTTCCATGGTTGGAAGCCATGCTAGCCTCCCCCAAGCCCATTAGAGAGAGGAACAAACTTCCACAATGTGCACAAGTATAAAGGGGATACAACACAACAATAAATACATAATACCATTTAACCACTTAGACATACTACACATGATAAAACAACAACATGAGGATAACAATGTCAACCTCACAAGGGGGAAGAGAAGAAGTAGGATGCCCAAATCAAAGGTGTCCAACCATAGGAGCATCAAAAAAAAAAAATGTTTACAAAACTCCTTATTCCTCCTAATCATTCATCTTCCTTATTCGTCCTTTATTTCATAGAAATCCTTCTTGGGAGGATTTTCAAACACAAAAGGGTTTCCTCACCGAGAATGGGGAAATGTTAAAACCATATGAACCTTTATCCCACCTCAAACCATATGAGGGGATGAGAAGGGACCTTCATGGCTTGACCAAAAACCATGAGGTTTGAGATGGAAATCCCTCTCTCTTCCCCTACATTCTCTAAAAACCATCAATCAAAATGATGGTGGAGAGAAAACAAAAGAAATAAACAAATAACAAACAATCTACATTCACCATACAACTTCACAACACATCATTTCACACACATCATTTTATTGATCGAAGCATAGTTAACAAGATAATCACAACTAAGAAATAAAAAGATTAAGAATCCTACCTCTACAATGCTTTCTAAGACTCTAAGCTTTTCCCTTTGTCTAAGAAAACCTCCAAGCTCCCAAAATTCTCCAAGTTCTCCAAAAAAAAATGAGCCTAGAAGACCCCTTCCTTCCCCTTGAGGAAGAATAAGAAGAGGAACCCAAAAGTTTCCTAACCAATGAAAAGGTGACAAGTGTCACCCCCTCTCCTCTCATGAGTCAAAAATTCCAATAACTAAATAATTAGAAGTAAACTCACCTTTTAGCCCATATCACCCAAAATACTAAAAATGAAAAATAAAACAAAGTGGAGCAACTTTTAACAATTACACACAAACCAACCATCTTACATGGATGGTGACTAAGGAGGGAAAAATGGGAGGGAAAATCCCTCCAAACCTTGGAAATAAGCCCCCCTACCTATTAGGTAGGGTCCAAGGGCCCATTTTCATGCTAAGGAAACTCCCAAACTCAAAAGGGGTACCTAAAAATTCCCAAAATAACCCAATTTCGGGTTTGGCATGCTTGGGCACAAGGGTAGAGGGTGTGGAGTCCACCAAAGGTTCACATGTGGTCCCCAATCCCTTCTACCAACACACACACACTTACCCAAAACCATCACTTAAATTAAGATGAGATCATTAAACCCCTAAACTAGTTTACTTAATAAAACACACCCTAAACATAATTAATTTTGCAAGACATAAACACATTACAATTGAGGGTTCACCCATGGTTCTCAACTAAATACACCTATTTTAAGGCCTCAAACATTTAGCATGGTTAGGACTCAACCCATGGGCCGCTTGTGCACAATTGCGTAGCTGACCTAAAACCCATGCTCTCCTATACCTGTCACTTACACACTCATTACACACATTAACCGTATCTGTCCAATACAATAAACATCATCTACAAATCACAAATTCAATCAAACTTATAATGTCCTAACATTATTAGATAATTAATAGTGCAACGCATACAATTATTCACATAGTTTTCCACAAATCATCCACAAATAAAATTACAATGACATACACTTAGGATAGCATGAAAATTACCATTATTACATCTAAAAAACTATATCATTAATCAAATCGACCACAAGAAACCAACATCTAATCAATAAATATATCATATAACCCTGTTAGTGTCATCAACATCATAAGAAATATATCAATATACGAATTTAGTCTAATTGGCGCTACGCGCCCAAAATACCATAATGTCCATGAGAATAAAATAACATAGTAAAATGTCCAAAATCTATCAGAGTCTCAATCAAAACATTTCTATACATAAAGGAACCAATAGATAACTAGAGCTATAAAAATGTGGGCACTACAATCTCACTAAATAACTTCATTTTTTCCTCTAATTGAATGTTAAACTAATCCGTCTATTGGGTGTGAATTCTTCTTGTGCCTACTCATAGCAATAACCTCTCTTTGTTTAATTTATCTCCTTCACCCATCATCGATGTTATTTACTCCCTTATACCCCATACAAGCTCTTTTCTACACGTTCAGTGAAGTGTTCCTATTTGATCCCTGACCTATTCGGCAACCCCATAGAAATAGATAGGATTATATTATTTTATATTCAATAATGGGAGCCTCCCCATACATAAATAAAGAGGAACATATCACCATGAGAATTGGTTAAAACCTATAATTTTCCATACGAATAATTATTTCACCAACTGTTTTTGCCAAATCTACTGGGGAGATATTTTCCCAAGTGATCCATAATGATCTCTCCAAAAACATTATATATTACAAAAACAAAAAAACAAAGGAAAATCAATTTTTTGAATTTAACTCCATCAAGGAACGAATCCATTTCACATTCATATCACGCAAAACAATGAATACATTTCTAGATTAGAGCGAGGTACCAATGAGTGGAAGTGAAGAAGAAGAAGAAAATGAATGCCGAGAAATGAGCATTTTTTATCAGCCATAATTCTTGACCAATTCTTGTAATGAGGAGAATTTGAGAACAAGAAAATGTCTCTGGCTTCAAGAAATAATATGCAAGTAGACAATGGAAATAAGGCTAGTTTCATGTCACCAAATATCAAAGAAAGACTGTGTAGAATGAATAAAATCATTTTCTATGAAGAACTTATTATCTAATCATGGTGTCTTTATTTCAAGTAGATTGTTGCTAAAAGAAAGAAAATGGTACTTGATGGTGAGTAACAAGGTAATAACTGTTATCACCGAATCACAACACCCCTGTGCATGTATTTGAACTCACAATGTGATTGGATAACATGGGTACTATCTCCAAGTTGTGGGACTTGCTACTTGAGACAGACCTCCAGAGAAAGCTGGTTCTTGCTCCTAAACTACCTGCCACAATCTACTCTAATGCAGGATAAGCTAACTGTTCTAATCTAAATTTCCAAGGGACCAGGGAGAGAGAATACATAAAATGAAATCCTAAACTAAAGCGGTGATACACCAGAAAAGGAGGGTGTGAGAGTAATCTTCAAATGTGTGAAATGCAGAGGGAAAGTGCACACTAGAAGAGGTGATGACAGTTCACCATAATCTAGCAAAATGCATTTACAACAATATTCCAAGCACACACAATGTTAGTGAATTCCTACAAGAACATAATAATAGACACAATATTCTTGTAGAAAGATAAAAGGGGCAAGAAGAATGCAAGAAAACACAGCAGGGGAAGATACATCCACAAACTTTGTATTTTATTGCTTCTTGGTATACACAGTTCAGTCTATTACAAGATAAGGGCCTAGATCACCATGCAAGGAGTCCACTACAAGGGCCTGCAACACACTGGCTTCACAAAGTAATTTTGACAAAGCTTTGCTACCCAAAAAATCTCTTCTTTACAATGAGCCCAACACTCCAATTTATAGAAAAATGAGAAGGAGAAGAGAAGGGAAAATGGAAATCCCGAAATCTATCCTTCAACCACCTATAAGAAGCATTAAATTGAGTGAAATGATTGTATATTACTTGTAAAAGGCTCCCCATACTGTCCCATGTGCTGCAGCAGAGAAAGAATGATGACCATGCCTCTTAATTGCACTCCCAGCTACCAAATAAAACACTGTTTTGAACCCAGCCACGTTTTCTTAAAAAAATCAATTAATTTCTAATCAAATCCAGAATTTCTTGATTTCTATGCATCGGGCTCGGAACCATGATTCCAACGGTACCAATTTTGTGCAATTTCGTTGAGAAATGCAAAAGTTATGGCCTTCTGAGTGCGGGCAGCTATTTTGGGTCTGGCAGGCATTTTCTGTCATTTGACGGGAATGAACATTAACTGACTGGAGCCGAATATGTTTCTCTTAATTAAATATATCTACCCTCATTAAAAATAAGAAATCTAGTTTTTGTGGCGTAGAGGACGTCGTGCTCCTTCCAGAAAGTCCAATTTTGTGAAAATCGGAGCTCGGAGTCAAAAGTTATGGCCGTTTGAAGTTTCACGGGCAAATGTAATTCCACCTTCTACAAATAGAAAGTCTCCATTTTGAGATCAAATAGAAAGTATCATTTCTTTTCAACATTTTCAAAAGGTTCCTAGGTGGTGGAATAGGTTGGTTCTCATGTTAATCGTACACCTTGATTTATAGTGCTCCCCTTAAAATTTGTTATTTTGTTTGACAAAACTTTGTTGTGTATAAGTTCTCAACTCCAAAAGAACGTCCATGACACCATTTACCAATTAAACCAAATAAAACTATACTAATAAATAATGCATTTGTGATATAATTCATGTGTAAATGTTCCTTGTTTTATCAGTTTAAACACAACTATACTGGTTCAAAATAAACATGTCCTAGATTTAATGAACCAATTATGAATGTATGTAAATATTTCACTGAATTTTTCCTCATGTTTACCCTATATTCTGTCCATTTGCAAAATGTAATTCTCTCCCCAATGCTTAATAATGTGGAATTACCTAGGAATATTTCATAATGGCATAACCCTTTTTCCTATTTGAAATACTATGTAAAAAATTAAAATGTAAAAATAGATCCACGGCTCGACACGAGAATATTCCAAGGAATATTTTCTATATGAAAATGCATTCTTGCAATGTGTAACTCACATGAAAGTTGTGAAATGTAAATAAAGTTCCACCCCCGCTAAGGACACGTGTCATAAATATTATTTTCATGGTATTGGGCATCTCATTCACTTATACAATTTGAAGTATTACAAATCAAAATAAAGAAAGTAAACTGCGGATAGAAATCTAGACCATGACATAGGAAACATGTCATTTAGCCAAAACAAGTCAGCATCAAGAAAAGGGGTCAACTTTCCATCTTTACATTCATACAGTCACAAAAATAAAAATAAAAATACCTTATAATTCACAAATCCTGCCAAAGGAAGACACTTGGACGATTCTCATTTAAATGAAAGAGAAGTGGATCGAACAATTGTAATTGAATGCATTTATGGCTTCCGCCATTAATGTAATTCGTATAAGTAAGGATTTAAATTTTTTTTGGATGTTTTGATATACACACTTTCGAAAGGAGAATTTTGAACCTTCCAAATCCCTAGGGTTAGGAATTTGCATCACAAGGAAGAAGGAATTAATTTCAAAGGCGGGTGTCTAGATGAATCAAAAGAGTTAATCAAACCTATGAAAACTGAATACTAAAAAAAATAAAAAATTGGTTAAGTCACTTAAGTGTTATTTTTGTGTGAATTTTAAGTTTTCCTTATAATTTGATTTCTTATTCTTGCACCTGGATAGTTCTAAACCCTTTTTACTATCAAAAAGAGAGAATTACAAGTAATTTTCCAAGGAAAGATGAGGATAGTGGAGGCCAAAACCCATGTCACTTCAATTATCACAAGTTACTTGGATGAAGTGACAGACACTAATTTTTTAAACTCGGACTTAGCATATTTCTTACAAAGAATGCATGCCCCTAAAATAAGTGATTACATGATAGCCATTAATGCCAGTAACATTACCACATCTGTAGATTTCCCACCTTGTGTACATTTCCCTGAGTTGGTGTGGATTTGTGTTGAAAATTATGACCCGATGAAGATGGAGGTCTTGGATGGAAGTGGTGAAAGGGTACTTACCTTAACACCTGAGGAATTTCAATTGATTTTAGGGTTACCTAAGGTTCAAAATCTAGTAGACATTAACATACACAAGGTATTGAATCTCTACAATGTTGTGCATCAATTATGTCAAGGTTATAAATTCTCATTGGTTGATAAAAAATAGAGGATCCTCTACCAGAATCTCAAAGAGGTTTCTCAAATCATACTTTTTAGCAGAGGTTGATGATATTATAACTTTACTAAGTAGGATGGCTGGTTTTATATCATTTAATGGCTTCTATGAGTTGATGTGTACTTACATAAGGATTATTCTTGATAGCCCTGAAAAACATATGTTGGGAAACCTTTATAGCTACAACTATTCATGAAAAAAAACTTGAAATGGTTGTAAAGATCAGATCAAGGATCACTATCAACTGTGAATTTGATATGATGTCATATTTAATCTACAATATTACATGTCACAAGGACTTCCATGGCATCCAAAGAACAAAGAGATTTAGGAATTATAAGGTATATTATGTTTACCCACATTTAAACTTGGATAATTGGAAGGGGAACTTCAGGATGGTAAATGATGCATTTTTTTCCCCAATCATATCCCTCTTCAATCCATAGTTGCAATATTATAGAATATACACATAAGCTAAAATAATGATAAAGTAATATGGGTGATAATTATTCAATATATGTTTTTCACCTACATAAGACTAATGGGATATGAATGATAGCCATTAATGTTTCTCGGGTATCTAGATGATAAGTGGTCACTCATAGAACTATCAAGATAGTTGGTAGAATTACAAAAGGTAATTATAGGCAAGAACAAAACAAATATCAAGTTTTCTTTCAAAATAGGAAGATACTCTTTCCCCGTTGTTGCAAAATCTAGACTATTGGAGGATGAGATGAGAATATTTGAAGTAGATAAGGTCCAACTGAGGCCAAAGTATGATATCAAATGGGTTGTAAGTTCAATATTAGGGAGATCATATGAACATTAACCCCATTATGAAAATTATTAGATGAACTGTAGAGATGAGGAATAATTCAGACTAAAATACTATTCTAGGATGACCCTTAGGAATATCATTGACTACAAGATTGCAGTTGTACCCTAAGTTCTAAATGACGAAAAAAAATTAAAAAAATATTACTATGATATGAATATAGTAACACAACCAATTGCACCATTGAAATGGAATGATACAGAGTTAATTATCCTGCTCATTAAGATAACTCATGTGATGAGAAAAACACTATCATGGTTAAAACTTCAAGGCATGGATTTATCTCTACATAAAAAAAAGATAATAAAGGAGTACATGGATTCATGGATCTTAGAAGAGAATATCCCTCCTTTAAGTGAAGGATATGATAAAATAGACCCACTAAAAGGAATAATCCCTCAATTGTAATCCAAGAGACCAACTACTAGGATTATTGAGGAATGGACCATAGTTACAAATAAGACATGAACTCCTATTTTAATCCTAACCCAAAAACTAGAGGTAATGCTACTGAAAACCATGAAGGATGCACTTATTACTCAATAATTCCCATTACAAACCAAGGGGGTGGGTATATCAAAACAAAGAACTCCAAAAATAAATCTTTCGGGGTCATCAAATACATGTAACAAAATGAGAGGAATCATATCAGATATTGACCCACAACTTATGGTGTAGAGTGCTGAGGGGAAGGAAGAAACCAAGCTAAAGTACTTTAAAATGGCTAAGGTTATACCTCATTTGGTAAGATATACATAAATTTCAGGAACCAATAATTTCCCAATCATAAAAGAACACAAACACAAAACTAAAGAGCTAGAGATTGTTAGTCCAGTCCCATTACATGAGGATAAACATAATCTCATTGCAACATTGGAAAATAGGTATTCATGACACAACTTGAAATGAGTACACTCATCACATCATCTAAAGTGTAGGAAGCCATTGTTAGAACAGCATGTCTTACAAGTCTAGTGTCAAATCTAGCCATGGAGAAGAAGACTAATGATATTCCTATGGATAGTCAATCCATGAGAGTTCCAGGAGAACATAAACAAGAAGAATTTAGGGAAACTCAATCAGCTTCACAAGTAGAAAATAAGTTAATTATTGCAACCACTACACATCATGAAAATATAACTACATTAATTGAGATAATATATGTGGATGAAAAAGAAAAAACTCACGCACTAATACTTATTGATTTATTGTTTAGGTTGACTATGGTAAAAGAAGAAGATACTTCATCAATGGAGGCTCTTTTAGTAGAGTTTCCAAAATTTCAGGAAATTTATGTAGGTATGACAATCACAGATGTACAATTTGGAGATTCATTACCAATAATTGAGAAAGCACTAGTAAGTCATGAAATTGAAGGAAATTCATCAGAAGAAATGACTTAGACCAAAGAGAAAGAGCCTAAAAATGAGGGAGACATTGCAATGATAGAAAGATCACATGAAAATGTAAGCCCTACAAAATAATTATTAAAAAATATTGATGAGGCAATTATCGGTCCATTAGAGGATAAGGTAAAGAAAAAGACACTAACTGGTGGTAAGGCCCAAGAATTAGCTACTGAAATAAAAGTAACTGAGGGACATGGAGATGAATACAAAAAAGGAGAATAGATAGAAAAAAGGGCCATACATGGTGAGTAGAGAGAACAAAAAATGGAATTTGAAGTCTCACATGCAGTTGTATCGATGTCATAAACATCTCAAACTACTTCTAAAAAAATAGTGTTATTTTAGGGCCCACCATTTCCTAAACCAAAAAAATTAAGTGGGGGATATGTCCCCACAGTAGGATGGTTAGGAACACTCCTCCTAAGGAAAGAAAAGGAAGTGGTTCAGGTAGAGACCATTGACATTAAGAACATTGTATTCTCTAGACCAATAAGAGCTCCCAAGAGGCCTAGAATTTTGACCAAAAATCATGTTGACCATCTGGGATTTAGGAATTTTTTGGTGGCTACGCCACAAGGGGAAAAATTTAAGGATGATGTCACACAAAGTGACTATCAAATCACACACATTCCACTAAGGAATCCAACTACATAGAACTTGAAACAAGATGTCATTATAATGGTGCTCAGAGGTATAATCTAAAAGATTGAAAAAGATAAGGTAATGAAGAAATAAGTAAAGGAAAAAATTGAAATATTGTTAACCTATGTACAAAAATGGATACACTTCCCTATGGATGGTGTTATCATAAAAAACAACACCCTTTGATTTGATCATGAATTAGTGAATGAGAAACCAGTGTTTTTGGGTAAGATGGGATTGTCTCTAAGTGTGGGACCTTTCTAGTAAGACAAACATCTAGAGAAGGCCAGATTCCTCAACCTTATCTTACTACTAAAATAATCATATAACGGAAAAAAATTATTTACTTCTATCATAAGATTATAAGGGATCAAATAGAGATATTACATGAAAATGGAAATCGTAAACTATAGAGGTCATTGCACCAAGAAAGGGGATGGGAAAAAATTCAACTAAGTGAAAATAAGATGAATAATGGGAATGAGAGAGGTCCAACACAAGTGACATAGTCCTTAACTGCATTTAAAAAAATCATTTCCATAAAGTTGTAATGCCCACATTTTACGCACCCAAATTACAACAGAAAATACCAGGATAATTCTTTTTTTACTTACATTACTCACCACGCACAACACAGCAAGGGTTCCAAGTACAAAAACTCAACTCGCATACGAAAATCACATATGTCATCGACTCACATAGACACATGAAAACAACCTAGGCATGTCGATGCCACACTTTTCCCAATGAATGGTTACTAGAAATGACCTAACTACAAGAAAGAAGACTCAAGGATGGGCAGACCCACAACACATATTTTCTTTCATTTATTTTAGTTACGATTAACACTCCAAGAAAATTATTGTGCAAGGATAGATTCCTCCTTTTTCCAACTACAGAAACTTTAAGTTCATCCACATATAATTTACAGTTCGACCATTTTAAGTTATCTTCTTATTCTTTACAAAAATTCCCATAACTTACATGCTTATTTGGAATAATTCAAATGCATATAAAGTTCTTAATTATCTTACTCTGATGTTAAAAATATTCTTCTCGAACATACATTTAACGTCTAGCTTTTTACTCTTACCACTCAAGTGAATGTGACTTGAGTGTCCATATAGCACTATTAGGATTTAACAGAGATTTAAAATACAAGGTAACTTTTTACCACAAAACATTCCTTGATTCACGAAAAATTTATTTTCCTACCATAGTTATTCTAAATCAATGACTTAATGACTTCCTTTTTATATTTATATATCTTTTATTTTCTTGTAGTTTGATCACAACAATGCAATACATATTCTTTGAAACACATAAAGATATTTAATTGAGTTATAAGGTCTCTAAGAGTGGCAGTATCCCTAACCTCAATTCTCATTTTTTCTCTTATATGCTTCATTTTCTATGTCACGTTATGGCCTTATTCTTAGAATTGTCTTGTAAAGGGAGCTACGAAGTGTTTATCTAACCTCTTGAAGACATAAAATATTAGCAGGCTTATAGCTACACATGAACCCAAGTTAACATCCATATCAACTAAGTTTTAGATTTATTCTAACTTCACCTAAGGGTCTACCCCTCAACTATATAACAGTTTTGAGTGAGAGGAAAAATTTATGCTAAACCACCTTCTAGAAGAGACCTGGGTACTATGATGAGAGAAACCAAAGTAACACATTTAGCTATGCGGAGCTAAGGGGTTTCATTAACAAGAGTGCAAGGCAAAGAACAACTATGTCCTGATCTCCATTTATGTCATTTGGATCCAACAGGGATTTCATTTGATGAAGAAATTTACATTTAAATCTATCTTCGGAAAAACAAGGTAATCCACTAGGCTACAAAGGAGGAGCTATATCTACTTACTCGAAAAGAAGTTTGACTGTGTCACTCCTATCTTCCAGGTTTATGACAATGTCACTAATCACACTAACTAAGATGATAAACCCATTCTTGGGCTCCTATTTACTCAAGCGAGGATATTTCCATCGAGTGTAGGGTTTAAGTTCACTCTATGATTTTGAATGTCTTCTAGGGTAAAAAGTAACACACATAAAAACAAGTTATGCTCCGATATTGAACAAGGGCAGAGTGTTTCGATTTAAATCTCTTCATTACATTTACAAAGTATGAATGCACAATATGACTCATTAATCATTTATGGAGCACTAAGTATGCACTACAAGACATTACTTCAAATTCATCTACCTTATATATACATATATCAACCATGTTACCATGTGTGTCGTGAATCAAATTGAACCTATAATTAAATATACATTTCCTAGATGTCCTAGAAACCAACATCTCATACATAGCAACAAATTATCAAATATAACCTTCTGAAACATGAGACTACAAAATACATTTATTCATTTAAAAATGAACTAAATAAATTACAATGATAATTGATGCATTACACAATGCCTTTACGTCATCATTCTTTCATCCTGTAAAAACACGTGAGCATGATATCAACAATAATTTGCTAGCATGGCATCCATCCTAACCTAACATAAGTATCATTTTTTAGTTTCCCATTTACATATGACAATAATTACAATTTTCGATCAAAATAAAAAGGTTTAGAAACATGTATTCATTGCATTTCATTTTTCTTCATTTTATAACCCAGGAGAGAGAAAAAGAACGGAAGAGAGAGAAAACACCATTTTGTCAAAAGTTATAATGCACACAAGTTCCACTATAGAGTTTTAAACAGTTATTTGTATGTGTTAAGAGATTAAATGGTGGTTTGGAAACCCTACGAGGGTCTGCAGATTTCTATTTTTACATTTTCTTACTAGCAACAAAAACGTAAAAAATGGGCTCAGAGGCTAAGAAACCACTTCCAAAAGTTATCTTCCAATGAGGATGCACACCACGATCAAATTTCTACGAGTCCCTAGATATACCAAGAGTTCATAGCAGCTGACAGAAATGGGAAAGAGCAAACAGTTTGTATTTTGCGGCTAGTTCTTCGGGGCCACTGGTCATAGTTGACCCAGTTGTAAATGAACAAAATTCAGCTCGAGGGCCCATAAAACCGCATCCATAACTGACATTCGATGGATGAGCACACAATGAGACACTCCCTAGAAGTTCCACTATATGAGGAGAATTCATCAGAGTTGATGAGACTAAGAACCAGAAAACCATTTTCAAATGACGACAAGTAATCTGGAGCGACAAGTCGAAATTGGTCCAGTTTGACCTCGTCAAACTACGGCTGGATGCCTACAAAATGGCTTTCCTAAAATATCAAGAAGAGTGATTTTTCCCAAGATGAATGTTCCATGCAATTATCTATCATAAACACTAGAGGTTTGCGAAGACGGGAAAAAATATATCTATCTAGGTTTCAAATGGTGGTTCAAAACGAAATCCAACTTTCTAGATTTGACAACTTTCTACTACTGTAAACTAGTGTAACAGGGCTCCTATAAGAGCGTTAAAAAGATCAAAAATGTTTGTTTAGGGTCAATCTAATGGTCCAGGTGATTCCTCACATAACAAGGTACATGACTGAAGCCTAACATCTCATTTTTAGAGTTCCGAAGGGTACTTAATGAGTCTATGAAAAATACAAAAATTAACTATTTAAATAGGGAGAAGGTCAACATTATTATTGGAAAGTCAATTTTGTCTGGTTGATAAGACAATGTTGTAGTGATCCAGTTAGGTAGGAAGTTTTCTACATCACCTCAGAATGAGGGTGGGAGTTTTTGGTTTAATGTAGAAGAGTTATTTTTATTTTGTGAGTTACAACATGACCTTTCATTGTTTTTGCAACGAGTTGATGTAAACATTTAACTGTATTAAAAACCTAATATTTTAAGATTCTATTAATTTTCAAAAGAGAACTAAAAGATGAGAATTATGAGAGGTAAGGGAAGATGAACCATGCCTGGAGAATGAATTCAGCCAAAACTACGGGATTCGGTTCATTATCTTGCTTGGGCGCATCAACAACCAAATCATGAGCATCCAGAGCTTCACCATTTTACATACATGTCTATCATAAAATCTGTAACTACAGATTTGAAACCATTCTGCTACTCTAATCACATTTCTCCTACCTTCTAGATTCAACCCACCACTTTTTGATCATGATCAAATGGTTTCTTGTTGTTGTTGTTTGGATAGAATGAGATCTTCCTCCTTTTGTGCATAGCCTCAAATCTTGCAACCATGAGACCATGATTTTTGAAGGCATTTTTTCAAACACTTCACATGCTTTAAGCATGCCTCCACATTTTGCACATTCTCATGTGCTCATCAAACACCAAGAAAACATATCCACATAGCCACCACATGCTGGATTGGCATGTTGATGATCCAATATAGGGTTTCCTCAAGATAACCGTCACAACCAAGAATGTCAATCATGCAAACATAATGATTAATTCTAGGCATGATTCTATAAGAGGCACTCATGCCATCGAAGTATTTACAACCCTAATGCATTGAACCTACATGGCTAAATGCTAATAAAACAAAAGTTAAACTTACATGGTCAGGGTATGTTCCTTAAGACCACATCTCCTTGAGGCATTTTGTCAAACAATTGACTTGCCTTGTGTATGATTCTACAATTTGCATACTTGTTTACTAGCGCACTTGTAACTTAAAATCCTCTACCATTATGCTTTGATGGTTTTCCGAGGCCTAATCTAAAGCTCGCATTTGACAAAGGTTGGGAGGATGCTGGAAAAGGTTATGGAGTCTGGCTTTACATGTACCAATTACATTTTCTTGAAATTTTCCAATGCCTTTTCAACAAACTCATATTTTTCACATCCTGTAATCATTGCAGTCCATAAAGCACATTTCTTTTAGGCATTATTGAACAGTTCACATGCTTCCACATTTTTCATATGTATCTGTTAGGGCACTTGCAACTACAACATCTGACAAAACTTCCTCTATCTTTTATGCAGGGACAACTATCCACACGGGTATGGGGGGCTCATTTTTTTGTTTGGATGTAGGCTGGGAGAATGTTAGCATAGGTAAGAAGTGCACTGGTAAAGGAATCTCATCTAGGTCGGAGCTTTCCCCCCCTTCCCTCCATGGTGGTGGCATCCTCTCCCTCTCCAATAAAACAAAATGATGGAAATAGTCCCCAAACTTTCCCTAAAACCATGCCCACAGATTTCATGGGTTTTTTTTTAAATTTTTTTTCATTCTTTTATTTTATTTAACATTATTATTATTTTAATTCGTTTAACTCATTAACTTAGATATATATATATATATATATATATATATAACACGAGAGGAGACTTGGTCGGCTTCAGGTCGTAGTAATAGTATTTCACCTTTAAGATGACAATTAAAACGAGTACGCAAGCAAGCCTAGTTGACCAAGGAGGAACTAGAGAGAAGTTTCGAAAACAAAGACTAGACAAGGACCTGCCACAATGTCACAACAGGATACCCTACCTTTTTGCGAATCAAGGATCGATCCGCAAAGTGACCGATCTAACAATAAAATTTCTTATCGATAGTTAGCAAAAAAATTTATAACAAATTGACAATTAGATAACGAAGTTATCCTCAATCGATAATAATAATAATAATATTACTATTATTATTACCACTTATTAATACTTATTAATCATATTAACAAGAACCAACTTACGATCTTGATAAATCGAGCACATATTTTTCCTTTAATAGGAGGAAATCGTAATGGACGAGGTGGGGCCAACCATAGAAAACATCAACATGACATGGGAAGACATGACGATGTGGGAGAATTCCAATTGTTCTCTTTGACAAGGGAAAAGCTAACAAAACACCAACAAGAGCACCGCAGTGTTAAATTCTTAGCAACACAGTCATCTAAGAAGGAAAGGAAGAACAATGAATGGGAATTACAGGAGTAAAAAATATTTGAATCTTGCAAGAAGAAAAAAGTATACACAATGCATCTATAATTGTAATGGAAGAAAAGAAACACAATGTTCCCATCTATTATTATTCTCCTTCACAACACAATACTTCTAGGCTAGATTCAATACATTCAAAGAGGAAAAGAAAATAAGGTTTTACCTCAGCAAGGTAGACTAGGATTACCATGATCTACGTACGAATTTGATATATCCAAATAAGCGTTCCTATTTGGAGAATTATGTCTCCCATGATGTACATATGGTAAAGCCATTAATATTTCTTATTGCTAGAAGGACCGCAACAAGGGTATACATGTGCATAATGCTGAATTATGAGAATGACGCTTACGTTGAAAATGATTTCTCTATCTCAGAAGACTCCACCATAAGAAATAAAGTCACACCAAGGAAAAGGGAGAGAGATGAGGCCCTTGAGAAAAAGGCACCAAGCACACAAACAACATAATCTGTAGGCGCATAGGATTCAGGCACAAGGCCAAGCACCTATGCATGGAGGAAGAAGCCCCCCATATAAGAGAAAGAGAATACACCTAAGGAAGAGGCACTTGAGAAAGAGAAGCCCCTTGAAAAAGAAGAGTCACTGAAAAGAGAGGATTCTCCTAAAGACAAAGAAAAAGAAGAGTTGGTACACGACGAATTTAGCTTTTCCTTGTAGTGAAATAGGTAAATGCTCAGGTATCCTCCACTTTGCACCTAAGGTGTCATGCATTCACTTACACAATTTTTCTAATCATTCCTTGTGGGAAGTTGTCATGGTGTCACAAGTGTACTTCTCAAAAAATTTGGTGGGGGATGGGTTCTCATCTGGGTACTCCCACAAAAATTTATCTAGCCCATCGAGCACTCCAAAATCCTAAAATAAAATGGTAAGGAGGATGTTACCAAACATGATATTTTCTCCATCGCACATGGTACAAATGATTTCCTTTGCTATGAATGACAAGAGGTTATAGATGGTACCCTCTAAGATATTTCAGAAAACGTTCAACCAATCCTTGTTGATATGCATTCATCTCTCCTACCAATTTTGTTTTTAGACCAAACATGCGGTCATCCTCATTACAGGGTCAAAAATCATAGAGATGTCAAAGTATCGTGACCCCTTCTTGTAGCCATAAGCTTCAACAATCTTCTTGATGGCCTTTTTATCATCCAAGTCATCATATAATGATTATCCTTCATAGGTAAGACCAGTAAATTTTTAAATTAGTTGGGGAGTTATTCACGTCCTACATCATGCGATGTAGAAAATATATTCATATATGTGTGACATTAACTACTAGTGCAGTCGCTCAGGCTTTTTGAAATAGGGAAACTCATAGAGTTACAATAACTTGGCCTTCTCCATCTTCACCTTTACCTCATCATCATAGATAAGCATTCCATCTGGTTTGGTTTTTTCTGTAGGGCGAACCACTTCCAATGCCATCTCATTCTCTGTGGTGCTCATCTAATGGTTGTAGTCACTCATGACCATCTTTCTCACGTGATACACCCATTATTTTCAAAGCACTATGCCATATGGGTATTGCATCTCTACTTACCATTCCTCATTGAAGATGTTGGAAACAACTTGTTTCCCTTTTCCCTTTCCCTTCTTATGTGAAACTGTTTCTTATTTCCTTGGTTCCATTTCTTTTTTGGGTCACTAAAATTTATTTTTCCTTCTGATCCTAGCTCTGATCAATTATGTGGATTTACCAATTCATGTAAATCCCTTCAATACTATGCCCTAGTTGTGGAACCCTTACCTAGAAAAATCTTCCTTACACAAGATTACATATTCACTTGCGAGATTTGAAAATTTTTACAACACTCTTCCTCATGCTCGTGTACTCTTTTAACCTCTAGTTCACTAATCAAACTGGCTATGCACTCAAATCTTCACAACCCCTTTTTTTCATGCAAATTCTCTTCATGGATGCCCTAATTCACAAGAGCTCTTCGATATCACAAATGAAAGGTACAAAATAATTTACCCTGACCTTCTACTTATAGTTTTGTACCTTTTTCTGCAATAAATGCCATGTCACCTACTAATGTAGCTTTTTAATAAAGCTGGATTTTTCTTCTAAAGAGAACCTTAAGTGATTTTACCTCTACACTCAATCCTACATGAAAAAACTCTACAACCTTCTAGCATGTAGAACCCCTTACTGACCGAAAATCCTTACGCATGCACTTATAGTGGCGAAGGCACTTCTTTTTTCCTTTCCCTAATTTTTGACATCACTTACCTTATGTTTTTCCTGTACTTCTCACCCTTGTATGTGGTTTTTATACAGTATTCCTGGTACAAGAACTTCTTATGTTCACCTTTTCTACACACACTCTTCCAAACTACGTGTTTTTTATCCTTTAAACTGGGCCATCAAAACACAACTTCCACTACCAACTTCCAGTACTTTTTGCATCACTCCAACCCACACAAAAATAGATGCATGGGCCTCTAGACATAGAATTTTTTTGAAAAGAATAAGTGGCTACCAATATACAATGCACACACAAAAAAAAAAAAGGGAACAAGAAATGAGAAGGGGAAACACAAAGAAAGGAAATGCATTAAGGGAAATCCTAGACTAAGTGACAATACTACCTTATTTACAAACACAAGGAAGACTTATTTATAGTAGGGCTTCAGCCTACTCAAATTTTAATGGCCTAGTAGCCGTGTTCCATCAAAAACTTGTAACTAGAAAGTGCTTGAATCAAGTGTATGGGATATAATGTATGGGCCCATCCAATGGATTTTGAATTTTTCAGGGTGGTGTAAAAACTTGGAATCATATGACAGAACCATCTACCCAACCTCAAATTTTTTTTCTTGATGTGACTCATCACGCCATGCCTTCTACCAATATTTTTCTATCTTTTAACTCCAGCAAGAAATTTACCACCTCTTATCTAACTGTATTAACTTATCAATCCTCTCATCAAGCGCTTTCTCATCAGCTAATCCTCTTGTGCATGTTATACATAGTGATGGTAAAATGAATTCAATGGGTGATACTTCTTCCATGTTAAACACCAGTTGAAAAGGTGTGGCCTTTATTCACTCTTTTATAAGTACTCTGGTATGACCATAACAAAATAGAAAATTTATCATCCCAATCCTTCCTTCGCACATCAGAAATTTTTTGCCAGTGTGTGACTCAATATCTTGTTAAATTATTCAAAATTTCCATTATATTATAGGTGATAAGGGGTAGTCTTATGGTGGGATACCATGACTTATGCCAATAATATTCTAACTGTCTCATTCAAGAAATGAGTACCCCTATCACTTGTTAAATGGATATCCATATCTGTTGATTATATTTTCCCACAAGAACCTAGTTTCTATTACCACTGTACAACCCCTTATAGGTGTCACTTTTTCCCACCTCATAAGATAGTCTATGCATGTAATGATATAGTGTGAGCTATTACTTCGTAGTGTGGGTGAAATTATTCCTATTAAATCAATTTCCCATTTCTCAAATGGTTATGTTCTACCTATTGGTCTCAAGGGCATATCATCTCTTCTTCTTGGTTTTTCAAGGCACTGGAAATGGTCACAGGCCTTACAAAAATTGATATAGTCCTAGTAGATGTTTTCCCACCAAAGACCTACTAGAAGTATCTTATACACGGTTGCATTCCCTGTATATTTCCCTCTGACAATCTCACCATATTATTCCTCCATGATTGCAATGCGTTCATGCTCTAACACAAACTGGCACAAAACCTCATCACGACCTATATTTTATAAGTCTCTACTAATTAACATGTAGGGTGCAGTGCGTATCACTAATTGCTTTATTTCTAAATTCCTCATTCCTTCTCGTTCCACACTTGTTTTGAGAAAAATGGCTATATCCTCCAAGTCAGAGGGTGAGCACCGCAATCTAAAGAGTTTTGTATCTGGAATTATAACCTTAATGCTCTGCACATCCTCCCCTAATTCAATCCTTGATAAGTGGTTAGGTCCCAAATTACTCCTACCCGGTTTCATAACTAACATAAAATCAAATTCTTTGAACAACAAGACCCATAGGCATATGTGCCCTTATAAAAAGAGCTTTTTTACAAAGTACTTCAATACCATATGGTCCATGTAGAAGATAAATGGTGTTTCAAATAGATATTTCCTGAATTTGTGATCCACCTAGATCATGGAAAATTCTTTGCGCTTAGTAGTAATATAGTTATGATCTACTGGTGTTAACTTCCTACTAGAAAAAAACAAGGGGTGGTCAAAAATTCCCTCTCCAGGTTGTGCTAAGACTATCCCAATCACCAACCCCAAAGCATCAATATGTAAATGGAATGGCTTGTCCTAAGAAGGAAAGCGTAATATGGGTACAATGATAAGCTTATTCTTCAATGTATAAAATTCCATCTTTTGCACCTCTCCCCAATAGAATGTACATCTGTGCTTCAACAATTCCTCCAGTAGCACGGAAATTTTGGCATACCCCTTAATAAATTATTTTTTCATACCCCTTAATAAATTTCTAATAATACCTCGTATGTCCACGGAATCTATGCACTATGCTCTAACTGGTAGGCTTCCGTAATCCCAGAATAATGGAAACTTAGGTAGGGTCCACCAACAAACCTTCTTTACACATGATATACTCGAACAGGGTTCTAAATAGAGTAGAGAAGTGACATTTATTGATATTGAGGGATATGTGCAACTATCGGCATCTCTCAAACATGAACCACAAATTATCACAATGATCCCTCACTTATCTATATACTGTCCAATCATTAAGGTAGACCTAAAGGAACTTATGGATAAAATCCTAAAATTCCTACACTACAATGCGCGAAAACATAGTATGCGCATTCTTCAGTCCAAAAGGCATGACTGTGTAGGAAAAACTTCCCCATTTAGTGCTGAAAGTTGTCTTTTCTTGGTCCTCCTTTGTAATTCTAATGGATGATACCCTAAGAATCCATCCATGAAGGAATAGATCTTGTGCCCAACTACTCCCTCCAGGATTTCTTCAGTAAAAGGGGTAGGAAAGGGATCAATGCCACATACCACACTCAAATATCTATAATCAACACATATCATTCTTATCTGATACTTTTTAATGCTAATAACCATTAGGCTTTTCCATTCTGATTCCTTAACAACCTCAATCATTCTTGATGTGATCATCTTGTCTATCTCTTCCTTTACTCGAAAGCATAGATTTGAGTTCATTTGGTAAGGTCTCTTATGAATTGGGCATGCTCCTTCCTTTAGGTTGGTTTTCATTTCCCCCAAGGAGTGGTGAACTCATTTAAGCTCATGGTACCTACGTGAAAATAATTCCTAAAACTCAGGCAATAAATCAATGAGCTTTGAAACATCCTTTTCTAACCAATAGTCCTCAATCGTAGCCTCCTTAGGTTCTGTTTCTAAGCCAATGTTAATCTTATTTATTTTTAAGGGTTCATGGTAGGTGTGCACTTACTCATCAGCACTAATTTTTAATTTGTGCATACCCGTAATATGGTTAGCATCTAATTTATGCACTTCTTCACCATCGATTAAATAGACCAATTTCCTTTCTCTTTCTCCATGCATGTGCACTCAATATGTATCTCCTTTGATTCTTCCTCATCAAAGAATGCTTCTAAACCAGGTTCACCCAATAATTCCAGTATTCTATCCTTCGTCATGGAATTATCTCCCATCGTTAGGTTCTTAAAAAGCTACAATGCCTTATCCACTGATGGATTGGTGCTCAGATATTCAAAATCTTAAAGGAGGTAAGTAGTCAACTCCTACCAATTTCCTATATGATGGCACATCTCTGAGTGAATCTACAATGCATGCACGTAACCTTGTAAAGGGGAGTATAAATTATGCACCCATAAATAAGGTGGAAAGGATTTCATGCATTCCATCTAGGCCTTCTCACATGCTTGGATGTGAAATGAGGCAGGCTCTTTCCAATGATAATCTCATATGATAGTAGGTGTATTGCTCAGGGAAAACCTAACAGAGAAAGTGATTCTCACTTTACACCACTCTAGAAGGCTATCGCGATGGGTCTCCCACTAATGTGATGTGGTGCCAAGTAAGGTATAGTTTAGCATCCACCTCCTCTCGACCTCACTTCTCCATTGGGTCTCCATTTCTTGTAGGAAAACATTAGTTTTGGCTCCTCCAGAGTAACTTGGAAAATTATTTCATCTTAGGTGGTTGATTGAGCATGCCTTTGCTACCTTTGTCATCGAGCCTCTAAACTTCCTTCCCACTAACTCATATGTCCTGTGCACCCATTTGTTACATGCCACACTAGTTGTATCACTTATAGATTGAGTGTCTTCCCACTTAATATCACCCTCCTTGGTCAGTTTTATAACATTAGGGTCCAGGATAGTGCACACATAAATTATGTCTAGGTCCTCTTCTCCTAAAGGCTCAATATAGGGCACTGATTTCCCATCTGTCAAAGGAATGAAAAATCGTTGCTCATTTTTCTCAAATCTTATGCACCCCTTATTAAAACACAAGTCAACATTATTCTTATAGTACCAGGGGCACCCAATTAATGCTTGAAATTTTTCCTCCTCAGCAAGTGCTAAGACTTTAAAGTCCCTAGTGAATTTTTTCCCTTAGATAGTGATAGTAGCATCCTTCAAGACACCAATAGGAATCACCTTTGTTTTATTGGCCATATACAACAAATTTTAAGATGGCTATAATGGGGGACTTCCCATTTTATTCCAAGCATCCAAGGTGAGAACATTGACTTCCACGCCCATGTCAATTAGTATTTTACTTAGGATTCATCCATCAACAACTTCATTCATGGTAATCTCCTTATCGTAATCAATGTTGTGGGGAGTAGGTTTGTATACAAAACCTTCTTCACGTGCTCTACTCCAACATTTGATATCATATGCCTCAACCATTATCCTAATAGAGGAATGATATTTTATTGTCTCAACATTTTTCATACCTCCTTGACATTGTCTAGATCTTTTTGTGGAGCCTCAATGCTCTTCTTCTACTCTAACTTTGTGGATTTCTCCTTTAGACATTGAATTTCCCCTTGAAGATTCTTGATTACATCCATGGTCTCTTGATAGACTTATTTCCGATGGGTAGGGTCCAAATAATTCCCATACACCACCTCTTCCCTCGTAATCAATGGTCTCTACCTTGGTATCCCAATACAGGTTCTAACTTTTCCTCACGTGTCACTCTTGGCATCCATTGCGAGTCTTCTTTCTTAATGCTTATCATCCCAGCACCTTTATCTTTCCATTGTTGTTGTCTCGTATGTTCAAATTTATCTAGGAATTCCTCATACTTGTTCTTCTTTCCACACCTAGAGCGTTGTAGTAGGTTAGGACATTCATACTTATAGTGCTCTGTAAACCCACAATTGAAACAAGTTCTATGCAGGAACTCACTTCTTCTACCTCTTCGGTTGCCTCGATCTCAGAATCCTCCATGAAATCCTCTTCCACGATATCCTCCATCTGTGTGTCCTTCATAGTGGTGACCATCATCCTTAGAATTGTTTGCAATTCTGGTCTGACACACACCAATATCAATGGCATCATTTATCTGGTCAATCAATCTACAATCCTTAGTGTCATGAGTAGTAAAGGTATAAATATTGTAGTATAAAGACACATTACTATGGATCATGCATTGCAGTAGTGGATAATTACTGGAATTTTGATCCCATTGAAAAATCTCATAGTCTATTGGCATGGAACACCTTGATCTCTAAGGACAACTATCCTTTATGTTCCCCTCTACCTCACAATCAGTGCACCATAGGCCACTACGAGTCTCATGTGTTAAGATCACAGATAGCTTCTCCAACTACTTTTCCATTGCAGCAATTTGAGATTCTAGAAAAATTATAACACTGGTATCCATGCTTCCAATAGCCTTAGTGTGGAGGGCATCCTCTAAGGTCTCACACGGGTATATAAAATTCTTAAGTGATAGCGCTCTCCTAAAAGGCGTTATTAGTCATCCATCGAACCACTGAGCATGTTGAGAAGGATGAATATCATAAGATGAATTTGATAAGAGATTATCAAAATGAATTTCATACTCCTACACACTCTCTCTCATACCTTGTTGAATCAAATTCAGTGCGCTAATGCTACTTTGTGTAAACTCAGGAATACGAAATTCAACTAAGAAGACATTATGCACCATAGTGTAATCTACCATTGTTTGGTGGGGATCATACTTCTAGTACCAACTATGCATGCATCCTTGCAATGTCCTTATAAAATGACTTTCCTGTTGTTCTAGGGTGGTGATCCCCTTTGTGTTCCATAGTAACTCACACTTGTGTACATGCTCTACAACATCCTCAACATCTTTGTATTCTGGTAAGTGCAAATACATTTAAAAAAAATATAGGTTGAGGTGGTTGAGGCTCTTGTCCGCCCGATCCAGAACCTTGATTTCCACTAGTGTTACCTCTACCACCAGATCCAGTAGATCCACCAATGCATGTTCCTCTTGATCCACCATATCCTCCAAATATGCCAAGTCCACTAGGTCCACTAGTTCCTATTCCACCAAATCCTTCTCTTGTGGCTGACAAGTGTCGTGAATTGGGTGTGCCTTATGTCCCCACTGTCATGGTGAACTACATGCCAATAGTCTATGATATTACACCACTACCATATGTGTGTCCCATTCTGCTTCCAGATGCGATACCCAAGCTTTCTATACCTAAAATTTTTCCAAATGTCATTCCATACAATATACCTCCAAACATAGGAAATGATTGTGCATCCATAGATGTGCCAAATAAAAATTTATACCTCCTTAGTGCTGATCAATCACTTCCACCAATACCAACTGGGTTAACAATACTTATATTTGCATTTGGAAAACTAAGAGCTAGGGGTTGGTCACTAAGAGGATTCAGATGCATGTCGATGGATCTCCTTTCTCCAAGTGACGATATCTCATTAGAAGATGAAGGGGTCTCTCTCCTATGCTTTCCAAGATGGGGTACCACAAACTGCTCAAGCTCTATATCCTCTGCATAAACCTTAATCCCTTCCCATAACATCAGCCTCCATAAATCCATCACTCCTGCAACTTTTTTTTTATATCTTACTTCCTCTCATGAGATTCATTATACTTAAGTTGTCTCTCTTCCCTCTCCTTTTCAGCCGTAGGGTCCGCCATCTTTCTCCACCATATCTTCCTCTCCCAATGCTTAGAAGAATCTTAGCTAGCCATGGCAAATGATTCCAAAATCAAAGAAAAGATCAAGATATTTATAGCGAAAGGTATAACACACAATAATGATCCTCTTGGCTCTCTTAAAAACTCAAACTCAATAATCTCTGGACAAGAATATGTAGAAACTATGTAATCCAAGGTGTAACTTGTCAACACTCTACTCCACCAATGATCAATAACACGTGTCCAAGTTAGATCAACCTCATGCAGCCTCTGATAATCATCTTGGGTCCATACACGAGGTATATACTACCAGCTCAATCTAGATGCATATGCCAAAATCCATTCATACAATTCTATTGGAAAGTAACAAATAGGGTATCATACAACTCATGATACAAATAATCTTCTACCCATTTATGTGCATCAAACTCATGTCTAGTACTAAATCTCTGAGTGTACTCATCCTCTATGATTTTAAGCCATGCTTTGACACTATCCAATGTCAAGTGCTCTATCATCATACATCATTCACATAATACCTTTGAAAAGAGGTCTTGGCAACGGAACCAAGATGTAGTCATTTATTTACCCTTATAAAATTTACCAAGCCCAAACATGTCGATCTATTACTGAATGGATGTTGGGAGCTCACTCAAGGCATGCACGGGCACTAAGCCCCTCCTTTATGTGAGATTTTTGAGAAGATTCCTCCATAAATGGAGGATTATTTGTAGGAGTACATTCACTTATTTAAAGAGGTAGGAAATGCAACTAGCAGATCTAACATTAGTACAACACAAAAGATAAAGAACATTGCAAGAAGCATAATGAACTAGATCTAAGCCATGATAAGTCAAATGAAATGAGGTTTTACACCCTTAAGAAAAATATACAGAATGAACCCAAAGATATATTGATTTAACATAGTTCAGGTAGAAACACTATAGAAAAAAGGGTCATCTTAGATCATATGCAGTAAATAATAGGGACTTAGCTCCTACAGATCCTTTCCCATATGAGAGCTTATCTATAGGTTTCAAATTTTCACCCTTATTACAGATCCTAATGTCATACAGAGGTTTATGGCATCCCTCACAACCCTTAGCACTAATTTATCTAAACCCTAGCACTACTACAACAAATTTTTACTTTGTGTCTTATTCTTTATGTGTTCCCTCTGTCTCCCATCCTCTCTTGCATTCTATATTTTCTTATCTCTTCATTCCTCTTATATATTCTCCTCTATTATCCTTTTTTTGTCTCTCCTTGTATTTAGACCAAGCATCTCTCTTTATAGGATCAACATCCACCATCATACCTTCTCTCTTGGACATATCACATGCCAAGTGTTGATGTGGTCCTCCATTGGTGAATGCTTATCCCTTTACAAACCATCCAATCTCTGTAATGATGGCTTCTAGGAATATTACCTATGTGGAATATCCTTTTCCTGACCTCCAAGGTTCTAGGTTGGCACCTTATTCACTCATAATGCCTAGTCGGGTCCTCACATTTTTTCTCAAGTTCCTCTAGAATGCCAAATATGGATAAGTCTTTTAAACATTTGTTCTTCTTCCCATTTTTTCCCTAGTTTACCTTAAAACCTTCTTAAACCCCTTTTTCCTCCATGCTTTCCCCTGAGCACCCTTCTTCTTACCAGTCCTGTGTGTGTGGGCGCTTTTGTACTTAACCAATATTTCAGGGCCAAACATGTGGACTTGAGGTCCATGAAATAGATCTTCCTCTGAGACTACCAGAATGCCACCACGTGGTATTTTTTGATGCCTTTGATATGTGCCAAATGTCTTTATGCTTTCCTTTTTGCCATGGCTTTACTACTTTCTGCAAAACACTAGCGCTTTGACCTTTCTTATGTGGGTTTCAATTTTCTTTTTACTACATCTTTTTAATAGGAACCCACGGATGCCTTAAGACTTAGTATCCCATGGGTTTTTGAATTTTAAATACCAAAGCATTTGGGAAAGATAATTTGATGGTATCTTAACTGTCCCAAGCTCTAAAGAATGGATAAGTCCATTTTTAAATTTTTTAAAGAAAAAAATAACTTGGGGGGATTTTTGGATAGTAATTTGGTGACTTCTCAGGTTAATCTGCATGTTATATTAGATCAATAGACTTTTTGTAATCCAGTGGGCATAGATTCGAACACAAAAATTAAAAACTAATCTGAAATTGAATTTTTTCCTTACCCCTAAGTTGTTCTAAAGCATGAAATAGAATTAACTGATATGTGGAGCCTTGAATGATTTGTAGAACTGCTCCAAATATTTTATTCTACCATGAATATTGATATTCCTCCTAGAATGGACTGAAATGATCTCATGGGATCTAAATGGAGCTTTAAAATTTCCCAACTTACCCGACTGACCCTAAAATAAACCGTGGAAAGTGAAAAAACCACAAAAAAATATACAAACATGAAAAGCATACATGTTTCAAGTGGAACATACAGAGTGTGCAAAAATGCACTTAGGAAAAATAGAACTACTCTACCAATAAGATAATTTACTAAAAAGAACTTGGAGGAATTGAAATTACTCTACTATATACAAGGAAGGAAAATTTACTCCAGTATAAATTCTTTGAATAGATCCCATTAACTATAATCTGTAACTCTTCTCCATCCAATATTGACAATAGGAAAGAATTACTTGACTTGCAACCTGAAATGATATAAGGACCACTCCATATTGCATCAAATTTTAAATTTCTACCTTATTTGGCTCTGTATGCATCCAATTTTAAGACTACGTCTCCTTCTTGGAAGATTCTAGCCTTATATTATTTATCAAATGTGTTTTTAATTTGAGTTTGATCTTTCTCCCTTACTTTTACTTCTTGGTTCCTTAGCTCCTCTAGCTCCATGATCTCTTCATACCTAAATTCCATGAATTCAAATTCAAACAATCCTAATTGTATTATAAGTTTAAATGTTGGTAACTCAAGAGATATTGGTAATTTTTATTCTCTTCCATAAACTAACCTGTAAGGAAAGTTACCTGTTGATTTTTTAGGAGTAATCCTATCTACCCACAAGGCTTATTTCAATCTTTTATGCCAAGTCCTTTGATTTTCAACCAAAGTTCTCTTTATGATTTTTAACAAGTTTTTATTTGTGAAATCATCTTTCCCATTTCCCTAGGGGTAAGAGTTGTAAGATGTGCTTAAATATATCTCATTTTTCACAGTCCACTTAGAGATTTTAGTGCCAGTAAATTCCAATGCATTATCAGAGATAATGGTGGAAGGAACACCAAAACTTTCCACAATACCTTCATAACAATATAGAATGATGGTTTCATTTACTTCCTTAACTACAACAACCTTTGTCCACTTGGTGAAGTAGTTTATTGCTATTAGGATCCACTTATGGCCTAAAATTGAATGTGGATTGACTACTCCAATGAAGTGCAACCCCCATTTCATGAATAGTTAATTAATAGAGATGGTGTGGTTTGTAATGGTTGCTAGTCTTTCCTTTCCTAAAAAGAAGGCAAATTTCTTGCATATTTAACCCATGAAAAGTAATCATTGAAAATATTAGGCCAATAATACCTAGCCTTCATGATCATGAGAGTTGTTACCCTTGGATCAAAGTGACCTATTACTTCTCCATCATGGAATTCATGCATTATCCTCTCAATCTAATATGTCTTGATGCACATTAAGATGACACCATTCACATATATTTTTAATAAAGTACCATCAATAAGCACATATGAAATAGATTGAAGTCTAAAATATCTTCTCTTAGCTTTACTTAATACTAGAATTCACTGACTTGTTTAGAGGAAGTGTGCCATATCCCGAGTCTAATAATAGATAGGTAAAGCATTAGTTGGTTATTCTTGATCATTCTGAAGCACTAAAATGGACTCTTAATCAATTTTTTGACTTGAAATAATCTTCTCACACAACCATTTTACCCTAACCAGCTTGGTTACTTTAATATCAATGTCATACTCCATTAATTTTTATATACACCCAACTCTCTTCTCATTTAGATATTTTTCCAATAGGAAGTATTCTATACTGGGATGTGAAATTAACAAATGATTCTTGTTATTTAACAATATATGCCTAAACTTCTTCAAATTTCTTATAATAGATAGCACATGATTTTCCATGAATGATTACTTTAACTCATAATCTTAAAGATTATGAATGAAGAAGGAAATAGGTTGTTATAAATCATCTTTGTTAAACTACATCAATATTGAAGATATGGTCTCAGTACCTTCAGAAGCATATAAGATGAAATCCTTAGAGAAATATGGATTTATGACGGTTTGTGCTTATGCAATGGCCCGATTTATAGCTTCAAAACTTTCTCTTCCTTCAGCAGTCTACTTGAAAGCTATGTTTTTCTTTAACATCAATGTTAGTGTCTTGACAAGATTAGCAAAATTATGGAAAAGTCTTCTAACAAAGTTAATTCTTCCTAAGAAACTCTGAAGAGATTTTTATGGCTAAGAAATGTTAAAGTAAGAATGATCTCAACTCTTTCTAGATAAATAGTCAATCCCTTCTTAGATACAATATGGCCAAGGAGTTTACCTTAATGAGATAAGAAGATGCACTTTTTTGGGTTAAGGAAAACTCCAAACTCTCTACATATCTCAAATAATTTCCTTAGATGAAAAAGATGCTCAGCTACATTTTTGGAGAAAATTTTATGTCATCAAGGTAGATAAGAACCATCCTATTGATTAGCCCTCTGAATTCCATATCCATGGATGTTTGGAACATTTATCCAACATTTGATTGGCCAAATGACATTTTTTATATAAGAAAATGTTCCCCATTTTTTGGTAAAGACTGTTTTAAACTAATCATCTTCCTTTAACATGATTTGGTTGTATCCTAAGTATCCATATAAAAGGGAAAACCTCTCCTAACCTGCCACCATGTGTAACATATGTTTCATAGAGGGAAGTGGATAATGGTATTTCAAATAATTTTTTTTAGGTCTCTAAAATCAACTCACAACCTGATCTCTCCATTATTTTTCCATACTGGAACTAGGTTTGCATCCCATGATGAGCTCTTGATTGGAAAAATTATGTTTTCCTCTATCAATTAGTTCAACTCCTTTTTCATTAGAGGTTAAATATTTGGATTAACAGGCCTCTACTTTTACCTAAGAGGCTTAACATTTAGATCTAGCTCTATGGTATGTTGAGCTAAACTAGTGTCAAAACCTCTAAGATCTTCATAAATCCATGCAAATATATCAAGAAAATCTTGAAAAAGTTCTACAATATCATGTTTTTATTATGAAGTACTTAATTTACCAATTTTAAGGAGCTTGTCTCCATCAACTACAATAAGCTTTGAGTCTTCACCTTTGACCATCATATTTTCTTTCTTCTTTCTAAACTGGTCATTTGGGTTGAATATGGATTCCAAAGTTATTAAACCCTTAGGCATATTGTTGGATCTGAGTTGGATAATCTAATCACCATACTATCTTTCCAACTTATCCTAGTTTTTAAAATAGAAATCAACTTCTTCTTAAAGGAAATTTACAATTTTCTGATCATTCTCAAATACTTTCCAATTTGTGACATTTTATAGTATGGAAGGCCTTACAACCACCTTGATATGTATTTTCACCTTGTATCTTTTGATATTTTCAACAACATATAACCTTGCTCTAATGGCAGTAAGTCTATTAGAAGCTTCGTTCTCTTTCCTTGGGATGTCCTGAATATTAAAAGCTTCAAAATCCTCTAAAAAATCACACACTCTATGCTTGTAGGATTTGAGTAGATCATTTTTGGTCACCTTTACTCCCCTGATCTAGTTCACAATTAGTTCATTATCTCGAAAGGTCTACAATTCCTTAATATTCTTCTTCCTTGTCGATTGCAAGCCATGAGCAAGAGATTCATAATATGTTGCGTTAATAGAGCAAATAAATTAGAACCTAAAAGATGAGTAATACTTGATACCTTTGGAAGATATAAGTACTACACCTCCTCCTATACCCTGTTTACATCTTGATCCATCAAAAAACATTTTCCAAATGCCATCATCATCTTCATTATTTTCTTTGGTAACATTAGGTAGGGGTGTATTTTCTTCATGTAGGCAATAGACACCAAGACCAACTTCTTCAATATATTCCATTTCTATGTATGGTTCAAAGTCATAACATCTATGTGTCCACTCATCAAGTAAAATAATAGGAATACACCCAATTTTATTGTATAATTCTTTGGTACTTGGATAATCTTCTTTATCTAAGAATATGCAATTGGAATTGATAGAACTAGGAACATAAGGATCTATGTGGTAAGTAGAAATTGGTTGAGATTTTATAGTATCTATAGCACCATACCTTTTCCTGAAGAGCATATGAGACTATTTTGATGAAAAATATCCTTCAATTTTAGCATTGAAATCTCTATACAGATATAGAGAAAAAAGTGGAGCTAAATCAATTATGGATATGTCTTGAAGAATTGAAACATCATGAAATGCATGTAGTCTAAGGATCATGCCTCTAATAACTCCTACCTTCCCCAATTTTTTCTCATCCAACTACACCATAGCTTTTCAAATATGCTCATACTTAATTTCTAGCTCATCTATATTGTTTTTTAGCATGACTAAACTGATTTCTCTAGAGTCAATCATTTAATTGTGCACTAAGTTGTTACCTATCATAAAATACACATAGAATGGTCGAGTTTTATTATTTTTTCTTAGATGGACCTATCCTGATTGCACTATATTGGTAAGAACATTATTTTTCTCTATGGATGACTCATTTGGATTAGAACAACCAAGCATAGCTGCTTGCAAGAGATCCCACTGGCCTGGAATTTCTAGTGATTCCCACATAGATATGTTCACATTGGTTTTATTCATTTTATTGATTATATTGAAAGGATTTGAAAGATATGTTTGTTTTCCTTTAATCACAACAATTTTCTATTGCGCTTGAGCTAGAACGAAAGGTCTTCTAGGTTAGTCTTGTCCATTTGGAACTATTTTTGAATTATCACCCTCATGGAGTTTCAATGAAGATTGAGGAGGGCCTGCATTTACAAATTTTCCTTCCTTAATAGCTCTCTTCTTAGACCTAGTGTTTGTAGCCACACCTTATGGATGCGTCTGATTCATTCCACATAATGCTTCCACTTACCAATTCATAAGTGAAGTGTAATTTTTAGGTGCCTATTGACCAACAACTTGTTTATTTTCATTTGTCGGTGTTTCTTCAAAATAAAATGCACTTTGTACCATTAGATCTTGGTTTAGGATGCCATTTGGGCATGTCATTTGGTTTTGTGGATGATTACAAGGGAAACACCACTCATAATGTTGTGTAATATTATTTTGGATAGGAACTAGAGCATTAGATGAAGAGGATGAATTTGGATTATATGGTTGAAAATAACTAGAAGAAGGAAACTAGATTTGATTCTTATTTGTAGTTTAGGTAAGAGGTCTATTTGGTTGATATAGAGGATTGTTCGGTTGGTATGGAGACTGGTAAGGTCTATAATTCTAGACTTGTTATCTCTTAAGTGATACCAACTTGTTCCCAAAACTTTGTAGTTGTCTTGTTACCTCTTGTAGACCAGCTGAGGTTTAGAAGAAGTGGAGGATTCATTAGATTTGTGATTTCATGGGGTTGGGATAGGAGATAACTCAATTTTTGGATTAGTGTTGGGATTCTCAATTTAGGGTATAAGGGAATTGGAGGCCTAGGAGTAAGTTTCCCAACTTGGATTAGATTATTATTGTCTCTAATGGTAATATTATATGTAGTTAGTAATGTCTTAACCCCCATGGATTAGATCATGACTGAAATGTCACTATTCAAGGCCTTTAGATAATAAATAAAAACATGTTGAGGTGTGGGTATTACCAGTTGAGAAATTTAGTCCTAGGTCTTTTGAAATATTGTGTTGAAATAATTCATCTACTCATTAGGTGCTCTCTTTGTTGTTATAAGTTACTTCATCAAGGACATGTGATCCAATTTTTCTTGAAAATAATTACACAAGGTTGTGTAAAGCTCATCCAAACTAGGAATAGATCTAGGTCTCATGATCATATACCATCTAAGTTTCTTAACCTTAAATGAATATGCTAGTAGCCTAACTTCTACATCATCGTGTGTAACTAGATGGAGATTACACACATTAACAACATCCTAAATATGATCAACATGGGTGACTTGATTTTCAACAGTGAAATATTGAATGCTCTTGAGTAGAGCCATTGGAATTTCATGTTGTGCATTGATCAAAAGAGGGATTTCTCCCGTGAAATTGGAAAATGGTAGGTTTATCTGTGGGGCTACCATGAGAGGTATCATAATTCTATTAGATTGAAAGAAGGGTCTATCAAGAGCTAGAGTGGAGAGATTCCTATTTGGTCATGAAGGTGACCTCTGAATTACTCTACCCCTTCTTCCCCTCCTAGGTGATAATTGTAGAAACTAAAGGGATCCTTCCTCTCTTGTTCTAGACCTTTTATGGATCCTTCTCATGAAACTCAAGCTCTTATAATGATAAAGTAGTAAATAGAATGCTTGGATTCATGAGATGTGTTGATGAAAATATTTTCATGACTAAATTTCACCAAGATACACACCCAATATTGGATAAATGAAGATGAAAACAAGGAGGTGTAATGGAACACCTTCAAAATGGACTTGGTTTCACAACTATGAAATATAAAATTTAATACTGGTCCCATCGGGCATGCCAAAAATTGTTATCACAAAAAAATATAACCCTCTGATTTGATCATGAATTACTGCATGATAAACCTATATTTTTAGGTAACATGGGATTGTCTCTAAGTGTGAGACCTTACTTCTGAGATAAAATTCTGAAGAAGGTCAGATACATCTACCTTATCTTACTAATAAACTACTCCTATAAGGGAAATTTTTCTATCCTAAGCTTCCAAGGGACTAGAGAGATAAAGAGATTGCATTAAAATGGAAATCCCAAACTATAGAAGTTATTGCAAAAATAAAAGGGATGGGAAAAAATTCGAGTGAAAATGAGATGAAGAATGGGAAAGAGAGAGGTTATAGACAATTGAAATAGTCTATAATTTCATTTTACAACATTTTTTCCATGGAGCACAACATGTCTGAATCCTACAAGAAGAAAAAATTATACACAATGCATTTATAATTGTAATGGAAGGAAAGAAACAAAATGTAATAAAAGATAAGGTAGAAGGAGCCAAAAAATATGGATCTATTGCTTAATTGGATGAAAAATTCATTAAAATTGTGAAATAAAGGAAACGATCTTCTCTCAGAATGCCCAGATTGGAGGCCTGTAACTCAAAAAAGACTACAAAACAAATTTTACAAAGTTCCTTCTCTTTTCTAGAACATTCAAACCAAAAACCATGCCTAAACACTTACATTTATTGATTTCAAAGAGAGGAGAGAGAGTAGACTTGCATAGCACATTTTTAATTTTCCCTATCATCTAAAAGATGAAAATCATTTCTCTAAATAGGATGATTGATATTTGACGGGATTTTAAGTATGCTAACAAAAGCTTGGAGCTTAAGAAAACATGTTGCTTCTATGATTAAATGATCCTGTCTACAATTATACATAGCCAAAACCATTTTTATTTTTTCTCACCCATTGAGACCCATAAAAATATGATTCTCGTGATACCAAATCAAAATGATTAAGGATATATTTTTAAAAATACCAATTTTGTGCAATTTGGATCAGGGGATCAAAAGATATCATCATTTGAATATTTTTCATGTTGGGATTAACATAAATATGACATGTGTCGGCCTTTGATTTTCTTGTAGAATTCCCTCTACTCACATTTACATCATTTTGTAATTTTCCATGTCTCCATATCTCATTGGGTTGCAGGATCAGGGCTTACTTACTTTTACTTTTCTTTTCTTTCCTTTTCCTTGGTGAACGTGTTTATCTTTATGAAGTCCAGGCCACTAATTTTTTTCCACATTTCTCCAAAATGTCTGACTTTCCTTAGACCTTTTCAGTCTCCTTAAAATTAAGAGCCAATAAAATAATTCCATGCACCTTCAAAATGTAATTTTTGAAATCCATTTGACTAGTCATTTACAAAATCCAAGCCAATAGAAAAGCTCCACGTATTTCACATATTAGTCCTTTTGAATTTCCTTTCTAACACCTGTAAATATTTCATCAATAGGATCATTTTATGCCCCTCAAATTCTTCAATCCTTTCTCTAGATCTTATGACATCTATGAAATATTAATAAATGAGGAATCTCCATGCCTTTAGGCTGTTAGAACTCTTTATCTCTTAAGTGACAAGTGCAAAATGTGAGTCAATGAAATGGCTCCATGTGGATTTGTTGTCAAAATTGTTAAAATGCGAAATGCGAGCTAGAAAAATAGATCCACATAGCTCTTCGCATCGCAAATTTCTACCTTGAGGGACTTAGAAATTTTTTTGCTTTAAAAAATATGGTAATTTGTCCCTATTGGCCTTGTCTGACTTTGCAAACCCAACAAAATATTAGTTGTGGCTTATCCTATTGACTTGAGGTTCATGGAATGGATCTTCCTTGGAGATTGTCATAATACTACCACATGGTCTTTTTTTATGCCTTTGATCTATGCCACATGTCTTTATGATTTTGTTTGTACCATAACTTTAAACCTTTCCCTAAAACACTAACCCTTTAATCTTTGTTCTACTTGTTTCCATTTTCTTTTTACTGTGGATTTTTAATAGGAACCCACGAATGCCTTAAGACTTAGTCTCCCATGGGTTTTTGAAATCCAACGGCCAAGGCATTTGGGAAAGATAATTTGGTGGTTTCTTAACTTTCCCAATCTATTAAGAATGGCTAATCCTAGTTTAAACTTTGTTAAATCAAAAATTAACTTGGGGGGATTTTTGGATAACATAAGAACAAGATATTGTTACTATAATAACACCAGAAGTGTTAAATACAGCTGAAAAAACTAGGGAAAGAATTGGTGTTGTGGATACATGTAAACATGAATCATCTGAAAAGGGGTGAGAAAAGAGGTGAAAGGTCATAGAGGACACTGTGAGGTGTTACAACCAACTATTATAATTATCAGATGATGCGATGGAACAACTTGATAAATATAAGGAATAATTGTACTACTGGTAAGGAATCCTTCCCAAAATGGAGGCAATAACTCAATTAGATAATCAGTTGGTGGAGAAAGAAGGGATTTTCCTCCTAAGGAAAATGGATTACAACATACTTACGAGGGAGATATCAAGCTAAGAATGAGAACTCTAAATAGGATGGATAAAAGACTCCTATGAGAAAGGGAAAAAATAGTATAATTCATTGATAGTCTTGAAAGTGGGCTAGGGAAACTTACAAAAAAATACATATTCACCTATGGATATTTGGGAACAAAAAATTGGTACAATCCTTTGATCAAAACATTAATGGAGAACCAATAATTTTTTCTCTATTGTTCAACTATGATACTATCCAAAAAAAAAAAAATTGAGTATAAAATAGATGAGTTGTCCAAAAAAAAACATGAGTGAAGGTGAAAATCTAGATTTTAAATAATTACTAAAAGAACAAGCACTGATATTCATGTTCTAGGTTAGACTTGATGAAGAATTCATTATCCAAATTTTTGAAAGGTATGACGCATACAGAAAAAGAACATACAAATAATATTATGATGTCATTAAACTTAAAGTTGATAACACTGAGCCTAATCACATATAGGATTTTCTTCTGAAATTTCTCTACTTTATCAAATTAATTCTTATTTTGTATTTTTCAAATTTTTTACTTTCCAAATTTTGTACTTTTCAATTTTTGTGTTCTATTAAGCATGAAATGTTAGAATATAATTTAAAATGGTTGGTAGGGAATAATTTGGAATCAAATCCATACAAGAAATATAGTAAAATATTGTATATTGTTTATATTTACAAAAAAGGTCAAAATGGGATTTCTACATGGGCCCTTGCCCTTGAAAAATTACATTCATACATATGTATACGTTTTACAAAAAGAGGTATATAGTTATCAAGTGATTAGTCAATAAATATTACTTCCTCATCAAACATCGGAATGCGAGACAATAATTCATTTTTCATAGATTACAATGTTGCATGACTATGAGATTTACATACAAATTGAATTCTTCTGGCCAAGTAATGAGACATGCCCGAATCCAAGAGTTCTTCTATTATTTTTTGATGATTCTTAATGAGACTAATCAGTTCTTCTTTTCTAGAAAAAGAGGAGACCCATTCCAATAGACTAAGACCTCTAGATGAAGATGGTTGGGACAGATGAAATGGTTTTTTAGGAGTGAAATGGGATGTTGGTTTAGTTTCTAAAGAATTAGAACAAAACAACACTAGAATAATGATCAGAATCTCTTTCTCTATCAATTCATCAATAAAGAAGAGTAGGGAGATGTGTGCAACATTATATTTGATGGTTAGTCTATAATGGAGCCAAAATGACTTTAATTGATTGGGAGGCTAAGCATATTCTAGCAAAAGAAAGTAGTGGAGCATGATTTGGAATGAAGAGAAAAATAAGGTCACTATTAAGCCCAGAAAAGTGAATAAGTGTCAGAGTAGAGAATTAGAATGCATAAGGAAAGTAAGGAAAAATGTGCTAAAGGAATGGTATGAGGGAAAATAGGAGTGTGTGTGGAAATTTCAAGGAGTCACGAAAAAAGGGTAGAGTGAACATAGAGCACACAAAGGTTGGCGCGTGGAAGCAGAATAGGGATTGAAGACTTAGTCGCATCATTGGATATGGTACTGCATGGAAAATACGTGAATGCATGAGTAGGCATGACAAGTAGATAAGGTTATAACATGGAGTCTTGGATCCGAAGGAAAGAATATTCCATGAAAGGAATATTCCAGAGGATAATCGTTATAGTTAATGGAGGATAATTGGGGTTTTGGTGAGCTGGCATAGGCACTTGATCATCGAGGAGCATGTTTCCACTTGGCATGTGACCTTCTCATGAGTGAAACTAAGGGTGTGAAGCAGAGATCCTGCTTATATTTAAGGATGCATTTGGATCGAAAAATAGGTTTGGGAATAGAGATATGTTTTTGGAGAGATACATGTAGAATGAGGAAGATAGAAGCATCCGAAGAGAGAAGAGATGGTGCGAGATACTAGTCGAGAAATATTTAGGTACATGGAAAATTGTAGTTAGGGATATCTACTTAGAGTCATTTTGTAGAGTTAGAGTTTCATTACTTTATATAATCAGTCTGATATCACCCTCTTTGATGTATTATGGCTAATGTAAACATTTGTTAAGCAATATATAAAGGGTTGTTATGAATATCTGTGTTTATGAGTTTAAACCCTAGTGATCTTCATTTTTCTCAGGGTTCAGATCTTATCCCTTCATATCGTTAGTAATTCTTGTATTCTTTACATGGTTTATTTATGCTTAGATATAGTGCTTTTACTTTTGTCCTAGAATGAATGCATACATTACTGTTTCTGTAAATTTTCCTCCATTAATGGAGGACATTCTCATAAGGCTCACATAAAGGAGGGGATCAGCTCCTACGCACACCTTGGGTGAGATCCCAACTTATGTTGGGTGATAGGCCAAGGTGCTTGGGGTTTAAAGGTAATAGGTAAAAGGAGGCTACATTTTTGTTCTATTGTCAGGACCTCTTTTGAAGTTGTTGTAAGAATGGTGTGTGATGACATAACGCTTGGCCTTGGACAACATCAAGACTTGGCTTAAGAACATGGGGGATGAGTTTTCTTAGAAATTTAACACTAGAACTGAGTTTTGATGCACATAAATGGTTATAGGTGTTTCACCTCAAAGTAATGTAATAAAACAAATAAGGGTAATAGGCGTAGAAAGAATACCTATGTTATGTAGATGGAAGAACACATTGCAAGTGTTGTAGACTTTTGATAAAACTGAATGTGAGAGCTTCATTTTGGATTGGAGGAACTACATGTAAATTACAATAATACCACCAGAGAATATTAAATAGCAAGAGTCAGAGAACTTCCTAGTGATGGATAGATTCAGGAAGTGGGATGCTTCCTCGAATGGTTGTCAATCCTCTGTTTAATAAAAATTAATGCGAGAAGAAATAATAAAGAAATGATTTTTATTGTAGTTATAAGATTTAGGTATCTCATACAACATACAATAAATGAATTTAACTTAATAGGAAAGGTTAGACTTAGGTTAGGGAAGCAGGTTTGGGTTTGGAGGTGTGGCATATGGTTGTAGGTGCAATCTGGATGAAATTGGATAAGATTTTGGGTTGTTTTGGGAAAGTTGTGAGTTTACTAGTTTAGAGTAAATTTCCAGGCTTAGAGACTGACATCGGTTAGGAAACTGATTTCAGCTATGGGGATAGATCAACACCAGTTGGGTGACCGATGTCAATGGGTGAAATTTGGTGGTAATGGAAAAAAATGAGAATTGGACACTCTGTGTGATTGCACATAGAGTGATCAAGATTTAGATAGTTTTATGGGATTTTTGTTAAGACTCAGAGATGTTTATATGAGGTTATAGGAAATGTGTGGGAGGTTAAATAGATATAATAGTTTTTTTAGGCATTGGGGATTAGATCCGGGTAAGGTAGAAGTGTGGTTTCTAAAGTAGTTAGCTTAATAAAACAATATGAGCTATTTAAAATGAACACAAAGAGATAACACTTACTTATTGAATGTAACTTGGAGGTGGATGGTGGTGTTGGTTACAGAAGGTGGTGGTGATCCAGAGTAAATATGGTAGCAGGGTGGTAGGATGCTTCCTGGTGTGTGTGATGGAGCTCTGGAAGAACCTGTGGATGAATCGAATGACATCTGAATGCTATAAGGGCCTCTGGTTGGTCACAAGTTTGTAAAAACACTTGAGAGTGTGAATGCAAGAAGTGTAAGCTAGGAAGTTAGATTTAGAACTTGAACAAAGAGTTATAAACTCTTATTTAACCTAACTGATGGGAGTTAGGTGACCGACACCGGTTGAGGGATAACCGGCATCGGTTAAGGTGAATAAGTCCAATTTGCTAAAAATAGTCTAATATTTACTATTTTTGGCATGATTTGAATCCTCATTCTTGTTCATAAGTGTAGAATGATACTTAGATATGTAGGAGTGTTGTTGGAGAAGAAATAGGGAATTAATGTTAGGTCTAGACTAAGTCAGAGTCTATTGGGATAATTAGGGAATTAGTCTTAGTTAATCAATAGGCTAGGAATAGGTCTTGGGATGAGGTGGAGGAATGATGTGGATATTAATGAGGTGGATATTAATCTAATTAAAGTAATTAAATTAATAATAGTATGAGGTTGAGGATTAATTTAATTATAGGTAATTAAATTAATACTAATGTGGTGAAGGGGACCATATCTAGGTATATGCATCGAAGTAATGAATCGAAAGGGGTTACAGGGATTAGTCTCAAATTTGGGTGTCTACATTTACCCCTTTTATTTTGTAGCTTGTATTGATGAGTAGCATTGACAAAAATAGGATTGGTTTCCCTAGGTATGGGTTGAAGTCAAGTTTCCCCAGGTATGAGATGAGATGACCCCCCTAAAACCTGGAATCGATGAAGTAGTGAATTGAATCAGTGAGGGGTTTGATAAAATGGTAGGTGATGAAAAATAAGGTAGGGTACAAGCACATGAAATGGTGATTTTGATTGTAGGTAATATGTGGGGGAATTCAAGTGCACACACACATGTAGAATGCAATAAGGCAATAGGTTGAAGAGCTCATAAACTCTACATCGTCAATGGTCGATAGGTTTATCAAAAAAGGTTGATGTGGTCTAGGTATCTAGTGTATATGATATGTTCCTACAACATAACTGGGCTAGGAGTAGGAATAGGCATAATGTGTGTTCCAAAACACTAAAAGATGTGGTCATGATAAACATAATGATATCAGGAAAGGAAAGGTTGGTATGCTAAACAACACAAGTAGCGTCATTGCAAGGTATAATGATTGAGAGAATTAGAGTCTCAAATGGGTGAGGTTGGGTTAGGTTGATAGGTAAGGCTATAGGTAATGTTACGGTATAGGAAAAAAAATTCTTGAATGAAATGAAGGTCATAGGCTAGGTTATAAGGTGATATGGTAAGCCAAAAGGGCTTGGGTAAGGGTAGGGTAGCAAGAAAAAGGGTATTTTCGGTATTCCAATGTGATGAATTTAGGAAAAATGGGCTTAGATAGGTTGATCGATACCATTTACAGGTAAACCAATACCAGTCATGAGAAACTTATGCCACTGAACTAGAGATCTTGACTGACGTCGGTCAAGAACATTTTGTAGTAAAATGCAAAACCTGCATTTGGAAAAGCTCAATGGGACTTATCTACTTGTGGAAAATGATAGAGAGGATTGATTTGGGCATTTGACATGGAGGAAATGATAGAGGTACTGTCCAGGATGAGTTAGAGTGAGTTGAGAGGTGGGTGGAGTGGAGTCTGTGGGCCCATGAGATTAATTGGTGTGATGAGATTGGTTGAGTGTGGTGTGAGTGATTGATCCATGATAGAGGTAGGAAAGGGAGTTGGAGGTCCTCTAGTGCAGAGACCAAAGATTCCGCTACAGAGACAGAACTAAGTAGAGGTAGGATTCAATTCTTTTTTTTGTTCTTAATTAAAAATAAAGGTATGATAAATAAATTTTGAGGTTGGAAATTAATTTGAAATGTTTGATGAAATTTTTGTGAAATCAAGTATGGGGAGGGTGGAATGTAGGTTAAATAGGTGGAATAATTAATGTAGTTGGGATTTTGGGTGGTTTTGGTAGGGTTTTATGTTGATTTTGTTAAATATTTGCAAAGTTGGGACGTAGGGGTTCAACCCTAGGGCCGAACAAGTGATCAACACCGGTGAGGTGTCAAATGGCATCAATGGGTGAAATGATGACCGACACTGATTAGAGGGATTGATGCCAGTCACTATAAAAAGTGACCAAAGTGTATAAAAAATGAGTTAGCGAAGGTGAAAATGTAAGGCAAGGGTGGTGTAATACTAAGGTAGGAAAAATAGGGTTTATCATGTGTATGTGAAGTATTATGGTGTGGGTGAACTGTGGGAAAATGGGGTAAATGGTCAAGGATATAGGGTAATAATGTGAAATTAGGAACATGGTGGATGAGGTAGTTTAGGTTGAATAGGTTAAGGGTAGATGTGACGGTAGGTAAGAGTGATGTTTAAGTATCAATGTAGGTGAAAGTGGGAAAAGAAGTAAAGTCATAGGTATGTTTTGGGTGAGGTCGGTTAGGGTCAAATAGACAATCAAAAGATTCAATTGACTAACTTGGTGTATTGGTGGCAATGTAGGTGAGGTAGCAACTTATGATACAAGACATGATGCCACCTCTATAAGTACATATGTGGCCTAGTGTTATAGATGAGGAGTGGAGGCATGTGCAGGATGTTGGGTTTGGTGCTGTGAGGTGCTATAGATTGATTATATGAGATCATAGTTTGATGGTATTTCTCATCAATAGATGGGATTCATTAACCAATACCTTTCATTTTCCTATCAGTGAGATGAAAATTACGTTAGAGGATGTCTACAAGATTTTGTGGTTGCCATTTTTTTGGAAGCCAATATATCATATTTCATTAGATGCATCATTTGAGCCCATAGTTGCAGTGTTTGGAGAGGGGATGGGTGAGTTGATAGATCACAGTGCTAATATTAGTTATGGGGATATGTATATAGCCTATCCTTAGGACACTAGATTATAAGTTCTCATGATGGTGGTAGTTAGGTGTTATACACGTTTTGATTATGAGGGTAAGAGATATACTAGGGAATTAATGGGGGTTTTATAGGATATGATTAAGGACTGATTCTAATTTGCTTGGGAACCATCTTTTTTAGTTCATCTATATAAGGAGCAATGGGAATATTAGAGGATTTAGAGATTCAGTGTATGTTACACCTATCTAATACATTGCTGGGATTATGAGCACATAGTGTGTTTATGCATAGTAGGCCTTCCCTAATAGGACTTGTATAAAGGAGTAGATAAGGCCAGTTTTAGGAGATGGGTATCGGTAGGAGAAAATATGAGGGGAGGTGAGGCTTCACGGGATGTTTTATACTATAGGCGTGTATGAGAGGACCTTATAGGACTAGATATTATATGGTAGTTGTATGTTGATTTTATTTCTTATGGAGGTATGACAGAGCAGTTGATAGGGTTATAGTTGGTGAGGTGGATATAGGTACAGAGGCCTGGGGAGCATGAGATGATACAGGTGGACCGAGCTAGATGGCAGTTTGGGCTACAACACGATGTGCCTCCATCATTTCCACAGTACCATAGGGATGATGTGGAGATACCATTGTCTCCACCACATCCAGTAGATCTTATAGGGTAGGAGTAGGTGTATGATAGGTGTATTGGTGATGTAGGTGATACTGATGGATACACATGCTGGTGGATAGCCTAGCTATAGGAGGTGCCACCAAACCATGCATTTTAGACTTTTCCACAGTCATAGTGAAAAGGGATACACTACAGGGATAGGTGACTACCTTACAACTACAGCTCAGGAAGACATATGCATAAGTGACCACCCTCCAAGGATAGGTGATAGGGTTACAGGGAAATTTGGCATAGGAACAGGTGCCGAAAAAGGGATGGGAATAGGTAACAATGTTGTAGGTGCATGTTATAGGGTTACAGGCACAAATAATCACATTACAAGGGAAGTTAGCCACATAAAAATCATGTGTAGTTTCATTACAGGCATAGGTATCTGTACAAGCACCCGCAAAGGAACCAATATTAGGATAGGGTCCCATTGGACAGGTATATACACTAGCACGAAGCCCACTTGTATTAGGGAACGGTCCATAGGTAGGGGCTAGAGTGATGGCTCCTCCCCAGGTTATAGCTATGAATAGGTATAAATATGTTATGGCTAAGATTAGGTACTATCAGGATAAGTTAATGGATGCTAGTCTTTAGGTGATGTCATACACTGAGCACTGGGCCCAGTAGGTATCCAACCAGAGGACTAGTTAATGGGCCTATACCAATAACAGCTCTGAGAGCCATCAAACACATAGGCAAGGTGAGAGAGAGGTGGTGAACAGACGGAGACCAGCACCATAGAAGGATACTAGTGAGATGATGGGTGGGAAGAGACCAGGACTAAATGAGGCTACTAGTTAGAGCAAAAAAGGTGTTGGCCCCTCACAGGGGTGAGATATAGATGATACTGTATTCTTATTTTTGACATATATACCTGTCTACGTTCCAAAGAGGAAAGATTGTACATGATATTTTTGAGATACTTATGTTTATATATATGTATTTAGTGTATTAATATACAAACATTTTGATGTTTAGATAGATGATGATATTTATAGATATGATGTTATTTTATTTCCATTGTATTATTATCATGGAAATTAGATGTAGGCATGGTTTGGTTCCATTTCCAAAATAATGTTGTTATGGAAACTAGGTGATTTAGGCATGGTTGAGTCAGATGCACGCATGGTGGAGTCAGATGTATACATGGTTAAATTTGTTGTGTTGTTTAATTTTCACTAGATTTATTTTGTGAAAATGAGATGTTAGACATGGTTAAATCTAATGTGTTACGATTTAATTTCCAAGTTATTGTTATTGTAGAAAATAAATGATAATGTAACATTCCCATTTTAATACTTTAGAAACAAGGGATTTTTTTTAATACATATTGTTCTTTGTTCTAAATAATCATAATTTAGAACACACGGTCCATGTCAATCAATCTCATAATAGATAACCATATGGAGAAGTAAATGACTCGGTGAACTACCAATATCTCATTTCATGACTTGGTTTCTAACCAATCTCTAATCTTAACTTAAGGTATTGAATACTAAGTGTATACTAAGTATACTTGGTTGTATTACCCATTTATTAAACTAGGTGACATAGGAAAATGCAGCCAGCAGATTGTGATACTTTGGCCAAATATTTCCAACATACTATTCATGTTACTATTCCTTGAGGACATACTCATCTAACCAAATACATCCTTTACCCCACTCCTCTGTTATCTAGAATGGTCTTCACTGACTTATATCAGTTCACTTGTTCAAGGTTTGACCCTAACCCAGGTTAGTGACCTAATTTGGTATAGGGAACCACTCATGATGACCTGGGGTATATAGACATACACAATTAACCTAAGTCATTTGGATGTGCCTAGTTACCCTAAGTAATTTTGAGTCACTTACTATGCTAAATCATATCCCTAATCTGACCTAGAGAGAAACTAAGTTCAAGTCCAGATTTGAGTAGATCTAGATGAACCAATGCTGAGGGGTGTTGCACCATGTCAACTACAACACTTTATCCCCGTGAAGACCCTAGTCTTCATGAAGGTACAATCCTATAGTTGGCGTGTGCTAACATCTGACAGAACTACCCATATTTATGTACACACCTCAAGAAGAGGTCATTTACACTCATTTATTTCATAATTAAGATTCAAATTACAACAACCCTGCCGACCCCTTATTCTAATAACCCTTAAGTTTGTCATCATCATTTTAATTTTTAATGTAATACGGAACTTCATAAACTTATGATTACTTTTATGTTCATTAACTTTTTACTTAATGTGCAGTTAATCAAAAAGAGAAACAACATCCGTTATAAGATTTACTTAATATAACTCAACCATTCATAGCCTATTAAAGATCCAAAAAAGGTTCCATTATAGTAGATTTCATAAAGATGAAGTCTAATTGATTAAAAATTTCATATAACAAACATTTGTTTTGAAACCTATCAAGGTATTTCTCTAGAGGGATTGAACCTTCCTTTTTCTAGTTAACTGATAGGGTTTTCTATACCCTTTTCCATTACACGAGGCATGATAGTTAAGTTATACATATATTATCATATTTCCAATAAACCATCCATGATTAGATAAAATAACATCGATGCATTCCAAATTAATAAGTTGCATTCAAATAAGGGATATTGTAACTAATTCAAATCCATCCAACCCATTTAGTTACAACAAAAATAATTATCCATTCAGATAAGAATGAAAACAATGCAAATAAGATTACAAATTTCCTTCATATGATACACAAGGAAAATGACATAACAAGTACAAGTAACTCTCAATATTTTTCAATTCATCATGGTAAAATAAATATTTTACAGGACCATGCATTTCATAAATATTTCATGTCAAACAACATCAAGATCATTAAAGAATATAATTGTTCTTCTTTCAATAAATTTCAATAATGAACCAGATTTCTCTATAAAAGATCTAGACTTTAAGCAACCGATACATCATATAAGTTATTACCTTCATTTATCACTTACAAAGTCCATCTCAAAAAATTACTAGCACATCTCAGTTCTTTGAACTAAGCATGATAAGTACTAAGCATTAAATGATATGCCTTCAACTAACTATTTCATAAAACCAAATCTGATTTTATGAAACAGTAAGGCCAAGAAAATAAATAAATCATAAGTAATAAAAACCATAAAATAAGAACAATTGATCAACTAGAAATAATCATTAAGAAAATATATTGATATAATTATCACTTTACAACATTATATCAGATAAGTAATGTTTCCCCCAAATTACTTATCTGCTTCCAATAAAGGCACGTACTAATTATTTCTTACATAATTCAATCTGAATTAGCAATACAGAAACTAACTCCATTATTTTCCAAAAATAGATTTACTTTAAGAAACAAGTACTATCGAACTCAATATTACAAAATTTCATAAAAAGGCATCTACATCCAAGCTACTTCCAGCTTCATCAAAGGATTTAGGATGATTCATCTACAACTTAAAATAATAAATTCCTATTTTAGATCCTACATCTTAATTTAAAGTCTAAGATATCACCTAATTTCTCAAGTTAGGCTAGACATTAGAATTAGGAAAGTATTCACTCAATAAATAACATTTCACATTAATACACTATTACAAATATTGATTCCTTTAATACAAGTCAAGTGAATAAGTAAGAAGTATCAATGAATACTCAAATGTATTCATGAATGTAATGCAAATGAATCTATTAAATCTATAAACAAAATTTACAAAGAAGAGGGAATGATGAAGTGGGATAAAATAAATTAGAACTTCCCTTCTAATTTGGTTAAACCGAATATCAATTCACAACTCAAAAAAGAGAATGAAACACATAATGTCTTATAGTTTCTAAAGGAGACAACGATGAAAAATATACCTTAGAGAATAGAAGAGAAAGGATTCAATAAATCATGTTTAGATGAGGATTCCAAAATTCCATACCAAGTAAATAAGGTCATAAAAAGGAATGGTAAAGACCCAATCACATCATCCTTTAACTCTTTTAAAAAATAGAAAACATGCACTAGAAGATACTAAACCAAATATACGATTGTAGTATACAAACTAGTTCTCAAAATAAGGCTCCCCATCATGAAAAAATTACAGTATCAGTAGTACATTATCCTTATCAAGAAGGAGATGAAATAACAAGAATTTCTAAACATCTTTCAGGAAAATAACAACCTTCAACAGTCATTCCAAATCATTAATGTTTTATTCAAGTAACCATAGTATATTCATTCCTTCAGAATGATAGTGTAACAATCGGTAAGAAATACTCACATTCGTGTCCAAATAACCATTACCACATAGTTTCCATATACAGAACTAGATCTAAACAAAAAAAAATTAACTGAAAGGATAAGAGGATGAATAAATCATTCATTCTTGTTTCCACATGAGTTTGAATCCACAATTACAGAAAATCCAAACACCTAGTATCAAATCATCTTCCATCAAAATACAAGGTTCAAAGACATGAAATTTTCTACAGTAAAGTTCAAGAAGAAGTTACTCATTCATTACTGTTTCCATACGAGTTCAAGTTCACACAACATTGAACCCAAGCATCAATATAAATACAGTTCCAACAAAAGTAACAATACTTCAACCAATAAAAGATGCAATAGAGAAGGATACTTTTCTTACCTTCTATCAACCATCACATACAAACCCAGTTCGAAAGCTTATAGTAACAACATATTTCTAGAAACCCTTATGAGCAGAAAGGAAGGATTCAAATATATTCGACATTCTTCAAGACTCAACCAAAATAGAGGTACAATTCACTATTAAACTTAAATAGGAAACTACCCACATTCCATATCATCTAACAGAGAATTAATATCAGAATAATACAAAGATATTTCAAGCAAAGAAGAAAGATATTCATCATAAATAAAAACCCATTGATCACAAGAGAATTTTTTTTAATAAAGACGTTTAGAGAAAAGAAGAAAAACTTAATGGGTAGAGCCTATCGGGCCTGATGGTGCTTCTGCTGATTCGAAGAAGATTTCTAGCCAAGCCTCCATAATTCCTTCTTCTCCCAAAAAAGTCAACAACCGAAAACTACCTTCTCATATGCCTCTTATACCTCAATTGGATTGAAAATAGTCCACAGGAGCCAAAAATAGAAATATTTTGATAATTGAACTGCTAGTTCGAAGAACCAGATATCCCCATATAGAGAAAAATCAGCATGATCGAATGACCAAACAACCTCCAAGAATTCCGCTTACATGGTTTCCAAGGAGGTTTTATCGCCAAAACCTATTCTCATCAATGCACTTGCATTCAATTGTCCCACATTTGTCTCCATGCCACTGCAATCTAAAAACGGAGAACTCAAACTTAACTAAATCTTGCATCTCTAACTTTAGTGATGATGCCAACTGCATATTCCATCTAACTTCACGCCTCTACCATAACTAGCAGTACCATGTCCCATAAATTCAAAAATCAAATATCTCTAATTCCATTAAAACCATTGCCACCACCTCCCGTTTTCCAAGAAAACCCTTAGGTCCCCTTTCACCTTACATTAGTTTAGGTTAGATAGACATTAGTTTAGGATCTGACCTTAGGCTAGTTAAAATTTATTTATATTAGGTCATTAAACATTTCCTTAGGTAAGTTTTCCATCATAAGATAAGCCACATCCCATAGTAGTTTAGTATTAGGTAGTAGGTTAGAGATAGACCTCTCATTACCTTAGGTTATTTCCAAATCCCACACTTTTAAAACATACAACATAGATTAGGATGCAGCAGGATTAGTGTAGACATAGATCTAAGGTAGGTCCAGTTTACCTTAGGTTAGAATCCAGTTAGGATAGATCTTAAAGATCTAGGATTAAGGCTTTAACTTAATAGTCCTAAAGTAAGTATTTTTCCTTCTTACACCAACCAACATCATAATAAATTAACTAGAGGATCCAATTTCATATTTCATAGAAAATGTAAATCAAGGACCTGTTGTCCACTCAAAATTCCCCACTCTGATAAGAGTAAAAATTTCAAAATTTTGAGTTTAATTGTTTTTCTCTGAAGTGCCTAAGTCGTGAAATTGAAAATCTGCGTTTTGGGTCATTTTGTGTGATTTTCGGGCCTGTCGGAACTTTTTGTCCCAACCGTCCCAAGTACGAAAGTGCACTCTGTTCCCCGATCAGCCGAAATCCCCGAAGCTATCCCATTTTCGGGCCCGTCGGAAATTTTTGTCCCAAGTGTGCCAAAACTTTTTGTGCGAGTTGTTCCAATTTCGGCCGAAACACTCGAACCGCGTACTTCGCACTTCCATGTCTCAAATGTCCCAAAGTTAAAAAGTGTGAGCCTTCCAATTTTCGGCCGAAACTCCCGTGTCACGTACTTCAGAGCTCCTTGTCCCAAATCGAAAAATGCAAGCTGTTCCTATTTCACCTGAACCAGCCGAACCGCGTACTCCAGAACTTTTGTCCTGAATGTCCCAAGTCCAAACGGGCCCACCGTTCCGTTTTTCGGCCGAATTACCCAGACCGCATACTCCGCGCTTTTTTGTCCCAATTGTTCCAAAAAGCATTTGTGCATCCTCTCCCTATTTCACCCGAATCGGCCGAGCCGCGTGTTTCGCGCATTCGCGTCTCACATGTCCCAAGCGTACCAAGTGTCATTCCCACTTAGTTTTTCCTGCTCACTCCGAGTATGATGCTATTTAAATTGGTGGTTGTGTATTCAATGCGCATTAAATTCATTCCTCTCTCCAAATGGCTATATAACGAGCATTTCCCCTTTGCATTTTTCGCATTGCTTCCATGCTATCTTTGCTCGAACCCTTGCAATTTGAAAACCTGCGCAAATACCCCCTCCCTTTGCAAATTCCTTCCCGAGTCTAGATTGCAGCTCCGAGACTATCAATATGAAGATCAAGTTTCAGGGACAGGAGAAAATTTCTCCGCTTGAGTCTGCTGTTAGCAATATTGGGGACAGCGAAGCTTGTCATCTCGACTTCGGTGATTTTTGGGCAAGAATGGCAGATGCAAACCCTACACCAATAGCACAAACGATTCATGATAGCGGTTTGGCTTTTGCCGGTGGTTTCCCAATCTCAGTACAGTGTGCTGATACGGTGCTTTCATGTGGAGCTCACTTCGACCCCGCCTCGAGTGAATTGACAAATGTACATGGAGAACTCATTGCCAAGCTGGACGCTGCCGCCATTGGCGCTGCTCTAAGGATTCCGGAGTTGGATAATGCTATAGTCGTCTCCCGGGATCAAGCACAGACCCTATTTGATCAAGACAGTGACAAATACAAGGCACGAGTGGCAAAGTCTTGGTTGAAGAACCCTAAGAAAGGTGCTTCTCGCCTAACCAAAACCCTCTTCCGAGAAAATTTCAATGAGGAATTGTCAGACTTCATAATCCTGCTAGCTCGGGTTATGGGTTTGCCCTCCACCAATGAGTTTCATTTCTGGATGTGCCCGCTCATCAGCATGGTGTGCGAGGGGACACAAAATATCAACTGGGCAGAGATCATTAGTATGAATTTGGCGGAGCAGCTATCCAACGTTCAGCAAACAAAGAAGTTCTATATGACTTCATATCTGATGTATACCCTAGCAGCATCAAGGCAGTGGTTTGGTTTCTCCTATATAGATGCACACAAAGGTGATCCAGTGTATGCCTATTGCTCGCAGTTCACCCTGGAGACCAGTAATCGTAATTTCAGAAGGGTCAATGATGCTTTCACCATGTACGTGGTCAGATTTCTCGAAGGCGATACTGCTAGAAGGTTTTCAGATGAAGCCATGAACCTGATATCGCAGTATGGAGCCTATTTCATCCAATTCAGGAAATTTTCCTATATCAGGCTTGCTGGCTATGAAAGCACTCCTCTACGGCTTCCCATGTTTTGCAATGATAAAATGGCCTTGATAGAGATATGCAGGCAACTAGACAAGTTGCACAGAACTTGCAGAGACAAGAAGATTTCTGGCTTTCACTTTCCCATCTCTCTGGGAAACTACACAAGCAAAACAGCTCTGGATGCTCAGAACATAGAAAGAGCCCTGGTCCCTATCACTGTTCATTTCTTCAAGCCAAGAACCTGCTTTGACTTGAAGAAGTTTATTGAACAGAACATCAAGATAATCTATCATCATAGGGCAGATACAGAATACTACTGGGCTGACTGTGCAGATGATTTTGAAGCCAGGAGAAGGCATTGTGGCAGGTTCTCCCTGCAATTGATTCAAGAACTCGGTCTGTACCAAGTTCGTGAAGGTCTCCAGGATGACAATTCTAATCTATACTCGTATGAGTATGAAAATGTGATTAAGCACACCCCTCTGGAGGACCTTGATTGGAACAGGAAAGAGAGGGATGATCTGGCTGAGATTCTTGCTCCAGTCCTAGTCAGGACTAAGGTCTAATTCAGTAAGAAGATCCGAGAATTCAAGAGGCACTCAGGAGAATCCAGCTCCAAGGGTGACTCGACACCAATAAGAGAGGCATCAGTCCCAAGGTCTGAAACACTAATGCAAACCCCTCCCGCCTCATCAACATAAGGACCTGCAGAATCTACTCCCTCTTCATCTACCCAGGTATATAAGAAGAAACTCAAAGAAGTAAAGAAGGAGCCTGCAGAGAATGACCCAACAAGAAAATAGGCAGAGTTGCCTATAGGGCCAGAGAACATCATTGTTCTCAGTGAAAGTGAAGAAAGTGAGATGCCAACTCCTGTAAATGTTCCTGAAGATCTAGCAGATAAAGACAAGGAGGTCCAGAGCACTGAACTTCCAGGTGCTGCTGATTCTTCTACCGCCATTGCCTCCAGTGCTCTACTCACATCTCAGCTTGAGTCAAAAGCTGCACAGACCCTGAGTGTCATGAGCTCCCTGTCTCTTGGTCCTCTTGCTTCTCCTACAAATTCTTCTTCCTCTTTTGCTTGCGTGCAACCTTTGGTCGACAAAAGGAAGAGAAAATCCTCCTCTCAAAGCTTGGGACCAAATTTCGATGCTGTTGCAGCCTTGTTGGGCACCACTCCTTCTCGTGCCAAGAAAGCCAGAACCATTTCCAGAATAGTGTCTGATGCCCAAGGTCAGCAATTCTTGGAGATTGCTAAGCCTACAGTTGACAAATCAGAATCAGACTTGCTGGCATCTGACTTGGAGCTTTCAAGAATCCCTATGGGAGAGTCTACTCCTGAAGGTGAAATTCACAACCTCCAGGAAACAGTCACAAGAGTCATTGGAAGGGTAGAAAAAGGGCAGCAAACTATTGAATAGTTGGAAGAACAAGCCCGGATTCTCACAGGTTTCATCAAGTCTCTTTTATCTAAGGATAAAGTCTTGGACACTACCCCATTGACTACTCTTCCACCTCCTGTAATTCTAAGCCAAGATGAAGTGCAAAGTATCAAAGATATGCACAAGTATTTTGTCTATGGCAGAGCTATTGAAGCCATGGTGGATGACATGCTTGTTGCTGGGTTAAACTTCATCAATGAAGCTTTCAAACTCCACGAAAAGGTGAGTAATGTGCAACTGAAGCTCTCCTCCACTATCAATACCATGGATAAAGAACTAAAAATCTGGAGCAGTTGTATAGTAGATCTTCACCTTATGGGATAGACAGATGAGAACATCTTACTGGCGAATAAGATTTTCGATGATGCTAAGGACAATCTATCAAAATCCTGGGTCTACAGCGTGGAGTGGAAGATCAGAGTTTTGGAGGAAGCTGTGGGAGAAATGAAGAACAGCTGGCAGAAGGGAGAAGCTTTCAAGACACTGGCTGTTGCTGCTTTCAAGGATATACATTGTCATCTTCAGGATGAAAACTCTGGTGTTTCCCTATCCTTGCAAGAAATCAAAGCTTAGTTCAGAGGTTTTGTCAAAGATAATCTATTCAAGGAAAGCTCCATCTCTAAGGAAAAGATGAAGGAAATTTGTTCTCTTCAATCTGCCATTGAAGAAGCAAATAAAGATTATCATACTCACGTCGAGTTTGATAAAGAGATGGAGAAGTGTCTGGGATTTTAGACTCAGTCTGCAGCCAACACGTCAGTTCCACGTGGCAGGGACATAGCTGAGGCATTGAAGAAATTTAGGCAGCAGATTCTGAAGACAGTGGGTCCCTCCCAGTAGCTGGCCGCCTGTCTCCTTCTCCTTTCTTTTCTCTTCTTCCCATTCTTTTCGTATTCTTTGTAATTAGTTAAGGTATTACAATTGGCGATCCTTAACTATTCTTTAAATAAAAGAAACGGTTACAAAGAGTAACTGACTTGTAAGCTATATAATGGCCTTTCCACGCCATTTTGCGAAGGAGGAAGAACTTGGATATTTGCTGAAAGTGTAAATAGATCTTAAAGAAATCAATACAAAAGGGCTTTCCATTCTTTATCTATCTAATTCTTGTTATCTCTGTGTTTTCCTTTAATATTGTGGAGATCATTTTGTTCCTAACTCGTTAGTCTCTCTGATTACATACTGTTCAGTTTTGCAAATACAGTGATCTTGTACAACCAAGAAGGAACTTTGTGTCCTTGATTAATAAATCTGAAGAAGGTTATTTATGGAACTTTGTGTCTTTAAATTTAATCTCATTCAGCCAACGCAAATGATCTTGTCTTAAATTCTTTGAAGCTTCGCATACACGAAGAATTATTCTGCTATCTATAATTCTGAATGTTGCTATTCTGCTCATCTTCTTATTCCCTTTTCTTCAGTCCTTGTGTAATTGATGATCCTTGTGGAAAACACTTTCGTAATATCCAAGTTTGACCATAAAACAATGTTCTGTACATTTGTAAATAAGTTCGTTTCTGAATAAGGGAACCTCTCCCATTAAAGAGGAGGGACTTCTTGTCCCCTGACTGTTGCTCTTCTAAAAATTCCTATTTGACGACCAACAGTTTTTGGCGACTCCGCTGGGGAAAATCGCATTCCAGTATTGCAATTTTTTGATCATCCTTTGATCTGGCGACTCCGCGTTTCACTCGAGGGAGAAGGACCCTTGGTATCGAAGATTCTCAGTTTCAGCTTTTGGAGCAACAGGGTTTTCCTTTCCCTTCAAATAAAAGAACTTGTTCGACGAGCACTCCGCCTATTCAAGATAGAAGTCTTACGGGTGGTATTCCTTTAGAACCTGCTAGTCCCAATCTACGAGCTTTGATCCTAGCTGGTGCTATAGTTCCCTTCCAAGCCGTATTTCCAAGAATGGCGGCACAATTGCCATGGGGTCAACGTGTCGGGCCCCTGGCCCTTACTCAGCCTTTGCATGAGTTACCTAGAGGTAACCAAAAGAACTTCCCCAAGTTTAGAGGAGATGGAAAAGTACACCCTGATGAACACATTGCAGCCTTCATAGTTGCATGTGGAGTCTTGGGAGTTGAACATGAAGATGTCTCAGTAAGGCTGTTCATTGAGACGTTACAGGATAATGCTGCTGACTCGTTCTATTACCTTCCAGCTGGTGCCATCACCGACTGGAATACAATGAGAACTCAGTTCGAAAGTCGTTTCAAGCCGGCAGAAGATGTGCATGCCCTGCTTGCCCAAATTTCTCAGATAAAGAAAGATCCATCAGAACCCATGAGAGAATTTGTGGCTTGGTTACACAGACTGATCAACAAAATTCCTGTAAATACTCGACCGGTTGATCAAATTCAAAAATGTTTCTTTCTAAATGCTCAAACACCCAAAGTCAGTTATGCTCTAAGAAGGGCTAATCTTGGAACGTTAATTCTGGATCAAGAACTGGCTGTTAGTGTCGAGGATGACCTGATCATGTCAGGGAAGTTGAAGAGAGATCCTCCCAAATCTAAATCTGCTGCTTCTTCCTCTTCCACCTCTGGACCCAATACTGATCCATTAGTCCAGAAACTTGCAAATGATCTAGTAGCTATAAAGAAACAATTGGCTCATCATGCCCCATATGCAGATGTTCCAAGAAGAAATTTTCAGCCCAGAAATCGTTTGCCTGCTCCTCACACGAGACTAGCACTTGAAGGACCTCCTGTCAAAGTTCCTGTGAATGCAACCTGTGAAGTTGAAGAGCCAGATGATGATGTGGACAATGAAGCTTGTGGAGAGTTCCTGGAGGAATTTGATGATGAGGCCGAAGAACTTGAGGGATCTCAGGTTAATTTCTTTACCACCGAAGGCACTGATGACAGAGATGACTATGATGAAGTGGTAGCAGATATGAACAGTGAATCATTTGCTGTCATGACTCGAGAACAGACGAGGCAGAAGGAGAAAGTAACATAGCCCATGAAGAAATCTAAGGAGCAGCCGGCAACTATTCCTGTAATTTCCAAAAGAGGATCTCCTATCCCTACCTCATCTGCACCAAAGGTAAGTCCTGCCAATCCTACTAGCAAAGTTCCTTCTTTTTCTCCTAAAGTTGATAAGCCTAGAATTCCAAATGATGATGGTCCATCTACCTCTGGATCCTTTGATATTGTTGATCACCTAAAAAGGACCAAGGTTCAAATTTTAGAAGCTGAATACTATCAAACCCATCCCAAAGCTTTTGCCAAGATGATCCAATTTGTTAATTCCCATTCCAAGACCACCTCTAAAGGCCTTTTGCCCACTCCTCTTTCTACACCACAGCCTAGTCTGGTAGCTGCTGTCACCTCTCCTGGTGAAAAAATCAAGCCTTTTTATGTAACACTTCTTATAGCTGGCAATAGGCTCAGTAACTGTGTCATAGATTTCGGAGCCTCAGATAACGTGATGCCTGCTAAAGTAGCTCATGCTTTAGGCTTGACCCTCACTCGTACTTATGGATCTTGCTACTCCATGGAAAGTAAGGAAGTGCCTTTGGTTGGAAGGATTAAAGATGCACAAGTGGCTTTTGCTGCTTTACCTGAAAAGAAAGTCTTGGCTACCATCCTAGTAGCAGACATTCCTCCTTCTTATGGAATGTTGTTAAGTAGGAACTTATGTAAAGATGTGGGTGGAGAGATTCAAATGGATTGGTCACATGCACTTATACCTGTCAATGGACACATGAAGAAGCTGCTGCCTGAGAAACAATCTGAGTATATTGTGCAGAAAACGGATGATCCTAAGGCACAAATACTCTATGAGGACATAGGTCATGGTAATTACATGATTCTGTCCCCTGATGAAATCCAACCCTCCAAAGTATCACCCAAAGATCCCAATGGTGTTTGGATTTTAGAATTTGATGGAAGTTGTTCCTTGGCTGGTTCTTGAGCTGGCATCCTGCTAGTGTCACCTGAAGGCTGCCTACACCCTTTTTCATTTAAGTTGCAGTTTGAAAACACTAACAATACAGCAGAGTATGAGGCTCTCATTCTTGGACTGCAAGTGGCCAAAGAACGAGGTGTAAAAAATATTCTGGCTCGTCGTGATGCAGAGCTGATTGTGAAGCAAGTCAGAAACCTTTTTCAGGTAAAAAATGGGAGGCTGAAGCATTATCGGAATCAGGTTTGGGATTCAATTGAATTCCTTGATGCTTTCTCCATTGAGGCAATACCTAGAGAAAAGAACAGCAGGGCTGATTCACTGGCTGTCTCAGGATCACTACTGATTCCTCATCCTGAATTCTCTCAGGATAAGTTCACTATTGAAATGGTCCACCAGCCTAGTGTACCTGACAATACCAATAACTGGCAAGTTTTCAACAATGACCAGCATTTGCTTTCCTTCCTAGAACTCAAGGGTAATTTCGAACAACTGTATTTTGAGGGAAGTGACAACCTACCTCATGAGAGCGTGTCCTCTAACCATCCTGTCACCCAAGGAGAAGAAAAAGATCAGGAAGGGTGCATTAAACTCAAAGGAAACAAGATTCCCAAAGGTTTAGTGAGTTTGGAGGAGTTGTTTGATAAACATGACAGATATGTGAAATCTAAAGCTTCTACTGGACCTCAGCAATCCGCTGAGTATGATAAGATTGATATAGGGAGTTCTACTGACCCCAAGCTAGTAAATATTGGAAAATGTTGCACAACCGACGAGAGGAGAAAAGTAATTAATCTTCTAAGGAATTATAAGGATGTTCTTGCTTATTCTTATGAAGATCTAAAAGCCTTCAAGCCAAAAGATATGCAGCATTCTATTCCTCTCAAACTAGGAATTAAGCCTTTCAAGTAGAAGCAGAGGCAGTACAATCCAAAAATAGCTGACACCATCTTTCAGGAAATCCAAAAGTTGTTGAAGGCTAAAATTATTTTTCCCATTCACCATTCGACATGGATCGCAAATATAGTACCTGTTAGGAAGAAGAATGGTGAGATCCGCATCTGTGTTGATTTCAGGAACCTGAATCAGGCTTCTCTGAAAGATAACTACCCTTTGCCTATGATGGATCAAATATTGCAAGCAGTAACATGATCTGAAATGTTATCTATGCTTGATGGATTCTCGGGATACAATCAGGTAGAGGTTGATACTGGAGATCAACATAAGATAGCCTTCACCACTCCTTGGGGTACCTTTGCCTACAAGAGAATGCCTTTTGGGCTGATTAATGCTGGTGCCACTTTCCAGAGAGCTATGGATCTGGCTTTTGGAAACTTGAAAGGGAAATGTATTGTCATATACCTTGATTACTTGACAGTGTTTTCAAAGACAAGAGCAGATCACTTCGACCACCTAGAAACGGTTCTGCTGAGATGCCGAGAGCATGGGATTTCTTTAAATCCTAAAAAATCTGTCTTCTGTGTTACAGAAGGAAAAATATTAGGGCACATCGTCTCCAGGGAAGGTATTAAGATTGATCCTAAACGAGTTCAAGCCATCCAGCAGATTCCTCTCCCAACCAGTAAAAAAGGCGTTCATTCCTTCTTCGGTAAGATCAATTTTTTAAGAAGATTCATCCCCGATTTTGCTGAATTAACTTTGAATATTTCTCAGATGATGAAAGGGAAGCAAGCATTTGGTTGGTCTTCTGAAGGAAAGGAATCCTTTGAGGGTATCAAGAAAGCTATTGCTAAAACTCCAGTTTTGTCCTGTCCTGATTTCAACAAAGATTTCATCATCTATTGCTATGCTACAGATAATACCCTAGCTGTTGTCTTAACCCAAGAAGACTCTAATAAACATGAGCTACCAATTGCCTTCATGAGTTATATCCTGAAGAATCATGAGCTAAAATACACCATGATGGAGAAGCATGCTTTTGCAGTAGTCAAGGCTGTCAAGCAGTTCCGTTTCTATATCCTCAACTCTCGCTCTATGGTGCTGGTTCTAGATACAACTGTTAAGTCAATTCTTACACAGCAAGAATTTGGGTCCAAGAGAGGAAACTGGGTGGCTAAAGTCCAGGAGTATGACATTGATATCAAACCGACCAAGCTGGTTCGTGGAAAAGGTCTTTGCGAGCTCATTGCTGAAGGAGCCAAACATGAGTTGCTGGAGGAGAAAGCTAACATTCCTACTGTTCTATTCCTTAGTTCAGTCGATGAATGGTATTCTGACATCACCCATTTTCTCACCTATGGGGAATGCCCCTCTCATTTAACTACCAAGGAAAAGAGGACTGTTAAATTGAGATCAGCGCAATATGTACTGTGGGAAAATGCCTTGTTCAAGCGTGGTTTAGATGGGAGATTTCTGAAGTGTGTGGACAAGGAACAACAGAGAAAGTTGCTCTCAGCTTTTCATGATCAGGCATGTGGAGGGCACTATTCATCAACAGTCACATCTCACAAGATACTCCGGGGAGGATATTACTGGCCTTCCTTGTTCAGAGATGCATCCAAGTGGGTGGATAAATGCGAGGCTTGTCAGACCTTTGTGGGAAGACCTAAATTGGCCTCTTTACCTCTCAAGCCAGTTGTGATTGAGGAACCATTTGTACAGTGGGGTCTGGACTTCATTGGTGCACTCAACCCTATTTCTAGTGATGGTCACACTCATGTGCTAACTGCCACTGACTACTTCACCAAATGGGTGGAAGCTATTCCAGTCAAGAGCACTACTTCTGAAGTGGTATGTAACTTCATCAAAGAGAACATCTTGGTAAGGTATGGTGTACCTAACAAGATTGTAACAGATAATGCTTCGAACTTCTCCTCAACTGAGATAATGGATTTCTGCTATGGGTATGGCATCTCTCTAGCTCATTCTTCAGATTATTATCCCCAGGGAAATGGACAAGCATAATCCACCAACAAAAATCTGGTGACTATCATAAGGAAGTTGGTCAATGAGTCTCAGCGAAACTGGCATAAGAAGCTTTATGATGCTCTTTGGGCAGACAGGATCACACCTAAAAGATCCATTGGAATGTCTCCTTTTCAAGTGGTGTATGGAGTAGAAGCTCAATTTCCAGTGACAGTGGAACTGCCAGCCTTGCACCTGATGAAGGCCATTAAGGATAGTAGTTTCAGTGATGCTCTGGATAAAAGAATCATGTACCTGCACAAATTGAATGAGGACAGATTGGAGGTTGCTGATAGGATATCTGCTCACCAGCAGAAGGTAAAGGTTATGTTTGACAAGAAAGCTAGGTTCAGAGAGTTCCAAGGTGGAGATACCGTGCTGTTATGGGACAAAAGACATGAACCTCGTGGCAGCCATGGAAAATTTGATTCCCTGTGGCTCAGACCTTTCAAGATAAGACACTTTGCTGGTAAGAACTCTTTCTATCTTGATTACACGGATGGTTCTCCCCTCCCACTTCCTTATAGTGGGTAGTATTTGAATTTGTTCAAGTCATAGGTGACTAGGGAGTCCCGTTGTATATTCTGTACAGTGTTTTTGCTTTTCTACTTTTTGTGTGTTTTCCTTCTGTTGTTGTGTGTGTTGCCCTCTGTATTGGTTTGTTTTTTACTCCTTTGCCCAATGGATAAGGCACTGGTCTGCTTCACCGAGTTTGTCTAAGTTCTTGCCTTGTCTCATTCCGAGAATTTATGCCAAGTCATCCCCAGAAGGAGCTAGCTGTTGTCCACTCAAAATTCCCCGCTCTGATAAGAATAAAAATTTCAGAAATTTGAGTTTAAGTGTTTTTCTCTGAAGTGCCTAAGTCGTGAAATTAAAAAAATCTGTGTTTTGGGTCATTTTGTGTGAATTTTCGGGCCTATCGAAACTTTTTGTCCCAACTGTCCCAAGTACGAAAGTGCACTCTGTTCCCCGATCGGCCGAAATCCCCGAAGCTGTCCCATTTTCGGGCCCGTCGGAAAATTTTGTCCCAAGTGTCCCAAAACTTTTTGTGCGAGTTGTTCCAATTTCGGCCGAAACACCCGAACCGCGTACTTCGCACTTCCATGTCTCAAATGTCCCAAAGTTAAAAAGTGCGAGCTTTCCAATTTTCGGCCGAACTCCTATGTCGCGTACAGAGCTCCGAATCGAAAAATGCGCGTACGAACCGGAACTTTTTGTCCCGAATGTCCCAAGTCCAAACGGGCCCACCGTTCCATTTTTCGGCCGAATTACCCGAACCGCGTACTCCGCGCTTTTTCGTTCCCAATCGTTCCAAAAAATCATTTGTGCATCCTCTCCCTGTTTCACCTGAATTGGCCGAGCCGCGTGTTTCACGCATTCGCGTCTCACATGTCCCAAGCGTACCAAGTGTCATTCACACTTAGTTTTTTCCCGCTCACTCCGAGTATGATGCTATTCAAATTGGTGGTTGTGTATTCAATGCGCATTAAATTCATTCCTCTCTCCAAACGGCTATATAACGAGCATTTCCCCTTTGCATTTTTTCGCATTGCTTCCATGCTATCTTTGCTCGAACCCTTGCAATTTGAAAAACCTGCGCAAATATCCCCTCCCCTTTACAAATTCCTTCCTGAGTCTAGGTTGTAGCTCTGAGACTATCAATATGAAGATCAAGTTTCAGGGACAGGAGCAAATTTCTCCACTTGAGTCTGCTGTTAGCAATATTGGGGACAGCGAAGCTCGTCATCTCGACTTCGGTGATTTTTGGGCAAGAATGGCAGATGCAAACCCTACACCAATAGCACAAACGATTCATGATAGCGGTTTGGCTTTTGCCGGTGGTTTCCCAATCTCAGTACAGTGTGCTGATACTGTGCTTTCATGCGGAGCTCACTTCGACCCCCGCTTCAAGCGAATTGACAAATGTACATGGGGAACTCATTGCCAAGCTGGACGCTGCCGCCATTGGCGCTGCTCTGAGGATTCCGGAGTTGGAAAATGCTATAGTCGTCTCCCGGGATCAAGCACAGACCCTATTCGACCAAGACAGTGACAAATACAAGGCGCGAGTGGCAAAGTCTTGGTTGAAGAACCCTAAGAAAGGTGCTTCTCGCCTAACCAAAACCCTCTTCTGAGCAGATTTCAATGACGAATTGTCAGACTTCATAATCCTGCTGGCTCGGGTTATGGGTTTGCCCTCCACTAATGAGTTTCATTTCTGGATGTGCCCGCTCATCAGCATGGTGTGCGAGGGGACATGCAAAATATCAAACTGGGTAGAGATCATCAGTATGAATTTGGCGGAGCAGCTATCCAACGTTCAGTAAATAAAGAAGTTCTATATGACTTCATATCTGATGTATACCCTAGCAGCATCAAGGCAGTGGTTTGGTTTCTCTTATATAGATGCACACAAAGATGATCCAGTGTATGCCTATTGCCCGCAGTTCACCCTGGAGACCAGCAATCAGAATTTCAGAAGGGTCAATGATGCTTTCACCATGTACGTGGTCAGATTGCTCGAAGGCGATACTGCTAGAAGGTTTTCAGATGAAGCCATGAACCTGATATCGCAGTATGGAGCCTATTTCATCCAATTCAGGAAATTTTCCTATATCAGGCTTGCTGGCTATGAAAGCACTCCTCTACGGCTTCCCATGTTCTGCAATGATAAAATGGCCTTGATAGAGATATGCAGGCAACTAGACAAGTTACACAGAACTTGCAGAGACAAGAAGATTTCTGGCTTGCACTTTCCCATCTCTCTGGGAAACTACACATGCAAAACAGCTCTGGATGCTCAGAACATAGAAAGAGCCCTGGTCCCTATCACTGTTCATTTCTTCAAGCCAAGAACCTGCTTTGACTTGAAGAAGTTTATTGAACAGAACATCAAGATAATCTATCATCATAGGGCAGATACAGAAGACTACTGGGCTGACTGTGCAGATGATTTTGAAGCCAGGAGAAGGCATTGTGGCAGGTTCTCCCTGCAATTGATTCAAGAACTCGGTCTGTACCAAGTTCCTGAAGGTCTCCAGGATGACAATTCTGATCTATACTCGTATGAGTATGAAAATGTGATTAAGCACACCCCTCTGGAGGACCTTGATTGGAACAGGAAAGAGAGGGATGATCTGGCTGAGATTCTTGCTCCAGTCCTAGTCAGGACTAAGGTCTGGTTCAGTAAGAAGATCCGAGAATTCAAGAGGCACTCAGGAGAATCCAGCTCCAAGGGTGACTCGACACCAATAAGAGAGGCATCAGTCCCAAGGTCTGAAACACTAATGCAAACCCCTCCCGCCTCATCAACACAAGGACCCTGCAGAATCTACTCCCTCTTCATCTACCCAGGTATATAAGAAGAAACTCAAAGAAGTAAAGAAGGAGCCTGCAGAGAATGATCCTCCAAGAAAACAGGCAGAGTTGCCTATAGGGCCAGAGAACATCATTGTTCTCAGTGAAAGTGAAGAAAGTGAGATGCCAACTCCTGCAAATGTTCCTGAAGATCCAGCAGATAAAGACAAGGAGGTCCAGAGCACTGAACTTCCAGGTGCTGCTGATTCTTCTACCGCCATTGCCTCCAGTGCTCTACTCACATCTCAGCTTGAGTCAACAGCTGCGCAGACCTTGAGTGTCATGAGCTCCCTGTCTCTTGGTCCCCTTGCTTCTCCTGCAGATTCTTCTTCCTCTTTTGCTTGGGTGCAACCTTTGGTTGACAAAAGGAAGAGAAAATCCTCCTCTCAAAGCTTGGGACCAAATTTCGATGCTGTTGCAGCCTTGTTGGGCACCACTCCTTCTCGTGCCAAGAAAGCCAGAACCACTTCCAGAATAGTGTCTGATGCCCAAGGTCAGCAATTCTTGGAGATTGCTAAGCCTACAGTAGACAAATCAGAATCAGACTTGCTGGCATCTGACTTGGAGCTTTCAAGAATCCCTATGGGAGAGTCTACTCCTGAAGGTGAAATTCACAACCTCCAGGAAACAGTCACAAGAGTCATTGGAAGGGTAGAGAAAGGGCAGCAAACTATTGAACAGTTGGAAGAACAAGCCCGGATTCTCACAGGTTTCATCAAGTCTCTTTTATCTAAGGATAAAGTCTTGGACCCTACCCCATTGACTACTCTTCCACCTCCTGTAATTCTAAGCCAAGATGAAGTGCAAAGTATCAAAGATATGCACAAGTATTCTGTCTATGGCAGAGCTATTGAAGCCATGGTGGATGACATGCTTGTTGCTGGATTAAACTTCATCAATGAAGCTTTCAAACTCCACGAAAAGGTGAGTAATGTGCAACTGAAGCTCTCCTCCACTATCAATACCATGGATAAAGAACTAAAAATCTGGAGCAGTTGTATAGTAGACCTTCGCCTTATGGGACAGACAGATGAGAACATCTTAACTGGCGAATAAGATTTTCGATGATGCTAAGGACAATCTATCAAAATCCTGGGTCTACAGCGTGGAGTGGAAGATCAGAGTTTTGGAGGAAGCTTTGGGAGAAATGAAGAACAGCTGGCAGAAGGGAGAAGCTTTCAAGACACTGGCTGTTGCTGCTTTCAAGGATATACATTGTCATCTTCAGGATGAAAACTTTGGTGTTTCCCTGTCCTTGCAAGAAATCAAAGCTCAGTTCAGAGCTTTTGTCAAAGATAATCTATTCAAGGAAAGCTCCATCTCTAAGGAAAAGATGAAGGAAATTTGTTCTCTTCAATCTGCCATTGAAGAAGCAAATAAAGATTATCATACTCACGTCGAGTTTGATAAAGAGATGGAGAAGTGTCTGGGATTTTGGACTCAGTCTGCAGCCAACACGTCAGTTCCCACGTGGCAGGGACATAGCTGAGGCATTGAAGAAATTCAGGCAGCGGATTCTGAAGACAGTGGGTCCCTCCCAGTAGCTGGCCACCTGTCTCCTTCTCCTTTCTTTTCTCTTCTTCCCATTCTTTTCGTATTCTTTGTAATTAGTTAAGGTATTGCAATCGGCGATCCTTAACTATTCTTTAATTAAAGAAACGGTTACGAAGAGTAACTGACTTGTAAGCTATATAATGGCCTTTCCACACCATTTTTCAAAAGGAGGAGGAAGAACTTGGATATTTGCTGAAAGTGTAAATAGATCTTAAAGAAATCAATACAAAAGGGCTTTCCATTCTTTGTCTATCTAATTCTTGTTATCTCTGTGTTTTCCTTTAATATTGTGGAGATCATTTTGTTCCTAACTCGTTAGTCTCTCTGATTGCATACTGTTCAAGTTTTGCAAAATACAGTGATCTTGTACAACCAAGAAGGAACTTTGTGTCCTTGATTAATAAATCTGAAGAAGGTTATTTATGGAACTTTGTGTCTTTAAATTTAATCTCATTCAGCCAATGCAAATGATCTTGTCTTAAATTCTTTGAAGCTTCGCATACACGAAGAATTATTCTGCTATCTATAATTCTGAATGTTGCTATTCTGCTCATCTTCTTATTCCCTTTCCTCAGTCCTTGTGTAATTGATGATCCTTGTGGAAAACACTTTCGTAATATCCAAGTTTGACCATAAAACAATGTTCTGTACATTTGTAAATAAGTTCGTTTCTGAATAAGGGAACCTCTCCCATTAAAGAGGAGGGACTTCTTGTCCCCTGACTGTTGCTCTTCTAAAAAGTCCTATTTGATGACCAACACGACCTCAAAAGAAGGGTCCAAAAAATTGTAAACATATAATGACTCATTTCTCTTAATACCTTCCATTCCAGAATGTCAACTTAACAAACTGAATAGGTAAGAAATTGAAGCATACCTTAGATCAATGTGATTGATCTTAGATTTTACTGTTATTAAAATAAGTATGTAAATAGAAATTTCGGTTCAGAACATTTACAGAGCCCAAAGAAGGATAATTTTACTTCCAAGCAACAACAACATAGCAAAATGAGTCCATGAACAGAAATAATTTATCCCTTTGCAAGAATGATTCCCAACAGTCAAAATAATACAATTTCTTAGGAAAAATCACATATCAATGCTTGCAGTGTAAGGAGGAGAAAGATACCAATTTTCCAAAGATGTTACATACTTCCCTCCTAAAAAGAAGCATCATCCCGATGATTAACTTAGTTACACAATTTTCATCAAGGACAAATCAAATTATTATACTTCCTGTCATATGTTCCAAATAAAAATGGATTTTAAAATTCCAAAATCAGCATTTACATAGCTGTTCATTTTAAATAATGATATGTTTGCCCAAAACTGGAAATTTTACTGGCATAAAAAGAATAAAATCTTAAAACTTTATCAGTCAACAGAATCAATTCTATTCAAACAAATATGGAAAAGTAGTTTTCATATCTTCCAAATTTTCCCAGGTTGCACTTTCCTCATTAAACTGATCCCACTGGACCTTACATTGACTTATTTCATGATTTCTTAAGTGCAACTGGTGAGTTTCCAACACTCGTATAGGTTTAACCATGATTATTCCTTGGTCTTGGACTTACAAGGAATTGTAATTTAACACATGTGATAAATCTGAAATGTATTTCTTAAGAAAAGAATTATGGAAAACATCACACATTCATGATAAAGTAGGAGGTAATGCTAAACGATAAGCTACATGGTTGATTACTTCAACAATTTCAAAAGGTCCCACATAACGAGGTGATAACTTGGCAGCCTTGCCAAAAGTTATAGAACTCTTTTTCGGTTTAACTCAAAGAAAGAAATTCTCACAAAGTTCAAATTTCCTATCAACTCGCTTCAATTTATCATAGCTCTTTTTTCTATCCGTTGCTTTTTTCAAGTGTTCACGAATCATTTATTCTTGCTGTTCCATTTTCATAAGGATTTCAGGTCCAATTACCTCTCTATCCTCAATGTTGTCCCAACTAACAAGAGGTTCTACATTTCCTTCCGTATAATGCTTCGAAAGGTGCCATCTTCAGAGAGGCGTGATATGTGTTATTGTATGCAAAATCAACTAATGGAAGGTAATCTTCCCATTTATACTGTTGATCCATGCCATACATTCGTAGCATATCCTCTAAAACTTGATTAACTCTTTTAGTCTGTCCATCCATTTCTAGATGATACACAGAACTGAAATTCAGCTTAGTTCCTAGAGCTATGTTAAGTGTTTGCCAAAATCTTGAAGTCATTCTTGGATCTCTATCAGATATGATTAATTCAGGTACTCCATGTAATATGAAAATCTCATGTACGAATCTTTTCACTAATACATGTGAATCATCCTTAAGATTACCAACAATAAAATGTGATACCTTTGTTAGTTTATCAACAACAACTAAAATAACATCATGTTTATTTCTTTACATAGGAAACCCTTGTACAAAATCCATGCTTATCACTTGCCATTTGTACTGCAATATGCTGTGAGGATACAATAAACCCACTGGGTGCATATGTTCAACTTTAACTTGTTGACATTGTAAACAGTGTGTCACAAATTCAATCACGTCCTTTTTCATCCCTTTGTAGAAATATTGTTGTTTTATATCAGCAAGCATCTTTGTAATACCAGGGTGTCCAGAAAAAGGTGAATTGTGAAATTCAGCTAATAATTTCTTTCTTAAATCATTTAGCAAAGGTATGTATACCCTGTTTTCAAACCGTAAAATTCCTTCATTATCAAAGTGAAAACCCTTATATCTCACATCATTTGGGTCTTCAGTAAGTGTTGTTTTTACTTGTTGAAAATAAGAATTAGATTCCATAACAATTTTTTACCTCATCCTTAAAATGAGTTCTCAACGTTATAAGAGCATAAATGTGCCTCCTATGACTTAGAGCATCAAATACCCTATTTTCCTTTCCTTTAATGTAACTTATGTCAAAATCATATTGGGATAAAAACTCTAACCATATTCGCTGTCTTGCATTCATATTTGGCTGAGTAAAAATATACTTCAGCCCAAGATGATTAATTTTTAGTTCAAAAGGTTTACCAACCAGATAATGCCTCCAAACTTGAAGTGCATGAACAATGGTAGCAAGCTCTAGATCATGTGGAGAATAATTCAGATCATGTAACTTAAATTTTCTACTTTCATAAGCTATGACATGATATTTTTGCAACAAAATACCTCCAAGACCTTCCCCAGATGCATTCGTTACAACAGTAAAGTCTCCATAAGGGTTAGGTACAACCAAAATAGGTGTTGAAGTTAACTGATCCTTCAAATTTTTAAATGCAGATTCACATTTCTCATTCCACACAAATTTCTTATCCTTTTTTTGTAATGAAGTTATTGGTGCAACAACTTTGGAGAAATCTTTAACAAACTTCCTATAATAACCAACAAGACCCATAAAAATTCTAACTTCATGTACATTATTTGGTGTAGGCCACTTAATTATAGCTACACTTTTAGAGGGATATACAACTATTCCATCTTAGCTTATAACATGACCCAAATAGTGCACTTCTGTGTCATAGAAAGAACATTTAGATAACTTACCAAATAATCATCTCTTCCTCAATATTTCTAAAACTATCTTCAAATTCTCATGATGTTCTTCAATACTTTTAGAGTATATGAGAATATCGTCCAAGAATACAAGCACAAATTTGTCCAAGTATTCTTGAAAAATATTATTCATTAAATTCATAAAAGTTGCAGGTGCATTTGTTAATCCAAATGGTAAAAATGTGAATTCATAATGTCCATACCTTGTTCTAAAATATATTTTATGAATGTCCTCATCCTTAATTTGTAACTGATGATATCCAGATCGAAGATCTATCTTAGAATATACTGATGTACCACACATTTGATAAAACAAATCATCAATTCTGGAAATTGGATATCTCATCTTAATTGTTGCCTTGTTTAACATCCTATAATCAATATATAATCTAAGTGTTTCATCTTTCTCTTTCACAAAAATTACCGGTGCTCCCAAGGTGAGACACTCGGTCTAATCAAACCTTTTGAAAATTTTTCTTACAACTATGCCTTAAGCTCTACTAATTCAATAGTAGTCATCCTATAAGGTGCCTTAGAAATAGGCTCAGTTCCAGGTTTGATTTCAATTGTGAAGTCAAATTCCCGTTTGGGTGGGAGACCTAGTAGTTCTTCCGGAAACACATCACTGAAGTTTCATAACAATATATAACATTCCAAGAAATCACTATTTTCTTTAGTAGATTTTGAAATTTTTACTGCATATAAGGTACAACCCTTATTTTTGTCCTTTTTAAGTTGTATAGTTCACAACTTCCTAACATAAATTTCACATTTTACACCTTGAATGTCTGTTGTTTTCTGCAGGTCATCTAAACAACTAATATGTTTTTCAAAATAGTCAACTTTTGCTTTATGCTCAGCTAGCCAATTAACACCTATGATTACATCATAAGACCCCAAAGGAGCAACATAGAGATCAACTTCTGTGGAAAAACTAGGTAAGTCAAGGACTACCCCAAAAAGACACATACTAACTATATGAACATCATTATTCCCATAATGTGCAACCCATGATCCATTTTTCCTGACTTTTCTTTTTAATTTCGAAGCTAATTTACTAGAAATAAAACATTCAGTAGCTCCCATATCAAAAATAATAGTTACATGTATGCCAAATAACTTACCTGGAACCTCTATGGGTGTGACTTGCTTTTCAGCCTATTTGTCAGCTACTGCAGTGTGTATCTTGTGCTGCTGATTACGGTCATCCTTTTTCAAAGGACATTGATTTGCATAATGATCCTTGCCACAATTTTAACAGCCTCCTACAGGTCCCTTTTTAGGCTCAAATTTATTTCCAGCCTTAAAGTTATCATTTTGACCTCCATAGGACCTATGTCCGTTATTATTGTTCTTGAAAAAGTTATTTTGTACATTAGGAGCATGCTTATTTGTCGCTATTTTCTTATTATTACCTATTGAAAAATTATATTTCACACCAAACTTCTTCCATGGTCCTTTCTTAGGTGCAAGAGATGATGAAGAGGAGTTTGGAACTTTCTTTCTGAATTCTTCCTTATGAGTAAGAAATTTCCTTCAATTTATGTTCCTGCCTAGTATGGCTTTTTCAACAACCCCTTCCATAGTGGTTGGGTTGTGAACATCCACCTCTCCTCCTATAATGGGATTCAGTCCCATGATAAATTTTTGATATCCTGAACATCTCGTTAGTTTTATACTAAGGTACATACTTAAAGAGTTTAGTAAACCACTCCCAATACTCTATTACAGTTATTTTTCCTTGGGATAAGTTTTGAAATTTAGTCATTTTATTATCATAATAAAGTTGTGGAAGCCATCGTTTCCTAAAATAACTTTTAAATTGATCCCAAGTAATATTAGTTTCATCAATGTTTAACTCAACCTTACGGTTGTCCCACCATGAAGATGCTTCATGGGAAATTTGATATGCTCCCCATATTGCCTTTGTTTCCTCTGAGAAGTTCCTTATTGCAAAGTACTTCTCCATTTCACTGAGCCAATTCTTAGCTCCATCTCCTAATGTGGTGCCATCAAACTTAGGTGGACTTATCATTTTTATATCATTAGTGATTTTCAACTGCCAGCCTTGCCTTTTTATTTTCTAGCTGATCAGGTAGGTTTAAATTATTGTTATCAACACCTAAATTTCCCAAATTGGCATTGTCCACAGGAGGTGGCTGATTGTTATTACCAGCATCTTCTTCCTCCTCATTACCCATTACTTGATGTTCAAGTACAACCAAACGATCTCTTGTGTCCAACAGGGTAGCAAGGATCTCATTGAGTTTTTGGGTAGTTACTACTTCTCCACCTGGTGGTGGGTTATTTGCAGCATTTCTTCTTGTTCTAACCATTTTCTACTTAACAAGAAAATTTAAGTTTTATCAGATTATGGACATAATAGGTCCAAGAGCTGCAACCTTCAGCTCTGATACCAAGATGTAACATTCCCATTTTAAGACTTTAGAAACAAGGGAATTTTTTTTTATACATAATGTTCTCTGTTCTAAATAATCATAATTTAGAACACACATTCCATGCCAATCAATCTCATAACAGATAACCATATGTAGTTGTAAATGACTCAGTGAACTACCGATCTCTCATTTCATGACTCGGTTTCTATCGGATCTCTCATGTTAACTAAAATTGAATACTAAGTGTATACTAAGTATACTTGGTTCTATTACCCTATTTTGGGTATTGAGTGTTCTATATAAGAAACCTATCTAAATATTTGTTACCAATATTCATCTAAAATCCCATTTCTTAAACTAGGTGACATAGGACAATGCAACCAACAGCTTGTGATACTTTGGCACCAAAGATTTCAAACATACTGTTCATGTTACTATTCCTAGATGACATACTCGTATAATGGAATACTTCCTTCACCCCACTCCTCTGTTATCTAGAATGGTCTTCACTGACTTCTGTTAGTTCACTTGTTCAAGGTTTGACCCTAACCCAGGTTAGTGACATAATTTGGTATAGGGAACCACTCACGATGACCTAGGGTATATAGACATACTCAATTGACCTAATTCAATTGGATGTGCCTAGTTACCCTAAGTCATTATGACTCACTTCCTATGCTAAATCATATCCCTAATCTGACCTAGAGAGGAACTAAGTTCAAGTCCAGATTTGAGTAGATCTAGATGAACCAATGTTGAGGGGTGTTGCAACATGTCAACTACAACATTGTATCCCCATGAAGACCCTAGTCTTCACAAAGGTACATTCCTACAGTTGGCATGTGCCAACATCCGAAAGAACTACCCATCTTGATGTACACACCTCAAGAAGAGGTCATTTACACTCATTTATTTCTTAATTAAGATTCAAATTACAGAAACCCCGTTAAACCCTAATTCCAACAACCCTTAAGTTTTTCATCGTCATGTGAGTTGTTAATGTAATATGGAACTTCATAAAATTATGATAAATTTTATGTTCATTAACGTTTTTCTTAATGTGCAGTTAATCGAAAACAAAAAAAAACATCCATCATAAGATTTACTTAATATAACTCAACCATTCATAGCCTGTTTAAGATCCAAAACAGGTTCCATTATATTAGACTTCATAGAGATGAATTCTAATTGATTAATGATCTCATATACCAAACATTTGTTTTGAAACCTATCAAGGTATTTCTCCAGAGGGAGTGAACCTTCCTTTTTATAGTTAAGTGATAGGGTTTGTTATACCCTTTTCCATTACATGAGTCATGGTAGTTAAGTTATACTTCTATTATCATCTTTTCAATAAACCATGCATGATTAGATAAAAGAACATTGATGCATGAAAACTTAATAAGTTACATTCAAATAAGGGATATTATAACTAATTCCAATCCATCTAACCCATTTAGTTACAATATAAATAAGGATCCATTCAAATAAGAATGAAAACAATGAAAATAAGATTACAAATTTCCTTCATGTAATACACAAGGAAAATGACATAACAAGTATAAGTAACTCTCAATCTTTTTCAATTCATCATGGTAAAATACATATTTTACAGGACCATGCATTTCAGACATATTTCATGTCAAACAACATCAAGATCATTAAAGAATACAACTTTTCTTCTTTCAATACATTTCAATAATGAATCAGATTTCTCTATAAAAGATCCAAACTTTAAGCAACCAATACATCATATAAGTTATTTCCTTCCTTTATCACTTACAAAGTCCATCTACAAAAATCACTAGCACGGGTCAGTTCATTGAACTAAGCATGATAGTCACTAAGCATTAAAACGATGTGCCTTCAACTAACTGTTTCATAAAACCAACTCTACTTTTATGTAACAGTAAGGCCAATCAAATAAATAAATCATAAGTAATAACAACCATAAAAGAAGAAAAATTGATCAACCTGAAATAATCATTAAGAAAATATCATGATATAATTAGCACTCTACAACATTATATCAGATAAGTAATGTTTCACCCAAATTACTTATCTCCTTCCAATAAAGGCATGTACTAGTTATTTCTTACATAATTCAATCTGAATTAGAAATACATAAACTAACTCCATTATTTTTCCAAAAATAGAGTTACTTTAAGAAACAAGTACTATCAAACTCAATATTACAAAATTTCATAAAAAGGCATCTACAACCAAGCTAATTCCAACTTCATGAAAGGATTTAGGATGAATCATCTACAACATAAAATAAGAAATTCCTATTTTAGATGCTACATCCTAATTTAAAGTCCAAGATATAGCCTAAGTTCTCAAGTTAGGCCACACATTAGAATTAGGAAAGTATTCACTCAATAAATAGCATTTCACATTAATCAACTATTACAAATATTGATTCCTTTAATATAAGTCAAGTGAATAAGTAAGAAGTATCAACGACTACTCAAATGCATTCAAGAAAGTAATGCAAATGAACCTATTAAATCTATAAACAATATTTACATAGAAGAGGGAAGGATGAACTGAAATAAAACAAATTATAACTTCCCTTCCAATTCAGTTAAACCGAATATCAATTCACAACTCAGAAAAGAGAATGCAACACATAATCTCTTACAGTTTCCAAAGGAGACAAGCTGATGAAAACTTTACCTCAGAGAAAAGAAGAGAAAGGAGTCAATCAATCATGTTAGATGAGGATTCCAAAATTCTATCCCAAGTAAAGAAGGTCATAAAAGGACTGGTACAAACCCAATCACAACATCCTTTAACTCTTTTAAAAATAGAAAACCATGCACTAGAAGATACTAAAACGAATATATGACGGTAGTATACAAATCAGTTCTCAAAATAAGGCTCTCCATCATGACAAAATTACAGTATCAGTAGTACATTATCCTTATCAAGAAGGGGATGAAATAACAAGAATTGCTAAACATATTATAGGAAAATAACAGCCTTCAACAGTCATTCCAAATCATTAAAGTTTCAGTCAAGGAACCATAGTCTATTCATTCCTTCAGGACGATAGTGCAATAATCGGTAAGAAAGACTCACATTCGTATCCTCACAGAGGTGAGAGAAAAAATATTTTGAATGGATAGAGAAAAATCCACCTTAATTCAATTTCAAAAAATATGAAACACAAAGAATGACATGACTTAGCTACAGGTGCACAAGTCCACTTAAGAGATGATTATAATTCCTTCCATTATATTTCTATGGATAGGATCAACTACACACATATACTAAGTTGAAAAGACATTCTATTCCTTCAACATACTCAGAGATCATAGAAACTGGAGAATATAGAAAACCCTTCATACTGAACCAATTGGTTAGTTCCAGATCATGAAATGTCAACCAAAAATCATGAATATACATTCAATAAATCCTTACGAAACCACAACCTATAAGGTTTCAACAACTTACACTTAGCAAGTTAGCTTAAGAGGTTTACCCAGATCAAGAACAAGTAAGACTAAACAATCATTATCTAACTTGAAAGTGAAGAAGAATAGAGAGATCGACATGTTACAAGCTTAAAAAGAGCTAACGTGAATATAAATAAATATTATCTTAGACAAAATTAATTTGAAAAGTCCTTAAATATAACAGAACCTCATCTATCCAACTTTTAGTTCAGTCTTCCAATATTATAAAGAAAACCCAAAACATTTAAAGTTCAGAAAAGAGGAGAATTCATCACACTTTTTATATTCAAACAAGATAATTCCAAAATCTAAGTATCCAAGAAACCATTACCACATAGTTTCTATAAAGGAACAAGATCCAATCAACAAAGTTTTAATTGAAAGGGTAAGGGGATGAATAAATCATTCATTCTTGTTTCCACATGAGTTTGAATCCACAAATACAGAAAATCCAAACACCCATTATCAACCAACTTCCATCAAAATACAAGGTTCTTAAAGAAATGAAAGTTTCTACAGTAAAGTTCAAGAAGAAGTTACTCATTCATTACTATGTTTCCATACGAGTTTGAGTTCACACAACATTGAACCCAAGCATCCATATAAATACAGTTCCAACAGAAGTAACAATACTTCAACCAATCAAAGATACGATAAAGAAGGATACTTTTCTTACATTCTATCAACCATCACAGAACAAACCCAGTTCAAAGTCTTAAAGCAAAAAACATATTTCCATAAACCCTTTTTAGTAGATAGGAAGGATTCAAATAGTTTGACATTATTCAAGACTCAACCATTATCAAGGTATGATTATCACTATTAACTTAAACAGGAAATGACCCACATTCCATATTATCTAACAGAGACTCATTACCAGAAAAATATAGAGATATTTCAAGAAAAGAAGCAAGATATTCATCATAAATAAAAACCCATTGATCACAAGAGAAAATTTGTTTTAATGAAGATGATTAGAGAAAAGAAGAACAACTTAATGGGTAGAGCCTATCATGCCTGATAGTGCTTCTATTGAATCGAAGAAGATTTCCAGCCAAGCCTCCATAATTCCTTCTTCTCCAAATGAATTCAAACAACCCAAAAATTCTTTCTCATATGCCTCTTATACCTCCATTGGATCAAAAATAGTCCAAAGGAGCCAAAAATAGAAACAGATTGAAAACTGAACTGCTGGTACGAAGAATCAGATATCCCCATGCAGAACAAAAATTGAAATGAATGAAAGACCAAACAACCTCCAAGAATTCCGCTTACATGGTTTAAAAGGTGGTTTTCTCCAAAACCTATGCTCATTAATGCCATTGAATTCCAATTTCCCACCTAAATATCCACACCATTTCCATCTAAAACTAGCAAACTCGAACTTAACTAAAGCATAGATCTCTAACTTTAGTGATGATGCCAACTAGACATTCCATCAAACTCCATGCCTCCTCCATAACTGGCAGTACCATGTCCCATAAATTCAAAAATCAAATCACTTTAATTCCATTGAAACCATCGCCATCGCCTCCCATTTTCCATGCGACCCCTTAGGTCCCCTTTCACCTTACATTAGTTTAGGTTAGATAAACATTAGTTTAGGATCTGACCTTAGGCTAGTTAAAAGTTATTTACCTTAGGTCATTAAACATTGCCTTAGGTAAGTTTTCCATCATAGGATAAGCCATACCCCATAGTAGTTTAGTATTAGGTAATAGGTTAGAGATAGACCTCTCATTACCTTAGGTTATTTCCAAATCCCACACTTGTAAAACATACAACTTAGATTAGGATGCAACATGATTAGTGTAGACATAGATCTAAGGTAGGTCCAGTTTACCTTAGGTTAGAATCCAGTTAGGATAGATCTTAACAATCTAGGACTAAGGTTTTACCTTAATACTCCTGAAGTAAGTCTTTTTCCTTCTTACACCAACCAGTGTTCATAAGAAATTAACTAGAGGATCCAATTTCATATTTCACAGAAAATGTAAAACAAGGACCTCAAAAGAAGGGTCTGAAAAATTGTAAACATATAAAGACTCTTTTCTCTTAATACCTACCATTCCAGAATGTCCTCTTAACAAAATGAATAGGTAAGAAACTTGAAGCATACCTTGGATCAATGGAATTGATCCAAGGTTTTTCTGTTATTAAAATAAGTATGCAAACAGAAATTTTAGTTCACAAATTTTATAGAGCCCAAGGAAGGATAATTTTACTTCCAAGCAACAACAACATTGCAAAATGAATCCATGAATGGAAATAATTTATCCCTTTGCAAGCATGATTCCCAATAGTAAAAAGAATACACCTTCTTAGGACAAATCACATATCAACGCTTGTAGTGTAAGGAGGAGAAAGCTTCTCTCTTTTATGTGATTTTAGTGGGAAACATCATCATATATGATTTGTGCTTAAGAGATTTAAAAGGAGTTAAGACATTCAAGAACCATAGAGCTCAGAATGGCCTCTAGATCCTTGCAGTCATTACAGATAGAAAGTACATAATAGATTATATAACTTGTACCATAATAGAAAGAAGTATACAAGAATCCATACTCAGCATAAACATAAATGAAAGAGAACCTATGAGAAAGATGCATGCATTAGAATCATTGATATTCATATTCATATAACTAGTAACCTCATTACATCCATGTAGCCATTACAAAATGTCACAGAGAAACAGACCATAGTCATGCATTAGAACTGGAATAATGTAGCTAGGCTATCAAAATAAAAATTGCAATCCCATACCCATTATACATTCTTTCCCAAATACCATTATCCACTAATAGAGTTCTTGCACTATTTCTGCAGAGCTCCGCCCTCTTCTAGTTCTCTCTCTATTTACTCTGCATGTGCTTGTCATTATAGCTTTTTCTGGGATGCTAACTCATCCTCTAGCACCTTCAGATCTAATGCAAAGTTTCCGAATGTGGTCCTACATACGATCATGCTCTCCCAGGCCTAAGCTTTCCACTATTCACCATGATGTGCTTCTAGAAGCTTCTACCACAGGCATGCTTCTTCTTGGGCCAACTTGTCGCCAGGCTGGTAGCTTATCTACTCAGCATGCGCAATTGGGTCATACTTTTCACATTTTCTATCCCAAACACCCAATTTGGCTTAGTCCTGAACCCATAGTTCTGTCTGTGTGCACTGCGCGCACCATGGTCTTTGTTAAACCCTTTTCTTAAACCCTGCCCTACACACTTTTTCGTTACGTGCCTCTCTTTAACTAGGACCTACGCATATACGCACCTTTTGTACTTAGGAAACATTCTAGGGGCCCAACATCAGCCCACACTATGCTTTTTCTCCATCTGCAGGAACACTTCTCTAGTGAAAGAAAGAATACAACAGGATTATGCCTTGGAACAAGAATAAGTGGATGAAATAATGGGGAAAGAAGAAAGAATGTGAGAGTGAAGGAATAATTGCAACAAGCTAGGAAAATCCTTTTGTAAGTTGTCCTCCAACTTGTTCCAGGCATCAAATTCTTCATGCGCTCTCTGACAGAGGTTACCGAATAGGGCGCTCACTTCCCCAAAATGTATTCCATCTCCTTGCGTGCTCATAGTATCAGTGATTTTCTCTAACTCCTTGCTTATATCCTCTAGCATTTCTATTCTTCGTGTAATACACGGATATAGTTCCTTCAACCAGTTTTGATTGAACCCCTTAAGTTTTCAATGGCTTCATATTTACTCTCAACCTCGGCAAGGATTTTATCCCTTTCCACCCTATTTCCCTTGTTCTTCTTCTAGAACTCCTTGAGTTCTGCTTCATGAGTGGTGACCAAGGCACCTGCCACTTTGTCTCTGTTTGTGAAATTTTTGTACGTGGCCTCAGCAGTCTCAAAAACAACCCTTACATCAACAAGAACCTTACTGTATTCCACAACGAGTGCTATGATATTCAACTTATCATATTTCTCTAGGCATGTGGCAACTTATTTTACAGACTCCAAGACTAGCGACTGTCTTTCCATGATGCGGGCCCTTGTTAAATCCTCTAGGCATCCCAAGGCAAAACCATAGTTCTATGTAGGAGATGCTAGGTCTGGATGCTTCAATAATATAGCATCATTGATGGATTCCACCTTCTTGTACACAACACATACCTTATCATTTTCATCCTTCAACTCACTCTGCCATTGGGCACTGATCAACTTCTCCTAGCTTAGCTTCTTTGTCATTGCAGCTAGATCTTCCTCTTTCATCTTTAGCTCCTCTTTTAGATCTCTAATCCTATCATTCCGCATGAAGAGTCTAGCTTCAATCTCAACAGAGACTTTGTTGAGCATGTTGCATAGTTGTTCATCTGAGATCTGCTAGGTATCCATCACTGGGTTATCTTCTCTTGGTCCTGGAAATGTTATTATTGCCCCGTGACTTACCTCAAACTCTAGCTCATCAAGGTGGGACTCTATTCCCCATGAGAACATCTTCTTTGTCCACAAATATGCATCCTCCCTATCAAAAGATGACATTACTACAAGCTCCTCTACCAGAATAGTACTTTGGAACCACGTGTGGAACACTTTCTTGGGGTCATCAATATAACCCATCTCCAGCCTTTCCCCTTTGTGTGCCATCCTCCTATGCGCATACCCTTAGGTATACTTACATTCAAAATGGGGCCTCTAGCGCTGTTGTGTTCCTCTTCTACGCTCTCCTCCTTCTTGTTCAACACTGGCTCAACATTGTGTTCCAATTTTTCTTCCACCATGGTCTCTATATTCTTGGTCTCTTCTCCTTTTTCCACCTTGGTTGTCTATTCCTGCGCAGAACTTGAAGAATCTTACTTCTGTGCGCTAGCTTCCTCACCTTTTCCCACATCCTAGGTGCCTTCTCCTACCTGGCTATCCTTATGTCATACAAAAAGAAGCCCCTATTCTTCTTCTCTGCCTTCCTCCTCTGAATCATGTACATTGAAGATGAGTGGCCCTCGATCTTTCCTGGGGTCCTCTTCCCCACTTACTTCTTCTCCACTCTCATCCTCTTCACTCTCATATTTTTCTCCTATGCACTTGTACAAATTCTTAGTCTCTTCTGAGATGGTCTCTTCTTCTACCCTCTGCTTCTTCCAAACAAGGAATTCCAGTGTAGGTGACTCCATTTCTTCCTCTCTTGATGACTCCTTGTCTGATGGATTTTTTGGCTATGGATTCTTCTCTTTTACTATAGGCATCTTCTTACATGCATACATCCTAGTTCTGGCACTTGTCTTGAGGGAACCTATTGCCTGTGTCTTCACCACACTTGGAATTTTATTTTCTGGATCTTTTTCCTCCCTTTTGGGCATGGGTCTCTTATTACCAATTGGATCCTGAGGTATAGACACCTCATTCTCTATATATGTGCCCTTCTTAGACTTGGGTCTTATGTAGATGTACACGCGTGCTATAGATCCTTCTCCAATGGGAAGAGTCGTGTTCTTTGTCATTTGAACTTCATGTGACACGTACCGCTCCACATATGTGCACTTTTCGGGGTATACTAACCCTTTGTGCATTTCCCTATGGTCCTAGTCCAGATTACTAAGGTCCAACTTAAACTTCTTGGACTCCCTGAACCTGTTTACTCCCGCTTGGAAGTATTGAGTTGTGAAGGCAAAGGGGATCTTGCACCATGGGCTCCATGTCTCATCTGACAGTTTGAATCTACCCAGGAAGAAATGCTGGTACACAACAAATTCTTCTTCTCCCCTAATGGCTATTGGAAGTTGTTCAAGAATTCTCCATTCTACCCTGAACGCGTTGCTTAGGCGCCTATACCATTTTTCCAAGTGTGCCTTATGCACAGTTGTCATAGTGTCACAAGCATATTTTTCAAACCTCTTTGTGGGTGAGGGGTCTTCAACAGGGTACTCCCACATGAAATTTTCTGATGCATCTGGTACCTTGATCTATGAAAACACAATGGTTAATAAGACATTACCAAAAAGGATCCTATCACCTTCCTTCGTATAGCTGATAATATCATTCACAATGAATGCAAACAAGTTGTAGATGGTGCCCTCTGAAATTTTTCTGTAAACATTCAACCATGGCTTATTAACCTGGTTCCATCTCTCCTATCTATTTAAATTTGACACCAAGTACATAGCCATCTTCATTACCAGATCTTTAATGTATGCGACATCATAATACCTCGACCCCTTCTTGTATGCATAAGCGGTGATAGTTTCCTTAATCGATTCTTTGTCAGTCAAGTCATCCTCCAAACCGTCAACTTCATAGATGAGGCCTGTGAAATTTCAAATGAGCTGAGTGGTTATGTGCATCTTGTGCCTTTTGAATTGGAAGTAGTCCTCATGCATGCGTAACATCAGCCATTGATATAAGTGCTCAGGTTTCCCAAAGTAGGGAAACTCAAACATTTGTAATAACCCTACCTTCTCTAACTTAACATTCACATCATCATTATAAATGGGCAAACCCTCTGGTGTCCTTTTGTTTGTTGGTCACATTAACTCCAGCACCATATCCTTCTTGATTGTGCTTGTTTGATGATTGTAGTCATTCACAGACATGTTCCTCAAATGGGACTCCCACTCCTTCCCCAACAACACTCCATCTGGGTACTACATTTCTGCATACCACTCCTCATTTGTGCATGTGTTAGTTTCTTGTTGCTTACCCTTGCCCTTTCCCTTGCCCTTCTTACGTGTGCTAACTAGTTTCTTGGGTGCCATTATCTAGGTCTTCTTACCATTTCAATCACTTTGTGTTACTTTGTTCTTCTGCTCTCTCCAACCTTAGATATTGAACTTGTGAAGAAAGTTCCGTAACCCCATTCCCTAGTTCTTCAAACCCTAACTAGGATACTCCTTTCACAAGATGGCACCTTCTCCCACTTTTGCTATGCCCATGAAATCCTTTCCTCCTTGTTCACAAATCCAAACTAGTTACTCATGCTTCAATTTCTCTAAATGTTTCTTCACACGGATCAATTTTTTGGAAGCCCTAGTTTACAAAGGTGCAAAAATCACTTCTTTCTCTTTATATGCAAACTGAATAATGAAGTGTCTCGACTACTTTATTTATAGTTTTTACCTTTTAAATCATTAAGTGCTACCTTACCTACCACCATACTTTTAACATTTAATGCAAATTTTTCAAACAAATCCCGACTTCAGCGCTTTCCCTCATGCACCCAAACCTATGTGGAAAATCCTCCAACCTTCTAGCATGTAACCAATCCAACCTGATAGGAGACTCTTGCATGTACATAACTAGTGCCGAAGGCACTTCTTCAGTCCTGATTTTTCTCTCGCCTACCTCGTTTTGCTTATGTGCTTTTCCCTTCTTTATACATGGGATCTGAAAGTAGCTTTTATCTTGGCACCAACCATCCTTTTTCCATCTTTTCTCTCTAAGCACCTCTTTCAATAACACCATTCAACTAGGTTTTTCAACACAAACTTCCTTGGCATTTTAACCATGCTCTCCTTCACATTACTCCGCCCCACACTAAAACGATGCGTGGTCCTCTATGCACTCAAAAATTCTCAAAAATTAGTAATAAGGTTACTGGTGCCCAAGGTTCAAAACAAAACAACAACAAGAAAGGGAAACACAAGAAAAGGAATGGATAAAGGAGAATTCTAAACTAACTAGAAAAACTACCTTATTTATAAACACTAAGAAGACTTATTTATAGTAGGGCTTCAACTTACTCCCATTGAAGTGTCCAGGAAATTTCGTTCCATCTAGTGCTTGTAATTGGCGTGTACTTGAATCAAGGATTTATGAGATTGTGTAGGGACCCAACCAATGGAATTTCAACTTCCCAGGATGGCACATAAACTTAGAATCATATAGTAAGACCATATTGCCAACCTGAAACTTCTTGTTTATGATGTGGTGATTATGCCAAGATTTTTGCTTTGATTTCTCTATTGTTTGGCTCCACCTGGCAAGTGATATTCTCTCATGCAACTTCATCAACTCATCAATTCTCTCTTCCAGTGCTTGCTCATCAGCAAACCCTCCTACACGCATTATTCACAAAGAAGGTAACATGAATTCAACCAGTAGAACAACTTCCACACCAAACACCAACTGAAATGATGTGGATTTGTTAAGCCTTTTATAAGTTTTCCTGTAAGCCCATAATACCTGTTGATACTTTCTCATCCCAATCTTGTCTACCGACATCAAAAATTTTGGTCAAGGTATGACTCAGTATTTTTTTGAATGATTCTGCAGTTCCATTTTCTTGTGGGTGATAGGGGGAATTCTTGTGATGAGCCACCATGAACTATACTAATAAGATCCTCATGATCTCATTCAAGAAATGTGTACCCATAACTTTGGTTAAACTCAAAGGACATCCATACCTCATGATAATGTTCTCCCATAAGAATCTTGTTGTTGTGGCTATTGTGCAGTCTTTCGTTGGGGGTGCCTCTACTCACCTTGTCAAATAGTTCATGTAAGTAATGACATAGCGTGACGTACTCCTACATATCACTAGTGAAAAAGGGCCTACAAATTCTATTTCCCACATCTCAAAAGGTTTTGCACTAGCTATAGGATGCTAAGGCATTTTATCTCTATTTCTTGTCTTGCCAATGCGCTGACAATGGTCACATGCTTTACAATAGTCTTTACAATCCTTGTATAGGGTTTCCGACCACAATCCTACCATTAATATCTTACACGCAGTGGAATCACCTGCATAATGCCCAACCGCACTTCCTTCATGTGTTTCCTCCATGATGGTGAGGTGTTCATGCTTTAATACACACCTGCAAAAAACTTCATCACGTCCCAACTTGTATAAGTATCCACTGATGAACATGTGGGGCATGGTGCGTATGGAAAGCTGCTTCTTCTCTAATGCCTTCATTCCTTCTAGCACCACACCTTCCTTTAAAAATAATACAATCTCCTCCAAGTCTAAGGGCACACACCGTAACCTAAACTGTTGCACATCTGGCATTGTCTCCTTAATACTTTACGTGTCCTCCCCTGAATTAATTCTTGACAGATTATCATGCCCACAATTACTCTTCCCAGGCTTCACTACTACCGTGAACTCAAAATCTTGAAACAACAATACCCATTGACATATGCACCCTTATAGAATGAGTTTCTTCACCAAATACTTTAATGCCATGTGCTCAGTGTAAAATACAAAGTCTGTTTCCAATAGATACTTCCTGAATTTAAAAAGCGCGTAGTTCATTAACAATGCTTCCCACATAGTCATGGTGTAATTCTTATCTGCTGGTGTAAACTTCCTACTTGTAAAACATAGAGGATGATCAACAATTCCTTCACTTGGTTGTGCAAGCACTACTCTAATGGTAGTTCCTGAGGCATCTACATGGACATGGAAGGGATTATCCCAAAAGGGAAAACATAATATAGGCTCGGTGACAATCCTATCCTTTAATGTATCAAATACCCTCTATTTCGCTTCTCCCCAATGGAAGGAACTTTTAGGTCTGAGCAACTCCTCTAAAGGTGTGGCGATCTTGGCATACCCTTTGATGAATTTCCAGTAATAACCCGTATGCCCAAGGAATCCACGCACTGTGCTCTGGCTAGTAGGCTCCCCTAAGCCCACAATAACTACAACTTTGGTAGGATCTACCAAAAATCCCTCCTTACATATGATATGCCCCAATAACATCCCAAATGGTGTAGCAAATACACACTTCTTAATGTTGAGGGATATCCTCAACCACCTACAGCTCTCAAACATTAACCTCAAATTGTCACAATGGTCGTTTACTAGCTCATACACTATAAAATCATCCAAATAGACCTAAAAAAACTTATGGATGAAGTCCTGCAACGCTTGCACCACTATGTGTGAAAAACAACAGGCACATTCTTCAAACCAAAGGGCATGACTGTGTATGTAAAACTTCCCTACTTAGTTGTAAAAAATTTCTTCTCCTGGTCTTCCTTTGCAATCCGGACTTGGTGGTACCCCAAAAATCCATCCATAAAGGAATAGATTTTACGCCCAACAACTCCTTCCAAAATATCTTCAGTGAAGGGGGTTCGAAAAGGATCCATGACACAAACTACATTCAAATCCCTATAATCCATTTAGATCCTAATCCGCCCCTCCTTCTTAATGTTGATTACCATTGGACTTATCTATTCTGATTCTTCCACTACTTTAATGATCCCAAAAGGTATCATTTTATCTATCTCCTCCTTAACCTTTACGTGAAAATTGGGATTCATTCAGTAGGGTCTCTTCCTAACCAAGCACGTATCATCCTTCAGCTTTATCTTCATCTCCCCCAAGGAATGGTGGACACCTTTGAGCTCATGGTACCCGCGCGGGAATAAATCCTCAAATTTGCAAAACAGATCAATGATCTTAGAGACTTCCCTCTCTGACCAGTAATCTCCAATAATAGCTTCCTTAGGCTCTTCTCCTAAACCAATGTTAACCTTATTTGTCTTTAAGGGCTCATGGAAGGTGCATGCACCAGTATCAACACTATCCACTACCTCACGCATCCCTACAGAATGGATAACATCCAAGCTTTCTGCTTCCTCCCCATCAATAACATACACAAACTTCCCTTTCTACTTTTCCAAACATGCACGCTCAATTTGTAAATATTTTGTTTCCTCTGCTTCCTCTTCAAAGTGCACTTCCAAACCTATTCCACCTAGTAACTCCAATAGCCTATCTTCCACCATGGCACTATCCCCCATGGTAAGGCACTTGATACCCTGTAAGGCCTTATCAACTGATGTCTTGGTACTCTAATACTCAATGGTTTGAATGAGGTCAGCCACTAGCTCTTGCCAATTTCCTATCTAGTGGTGTGTCTATGAATGAATGTACCATGCGTGCGTGTAACCATGTAGTGTAGAATATAACTTTTACACCCAGAGGGATGGTGGAAAAGCTTCCATGCCTTCTCTCTAGATCCTCTCACACTCTTGGATATGGAAAGAGGCGGTCTCCTTCCCATGGTAGTCCTTTATGGTAGTGGGCATGTTGCTCCTAGAGAATCTGACAGAGAGAGAAATTCTTACCTTGCACCATTCCAAAAGGCTGTCCTGATGTGTAGCCCACCACTATGTCACTGTGCAAAGCAGGACATAACTTAGCATCCATCTTCATTCCTTCTCCTCCTTCCATTGAGCTTCCATCTCCTACAAAAAGATCTTAGGGAAGGATCCTCCTGAATACTTAGGTAGCTCCTTTCCTCCTAGGCATTGGACTGTGTGCGCCTTTGTTATCTTAGTCACCAACCCTCTCAACTGACGTTTGATCAATTCATAAATTTCATGCACCAAATTATCACATGCTAGATTGGTGGTATCACTTATTGACTGGGCATCCTAAAACTTGATAACTCTTTCAGTAGGATGGATTATCTTTGGGTACCTAATTCAGTGCACATATATCCTGTCCATAACTTCTTCTCCCAAAGGTTCAGTATAGGGCGTCAACTTCCCATCAGCTAGTGGTATAATGACCCGCTCCTCCTTGTACCCTTTTTTGAACCGAAGGTACACATTATTCTTGTACCACCATGGGTGCCAAAGTAGTGCTAGAAAATTTTCTTCCTCAGTGAGTGCTCCCTGGATAGTGATAGTTGCATCCTTTAAGACACTGATGGGAATTTCCGTAGTCTTGTTTTCCATATATAACACATTTGAATATGGCTATAATGTAGGTCTTCCCATCTGATGTCATGCATCCATAGTTAGAAAATTGACCTTCGTGCCTATGTCAATGAGGATATTATAAGGATCCATCCATCTACAATTGCATTCAATGTGATCTCCTCTGGCATGTGGTACCTTCTCTCTCAACCATGATCCTAGCAAGGGAATAATATTCTCTTGCCTTAGAATTTTACATACTTCCTTGACCTCATCCATGTCATCCCTTGTTGCCTGGACTCTCCTTCCTTGTTCCTTCTTCCTATACTACTCCTTTAGACAATGGATCTCCCCTTGTTAACTCTAAATGACATCCATGGTGTCTTGATATACCTCCTCTTGACACGCAGGGTCTGGGTATTTTCCATGAACTACTTCCTCCCTTGAAACTAGGCTTTTCTATCTTAGTATCTATTTTACACACGCGGATTCTTCTCTTGTTGTTACCAAAACTAGCTCCAAACATGCATCATGTGTTGCCCATGGTATCCATTGTGTGTCTTCCTTTTTAATGTTGACCTTTACAGTGCCCTTGTCTTTCCAGTGATGTTGATTCATGTGCTCAAAAAAATCTAGGAACTCCTCATACTTGTGCTTCTTTCCACACGATGAGCACTGCAACAGGTCCGAGCACCCTCATTTTTAATGCTCTGTAAACCCAAAATTGAAATAGGTTCCATGTAGGAACTCATTCCTGCCTCCCTTGTGGTTACCATAACCACGGAATCCTCCTCAAAAACACCTTCCGTGTATGCCTCCATCTGTGTGCTCCTCATAATGGTGATCATAACCCTTGGAACTACTAGCAATGCTGGTCTAGCACACCCCGTGATAAATGGCCTCATGGATCTGATCAATGAGCCTACAGTCCTTAGTATTATGGGTTGTAGAGATATAGATCTTAAAGTAGTAAGACACATTCTTCTAGATTTCATGTTGTAACAAGGGGCATCTACTTGCATCATGGTCCCCATGAAAAAATTCACAGTCTACTCTCTTGGCACGTACCATCCTTTGGAGGAAATTATCCTTGAAATGGCCCTCTACTTCACAATCTATGCATCATTAACCACTATGAATCTCATGGGCTGAGTTTGTAGATAACTTCTCTAGCTACTTAGCCATAGCAGTAATTTGAGCCTCCAAGAATGGGCTAACACAAGTATTAACACTACTAACAGCCTTGACACGCAGAGTAACTTCTAATGCCTTGTGAAGGTTAGTGAAAGTTTTATGAGATAAGTCCCTTCTAAAAGGTGTGATCGATCCTCCAAAATACCACTGAGCATGCTGTGAAGGATGAATATCATATGATAATTTAGACAAGAGAGTTTTAAAGTACACATCATACTATCACACACTCTCTGAAATTCCTTGTTGAATCTCCTTCAAAGCGATAATGCTCTTCTATTCAAACTCAGGGATGTGGAATTCTACCAAGAATGCATTATTTCAAGCAGTATAATTCACCAATATTTGATGAGGGTCATATTTCCTATATGAGCTATGCGTGCTCCCCTGCAATGTGGTTACAAACTGACTAGCCTTCCACTCCAAGGTTATGATACCCTTTACGTGCAATAGCAGTTCACACTTGTGAACATGTTCTACAAAATCCTTGATACCTCTATAATCTAGAAATTGTAACAACATCTCAAAGAAGACTTGAGGGGGTGGCTAGGGCCCTTATCCTCCTGAGCCAGATCCTTGGTTCCCTCTAGTGTTTCCTCAGCCACCGGATCCACCAGGTCCACCAGGTCTTGTACCTCCTGAGCCACTAGATCTACCAAAACCCCTAGGTCCACCAAGTCATGTGCCCCCTAACCCACCAGGTCCTCCACCGGGTCCTATAGTAGTCTTGTCATGTGTCCCCATGTGGTTCCACTAAACAGTGCACTAACGGTCTGTGATAGTGTCCCACTACCAATATTATACCACGTGCCACTCCTAGACGTAAGACCAAAGGATTTTATATTGGCTCCTTATCTAAATAATCCTCCAAATACATGAATATGTGTAGCCATAGAAGTGGGAACTGAAAAATTATGCCTCCTAGGTACAGATTTGTCGCTTCCACTATTATCAACTGGGTCAATGATACTCCTTCCTGGTTCTGGAAAACCAAGCGCCAGGGTTTGGTCACTATGTGGGTTCAGATACATGCCAATGACTCTTCTTTCTCTACATGAAGAACTCTCACTAGAATTCAAATGGGTCTCTCTTACGTGCTTTCCAATATTGGGTAGCACAAACTTCTTAGGTTCCATGTCCTCCACAGGAACCTCAAATCCTTCCTGTAACTTCTACATCCATAGATCCATCACACTTGCATTATCATGTTGTCTATCAATCTCCCATTCACATGCTTCACTATACTTGAGCTGTCACTCCTCCCTTTCCTTCTCCATCATAATATCGGTCATCTTCCTCCACCCTAGCTCCCTCACCCAGCACTTAGAATGGTTTATCCGGCCATTGGAAATTCCTCTAAACCCAAAGTAACAACCATGATCTTCATTTCCAAAGGGATAGCACATATAAATGATCCTCTAGGCTCCCACAGAAACTCAAACTCAGCAACCTCTAGACAAGACGGATAGCTAGTTCTCCTTTCCACCAATTATCTAGAGCACGGGTCCACGTCATATCTACATCTTGCAACCTCTGGTATTCTTCTTGGGTCCACACACACGATCCATAAATCCAACTTGATCTAGGCACATAGGTTGAGAGCCACTCATACAATTCTATTGGGAAGTAGAAGAAAAAAAATTCATACAGATCATGGTAGAGGTTCTCTTCTACCCATCTACGTTCATCAAACTCAGGTCTAGTGCTGAATCTCTGAGAAAATTCATCCTCCATGCTCTTGAACCATGATTCAACACTTTCTAAAGTTAACCTCTCTGTCATTACTCACTACAAAGATCATTTTGTATGTTATTTCCCACTATAACTTTAAAAAGAGATCCCAGCAACATAACCAATATGTATTCATTTTTACCGCTATCACAAAAGAAAGGAACCCCATTCATGCTAGCCTATCACCTAGTAGATGCTGGGCACTCACCCGAGGTACACGCGGGTGTTGATTCTCTCTTTTTAAGATTTTAGTGGGAATAATCATCATATATGATTTGTGCTTAAGATATTTAAAAGGAGAAGACATTCGAGAACCATAGATCTCATAATGGCCTCTAGATCCTTGCAATCATTACAGACAGAAAGTACTTAACTGATTATATAATTTGTACCATAATAAAAAGAAGTATATAAGCATCCATACTTAGCATAAAAATAAATGAAAGAGAACCTATGAGAAGACGTATGCATCAAAATCATTGATATTCATATTCATATAACTGGTAACCTCATTACATCCATGGAGCCATTACAGAATGTCATAGAGAAACAAACCATAGTCATGCATTACAACTAGACTAATGTAGCTAGGCTATCAAAATAAAAATTGTAATCCCATACCCATTCTACATTCTTTCCCAAAGACCATTATCCACTAACAGATTTCTTGCAGTATTTCTATAGAGCTCTGCCCTCTTCTAGTTCTCTCTCCATTTACTCTACAGGTTCTTGTATTTATAGCCTTTCTGGACTTCCAACTCATCCTCTAGCACCCTCAGATCTGATGCCAAGTCTCTGAATGTGGTCCTCCATGTGATCATTCTCTCCCAGTCCTGAGATTTCCACTTTTCACCATGATGTGCTTCTAGAAGCTTCTATCATAGGTATGCTCCTACCTGGGCCAACCTTTCACCAGGTTGACACCTTATTCACTCAGCATGCATAGTCAGGTCATGCTTTTCACATGTTCTATCCCAAACGCCCAATTTGGCTAAGTCCCAAACCCTTGGTTCTATCTTCACATGCCACAAGCTTCCTTAAACCCTTTTATTACACCCTACCCTATGCTCTTTGTCATTGCGCACCTCTCTTCAACTAGGACCTACACGCATATGTTCCTTTTGTACTTATCCAACATTCTAGGGGCCCAATAGGCATGGTTTGGTTCCATTTCCAAGTTAATGTTGTAATGGAAACTAGGTGATTTAGGCATGGTTGAGTTAGATGTAGGCATTGTGGAGTCAGATGTAGACGTGGTTAAATTTGTTGTGTTGTTTAATTTTCACTGGATTTATTTTGTGAAAATGAGATGTTAGACATGGTTAAATTTGATGTGTTACAATTTAATTTCCAAGTTATTGGTATTATGGAAAATAAATGCTAATGTACTTATGTAGTGTTTGTTTTTGTTTGTGAGTTGACTTCAAAATTATAGTTTTTATGGAAACTAACTATTTTATTGGGGAAATGATGATGGGTAAAAGAGTGGTTGAGTAAACCTCAAAGGGACCCATCCCCTAAGAGTGATGCCTATATAGCCCTTGTTAAAAGGGCCTCAAGCCAATGTGGATCTCCCATAGGATAGGGAAGAAAAAGATGAGGTAGGTGAGTAGGTTGGTGAGTTTATGTATGGTCAAATGGGTAAGGTAAGTTAGGCATGGTTGTGTCTAGGTTGATTAGGCATGCCTGTGTATAGGTTGATTAGGCATGGTTGTGTCTAGGTTGATTAGGCATGATTGTGTCTAGGTTGTAGGATGTGTAAGATGCATTAATTGAATTAGATGATTAATGTAAATGTAGGTGAAAGGATAAGAAATCCTATAAATTAAGTGTTGAAGGTCTTGTCCTGTGTAGAAGAATCAATAAGTAAACAAAGGAATGAACTGAACAAAAGAGAAATTCTAGAAGTTGGTAAAGACCTTAAATATCATATCTTTAGACTCATTGAATGTAACTCCCTAGATACATTGCATGATTTGATAGGTCTATAGGTGAAAGAATTTACATGATCACAATGTGTAAATTACACACTTTTTCCCTTAAGTTGGCTGAGTTGGTTTATTTTTAGTGTAACCTTGTTGTGGGGTACCATGCCCCTTCTGTAAGATACCCAAAAAAAGAATAGGCAAGTCCATGACAAAAAGTTTGTACTTTTCTTTTCTTTTCTTTTTGTTATATATAATGATCAATGCGGGAAGTCTATAATGGGATAAATAAGTTATCCTTGAGGTCTTATTGAAATTTATCGATGCGGGAAGCTCCAAAATTATTTTATTTGAGAAGTAAAGATTAGTCTTTTTTTATTGACTAAATACAATATGAGGCTGGCTTTTTATAATTGTCCTTCGAGGGAGAAGTCTACTTATAGTAGCAAGAAAGAGAAGTAGATGTCCTTTTTAGGTATTCATCTATTTTTGAGACGTTTGACTCAATGAGTTGTGTTTTTCATTATTCCATGTATATTTTTAATTTTTATTTTGAGCTTGAAGTCATGGACACAACTATAAAGGAGTATAGGCCTATTTTTTTAAGGAAAGATCATAAAACGAAGAGGTTAGCTATGAAAGAGAGGTATTAAGTGATGAAGAAACATGGGATTCCATCCTAAAAATAACAAAAATTATCCATGATAATGATGCCATGAGTAGAGCCGTAGTACTTATATTAAAGAAAAGGCTGAAAGGTGACGGATAATCACATAATTCTAGTTTATTCATTGTCCCTTAAAAGAGGTAGATGGAAGTTGAAGATTACTCAAGGGACGAGTGTGTAATAGAAAAAAGGTGATGTTGTACTTTATTCAATTGTAGAATGGTCAAAGATGAAAGGCATTGAAAGGCTCAGGTTACGGTTTACCTTCGAGATAAGATAAACAATAAGCACCTGATCCATAGGTATGAGTAATAATATAGGGTCCAAGCCTATTATGAGATAATTTTCCACATTTTCTTTTCTCTACTTTGGTTACATGTTAATTTTCCTTTAGAACAAGATTGCCAACCTTGAAAGTGCATCCATGGAAACAATTTTCATAGGCATGTTTGATATGTTTTTAGTAGATTTGAAGATGATCGAGAGAAATTAAACGTCAATCATCTAATAGCTCAAGTTGTGCCAAACGTTCTTGGCGATAGTCATCATCAGATAGCATATCATTTAGTGAGATACGAAGGGATGGAATTTGGACTTCGATAGGGACACTAACATATGTGCCATAAACCAAAGAAAATGGTGTAGCATTGGTAGAGGCATGAATGCTAGTACGGTAATCCCATAAGGTGAAAAGAATGTGCTTATGCCAATCCTTTCCAATATCATTAACGAATTTCATAAGAATTTTGTTTAGTTTTTTTTTGGAAGATTTAGCTTGGCCATTGGTCTGTGGGTAATAGGGTGATGAAAAGCTTAGTTGAATGCCAAAGTTCACATAGTTTTCCTAGGGTTTTATTTTTCAATTGTTTTTCATTGTGATAAGGTAGTGAGGAACACCAAAGAGAAAATTGATCTGGTGACTGATGAATTCACATATTTTCTCAACTTTATTTGAAATGAGAGGGATGGCTTCTACCCATTTAGTATAATATTCGGTTGCGTTGATGATCCATTGATGACATTGAGAATAAAGAGGGTTAATCTCTACAACGACATCCATGCCCCATTGAGGCCAAAAGTCCCTAGTGAATTGTAAGGCATGACTTGGGGTGTGGTGAAGATTAGCGTGTTGTTAAAAATTCACATATTGTTTGACATATTCATAACAGTCCTGGTTAAAGGTTGGCCAATAATATCTGAGACGAAGGATACATTTAGCAACAACATGACCACTAAAATGTCCACCATAATTCCTGTGATGCACTTCTTTAATGCTGTGTGCAATTTCAGAACTAGTGAGGCACCTTAGTAGTATATCATCAAAGTCATGTTTGTAGATAAGACCTCTCATAATGACGTAATGATATACCTTGTGCAGGAAGGAACGCCGACCATTGTGAGTGAGGTCTGGAGGTAGCATTGAAAGGGAAAGGTAGTTAGTGTACTACTTATACAAAATATCGCGTGGGTCAATTTTGATATGTCACACAAAATGAAAATCAGGAATGATGTAAGAAGGTGATTGCAATCATTATATTGTGAAAAATATTTTTGAGTTGGAATGTGATACCAGTACTTTTGAGGCAAGACATGCCATGGTATCTACAAATATTTTGGTGGATTGTGGAGTGGTTTTAAGGAGGGAATGGTCAAATGTGGTCAAAAGTAAGTTGATACGGAACTTACATTTTTGAAGTACCTCATTATGACACTAGTATACACCATTTAATTTGTTCATAACCAGTTGAGAATAGCCAAATATATTAATAGATTTAACATCTAAGGTGATGGAAGTTTGAAGACCTAAGACAAGTGCTTCACACTCGATGATGTTATTGGTGCATTCAAAGTCTAATTTGAATGATAAATAAATATGCTTTCCATCAAGAGGAATGAGTATGACTCTTGCACCACCCCCACATTGACATTTATAACCGTCAAATAATAAGTTCATTTGGTAAATGGTAGGGTCAATAGGTAAATAATTGATTGAAAGGGTAGCGATAGATTCATATGAGAAATCAAATTTAGAAGATTGGTGTCTGGGAAGCAGAGTGTCTCTAAGTTTATCTGCAATGGTTTGTCTATTAATAGACATTTGATGAATGAAATCTAGGTGCATTCATAACACGACGTGCATTGATGTTGGTAAGGTTTGGCATACTTGTAATGCAAAGGTTTGATGTTAGTGATGATGAAGGTTTAATGGTTAAGTAGGTAGTGGCGATGTTTGGTGGTGACGAAGACTAAGGATAGGAAAATATTTTCAGCATGGGTATATCTAGTCTCATAGTATATAAGTGTATGGCTTATGTAATAAACTATTTTCTACCTGTCTTTCTCATCGCAACGAGTGAGCATGACACCCAAGGAATGGTTTGTAGCTGAAATGTATAGGTAGAAATGTTTTTCATCTTTAGGTGGGATGAGTACAAGCAGTTGAAGAAGGTATTTCTTCAATGCTTCAAAGGCTTTGTGTCACTCATCATTCCAATTGAAGGAGACATCCTTTTTAAGAAACTAATGAAAAGGGTGATATCATTTGGAAAGTTGGGAAATAAAGCATCAAATGGATTGAAATTTTCCTTGAAAACTACAAAGTTGTTAGAGGTTAGTGGGTGGGGGTGTCTCTAGAATGGCCTTGATTTTGATGGGATTTACTTTAATGCCCCACAAAGAGATAATGCAACCAAGGAGATTTTCAGAAAAGGACTGTAAAGATCATACTTCTTTGGTTGAAGGAGAACATAGTATTTGATGAGGTGGTTGAAGATTATTCTTGATAATGGGGAGGTGTTCGGCACAAATTTTGGACTTACGAAGAAGGTCGTCGACATAATCTTCCAATATTTCATGCATAATGTCATGGAAGATATAAGTCATAGCACAGTGATAATTGGAACCAATGTTTTTCATGTAAAATGGCATGATGGGATAATAGAAAGTCCCCTAAGGGGTGATGAAGGTGAGTTTATGTTGATATTATGATGCAAGTAATATTTTTTTATAACCTGAGAACCCATCCATGAGAGATAACATCTCATGGTCAGCTATAAGATCAATAAGTTAGTCTGTACTAAGTAACGGAAAGTCATCCTTATGGAAAGTGAGGTAAATGTTCCAAAATTTTATGTAGATGCAGAGTCCCCATGTCTTGCCTTGGTGACAAGTACAATGTTAGAGATCTGTTATGGATAGTCAATGGGCAGAATGAAAGCAAACTTAAAGGAGACCATCAGAGTTCTTCTTTCACAAGAAGAGAAATACATGGAAGATTCATTTTTCACAACTTCTATTTCATATGGTTAAGCATTATGGAATAGTAATAATATTTTGCACCAAGATATTTGGGTCTATACAAGGCATATCAATATAAGACCAAGAATTTTTTTTTTCTATGATCTCAAAAGAAAGAGGCAAAGGCTTCCCATTAAGTGGAATCTAAAGATTGGCCTATCTTTAGCATGCGAGGGTCATCCTGAGTGTTAATGTTGATCTCTATGGTCTAGTTCATTTAATATAGTTTGTGTCTCATAAGGTAATGACTGGTGAATGTAAGAATCTTCCGCACTATATAGGTGATAATGGAATCATCATCTTGACATTGAAAAACATTGATAGAAGATGTGTATTCTCCGAACATGTCAGGGTAAATAAGTGAAAGGGAAGAGAATACCTTGCCATCATGATGATAGGTCAGGGGTCCCAAGGAAATGGTGTTCAAGAAAAAAAAGGTTAGGAGGTATAGATTTTGTAGCTATTAACTCCATAGGTGATGGCAGTGCAACAGGTGAAGATGGTAAAGAAGGTGAAGAAGGCAGAAGAAGGTGAAGAAGATTCATCTTCCTCTACGATGTTGACTCTTTCCTTCTTATGATTAGGGGGTTTAGAAAATTTGATACCATGGAGGTCCTTATGTTTTTTGGTAGTACAAGGAATAACTGTGTGATGAAATTTTTCATAAAGACCAAATCTGAATCCTTTCTAAGAACAATGATAAAGAAAGGTGGGGGAGAAATGGTGATTGGTGAGGTAACGAAATTTGTAGGGAAAATTTATTTTTTGAGTAGGCAATTTGGGTGAATAGGAATAAGTATCAAGTCCCCTGAATGTTAAGTTAGTGCACAGGTGAGGGGGATCATGTGGAAATATTTCTCCTACACAATGGTCATAATGTGGATGTTGATGAAGGTTTCCATACTCTCAAGGAGTTTGGAAGGTGTCAATATTATACAGGTGGTACTCCCCCAATGTAAGGCATTGAAAATAACCTTCCAAAGGGTCATAATTAGGTACTTAGGTGGTGGGAATGGAAGAAGAAGGAGAAGAAGGGTTAAATTTTGATGTTGCAGTAGTAGTGGTGAGAGGTCTACTAGTTGATGAAGGCATGGTAGTGTAAGTGGTATAAGATGCAGTGGAAGAAGATGAAGTGGTTGTAGAATATAAGGTAGTAGTGGTAGTAGATGAGGTATCGGCTACATGTGGTAGACAGAGATAGTAGCAGTACTATAATATGAAGAAACAACGGAAGTAGGGGAGGAAGTGGCGATGGTACATTCATTAACTCGAATAAGGACATCATTAGGTCGATACAACATGTTATAGGTTTTAAAAGGACAAAGGGTCTTGCTTGAATAGTATAAGTATGTCCTTCATATTTGAACTTTATGTAGTGATGTAAAGTTGATGGTACACACCCCATGACATGAATCTAAGGTCATCCCAGGAGAATTTTGTATTATAATTCCCCCTCAAGAACATAGAATAATTTAGGAATGGTTTAGGGTCCCATGCATATGTGGAGAATGATAGTGTTGAGGGTAGTGTTCCTGGCATCATTGAATGAACACAACATAACTAGGTTATTATGTATGTAATGTGAAGATATGAACATTAATTCATATATATGGGAAGAAATTATATTGATGCTCTCACCTCCATTGATCATAACGTGTCAGAAGCGAGTATCATTGATGTGAAGAGGGTGGGGTCAGGATCCTTTGAATGGAAAGGAGTAATTTCCAAGTCATAGAAACTGATAGTGGAAATCTGATGAGTGGTAGTGGGAATAGAAATCTTAGGTGGAGTAGTGAGAGTGGCTAAGGGATGAGGGGTGAAGATAGTAGAAATGGGTGAAGGTTCATTTGGTAGTACCTTGATAATTTGTAGGATATCTCGGAGGGCCTGGCAATGAGATTCAGATGTTTGGATGAGGTCATACAAAGACATTTTTTAAGGGGACTGATGTAATTGTTTGATTATGGTGCGATGGGTGACGCCATCAGAAATTAGATAGGCTGGCCCTTAGATGATTACCTTAGGAGCAGGTGTAGATGGAATATTTTGTAAAGGTGTAGTGGATGGATTTTCTATCTTCTCTTTTCCTTTGTCTTTTTGTGCGCAAGTGGCAACTTGAACCATATTTATCTAAGGAAAATGGGGAGATGAATTGTGAAATGTATAATGGTAGGAGGTAAAAAAACCTAATGCACGATAAGAGCCTTGTGAAATGAGTATCTCACAATTAAATTTCAAAGTGGGTTGGGATAGCTCTCTTATCTAGACCATATTTATCTCAAAAGTTGGAGGAGGAAAAGAGGGTTGGGAAGAGGTTGTTAAGGGCCACTGGATGGTTAATGGTTTATGTCATGTAATGATATGGGAAGTGAATTCATCATCGAATAGGTCATCATCTTTAGTAACAAATTCCTCCTATAATAGGTCATTTGCTTCTATGGGAGGTTCGAGAGGAAAAATATAGAGGAGAACTTTATTAAGGGCTTTACAACCCTTGACATATTATCCTAGAGAGCGATCATCAACATAAATATTTATGACATCAAACCTTGTTGGCTTAATTTTGAGAGGTTCGTAAAGTTTAAGGGGTGGAAATGTGATAGTCAAAGTTTCTAACACCCTAGTAAGACCATTAGCATAGGATCTTACCAATGGATCACAATTCAAATTTAGTGTGGGTTTGGGTGAAGGCACAAGTGATGATTGTGAAACATGTTTTGATTGATGTGGTGTAGGTGGAGTTACCCTTTTGGTAGGTAAAAAATATTTTATTTTTGGTTTTTATTTAGGTTGCACCTTCTTGGGTAAAGGTGTAGGTGGGGCATGTGAGGGAGAAGGGGACAAGGAAGAGGAAATCAATTTGAATATCCAGGGTGAAAATAACTATGTTGGCAGTGGTGAGGTAGCAGGTAACGTAGATGATGTATACAAAAATGGAAATGAAGATTAGGGTGTAGGTGCGGGCTGAAAATGTATTGCAGGTAAAGATATGGATGTGGGTTGAAGCAGTGATGAAGGTATAGGTGTAGGTGTGGGTTGAGGGTGTGATGACGATAAAGGCATGGGTATGGGCTGCCGCACCTGGGGTTTGTTTTGGCGAAGAGGAAATGGTATGGGAAAAGGGGCTTGTGAAGGTGTGGATGTAGGTTGTCATACCTTAGACTTGTCTTGGTGAAGTGGTTATTTAACCAAGGTTAATGGATGTGGGTTTAAGATCTATGGAAGAGGTGAGGGTGAATAAGGCCTAGGATAATGTGGTTTATTTTTAGGCACATAAGTTTACTACATGATGGATGGTTGTGTAGTATTCAGGTCAAATTTGACAGTGGGATATACTATACTAGGCGTAGGTTAGACCCCCAATGTAGTTGTGGGTTTAGTTGGAGATTTGGATGTTGCTGAGGATTTAGGTGTAGGTGAAGGTTGGGGTGAAGGTAAAGTTGATGAAGAAGGAATGGACATGAATGGTTTAATTTTTTTGGTCTTGGTTGACTAGAATACCTTCAGATAAATGGTGGAGGTATCTATGGGCAAAATTTACATTTGAGTAGATATTGGGAGTCGTAGGTGCTCCCAGAGCATGGTGTGATCAATATAATCTAACTGGTATACCAAACGTGATAATTGATTTGGTTTAGAAATTGATGAACGAGTTGTAATACCGGTCAAAAATTTCAATTTAAGTAACATAAGGAATAATTTTGCATCAGATTCAGTGAGTAAGAGTGATTCTAGAATATCAACAGGATCTTGGAAGACCCTTGGTGAAGCATCACTTATAGGAAGAAGTGATAAGATTGGCTCCTTAATGGGGTGAGGATACGGTAAAAATTGTGATATAGATTCTTCTTTGGAAAGAAAGGTTAATAGGGTCAACCTCTTGTTGGATTGAGGAGTAAGTGAAATGGGTTCCTCCTTGGGTAGATGCATAGGCAAGGTAGTTTAAATGGTAGGAAAAGATGTAGATGTAGTTGGTTCCTCCATGGGTAGAGGAAAATGTGCAATAGTCTCTACAGTGAGTTAGGACATAGGTTAGGTAAGCTCTTCTATAGATGAAGGGATAGATGTGATGAGTTTCTCCATGGGTAAAGGGGTAGAAGGATTAGGATCTTTCGTGGGCAGGGGAGCTCGCATAAGGATATCCTGAATAGAGGGGATGAGAGGTAATAGAGTAGAAGAGAAATTTTCAATGTTGATGATGGTGTAGACCTCATGAAATTGACATTAGAAGTCTCACCCATTTGGTTTGATTACTGATTGTGGTTTGGGAAATGATTTTAAAATATTTGAAAGTTTTGGTTTGTTTGAGTATTAGGATTGTCAAGGATGAGATCTCCATTATCTAACATCTCCTTTAAAATATTCTTGAATGTTTTATAGTTTCCATCACTATGACCCCTAACCTGATAGTATTTGAAATATTCATTTTCTTTATACCACACGGGAAAAGTACGGGAAGCATAAAAACTAGTATGTGGTTTAATTGGTAGGATGATAGCCCCTACTTTCAAGAATTTCTCTAGAACACAAGAATAAGGTTCCCCTATGGGAGTATATCTTTGTTGTTCATACTTATGTTGAAAGTTCTAAATAGGAGAAAGAGTAGAAGGTGGTTTTGGTTGGTTAGATGGATGAGATGGACCATCTTTCAGGACCACCACATTGGCGGGTCCATTGGGCTTTGAATGATTGGGTTATGGTTTAGAAGAAGAAGAAGAGTCATTTGGTTTGAAGGGAGATCTCTTGTTGTACAATTGTAATTTATTATTTTCGATAGCATAGGTTTCAAGTTTTTGAGCCAATTTGAATGCCTCATCAAATGTTTGGAAGGTTTGGACTTGGAGAGTTGGGGATATATGTCTAGAACAAGCCCTAGTAAAAAAATCTATTAGTTCAATTTGAGGAAATTGGAAAGTGAGTTGGTTGATAAGGCTCCACTAACATGTGGAAAAATATGCAATAGACTCGTATTTCTATTGGCATATCAAATATAAGTCAGTCATGGTAACCTTCTTGACAATGTTGATGGAGAAATGATCGAGAAAGGCCTGGGATAGTTAGTTGAATGAAAAGATAGAGTTCCTAGATAAGGCACTATACCAATCTAATGTACGTCATGTCAAGGACATTGGGAAAGTTTGAAGAAGTAGGGCATCATCATGGGAAATTAAATAACATATGTGTTCAAAAGATCGCAAAATGCTTTTGGGGATCCTCCTTACTATTAAATTGATTAAACTTTGGAATTTACTAATGTGCGGGGTGTGGATGAATTAGAATAGAAGGGTGAATAGGCTCATTACAAATCTCATTGTGTGTCTCAATAATAGGTGTAGGTGACAGGTGGTGGATGAGATAGGGTATAAGTGGGAGGAATGTATGTTGAGATCCTTGTAGAAATAGGTGGAAAGGTGGTAGGGATAAATTTGGCTAGACTCTAAAAAGGGATCAATGTAACTGGAGGTTACGAAGTGGGGATCTCTACACTAAGATCCATAGATGATGGAGGGGTAGAAGTAGTAGGGGAGATGAACATAAAATTTGTGATAGATGTTGTAGGTACAATAGATATCAATGAGGTAGGGTCAATCTCAGAAATGACGAGTGATGATGCTAGAGTGGGTAATGATACATGGGTTCTGGTTGATACAGAAGTGGGGGAAAGACTGAGAGACATGGAGGAAGGCATCCTAAATAAAGGCTGACCTGATGAGTCATGGGTGCAAGAATAGGCTAATTATTATTGTAGGGTGGTGGTATTATGATTGAGGAATTCTTTTTTGGATTCCTCATCACTTGTAGGTAAAACAGGAGGTATGTTGGGGTCTATAGGAAAATAAATATAAGGTGGTGATGGGATAGGGGGTAACGGCTAACAAATGTCGTGAAATACTAAGACATTAACTTGTCTGTGAATAGTAGTAAGACATGTGATCCGAGCTCTGCTAATAGTGCAGAAACACATAAACAAATGATAGAAGAAATATGGAAAATGAGAATTAGTCATTGTTATGATAGAAAAATCAAAACATAGAGACCAACGTTGGTAGGGTAACCACTGCTGGTAGGATGAGGTAACCAATGTCGATCACTAGATTGATGTTGGTTATAGTGGATAAATGATATATTTGAAAAGATGGAGATAAGAACTGAAAATTACATGAAACTAAACTCTATTGATAGTAATAGAAACTCAGAAATGTGTGAAATGTCATAAATAGATCCTTGAAAAATGACTGGATGTGAATTAAAATTTTTTTTGGGTAAAATAACAAAAACAATAAGAACCGATTCTGGTCAATAAATAGATGCTAGTATGAGGAGGTAACCGATTGTGGTTGATGGATTGATGTTGGTTACTATGAAATTTGAGAAGATGATGAAAATTTGAATTTTAAAGTGATTAATTCCAAATAAAAACCAACCTAGAAATTGAGTATGGAAATGATAATTCCTAACACACTAAACAAATTTAGAATACACCAATTGTGATTGTAGAGTATGTAGGGAAATAAAAAGAGGCGAAACTATCTCACAACTCAAAATAAAAATCAGGCAAAAGATAGCAAACATGCCAAATTCTAGGTAATATATTTTTAATGATATGTGGCTTATGCCATTTAGAACTGACTTTGAGTATAATAGAGTTTTTGGTCAAAGAGGGTTCCCTATAAGCAATCTATGGCTGGTTTCAGGTTTTATTTGGCTAAAGGGACCTAATATGCCTTTCGGTACATTTAGTACAACTTTGATATTATGATTGAATAGATAACCAGCTAGATCTACCACTAATTTGATTATTAGTCGTCAACAATAATTACCTAAATGGAAGATGTTTAAGAAATGAGTGATTTATTTTAGTGATTTGGTTTGGGGTGTGTGTGCGCAAAGTGTGAACTATAGTTCATTATTTCCAACTATCAAATTGTCATGACCTCCAATATCTAGGTTACAAAATAAATTTAAGTGAGCAAAATGCAACAATGAGAAATGAGATGCACAAATTTGTAAGCCCAAATTGAAAGTGAAATTGGATGTAGCAAATAGAGAATATGTTAAGTGGATGATCTTTCACTAGATGTAGTTGTAAAATAAAGTAAGAATAATTATGTTTAAACACCAAATCATGAATGTCCTTTAGACAAGTAGAAGAGAATATTGAATAGAGATATTTTAATGTAAACTTTTCAGAAAGAAAGAAACACAAAATTCCCTATATGAATAAAATGCAAAGAACCTACAAGAAGGGGTCTCATCGGGTGTGCCAAAAAATTTCACCTAAAATTAATGCGATAAAATAGATAAGGGTAACAAGAATAGGAGGAATAGATGTGTTATGTAGATGGAAGAAAGTGTTGCACACATTGTAGACTTTTGATCAAAGTGAATGCGAGAGGTTCCTTTTGGCTAGGAGGAACTACCCATTAATTACAACAATACCACTAGATAATATTAAATACGAAGAGTCAGAGGACTTCCTAGCAATGGCTAGATCTAGGAAGCGTGATGCTTCTTCGAATGGTTGTCAATCCTTTGTTTAATACAAATTAATAAGATAAGAAATAATAAAGAAATGATTCCTACTATATTTATAAGATTTAGGTATCACCTAAAACATACAATAATCAAATTTAAATTAATAGGAAAGGTCAAGCTTGTGTTTGGGAGGGTGTTTTGGGTTTATAGATGTGGTATATGGTTGTAGGTGGAGTCTAGATGAAATTGGATAAGGTTTTGGGTTGTTTTGGGAAAGTTGTGAAATTGTTGATTTAGGGAAAATCGCTAGTCTCAGATACCGACGACGGTTAGGCAACTGATGTTAGCTATGGGGAAAGACCGACGTCATTTGGGTGACTGGTTTCAGTAGGGAAAATTTTGTGGTAATGTCAAAAACTGAGAATTGGGCACTCTCTGTGATTACACAGAGAATGATGGTGCTTTGGATAGGTTTTTAGGATTTTTGTTAAGACTCATGGATGTTGATATGAGGGTTTAGGAAAGGGTTGGGAGGTTAAAAAGACATAAGGTTCACCAGAAAAATTGGGGATTAGATACGGATAAGGTAGGTTGGTGGTGTCTAAAGAAGATAGCTTAGTAAAAAAATCTGAGCTATTAGAAATGACAACGGAGATATAACACTTACTTGTTGAATGTAACCTAGAGGTGGATAGAAGTGGTGGTTGTAGAAGGTGGTAATCTAGAGTGAATATGAAAGCAGGGTGACATGATGCTTCCTAATGTGTGTACAGGATATTTAACATAACATGTGGATGAAATAAATGACGTCTAAATGTTGAGAGGGGCTCTGGTTGGTCACAAGGTTGTAAGAACACTTGAGAGTGTGAATGCAAAAATCGTAAGATAAGGAAGTTAGATTCAAAACCTAAATAAAGAGTTAGAAACTCTTATTTAACCTAATCGATGGCGGTTAGGTGACCGGTGTTGAACAAGAGATAATTGGCATCAGTTAAGGTGAATTAGTCCAAGTTGCCAAAAATAGTCTGATCTTTATTATTTTTCACATGATTTGAATCCTAATTCTGGATCTCAATTGGAGAATGATGATTAGATAAGTAGGAGTGTTTTTGGAGAAGAAATAGGGAGTTAATGTTAGGGCTAGAAAAATTCCTATTTGGTTGGGATAAGTATGGACTTAGTCTTAGTTAATAAATAGGCTAGGAATAGCTCTTGGGATGAGGTGGAGGGCTGATGTGTATATTAATGAGGTCAATATTAATATAATTCAATTAATAATATTATGAGGATGAGGATTAATTTTATTATAGGTGATTAAATTAGTACTAATATGGTGAAGGGGACCATAACTAGGTATATGTGTTGAATTAATGAATTGAAAGGGGTTAAAGGGATCTGTCCCAAATTTGGGTGTCTACAAGAGGATAATTTGTATCATGAGCTCTATGAAATATTATTTTGTTATTTTATAGTAGATATCTACGAATGGTTGTCAGCATATGCATCTAGGAAGAGTTGGTATTATAAACCTCATGTTTGGACTCAAGAAGAATATAAACGGCTTCATGATGTTTATCTAATCTAGACTTGTATTATTGATCATTGGTAGAGTGGAGTGTTGAATAGATATACCTTGGAATACGCAAATTCTACGTATTATTTCCCAGAGGTTTCTGAGTTTGAGTTCTTATGGGGTCCAAGAGGATCGTTCTTTCCTACTATACCATTAGCCATTAAGATCATGATCATCACTCTGAGTTTGGAAGTAATTATTATGGATAGTTAAACTCTCACTAGGTGCAAGGCACGAAAGCTAGTGTGGTGAGAGATGGAGAAACCTACGATGGAAGAAGAGAGAAAAGAAAGGTGGCTCAAGTATAATGAATCATGTGAGAGGGAGTTAGTGATACATCGCGAACTTGCGGTAGTGATGGACTTATGGATGCAGACATTGCAAGAAATATTTGAGGTTCACAAAGGGGGTGTAGAACCTGCATAATCTATGCTACCCCATCTTGGAAAGTGTAGGAGAGAAACCCCCTTAGATTCTAGAGAGATCTCATGATATGAAGGAAGGAGAAGAACCATTGGCATGCATCTCAGCCCACTTGATGACCATAATGTGGTACTTTGTTTTTGAGTTCCTGTGATAAGTTATGTTGATTTAATTGGTATTGGTATTTGTATTTGGGAGACACCTAGTAGATATAAGTTTTCATTTAATTCATCTATGGCCACACAAACATTTCCAGTGTTTGGAGGTATTTTTTTTGGCACATCAATTGGGAAAGGTATTAGTACAAAAAATATAGGTATTGCATCTGGAAGTGGTTCAACGTCACAAAATGTTGGAACACAGTTTAGAGCAATGGAGGGGACACAAAGTGCAACTACTTTAGGCCCCTTACCTACTATGGGAGGAGGATCTGGTGGATTTGGAGGAATAGGAGATAATGGATCTAGTGGATCTTGTGATGGATGCAATATAAGAGGGAATAAAGGTTCTGTATCTGGAGGATAAGGACATCAACAACCTCAGTAGTTGTTTTATGAGATGTCTTTACATTTACCTGATTACAAGGGTGTTGAAGATGCCATGGAGCATGTACAAAAATGTGAGTTGCTATGGAGCACTAAGGGTATCACTACCCCAGAGTTAAAATCAAGCTATTTTTCAACTAAGTTTCAGCGGTGCGTGCATAGATGGTACTAAAAGTATGACCCACATCAGATGGTGGTAGATTATACTACACTACGTGATCCTTTTTGGTAGAATCCCACATTCCTAAATTTAAGTAAAATACCATTAACGTGTTGAAGGAGATTCAACAAGGTATGGATGAGAGTGTGTGGGATTATGATGCATGTTTAAAGACACTCTTATCAAAATTACCTTATGATATCCATCCCTCACAACATCCTCAATGGTTCATCGAGGGTTTAATAACACTATTCAGATGAGCACTTTCACATAATACTTTCATGGACTCGTGTGAGGCCTGAAATGATGCTCTGCGCACTGAGGCTATTGGAAGGTAAGTCCCTTTCTAGAAGCACAAATCACTGCCATGGCAAAGCATCTAGAAAAATTTTCTGTGAACTCAGCTCATGAGACTCGCAATGGACTATGGTGTATAGATTGTGATGTAGAAGGACACACAAAGGATATTTCCCAACAAAATTTGGTGCATGTCATGTCACTGGATTGTTAAATCTTTCATGGAGATCATGATTCAGGTAGATTCCCGTTATTGTAGCATGTGCTTCATAAGAATCTGTCTTCTTATTATAACATTTTCTCATCTACGGATCACAATACAAAGGACTATCAATTAATAGACCAAATCCATGATGCCATTGATATTGGTGTGCGTCAGACTGCTATTGGAAATAGTCTTAAGAATTAAGGTTGTTAGTATGAAGGGTACAAAGATGGAGGCGGTTGAGGAAGAGGTTTACATGGAAAATTTAGAGGTCATGGTCAAGGAGGTAGGAGTGAATTTCCTCATGGAACTTGTTACAATTATGGATCTATTGAACACTACAAGCGTGAATATCCATATTTTCTATAGTTCTCATGGTGTAGGAAGAAGCATAAGTATGAGGAGTACCTTGAGTTGTATGAGCACATGAGCTAGAACCAGAGGAAGGGAAAGGGTGTGAGGATGATTAGTATGAAGCAAGATGATATGTATTGGATTCCTAGGGTAACAAATAACCATGAATTAGAACCTATCTTGATGAATATGCTGGCAGAAGCCAGGTGCACTAGGGAATAACCAAAACAAAGGCCCCTCATGATATGAGAGGAAGTATTACATGGAAAGTATCTTGATCCAAGACATTAGAAAGAGGTTTACCAAGATACCATGGGGGTGATTATGAGACTGAAAGGGGAGATTCAATGTCTAAAGGAGAAACCAAAAAATTTGGAGCAAAAGAAGAGCATTAAGGTCCCCCAGAAGAACATGGATGAAGTTAGGGAAGTATCTCAAATATTGCACTAGGATAATATTATTCCTCTATTGGGAGAATGACTAAGAGAAAGGGTACCATGTGCTGGAGGTGAGCACAAGAGATAGGTCTTCATAGTAATATGACCTCACAGTGTTGATAATATTAAGGAAATCACATTGAACATGGTGGTTGATGGATGGTTTTTAAGCAACATATAGATTGACATAGGTGTAGAGGTCAATGTTCTGACCCTAGATACATGGAATTATATGGGGAGGCCTCCATTGGATCCATCTTCAAATGTGTTGTACATGTCAAATAGGATAAACGCTATGCCCCTCGAGGTTTTAAAGGATGCCTCCATAACCATTCAAGAGTTAAAGTTTACTACGTATTTTGAGGTTCTAGAACTTGCTGAGGTAGAAAATTTCCTAGAATTACTTGGGTACCCCTCGTGTTACATGAATAATGCATATTTTTGTTTCAACAAGGGGTATATTATATTTGAGAACAAAAATGTATGCGTCATTATTACACTAACAGATGGAGATTTTCACCCTATGTGGAACCCTTAGGAGAAGAGGATCTGGATAGAATATATTTGCACACCATCAGGGACCCCAAATTTATTCATCCATTGAGAGGATTAATTCATTAGGAAGATTCTCATTCCATGAGTGATACTACTAGTGTTCCATGTGAAAATTTAGTACACAAGACCTATGAGTTGGTTGGAAGACAATTTAAAGAAATTGTGACTCATATCATTAGGGTGTACTCGGTTAGGTGCCTAAGAGGAAGGTAATTACTGATTTACACTAGGAAAGGAAATTGTGATGTCTTTTTAGGTGCAATGAAATTCTAGTGGACATTTAAAGTAGAAATGAGGAATATGCTTACTTATACCTTACTTGAGACAATAATGCATTGGTGGGAGACCCATCGAGGCAATCTTCTAGAGTAACACGAAGTGAGAATCATGTTCTCTATTAGGTTTCTCTAGAGAAATGCACCTTCTATAATACACGACTATCATGGGAAGGCTTCCGCCTCATTCCACATCTAGGAATCTGAGATAGCCTAGATTATAGGCCAAGAATCCTTATCTCTCTAACTATGGGTACATAAGTTCTATTTCACCTTGTAGTGATGTGCACAAAAATGGTATATCTATTTAGAGTTGAGTTGTTAGATGGGTAATTGGCAAGAGTTAAAAATAGATATTATCTAGAATTTTTATTATCAATCTCCTAAGCCATCGGTGAATGAGGTGTTGTAGGTAGTCAAGTACCTTACCTTGGGAGATAGTGTCATGGCTGAGGATTGAATCCTAGACTTGTTAGGGGAACCTGATTTGGGGGCACACTTCGTGGAAGAAGAAGTAAAAGAACTACAACTTAAGCATGCCTTCCTGGAAAAATAAAAAGGTAAGTTGGTATACCTAATAGATGATGAGTAGGTAAAAAAATTGGATGTTTCTCATATAGAAGGTAAGCATGAAGTATTGGACAAAGAAGATGAGAAAGTGTGTGCCTACCATGGGCCCTTAAAAATAAAGAAATTTAACATTGGTACAGAATCAAAGCCAAAATAAGTTGTCATTGGAGATTACTGGATGGACCTGGAGGTTTTAAAAATAGTTGAGCTACTGCACGACTTACTATTCTTGTTTCTATGTGGGTACCATGAATTTAAGGGAGTTCATCACTCATTAGAGGAAATGTGGATTATGTTAAAAAAAAGGTGTGCGCCCCACCAGAAAGAGGCCATACAGGATGAACCTAAATTTGTGTGTAAAGGTTAAGGAGGAAATTGATAAGATGATAGAATTTGGAATCATTGAAGTGATTAATTAATATAAATGGGTGAGCCCAATGGTGATTATTATCATGAAATATGGGAGGATAAGAATATGTGTAGAATATAGAGACTTTAATGTTGCATGTGTCATAGATCCTTTCCCATCCCCATTTACTGAAGAGATATTGCAAGGTGTAGTAGGGTGGGAAATCTATTATTTTATAGAGGGATTGTCTAGATATCATCAGGTAAGAATTGTGAAGGAATACAAGGAGAATAATACTTTCATGACCGAGTGAGGAATTTTTTATTACATATTTATACCATTTGGGATTAAGAATGCACCTGCTATATTTTCGCGCATCGTGGTGCATGCCTTTCAAGACTTCATCCATAATTTTTTGTAATTTTACCTAGATGATTGGACGTTGTATGGGTTAGTAAGGGATCACTATGACAATTTGAGATTGATGTTTAAGAGGTGTAGGAAGTTAAGTATTTCTCTAAACATTAAAAAATGTGTTTTTGCTACCCCATTTGGCACATTACTAGGTCACATTATATGTAAGGAAGGCTTATTGGTAGACCTTGATAAAGTTATTATTTTAGCGTTGGGAGAGCCTACTAGTCAAAGCACGGTACGTGGATTCTTAGGGAACATAAGATATTACAGGAATTTTATCAATGGATATGCTAGGATTTTTGTGCCATTGGAAGAGTTATTAATACATAAAAGCAAGTTTCATTTTTGGAGAGACGCATGAAGTGGATTTTGACACATTTAAGGAGACACTTACTACAAGGCCCATTTTTCACTTTCCTTCTTACGATGATACCTTTCATGTGCATGTGGATGCATCAAGTATGGAAATAGGAGCATTATTGGCACAACCTAAAGAGGGGATTGTTAATAACCCTTTGTGTTTTGCAAGTATAAAATTAACTCCAGCTGAGAAAAATTGCACAACTATGGAGCACTAAGTGTTATATATGATTTATGCACTGCAAAAGTTTAAGAAATAATTATTGGCTACTCCATTTATCTTTTACATAGATCATATGGTGCTCAAGTACTTAGTGGAAAATCATGTCTTGCAAGGGAACATATGTCTATAGATCTTGTTGTTTGAGGAGTTTGATTTCTTGGTCATCATGAAACTGGGTAAAATTAATTTAGGACCTGACCATCTATTAAGTATTAACTCAGGAGAGGACACAATGTCAGATGCATTTTTGTTCAGACTACATCGTGAACCCTATAAATTGGAGGATATTTATGTTTTATTGCGAATAAGAGTGGCACCAGAGGGAATGAAGGCTTTGGAGAATATTAAGTTGTCTATATATGTTGCACCCTATATGTTGATCATCATAAGGCATGACATGATTGTCGTATTAAAAATAAGAAGTTTGAGGTTTGACAGATGGTTTGTCTTTCTGATTCTAAGTTTCTGTGCCACCCAGGGAAATTCAAAGTGCATTGGTTGGGACAATATGTTATATCTTATATACTTGATTCTAGAGCTTGCCAGTTACAAACACTGGATTGAACACGGTTACCTATTTATTTTAACAGGAGTAGGTTGAAGCCATTTTATAAATAATTCTTATGTGTGTTTGAATAAGATAATGTTGCCATGTAGCTTAGGTTTCCCTTCATGAATTTTCATTTATATGTGTTCCCTTTCATCGTTTTTATTCTTTGTATTTTAGTTTGGTGTGTTTTTTAATAAGCGCATTTACACGCCTTTAGCTAGTTACTATCTAAAGATGTGTTCATATATAGAGGATCATGCAAATTGTTAGTGTGGGGTGGGAGAGTGTGGAGAATTCAGAAGTGGCATATGGTTGGAGAAATGTTGAGTGATGGACCAGGAGATAAAAACATAAGTGTGGGATATCTAAGAAGGAATGCACATAACATGGGTGAAAAGGGTTATATATGAAATGGTGTGAAGAAACCTTGATAAAAACAACATACAATGAAAAACACGTAGAGAAAACTAAGGTAGGTTATAAAAAGAAATTGGTATAAGACGTAGGGGAATACATACTTCAGCACTGGAAGTGTGCATAAGGAAGTATGTATTCGATGAATTTTTATGTGCCAGAAGGTGGAGGAGGTTACACATAAGTTGGTGCACAGAGGAAAATGGCTAGACACAACATGTGGAATGAAAGCATTAGAAAAATCCCATTTTAATGCAATATTACGATGGTAGGTGGCATGGGAGTTAATGCAGGAAGAAAGAAAAATTATATAAATAGAAGGTCAGGGTAATTTATTCTTTTTACCTTTCATTTGTTTGATGAAGAGATCATGTGAACTAGGGCAACCTTGCAAGAGAATTTGTGAAGAGTTGCATGCAAAGTAGAGAATTTGGTAGAATTATGAACCAAAGTGGAACAAAGTACAAGGGTATGCATGAAGGATATTTTTTGATGGATTCCCACTAGTATTTACACTATCTTTTGGAAGGAGAGTTTTCCAGGTTAGGGTTTACAAAGCTAGGGCATAGATTTTTAAGAAATTTCATAGGAGTGGAGCCAAAGCAAGACACAAGGAAGATTTTACAAGGGCTTGATGATAAAAATGGCACCAAGGAAAGGATAGAATGCTTCACCAAAGAATAAGAGCAAGGGAAACAAAAAACCAACCGTATCAACCAATGTTAACAAAGAGTGGTATATGGAGATGTCATACCCAAATGGCATTCTATTAGGGATGGATTGGGTGTCTCATGTATGAAAGATGGATATAAGTGATTATAAATATAAGAAAAGCAACACTGAGAAAGAGATGGCTTTGGATTTTGTTCTCCCTATAGGAGAAAGGACACATGATGATAAACTTGTGTATGATGACTCTGTGAAGACCACATTGGAGAAGGTTAGACTTTTGCAACTCTATGCATTGTCATATTTCGGTAAAATTGAAAGGTTATACCAGTGGATGATTTCATGCATGCACGAATATTATTTTTACTTAGTAGGGAGGATAATGTGCTTAACTACTCAGTTGATCTCCAAATACACTTAACTTATCTGCATGAGAGAATCGTTAGATGACGACTTGGGTGAAAAGGACATTGTCAAGGAAATATCAATGATATATGAATACAAGAAGGGCTCACACTATTTTTTATATCACCAATATCACCAACCAAACCATTAAGATGGTTACACATTCTCACCAGGTTGAATGGAAAAGAGTGATGGATTCAAGTGAACAGGATATGGTTGAACATTTATAGGAAGATTTCAAATGGAATGACCTATAATCTATCAGACTTCATTGAGGAGGATATCATAGATGCCACATGTGATAGGGATAAAATCATGTATGGTAACATCCTTCTTACTATTGTATTTTAAGATATTAGAGTGCCCTATGGGCTGAATAGCTACATCTGGGAGTACCCTGATGAGGACGTTTACCCCACTAAGAGGTTTGAAGCATACACTTGTGATATAATGATTACTACATATAAATCACACTTATAGAAGTGGAACAAGCGAATGCGTGATGCATTTGAGGAAGAATGGAGAATCACTGAACAACTTCCAACCTTGGTGGATGGTAAGACTAAGTTTTTTATATACCAGTACTTTTGTATAGGAAGATTTACTTTAACAGATGGCACAAAAATCCCATGATGTAAGTCACCATTTGCCTTCACAGGACAATATTTTTAGAGTGTGGTTACCAGATTTAAGGAAGCCAAGAAACTTAGATTTGATATAAGTGAGGTAGATCAGGAGCACTGCGCACTGTGCATAATGTTATTATATCCTAAGAAATGTGCATATGTGGAGAAATATGTCTCCCATGACATAGATATGTTAAAACCTGTGTCAATACAAATTGTAGTCAAACTAGTAGTAAGGATTTATATACACTTGAGGCCCATGTTAGAGAAGGGCACATACGTTGAGGATGATGTATCCATCCTATAAGACCCTGCCAAAAATAAGAAAGGGATGAAGAAAGAAAGAGAGGAAACTCTAATAAGCAAGGCACTAAGCACGCATGCAGTTTAGACCATAGGGGTTCAGGAGTTAGGCACGGGCCCAAGTACTTATACTTGAAGGAAGAAATCCCCCATGAAGGATAAGTCACCAAATAATTAAAGGTCCCCTATGATAGAGGATTCATTAGTGAAGAAGAAGAAATATATGGTGTAGAGTTCAGACTCTGAGGAGACAGAGCATGAAGGGTGACGAATATTAGGAGGAGAACGAGGAGCAAAATGAAATTGAGAATCCTCCTGTGTACAATGTAAACGAATATGATGAGGAAAAAAATGAATATGAGGAGGGCACTCATGATATTGGAGGAAGTAAAGAAGTGGATATGAATGCATAGAAGACCCCACACCTGGCCAAAGGGAAGTTGGATGACACTATAGAAAAAGGAGGTGACATATATCATACTAAACTTGGTAGAGCATGAGGTGGAGAAAAATGATAAAGAAGTATAAAAAGATACAAAAGAGAGTGTAGACAATGAGAAGAGTCTCGAGGTTGACTTCCTAAAGGTAGCGCACACAAGTGGAAAGGTCATGATGATGGCGCAAGGACCTATAATGACTTATGTCAATGATCCAAACAAGGTCCTATGCATGTGTTTCCAGAGCACGGTGCCCACATACCAACTCTCTGTTTGGTCATCATTTGAAATAGGTAGTGTGTACACGTGCACAAGGAAGATGTTTTCATGGATCTTCAAGTCCTATGTTGATGAGCCCAAATTTAAAGTTAATATAGATGCATTAATAGAAACATAAAACCCCAATGAGGTGAATCCTATTGTTGATTCCCAACATCTAAGTAACATGCATGTAATGCACTCAACAATTTGTCGATTGAAGTGGAGGAAAGGTTATTCAGGAGGAAAAATAGAATTAAATTGTTGTAGGAAAAGAATAATGAGATAATTGAGAGAGATAAGGTGATAAAAAAAAGAGTTGATCATTTCATAATGAAATCTTGAGTTGAGGGAAGAGAAGGCAAGAGTTTGGGATGTCTACAAGAAAGAAGAGACTATATTAGATTCCATTATCTTAAAACAACCAGATTTGGCCTTTCCTGACAAGAAGTATAAGTCATATTTCCACTTCCTAGAGGACTTGATGGGAATAATTAGGATGGAGAGGAAAGCAATTGCGTTGGAGTCTATGGAGGAAGTTTTAGCACGACAAAGATAATAGGAGAAATTTAAAATTGTGGATACCATAAATCAGTACTCTAAGCTCCTTTCCTCTATAAAAAATGTAGCACACATGGCCGAAGTTTTCTATAACAATTGTGGAGACAAGGATAGGGCAGAAATTGTATTGGTTGTTACCCATGAGGCAGACCTAAAGGATTTCTAGAAAAATAACAAGGGTAATAGAGTAGAACGAGAAAAAATCATAGTATAAGTTGAGAAGAAGTTCAAGGCAATCGAATTCTTAAGGGTCTCAATGAAAAATAAAGTGAAGTAATTATATCCCTAGGTTACACTAAGGATGGACGCGCTGAGAAAACTTAGCAAGCAAATGAAAAATATTGTTGATATACTAAAGGATAAAGGTGAAGAGTTATCATTTGATGAATTTATCACATTACTAGGAGATTTATTTAAACCAAAAGTAGAATGAGGTAGACACTTGGAATAAGATAGAAGAATCCTTGAATAAAGACTTCCCAATCCTTGTTCCACAGTAAAGAAATTATTTTATTTCTTGCCGTAAGCCAGATAAAGGATATTATTTCCTTCCATTCTTTATTCTTTGTGGAAGATCAGATTATTTCCAAGGATACATGACACATCTAGTTTGGAGTAATTTTGAGCCCAAAAATTGAATAATTCCCAGAGTAGAGAATCATCACACGCTGGGAAATTAAGGGAAAAGGCACTCAAGGAATGGTACGTAGAAAAATAGTAGTGCACGCGGGAAGTTCAACAAGTTATAACAAAAGGGCGGAGTAAACATGGAGTGCACAAAGGTTAGTGTGTGGAAGCAAGATATGGTTTCAATACTTAGCCGCATCATTGGATATGGTAGTGAATGAAAAAACATGAAGACATGAGTAGGTGTAACAAGTGGATAAGGTTACAAATTTTATTCTTGGAGCTCAAGGAAAGAATATTACATGAAAGGAATATTCCATAGGGAAATAATTACAGATAGTTAAGGCTAACTAGGGTTTTGGAGAGCTAGAATAGGCACTCCATCATGAAGGAGCATGATTCCACCTGGCATGTGGCATGCTCATGAGTGAAGCTAAGGTGGTGAAGGATAGATCTTGATTCTATTTAAGGATGCATTTGGATCTAAAAATAGGGGTTTGAATAGAGATATGTGCGTAGAATGAGGGATATAGAAGAAATGGGAGAGAGAAGATATGGTGGGAGAGACCAGTCAAGAAATATTTAGGGGCATGGAATAATATAGTTAGGGATCTCTGTGAAGATTCATTTTGTAGAGTTAAAGTTTCATTCCTTGATGTACTAAGTCTAATATGACCCTCTTTGATGTAATTTGGTTATTGCTTTTAATCAATATATAAAGGGTTTCTCTTAATATCTATATTTATGGGTTCAAATGCTAGTGCTCTTCATTTTACTCATGGATCACATTTGATCCCTTCATATTGTCAATAATTCTTGTGTTCTTTCCATGGTGTATATGTGCTTAGATCTAGTGTTTTTAATTCTATGCTAGAATGAATGCATGCATTATTGTTTCTAAAAATGTTCCTCCATTAATGGATATCATTCTCACAAGGCTCACATAAAGGAGGGGCTCGGTACCTCTGCACACCTCGAGTGAGCTCCCAACTAATGTTGGGTGATAGGCCAAAGTGCTTGGGGTTTAAAAGGAGTAGGTAAAAGGAGGCTACAGTCACCTTTGTGAGATTTCTCATCAGGACCACCTTAAAATGATGGGATTTAGTGGACCTTCAATGTCGTGATATTCTTCAATTCAGCAAAACATCCAGATAAAGTTCTCAACTAGACCCGAAAGTGAAAAAATAGAATGGAGCACTTCTGAAGATAAATATGGCAAACTTCCTTCAGGCACCACGTTAGCCATTTTTTAAAACACAAAATATTGAGAATACTTTAGCAGAGAAATTCATAAGCAATTTCATAGAAAATATGAAATCTTGTGGCTAACAAATGGAAAATTAATAGGGAATAAAATTTTGAAACAAGATGTATGGGTCATAAATATGTAATTTATTTCATGATTTTGATGGATATGAGGCACAAATTGAATTAAGGGAAGGCAAGATAAAATATAGAGAAATAACTTTCAATTAATATGATTAAAATATCATCATGAATCAGAGCATTAATTCCAAAATACTTTTCAATAAATGACTCACTTCATAAAGGTATAATCTTCAGAAGAAATAAAATCAAATTAATGTGAAGGGTAACATCAAAAGGTGAGAAAGGTTGACAAGGTACTTCAGTCATCCCAACAAGATGGATAAACTGAATTACACCTAGCACTATCAATCAATGGTTTTTCCCACACGGAAGAATAAGAGTGGGATGAATCCCAAGCTATCAATAGAAAATAAAATATTTCCATTTGGGAAAAGAATATTTATGCTAGTTGAAAATCCTTCATTGTAAGTGAGTAGGATATTTTTATAAACTTTTGTGAGGGACACTAAATCAAAGGAGTTTTCCAAAATAGTATAAGTATGAGGGCATGTCCTCATATGAGGTGGGGTTAGTTTTTCTATTATTGAAAAAACATTTTGAGATATCTTACAATAATATTGCAAAATTACTTTGATGAAATCCAATATAAGTTTTCATTTTTCATGTTTTGGTGTTAAAGATGGTTGTAATGTACATCTGTTAACAAAAATTTAGATCATTTTTTCTATGTTTCCTTGCTAATATTTTGAAATATATTAATGAAATATTCCTTCTTATGAGATTAGAATATGTATTTTTGGTTATATATGTTAAGCATTTGATTAATGAGTTACAATTTTATGATGTAGTTTTGTGTTTATTGTTTATTTGAATTATAATAGATCTACCCTTAACAATTGAGATTTGGTCATTTATTTAATATTGTACTGTAAACATTTACTTTGCAATATTCGGTACAATTAGAAAATCCTTACTATAATCATTTTATTGATGGATATTTATAAACCTTTGAGTGAATCTTAGTTGGATGAGATCAAAAGCAATAAAAACTTTACTAAAATAATTTCACGAGCCTTTGTGTTAGGAATTTTAAAGATTGTGTTGAACCTTTACATTTATTTATTATCAATGAATGTAAATATTCCTTTGATTGAAACTGTGAATACTTGATAAATGGTTATTTATTTTCTAGAATGGTATATTTTCTAAGTGATTGTTGAATGTTGTGTTTCCAAAAGATTTGTTTTCATATAATTCCCCATATTTGTAAATATAAACATGCTACCAATCCTATCACATTACACTAGACTTTATTTATTAATCTATTGATTTTTCTATAAATACCATCAAACATGAATCCTAAGATCTTATTGAGATGTTTCATTATTTTATTATCCTATATTATGAAATATATTAGAACACAATAAATCATAATTTGGTTATCATTGCATCCCATTTTGAAAATGATACAATATCTCCTTATTGCAACTATAAAGTAGACATATTGACTAGACCATCAGCTCCTGATAACATCCAGTAATGGCTGGTCTTTGAAGATGGTGCTCAGATATAAAGCTTTATAAATGTAAAATTTGAGTTCACCAACAAACTCATTGATCTTGAGTCAATGGTTGCATTATGTGATGGCAAGGAAACCTTCTTTGGGAAGGATATAATATAGTTGAAAAAAATACTATCATAAGATCACTAGTTAGTTTTGATTTGAATATTGAAAATGTTGGCAAGGTCATAAACAAACCTATATTTGCATCTAAGGAAGTGGAAGAATGTAACTTAGGGACTCATTAAACTCCAAAAAAAATATTAGGATATAGCTCTAGAAAAGAAGAAATATAGGCTTATACCAAGTGGTTAAAAAAGTATCACGATTGTTTGGCATGGTCTTACTCTGAATTAAAGGCCTATCAAGAGGAATTATTCCAACATTAAATACTTCTAGAACCTAATACTAAACCTTTCAGGAAAAAACAAAGACCAGTCAATCCTATCCTAACAACTAAGATGCAAGAAGAATTGGCAAAACTAAGGGATGGTGGAATAATACAACCTACCAAATACTCTTCATGGGTGGCCAACTTAGTGCCAATTAGAAATAAGAATAAGGATATAAGGATTTGTGTGGATTTTATAAATCTAAACAAAGCATAAATTATAGATAATTACCCATTTCCTAATATGAACAACATGTTGTGGAAGGTAACAAGATCAGAGATGTTATCTACAAGTGAAACAATCTGAGAAAATTAAAGCTAATTTTACTACTTGTTGTCCACTCAAAATTCCCTTGCTCTTAAGAAAGTGAAAATTTAAAATTTTGAGTTTAAGTGTTTTCTCTGTTGTACTGATAATGTGAAATGCCAAAGAAATTGAGAAATCTGCGTTTTTGGGTCATTTTGTGTGTTTTTCGGGCCTGTCGGACATTTTTGTCCCGCGTGTCCCAAGTTCAATTGGGCCCTCTATTCCCCGATCGGCCGGTTCACCTGAAGTCTGTTCTTTTCGGGCCCCTCGCATCTTTTTGTCCCAAATGTCCCAAGTTTTCCCGGACCAATTGTTCCATTTTCATCCGATTCGGCCGAGCCACATACTTCGCATACTTTTGTCCTGCATGTTCCAAGAGCATTTGTGCGTTTTTCCCCGCTTCGCCCGAATCGACCGAGCCACGTACTTCGCGTACTTTTGTCCCGCGTGTTCCAAGAGCATTTTTGCATCTTTTCCCCGCTTCGCCCGAATCGGCCGAGCCGCGTACTTTGCGCTTTCACATCCCACATGTCCCAAATGAACCAAGTGCCATTCGTGCTAATTTTTCCCACTCTACCTGAATATATTGCTTATTCAATTTGGTAGGTATGTATTAAATACACATTCATTACCTTTCTCTCTCCTAAATGGCTATATAACGAGTGAACCCCCTATGCATTTTGCACACTGCTTTCCTGCTATCTTTTGCTCGAACCTTTGCAATATAAATTCCTGCGCGCGTATCCATTTTCCTCTGCAATTCCTTCCCAAGTCTAGCTTGTAGCTTCGCCCTCCGAATTACTACCAACATGAAGATCAAATTTCAGGGGCAAGAACAAATCTCACCACTAGATTCTGCCGTTCCCAATATCGGAGACAGTGAAGTTCGCCATCTTGACTTTAGTGATTTTTGGTCGAGGATGACAGATGTAAACCCTACGCCAATGGCACAGATGATTCATGACAGTAGTTTGGATTTTGCTGGTGGTTTCCCAATCTCTGTGCAATGTGCAGATACAATGCTTTCATGCGGAGCTCATTTCAACCCTGATGCGAGTGAATTGACCAATATACACGGGGAGCTCATTGCCAAACTTGACGATGCCGCCATTAGCACTGCACTGAGGATTCCATAAATGAATAATGCCATAGTTGTCTCGTAGAATCAAGCACAGGCATCTAACCTAGAACTCTCAAGGATTCCTATGGGAGATTCTACCCCTAAAGGTGAGATCCAAAACCTCCAAGAAACGGTCACAAGAGTCATTGGGAGGGTAGAAAAAGGGCAGCAAACTATTGAACAGTTGGAGGAACAAGCCCAGATTCTCACAGGTTTTATCAAATCTCTTTTATCTAAGGACAAAGTTTTGGACCCTACCCCATTGACTACCCTTCCACCACCTGTAATTTTGAGCCAAGATGAAGTACAGAGTATCAAAGACATGCACAAGTATTCCGTCTATAGCAGAGATATGGAGGCCATGGTGGAAGATATGCTTGTTGCTGGATTAAACTTCATCGATGAAGCTTTCAAAATCTATGGAAAAGTGAACAACTTGTAACAAAAGCTCTCTTCCACTATTGGGGTCATAGATAAAGAGCTTAAACTTTGGAGCAGTTGTATAGTGGACCTCCGCCTCATGGGACAGACCGATGAAAACATTCTTTTGGTGAGTAAGGTTTTTGATGATGTAAAGGATAATCTGTTAAAATCCTTGGTCTACAGCATGGAGTGGAAGATCAACGTCCTGGAGGAGGCTTCAGGAGAATTAAAGAATAGTTGGCAGAAGGGAGAGGCTTCCAAAACACTAGTTGTATCTGCTTTCAAAGATATACATTGTCATCTTTAGGATGAAACTTTTGGTGTGTCTCTCTCCCAACAAGAAATCAAAACTCAATTCAGAGATTTTTTCAAAGGAAATTTGTTCAAGGAAAGCTCCATTTCCAAAGAGAAAATGAAGGAGATCTACTCTCTTCAATCTGCTATTGAAGAAGCAAATAAAGACTATCATACTCATGTCGAGTTTGATAAGGAAATGGAGAAGTGCCTCAGATTTTAGACCCAGTCTACAGCCAACACATCAGTCCCACGTGGCAGAGACATAGCCGAGGCATTGAAGAGATTTAGGCAGTGGATTTTGAAGTCAGTGGGTCCCTCCCAGTCATAAGCACCTGTCTTCTTCTCCTTATTCCTCTCTTCTCTTCCAATTCTTTTTCTTGGATTTATTGTAATAAGTTGAGGTATTGTGATTGGAAATCCTTAACTAATCTTTAGTTAAAAGAAGTAGTTACCGAGAGTAACTGAATTGTAAACTATATAATGGCCTCTCCTTGCCATTTTGAAGAAAAAATAACTTGGCTTATTTTCTGAAAGTGTAAATAAATCATAAAGAAATCAATATAGAAGGGCTTTTCATTCTTCATCTATCTGATCTCTTTTATCCCCAAGCTTTTCATTTAATCTTGTTAAGATCATTTGTCTATATTATATTAAGAAGCTTTATATTCTTGCAGATGTTATTGATAGAACTTTGTGTCTTTCAAATTTCATCTTATTAGTATGATACAAATGATCTTGTTTCAATTCACTGTACCTTTGCATGCATAAAGAATTACTCTATCATCTATAATTCTAAATGGTGCCTTTCTTCTCATTCTCATTTTCTCATTCCTCAGTCCTTTGTAATTGATGATCCTTATAGAAAACACTTTCGTAAATATCCAAGTTCCACAAGAAAATCATGTTTTGTATATGTGTAAATAGGTTCGTTTCTGAATAAGGGAACCTCTCCCATTAAAGAGGAGGGACTTCTTGTCCCCTGATTGTTGCTCTTCGTGAAGTCTTATTTGACGACCAACAGTTTTTGGCAACTCCACTGGGGGAATCATATTCCAGTTATGTAATTACTGATCATCCTTTGATTTGGCAACTCCAGGGTTTACTCGAGGGAGAAGGTCCCTTGGTATTGAAGATTCTCAGTTCCAACTTTTGGAGCAGCAGGGTTTTCCTTTCCCTTCAACAAGAAATAGAAAGACTCATTTGACAAGTACTCCTCCTATCCAAGATAGAATCCCTATGGGTGGTATTCCTTCAGAGTCAATTAGTCCTAATCTTTGAGCTTTGATTCTTGCTGGTGTTACAGTTCCTCTTCAAGCCATTTTTTCAAGAATGGCGGTACCACTGCCATAGGGTCATCATGTCAGGCCCCTTGCCCTTCCTCATCCTTTACACGAGTTACCCAGAGGTAACCGGAAGAACTTCCCTAAATTCAAAGGCGATGGTAAAGTGCATCTTGATGAACACATTGCAGCCTTCATAGTTACATGTGAAGTTCTGGGAGTTGAACATGAAGATGTCTTTGTAAGACTTTTCATTGAGACTTTACAAGATAATGTTGTTGATTGGTTCTATCACCTTCCGGCCGGTGCTATCACCAGCTGGAATACAATGAGAACTAGGTTTGAAAACCGGTTCAAACCAGTAGAAGACGTGCATGCCTTGCTAGCCCAAATCTCTCAAATAAAGAAAGATTCACAAGAACCCATGAGAGAATTTGTGGCCCGATTCAACAGGTTGATTAACAAAATTCTGCCAAATACTCAACCTGTAGATCAAATTCAAAAATGTTTTTTCCTAAATGTTCAATTGCCTGAAGTTAGCTATGCACTAAGAAGGGCTAATATCGCAACATTAGCTGAAGATCAAACTCTTGCTGTTAGTGTCGAAGATGATTTAATCATGTCAGGGAAGTTGAGAAGAGACCCTTCTAAATCTAAATCTTCTTCTTCCTCCTCTTCCACCCCTGGACCTAATACTAATCCATTGGTACAAAAACTTGCAAATGATCTCATTGCCATAAAGAAACAATTGGCTCAGCATGCTCCCTATGCAGACGTTCCAAGGAGGAATTTTCAGCCCAGAAATTGTTTTCCTGCTGCTCAAACAAGGCTAGCGCTTGAAGGACCTCCTATTAAAGTTCCTGTCAATGTAACCTGTGAAGTTGAGGAACTTGAGGATAAGGAGGTTAATGAAGATTGCGAGGAATTTGTTGAAGAGGTTGATGATGAAGCAGATGAACTTGAGGGATCTCGAGTTAATTTCTTCACCACTGAGGGCATTGATAATGAGGATGATTATGATGAAATAGTAGCAGACATGAATAGCGAATCATACGTTGTCATGACTCGAGAGCAGAAAAATCAGAGGGAGAAAGTGATGCAGCCCACCAAGAAATCTAAAGAACAACCGACAACTATCCCTGTAATTGCAAAAAGAGGATATCCTATCCCCGTTTCATCTACACCAAAGGTGATTCCTGTCAATTCTGCTACTAAAGTTATTTCCATTTCTCCTAAAGTTGATAAACCTAAGATTTCAAATGATGATAGCCCGTCCACTTCTGGGTCTTTTGATATTATTGATCACCTAAAAAAGACTAAGGTTCAAATCTCAGAAGCTGAATATTATCAAACCCATCCTAAGGCCTTTGGTAAAATGATTCACTTTGTCAATTCCCATTCTAAAACTACCTCTAAAGGCCTTTTACCCACTCCTTCTGCACCACAACCTAAGCTGGTAGCCGCTGTCACCTCACCCAATGACAAAATCAAACCATTCTATGTGACACTTCTTATAGCTACCCATAGGCTCAGCAATTGCGTCATAGACTCTGGAGCATCAGATAATGTGATGCTTGTTAAAGTAGCTCATGCCTTAGGCTTGACTCTCACACGCACTTATGGATCTTGTTACTCTATGGAGAGTAAGGAAGTGCCCTTAGTCGGAAGAATTAAAGATGCACAAGTGGCTTTTTCTGCTTTACCTGAGAAGAAAGTTTTGGCTACCATCTTAGTATCAGATATTCCTCCTTCATATGGGATGTTGCTAAGCAGAAACTTCTGTAAGGATGTGGGTGGAGAAATTCAAATGGATTGGTCACATGCCCTCATACCTGTTAATGGACAAATGAAGAAGTTGCTGCCTGAGAAGCAATCTGAGTATATTGTACAAAAAATGGATGATCCCAAAGCACAAATACTCTATGAGGATATGGGGCATGACAACTACATGATTATGTCTCCTGAAGAAATCCAACTCCCCAAAGTATCACCTAAATATTCTAATGGTGTTTGGATTTTAGAGTTTGATGGAAGTTGTTCCTCAGCTGGTTCTAGAGTTGGTGTCATACTGGTGTCACCTGAAGGAAGCCTTCATCCTTTCTCATTCAAGTTGCAATTTGAAAATACCAATAATACAGTAGAGTATGAGGCTCTCATTCTTGGACTACAGGTGGCAAAAGAACAAGGTGTGAAGAATCTTCTAGCTCGTGGGGATGCGGAATTGATTGTAAAGCAAGTTAGAAACCTCTTCCAGGTGAAAAATGGAAGGTTGAAACATTACAGGAATCAGGTGTGGGATTCCATTGAATTTCTTGATGCTTTCTCCATTGAAGCAATACCTAGAGAGAAGAATACCAGGGCTGATTCATTAGCAGTCTTTAGGTCACTAATTATACCTCATCCTGACTTTTTCCAAGATAAGTTCACCATTGAGATGATCCATCGACCTAGTGTACCTGATAATACAAATAACTGGCAAGTTTTCAATAATGATCAACATTTACTTTCTTTCTTAGAACTCAAAGATAATTTTGAACAACTATACTTTGAATGAAGTGATAACTTGCCTCGTGAAAGTGTGCCCTTTGACAAAGCAGCCACTCAAGGAGAAGAAACGGATCAGGATGGATGTATCAAACTCAAGGGAAACAAGATCCCTAAAGGATTGGTAAGTGTTATCACCGAATCACAGCACCCCTAGAGATATACAAGAACTCACAGTGTGATTGGATAACATGGGTACTATCTCCAAGTTGTGGGACTTGCTACTTGAGATAGACCTCCAGAGAAAGCTGGTTCTTGCTCCTAAACTACCTGCCACAATCTACTCTAATGCAGGATAAGCTAACTGTTCTAATCTAAATTTCCAAGGGACCAGGGAAAAAGAATTCATAAAATGAAAGCCTACACTAAAGCGGTGATACACCAGAAAAGGAGGGTGGGAGAGTAGTCTCCAAATGTGTGAAATACAGAGGCAAAGTGCACACTAGAAGAGGTGATGACAGTTCACCATATTATAGTAAAATGCATTCACAGTAATATTCCAAGCACACACAATGATAATGAATTCCTGCAAGAACATAATAATAGATAAAATATTCTTGTAGAAAGATAAAAGGGGCAAGAAGAATGTAAGAAAACACAGCAGGGGAAAATACATCCATAAACTTTTATTTTATTGCTTCCTGGTATGCACAGTTCAGTCTATCACAAGATAAGGGCCTAGATCACCATGCAAGGAGTCCACTACAAGGGCCTGCAACGCACTGGCTTCAAAAAGCAATTTTGACAGAGCTTTGCTACCCAAAAACTCTCATTTACAATGAGCCCAACACTCCAATTTATAGAAAAATGAGAAGGAAAAGAGAAGGGAAAATGGAAATCCTGAAATCTGTCATTCAACCACCTGTGAGAGGCATTAAATTGAGTGAAATGGTTATACATTACTTGCAAAAGGATCCCCATACTATCCCATGTGCTGCAGCAGAGAAAGAATGATGACCATGCCTCTTAATTGCACTCCCAGCTACCAAATAAAACATTGTTTTGAACCTGGCCATGTTTTCTTAAAAATATCAATCAATATCTGATCAAATCTAGAATTTCTTTATTTCTTTGCATTGGTCTCGGAACCAAGACTCCAATGGTACAAATTTTGTGCGATTTCGTTGAGAAATACAAAAGTTATGGCCTTCTGAGTGTGGGTAACTATTTTGGGTCTGGCAAGCGTTTTCTGTCATTTGACGGGAATGAGCATTAACTGACTGGAGCCGAATATGTTTCTTTTATTTAAATATATCTACCCTCATTAAAATTAAGAAATACAGTGTTTGTGGTGTAGAGAACGTCGTGCTCGTTCCAGAAAGTCCAATTTTGTGAAAATCGGAGCTCGGAGTCAAAAGTTATGGCCGTTTGAAGTTTCACGGGCTAAACGTTGACTTTTCTTCTCTGCCTTCAGCCGCTTCGGCTTTTCGCATCCCACACATCCCTCTGTCCCACTTGGCACAGTGCTAAAATTCCCTGTTTTGGCCGAACCAACCGGTTCGCGTACTCGCGGCCCAGATGTCCCTTTTGCTTTCGGACCGTCTGGGAAAAATTTTCCCGATTCGCCCGATTCGGCTGGTTTGCGCCCTTTTGTCCCAACTGTCCTGGACTAAAAGTTATCATTTCAGCTGATCCGACCGGTTTGCGCACTTCACATACCTTTGGCCCAACTGTTCTAGGCTGCCTTGACTCATTTCGGCCGATCCGGCCGGTTCGCGTACTAATTGCCCAGATGTCCCAGACTGCCTGTTTCAACAGTTAGTCAATTTTTTCCATTTTTCGGCCAGTTCGGATTTCTGCGTCCCGCGCGTCCCTTTGTTCCAAATGTCCCAAATGATGCGCAGACCACCTGGCGGCCTTTCGTCCGGTTCGCGCCCTTTTGTCCCAACTGTCCCGAATGTTGCGAGGACTAGGACTTAGCTATTTTTCATGATTTTTTCTGGCCCGAGCTTGTTTTTGCAATTTTTTAAATTTTCTCAAAACTTGCTCTCTTCTACTTGGACAGGGGAGTTAGAAAAATATGAGGGCACCCTAGAAACATGAAATTTTTGCCCTGACTCAATCTATTTTCCTGGGACTTGAGAATTTGATGCATGTTATCAAAATTACCTTGGGGTGAATTTTGGATAACAGTAAGTTTAGAGGAACTGTTTGATAAACACGATAGCTATGTAAATTCTAGAGCTTCTACTGGACCTCAACAATCAGCTGAATATGACAAAATTAATATTGGGAGTTCTACTGACCCTAAGTTCGTGAACATTGGAAAATGTTACACAGCAAATGAGAGGAAGAAAGCAATTAATCTGTTAAAGAGGTATAAGGATGTTCTTGCCTACTCTTATGAAGATTTAAAAGCTTTCCAACCAAAAGAGATGTAGCATTTTATTCCTCTCAAACCTGGAATTAAGCCTTTTAAACAAAAGCAGAGGCAATACAATCCCAAAATAGCTGACACCATTTTTCAAGAAATACAGAAGTTGTTGAAAGCCAAAATCATTTTTCCTATCCATCATTCAACATGGATTGCCAATATTGTACCTGTTAGAAAGAAAAATGGCGAGATTCATATCTGTGTTGACTTTAGGAATCTGAATCAGGATTCCTTGAAAGATAATTATCCTTTACCTATGATGGATCAAGTCTTACAAGCAGTAACAAGATCTGAAGTGTTGTCTATGCTTGATGGATTCTCAGGATATAATCAAGTAGAAGTTAATACTGTAGATCAACACAAAACAACTTTCACTACCCCTTGGGGTACCTTTGCTTACAAAAGAATGCCTTTTGGGCTCATTAATACTGGTGCCACTTTTCAGAGAGATATGGATCTAGCCTTTGGAAGTTTGAAAGGGAAGTGTATTTTTGTATACCTTGATGACTTGACTGTGTATTATAAAACAAGGGCAGATCATTTTCAGCACCTGGAGACAGTTCTGCTAAGATGTAGAGAACATGGGATCTCTTTGAATCCAAAAAAATCCATCTTTTGTGTCACAGAGGGGAAATTATTAGGGCACATCATCTCCAAAGATGGTATTAAAATTGATCCTGAGCGAGTTCAAGTTATTCAGCAAATTCCTCTCCTAACCAACAAAAAGGGCGTGCACTCTTTCTTTGGTAAGATCAATTTTTTGAGAAGATTCATCCTTGATTTTGCAGAACTAACTCTGAATATCTCCCAAATGATGAAAGGGAAACAAATGTTTGGTTGGTCTTATGAAGGGAAAGAAGCCTTTGAAGATATTAAAAGAGCCATTGCTAAAAATCCTATTTTAGCATGTCCAGATTTTAGTAAAGATTTTATTATCTATTGTTATGCCACAGATAACACCTTGGCTGTGGTTTTAACTCAGGAAGATTCTAATGAGCATGAACTCCCAATTGCATTTATGAGATATATTCTGAAATATCATGAGTTAAAATATACCATGATGGGAAAACATGCTTTTGCAGTGGTTAAAGCTATTAAGCAGTTTCTTTTTTACATTCTTGACTCTCACTCCATGGTGTTGGTACCAGATACAACTGTTAAGTCAATTCTTACACAACAGGAATTTGGATCCAAGAGAGGGAACTGGGTGGCTAAGATTCAAGAATATGATATTGACATCAAACCGACCAAGCTCATCCGTGGAAAATGCCTTTGTGAACTCATTGCTGAAGGAGCTATTGTTACAGGATCACAGCACCCCTGGACACACATCAGGCTTCTAGGTTGATGTTTCAGGAATCTAGTGTCATTGCACAACATGGAAACCTCTCTCTAAGTGTGGGACTTGTGAAACTGAGAGAGGAATATCAAGAGAAGGCTAGTTCTTGCTCCTAAACTACCTGCCACAAGCTATTCCAGTGCAGGCAAGCTAATCTAAACCTAATCTAACCATGCCAAGGAGATAGAAAGAGAGAGAAAAGGGAAAAATAGAAAAATCCTACACTAAAACGGTGATACACCAGAGAAGGAGAATGTTGAACATCTATCAAAACTACCATGGAACAAAGAGAGGTGAGCAATGGGAAGGATGGACAGATGCATCACAGGCCCAAGGATAGATTTCACACAGAAAATGTTCCAAAACTCTATGAACACAGTTCCAAACCTATAATGAACATTCAAACATGCACAAATACTTGCAATGAAGAGAGGCAAGAAGAGAACAAGCGAAAAACAAGCAAGGATGGATAGATGCATCGCAAAACACATTTTTGTTGCTTCAGAAGTTTGCACAGAACATCATTTCAATAGTAAAAGGAAAAAACACCATTATAGAGCAAGGGAGGAGGTTCAAACTCCATTTTCAACCCTGGGGAAGAAAAGAAGGGAGGGCAGAGCCGAAAAGATGAACAACTTGTAATCATAGAAGAAATGAGCCAAATTTGGCCTTTTACAATGCATAGGTCTGGCCCATGAGAGAGAAAACATACAAAAACGTGGAAGCCCATTCCTCATTGACTACAAATGCATTAAATCACCATGGATGACCTTAAAAACCCATACCCTACCATTTTTGACCGAAATGGAGGAGAATGCGACCCATTCTGTATTAAATTTGGTCCCTGAAATGTCACTTCTGGCCATGAACACGTGTAAGAGTCGTTTCTTAACTTTCTCTCTCCAAACTGAACCAAAATTCAAGATTGACCCTAGAATCATGTAGATAATTTTATAAGATTTCCAATGATATAAAGAACGTGCAAATCTGAGCTCTGGATCGAAAGATATGGCGATCTGAAGATTTAGGGCACAAAACAGGCAAAAAATGGGTTTTGAAATTTTTTCCCGCGCTCCGCCACCTGGACGACACGTGTCGAGCATTGATTGGATGAGCAATTCTCTCTCCTTTCCTTACCCGTGGGTTTTCCTTGAAATTTTTTACCTTTTGTAATTTTTTGGAAAAATTTCCTCTTTTCCCCTGCGCCCCCGCCACTTGGGACACGTGGCATAAATTGATTGGTCAACAGGGGTGCAGGGAAGACCTTTGCTTTTTAGTTTTTGGTGAAATTTTTTTCCAAATTCTCTAACTCCTCCCTGAGCTCCACACTCCCCTTCTCCTTAGGACATGTGTCCTCTTTTTATTGGCTCGGGCCAATGCTTCAAACCTTGCCCTTTGAAATTTTGGATGTTTTCCCTAGTGACACATGGCGTGATTTGATTGGCTCTCAGCTCTTTCGGCTCCCCGCGTCCACCACGTACTTCTGTCTCGACTATCCCAGTGCTAAAGTTCTCTATTTTGGCTGATCCGGGTGACTCGCGTCCTTCGCGTCCTCACGGCCCAGATGTCCCAACTGTGTCGCTCAGCAATTAGTCAATTTTGCTTTTGCCTTCGCCCGGTCCGCCTTTCCGCGTCCCGCGCATCCCCTTGGCCCAACTGTCCCAAGTGCTACCTGGGCTGCCTGGAGGCTTTTCGGCCGGTTTGCACCCTGACATCCCAACTGTCCCAAGGGCCGCTTGGACTAGGACTTAGCTAATTTTGCTAATTTTTTTTGGCCCAAGCTTGTTTTTTGCAACTTTTTCACCCTTTTTTAGAACTTGCTCATTTCTCCTTGGACAGGAGAGTTAAAAAAATTCCGAGGGGACCCTAGAAACATGATTTTTTGCCTTGAATCAATCTATTTTCCTGGGACTTGAGTATTCTGATGCATGTTATCAAATTTACCCTGGGGGTGAATTTTAGATAACAGTTTTGGCGAATCAGCAGGGTCATCTGCCTGCTAGATGAAGTTACCAGTTGCTTGAAGCATCCATTGGGCATGGATTCATGAGTTATAGCCTGAAAACTAATCTGAACTTTGAAAACTTCCCTCTGAACTGCTTGAATCCCACCAGACATGGAGTTGTTCTCACCAAAATGCCACCAAAATGGACTGTGCAAGAGTAAAACCAGCATCACCAAAAACTATGTACAGAACTGAAAATCATACATGCTCCAAATGGAACATGCAGAGTGTGCACAAGCACTTCTTCTACTGAAAGAAAACCTACCTATTCTATTCTAACTGGAAGCAAAGGCAAGCTAAACAAACCCTGTAATTGGTTGTGAGAAATAGCTTCCCTTTCTCTAAAGTGGCAGTCATGCAAATGATTTGGAGCTGAGTATGGCTGATTAGATGAGTGGAAAATCAACAAGAAGTTGGTCTTCCACCCAAATGATCAAGGTATCAGCTGAAGGAAAATTCAATACCTCTTTTAGTTGCTCTGCATTTGGATTGAAGAGGTATGATAGTTGATCCTTGGTACTTTGTAGCTCATCCTCATGCTTAGAAGCAAGCATGACTGGTTGTGGCTTCTCCTTTGGCTCTAATGAAGCCAAATACCTGATTGGGCAAGGTATGGTCCATTTGATATGCCCATAGCTCTGATTTTCAACTCCAAAAATGGAGTTCTCTTGTAGACCCTCTTGAATGGATGGCGTGGAAGAAATGGTGAAATTCATCTGTCCTTTCTATTCCTCTAATGAAGGACATGAAAGATTAAAATCTTCCAATCTTTGTTCCAAAGAGATGCTATAAGATGCAGGCTGCTGCAAATGAATGTTCTCCTTCATGACAGTAGACTCAAGTGTTTGGAATGTGGATGATGAAAGAGAGAATGCTTGAAACTCAACCGGCTCTTCTCCATCAAAACAGTCCTCCAAATCTGATAGATAAACTACCTCATGGCTGTCCTACTACAAATGCTCCACTTCCTCCATGATGTCTTCTTGATCTGTAACTTGACCACCATGGTTTCTTTCTCCCTCCAACATTGAGTTTGAGAGATCAAACTCCTCTTCAGTACTAGATCTTGAGAGAGGTGAAGTAGAAGGAAGAACTGAAGGTTCTCTTGTAGCCTGCTTTGTGCTCAAAGCCCTTGGATCTGCACTTTTCTCCTCCACATTTAGAATGTGCTCCTCTTCTTTTAGATCTAGAGCAGCTTCTCCTTCCTCCAATGTTTGAAGATATTCTTTCTCTTGATTGAACTCTTCCTCTAGTATGAAGTTTGCCAAGTCAAACTCTTCAATCTGCTACTCTAGAGGACAAGTTGGGACTGCAAGATCTTCCTCTTCTGCTGCAACAAAATCAATCCTAACCACCATTTGTTCTCCAACTCCCATCTCTTCTGAAGGCTTAACCATCAAGGGGATCTTTGTCATCCCAAATTTGGCAGCCCAAACCCTCAAGTTGTCTGTCATTTCTTTTCTTCTTGGCTCTTCCTCTTGTTGTCCTTGATGACTGATTTTTGCAATTTCTTCTTCCCCACATGGAATTGGGAATGCAAGGGGAGGGATGGGTTGTAACTCAATTGATTTGGAAATTTTTTGTGGTGGTGGAGGTAGAAACTCTTGTTTCCTTGGAGGAGGGGGTATTTCTATTAGCTCTTGTGGAGGGGATGACTGTTTGGAAGGAAAAAGGAAAGAAGAATTGAGGTGTGGTAGAAGACTGAGAGGTGGAGACATGGGATCAACATTTGGGACAGTAGATGGGGAGTTTAGAATTTGACACTGTTGAGATAAAACATATTGGGAAAGAGGAAAAAGAAAGGCATGAGATGGCATGCTTACCCGTTGACAAGGTTGTTGAATACTCCTCTCATACACCTCTATTTCTTCAATCCACTTTGCAAGCAATGGCAGCATTACAATCATGAAGTCAAGCTTCTCCTGAGGGCTGAAGTGTCTTGGAAAAGGGCCTCCCCATGGACAAGGAGTCCTACAACCAATTCTGAAAGCTCTCATTTGAGCTGTTGCTCTGGACTGCACCATCTCTACCTCCATCTTTTGGATTTTCTCCAATAGACCAGCATCTTGCATCTGATTGTCTTCATAACCAGCATACTCTTGCTCTTGGAAATCTCCGTAGCCAAAATGATCTTGGCATTGCTGCTCATATGGGTATGTATGCTAATTTGGAGAATTTGTAAAACATGCTGGAGGTGTGATAAACTGCTGTTGTTGAAAATGTGAATTCCATGATGGAAATGAAGTCATGATTGCACAACTTCATGGAATGGAAAAGAATGAAAGAGATGGAAAGAAGGATGGATGGGAATGGATGAAAAATAGGTTTGCAACTTCAGAAATGGGTTGCTGATTAGATGGAGTCGCCAGATGTGTTTGTAAGTGCCTCTAAAGGCTGAAATCTTCACAGGAACACACCAACCTACAAAAGATGAAAGTGAAGACCTCTAAGGTCCCACAGGGCGTGCCATAACTGTTGTTGCAGGATCACAGCACCCCTGGACACACATTAGGCTTCTAGGTTGATGTTTCAGGCATCCAGTGTGATTGCACAACATGGAAATATCTCTCCAAGTGTGGGACTTGTGAAATCGAGAGAGGAATCTCCAGAGAAGGATGGTTCCTACTCCTAAACTACCTACCACAAGCTATTCCAGTGCAGGAAAGCTAATCTAAACCTAATCTAACCATGCCAAGGAGATAGAAAGAGAGAGAAAAGGGAAAAACAACAAAATCCTACACTAAAACGGTGATACACCAGACAAGGAGAATGTTGAACATCTATCAAAAATGCCATGGAACAAAGAGAGGTGAGCAATGGGAAGGATGGACAGATGCATCACAGGCCCAAGAATATATTTCACACAGAAAATGTCCCAAAACTCTATGAACATAGCTCCAAACTTGTAATGAACATTCAAACATGCACAAATACCTGCAATGAAGAGAGGCAAGAAGAGAACAAGTGAAAAATGAGCAAGGATGGACAAATGCATCGCAAAACATGTTTTTGTTGCTTCAGAAGTTTGCACAGAACATCATTTCAATAGTAAAAAGCAAAAACACCATTACAGAGCAAGGGAGGAGGTTCAAACTCCATTTTCAACCCTGGAGAAGAAAAGAAGGGAGGGCAGAGCCGAAAAGATGAACAACTTGTAATCATAGAAGAAATGAGCCAAATCTGGCCTTTTACAATGCATGGGTCGAGCCCATGAGAGAGAAAACGTACAAAAACGTGGGAGCCCATTCCTCATTGACTGAAAATGCATTAAATCAGCATGGAGGACCTTACAAACTCATACCCTACCATTTTTGACCGAAATGGAGGAGAATGCGACCCATTCTGTATTAAATTTGGTCGCTGAAATGTCACTTCTGGCCATGAATACGTGTTAGAGCCGTTTCTTAACTTTCTCTCTCCAGACTGAAGCAAAATTCAAGATTGACCCCAGAATCATGTAGATAATTTTATAATCTTTCCAATGATATAAAGAACATGCAAATCTAAGCTCTGGATTGAAAGATATGGTGATCTGAAGATTTAGGGCACAAAACAGGCAAAAAATGGGTTTTGAATTTTTTTCTCGTGCTCCGCCACCTGGACGACACGTGTCAAGTGCTGATTGGATGAGAAATTCTCTCTCCTTTCCTTACCCATGGGTTTTCCTTGAAAGTTTTGAATTTTTGTAATTTTTTGGAAAATTTTCCACTTTTCCCCTGCGCCCCTGCCACTTGGGACACGTGGCATGCATTGATTGGTCGACAGGGGCGCGGGGAAGACCTTTTCTTTTTAGCTTTTGGTAAAAAAAATTTCCAAATTCTCTAACTCCTCCCCGATCTCTGCACTCCCCTTCTCCTTAGGACACATGTCCTCTTTTTATTGGCTCGGGTCAATGCTTCAAACCTTGCCCTTTGAAATTTTGGACATTTTCCCTGGTGACACATGGCGTGATTTGATTGGCTCTCGACTCTTTTGGCTCCCCGCGTCTGCCACATAATTCTTGCCTGACTGTCCCAGTGCTAAAGTTCTCTATTTCGGCTGATCCGGGTGATTCGTTTCGTTCGCATCCTCACAGCCCAGATGTCCCAACTGTGCCGCTCAGCAATTAGTCAATTTTGCTTTTGCCTTCGGCTGGTCCACCTTTCCGTGTCCCGCGCATCACCTTGGCCGCCTAGAGGCTTTTTGGCCAGTTCGTTCCCCAACATCCCAACTGTCCCAAGGGCCAATTTTGCTGATTTTTTCTGGCCCAAGCTTGTTTTTTGCAACTTTTTCACCCTTTTTTAGAACTTGCTCATTTCTCCTTGGATATGAGAGTTAAAAAAATTCCGAGGGCACCCTAGAAACATGATTTTTTGCCTTGAATCAATCTATTTGCCTGGGACTTGAGTATTCTGATGCATGTTATCAAATTTACCCTAGGGGTGAATTTTAGATAACAGGAGCTAGACATGAGTTACTGGAGGATAAAATTGGTCTTCCTATAGTTCTGTTTCTTAGCTCAGTTGATGAATGGTATGCTGATATCACCCATTTTCTCACCTATGGAGAATGCCCCTCTCATTTTACTGCCAAAGAAAAGAGGATTGTTAAACTAAGGTGAGTGCAATATGTGTTGTGGGAAAACGCCTTGTTTAAACGTGGGTTAGATGGAAGGTTTTTGAAATGTGTGGACAAGGAACAACAGAAAAAGCTACTCTCAGCTTTTCATGATCAAGAATGCGGAGGGCACTACTCATCAACTGTCACTACTCAAGATACTTTGTGGAGGATATTACTGGCCTACTTTATTCATAGATGCATCCAAGTGGGTCGATAAATTTGAGGCTTGTCAGACTTTCGTGGGTAGACCCAAATTGGCCTCTTTGCCTCTTAAGCTAGTCGTAATTAAAGAACCTGTTCAACAGTGGAGTTTGGACTTCATTGGAACACTTAATCCCTCTTCTAGTGTTGGTCATACTCATGTATTAACTGCTACAGATTATTTCACAAAATGGGTAGAAGCCATTCCAGTAAAGAGTACTACTTCTGAATTGGTGTGTAGTTTCATCAAAGAAAACGTCTTGGTAAGGTATGGTGTACCAAACAAGATTGTGACAGATAATGCTTCGAATTTTTCTTCAACTGAGATGATGGATTTTTGTTATGGATATGGCATCTCTCTAGCTCACTCTTCAGATTACTATCCTCAGGGAAATGGGCAAGCAGAATCCACTAATAAAAATCTGGTGACCATAATAAGGAAATTAGTCAATGAGTCTCAACAAAACTGGCACAAGAAACTCTATGATGCTCTTTGGGTAGACAAGATCACACCTAAGAGAGCCATTGGAATGTCTCATTTTCAAGTGGTATATGGAGTAAAAACTCAATTTCCAGTAACAGTGGAGCTGCCAGCCTTGCATCTAATGAAGGCCATTCAAGATACCAGTTTCAATGATGCTTTGGATAAGAGAATAATGTACCTTCACAAATTGAATGAGGATAGATTGGAAGTTACTGATAAGATATCTACTCATCAACAAAAAGGTAAGGTCCTATTTGATAAGAAAGCCAGGTTCAGAGATTTCCAAGTTGGAGACACTATTTTGTTGTGGGATAAAAGGCATGAACCTTGTGGCAGCCATGGCAAGTTTGATTCCCTTTGGCTTGGACCTTTCAAGATCAAGCACTTTGCTGGTAAGAATTATTTTTACCTTGATTATATGGATGGTTCTTCTCTCCCACTTCCTTATAGTGGGCAGTACCTGAAATTGTTCAAGTCATAGGTGATTAGGGAGTCCTTTGTATATTTTGTACAGCATTTTGTTATTTCCCTTTATCTTGGTGTGTTGTCCTCTGTATTGGTTCGATTCGATCACTTCGTTGCCCAATGGATAAGGTACTGGTCTACTTCCCCGAGTTTGTCTAAGTTCTTACCTTGTCTCATTCCTTGAATTTATGCCAAGTCATCCCCAGAAGGAGCCAGGTGTTGTCCACTCAAAATTCCCTTTCTCTTAAGAAAGTGGAAATTTAAAATTTTGAGTTTAAGTGTTTTCTCTGTTGTACTGATAATGTGAAATGCCAAAGAAATTGAGAAATCTATGTTTTTGGGTCATTTTGTGTGTTTTTCGGGCCTGTCAGACATTTTTGTCCCACGTGTCCCAAGTTCAATTGGGCCCTCTATTCCCCGATCAGCCAGTTCACCCGAAGTCTGTTCTTTTCGAGCCCATCGAAACTTTTTTTCCCAAATGTCCCAAGTTCGCCCGGACCAATTGTTCCATTTTCGTCCGATTCGGCCAAGCCACGTACTTCACATACTTTTGTCCTGCGTGTTCCAAGAGCATTTGTGCGTCTTTTCCTCGCTTCACCTGAATCGGCCGAGCCGCGTACTTCACGTACTTTTGTCCTGCATGTTCCAAGAGCATTTTTGCAACTTTTCCACGCTTCGTTCGAATCGGCTGAGCCGCGTACTTTGCGCTTTCACATCCCACATGTCCCAAATGAACCAAGTGTCATTCGTGCTAATTTTTCCTGCTCTACCTGAATATCTTGCTTATTCAATTTGGTAGGTATGTATTAAATACGCATTCATTACCTTTCTCTCTCCTAAATGGCTATATAACGAGTGAACCCCCTATGCATTTTGCACACTTCTTTCCTGCTATCTTTTGCTCGAACCTTTGCAATATAAATTCCTACACGCGTATCCATTTTCCTCTGCAATTCCTTCCCAAGTCTAGCTTGCAGCTTCGCCCTCCGAATTACTACCAACATGAAGATCAAATTTCAGGGGCAAGAACAAATCTCACCACTAGAGTCTGCCGTTCCCGATATCGGGGACAGTGAAGTTTGCCATCTTGAATTTAGTGATTTTTGGTCGAGGATGACAGATGTAAACCCTACACCAATGGCATAGATGATTCATGACAGCAGTTTGGCTTTCGCTGGTGGTTTCCCAATCTCTGTGCAATGAGAAGATACAATGCTTTCATGCGGAGCTCATTTCAACCCTGATTCGAGAAAATTGACCAATATACACGGGGAGCTCATTGCCAAACTTGACACTACCACCATTGGCACTGCACTGAGGATTCTATAAATGGATAATGCCATAGTTGTCTCCCAGAATCAAGCACAGGCATCTAACCTAGAACTCTCAAGGATTCCTATGGGAGAGTCTACCCCTGAAGGTAAGATCCACAACCTCAAGGAAACGGTCACAAGAGTCATTGGGAGGGTAGAAAAAAGGTAGCAAACTATTGAACAGTTGGAGGAATAAGCCCATATTCTCACAGGTTTTATGAAATCTCTTTTGTCTAAGGACAAAGTTTTGGACCCTACCCCATTGACTTCCCTTCCGCCACCTGTAATTTTGAGCCAAGATGAAGTACAGAGTATCAAAGACATGCACAAGTATTCTATCTATTCTAGAGCTATGGAGGCCATGGTGGAAAATATGCTTGTTGCTAGATTAAACTTCATCGATGAAGCTTTCAAAATCCATGGAAAAGTGAACAACTTGCAACAAAAGCTCTCTTCCACTATTGGGGTCATAGATAAAGAGCTTAAACTTTGGAGCAGTTATATAGTGGACCTCCGCCTCATGGGACAGACCGATGAAAACATTCTTTTGGTGACTAAGGTTTTTGATGATGCAAAGGATAATCTATCAAAATCTTGGGTCTACAGCATGGAGTGGAAGATCAACGTCCTGGAGGAGGCTTCAGGAGAATTAAAGAATAGTTGGCAGAAGGGAGAGGCTTTCAAAACACTAGTTGTATCTGCTTTCAAAGATATACATTGTCATCTTCAGGATGAAACTTCTGGTGTGTGTCTCTCCCTACAAGAAATCAAAGCTCAATTCAAAGCTTTTGTCAAAGGAAATCTGTTCAAGGAAAGTTCCATTTCCAAAGAGAAAATGAAGGATATCTGCTCTCTTCAATCTGCTATTGAAGAAGTAAATACAGACTATCATACTCATGTCGAGTTTGATAAGGAAATGGAGAAGTGCCTCAGATTTTGGACTCAATCTACAGCCAACACGTTAGTCCCACATGGCAGAGACATAGCCGAGGCATTGAAGAGATTCAGGCAGCGGATTTTGAAGTCAGTGGGTCCCTCCCAGTCATAAGCACCTGTCTTCTTCTCCTTATTCCTCTCTTCTCTTCCAATTCTTTTTCTCAGATTTATTGTAATAAGTTAAGGTATTGTGATTAGAAATCCTTAACTAATCTTTAGTTAAAAGAAGTAGTTACCGAGAGTAACTGAATTGTAAACTATATAATGTCCTCTCCTCGCCATTTTGAAGAAAAAATAACTTGGCTTATTTTCTGAAAGTGTAAATAAATCATAAAGAAATCAATACAGAAGGGATTTTCATTCTTCGTCTATCTGATCTCTTTTATCCCTAAGCTTTTCATTTAATCTTGTTAAGATCATTTGTCTATATTATATTAAGAAGCTTTGTATTCTTGTAGATGTTATTGATAGAAGTTTGTGTCTTTCAAATTTCATCTTATTAGTATGATACAAATGATCTTGTTTCAATTCACTGTACCTTCGCATGCATAAAGAATTACTCTGTCATCTATAATTCTAAATGGTGCCTTTCTACTCGTTCTCATTTTCTCATTCCTCAGTCCTTTTGTAATTGATGATCCTTATAGAAAACACTTTCGTAAATATCCAAGTTCCACAAGAAAATCATGTTTTGTATATGTGTAAATAGGTTTGTTTCTAAATAAGGGAACCTCTCCCATTAAAGAGGAGGGACTTCTTGTCCCCTGACTGTTGCTCTTCATGAAGTCCTATTTGATGACCAACATTACTCGATGGGGAACATATGTCTATACTTGGATGCCTTTTAGATTGATGAAAAATGGAGAAAATTTTTAGAGAGCTATGAATGTGTATTTCTCTGGCCTTATCAATGTCTTTATTGCAGTTTATCAAAATGATATAACTATTTTCTCTAAGAAAAGGGGTGATCACTTGGGGAACCTTAAAAAAAAATTACTCAGATGTAGATAATATGGGATTTCATTAAATCCTAAGAAATTTTACTTTGGGTGCAAAGGGTATAGCTTATGGGCCACATAGTGTCATAAGAAGGAGTCATGATAGATCCTGAAAGGGTAGAAGCAATTAGTAAGTTTCCCATTCCCATGTCCAAGAAAGGCATTCAGTCTTTCTTTTGGAAAATAAACTTTGTTAGAAGGTTCATTTCAATTTTTTCTGAGATTATTATCCCTATCACTAGTATGCTAAAGAATTACTAGGTAATTATGTAGGAATAGAAGGATGTCCAATATTTTGAAGGAATAAAGGAGGAACTAAAGACTACCTCTGTATTGATTGACCATTATTACAAGAAAGGTTCCCAAATGTTTTCTTTTTCCTCTGAAAACATAATTCCTTTTGTATTGCTAAATAAATATGAATAGGGACATGAAAATCCCATTGCCTTCTTTAGTAAGGCCTTGCAAGGAGCTGATCTGAAATATTCCATCATGGAGAAATAAGATTTTTCCTTAGTGAAATACACTAAATTTTTCAGACCCTATATTCCTAGTTCATAAATCATAGCCTATGTTTCTTACACAATGGTAAAGGAAATTATATCATAAATAGAGATGTTAATAAAATGATGTAGATGGGTGAATAAACTACAAGAATATGACATGGATATTTAGACAACAAAATTGGTTCACAGATTGGGCTTAGAAAGATTGATGGAAGAGAGAAAATTGAAGGTGGTAGAGATACATAATGTTGAAGAATATGGGCCACATATTCATGAAAAGGTGAGAAATTCAACATGGTACGAATATATAATCTCTTAATTTATGAACTTTAACATTCCCATACACTTAGAAAAAAACCAAAGAAGTAAACTCAAGCTGGTCTCCCAAAAATATATCTTGACTGATCATGGTAACGTAAAGTGAGTTTTGTTGAGGTGTATCACTGAAGAAGAAGCACCCAAGATAATTATAGAATTTTATGGGGAATGTGTGGGGGAAATTTCACTTGGAGAGTGACTACTAAAAATATTATAAGAGCAAGATATTAGTGTGCTTCATTGTTTAAATATTTTACCTTGCTAGTTTGAATATGTGAAAGTTGTCAACGGATTTCTAGAAGATTGAAATATTATGGATCCTTGCCACTACAACCAATATCTATAAAAGCCCCTTTCAAGCAATGGGGAATGGATTTTATTGGAAAAGTATTAGAATATTATAGTGCTGGTCATAAGTGGATATTAGTGGCCATTGATTACTTTACTAAATAGGTTGAGGCCATTCCCACCATGAAAGAAACTCATCAAGTAGTCATGGACTTTATCCTAAATAACATAATCTGCAGATTTTATGTTCCTGCCAAGATAGTTGCTTATAATACCATGATACCCTCGATGAAATGGCCAAGATAAATGAAGTAATAAATATTTGATTAAGATCCTTAGAAGGACATTAGAGACTAACCAAAATAAATGGGGTGAACAACTTAAGTTTTTATTATGGGAAGATAGAGTTACCACTAAGAGGTCGACTGGAAAAAGTCCTTTTGACATGGCTTATAGAGTACAATCCTTTTTTTCCATTACACTTACAAATTTCCTCGTATCATTTTATGTAGAAATTTGAAGATGGGGAGGAAGTGATTCCCTATAAAGAAGGAATAAATCAAATCATGGAATTAGACGAAGAAAGAAAAGAGTCCTACTAAAAACATCTAAATTTCATAGAGAGACTCAAAAGGATATTTAACAAGAAGGTAACTCAAGATATTTTAGTGTTGGATACTTTGTATTGTTGTGGGATAATAGGCATGAGGATAAGGGAAAGCATGGAAAATTTGATGCCCTATGGATGGGACCATATTCTATTGATATCCGAACTGGAAAACATACTTTCTTCTTGAAGGATTTGGAGGGCAATTTGTTGGAGCTATCTGTCAATGACATGCACCTCAAACATTTATTAGACCAAGTGAAATGATCAGGTCTTATTTTTTATATTTTATAATTTTTTGTTGTTTTCCCTTTTTTGTTTCAGTCTACAATGACCAGGTTTCGTGTTGTGTCAGTGTTATGTTACATATCTACTCAGGAAACCATGTGCATTTTCCCTCATAACTCTTTTCCAAATGGATTAAGCACCTATTATGTCTGTTGAAATATTTTCTCATTCTTGTAGCACCCAATGGGGGTGCCCATCCCTAAGTTAGAGCTGATGTTCGTGCTCATTTTGAGATCACACCTTGATTTCTAGTGCTCCCCTGAAAATTTTTATCTTATTTGACAAAAATTTGTTTTGTGCAAGTTCTCAACTCTAGAGGAATGCCCATCAAACTAATTATCCATGAAACCAAACAAACTTACACTAAGAAATGACGTATTTGTGCAATAATTCATGTGTAAATGTCCCTTGGTTTATCAGTGCAAGCACGACTATACGAGTTCAAAATAAACATGTCCTAGATTAAATGAACTAGTTATGAATGTATGTAAATTGGTCACTAAAGTTTTCCTCATGTTTACATTGTATTATGCCCATTTATAGAATTTAATTCTCTCGGGTGCCAAAATGAGAATATTCTAAGGAATATTTATGGGTTAGTTATACAAAAATGCAGTCTTGCAATATGTAACTCACATGCAATATGTGAAATGAAAACAAATTTCCACCCCCCACCCCCCTGCCAAGGAAACATGTTACAAATATATAGTGTCACGGTGTCGCGCATCTCATTTACTTATACAATTTGTATTTTTACAACTCAAAAGCAAGAAATAAAACTATAGATAGAAACCTGGGCCCCGACACATGACACATGTCATTTCATCAAAGCAAGTCAGCATTAGGAAAAGGGGTCAACTTTCCAAATTTACATTCATGTAGTCACAAACAAAAAAGTAAAAAACCTCTTAAGTCTTGAATCCTACCAAAGGAAGACACATGGTTAGTTATCATTTAAATGAAAGAGAAGTGGATCTAATGGTGTAAATTGAATGCATTTATGTCTTCCACCATTTATGCAATTCACATAAGCAAAGTAAATATTTAAACTTTTGTTGAATGTTTTGTTATTCACACTTTCAAACAAAGAATTTTGAACCTTCCAAAGCCCTACGATTACAAATTTACATCACAAGGAAGTAGGAATTGATTATGAAGGTGGGTTTCTAGATGAATCAAAAGATTTATGCTCACCTATGCAAACTTAACACTGAAAAAGCTACAAAATTGGGTAAACCCATTAAGTCCTAGTTTGTAATGTGAATTTTAAGCATGCCTTGTAATTTGATTTCTTATTCTTGCACCTGGATAGTTCCAAACCCTTTTAACTATCAAAAAGATATAAGTACAACTAATTTTCCAAGGTAAGATGAGGAGAGTGGAATCTGGAACCCATGTCACTTCAAGTATCATAAGTAACTTGGATGAAGTGACAAAAACTAATTTGTTAAACTCATACTTGGTTGATTTCTTACAAAAATTGCATGCCCCTAAAAGAAGTGATTACATGGCAGTCATTAATGACAATAAAATTTCCAAAGGTATAACTTTCCCACCTTCTATACATTTCCCTGAGTTGGTATGGATTTGTGTTGAAAATTATGACCGAGTGAAGATGGAGGTCTTTGATGGAAATGGTGAATAGGTACTTACCATAACACCTGAGGCATTTCAGTTGATGTTATGGTTACCTAAGGTTGAAAATTCAGCCGACATTGACATACACAAGGAATTAAATCTCTACAATGTTGAGTGCATCAGTTATGTCAAGGTTATGAATTCCCATTGGTTGATTAAAGACAAAGGATCATCCACCAGAATTCCAAAGAGTTTTCTCAGATCACACATTGTAGAGGAAGTTGAGGATATTATAAATTTACTACATAGGATGGATGGTTTGAAAACATTTTATGACTTCCATGATTGGATGTGTCCTTACATAAGGATTATTATTGATATCCCTAAAAACATTTTTTGGGAAAACTTTATAGCTACAAATATTCATGAAAAACTCCTTAAAATGGTTGTAAATATCAAACCAGGAATCACTTTCAAGTGTGAATTTTATATGATTTTATATTTGAACTATAAATTACATATCACAAAGAATTCCCTGGCATCCCAAGAACAAAGAGCTTTATGAATTATAAGGTATATTATTTTTACCCAAAATTAAACTTGGATAATTGGGAGGGGAACTTCAAAATGGTAAATGATGCATTTTTACACCACTCATATGCCTCTTCAGGACAGAATGGGAACAATACAAAATATCCATAGAAGCTCACAGAATGATAAAGGAATATGGATGTTACTTTATTCAATATAGTTTGTTCACTTACATAAGGGTAATTGAATATGAGGGACAACCATTCATGTTGCCCAAGTATCTATATGATAATTTTGAACTCATAGAAGTATCAATAAAACTAGCAAAAGTACACAAGAAAATTACAGGCATGTGAAAAACAAATATCAAGTTTCTTGTCAAAATAGGAAGATACTCTTACCCCACTGTTTTAAAAGTTATACTATTAGAGGATGAGATGAGAATATTTGAACTAGAAAAATTCCAACCTAGGCCAAATTATGATATCAGATGGGTTGTAGGTTCAATCCTAGGGATATCATATGAACATGATCCCCATTATGAATATTATTGGATGAATTGTAGAGATGAGGAAGAAGTCATGTTAAGAGAGTATTCTAGGATGACCATCATGCAGATCATTAACTACAAGATTGTAGTTGTACCCCAAAGTCTAAATGATGAAAAATAAATACTAAATCAATATTACTATGATATTAAGATAGCAACACAACCAATGACACTATTGAATTGGAATGATACAAAGTCAACGAGCTTGCTCATTAAGAAAACTTGTGTGATGAGAAGAACACTATCATAGTTAAAAATAAAAGGCATGGATTTATCTCTATAGAATACAAATGTAGTAAAGGATTGCATGGATTTAGGGATCTTAAAAGAGGATATCCTTCCTTTGAGGAAAGGAGGTGATCAAATAGACCCATTGGAAGGAAGTGCCCCTCAACTGCCATCTAAAAGGCTAACTAGTATGGTTATTGAGGAATGGACCGTAACTACAAATAGAATAGGAATTCCTATGTTAACCATTACCCAAAAATTGAAGGGAATGCTATTGAAATCCATTAGGGACACACCCATTTCTTAAGCAATTTGATTAAAAACTAATAAGGAAGGTATATCAAAACTAAGAACTTCAATAATAACTCTTTTATGGTCATCAAGTATAGGTAAGAGAATGAGAGGAATCATCTAAGGTATTGAACCATAACTTATGGTGTAGAGTGCAGAGGGGAAGGAAGAAACTAAGCTCAAGTACTTAAGAAGTGCTAAGGTTATAAATCCTTTGGTAAGAGATACAAAAAATTTAGGGACCAAGAATGTCCCATTCACAAAATAACACAAATACAAAAGTAAAGAGCTAGAGATTGTTAATCCAGTCCCATTAAATGAAGCTTAATAGAATCTCATTACAACATTGGAAAAATAGGTAGTCATGACACAACTCAAAATGAATACTCCCCTCAAATCATCCACAGTGTAGGAAACTATTGTTACAAAAACATTCCCTACAAGCCTAGTGTCAAATCTAGCCATGGAGAAGAATATTGATGATATTCCTATGGATAGTCAGTTCATGAGAGTTCTAAGAGAACATAAACAAGAAGAATTAAGGGAAACTCAATCAGTTTCATAGGTAGAAAGGAAGGAAATTGTTGTAACCACTACACATCTAAAAAAAGAAACTAAAACAATTAAGGTGATAGATGTGGATGAAAAAGAAGACAATCATGCACTAAGATTTACTTATTTATTGTTTGGGTTGAATATGGTAAAATAAGAATATGTTGCCTCAATGGAGGATCTATTACTAGAGTTTCCAAAATTTGAGGTTGATGAAGTAGGTATGGAAATTAAGGATGTACAACTTGGATTTTCAGTGACAACAATTGAGAAATGGCAAGTAAGTTACGAATTTGTAGGAAATTCATTAGAATAAATGACTCATCCCACAGAGAAACAACCTCAAGAGGAACTATGCATTACAATAATGTAAATATCACATTAAACTACAAGCCCTACAAAATAAGTATTAAAAAAGTTTTATGAGGCAATTGTCAGCCCAACAGAGGCTAAGGGAAAGAAAGAGACATTAACTGGTGATAAGGCCCAAGAAATAGCTACTGAAATAAAAGTAACTAAAGGACTTGGAGTTGAAGAAGAAAAAGGAGAATAGATAGAAACAATGGCCATGTATGGTGAGTAGATAGAATAAATAATGGAATTTTAAGTCTCACATGCAGATGTACCGATGTCACAAACATCTAAAGATACTTCCAAAGAAATAGTGGTATTTTTGGGCCCACCAAATCCTACACCACAGAAATAAAGTGGGGGAAATGTTCAATAGTAGGATTGTTGGGAACACTCCTCCTAAGGAAAGAAAAGGAATTGGTTCAGGTAGAGACTATTGACATCAAGAACATTGTATTCTCTAAACCCACAAGATCTTCCAAGAGGGCTATGATTTTGTCTGAAACTCATGTTGACCATCAAATATTTAAGAATTTAGAGGTGGCAACCCAACATGGAAAAAAATTGAAGGATGAGGTCACAAAAAGTGACTATCAAATCATAGACATTCCACTAGGGAATCCAACTACTGAGAAATTGAAACAGGATGATACAATAGTCATTGGAGGCCTAATCTAAAAGATTGACAAAGATAAGGTAACAAAGAAAAAAATAAAGGAAAAAAATTGAAATATTGTCATCCTACGTATGAAAATGGATACAACTACCTATGGAAGGACAACAGATTACTACTGTAATTACACTAGAAGTGTTAAATGCAGATGACATATATAGGGAAATAGTTGGTGTTGTGGATAGATGTAATGCCATAGATGATATTGTGAGGTGTTACAGCCAACTTTTAGAATTATTAGATGATGCAACATAACAACTTGATAAATGTAAGGATGAATTGAAATATTGGGAAGTAATCCTTCCAAAAATTGAGGCAATAACTCAATTAGATGGTCATTTGGTAGAGAAAGAAGGGAATTTCCTCACTAAGGAAAAGGGAGTACAACATACTTACAATGGAGCTATCTAGCTAAGAATGAGAACTCTAAATTAGATCAATGAAAGAATTCTCTCATAAAGGGAAAAATAGTAGAATCCATTGATAGTCTTGATAGTGGGCTATAGAAACTTACAATGTAAGAAAAATTCACTTATGGAGATTTGGTCACATAAAACTCTATACAATCCTTTGATCAAAACATTAATAGAGAACATGGCACTACTTCTCCAATGTTCAACTATGATATGATCCAAAAAAAAAAAATAGTTCTGAGAAACAAATAACCGAGTTGTCAAAAAGAATAAAAAAGAGTGAAGGTGAGAAGCGAGAGTTTTAAGAAGTTCTAAAAGAATAAGGAATGATATTTATGTTCCAGGTTAGACTTGATGAAGAATACATTATCCAAATGTTCCAAAGGTTTGATGCATATTGAGAAAGGATAAAAAAAGAAGAAGAGGATGATGTCATTGAAATTGAAGTTGATAACACTGATCCTAATCACATATATGATTATTTTGTGAACATTATATACTTCATTGAATTACTTCTTATTTTGTATTTTTAAAATTTTTTACTTTCCAAATTTTGTAATTTCCAAGTTTTGTTTTCTATTAAGCATGAAATTTTAGAATTTAAATTCAAAAGGGGTGGTAGTGAATAAGTTGGAATCAAATCCATAAAATAAGTATAGAAATATGTTGTGTATTGTTTATATTTCTAAAAAAAGGTCAAAATGGGGGTTCTATAGGGGCCCATGACCTTGGAAAATGACGTCCATACATACATATACATTTTACAAACAGAGTTATATAGTTAGCAAGTGATTAGTCGATCACTATTAATTCATCATCAAGTAGGGTAATACAAGAAAATAATTCCTTTTTCCTATATTCAAATATTGCATGAATATGAGCTTGGGATACAAATTGAATTCTTCTAGCCAATTCATGAGACATTCCTGAATCTAAGAGTTCATTTTTTCTTGTTTGATGATTCCCCAAGAGAGTAATTAGTTCCAATTTTCTGGAAAAAGAGGAGACCCATTCCAATATACTAATCCCTTTAGATGAATATGGTTAGGAGGGATGAAGTATTTATTCAGGAGTGGAATGGGACACTGGTGCATTTTATGAAGAATCAAAACTAGATAGCACTGGAATAATGACCGGAATCCCTTTCTCTATTAATTCATCAATAAATAAGATTGGAGACATGTGTGCAACATTAGAATTGATGGTCAATAAATAACAGAGACAAAATGAATTCAACTGATCGGGACCCTAAGCATATTTTGGCCAAATAAAGTGGTGGAGCATGATTTGGAACGATGACAAAAAGAAGGTCACCTTCACGAGCTTTCTCATCAGGGCCACCTTAACAATGTTGTGAGTTAGCAAGCTTCATTGTCTTATTGTTATTAAATTAAGAACAACATCTGGATAAAGTTCTCATCCAGATTCGAAAGTGAAAAACATAATGGAGCACTTCTGAAGATAAATTTTATAAACTTCCTTTAGGCTCCACGTTATCCAGTTTTCAAAAAAAAAGAATATTGAGAATACTTCAACAGAGAAATTCGCATGTAATTTTGTAGAAAGGATGCAAGTCTGTGTCTAACAAATGAAAAATTTAAAGGGATGAAAATGTTAAAACAAGTTGTGTAAGCCATCAATATGTAATTTATTTTTAGGATTTCAATGGATATGAAGCACAAATTGAATTAAGGGAAGGCAAGATAAAAGATGATGAAATAGTGCTCCATTTAATCCAATTAAATTTTTTTCATAAATTAGAGCATTAATTCCAAAATAATTTTCAATAAATCACTCACTTCATAAAGTTATAAACTTTACAAGAAAAATAAAATAAAATTATTGTGAAGGGTGACGTCAAAAGCTGAGCAAGGGTGACAAGGTACTTCAGTCATCCTGACAAGATGGATAAATTGAATTACACATTGTAGTATCAATCAATAGTTGTTCTCTCATTAGAAGAAGAGTGGAACAAATCCTAAGGCACTAACAAAATATCAAATATTTATAGTTTTACAAAGAATGTTCCTGCTTTAGTTAAAAATCCTTTATTGTAAGCGAGTAGGATATTTTTCTAAATTTTTTAGGGGGAAATTGAATCAAAGGAATCTCCCAAAATTTTATAACTATGAGGGCATGTCCTCATACAAGGTGGGGTTGATTTTTCTACTGTTGAAAAAATAGTGGAGATATCTAATTGTAATAATACAAAAATTCTTTGATGAAATACAATATAAGTTTTATTTTTTCAAGTTTTGGTTTTAAGATGGTCACAATGTACAACCACTAATAGGAAGTGAGATCATTTTTTCTATTTTCCCTTGCCAAAATTTTGAAAGATATTAATGAAATATGTTTCCTTAAGAGCTTAGCTTATGTATTTTGGGTTATATATGTTGAGCATTTGATTAATGAGTTACAATTTTTTGATGCAATTTTGTGTTTATTATTTCTCTGAATTACATTAGATATGTCCTTAACGGTTGATATTTTGTCATTAATTCAATATTGTACTATGAGAATTTACTTTGCAATAATTGGAAAAATTATAAAATCCTTAATATAATCATTTTGTTCATGGATTTTTGTAAACCTTTGAGTGAGTCTTAGGTGTATGAGATCAGAAACAATAAACACTTTACTAGAATACTTTCATGATCCTTTGTGTTGGGTATTTTAGAGAGTCAATGAATGCCACTTGATAAATTTTTCTTTATTTTCTAGAATGGAATATTTCCTCAGTGAGTGTTGAATGTTGTGTTGTCAAAAGATCCATTGTCATATAATCCCCCATATTTATAAAGACAAGCATACAACGAATCCCATCACATTATAATAGCCTTTATTATTTATGTCTTTTCTTTGTCTATAAATACCATCAAAGGGAACCTTTGAATATGCTTCCCTCATTAAAATATGTAAGATCATTGGTAATTTTTTGTTTATAGTAACCTGTGTCTGGTAAAATAAGCATATACATCACTATGTGTGAAAAATCATGAGATTGAAGTGTTGTATCCTTGGCCATGTTTATCCCAGATTGATCAATAACTTAAAGAAATTGAGGAAAAAACATTCCATCTCCCCCTCTACATTTATGTTACCCCATGGGTCCTCTCACCCTTGTTCAAGGAAGGACCAAAAGTAGCATGGAAATTACATCCCCTTTGTATGTGTCTCTTAGTTACCCCAAAACCTAGTCCCAAAGACTTTGTTAGACATATACCCAGCTGAAAATGACCCATACCAGAAACTCTATCATCCTCAAAGCATCCCAAATCCTTGGTACTATTATCATGCCCCAAGGGGGTTTAATATTGAGTACTAACACAGCTCAAGAAAGGTAATCCATCCTTTACAAGGATCCAGAGACATCATTTTGGTCATGGTTGTGTACGATAGTAAGGAAGAACATCGTAAGGCATAACACTTAAAAATAAGAAACATTGTGTAGACATAGGAGAGATTTAAGTTATCATTTGAAATTCAAGCTAAGGAATTCATCATAACTTGTTAATCAAGTTGGATTCATCATCATATTTCCTCGATGAGCTTAGGTGAGCTCGGCAAGCTAGGAAAGTTGCCAAAGTGAGTTGAGTGGTTTGAGTAAGAGGTAAGAATTGCAAGAAAGATCCATAAAAAAAGAGTAATTCATTTCAATTCATCCAAGTGTTTAGGTATATATTCCTCATGATGGTCAAGAGTTGGTTCCACAACAATCCCTTGGAAGTGCTCCAGTGATAGACATTATGTCAAAACCTGATGAAACATTCCCATAGATTATTGAAATTATAAATAGTGAGCCAAGGATAGTGTAACAAGTTATCATGCAAAGTATAAAAGAAATATTAGGAAATGTAAAGTTAAAGTGAAGAAATAAGGCCCAGGCAACATCATTCTTCTTCAAGGGTATCTCATGTAACGAGTTTGTTGAAGATGTTAGGCCTAAGATCAAAAACTATATCAAAGACATGAATCCATCAGACTATGATTCAATCCACCTCTCATGGGACAATATTTACATGAGGGTGACTCTCATATGTTCAAATAATCCACTTACCACCTCTTTGATTAGAATGGAGAATATACATAAACAATTTTTCAATTGGAAGAACATGTAAACATTCTCAGTGCTCATATTCAACACTTCCTGGAACCCGGCTCAATAGATTCTATTCCTATAGAAAAAAATCATCTGATTTGCAGTGTTGATATTGGGGTGGTAAGGAATTCACAATGATATATGGTATGGGGGAATGTCAACAAGAAGTGGATTGAGAAAATCATTTATCAAGACAAGGCATTGTTTCCAGATATCGTTTCTCCCATCAAGTATGTTCCTGCAACATTTTCATAAGTGAACAAAGTGAAGGAGGAATTTTCAAAAGAGGTGATTCATTTGAATGATATGTTTCCACTGGTATCCAGGATGAGTTCCTTCGAATCTCACACCCTCATCAGTAACAACATGTTTGTTGTAGATAACTTGTCTAAAGTTTATATGTACATTATGGACACAAAATATGTAATTAACAAGACTGCAATATCCAAGTTGGAATCTCATGGATAACATGCTTTCGATATCTTAAATTATGTCTACAATTTTATTCAGATAATTGAGTCCCATTCACTCACAAAGGATTCATCATCAGAGGAACTCATTGCTTCCTTTCAAGATCTGGTCAAGAAAGAGGCAAGTGACTCTCTTTCCTTCAATGAAGAAAACTTAGAGTCCCAGGACAACATCAAAATTTTAATTTCTTAAATATAAATGTATCATGAATAATGGATGCATTAATGCAAGAAGATTAGTTATGTCTCTATGACATGGACCAAAGCATTGAGCTGCATTTTTATCCCAAAGGTAGATAAGTGTACATATGTAATAGCTCGATTCAACAATGGATTCAAAGAACATGAGCCCACTCTAGAGACTTGTCATCAAGAGGCATGAATCAGAAAATTTCTTCATTGTAAGGAGTTTCTTCATCAAATTTGGAAACTTCTTCCCTCTTATCTCTTTCTCCCTCTTCCTTCTCTCCCCTTTCTAATTTTTCATTGAGTGTATCAATTATATTTTGTCTTATTCACTTAAGTGACTTTATAAATTTATATTGTAATATTCCCTTTAATTTATATAAAGGGAACTTATCTCTCATGTCCTAGGAGGATGAAAAGTCACAAGTGAATAAGATCATGAAGATTCATGTGAGGGGTCGGTGAAAGGTCAATTCACGTTGCTATAAATTGAAATGGCTTTTCCATTCCAAAGGATTCTAATTTTCTAACTATGTGATAGTAATTGCGGATTGTTGTTGTTGAACTTTGTATCATCAATGCACAATAAATAAATGCTACAGTTATTCCACTCCCCTTTTCTTATGTATTCCTCTATTCTCTCTCATATGCACTTTGTAAGTATAGTGATCGAAAAAGAGATTTGTATCTTCAATTAATGGACCCAAAGAACTTTGTTTATGTGGGATTTGTTTGACTCAATAAATAGCTTCATTGTTTTTTTCCTCTAATTGAATGATGAAATACAATGGTTATTGGGTGTGAAATATAATTTTCCTAATGATGGAAATAACATCCCTTTATCTAGTTTATGTCATTCACCTCTCATTTCTGAAATTTCCTCCCTTATATCTCATATAAGAAATTTTCCATAGGTTTAGTGAAGTGCCCCTATGTGATCCCCAGTCTATTTATCCTACCTAAAACAATAAATAAGTTTATATTAGTTTACATTCAATAGTGATTTCCTCCCCATAGAAAAATAAGGAGGGGCATAGAACCCCGAGCGTTGTTGGAAACCCATAATTTTCCATACGAAAAATCGTTTCACCAACAAGATTTGAGGCTTTGCTTCCACTTGAGGTGGAACTTTTTTTGTTAGGTATATCCCTCCATAAATTCATTTCAGATGATGAAATCCATTATGTGTGTCTTCATGAACTTGACATCCTAGAAGAATGACTTGATCATTCCTACACTCGCAATCAGAAGAAAAATTTGGCTAAGAAACATAATAGAATTGTTCATCCATTTACTTTTGACGTGGGTAACCTTATCCTCAAGATCAACTATACCAATTACTAAGAAAGAAATTACGCTTAGAAATGGTTGGTTCCTTACCTAATAAAATATATCATCAGCCCTAACATATATCACCTTAAAACCAATAAAGTCCACATCTTCAAAGAACCAACAAACACCCAATTTCTCAAACATTTATATGTATGACAGAATTCAAGAATTTTAGTACTTGGTTACCATATCTTATCTTTTATTTTTCAAACTCACTACTTCATCAATCATCTCTGACAAGTTTACCAACTCTTTTTCCATGTCCTTTCCCTCTATAATCTTCATGGTTTTGTGCATCCACGCTTAGGCTCATAGTATTACTTGGATTTAATTTTTTCTCTCTTATTATTATAGCATATACCTCATGGTTTTTTGTTTTTTTTAACATTTCTATTCGATATTTGGGCTAATCATTCATGATCTATTTATGTGCACCTTCAGGTTTTAAGATCTTTGTAGCTTCTACCATAAAATGTTTTGAGCTTTTCAACATTACTATCTATCCCTTGGATTTAACACTATGACACCTTATCTCTATGCTCCTATGACACGACATCCATCCCATGGGCCCCTAACTAGGTGATTTATGTCTTATTTTACTAATGATCCTTTAGTGTTTCCTTTCAGTTTTTATTCTCTAGGGTTCTAATAGCATGGATTACGCTCGTATGTGGTATGATGACCATATTAGGTACAAATTACTAGGCATATTTCATTTTAGTTAGTCCTTTATTTACTTTTAACATCTACTTTAGATTTTAGTTGATGCAGAGATCCATAACTTTCCATGAATTCTTCCATTAAAAAATAATCAATTCCATTCATTCATTCCAGAATCCTTCTTTAGAGGTCTTCTTGACTCGGTTATAATAGCTAAAATTTGTAAAAGTGGAATATCATAATTTTTCCATAACCAATATACTTTACTTTAACAACTTTCTTATAAGCACTTTTAACTGTTTAAATGACACAAGACCTTGAAGAACTACGTCTTCCTTGTTTTTCCTCTATTTTTCACTCTCTATATTTTTGGTGTTTGGATTCTGTTAGTTGCTCAAATGTGCAACTGTGTCTTAGATATCAGAAATGGCCAAGGTGTTTGAGACCACAATGGAACCATCCCCAAGTTGTGGGACCTTGCTTGGGATGGATCTTTGGAGAAGGCTCGTTTCTCTACCTACCTCTAACGCTATTGCTACTCCTAGCACTAAAAGTAAATCCTAGACTAAACATGTCAATGAACTAGGGATAGAAGGATGTGCAAAAAGGGGAAATCCTACGCTAAGGATGGTAATAATGCCAGAAGGAAAGGGTTGATCTCTCTCCATGAGAGGCAATGGAAATAGAGTGGATCTGATAAAAGAGGGTGGATGGCGCGTGCCACAGATTGACACGTGGGATCAGCCTCTCGACATGTGTAACACATGAACATTGGGAATACAAGCATAGGAGTATGTGTAACATTCCATAAAACACAAATAGAGAGGCGAGATGTAATGAAAACAAGAGAGGGAAGAAAAGAGTTCCATAAAACATGATTTTATTGTTGAAGGAATGCACAGTCATTAAAATTCATGATAGGAGGTGAGAATACATTATAGAGACCATGCCAAGGTCTGAGAACTATGGGAAGTCAACCACCATTTTGGCATGGTGTCGTTACAATAAGGAGGTATGTTTTACAAAGCAGAACTTTGCTATTTATAGAAGAAGAAGGAGAGAAAAGAAGGAGAAAGGGAGGGAAAATTAGATTCAAATCTTCAACCACTAATAACCAACGATAAATGCCTAAAAAGTTATCAGATGCACTTCCCCATGTCTTTTTGGCGTGTGGAATAAGGAACACACCGAGATCTGATGAAATCTGGTAGTTGAGTTCGATTGGATGTGCATTGATAATGCTGAGAGACGTTTCCCTATTTTATACCCACTAAATCCCACCTAAGTTTGAATTTGAATTATCCAACATGTAGCTTGTGTCACCAGATTTCTAACAAGTCCAAGTGTGCATCGATTTGAGCTTTGTAGTAAAAGATACGGATGTCAGAAGATGTCAGAGCCGTTGGCACATGGAAAGCACGTGGCAGGCGCGGATTGACCGCATAAATCGGTCAACTGTTAATTTATTTTGTCTTTTCACACATGCATCATGCACTAGTTTGTTTTCCAGATTTGGCACCCTATTGGCGTGCTTTGATAGGTTACATGTAGCACACTCAAGTAGGTAAGAAGATGACTTGGCACAAAGGGCACAAGGAAGGGCACAAAAAAGTGCACGTGGAAGAAAGAGGCACAGGAGGAAAGCAGAAAGAGGCTAAGGAAAGTGCACATGACGGGCATGGGGGAAATGAGGCAAACAAGTGAGAAGAGAATGCATGGTCCAGGCGTAACTGTTACAAAGTAATGGGCACAGCGCGTGAGGGGCCAAGGACTTGGCTAATAGAAGTAAGTGTGAGGCACATGGGAAGGGAAAAAATGGAAGGAGATAGAATAATGCAAAGAGTGCAGGAAGGCAGGAAAGGGTATGCAGAGGAACTGTAACTATGCCAAGTTGTCAAAAGAACAATCTTGAGTGCACGCAACTTGAAATGTGGAACACCAAAGTCAGAATGAAAATATAAGTTATCCAGATAACTAGGGGAGTTATTTGGATAAAATATTCCAAGTAGGTAAATTATACCTTTTGCACTCATTGAAATTTTTGGATCCTCCAAACTATGCTTCAAAAACTCAACCCATGCATTAGTAATCATTACATTGTTTATAAAAAGAATGTGTTTGCTTCTTTCTTAAGATCCTCTCAAAATTGTCCCCAGTATCCTCAAGAGCAAGTAACTTACTTGGCTTATGGCTAGAGACTTATAGAGAAACAATTCTAGGTATAAAACCACATCCAAATACCCTTTAGTCTTTCCAAAATGTATCCCAAATTTCATCCACTAAATCCTTGACCTTTACCCTTAAAACTGTCCTTTTATCCTCAAGTGCATAAGTATACCTCTAGCCCTAATTTTAGGAATTGTGAGTCATATCTTATCAAACATGTGGGTTCCTAGCAAAACCAATATACATTTAGGGACCCATTATGCTCTCCTTGCTCTATGTAAATTTTTAAGTTTGGTCTCTAAGTGAAAACACAATTCCCTTTGTTAATTGATTCACTCTTCTAACCCTTACCCTATGCTCCTTGTGCTTTTTGAGGACTAGTAGATAAATCTCTAAAATTCAACCGTTGGACAACCAAAATTATTTCAAAATGTTTAAATAGACATTTTCCCAATAATATCTTACCAATTTAAAAGAAAAACTCGATGATTTAAGTCTCTAATAAAAAAATCCTAGGCACCATCTCAGAGATGTCTATTTTCATTGATTATGTGGATAAATCTATTAACAATGGAAACTTCATGTGCATGCAATTAGAAATGCAGAGCATGAAACCCTCACTCATTATCTGGATGAGTTTGAATACATATCTCTTTGAGGAAACTTGTCACTCTCTCGAGGAAATATTTAACACAAACTAATGAGGATTTCATTTGTCACAAGAACTTACTGTATAGCCTAAAAGATCAAAATGTCATTAACCATTTCCATACAAAATTTCAGTAAAATATCTCTTACATTTCATATATGCAATGAATTAGCAAACATGTCACCATTCCACCCTTACATAGACACTTCACCTTTCATAAACCCCATGATTTTTCACAAAAAAGCTATCAAAATTTTAAGGCATGGATCATTACCATTGCAAAAGCATACATGCATAGTCATATTACGTCACACACAAACAGTCCATACAAAGCTTATTCCATTAAGAAAAAATAACTCCCTTCCATTTTAATCATTCCACGAAAGATATTGAATCACATTTCCATATGAAAATAAGGAATTAAACTATTTTTGTTTTTTCATAGAAATCTCAAAAAAGTAGGTTATATAGTAAACCTAAATGTATTATCTATGTAAACTATGTTTCATCACAAAATTATAGTTTTCCTTTCCCATTTTTTTCTCTCTAAGCTCCTCCTTGATGAGAAAATAATGGTTCTAACTTACTGCTATCAACTATATACTCGAACTCCCCTATTGTATGTAACTCCTCTTGCAATGTAACTTCTCTTTTATCATAATGACTCATTATACCTTCATACGGCAAAATATGCATTTGAAAACACTTGTACACATTCAAGAACTCTTGTACCTCCTACTTAACCTATGAAACTACAAACACACTCCCTAACCTATAAAATAACCTTATCAAGTCATAATCCTTTATTTTCAACTTTAAGACATTTGAGCACAAAAATGGAGGGAAATATGAAATGTGAAAATTCAAATTTTGAGACTCACTTTCTAACCTCCCAACTCATCCCCTTGACCTCATAACAAGGAAAGTTGAAATTTTGTATTCTGTCAAATATGCCCCTGCATCATTGATGTTCCTTATTATATTTTTTGCTTGCATTCCCTTTTTTCTCATGACACATTACACACACCTTTTTACATTTCCCTCGCTATTCGACGAAATCACCCTCTGTAATGTTTAAATCCTTGACCGAAACCTTCACCTATGGGTGATGGCATCACTATAAATAACTATGAGACACCTTTACCAAATATCCACACATCACAAATTTTATAGGAACTCTTCAGTTGCTCTACTCACTCAGCTCTTGGATTTCTTGCATCTTGACTTTTGGCTTAAATATTATTCTTAATTTGTTTGGTTTTCTTACACTTTTGGGTCACCTATAATGAGCTAGGACTGGATTATTTCCCATTATCCACCCAAAATATATTCTCTCTTGGTGTATGAACCTTTGGGAAATAGATGCACAGGTGTCCTCCCTGCAATAGGTAAGTGCTCTAACCCAACTTTCCATTTTGTATAGAATAGTCTATTGCATATTTTCTATTTACTTTATGTTAGCTTAGTATTTTATGCAAATTATAGGTTAGAATATTATATTCCAGTCCTTTATTTTATGTTACATGTTTTACTTTGGTTATCATAGACTTGATATGTTTATTATGTCTTCTAGTACCCCATAGTGTTAATATCTCAATAGGTTTCATTCCCTTTATTTGACCTAGGGGTTGGAAAGCTTATGTTGTCCTAGTGTAAGGGTTACCTACCTTTGGATATGGGATCTTAGTGGTCCCTGTACCCCCATTAATTCTATTTGTTGTGTGCTAGTTTTTGTGTGTCCCTTAATTGTTTCCTCAATACCCTAGTTGAAAGGATGATAAGAGTGCACGGTGTCTAGATATATTTTTTCCAACCATACATACTCATCCCAAAATCCATCACAGTGCATATCTATATGTGATTAATGATTTAGATTACTTCATCAAAATTTTCAAATCCATTCCATTCAAGCACGTGAACACTAAAATGGTATGTAACTTCCTCTAGGAGAAAATCATAGTAAATTTCGATGTTCCAAATAATATCATTACAGATAATGTCACTTACTTTTATTCCATCGAGATGAATAAATTATTCTATAAACATGGTATTTATCTCTCACAGTCATCTGAATATTACCCATAAGGTAATGGTCATGAGAAATCCCATAATAAGAACATCTTAAAAAAATTCATGTCACACCCCACAGATTTAGTTTGTGTTTAGGAAATGATAAGTTGTCAGCTAGTGATTAAAGTGCATGGATGGAATTTGAGGTTCCCTTAGCTTGAATAAACTATTATATTTAATGCGACCTCTTAACAATCACGATTTCCTTATAAAAGGTAAGTTCTATGAGTTAATGTACAAATTGACAACTTATATGTGCAAGGTCTTTATCATAACCTCTGCTGAGATTGGTGATCGTAAATGAATGTATAAAGGACATTGTAAACTAATTAGATTGTTGTAATTGATATTTAGAACATAGTTAGGTATCCTTGTTATGTTAACACTATTTATTATTTGTGACTAATTTGTTGGTTTGAAAATTAGTCAATAATAAGTTTTCTGTGGCTATATACATTGATTAACACCTCTTTGATGTTTGATTTCCTTTTGACCATTTTCAATAGTAAAATTATTGACGACTGGTTGTTCTGGAAGGCCTAAGGCCATATTGGTGGGTGTTTAAATTATTTTAACCATGTTTTTATTATAATTTGATTAAGGTGCATAAGGGAATTATATGTAATTATTTTGGAAGGTTAATGGTTCGTTAATAAAATATGGTCTTTGACCATACCCCTTCATATAAGATATGGTAAATAAACCTTACATCAGTTGAATTAATCAACCATGTGATGATGAGGATTAAATATGTGTCAAAGGTATTTGGGCCATGTTATTTTATTGCTAATTACATTGGGTCCTAGTTATGTTATTACTAAGTTTAATATATTTTAGAAGCTAAAGATTAATGGGTTAATGTTATTATTATCATTATGTAAACCATTACAAGGTATGTGTTTTGGCATTCAAATCTAGTGAAGAATTTGATCTAATTATCACATTAGTAATTAACCATGCTATTGGTTAGCTAACTCAGGCTTGGTAAATATTGGGTCAAGACGTTTATTTTGTGATAACGTATTATTAGCGATGTAAGGCCATGCAAGTCAAGGTGTTTAATTGATTGTTTTGTAAATTCCTTAAAAAATCTAGATAAGTTGGGATGGAGGAGAAAATGGGAGGCGGTGGTGTGAATCCCTAGGCCATTATGTGGTTCTGTGAGAGCTTAATATGGAGTAAATATAATTTTTACAAAGCCTTGGGAATCCAAAGCTTATCTAGGAAGTTAATGAGTAACTTGTTGTATGTCATTTGCACTTCCATTTTTGTGGGTTAGAACTACTCCTCGGGGTTCGTAGGGCTTTGCATGCCATGAAGGGAGTGTCTGCTGGAGTAAAAATAGAACCTTGTTGTTATTTATTGGATGATAGTTTGATGGATGGATTTAATCTATTTTTTGACTTGTTCTAAGAAAGTGAGATTTGGAAATTTCGAATCCATAGATTTGTGTTGTTTGGAACTTGGTGGAAGAGAAAAACTATTTCAAGTGTTTCATAGAAACACATACAAGAATCATTCTTATTCCCCCTTGATATCTTTTTCCATTTTTTATTTGCATTAAATGAAGTCCTGTAACAAATTAACTTTGTGAAATTTGTCATTGTGCATATATTATAATATAAATAATCTTATCTGAATCTATGAATTTTACTACGTGAATTACCTAGTAAATTTGGGTTTTTGTTCTTAATAATATGGTGAATATTATACTAAATTTGGGTTCAGTCAGAATTTTTTGATATTAATTCTTTAGCGATATTGTTTTTTATTGGTGTGAGTTATGTCTTGAAGCAATAACAATTATTATATGCATTTTTTCTATTTCTACAAATACCCATTTTAAAATGGGGATTTTGTGTTTAATTCTATCTAGAACATATTTCTAAATAGGTTTTTGGAGATGATATCAATCATGGGTACTTTAATATTCTTGTCATTAATTAATATTAGGCTTGAAAGAAAACTTTGAAAGGATGCAGTTCCTTTCGTGGATAGTAGCTCGTGCTATAATTTTATGTATTGATGCAAGTTTTCTTCTGAGGTTTTATGGTGGTAATAGCTGCAGTAACCTGTAACTTTACTTTTACTATGATTATCATTATATAAATCTTCTGATTTTCTTAAATGGAGGTATCGATTGTTTTACCTTGGTGGCCCACTATAATAGAAAAATGTGGAGGGAGAACTTCCAGTTGGGTTTGTTCTTTTTTAACTCACCTGTAGGGTTGCTGGGGTGAAACTGAGTTCGTATTATATGATCTTGTTTAGTGAAGATTTTGATGGTCTTGTTTTGATGTCGAATTGATATAAGAAATCCGTTTGCACTCTCTCGTTATAGGGGTTGAATGTCGAATCGTACTTGGTAATTTTTGTCCCTTGTCTATAGCAGGAGAGTTGTGTAGTATAATATTTTGTACAAAATTTCTTAAATCTCTCAAAGCTTCCATATAAAACTGTTCCAATCTCCTACTTTGGTTGTCAATTAGTAATGAATGTTGAGAATATATTTGGCAATATTGAATTAGTTATTTATAAAGACTATGTGACTTTGGTTACGATTAAGGTAAATAAAGTTTTCCTTGATACTTGGGGCTCTCACATTACACTATGACCTCGACGGTTATCATTTTAGTTGGTGCATTTGTTTGTTTGGTTATACTTTAATGTGAATATATCTGAAGTATTTGAGAGGATTAAGATAAATGGTAGATTATCTTAGTATTGTAAACCTTTACAAAGTACTTATTTCGTATATAAATAAAGTTATATTAATTGGTTATGAGATTATCTATCAATCTATGCTGCAGATATAGATATTTCAAGACTTAATGTACTTGAATGCTTGAGTAACCTTTGTTTTCTTTACTGTGATGCTATATTGAGCTCAGAATTAAACATATGTATATATATATACTTGGTGATTGCTACTATTTATCTTATGGGAAATAATTAATCCCTCCATAAGATTGATAGTCAGACATATAAAACATTATAATATCTTAATAATTATATATCAGTTACATAGTTATACAAATTTTGGAGCAATTATTAATACTTTTTGTGTAAGTTATTAGTGAATAATGGAGATGGAAGTTATTTTCATTCTGATTTAAAATAAAGGATGTCTTGATTATTAATCTAATTCTTTATTTATTATTCTTACCTCTTGAATTTTCCATTAAGGCATAGAATAAAATAATGTGAACAGATTTTCAGAATACAAATTAAATTATTTTATGAATTATGATATGAACCTATGATTTAATATGTCATTGCTGTGATTTAAATATTGCACTAATTTCTTAATTCAAATATTAAATGGAAAAAGTGGTTAAATGGGAAGGAGGGATTTTCTTTCCAGTTCTTTTGAACTGACCATTGCTAACATTTTGTAGATGGAGTACCATATGCCTGCAAGGCATAGATGTTGAAATAAATTAATTGTTTATTTTAATTGACTAATTCTGGAATGTATTGTTTAGTGTATTTGTAATTTGGTGAAACATCATTGTATTATTCAAATGATTAAGTGGCTAACTTATCCTTATGTTGTATCTATTTCGTAAAGGAATAAATATGATGAATTCATTATTTTCTTGAAAATTGATCTTGCATTAGAAAAAAGATGAAAGGTCTCCTTATGTTAATTATTTATATGATAAGAAACTTACATGATTTAATATTATGTATTAGTGAGAAGAAAAAATCCTATGTACTTAATGAATGATATATGACATTTACATTATTAATGGTTTTAAATTTATACTTATGTGTTTAGTAATTAAATTCAATTTATATATTGAATGGTATATGTGTAACTGAAATTACATATGATTGACTCATATGTATTGAGGAAGTTTAATAGTTATTCCTAAGTATGTAAACCTTATGGATGTTTATGATTGTATACATTCAGTGATGAGTTTTACATTTGTGTACTTAAGCAAATATAACGACATGGTCGTAATTTAATAATTAGGGACTGTGTAATTAATGTAGCTTGCTGCCTCATTTAACTCAATGCTTAAGAAGCGTGCACAAGCCACTGGTGGAAGTTGATTACGTTTATTATTCGAAACTAAAATATGGACCTTAGGATTGAATAATTAATGGGATGGATATCGTTGCATAATGAAAATTAATCTATCGTAAAAAAAATCAATGAGGTGGAAATTTACGATAAAATTATTACACATATCGTGATCAACATGGAATTAAGGTGTGCTATGAAGCAAAATTTTACCCTCTAATAGTCTAGTTGGCACATAGTCATGCTCACCTCACTAGATGCACAAGTTTTTCATGGATGCATGACTTAAATTAATTTAACTAAACAAGTAATTCAATTCTGATAACTGGATCAAGTGATATGGTGATGGGACATGTTTCTATTGATGAATGTGCCATCATGAAACTAAGCATGGCATACATGACTCTAAAACTTTGGCCGAAGTAGTGTATGGTAGTACACTATCAGGATGCACCTAGTTCTAGCATAAGTGTGTGATGTTAGGATGGGATTCAATTGATTGAAATCTCAGTAGACACTTAGAACAACACTTGTAAATCAATGTTGAGAAGGACACTACTGGTATACTTTGTATACTGACTGAAAGAGTTTTCTATAGGGGATCGAGTAGGATCTAGTTGACCAATAATCTTACACACTTTATTAATTTTTTATCTGAAGAATTGTAATTATATTATGTTGTATTTAAATGTTAGTTGTACATTTAAATATTTGATGGCATATCAATTTAAATGTGGGGTATTTAAATCAGTGAAGTATGAAATCTAATGTAAAAGATTATTAACAAAATGATGATATAATTCAACATGGGTTATAAATGATGCTACTCATTTCAAATTATGAAAACATTAGGGATTTATAACTCTTATGTGCTAGAATTTAATCATTGCATGTTACATTCATTAAAGGAATTAACCATAACTAATGAGTTGAATAAAAATTTCCCATAGTTGAGAAGTGTAACAAAGAGGGAGTTACATTTTCGTATCAGAGCCGAAGGCTGCAACACTTTTACTAATTGGGCCTTTATACTTACTAAATTCAGATTTTATTAACAAAATAAAATGAATGCAAGAAGGATGTCTTGTGGATAATGAACCAGACCAAATTAAGCTTTAGGTTTGGTGGTAAAGATGTTAGAGGAAAACTATAACAGTCCTTCATGACATACAAGACCTAAAGGTTTCTTGGAGTAGTTTTTCGAGTGTGAAAATGATCAAATCTTTGTAAAATAACGTTAACTGATTCATAAAAAATTGCAAGGGAGTGGGTTGATTGTTGAATTGTTAAGAGGATAGGTTTTGGAACTTAAAATAAAACATGAAATTGAACCCAAAAAGGGAGATAAAGCAGATAGGGGTGGACTATCTACTGTGAAAGCATCGAGCAAAAAATCCAAAAGGATAGAATGAAAATCTACATTGATTTCAAAATTGTAAAGAGAAAAATAATAAAAGGAGATTCAACTCTTTCTTGCCTGAAATTATAGGGAAAAGTAAAGGAAGTATACTACAGGAAAATCTCAACTATTATAGTGAAACTTGTCAGATTGTTGGAATAGTCTAAAAGAAAAAAAATGTGGGTTTTCTTAATTAATGGAATGTTAAAAACATTGTTTTTGAATGACTTATATTGTTTTTCTTATCAATTACTAACACATACATTAATATATTTTACATATTGGATGCTAGAGAGACAAGGATTGTGTAATATTTCATACTATTTGTCATTAATTGAATGAATAAAATGATAGAAATAATGATTTTTTAGGGTGAAACACATCAGTAAAGCACGTTGTAGTTTTATGGAAGAAAATGAACAAATCATTCCTCATGTAATGTCGGGTAAGTAAGTTATGGACTTCCTAATGATGATATAGTATAACACTAGAATGATTAAGGTCGTTCTATCTATTTATTCATTGAGAAAAAATTATAATTCTTATTTTCATTAGCATATGATAAGAAACTTGCTTGAGCCACAAAAATTTTTTAGACATCACAACATTGACATTGTTTAACCTCATTATGGAAATTGGATGACATACTTAAGTTTAGTTAGGAACCTAAAATGTGGTAATTAAATTGGTTGTTGGGTTGAAAAGTAAGTGTCCTAACAAAACTTTTCAGCTAGAAAAGGGACATGGGGAAGTAAAAAAACAACGTCTTCTAGTTAATTTTTTCTTTACATAGCAATTAAAATTGACTATTCTAACATAAATCAATGTTTTTGTTGATATGGAAGATTACCAATATTTGGAAGCATGCAAAAATAAAAATCCTAATAGGAAAAGAGAGGAAAAATTTGGATGATGTAAGTAATCATTGACCATGGATTTATGATGACGATATACTAAAGGTGAAAACCATATCAGTATTTGGATAAAAATAGTTGGAAAAGGAAGATCGTTGGGTGCATTCAAAATAAAATCAGGAATTTTACAAACAAAATGTATGGGATAACAAGCGAGTAACGAAACAAAACAACTTTGGAAGACTTGTGGGAAATTGTAAACAATGTTTTCCTTATTTGTATCGATGATATATGGATTGTTTTGACTATTTTTTATATATATTAAATAATATTACATGATTGACTGGCTGTTGTGACAAAAATTATGTCATGTCTATGACTATATGATAATTTTTGTTGGTTGAAATGTTGTTACAACAAATAAAATTTGAGTTTCAGATATGGTAATTACATTTTTTTATGGAAAACAATGATTTTTCTTCCAATATTAGTGTATATAACGTTGTTTATGAAGTCCAAAAAACTTGATTCTAGCAAATTTCAAACTATACTGTTGGGATATTTAATGATTGAATAAGTGATTTATTTATTTTATTTTTTTAAATTCTGTTATGATTGGAATGAATCATTAATACTATGATGATTTTAAGGGGGGGAGGTAAGTAAAACCCCATAGTTGATTACTTTTTTGTGGTAAATGTGTTGAGTTTTTAAATGATTCTATAATGGACTTGCATTCTTCTTTGTTTCCTTTTTTGAACTATATGTTATTTCATTTATGTAGCATGTCGAGACAATGTGATTGAACTTAATTGACACATACTTAGGTATCATTATCAATATAATTCTATACTTTGTGTTATTTCATTGGATTAATCTTAACAAATACTTGGGTTCTAACTTATAATTTACCTAACTTGTAATGTGATATATAATTATTAACAACTTTGGTTTATACTTTAATATGATTTGGCATTAGTGTTCTTAGCCTAAATTAAATTTAAGATAAATTCGATGTCATTCGAATATTTAGTCTCCTAATACAGTGTTAAGTTCTAATGTGAACATTTTTGCTTCTAGCCTTAATTAGGAATGGTTTAATTAAATGAGGGACTTATTTGATTATTATACAAGGATGCTACTTTAGAATAATATATTGGTTAAAGTTTATCATGGATAAACTTTATAATGGCCTAAGCTCAGGTCTAGAGCCAATATGTTAAGGGTACTTATGTTTTATGGCAAAAGTTTTAAGGGACCCAATAATAGATAACAATGTTGATGTTCAAAAATGATAACGCTTAACTAAGGTTTATTATAGTTGAGGCATAAAATTATATTAAATTATGGCCTGGGATTCAAATTTTGAATCTATGTGCTATAGGGTGAGTTTTCACCACCTCCTTCTCAGCATGTACTCTCTACCATATTTATGAGGTTGTATTTAATTTTCACTGTCATCAAATTTTGGTGGAAAGCCTATCTAAATTTGAAGTTCGTGGCTACGGCCATGGATAAACTAACTGATCAAGATGGTTGTTATGTGCTAATGTATGATTAGGACTCCACTAAGGCCATTGCAAGTCAATGTCGTTAGATTAAGCTTAACAAATACTTGAGTATCTAACTTAAATACTTTACCTAAGTTGTAATGTGATTTTTAATTATGGGAGGCAATTTTGGTGTTATATCTTTAGGCCATTATTTGACATTATGTGAGAGATTAACCATGGATTAAATACCAATTTATACAGATCCTCGGGAAGCATCATTTGAATATTTGGTCTCCTAATACAATGTTAAGTTACTAACTGTGTTACATGTCATTTTCACTTCTAGCCTTAATTAGGCCATGGTTTTATTAACTCCTGAGGGACCTACTTAGGGATTATTCATGCCATGAAAGGAATGTATGCTTTACTAATAATAGATCCAAGTTGTTATTTATTATCATGGATTAAAGTTTATAATGTCCTAAGCTTAGGTCTAAAGCCAATATGTTAGATTTGGGGGCTTATGTTTTATGTAGATTTACATTGTTTTGACATTTGTTGGACCTAATAATAGATAACAAATGTTCAAGGGTTTCGAAATGAAATAAGATTGGACTAAGAATTGATTATTAGTTGAGGGCATGAAAGTTTTATTAAATTATGGCCTGGGATTCAAATGAAGTCTTGAAACATGGGGTGAGTTGTCACCACCTTTCTCAGCATTTACTCTCTGACATTGTGGGTATATTATTACCATCATCATAATCTTATGTGAATACTTTATAAATTTTCATTTTACGTGAACATGCAGTAAATTTAGCAACTGGTTATTAATAATGACGTTGAATATCATACTAAATTTGGGTATAATGGGCTCAGGAATTCTTGTGATAACGTGTATTTCTATTCCTACGTGAATTGACATGTTTAAAATGGGGCTTCAAACTTACCACCTTTGGATCCCAAACCTACGGGTGGATTTTCAAAGATTATATAATTTTGGTGTACTTTTTCATTCTTGTTATTAATTACGAATTTAGGATAGAAGGTTGTTAAAGCTCTGAATGTAAATGATTTTCCTATTCATCAGTATTCTAATGATATACTTTTATGTCATCTGTTGTAATGCATTATTCTAATTTATAGTTGATAAAATATTGGTAACCTGTAACTTATAATTTGTTTGATAAATAATTATATAAATCCAGGAGATTTTGGTTTTCTTAATTGAGTTGTTATCGAGTAGCTTTGCCAAAGGAGCCCACTGGAAATTAAAGAAAAGGTGAAGGGAATATTCTAGGTTGATAGGATATATATCTTCTTTTATATTGTTTCACCTGTTATTTGCATATGGGGTAAACTAAGTTCTGTATTATATGATTTGGTTTTGTGGACTTTAATGGTCTTCTTTTGTTTGGCTTAAATCTAGTATATAGGAATCCATGTTAGGCTCTCTGAAAATGAATGGGTTGAATATAGAATCATTATCATGGTAATTCGAAAAGCCCTTGTCTATGGGATATTGTGAAAATATAATTTTCGTGTTAAATTGTTTTGATAATTGGATCTCTGAATGATTCCATATACAAACTTGGGTCTGAATCTCCTTTTTAGACTAAATTATTACTATCATTAATGAATTCTTGGTGAAAACATTTACTCATTTATAGTCAGTTGTTTTACGAATACTTTATTGGGGTTAGTAATAACCTGTGGTATACATAAAAATACCTTAATACTTGGGTTGAAATTTGATCCTTACTTGTATGTTTCAGGAGATATGGTAGTTTAGTTTTCTGCATATACTTTTATGGCTATACGGTTATATGTTATATTTTAGAGTACTTCCATAAGTAGGGTTATTGACTTATATAAATGCAAACTTATATCGAATTGTTCATGGGATTAATCTATTAATCTATTTGTTGCTGATATAGTCTCATTCAGACATTAAGAGTTGTAGGTCGTAATGCATTGACTAATGCCTTGTTGTTTGAATTCTTGTATTGTGATGTTATATTGGAAGCTGGGAATGCCAACATCTTATATATATACTTAGTGAATTATTATCAATTTCGTAGGCTTGGTAAAGCCTAATTAATTCCTCCATAATATTGATAGCCAGACTATAAGAACAATAATGAATTCTTAATAATTACCGGGCATATTTGTTACATAGTTAGAACAAATATTATTGGAGCAATTAAGTATACTTAGATTGACTGTATAGGTCATTAGATGAACAATGGAGATGGAAGTTATTGTCAGAAAATGTTGGTATTTAAAATAACACGGATGTCTTTGGATTATTGAACAAGGTTACCTAATTCTTTATTTATTATGGTTGTCTTCCTTGTCAAGATGTTTTAATCATTAAGGAATATTAAAATGTATAATGTGAACATGGTGGGAGTTTTGAGAATACAAATCTAAGTTATTATTCTATGAATTATAATATTAGTCCTGTGAATGCAAATATGTCGATTGCATTTGAGTTATAAGTATTGCTTGTAATTCCTTGGATTCAAATATTAAATAATAAAAAGTAGTTTAAATGGGAAGGAGGGATTTTCTTTCCAGTTCTTTTAAACTGATTGGAGTGCTAACATTTTGTAGATGGATTACCATATTTAACTGCAATTATAAAGATGTTGACAGTAATATTAATTGTTTATTTTAATGAATAAATGATGTAACTAATATTGTTTAGTGTAATTTGTAATGTGGTTGATTGTCATCAATTGTATTATGAAATGATTAACTGGCTAACTTATCCTATTCTAGTTGTATCTATTTCGTAAATGAAGTAAACATAATTAATGTCATTATTGTCTTTTGAAAATTATTTGCATATAATAAAAGTTATGTCCTTAAAGGTCAATTCTGGGATTATCTTAATTAGCATTTCATATGATAAGTAAATTACTAGATTTAATATTATGTATTATGGGAGAAACATATTTGATCGTGCTTAATGAATGATCAGTTGCAATTTGACCATTATTAATGGAATCTTTTCAATATTGTGTTTATTAATTTATATAGTTGATATATGAAGGATATATGTGTAATAAAATTACACCTGATTGACTCCCTATATGTCTTATGAGTGAAATCTTAATAGTTATTCCTAAGTATGTAAAAGATGAAAATAATTGTATGATTGTAGTAAGACATGATGCTTGAAAATGATTGGTATTTTGATAATTCCTTGGACATGTAAATATTAAATGTTGATAAAGTTGAATTTAAATGGGAAATGTCAATTAATTGTCCAATTCTTATCTAATAATAACCGTTGCTAAGGAATACTTTGTAGATGATAACATATGCCTGCAAGGTGAAGATTTGAAATAAATTAATAATAAAGTATTATATTTGATAATGACGAATTGTATTACAATCATTATTATCCTAATAATGATAATGTTGATAGTTTTCTATGACAATGTAATAAGTATTAGTCATAGAGTTGGCAAGTGATTAACTTATCCTATTATGTTGTATTTGATTTCTATTATAGGAATAAATATGTTATAACCCTTCCAATTGTTTATGATTGAAGTAATAATACTACTATAAATGTGGTCATAAAAATCAAATTAAGGGTCTCCTGCAATGAATAACACCCTTGGGTGGTATGGTACATCTGAGGAAATTACAATTGCTTGTGTAATACTCTTGGTTTTTGAGTATTATATATATATGTACTTTAAATAATGATATTAATTTGGATCTAGTTGATTATAAATATACATTTTTGTTTATTAATTGAATATTTTCCATAGACTAAATGGTATATGTGTAGCTAAAATTGCAAATGATTGACTCATATGTATTGAGGAGGTTTAATAGTTACGCCTAGTAAGTAAACCTTATGGTTGTTTATGATTGTATGCATTAAGTGATGAGTTTTACATTTATGTACTCAGGAAAATATAATGACATGGTTGTAATTTAATAATTGGGGAATGCGTAATTAATTTATATTTTTTCCCTAATTAACTCAATGCTTAAGAATTATGCACAAGTCGCACTTATGGAAGTTAATTCCGTTTAATTATTCAAAACTAATATATGGACCTTAGGATCAAATTATTATTAGGATGGTTATCACTGGATAACAAAAATTAATATGTCGTAAACCAATTTAAAGAGGTGGAAAGTTACAAAAAAACTTATTACACATGTCATTGTCAAAATGGAATTAATTTTTTCTATGAAGTCTAATTTTCCCATCCAGCTAGTCTAGTTGGCACAGTTATGCTCGCCTCAATAGATGTGCAATTTTTGATGGATGCATGACTTAAATTAATTTAACTAAATAGCTAATTCAATTCTAATAAATGGATCAAGTGATATGGTGATGGGACATGTTTCCTATTGACAAATGTGTTGTCATGAAACTGAGCATAACATACATGACTCCAAAACTTTGGCCAAAGTAGTGTATGGTAGTACACTGTCAGGATGCACCTAGTTCTAGCATAATTGTGTGATGTTGGATGAGATTTGATTGATTGAAATCCCTGTAGACACTTAGAAAAACACTTGTAAATCAATGCAAGGAAGGGCATTACCGGTATACTTTATATACTAACTTGAAATATTTTTCTATCGAGTGATCAAGTAGGATATAATTAACCCATAATCTTACACATGCTTTATTGATTTGTTATCTGAAGAATTATAGTTATCTTATGTTTGATTTAAATGTTTATTATACATTTAAATCATTGATTTCATATGAATTTAAATGTGGGGAATTTAAATCAGTTAAGTATGAAAGCTAATGTAAAATATAAATAACAAATGTTGATATAATTCAACAGGGTTTGTAAATGATGTTACTCATTTCAGCGTATGACAACTTAAGGGATTTATAACTCTTCTGTGTTGGAATTTAATTGTTTATAACTCTTCTGTGTTGGAATTTAATTGTTTCATGTTAAATTGATTGAAGGCCTTAACCGAAACTAATGAGTTGAAAAAAAAATCCCATAGTTGAGAAGTGTAACAAAGAGGGTGTTACAATTCAAAAACTAGTGGATCATTGTCAAATACATTAACACGAGAAATTATATTATGCATTATTGACTGATCAAATCACATCCAATAAATAAATTGAAATGTAACCATTTCAATTTTTTGTAAGATAGATTTAGAAGTAACCATATTAGTAGAGTTACCTACTTTATAGCTAGTAAAAGTCGTAGAAGATGACTAATTATAAGAATCATTGGATAAAATGAACTTGTACCTTGAGAAGCTTAATGATGAAAGATTCATGATGGCTGACCTGCTTTGGGGAACATATAATGAGGGTGAATATTTTATTACTATTGAAAGACACATGAAACAACATTTTATATTGGAGATCTTTTCCTACTTTAGGACAAAATAAGAGAACCAAAATGTTTCCATGGAAATTTTTATTCTCTATGTTTGGGACCCTTCAAAATGAAACATTTTTACAAAGGAAATACATTCTATATGTCTTATCTAGATGAAGCTCCCTTGGAATTTTCTTGCAATGAGTAATACTTGAAATTATATAAATAGTGAAAGCATGTTGTTCCCTTATTTTATAATTTATACACATAATGTTTCACTCTTCATTTGTCATACCTATTACTAATAATGTCCTTATGGAAATAAGGGACACTAATGCATCTATTTCTTGAGTAGGTTCCTTAAGGGGATTTTGAGGAATGGGGAATGGTTATCCATGTAATCACTATGGATTAGAGACAATAAACAAAGAGAGTATCACTATTTGGTCTTGGCATTAGTTTTCCTTGCACTATTTAGATTTTCCCCCTTATTTCTCATATATATTACAATCTGGACATATTGTTTGTATCTCACTATTTTGGTACTTTGTTCCTCCATGTCCATGATCTATGACACTATTTTTCACTATGCATGAAACATCGCTTCATTAAATCCATTGCCCATGGGGGATGGTATCGGTGAAATTTTTTTCTTGTCTTATTCCATCACCCATGCACGATGGTATCATATATATTCCCACCACATATTGACATTTTAGAAGGAAGGAATCCTAAATATTAGGAACTTTCACTTTCTCTTCTATTTTACAACTTTTTCACATCTACTCACTTAACATTTGTTTCATCTCACCCTTGGACTGGCTTGGATTGGACACTCTTCTTCTTGGTTGAATTTCCTTCAGTATTGGGTCATCTATAGTGATTCTAGGATAGGAACAGTGTTCTTCTTCTCCACATAATAGTGATTCTCTCAGTGTGCTACTTCTTTGGAGAGATATTTGCATTAGTGATAAACCTAAAGATATAGGAAATTTCTCTAATTATCTTTGTCATTTTAAATAGATTAGTTTTTTACCTTCCACATTTTTTTATGTTAGCATAGTTTTACATGTGTTTTGATACTAGTTAGTATATTGCTTTTATTCCTTGTTGGGCCCTTGAAATAACCAAGTACATGCGGCGTAAATGGTTGTGGCATGTGGAAATAAGGCATGGAGGAACACGTGGAAGTGACTTTTGGGGATGTGCAAAGGCTCATGCCCAGGTAGGGTGGATTATAGACATAGTCACCTTTTGAAGAATGGGTAAATCCATGATAAAGGAACAGATGGAAAGGTGACCAGATTCATTTATGGATAAAGGTAAAATATGAGAGACTTGCAACTTAAGGAAAGGATATTCCAGGGAATGATTATGGTTAACATAATAGGATAAGGATCTGATGGTTTATCTAACACCTGTATACTAAATATACTCGAGTATGGAAAGATATGATGTTAATTTGCATGTCTTGGATAATGATAAAGTAGTTAGAGGAGATTCCTTCCAGTTCCTTCTTGTGGATTGTTTTTCCTGGAAATTAAGAGAGCGTATGTATGTGTGTATGAAGAGTAAGATCTAAGGGGAGCATGGGTGTAATCTATGTAATGAAGCTATTTAAGACAACATATTGGGACTATGTTGATGTATTAGCTCCATTCATGGATTCTTTAATGTATTTGGCTACTGTAATGTTAATAAATCAATACAATGGGTTGTTCTAAACATCTGAGTCATGGATCTTGATCTTTATATTTTCTTTTATGCTAGTGGATCCAAACCTTTATGTTCTTGATAATGTTCATGGTTTAGATTTGTTTTCTTTTTTTTATCACAGTGTTTCCCTTCTTATTATGGTGCATCTATATGTGGGTCTCAATTCCTTTGTATATGTTATACAATGAATATATCAATGTCTGTGAATTAATCATCCATTAATGATATATATTCTTGTAAATCTCACATAAAGGAGGGGCTTGACTCCTATGCATGCCTTGGGTGAGCACCTAAAATTGGGTGATAGGCCAAAGTGATAGGGATTTTAAGGGGTTAGGGATAAATGAGGCTAAATTTTGGTTCCATTTTCAGGACCTCTTTTGAATTTTTTGTAAGAATGGCAAGTGATGGAATAACACCTTAGCTTGGATAGTGTGGAAAATTAGCTTAAAAACATGGAGGATGAGTTTTCTCAAAGATTCAACACTGGACCAGAGTTTGATGAACATAAATTGCTAGAGGAGCATCTATATCATAAGCTCTATGAGACCTTATTTTGTTATTTTCCCATGGAGTTATATGAGTGGTTTTCAGCGTATGCACTGAGGGTAGGTTGGTTCTATCAACATTTTTTGAGGACTCAAGAATATTATCAGAGGCTTCATGATGCTAATCTAGTTTAGACTCATGTTGTTGATCATTGGTTGAAAGGTGTGTTGACTAGTTACACGTTAGAGTACACAATATCCACATATTATTTCATGGAGGTTACTAAGTTTGATTTCTTACGAGAACCTAGAGGATATTTCTTGTGTGCTTTACCTTTTTCCATCAAGATCTTGATCATAAATCTAATTTTAGAAGCATTTACCATGGCTAGCTAAACTCCCACTAGGCGTGGGACATGGAAGCTGGTGTGGTGAGAGATGGTGGATCCTATGGTGAACTAGAAAGAGAAGAGAGGTAGATCAAGTATAATGAATCTTAGGAAAGGGAGTTATCAAGATAACATGAGGTTTCTAGAGTGATGGATTTATAGACACACATGTTGCGGGAAGGATTTGAGGTTCACACAGAGGGCATGGGACCTGAGCAGTTTGTGTTACCCCATCTTGGAAAGAATGGGAGAGAAAACCCCTCAACTTCTGGTGATATATCATCATATGGAGAAAGGAGAAGGGTTGTAGGCATGCACCTAGACCCACCTAGAAACTAGAACCTTGTACTTAGTTTTCCAAGTTTTGAGAAAGGTATCACTAGTCCAATTGGTGTTGAAGTTGGTAAGCAAGAAGAATCTAGTGGATATCATTAATATTATAGTTCTATGGCCACGTAGAACATCATTTCAGTAAGGTGTGGGGCACGTAGAACATGGGAATTATGTCTGGGAGTAGTTCCATTTCACAAACTATTTGAGCTCAATTTATCTCAATAGTGGGAACACGAAGTAGCACCACTTCGGGTCTTGTAACTACTACAAGGGGAGGATCTGTTGGATCTAGTGGACCTAGTGAGGGAAATACTAGATAAAATAAGGGTCCTGGACCTACTAGGAAAGGACCAACACCCCAGTAGCATGTGTTCTATGAGATTTTGTTCCACTTTCTAGATTACAAAGGTGTTGAAGATGCTATGGATCATGTTCATAAGTGTGAATTTATATGGTGCACAAAGGGGATCAATGCCCTAGAGTGGAAGGCAAGCTATTTTGAAATAAAGTTGTAGGGCACATGCATAGATGGTACTGGAATTATTACCCACATCATATGATAGTGGATTATACTGCATTACAAGATACCTTCCTTGATTATTTTCACATTCTTGAGTTTGAGTAGAAGAGCATCAATACATTGAAGGAGATCCAACAAGGTATGGCAGAAAGTGTGCAAGAGTATGAAATGCATTCCAATACTCTCTTATCCAATTTTTCCTATGACATCCATCTTTCGCAGCATGCTCAGTGGTTCTTTGGGGGCCTGATAATTCCTTTTAAACAAAAACTTTCACATAATACTTTCATGGATCTGCATGAGGTGTTGGAGGCTATTTTACGCACTAAAGCCCATGAGATTGTTGACACTAGAGTGAGTCCCTTTTTTGAAGCTCAAATTTTTTCCATGGAAAAATAACTTGAGAAGTTATCTACAAATTCAATGTATGAGACTCATAGTGGACTTTGGTGTATGGACTGTGAAGTAGAGGGACATATAAAATATATTTTCTCTTAGAATTCATTGTGCTCCATGGTTTTACAATGTGATATTTTTCATCGAAAGAATGATCCAATTAGATGCTCGTTACTATAGCACATGCTACTTAAGAATGTGTCTTGTTATTGTAAGATTTATACTTCTACCACCCATGATACTAAGGATTGTAGATTAATAGACCATATCCATGATGCCATTGATACTGGTGTGTGACAGACCAACATTGCAAGCGGTTCTAAGGATGAGGATTATAACTATGAAGGATGCATTGATGGTAGAGGAAGAGGATTTCACAGAGGATGTAGAGGTTGTAATGGTCACAACAGAGGAAGATGGGTCTTCCCCCACAGAACTTGTTTCAACTATGGATCTATATAACATTATAAGCACGAATGCCCAGAATTTTTGTAATTCTCATGGTGTGGGAAGAAGCATAATTACGAATACTACCCGGATTTGTATAGTCACATTTTTTAAAATTAGAAGAAGTAGGATAAGGGTGCAGGGATGGTGAGTGTAAAGTGTGTTGAGCCATTGTACATCCCTAAGGTGATTCCTCATATAGATTTGGATCCTATTTTGGTAATTACTCGTGTTGAGGCTACACATGTGAAGAAAATTCCAAATCATAGGCTTGTTATTACAAGAGAGGAGGTACTATATGGGAAGTACCTTGATCTAACTTACCAAAAAGAGGTGTATCAAGAGAATATGGAGGTGATTAGGAGTCTACAAGGAGATATTTAGAGTTTAAAGGAGTAGTCAAAAAATTTTGAGTATGTAAATAATGTTAAAGATCCACAGAGGGATGTAAATGATATCAAAGATGTGGGTAAGATGTTGCACCAGGAGAACATCATTACCATGTTAGGATAATGGTTGAGAGAAAATGTATCATGTGTTAGAGGTGGGTGCAAGGTGTAGAAAATACATGCTAACTTACCCCCTCATAGTCTGGACTATGACAAGGAGATCACATTGAATGTGGTAGTGGATGGATGGCTCTTGAGTAATTTTCTAATTGATACGAGTGCAGAAGTTAATGTCCTCACCCTAGATGCATGAAATTAGATGGGGATACCACCATTGAAACCATCTTTGAATGTGTTATATATGGTGAACATGACTAAGGTCCTTCCCCTTGTAGTTTTTAAGAATGCTTCAATAACTATCCAAGGAGTCAACTTCACTGGGGATTCTGAAGTCTTCACACTTTCTAAGGTAGATAGCTTCCCAGTGTTACTTGGGCACCCATGGTGCTATGTAAAAAATGTTGGCATGCATTTTAATAAAGGCTACATCAATTTTGAGAACAAGGATAAGTGTGTGATCGTTCCGCTAACTGATGAATGGTTTGTACCTTATTTGGAACAATTATGTGAAAAAGACTTAAACAAGATATATGTCCACACCATTAGGAACCCAGAGTTCATACATCCATCAAAGGAAGGGGTCATTTAGTGGGATGATGCACAATTTATGAGTGATATAACCAAAATCGATTGTGACGATTGGGTGAGTGACACATATGAGTTGATTGGGATAGAGATGAATTGTAATGTGACCCGAGTAGTTAAGGCATGTTCATTCAGGAACCTGAGAGGAAGGTAGTGACCGAGTTATTATAGCAAAGGTAACCCTGATACCTTTTTACACATGATGGGGGTACATTGGACATATGACATAGAGTAGAGGAATATTATTTTTTATACCTTTCATGAGATAGATGTGTGTTGGTGGATGACACATCGTGATAATCTTATAGAGTGACATGAGGTAAGGGTTGTGTTCTCCATTAGATTTATAATAAGTAATTCACCTACAGGGATACATGACTATGATGGGAATGGGTCTGCCTCATACTATGTTGAGGAGTGTGAGAGGAACTAGAGAGAATGCTCGTAAGCTTTTCCCCCTTCCTTATGGTTGTACAAGTTCTATTCCACCTTGCAGGGTTGTGCACATGCATGGTATGTTTATTTTGAGTTTCAAATACAAACATGAAGTTGGGAAGAGTTATCAATGGGTATTATTAATACCTTTGAGTACTTATCTTCTAAACCATCAGTAAATGAGGCCTTTCAAGTGATCAAGTGCCTTACATTAGGAGATAGTGCTAAGGTGGAGGATATTGTATTAGAATTGTTAGGAGAACCTGATCTGGGGGTGTGCCTTGAAGAAGAGGAACTAGATGAAGTGCAGTTTGAGCGTGCCTACCTAGAGAAGGAAAAAGTGTATACGTGATTAATGATGAGGAAGTGGAGAACTTAGATGTTGATCATATAGAAGGTACGTGTGAATTCTTAGACATTTCAGATGAGAAGGCACATGCCTACCATGAGAAATTAAAAATAAAGAAGGTGAACAATGGTATGGAGGAGGAACCAATGGAGGCAATTATTAGGGATTACTGGATGGATCATGAGGTGTCAAATATTATTGAGCTATTGTGTGATTTCTAGGAATTTTGTCTACGCGGGTACCATGAGTTAAAGGGGTTTCATCACTCTCTAGGAGAGATTCAGATAAAATTGAAGGGGTACAACAAGTCAGGAAGAGGCCTTATAAAATGAACATGAATATGCACATGAAGGATAAGGAGGAGATTGATAAGATGATAGCATCTAGTATCATAAAATTCATTGAAAAATCTAAGTGGCTTAGTCCCATGGTAATCAACATCAGAAAAGATGGGAGAATATGGTTTTTTGTTGCCTGTAGAGACTTAAATGATGTGTGTGTTATCAATTATTTCCCTACCCCATTCATTGAGGAGATCCTAGAAGGAGTAGCTGGGTGCGATATCTATTCATTTATAGATGGGTTTTCGTGAAATCATCAGGTTTCAATTGTCGAAGGAAGACTAGGAAAATATAACTTTCACCACTGAATAGGGAATTTTTACATATACATTCATGCCTTTTGGATTGAATAAATTTCCTGTTATGGTTTCATGCATTGTGGCTCATGTGTTTTAAGACTTCATTCATAAATTTCTCCAAGTCTGCCTAGATGAGTGGAATGTTTATGGGTTAGTAAAGGATCATTGTGACAACCTAAGGCTAATATTTGATAGGTGCAGGAAGTTTAGCATCTCTTTGAATATTAAGAAATGTATCTTCGTCACTCCTTTTGGCACATTACTTGGTAATATCCTCTACAAGGAGGTTCTATTGGTGGATCCTACAAAAATTTTTGTAATTTTGGGGTTAGAGGAACCCACCAATACAAGTGTGGTGTGTGGATTTCTATGGCATATGGGATATTATAGGAAGTTTATCAAGGGCTATGCCATAATTTGAATGCAATTGAAGGAGGTGTTAAAGCATATAGGAAAAATTCATCGGGGTGAGGCACAATGGGTGGCAATTGGTACACTTAAGGACACACTCAATACTACTCCCATCTTACACTTTCCCTCTTGGGATAGGCTCTTTCATGTACATGTTAATGCATCATGGATGGAGATTGGAATGGTCTTAGCACATCCTAGAGATGGTATTGTTTACCATCCCTTGTTTTTTTCTAGTAGGAAGCTAACTCCAGTAGAACAAAATTATACTATCACGGAGCACAAAACATTATTAATGATCTAAGGGCTGTAAAAAATTAGGCAATATTTTCTTACAATGCCTTTTATTTTCTACATAGACCATATGGCCTTGAAATATTTGGTGAAAAATCCCATCTTGCAAGGGAGCATATGTCATTGGGTATTATTATTTCAAGAATTTGAATTTACAGTTATGGTGAAACCAGGGAAAAGAAACATAGGACCTGATCATTTGTCAAGGGTTAATTTAGGATAGGACACACAAATAATTAAAGACACAATGTCAGATGGTTAGTTATTCAGGCTACATCACCTACCCTCTGATTTGGAATAAATTGTCATCTTTTTGCAAATGGGTGTGGTGCCTGAAGGAATGAGTAAGTTAGAGAAGAAACAACTTGCCATTTCACGTTGCACCCTACATGTTGATTATTAGAGACTTGTATAAAATAGGTCGGGATGAAATTTGTCACCGATGTGTGCTTGAACATGAGCATAAAGCTATTATGTAGTAGTTTCATGGTGTTATTGCAAGTGGACACTATCCTGGGAGAGCTACCGTGTGCAAGGTTCATATGTTTGGTTTATGGTGGGAGACCTTATATAAGGAAATCACTGAGTATGTCAAGGGTTGTGACTATTGCCAATGCCTTGGGAATCCTAGGCATCATGATGAAATGTCATTAAGGCATATCTCTAGTGTAGATCCATTCAAGAAATGGGCAATTGAATGTGTAGGACATGTTTCCCCAGCCACACAAAGGATGGGTTTTTACTACATCATCACTTGCACATATTATCTTACACGGTGAGTAAAAGCAGAGCCTACGAAGGATTGTAATGTATCCATTGCAACTAGGTTCTTATGGGAGAATATAATCAATGGGTATAGATTCTCGCTGAGTTTAACGAGTGATAGGGGTACTCATTTCCTCAATGATAAATTTAGAATTTTGTTGGTGGAATTCATGGTGGCCCATCACAAAACTACCCCTTACTACCCACAAGCTAATGGGATAGCAAAATCCTTTAACAAAATTTTGAGTCACACGTTGACCAAGATTTGTGATGTTGGGAGATACGATTGGGATGAAAAAGTCTCTGTCATGTTATGGTCATATCGAAAAACCTATAAAATATTGAACAAAGTAACACCCTTTTAGCAAGTGCTTGGTACAGAGGTTGTATTACATGTTGAGTTCATGTTACCCTCCCTATGTATTGCACACACAGTAGGTTTAGCCAATGAAAAATTGCTTGGGGAATGTATTGACAAGTTGATGCAATTGGAGGTGAGATGTGCCATAACATGATGGAGTAAAAGAACAAAAATGCCATGTAGAAGGTGTGGCATGATAGAAAAATCAAAAATAAAAAGCTAGAAGTTGGGTAGATAGCTCTCTTGTATGACTCAAAGTTTTTGTGCCATCCTGGGAAGTTTAATATACACTTGTTGGGACCCTATACTATTATTTATATACTTGATTTAGGAACTTTCTAGTTATTTTTTTAACCCCTAAAATAACTAAGTACTTAAGGCATGAAGCCTTGTGGCGTACGGAAGTAGGGCACGAAGGCATGTGAAGAAGTAGTTCTTGGAGAGGGGTGAAGGCTCACACCTAGGAAGGATGGATTTGGGACTTAGTGAGTTTTGGACAATAGGAAATGACGTTCATAGGGAGTGAATGGAAAAGTGACCAAATAAAGATGTAGATAAGCTATGGATACTTTTGGCTCAAGGAAAGGATATTTTAGGGCATCAATATAGCTATCATGAAAGGATAAGGATTCGAGATTGTTAAGGATTAGTTGACACATGCATGCTAAAGGCACTCGATTGAGGGAAACACATGAAAAAATATGGAATATTCCTGGGTATTGGTAAAGCAATCGTGAGAGGATTGCTTTAGGATTTTGCAAGTAATGATGAGCGGTTAAGAGAAGATTCCTTCTTCTTCATATGGATGGTTTTCTGGTAGGGTAAAAAGAAGAAAAGAGTTCAGTTACTAGGAGGGTAGATGTATGCAAGGAAGAGAGAAATAAAAATATAGAGATATTGTGTAATGTGTAATGGAAAGCTCTGTAATGTATAAAGGCTCTGCTACTATGAACGTTCCCAGAGATTGAACCCTTTTTTGATGTAATATTGGCTATGGTATTTGATTAATGAATATAATGAAGAGATTCTGAAGCACTCATGTGATGGATCTTGATCTATAAATTTCCCTTAGATTCATGTGCATGTTATTGGTTTTCTTGATATTATTCATGATTTTATTCTACTTTCATTTTGTTGATCATGTTATACCATACTCTGATGCATTAGAATAAGACTAGTTCTTTATCTCAATTCCCATAATGGGTATGTTCATTCCCTGTTTATGCAAGTACTCCCTTACCAAGGGTGATCATTCTCACAAATATCACATAAATGAGGGGTTCGGTGACTGCGTGCACCTTGGGTGAGCTTCTGGACCAATCTGGATGATATACCTGCGTGTTTGGGGTTGGTTTTTAAAGCAAGTGGTAAAAAGAGACTACATATTTGTTTCATTTTTGGGACCTATTTTCAAAAAAAAAATTAGAATGGTTCCTGATGATGGAGTGTTTGACCTTGAATAGTGTTGAAGCATGGCTTAAAAGCATAGAGGATGAGTTTTCTCATATATTTAATATTGCACCTAAGTTTGATGCATTTAAATGGGTAGAAAACCATCTGTATCATGAGTTATATAAGACCTTCTTTTGATGTTTTCTAGTGGAGTTGTATGAATGGCTTTTGACGTATGCATCTAGATCAATCTAGTATTATAAAAATTGCGTATGGACCCAAGATGAATATTAAAGGCTACATGATGTTGATTTGACTTGGACAAGTGTTTTTTATCACTGGTGGAGTAAAGTGTTGACAAGTTACACCTTGCAGTATGTGATTTATATGTATTCTTGTCCAGAAGTTCCCGAGTTTAGTTCTTGAGAGAGCCAAGAGGATTTTTCTTGCATGTTATCCATTTAGATATAAATATCTTGATTATTACATGGATTTTGGAAGCACTTCCTATGGCTAGCTAAGCTTCTTCTGAGTGTTGGGCAAGGAAGATAGAGTGGAGGAAGATGGAATACCTTGCAGCTTAAAAGGAGAGGGAAGAGAGATGACTCAAGTATAATGAAGCTTGGAAGAGGGTGTTGACAAGACAACGTGAAGCTATAGGAGTGATGGATTTATGGAGATAGATGTTGTGGGAAGGATTTGAGGTTCACTCAGAGGATATGGAGCCTGAGAAGTCTGATCTACCCCATCTTAGAAAATGTGAAATAGAAACCCCCTTGGCTTCTGGAGAGAGGTCATCATATGAAGAAAGGAGAACAGTCATTGGCATGTATCTGAATCCTCCTAGTGACCAACCCTTGGTGCTTAGTTTTGCAAATCCAAAGATAAGTATTACTAACTCAGTTGGTATTGGTGGAGGTAACCAATCAACACCTAGGAAGTATAATTTTTCAATTAGTACATCCATGGTTACACAGTCATTTCATGTGTTTGGAGATATATTGTCTAGTAAAATGTTTAGACAAAGTACAGGTACACAAATATTGGGTATTGTATTTAAAAGTGGTAAAGGACACACATCTGGTAGTAGTGCAATATCATAGACTATTGGCACATAGTTTAGAAAGATAGTGGGGACAAAAGGTGCGAGCACTTCAGGACCTTTTCCAACTATGAGAGTTTGATCTGGTGGGTTATGTGGAGTAGGAACTAGTGGACCTGGTGGAATTGGTGGATCTGGAGGATCTAGTAAGTTAGGATGAACATGAACTGGTGGATCTAGTGGATGTGGTTGTGGATACAACACTAAGGGGAATCTAGGTTATAGATTAGGAAGACAAGGGCCTCAACCACCTCATCAATTTTTATTTGAAATTTCTTTGCATCTACCATATTACAAAGGTTTTGAGGATGCTACAAAGCATGTACACAAATCTTAGTTGTTATGGTGTGCAAAGGGGATCACTACCCTAGAATGGAAGGAAATTCATTTTGTAACGATGTTGCAAAGGTGTACACATAGTTGGTACTGGAAGTATGACCCTCACAAGACAATAGTAGATTACACCATGCTACATAATGCCTTCTTAGCTGAATTCTATATTTCTGAGTTTGAATAGAAGAGCATTATCATCTAAAATGAGATTCAACAAGGAATGAAAAAGAGTGTGTGGGAGTATGATGTACGATTTAAGACTCTCTTGTCAGAAATGTATTTTGATATTCATCCTTCTCAACATGCTCAATGGTTTGTTGGAGAATTAATAATGCCCTTTAGGAGAGCATTGTCACATAATAATTTCACAAACCCATGTGAGGCCTTAGAGGCTACCCTGCATGCTAAGGCTATGGGAAACATGGATACCATTGTTATTCCTTTTCTTGAAGCTCAAATTGTTTCCATGGAAAAGAAGTTGGAGAATCTATCTATGAACTCAGAACATGAGACTCATAGTGTCCTGTGGTGCACAGATTGTGAGGTAGAGGGGCATACGAAGGAAAATTTTCCTCAAATATCGATACGCACCATGATGGTAAACTATGATATTTTTCACAGAGATCATAGGTATCTCCTACTGCAGTGTGCGATCTATTGAAATATTTTCACCTCTACTACTCATGACACCAAGGATTGTATATTGATTAACTAGATACATGATGCCATTGATATTGGTGTCCACTACACCTGTATTATAAATAATTCCAAGCATGATGGTAATCACTATGAGGGGAAAACAGATGGAGGATCTCGTGGAAGAGACTTTCATGGACAATTTAGAGGTCATGGTAATCATGGAGACAGAAGAAGTGAATTCCATCATGGAAAATTTTATAGATGTGGGTCCATAGAGCATTACAAGCACAAATTTTTTGACCTACCATAGTGCTCTTGGTGTGGGAAGAAGCACAACTATGAGGAGTTACTAGAATTATTTGAACACATGATTTTGAAACAATGGAAAGACAAGGGCATGGGAATTGTAAATGTGAAGAAAATAGACTCGCAATGGATGCCAAGGGTGGCACGGGATTTATAATTAGAACCTATACTAGTGACAATGCAAGTTGAAGCTACACGTGTTAGGGAAATACCAAAGATGATTCCATTGGTCATAAGAGAAGAGGTGGTGCATGGGAAGTATCTAAACCCTACTCATCAAAAGGAAGATTATCAGGAGACCATCAATGTTATTCGAAGCCTATAAGGAGAGATCAAGTACGTGAAGGAGAAATCATGGAGGATAGAGAAAAGTAAGATAACTGAGGTTCCACATAAGGATCTGGAAAATTTCAAGGAGGTATGCAAGATTTTGAGGCAAGAAAATATCATCCCCTTACTAGTAGAGTGGTTAAGAGAGAAAGTACCAAGCGCTAGAGTAGATTGAAAAAGGTAGGTTTTACATGGTAATATTCCTCCTCACAGCATTGACTATGATAAGGAAATTACCCTGAATTCCATGGGTGATGAATGGATCCTAAAAAATATCCTAATTGACATGGGTGCATAATTTAACATTCTCACCTTGAACATGTGGAATCGAATTGGAAGGCCCCCATTACAACCATCTTTTAATGTGATGTATATGTTGAAAAATATGAATGAAATTCCGATAGGAGTTTTGAAGGATGCCGATATCACTATCCAAGGGGAGAAATTCACCAGATACTTCAAAGTCTTGGAGCTTACTGATGCAGAAAAATTTATAGCATTACTTAGGTGCCTCTGGTGTTATAAGAACAATATTTACTTATGTTTCAATAATGGGTATATAAGTTTTGAGAAAATGGAGGAACATTTTATCATCTCATTGATAGATGGAAATTTAGCACCCTAAACTGAACCCTTGGGAGATGGAGATCTAGACAAAATATATGTGTGTAATATCAGAGACCTTAAAGTTGTGCATAAAAAAAAAGGGCTATTTAGTGGGAAGATGCTCAATATGTAAGTGATACCACTAGGGAAGCATGTGACTATTGGGTGCATGGGACATATGATTTATTCAGAAGTAAGTTAAGAGGATCTGTGAAGAGATTAAATAAAGCACTCATTCAGGAACCTAGGAAGAAATAAGTTTCCAAGTTATACTAGGGGAGCTGACCCTGATGTTTTATTTCGAGAAATGGAGTCCAAGTGGAGATGGGAGATTGAAAGGAGAACGATGCTTAGTTATACCTTTCTTGGGACTGTAGCACATTGGTGGGTGACCCATCCCAATAACCTTCTAGAGTAGCATGAGATGATTATTGTGTTCTCTGCTAGGTTTATCTTAAGTAATACACCTAATATTATATGAGATTATCATGGGAAGGAACATGCCTCGTTGCATGTACAAGCATGTGAGAAGGCCTGGATGGAAGGAGCAGAATCCTTTCCACCTTATTTATGGGTGCATAATATTTACTCCACCTTACAAGATTGTGCACATGCATGGTACATTCACTCATAGATGCACCATCAAATAGGAAACTAACATGATTTAATGACTGATCTCCTTCAAGCTTTAGAATATCAGAGTACTAATCCATTGATAGATGAGGCATTGTAGGTTGTTACACACCTAACTATGGGAGATAGTGAAATTGCAAAGGATAGAATACTACAATTATTAGGTGAATCTAGCTTAGAAGCATGCTTTGATGAGGAAGAATCAAAGGAGTTAGAACTTGACCACTCATTCATGGAAAAAGAGAAAGTAAATTTGGTCTATGTGATCGATAGTGAAGAAGTGGAAAACTTATATGTTAACCATATTTTGGTTACGTGCGAGGTTATGGGTAGTGATAATGAGAAAGCACGTGCATACCATGAACCCCTAAGAACTATGAAGGTTAACATTGGTTTGGATATGAAACCTAAGGAGGATAATATCATGGACTACTAGTAAGAGAAGGAGGTTTCAAAGATCATTGATCTATTACGCGAGTTTTAGGATTTTTTCCCGCATTGGTGTGATGAGGTTAAAGGAGTTCACCAATCTTTAAGAGAGATGCAGATAAAACTAAAGGAGTGGTCGTGCCCAATTTGAAAGAGACCTTACTAGATGAATCTGAATCTGCGTATCAGGTTTAAGGGAGTGATTGACAAGATGATTACTTCAGGTATCATTAAGGTTGTTGAAGAATTAGAATGGATAAGTCCAATGGTCATTAGTGTTAAGAAGGATGGGAGGATAAGGATTTTTGTTGACTATACGGATCTGAATGTGGTATGTTTTATCGATGCTTTTCCAACCCCCTTCACTAAAGAGATATTGGAAGGATTATCTGGGTATGAGATCTATTTTTTCATAAATGGATTCTCAGCATATCATCAGGTTAGAATTTAAAACGTGAGGAACAAGAAAAGAAATATTTCACCATTGAATGGGGAATTTTTTCTTACATAGACATGCCTTTTGGACTGAAGAACACACCTGTTGTGTTTTCACACATTTTGGTACAAGAATTTAAAGACTTCATTCATAAGTTTCTTCAAGTCTACATAATGATTAGATAGTTTATGGACTCGCACAATACCATTGCAATAATATATGGTTAATGTTTGAGAGATGTCAGTATTTAAGTATATCACTGAGTATTAAAAAATATGTTTTTTCTACTCCTTTCGAAACCTTATTAGAACATATCGTATGTAAGGAAGGCTTACTAGTGGATCCTGCCAAAGTTACTGTTATTGTAGGCTTTCAAGAACCTACCAGCTAGAGTGCAGTGCATGGATTCCTTAGGCATATCAGGTACTACCAGAAATTTATCAAGGGATATGCCAAGATCACCATGCCATTAGAGGAATCACTAAAGCACAAAAGTACATCTCACTAGGGAGAGGTGAAGCAGATGACATTTAATACATTGAAGAACAGACTTATTATTGCGCCCATATTACACTTTCCTTCTTGGGAAAAACCATTTCATGTGCATGCTTATGCTTTAGGGATGGAAATTAGATCAGTGTTGGCATAACCAGGTGAGGGAACTGTTAACCACCCTCTTTGTTTCACAAGCAGGAAGTTAACCCTATTAGATCAAAACTATACTACTACCAAGCACGAGGTGTTATCGATGTTCTATGTGCTACACAAGTTTAGGAAGTATCTACTGGCAACACCTTTTATATTCTACATAGACTACATGGCATTGAATTACTTGGTAAACAATCTAATTTTATAAGGGCACATATGTAGGTGGGTCCTGTTGTTTCAAGATTTTGAGGTTACGATTGTTATGAAACTACGTAAGAGTAATTTGAGGCCTGACCATTTTTCAAGGATTGACTCAGGGAAGGATGTGCAAAGCATTATGGATACAATGCCAGATGCATAACTATTTAAATTGTAGCACACACCCTCAGACTTAGAAGATATTGTAGTGTTTCTCAAAATGGGTATGACACCAGAGGGAATGAAGACTTTAGAAAGGAAACAATTAGCTATATGCATCGTACCTTATATGTTGATTGGAAGAGACTTATACAAGTTAGGTTGTGATGATATCTTGTGTCATTGTGTGCTAGAGCATGAGTGTGTTGCAATCATGGAGGAAGTACATGGTGGAATTACATGAGGACACTATACAAGAAATTCCACCACACGGAAGATCCTACTAGCAAGTCTATGGTCATAATCGATTTACCAATATTGTATCAAGATTTGCAAGTCCAGTGATCATTTCCAATGCCTTTGAAAACTAGGAAGAAGAGATGAGATTCCTTTGACACCGATAGCTAGCACTGAGCCATTTGAGAATTGGGCGATTGAATTTTTAGGCCCTATTTCACTTACCATGCGGAGGACTAGTTGATGCTATATATTTACATGTACTGATTACTTAACATGGTGGGTGGAGATAAATCCTATAAGGGATTACACTACGGCCACAGTAGCAAGATTCCTATGGGAAAATATAATCAGCAGGTATGGGTGCCCTTTGAGTTTGACTAGTGACAAAGGTACACATTTCTTGAATGAGACAGTTAGGATCTTGTTTGAAGAATTCATGGTGGCTCGTCACAAGACTACCCCTTATCACCTTCAGGCTAATGGAATAGCTGAGGCATTCAACAAGATACTAATTTACACATTGACAAATATTTTTGATGTTAGGAGATAGGATTGGGATGAAAAATTCTCAGCCAAGTTATTGGTGTATAGAATAACCTACAAGAGTTTAAAAAAATCCACACTGTTTCAATTGTTTTTTGGTGCTAAAGCCATTTTACTAGTAGAATTTATGCTACCCTCTCTACGTATTGGGAGAACAGGAGGATTTTCTGATGCACAAGCATTACAAGAGTGCATGGATAAGTTAATATAGTTAGATGAAAAGTGATCATTTACTAGATGGAGTCAAAATATTGAGAAAGTGAGATAAAAACATGGCATGATCATCACATTAAGAATAAACAATTTGATTTCGGGAAGTTGGTTCTATTGTATGATTCTAAGTTTTTGCACCATCCTGGAAGCTCAAAGTCCATTGGCTAGGGTTGTACATTGTGTATTACATTCTTGATTTAGGTGTGTTCCAGTTGCAAGCGCTGATGGGACAAGGTTATTAGGATATTTCAATGGGAGTAGGCTGAAGCCCTACTATAAATATGGATTTTATGTGTCTATAAAATAAGGTAATATTTCCAATTAGATTAGGTTTCCCTTAATGCTTCCCCCTTTTGGTTGTTTCCTTTGTCATCATTTTTTGGTTTTGTGTTGCACATTGGTGCACCAGTAGATGATTGCATTATAACTGGTTTTATGCGCAGAGGACCACGCATGAATTTTTTTGTGGGGTGGATTGGCATATATGCTTAGATATGTTTAGACAAATTACTTTGACAAGGTACTATTGGGAAACTCATTCGGAATATAGAATAATGGGTGGTATGGTTGATTAAGGTGTTTGGATTCAAGTGGTTATAAAGGTGTGTTGAAATAAGTTGAAGACCATGAAGAGGAGAAATTGTTACAGAAATAGTGTTCATAGTGTGAACATTTAGGAGTGGTTTGGGTTATTTGTTAGTAATAGTTTTTAATATTTATAAAATAATATATGAGTGTGCACAATTAGTTGTCATGCACAACTCATAGATATAGGAATGTGTGAGAATATCTTGGGATTGGGAGTAAGACTAGGAAATAAAGAAGAGATATGGGGATAAAATGATAATACTTGACTCCATGATTTTAGGAACAAGAACTTGTATAAAATTTCCTCTCATATTCAATAGAAATCACTCCATTCTATTTACATTTGGTTTCTATCTTCTGTAGTTTTCATTTCATGTGTTGATTTTAATTAATTATTGCTTAATTTATTTATGAAAATCTAGAGATTTATCATCATCTAGTATCAGAGCATGTTAGGAATATTTATGAGAGTGATTGTAGGAAAAAACCACAGCCTCAAGGATGTATATTTGATATTTTTAAAGCTTCCATCACCATTTTTTGGATTTTGATCTTAAAACAAAACGACTAGTAATTTGTTTTTTTCTCAAAAACCTAGATTTGGAATTTTCTGCAATTTTTTGGGTTTGTTTATTTGTATTATGGGAAACTTATGTCAAAATATTACAAAAATCCATCTCATATTTTAAGAGAAATCATGGAAACAATTCTAACGTTTCTAATTATTTTGTAAAAAAATAGTGAGTGATTTTGAGCAATAAAACTCTGATATGCTTTATTATTTTGGTTAAATATAAATTTAGTTACTATTGTAAGGGTGCATTATTAGTTGAACCGATACCCAATATAATTGTAAAATGATCCTCAAAGACACATTCAGATGAGTTAGCAACATCATGATGGAGGATGGAGGCATAGGAGGATGGAGGCAAATTGACATCTCTTGTTAGTCACCAACAAAGAGATTGCTTCATGGTATTGGTGACCTTTTATTTTTGTTGTGTGGTGTGTTTACTTTATGTTGTAATAATGAAAAGAAGTAACATTCCTGTTTAAATCTTCTGCATGAGCATAATTTCTATTTTGTAATCCTTCTAAGTTAGAAACAATGATGTGAGCAAAATAATGTACGCTGCTATGTAGTGGTTGGTTCCACTAGAAAACCATTTTCTGAGTTATAGGTTCTCTTTAAAAACCTCATATTGTTTGATTTGTTGGTACTCAATGAAAACCTTCATTTCTTTGTAGATCATGAGTAGGTACAGGAGATATCTTTCCCCATGTTCACACTAAGGGGGTGACTGTTACAGAAATATTGTTCATAGTGTGAACACTTAGGAGTGGTTTGGGTTATTTGGTAGTAATAGTTTTTAATATTTATAAAATAATATATGAGTGTGTATAATTAGTTGTCATGCACAACTCATAGAGATAGGAATGTGTGAGAGTATCTTGGGATTGGGAGTAAGACTAGGGAATAAAGAAGAGATATGGGGATAAAATGATAGTACTTGACTCCATGATTTTAGGAACAAGAACTTGTATAAGATTTATTCTCATATTTAATAGAAATTGCTCCATTCCATTTACATTTGGTTTCTATCTTCTGTAGTTTTCATTTCATGTGTTGAGTTTAATTAATTATTGCTTAATTTATTTATAAAAATCTAGAGATTTATCATCATCTAGTATCAGAGCATGTTAGGAATATTTATGAGAGTGGTTGTAGGAAAAAACCACAGCCTCAAGGATGTATATTTGATATTTTTAAAGCTTTCATCGCCATTTTTGGATTTTGATCTTAAAACAAAACAACTAGTAATTTGTTTTTTTCTCAAAAACCCAGATTTGGAATTTTCTACAATTTTTTGGGTTTGTTTATTTGTATTATGGGAAAATTATGTCAAAATATTATAGAAATCCATCTCATATTTTAAGAGAAATCATGGAAACAATTCTGACGTTCCTAATTATTTTGTAAAAAAATAGTGAGTGATTTTGAGCAATAAAACTCTGATATGCTTTATTATTTTGGTTAAATATAAATTTAGTTACTATTGTAAGGGTGCATTATTAGTTGAACTGATACCCAATATAATTATAAAATGATCCTCAAAGAAAAATTTGGCTGAGTTAGCAACATCACGATGGAGGATGGAGGCAAATTGACATCTCTTGTTAGTCACCAACAAAGAGATTGCTTCATGGTATTGGTGGCCTTTTATTTTTGTTGTGTGGTGTGTTTACTTTATGTTGTAATAATGAAAAGAAGTAACATTCCTGTTTAAATCTCCTACATGAGCATAATTTCTGTTTTGTAATCCTTCTAAGTTAAAAACAATGATGTGATCAAAATAATGTACGCTGCTATGTAGTGGTTGGCTCCACTAGAAAACCATTTTCTGTGTTGGAGTTTCTCTTTAAAAACCTCATATTGTTTGAGTTGTTGGTACTCAATGAAAACCTTCATTTATTTGTAGATCATGAGCAAGTATAGGAAATAGCTTTCCCCATGTTCACACTAAGGGGGTGACTGTTACAGAAATATTGTTCATAGTGTGAACACTTAGGAGTGGTTTGGGTTATTTGGTAGTAATAGTTTTTAATATTTATAAAATAATATATGAGTGTGCACAATTAGTTGTCATGCACAACTCATAGAGATACGAATGTGTGAGAATATCTTGGGATTGGGAGTAAGACTAGGGAATAAAGGAGAGATATGGGGATAAAATGATAAGACTTGACTCCATGATTTTAGGAGCAAGAAATTGTATAAAATTTCCTCTCATATTCAATAGAAATCACTCCATTTTATTTAAATTTGGTTTCTATCTTCTGTAGTTTTCATTTCATGTGTTGATTTTATTTAATTATTACTTAATTTATTTATGTAAATCTAGAGATTTATCATCAAAAATATCATGCAATATAACATAAGGTAGGCATCACCATGGGAAAGTACTTGGTAGTTTGTGCAGAGATTATGTACTTCGACATGGTGACACATGTGAAGGAACTCTGTGGCAGTGAAGTAGTGTTGGAGAATCAGAAGGTTATAGCTGACGTGCTAAGGGAAGTCATGAAATTTAAGTTGAGTAAACTAAATTACTATATTAAAAATAGATGTTGACACACATGGTCGGAAGAAATTTAAGGTGCTCAAAAAGTAAAAAATAGAAGGGTAAGGGTAGTCATTTTGACTTCTTTTCCTTAGAGAATTTATTTATGTACTGACGAGATCAAAGTGTGACGAAGATTTTGTGAAGGAGAGAAATGAACTTGTCACAAACTAGTGTGATTGTGTGATGCTGTGGAGTAATCTTGTGGTGAAAACAAGTGGATAAAGGAGACAACATGGAAATAAGGGGTTGCATCAGAGAGAAGCGTGGAATTCTTCAAGTTTGGGTAGATGTAGGAGATGTTAATAGTACCTAGGGTACAAAGGAATGGAGGAGGAAGATGGCATCAAAGTAGGCCAATATAAAGAGACTAGTGGTGGAAAAGGAGGATCCCATGGAAATTTAATCTGAAATGAAATACCCTCCTTGATTTATCAACTTAGAAAAGTGGAGCTTGAAGCTATACAAATGCAAAATCAAAGAGTATAACCACAAGAAAAGTGACAATAAGAAGATGATGAGGGAAGTCTTGGTTTCAGACACTTTGATGGTAGATGATCTTAGAAAACCTAGGGTTGATGACTTTGTATAGTAGGAATTGCATAAGACTGAAGTCTTGTAGCTGTGGGAGCTACCTTTCTTTAAGAAACCCACCCCATTATTCAGGTGGTTAATGTCATGGGTGCACGAGGAGTTATTTTATTGTGCAGGGTAAAGGATGAGGATAACTAACCACACGATTAGGAAATTTACAGGTGTAACAAACACCGACGAGGACATGGCACTTGATTTGTGTGCCACTACAAAAATTGAGGAGCTGTCAATGAAATTAAACTATGAGAAGGCAGGTAGGGCACAAGTAATTACAAATCTCTCAGACCCATCGTTGAGATTCTTCTCCTATCTTATTAACTAAAAATTGGGTGTGTTAGAGGGATTGACAGACATTAAAAAGAGGTTCTTATACGTGGTCTACAGAGTGTCCAAGTGGGCACTTTATAACTTGTTAGAGTTCATCATGAAAGGCATTGTTGAGGAAGTGTGAGTGCAGAATGAGGCAAGAGAAAATATCACATGGGGATCCATCCTTCTATTGATCATGTTTTAGGATATGTGTCTCCAAGACGGAGTAGTTGGGAACATTTTGGTTCACCCATCCACACACACATCCCCTATATTCGAATTCACAAAGTTCACCTGTGATGGGACCATCTCAAGTACTTACAAGGCTCGGATGAACAAGTTGTTTGAGTGATTGTGCGAAGGTTTTGGGAATGATTTGTGCATCCCCCACAAGTTACCACAAGTTGTTGGGGACTAGGTAAAGCTTTTCATTAAATAATATTTTGGTCTAGAAAAAATTATAATGGCCAAGGGAGAGTTAGGGCCATGGTGCAAACTCCCCTTTGTATTTACTACCAAATATTTGAAATGCACCATCAACCAGATAAAGGAATAATAGAAGTTTGTTTTTGATGTGGAAAAATGGATGTTGATGTCCACACATTACGTGCAACATAAAAATTTGGCACTCAACCTACTTACATCAAAGTTTTCAAGCCATATTTTCTAGACTTACACCCTCAAGTCAGCGTTACCATCAAGGAGTATGTCCATTGGGTGTTCATGTAACTACACTAAAAAACACAAGGGGGGATAAAGGTGGAGGTTACAAAATATCCCTTTCCAAATCCATGGGAGACACCAATCCCACCCATGAAATCAATACATGAAGAAAAGGAAGAAGAAGAGGAACATGATGAGGGAAAGATAGATACTTCCAGGAAGAGGAAGTACTACACACATCGGTATAGGATTAAGGGAGCCAACACTTCACAAGGTAGCACCAAGGCCTCATTACTAATGTGCAAGGAAGGGAAGGAAGAGGAAGATCCTGAAGAAAATAAATGGAAAACACAAGATGCACCGAGTTCCACTACAGGCTCGTAGGAAGGATAAGAGGAGGGAAATGCCACCTTCAAGGAAGAGTTAGAGGCAGAACTTAATGAGTAGGAAGTTGAAGTTAGAGCTAGGATTGATGGTGAGGTGCATGAGAAAGGGAAGGAGAACTCTATAGAACTAGAGAAAAGTATAGTATGTGAGGCCTCCCCAGCACAGACTGTCATCCCAGAAGGGGGATATAAAGGGGACTCCTTCACTATAAAGGAAGATAAAATATTTACCCCATGATCAAAGAAGTAAAGGACCAAGTGCAAGGAAACGAGGAAGAAGTGGACCCCTATGTCCCCACATATGGAATTCATGGATTACCCCACATTTTTTTTACACGCAAGGTTCCAGGCCACCCTCCTACCAGAAAATTTACATGGTTAGGATTTGATGGACCAAATGGGGGTGTGCTCAGGACTAGGAATATGCTCAGTTGGAACATGCATTGGAACTTTGAGGAACTTGAGTTCGAGGTCAATGTTCACATGATCAAGACCATTCATTTAAAGAAGAAATTAGGAGATACATATAATTTTGTGGATCCTAACCACCTAATAGAAAAGTAGGCATTAAATTCATTGCATAAGATGTACGTAAAGGTAATTCGACACATCTTGGACATAGGAACCACTGTTTGGACCTTGGTCACGATAAAGAAAGATAAAGAACAATAAGTAGACAGATTGTACCAAGGACTAAAGGGAGAAAAAGTATGAACCAAGGAGGTATATGATTGAGTTGGTGCCCTAGTAAAAAGCATTCTGGGATAATTTCCAACATAGGTAATCTAGGTCAGGACCAATTATGGGTATGAAATAGAGTGCCTCAAAGACCTCGTAGGGATGTTACTCATTAACATCAAGGATGGCATGGTCCCCATAGTTGCAGAGCTCGCAAAGGAAAAATAAGAGAAAAAGGTCATCATTGAAGCCCAAATGACTGAGTTGGAAGACTTTCTCTCCCAACTCAAGGAAGCAACTATACTAGTAGATATGGGCTTAAATAGCTGTAGAAAATGTGATCCAGTTATCTATGCATGGCTGAAAAAGGAGGAGGTATCCCTCAAGGTTTTGTAGGAGACCATCCCTAGTATCAAGGCAGAGTGCACATGGTTGGTTGTTAACACCACGGCCCAGAAGGAGAAAATCAAGACAAAGTGCGAGAAGCTAGATGTCAGAATCAATGAAATACGAGACTCCATCACTCTATAGATGGATGGTTTTGAAGGTGTATTTTTAGAGTTGTGGGTTTTTATCAACACTTTGAATTGGAATTTGGAAGATATCCTCCCAGATCAGGTGCCTAGTGTTGTAGGATAAGTGTCAGGAAATTCCCTATCATAATTGAATTCCTGGGAAAAGTTGAAGGATGAGATAGATGTAGAGTTCCCTAAAATTCTCCAATTGGTTGTAAAAAATATTCCTCCATCCTTCAATTTTTTATTCAAATTATTTCCCAACCACTATTCTTTATTCTTTGGAGTAGCATTCTTTCCTTAACAAATTTGGGTCGATAATTTTTTATTCAAGGAGCACAAAGGATTTCTAGGGCAGTAACCATTTTAGTATGGGGTGATGTTGGACCTCTAAAATAACTAAGTACCTAAGGTGAAAATCCTTATGGCATGCAAAATAAGGGTGTGAATAAGTAGTTCTTGAAGAGGTGTGAAGGCTCGTGCCTAGGCAAGATGGATTAGGGACTTAGTGAGTTTTTGACAACAGGAAAAGACGCACATAGGGAGTGAATAGAAAAGTGACCAAATATAGATTTGGATAAGCTGTGTATATTTGTTGCTCAAGTAAATGATATTCTAGGGAATCAATATGCTTATCATTAAAGTATAAGGATTCAGGGTTATTAAGGATTAGGTGACACATGCATGCTAAAGGAACTCGATTGAGGGAAATGCATGACAACATCTGACATATTTCTAGGTAGTGTTAGAGAAATCATGAGAGGATTCTTTCAGGGTTTCAAAGGTAATGATGAGTGGTTAAGATACGATTCCTTCATGTTCTTCATATGAATAATTTTATAGTAGGGTAAAAATAAGAAAAGACGTAAGTTAGTACGTGTGTAGATGTATGCAAGGAAGAAATAAATAAAAATATATAGGTATTATGTAATGTGTAATGGTGAGATCTGTAATGTATAAAGGCTCTGCTACTATGAACCTTCCTAGAGATGGAACCCTTTTTGATGTAATATTTACTACTATATTTGATTAATGAATATAATGAAGAGCTTATGAAGCACTCAATAGATGGATCTTGATATGTAAATTTCACTTAGATTCAAGTGTGCGTTAGTGATTTTCTTGATATTACTCATGGTTTGATTCTAATTTCATTTAGTTATGTTACCAAAATATTGTGTAACATTATTAAATATTTAATACTATTATTAATAATGATTTTATAGAACTCATATTAATAATATAATTGTAATAGTTTTATTATTGGTGAGTTATGAGAACAAATCACGTAGCTATTTTAGTGTGAGAGATATCCTAGAGATTAGCTAGAGGTATCTTAGAGATAAGTTTGAGAGATTTTAGGGATTGAAGATCATGTTTGACTCCACCATTTTAGGGGTTAATTGATCTATATATGTAACACTCTATCAATGAATAAATAGTCCCAGATTAATTTTATAAAGTATTTTATATTTTTTTTTTATAATATTGTGTTATATTATTTATAATAATCTAGACCAAATTTATTAAGTTGATTATGTTATACCATGCTCTGATGCATTAGACTAGGACTAGTTCTTTATCTCAATTCCCATAATGGGTATGTTCATTCCCTATATATGCAAGTACTCCCTTACCAAGGGTGGTCATTCTCAGAAAGCTCACATAGAATAGGGGCTCGGTGCCTGCGCATGCCTCGGGTGAGTTTCTCAACAAATTTGGATGATATGTCGACACGTTTGGGGTTGGTTATTAAATCAAGTAGTAAAAAGAGACTATAGTTATAAGCATTGAATAACACAATATTTCTTGGTTTCTTTAATAGTATTATTTTAAATCCCTAATATAAATAAGTCTTCGGTGTGTTTGTAAATAAGGTAGGATTTCCATTTAGCATAGGATTTCCCTTAATGTAGTTTCTTTTTATGTTTTTCCTTTTATCATTTATTTTCATGTCCTTCCTATTCCATGTTTTTTGTGCATTGGTATGCCAGTAACTAAATACATTTTAAGTAATTTCATGCACAAAGGACCGCACATACTTTTTGTGTGGGTTGAATTGGTGTCTACATTTGAAAAACATTGGAATGTTTCTAAGAAAGAAGAAACATTTGTGTAGAGGAGGTGTTCAAACGTGTGCTTGTGTAGTGAAGAAGGTGTTCAAATTTGTGTGATAATAAAGGTGTCTCGGAGATAATTCTAAGTTGAGTATAAACCATGTAGAAGAGAAACAATGATCATGCATTGTTACATGAGGTAGGCAGAGGTATAGGGAACTATTTGGTGGAAAACTTAGAGGTTATAAAATTCAGCATGGTGAGGCATGTGAAGGATGTATGTGGCGGTGAAGTAGTTTTGGTGCACTAGAAGGTTACGAATGCAACATGTGAAGGGAAGTCATGAAAGTTGACTTAAGTTATAAAAGAAATTTATTAAAAATCAACTTTAAAAATGTTTCGATCAAGGAAATTGAGGTTATGAAAAATTATAAATAGAGGGTAAAGGTAGTCATTTTGACTACTTTTCCTTAGAAAAATTTTGTGCTCCCAATATTGAAGTGCGATAAGGGTTTTGAGAAGAGTGAGGTAATTTTCACGAACCAATAAAGATGTACGAGTTTTGGCATTATCTTGCATTTTAATAAGAGGGGAAAAAGACAATAGAGCAGGAAGGGGTTGCATGAGAGAGAAGGGTGGAAGTCTTCAAGTTCAGAAAGATGAAGGAAAAGTTGGAAGCACCTAGGGCATAAAATAATGAGAGAGAAAAAAAAATATGACACAAAATAATGGTAGGAATAAGACACTACTGGTGGAAAAGGAAGAGCCCATTGAAGTTTATTCAGAAATGCATTACCGTCTAGGGTTTATTAAGGTAGAGAAGTGGAGTTCAAATTTATACAGATGTAAAATCAGAAAGTTCAATCACAGAACCACACTGACCATGAAAAATTAATGCGGAAGGATATTTATAAGGAGATCCTAGGGTTAAATGAAAAAGGAAACCATAATTTCGATGATTCGGTGATGAAGGTGTTGTAGAAGACAAGGAATTTACATCTTTGGGAGTTTTCATTTTTTTCTAAACCGGCACCACTCTTCAGATGGCTAGTATCGCGAGTACATGAAGAATTATTCTACTTTTCAGAGAGGAGGATGAGACACTGGAAATTTAATCCATAGGGTAACGGGCTTGTAAAACACTGGTGAGGATATGGCCCTCGATTTGGGTGCCACTACAAAAATGGAAGAATTAACAAAACAATTGAAGTATGAGAAGGGGGAAAGGGCTCAAGTTATTACGGATCTTCTGGAGCTAGAAATGAGATTCACCTCCCGACCCATTAGTTGTAAATTGGGAGCATTAGAGATATGGGAGGACATTAACAAAAGGTTCTTCTATGTTTCTAAGTGGGCACACTACAATTTTGCAAAATTTATCACTGATAGTATCATTGAGGAGGCGCGAGTGTAGAATTACTTAGGAGAAAAAATAACTTGGACCATTGATTGTATTCTGGGAAATCGGTGTCCCAGATGGACCAGAAGGGAACATTTTGGTTCATCCAGTGGCGCACATGTCTCATATTGTAGAGTTCAAAAAATTCACTTGTGATGGGTCCACCTTGAACACCTACAATGCACGAATGAACAAGTGGTATGAGAGGCTATGAGGATATTTTTAAAATGAATGGTGCATCCTGCATGAGATTATAAATATTTTTGGGGAACATGTGTAGTTCACTGTCATGAAACACTTATGTTTGGCATGGTTCATGATGGCCAAAGGAAAATTAGGGGCATTGTAAAAACTTTCATTTGCATTCACTATGAAATACATGAACTACATCATCACCAATTGAAGGACATGCAACAGTTGACCTTTGACATAGATACAATGGAAGTTAATGTGCACACCCTTTACATGATCTACAAATATAACTCATGGCCAACATACATGGAGACCTTGGAACCTGACTTTATTCGGAGGTAGTAAGATGCATCTTGGACACAGGGGAAACCATTCAAACCTTGGTTGTGGAGAATAAAGGGAAGGAGAAGGAAATAGAGATATTATACTAAGGTTCAAAAGGAAAATAGGAATGAACTAAGGAGTCATATGATCGGGGGGGTGCCCTAGTTAAGAATATTTTAGGGTAATTTCCAACATTGGTTAAGCCAGGATAAGACAAACTACGGTGATGAAATGGAATATCTAGAGGACCTGGTGGGAATTTTTCTAGTCAATATCAAGGATCACATGGGGCCTACCATTGAAGAGCTCAGTAAGGAGATATAAAAAATAAGGCCATTGTGGAAGCCCAGATTACTGAGTAGAAGAACTTACTATCCTAACTCAAAGAGGCAGAGATACTAGTAGATAGGGGTTTCAACATCTACTAGAAATATGAGCCTATCATTGATGCGTGAGTAGAAAAAGAGGAGGAATCCCTCAATGCCTTGCAAGAGAAGGTCACTACTATCAATTCTAAGTGTGTAAAACTGATATTCGATGCCACAATGCAAAAGGATAAAATAAAGACCAAGTACGAGAAGTTATAGTTCTGAGTTAGTAAACTCTAGGATTTCATTACTGAACATATGGATGAGTTCAAGGGTGTTAACATAGAGTTGGTGGTGGTAATTTAGGATTAGGGGAAGTTGGAGGAAATCACACCAGATCAAGTACCCAGTATAGCAGTAGAAGTGTCAGGGAAAGCATTGACCGAGCTAGAGGCATGAAATAAATTGAAGGGGGAAATAGATGCAGAGTTCCCCAAGTTTCTCTAGTTGGTTTTGTAGGTGGTGAAAATGTAAGTTATTTTTTCCTTAACTTATTTTGGGCCGATGAAGTTTTTTAGAGAGCATGAAGGATTTTCGTGGGTGGGAATTGATTTAGTGTGGGATGATGTTGGCCCCTTGAAATGACCAATTACCTGAGGTGAAAATTTTTGTGGCACATGGAAACAAGGTGCGAAGGAAAGCATGAAAGTGAGTTTTAGGGATACGTGAAGACTCACCCATAGGAAGGATGGATTCAATATTTATTCACTTTTATAAGAATGGGTAAATCCATGATAAAGGAATAGATGGAAAGGTGGCCAAATTTAGTTATGGATAAAGGTAAAATATGAGATACTTGTAGCTCAAGGAAAGGATATTCCAAGGCATCATTATGGTTATCATAACATGATAATGAGATGAGTTAGTTATGGTTTAGCTGGTACCCACATGTTGAAGATACCTTAGTAGGGAAAGACATGATCACAATTGACATGTCTTGGATAATGATGAAGTGGTTAGAGGAGACTCCTTCCAGTTCCTTCTTATGGATTGTTTTGCATGGCAATCAAGAGAGGGTATGTATGTGTGTATGAAGAGTGATATCTAAGGGGACAATGGATGTAATCTATGTAATGAAGTTATTTAAGACAATACATGGGGACTATGTTGATGTACTATCTCTATTGATGGATTCTTTAATGTATTTGGCTACTGTAATTTTAATGAACCAATACAATGGGTTGTTCTAAACATATGATTCATGAATCTTGATATGTATATTTTATTTTATTCTCTTGGATCTAAACCCTTATGTTCTTGATGATGCTCATTGTTTAGATTGTTTTTCTATTTTTGATCACAATGTTTCCCTTCTTATTATGGTGCATCTGTATATGGATCTGAGTTTCTTTGTATTTGTTACACAATGCATGTATCAATGTTTTTGAATTACTCATCCATTAATGATATATATATTGTTGAAAAGCTCACAAAAAGGAGGGGTTCAGCACCTGTGTGTGCCTTGAGTGAGATCCTCACACTAGGTGATCAGCCGAAGTGCTTGGGATTTTAAGGGGTTAGGGGTAAATGAAATTACATTCCTGATCATTACCTTAGATTGTATTTACTTTCATTTGAGTTGTATTTTACATGCTTTCCTTATCTATAATTTATCCATATTTATCCTCACCCAATTATTGATGTCTTAGTAGGGTAATCTCCTCTATCTTGAGTGTGGGACTTAGAAACCCTAGGTTGACCTAGTCTAGGGATTACTTACCTCTGGATATGTGACCTTACGCTCACTATAGCCCCTTTAAATCTATCCATTTTATGTCGCGTCATGTGTTTCTCTTACTTATTTCCTCAGTACCATTATAGAATAGAAGACTTAGGAGTGCAATTTATTAAGCCACATTATTGGCCTATCATATATTTTTGGTGAGCCTGACGTGATTATTACAAACCTTCTGATTGAACATATCTTGTTAAAAGCACCCTTATTCAATATTGACCTCATCTAAGCATCCAAAAATAACAAAAAAATCAATAACCTTCCTATAAATACTCCATTTCCCATGTGTTCTATTTTTTCTATTTTACTCATTTTTAAATGCCATCGGCCATTGTGTAGACCTGATTTCATAGTTAATCCCTTATGTCCTCCCATAACTACTTATATATGGCACCGCTCCTTGTGTAAACCTTTTTACATAGTTAATTACATTTTTTACCTTCATTTTTTTTATCTATTCTTAGCGAGATCATCACTCCATCATGGAGTATCTAGGCATGGCATCCTCTGACTCTGTTGTGTAGAAATTTCTTGAACCCTAACATCCTGAAGTTGAGTTTCCCTTTTGCATGGATTTTTGTTTCATAGGAGCACCTAGAAAGAATCCTTTTACCCACTGCAATGTCCCACCTAAGGATGATGAAGAAGAAAACTATAACGATTATAATTTTGTTCATCCTCTCTAGATTAATTTTTTTTTATCTTAGTTTCCCCAATATATAAATGAATCAGAATAAATGTGTGGCAAGTGTCTACTTGAATATTTTTAAACAACTTGAGTATAGGGAATAAAAAGGAAAAAATCCCAAATTAGTTTCATCTGAAAATGTCTCTAATTTTACCCTTACCAATCTCATTCTCCAACTTATTAATACGATGATCCAATAAAAATATTCTATTACAGCTCAATTCCTTCAAATGTAAGCCAACATGAATCAATTAGTCAACCACCTTACAATGGGATCTTGGGGTACCATGCCCCCTCCTTTACTAACTAGTGTTAATGGGGTCCCCATCATCCAACCCCTAACTAAAACAAAGTATTTAGAGTATTCCAATTAGAGCATCTAGTACCTTATATTTCTAGCATGGATATTAGTGCCATTTCTCCTTCTATCTTTTATGATGGGTGTACCGATCCCACTATTCATATAAATGCCTTTGGTAATCTTTAAAAAGAATGTATCATTAACAATTCATACATTGCCACAAAAATCCTATATAAAACTCTTGTTGGAGATGTTTTGGTTACCTCATAATTCCATACTTTAGATATAGTCTCTAGTCCAAATCCTAGTGAACGAATTCCAATATCATTATCTACCTGAAAAAAATATCATTTTTTTCATAAATTGAAAACAATATGAAAATGAAACAACAAAATATTGCATCATGTCTTAGAAGACCCTATGCACATTGGAAGAACATAATGTGCCTCACGATAAACTCTTCTAACTTTTCTTATGATCTCTATAACCTTTCCTTCAATACAAGGTGAGGTAATTTTCTCTAACTTCCCTAGAACAAGACTTTGAACAAGAAAAAAGGTAAGATTATTTTATGAGGGAATTTGAGAAATATTTTCTTGAGAAATAAACTAAATAGCAAGTCAAAATCCTTCAACGTTATAAGAATAAGAAAACGAAAGATGACTGAGTCTCTGATACTCTTCCTCTTGTCTCTTCTTTGAATAGGATCATTTTTAACACTGACCCATAACCTAATAACAAAAAAATTCAAAACTAAACCTAAGTGTCATCAATAATTGATTAAGGAAATTTTTAAGTGTCACTTACCTAATTTGTATACCACGATATTTGATCCTTATCAACTTATTCCTAATTGGCATAATCCAGTTAAGTCTTTTTTGTGGCATGTTAATTGGGGTCACTGCCATGAAATTTTCATGTACTAAAAAAGGATATAATCAAATTATTCCTAGGTCCCCAATTTTAATATGATGCCATCACTCGAGGGAATTAAATGAATAATTCAAATCTTGTAATGTGGCTCGATAAAAGGATACATAAGAAGCTATCAACTAAGTGAACGAGAAGCTACATATATGATCTAATCCTAATCCTAATCCAAATATCATTGACATTTCTAAGAAGCAAGAAAAATCTTTGACCAATGTAGTTGACACAGATTATCCTTCTGAAAATAAAGTTACAATTAATGATGTAAAATGTTTTATAGCTTATATAGAGCCAAAATATCATGTAATATTTCATACTGTCACTCATAGGGTTATATATCCCTCACTACCTCAAAAATAATCTTCCCAAGTCAAAAATAAGTCTCCTTTAAACTCCATCGGCCACTGTGAAAATTATTCTATAGGTTCGATGGTGTTTGGATCTATTTCTCTAGCCATAGACACCATCATTCTCTATGAAAATCAAACTTGTAGGGCCAATGGCATAAGAATTAAGAGAAAACAATTTCGAATGCCCCCCTAATTACACCTTCTTCTTCTAGATATAATTTTAATGAATCCCAACACTCTCATCCTACTACACAATCCAGTCATTACAAGTGGGATCCTCTTAAAGAACTTTCCAAACTTCCTGGCCAAGTTCCCTTCTTAGAAATCATGCTTAGATCTCCTTGCCACCATGAGTGTCTCATGATTGCACTATTTGATATGAACATTAACTTTTATCCTCCTTTTGGGAAGAGTCCCACATTGCAGGGATTAGAGAAAATAATCCACTAGTAATGTGAGAAGCTCTTTGATCATGTTGCTCTTACTATGAATGATCATTATTGTATTTATTTTTCTATAGATTTTATGAACTTAGATGAGATCTTTCTTTGTGTTGATGATCCAACTCTTTTCATCTAATTTCATATTGATCACACTATAGTCAAACATACTCTCATTGAAAAATGATCTAGCATGTGTGTGGCCTCATTAGAATTTATTAAGGCTTTTGGTTATTCTATTGATAGCCTAAAATATACACGAACTACTAGTCAAAGATACAATCATTGAGAGATGCCTCTTATGGGGTGTATTTAGTTAGCCATCACTGTTCCCCTTAGGAATATCCACGTCAAATTTATGGTCTTCAATTTTATTCTATCTTACAATATTCTTCTAGGAAATCCTTGGAATCATCGTATGTGTGCTATTTCTTATTCCACTTATTATTGTGTGAAATTCACTCACTAAGGAGATATTTATAGGGTTCAAGGAGAATATAATCCTTATAACTATGATATGGTACATAAAAGGGGAAATACAAGATCCCAACATTGAAAAAATTATCTCTTATTACCTTAGGAGAATACCGACATTATAACTATCATATAGATATTATTTTTCATAATTTTGGTAATCCTATATTGGATGGGTGCATGCCTCCCAATATCTTGGAGTCATATGATGATGAGCATAATAAGTTCATGATATAATGAATACTTTTGATCTTCCTAAGTTTACCATATACTAACTCCCTCCTTCCCTTTGGATTTGCAAGAAGGAGCCTTCGATTCCTATAGAAATCTCACACACACCACAGCCCTAACTAGAGTATGACTAGATACCATAGTCAAATATTGTGTGGTGGATGCAATGACATAAAAATATGACAATAATTATGATTTATATATTTTCCACCTTGTTATTTATGCCCATATTTGTGATTAGGAAGTCTTTTGTTACCAAGAAAATATTTGTGCAAAATTCACTCATGACATGAATGTCATCCTCAGAGAATAGGAATCTTCGATCATGGTGACTAATTCTTCCCAACCAATTCCTGAGCCTCAGATTGCTCCACTAGATATGCCTCCACATACTACCACTGACTGATCTAACCTATTTTCCATTACAGAAATAGGTGATCAGGTTAATGTTCTTTGCTACGATGTTGATGATCTTATGGGTGATGATCCTATCTATAGTTCCTTAATTACTGAGAAACATATTGATCCACAAATTCCATTTTTACCCATTTCATTGATTCCCTTATCAAATACTCTCACCATCTGTCTATATCCTAAGAGAACTTTCCCCTATCTCTTTCTCTTATGGATCCTCAATCATCTATGATCAAGTATATTTCACATGGCATGAGGCTCTGGGATATGATGTTTCTCATTTTAGAGCCTATCGGTGTCACATGAAGAAACTTAAAGCTATGGTCAAACATGACCAAACTAAAAAATGATACACAACCTTCCACTTTAACTCCCTTCTTTTTCTCTTATCATAGGATCACATGTATTGCACACATACTGACATTGACTATCATGTTTTTTGTAGCAAACATATAGTTATCAAAAATTATTACCATAATTGGAAGAATGGAGACGATTCCTCTTATAAATGACCACCTTCCCCTCGAATGACTAGACCACGTCCTACTTATGGACCACCACCTTTCCTTGATTCTCATCCCTTCATGAATGCTATTCGGCATGACATTCTCACTCATCTGGAGGATCAGATTGATGACACTGTATTCTCCATGAGATATGAAGTTCATTAGAAATTTTCTGTTATACAACATTCCATTGAGGACCTCATGACTCATGCTAGAAGTCGCATATTGAATCAAGTTGAGAACATTGTCACTGATACCTTACGATATTTTTCCCCATGTGGATAGTTATTTACAATACCTTCATTACATATTATTTTCCTTATTTGGCCTGACCCCCCACGTTTTCTTGGGATCTTGGCCCCCACTTTGGATTGAAACACTATCTTATATCTTCACTTGGGCTCTTGATCCCCCTTTGTATTTTTTACACAATCTCAAATATCTTGTTACATCCTTGTTTATGTTGTCTGATACACTTAGATTTGTCATGATGTATGCCATGGTTTATCCTATCATTGGAGTGTCTTGGTCCAAACTCGACCTATTATAGATCCAATTTACCCTAATTTTTCTTATTGGGTCCACACAATATTTTTTATATCTTTTTTAGGCTTAAGGAATTTCATGGATTTATATACCCAATCATGCCCTAACATCCTACTATTGGATATCTTGGCCTTGTTCCACATCTTGGATTCTTCACATCATGTGAGTGGGCATATATTACCAATCCCCCTCTCACAAGATCTACCTATGTAAGAACCATGTGTATCATTACATACATACATGTGGAAATCAGGAAGATGATAAGTAAATCACCATACACACAATAAACACCAAACACCAAGTATCATACAAAATCATTTATATACATATATATCGAATATGTTGTAAACATAAAAAATGTACAAAATGGCTCTAGACCATCAAAAAAGTGGCTCAAGAACCCTCATGCCCTATGGTGGATCTCTGGATGCTTTGGGAAAATGGGTATGTATTGGTAGGTTTATGTGCAAGCCAAGGACTCTACCCTAGATAAGGCTTCAGATGCCTCTCCCTACACTCTCACTAGTTGTCTCTCTAATGATGTTATCTTATCTACAGTTCTTTGGTAATATGATAGGTTAGTTGCTTTCTCCTAAACCATGGCCACCTTTTCCTGTAATAATCTCTACACCATCACATCTATAATTGTGATGGCTACCAATGACTATGCATCTCGATATCTCTGTAATGTATTGGATGCCTCTCCCATAAGACAAAATGATCTCATGAAATACAATATCAACAATGTGGTTAGATCCACCATTACTGTAATATCCTAAACATCTAACATTGGATCTAGGATCTCGTGGTGGTAAGTCTCTATCGAGGAGTCCCACTCCATTGTATTCTCTACAAAACTAATAATGGAATATGTTACTTATAATACCAATATGGCACAAAACCCATTTCTCAAAGAACCATCTAAAATAATATAATATCACACATACTTGGTTTCCTAGGCCTCTCCATGGTGGTATCACCACCTCCATGGCCTCCTAATACTTCCTCCTCCTCATCATCATGACAAGGTTTAGATCCTATGTACTATGCCCACTTGTCTCAGAGAATCAATATCATGTCTCCTCTATGTTGTGATATGGACCTTTGTCTCAGATGCATGACCATCTGAATCTTGATTGGGGTCAAGAATCCTCCTCTCAGATGCACATATTATGCTCTTTGAGCCATTTTATTAGCTATCCTACTCCTCTAGTAATAGGAACAGATCCTCCCATACCACTCATCTTTGGATCCCCTATTGGATCCCTCCTTTGTGCCACTAATATCTATGATATGTGGTACACCCTAAGAATACCCACCACATCAATGCTACCTATGACCCTATATAAGGTATGTTGATAGGGTGGCAATGGTGGTATCACCATAGGATTTGGTTTCTCAAAATATCTCGAGACCCTGCTCACTTCATGGGTCTCCACCAAATAGACATCGTGACTTGTTATCTCTATGATGGTGTCCAATAAATATTCTCTATGATAAATATGTCACTGATCCACATTCCCTATGTAGGTATTTAATGTAACATCATCTGGACCCACCTATGCTAGCGGTCAGAATTATTGAAGTGATCTCATTACCATTTCTTGTTCCCACTTAAGCACTCTCAGGGAATATTATTTTACTACCGCTAGTTTCCCTATCATCCTGTATAGTGAAAACCTCTTATATATTGTCAATAAAATGATGGGTCACATTACCCTCTGACCCCTGCACCTAACCATGTATAAATCATGAACCAAATTCATTCATATGGTTGGTGCTCTAGCTAAACAAAACCCCATGATCAAAAACATGTCTTCATACAACAATAAAAAATAATGGGATGGATCCATCTGACTTGTGGCACACTATACGTGCCACCATGATCCCCATAACCACTTTTTAGATAATTGGAATCCCTGTAATCTACATTGTGTTGAGTATGACACAACATATTCTTATCATATGTTCCACTCCCAGTAGCCCATATAGTTAAGGTTTTCTACTTTGCAACATTTGAGCTTAAATCAAAATACATGTGGGTCCCTCCAATAGGTAACCCAAAAATACCATGAACATCATCCAAGGTCAATTCCATCTCCATGGTCTCTTATCATGTCTACCAATGAAAGGTGTTGTATCTAGTCTCCCATGTGGTGAAAAACATATATAATAAATCCATATCCAATGGTATCATGAGCATCTGCATGATGCCCAAAATAAAACAACCCCGTAGTTGGATCACCTCTAATTGCATTAATATATAAATCATAAATATCAAACATGATACATCTACACTCTACCATAGGAGGATATTACTCTCTACATGTATCAACAAAATGACAACAAACAAACATTATAATTATGACATATCAAATTGGAGTTAAAAATCAATGTGTATAATCTATTCTTATGCAATCATCCTTTGGCTATATTTCATTGGCTCTTGAAAAATATTCTCATATGCCATCCGCCCTATGGTAGACGTCATCGGCCTCTAGAAAAGTTTTCCCCATCCTGACACCATCAAATATTCTATTACAAATGGGTCGATGACATCTAGAAAAAAATCAATCACTCTTGGCAGACCCTTAGATTCACAAATAAATATTCAATAGCTCCCATTCAATAAAAACTAATTCTTATATATAGAAGTTCTCTCCTAATAAATAGGAGAGCCATAATTTCTCCCATAACAGCTAACCTAGTAGATTAGTATGAGTTGTTCAAACAACTCGTAACTACTAACCACACTAAAAACCCATATTATTTTAATAATGTATGCACTAAAAATATATATTTCCTAACATTCCCCCCTTAGTATGAACATGGTAGGAAAATATACACACACTCAACTACATTATGATGAACCCTATGAAACGTTTCCTAAAATTTGACTCATGATCTTGATCAAAAGAAAGGATCTTTCCTTCCATGATTTTAAATAGGATTACCACAAAACTTGACATGAATAGACCCCATCAGCTATGCACCTTGGGTGGTTTTCTGGATGCTCCAACAAACCCTTTCAAGATCCATGAATTGAATTACTCTTGTGCTTTTGTTCTCCACTATGCTTGTACATCAGAGAAGTATATAGGAATCACAACTCTCTTATTATAAAATTACACAATAGAACATATATAGGTTAGATATTTCACATTACTTCTGATTAAGATAAAATGTACATATAAAGCCTAATTTGATGTTATAGTAGTAATAAATAAATGCAATAATGAAATATAAAAATATACCAAAGAAAGATAATAAATAAACTATGAAACCCTAAGTGCAAGGAGGAGAGAAAGTTACTTAGTTGATTAAAAATTCAATCTGAAGTGTACAGAAGTGATAACCAAGTGAGCAGAAAAACAAAAGTGTCCCACAGAGACCTATAAAAATGTAGATCTGTAAGAATGGAATGAATAGGGGTTCCTGGAAAGGGACAAGGGTGCCCACAAGCACCTAGTTATTGATTATGGGCACATGGATCTACAAAAATTCTCAGAAACCCAAATTCTCAGAGTCATAAGATGTTTGTTGATTCTCATATTATTTCACTACGGATTCGTACATAGATAATTGATGTCATAATAAACTTCCAATGAATAATATACCCACAAAACCATCAAAAAAATAAAGATGTAGAATGAGGGGTCATACCATCCTCAACCACCTGAATTGTTTCCTTACAACTAATATTTTCACTACATCGTAGAACCAATGTAGTTTTGTGTGTGTGTGTGGAATCATGCCCTAGTTTGCTCTTGTGTTAGTCACACTTAGATAGTGAGTAATTAGTTAGATGTAAAATGTAGTAAATGTGTGCATGTAATAAAATGAACTTAACTCCTATGAAGTGAATGTAAAATAACTAGCCCTTGTGTCCCTTGTGATGGTGATAGATGGATGCAATGGAGATCTTGGATCCCTTGATGGATACAACCTTAGGTGGCAATAGATAGTGTTTAATTCTTAGTAATTTTTTATGATCACATAATTTATCTTTATATGATTCCCTTATTTTTATTTTGTAATTAACCCTGAAAAGGCCAATTACCAAAAAGAAAAGATGCTCAAATGGATAGAAAGGACCCAATAATTGTGAGTACAGTTTAAAGAGGATAGGGGTACCAAGATTGGATGAGGGTGTTTGGCACTGGTTTCATGTTCTAGATACTGGTGTGTAGGATGAAAAATGTCAAAGAATGAAAATGCAGACTGAGTAAGGGTGTAAGACTGAAAGTAGTAACAGAAAGCAATGAAAGATGACCAAATACATTTGTTAATTAGTACTCTTATAACTTAGGAATAGTATGAATAGTAGTATGTAATCAAGACTAGATAATTACCCAAAGTACATGACTTTTTTTCTACAACTTCCTATAAGAATCACAATGTTCTTAATTGTAACCACTATTATAGATCGATGCCACTCAATCTTAAATAACATAGGAAACCTTCACTTCCACTCGAAGATTCCCTTTACTTTAGTCATTTTGGGCTCATAATTGAAATAAAACATTGGTGTTTTGTTCCCCCCCACAATGTGAAATTTCCACACATAAAAACTAAGAACCAAACTATATCAAAGTACATACTACTAGCTGGATCTTGCTAGTTGGATATTTTTGCATATTTTCACCATTGAAAGTGAACGTATACACAAGTGAACAATATTCCAAAAAATTATGATAGTCAAAGGATCATGTCATTCAGAGGATCATTGACAGTCATCTGCACTCCAAACAAACTCTTTTTCCATCATACAAAACTACACAAAATAGGAACTCTGAAAATAAACACACTACAAAAACTGAAAGTAAATACTCACACCATAATAATGTCACCATAACTGATATGCATCCCCATTGTTGGTGAATGATGAGAGGTTGTTAATAAACCTCTAACCTATGATGCCTCCATCCTCCAGTATCATGTTGCTAATTCAATTGGGTTTGATCATGGATATCTAATGTACAATTCATCCCCATAAGATGGACATCCCATATAAGAAAAAATGCATACAATTGTTGAAAAGTGAGGTAAATTTTTTATTATTATTATTTGTAATTTTACTATGAATCAATTTTTGAAGTTGTATAATGACACAAAATTTTAAATTAATAACTTATTATTCACCTAAACACAATATTTGAGATGATACTTTACTTTGACGCTCTTATTTTTCATAATAACACATATATTTTTTACAACACTAATAGACACGAGACAAAATATCTTGACTATACTTTACACAACTAACAACACTTATTAAAAACTAATCTAAAGCAACCTAATATTCACATAAAAAAGAAAAAATGAAAAGGATTATTTTTTACTCTTATTTTACAATTGAAGCTAAAATTTGACAATGTACAACAAATAATATGTATGACTTGATTTTAAAAAAATAATAAAATATTCTAAAAGAAATACTTATTTAATGTAACATATATCCATATTAAACCAAAGGTTGATTAGTCTTTCTTTGATGTTGACATCAATGCATATTTTCTTAAGATTATGCATCACAAAAGAAATGCAATGAACCACATGTGAATGTGCATATATACCAATCTCTACAAATATGAATATGAATTTTGTTTGAGTTTTGAGTTGTTGTTCTCTTGGGGATGTCTGTAGTTGAGTCTGAGCAGCATAAAAAAAAAATGGAATGTTGAGTTGAGTCAAATAAATATTCTCTAAACATGAATTTAGAACATTGCAAAATGAAATGATCTATGTGAAGGATGAAACCATTTTTATGTATCTTCATCTAGATACAAAATATCAATAACGTTGCAAGATAAAACCAGAATCACTGCAGATAAAATATAATTCTAATGTAAAATTCACTGTAAATATGCGGGTATAATTATTGGGTCGATTGAAATATGTTGTGCAACATTCACTCCTATTATTTTACATTAATAATACATGCCAGATATGTAAAACCACTTCAATCACATGTATTGACACATAGGAAGCTCAAACATATTTCTATATTAACAGTTTGATACACAAACTCTTGAAGATGTGATATGAAGAATCTCAAATACTGTAATAAATTATAAAATATCTTTAAAAATAAAATAAAACTTAAAATTGACTCTTTCAAATATTGATAAATTTCATATGTAGGGGCATTATAGAAGAGTTCACCCCTTCAAACTCATCACAACATCTTAACATTAAAAGAATAACCTGCTCTGATACCAAATCTTGGAAGAGCCTTAGATTCAAAAATTAATCTTTCGTAATTCCCAGTCAATAAAAAATAATCCATATATACATGAATTATTTCCTAATAAATAGGAGAGCTATAATTTCTCCCGCAACAACTAACCTACTAGATTAGTATGATTTTTCCAAACAACTCGTAACTACTAACCACACTAACAACCCATATTATTATAATATTGTACGCACTAACAAATATATTTCCTAATAGTCATGACTTTCAAATATTGACTCTTAAAAATCAACAAAATGACAAAATAAAAATGTAATCCCTCCCAAAACAACCTGAATTTTATCCTAACCTTCCCGATGATGTATGTTTGGACAAGAATGATATGCTAATGACTCCAAAAACTAGAAAATACCAAATAACACCTAATATACTCAACAAAATTAAATACAATGACTTATGCATGGTCCCACCCCAACACGCGCTCCACCACATCATCCTCCAGCACAACCTCATACTCATTCCATGACATCAAAAAATACCCAAATTCATAATTCTAGTGTTGTGTTCTCTCAGTTCCAAATGTAGAAATAAGAAAATCAAAATCAAAACCACTATATAAAACTCAAAAATTCTATTCGGATTTAGTCACAATTAGCCTAATTCTTAAAATGACCATCATTTTTTCTCCCAAACTCCTCAACATGCATCATTTATTATGTCTTGGTTGTAATCTCATACAATATATTTTCACCTATTACACGCATAATTTTGATGATCATCAATGTTTTCCTATTTTATGACACCATATCACCACATGAAATCTATAAAATTATAACATCACGAAACTATTATATGACATTTGTCCCATGAGACCTGAACTACGTGATTTATGTCTTATTTTACTCATGATCCTCTAATGTTTTCTTTTTAGTTTTGATTCTTCAAGATTATTGTATAATATATTTCTCTTGCACATGAGACGAGGATCAAAACTATCAGGTAAGCATTAGTAGGTATATTTCCTTTCAGCTAGTCCTTTCTTACTTTCAGTATCTACTTTCTATATCAATGATATGCATTGTTTCATTCCATTGACCACCCCATATTTCTCTATTGTGACATTTCATAATTAATGGATGGGGCATATGTATACACCTAATTCTTCACTTTTCATCTTTCATACATGTTACTAAAAATTTCCTTATTTAGATAAGGGTCGTTAACGCATCTATTTTTTGAGAGGGTGCATTAAGGGTCCTACCGTGAATGGGGAATGGTTATTCATGTAATCACTATTAGTTAGAGATGGTACAAAGAGAGTGTTTCCCTATTTGGTCTCGGCCTTAGTTTTCATTACACTAGTTATATTTGTCCCATTATGCCTCATACACATTACACTCATAACATCTTTTTTGTATCTCACCATTTGGTACTTTGTTCTTCCATGTACATGATGTATGAAAATATTTGTTACTTTCCCTAACACATCACCTCATACCTTGGTCGATGTCACAATCCATGGGTGATGATGTTGGTGCAAGGTTTTTCTTGGTTGATGCCATCACCCATGGGAAATGGTGTGGTATATATGACCACCAAATCTTTACATTTCAAAATGAATGAATTGTGAATCTTAGGAACTCCCACTTGTTCTTATCTTTTGTGTCATCTTCATATCTATCAACTCATATTTTGGTTCATCTTGCACTTGGCTTGGATTGGATTAGACACTATTCTTCTTGGTTGGATTTATTGCACTATTGGGTCATCTATAGTGAGTCTAGGAAAATAATGATGTTCTCCTCCTCCACTTAATAGTGATTCTCTCTCAATGTGGTGATTATCTATAGAGAGATGCATCAATCACCACCCTATAGGTATAAGTGACTACTCTAACTATATATTTCATTTTACATAGATTAGTTTGTTTCCCTTCTCCATTATACTATGTTAGCTCAATCTTAAATGTATTTCGATACTAGTTAGCATAGTTTTCTTATTCCTAATTAGCTTCTTAGCTTCAATTTACTTTCATTTCATTCATATTCTACATGTTTTCCTTATCTATCATTGATTAGTACCTATCCTCACCAAATTAATGATATCTTAGTAGGGTAATTTCCTTTATCTCAATTACGGACCTTGGAAACCCTAGGTTAACCTTTATATATATCACCCTAGTGCACATTGTAAGAAAGAGAACTTGAACCTCCGTTTCATTATTTTCCTTATTTGTGCTGACTGTTTCTGATGAAGTAGAGTTATTTCAGATCCCTATGGATCACACCTCCCCTTTTTAGGATGCTTTTGGTCCCACAAAATCTTATTGGAGGAGTAGATGAGAGAACAATTCCCTCACTTGCTCCTTCGAGTACCACCGGCCCTGCCTTGGTGTCTTTCCTTTCAGTCCAATCTACCAAGACTTCTATAGAACTCTTCTAGTCTCTCTGACCTTCTACTGTAGCACTACATCTTCCTCCAATTCACCTCATGAGTCTAAGATGTAATCCTCAATGGAAGGTAGCAACTGTATTTCTTCATCTTCATCCAGCATGGATGGCTCATAGAGGTGCAAGTTCTCACAATTTACTGCAGAGTACATCCTCATGAATGATGGTAAGTCAAGTCGAAAAGCATTTTCCCCAACTTGCTCTAATAAGGTGAAGGGTCCATATCGTAGTGGCTTGAGCTTCTGTTCTTTACCTTGTAGTCTCTCCTTGCTCAAGTAAAGCAAAAATTTGTCTCTAACATGAAGCTTGTGTTCCCTCCTATGCTAATCGTGCCTAGCTTTGTACTTTTCTTGAGATTTTTCTAGTTGTTCTTTGACCTTAAGATGGATTTTTTGGATCCTCTCAATGAACTTGTTGGCTCTAGTCACCTATATGTCTCATGTATCCTCCTCATCTTGATGTCCAACTACTATGTCCAGCAGATTTGTAGGTATATATCCCAAGCATGCTTCAAATGGTGACTTCATAGTGGATATGTATACTACCCAGTTATAGGAATGTTGAATGTAGGCTAAGGACTCGTCCCAAGTCCTTGGGTACTTACTGTTATACCCTCTGATCAACTATACCAAAGTCCTATTTACCACCTCTATTTGTCCATCTCTCTATGGATGCAAAGTTGTGCTCCTCTATAACCTGGTATCTATCTTGTCCCATAAAGTAGTCCAAAACTTCCCCAAGAACCTGGAATCCCTGTCGGAGACAATAGACTTTGGCAAACCAAAATTCACCCATACTTTAACAAAGAAAATATATGTTGCCTCATGTGCTTTTACTATCTTTTTACATGCCAAAAGAATACACATTTTACTGAATCTATCCAAAACAAAATAGAGATAGTCATGGCCATGTTTAGACATAGGTAATCCTCCTACGAAATCCATAGAAATGTCCTCCCACAGAAAAGTAGGTACTGGTAACAGCATATACAAACCTTCCTTCCTAGTTTTAGGCTTGCTAGTACAACAAAGATTACATCCATGAATAAATTTTGATACTTCTTCTTCGATGTTGGGCCAATATACATACATTTGCAAGTAGGCTAGGGTCTTACCAACACCAAAATGTCTCACTAATTTCGAGGTATGAGCTTCCATCATCAATTTAATTCTTTCTTCTTTATGTACACAAAGTTTCCCCCATCGGGAGAGCAGCCCGTCCTTGAGATAAAAATATTCAATATCCATCTTTTCAGCCCCTTGGGACTGCAACTTCTAAAATGTTACCCCAAAGTCTTTGTCTTAGGCATATGCTTCTGCATAAGCTACCTTTGTGAAGGGCTCGATCTGAGAGATAATGGCCAAATAGGAGAAATTTTCCTGTGTGGGTGGCCTAGACAAAATGTCTGCCACCAAATTTGTACTACCTTTCTTGTATTTGATCACTAGATGGAACTGCTGAAGAAACCCCATCCATTTTTAGTCCCTTGCCTACTACAATTTAAACCATGCTTACAAATACTCGAGAGGTTTTTCGTTAGTGTGCACAATAGTTTCTTTACCCAATAAATAATGTTTCCATTTTTTAATTTCTTGAACTAGTGCATACATTTCTTTATCATATACTAAATATCCTTTAACTACCGAAGTGAAGGTTTCATAATGATAACATATGGGTTTACCTCCTTGAAGAAACATTGTGCCCATAACATAATCACTGGCATCTGTCTCTACTTCAAAAGGCTGCTGCAAACTAGGAAGAGCAAATACTGGAGCATGACTAATCTTTTATTTCAATAACTCGAAAGATTTTTCTTGTTCCTTACCCCAGTCAAAACCCTTACTCGTTGTAGCCACTATGTGTAGAGGTGTTGCAATTGCCAAGAAACTAGGAATGAACTTCCGCATGTACTGTACTGCTCCCACAAATATTCTAGTTTCTATGTCTCCTTTTGGTGTTGGCCAATTTATGATGGCTTCCATATTCTTTGGATCCACTCGTAGCTCTCCTCCTTTGACCACATACCCAAGATAGACAAGTGACTATTTGGAAAATTCACATTTCTTCATATTATAAAGAAGTTGTTTCTCGTTGAGAACTTGCAAGACTTACTGCAAATGCGTTAGATGTTCTTCCCATGTGGCACTATAAATCAAGATATCATCTAGGTATACAATGACACATGAATCTATGAAATCCCACAATACATCATTCATCAATCTCATAAATGTAGCGGGTGCATTGCATAATCCAAAAGGAAGTACTAACCATTCATACAAACCTTGTTTTGTTTTCAAGGAAGTCTTCCATATATCCTCCCCCTTCATCCTGACTTGCTGATAACCTGACTTGGGATCCAACTTTGTGAAAAATCTGGCATGCTAAAGTTGGTCCAAGAGATCATCTATACAGGGAAGTGGATACTGGTTCTTTATGGTGATCTTGTTCAAAGTGCAGTAATCAATGCACATTCTCCAAGAACCATCCTTCTTTAGCACCATCATAATAGGCAAACCACATGGTTAGGTGCTCAGACGTAACACCCCTTAGTCTATTAGTTCTTGGAGTTGTTTCTTTACCTTAGTACTCTCCATCAAGGATTTCCTATACAACACGATGTTTGGTAGAGGTGACTCTGGAAATAGCTTAATATCATGCCCTACTTCTTGTTTTGGTGGTAATCCACTAGGAGCCTGAAATACTTCCTGAAAATACTGAATAATACTATCCAAATCTTGTTTTCCTTGGTTAGAAATCTCTGAAACTTCTACCCCATCTTGTTTATCCTTTAACAAAAGTAAACAAAACTGATTATGATTTGACTGAATAAGCCATTTTTCTTGGGTAGCACTTACCATAGTAACTCATGTCTTATACTGGTGTGCCTGGATGTTGTAGCTGATCTCATCCTTGACCCATCTTTACCAGTTTTCCCTTCTCATAAAGATAGCATCCCTAACATACAAGTAAGGACTCCCGAATACCACATCAAAAGCATCAAGTGGAATAACGTCATCTTAAAAAACATCTATATATTGGGAATTTATTCCAAACTTGACCTTACATCTTCTTGTTACCTGAATTTCAACGCCCTTCTTAACCCAACCCAAAGGATATGGGTGTAGATTCTCATAAGTCTCAAGATCAAGCTTCTTTACAACTACCTCAAAAATCAAGTTAGATTGAGAACTGGTATCAACCAAAGTATTTACCTTAGTCCTCTTGATCTATATTTTGATCTGGAATAGTCTACTCATCTCCTCTTCGCTATCCATGTTGGAGGTCTTTTGCATCCAAGCCTTTCATCTTTGATTTCCACCTCCCCTTCTATCTTTATAGTTGTCATGGACTTCTTGGAGTCCTTGGTTCGGTTCTTTGGATGTGACTCTGGATGCAACTTCCAACATGTAGCATCAGTATGACCATTGATATCACAATTCTTGCAAACATTCTTGGGATCTTTATAAGTATTTAAAGTAGTGGTAGCTTGTTTACCTTTCCCTTTCCACTTACTCTTGTTACTTGTTTGCCCATAATCCTTTTTCTGCTCATTTTTGACTGCTTTACCCTTGGATCTACTTCTCCTTGATGTTTCTCATCATCTATGTAATATGCTTATACACATGCTTCATTGAGATCCTTGGGCTTTATGGAGATGACTTTTCTTAAAAGGTGAGTGTGAAGTCCTCCCAAGTATTTGATCAAAATATCCTCATCCTCCAAATCCATGTTTAGCAACATGAATTACCTTTGAAACTCCATAGTATAGTCCTGCACACTTTGACCACTACCTTGTCTAAAATACTGCCATTTAATCATTTTGTCAGTTTTATGGCCAATAGGATAGAAGTTAGCTCTAAGTAATTCCTTAAATTCTTGCCAAGATTTCACAATAGGATGTTTATTCTTTTCACAAGTAGCTAGATGAGTTTCCCACAAAACTAGAGCATGTCCCTCCATTTTGAGATGTGCAAAGGTTATCCTTTTTCCCTTAGTGACATTATGGACACTAAAATAGACTTCTAACTATTTCAACCATTTATCTAGTAATTCTTCATCTACTTATCCTTCAAAGATTTTGATTTCGACTTTAGTCTCAACTTTAAAAGGAGTGTGTTCATATTTTACCATTTCTCTTGTGTTAGAAGTCTCTTCTTCATACTCTTCCCCATAATATTCCTCATGGTGACTCTTGCCTATACCAAATTTTTTGGCTAAGCCTCAAACCACCGAGTCCATGGAGTCTTGTTTGACAGAAGTTTTCTTCTACAAATCTGCAAGTTCCTCTTGCCTTCTAAACATCATATCCATCATGGTCTGTAGCATCTCGATTCTATGGACCAAGTTCTCTTCCTCCATTTCTCCCTAAATTCTTTGTTTCTCTTCTTTGTAGAAATCTCTAGATTGCAAGGTAAAGCTTCTTCTCCTTTAGATCTTGTCACTATCATACAAATTCAAGAATGAAATACAATCGTCCTGGATACTTGTTAGCTCTGATACCAAAATGATCTGTAAACTCTTCAACTTTGGAATTATTCACAAAATCACAAATTAATCGTTGTTGTTTACTTTCTATTAGAAAATAATAGAGATAGCTAGTGAATGAATTACTATTGTGCTTAGAATCAATAATTGTAGTAAAGTAAAGAATATAAGCTCATAACACCAAAAATTTTATCCTGGAAAACCTCCAATGGAGGAAAAACCAGTCGGGAAGGGAAATTTCTCTTTCTTCCCACTTCTATTAGCCAATTCAAATCAACAGGTACAAAATTTACAATAAGTAAGAAAGAGAAGTAGATAATATCTCAACACTTCCTTTTAGTTACTTGTTTTCTCTGTCCAACACACCTTTCTTCTACAAAATTACAATTTCCAGCACCAAGAATTCTTTCTCACTTACTCCCATGCCTCGATGATCTTCTACAATCATGTATTTATAGCCTTTCTCATGTCCTCCCGTGAACTGGAGAATGGGAAACATAATGAAGGAGAATAGAAACGAACATCCTTTCAAATTTAGAGGCTATTCATTTCAATTTTAGTTTTCTATCCATGATGGCCAGGACCACTGCCCTATGCAAACCAGTGGTCCTGGGACTACCACCTTGGCTGGGAAATGGTTCTATAACCACCACCCTGCGTAGGGCGGCAGTCCTATTACTTAAAAGATAGAACCTCCGTTTCATTGTTTTCCTTCTTTGTGCTGACTATTTCTGATGAAGTAGAGTTATTTCAGATCCCTATGGATCATTCCATCATCTATTATTTCTCTATGTAGTACACTATATAAGTCCTCAATGGTTGTGTTCTAGCCATTATTTTAGTACTGTGATGTGAGAATTTACTCTATAATATTGGACTTAATTGTAAAACCCTTACTCTAACCATTTCTTATAAGTGATTTTTGTTATCCTTTGGGTGCATCTTTGTCATACTAGAGTATAAGAAGTAAATAATTTATTGGAATGCTTGCATGATATCTTGTGTTGAGTATTTTAAATATTGTGTTGAAAATTTTCATGTGTTGGCTAGAAATGAATGCAAATCTTTCTTTGTAGAAATGGTCACTACTTAATCTAGTTTTCTATACTTTTTATTATTGTTGGCTACTTGAAGTGTTAAATGATTTGATACACAGAATATCTCATCAAATAAATCCCCCCTTGTGAAGTTATAACTACCATAATTCATCTCATCCCCTCATATTAACTTCCATTTTTCCATTTACTACTTTGTTTCTCTAGATATACTTGAAGGAGACTTCTAGCCTTAATTATATTATCAAAAGAATGCAAGAGCAACCAACCTTTGTTGTCTATAGTAAATTGTGTCTGGTGCATTAAGCACATGTAAAATTTTTGTAACAACTCGTACGAGTGAGTGTTGTATTTATGGTCATGCTTATCCTATATTGATCCATCATTTAAACATATCAAGAGGATCAAAGAATTCATTTCCCCCTCTTCTTTTTAAGTTATAATATGGATTCTTCTCACCTTGTTCTAAGGTAGGAAGAAAAGTAGCAAGATGAATCCATCGTCTCTGTATGTTTCCCTCAATCACCTTAAATCTTGATCCCAAGGAAGGTCTTAGACCCCTCCCTGAATACAAAATGGCATACCACCTGGTCTACCACTGTCCAAACATTCCCCATTCCTAGAGAATAATTATTAGGCCACCAATAGGTATATAATTGGGGGAAAACATGCTTTTGGCACCGTTTCCAAGGACTTCTTGAGTTTTTGGGGATTTCTTGATGTAGTTTGATAGGCATTTTGGCTTTTAGAGTTTGAATTCCATCAACCCGCTTCTGGAACTGTTTTCAGAGATTTCTTGATGTAAGTTGATCAGTATTTTGTATTTTAGAGTTTTAATTACATCAACATGATTATGGTGCCATTTTTGGGGACATTTTAATGAGGTAAGTTTAATAATTCATTCCTTTATAGAGATTTTCCAAAATTAGGAAAATAAATACCATTCTGCTAAGTATTGTCCAAATGTTTCCCATTAAAAACCAGTTTTCCATAAAGCTTGAGCCTCTATGAGTATATTGAAGGATTAGTAACTTGAAACAGGGGAAAATTCATAAATTCTGCAAATCTTAACCTCCTAGTTTGTGAATTCATCACATCAAGCACTTTTTTATTTAATCTATACATCTAACATGCAAGGCCTTAGTGGTGGCTCCATTTTTTGAAAAATATTTGGATTATATTAGTGCAAACATCTTACATCTTATTTACTAACTCCCACATTTTCAAAGATGGAAGGATGAAGATACTTTTTCAAATATGATCCTATCAGAAGATTACTCCTAGAGATGGAACATACATAGTCAAGAAGGAAGAAAAATTTGGAAACTAGTGGGTGGTCAAAAAACAAAAGAAAAGATTGTTCAACCTGCTGAATTTGATCCACCTTTGGTGGAGTATTACTCTAGCAAATTGCATAGCTCTGATCCAAGTACTCCTCAAGCATATTTACAGAATTTTCTCTAAGAAGGTTCAACATCTACAAATAATAAAGGTATTCAACATCTTCTTGATTTGTTGACTCATAAGAGCAATTTTTTTTGCAAAACTGGGTCCCCAAGAGATTTCCATTTTGTGAATCATACTCCTCTACCTCATATACCTCTAATTACCCATTGTTTCAACCATCCTTTTAAAACACCTCCAATAAATAATATAGAACAACCTCCATCGATTCCTCCTTTTGAAGTCACTAATTATAGACCAATAATGTTCCATGAAATCGTGGGCTATCTTAATGATGTACCAAATGAAATTACAAGAAAATTTACTGTATTTCAAGGGAATAATTTCATAAGTAATGATCAACATCTTAGATAAGATAAACCTATTAATCTAAGGCCTACTGATAATTCTTGCCTAATTAAATACTTACATGATTTTTTATAAGAAATCAACTTATTATCTGAGGGAAAAAAATCATAGAACTATGAGGCACGATTTCTTAATGGATGTCTGGATTGAGAACAATATTAAAGTAGTTAGGAAGCCTTTAAAGATGGAAGGTTTCAATTTCATTAATCTAGAAAATCCTCAAGAAAGTAAGGAAGTGGACTTAGAGGAAGTGGTTACAACATTGATTGGAGCATTTAAAGAGATATTTTGTAATCTTGCTAGAGAAGAGAAAGGATTTGTCTCAAATCCTCAAGCTCAACACCAAGACCAAGGAAAAAATAGATTTGGGAATCATCCCAAAGGGGATTACTAAACTGAGGACAGAGGCAAAGGACCTATGGGTTTAGGAAAAAAAACATCAAGCCTTCAAATATAATAAGATAGTCCTAGACCCATTGAAAATAAGAGTATTAATGGTGTAGGAAGACCTTATCATTGAATGGTGTGATAATTTTTTATCACCACATCCCCCTTACAAGAAATGTGTTTGATATGATGATGTTACTGATGAAGCTGATGTTGGTTATATATGTATATGATTGAGTGTCCAAAATATTCAATACATGGAGCTACTTCAACTGATCTATTGTATGCTAAAACTTTGGAGGACTTTTGGGCTTGCAAAAATCAGGTATTATTCCTCCCTTATATTGTTAATGTTGATATAGATATGGCTCAATCATTTGAGCTTCCAAATCATGAATTTGAGTATTTAAGGGATTTGACGATTAAAAATTATGATGGTTGAATCCCTTCAGAAGAGGATAGGAAATTTATTAATGAATGATGTTATTGCACAAGAAAGAGACTATAACCTTCGGAATATACAAGTCAAGGGATTTTTCTTTGCTCCTAAACCAAAAATTCCTCTCTTGACAAATATCCCCAAAGATACCCCCAAAAGAAGTATGCTTGGATAAGTCCCCTTATCTATTCAAATCTAATAACTTATGCATCTACCCAAGAAATAAGGGATAACATCCCATCAAAAAAGACTATCACCCTTGCCTCTAATACAACCCTACCAAAGTATGTTGCATCTGATATGGATCAAATTCTAATTCATATAAGATTAATGTCCCAATTTTAGAACTACTTAAAATTCCAGAACATGGAAAAAGAGCATTTAAATACTTGGGGATGAAGGATGATATGGTTTTTAAAGAAGGGGGTACAAATAATGTGGCAAATCTACCTACCATAGATGAAATGGAAGTAACAGCGGATCAAGAAAACATTGAAGAACCACCAGAAGTATATTTAGGCACATCCTTAGTAGAATCCCAATTATATGTGGATCCTTTATTTACTACTTTGATTGTCAATGAAATCCTTCTTCACAATTTCATGTTTGATTCGGGAAATTCATGTAATATCATGCCTTTAGATATCATGAATGAATTATACATCAAGATAACAACAAATTTTGGGAGATGTTATGCTATGGATTCAATATAGGTACCTGTTGTGGGGTATGTCAAAGGTCTAGTAGTACAACTTGTTTCCTATCCTAGAAAAAATATAACTATGAATATGGTTATAGTTGATTTCCCTTCTAAATGGGGTATGTTGTTATCCATAAATTGAGCTGCTAGTGTATGTGGTAGTGTTCAGATGGAAATGTTCTATGCCTCTATACAATTGGAAAGGAAGCTAGTCAAATTGCATGGATAAAATAAAATTTTCCATCTTATTGAGGATCTTATGAATGTTTCTTATGAGGTATTGTTTGTTGATATGGATTTTGGTAACTTCATAGGTTGTGTAGATTATGAAGATCATTGCATGTATGTTAATGCACACCTTGAAGATGTCAATGTCCCCTAGACCATGAATTTTGATGGAGTATGTTCCAATGTTGGAAATAGAGTTGGAGTGGTTCTAACTTCTCTAAATTGGGTTTCTTTTAACTTCTCTTTCACATTGAAGTTTTATTGTACTAAAAAAATTACTAAGTATGAGGCATTGCTTCTTGGTTTAAGAGTTGCATGGAAGCACGAGATTAAAAACATCATTATCAAATGAGATTCTAAATTAGTTGTGAATTAAGTTAGAAAAATATGTGCAAATAAAAAATAGAGGCTGAGATTATATAAGCATGCGGTTTGGGACCTCATAGAATTATTTGATTCCTTCAATATCTTGTATCATGAAAGGGATACGAATGTAACAACTGATAAGCTAGTTATCATAGCATCTCAATATTAAAATGAGATAGTATCTCCTTACTTCCATTATTAATTAGAAGTGATATGCATACCTTCATTTCCTAACAATATTCAACATTGGCATGTTTTTTAGGAGGATGCCTAGATTTAGAGGTTTTTAAATTGTAAAGATGAGTTCACAAATCATCTCATTAACTTATACCCCATGGTGATTTTATATGAAGGAAAATATACCCTCTTTGGAATATATATAATTCAAATGAAGAAAAATATATTTCCTAGAGGACTTGTCACCTTAGAATCAAATTCTGATAATACTGACAGGGTTATAAACAAGCCTATGTATGCATATAGGGATGTTGAAGAATGTAACTTGGGAACTTATCAAAATCTCGTAAAGGTTTGGTTGGGATATATTATGAATAAAGAAGAAAATAAATCTTATGCCAAATTTCCAAATAAAAATTAGGAATGTTTAGCAAAATATTATAGAGAAGACATCAGGACTACAAAACATACTTTCTTTCTAACTGACTTAGAAGGAAATTTCCTAGAGTTTCCTATCAATGGAAGGCATCTCAAACATTTCTTGGACTAATCCAAATGATTAGGTATGATCATAGTATAGTATGTATTTTTTTTGTGTTGTTTTTTATGTTTTCCTCTATTTATGTTGTTGTTTCCCTTTTGTGCTCTAGCCCACAGTGACCAACTTTCAAGATATGTCAGTATTCTGATATGAATTTTATGTATCTTTTCAATAGATATTTGTGTGATTTGTCTCCCTGAATCTTTACCCAATGGATTAGGAATATGGTATTTTTCTTGTGGCATGCATAGGGGGTTACCATCCCCAAGAAGGAGATAATGTTGGTGCTCATTCTGAGCTCTATTCTTTACCAAGTTGATTTTTCCAACAAATTTCCTCGTAACATCTAAGGACTCAAACTTACATATGTTATCTAACAACCATATTTTTATGATTATCCATGATCACTCCTTCCCATGAATTTGAAGAAATTGAAGGATGGACATGACATTTAAATTCTAAGAAGACTACAATGCACTAACTTTATAATCCATGGAATGAAGAACTTAATGTTTCGTGGGTTTCTCCAAATTGTGAATGGATAAATATTAGATCTTAACCAAGGAGGTATTATAGAATGGTTGATAACAATTCAAATTGACTTAGTCTCGAAATTTACAAAAATATAGGATACCACGGGATGACTAGTTGCAAGAAATGAGGGAGTGTAGTTATATAACATAAATTGTGGCACACTGGTTTAGTGTTTTGTGGGTTTTTCAAAAGAGTTGGCATTCTGATGATTCCAAAATTCACAGGACACTTAGAATTCCACTAAACACCATGGAAGACCAAATGAAAAATTTAAAATGGACTTATCCATTTAAAAAAATATAGAGACATTCAAATGGGCATCAAATATATACATCGCCAAGAAATTTAAATGATCATGACACATGGAAATATTACGGGCCTCTATAAGCCATTTAAGTTTCATGGAATTAAATTCCATTGAATGAATTTAATTCATATTATTTTAGGTCCACATCGAGGTAGACCAAGTTAGCACGGTCAGATCTATGGCCCATGGTGGACACATGTCACCATTTTGGTGCAGGGCGAGTAGATGGGATGCAACGGACCTCAAGTCTATAGAATGAATCGAGTTTCATATGTCTTAGGGTCCATATGGTCTAACCAATCAAGGCGGATACATGAAAAAAATTCTATGAAGCTAGCGATGAAGTGTACCCAAATAGAAGTTATGATGCGAAGGCTCCACCCCAAAACCAATGAAAGGAAAACACGAAAGCAAGAGAACTTGTAACAACCACTTTCCAAACATCATAATTATTGGATTTTTTTTAACTTCCCAAATTAATAATATGCCTTCAATGATTTAAATATACAAACTAACATTCAAATCCAACAATTTATAAGTATATTTCTTCAGATAAAAAATCAATATAACATGTGCATATTTATTGGTCAACTGGATTCAATGATCTCCCATAAGATACTATTTTGAATTTGTATATAATGTATTCATTTTAGTGCCCTTCTTGGCATTGATTTTACAATTTTTTTCTCTAAGTGTCTACCTCGAAATTATTCAATCAAATCCCATCCAACATCTCACACTTTAGTTAGAACTAGGTGAACTTGACAGTGTAATTACATACACTACTTTAACTAAATTTTATGATTCATGTGGTGTATATTCTATTTCTAGAATGCACATTCATATTTAAAACATGTCCCATCACCATGTAACTTGGTTTAGTTATCATAATTGAATCAATTATTTAAGTTAATCAAATTCAAGTTATGCACATGATAGAAAATATTGTTCATCCAATATGATGAAGCACAACTGTGCCAACTTAGGTTTTTAATGGGAGATAAATATCTCACGTAACGAATTACATCATCATGTGATCAATTTATTTCCTGTAGTAAACATAAGTTGGTACAGAGGAATTGGACCGAATTGGATATATAACCTCTGCATCTTAGCACAACACAATTCCTTATTGATTATGACATGTGTAATAAATGGAGCTCGAGAGAAAAATTAGGATAACTATTGTATTGTTGTGTTCATTTAATGATCTGTGTCATTTTATGAACATCATACTATAATAACCATCTGAATTAGTTTTTTGGTAACTTATTCACCTTGTTAAATTATTTTTATGATAGATTTATATTTCATAACGCAACAATATAACATCACAATAATTATTCTATCCTAAGGTCAATAAATTAATTTTGATAATTATTCGTGGTAAAATTCCATAAGTTTGTTTAATCACATTCATTAAGCATCCTAATATAATTAGGGTAGAAAAACTAAATTATTAACACAGTCCCTAATTTATTTAAGTTACGACATTTTCATTTAAACTACTTAAATACAGATTAATTGAGCTCAACAACTGAATGTAATAAAGTCATTCATAATCATAAAATTTACATACTTATGATTAAATAATAAATGGTTATTAATCATTTATCATACAAGAGTCCAATCATACAACTATAAGATAATAAACCACATTAATTTATTTTAAGAGATTACCTCTCATATCCTTACTATAGCTTTAATTCATTCTTTATATTTAAATCTAATACAGTTAAGGGTATTATTCAATCATTGTTCATTAATCATCCCTATGATAGTACCTATCATATGAAATTAGATTGAATAATTCAATCACAATTATATCATAACAAATACATAGAACTAAATAATTGATATGAGAATCCATTATATTTATTACAACAATATCCAAAACTTGCATATAACACCTTTATTTCTTTTTCCAGAATGATACAAAATCTCAGAGGCCATAATTCCTTTCACAAATTATTTAGTGAAGAAAAAGATTTCTTATACAATAGTCAAGTAATGAATACATCTTTCAATCATAACAAAAATAATTCAACATAGTCATTTACAAATCATCTTCTAGCTAAGATATCAATTCCACCATCTATAAAAATGTTAGGAAATCGTCAGTTTGAAACAATTGGCATGAAAAATCCAGCCATCTTATATTTACTATTTCTAGCATTGAAATATTTCAATGAGCATAATTCAGCTAAACAACATAATCTGAAATTCATTTAAGATAAAAACTTATCATTTTCCCTTTTTATCATTTTTCCTTTCTTTCATAATCCATAAAAGAAACATATTATTTTTCAACTCAAATCATAAAAAAGATAAATTAGATTACTAACAGATCAAACTTATGAATATCAATTCCAAAACCATATCCACCATGTTATTAATACCCTTGCTAGGTTATTCAAAAAAAATTAAGCAAGTATTAAAATTTATACTTGAGCATTCATTCTTATTTCTACCAACATCTTATATTAATTTTATGAGTCAAGTAGAAATCATACAAACCAATCAACTTTCATTCTAGGTTCAAATAATTGATTTTAAGAGAAAAGAGTATAATATCACTCAATTAGCATCTTAATAATAATATTAAGAGTCTGAATTTGATAAAGACAATAATTAAAATATACAAACTTAATATCTTAATATTATCAAACCATAATCCCTTTCAGAATAATCTTACTTATCCGAATATGTTATTCTTTCACACGAAGTAAGAGAACATGCACTATTTTTATAATAATGGTTTGTTCGATAAAAGAAATTGATTATTATCAAATACCTTAAACTATCTGAAATACCTTAATGTATTCAAATAAAACAAACAACTCATATTTTTCATAAGGAGGGATATGAAAAGCCTAAAAGTAGGCTATATTGCATAATCAATCAAACTAAGTCAACATTTTCTCCCTGTACATATACCATTACAGTCACTGGTTTGAATAAACCATATTTAGAAAAAAAAAGTTCGTAACCCTTTCCCATACGGTACTAATAATAAAAGAACAGTTTGCATTGACCAAGGAGTGGTCTTAAGGATTTAAATAATAAAATTAGTGGAAGGTGGATAAATCCATACCATCCATCGACTTGAGTAAATAGCTCATTATCACTTAATTAACAATAACATAGACCCAAACCAGTGGGTGACTGAGTTTTATAACTCATATAATGCCATCACGATAAGCACAATCCGCAACCCATTTATGGGTGTGAGATTTCTATAAAATGATTCCAAAAAATAAGATCATAGTGGTTATCTTAACATAAATAAACAATGGAATTCAAATCCAAAATAATACTAAGCTACAATTAAACCACCTCATATAACTTCATAGTCAAAGTCATACTTGAACTAGATTGTTGAGAAGAAGATTAAACTTCTTACAGAAACCTAATACCACTATTACAACAAAAATCACCAAAGACCAAGTTGGGTTTCACGTAGACCTATTACATTAACACCCAAAATAGGGAACGACTAGAAATAATGTTCAACTATAGGTATATGAGCTTGAGCTTGAAAATAATATCCACATAGTCAATTTATACAGCTTGTACCAAGAACAAAATAAACCCATCCATACATAGATAAATCTAAATGTAAATATAAAGGTATTCAACCATATATATGATGCCCAAAGTATCATGAAAGAAACCAAATGCAGACTGGTAAACAACTAGTAATATATTCACAATAATAATGTGGCCTTATTAAAAAAACATGTATATAACTTGTCCATATGCAATATAAAGACAAATTTGCATTCAAATACATATATATACAAACAAAACCATCACATCCAAGTATGCATTTAACCATGACATTCAAATTTATATCCAAGCCATACCCATAATGAAGAAAATGAAAGCACAGAAGGAAAATTTGATTTTCCCCATTCAACATTAAAATATCTTAATTCTATAAATGATAAAGATGAGAAAGACAATCTCATGCCTGTAAAAATTTTCATAAGACCAAATATTCTTCCTCTTCTTCTAAGAAATCTTCCAACACTCACACAAAAACCTAGAAAGAAGAATAGATTTAAATCGAAACATGAGCTCAATTAAATCCATAGCTTGTCTATATATTCCCTTATAAACTAACTAGAGTAAAATTTTACATGTAGAGTCCCAAAACATTTCCCTAAAAATAGCCATGATAATTTTTGCATGCAAAGCTCACATGGCGAGCCAAAAATACTAACATCAAAAATGAAAAACCAAATAACCACTTAGCTTGGTGGTAGCTTCCTTGAGAAGCTTCTCACTTCTCCCAAGGGCTACGGTCTGCATTAAAATTCAATTAATAAAATTGCCCCTTATTATTCTTAACTCCCCACTATTTCCCTTCCATTCCATCATCCACTAACTTTGGCGTTTCACACCATATTTATTGAAATATCTGCCATCTTTTTATTTTGTTATCTACCATCCAATAGTTAGGGATTAATTAAAACAAAAATTGTAGCTTAAATTACCAGCACATTGACCAATGTTCTTTTCCACATTTTAAAGTTTAGGTGGCAAGTAGTGACCAACTCAATATGAGCTTGGGTGGGGAATCGGTTGAGATTTCGAACCCTCCCCAAACATTTATTTAATATAAGTTTAAGTAGCATGACCGTATTAAGGTCTAGCAAATCTTAAAACATAAGAAATTAGTATTAATATAGGTATATAGCTATATATATATATATATATATATATATATATGTATGTATGTATGTATGTATGTATATATACATATCCACATGTATAAATATATGTGTGTGTGTGTGTGTATTTATATATATGTTAGTTTATATATATATATATATATATATGTACTCCTGTATGTACATATACATGTTTATTTTTCTATCGTTAAGACACAATTTTAATAATTTTACAAACTAGTCAACATTAGTATGAATGACATATAATGGATTCTAAAATAGCACTTCAAATAGTATCCTAGGTATATGACATGATTACGAAATATACCGTTATTTTCCAATAAGGGTCTTCACAAAATTTAGTCAACCTTACTAGGATCATAAAATTGATTGACTGCACATAGTTACAGAAATGAAATAAGTACATAAGTATAAGATCGATCAAGAAGAAATCTTACTAAGTAAAGTCAAGCCTTAATTATTAAACTTATAGATAATTAAATCAACATGATTAAATAGTAAACATACTATTTTTACTATACTTTAATCAATTCAAGCAAGATAACTAAACATTTTCACTTGTATCTTGCAAAGTATCTATTTATCCAAGGTAAATTTAATGGAGTATGATAGAACTTGATGCTATGAAACCAAAAAAGTGCATGGAGATTTATCATTGGTTTATACTTCACACTCTGACTAAGAATGACATTACCAATAGTGTGGAGCTTTCTCATTGTATTATGCTTCACACTCTAACAAGGTTTTTTAAAATTAAAGTGAATTACGAAGTAAGCATAGAGTTTCTTTATTGGCTCACACTTTGCAGAAATCAATCATGGTTATCAAATAGTATGACATTGTGAGGAGAGTGTAACTTTCTCATTACATCTACCAGACTACAAAGGTGTTGAGGATGTTGTAGAGAATGTACAAAAGTATGAACTACTATGATGCGCGAAGGGGATCACTACCTCAGAAAGGAAGGAAAGTCATTTTGTAACTATGTTGCAAGGATGTGCACATAGTTGGTACCGGAAGTATGACCCCCACCAAATAGGGGTACATTACACTACACTACGGAATTCCTTCTTAGCCAAAATTTCATATCCCTGAGTTTGAATAAAAAATCATTAGTGCGCTAAAAGAGATTCAACAAGGTATGACAGAGAGTGTGTAGGAATATGATGCATGTTTTAAGACTCTCTTGTCAAATTTGTCTTATGATATTCACCCTTCTCAGCATGCTAAATGATTTGTTGGAGGGTTGATAAAACATTTTAGGAGATCAATTTCACATAAGACTTTTACAAACCTGCACGAGGCCTTGGAAGCTTCCCTATGTGTTGAGGCTATTAGAAGTGTGAATACGGGTGTTATACCTTTTCTTAAAGTTCATATTACTGCAGTGGTGAAATAGTTGGAGAAGTTATCTATGAACTCGGCTCATGAGAATCGTAGTGGCCTATGGTGCACAAATTGTGAGCTAGAGGAATTTACAAAGAACAATTGACCTCAGAGATCAATACATACCATAACAGTGGACTGTGAGATTTACCACAAAGATTATGATGTAAGTAGGTGTCCACTACAATAGTGCGTGATCCGTAAGAATGTGTCTTGCTATTGTAATATTTTCACCTCTACTACTCATGACATAAAGGATTGTAGATTGATTGACCAGATACATGATGTCATTGATATTGGTATACACCAAACCAGCCTCAAAAACAATTCCAAGGATAATGGTCATCGTTACGAAGGGCATGCAGATGGAGGGGCATGTGGAAGATATTTCAAAGGAGGATTTTGTGGTCATGGAAACCGTGGAGGAGGGAGAAGTGAGCTCCCATGTGGAAATTATTACAATTATGGATCTATATAACACTATAAGCATGAATGCCATGATCTGTTGTAATTCTCTTGATGTGGAAAGAAGCATAAGTATAAGGAGTGTTCGAAGCTATTAGAACATATAAGCTGGAAACACTAGAATGACAAAGGTGTCGGAATGGTAAGAATAAATAAGGTCGACTCAAAATGGATTCCAAGGGTAGCGTGCGAGTCAGAAATAGAACCTAAACTGGTGACGATGAAAGCTAAAGCTTTGGGCACCAAGGAGACACCAAGGCAAAATCCACTGTTTACAAGAGAAGAGGTGATGCATTGGAAGTATCTAGACCATACTCATTAGAAATAGGTGTATTAGGATACCATGGATGTAGTTCGAAGCCTACAAGGATAAATCAAGTTCCTAAAGGAGAAATCAAGGGAGTTAGAAGAAAGCAAGAGCGTTGAGGATCTACAAAAGGATTTGGATGAGGTCAAGGAAGTATGTCAAATGTTGAGGTAAGAGAATATCATTCCTTTTCTAGGGGAATGGTTACGACAGAAAGTACCATGCACTGGAGTAGAGAATGAGAGGCAGATCCTAGATGTTAACCTTCCTCCCCATAGCCTAGACTATGATAAGGAAATTACCTTGAATCCTATTGTGGAAGGGTGGCTTCTAAGTAATATTTTTATCAACACAAGCATGGAAATAAATTTTCTCACCTTGGGTTCCTGGAACCAAATGGGAAGGCCCTCATTATAGGCATATTCAAATGTGCTATATATGGCAAAAAAATAAATGTGATGCCCATTGGTTTCTTGAATGATGCTACTATCACTATCTAAGGGGAAAAATTCACAGGATATTTTTAAGTCTTGGTGCTAGCCAAGGTGAAAAATTTTCTTGAATTGCTTGGGCACCCCCTGGTGTTATAAGAATTTTTTTTACCTACTATTAGACACTAAAATTAGGTCACACTCCCCTTTGGTCCCTCAAAAAAAAGCACCATTCATCACATTCACCTAGCCATGGAAACCTTCACCCCAGTAATGTTAATTTAATTAATTTAATTCATTATCCTCACCATATTTATTATTTAAATATATTAATTAAAATAATATCCCACACATACACCTCACTTAGACACCTCATAAAGCCAACTCAGCCTAAAACCTATTCTTAATAAGTTGCCATAACTAACTGAGACTTACCTAAACCCTAAAAATCAATGCCTACATTCTCTCTAACCACATTCTTGCATGCTTACAAGAAGCTCCCAGTCTAATCCATGACTTAACAACATGAGATCCAAGGAAATCAAGAGCATCTCCCTAGTTTAGTAAACCTAGGAAATCCCACCTTGACTGACACCAGTTATTCCTAACTGTCGTTGGTAAAGATGGAACCGCCATCAGTTACCCATTTTAACCCCAAAACAACCTTATTGTCAAGGTTGGCAGAAGGATGGAAAAAGATTGTAAATTTTGGTGAACATTAACACATTCTAGAGAGATATCGCATCTTTTGAAAGTGAATTTTAGCTAGAACACCCATGCAAGGAAGGAGATCAAACGTCTTTTCCTGCACAGCCATCCCAGCAATGATCTGATCTAACCAAGAAAGGAGGAATGTACATGCAGCCCATGTAGAAACTTTCCTTTAGTTGGTGATCACCTACAGTCTTCAAACCTCTCATCAGCACCTCCATCCCTCACTTACAAGCATCTAGGACCATAATTCAAGTAATTAAACGTTATAGTTCTTTGGTTCATTCTATTTCATCATTATATTATCATTTATTGTTTACCTAGTCACCCATTGACCTCCTCCAACACTCACCCCTCCATATACCCATTAAAACCTTGCCAAATCCTACCCAAATAACCCAATACCTCATCCCGACCAACCAAATTCCTTTATGCAATCACAAAGGAAACCTAAATTTTGTTCTGTGGCATTCCCAGTTTTCCACAGTAACCAACACTGGTTACACCCAACCGCCGTTGATCACCCTTAATCAACATCGGTCTCTGTATTTTCCCATACAACCCAGAACAGTGAGCTATCCACCTAATTCCCTATCACCTTTATTCACCTGTGATCTACCTAAGACCTCTGTCAGACCTGCAGAGACCCATAACCAGTTATTTGACCTTCGGATCCTATTCTAACCTAGCTTGTTAGATTAGATCTATTTCTTATTATGTTTTAAGTGAGATACCTAAATCATTTCAAATTACAATAGGATTTTCCTTATTTACCGAATTAAATTGTTTAAAACAGTGGACTGATAGGCATCTAGGAAGTATTATACTTCCCAAATCTAGCATACGCTAGGTAGTTCACTGCATATATTGTTTAAACTTTTCTAGTGGTCTTGCTTTGCATTAGAGGTAGTTCCTCCTAGCCAAAAGGAAGCTCTCACAATTAGATATGGATTCGGAATTCATATGTGTGCAACAACCCATCAACCAGCATTAAAACATGTATTCCTCGTATGCCCATTACCCTATCTATTTCGTCGATACTTCAAAGAAATGATCTAGAATCAGGTGAAACAGTTTGGCACACCTAGTGAGACCCATCCGGGGTTCCTTACATTTCATTCATTCCTGGGAAACGTTGTGTGTTTGTTTCCCTTCTAAAAAGCATACACATTAATTTTCTTCCTTGGTAACCCACCTTTTCTTTCTATTTGCTCTAAAGGAAACCTTTCTTTTGGTGTAATTAAAATAGAACCATTTCTTTACATTTTCTACATTGTAGTGAAAGAGCATCCCTCTTCCTCTTCATCTTATTGTGTCATCCAATTTCACACCTTGATTTGGGTTTACAAATAAGTGCATTCCATTCTGAGTTATCGCATTAGCTCACATTAATTGAGGGCAACCTATACGCTGGAAGTCATGACCAGCTGATGGTTGACAAATGAACCATAGAAAGAACTTTCTTTCTCTTTCTCTCTCTCTGAGTCTTACCAAACCTCAAAAAAATTGAAAATACACACATTCTTAAACAACATCTTACCTCGAAGAAATTGTAGGTGATCACACGATCATGGCATAGCGGGCACCCAGCTCGCTACTCTGTCGATTCATACTTCAAAGTGAGGCTGACCCCCACCATAACATACCTGAAACCTCACCTTTTAGATATCCTTCTTCATAGGAAGCCATCCTCACCAAAAAATTCTATTTCACAGTTCATGTGTCAGTCCTTAAATAGCATAAGCTAAACAAACATAATAGAAAAGGCACTCCTAGGATCACATTTTTCTTAGTGTTTCTGCTTGGATTTCATTTTTAGGTGAGAGATCACATTCTTCATTTTTCTTGTTCATCCTTACACGCTCCCCATCATATCTGGTTTATTCCAGCTTCACCTGAGTGTGCCTGGGCCATATCATCATCATTCCCAGAATTTTGGGTCTGATTCTACATCAGATTTTTAATTCAGAACCACTTTTCTTTCATCATTATTTCAATTTCACAGTAACCATCATCGGCTACCATCTGACCATCGTTGGTTATACCCAACTAATGTCAGTTTCAGGTCTTTTTGTTAACCTACCCAAAAGGACATTTTATTCATTTTCCTCTACTTTTCATAGTCCCTGTCACTACCATCATTTCCATTGACATTGTAAAACACCATCAGATTTGGCATACCTGTCAAATTTGACCTTATAACTAGTTTTTTCACTCACTGACCATTTTCTACAGTGACTAGAAGCACTTACCCCTAACTAGCATCATTTTTCCCTAACTAGCATCAATTAGCCTATTTCACTTTCCAACCACCATTTGGTACCTAATCCAATTTTTGCTGCTAGATTCATCTATTCCTGTTGTTTTCTATGTCATTTACAGAGAAGCAGCCCTACCTAATCAGTACTAGTTCACATGGTGCTGAACCGAAGACAAGAAAGCGCACTCGTATTTCAAGCCAATTGTCAACCACTCCCACCTAGTCCTTCACCACCTTCCATTTTATCACCAACCATGGATCCCATCCAACCTATCACTATCGCTACCAAAGATGAGGAGTTCGTATGACTCCTTGACCAAAACCTTGCCACCTTATAGTTTTACCTTTCCCACACATCCACTCAAGATGCCTCGGGTCATTTGATATATGGCATGCCTATATCTATCCCCCCGACTCTCACTCCCACTCCTGCATCAGCCCCATCTAGCTCTATGTTGCCTGTATCTACCTTATCCCTAGTCGTTTCACAGCTAGGTTCTATACCCACTATGACTGCTATGTCTGCCACCTCAGTTACCCCTGCCACATCCACCATACTCTTAAAAACTACTCAAAATGTAACCTCATCCGCCCCTAATGTCTCACAAATACCCGTAGCTACACTTCCACCTCCCATGTTGGTGACCCCTACCCCTTTTCAAAACATGGTCCTTTCCATTCCATAATCATTAGCCCCCATTACCACTAGGGTTACCATGGTGCTTCCACCTCCATATACATACTATCACCCACCTCCCATTTCATCCATTATTCACTCAGGGTACGTACCTCCTGTTTCACTACCTTCTTCCCAATCAACCTACATGGTAGCACCATACACTAGAGTGTCACCCCCATTATATGCCCAAAACCAACCTTTTTACACTACAGGAGGCACCCAATCATTGCAACCTACCAACAACCTAATCAAATTGATGTTGGACAAGATGCTGACATTAGAGGCATCAATTTCCAGCTCCTGCAACACTCTCACCTACGACAAGATTTGTAACAAGAGCATCCATTCCTATCTGTCCATAACTTGTGCATTGGGAAATACCTAAATTCAATCATTTCAATAGAAAAGAAGACCCACAACAACATTTACAATTGTTTAAACATGGGTGTTATTTGATTGCTCACAATGATGCCTTGCTCTTGAGAACCTTTCCCATGTCTCTGACTGGACCTGCATTGGATTGGTATAGTGGGTTACCTAGACACTCCATATTCTCATTCAATCAGGTAGCCCAAGCCTTCTTGGATCATTTCTATGTCAATATCGTCAAGAAGGTTACCATGACCGACCTATACTCCATGCATCAATTGAGGATGAATCTATCATAGATTTTGTCACTCGCTGGCATAGCTTGATCAACCAACTCACCTTCTAACTACCATGAATAGAACTCATCAAGCTCTTCACATGGGCTTGTGCTAAACATATCTCACCAACCTTGCAGGTCCAAACCTTTCAAACATTCGATAAAGCTTTCACTATGGCACAAAAGTTAGAGCTTCGGACCATCGAAGAGAAGAAAATCCAATTACGCAATAAGAATTTGGCATTCAATTCAAATGATACCTCTTCTTCTTCAAAACCACAAACCTATTATTCAAAAGCTAAGGGCACCACTAACATAATGGTATTCAAGACTGGCCCAGCGCATTCATCAAATCAAGCTACCCCCTCATCTAATCTCTCACCCATCTAGACTTTTCAATTTAAACGAGAACAACAGAAATACACCCAAATTGGGGAACCTTACTCTTCTGTCTTAGAAAATATTATCAAAGACGGAGCCATCACTCTTCCACCAAGAAAAACACACACTGATTTTGACCCTGCTCGCCCCATGCCCACATGGTATAAGGAACACAACTTCTGTAACTATCATCGAGTAAAGGGTCATAGTGATGGAAACTACATCAATTTCAAAAATATTGTCCAAGAAATGCTCGACAAAGGAGAGTTAACCATGGATAATCCTAATGCACTTGCCAACCAGAACATACACATCTTCAAGAAACCATTTCCCAACCATGCTCCTACGTCTAATCAAACTGACGAGACATCAACTATTGATACCCACACCTATGAGGTTCACGCTATTTTTAGTGACACACCTGTCACCTCATAAATACCCCATATTCCTTCCATAGAGGATATCCTTACCCAAAACCCTCCTTTTGTGTTGGAATCCACCACACCTACTCCTCCACCCATAGAGGAATAAATTTAATCTCCTTCATCACCTATGGAGGATTCCTCTGCTAACATCGAGACCATTTCACCTTTGGCTTTTCCACTTAGAGAACTGGTACTCACAGTATCTCCTCCACTCATAGAGGAGAACCCATTACCTCCTCCACCCATAGAGGAGCACTTGTCATCTCCTCCACCTATAGAGGATCTCCCATCATCTCCTCCACCTATCATAGACCCAGTTGAGATACCGTTGACTCTTGGTGAGCATTCTCCATTAGCTACCCAAAAACGTGTAGACCTACTTTCGTCTCTCCTACCCATGGAAGCTGAAGCTAGCTAATTTCCTGTCTCTAAAACACATTTTATAGGAATTTCCATTAAGTCCTCATAAACACCACCCATAGACGTGTTGCTCTCACATTTGGACGATCACTTAGATTATGTGGATAGATCCTTATTATGGGGGCATCTTCTACTTCTAGTCTCAACACAGATGCAAATGTCACTTACTGATACTTCCACTATTTACCCGAAAGGATTCGGACCAATCAAACAAAATACAACCACCTCTATCACACCTCCTTCCACAAAACCCATCATAACTTCACATACACCCTTACCCATAACCCAAATACATTTAAACCCAAACCCACACCTACAACATTTGTCTCGACTAAACTTATTACCACCTTAGGGGTCATCCCAACCACCAGCCTTACTCATACACCTATCAAAATGGATTTATTTACATCCTCCAAAGTCAACACCACACCTACTCTGACATGCAAGACAAAGCACCAAACCCATAGAGCTCATACCCCAGCTACGCAAATCACACCTTCACCTATCCCATCTTTCTTAACACCTCATCTTCCCAACATGGTCAAGAAACCTCCACCCATGAATAAACCAAAAGCACAACAACCCATTCCTTCCTCATAAACCTCTAATCTCCCTAGATGCTCAACATGACTTACATCAGCACCTGTAGTATCTTTACCACCCATACCTCTAATTCCCTCATTTATTGCTTCACTACCCACTACACTTCAGTTGCTGTCTCTCACACCCCTAGCACGACCAGCATGATCTACCTTCACAGCACCTCCATTATCCCCATGGGTAACTCGCCCTCTTACCCAATCTACTTTTCCTTATAGACCTCATACACCCATATCACTTTTACCCAAGAAGGTGCGAACCAAAAACAAAACTCCACTACCCCTCAATAAGGTAGTCAAAACAACCACACACCCTCCTACCCATTTGTCTACTATACCCCTACCTAAATAAGCACGACTGACACCCAAAACCATGCAAACACCTAAACCTATAGCTCTACCCGCTCCTCCTCTTCCAAAGGTTGTTCCTCAATAATCAACCACACCTACACCCAAACCCATGTTCACTTCCCATTACGATCCACTAGTAGGGTCTTATGCCAAAACTTTAACCAACCTCCTTAAGACTTATGTCATCACATTACCGCCACTCAGACCTTATGACCCCCTTAAACCCAAGCCAAAAGGGTTTGATGATACAAAACTTTGTGCATACTATCGTGTGCCAGGGAATGATGTGGAGAACTGTAAGGCCTTGAAAACCATCCTTATCCAGTTGTGTCCTCCGGAAGCCAACTTTGACGATGATGACCTTCTTGACGAGGATCCTGCTTCACCAACACCCATTCCCACACTTCCCACTCAACAACCAAAAAATCCACCCTCACAGCTCCTAGATACACCCCCAAGATTTGAAATTAACATGGTTCACATCAAATAACTTGCCACGCCACCACCCAGATGTCGTTTTTCCCAACTCACCTCATAGGGTTTTTCTCCTCCAGTAGGTTTTTACCTATTGTGTCGTTATATCACTCATCCTACACCTTCTCCATTTCACAACTCCCCTCAAATCAACATGATACACGTCACTACACGTGCTTAGAAGGATAAGGAAAAAGAAAAGGCAACTGACCCACCAACCAATCCTATACCCAACATACCATCTGTACCCATACCTAAAATCACCATCCGCAGCCCCACGTACCCCATTTCTAATGGCGTAACACATCACACCATGCTCATAAAATTACACTAGTCTCCCCTCAAAATGTCCCTCTATGACCTCATCCAAACCTCAAAATCCAATCGTCAAGATCTCATGGAGGTTCTTCAATCTATTGATGTTTTACTTAATGACCCTACACCCGTAGACTCCATTTTCACACCCCATCATGTAGCCTCCTCGCCAAATTACCACCTTCAACTTTGCCCCACCCTATTCACCAAGTATCCTCCCTTAGCTTTTCAGAAGAAGAGATTGTGCCACACTAAAACAATGACCTGGATCTAGCCCTCTTCATCTCTGTCCACATAGATGTCATACAGGTATGTCATGTGATGATTGATGGGGGTGCTATAATTAACATCATTTCATCCCATGCATTCACTCAAATGTGCATACCTGAAAATTACATGCTTACACATCCGGTCATGTTGCATTCATTCAGTGATGCTATCACCTCTACACTAGGAACCATCATCCTCCACGTTCACATGGGCCCCCGCACTACTCTAGAATTTTTTACTTTTTGGAAGGGAAATTCCAATATAAATTCTTTCTTGGCAGACCCTGGATTCATGTTATGGGCTGCGTTCCTTCCACTTTACATATTTTGTAAAGTTTGAACATAAAGGACACACTTATACCATTCCAGTTGACCCCTCACCTTCCAAAACATGCAACATGCTTTACCAACCCAATGATGTGCTCATACCTATTAAGCCATCTACCTCCACAACTGCTACATCTTCACCTACACCTCCACTTACCAATATAATCACTACTTCTATTGCACATACCTCCTCCATTCCTACCACTACCATAACCTCCATGGCTGACCCATCATCTTCCCAATCTGTTAACTCCACCTTTGCATTGACCTCTGAAACATATTCAATTTCACCTACCTACATACCAACCACTGATCCCTTAGAAGGTGTTTTGCAACGCCTCACTCTAGGGGAGTACCACCTATATAGTGTCAACACATTCCTTACTCCACATAAGTATATAAGTATTCACCAACACCCTCACTATGATCACCGCATAGGAGAACACCTCCTTTACGGTCCTCCTCATCTCCGTACTAGTATCACCTATGGGGGACTTGATACTACCACTTACACACCTGAACCACTACCACAAACTCACCCCTTTTCTGCTGACTTCTAATCACTTACTAACCATCATTTCACCCACACCTTTCTACACCGATGTGCATGGAATGGTTTTGGTTTTGGCTTTTACGAGCAAGGCCGCCATACCATTATTCCATATACCACCCGCAAACATAATGATTGTAGTGGTATTGGCTTTCCTAAACCACCTACCAAACAAGCCCGCATTGAACTCATTAAGGACACTAGCTATTCTCCACCTTCTTCACCCACTCCACCTTCATCTCCACCCTCACTGATGGAGTCAATGGATCCTAAATCTATCCCTCCTAACTTATTTTTTTCATAAACACCATTTCCTTGGGGCCTCTTACATATCAACGCAAGGGTGAGGCCCCTTCCACTCTTCCCTTCCTGTATCTCGAAATGATCGATGATGATACACCTTCAATTAACGTTGTTCAATGTCAGAATTATGAATCCATACTCACCTACCTTGGTGCAGAAGACTCATATATTCATCAGTCATTACCTTCTGAGACACAAACCATGTTGAATGAATCTACTATCGAGATCAACATTCATACTTAGGATGACCCACACATCCTAAAGATCAAACAATCTTTAGATGTTGCTAAATAGGAAGCCATCATTTATTTTCTTAGAGATCATAACCACACTTTCACTTGGTCTTATACAGACATGCTCGGTATTGACCCCACCATAGTGGTTCACAATATCGTAACCATTTTGATGCAAAAACCATCAAAGAAAAGATGAGGAAAATGCACCCTCACATTGCTCTTCTCATCAAAGAAGAACTTCAGTGCCTTCTTTCCATTTCCTTTATCTTACCCATTGATTATCCTCATTGGATTTCTAACATTGTCCCTGTCACTAAAGCGACAGGGGGACTCCGCATTTGCACAAACTTCTATGACCTCAACCTAGCTTTCCCAAAAGATGACTTTCCCTTACCTGGTATTGATCAACTAATTGACCTTACCACTGGTCATGAGATGCTATCACTCATGGATGGATTCTCGGGTTATAACCAAATCATGCTTGCCCTAGAGGATCAACACAAAGACCTCATTCATCACCCCTTGGGTGACCTTCTGCTATCAAGTCATGCCTTTTGGCCTTAAAAACGTTGGTGCCACATAACAACGGGCTATGACTTACATCTTCCATGACATCATGCATCACATATTGGAAAATTACGTGGATGATCTCTTGGCCAAATATAAACGCTGCTTCAAGCACCTAACAGTCCTCAAAACCATCTTTGACTGTCTCATTAAATATTGCATCCACTTTTAGCCTAAGAAGTAAGTCTTCGCTGTTCTCTCAGGAAAGATCCTACGATTTATTGTTTCCCTTTGTGGTATAGAAGTTGACCCTGCTAAATTCAAGGCCATTCTTAAAATTCCTCCACCTACTAACCTTTGACAACTCCGTAGCCTGCAAGGTAAGTTGTAGTCCATTTTCCATTTCATTTCACAATTATTTGATCGATGTCAACCATTTCATCATCTGATCAAGAAGGATGTCTCCTTTAAATGGGATGACGATTGTCAAAAATATTTTGTGGCCCTAAAACAATACCTTCTCCAACCACCCGTACTCATTCCACCTAAAGACGATCAACCTTTTTACCTATACATCTCAGCTACCGATCATTCCTTGGGAGCCATACTTGCTCATCGCGATGAACAACATAGGGAGAAGGTGGTTTATTACATAAGCCATACTCTTTTGGACTATGAAACCCGATACACCCACCCTAAAAAAAATTCTTAGCATTAGTGTTCATTTCCACCAAACTCCATCATTACTTACTCAACCACAAAACCTATGTTGTGACCAACACTGACCCTTTACACTTCATGTACGCCAAATCTTATCAAAACTAGCGTGCCACATGATGGCTTATTCTTTTAGCTGATCTTGAACTTGAATTCATTCATCAAAATTCCATCAAGGGCCAAGCTATCGTTGACCAATTGGCCACTGCACCTATTTCCAGGGATCAACACTATAATTTTGACTTTCCAGATGATTCGATTGCTACCCTTTCCCTGGATGAACCCCCTTACCAAATGACACTCTTCTTTGATGGTTCCAAGTATCAGCATGGGGGTGGGGCTGGTATTATCCTCATTCCCCTTGATGGTGAACCCATGCCTTTGTCTTTCAAACTAGATTTTGAATGCACCAACAATATTGCCGAATACGAAGCGCTTGTACTAGGTCTCCAAGTTACCTACACCCTAGATGTCAAATCAATCAACATCTTTAGTGATTCTTAATTGGTTGTAAACCAAGTCAATGGTATGTACCAATATCATAACGAGATACTTTAGAAGTATAAACATTATGTAGACATACTCTTGACCACCTTTGACTGTTACGCCGTTCAAACCATTCCATGTTCAACTAACAAATTTGTAGATACCATGGCCTATTTAGCTTCCCAAATACCCACTTTGCCCACCGATTCTCAAATCTTTGTCACCGTACAATGACTCCAATCACCTTCTTATTTACCTCATGATGTTTACTTGATCAGAACTGTCACCTCTGACCCAAGTGACCTTTGGTATGAATAATACTCTATCTTTCTCTCTCCATCTTACCTCCTGATATCACTGGTAACAGACAACGCATCTTCCTTAAAATGGTCTCACGTTACGTCATCATGAGTGGCCTCCTTTATAAGTGTGGCTTTGATGGTATTCTCTTATGATGCCTCACGAGTTCTGAAATTCCTTATTCCATTAAGGAAGTTCATGATGGCATATGTTGAGGTCACTTCAGTGGCCTTGTTGTTGCTAAGTGTATCCTTTTCCTGGGCTATTATTGGCCGACCCTAAACCATGATTGTTATGACTATGTAAAATGTTGTGTAAAATTCTAACAACATTCCAATCTTCATCATACACCCAGTCATGCCTTACAGGTCACTCGAGACCTTTGGCCCTTCTCTCAATGGGGTTTGGATCTTCTCAGAGAAATCAATCCTCATTCTTCCCAGCACCATCAATGGATCATCACTACTACTGAATACTATACAAAATGGGTGGAAGCCATACCACTCATTTCCACAAAAGCTGATAAAATAAGTGATTTCATCAACCACCACATCATTTGTCACTTTGGTGTTCCTCATCACCTCATCACTGATAGTGGAAAATAATTAAAAAATAAAACATTACAAAAACTTTGCGACACCTTCGACATTCATCTTAGTATCTCATCACCTTACTACCCACAAACCAATGACCAAGCCAAATCCACTAACAAAACCTTAAACAAAATTGTTATGAACGTGGTTAACGATAGTAGGAAGGATTGGCATACGCACATTCCTTTTTCCTTGTGGGTATATCGCACTAGTATTCGCACTTCCACTACTGCCACACCATTTTCTCTTATCTACGTTACAGAGGTTGTTCTACCGCTCGAAGTTTATATCCCCTCACTCCACATTTCTCTCCATGACATGCTCAATGATGATGAATTTCGTCAGGACCGTTTATCACAACTAGTGTTATTAGAAAAACATCATCTTAACGCTCTAGATCAGCTTCAAGTTTACCAAAAATGTATCAAACGTGCATGCAAAAAACATGTCCATGAATGGACCTTCTAAGTTGGTGACCTTGTCTTGAAAGAAAATCCACACGTAACCAAAGTAGAAAAAAATAAACGGGGAAATTTTTCTCCTAATTGTCTTGGACCATACATCGTAACTCATACCTATGGATCAGGTGCCTATCATTTATCTTCACTTGATAGTAAACCTGAACCTGATCCCCTTAACACCTTGCATCTTCAACCATTATATTGTTGACTTGTAGTCCTACCTAACCTTTTGTCTCTTTCCATGCTCGTCCCTTGAGTGCTATTCACTTAATACACCTTATTAACAATTAAACAAGAATCATGTGAGTACCCAACACTTGTTATCTTCTTTTGAATATGTATACCATGACACTGCACATAACATGATTCTCATGGATACTTTTCATTTACCTTCAGATGAGATCCCATGGTCATTTCACCTTTCCTTTTGCATGAGAGTCCTATTCTTCACCTTGGTCTTGTCCATGACTTCAAAGCCCTCACATGGTACCAAAATCCTTGATTAAAACTTCTAATAAAAAGATGACTCCCTCAAAGGGATATCTTCCTCTCAACAACTACTACTGTAAATAGACTGCTCCCTTAAAGGAGATATATGTAAAGCTCTTTTAAAAATGAGAGCAACCAAAGCTTCCTACATCGATCAGCTTCACAAAGACCTCAAGGAGTTAAATTTTATTCATCCCATATATACTTCCTACATCGATCAATCTATTTCAACTATAAGTCAAAACAACAACCTTTTGTCATGGACTTGCCCATTGTGACCTAGGTCCTCTTGCCCGAAGTGCATGTTACCTATACCACATAAAAATTAAGTACCTTTCACCCTTCTAACCATTCCCACTCCCATTTCCTATTTCCTCAAGGGATAACTTGGAACTTAGAAATTTGGTGATCATGTGACTACTTTTCACCGTAGAACAATCAATCATGCAATGTCTTTAGGGTCTTACGTTCATCACCTCTTTCAAGGTGTGATTTACTCGGTATGATCCTACCCAATCTAGTGGCTTTCTTGCCCCCTCTTATCTTTTGAACCATCTTTTTTTACATTTTTATTACCTTATATAGGACTTGGTCCTCGACGCTTACTTTTGGGGTAATCTTCTATTTTTGTCACAATCAACATCACCTACATCACTTTACCTATAATCCACCCACACCTAATAGATCCAAAACCCACACCATGCCTAAAACCTACTACCTCATTTTCCAACCCTCTCATATTATTTCCTAGGTTATGGGAGAACTACATCAGCCTAAGGTCCCTTTCTGTCAGGACTATGTAGGCAGCACTCCGAGGGCATGGGGCCCTTGGAGGTTAGCTCAGACATCCTTTACCTTAAACAATTCATCTTCCATGTGCCTCACATTACATTACACATAACTTAGTTTCCCTTTTATACCCAAAATTAGAAATTCAACCACATACATAACAAGTTGTTTCATATTTCAGACATTATCACAGCATACATTTATTACACCTACCATTTCTCTACCATCATCATGCATGTATTATAAAACATCTCACATATGACCCATATTATCATTCATTGCATGAAATAATGATTCACAACTTCACCTACTTTTAACTCCATCATGCCTAAACAAACCTGACTCAACCATGTCTATAACCTGACTCGATCCATGCCTAAACCGACCTGACTCAATCCGTGCCTAAACCAACCTGACTCCATCATGCCTAACACACCTAATTTCCCTCCATATAAAAATAATAAATCAATAAATCAAATAATACCATATATCTCATCAACACATCAACAAATCAAAAAATACCATGTATCTCATCAGATAAATAAATCAATGTGTATCTCAAAAATACATGGCTATCTCATCGTGTCCATCATCTCAAAATCATTGGCATGTAAGCCAATACATAATACATAATGTCATTGGCACGCAGGCCAGTCTTGTATATATAACAAAATAATGAAAAAATATAAAATCTCTTCAGCGCGTAGTCTCGTATATGCTCAAAATATATAAAAAATATCTCATACATCCTCACTGTCATCAACACGCAGGCCGTTATGTGATCAAAACTATAAATATCTCTTAGCATGCAGGCTGATATATATCACACAAAAACTATCATACATCAAAAACTAGGTGCCATATCAAGCATCTCAGTGGATGTCCTCCATCTCGGTATCACCTGTACCCTCAGCCTCTTGTATCCCTACTGGCACCTCAACTAGAGCTAGCCTCCATGTGCTGGTAGCCTCTTCCTGATCAGGCCTTGGAGCTTGCTGACCCCCTATGCTCTCCACATTATGAGTGCAGGATATCATCCTCTCACTAGATGCCTATTGTACCTGGTACTCGGCATAGGATATGAAGTCTATCTTGGTTGTCATCAGCTAGTCTTGATAGTATCTAACCTCACCTAGGGCATCTCGTAACCTGGATATAGGCATGGCCTGTGGTGGTACTATAGGTCTCAGCCCTTGTACCTGTCCTGTGGGACCCTATCCCACTCTTTTCTGTGGACTGGGACCCGGTCCCGATGCCTATGATGGTGGTGCCTATGGTGGTAACCCCTACCCCTATGCCTATATCTAGGCCTGTAAGACCCCAATCTATGCCTGGGTTGTGGCGAACTAGCCTGATAAACCTACCACATGCACTTGTAAGGCTTCCACCTAACCATCCCCCTCCTCTCCATCTTTATCTCCTTTACCAACCATCTGGGCCTGCAGACTAGCTACCTGTACATGTAGCTCTACTACCTCCACCTCCAAGCCCTCTAGTTGTGTTTGTAGTATACCCAACTGGGTAATGAGAGTAGCCACCCTTTTAGGGTGTCTCTCTGCACCGTGATGGTGGCTAGATCTGGCTGCCCTAGTATGGGTGGTATAGCTCTTAAGTGAGCCACCCACCACTATCTGTACCGATCTGTACACCTGGCATCATCTATCTACCAGTCCACTAGCTACTCCTCCTACCTTGTGGGCACTGTAGGCTGTGGTAGAGGTAACGGCCTCTCCACGTCATCTCTCCAGTACTATGGGAAGGGCGGAGATATAACTTGTACTAACCCAAACTGCTGCAAGACTCTGTCTACCAGGATCCTCTCGTCCTCCCTGCATGGTGACCCTGTATCCATCTCTCTAGCTGGAGCTCAACTAGCTCCTCATGTATATGCCTATATGAGGGGAATCCCACATATGGCCTCGAGATAATGTCCACTTTGGACAACCCCTCCAGTAACTATCAGAAATGGGCCACATCATGTGTGGGCCTCTCAGATCTCTTTTCTCTAATCACTGGAAACCATCTCCTATACCCCACCCACACAAATCTCATTAGGAATGCATCTACTTTGGGCATCCCTATAGGCCACACACAAACTATGTGCTCGTACGCCCAGTAGTGTAGTAAAAATGTACAACACAAGCTAAACCTGTATAGTTGCCCATATGCCCATAACTCCCTCTACAACTACACCAAGAATGTTGGTACCCAGGAAAATTGGGTCTCATCCACCATCATGTCATGGATTGTCCCCATCAATTATCAGGGAAAGCATCCACCCTTTGCATCTGGCAGTTCATAGCAACACACTACGTCCATCAACAAAACCACTAGAATCATCTCCTCCAGATGAGCTAGGTACATCTATCCATAGCTCAAGCTGACGCTATGGAATCTCAGATTTTCCATACCCTCTCCAAAAATAGACACAATCATCTCCTCTGAGGCCTCAGAGGAGATATAATAAACCTAGGTACCCAATAGGGGTAACTGAAGAATCTGGAACACATCCTTCTAGGTGATAGTAATCTCACCTATCGGTAGGTGGAACGTGTTGGTCACGGAGTCCCATCTATCAATGAGTGTGATCATCAAACTGGTTTTCCTGACTACATGTCTATAACAATGAAATCCACTCAACCCAATTTCCTCTAAATGTTGCAGCTCCTTTGGGATCGCTTCACTACGCACTGTCACTAGTAGAGGTGAAACCCTCTCCTGCATATGTAGTTGCGCTCTCCCCTGCATCCAATATAAGGAAGACATCAATTTACATGTATCATTCCATATTCAACAATTATCATTTTCCTGCACCCTATTTTCACCCTACCTATTTCAACCACCTAGCATACACCACATTTGCAACCTTGTTCCCAATACTCCAACCAGTACCAGTTCATCCTAACCGACCCCGATCACCCTTTAACCGACATCGGTCACCTATTTGGTGACCAATACCGGTTCACCCTTACCAACCATGGTCATCCCTTAACTAACATTGGTCACCTATTTGGTGACTGATACTAGTACCACCCAACCGACACCAGCCAAACTTGACCGACGCCGGTCACTGTTGCAGAAAAACCCGTGATTTCCCAAAACCCCCCCTTTCTAAAAAACCTCCCCCCTGCCCCTTTTACCCACCTAAAATGACCTAAACTACCCTTGGACCTCAACCCACCCCCTATCCCATTTATTACCCTCCACATTTCTCTTTTTACCCACTATTCCTCCATTCCCAAATTCAATCTTTAACCACCCACAAAAATGAAAAACCAACAAAACCTATAACCAACAATAAACTAATCCCCTAATCTATCAAATCAACTACATGTAGAGTAAATCCCTTACCTCGTCATATTTCCACTATCTCGGTGGCATGTCTGGCCACTGTACCGGTGGCCCACCTGATCCCTCTCTAGCCTCCACCATCACCGAATAGCTAATAGAAACCTCCACCCAATCGAATCCCTCGCAATGATCTTGTGGACCCACTACTCACCAACCAATCAATCATCAATCACACTGCTAGCTCACTGTTCCATTCCATCGAGACACTTTTCTCTCTTTTCTCTCTTTTTTGTCATTTTCTCACTTTACACAATAACAAATGAATAACAAAAAACGTTGATTTTTTCATTTTTATAACAAACCCGACCTAACCAACACCGGTTACCCTTGACCAGCATCGGTCGTGTGCCCTACCTCACTATAGTCAGTTGACCTATACCGACGTCAGTTATACGTGGCCGGAATTGGTCACCCTCACCTACAAATTACCTTAAATTTTAACCTTTAGCCTACCCCTACCTCCTTTCTTTCCCTACCCAACCTTTACCCTGATCATTTACCCCACCCCACCTTTACCCTACCCATTTACCTCACCTTTCCTGACCAAATCATTTACTACCTCCCTTTTTCCTCCTTTAGGGACTCATTATTTTACCCGTACCTTGGACTTACCCATTTCGCGACCTAGATATTTGGATCTGGCTGATAACTTCTAACCTTTGACCTCATGTGTTCACTATACCTTACGGCACTACTACCTATGTTGTTGACCTAATGACCTTACCTATCCTATTACCGTGACCGTTTATTCTGACTCTACCTTTGGTGTACCGGAACATAACTAAATGTTCCTGCACCTAACATATATTATGTTTCCTAACCATATCCTATACCTTGGATACCGAAATCACTTAAACCTCTTTTGGATAAACCTATCAACCTTAGACAATGTAGAGTTTTCTTGCTCTTCAACCTAGTAGCATGCTGCAGTTTGTACGTGTGCATGCGTTTGACTATTGCTACCATTGACCCTGATCCATTACCTAGATTACCCGAGTATACTTTTCTCCTCTTTCCCCCGTTACCCACCTACCTTTTCTCTCACATTTACATTTTATCAAACCACTTAATAATTCTACTTGTTGCCTTGTCAGTTCTTGGTTTGAGGGGGATCACCTTCACCCACATATGGGGCAACCACATATTTTTTTTTGTTAGCATTGCTTACTAATACAAGATACGCAAAAAAAGGGGGCAAAATTTAGACACTAAAATTAGGTCACACTCCCCTTTGGTCCCTTGACAAATAAACACCCTTCATCACATTCACCTAGACATGGACCCCTTCACCCCACTTATATTAATTTAATTAATTAAATTAAATTAATTCATTATCCTCAGCATATTTATTATTTAAATATCTTAATTTAAATAATATCCACACATACACCTCACTTAGACACCTCATTAAGCAAACTCAACCTAAAACCTATTCTTAGTAAGTTGCCATAACTAATTGAGACTTACCTAAACCCTAAAAATCAATACCTACATTCTCTCTAACCACATTCCTACATACATACAAGAATATTCCAGTCTAATCTATGGGTTAATGGCATGAGATCCAAGGAAATCAAAAGGATATCCCTATTTTAGTAAACCTAGGAAATCCCACCTTGACCAACGCTGGTTATCACTAACCGTCATCAGTGAAGATGGAACCAATGTCGGTTACCCCTTTTAACCCCAAAATAACCTTATTCTTAAGGTTGGCAGAAGGTTGGAAAAATATTGGAAAAGTTGGCGAACATTAGCACATTCTAGAGAGATATTGCATCTTCTGAGATCGAATTTCAGTGAGAACACGCATGCAAGGAAGGAGATCAAACATCTTTTCCTACACATCCATCCCAACAATGATCTGATCTAACCAAGCAAAGAGGAATGTACATGCAACCCATGCAGAAGCTTTCCTTTATTTGGTGATCACCTGCAGCCTTTAAACCTCTCATCACCACCTTTGTCCCTCACTTAAAGGCATCTAGGACCAGCATTCAAGTAAGTAAACGTTATATTTCTCTGGTTCATTCCATTTCATCATTATATTATCATCTTTTGTTTACCTAGTCACCCATTGACCTCCTCCAATACTCACCCCTCCATATACCCATTAAAACCTCACCAAATCCTACCCAAATCACCCAATACCTCATCCCAACCAACCAAAGTCCTTTTTGCAATCACAAAGGAGACCTAAATCTTGTTCTGTGGCATTCCTAGTTTTCCATAGTAACTGGCACTGGTTACACCCAACCTCCATTGATCACCCTTAACTGACATTGGTCTCTATATTTTCCCATACAACCCAGAACAGTGACCTATCCACCTAATTCCCTCTCACCCTCATTCACCTGTGATCTACCTAAGACCTCTTTCAGACCTACAGAGACCCAGAACCAGTTATTTGACCTTTGGATCCTATTCTAACCTATCCTGTTAGATTAGTTATATTTATTATTGTGTTTTAAGTGAGATACCTAAATCATATCAAATTACAATAGGATTTTCCTTATTTACCACATTAAATTATTTAAAACAGTGGAATGATAGCCATCTAGGAAGTATCATACTTCCTGGATCTAGCAGACGCTAGGTAGTTCACTACATATATTGTTTAACTTTTTCTAGTGGTCTTGCTTTGCATTAAAGGTAGTTCCTCCTAGCCAAAAGGAATCTCTCACAATCATCTATGGATTCAGAATTCATACGCACACAACAACCCATCAACCAACATTAAAACAGGTATTCCTCATACACCTGTTACCCTATCTGTTTCATCAATACTTCAAATAAATGATTTAGAATCACATGAAATACCTACAACTAAAAAAAGGGTACATAAGCTTTGAGAACAAGGAGGAATGGGTAATCATCCCCTTGACCGATGGGAATTCATCACCCTATACTGATCCCTTGGGTGAAAAAGTTCTTAACATGATCTATGTGTACTCTATCAAGGAACCTAAGGTGATTAATCCTACGGAAGGATTTATTTATTTTGAAGATGGTCATGCTATGAGTGATACCACTAGTATAACATTTGACAATTGGGTGTACATGACTTATGAGTTAAGTGATATTTAATTAAGAGGATCTATTATAAGAGTAACAAAGGTGTGTTCATTCAAGTGCGCCTGGGAGGAAAGAATTCACCACATTACTTTGGAGGGGCCAACCCTAATGTTTTCTTATGGGAAATGGGGACCCAGTGGAAAAATGAGATCAAAAGAAGAAGGATGATCAGCTATAAATTTCTCGAGACCACAACGCATTGGTGGGAGAATCGTTACGATAGCCTTCTATAGTGGCACCAAGTGAGAATCATGTTCTCTATTAGGTTTTCCTGAAGCAATACACCCACTACCATATAAGACTATCATGGGAAGGATCCTACCTCAGTTCACATCCAAGCATGTGAGAAGGACTAGATGGAAGGCATGGAGGCACTGTCACCTTCTCTATGGGTGCATAAATTTTAATTCACTTTAAAATGTTGTGCACGCACATGTTACATTCACTCAGAGATGTTCCATCAGACAAGAAATTGGCAAGATTTGATGGTTGACCTCCTTCAAGATTTTGAATATCGGAGCACCAAACCATTGGTGGATAATGCATTACAGTTTTTTAAGCACCTAACAATGGGAGATAGTGCCATGGAAGAATATAGAATACTAGATTTATCGGATGAACACGGTTTAGAAGAACACTTTGATGAGGAAGAATGAGAAGAGACAAATATTTAGCATGCATGAATGGAGAAAGAGAAGGGAAAGGTGGTCTATATAGTAGATGATGAAGAGGTAGAGAAATTGGATGTTAACCATACTGAAGGTATGTGCAAATTTATGGATAGTGTGGATGAGCAAGTGCACACCTACCATTAACCCCTGAAAATAAATAAGGTTAACATTAGCTAAGCAACGGAACCTAAGAAAGCTACCATTGGGGACTATTAGTCAGAAAAGGAGTTTTGGAAGATCATTGACCTTTTGTGCAAGTTTCTAGATGTATTTCCATGTGGATACCATGAGCTTAAAGTCATCCACCACTCCTTGGGGGAAATTAAAATCAAGTTAAAGGAGGGTGTGAGCCTAATTCAGAAGACACATTACCGAATGAATCTAAATTTTCACGTCTAGGTCAAGGAGGAGATACACAAGATGATCACAACAGGCATCATTGAAGTTATGGAAGAATCAAAATGGATAATCCCCATGGTCATCAGCATTAAAAAGGATGGAAGGATAAGGATATGTGTTCACTAAACGGACTTAAATGCGGTATGTGTAATTGATCCTTTCCCAACTCATTTTACTGAGGAAATACTAGGAGTGGTTAGGTGTGAAATCTATTCCCTCACAGATGGATTTTCAGGATATCATCAAGTTAGAATCGCAAAGGAGGAATAGGAAAATATAACTTTCACCACTTAATGGGGAATTTTTTCCTACACGGTCATGTCATTGGGACTAAAGAATGTGCCTGCAATGTTTTCCCGCATAGTGGTCTAGTAAATTCAAGAATTTATCCATAAGTTCCTTCAGTTCTACCTTGATGATTGGATAATGTATGACTAGTGAAAGACCATTGTGAAAATTTACGGGTGATGTTTGAGAGATTTCAGTAGGTGCACATATCCCTCAACATTAAGAAATGTCTCTTCACTACTCCATTTGGAACCCTATTGGGGAACATCATATGTAAAGAAGGCTTGTTGGTCGATTCTATGAAAGTTTTAATTATTGTGGGATTGGGGGAGCCTACCAACCAAAGCACAATGCATGAATTCCTTGGGCATAAGGGGTACTACCAAAAATTTATCAAGGGGTATGTCAATATTATCACGCCATTGGAAAATTTACTAAAACACAAAAGTGCATTTCACTGGGGAGAGGCACAATAGACAATGTTTGATACAATGAAGAATAAGCTTATTAATGTTCCCATATTACACTTTCCCTCTTGGGATAAGCCATTCCATTTAGATGTTGATGCTTTAGGGATGGTTATTGGGGCAATCTTAGCACAACCTAGAGAATGAATTGTTAACCACCCCTTGTGTTTTTCTAGGAGGAAGTTAACACCAAAAAAATAAAACTACACTACTACTGAGCATGAAGCACTATCAACAATCTAAGAATTGCACAAGTTTAGAAAATATTTGTTTGCAACACCCTTCATATTCCATAAAAACCATATGACATTGAAGTACTTGGTAAACAATATTGTTTTGTAAGGGCACATATGTCAGTGGGTCTTGTTGTTTCAAGAGTTTGAGTTTACATTTTTTATGAAACCAAGAAAGAGTTACTTAGGGCCTGACCATTTTTCAAGGATTGATTTAGGGGAGGATGTGTAAAGCATTAAGGATAAAATGTCAAATGTGAAACCATTTAGGTTATAGTGTGTGCCCTCTAAATTAGGAGATATTGTTGTGTTTCTCAAAATGGGTGTGGCACTGGAGGGAATGAATAATCTAGAAAGAAAACAATTAGCCATACACACCATGCCCTACATGTTAATTAGTGGAGACTTATACAAATTAGGCCACAATGAGGTTTTACACAATTCTTTGTTGGAACATGAGTGCATTGCAATCATGGAGGAAGCACACAGTGGGATTGTAGGAGGACACTATGCAAGGAATTCCACCATGTAAAATTTTCTACTGAGATGGATTTGGTGGGAAAGCATCTACCAAGATTGCATTGGGTTTTGTAAGGCCTATAACCATTACTAGTGCCTTGGAAAACAAGGGAGAAGGGATGATATGCCCTTGAGGCTGATAGCTAGCACATAACCATTTGAGAAGTGGGCCATTGATTTTGTAGGACCAATTTCACCTATTATGCGAAGGACTGGTTCACGATATATCATCACTTGAACTAACTACTTAACAAGATGGGAAGAGTAAATGACTATAAAGAATTACACAACAACAATAGCTAGGTTTTTGTGGGAAAATATAATCAGTACATATGGATGTTTGTTGAGTTTAACAAGTGATAGGGGTTCTCATTTCTTGAATGAGATAGTTAGAATCTTGTTGGCAGAATTCATGATAGCCCACCATAAGACTACCCCATATTACCCACAAGCTAATAGAAGTGTGGAGGTGGTTAGCAAAATTCTGAGTCACACGCTGACAAAAATGTGTGCTGTGGGAAGATAGGATTGGGATGACAAAGTCTCATTTGTATTATGGCCATATAGGACTAACTACAAGAAATTAAACAAGTCCACACCATTCCAATTGGTGTTTGGCACAGAATTTGTGTTACCAGTAGAATTCATGCTACCATCCTTGTGTATTTCACGTGTAGGAGGATTAGCTGATACAAAAGCACTACAAGAGAACATAGAAAATTTAATGTAGTTGGATGAAAGGTGATCACTTTCTAGGTGGATTTGGAAGACTAAAAAGGCATGAAAAAAATCTTGGAATGATCTCCATATTAAAAATAATTAATTCTAGGTTGGGAAGATGGTCTTGTTTTATGACTCCAAATTTTTACGCCATCCTAGGAAACTAAAATTCCATTGGTTAGGACCATATATCATCTCATACATCCTTGATTCAGGTGCATGCCAGTTACAAGAACTAGATGGGATGAGATTACTAGGCCATTTCAATGGAGTAGGTTGAAGCCCTACTATAAATAAGGTAGTATTTCCATTTATCCTAGGGTTTCCTTTAATACATTTTCCTTTCTGTGTGTTTCCCCTTCTTTTTTGTTTTTTCCCTTTCTTTTTTTTTGTGCACATTGTGTGTTAGTAGCCACTTATTATTTTCAAAAAAAAATCTATGCACAGAGGACCACACATCTATTTTTGTGTGGGTGGATTAATGCAACAAATAATGGAAGCTGGTAGTGGAATCTATGTTTCGATGGCCTGAATTGAAGGATAAAAAGTACGCATTTCGGAATTTAATGTGCATAGAATAGGTGGACATAAGGATTTTGTTATCAAGAGAGCTTTACAAAAACCATGTACAAGTATGAAAAGCATAGGAACAACACGAGGTAGGAGATGTCAAAAATTAGGGTAAGGAAAGAAGAACTGCATTTGGTGTTGTGAGCGTGTGCGTAAGGATCTTTGGTCGGTGATTATTTTTTCATGCCAGAAGGTTGTAGAATTTTTTTTCATAGGATTGGGCATGAGGGAAAAAACATTGAAGGGTGACTAATGAGGAAAAAGTTTCCTTTATTGTGAAGCCACGATGGTAGGTGGCATTGCATTTATTGTGTAAAAGAAGAAAAAAACTATAAGTATATGGTCACGGTACACTATTTTTACCTTTTATTTATGATATTGAAGACCTCTTGTGAACTAGGGCATCCCTAAGAAAAGTTTCATGAAAAGAAGATTGTGAAGATTTTATTGTATATTTGGTTTGATCAGTGAACTAGGGTGGGAAAATAGTACAGGGCGTGAGGGAGAGGGTTGTGGGAGTTTCAGAAACCCGCAAGTGAAGATGCCATCTTGTGGAAGAAAGGGTTTTTTCCAAGTTTTGGTTCCATAGATAGGGAAAAGGATTGAAGGGGTTCCACGTAAGAATAGAGCTTCAGAGTTAAGCAGAGCTAGGATCAGGAGGAAGAAAGAATTTTTAATAACAAAACAAGAGAAATGGAAAAAAGGAAAGTAACCACCATTTAGCCAAAAAAGGGAAAGGGCAAAGTGAAACAGTTGGTCTCCACCAGATTCAATGAAGAATGGTACATAGAGATGTAATACCCAGAGGGAATATTGTTGGGAAAAGAATGGGTTTCTCACTTGAGAAAGATGGTTATAAGTGACTAAAACTATCAAATCAGTACCATAGAGAAAGAGATTGCATTGGAAATGGTTTTACCTACAGCCAAAAGGACATCAGATAGAATGTCAATTTATGATGATGAATTAGAGGTGAATATGGAGAAGGTCTGGCTACTGTAACTCTATGAGTTGACCAATTTTGGTAAACCTGAGCGGTTATACCAATGATTGATTTCGCGTATACATGAAGACCATTTTTACTTTGCAGGATGAAGGATGAGGATAACTCCCCAATTGATCTCAAAATTTACTAGTCTCACCTGCGAGGGATATTCATTTGATGATGACATGGATGAAACGGAGGCCATTAAAAATACTATGGAGGCCTATGACTACAATAAGGGGTCACGGTACTTTGACATATCAGTAATTTATGACCCTGTGATGAGGATGGTTACATACCTAGTATCCAATTTGAATGGATAAGAGAGGTGGACACAGGTCAACAAGGCTTGGTTGAATGTTTTCCGAAAGATCTCAAAGGGGACCATCTATAACCTCTTATATTTTATAGCAGAAGAGATCGTCAGTGTCATATAGGATGCAGAAAAGATAATGTTTGGTAACTTCTTCCTTACCATCATCTTTTTAAAAATTGGATTTCCTGATGGGCCAGAAATTTTTTTATGGGAGTACCTAGATGAGAACCCCTCCCCTACAAAAATATTTGAGAAGTATACTTGCAAAATAAATATTTCTGCACACAAGACGTGCCTAGAAAAATGGTTTAAATGAATACATGACGCATTTGGGGCTGAGTGGAAAATAACCGAGTAATTGTCATCTCTAGTGCAAGGAGAAGTCGAGTTTGCAGTATATCAGCATTTATGTATTGACAGGTTGACATTGGTAGAGAACACTAAGAGCCCATGGTACAAATTATCTTTCTCCTTCATTGCGTAATACTTCCAAGCCAGGGTCAACTACTTCAAGGAGGTAAAAAGGCTAAGGTTTGATCTTGGCACAGTAGACCAAGACTACCGTGATCTGCATAGGACTCTGATATACCCAAAGAAGTGCACATATGTGGAGAAGTATGTCTCCCATGACATACACATGATGAAGACAATGACCTTGCCTGTTGATGGAAGAATTACAACAAGGGTATACATGTACATAAGGCCGAAATATGAGAAGGGAGTATATGTGGAAAATGATGTCTCGATCCGAGAAGACCCTACCACAAGAAAGAAGGTCACACCAAGGAAGAGGGAGAGATAGGAGGATCTTGAGAAAAAGGCACCAAGTTTGTAGACAATGCAATTTGAAGGTGCACAAGATTCAAGTGTAAAGCCAAGCACCTATACATGGAGAAATAAGTCCCCCATAAAGGAAAAAAGAAAAGAAACCTAAAGAGGAGGTACCAGAGAAATAAAATCCCCCTGAAAAATAAGAATCATTAGTAAGAAAGGATTCGCTTGCTGAAAAAAAGAATGAAGATTCCCCCATACTTGAATCACTAGTTAGAAAGAAGCAGAAGATAGCAGAAAAAGAAGACTCAGAAGAAATGGAGATCTTGGACAATTACAAGGGCGTTAGGGATGATGACGAGTGTAAAGAGGCTCAGGAACATCGCATGTACAATTTGCATGACTCTGAGGAAGGGAATTAAGAGAAGGATGAGGATGAAGGAGACACTCATGGTAAGGGGGAAAGTGAGGAGGTGAATACTAAGGATCAAAGGACCCCAAGCCTCACCAAGGAGAGGATAGAGGATGTCAGAAAAAGGGAGGTAGAAGGTATCATACAGGACTTGGTGCAGTAGGAGGAAGAGCGCATCGCGAATGAAGTGCTCAAGGAGATAGAGAGTGAAAATGTAGAGAAATAATATGGAAGCATTGGCGGGGATCCCAGCCTAGCGGTAAGCTTTCCTAAGGCAACATGCATGGGAGGAAAAGGTGTGGTAGTGTCTTAGGAGAAAGGAATGGGTTATATCAATGATCCAAATAAGGTACTATGCACGTGCTTCCAAAGTATTGTGCCTTCCAATCAACTCTTTGCATAGTCTTCATTTGAAGAAGAGGGTGTATACCCTCATACAAGAAAGATGGTATCTTGGGATTTTGAGTCCCATGTTGATGAGATGGAATTTTAATTCAATCAATAGGTGTTGACGAAGATACCAAAATCTAAGGGAGTAAACCCTCTAGTGAATTCTCAAAAACTATCAGATGAGAAAGTATATCACACACCCAGCAAAGTGTCGATGGAGGTTGAGGTGAGACTCTTTGGGTGGAATGATAGAGTAATGGTCTTGGAGGAAGAACTTGAGACAAATAACGAGGAAATCATTGAGAAAAAAAAGGATTTGAAGCAAGAGGAGCTGATCAGTACACAATTAAGGCACAAATTAAGGGAGGAGAAGGAGAAGCTGCATGAGGTTTATAAGAAGATAGAAATTATTACAGATGCTATAATTTTGAAGCACCCAGACCTAGACCCACCTAATAAAAAATATGAGTCAACCTTGTAATTCTTAAAAGACTTAACATGCATCCTCACCATGGAAAGGTGACCATTCACATTGGAATCAATAGAAGAAGTATTGGTGTGCTAGAAGGAGGAAGAGAAACTAAAGATCATGGAAATAGTTACCCAATATTCCATGCTCCTTTCCGTTGTAAATACTACCATGTAGATGGCTGAAGATGTATATGACAACTGCACTGACAAAGATAGGGTAGAAAGCATACTAGTTTCTACACATGAGGTAGATCTAAAGGAGTACCAAGAGAAGAATAATGGAAATAGGGTAGAGTGGGATAAAATTCTAGCCAAGGTTGAGAAGAATATGGAATCAATGGAATCCTTGTGAGGTTTGATTAAGAACCATCTTAAGGAGTAGTGTCCCTAAATCACATGCAGAATGGACGTGTTGAATGACCTTAGCAAGAAGTTGGAAGGAATTGTAGATACATTGAATGTTAATGGTGATGAATTAAACTTTGAGGAGGTGATAAATCTAGTGGGTTACCTACTTTAGTAGGCACAGGGTGAAGTGGATGCATGAGAGAAGATTTAGGCAACAATAAGGAAGGAGTTCCCACTTCTCTTAGAGAAGTAGCAAGTTCTTTGATTCTTTCATTCTTCATTCTTCCATTCTTCATTCAAATTGTTTAGGTCCCTCTATTATTTATTTTTTAAAGAAGAAGTATGTTTTTAAGGATGAAGAAAAAGCTTATTGTTAGGTGATGTTGGGCCTTGGAATATTGGCTAAGTACTAAAGGGAAGATGAGCACAACACCAATGAGAAGAAGGGTATGCAGGGAGAAGCACGTGGGAAAAAGAGGTTTAAAAAGGGTTTAGGAGAAACCAGCACGTGCGCGGAAGGAAAATCCTTGGGTTCAAAGGACTTGTCCATATTCAACATTATGAAGGCACTTGAGGAAACACCTAGCCTGACTAGGTGTGTTGAGTGGATAAGGTGCCATCCTGGAACCTTGGAGGTCAAGAAAAGGATATTCCATGCAAGAATATTCCTAAAATACATCATTATAGAGAGTGGAGGGTTGTAAAAGGATAAATATTCACCATTGGAGGACCAAATTGACCTTTGGTATGCAATCTTTTCAGAAGAGAAGGCATGGTGCTGGGTGTTGATCCTATAAAAATAGATGCTCGAAAGCAAGGATGATGCATAGAAATAGAGAAGAGGATGCATATAGAGTAAAATGATGAGTAATAGAGTGTTTTAGTAATGATAGGGTTTATAGCACCCATTACTAAGGGTTGTGAAGGATGTAATAGGCCTCTGTATGGAACTATGGTCTATAACAAGGGTTGAAAAGGGAGGGAATAACTAGGATCTCTGTTAGGGAAGGTCTATAGGGATTAAGTCTTTGTCATTTAACATGTATGGTCTGAGATGACCTATTTTGATTATAATATGGCTACTAGAATTGTTCTGAATGAATATATATAAGGTTTTATTTTGTATATCATGCTTAAGGGTGTAAACCCTCATGTTAAATGGCTATCATGGTTCAGACTGATTTAGCATGCTTACTACTTTGATTCTATAATGCATTAATGTGTGATCTACTAGATTCTCCTTTTACCTTATTAACTAAAGTGAATGTATTTCTCATTTTGAAAATCATCCTCCATCAATGGAAAAACCTTCTCACACTGCTCACATAAAGGAGGGGTTCGGTGCCTATGTGTGAGTTCCTAGAGAGCATCCTTCTGGGTGATAGGTTGGTGTGATTAGGGTTAGAAAGTTATATTGAGGACATATAAAAATGACTACAAATATATTTTTTCCTTCTAATTCTTTAGTGAGTTATTGATGTCGATGACTTAAGTGACTTACACACAATTATGGAGCATGGCAATATTTTAGGATGTGGAAAAAAAAAATCATTTATTTTTATGATTCCCCACCCTCATAAGTGTGCATCCTATTGATTGGTCCATCCAAACTCAAATACATAAAATAAAGTGCATCCTGGGAGAAGGTAGGAGTCTTGTTGACTAGTTTTAATTTATAAGCACTTTCCCCAAGGCCCCAAAGTGCATTTTTGTCATCCCAAGTGAAAAATAACACTTTTTAAACGTTTCATGAAATGTCATAATGTTCTTTAACCTGAATGGTTTGTATTTTTGGTGTGGAGGTTAGAAAACTCTTATGCATACCATATTTTGCATTTCCACACTTAAATCTCCACAACTTTAACTAATTTTTTAAATCTTATTTTCCATCAATGGAATCCCAAAAAAATATGAAACAAATGATACTAAAAAAAAATATTCTTCATTCATGTCTTTAACCTCCATGAAAACTAGTCGGATGCCTTATTATTGGTCAAACTAATTTTGTTTATATCTTGATCTCCCATGGCTAAAATTCCTTATAACCTTGCATATTTTCCCTCCATAAATTCCTTTAATATGATATAGGACATAGTGGATGTAAAAAATAATTTTTTAATATTATCATTTAAAATGTTCTTCATTAGAAACCCTTTTTCTCCCTTATTTATTTGAAAAAATTCAAATTTCCATTTCTTACGAACCCCAAGGAAAAATCCTATGAGAATTTACCCATAATTTCTTTTCCAAATTTCATTTATAATTATATATTCCTTATTTTATAGAGTGGAGGAATTGATTTCATGAGTTTTTGTTCATTTTTATCCAAATAACGCAATTTAAGAATCCCATCATAAAACCAAAATTTGTTTTGACATTTCCTATAGTTTCTTATGAGAGATGCTCATGAAAATTGTAACATATCTTCCTATGAGAAACATATTTGCAAAAACTTGGTTCTCATGTGATTTGGATATATTGTTATCCCACAATGAGCCAAACAAGATTACAGCTGAAATAGACCATTAAAAATTTTTAATGTGCGTGACCTGACATAAAAACTTCTTCCTCTTGATTCGTCAAGATACATTAACATTATCAAATCATCTAATGCAAAAAATTCACAACATGAAGTTTCCTTATTCCGAATACGGGCCCATTTAATTCCTAGTCTCATAATATCTATATATTAGATATAATAATGTAGAACATATGGATCTTTAGGACTTAAAATAGAGAATGGAAGAAGGAACCAACACTACACTATCTAATAGAATATTTGACTATGGAATCTACTAAGATTTTAGGATCCTTTTGGATCTCTAAGGCTTAAAAATTCTTATCGCTTATGCTCAAAACTATTAACCAAAGATTCAAACCATCACCTTCAATAATGAATCCATCATTTCTAAGTTATCTCTAGATGTAATTTCAAAATTCTCGTTTATCCCAAGACCTAGTAATATAGTAATCTTGAACAAGGAAGATTATTTTTTTGAGTGGGAAAGAAAGGATACTTTCTTGTAAGGAGTAATGATGAAAAAACTAGATGAATAAATATCATAGACTCTTTCACCTTCCCAATAATCTCTCCTATTTTGACTTCATCAAGAACATATCCATATATATATATATATATGTATATATATGTATATACATATGTATATATATATATATATGTACATATATACATACATATATATACATATATATACATATATATATGTACATATATGTATGTATATATATATAGATGTATATATATATATATATATATATATATATATATATATATATATATATATATATACATCTATATATATATATATATATACATCTATATATATATATATATATACATACATATATGTACATATATATATGTATATATATGTATATATGTACATATATATATATATATATATATATATATATATATATATGTATATATGTACATATATATATATATATACATATATACATATATATACATATATATATGTACATATATGTATATATGTATATATGTATATATATATATATATATATGTATCTATATGTATGTATGTATGTATGTATGTATGTATCTATATATATATATATATATATATATATATATATATATTAATTCTTTGTAATCTCATGGGATAGGAATCCATTAATACTTCCATCCATTTATATCCTACTTTATCCTGATTTTTATTGAAGAAAATAATAAGATTAATTGGAGTCAAATAATAAGTGATAATTTGCATTCTCAGCTAATAGGACTTAAATGTACCAAAAAAATCACAAGGTAAACATGTACATTTACTTTTTCGGTTATTCATAAGTAGAGATATCCATAAAATTCTTACTTCAGGTATCAAGTTTTTTATCATCACCAACATCAAAATTAGATTAATTTCCCCTAATGAGATTAAAATGCAATATATACAAAAATTTTCATTTGACATATTAAATTTTTTACTATAATTAGGATCATTCATATGTTGTTTATACCTAGTATCCCAATGCATATCACCATCTAAATCATAATTTGTCTCATTTTGTTGAGGAAGATTATAGATATATGTAGTATGTATTGTTCTGTTTCCCATGGATTGTGCTTGTAATGGCTCTAAGTGTAATTATTTGTGCTCAACTAGTATTGTAACCATTATTGTCTTCATAAAAGGATGATGTAATTAACTAACTGGATATGGCTCTAGTAAATAAGGTATTGCATTCTTATCCTCTTTTTGATTACATGACTCTTGTTTTATTTCCAAATGTGTATCAATTAGTATAATAGGATGCTCATCGGATATAGGTGTTATAAAGTTTAGTTAATATTGATGTTTTGCAAATTGAGATGATTACACAATAGAATGTAGTATGTAAAAGGAAATAAATCCCTTAAAATCAAGTTGTTGGATTCATCACTATATATAATAACAATAATTTTAATGACTTCCATTAATTCTATAATAATTACAAATTGGTTGGCCTTTGATTTGTGTAAGCCAATAATTGGGGTATTAATGAGTATGTAAAAAATTGAATAAGATATTATCAAATATCTAAGATAGAATATCATGTTTTCTAGTACTCCTTTCAAACCAAAGAGGTGTTATTTGATGTATTAATTTCATTTCAATTATATGGGAACATGTATCATACATAATGTATGTATCATATTACTTCTTAGTGGGCATAAAACTATATTTATTATGATGTGTAGAGACATGATGGATATGGGAATTAGAATAATATTTTTGATGTGTAATCTCATGCTTGAGATATGTCATCTTAGTATTTATAGCTTGAAATTGATATTGAAAAGCATGATGTAATTCTTGAATATATTATAAGATATTGTTATGAAAGGTGTCAGTGTTACTAATATAAGGAGAAGATATATGACTCAAAAACAAATTAACATGGGAAGGTTTCATATTTCTGGTGAGTATTGTTATTTGCACTATTTTTGTGAGAGTAAATCTACATGCTTGGTGACGTTGAAGTAAACTATACAAGGAGACATCAGAAATTTCTACATGGGCCATGATGAAAGAAATAATGATAGAAGAAACTCTAATAAAGTAATAAATCAGAATCATCACATGAAAGGATGAAAATGAAGAGATCATAAGACCTAAAAGGGATTTTGAAAAAAAATCAATTATCATTAATTTATAAAACAACTATATATGAAAATTTAAATTGAATTTAATAAAATAAAAAAGAGATATTTTTTAATTTGATTATATGGGGAAAAATCCAAGGATTTTTTCCAAAAGTGTATATTTTTCTAATCATGACCTAATTACCAAAAATAGTAATTTTGAATTTCTTAAAAGTTTGCTAAAAATATGGAAAACAAAAAGAGGGTTTTTCTAAACATATAAAGTTAAGAATAACCTCAAAGTAATTTGAAAATAAAGCCATTATTATTGAGATATGCAATGAATGGTGATTTGGAAATAATGAGCTCTAAAAAGAGACCCAAAGGGTAGAGCCAACCATGAGACCTTAGGGAAAATTATTGAAATTATTGAAAATTATTAGAGTAAGTGATAGATGAAAATTAGGTTTGAATCTGAATATAAGATGTATATAGCGAACCCTAAGGTAACTAGGGTTTGAAATAAGTTGCAAGATATAATATCAAGTTCACCAAAATACTAACACCCTAATTACATTTATGTGGAATCTAAAAAATAGTGAAATGAATATAGTAAATGATGTAAGAGTTAGCAATAGGTGGTTATTATAATTAATTAACTGACAAGGTTAATAACCAATATCATAACAATACATTAATACTTGTAAATAATGTACTAAACAAGATACAAACTTAAAAACACCAGGAGATGAGTACACTTATCTTATTACAGATGATTCTGAGAAGTTTTGGGTATGCACACTACTAAAAGAAGAGGATCTTAAACTGATGATACTTCATTCTAGATATTATGAATGGAAACTAAGTTATGTGAATATCGAAAAATTCTTCCAATAACATTTGTACTATCTTGACCTTTATGTATAGGCTTAGAAATGCTTTTTGTTTGGCTCTATAAATTTTTGAAACTATCATTTTCACAAAACTATTCATCGTTGTTAAAGATTAATTTGTGATCATGTTGTGAATCTCTCTTAATATTCTAAATGATGTCTCAAACACCAACTAAACATTAATTGGTTTGTGGGCACCCCCATAGACTGCTAATGTCTATACTAATATGAAGAGTCCTCAAATCACCTTTTATTCTCTATCTAGCATGTGATCTTTGAATGAACACAACTAGATTTGGAAAATTCTTTGACAATGTTTGAGTTGAGTTGGATCTTGTTAAAATACTCATAGAAGGTATTTGTAAGTACTTTTAAATGAGAGTGGTTGACTCCTTAACCTATTAATAATATTCATACCTGTAGTGATTTCTACCCTAATGATTGTAGATGTGATATCGAGGGATTTAGGGAGCCCTAGGTACCTTTTGCAAGTGTTGAAAGTGAGTATATAGATGTAGTGTTATAATATTTCTAGGTTAGAAAATAAGGTTGTGTTTACATGCTTTTATAGAGTTTCGTAGACAATTTATGAAAGAAAGAATAACCCAAAGGTATTATAAGATGAAAAATAGAATATAAAATTGAAAGTAAAATTATAGAACATGTCATTCCAATACCATATAAGTTAGATCATACCACATATAATATTCTAACAAAATTAAAACTCCTTTCCCATGTATGGAAAACATACAATATAAAGTTTATAACATATCAACATCTGTGTTTCTATGGATTTTATGCATTTTAATCTCATAATTGGATGGCATGTTAGTGTGTAAGTATAAACAAGACACCTCAAAATATGTTAAGTGGGAATGGAAATGTTGTGTTTATCTTTTAAAAAGTGCATTGTCAAAAATAACACTGTCAAAGAGTAAATTTCCAAATTTAAGTGTCTATAAAGTTATTTAGAGGAAATTGGATGGGCTAGTAGAGATAATCTAGGCCACATGTGTGCATCTGAATATACCTGGCAACCTAGCCCTTGCTCTTGGTTTTCCAGTATCTAGTATGGCAAGTAGTCAGCAAGCTAATTTACATAGTGGGAGGGTAGGATTAAGTCACATAGAAAGTACATCGATGGCAGGGAAAATGTCTTCATTATTATTTGGAGGTACCTTTTTAGGTACATCATCTACACAAAATTCAAGCATGTAAAATTTTGGACTCACTTTTGGGAGTGGTAACACTTTACAGACTATAGGGGTGCATTTCAGTGCTACTATTAGGACATAGGGAAGTACATCCACTGGTCCACTTTCGGTTACAATTGGAGGATCAAGAGGTATAGGTTGCTCTAGTTCCAGTGGATCTGGTGGTTCTAGATATAGAGGAAACACAAGAGGTTCTAGATAAGGTGGGAAAGGTCCACACCAACCCCAGAATATTTACATGGATATGCCTCTTCGTGTGTTAGAATATAGGGGCATATAAGATGTTGTTGAACACGTGCACATGTGTGAAATAATGTGGTGTGAAAAAGGAATCATGCCTTTTGAGCATAGGGCAAGTCAATTTACCACTACATTACAAGGATGCACACATAGCTGGTATAGAAATTTTGACCATGATCAGACTTGTATAGACTATACAGCATTAAAAGATGCCTTCCTTATTGAGTTTCACATCTCGAAGTTCAAGAAAAAGGTTATAAGCATGCTCAAGAATATTAAGCAAGGAACTACTGAGAGTGTTAAGGAGTATGATGCATGTTTCAAAATTATTTTATCGAAGATTTATTATTATATTCATATAAGCCATCATGCACAATGGTTCATTGGAGGTCTAATCACACCTTTTAGAATGGATTTGTCACATAAGACATACACTGATCTACGTGATGAACTTAAAGGAAATTTGCACACTGAGGTAGTTAGGATCATAGACACTGGGGTAAGCCCATTTTTGGAAGCATAGATTGTAGATATGGTGAAGCAATTGGAGAAACTATCAGAAAATTTATCACATGAGATGTGCACGGGGATTTGGTGTACAAATTGTGAAGTAGAAGGGCACACCAAGGATAGTTGTCCCTGCAGATCAATACGTTCATTACTGCTAGACTATGAGATATTTCATTTAAACCATGATGTTAGCCACTTCCCATTATTGTAATGTGCAATAAGGAAGAACGTCTCTAGATATTGTAAAATTTGTAGGTCCTTGACTCATAATACAGAGGACTGTAGATTGACTTGTCAGATCCATGATGCTATAGATATTGGTGTGCGATAGATAGGAGTATGAGATAACTCTAAGGGTAAGGGTGAGCATCAGGATCAGGATCACAACCAAGTGTGCTATGATTAGAATGAAGGGCGTTATGAAGGATTTAATTGTAGAGGTTGAGGATACCATGGTGGATTCGGAGGCCAAGGCCATGGTGGTGGACGAGGCAAGTTTCCTCATAGAACATGTTATACATGCGGATCTCCTGACCACTATAGGCATGAATGTCCACAAAATATTTCTATGGAAATAATCATAGCTATGAGTAATGCTCAGACTTATATGATAATATTAGTAATTATCATGAACAATAAAACAAAGGTGCAGGGATGGTTAGGATACAATGTGTTGTGGAAAATTAGTGGATGCCCAAGTTGGAACCAGAATCCAAGGTATTTCCTATAAAGATCACTACTTGTGCTGAAGGGGCACGTGATAAAGAAGCATTACAGAAGAATCCTACCATCACTAAGGAGGAGGTTCTATATGCACGGTACCTAGATCTTGACCATTAGAAGGAGGTTTATCAGGAAATCATCGAGGTACTTAGAAATCTTCAGGGTGAAATACAGTGTTTAAAGGATTAATCACAGAAGATGGAGAAAAATAAATTAGTAGAGATGGTCTAATTTGATATTGATGACTTGAAGGAGGTGTGCAAAATGTTGTGTTAGGAGAATATGATTCCATTTTTAGGGAATTGGCTAAAGGGAAACACTCCACACTCAAGTATTGAGACTGGATGGAATATCCTGCATATAAATCTTCCCCCCATAGCTTAGACTATGATAAGGAAATCACTCTGAATGTTGTTGTGGATGGATGGATTTTGAGTAATATATTGATTCATACAGGCACAGAAGTCAATGTGCTTACTTAAGATGCATGGGTATAGATGGGGAGACCCCCATTACAGACATCTTCTAATGTGTTGTTTATGCCTAATCGAACCAAGTCCACCCTTATTGGATTGTTAAAAGATGCATCCATTACTATACAAGGGGCCAAGTTCACAATGGAATTTGAGGTTTTGGCACTTGGAGAAGCAGACAACTTCCCATCTCTACTTAGGAATCCTTGGTGTTATGTAAATAATGTTGATCTTTGGTTCAACAAGGGTTATATCAGTTTTGAGAACAAGGAGGAAAGGGTTATTATCCCTTTAATGGCTGTAAAATATGTGCCATATATTGAGCCTTTGAGTGAGGAAGATCTTAATAGGATTTATGTACGTGTCATCCAGGACCCATAAGTGCTCGATCCATCTAAAGAAGGAATCATTCAGTGGGAATATGCACATTCTATTAGCAATACTACAAGTATTTCTTGTGATAATTGTGCTCATGGTACTTATGATTTAGTAGGGTGCGAAGTAAGAAGCACATCTACATGGAATAGTAGACCTCATTGTACCAGGAGAATAGGTAAAAAATCGGTACCTCAATACACTAGAGAGTGAGATCCTATGGTATTTTTGTGTGCCATTGAGGAACAATGGATAGACCAATTGGAGAAATGGAATATGCTAGCATATACCCTGTGTGGGACAGCAACACGTTGGTGGGTGGTTCACAGGGATAATCTTGTGTGATGGAATGAAATCGAGATCTCTCTTTCTACTCGGTTTTCCAAGAGCAATGCACCTACTCAAATCTTCACTTTTCATGGTAATCAACCTGTTTAGCACCACGTTCAGTAGTGTGAGAGAATTTGGATAGAGGGGTAAGAAGCTTTACCAGCTTCACTTTGGGTACAAAAATTTTATTCCACTTTACAAGGTTACACGCGTGCTTGGTATGTATATGCAAAACTCCATAGAGAAACTCAAAATTGGTAGGATTTGATTACAATAATTATCCATACTTTTGACTACTTCTCTACTAAACCTCCAGTAGAAGAGCCATTAAGGGTTATAAAGTGGTTAACTATGGGAGACATTGTAAAGGTGGAAGAACTCATTCAAGAGTTATTTTATGGAAACGATTCAGGAGCACATTTTTATGAAGAACCAGAGATACATGACACACTACTTAAGTAAACTTACTTTGAGAAAGAAAAGGAAATATGGTCTACTTAGTAGATGATGAAGAAGTAGAAAATATGGATGTAGACCATTCAACACATAGGCATGAGATTTTGGACAGTGCAGATAAGACCACGTGCACCTATCATGAACCTATGAAAATAAAGATAGTGAGTATTAGATTGGATGTTGATCCTAAGGAGGCCATAATTGGGGATTATTGGTCTAACTCTGAAGTGGAAAATATCATTAAGTTACTACAAGATTATCAGGACTTATTTCCTAGGGGATACCATGAATTAAAAGGCATGCATGAATCATTAGGAAATATGAAGATAAATCTTAAGGAAGGTGCACGCCCGATCAAGAATATACCCTAGAAGATGAACCCCAACTTGCGTGAAAAGGTCAAGGAAGAAATTGAAATTTTTATAAAGTTTGGAATCATCAAGCCCCTGCACTAGTTAGAATGGGTTAGCCCAATGGTGATCAACATAAAGAAAGATGGTCTTATTAGGATTTGTGTGGACTACAAGGAGTTGAATGTTGAATGTGTGACTGATCCTTTCCCTATGCCATGCACAAAGGAAATATTAGAAGGTGTTTCAGGGTGTGAAATCTATTCATTTACAGATGGATTCTCTGGGTATCATCAGGTTCGAATTACACATGAGGATCAAGAGAAAATGACTTTTACCACTAAATGGGGAAGTTTTACCTATACTGTGATGCCTTTTGATTTGAAGAACATGCCTGCTATATTTTAACAAATATTTTTCTAAGCGTTGAAATATTTTATTCACAACTTCTTACAGGTTTATTTAGATGACTAGACTATGTATGGACTTGTTAAGGGTCATTGTGATAATTTACGCTTAATGTTTGAAAGATGTTGATAGTTAAACATCTATTTGAACTTCAAGAAGTGTGTATTTGCTACACCATTTGGCACATTTTTAGGGCACATCATCTACAAGGAAGGTTTGTTGGTTTATCTAGCTAAGGTTGCAGTCATTATCAGCCTAAAAGAGCCTACTAGTCAAAGGGAGGTGTGCGGATTATTAGGTCACACTGGGTATTATAGAAAATTTATTAAAGGGTATGCTAAGGTTATCGCACCCTTGGAAGAGTTAATAAAAGGAAAAGGGACATTCTATTAGGGGGAATCATAGTAGTGCACATTCAAGACATTAAAGGAGAAAATTAGTATAACACCTATTCCACGCTTTCCCTTGTGGGACCAGCCGTTTTATGTACATGTGGATTCTTCTAGCACGGCCATTGGCACGGTGTTGGCTCAGCCTAGAGAAGGTGTTATAGATCATCCTATCTATTTTTCTAGTATAAATTTGACTCACACAGAGCATAATTAAACAAATACAGAGCGTGAATATTTGTCAATGATCTATGCACTACATAAATTCAGATAGTACCTGCTAGTAACACCATTTGTATTCTGTACCGATAACATGACATTGAAGTATTTCCTAAATAAGCCCATTTTACAGGGGCACATATGTCGATGGGTACTCTTATTCCAATAATTTTATTTTAAAATTGTTGTAAAAGTAGGGAAAAGTAATTCTAGACCAGACCATTTGTCTAGAATACACTCAGGAGAAGATGCGCAGGCCATTGAAGATACCATGCCTGATGCATAGTTATAATGGTTACAATGCACGCCATTAGAATTAGAGGACATTTTTTTCTTTCTATGTACATGTATGGCACCATAAGGAATGAAATCCTTAGAGAAGAAACAAATTTCCATTCACGCGGCACCGTTTATGTTGATTAACGATGACATGTACAAGTTAGGCTAAGATGAAGTATTACGTCGATGTGTACTAGAACATGAGCACACAAATATCATAGAAAAGGCTCGTGGTGGTATTACAGGTGGGCACTATATAGGTGATGCCACTGCGCATAAGATTCTACTCATTTGATTATGGTGGGAGACCCTGTATAAGAATTTTAAGGCATATTGCAAGGCATGTGATCACTGTTAGTGCCTTAGAAAACCAAGATAAAGAAATGAAATGCCTTTAAGACTTATTCCTAGTGTAGAACCATTTGAGAAATGGGCTATAGATTTTGTGGGTCCTATTTCACTAGCTGTGCATAGGAATGGATTGGTTTATATCATCACTTACACAGATTATCTGACAAAGTGGGAAAAAGTTGCACCTATAAAGGATTATACAACATCTATAGAAGCTAGGTTTCTATTGGAAAATATTATTACAAGGTATGGATACCCGTTGAGTTTAACTAGTGATAAAGGCACACATTTTTTTAATGATATAATCATAATTCTATTGGATGAGTTCATGATTGCACACCATTAGACTACACCATATCATCCTCAGGAAAATGGGACTGCTGAGCCTTTTAACAAGATTTTGAGCCAGACATTGACAAAAACTTGTGATGTTGGAAAGAAATATTGGGATGATAAATTTTCTACCATACTTTGGGATTATAGAACAACATACAAGCAGTTAAACAAGGTCACACCCTTTCAATTAGTGTTTGGCGCAGAAGGAATTATTCCTATGGAATTCATGTTACCTTCTTTGCATATTGCGCACGCTCGAGGTCTAGCTAATGAAAAAGAAATAGAAGAAAGAATTTAAAAGTTTATTAAGATGGATGAGTGATGAACAATAGCACATTGGAGTCAGAAGCATGAAAAATCTAGGTAGAAAACATGGAATGAAAGGCACATCAGGGATAAAAAGCTTGAGATAGGATAGAAGGTGCTTCTTTATGATTCTAAGTTTTTGTGCCACCTAAGCAAAATTAAAGTACATTGGTTAAGACCATATGTTATCACTTACATACTTGAAATAGGATCTTGTCAGTTAGAGGTGCTTGATGGAATATAATTACCCGGTTACTTCAATGGGAGTAGGTTGAAGCCCTACTATAAATAAGTCTTATTGGTGTTTATAATAGGGAAGTGTTGCCATTTACATTAGGTTTTTAATTATGTATTCCCTTAATGTATTTTTCCTTCTTCGTCGTTATGCTTTGTCAATTTAGTTGGATTTTTATAAAGAAGTGTGTTTGCATGCCAGAAGCTAATTACCATTTGTAGTATTTTATGCACAAAGGACTACTCATACCATTTGTTTGGGGTGGCTATTGAAAAATGGGTACACATAAAGGAACAAACTGCTATGGGTGATATTCAGGTGTGGAGATTTGGTGGAAAGAATATTAGTTCCAAATAAGAACCATAGATGGAGATAAACAAAGTAACAATATAACACAAGGTAAGCAGTGGCCGTGGAGACTACCAAGAGAGGGCATAGTGGCAAGGTAATCAGGTGCATGGAAGCACGTTAAAGAGAATTTTGTAACCAGAAGGTAGGAAGGCATGCTAAAAGTTTATAGCTGAGGTGTGAAGATGTACCACACAGAAATTGTGAAAATGGTTAATTAATTAGAATTGTTGGTAGGTGAAGGAACAATAAATGCACCAAATTTTTGAAAATCTATATAAGGACATGATGGGAAGTTCATATTTATGATTTTAATCACAATAATTTGAACGTGCTAAGTGTGACCAAGCTAAGTGAAGAGTATTAAGGTATGAAGATTTTGAAACCATATGTGGAGAGTATATTTGTGCACAGAAGTAGATTGCATCCCCATTTGTGAAGGATTTGAGCGAAGCGGAGCGTTGCGAAAGAGTTAGGGAACATTGATTTGAGCTAGGTTTTGTACTTTCTCACTATAAAGGATAGAAGGAGACACATTTATGTACTACAAAGGACATAAAGGTGAGATTTTTAGATGGCACCAAATAAAGTACCTACTGTAGGAGCTAAAGGAAAGAAGAAAGTGGAGGAAAAATTTGAAGTTGCACCCGAAAGTAATTTTTTGGAGATGCAAAACCCAGAATGTGTGATAGTTTGGCAAAAATGGGATTCCCACATCCGTAAGTGTAAAATAAGTGATTACAACCACTACACATTAGATAACAAGAAAGAGCTAGATGCATTGTTGAGCACGAAGACCAAATTACACATAATAAAGGACATGTCAGTATATGATGATGATGGGGAGAAGTTGTTAAAATAGGTTAGATTCTATCATTTGTATGAGATCCCTTATTTTGGCAAGTATGGACCATTATACTAGTGGTTAATGAGAAGATTCTATGATGACTTCTATTTTGTTGGATGGAGGGTCAAAATCACAACCTCCTTGATTACAATAATGACATGATTAAAAGGCATAGGGGTAGACCTTTCTAGTGATCTAACAGATAAAGAAGAAATCTTGGAAACATGGAAAGAGTTAGGATAAACATAGGGTCTACATGGGATGGATATTGACAATTTAAAGAAGTACCCCATAGTTTAGGAAGCAACACATTAGGTAACAAAGTTGAATGACCAAGAGAGGTGGTCGCAAGTGAATACAATGTGGATGCACATCGCAAGGAGAATGTCACAAGGAGTGATCTACAACACAGTAGGCTATGTTGTAGAGACCATTATCGAGGAAGTGCACACAAGTGACAAAATCAGTTCTGGCGTTGTTTTACTTTATTTAGTATTTATGGAGATTAGAGTGCCCGATAAGCTAAAGGAAACAATATGGGATTATCCCATAGAGAACAAATCCCTTGCACAAAGGTTTGAAAAATATATTTGTGAAGGGACGATGAGTGGGTCATTCAAACAGAGGGTATAGATGTGGTATGATAGGCTCCACGTGGCATTTGAAGAGGAGTGGCACATTTTTAAGGAGTTACCATCAATGGTGCGCAAGGAATTACAATTCATGGTGTACCATCACTTCTTCATCATGTGATTTTCTATGAAGGATGGGACTTAGAGCTTATGGTGCAAACTATCATATGCCTTCACAGCGTGCTACTTCCAAGCATTATTCCGCCATTTTACTGATGCGTGCTTCCTAAATTTTATTGGAGACAAGGTATACTATGACTACCACACTCTAGGGAAGACATATGTCTATCCAAGAAATGCTTCCTATGTTGAGAGACTTATTTCAGATGTTATAAACATGAATCCTGTAATCTTGGAAATTGGGGACACTAGAGAAATGCTCATATACCTTCAGCGTAAGCCCCAGCTAGAGAATAAAAAATATGTGGAGAATGAGTTCACGCTCCCAGGGCCACCTAAAGGAAATCATACAATGGAGAATATACCATATCTCAATTCAACATAACCTATAGATGTAGATAACGAGGAAAAAGAGTGTGAAGATAGTGGTGGCTTGGTACATAGAAGCCAAAGGTAGCCTATAGAAAAAATAGAGACTGAGTGCGTAAGTACCCCACCACAAGAACAAGAAGAAGAAGAGGACTTGAAAGTAGTCCAAGGAGAGCATTTTTTCAAGAGATTTTTTATAAGAAAAATAACACAAAGTGTGGGAAATCCATATTTGGTACAAATATCACCACGATTCTCTCCATAGAAAGAGACAACTGAGAAAATAAGGAGAAAGTTGAAACTAAATGATGAGGTGGAGGAGTCTACGGAGAGTGTTCCTGGAACTCCTGTACCACCAGAGGATGTAGAAGAACCCAAGGATGAAGAAATGAATAATGAAGAAGGAGTAAAGGAGGAAGGAGAAACAAAACAAGATACTACTCAATACATAGAGGATCCAACTCCAAACCTTGGCGTTCAAGTTCCTAAGGGGCCAATAGAAAATAGGGAAAGTGGGGAGTATGTTGCACTGATCATGGGCTATGATGAGGACACAGGTAAAATTGTCTACTCCTAATTCCCTAATACAGTGGGCCTCAAGGACTTGTATGGATGGGAGTTGATGGAACATAACATGGAAACCACGCATGTGAGGAAATAATTATCATGGTCCATGAAAAATCACATGGATGAGCCTAATTTTGATGTAGGAGAAGAGTCCTATGTGTCAAGAAGAATGAGAAAGGAACCACAGAACAAAGACATAACCATCAAACCCATGGTTATGTCTTACAAACAAGTGAGTAGTGCCCTATTGAAATTATCTACAGAGGTGGTACATAGGAATGTGGATAAAGCTACAACTATTAGAGCACTAAGAGAAGGTATTAAAGCCAAAGATGTAGAAATAATGAATCTGAAAGGAGAAAAGGACCTAGAGATAAATAAGAATGGGGTTATCATTAGCATGGAAGAGGAGGTCAGAAAAAATGTCCTACAAGAAAGATCACACTTGGAGTCCAAGGTACCAAAAACGTTTCCTTTGGATATGTATTATGTGAGTACCTTAGTTGATTTTTTGTTTGCAGATGGAATGGCTCGAATGCCAAAACTAAAGAACCCTGAGCAGGAAGTAGAGAGAGAAAGGTATTTGGTGGTTAGAAATATTTCATCTTATGAAGCATTACTCCAAACCTTACAAGAGGATCTGAAGAAAGAAGACCAGGCATTGAATATATGTACAGCTCCATGTATTAATAAGAATCAAGACCATGGTAGAATACAATGAAGTCCTGAAGACCATGAAGGATGAGACTTTGGGGTGTGTGGAATGGTTGGCATTGGTAAATAAAAAGCGCAAGGCCCTTGCATTAGCCTAAGACCCTAATAAAGATAGGTTGAATGAAATTGAAAAACTCATAGCATTGAAGATGGATCTTATAGAAGGAAGGGTGAATACAATGTCTAGTATTGTTATACACTTTGGGATTTGAGGAATCACGATGATTAGACAATGTGCCCAGCAAGCACATTACTTTGGTCAAAGGTTTTTAGCTGTACTATGTAGGCTTAGTATAGAAAATTTCACATATCATATAAATGTGTCTTCCCATCACCTCACAAGTGTCTCATCATAGTTATCTAGATTCATTAAATTTATGTAGGTGAACCTATTAAGACTTTTCCAAATTTCCTATCAGGTTCAACTTCATAAGTATAAATAACCCCAATTCCCGCTATTGGTTACTTATGGGAAGCCAATCCACTACATAATATGTTACCATCTCATGCAACCTATAGGTCTCTAATCAATATCCTACAATGTGCATTAATTATGAACTTCTAACAAGGGCTCATGACCCTAATGGATTATCCAACAAAGTCATGTCAACTTGAGATAGATTATAATAAAGTCTCTTGATCCAATTACTAAGTGAAATATAGTTTACGCAACTAATTACTATGGATTAAAGGATAAGATCGTGAAGTGATTTTCTCTTCATTTCCCTATTCCATACCTACTAAACATTCAAATAAAAAAGGTTTTTGATACCCTTATACAAGATTCCACTAAGTCTTATTAACCTTACAATGGCATGCTTTAGTATATTTTGATTCCTTATCCATTAATCAAAGTCATATCTATTCTTACTTAGGATTATAACTCATATCTTCATTTAAAGTTAGATTTAACTCAACTTTAGGTTTCATTTATTTTTCTTAACAAAGGATTATAATTTCCTTTAAATAACATTTAAATATTATAAGGTAATAATATTATTTACAAGATGAGTTTTTACCAAACTTATTTTTAGATTCCTTCATATCAAATATTGAGCTAGTCTCATAATTCTTTTACTAGATTTTTATCAACGATTAATTTATTTGCATAAACACTTTTAGATTGAACCAATATTCTATCAATATCCTATGTAAATCCTTTTTAATTTAATACTATCATCATGCATTTTTACCCTTCCAAATACAGTCTTATATCGTACTTATAATTTTTTATCTTTACCCATAATAATCTCTATATTGTATTAGAGAGTCAAATAGTTATGGGGTATAACTTTATTATCATAATCCATACTCATTCTAATCATAAGATAGTTAAATTCGAGAAACCTTAACTTTATCAAATGTATTGTGTAGTTACCAAAACCCAAAAAATGACAAAATATTTTGACAAAAAACAATCCGCCAATACATTTATAAATTAAGAACTTTTTCCATAAATGGACTAGTAAAAAAGGACATATTTTCCAAGCTAAGTATATAATTCTTTAATCACAAGTACATTAGGATCAATGATATGTAGTAAAACTCTTCAATTCTAGTTGTGTTCTTCACAAACTAGTGATAGAATGTCCATACTTCATCACAAAACCTACGACACTCTTTTGGTTGGGGGTGTCAATTCAAAGAACTAGAAAGAAGTTAATCTATTAGCCTAAATGCTTTTTTGACAAATAAATTAGATTATTCATTACAACTTAACTATGTTATTATGTAATGGTAATACTTGCACTAAAGATAGGGAGCTAGATCCCTCCAACAGTCCCTTAGTTGGAGATGAAAGAGGCATGGGAGTATTTATGTGAAGTGTTCCCGAAGGAACACTTCACAAACTAACCTCCATACTTCAATCAAAAACCATGTGAATAGAGGTGGTTTTGGGTTACCAATATTTTTCGGAACCACTACCCTTACACAACCCACAAATCTAACTAATCAACACATTATGTTAATAATCATTTCAAGGAAAATACATTTTTTTTGTAAAAACATTAATGCATAGTAATTCTCAAACCATCAAAATCATCAGAATCATTTTATTCCATAAAAAATGACTAAGTCTTGAATTCTAACGAAATTTTGCCATATTTTCCCCTTTTAATATCCAATTTTAAAATTTTCCAGAAAATAGAATTAATTAATCTAAATTAAATATTGAAGTTAATTCTTTAAATAAAAAGGTTGAATCATATGATCCAACCCTCCGAGCCAGCATTGTCTCAAGAAAAAAATAATATTAATAAGAAATAATTTACCCATCTGAACCATCAGCTTCCATTTACTTTCATTTTATTTTCAATATGTCCTTGCAGAAGGTTTTATACATCTATATAATAAACAAGAACTATATAATTATTTTTCCTTCATGCCAAGAGATAGTTTCTATTTTTATTTCATAACACAAAATGAAATCAAGCATTTCAACTATTTTTCTTTCCAAGTAATGTGTTCCAAAAATATTGTTACTACCTACAACAATAAATCAACATTCAACCACTTACACTCAGAATCAACATAATAAAATAGAATCATACCAGTCCTCATTTTGCATTTAACCCATTTATTTCAAAATTAGAACAAGTTTCAAAATAGATCTCGTAACTACTTCTATCCACACAAACACTTCTAAAATATCCAATAGACCAAAAAACCATTCAAATTTGTCATGAGGCCCAGTTTATACTCATTCAAATGCCCATAATGAAATAAAAATTTAAAAGTCAAAGCCAACCCATTAATAAGCTTTAAGATAGAAAAATCTAGTCACAAACTTACTTAAAGTGATACGCAAATCATATATAGATTGTCATAAGATCTACATACCCTTTTCTTTACACATGGGTGTGAGTAAATCTCATACCCATTTTTTAACAAAAACTCAATAAGCTTACATGTAATTTCCAACTAATTCAATGATTATCATATTATAGAACCCACAAAAAAAAAAATTACCCAACACTCTAATCAAAACCCACATCTTAGATAAATCATTCTCTACAGATCACACACAAGGTAATAAAACAATCATATAATTTTATTGAACGAACTAAAAGTTTGAAAACCCATAATTTCACATATTATTTTCCATAACCCACAACTACCATAAAATTTTATAACAAGAAACCACATACAAAGAAACAATCTCTTCATAAATAAAAAAACAAGTAAAGTAAGCAGAGTTACCCTTTTCTTGCAAGTGATTCATGTGCCTTTGTATTTTCTTCCAGATACTCTCTGCAAAACCTATTAACTATCCTAAATCCAAAAGACCTGAGCTCTCCAAGAAACCCAACTTCAAAATTGCATTCCTCTTTATAGGAAGAGGGTTTCTTAGTGAAAAATGGATTCAACACATGTAGATAACAATTTAACAAAGTACCCTCATAGCCGGAGCTCAAAACCAAATCGAATGCCATGCAAATAAACCAAACTCCATTTTTCCCCCCATTTTATCATGAATTCCTAATACCGTGCAATGCATTAATTATCTCCACCTACCACCTGCATAGTGGACGGTAAAGGAAGGCCTAAGGCTTCATGGGAGGGGATATCCCAGTTGAAAATGAATATTCAAATAAATAAATGAATATTTTAAATTTTTCAACCATTTCTTATTTTAAAATAGAACTCAATACAAAATCAAACATAATTCTTAACCATTTGATGGGTGTGGCCATATGGTCCCTATCATTTATATCACATAAAATAATACCAACAACTTTAGTGTTACAGTAGTAATTTACCAAGGCTATTAAGCCTTATTATTATTATTATCATCTATTATCACCCCAAATGATTCAATTAACAATTATAACCAATATCACAATGTATCATGAAATGTTTCATGCCTTTTTTAAATGTACAACACAATTTTTCTTAGAAGTGACATCTCCCTTAATCCACATGGGCGTCAACACAACCTCATCATATTTTAACACCCATGTTAGGTGAAAGTCGTACCATCGCTTGCCCTTTTCGACATAATGATGTGGCAACCATATTGATTAAGGACTATGTTTTCCTAAATAACTTGACGGCCAACAAAGATATAAACATCTCAATACATAGTACCATCTCATAATTAATTGTATTTATAATAATAATGGAAGTATTTAATTATCTAAGTACTTAATCTTTTAATTAAGTACTTAGATGACTAATTACCACCATCAACATTTAACACTTACTTATTCTTATAATGATTCACTTTCCCATTATTCCTGATTATTTGAATAATTAAATGTCAAAATAAAATATTAATTAGCGGGATGTTATAGCTTATGTGTGTAATAATGTTCCTCAGTTGCCCTAGTGCCAATGATGCATAGATATCAGGAAATAGCTAGATAAAATACAAAATGGTGGATGGAATAGAATGAATAATACCCTTCCTATGTATTTTGTGTAATACAGAATGGTACCCAAATGTAGTCCCTTGCTCTATGTATATTTATATCCCTTGATATTAATAGTCTACCCAAAAGGTAGTATGTATGTTATGTTTATATAGGGATCTCTTGTTCAAATTTCGACACTAATGACCCAATATGTTGACTAGTACCTAGGGAATTGAGAGGGAAAAACTTAAATACTGGCATCAAATTTCTAAGACAGAACCAATTGTGATGGGGACCAGGGAAATCCAGGAACCCTAATCCCTATCTAGGCTCCCTAGTCAAAGACTAGTGATGACACTGAGTGAGTACTGATAGATAAGACTCCCTGAGACCTAACCAGAATTGTGTGAGTGAATGAAAAATGTGTGATACAAACAATGACAAAGACCAACAAGAATAACAAGGAAGAGATGATGTTGTATAATAATGCGTAGATATGGTATAATAATGGATAGATGTGGTAGAAGAGCATGTTTAATGTTAACATATAGCATGACAAATCATGGATCAACGTGTTGATCCGTACAACATAGTGAGAGATGTAAAACCATGATGAAGTGCACTAAACAAGATTGATTCTTGTAATGTTGAATGATTTAGGATTTTCAATGTTGTATGACGACAATATGATGGAGTAGTGAGTGATTAGTTCCCAACCCGATTTCGTGTGTATTAAAAATCAAAGGATTTGGGTGTCATGTTGTCAAAGGAAGAGTATAGGGAGAAAGGTGCATTATTTTCCAACCTTTAGCTACCTCCTCAAAATATCAAGCCATTGTAGATCGACACAGATCAAATTTTCAATTATTTTGGATCCACAAATTTTGATCAAGCGTGTAGAACCATATAGGAGAAGTATAGGAAAGGAATTTATGTCTCATTGCCCCCACTCCAAGGGTGTCACCATAATTTACAGTTAATTCCAAGTTTATTCATCTAGAATCAAACACAAAATGTGGAATAACTTACCATGTTAGGTCATCTCGGAAAGTAAAAAATGTAACTCCCAAGTTAGGTCATCTGGGAGGCCGCATGTAACTCCCAAGTTAGGTCATATGTGAGGCCAAATGTATTGTATTGTGTGGATTTAATAGTATAAATTTCATTGTTAGAAAATTGAACATATTGGATTGTTTGATTGATTATTTGTTTTGATTTTTTTACTCATAGAGATATTTAACGCTTGTTTCCCTTAGGCTAGGTCATTAGGGGGAATCGATAGAAAATAATGAAATATCACATGGTGTATTATTAAATTTTTAAAATGATGAATTAGAGGTGTTAAATAAATTCATAGTGGTGTAAGGGTAATTATAGGATGGATCTAATTGTAATCCCTCCCTTTTGGTGAAAGGGGGAGTGATAATGAGAATGAATGCTAAGACGAAAGTAATTACAGTAATAGACTGTGTGTGATAGATATTGTAAAAATATGTGTGCATTTGAATGAAAGACAATTTTGAGGAGAGATAACATGTGTTTCATGTGTATGATACAATAGTACAAAAAATTCTAAAGATAATGTCATAAATGAGATAGAAATCAGAGTATAATTGCTCAAGATATTAGCAAAATCATGTGACATGTATTAGTTGAGTGGTGAATGTGAAGTATGACCATAGTAGAGTGAATAATGAAAAGTGGTTATAAATATTAAAGTGAAAAAGTGATTAGTTAACTCATTTGTCTTTTGTGTGAGGGTGAGATTGATCTTTGAGTGTGTAAGGATCCCACAAGTGAGAGAAATATGACCTATCTATTTCAAGATGGTAGAAACCGTCGTGGCATCGTGTACGATGGTGGAGTTGGTAAGTGTTGGTCATCAAACTTGCACCTGTGTCTCAAATCTAGAAGAACCAAGTTTTTTATGACAAAAATGGAACCTTCCCCAAGTTTTTGGACCTTGCGCTCTTGGGATGGATCTCCAGAGAAGGTTGATTCCTTTATCTCTTTCTACTGCTACTGCTACTCCTAGTGCTGAAAGGGAAAACTAAGTTGATACTGCCAAGGGACCATGGATACAAGGATGACATGACAGGAAACTACACTAAAATGTGATAGCACTAGAAAAGAGGGATGAACACTAGCTGTTCTGAGTGAAAATGAAGGGAAATGTGTGAAAGAAAGCCAGGTATGTGTAGCAAAACTTAAAACATATTTACCAGGTCAGCTTCATGGAACACAACTAAATAAGGAGCTGCAAGGGATGTGAAATGGCACAACAAGCATGCAATGGAAAATAAAAGATAGAAGAAGAAATTCAAACACGTTAGGATAGAGATATTCATCAAATGATGCTTCTATTACTTCCAAAAATGCACAAAGTTTTTACAATGGTGAAAGAGGCTCATATCCACATGCAAGAGCTAGATCTAGAGGTCTGCGACTCAGAAATAGAAAAATGAAGTCCTTAGAAAAGTGCATAAGGATTGAAAATGTCCAACATTAATAATGATCCCAACTCTTACATTTATAGATAAATCCATGGAAGAATAAGAGAAGGAGGGAAAATCTGAATTTGAAATGTAACCACCAACAGGAAGCAGTCCATGCCTACAAATCTACCTGTAGATCTTTCAAACGCACATCCCCAAGTAATTTTTGCATGTTTGAAGAAGGAAGGAGAAAGGATCATATCAAATCAGTTGGTTGGAGAAATTAGATATTCTCATTAATTCTCAGAAAGATGTTTTTCCATTTCTCACCTATAAGATCTGCCAAGAATTTGAATTTGAATGTCTAGCATTGTATTGTACATAAGTAGCTATCTAACAAGCCTAGGTGTGTATTGATCAGAGATCTAAAGAAAAATATATAGTTGTCATAATTTTTTCAAATTCGTCGGTGCCGTAAACTATATGGTGCAAATGGATTGGTTGAAAGGGTGGCCAACTGCGTAAATAATTTTTCATTTCTGCCAAGTGTTACTCATTGATTTGCTACAAAGATGTGGTACCTTATTGGCGTGTGCAAATTGGTTGCATGTGGCACACCTAGGCATGTCAGAATGACGTGGCACATGAATGTGTAGAGGATGGTGCAAAGATAATATGTGCATAAGAATGAGGCACATGAAGAAGGTAGAAAGAAGGCGCACGTGGGGAAATGAGCCAAATTGGTGAGTAGATAATGCATGATCAATGCGCAACCATTACAAGATGATATGCGGGTGCGCGTGAGGGCCAGAGACTTGGTTAATTGAAGCAAGTGCAAGTCACGTGCGAAGGGTGAATAGTTGCTAGGAAGAAGGTGGACGCGTGAGGGGAAAATTAACCAAGAGAATGTGCCAAGTGAACTTGAGCACTCGTAACCTTGCGATGAAGAGCTTAGAGACAGAAGGTGTCTACTAGTTGTCTAAATAACTGAGAGAGTTATTTGGATAACAATAAGTATGATTTTTTTCTGAAAAATGTGTGTATAGTAGTCATCTTTGGTGAATGTTTGCGAATTTTTTATTTTTTTCTTGTTTTCTAGGCCTGGACAAGAGCACTTAAGGTTCTAGTGGCCTTCAAGATAGGAGAGCCCATAGTTTGGTGTTTATGTCCTTCTCTTAGGTGCCTCAGTCCTACTTTTTAGGAACCCATGTCTAGAGAGTCTAATTTTTTTCCTAAGCAATGTAAACGTGAAATTTGATGTGTAGTGATGTCGTAAATGTCTATCTTTTCCTATGTATAGTGTTCTAATGTTTTTTTTTTTGTGGTGTGTAAAAGAATATCTATTCGAGGGAGTTCCATGGTGGTCTTCATTTGAGTACTTTTATTGGGTTGGGTTTATCATACGATGATTGGAAAGTTATGGACCGTGTTGGCCTATGGCATATAGCAAGGATGGGGGATGTGCCCCATAATATGCCAATGTTGACAGCTTTGTGCAAGAGATGGTTTGTGGACACTTATATGTTTTGGCTATTGAATGGTGAGATGACAGTCACACTAGAGGATGTATATTTCATACTACGATTAAAAATTATTGGCAAGAGGGTACACATCATGGCTATGGAGAATATGGAGAGACAGATAAGGGCCACTAGGTGGTATTTTTTGGTTACTTGAGTACCTACCAAGGCCCATATTAGTTTGGATGAAATTTTGATATTAGGGGTTTTGCACTTGCAGAAGTTTATAGTTGTGGTTATTGCATCATCAATCATAGTTGAGGGAGTATCAGTTCCCAATTGTGACTAAGTTATTTCATGCACAACAGATATCTCAACAATTCGGTGTAACCCAGTATGTACCCCGAGATCCATATGTATGGGTTAGAGCTATTAGAGCACTAAGGAGGGCCAAAGATAGACCATGGCCCATAAGAGAGTAGCTAGTACCTCCTGGGCTAGATGAGACCGATGCGGCCATAGAGCTGATTGACACAAATGATATGGGATGTACAGAGGCATACCGTGCATGGTGGATAATACATCAATGGGTGTTTTTATTCCCATTATTTGCGGAGGTACCAGGATTACCATAGGGAGGAGTACTGAAGTGGAAAGCACATGCCCCTTATAACGTAGCGATAGTGATAATGGAGTGTGAGTATCTATATAGTTATGCTATATGATTGGTTACTTGCTTTCATGATGGTTATGGTTGTTTAATGTGTTGTGCTATTGGGTGTAGGTGATGCATATTGGATCTGGATTATGGACACATCTATCTGCACATTAACGTGGAATGTGCCGACTAACATACTTGTAGGTGGAGGGATGTCAGATCATGTGGATGACATTGTAGGTGAGCATGCCCATTTGTTTGAGTCAGTTTCCATAGCATTAAAAATGTGTACCGTTCTACTGAGTGAGAGATGTGAGGAACACGAGGAGACACGATGAGCTAGAGAGGAAGAGAGTGGAGGTCCTTTAGCACATGATGTGTTTGCATAATTCTTTGTGTTATAGATTCTCTTTGTGGAGTAGTCTACAGAGAACACACTATTAAGTAAGCAGGTGGAGAGGTATAGGGGTCATGATTAGCAGCGCTGCATTAGTGGCGAGGCTTCTAGTTCTAGAGCACTTGTATTACTATAAAGTTACACTAATGATGAGATATGATTTTTATTGATGTATTTGATGTAGGGGAGTTTCCCCTAGTGATGATATGTTTTGTAACTATGATTGTAATTGATATATATATATATATATATATATATATATATATATATATATACAGATTTATCGACATATGATGATTTTATTCAGTGTGTATATATGTTATGATGTATGATGATATATGTGATTGTTGTTTCTATAGATGATGTGTGATGTGTTAAGTGGTATTTGTATTTTTTGAATTAAGTTGTAATGCATAGTTTTTGAGTAATTTGTAATGTGATGATGATATAGTGTAGACGATAATAGATGATGTTGTAATATGATATTGTGATGAATGATCAATTGTCGTGTAAAAGTATGTTATATTTTTTATAGTGTAATGAATAGTATGTCAATAAGATTAGGATAGGGGGAAGATTAGTGATGCCCCCCAATATATAGATGATGAGGTTCATTTATATAATACCCCTGATTAGTAAATAATGAGCCTTATAATACAAGAGTGTGTCATCGAGAAATTATTTGATAGAATTCACTTGATGAATTCATAGAGTAACTGAAGATAGGTTCTTATCATAATAGATCCATCAAAAATCATGTAATAACCATCAGAACACAATTGTTCCATTAGGAGGGAGAGGTGATAATAATCACCTACCAAATTCTGAGGTAGCGACGAAGTGGTGGAAGTGTATAGGATAGAAGAAGCATGAGCGTATGATCCAAATTGAATTTCATATGGAGCAGCGGTGGGAGGTGTGAATGTCAAGGGTTGTGGAGTAAAATGTTAAGTTATAACATGACATGATGGATGAGATGGATGAGGTGGATGATATGGTGTAGAAATGGATGGACACGATGGAGAGTCTACATGAGTGGCATCCTATGGCGATGGAAAAATAATGACCTTTGTACTAGATGGAAGAGACAACTGAACTGGAGTATTAACTCGTGGACGAGGGAGAGGAGAGATGAACCACTCACATGAGAGATAGATGAAGGAGATGATTCCCTTATCCTCTAATTATTACAAGCAATCATGAAGGGAAAATCAATCATTATCCCCATGGCCATAAATATGTTGATAATTAAAATATTGTTGATCACGCTGACGTTTTAAACGATGTTGTGGATGATGTTGGTTAGAAGGTAAGTGAATTAAATTCTCATTGATAAAATCATGCAACACATCATGTGGTCAAGTGTGATGAGAGAAATGGAATGGATCACGTGAAACTAGTGTAGAAGATTGAGGTGTGGCATGTCACAAAGTAGGAGAATAAGGATGTTTTTACGATGTAGTAGGCTAATCTTTCTTATGAGGTGGATATGGAGATCGTGTAGGATGCTCAAATGATGGTAAAGGAGAATAACTAGATGATGTATTAATGGTAACCATAGGTGGAGGGTCTATAACATGTTTGGTAATGAGGTCTTGTTCTAGACCAATGACTTTATAGCATAGAAGTGTGAATGATTCACGTGTGTCATATTGCTTTGTTTTAATTCTGGAATCAAACCACAACAGAAGATAAATTGCTTCTCTAGATCGATAGGTTGAAAAAAAATTGTGCATACAAACATTGAATCATAACATGTAATCCATGACAGGTTATGTTTTCCCTGATGTAAAGTAGGTACATGATCATAGGTAAGTCTAGGGCCATTGTTGATGATAAAGCAATCAAGAAAATATTCTTCCATCTCATGATAAGTGCTAATAGATCCAAATGGTAGGTGACTATATCATTGTAAAGTGTGATCAGTGAGACTATGTTGAAAGGATTAAAGAAATAAAAGATCATTAGAATATGAATCCATATCCATAGGATAATGTTTAAGTTGTAATTAAGGGTTTCCATTATCATCTAAACATGAAAAGGTAGGCATGATAAAATCCTTGAGAAATAGTGATTTATGAATCTTCTTAGGGATAGGGTTTCTATGCAATGAATTGTTATCAATGGAAGCATAACAGGATTTTATTTCTAATGCAACTGATTTAACCTGAGATTGTAAGTGACCCATAGCATGTATAAGAGACAATATATCTTGTGAAGGAATAGTAAAGGATGGAAATTTCCATTATGAGTAATCATAGGGATATCAATAGGAGAAACAGGAGAGTCCGATGCTAAGGGCACACTAAGTGTAGGTTCCGCATAAGCTATAGGTGATGAAGGACATGGAATATCCATATAAGCAGTAGGAATAGGATTGGAAACATCCATAGAAGATGGAGATTCAGATGGAGATGGAACAATAGGAAGTAATTAATTAATATATGGAGATGAAGAGATAGGTGTTAGGTTAATTAATTATGCATAATATAAATTGATTATTTAATTAATTTTATTAATTAAATAATGTTGTTATATGGTTATATTATAAACCATATTATTGTTGTATTTTGTTATATGGTTTTATCAACCATATTTGTATTTTATTTTCACATGTAGAAATGTTATAATTGTTATAACAACTATGTGCTTCCTGGATGTAATATTGGAAGCAGTTGTGAGTTTAGTTTTACCTATGCAATCTATTTCTTTGTCTGCACATGGTTGTTCAATTCCTATAAGAATTACAGCACTCTATTGTATTTTTGGTTGATTGATATTAATAATATTTATCAGGCATACGCCCTTGTTTCTCAATTTACATTTGGTTTCAGAGCAAGTTGAAGGATATTGGAGGATTGCAATAGAGTTTGAGGAGCATTGGAGAAGCTTGTGCAAGCAAAAGAGAGCCAGATTTTCCTCTGTAACTTTTCAACCCCATCCCTTGCAATACCACCTTAAAATTCCTCAAAACTGCCATCAAATTCCTCAAAACCACCTTTATTCATTGCAATTAAGGTTGAGGAGGATAGAATTCACCAAGGAAGAGATTACAAGCTCAAAGAAAGGAAGAAAAATAATCTAAGGAGCCATACACACTCAAAACTGCCTTCATTCTCACCAAAACCACCTATAATTTTTTCTCTTTACTGGAATTTTTTCTCAAAACCACCTTTCTAAAACCATGGTTTTTTGAAGAGGTATGGTTTTACAATTTGGAAGTGTTTAATTACATTTTGCTCTTTACTTATACTTGTTTAGCTTAGCCGCCCAAATGGTTAACATAACTTTTGTAAGACACTTCCCATCAAGAGAGGTCAAGGGGCCAAATCCCCCTCCCTCACCCACTACCAAATTTGGTGGAAAATTTAATCGAACTGCTAACTTTAGCGGAAAATTCAAATTTAGTTATAACTAACTAAATTTAGCGAGAAAAACCTTATTTTTTGGGAAAAACTTTTTTTTCTCCACTCTGCATATTTTGGCATTCTGAGCACTTTTTTCTAAAGGAGGGCTACCTAAAAAATTTATTTTGAGCTAGTTTTGTATGGTTTTTTACTCAGCAAGCCGTATTGGGCTCCATAGGCCACCAGTGCCCTCAAAACAAAAATATTTTCCTGTCATTCAATTTTTCCAGATTTTTGAATGTAATTACATCCTGCAATATATTGTACTAATTTGCAGTTTGCCATAAATCAAATGCAAACTTTGTAATTGATCAGAAACTAGCAGAATTGTAATAAAAAACAACAAAAAAAAGGTTATGTAACACTCACGAGATCCTAGATCTCATTCTCAACATTCAGTATATACGGTGCCTCTGGGAATCACTTACGAGTAAAGTCATCATGACTAAAACTACACTTAACACCTAATATAGCTACAACAACGTCATTTGGGCATCATCCCTATAAATCAACGTGGAGTAATAAGGTCAAAGTGCACACACTATGAGCCATCCCATTCGTCTGTGAACGATTACATGACATAAATCTAGACTGAGAAATTATCCAAGCATATAGCAAAGTTACGCATGCATATGAGGATATTTCTTTGAGTCGGTGTCAATAATCACACAGACCCCTTTCAGTACTATCTTGGTACCATGTATTGAATTCTTTCATGTACTACTGGGTATATAGAAAGGGTGAGCTCCTTCCATGTACCACCGAGTATATGAGAAGGGCACGTATATAGAAAGGTTTGGTATATCGGACTGACGGTATATAGATTAGGATACCTTATACCTGGAGTGATAAGAGCTAAACCTTGTTAGTGATCTCTACAAAATGGGCACCAATGCCACCAAATTTTTTCTTCCAGATTCAAAATTACTCAAAGGAAACAACTATGCTACATGGAAGAAAAAAATTAAGACACAACTTGAGTTTGAAGAGATCTGGCCTACTGTGAATGGTACTGTGACGAGATCAACTACTGATATAACACAACAGTGAAAGTTTGATAAATCAGATTAGAAGGCCAAACTCATCATCTTGTTTGGATTTTCTGACAATGTGCAACCCCACATTAGAGATGCCAAAATAGCCAAAGAAGCATGGGATAAGTTGAGAACAGTATACAAGGCCAAGAACAAGAATGTTATACTGAATTTACAGAGTCAGTTATACACATTGAATTTCAAGCAGAATGAGAAAATCAAAGCTTTCTTAAGAAGAGTTACAAAGTTGAGGGATTCACTTCTAGCCTTGGGAGAAGTAGTCACAGATGATGCTCTTGTTCCCATTGTTCTGAGAGAACTCCCCTCTTCTTACCACATTTTTGTTATAACACTAAACGTGTTAGATACAACAATTATTTTTGATAAGCTTGTAAACCTACTACAATAAGAGGAATCCATACATAATAAGGATGATGAAGAGGATCAGACACTTTCTTCACATTAAAAATGGAAAGGAAAAGGTAAAGGAAAACCTAATTCCTATCAAAAATCCCAAAATCAAAATGAGTATCAAGGGGACAAACAACAGAAGAAGCAATGTCCAATCTGCAAAAGAGGACATGACCTACAAGATTGTTGGTATAATACTTACAAGAAAGGTTCATCAAGAAACTTTGGACCTCCACAATAATCTAACAAGGGACATTCTAACTAAAATCAAGGGCAGAAAAAGGGGAACTAGAAAAGAAGACCCCATCAGCAAGGAAATATTGTTGAGCAACAAGAATAGTCAGACAATGAAGACTACTTGTTCACTTCTCAATCAAGTGAACCATCCACGTCATCTAGTGATGTTTGGTATGTTGATTCAGGGGGTCCACTCGACACATGACTGGCCACAGAGACTGGTTTATTTCAATGAGGGACACACTATCAAAAAATCACATTTCGTTGGGAGATGATTCTTCATATATAGTTTAGGGGATTGGGAACATTTCTCTACCCCTTGGTTCACATAACTGTAGACTATCGAATGTCTTATATGTCCCTAGGTTGACAAAGAATCTGCTTTCAATCTTTCAACTCCTTGATCACAATGTAAAAATTGACTTTGACATTCATTTCGGCAAGAAAACGTGTTTGATTTGAGATAAATCACGAGGCTCGAAAATAGTTGCAAAAGCCTCTAATGTGGGATGCATGTTCCAACTTGATTTTTTCCACAGAGATGATTAGGCACTTATGGCTAAGAACTCTACCTCAGCATAGTTGTGGCATTGGATACTTGGTCATGTAAGTTTCAAGTATCTCGAGACACTTTTCTGGCACAATATGGTATATGGGCTACCATCTCTTTAGAAGGATACAGACAAGTTTCCTCACTACCGAGTAGGAAAACAACACAAAGTGTCATTCTAGAAGAGTACATATCGAGCTCATGGTCAGCTTGATCTGGTTCATACCGATCTTTATGCTCTGATGCAACCAAGTCATTCTGGATTTTAGTACTTCATGCTATGTGTTTACAAGTATTTAAGGAAAATGTGGATTTTTTGTCTTCATAAGAAAAGTGAAGCTTTTGAAACTTTCAAGAAGTTCAAAGCAGCAGTTGAAAATGAAACTATTCATCACATCAGAACTCTCTACTCAGATCGAGGGGGGGAATTCACCAGTAATGAGTTCAAAGACTACCTACAAACTCATGGGATTCATTGAAAAATGCCTACTCCACACACATAGCAGTAGAATGGGGTTGGTGAGAGAATAAATCGTATTATCATGGAAATGTTGCAATGTGTGATTGATGATTCTAGACTTGCAAAGACATTCTAGGTAGAAGCAGCAAAAACAAAAATGTATTTTTTGAATAGAGTTCCCACAGTTGCTCTTGAAGGAGTAACAGCACAAGAATCATGGTCAAAATGAAAACCATCTATTGCACACCTTAGATTATTTGGGTGTAAAGCAATCATGCACATACCCAAGTAGAATAGAAATAAATTGGACATGAAGTCATAGAAACTCGTCTTCATTAGGTACAGTGAAGAGACTCTTGGGTATAGATTAATGGATCCTAAGACTAGAAAATTCTACACTAGCAAAGATGTTAAGGTTTTCGAGAAGAAGGAAGCAAAGACTCCTCCTCTAGACTCACCAGATGTAGATTTTTCACCAGTTGTAAAAATTTAAGCTGATGTTCCCTAAGAATATGAAAGTGATGATGGGGATGATGGTGTTGATCAGATAAAACCATAACCCACGAGAACAGTTCAACATATGCCCAAGTGGTGTAATAGGACATTATAAGATGCAATAATGGATGCTCCATCAGATACATCCACCCTAGAGCACAGACTCACAGTAAAGCAAGAGAAGAAGTTAACTTTGCTTTGATGAGTAGAGTTATTGAATATGATGATCCCTCTATAGTCCAGGAATACCTATAGTAAAAATCTTAGAAATATTCCATAGATTCTCAATATCAGTCAGTGATGAAGAATAACACTTGGCAGCTTGTCGATCTTCCACCAGAAAAGAAACCCATTGGATGTAGATGGATATTTAAAACAAAGTACAAAGCAGATGGGACATTGGAAAAGTATAAAGTGAGACTATTAGCAAAGGGGTATGAACAAAAAGAAGGCATAGACTACGAGGAGACATTTTCTCCCACAACTAAGATCAAAACAATCAGAATGATCTTTGCTCTAGCTATAGATTTTGGCTAGAAATTCCACTAGATGGACGTAAAAAGTGCCTTCCTAAATGGATATTTATAAGAAGAAGTCAACATGACTAAACTTGAGGGATATGTAGTACCTGATCAAGAAGTAAAGGTATGCATACTCAGGAAATCTCTGTATGGCCTTAAACATGCACCCCAAGCATGGTACATCAAGATTGATGAGCATCTCATACAACATGGATTTGTTAGAAATCCATACGATCCCAATATTTACCTCGAAAAGCAAGGGGGGGAGATTGTGATTATTTTTGTCTATGTTAACAATCTAGTCATCACTGGTATTTTAATTAAGATGATCGATGCAATGAAGAAAGATCTTAATTGATCGTTTGACATGACAGATCTCGAGATAATACATTATTTTCTTGGATTGGAAGTATGACAAAAAGAGAATCACATATTTGTTTCTCAGATGAAATATACCAAGAAAATGCTCGATAAATTTAGGATGATGGATTACACACCAATTTCTACACCTATGGAGAACAGATTGTATTTATCTCATTCAGATCCATCTCCTGAGGTAAGTGTCACTCTCTATCGGCAGTTTATTGGGAGTATCATTTACCTGACCTACACTAGACCAGATATCAGCTATGCAATGAGCTATCTATCTAGGTTCATGCAGGAACCCAAAGTTTTTCATTAGAAAGAAGCAAGGAACATTTTGAGATATCTCAAAGTATCAGTGGATCTTGGTCTAGAATACAATAAGAATGAAAACTTCTTCTTCACTGGATATTCAGATTCAGATCATGAAGTAAATATTGATGATAGAAAATCCACTTCTCGATTTATATTCTTTATGGGATCTGGACTAATATCATCGGGAAGTAAGAAACAACACTTCATTTCTTGCTCTTCCACAAAATCTGAGTATCATTCCATAGGAGAAGCTGTCTATGAAGTGATATGGCTACATCGCATACTAGAAGGACTTAGAATACCACAGGACAAACTGACCAAAATGTATGTTGACAATGAAGGTGTTCTCAAAAAATTTCACAATCCAGTTTTTCATGAGAGAAAAAAGAAGATTGAAGTACAGGTTCATTTCATATGTGAACATGTGTTGAAGCACAACACCCAGCTTGAATTTTTTCCAATAGCTGAACAACGAGAATATATTTTCACGAAGTCACTTACACGTGAAAAGTTTGAGTTGTTCAAAGAATTCCTCTCCTCATCCCTTGAGATAATGCACAATTAAGGGGGGGAATGTTAGGTTAATTAATTATGCATAATATAAATTTATTATTTAAATAATTTTATTAATTAAATAATGTTGTTATATGGCTATATTATAAACCATATTACTGTTGTATTTTGTTATATGGTTTTATCAACCATATTTATCTTTTATCTTCACATGTATAATTGTTATAATTGTTATAACAATTATGTGTTTCCCAGATGTAATATTGGAAGCAATTGTGAGTTTAGTTTTACCTGTGTAACCTATTTCTTTGTTTGCACATGGCTGTTTAATTCCTATAAGAATTGTAGCACTCCATTGTATTTTTGGTTGATTGAGATTAATAATATTTATCAGGCGTCTGCACCTGCTTCTCAATTTACAATAGGATGGGATGAAATAGTAGACAGAGATGATTCATGGATAGAAGTAGATAAAACCTCATAAGAAGAAGAAAATGGAGTAGGATATTCACACTTATTTGTATGTAAAGTAATAGACTCGTGATTATAAATTATTTCGTCAAAATCAGAGAGAGACTCAGATATGAAAATTTCATCAATTGGATCATCAAAATAATGTGATTGATCATATGAATGAGTATGTGATGGATCATGAGAAGCATTATCAAAAATAGGAGAAGCATGAGATGAAGCTATAGTAGTGGTCTAACTAGGAGGATAATCAGTACGCACTTATGCACTAGTATCAAGACCAAGCATGAAATCAATAAGAGGATCACATAGAATTTCCTTAGAAATGTGAGAAGGGGGATCATGGCTAACAATATAACAGGTTTGAAAACTAGAATAACTAGCCAGATCTGACACAACGCTTAAAAAATAATTTTCAAAGCTAGTAGGTATATTTCATTTGTTCAGTAGGAGTTGTTGAATATCATCTAACATGGTAACATCATGATATAGGGCCGTAATCTCAGCTATAGTTGCCTCATCATAGATAGGATTGATACTAACATGAGGCGTGCTAAGGAAAAAAGGAAAAGAGTTATCCTTAGCCATTAGGGTTTTAGTGGATCCTACGAAAAAATGTTATAATCTACGGGTTCACCAAAATGATTCTATAAAATCTGAATTTTATTAATAATCTAAGAGTACGGAAATGTACTAAAATGTAAATGATAAGTAATTTAAAATGAAATGAACTGAAAGGGGAAGGTACTTACCTGATTTGAACTTACCTTGTGGTGATTCGGGACTGAAAAAAGTGATATAATGGAATAAGATAATGTCATAAAGATCCTCATAAAATAGTATCAGATGCGCATTTGACAAGACTAGGGAAACTGGAGAGCGATATGGGCACCTCTAGGCACCCTGGTCTAAAATATGGGCACCCTTGTCTGCAAAACAGCTTAGAATCTTATCCTGATATGGTCACTAGGTATTCGTAGTACTTCACCTTTGGTTGGGTGAATGTCGCACTCGCTTCATTGATGTCACCATAAACCTATAATGAATAATCACCTGCAAAATTCCACATAAAGCATCAAACCCCAAAAAAGGAAATATATAAATGAAGGGGTTAGAATGTCCTCAACTTCCAAATGGATGGAATTGTGATTGAGCATGATACTACATCTCAGACCCAATATAGTTCTATGTGTTTTTGTGTGCAATAATGTGCCTGGTTTTCCCTAGTGCCAATGATGCATAGATATAAGGAAGTGGCTAGATAAAATTCAAAGTGATGGATGGAATAGAATGGATACTCCCCTTCCTATACAGTTTGTGTGATTCATAATGGTTCCCAAATACATTCCCTGTCTCAATGTAGATAGCTATCCCTTGATAGTAATAGTTTGCCCATAAGGTAGTATGTATGTTGTGTTTATATAGGGATATCTTTTTCAAATTTTGACAGTAATGACCTGATATTATGATTATTACATAGGGAAATGAGACTAGTCTTTGAATAGTCACAACACTGAGTGAGTACTGATAGATAATACTACCTAAGACCTAACTAGAACTATGTGAGTGAATGACAAATGTGTTAGAGAAAAAACGAAAAATACCAACAAGATAGATGACTAGAAAATGTAATGGGTCATCAGTGAATATTTTTCTTACACAAGATCCATATATAAAATAATATATTCGACGATATAATAATAGTAGTAACTGCATCATTTTTAGACTACATAGGGTACTCCAATATATTTCCATTGAATATTTGATGGGCTTCTAAATCCAACCTGAACTCCTAAAACCTTCAAAACAAGTTCATTTTCTCTGTTGGAGCTCACATTCCTTGTGTCTATAATAACTTGGATTTGTGTGATTTTTTTCCCACATCACCTACCTCCAAACAATTTCCCTTAAATTTCATTGATAAATTTATTACTCTCCTACATAAATAAGGATTTCTCTTTTTAGTTAGCTTCCATAGGATTTCCTCGTGTTGCAATATGGTTTAAAATGGTCAATGTAGTGCTTCGAAGAGCACCATTATACCTTAGGACTTATTATCATCATGAAACCAACTTGGATCAATTTTCCTACACATGAAATAGAATTGAAAAACATGTTAGCACATTCCTCTTGTCCATAATGAGGGTGACACAGACTCAGAGGGGTTGTGTGAGCTGATAGGTTAGCCAGAGAAAGGGTTTACAATGACCCTGAAAAGAGGTTTTCAAGGGTGGGCTTGGTTTTCATGACCAAAAAATTCAATTTTTTATGCTAGACAATTATCATGATAACATAGCACTAAAACATTTATGTAATCATCTACAATTCTTGATTATCTTCTTCCACTATCTTACACATTCATATCATCCTTATTTTTCCTATACATTGAAACATATATATCTCATCTTATTTATTTAATCACTTACTTATCATTTATAAATAATTTTAACTATTGCATGTATGAACTCATTATTATGATTGTGAATGGTTTATGTTTGAAGTTAATAAACTAGATTAGACTACCTATTGTAAACCCTTTCATCCTTATTTTTCATGTTCTGCATTCCCATAACACTTATAGATATTTAATTAGGCTGAAAACAATTAGTGAACATGACTCTTAAATCAAATATTTTTACTAAACCTTGTGGTTTCACTCCAATAATTTTTTCATGTTATATATCCTAATCTCATGGATCATTATTGTTATATTTATCTTCATTCCAAGGATTCTGACCTTGGATTTACTCAATTTTTCTCTCATCAATCTTGTACTTATCTTTCACGTGCATTGGGGGAATATATATTTCTCCCATCTATGATACTAGTGTAAATATTCAAAAGATAATTATGTTCTTTCTAATATTTATCTCATTTTGGGTTCATAATTTTTTCTAATGCTCTCCAATGTCAATGGTTTCATAACATGTCTAATAATCATGTCCTGTTAGATGATGAGATATAACATTTTGTGAAAAAATTTAAATAAAACCCTAAACATATTTACATTCTTCTTTATATTGTCTGTGATCAACTCAAAAAAGCATTATATATTTAGTGTATAGTCTCAATCATCCTTCACACACTAGTCTATATAAATAAACCATCCCTATAATAGTGATACCCATCTCATTGGGGGATATAGTCTCCCCCTTCACAATATTTTTATGATTATTCCTATTACCACTAGTATACAAAAAAACTCCTATTTACACTCACAATGCCTCACATTATTATTATTCTAGCACAAAGGCTCTTGAATCCTTATTCATAATTTACAAGATCAAATTTTATAACTACAAAAAGATGCATCTACTTGCTCTCATACCATGGAATCTACACAATTGAATCATAACCCACTTACAACTGAAGTGGCCTTTTATCATCTATCTACTATTTTTTTCCCACATAATATTCATATCTATGTTGACAAGGGTGACTCTAAGAACATTTCTAAAAATTTCATGTTTCTTATATGGACTATTCTTTAAATGATAAATTGTGTATTAAGTTATTCCCTTATAGTCTCAAGTATTTTTCTCTATAATGGTCTTATGATCTACCTATGCATTATGTTTATAATTTTGCTCCCTTAGATAATCAATTATTTGCATTTTTTTAGACAAATTTGAGACAAAGTATCAGATTTTCAATTGGAAAAATTGTGAAAAGCTTGAACCCATCAGTGATTATGTGCTACACTAAAAGATTGTGCTTACTAAGATTAACAATATTCTAAACAATAGTGAACTATAATATATTTTTACACATAATATTATTGTCCCTTTACAACAATTAATTATATTTGAAAATATCAATTCATTCAATCATTTATGTCATACTTTGAATGAGCCTACTTAATATGAACAAAATTAAGTACATGGTTAATTCTTATAGCACCTCTACTAAAACATTTCAAGACAATTATAATTTCAATACTAAAGACAATGATGATAAATTTGATGTCAAATCCACTATAAATGTTATATCTCAATCTACAAATTTACAATTACAACCTCCTTGATAATAATTCACACATTTCCCTACTATACACTATAGCAAGTGCTTAAAAAATTACTTAGTGTAATATTTTGTCTCTTCCTCCACCACTCAAGGTCTATATAAGTGTCCCTCATGGTAAGAAATATAATTATAATTCCTATTGTGACTACCATTGATACATTGTTCAATTTATTAATAATTGTTACAAGATTTTATATGTTATACAAGATCTTCTCAATACTGGTATTATTGAATTTGAGACTCCATCTCAACCTAAACCCACTAATGAAAATGTAAAAATCATAATATTTAGTGATTCAGTTCTATAACATGTTATTATAAAATTTACGTCAGAAGTGTATAATGCTTACTTTATTGTATCAAATCTACTTTCATATGATCATATGTTTGATGTTATTATTAATATGATTATTACTACCCTTCTCAAACCAATTATTACTCTTGATGATAAAAATATCACACATGGTTTTTTCTAATACATTATATATTCCTACTTATGTTTATCAGTGTCCTAAACATAATGTTTTGGTTGATCATACTACTCCCAATAATTTTTAAACATTCTGTTAGGAAAATATTTTTCATGTTAATGATATAGTTAGTATGAATGAATAATGATTACATGTGTAGTTATTAAATTTGAAAATGTATGTTGGTAAATTAGTAAATGCCTACCTCTCCCTCTCTGTCTTAAATCTTACCCTCGGGTAGTTTGGATGGTTTATTGGATGGTGCGAGTTTAGGGGCTCATGGCAGAGTTAAAAGCTTTGCTGATGAGGCTAAATATTCTACTCTTCCACCTCTAAAGGAAATTTCACATGCCAAATCATCCCCCTATGTGTGGTTTGGCCCATTCATTCTAAAAATAGAGACTTATTTAAAGGAAAAGGGCATTATTTGCAGATTCAACAAATTTTGTCCTAGTTTGCCCGCTCTCCATGACTGGATCTCTTCTTCTTGGAAGCCATTAATGGATGGTAAAGTGGATATTTACCCTTTAAATAGAGGTTTTTTCATTGTTTTCTTTGATATTATCTCTAATAGAGACTTAATTTTTTGATAGATTGTGGGACTTCCAATCCCAATTTCTACTCATGAAGCCATGGTCTCCCCTGTTTAATCCACTCACTGAAACATTTCAAATCAGACCTATTTGGGTCTGGCTTCCATATCTTCCTCTACAGTTTTTGGACGAGAAATTTTTAATCACCATTGGTGACACTCTGGGTAAAAATTTGGCTATTGACACAAAAATGACTTTGTATGAGTATACTATGTATGCTCACATTTTAGTTGATATGAAAACCTCAAAGGATTTTCCTGCTTTTGTGGATCTCATGGTAGAGGATAGAATATGGAATCAAAACCTGGATTATGAAGGTTTTCCCTATAGATGCAGAACCTTATTTTCACTTGGACATCTAGCTGCGGATTGCAATAATGGGAAGAAACATGCAATTAGACACACTTCTTGGTGGAAGAATGCAGATCCAAGTCTGTTGGTTATTGACAATCATTCTGATTCTGAGTCTAAACATAGATCTATGAATGAGGAATTATCTTCAATGGAGGTAGAGGTTCCCCCTTTTTCTAACAATTTAGAGGAGTGTTGTGAGGTTGGGACTTCACCCTCTCCTCTTGGTATTCTGGCAGAAAACAATAATATGGAAATGAGCTTACCGGTTCACACAACAGAAAATGAAAATTTGATTTCTGGTAATGGTTAGTCTACTATGAACAGAAGAAAGAAAGGGAAAAAAGAATCCCTTAAGATGTGCCTTAGATCCCATGGGAAGGGCTCTCAGGGATGATCTTTCATGTTTTTGTTTCTGCTGTTAGTTTGTACTGTTAGTTGTGTTTTCCTTGATTTGCGGTGCCGCTGGTAGAGGCTACTTCATTCTTTCCTCATTGATAAATATTTTCCTCCTTATTGCATGGGGTAGGGACCCTTAACCCTCTTTTACCCATACTAAAAAAATAGTAAATGATAATTATTAGGGTAATTATTATTCAAGTTAGTATATAAAACAACATATAACAACTATTTATTAGTGAGTTTTAACCACTCACATATATGGTGTGTGGGAGAGAATCGTGGAACTAGTTAAGGATACCTATTAAAATATAGGAATTATATGTCCTATATATATGTAAATGTATTATGTAGAAAGTATGGAATATAAATGAAATGTTTTGGAGTTTATTTTTAACTATTTTTCATTTGATTTCTCTACAACTCTAAGACATCCTCCAAATCTGCTATCATATCAAGAGAATTCTTTCATGGATCAATGATTTATTTTAAGGGGAATCTTTAGTATTTTCCATATCCCCACTTGATGTAAGTTTTATTATTTGAGTTCTTTGTGTGGTCTACGTACCTGAGCACATTGCACCATCATGTTTGAGCACTACATGGCAAATTTTCTATAATTTTTAACTCTTCATCACCCTGCCACATTGCATTGGATTTTGATTCATATAACGGATTGTTCTGTGGAGAAAGGAACTGAAAAAATGGCATTCTGATAAAAAATTAATTGGAAATACATGTAATCATTTTTGTGTCAAATCTACATTCATTAATCTACTCCGTCCATATGGCCTGTGCACATTTAACAGATGTGGGTATATATTAATACATTTTTGTTTGTTCATCGAGTTATTTATTTCTCAAATCAAGGATATTTTGTCATTTCATGTGTATATTCATATTCAGTGGCATTGGTGTGAACGCACAGACTGTAATGTTCTCTGTAAATCTTAGATCACCATCTCCACAAGCTCATCCCTGTCATATTTCCACTTGGGTGACTTCGTCTTCAAGATCCATATTATATTCCAAATCCATAATAGATCCTCACATAAAAATTTGTGTTGCATTTTAAAGTATGTGATCCTGCATGTGGGTATCCTTCTTCAGGCATGTCTTTTGTCTCTAAGTGGAACATAACTACAAGGTTTTAGATTGTCTTCATTGTAGTGAGGATTACAAAGATTAGTCTTTTTTAATTAATTTTCCATATTATTTTTGTAGTGTTTCATTTTTAATTAAGCTTGGGTATATAGTCTTTTGGTATTATATTTGTATTATTGATATTATTAGAATTGTTTTGTATAGTGTACAAGTTTCTTTTCATTTTTTAGTAAATATATCTAATGCTTCTAACACATGGAAAGTGTTGTGACTACCCTTATAACAGCAAAAAAAATTAATTTCTGCTGCAATCGGGTTGTAGATAAAAAAATTGGGAGCTGCAATCGAGCTGTGGAAGACAAATTTGAAGCTACAATCGAGCTATGGAAGACAAATCTAAAAGTTGCAATCGAGCTATAGAATAAAAATTTGTCAATTTAAATGGAATAGTGGAAAACATATCTACAAGCTCAGCATTGGTTTCTCTTGACAAAGTGACAAAGCTGACAAAGTCATGCACATGGTTGGGGATTTTCAAGAAACCACCTGACAAAAATGTGGACCCTAAATTCCCTGTGCTACACCACCTATATTATGTTTTCTCTAGCAAGAAGGAAAAAAAAAATCACTTATATCCAAATCATTGAGGATAGCATGCAATGACCCATTCAAAAGAAATGGATGGCATTAACGGGTAAGTTCCTTGGACCTAGAACTAATATTGATAATCTTAGGAAATGGGCCACTAGAAAATGGTAACCATGTTGGGGGAGATGAATATCTCATCAATGGCCAATGGATTTTTCTTATTTAATTTTAATCTTCAATAATGCATTGATGTTGTTTTACTGGGGGGTCCATGGTGTATGGGAAATATGGGTCTCTTTCTCAAAAGATGGCATCCTAGTTTCATCCCTAGAACATAGAATATAAAAACCACCTAATCTGGTGTAAATTACTTGGCTTACCTTTACCATTCTTGGATGATGATATTATTGTAAACATTACTAGATCTATTAGCTCTCATGTGGGCTTTGATAACCCTACTAGATACAAATCCAAAATATATTTGATAGGGTGCAGATTACCTGGTTTAACTTTACCATTCTGGGATGATGATATTATTGTAAACATTACTAGATCTATTAGCTCTCCTGTGGGATTTGAAAACCCTACTAGATACATATCCAAGTTATATTTGGTTATATTTTATGTCTCAACGGATATGGATCAGAAGTTACCTGACCATATCATGTTGCAATCTAATTTGGGAATCTAAAGGCATTCGATCAAATATGATACCTTTCAGATGATATGTTCAAAATGTCACAAGCTTAGACATTTTCCCAGGAGATTACCAAGCTCCAAAATACGTGTAAAATCTCTAAAGAAAATAAATATACAAAGGAGAAATTTGTGGATCTATAAAAATATAAAGGCTCAAACTCAACCCTGAACTAGAAGGGTACAAAAAATCCTGAAAGAGACAAAAGACCAGATTTTAATCCTCTAGTTCTAAAATAAAAAGAAAACTCATATTCAAGTGGATGAGGATAAAAAAATGGTCAAGATCCAACTAACCCAAAGGGAAAAGAATGTTGAAGGAATTAAGAATAAAAAAATCCTAGAGGAAGGAAGCGTGATGGAGAATATTTCACACTCAAACTCTCAAAAGGCTAGTGACTTTTATCATGGGATATTTATAGAACCTTTCCTACAAGAACTAGTCAAGGAACTTATTATTACTACCCTCTTATCAAAACCTTTATCTCCAAAGAGGAAGGATGGATTGGTAGGGATTGGTGGCTATGCAGCACCAAGTGAACAGAAGAAAAATGGCGATATAACAACCATCTTGCTGTCAGATCTAGAAAAAATTAATAGCATCATTTAGACCATCCTTAACTTTCTAGAAAAATAAGAACGAGATATTACTCCAGCTAGGAGAAGTCCTGGAAGATTGTAAAAATATGTTTTCCCCTGATTTTATATAGGTAAAATCCAAAACTAGATGAAATAAATGTTTAGAGGTTATTCGGAATGCCCCACTTTATGATAAAAATAAGAAACCTGACAATTGGGAAACATCTTGCTCTAGAGTAAATAGATCAACCAAAAGGAATTCAAATATAGGTGCTAACACAATGAAATGAATTCCATCAAATAATGAGCTAAGGAAAAAAGAAACAGATAGGGACATTACATATGGAACCTAATCTACATTGGACCATCCATAAAAACACCTCTTCTATATTTTTCTAATGAAGGTTGTCTCTTGGAATATCAGAGGCCTTAATGGAGGAGGAAAACAAAAAAATCTTAAAGATTTAAGGAAAAATTGTATACCTACCATTTTGTAAATTCAAGAAACTAATATGAGCTCTGAAGTAATGAATATTTGTAAAAACATATTTGGAAAAAAAACTAACATTGTTGGTGTCAACTCTAGAGGTGCTTCTGGAGGAATTTTTGTTCTTTGAAACCCCTCTATTGTTACTGGTAAAGTGATTTTTTCTTCTCAAAATCATCTTGTGATAGCTTTTCATGCGACTAATGAATTTTTGGTCTGGATTCTTTCAAATATTTATGCTCCTAATACTATGCATGGTAGAAGGCAACTTTGGAATCAACTGAAAATTTGTGGAAGAAATTGTGTGAGTTTCCATTATATGATCATAGGGGATTTTAACACCTCTCACTCCAACTAAGAAAAAGGGGGATCCTCTAACTTTACTACTAGCATGGATGACCTCGCTGAATTTATTTCTTCTTCAAATATTATGGACCTGGATCTACATGGGAATCATTTCACCTAGTCTAATAGAATATTAGGTGACTATCATATTCAAGCCAGACTTAATAAAACACTCATATCTGTTAATTAGATCATGAACCCAGATTTTTATCTCTCCTCTCTTCCTAGAAATGTTTCTGACCACAATCCCATTTTTATTAGTTTTCTTAACTTTGACAAGCCATGCCACTCCTCTTTTAATATTTAAAAAATGTGGTTTGATCACCCTGATCTGAGGGATAGAATAAAGAAATGGTCGAGCTAAGAGGTTGAAGGCACATCTCAATTCAAATTTATTCAAAATCTTAAGAGCATCAAAAATAAAGTTATAATATGGAACAAAATGGTTTTTGGCAATGTCTTTAACAAAAAAAAATAGGTTAAATATGAGCTTACATCTTTGGAGCAAAGGGTAGCTATTGAAGGTATGTCCCATGATGAGTATATTTTGGAGAAATCTCTTCTCGCTTATTTTTATAACCTGTGTGATAGGGAAGAATCTATTTGGAGACAACAATTCAGAGCTCTATGGTTAAAGGAAGGTTACCGTAATACCAAATTCTTTCACATGACTACTCTTAAACATAGATCTCATAATAAAATTTCAGAAGTCTCACTGATTTATGCTACTGTCACTTCTAATCTGAGTGTTATCAAAGAAGAAGCACTCTCTATTTTAAATAATCTATTAAATGATGAAACTCATTTTTTAAAGTTGTTGCAGATACCTTGATTGAATCCATTCCTGGTAATCTATCTCTTGAAGAAAATTTCCTCATTCATACCAAGCTAGTCACTATTGAAGAATTACAAAAATTTGTTTTCTCCCTTAAGGGTAACAAGTCCCTTGGACCTGATGGTTTCTTAGCCAACTTCTATAAAAAAAAATTGGGATATTTTCTTTGTTGATATTCTTAAGGTTGTTAATGAATTTTTTAGTATTGAAAATGTTCTCAAAGAGATTAAAAATACGTTCATTTTTTTTTTATTCCAAGAAACACGATGCTAAGTATTTCAATAATTTTAGGCCTATAAGTCTTGTTAACATTTTATACAAAATATTTACAAAGACTATGACCACTAGAATTCAACCTCTTTTACCAAATTTGGTCTCTAAACGGCAAGGTGGATTTGTTAAAGGTATACTCATTTAGGATGAGGTGGTGATGGTTCATGAAACCATCCACTCCATGTAAAAGAGTAAAAAAATGGGTATGGTCATGAATTTGGACATGAATAAAGCTTTTGATAGAGTTTCATGGAGGTTCCTTGACAAAATTTTAGAGAAATTTGGTTTCAATTTTTGCTTCAGAAAGATCATCAGATCTTATATTTCCACTCCTAGATTCTCTCTCATTGTAAACGGATCTCTAGTGGACTTATTCACTATCATTAGAGGAATTTGGTAAGGGTACCCTATCTCTCCTATCCTCTTCATCATAATGGATGATAGCCTCAGCCGCACCATGTCTAGAGCCATTTCTCAGGGATACCTTAAAGGTTTCAAACTAACTTCCCTAGAGATTACTTTTTCTCATTAAAAAATTGCTGACGATACCATTCTTCTTGTCTTGGAATCTCTCTTTTAATATAAAATGATGAAACTCGTTATAAATATTTATGAAGATGCTTCAGAGAAATAAATTAACTTCAAGAAAATGTCTCTTTATTTCTTCAACACTCCTCTCATTCGGCAAAGGAAAATTTCTCAAATCTTGGGTTGTGAGATAAAATATCTCCATACTACCTATCTTGGACTTCCTTTGGTAACTATCAAAGTTTCTATGGATGTTTGGAATACTCTTCTTGATAGGTTTCATAAAAAAGTTGTAGGATGGAAGGGTGCTGTGCTTTCTAATGCTGGAAAATGTTTACTCATTAAAATCAATTTACAAAATATTCTAATTTATATTATGTCTATGTTCTTCATTCTTGTATCTATGATTGAAATAATTTAGAATATTTAGAAGTATTTCCTATGGATAGGTACAGAGGAGAAAAAAAATCATCTTGTGGCCTGGGATAGGAGTTGCACCCAAAAAAAAGTGTGAGGATTAGGTATAAAAAATATCAAAACTATGAATGAGGCCCTCATTTCCAAAAATGAGCTAGAGGCTTTTAAAAGAAGAGAATCCTTGGACTTATTTAATAAAAGATAAATATTTAGACCAAGAAAATGCTCAAATTTTTTAAAATTCTGAAACCCTTCCTTTCAGCTCAATATTTTGGAATAATCTCATCAAAACAAGAAGTGTATTTGAGAAGGGATGCAAATGGAGAATGGGTACTGGTAAAGACATTTTATCCTAGAAATATAATTTTGAAGAATTCCATAATCTTGAGAATAACATCTCTTGGAATCAGTTAAAAGATAACCTCATTTTTTAGTATGGTCATAAGGTAAGTGATTACATAATCTATGATAATGGTATATTTAATTAGAAGAAGCTTCATACTGGGATTCCTAAGTGTGAAAACCTCATTTATAATCTCCAAAGTGTTATCAACAACATCCAGATCATTCAGACACATATTAGGGATGAATTCATCTAGACCAAGTCTTTTTATGATTCATACTTACTTAGAACCGAGTACCAACTTCTCTCTGGAGACATCCATAGTGAATTTTATTGGAGTAAAATATGGCACAAATAACTTACCCCAAAATAAACCACTTTCTTTGGCTAGTGCTAAAAAAAAGGATTCTTAACACTTATAACCTGATAAAGAGAAGCCCCGCCATTCCTAACATGTGTTGCCTTTTTCGAAATGAATTTGAAATTACACATCATCTTTTCCTTCTTTAATCTTATGCCTCATGTTTTTGGGAGCTCATCCTTTCAATATTTAGAGTATACTGGACTTATCAAATTAAATTGTGCAGGATTGGGAGAAATAGAAACCCCCTTTCAAGAATTGTATTCTTAGGAATTTATGGAGGCTTATTTTTCCTCATGCCATATGGAAAATATGGAAGGCCATAAAATATATTGTCTTTATAAACTCTAAGAATTCTAGTAATAGACTACTAAAATTGCTTACTATAGAAGTTACAGAAAATATCCTTAATTTCAGGCCTTCTAAAAAACAAAACTTCCCTAAAGAGGAGGATAAATTTCTTCCAAACTGGAATATTATTCTTGAGGATATCTAAAACAGAACTCATACTATTGATCACTCCCTCATTTAATGGATTCCTCCTCCTGAGAATTGGTTCAAACTATATTTTTATGGTGCCTCAAAAAGTAACCCATGAGTTGTTGGTGGTGGTGGTATTATCAGAAATCACCTAGGTCATCTCATTGTTTCCTTTATAGGCCTTGTGGGAACTCAATCCAACCACTATGTTGAGGCACTTGCTCTTTAGTGCCTAAGAGTTGCTAAAATTTTCAATATTACTAATCTCATCATTGAGTGTGAATCCTTAAATATTATCAATCATCTTACAGGTAATCACCCTCCTAGCTAGACTATTAGAGAATTCATTAAAGAGGCCACCAGCATTTGTAACATGTTTACAAATTTCAAATTTTGTCTCGCATATAGGGAGGGAAACTAAGTGGCTAACTCCTTTCCTAATTTTGGGGTTAGCAAAAATCATCTTTATTATTTGCATGATAATAATGAAATCCCTCAAATCTCTAATGAAATCATTTCTAAGGAAAAAGTGGCCACATGTACTAAATACTAGTAATCGCAATCGAAGGGAGCATGTGAGAAATTGGAACAATGTTCCCTCCCCTTTTTGTTTAATCAAATAGCTCATAGATTTTATCATCTCTTTGAGTATTGGACCAATGTGAAACATTCAAAATACCATTAAAAGATTACAAAGGCTATGTTATCAAAAATTTATATATCTTCTACAAACATGGGTGGAGCTTCATGTAGAGTCAAGCCGGTTTGGTATCTAACATGGAAACATAATTAATAACTCTAGAAGGTATTAAATTTTGAGGGATTTACTACCTTAATGAAGTAGATCAAGGGCCATGACAAGCATATTTTGGTGAAATTTGCAAAAAATTGGAAATATAGGGTTGTCATGTACAAAGGTAAGGAATTTTCCATCACCGAAAATCTGATTTCTTTTGTTTTTTATTATAGGTAAAATAGGGTTGAGGGGGCCCTACCCCTTACGATTCATAGCTCCAAAAAGAGTAGATAAGACATTACATAACATTCAAAAAGATACAAATATAATGACTATTATATCCGAGCTCTTCCATGAGCATATAGACCAGATTAAAACACAACAAAAAAGAGTAATAACAGTAATGATAAAACCACAAACTAACTAATAGCAGAATTAAAAGTAATACAGTATAATAACATCCACCTCAAAAAACTTCTCTTGTTTTCCTTTTCCAGACCATCCAACACTTTTTCCCATTCCTTTGATAGAGACTTAATGCTGACCCCCAACAATGTTAGGTCACATCTAGCAGCATCCCCTTTTCTTTTCTTAAAATGTCCCTACTCATCCACGAGCCTGAAAACATTGGCCAAATGACTAAGGGTCTGGAGATGTTGTAAAGTGGATTTCACAGTGACAAAATTTCATTCTATATAGCTATGTAAAATATATCTGATGTGATCCACCTCATTCAAGAGGTTGTTGCAATTGGATTTCATAATTTCAAGCTCTCCCCCATTACTGATTTTCTCAACATCTTCAACCTACATTTTCATTTTATGTCAATCATTAAAGAGTAACTAAACATAACTATTAGTAAGCCTCATATCACCCTCCATCTCTTCAATATCCATGGCCATCTTGGCCAGATGATTATCCCATTTCTCAGGACCCACTTTTCCAAAAGATTCCATCTACTACTCCAATTGGACATTCACCAGTACTTTATTTTCTAGCATGATTGATTCTCCTTTTGTTTTGAAAGAACGACTAGGAATATTCTTTGATTAAATCTCTCTAAGATTATTATTGGCATCAATTTCCATGACATCCTTGTCATCCCTCGACAAATATCCTTCCTCAGACTTTGTATATTCATTAGAATCCTCCTCCTTTGAGTCCGAATCTTCTTCCTCGGCATAAGCCTCAAGATATTTCATGAGGGTACCCGATTTATCAATATCAAGAGAAAATATTTTAACTAGGGAAAGGATAAAGCCTTTTTGAAGGGGGACAACAGCTCTATTATTTTTAAACTAGGAAATGGACACACTCAGAGAGTGGAAAAAAAAATATGGAAAACTGAAACAATGGTCGTGGCAGAAATAATTAAGCATAGGCATATGGTAGGCATAGATACACTTATTACTGCCTTCTAGGGTAAGAAACTGAATAAGGGATAAAGCCACATCATCAAAAGGCTTGGGTAAAGTAGAGTGGAGAAAACTAGAAAAGTGAGTGGTGAGTTTTTTATTACCTTTGAAGAACAACTTTAGCTTTTCCGTGTCTTCCCTTTTAGTATTATAAATCTCCCTACGATCAGTAGGAACACCTATCACTTTTGCATCAAACTCCATATTAATCTCGATATGAACACCTTTCATGTCCCCAATAACCCCCTTTTTGGTCATCTTCCAGGATCTGACAAAGTCCTTACTCAAGTTTTCATAATGGCCTTCAAATATTTTGAGGAAAGGTGAGAAACCCTTTCTCTTGAACACTTACATGGATTCTTCTTTAACCCCATCCAAATCAAAAGGCTTATTTCTCACAAGATCACCCCCATTTGGAAATACGAGTTCCATTTTGCAGAAAAACCTAACTTCAGATAATTTTGAATGATACGAATAATCCCAGCAATGCCGATGTTACAAGCACAGACGTAAATAAAGGCCCTTAGGTGACATGATTATATCCAATCCCAAATATTTTCATCATCCCACCATAAATACACACAATTCCAATGGCTCATATACATTATTTCCTTCCTATACCATGACCTATCATTATTACCCAGTTGTGACATGTCCAAGTTGATCTTTTTGGAGGTGTGCTTTCACCTTAGTTTCTAAATATTCTTCATCATGGATTAATTTCATCTCATGACAATTAACACCCTTGTTAGTAAAATATTCAGCAACAGAGTTTGCTTCTCTATATATATTTTTGAAAGTAATAGTTTCAAATACGTTAGACATTTCCTTTATACAAATTATATATTTTTGGATAGATGCAGAAGTAGTACCTTTACCAGTAATTTTGTTAATAATTTTCAATGAGTCTCCTTCCACTTCCAATCTTACAAATCCATGTTGACAAGCTATAGAGACCCCCTAATAAATATTTTTCACTTAAGCAACGTGATTCATTTGAATACCAAGATTGCAATGATACCCCAGGATGAATCTACTTTCAATATCACGGAATACCCCTCCACAACCAAATTTTCTGGGGTTTTCTTTAGAGGCCCCATCAAAATTCAGATTTATACAGTCCTTGCTAGGTTACACGCAACCTTTGAGCCTTAGATTGTGTGTAGGAAGGTCATTTTGAGTAGGGAATGAACCCCAATTCTTAGATAATTTATTCTCAGTTTGAAGAATAATTCTCTTATGTGGGGCTATGTTTGAGAAGTTTGCATTAATAGCGTAAAAATAGTGAGTTCCAAATTTGTTTTTTGATTCCTTCTTTCCTTTAAAAATCCATTTATTTCTCTCTTTCCATATTTCTCAAGCTATGTACATAATATAATATTCCATATATGTTTGAGTCATTGACTCCTAGAAGGGGGAAACCATTGAGACCACAGATCTTTAATGGAACATGGGAAAACCCACTTGATTTCAAATAGGTTAAGAAGGGTGTTTCTAACCACTATCATAAAAGGGAAATGGAGGAACAGATGTAAAGAGTCTTTTGTATCTTTTTCACATAAAACACACCTATTCACCATATGAAAATGTCTCTTATTAAGATTGTTGACAGTAAGAATTTTATCATGGAGAACCAACCACTAGAACATATTGATCTTGGGAGTAACCTCTTTAATCCACACACTTTCCCATTTGAAGTTGTCAGGATCAACTTCATCAAGGAAAAATTCATTGTAGGCACTTCGAACCGAGAAGATACCATTATCCTCTCTAAACCAATATAAGCTAGCATCTTCTAAAAAATCGTTATTAACAATAACCCTTCTTTTTTTTCTGTTAATATAACTTATATCATTTTTTTATGACCCTCCAATTCAATTGTTTTCCATTGGCCCAGGGGTTCCTCAAAATTGAAGTAATATTTGACTTTAGTCCTATATTTAACCACAATATCCTTATATATGTTAGGATAGATAACCCTAAGAGGTTTGTCTCCTAACCATTCATCTTCCCGAAAATTAACCACTCTCATGTTTCCAATCATCCATTTACTTCCATCGAATACAATAAATTTGTCCCAATTTACAGATTTCCAAAAAGTAGAACCATTAAAGTCAGTATTGTTAAAGCACCAATCATTAGCTAGAATATTTTACTAGTATTTTTGTCTTATGATTGAAGTCCACACATTGTCTTCCTTAACCAATCTCCAAATCATCTTTTATAGCATAGATTTATTCATTTTAGCCCAATCTCTAATACAAAGACCCCCCATTTTCTTAGGCTTACAAACCTTTTCCCGCACTATGAGAGGAATTCTATCGTTTGGTTTTCAACCACTCCAAAGGAGTATTTTTTAGATACTCTCCAATTTATTAGAAATAGTAGAAGGTAATCTATAAATAGACATAGAGTACATAGGAAAATTTTGAATTGATCATTTAAGAAGGAAAACTTTACCTGCTTGAGATAAAAGTGAGCCTTTTTAGCCTTCCAATTTCTTAAGAAATATGTCTATAAAAAATTCCATTTAGCAATCTTAGGTTTTTCAATTTCAATAATCATTCCCAAATACCTAGTAGGGAAAGTTTTAGTCACACAACCTAGAATACTAGAAATTTTGGCACATCTTATTTCAGGGGTATTGGTAAAAAATAATCAACTTTTACCATAGTTGATCATTTGTTCAAAAGCTTCCTCATAATCCATCATGATCTATTTAAACTCTCTAGCCTCCGAGACTATAGACTCTCCAACCAACATAGTGTCATCAAAAAAATGTTGGAGAACAACATTTTGTCTATTAACAGCAGGACAGATGCCTTTAATTCTTCTTTCCAAAGTATCCTTATTAAGATCTCTGTTGAGAGTTTCAACCATGATTATAAATAGAAAGGGAGAGATAGGATATCCTTGTCTTAAGCCTCTGGAGCCATTAAAACAAACACAGGGAGTCCCATTGATCAAAACACTAAATTTAGCTATGGAAATACAAGTTTGTAGTAGAATCCTGAAGTATTCATTAAATCCAAACCTGGTTAAGACCTTAAGAAGGAAGGACCAAGAGACACAGTCATAAGATTTCTCCATATCAAGCTTAATGAACATAGCTTCCTTTTTATTTTTCTTGGCTGTGTGAAGAGTCTCTGGAATAGTGACAATACCATATTGTATTTGTCTTCCCATTACAAACCCTCCTTGTTGATCAAAAATAATGGAAGGTAGAAGAATTTTAATTCTTAAAGCTAGGATTTTAGAACACATTTTATAGGTACAACTACATAGGCTAATAGGTCAAAAATTCCTGAAATCTGTAGGATTATGGTTTTTTGGGACTAAATATAGGAAGGTGGTGTTTAATTCATGAAGCATATTTTTGTTCTTGAAAAACTCTTGGATAGCTCTGCATGTATCATCCTTGACAATCTCCCAAAAAGTTTGAAAAAATAAAGCTAGAAATCCATTAAGTCCTGGAGCTTTGTCATGGCTCAAAGTTTTTAGCATAAATTCAATTTCTTCCATTGAGGGAATATTAGTTAGCATACTATTATCAGTCTTATTTATCAGTTGAGGAATCTAATCCAAAAATTACTCTTCCTTATTATTTTTAGAAGAACTAGATATAGAAAGAATTCTGCTGAAAAAGGAGGTGGTAGCAAGTTGAATTTCCTTGGTGTCAGTGAGCATCACACTATCTTCCCCTATGACACACAATATTATATTAGTGCTTCTCCTTTTCAGGCTAGAAATGTGGAAGAATTTCATGTTTTTATCCCCTTCTCTAAGCCATTGAACCCTATATTTTTGTCTCCAGAAATTTTCCTCTTTCAAAAGAATGTTGTGATAATCAGATAATAATTGACTCTCTTTTTTGTTGTCCTTCCTTAAAACAGTCATTATTTAGAGTTTCCAAAGTAGCCTGAAGGGAGGATATCTCATTTTCCAATGAATTCTTTTTCTCAAAAATGTTAGAAAAACCTTTTTTATTCCATCCTTTCAAATTATTCTTAACATGAGCAAGTTTCTTAGCAATTCTAAACATAGTTATTCCTTTGATTTTCACATTCCACTAGTCTTTCATAAGATCAAAAATTTCCTCATTTTGCAACCACATCTTCTCAAATCTAAAGGGATTTCTCCTCCTCTCTTTATCTTTGATTTGGAAAAGAATCGGATTATGGTCTGAACCAATCCAAGGGAGATAAAAGAGGAAATCTTCTTTATTCAAGCATCCCCCATGAAGTCAAATCCTTGTCATGTTTGACTTGAATCAATTGATCTCCTTTTATCCTATTGGACTAGGTGAATTTGATACCCTTCAACTCAATATCCATGAGGTTATTTTTTATAATAAAATCCCAAAGATATTCCATACTCTCAGTTAAATCAATATTACTGCCCTTCTTTTCCCCGGGACTCATAGGGGTGTTGAAGTCACCCATAATCATCCATTCAATACCTTTAATAACATTTTTAAATTTAGAGAGTTCAGCCTAAAAAAAATTCTTTCAACTTTGTTATTTAAAGCATATATCTTAGATAGCACCCAAAATTCTTTAGATTTATTATCTTGAAATAACATAGCCATGTGATTACTTCTTTTAAGAATATTCATACCTTTTAGTTTTTCCTCATTCCATATGACATCCATTCCTCCTGTAAAACCTTTTGAGCTAATAGCCAGTCCCACAAGTCTTTTGCAGCACTTACATTTCTCTTCTAAAAAATATCCCTCCTCCATCTTAGTTTCCTGTAAGAGCATCATATCAGTATTGTGTTTAGAATCCAACTCTTTTATTAACCTCCATTTCGTAGGGTTATTTAAACTCTTTTATTAACCTCCGTTTCGTAGGGTTATTTAGACTCCCCTTTTTCCGATGGGGTTTTCAAAGAGATATCTATTTCCACCTCTTTTGGATCTACTTCCATTGCTTTTTTTTGTCAAGAAGAGATTCTTGTTGTGGGGATAAAGCTTCTTAGATGATCCTTTGGACATTGTCAGTTTCCATCTGTTCTACATTTTCAGTCATTAGATAATTCTCCTCACAACCCAGAATATTGTCAAAAGGATTCGTAAAAGGACCCAAAGTTTCATCAAGACTCATTTCCTTTATTTTACAAGGGAAATTTTCCTTAGCCGCTTCCTCCAGAAGATTATCCAAAAATTTTGATGGTAGGATTTTCTCCACCTGAAAATGGGACTTTTCTATCTAGAAATGAGGTTTAGATAAGGTTTTCTATTGATTCCTCTTATTCCTTACTTATATAAAGCCATCATCTGTTAACTTAGGAGTAGGAGCTTATTTTAAATTTGATCTCTCTCCATTATCCTCAATATGTATAATACCTTTATCTGGATTAGAATTCTTAGAATTATTTTTTTCTAAAGAGGCTATTTCCTTCCCTTTAACATGTTCCTTAATTAGCTTCTCCTTAAAAATTTTAGACTATCATTTTACATTTTTGTTTGGCATGAACCCATCCTTGGCATTTATCACATCTTTGGGGGTAGTTCTCAAACTCGTATGGATTTGGGTATATTCGATACCATCAAAGAGTAGATACAAAATCTTGCATAAATAACATGATATTTATAAAGGGTCACGTTATCCACAACAACATAGGTACCAACAGTGTTTTCAATCCATTTAATAATATCATCATCACATAGTTCCAGTGGAAGACCTGGTAACCACACCCAGACAAGGAACTTATTTATATTTTCTTTATCAGGGTTGAATATAGGATTCCATTTCCTCAGGAACATCCTGAGCTTCTCTAGGAACCACAGGCCATCATTAAGGATTATTTGGGGGTCTTCTGGATTGTTAAAATTGAATAAGAAGAATCCATATGGAAAATTTTTTACTTTCATATGCCCTTTGGGTTTCCATTTCAGAACTGACCAAGATATTATTGATTCTATATTGGGTATTCCACCAACCAGTTTACCTAAGCATTCTCCATATTTCTCAAAGTCCTATCAATAATGCTATTAGATATTTCTAAATAGTTACCCGATTCACCTTGCTTAAGTTTTGGAATGATCCCTAAAAAATTTTCATTACCAGATCTCAAGATCTTTGCATATGATCTAGGGGTCCCATTTCCCACATGGGTACCAGAAACAGGTTTAATCTCATCCTTACCTTGATCCATCGAGTTCTATTCCTCTAATACTATGCCCCCCCAGGTGAAATCTATTTTTTTTCGGTTTCATGCCCATCGTTGTTCAAAACCTTGTCTCGCTCCTCGACCTCCTCATTGCTCCCTCCCATCTCCCATTAATCTAATTTGTTTTGTTACTAGGCTTATAATGGATGGAATAAAACTTTTTAGGAATTAAAATGATAAAGATGCAAAGGAAAATAAAATTATAGAAGGGTCTGAACCCCTTAGCTTTGTTAAAGTGGGTCTTGTCTACTCTTCCATCCCTGCCCTTTTGATGATGTCATCTGAATGGTAGTTCGATATATCACCCATGAGGGTCATTTTACAATCCTTCCCCTACATTACCTTGTGCTCCTGAACCATTTTCTCAGGTCCCTAGAAGTAATCATGTTGTATTATGTCCTGGAATCACTATAAAAATCAATCCTTTAAGTCCATTCTCACCAACATGGTCTCCCTCTTCACCAGGGAGTTATCTTTATTTTGCATCAATATTGCCATGACATTTTTGTGAACACCCCCTTCCATCTCATCTCTCCTACTCAACCCCCATAGCTGCACAGGGTGAAAACCAAAAATATTCCTCTGGAAAAATAGGTTCTACGTAGTAGTGACAAAGGAAAATAATTGACCATTACATAGAGCATTCTATCAAATAGTAAAACTTCCCAGAGCACACTTAGCAATACTAATTTGAATCCTCAAATAAATAAGCATGATGTGAGAATCAAGACCCTTGGAAAGGACATAGCTCACTTACTTGAAGAGGGTACTAAGAAAAAGAGGTTCTGGATAGTTATCCTATGTTTGAGGAAAAAATTAAAGCCATAACTAAGAAGCATAAGGATATGGAAGAGGAAATGGATAATATTGTCAACAAGAAAATCAACCACTGAACCATGCATAAATCCCTCCTATACTTCATTAAAATTTAGGTCAAATAGGTATGTGAACTCATTAAAATTCCTTTAGGGATTTGGAAGGAAGGGAAAGAAAAGAAACTTTTAATTTCTACCATTAACAAGGACCCCTCTTAGCACACTACCCTCAACCTATTTCAAGATATGGAGGAGATAAAAAAAGGTCTTCAAAAAGTTCTTAAATGAAGGATTTTTAGTTTTCTGCTAGGTGGTCTATTTTTTTTGGTTCTCTGTGGATGTATAACTACTATGTTGTTGCATTGATGTTGTATTTTTTCTTCATGTTGGCAATTTGTCCACTGCCTTTGTTTTTATCTTTCTTATCTAACTGCTAGGCCTTTTTCTCTAGGGTGTTTTCCCCACTGGTAAAAAAAATGTTTTTTTCTATGTTTTATCTAGATTGTGAGCCCTCTTTTGTATTTGGGGTATGGTCCCCTTCAAAACCATTTACCAATAATAAAACAAAATAACGCAATGTTACTGTTAATCAATTTATTATGCTAATATTCAATGGTTCTATAAGGTATCTATTGTCATCTCTTATGTTGTTTAAATAGGTGTTTTGTAAGCCAATATCAATTTTTAAAAGGGTCTTTGTTAAGTTTGAAGATAAAATTCAATGTGTCTCTTTATCAAATTAAAGTATCATCATTGGTATAGTATGTGTTATTTATGAGGTTCAAAAATAACCACTTTGTGTTATATTGTCTATAGTCAATACTCAAGTCATCATTTTATTTTGTTTTCTTATAGTCAAAAGTGTCAAATTCAAAAGTCAAAAATTGTAAAAATTAAAAAGAAATTACCTTATGGGCATATTATCACTAGAACGTAACATCCAATATGCAAACTTGAGCTTCATATTCACATTTCGCTGATTTAGTAGCGTCGCACTAGAGGATGGAAGAAAATGGAGGCTAGATGCCAATCAACGACCTCTTGTCAGTTGCCAACAACAAAGTCGTATAGATGGTTTGGTGGAATTTTTTTCAGTGTGTTCTTTTCACTATGATGTGTTTTTAGAGTTCCTATTTTTTTAGTGTGGTGGTTTGATAAATAAACCCCTTTCCAAAACTTTGGGGAAGATTTATGTTTTCAGAAAACTCACTTTTGGGGAGTAGGAGAATATTATGAGGTAGGCTTAGGGATGGTTATCCAACTAGTGCCAAGCTTGTGGATGTTGGAGATCCAAACTGAAGGAACCTTGGGAGGAAGGGAAAGTCCCACATGAACCTAATGATGTAAAGAGTATTCTTGCATAATTTAGCTCATCATTATGCCTTTATGAGGGTAAAGAGATCATCTATGGAGCTTGTACTTGGTCTAAGCAGTGCTTTCAAGAGGTGGTTCAACTTCTTCAAAATATGGTTTTTCCTCATGTTCACATTAAGGGGGTGAATATTAACACTAAGGGGGTGAATGTTAGGAAAACAGTGTTCACATTATTTATATAGTTAGTAGGAGTGAATAATAATTACTTGTGTAATTATTATTTTGGTGGATGTATGTTATTAAATTAGTAAATAATAACTACTAGGGTAATTATTATTTAAGCTAGAATATATAAAACAACATATAAAAACTATTTGTTGGTGAGTTTTAATAAATCACGTATATGGTGTGTGGGAGAGATTCATGGGAGAAGTAGTTAAGGATACCTCCTAAAATATAGGAATTCTATGTCATATATATGTAAATGTATTATGTAGAAAGTATGGAATATGAATGAAATGTTTTAGAGTTTAATCATAATTGTTTTTAGTTTGATTTCTCTACAACTCTAAGACATCCTCCACACTTTCACATTATTTCATTCTCTCATATTTACTAAAAAGTATATCATAGTCAATCCTCAAATACACAAAGGGAATATTGGTATCCCTCTCATTCTCACTCTTCTACTTTTGATCTCACATTCTTATTGTCATCATATATGCATTCATATAACATGATTTTAGGTTGTTTTTGGCTTCACACCTTTGAATCCATACTCTTTATATTGCATCAATGTGTTACGTTCATGCCCAATAGTTAAGTGGTTACATTAGGGGTCTTCCATTTGAGTATTCCACGTCATCATAGCTCAACACCACATATATAGTTACTACACCTAGAACTCATTCCCCCACACTATAGATTTTTATTTCTCATGGTATGCCTTGTAGTACATTCCCCTCAAGTACATAAAATAATAAGTATTTTAGCTCACACACTATTCCTAGTTGGTCATGTCCTCATTAGAAATATTCTCCTTGACCTTTTTTCATATACATGTCATACTACTACTCAACATACATATTATCCCAGGTATTAAAATCACTCACTAATCATGTACACTACTTACCCTAAGTCTTCCCACCCTCGATCTTGTATGACATATGCCACGGATCACCCACTAGCTATTCATATACATCCATCAACTCTAATCACACTTGCAGGTTCTATGTATCCTTCACCTTATAAGTATGATGGGCCTCTTCATGGGAGTCTAATCAGGTAGTTACGGTTCTACCCCCTTTATTATACATATATATTTTCAAAACATTGCATTAACATTCAAATAATCACATAATATAAAAATGTTTAAATATGGAAAAAATACAAAATAAGGACATGCTATAGTTTGAATGGATAGATTGTTACTTTATACTTTTTTGTCACATTTCATTGATAAATAAGATATATATTCTTGTCCCTTTTCTTATACATATCTATTTTCTGAATATTGAAAAAACATTGAAATAATCTCATAATATAAAAACATGCAAATATGAGAAAAAATGCACAATTACGACTTGTTCTAGTTTTTTTAGCTAGCATGTTATTTAATACATGATGTTTGGCACATTTATTTGATATATAGCATATATATTTTTTACAAACCTGCATTCATTTTGTGTCTTGAGCTTGATGTAGGACATTCATAAATAATTAAACGATGATATGAATTGGCTTGGTTACTTACACTATTATTTTGGGGTCATCCCTCCATGTTATATAGGTGTTTTTATTTCATTATATATTAATTTTCACCTTCCTCATAATTATTGATTACATACATATTTTTATGGTTACCTATTGGGTTAATAGGAATAACCCATGTATATTGTGTAACATTATCCTATATTTCTATTTTTCTTTCCATCATTACTATTGTCTACACTTTTTTCATATACTATTGTCACCACTTATTTATATGTACTTATTTCTTTCTTTTTCACTACATGGTTTCATTTGATTATCTTGAGTGATTAAAATATAATGATTATTTCCTTGATATGTCCTAAATTCCTTGTTTTTCTTGTGACACTATGGGTGTCTCATGTTTTTGGATCTACACCTATATTTTGTATGTACGTTCCTTTATGATTATCGAGCATTGTTCCTCGCATTGTAATTTTCTTGTGACACCTTGGTATCTCGTGTTTTCATCACTATACAAAAAATATGGATTTTTTATACATTATGGATTACTTTTCTTTACACTAGTGTTTCTAACATTATTTTTGACATACTTTTTGTTACTATGACTTTTCTATACTTTTCATACTATAAAGTAGGACATGATTGATTCTTTTCTCTATTGGATCTATTTACTTTACACATGTGTTCTTACTTATTGCATGTTACTTTTTCTCTACACCAATGTTGTCTCCGTGCACAACCCCTTCTATAGGTATACATTTTCAATAGTGGCCACTATTATATCCTTCTATTTGATCCTACATAAATTATCATAAATGTACCAGTACATGGGTACTCTTTTATTCTTTTTAGTTGGATACTTCAATTTTTTTCACACATGCCTCAATATAGGAGGCATTCATCAGGTTCTTTCTATATTTATGGATAGATTAAAAAATATAGTAATATATTTTGTAGGGATCATATTCTTAAAAAAAGGTAACAAATACTAAAATTTGGTAGAATCCAAATAGTTTCAAAACCATAAATTACAATTAGGAGAGTGGTATAGTCCTGACCATTTTTCTACATTCTTGGGAAGAGGGTAAATTCACTGTATTTTTTTATTTTAATAAATTATATTATCTATTTACATTATTTTCACATATTTAAATATAAAAATGACATAGTACATAACATGATACAAGGGGAATTATTACTTCATTCTTTCTTCAAAAAAACTATTCAAATTCAGTTACGAATATAGGGTTTTGGACATGAGCCTCCTTTTCCCATTCAATTTTTCAAATTCTACATAACCAATTTCAGTTATAGTATCACATTATGAGAGCATGAAAATTTCCATTCCTTCCAAGGTCTGATTTTTAAGATGGTATAACTTGGCATAGATAAATCTATAATGTTGTGGTTCATGGGTTTAGTTGAAACATAAAAGTGGATAGATTTTTTAAATACTGATCTTTCTGTCTCACTTACCAATTTCCCAAATGGAGAAGACATTAAAATAGATAAATTTTACATTATATATACCTTCCTATCTACAAATTTATAAAAATGGGGACATTTTGGATCCTCTTCTCACAATCTTTGATATTCAATACTCAAGCATATCTTTTGGTACAACATTTGGGACTGGTCACCCTAATCCTCTGACATTTCATAAATAACTGTAAGTATCCAAGGCATGACATGGATCATGATATCCTCCCCCTTTAAAACTAACATGTGTATTCCTTCCATGTTTTTTATCTCTTTAATGTTTTTTTTTTTGGAAATTTTAAAGTTACAATCATTATCTATATTTTGAGTAAAAGTTAAATTTCTATCGTAAACATTGACTACAATTTACATTGCAACATTTTTTATGGATCATAAAAACACCAACACATTATAAAAATAATGTTGAGACAAGGTAAATTATTTGTGTATGCTCAGGTATGTTTTTCCTTTAAACATGTGTAATTTTTAATTACACACTTAAATGGGGAAAATGTAGACACTAAAACTGGTATCTTTAACTTGTGTAATGCCAAGTTTAACCATGTTCCCTTATAATAAAAATGCTCACATTCAAAATACAATCACCCCATCTATATATCTTTTCTACAACTATCTTAGCTTTACACTCTACTCTATCATTAATTATGCTAATATCATTTTATTATATTATAAAACCTCTATTATTCATGATCTAACTTTCATTTTTTGTTTTCATCTCTCCAGTGTAAAAACATAGGGAAGGTTTAGGATATTAGGTTTGGTCTTGTTCATCCTATATGGTCCCACCCATTCACATTTAATGACTCTAATTTCAGTTTCGATATGTTATTTGGGTCGTTTCATCTTCCTAGGATCATACCTATTAGAATACTTCACCTAAAGAAGGCTATAAAAGTAATTTAATGTCACTTTATAATTATCTTGGCACTCTGACAAGATCATATTGCAAATATCATTCCAAAATGACTCAAATGGTTCCTAATTCTTCTCAAATAATTTTCACATCATTTAGAGCAATCTATGCTACAATTCTAAATCAGTTAACTAGTTTAAAGAGTCTAGCTTCCTCCAATTACAAGCTTGAAAAGGGTCTTAGACCCATATTTTAGCAAGATAAATTTCACTCCAAGAATTAAAAAAGGGTTTCAACTAACAACTGGTTGGTTCACATAATTGAGGCACACTACATATCACTAATAGCATGTTAGGTACATTCTATACTACATTAATAGCCTCATATCTTAGTCTCAAGAGACATAAAAATATCCCTATGGGTTTTGGTATCTTTTCACACTTACACAAGAACCTATGATAACTACATGAGGCTTAATCCCGTAATAAGCGTATGTGGTGAAACACTTGGATTGGTTCAATAATTTGGAGTCTAACTTCTACTATTATTCTATCCTCACCAAAACACACGTATTTTCTCATTTTAGTTTACTAATTCTCTTATGAATATGTTTTCATGTTACTAGTGATATCACTTTTTTCTAGGTGATTACAGGTGATCCCAAAGTTGTATGATCAAGAGAAACATACAAAAAATACCATATACTTAAAATTTCAAGTCTAGACTATCAAAGGGTCCAAGACCATACTAGGACCATACATATTAGGTGTATTTCATAGAGAAATTATGCAGTCCTACTTTTTTCACCTGAAGGTGCACCCTTACTGAAACCTAAAAGGATCAAAACCTCATTAGAACATGGGATAATCTCTTAATGTAGGACTTAATGAGATTAAACTTTGAATAATTCTAAATTCCTACACCTATCTATTTTAACACTAACAATATTCCTAAGCTAAACTATGAAATGTATGGGAAAAGGGGAAGGAGGAATGAATGAAATTAAAAACTAAGATAAGAGAATGGTGATGACACTAGAACAGAAAGGGTATATCTCTTCATGAGGGGAAGAATAGGAAATAAAAATTAGGATGATAGGGTAGATACATGCCACAGATCAACATTATGTGAACTATTCTATTTCACACATTATAGACATAGAGAAATGAAATCCATGCATTATAGTCCATACATAACATGAAATAAAAATAATAGAGATGCAAGAAGATAATAATATAATCCAAAGGGTAGATACAAGCCACATTCAACATCATATTTTTTTCTTATTAATATGCATAGTCTATTACATTCACTCAGAAGGATTTTTATGCATTACAAAAGTTTCATATTAGAGTTCTACAACTAGTGAAAGCACATCCACCATTTTGACATGGTAACTTTATAGTCAAGAGAGGATTATTTATAATGAAAAATAAAATAATTTTTATATAGAATAAGAGAAGAGAGAGGGAGAAGATCATATCATGCCATTATTAATGAAGGCTAGCCACTCACCACTCTCTAAGGAATAATTTCCATTGATTTCATAGGTGAGGTATGGGTGCTTTACATCACTCTAATATGACTCAATTAAATCATCAATGTAGAGGGCAATGTTTTTTAAAATTCAATTATGGTTGTTGGAGTAGTTGGGAACCTGGTTTGAATTAGACAGAACTTTGTTATACATCATATAATTTTTATGGTCTGATACCTTTTCCTTTTTCTTATTTTGCTTTATATGTTTTTGTTGTGATTCGTGGCCTTTTTCTTTGTTTTCATGGTATTTCACATATTTCGATGTTTTTGTTGTGATCCACAATATTTTATTTTATTTTCTTTATCTCATAGGTTCACTTTGATATGTTTCTTTTATTTTTTGCATAACTTTATAAACTATTTGTAGCTTGACCCCAAACTTAACTTTTATGACCTTCACACTTAACTCACTCTATGTAATGTTGGATATCCCTTTTATTAGTTTCATGACATAATTTCCTATGTAATTTTTTGCTTTGCTACTTGGACTTCAAAACCTACAAAACACATTCATTCTTCAAAATCCTTAGAACACTAAGTTACATTTAACCTCCTTGGAATAGTACTTGTTCCACTTCCATGAAACACTAATTTTTCCACTTCCACTACACATTGATTTTTCAACTCCATAGAAGACTAACTTCCCCTTTTCTGTGGAAGACTAACTTTTTGGATTTTTGCCCATGGAACACGTTTCTTAGACCCATAATGTTGCAAAGTACTTAGCCTTTTTTCTATGATTTTAGAAACTTCTAGAACATTGTGTTCTAGATTTTTACAGAATACTAATGTTTTCACCTCTGCAGCTTTACAAAAAATGGGCCTAATTCCTTGACTTAGATGAAGTTGTAAAAATAGTATGGGTGTTATTTTTTAAAATAGTTTGCTGAATTTTGGGGAACATCTATCTACTAAATTGTCTAGTAGTATGTCATATCTATTAAGCATGGATTCATGAAAATTATCACTAAGACATGATCTAAACATGATAAATACTATTATACCTTCATCATAAAAATTTGAAACTAAAAATTCCTCCTCAAATAAACAACACTTTTGCAATAGCACAGAAAGAATTAAAACTACTATCACTACTAACTAGAAAATTTGAATAGCACTTGGAGGAAAGTTAAAATATAACACTACTAGGTATAAGATGACACTTCACTTCAATAACAATGCTTGATGTATATCACATTAGCTGGGATATAGATATCCTCTCCACTAAACCTTGAAACCTGAAAAGGCTTTATGTGATTTGCAACTAGAAATAACATAAGGACCAATCCATATTTTTTCAAATTTTGTATGTTCACCTGGTTCATCTCTATATTTATCCCATTTGAGGACAAGGTCTCCTCCATGAAAATCTCTTTCCACTACTTTCTTTTCAAAATAACTTTTCACTTGGGCTTGATGAAGTTCTATTGTGTGAATGGATTGGTATACTTATTTCCTCTGACTCCATGATCTCTACATATCTATCTTTCAATACCTCTTATTCAATCATCTCAATATTTTTTATGAGCTCTAAGGAAGGTAACTCAAGGGATAATGGAAATCTTCCTTATTTACTATAAACAAGCTGATAAGGTGAGTTATCAGTAGACCTTTTAGGATTAATTCTATTATCCCATAAGGCTTATTTTAACTTTATGTGCCATGTTCTTTTATTCTCCTCCAAAATTCTCCTAATGATCCTTAGATTATTCTTGTTTTTTGATTCAACAATTCCATTTCCATGGGGATAGTAATTTTAATATGTACTCAAATTAATCCCATTTTTTACATCCCACTTAGTTATTTTGGTGCCAAAAAATGCCAAGGCCATTTCAGATATGATTTTGGAAGGGAATCCAAACTTGGTTACAATTCCCTCGTATAAATTAAATATATCAACATCATTTGCCTCTTTCAAAGTAACTCCTTATGTCCACCTGGTGAAATAATATGTTGCTTTCATTATCCATTTTTGTCCCAAGTTTGAATGTCGATTTATTCTCACTATAAAATATAACCTTCGCTACATAAATGGATTCTCAATTGAAATGGGGTAGAGAGGAAGGTTTAAAAGTTTCTCTTTACCCATAAAGAAGGAAAAATTATTACACTTTTTGACCCATGCATGCAAATATTTGAATATACTTAGCTAATAGTATCCTCCTTTCATAATTTTAAGTTTTTTTGTTCTTGGGGCATAATGTGCACCTACTGATCCATCATTAAATTATTATAAAATCATCTTGATATTATTTGTGTTAACACATCTCAAAAGAACACCATTGATATATTAAAACAAAATGTCATTCATAAGGACAAAAGGAATATATTTTAGTCTAAAATACCTCCTATTATCTTTATCTGGATTCCAAGGATGAGCTGGTATGGAATAATTCCAATGATGGGAATTACTCTGTCAAAACTGGATATAATAATTTCTTCCACAGTAGTCAAACAGAGTTCAATTGGAATAAGATTTGGATGTCTGAATTAACTCCCAATATAAATTTTTTCCTTTAGCTGGCTATTAGAGGTAGGATTCTTACCACTGACAACCTAATGAGAAGAGGATTTATAATCCCTAATAGGTGCCATCTTTGTAAGAAATATTATGAGGATATTGGCCACCTGTTCATACATTGTGAGTATGCCACCAGAATATGGAGTTTTTCCCTCTCTAAATTTGAAGCTCTCTGGGTGTTGCCGAAGGATCTTAATCAGCTATGGACTCAATGGAACCCACCCTTTAGGTATTGTGTTGTTAAAAGGATCTGGAAGCTAGTTATCCCTCATTTAATATGGAGGATATGGAAGGATAGAAATGATATTATCTTCAGAAATAAGAAGCAAAACTATAAAATTAGTATTGGTAAAATTTCTAATGGTATCAAAGAGAATATTGCTAGATTTAAACCCCCCAAGAACAAGAGATATCCAGAGAATGAAGAATACATTTTATCTAATTGGCAGAAAGGAACTGTCAATAGTCGAAGCAATCCCGAGAATAGCATTGATAGATCTTTGATTAAATGGCATCCTCCTTATTTTAATTGGTATAAGTTGAACTTTCATGGGGTCTCTAAGGGAAACCCTGGGATTGCGGCAGGGGGAGGATTGATACAGGATCATAAAGGTAATCTGATTGCTGCGTATGCTGGGAAAATGGGAATTCAAACTAATCATTTTGTCGAAGCATTATCTACTTTATGGGGCCCGAGAATTTCCCAAACTCAAAATATTCAGAACCTCATTATTGAAGGGGACTCCCTAAATATCATTAATCTTCTTAAACAGTGCTCATCTCTAAGTTAGAGCATCAAGGATTTTATCTTAGAGTCCATAAGTATTAGTCATACTTTCAATAACATCATGATCATGCATACTTACCGAGAGGGTAATAAATTGGTGGATGCACTGGCTAATTATGGAATTAATGTTAACCTCACTATTTGGGATAATAATAGCATCCCTAAGCAGCTTCAAAATAGCATTCATGAAAATTTCTATACGAAAGCAATATCTAGAGTTGAGTTATGATTTTTGGGTGTGGATCAACATCAATAATACTCCCACACGTGTTGACTTAAAGAATATGATTATGCAAATCATGTCAAATAATCAAGATAGTGTGAAATATATGGGGAATTCCAAGTGGAGTTACATAGATTTGAAAATCACGCATGCGGGCTGCACTGCGACTGCTAAAAGTCAGATACAAAGCTCCATGGAAACCAAAGATAGCAGTAATGTGATTGATGACAGGGAGCGGGATATTCCCACATGTAATTTTCTGCAGGCTCATATCAACAGACACGCAGCCATTCGTGGGAAAAGCAAAAACTCTCATTTCTAATATTGTGTGGATTACAATAGCAAAAAGCGGACTGGCTTCAGCGCTCACAAGAATTTGGGAATTTGTTGCAAACAGTTAAACATAGAGAAGATGGGGGGTCCCCCTTGCCAAATTGAGCCTAGTGTGGACCCAGACTGGAAGGATAATATTGAGCTATGGAGCATACTCAGCAAGGGTGGCATCACCAACTTCGTGGAGAAGGTTCAGGGGCATGATCAAAGCATCTCTGTGCGTTTTGCAAAGGATTGGAAGGAGCGGATTGTAGAATATGGGGGGCAGAAGATCTTGGTCAATGAAGAACTTATTGCTGAAGCGATTGGCCTTGGCTTGGAGGGCTACCGTTTCTTTAACAAAAGGGTCGACAGAGATGTTGAAGAGAGGAGATTTGTGGAGGGATCTGAGAAGCTGATCTACGTTACAGTGGGCCTGCTCGTTAGCTCGATCCCTTTACCTTATGATGAGGTTACTCACATGATGATACGGTTCATCTCCTTGGAAGGAAGGTTTGTCACTGTACCTGCTAAGCACCTTATCTTTCTTAACCACTTCCATAGGAATCACATGGTTTGTTTCCCCCATTACTTCCTGAACTCTCTTGAGCGCTCCATTTTGGAGTTTAAAAAGCATACCTGGGTGGTTCCTTTACACCATGGGCTTATTTTTCTGCTACATAAATGTTGACTTCTTAAGTATCCTGGTCTCCCATCCTCTCCTAGCTCGGTTCCCCCCCTGCCGAGTTCTGTTGCTGCTAGCCCTGCTTCTCCATTCTCTGCTGCTGCCAGCCCTACTTCTCCATTTTCTGCCCCCGCCACCACTGCTATCACCCCCCTGCCGGCCGTCCAGGCTTCTTCTTCCATTCCCCCTACTGCTGCTCCCGCCCCCCACTTCACCTCCACCTCGAACAGACCGGTTACCAGGGCTTCTAGAAAGCTTAACCTTGAGACTCTTGTTGTGGAGAAGGGTCCTCATGAAATTTAAATTGCACATGACCTCCTGAATATTAGCAGTGCCAGTCCCCGGGATGTGCATATGGAAAGATCTTCAAAAAGGTTGGAAGCCTTAGAGGCTGATATGAAACTGTTGAAGGATAAGGTTAAGAACTTGGCAAAACATAAAGGTAAGAGGAAGAAGGAGGAGGTGGTGGATATTGATAGCAACTAGATTGATGATATCTACAAGAAGCTGAACTCCTTAGACTCCCGTTTAGGGAAGGCCAAAACTCAACATGATTACAACATGGCCATCTTTAGGGTGATTGAGGAATTCATTGAGCAACATGTCAAAAGTGTCTCCAACCTCAGCGGAGTTCCAACAACACTTTGGGGTAATGATAAGGAAAGCAAAAGGACCATTGAGCAGCTGGATAATACTGACGCTTCCCACATGACAACTTTGGGTATGTTCCATTCCTAGAAGAATATCAAGACCAGCATAGACAAAGCTGCCAAAAAGTAGTTGTAAATGCTTAAGCTGTTCTTGTATGTTTTAATGCTATTTTTTGCGGTCTCTCTACTGCTTTTTTGTAATATTTTTGGTGTTTTGTATTGTTTGGGTAGCTGTTTTTTGGCTACTTTGAGCTTCATTGTCACATTTGGATTCTGATCCTTTTCTCTCTGGTTCTCATTCCTATTCTGGCTCCTAGGCCATCTTTTATACTCAAGGGTATAGTCCCTTTCAAAAAACTATTTGCCAATAATAAAAAAAAAAACTTTGAGGGAACTCAAATATTTGAAGGAAATGGACCATGTCATGAGTTCAACTAATAGGCAACAAATTCACAACTAATTATTGGCCACCTTGAAGCACAAGGTCAATATTCTTATCATGATTCAATTTTGAAGCTAGTTGTTCACATAAACATTTTCCTCTTACCAAATTTGTGATCTTGATGTCAACATTATACTCCATCACTTTTGTGATCCAACCTACCCTCTTCTCATTTAATTTCATGCTCAAGAGGAATTTTGTAACACTTTCGTGTGAGACAATCAAATAAATTTTATTATTGGGTACCAAATGCATAAATTTATTTAAACCTTTTATCATAGAAAGAACTTGTTTTTTCATAAAGGAGTATCTTAATTCATAATCATACAATATCTGACTCAAGAAGGATACTGGATGTTCCCTGCCTTCATTATTCTATTGTACTAAAATATATAAAATAATATCAATGCCACCAAAGGTGTATAAGGTGAGGTCTTTGGTAAAATATATAGATTTATGAGGGTAGGATCTTATGTTATAGCTTTCTTGATTACTTTGAAACCATTATTTCCCTCCTTAGTCTAGCTAAATACCATATTCTTCTTTAACATAGAGGTTAGTGGTTTCAAAAGGTTGGAAAAATCATGAATAATTTTCCTATTAAAATTTATTCTCCCTAAGAAACTTTGTAATATTTTTTTGTGACTAGGCAAGGACAATGTTAGAATAACACTCAGTCTTTAAAGATTAATTACAAGTCCTCTCTTAGAGACAATATGGCCTAGAAGCTTTCCTTCCTGAACAAAAAATATACATTTTTGTGGGTTAAGAGAAAGCTAAAATTTCCTACACCTTTCAAATATCTATCTAAGATGAGAGAAATGATCTTTCAAATGATTAGAGAATACGGTAATATCATCAAGATAAACAAGTAATATTCCATTGATTAGCCCATGAAATGCCATATCCATAGATCTTTGAAACTTATATCCTACATTAAACAAACATACAAGAATATGCATGCATGCATTGGTTCCCCATTTAGTGGTGAAATATTTTTTGAATTGGTCTTCCTCTCTTACTTGAATCTAATTACATATATTATAGCCATCAAGAAGAAAAAACCTCTCAAAACCTACTACCTTTTGTAGAAATTTCTCCATGTATGGAAAAGGGTAGTGATCCTTTAAAGAATCATTATTTATATCTCTATATTCAACACATAACATTATTTATCCATTTTTTTTCCTCATAGGAACCAATTTTGAAACCCAAGATGAGTGTTTGATAGGATAGATTATGTTAGCCTCTATCAACTTAATAAACTCTTACTCCATGAGAGGCTCTATCTTTGGGTTTATAGGAATTTTCTTTTGCCTAACAGGATTGGAATTTGGATCTAACTCTATAGTATGTTGTTCTATTATAGGATAAAATCCCTTCAAGTCACTATAATCCCATGCAAATATATCTTCAAACTCTTCACAAAGTTCAACAAATATAATTTTTGCTTCTTGAATACATACCTTACAGAAATTACGAATCTTGTCCTTGAAGTTGGTGGGTATTTCATAGTTTGGTTTATTGAAAAACATGTTAATTTTGTCTCATCTAAATTAATCATCATTACCAAAGATAGATTCAATAGTAACCAAAACTGTTGGGAAATTGTTTGGCTTCAACCTGATGATTTGTTCATCAAAGTGTTGTTATAATTTAACCTAATTTTTTAGCTAATAAATAGGATTCTTCTTATAGAAAATTTATGATTTGTTGGGAACTTTCAAACACCTTCCAATTGGTGTTTTTATCAGGTATAACTAGCCTTATGAAAACTTTAATATGTTTTTGTGCTCTGTCATTTTTTATGTCTTCAGGAATGTCAAACTATGCTTTGATTACAGCTGGTCTATCCACTACTTTTGAATTCACTCTTAGGATGAATTGTATGTTTAATGCTTCAAATTACTCTATGAGACCCCATATTATATGCTTATAATATTTCAACAAGTCATTTTTTTTTATATTCATACCTCTTACCTGATTTATCACTAAATACTTGCAGTTGTTTAACACCTTTCTTTTTTGCCCATTAGATACCATGTCCGAGAGCTTCATACTCAAATGAATTTTTTGTATAACTAAAATGAAAGATAAAGTTAAAATAATAATTCTCCTTCATGGGATACATAATTATGATACCTCCTCCTTCCCCACTCCTATTTATGGATCCATCAAAGTGCATTTTCCAAACATCATCATCTTGTTTATTTATCTTCATATTGTTAGCAATGAAATACTCTTCCTCATAAAATAAATAAGTACCAATACTAGCCTCTTCAATATTCTTATAAGGATAAAACTCATGAATTTTAGTCCCCCATTCATGAAGAAATAAATCAGGTATACCTTCAATAAGAGTAATTGGCTTCTAGATAGAAAAATGGTCCTTTTGATTAAAGATTGTATAATTAGCATTGATGACACTTGGCACGTAAGGTTATATATGGTAATTGGAAATAGATTCAAACCTTATGGTGACCTTAGTGTCATACCTAGTACTGAAAAAATCATGTTTGACCAATCTGATGATAGATATCTTGGTTGTAAAGTCTCTAGAAAGGTACAAAGTAAATAATAGAGGGAGGTCAATTATGAAGAAGTATTGGAGAATTGAGGAATTGGCACATATATATAAAGTGAGGCTTAACCCATGATGACATTTATTATATATAATTTTTTCCCATCAAGATACACAACTGCTTTAGAAAGATGTCCATACTTGAGGCCAAGCTTGTCAACTATCCATTTAGGCATGATTGAACTAGTGGCTCCTTAATTTATCATGTAGTTGTGAACTAAATGGTTGCCAATGATCAATGACACATAGAAGGGAGGATATTTTGCACTTTTAATTGACTGATACTCCTTTGGATGAGGTTTATATACAAGCATGAATTTTTACTGCTCTTTAGGTGACTCGTTTAAAAGGCTAAGGTTGGACTAGGCATCTTTTACAATATATTGTTGCATAGGGATAGGCAAAGACTCGCACATTGAAATATTCACATTGGTTTTCTTAATATGTTCAAGAATATTAAATGGGGAAGTACTAAGATCTTTTGCACTTTACTTAAAGTAGTACCTTCTTATGTTTGAGCTGGTTATAGTGACTTCTAGGTTGTTCTTGATATCTTGGGGTGTTATTTGATAGAGTCTCTTACATATTTAGATTTGAAGTAGGACCTTTATTACTTGTTTTATCTACCTCTATGGCCCTTTTCTTGGAATTAGTTAGCTTTCATACTTGAATAAGAGGTCTAATTTTGTCCTTGTAGATGATTCACTCCACAAAACTCTTATGTTTTCTAGTTAACGAGTGTAGAATCATGTTTTGTTAGCTCTTGAGTAGCATCTTGTAGTTGTGGTACCTCAGCTAATGAACTTCCAAAAATTGAGGCATTTTGCTTCATCAAATATTGATTTAGGATGTCATTTAACCTATAAGTTATAAGGAAATAACTACTCATAGTCCTTTACTATATTGTTTTGAATGGGAACCATTGCTTTAGAAGTGTTTGTACCATTAGGGTTTTATGATTAGTAAGGATTTGTATGAGTTAATTGGCCTTGGCCTTGGAAGTTTGTTTGATATGGAGGCTTATTAGGATGATAAGAATATTGATAAAGTGGTTTATAATGTCTATGAATTTTCTCTTGTTTCCTTTTGAGAGTCATTAATTCTTTGCCAAAAATTTTAAGACAGATTTTCAAATCTTACGATTCATTCGATGTGCTTGGGGAAATATTGATTTGTCTTAAAAATTGAGCAATTAGCATTAGGATAGGTACTATTATAGGTATTAGAAGTGACATAGATGGTTTTACATTTAGAAATATAAGCATAGAAGGCATTGGTGTAATTTTTCTATCTTATATAAGAATATTATCCACCCTAATGGCTACCTCATAAGAACTTGGAAGTATTCTACCATCCATATATTGAATCGTTACTAAAATATCACTATTTAGAGCTCTCATGTAGTACAAAAAAGCATACTCTCGTGAATGTCTTACCAATTTTGGAATTATATCCAATGTTTTTTAGAATATGAAGTTAAAATTAAATATTAACTCATGTGGTACTCTCTTAATAGTGGTCAGCTACTCCACCAAAGATAAATGATCTAATTTATCCTCAAATTTCCTTCATAATGCTTCTCTTAGTTCATCCTACATGCTAATTGAATTCAACCTTAAACCCCTGTAAAAATGCAAACATTTTCCTTTATAAGAGGTAGCCAACATTTTAGTTGCAATTTTTCTTAGGTTACATGGTCAATAAAACATATTTTGGCCACATCATTAATATGTTCTATAAGGTTAATCATTCCTTCTTCAGTGAAAAAGGGACACTTTTGAGGGATGTCATGGGTATATCATTATGTTGGGAAATATTTAGTGGAATTTTTCATTAAATGTAACAAAATATTGGTTTCTTTGATTGACCTGTTATCCCAAATTGCACCCCTTGAATTTTTTGACTACTTATTTAAAAATTTGGACTTATGCAATTTTTCTTAGAAATCCATGAAACACTATCCTAGTATTATATAGAATCAAAGGAACTAATTATTATGTGGGTTCTCCTAATATGCATAACAAGTAAAGAAACATTAAGGAGTTAGGAGGATTTTTGAAGAGGTTAGTACTTCGCAGTCAAAAAATTTATGTTTGTGTGGGCTTGGGAAATTCAGTATTTTATAGGTTTCTTCATTCTGTGTGCCAAGAATAAATTTCTCTCTAGTGAAGTCATGATGCACAGAGGATAAGTTAGACACATTGTGTGGAAAAGGTTAAAAATTTGAAAGGTGACTAAGTTCAAAAGGGAGAAAAACACTAAGTGTTCCATGGGTCTTCTAAATGTTGTAGTGATTCATGAAAATATTAAGGGATTTATGCAGAACAAGGGAAAAGGGTCACCAAGTCAAAATACCACACAATGGAGGAATAGGCCTCCATAGCACCTAGAGGAGGAATATAAAAATTTTATGAGTGCATGGGAGCTATTTTCTTTTGGATTTCTCAATCTACCAAAAATATTATGTTTAAGAACCATAGTGAAAGATGCAGAACATTTAGAAAGTCATGGAATGTGTTCAAAGTTGAAGAATAAAGAAAATTCTCATGAGATAATTAAATAACATTTAAGACACTACCAAAAAAAGGGAAATCCACAGGAAATAATGAATATCATCTAAATTCAATGGATTACACATAGGATTTGCACCTAATTTGAAATAAAATGTCCTACCACTTCACTGACCACAATTTAATGAAGTATGGGTGTTATTCTACTCAACCTATAAATATGATGGCGCATGATAGAATGCATGTCATGAACCCATACCTGTCTACAAAGATTTTTGGTGATTGGTCCTTAGTGGTTAAATATCTCTCCTAGTTGTGCCTCTCTCTCCTTCTCTTATTTATCTCCCATTTTTTTTAAGTATGGAAGTAATATTCATAAAAAACATATATCTCTTTTTTTGTAACTGCATCATACCAAAATGATGGCCAACTTCCCATGAGTTCCAAACCTTTAATTTGGTCTATGCAATGTATTTTCACCTTTTTCCATGAATTTAATCATTTTTTCATCCTTTAAGCAATAACATCTTGTGTTCGTGGCTCTTTCCTACCCCATAATCATGTTTATTACATTTTTCTTCTCTATTCTTTATTTAGTATGGTGTGTGTGTTGTACTTGTAGGTTTTTCCATTTTTTGTGTTATAAATGTGTGGGAAGGGTTATTTTTTTGGTTTTAGGTCTGTGGTAGGTCTTTCTACCCTTATCTCTTGCATTCTTTTCCCTTTCATCCCCTCATAGAGAGTGATCACCCCTTCTCTTTTGGTACTATTCACCTCCCCTTTAGCTTAGGTTTTTCTTTATTCATCTCTCTCTCCTTGGTCTTTTGGATGTAATAGTGTAGGTTAGATTATAGGTAGTGTTATTATTAGGTTAGATAGGTATATAATTCATTATTCTCTGTGTTTCTATCTCAAGATGTAAGTTCCACACTTGGAGAAAATCCCATGTTGACCAAAAGTGTTGATCTGATGAAAATACACTTATAATTATAAGGGGATTAAATCAATATAATACAATATTTTACTTATTTAAAATTTAATGTCTATAATAACAAAAATCACACAAGATCAAATAATTATGAAACATAAGATTTATGTGGAAACCATTTTGAGAGAATACCACAAAGAAAAGAATGCTTGGATCTACTGTAAAAATCTAGTCACAAAATAATGAAATTATTTTACAAAAAATTGTAGGCACCAACCTACTGGAGACACCAATTCCCACCACTAAGAAATTTATAGGAACTAACCTATTAGAGATATCAATTCCTACCACTAATAAATTTTTTAGGCACTGACCTATAGGAGATACCAATCCCCACTTATAAGTAATTTGTAGGCACCAACATATTGAAGACACCAATCCCTACTTCTAAGCACGAACTTAGCTAGATACACCAATCTATTATCTTAAGAAACACCAACCTCAAAATTAAATTCTTCAGTGGATTATAATCAAATATATCTCCTTCACAAAATCTACTTTAAGCTTTAATGATATATCTTCTTATTCCTCTCATTCTTCAAACTCTTCTCTTAATGATTTTTTATTCATTCCCTTGTATAAATATACCTTTATTTTGTAATTTAATTTTCTTCAACACTTATCCCTTTCTCCACATATCCACACTTAAATAAATCCATCTATGTTTCCATATATATCATTTTTATCTCTTAAAATGGTTTTATTTTTTCCCAAGGGTCAGACCAATAAAATTATTATGGATGCAATACATGAGTCAACCTTTCCAGATTGATATTTATAATTTCTGAGTTTTTCCTTGACTTCAACAGACTTTCTCTATTTTTACCTTGTTCTGTGGCTTTCCATTACTTCCACCTTATCATTATCCTCATCCCGCAGCTTTCCTTGACCTGTGCAACCTTTTTTTTACTTTCGCCTTATTTTGTGGCTTTCTTAGATATCCATAGATCTTCTTTGACTATGCAGATTGTTCGATAGATTTTCTAGACCTATGTGGCCCATCTTTAAATTCGCATCTTTCCACGAAAAAATCCCTTGTTATGTAAATATTTTTGCTTCTTACCACCTGCAGAATATTATGGATCACTTCTTTTTTCTGTAGTACACATCCTTTGTTCCATGGCATTCTCACATCCAAAATCCCATGGGACACTAAAAATGGTCCCCCTTTGTTACATGGCATTGACTTGTCTTCAAACTTGCAGAACACTACAAACTAACTTCTTTTGTTGTACGAATTTGAAAATCATGATACACTACAAATTAACTTTTTCGTGTGGCTTTGAAAACCTGTGAAACACTACAAATTGAATTCCTTTGTTGTGCATCTTTGAAAACTCATAAAACACTACAATATGAGTTCCTTTGTTATATGGCTTGTAAAATTAAAAAATCCAAACACTTTTTCTTGATAAAATCATTCCTTGGACATCAACAACAAGTTCTTCTAACATATGGATCATGTAAGCTAATTTCTTTAACATCATCATTCCTTTGACATCAATTAAATTATTTCCAACATGATCTTCCATGATCAAATCTACTTTGATACTTTTAAGATGAACAAAATTCTTGCACATCTTCAATTTGTTTCCTAGAACAATTTTTGTCAATACCTATCACCTCAAAATTTATCTTGACATCATTTTCAAAATTTCAACCCTATATTTTGTCATAGAAGCATTCGTCACCCTTGATTCGATTTTACAACATGAATTATTGTTCCTCATTGGTGGATCATCCAAAGGTGGTGAGAACAATTGACCCTAAATATACTCACAAAACTCCTACATCTGTTCTGAAAAAATTTCTTTGGTACAAATTAGCTCAACACTTTTCTCACTATCATCCTTCATGGCGAATGTGTTGTCTTCTTGGGTGAGAATATTCACAGGAGATTCAAAAATATCCTTTCCTTTACATTTATGATCTTCTTCACAAAACAAAAAAGATGAAGACTTACCTTCACATTTTTTCTAATCCATTCATGTATTGAGGAAGACATCAATCTCATATGGTTTCTTCATATCATCATCAAACATTGGTGTAAAAAAATGGGAAACAAAACTTGCCTCATACCTATCTTATATTTCCATAGCCCAAGTCATGATTTGAAGACTAATTTGGGGGTCTTCAATTTCTTCTGTAGTCCTTATAATTTCTTGCAAGGATAACTTTTCCAAACCTACCATATACTCATTATCACCTTTACTATAAAGTTCATTGCATTGATCTTCAAGGAGATGATTGAAAATATGATCCACACATGTCCATGATTTATTTCGAACATCCTTGTTCATATTATTTATACTTATTATCATCTAAGGCTCACCTTCTTACAATAATGGGACTACTTGATTCTCAACATCCTCTGACAAGGAGAAGAGGTCCAATCTATGTGGGAAGGGCACACCTTTGAGTTCAAAAAAAAGTTCATCATATTCATGATGGGAAGTAGAGAAGCATGTTGAGGTATCATAATCATCAATTTAATCTTGATAATTTCTTATATCATCCTCTTATTTGTAATGAAAAGGAGAGGTTATGTACTTACTATGATGATCACCATTGTGTTCCTTCAATGAGGGTGGTGAAATCAGATCTTCAGAGAGGTCGTGCTCAATTTATCCGTCCACCTCGGTTTCAAGAAATAAATTGAATTCTTCCATTTTTTTCATCCATCATTGAATCAAGAAGATAATTTGATGCTTCAACTATCTCCATTTCATCATTCAAAATTTCTACATCACTTGAAGAATCAAATTTCGAAAGGAGATTATCCATGATTACCTTGAATTTTTCATCTTGAGTCTAGGATGAAGGATTGATTTCTCGTATGTATTCAAGATTGATGGAGTAATCAACAAGCATTGGATCCTCTGTTGTACAAAAAGAATATTCCTCTCTTAAATCCATTGTTTCTCCCATAGACTGTGTCTTGAGTCAAAATGAGTTGATGAATGGAGGTTCAACTATCATGTCTTCTTCAACATTCTCCAAGGTGCTGATTTGATTTTCATTAGAAGGTGCAAGAATATGAAATTCATCGTAAGTTCAAAAAATCTTCCAGGGATGAAAACCTTGTAGTGTGGAAATTCATCAGGATCTTCTTGAGTTTCTTCTCCCTCAAAATTACAAAGTGCTTCAAGATGTTCATACCTTATTTGCAAGGCCATTGGATGCTTCCAAACTTCATTATAGGATTTGGGATCATAATTTCCTTATTTCACACTTAGAAGTATTTGCACATACTATCTTCTAAAAACATCCATTTCTTCATCTCCATATGCCAGGAAATCATCTAAAGAAAGGGAGATGAAGGAAAATGTTCTCAACTTTCTAGTAAACTATGAGAAGTTAAAAAAAGTTACCTTCAGAAGATTATTCATCTTCATTGACTTCATACAACATATTGTACCTCCTTTTCATCTTTTTCATCAAGTTATTACCGACTTCCTCATCAGCAAGTCCCATTTTTTTTCCTTTATCAGTATTTTTATTGAACTGAAGCCACTAGGATTTGATGATAGGTTCTTCATATATAGAAATTTTCTTCATTCTACACATTATTTCCTTGATTTTTTGGAGACATGCCACTAGCCTTCTTTCTATTGTCTAATTGCAGATTTTTTCTTGAAGCAATAGATCTTTTTATTGTTCTTGAATTCTCCCATTTGCAAGAATTGGTCCAATATGATGGCTGATCAAAAATTTACATTTCTTGGTAGTCATCTTCTTTTTCTTCTTCATTGTCACTCATTGGTACCTCACTCCAATCTAGAAATTTATTCATTATGTTGCATGAAACTAATGTGACATGGATTTAGTCCTTGATGGAGTCGATTTTAAAAATTATTATTCTTTGAAATATAACTTCTTATTTTTTGTAATATGTACTTTTTTTATTTTGCATATATCTTTTCGGGTGCACTTGGGAAAACCTCTCCACAACATTGTTAGCGAAATAATTTTTTTTATGGAAACTTAGTTGATTTCTGCCAACATTCATGAGGATACCCCCCTCATTCTTGTGTATGGGGAGGTTCCCATTATTGAATGTAAAATAATCTACTCCTGCATATTTTTTTCGTATGGCCAAATAGATTGGGGATTGCACAAGACCACATCACTGAACTTGTGGAAAAGTGATTCTAAGGGGTACAAGGGAGGAAATTACAATGATGAAGGGTGAAGGAGAGAAATTAGACAAAGGAAGGTTATTGTTATGAGTAGGCACAAGCATAATTCAAACCTAATAACTAAAGTATTTCAACATTCAATTATAGGAAAGAAAAAATGAATCCATTTAGTGAGAATAACAAACCCAGACACATAGTTCTTAGATTCATTTATCAAAGATACAAATCTCTTTCTTGATCACTATGCTTACAAAGAGCATAAAAGAGAGAAAATAGAGGAACACATAGGAAAAGGGAAATGAAATAAATGTAGCTTTATTTCATGTTTTGGTGATACAAATCTCAAAACCCAAATCATAATCCACCATTGCTATAAAGAACTAAATTTTCCAGGGTCCTTTGGAATAGAGAAGCCATCCCAATTTATAGAAATGAAAATTGACATTTCACCTACCCTCCCCACATGACTCTTCATGTTCTCATTCACTCATGACTTTACATCTTTCTATGACATGAAAAATAAGTTCCCTTGTAATAAATTAAAGAGACTTTTACAATATAACTTTAGGAAGTCACTTAAGTGAATGAGATGAAATACAATGATTATGCGCAATACAGAATTAGAAGAGGGAGAGAAGAAAGAGTGGGGAAAGAGAAGGGAAAATAAGTTACTATATCTAAAAAAGAAACTCCCTGCGATTAAGAACCTTATTTATTCATGCCTCCTGATGATGATTCTCTCGAATGGATTCATGTTCCTTGAATTCCTTAGTGAATTGAGCTATTGCCAATGCTAAATTATCCGTCTCTGGAATAAAAATGCATCCCAACACCTTAGTCCATGTCCCAAGGACATCACTTATCCTATTATATTGACTAATCCATCCTTCATGATCTATTATAATTTCAGTAATGAAACTTCTGATATTGGCCAGGGACTCTAAGTTTTCTTCATTGAAGGAGAGAGAGTCACATGGATCTTTTTTGACTAGCTCCTGAAAACAAATAATGATTTTTTTCTAATGATGAGTCTTTAGTGAGTGGAGGGAACACAAGCATCTGAACACAATTGTAGACATTGTTCAAGATTTCAAAAGTATGTTGTCTGTAAGAGTCTAACTCAGATATAGCATTCTTGAGCACTACATATTTCAAGTCCATGATGTGGATGCAAACTTGAGACAAGCTCTCTATGGCAGTGCAAACATATTCTTACCCACAAGGGTGTGAGATTCAAAGGAACTCATCTCTGATACCAATGGAAACATCTCATCCAAGTGATTGACCTCTTTTACAAAGTCCTCATTTTATTTATTCACTTCTGACAAGGTTGCAATAACATACTTGATGAGAGAAATTATATATGAAAATAATGCCTTGCCTTTCTCAATAATTTTATTAATCCATTTCTCATTAGCCTTCCCCTGTATCATATAGCCTTGTGCTTTCTTAACAGCCTCGGGTTTAATACTACTAATCAAAGCAATATATTCCATAGGAAGAGAAGTTGTTGAGTTAGATTCCAAGAAGGGTTGAATGTGATCACTAAGAACTTTTACTTGTTCTTCCAATTGTAAAATTCTTTGTTTATATTCTTTGTTCCAAGAGAGGAGGCAAGAATCAGATTCCTTGAATATATTAGAGTCACACTCATATGAAGCTTGACCCAATGAAATGTGGGTAAACTCATAATCTGATGGAGTCATGTCCTTAATGGGTTTTTCATGTTTAGTTCTAGCAATTTCAACATACAGATTACCTGAAGTGTCACTAAAGAAGTGAGATGTCCTCTGGGCCTTCTTTCTTCACTTGGACTTTAGTTTTCCTGAGATTTCTATGAGACTAGGCATGATAGAAGGTTTTTTTTTCCTTGGCTCATTCTCAAGCATTTATTGGATCTATAGAAAAGGTTTTGTAGGAATTGAAATGATTCCCATCACTAGATTACCTTCAGTAGCTTGTTGTGGAACTATCTCTTAATCATCATGAGAAGGATTTTCCATCAGGGAATACATACCTAGATACTTGGATGCTCTTATATGAATCATTCTTTTTGGATGAATCTTACTTGTAATTCTTACCTCAACCAATTGTCCTTAAATAACTCACTAAGCTTACTCAAATTTCTCAACTCACTTTGGATAACTTTCTAGGCTCACCAAGCTCACCTAAGCTCACCGAGGAAAGATGATGATGAATCCAACTTAAATGATAAGTAATGATGACTACCTTAGCTTAAAAATTAACTAAGATATTTACCCTTTTAAAATATCCTCTATTTACACAATGCTTCTTTTTTTCAATTGTTGCACCTTGTAATGTTTTTCCTCACTCTTGTACACAACTATAACAAAAATTATGTCTGGTGATCCTCGTGAAGGATGGATTACCTTGTTTTTGCTATGAGATTACTTTAAAACCATTTGGGGTTATCAAAAAGTAGAGATATGGATGAAAAATGAGCCTATTGTAAGTTTCATCGCTCATAATGAAGACTTTCTTTTTTTAACAGGTTGAACTAAGACCTGCTATTTTGGAATATTTCATGTTTTTTTCTCAAATTTGAACTTATTGATCCTCTAGAATTTTCATTTCCACTCTGTTGATGATACTTTTATTTTTTTGGAAAAAATCTATTTTTTAGACAGTTGCCTTTATTTTTGCTTTTTGTGCTTTTTTAATCAAAATTACCTAGTTTATCACTTTCACCATTCATTGAGTGCATTGTTATGAGAGGGATTACTATTTTGGGTGAGTTACTATTTTTAGTAAGTGGAGGAACCAAGGACTTGATATTTTATAAACTACACTTATTTGTCTTGGTTTGCAATGAACATTTTTTCGTTTGAATAGGCTCGCTCTCAGGTCCTTGTGTTAAAATTTTCACCTCAATTTGTCTGCCAGAATGTCCAAAAACTGAAAAAAAAAATATGGTACAAAATGAGGGTTTTTTTCCATTAAAAATTTAGAGAATCATCTGATATGTTGTCACTTTATTTTGTAAGGTCCCTATAATATAGGAAGACTGTGAAATTTTCTTTCAATTTTGTCCACCGGATTGGGAGATATGATTTTTTCTAGTTTTTGAGTGTGTAGTCATTCCAGAAAAATTACAGATTTCTTGGTTTTTTATAGATATTAACATGAATGAATGGAGGATAAATGGAATGGAGATTATTTTCAATGGTTTGTTTAATTTTTCTAGCAACACCTCTCATTCACGCTCATGGAAGGAAGAAACACGACAGTTAGAAAATTTAACAAATTTTGGCTTTTAAAACCTCTTAAGAGTGAGTAAAAAAATTTCTCCCAACTGTCCAAAAGGGAAGGGACAGCTGGGGCACAAAAATGTGCCCTAACCTAAGTATGACAAGTGGCACTATGTGATTTCTCGGTGGAGGAGAGAGAGAGAGAAAAAGCAAGAAAATAGCTCTAGGGGGCTTAGACTGGGTCACATTAAGGACCATATCAAGGGCTAGAATGGGGCACATTTTTTATCCCAAATATCCAAAAGGGAGAGTCTATATGGGGAAGATAATTTTTCCCTTTTATAGGAGTGACAAGTGAAAACTTGTGATTTGACGAGGTAGGGGTCTAAAATGAGGTGAGAAGGAGCTAAACTTGCATCACATAGCTTTTTTGGGGTCATATGATGGACCAGAGGGCTAAAACAAGAATGGGTGTAATTTTATTTCCTAACTATCCTAAATATATTGGACACATGGGACACAAAAGGTGCCTTCACCAAGAGGTGACATGTGTTCTCTTCAAAAAACTTATAACTATGAGAGTATGCCTTGAGAGAAACCTTGAAGATGCAGTTATTGGAGCTCCCAGAGGACTTTTATGGCACCTATTTATATGATTTTGACTCCTAACATCCTTTTGAGAAGAATGGGATGAATCCTGTGATATAATTCGTCCTAAAACTCCCTAAAAATATCCTTTTTTAGACCACAAGGTGTACCTACCAAAAATGGGTTGTGGAGAGAAGTGTCTTGGTCTTGTGAAAAATATGAACGAACCATCATTTAGATCATTTAATCATATTCCCAGTGGTATATTGTTTGACCTATAACTCTTTATTGAGCTCCCGGAACCATCTTCTGAAGCTCAGGTAAAAGGAATGATAACCAAATTGTACTAAGCCAAGAACATAGATGCTAATCAAACATCATGATTAATAAGATGAAAGAAATTTGCTAGAATAAATTTACATAAACCTTTGCAAACAAATGATCATAACTATCGTATATTATTATGGAACTCAATGAATTACAATGATAATGGGCCTTGCTTATATAGGAAAGGAATAACAATCTAAGAACCAGTCAAGGTCGTAGATCAAGCCATAAGTCAAGGAAATAAATAATCATCAAAGAGCTAGTCAAGACCATAGATTTAGGAGAGAACTAGGCATCAAAGATCTAGTCAATACCATAGATCAAGGAAATAACTAGTCAATACCATAGATCAAGGAAAAAACTTTACCCAATAAATACATAATATCTCCTAATAGCTAAATAAAATAAATTAAATATCTACACACACGTGAGTGAGGATAAATAAAATAAAGGTAAATAAAGTACATAGGTGAACATGAGCTAAGGTAAATATGTAACATCCCAAAAATTTCTTGTAAGTTAAATTAAATACAGATAAGTCTAATCAGGATTAGACGAGATCATCATTGTGTGTAAAATTTATTTAGTTCATCGTGTCATGACCCCTAGCTTTTGTTGTGCAACATGACACTACGGAATGAATAACCCCACACCCACCTTGATGATCCTTACTAAAACATGATTAGGCCTTAATCATAGATAAAACGGTTCATAAATGATTATGGATCTTTCAGTTATTTGTATTTTGGTTACTTTATTTTATTCGGTTTGGTCATCTTTTTTTTGTTCGACTTTTTGCATGACCGCAATGATAATTGCCTCTATTTTATTTGACTAAGCTATATTAAGCCAAATTTATGAGAATATTTAAATTATGATTTATGGACTTGGGTGATTTTTGTTGTTGGAATGTTTTATATAAACCTAGAAATTCAAATAATTATTATGGTAATATATTGTGGGAGATATGTGGACTTGTATTATGAAGGTTATTTTTTACTTAACCATTAAGTTGGGTAACAAATAAAGTACAAAAAATGTGCATAAAATATTAATTAGTATATATATATTAGAGGGATTTGGAATGTAAGCCAAAAGTTTTTATTAGACATTTAAATTTATGGGTTTCATAAAAGTGAAACACCTTCACTTTGCACAAGTGTGTGGCATGCACTAGTACACGTACCAACATTAGGAAGCCCAAAATTCTTCAATATGCCACCCAACTATAGTCTCTTTCATTATATTTTTTTTCTGTTATTTCTCCTTGGTCTATTTTTCATTCTCCCCTTCTGGAATACCTGCGTGAGTTTTGGAGGAAAGAAGGATTCAACTTGTTGGAGCTAGAAGAGTAGAAATTTTTCGATTCTGGGTTTACTTCAGGCATGAATATCTTCTCCCTTCTTTGCTGCGTTGTTTGTAAAAAGGAAAAAAGAGGAAATACACATTTTGTTTTTTTTTAATGGCAATCAAGGAATTTGTGGTCAGCTTTTGATTTAATTGTTTGGAGATGAAGTTTGAAAAGAAAATTTATGAATTATGTATTCTTTTTAGTTTTCTTTGCGTGGTTTTAACTAAACCCAAAAAAATACGCAGATGAGATTTTGGGTTTTGATCTACAAAAATAAAGTAAAAGAAAGGTTAAAAATTCCTTCTTTGCATTAAAATAAATTGTAACCAAAGGAAAAGAGTCGGGTTTTTCCTGTACTGGAAGAAGGAAAATGTTTTGTGAATTTATGTGTTTAAAATCGATTTGTGCTTGTGGGTTTTCATTTTAGTTTACTGAAATTTAGTTGTGTGTTTTCTGTAAACAAATCGATTTGGGTATACAAATTGATTTGCATAAATGAATCAATTTGGGTAACTCCATCAATATGGGTATGTAACTGGTTGGGGTTTTGTATTTTTCTTTTTTTTTTTGTTATATGCAGGTTTGATTGTTAACTTATTGTGATCTCTTGAATGATAATTATGGATGTCAAAGCTCTTGCATGTGGCTGTTTTTCCAAAAAAAAAATCTTTATGGAGATCTAAATCAAATCATGTATAAATGAGGGTGTGTTGTTATGTGTAAAAAAAAGGAATTTAACCTATAACTTCCAGCCTGGCAATATGACTTGGATTTTTGTAAAACTATGAAAAAGAAATTGCTTGTCTTGGTAAGGGCATGAAAGCCAGGACAGCTTGACCTAGATGCACCAAGGAGTAATTGGTGGCATGATTGGGATTTATATAATGATATCTTATGAAAGAAATAATTAGCTTCTCTTTTACTAAACAAAGTATGTTTACATGATGTAATCAGGGTACTTCTATATTATTTTGTGGGGGTTGTTCATTTACTAGATAGAGCATGTTAAAGTGATGTAAATTTGGTGATATTTGTGCTAATTTGTAGAGCTGCTCATTGACTAAAAAGAAGTAAGTTTTATTTCCTTGGTAATGATGTTCTTGGACAATATGATGAGGTACTCATTAACTAGAAAGAATATGTTTGATTAGTTTTTGGTAATGATATTTTTGGACAATTTTGTTAAGTTGCTCGTTGATTTGGAAGATAAGAGAAATAGTATTAAGATCTATACCAAATAAAGTATGATTTTCTTGTCGTCATAATTTTAATTCGGAGGTTGAGTGATTATGGTTTGATTATGCTGAAATAGAGATTGGTTGTTCTATTTGTATGCATCCACAGCCGTATCTTTATAGAAACCAAGGGGTATATCATTTTCAGCTGTATTACCATATGCTTGTTGATAAAACAACATGTATATCCTTTCCTATTTTACTAATTAATTGCATCATAAAATGGAGTTAATATTCATGCCAGTTCATTTTGAATTGACATCATACCACTACTCCAGTCTTGCAGGACCATTAGCCGTTACTTTCAGATGTGCAGAAACTCATGTTTTGTGAAGTTTTATCATAGCATGGATCAAAATGAGATACTTGGATTTAAATTTGTATAAGGATGAAATCCTAGAATTTTGACTGAATTTATTGGGATCTTGGACCCATTGTAAATATTTAAACCTCACTATGTGAGAGTTATTATATCGGTTATATAATTCACCTTAATGGCATATGTAATTTATAATTTTTAATAAAGAGATAATTACTTTGAGTGTAATAATGTCTCAAAATGAGTAAATGATGAATACTTGAGTTGAGAAATCTTACATATATATATATATATATATATATATATGTATGTATGTATGTATGTATGTATGTATGTATGTATGTATGTGCACACACACACACACACACACACACACACACACACACACACACACACACACATATATTAATGTATATATTTAATTTAGTCTTTTGGTAAACTTGGTATTATTATGATAGGATTGTAAATCTTGTTGTACAGAGAATGGAAGTGTATCGTTGTAAAGAGGTAATTTAAGGTTAAGGAATCAAACGTCAGGAATAGAGAGACTAAATGGGATGGTAAATAGATGAAATGATCTTTTAGGCATATTAAGGGATAAGTACATGCAGAATTTTGATATAGTTACATTTCAACATAACGAATTTATTTATCTTATAATGATCCTAGTTGGCCTTTAGCATCTATTTTAATATAAACTCTTGCAAGATAGGTTAAATTGGAAATAAAATAAAAACAAACCATAAAGATATAGATAACTATGAAAGGGATAGTTGTGAGGTGGTGGAAGACTTAAAACTAATAAGACTAGTGTGTTATCTTGAGTTTAGCCGTAACCTGCATGGCGGATAACTTTGGATAAAGTAATGCATTGATGGTTGTGCATTGTCTGATCACCTAAGTCCTCCAATTAAAATAAAAAATGTCTATAACCTGATCATGGGAATTTGAATACTGAACATGAGGTAGACAATGGTTGGATACCAAAATATGAATTTGGGAATTTAGCTTCGTGGTAGACCCAAGGACTTTCACATAGTTCCCATGACCTTTAAAAGGTTGAGCTGAAATGCTACTAAGCATTGTCACTCGAAGTAGTGACGAAGGGATATCATGGAGATCTAGATACACCATTCTCAGCCACACATGGTTTACATGGATGTTATCAGATAGATCAAAATAACCAATTTGATTTAATTAATTTTATTAAATAAATCTATACAATTGTGATTGCGTAATTTGTTTTTATGTTTAAAAAAAATAATCCTCATTTTCCAACTCTTGTAATTTTGAGTGTTACAAAATACCTACTCTAACACCCCCGCAAGTGAAGCTAGGGGCCAAAATAGAAGTGGCATGTCCACAATATGAGTCCCAGAAACTAGGCCTGATGAGGTACTCATGTACCATAACTTGGAAAAAGGGACGCAACAAGGTAACCAAACATAGTAACAACAAAGTAGAGAGAGTAAAAACTCATTGTAAGGCATCCCAAGAATCTCGGCTTAAAAAATTCATACAATGTTGAATAATTTTGGTGTGCATTGTGGTCTAAATCCATCGCTCGATCACAAAACTCAAAAACAATTGACATTGGGCTTCACCAGAATATCTCCATACAAGGAGATTGTCAACGGAGTGATGTCAAAAGTGTAACAAAAAACACCAAACATAATTTGACATGTTAAGTGGAATTTACAGGGTATTGTTTCCCCTATTCCACATGTTAAGTGGAATTCTCTCCATGACATTGGTTTTCGAGTAGATACTTCATTGGGATCACACATTGACATAGCTCCTATATGGAAATCCATCATAATCCATAATGCTTAAAACATTATAATACAATGACTTGAATTACTCAATAAGAAAAGATGTACATATAGGAGGAGTGAATTTCAACTACTACCTAAATCAGTGGTGAAGAAATCCCACTAACTGATACTGGTAGTTAAGTTAAATCCAAAATACTAGTAAGCTAACTCCACATAACTAAGAAGCTAACTCAACACAACTAGTAAGTTGGCTCCACACAACTAGTACACCTAAGCAAACTAACCCAACAAGTGTAAATCTAACACAAGTGTAAGAATTATCCTAGTAAATAAATAAAAGGATACATAATAACCTACACTAACACCCTCCCGTAAGCATAGCTTAGGTGGGCCAAAAAGAAGGTGGGTCCCAGAAACAAGGCTTGATGAGGTACCCACGTGCAATAACTAGGAAAATTGAACACCACAAGGTACCCAAAACTAGTAATAACAAATTAGAGAGAGAGAAATCCTGCTGCAAGATACCCTAAGAAGATCAACTCCAAAAATACATACAATGTTGAAGAAGTGTGGTGTGCACTGTGGTATGAATCCACTGCTTGATCATAGAACTCAAAAATAACTGACACTGGGCTTCACCATGATATTTCCATGCAAGGATATTTTCAATGGAGTGATGTCGAAAGTGTAAAAGAAACACCAAACATAATTTGATCAACTACTACAAATAGGTGTGCCACGATCCAAGAACAACCAAGGCAACAAAGCAAGGACACAAGATCCAAATAAATAGGAGTGCCACGATCCAAGAAAATCCAAGGTAACAAGGCAGGGACATGAAACCCAAAGAATTAGTATCAACATGTAAAAAGGAAAGGACATGAAACCCAAAGAATCAATATCAACACCACACCCTCCCATACTGTAGAATGAGTAGAGTGACACCACAGATCTATATGAGTTGCCAAAATCAACTACTCAAACACTGAAAAACTAACACTGGGCTTCACCAGAATAGCTCCCCCACAAGATATATTGTCAACCTACCAAAAAATGTGTCGAAAATACATATCCAAAATATCTCAACAAACAAGAGATATATAAATATATACACCCATAGATATAAGAATGCAATACCCAAAAGTTTAGGATGTCGAGCTCAACCAAAATTGTGTCCACAAGTGATTACAACACCCTCCAAAATTTGGAACTTTATAATTGAGTGCATGTAAATATTAAAATGAGTAACAATACCTTTTACATTTAAAATATGTGTATAAATATGTCACCAATGCGTAGATCTCAAAAAAATACACCATTTCAAAAAAATCACCTTAATCTGAACTACAAATCAAAATTTATGAGCTCTAGAAGGTTTTTATATTACAATAATATTTTAATGTTGATGTTTGTTTTTAAAGGTACATGTGATACCTAAATGTCCAAATGGTAAAAGATTGCATCCACACGATACAGGCTTGCGACCAAAGGATAAAAGCCTACGCCTAAAACCTAAATGTCAAGAGGGTAAATCCTTACACTTAGAGGGTATATGTCAATATCCAATGGATAAAATAATTCACCCAGAGGGTAAAAATCTACATCTAATGAATAAAAGACTACATCCAAGATAATAATATCCAGAGGGTAAAAGAATGCATCCGGAAGTTACACACTTATATCTAATGAATAAAAGAATGCACCCAGAGGGTACAGATCTACATCTAGTGGATAAAATACTACATCCAAAATAGAAATATCCAGAGGGTAAAATAATGCATCTGAAAGGTACACACTTATATCCAATAGATAAAAGAATGCACACAAAAAGTAAAATTGTTAATACAAACTTTGATTACAAATATCTCTTTTTCTCGCACCTATATTAAAAAATAGAGAGAAAGTTTCTCAAAAAACCCAGAAATCTAATATAATGTTTGAGTCAAAAAATATGTCTATACATAATTGTATGGATTTTTGAGAAATGGGCCAAAAAAACCCTTGAAAAGTCCATATTTGACTGTCTGAAAACATGGTCAAGTTTACAGTCATTTATAGGGTTTTTGCACCTTTCAAATCCAATGGCACTCCATTTTGCATAAAAATTCATGTTTTAGGAAATTGCTACCAAATTCTGAATACATGAAAATAATAAACCCTTGCTTACAAAGAATAACTTACAGATGGATGTCTACATCATCTATAGCTCTGATACCATGAAAGGAACGATAACCAAATCATACCAAGCCAAGAACACAGATGCTAATCAAACATCATGATCAATAAGATGAAAGTAATTCTCCAGAATAACTTTACATAAATCTTTGCAAACAAATGAGCAGAAAATATCATATATTATTATGGAACTCAATGATACAATGAGAATGGGTCTTTCTTATATAGGCAAGGAATAACAATCTAAGAACCAGTCAAGGTCGTAGATCAAGCCATAAATCAAGGAAATAACTAGTCATCAAAGAACTAGTCAAGACCATAGATTTAGGAGATAATTAGACATCAAGGATCTAATCAATACCATAGATCAAGGAAATAACTAGTCAATACCATAGATCAAGGAAATAACTATACCTAACAACTAGATAATATTTCATAATATCTAAATAAGATAAAATAAATATCCACACATATAAGTGAGTGAGGATAAATACAATAAAGGTAAATAAAATACCTAGGTTAACATGAGCTAAGGTAAATACCTACTCTAACATCAGGAATTATGTTGAACTTCAAGCTCCTTCACCTTCAAAATCCCGCTTTTACTGAACTTATCCCTAAACCTTCAAATATTCCCTAAACTTTCCTACACCAATTGAAATATGTTCTTTTCTACTCAATACCACTTCCCGATGAATTTTTTGTTCAACTCTGCTCTGGGGTGCACACATGTCTCATAAAGGCTAAAAATAGCCATTTCTAAGTCTACTAAAGAATTTGTCTTAATAAGCACTCAATTGGAAAAAATTCATGAACTTGTTTTCATCTTTCAAAAAAATTGAAAATATTTTCACAACACATATGAGCACTTGGAGGATTAGGATAGGCCTGATACAGAGGAGGAACTTATCTGAAGGAGTGCTTAGGAGAGCTTACAAGAATATTTTTTGATAATAGGGTAAAGTTATCATTTTTTCAAATTGAATTTTTCCTTTGCAAAAACACATGACAACACCTTAAAATAACCATTGTCCCACACTTTAAAGGTATTTCAATGTTTCACTAAGTTTTTAAGCATAGTTTCAGTAAGGATGTAATCTTAAGTGACAACAATTTTTAGCATGCCCATTAGAACTTATTTGAGTCTTTTTTATCTCATTTCTGATCAATTTCATTTATATTAGTGTGTGTTTTCTTGGTAATTAGCCTTTAGAGGCATCATCTAAGCACATCTAGTGACTCCCAAATCCACAACTACTAGTTACAAGTAGTATAGTGTTCATTTTATAAGAATAATAAAAACAAGGAAAAGTTCATGAGGGAGAATATGAAAACACGAAGCACAAGGATCATATGGGATGATATGAACATCGACCGATTTTGAATTCGGAATTTTGATGAGGTCCCATGAGTGATAAATCATCAACCATCAACATGTATGCAGGGATTCAAAAAAGGGTCAGAATCTCGTTAGCTTCTCATATATCTGAATGAAGGGTGGTGTACATGTAGAGGGTATTGTGTAACCCCTAGTGTTGTAATCATGACCTCTCAAGTGGATATGGGGAGTTACATTCTCCCGGAATGGGAAGTAACTCCCATATGAAAAATATGATGCACTGACATGTAAGGTAATCTCTTGATGACCCTAAATGACACCTAGACCTATGACCTCACCTTAGTGAGATGAACTTCCATGTGGCATGGAAAATGACTCATGCCAACACCCCCCCTCATCATAACTTAGGATTAGATAGTAAGTAAGAAATGAGAAATGGGTTCCGACACTAAATCTTGATGAGGTACCCATGAACAACAAGGATCTCAAGCAGTGAAGGAAAACCCAGTGGGAAAAACATCCACCATAAGAGATGAAAAACAAACTCTCTAATCTAAGAAACATGCCAAAAATGGGTCCTAGCCACTGAGAATCCTGATAAGGTGCCCATGTACAAAAGTGAAATCTCTCATAAAGAAGAAGAAGAGAGGAGAAAAGGAAGGAGATGAGAGGAATGTAAAAAATTCCATGGATGGATCTAATCTTTGTAACTCTAGGAAGTCTCCAAGAAGAGTATTGATGACATTATCCTCTACCTCTAGATTGAAGAAGAGACACCCACATTGAACTATATGAATTCCCTTAGGAAGGACATAATGTGAAAGAGGAACATCCATTAAAAGGATGCTTGAGAGACGTGAAGGAAATTAAACAACCCCCACAATATAAGGAGGATCCATAAAAAGAGTGGATCAATGAAGATCTCCTAAAAAGTGGAAGTGATAAGAGTCCCAAAAGGTAAATTCCCAATAAATAATATGATTGACTCCTTTAAAAATATTGTAGAAGGATGATGAACCTATACTGCATCATAATTGGAGACTATGAAAAAATGACCAAGTTCTCGAAGATACCCATCCTAATGAGAGGGCTTGACAAATAGAATATCAGTTTTAGAAAAGTATAATTCATCCATGCATGAAGGAAGAGGAGTGGAAATGGCCTCACACACTGGAACTGGAAAGGAGGATGGTATAATTATGGTATGAGGCTCAGAAGAATATTTTCTAATGTCTGATGAGATACGAATGGTGTCAACATACTCTAGAATAAAGAGAGGAGGAGGAGAGGAGTCCTCGATGGTACTCTTGGCATCAGAACTGGAAGCATAATCTTTGTCATTGATGTAGGATCAATTGATTCTTTTTCAGCGTAATTTTCATCACAGGAAGAAGAAAAGGAGACAATTGTATCAGCAGTAGCATGTCAATAGTCTCCAAACAAGGACTGAAAGATTCTCTAGATGTGGTGGGGAGGATCTGAGTGTGCCACATAAATGTGGAGAGGGCTAGTGATGAGAAACATCAAGTGACCAACAACATGGTCGCATGTGTCGATAAATTCCTCAAGATGACTGGAATCAGTGGGTTCAGGAACTGGACTAAGAAAAAATTGTGCAAGACCCTCATAGGAAAATTATTTTTCCATAGAAGTATTTCATGATGTGTAATTCTCTCTCCCAATAAGAAGTGGTAGAGGTTGTATGGAAATCCTTCAAAAATCAAGTCTAGAAAGAGCATTCTCTATGATGCAGAAGTGAAAACAAGAAGTGCAAGGTGCACAAGAAGAAGGGTGCAAGAATGAAAGACGTTAGACTCAATCGATAATGTGTCTACAAGAAATACAACACCCAAGAAGAATAATTATAACCCCCTATCTGTGGTACTTTATAAGTAGTGCATGATTATAATAGGGTGTGTTCATGTGATGTTGGATAATTGACCACACGCCTTGCAGTAAATGAAGACTCACACGAGAGTGGAGGCCACAAGAATTCCTAATCGTAAGTAGAGGAATGACACGCAATCAAACACAAAAGGTGAAATAATAAAATAAGAGTACACTTATCAGTGTGAGATAAAAGGTTTCTCACATCGCATAAAATAAATTTATCTTTACGCAAGGTTGTGGTAGATGCACTCACTAGCCACAGGAAAAGAGGAGAAATACAAATCAACGAGACTGAAAAGTGGCCTAAAAATCCCAATAACCCTATACAAAGGCCCAGAAAAATATAATCCCCCTTATTACAGTGAATTTTTTATGTTTTTTCATTTAATTAGACTGACACTAATTATAAAAGTGGGGAAAAATGATAAAAAAATCATAATAGGGCGGAGTAGGTCTTGGGGCCCCAGAGGGTGTGTAGAGTAGGAAACTTGGTGAGTTAGCTCGAGAAGCTCAATGTGGCGAGCTGAGAGGAACCGGCGAGTCGGCTTAGAGGAATGGTGAGATAGTTAGTGGGAACCTCCAAGTTGGTCTACAGAACATGTCAGAGCACGAGGTGAGTCAACACCAAACGGGATGCCATGGTGTGTGTCAGCCAAGTTGATGCATAGGTTACCACGTGGAGTGAGTTTTTTGGCGGTGTGTTCAAACAGAGGTCGGTCACTGGGATGCAAAGTATATTTCTGGGAGGATACATGGAGGTTGGAGTTGAGTGTGAATTGGTTTGAGAGCTTCTTGGGAGAACGTTCCAAGGCATAACAGACTAGGCACCAAACGGAATGGAAATTTGAAAGTGGGAAGAACAACAAGACTAGATGCACATATGAAACGATGGTAGAATCAGACCATGATGAACTCAAGCATGAAGTAGATCAGGTCAATCCAAAAGCAAGGTATAAGTGGTAGCACCAAAAACCAAAAATAAAAGGGTTCCAACTAGGGATACTACCAACATAGGGTGGAAGTAGAGACATGGGCGAGCTTAGTTGCGATGGTGAGAATGGTAGCATTCAAGACAAACCAGGAGCACATGAGGTCGAGAAAAGAAGAGGCCAAGCACATAATCTTAAGGTGGGTATAGGTGCCAACATATGCAGAAGAGAAACCCACGCAGTCAAAGATCCACAAAAAAGCCACTCCAGAGTGAACAAGGTACCAAATCGAGCGGTTGAAAACACTAAACTTAATGTAGAAAAAAATGATGTAGGGGAGCTAACAAGGTAGATTGGCGAGCCATGTAGGAGGTAGATGGTGATCTAGAGGAGCCATCTCAATGAGATGGGGATGATTTGAGCCCTTGAATAGCTATAACAAGTTTGTAAACACTCAACAACCAGCACTAAATCCATAATTGAAACATTGAATCTGTAAACTGAATTTTTGAAACACCTTCAAACACACATGTAAAGCTTGGAAAACCTAGGAGATCCAAAAAAAACTTGAAAAAAAAAAACCGGAAACCATGGACATGAAAAAATTCCCACATACGAGATTTGAAGCCCAAATCAATGCATTGAAGGCACAAATAGAATAACCATTATGACAGAAACTCATGAAACCAAAAAACATGAATGGAGAGCTAGAGAGAAATGGTAAACACTAAGTAACATGAATCCCACAATGTGTGATTTGATACCATGAGTGAGAATGTGAAAATGTTAAGCATGAGGATCATGCGGGATGGTGTGAACATCGGCTGAGTTGCAATCTAAAAGCATGATAAGGTCCCATGAAGGAGCGAGCATCAATCATTAACGTGCATGCAAGGATTCAAAAAAGGGGCAGAATCTCATTATCTTCTCATAGATCTGAATGAAGGGTAGTGTACATATAGAGGGTGTTGTGTAATCCCCAGTGTTGTTATCATGACCTCTCAAGTGGATATGGGGAGTTATATTTCCAAAATGGGAAGTAACTCCCATATGAAAAATATAACACACTAACACACTGACATGTAAGGGAATCTTATGATGACCCTAAATAATACCTAGAGCTATGACCTCACCTAAGTGAGATGACCTACCATGTGGCATGAAAAATGACTCACACCAACAGTTTATCTAGATGAGATCCATTTGAATACCTATAGTTATCACTAAAAATAAGAAGGGGAAGCTCTTCTCAGAGAGATCCATCTCCTCTAAAAAGATGTTTTTCCACTCCCCCTCCTGTTAGACCTTTCTGTTTTCCCCTCATAATTTTAAGGCATATCTTTGTCATGGCTCACTAAATAAAATTACCTTTTATGACCTTTAATGGAGGTAGTTCCTTGGCTTTAGCTACTCATAATGATATACCAACTACTACCTTAAAGATCATTCCATTTTTCACTAGTGAAAATTCAATTGTAACTCCTATAGAACCCATCTAGGATATTTCTAATGAGTGTTTGGTTCATTTTGTAACTTAATAACATATAGCAATGAGGATTTTAGCCTCATCCGAAATAGGAAAGGCACTACAGTGGTACATTATTTTGTTACCTACCTTAATTTTCTCATGGGATGAGCTTAGAGAAGCACCTTTTCTATACTTTGGAGAAAAATAAAACAAAATATTTGTGTTGGAGTAATTGATAATTATTAATAAAACTCCTACTGAGGTAATGATGGACTTAAAATTTAGATTTTAGATAACTTGGGACATGATTCTAACATTTTTGAAGCCAACCCCTTAAGGTGCATTTTTCTATTTTTAAGATCTCTTAATTCTGAAATTACGATAATGATTCAATATATGCGATATGTAGCATTACTTGATGCATATGCAATAGCCATTAAGGCTAAGAATTGTTTAATTCAATCTAGTAAAATAACTCTTAGACCTCTTGCACCTCTTTCTCTAGACTTACCCCAAGTTGGTTAGCCTCATTTTGTTGTTATTCTCAAGTCAAAATATTCCTCATCTACTCATGTATCTAATTCTTCTAATAAGCAAGATGATAATGGTGATATTAGAAATTCGGTGAATAATTTATCCAATGAGATTGTTTCCCTCAAAAGACAACAATCCCAAGTTCATAAAACTTAACCAATTTTTAATTAAGGGAAACCTCTAAATCAAAATTTTAAATAGGGATATAAGTAGCGTATAACTCATTATCCTAACCAAAGATATGGTCATAATTACCAACCAACTATATTCCAAGGCCATAACCCTATTTTTCCCCTTCAAGTAATTTCTCCTATACAACAACATATTTCCAACACAATTAAAACCCTTGTTCCAGTACAAAATAATGTGATTCAGGAGGATGAGTGGTGTTTCCCATGCAACCAGCCTAAAAATAAAAATACTTATGCAAATGGTGTGCAATTTTAGGCCCTCATGATATAGAATTTACTAAATCAACAAGAACTATTGATGGAGGCTCCAAATCCTAATGTGTAGATAGCACAAGAAGCTACCCCCAAAGCTAACATCATGTTTTGTATTCCTAATGAGTTTTTTCCACTCAACCAAACTATTGATAGCTCAAGTATACTATAAATCTATGTTGCTAATAACATAAGAAAGAAAACAAAATTAGGAATTGTTTCTCCATCCTCTTTAGTGCAAGATATCCCTCTTCCCAAAGAAAATAATCGACGGCAGATTTAGGAAAGAACAAGAAATCACATTTTTCTATAAGGTTTGCTCCTACAAAATAATTTAATTTTCATCTAAGGAAATATTTTCCAATGATGGGGCAATAATGGAATGAATCCTTGGCACTTATTATAAATAATAATACAAGTATCCCTTGGAACATTGTAGAACAAATGAAGAAGACAAAATTGAATGTAACCATGTGGGAAGCATTCTTTATCCCCTCTCACAGTGACCTCTTGCATGAAGCTTTTAAGTAGTTAACTCCATTATCTGAACCAACCATGCAAATCCAAACTCTTCAATTAGCTTATGTCATCCCAAGAATAAATGGGTAAGTAGATGAAAGAGTAGGTGTAGATCTTAACATAAACAATCTTAGTATATCATTCATAATAAAAGGTTACACATATATAGGCTAATGTTGCTTCTATAATCTAGGATTCCTAACATAGCTCCACTAACTACTCACTAACAATACATGAGTTGTTTTAAAAACTCATTTAATAATCAATATAATCATGTAGGTTGTTTACAACAACCTAACTTATACACATAACAATATTTACCACCACGTAAATGTTATTACATTATATAATGTTCACAATATTAATTTCCTAGCATTCCCCCCATTAGTGTGAACATGGTAGAAGAAAAATCACACTTCCTTCTTCATCTTACCACTCGTGCATGTTGATGATCTTGGCACATAACTCGAACTGAAGGTAGAAGAAGGAACACATCAACTTCTTATCGACCAAACACTATCGGGAACACTTTTGACTGAACTAGTGTGGGAACACGTACAGGAACCATCTTCTTATCAACCAACCATTGTAGGGAACACATCTGACCCACTCAGTGTAGGAACTCAAGAAAGAACCATCTACACAACCTTTAACGGTTTTACAAAGGTTTATCACAAACCTAGGTATTAACATGAACACATCTTATTGTTCAACCTCTTTAGGTATCATGATGTTGCATTTCACAGTGGTATACGTTCTTCACTATGTTATTACATAAGGAAAATATGTAGGAATATCCACATACACACATGAATAAGAATGAACCTCTGCTCTTATTTTTCACACCACACTGACAATCTGAAAAAACTGAAATCTGAAGCACATTAAAAAACTACACAACTAAAAATCAAATACTCACACCACAAAGTTGCCACCATAACTGATATGCGGCCCCATCATTGGTGACTGACGAGAGGTCGATGATTTACCTCCATCCTCTAATTCCTCCATCCTCCAATCTCATGTTGCTATCTTATCCTAATTGGGTATGAATCTCAATAAGTTCCACATTGGGTTTATTTGTATAACTCCCCCCCCCCCCTGCAATGTGAAATAATTTCTTTTATGGACATAGAGTAATACCGAAAATGCACCTACGAGGCAAAAGAAATTATTTTACATAATTTTTATAATGACATGACTTTTGATGACAATTTACAAATATCACGACACTTTTGAGACGATACAGTAGACAAGACAATAATAACTCGATTTTGACAAGATAACACAATTACCCTTTCAACATATATTAACGATTAAAAAATAAAAAATTAATTGTAGATTAATTAAAATAACAATACTTGTAACACTTCACTTGAACCAACTAATATGGATGATAAAGAAATTTTAATGATATACGACTTTTCACTACACAAAATAAACTTTTGACTTAGAAAGACTCGTGATACTAAAAAATATGACAATGAACCCTCCCTAAGTTTAATTAGATTTTGTTTTGAGAAGGGCACAGTTTTGATAATGGACTCCTCCTATGATGTTTTAAAAACCCAATTTATGACAAACAAAAACAATTAATAAGGATAGTCACATAAAACATTTATAACAATTACATGGACATTTACGAGATAAAATAATATGTATAGACTATGAAACTAGAGTTAGTAGAGCAGTCAGCAGTCTGTAGAGTGTGATGGTGATTCCAAGTCTGGAACCAAAAGAAATGTCAAGTGGGCCAATTGCGTGGTTGTCTAGATACAATTTTGTTTAAGATTTCTACCAATACATCGGATCGTAAAGATTTTGAAGCTACAAATATGTTGAGAAATCTTGACAGGGAGAGAGACGTGGATATTCTATTCATATTTTATAGCTACGTTGGAACAGTAATGTCAAATCACGCAATGAGTAGTATAACAGAAGCCACTATTACACGTGTCTTAAAGATCTAAAAAATATGGCTGGAGTATCTTAGCATGAATTCAACGAATACAAGTCTACAAACGTCCCTTGAATCCACTTGTCTTCAATTCACACGTTTGCACCTTATAAATTTCAACAGACCTCAATGTGAATACAAAACTACCTAAAATAAGCTGAATATTTAGTGAACAAATATAATAACTTATTGCCTATACGGGAAACCATTAATATTAATGAATTTCCCCAAACAATTCTCAATATTTCATCCTGCTCTGGTGCCAAATGAAAGAGCAGGTGCAGATCTTAATATAAACAATCTTAGTATAATAAAAAGTTACACATATATATGCTAATGTTGCTCCTATAATCTAGGAAGCCTAACATAGCTCCACTAACTACTCATTAACAATAGACGAGTTGTTTTAACAACTTGTTTAATAATCAAGATAATTGTGTAGGTTGTTTACAACAACCTAACTTATACACAATAATATTTACCATCGCGTAAATAGTATTACACCATATAATTTTCGCAATATTAATTTCCTAACAGTAGATTCAATGAACCACCCTTTTACTTGTCTTTGATTATTGGGCACCATTTAGTACATAACTACATGATAGACTCAAGTGACAATAATTTTGTAATGCCCAACAATGATAGACTCAAGTGACAATAATTATGTAATGCCCAACAAAATGAGTAGACACTTGATGACATTACAGTCAAAACATCAGGAGTCATTAAAGATCTTGATCTAATCCTCCATGTTTGTCCTAGTTTTACCATTACCCAAGATGTATAAGTTATTGACTTACCTCCATTATTTTCCCTCTCCTTGTCAAGATATTTCACAACCAAGGTGGTTGGGTACTTATCCTCTTATTGGTATCACATGCTCTTAAAGACCAAGTGTGACACAATTTTTACCATCAAACTTGATTCCATTTCATCTTATCATTGTGAGTCCTATGACCCCACCCCTATCAGGGCTAATTACATAGTTCAAGAGAAAGAATAAATTGATTCAATGTCTATACAAAAAATGGTTCCACCTCTTGCAATACCAAACCTCTTGTTAGATGAATGGGCCAAAGAGAATTATGAGTTTTATCCTTATGACATAGTTGAGGAGACTGGTTTGGGCACTTATTACATCCAAAAGGAGGATCTTTTTGTTAGATGTCACTCAGTGAGGAGTAGGATTCAAGAGGCTTACAAAAAATATTTTTGATAGATCACAAAGTATAAATGGAGCTGGAGCAGGTGTAATTTTGATTTCTCCAGTGGGTAAGAAATTCTTTTTTCCCATGGATTATAGTTTACATGTTCCAACAACATTACAAAGTATGAGGCATTGATTCGTGGACTTTTATTGGCTAAGAAGAGATGAATAAAAGCATTGTAACTATTTGGGACATTGATTTAGTTGTCCTTCAAGTAAGATGGGAGTGTTCTACCAAGAATAAGATCCTAAATGTCTACAAGCATAGATTTTGGCATCTAATGGAAAATTTTGAAGTTATTAACACACAAGTGGTACCAAGAAGACAAAATGGTGAAGTTGATCAAATGAAAACTATATAATCATAGTTTTCTTCACCAAAGGACCTCATCTAGGGAAATTGACAACATGTTAAGATGGTGCTTAGGCCATCCATTCCTAATAATGAAGTAACTTGGCAAGTTTTTAATAGTGATGATAAAATAGTCTAGTTCATCTAAAATGAGGCATAGTTTTCATAAAAAATACATTCTAGACTACAATAATTCTATGATGATTAGTTTATCAAATTAAAGACAAATAATTTTCCTAAAGTACCAGTCACACTTGAAGACATATTTAGCATGAATGATGAGTTTAAGGTGGGAAATAAGAACATGACAGCAAAGGAAGAAGACTATCAGAAGGTCATCATTAGATAAGACAAAGAGTTGATTCTAGGAAATGTATGTAGTTCAAAATAACAACAAGTGTTTATCTCCTTATGTCAGAATTATAGTGATGTATTTTTATGAAGTTATGAGGACCTAAAAGGCTTTAATCCTGACATTATTCAATATGTCATAGACTTATACCCCAATCCCAAGCCCATTAGCAAAAAACAAAAGACTTGTAAATCCTAAAATTGATCCCCTTATGAGAAAATGGCTATCCAAGCTCATAGAAGCCACAATTATCTTTCTTATCAAGTACTCTTCTTAGGTGGAAAACTTAGTTCTAGTTATGAAGAAAAATAGGGAAATCAAGATTTTTGTGGATTTTAGGGACCTAGAGAGAGTTTCCCTCGAGGATCACTATCATTTCCCCTTCATGGACCAAATATTACAGATAATAGTAGGGGCTAGGAGGTTTTGTCTTTTGGATGGATATTCTAGATACAATCAAATTTTGGTCAAATAAGAAGACCGATACAAGATAGCTGATGCAGGAGCATCAACTCCATCCTTGTGAATAAGTCAAGATGTCATCAAATTTTGGTATATCAGGTATAGTCATAGGTATTAGTTAGGATTTAGTATTTACTATGGTAATTATTCATGATAGAATGTTATTGAGTGATTTGTAATAACAAATCACGTATATATTTTATGGGTATATAAGTTGTAATTAACAACTTATATTTATAGTTACAGATTGTTATGTAGGTTTAAACAACCTACATCTATGGTTTATTGTTGTGAGTTGTTTCCTAAATATTAGGAACAACCTCACCTATAAATTTAGCATGTGTAATGTTCATGTTTAATCAATGAAGATATTTTGTGTTTCTACTGTACAAAACTAAGTGTCTTTTAGTTCTGGTATCAGAGCAAAATCTAAATGAGAGTCTTATGAGAGAGATGAGAATGTAAAGAATTTTTGTAATAATATGTATTTTGGAAGAATTTTGCTAACGAAAAACTCTTTCATAAGTGCATTATGTGTCATTATCTTCTTGTACGGGTGATTGGTGTGTATGGTCTTCATATCAAATGATCTGATCCTCAGTCCAACACACACAGCTTCATAAGTTCATAGTCCAGGCGGACAGGCCCACGAATATTCAGATCTCTCAGGCACTACAGAATTCTGCATTGACTGTCGCCATTCACATACCAGTTCGTGCTCCATTTTACTCCACACGTCATCCCCTTCCACTAGTCGAGAAATCTACCACATTGCTGCTTGAAAATCTGACAAGGTCGTAAGAGTCTAAATCTTTCATTAATTTTTTTATGATGTCTATAGGATATATTTTTAATAGTCTCTAGTATCGTCACATTAAAATTACCTCTCAATAATGTCCTTTCAATATTTTTTCCAGTCAAAATTGTCCTTGTGTCATTAAAAAGCGAACAATTGTGTTTCTTAGTCTAAAATACTATAACGTTTTTAGAGGTTCATTGTTTTATTGTGTAATAGTCATTCCATTTTTTTTTAAAACAAAAAAAAAGAGTGTATTATTATAAATGTCATTTCAATCCACGTGTAAAATTACTTGATTAGTCATAAGCTTTTTGTAATTAGAGTTATGTGTGATGATAGTATTTAGTCACCAAAGTGACATCAAATATATTGTTGTAATAAAGTCATTAATGTTATTGTGTTGTCAAGTTAGTCAAGTAGGTGATTTTAGGATTTTTATATTGTCATTTTTTAGTAGTCAAAATAGTTAAGTTGTTAAAAGTGTGTAAACATTAAAAAAAAACTCCTCGCGAACGTGTTTTTGGTTTTACCCGACGTCCGTAAAATAAACTATTTCACATTTGGGGGGGGGAGAGTTAAACAAATAAACCCAATGTGGAAATTGTTGAGCGTCCATGATCAAATCCAGCTGAGCTAAGCAACGATAATTGCAAGTTGGATGCAATGGAGGATGGAGTTCAATCAATGACCTCTCGTCATTGGCCAATGACGGGGCCGCTTCACTGATTTGGTGGCACATGTGTGATTATTTTACCGTGCAGTGTGTTTGATTTTACCATTTCAATGTGGTGTCAAAAAAAGAACATATGTGGTATGTTCCTGTTCACTGGTATGTGGATATTCCTACATATTTCCCCAATGCAATTGTTTCACCAATAATTTGTGTATGTATGAGCAAAACAGATAGGGTAAGGGTGAGGAGGAATACCTATGAATGAAGGTGGAAGGTAGAGTGCACGCAGTCTGATTTCCCAATCCAGTGTTGATGGCGAGAACTTCATTTTTGCTAGGAGGAACTACCTGTGAATGCAAAACAAGACCACAAAGAGAAATATTAAACAATATATGTCAATGGACTGCCTAGCATGTGCTAGATCCGAGAAGTGTGATACTTCCTAGATGGTTGTCAATCCATTGTTTAATACGATTTAATGTAAGAAATAATGTAAGTAAATAACATCCTACTATAGTTGATATTATTTAGGTATCTCATTCAAATACAATAAGAAAATTCAATCAAGCAGGTAAGGTTACGATCAGATCTGGAGGTTTGGCAGGTAGCCAAGGTGACTAGGATAGGTTAGGATTAGGTTTTGGGTAGTTTGGTTTGTTTGGGTGAGTTTTATGAGGTTGTTGTTATAGGTAGAATTACCAGATATAGAGACTGACGTCAGTAGGCTATGACCAATGTCGGTTGAGAGGGAAACCGATGATGGTTTAGGTTAACCAGCATCGGTAGAGGTGGACTGATAGAAACTCAATAAAATTTGGTTTTGATGATTCTCTATGATTGCACAGAGAGCGGTGAGGTTGATGATAGTGCTGAGAGTACTCAGAGATGTCTAGAGTAAGGTATGGAGAGTTGGGAGGTTGTAGGTAGTTAGGTGGATGGATTGACAAGAAGGTGGGAAATGATGGGGTACAAAGAAGAATAGGAGTCTTAAACAGAGATAAAGAAACTAATCTAAATAAGTATGGAAAGATGCAGATCCAAATGCACTTACTTGTATTTGCAGACCTGGTGGTTGGATAGAGGTGATGGTTGATCTATGCAATCAGAGGTCACTATCATGGCAGTGCTTCCCGGAATGTTACCGTGAATGCTCAACCTTCATATTAGTCTTGGTGTTGGTTCAGGATGTCTGAATGTGCAAGAGGGCTCTAGTTCATGCTTGCATGCAGATCTCTCTCTTCTCGGACTCAAATAATTCTTCCAACCCCTAGAACAAGGTTACCAAAGTGAATATATGGTAACCGATGGCGGTTTAGGGTGACCAACGTCGGTTAAGGTGGGATATCCTAAGTTGCCAAAAATAGTAGATCTTGACTATCTTTTGGCTTGTTTTGTCCGTACTTGCAGATCCAAAATGGCATTTTTCACATAGGTAAATGGGCATGTTATTGGAGAAATAATAGGCATTTAGTGTTAGGGTTAGACTAAGTCTTAGTTAGTTATGGTAAGTGGAGATTGAGTCCTAGTTAAAAGGAAACAAGCTAAGAATAGGTCTATGATGAGGATTCTAGGTGATGTGGTGTGGTGAGGTGTTTAGGTGAGGTGGAAATTAATTTAATTAAGGTATTTATTAATAATATTGTGAGAATGATAATTAATTTAACTGAAGGGAATTAAATTAATATAGATGTGGGGTAAAAGGGGAGTGTGACCCAAATTTTTTGTCTACATTTTGCCCCTTTTTTCACATAGCTTGTATTGGTAAGTGACGTTGACAAAAACAAGAAGTGATTGCCCCATGTTTGGGTGAGAGTGGAGTTGCCCCAGGTGTGGGTGAAGGTGATCCCCCTCAAACCAGGAACTAATGAGGTGTTATACGGAATCAGTGAGTGGTTTGATAAATGTGTAGTTGGTGTGAGCTAAGGTAGGTGGGGAAGAGTATGGGTGCTTAGGGAAATGGTAATGGGCAACTTAGGTAATAGGTAATAGGCCGGGGTCAAATTGGGAATGGGTAATGGTCAAATCAGGTAATAGGTAATGAGCCAAGGTTAAATTAGGTAATGGGTAATGGCAATCAAATGCACGCACATGTATAGATTGTAACACGGTACTAGGTTGAAAAGCTTGCAAAGTCTGCATCGTTCAAGGTCGATAGGTTTATCCAAACACAGGTGAAGTGTATCAAGCATCCAAGGCATAGGATATGGTCTGGAAACACAACGTAGGTCAGGTGCAGGAATGTTTAGGTATGTTCCGATACACCAGAGGTTGGGTCGTGTTGGTCGTCAAAGAGGACTTTTTAGAAGAGCAACAGTCAGGGGACAAGAAGTCCCTCCTCTTTAATGGGAGAGGTTCCCTTATTCAGAAACGAACTTATTTACAAATGTACAGAACATTGTTTTATGGTCAAACTTGGATATTGTGAAAATGTTTTCCGCAAGGATTATCAATTACACAAGGACCGAGGAAAGGGAATAAGAAGATGAGCAGAATAGCAACATTCAGAATTATAGATAGCACAATAATTCTTCGTGTATGCGAAGCTTCAAAGAATTTAAGACAAGATCATTTGCGTTGGCTGAATGAGATTAAATTTAAAGACACAAAGTTCCATAAATAACCTTCTTCAGATTTATTAATCAAGGACACAAAGTTCCTTCTTGGTTGTACAAGATCACTGTATTTGCAAAACTGAACAGTATGCAATCAGAGAGACTAACGAGTTAGGAACAAAATGATCTTCACAATATTAAAGGAAAACACAGAGATAACAAGAATTAGATAGACAAAGAATGGAAAGCCCTTTTGTATTGATTTCTTTAAGATCTATTTACACTTTCAGCAAATATCCAAGTTCTTCCTCCCTACAAAATGGCGTGGAAAGGCCATTATATAGCTTACAAGTCAGTTACTCTTCGTAACCGTTTCTTTTAATTAAAGAATATTTAAGGATCGCCAGTTGCAATACCTTAACTAATTACAAAGAATATGAAAAGAACAGGAAGAAGAGAAAAGAAAGGAGAAGGAGACAGGTGGCCAGCTACTGGGAGGGACCCACTATCTTCAGAATCCGTTGCCTGAATTTCTTCAATGCCTCAGCTATGTCTCTGCCACGTGGAACTGACATGTTGGCTGCAGACTGAGTCCAAAATCCCAGACACTTCTCCATCTCTTTATCAAACTCGACATGAGTATGATAATCTTTATTTGCTTCTTCAATGGCAGATTGAAGAGAACAAATTTCCTTCATATTTTCCTTAGAGATGGAGCTTTCCTTGAATAGATTATCTTTGACAAAAGCTCTGAACTGAGCTTTGATTTCTTGCAAGGACAGGAAAACACCAGAGTTTTCATCCTGAAGATGACAATGTATATCCTTGAAAGCAGCAACAGCCAGTGTCTTGAAAGCTTCTCCCTTCTGCCAGCTGTTCTTCATTTCTCCCAAAGCTTCCTCCAAAACTCTGATCTTCCACTCCACGCTGTAGACCCAGGATTTTGATAGATTGTCCTTAGCATCATCGAAAATCTTATTCGCCAGTAAGATGTTCTCATCTGTCTGTCCCATAAGGTGAAGGTATACTATACAACTGCTCCAGATTTTTAGTTCTTTATCCATGGTATTGATAGTGGAGGAGAGCTTCAGTTGTACATTACTTACCTTTTCGTGGAGTTTGAAAGCTTCATCGATGAAGTTTAATCCAGCAACAAGCATGTCATCCACCATGGCTTCAATAGCTCTACCATAGACAGAATATTTGTGCATATCTTTGATACTTTGCACTTCATCTTGGCTTAGAATTATAGGAGGTGGAAGAGTAGTCAATGGAGTAGGGTCCAAGACTTTATCCTTAGATAAAAGAGACTTGATGAAACCTGTGAGAATCCAGGCTTGTTCTTCCAACTGTTCAATAGTTTGCTGCCCTTTCTCTACCCTTCCAATGACTCTTGTGACTGTTTCCTGGAGGTTGTCAATTTCACCTTCAGGAGTAGACTCTCCCATAGGGATTCTTGAAAGCTCCAAGTCAGATGCCAGCAAGTCTGATTCTGATTTTTCTACTGTAGGCTTAGCAATCTCCAAGAATTGCTGACCTTGGGCATCAGACACTATTCTGGAAATGGTTCTGGCTTTCTTGGCACGAGAAGGAGTGGTGCCCAACAAGGCTGTAACAGCATCGAAATTTGGTCCCAAGCTTTGAGAGGAGGATTTTCTCTTCCTTTTGTCGACCAAAGGTTGCACCCAAGCAAAAGAGGAAGAAGAATCTGCAGGAGAAGCAAGGGGACCAAGAGACAGGGAGCTCATGACACTCAGGGTCTGCGCAGCTGTTGACTCGAGCTGAGATGTGACTAGAGCACTGGAGGCAATAGCGGTAGAAGAATCAGTAGCACCTGGAAGTTCAGTGCTCTGGACCTCCTTGTCCTTATCTGTTGGATCTTCAGGAACATTTGCAGGAGTTGGCATCTCACTTTCTTCACTTTCACTGAGAACAATGATGTTCTCTGGCCCTATAGGCAACTCTGCCTATTTTCTTGGAGGGTCATTCTCTTCAGGCTCCTTCTTTACCTCTTTGAGTTTCTTCTTATATACCTGGGTAGATGAAGAGGGAGTATATTCAGTAGGTCCTTGTGTTGATGAGGCAGGAAGGGTTTGCATTAGTGTTTCAGACCTTTGAACTGATGCCTCTCTTATTGGTGTCGAGTCATCCTTGGAGCTGGATTCTCCTGAGTGCCTCTTGAATTCTCGGATCTTCTTACTGAACCAGACCTTAGTCCTGACTAGGACTGGAGCAAGAATCTCAGCCAGATCATCCCTCTCTTTCCTGTTCCAATCAAGGTCCTCCAGAGGGGTGTGCTTAATCACATTTTCATACTCATACGAGTATAGGTCAGAATTGTCATCCTGGAGACCTTCAGGAACTTGGTACAGACCGAGTTCTTGAATCAATTGCAGGGAGAACCTGCCACAATGCCTTCTCTTGGCTTCAAAATCATCTGCACAGTTAGCCCAGTAGTCTTCTGTATCTGCCCTATGATGGTAGATTATCTTGATGTTCTGTTCAATAAACTTCTTCAAGTCAAAGCAGGTTCTTGGCTTGAAGAAATGAACAGTGATAGGGACCAGGGCTCTTTCTATGTTCTGAGCATCTAGAGCTGTTTTGCATGTGTAGTTTCCCAGAGAGATGGGAAAGTGCAAGCCAGAAATCTTCTTGTCTATGCAAGTTCTGTTCAACTTGTCTAGTTGCCTGCATATCTCTATCAAGGCCATTTTATCATTGCAGAACATGGGAAGCCGTAGAGGAGTGCTTTCATAGCCAGCAAGCTTGATATAGGAAAATTTCCTGAATTGGATGAAATAGGCCCCATACTGCGATATCAGGTTCATGGCTTCATCTGAAAACCTTCTAGCATTATCACCTTCGAGCAATCTAACCACGTACATGGTGAAAGCATCATTGACCCTTCTGAAATTCTGATTGCTGGTCTACAGGGTGAACTGCGGGCAATAGGCATACACTGGATCATCTTTGTGTGCATCTATATAGGAGAAACCAAACCACTGCCTTGATGCTGCTAGGGTATACATCAGGTATGAAGTCACATAGAACTTCTTTGTTTGCTCAACGTTGGATAGGTGCTCCGCCAAATTCATACTGATGATCTCTGCCCAGTTGATGTTTTGTGTTCCCTCGCACACCATGCTGATGAGCGGGCACATCCAGAAATGAAACTCATTGGTGGAGGGAAAACCCATAACTCGAGCCAGCAGTATTATGAAGTCTGACAATTCCTCATTGAAATCTGCTCGGAAGAGGGTTTTGGTTAGGCGAGAAGCACCTTTCTTAGGGTTCTTCAACCAAGACTTCGCCACTCGCGCCTTATATTTGTCACTGTCTTGATCGGATAGGGTCTGTGCTTGATCCTGGGAGACGACTATAGCATTATCCAACTCTAGAATCCTCAGAGCAGCGCCAATGGTGGTAGCGTCCAGCTTGGCAATGAGTTCTCCATGTACATTTGTCAATTCGCTCGAAGCGGGGTCGAAGTGTACTCCGCATGAAAGCACAGTATCAGCACACTGTACTGAGATTGGGAAACCACCGGCAAAAGCCAAACTACTATCATGAATTGTTTGTGCTATTGGTGTAGGGTTTGCATCTGCCATTCTTGCCCAAAAATCACCGAAGTCAAGATGACGAGATTCGTTGTCCCCAAAATTTCTAACAGCAGACTCAAGTGGAGAAATTTGCTCCTGTCCCTGAAACTTGATCTTCATATTGATAGTCTCGGAGCTGCAACCTAGACTCGGGAAGGAATTTGCAAAGGGAGGGGATATTTGTGCAGGTTTTCAAATTGCAAGGGTTCGAGCAAAGATAGCATGGAAGCAATGCGAAAAATGCAAAGGGGAAATGCTCGTTATATAGCCGCTTGGAGAGAGGAATGAATTTAATGCGCATTGAATACACAACCACCAATTTGAATAGCATCATACTCGGAGTGAGCGGGAAAAACTAAGTGTGAATGACACTTGGTACGCTTGGGACATGTGAGACGCGAATGCGCGAAACACGCGGCTCGGCTGATTCAGGTGAAACAGGGAGAGGATGCACAAATGCTTTTTGGAACGATTGGGACGAAAAAGCACGGAGTACGCGGTTCGGGTGATTCGGCCGAAAACGGAACGGTGGGCCCGTTTGGACTTGGGACATTCGGGACAAAAAGTTCCGGAGTACGCGATTCGGCTGGTTCGAGTGAAATTGAAACAGCTTGCATTTTTCGATTTGGGACAAGGAGCTCTGAAGTACGCGACACGGGAGTTTCGGCCAAAAATTGGAAAGCTCGCACTTTTTAACTTTGGGACATTTGAGACATGAAAGTGCGTAGTACGCGGTTCGGGTGTTTCGGCTGAAATTGGAACAACTCGCACACTTAATTTTGGGACACTTGGAACAAAAATTTCCGACGGGCCCGAAAATGGGACAGCTTCGGGGATTTTGGCCGATCGGGGAACAGAGTGCACTTTCGTACTTGGGACAGTTGGGACAAAAAGTTATGACAGGCAAGAAAATCACACAAAATGACCCAAAACACAGATTTTTTCAACTTCACGACTTAGGCACTTCAGAGAAAAACACTTGAACTCAAAATTTCGAAATTTTTACTCTTATCAGAGCGGGGAATTTTGAGTGGACAACAGCTGGCTCCTTCTGGGGATGACTTGGCATAAATTCTCGAAATGAGACAAGGCAAGAACTTAGAAAAACTCGGTGAAGCAGACCAGTGCCTTATCCATTGGGCAAAGGAGTCAAAAACAAACCAATACAGAGGGCAACACACACAACAACAGAAGGAAAACACACCAAAAGTAGAAAAGCAAAAACACTGTATAGAATATACAAAGGGACTCCCTAGTCACCTATGACTTGAACAACTTCAAATACTGCCCACTATAAGGAAGTGGGAGGGGAGAAACATCCATGTAATCAAGATAGAAAGAGTTCTTACCAGCAAAGTGTCTTATCTTGAAAGGTCCGAGCCACAGGGAATCAAATTTTCCATGGCTGCCACGAGGTTCATGTCTTTTGTCCCATAACAGCACGGTATCTCCAACCTGGAACTCTCTGAACCTAGCTTTCTTGTCAAACAGAACCTTTACCTTCTGCTAGTGAGTAGATATCCTGTCAGCGACCTCGAATCTATCCTCGTTCAGTTTGTGCAGGTACATGATTCTTTTTATCCAGAGCATCACTGAAACTAGTATCCTCAATGGCCTTCATCAGGTGTAAGGCTGGCAGTTCCACTGTCACTGGCAATTGAGCTTCTAATCCATACACCACTTGAAAAGGAGACATTCCAATGGCTCTTTTAGGTGTGATCCTGTTTGCCCAAAGAGCATCATAAAGCTTCTTATGCCAGTTTCGTTGAGACTCATTGACCAACTTCCTTATGATAGTCACCAGATTTTTGTTGGTGGATTTTGTTTGTCCATTTCCCTGGGGATAATAATCTAAAGAATGAGCCAGAGAGATGCCATACCCGTAGCAGAAATCCATTATCTCAGTTGAGGAGAAGTTCGAAGCATTATCTGTTACAATCTTTTTAGGTACACCGTACCTTACCAAGATGTTCTCTTTGATGAAGTTGCATACCACTTCAGAAGTAGTGCTCTTGACTGGAATAGCTTCCACCCATTTGGTGAAGTAGTCAGTGGCAGTTAGCACATGAGTGTGACCAGCACTAGAAATAGGGTTGAGTGCACCAATGAAATCTAGACCCCGCTATTGAAATGGTTCCTCAATCACAACTGGCTTGAGAGGCAAAGAGGCCAATTTGAGGTCTTCCCACGAAGGTTTGACAAGCCTCACATTTATCCACCCACTTGGATGCATCTCTGAATAAGGAAGGCCAGTAATATCCTCCCCAGAGTATCTTGTGAGTTGTGACTATTGATGAATAGTTCCCTCCACATGTTTGATCATGAAAAGATGAGAGCAACTTTCTCTATTGTTCCTTGTCCACACACTTCAGAAATCTCCCATCTAAACCACGCTTGAACAAGGCATTTTCCCACAGTACATATTGCGCTGATCTCAATTCAACAGTCCTCTTTTCCTTGGTAGTTAAATGACAGGGGCATTCCCCATAGGTGAGAAAATGGGCGATGTCAGCATACCATTCATCGAATGAACTAAGGAATAGAACAGTAGGAATGTCAGCTTTCTCCTCCAACAACTCATGTTTGGCTCCTTCAGCAATGAGCTCACAAATACCTTTTCCACGCACCAGCTTGGTCGGTTCGATATCAACGTCATACTCCTGGACTTTAGCCACCCAGTTTCCTACTCTTGGACCCAAATTCTTGCTGTGTAAGAATTGACTTGAGAGTTGTATCTGGAACCAGCACCATAGAGTGAGAGTTAAGGATATAGAAACGGAACTACTTGGCAGCCTTGACTACTGCAAAAGCATGCTTCTCCATCATGGTGTATTTTAGCTCATGATTCTTCAGGATATAGCTCATGAAGGCAAATGGTAGCTCATGTTTATCAGAGTTTTCTTGGGTTAAGACATCAGCCAGGGTATTATCTATAGTATAGCAATAGATGATGAAATATTTGCTGAAATCAGGACAGGCCAAAACTGGAGTTTTAGCAATAGCTTTCTTGATACCCTCAAAGGATTCCTTTCCTTCAGAAGACCAACCAAATTTTTGCTTCCCTTTCATCATCTGAGAAATATTCAAAGTTAATTCAGCAAAATCAGGGATGAATCTTCTTAAAAAATTGATCTTACCGAAGAAGGAATGCACGCCTTTTTTACTGGTTGGGAGAGGAATTTGCTGGATGGCTTGAACCCGCTTAGGATCAATCTTAATACCATCCTTGGAGACGATGTTCCCTAATAGTTTTCCTTCTGTAACACAGAAGACAGATTTTTTAGGATTTAAAGAAATCCCATGCTCTCGGCATCTCAGTAGAACCATTTCCAGGTGGTCGAAGTGATCCGCTCTTGTCTTTGAAAACACTGTCAGGTCATCAAGGTATATGACAATACATTTCCCTTTCAAGCTTCCAAAATCCAGATCCATAGCTCTCTGGAAAGTGCCACCATCATTAATCATCCCAAAAGGAATTCTCTTGTAGGCAAAGGTACCCCAAGGAGTGGTGAAGGCTGTCTTGTGTTGATCTGCAGTATCAACCTCTACCTGATTGTATCTCGAGAATCCATCAAGCATAGATAACATTTCAGATCCTGTTACTGCTTGCAATATTTGATCCATCATAGGCAAAGGGTAGTTATCTTTCAAAGAAGCCTGATTCAGGTTCCTGAAATCAACACAGATGCGGATCTCACCATTCTTCTTCCTAACAGGTACTATATTTGCGATCCATGTCAAATGGTGAATGGGAAAAATAATTTTAGCCTTCAACAACTTCTGGATCTCCTGAAAGATGGTGTCAGCTATTTTTGGATTGTACTGCCTCTGCTTCTGCTTGAAAGGCTTAATTCCTGGTTTGAGGGGAATAGAATGCTGCATATCTTTTGGCTTGAAGGCTTTTAGATCTTCATAAGAATAAGCAAGAACATCCTTATACCTCCTTAGAAGATCAATTGCTTTTCTCCTCTCGTCGGTTGTGCAACATTTTCCAATATTTACTAGCTTGGGGTTAGTAGAACTCCCTATATCAATCTTATCATACTCAGCTGATTGCTGAGGTCCAGTAGAAGCTTTAGATTTCACATATCTGTCATGTTTATCAAACAACTCCTCCAAACTCACCAAACCTTTGGGAATCTTGTTTCCTTTGAGTTTAATGCATCCTTCCTGATCTGTTTCTTCTCCTTGGGTGACAGGATGTTCAGAGGACACACTCTCACGAGGCAGGTTGTCACTTCCCTGAAAATACAGTTGTTCGAAATTACCCTTGAGTTCCAGGAAGGAAAGCAAATGCTAGTCATCATTGAAAACTTGCCAGTTATTGGTATTGTCAGGTACACTAGGCCAGTGGACCATTTCAATAGTGAACTTATCCTGAGAGAATTCAAGATGGGGAATCAGTAGTGATCCTGAGACAGCCAGTAAATCAGCCCTGCTATTCTTTTCTCTAGGTATTGCCTCAATGGAGAAAGAATCAAGGAATTCAATTGAATCCCAAACCTGATTCCGGTAATGCTTCAGCCTCCCATTTTTTACCTGAAAAATGCTTCTGACTTGTTTCACAATCAGCTCTGCATCACCACGAGCCAGAAGATTTTTTACACCTCGTTCTTTGGCCACTTGCAGTCTAAGAATGAGAGCCTCATACTCTGCTGTATTGTTAGTGTTTTCAAACTGCAACTTAAATGAAAAAGGTTGTAGGCAGCCTTCAGGTGACACTAGCAGGACACCAGCTCCAGAACCAGCCGAGGAACAACTTCCATCAAATTCTAAAATCCAAACACCATTGGGATCTTTGGGTGATACTTTGGAGGGTTGGATTTCATCAGGGGACAGAATCATGTAATTACCATGGCCCATATCCTCATAGAGTATTTGTGCCTTAGGATCATCCGTTTTCTGCACAATATACTCTGATTGTTTCTCAGGCATCAGCTTCTTCATGTGTCCATTGACAGGTATGAGTGCATGTGACCAATCCATTTGAATCTCTCCACCCACATCTTTACAGAAGTTCCTACTTAGCAACATTCCATAAGAAGGAGGAATGTCTGCTACTAGGATGGTAGCCAAGACTTTCTTTTCAGGTAAAGCAGCAAAAGCCACTTGTGCATCTTTAATCCTTCCAACCAAAGGCACTTCCTTACTTTCCATGGAGTAGCAAGATCCATAAGTGCGAGTGAGGGTCAAGCCTAAAGCATGAGCTACTTTAGCAGGCATCACATTATCTGAGGCTCCGGAATCTATGACACAGTTACTGAGCCTATGGCCACCTATAAGAAGTGTTACATAAAAAGGCTTGATTTTGTCACCAGGCGAGGTGACAGTAGCTACCAGACTAGGCTGTGGTGCAGAAGGAGGAGTGGGCAAAAGGCCTTTAGAGGTGGTCTTGGAATGGGAATTAACAAATTGGATCATCTTGGCAAAAGCCTTGGGATGAGTTTGGTAGTACTCAGCTTCTGAGATTTGGACCTTGGTCCTTTTTAGGTGATCAACAATATCAAAGGATCCAGAGGTGGATGGACCATCATCATTTGGAATTCTAGGCTTATCAACTTTAGGAGAAAAAGAAGAAGCAATTTTGGTAGTAGGATTGACAGGACTTACCTTTGGTGCAGATGAGGTAGGGATAGGAGATCCTCTTTTGGCAATTACAGGAATAGTTGCTGGCTGCTCCTTAGATTTCTTCATGGGCTGTGTTACTTTCTCCTTCTGCCTTGTCTGTTCTCGAGTCATGACAGCAAACGATTTAGTTTTCATATCTGCTACCACTTCATCATAGTCATCTCCATCATCAGTGCCTTCGGTGGTAAAGAAATTAACCCGAGATCCTTCAAGTTCTTCCGCTTCATTATCAAATTCCTCCAGGAACTCCTCACAAGCTTCATTGTCCACATCATCATCTGGCTCTTCAACTTCATAGGTTGCATTCACAGGAACCTTGACAGGAGGTCCTTCAAGTGCTAGTCTTGTGTGGGGAGCAGGCAAACGGCTTCTGGGCTGAAAATTTCTTCTTGGAACGTCCGCATACGGGGCATGCTGAGCTAGTTGTTTCTTTATAGCGACGAGATCATTTGCAAGTTTCTGGACTAATGGATCAGTATTGGGTCAAGAGGTGGAAGAGGAAGAAGCAACAGATTTAGATTTGGGAGGATCTCTCTTCAACTTCCCTGACATGATCACGTCATCCTTGACACTAACTGCCAGTTCTTGATCCAGAACTAACGTTCCAAGATTATCCCTTCTTAGAGCATAACTGACTTTGGGCGTTTGAGCATTTAGAAAGAAACATTTTTGAATTTGATCAATCGGTCGAGTATTCACAGGAATTTTGTTGATCAGTCTGTTGAATCGAGCCACAAATTCTCTCATGGGTTCTGATGGATCTTTCTTTATCTGAGAAATTTGGGCAAGCAGGGCATGCACATCTTCTGCCAGCTTGAAACGGCTTTCGAACTGAGTTCTCATTGTATTCCAGTCGGTGATGGCACCAGCCGGAAGGTGATAGAACCAGTCAGCAGCATTATCTTGTAACGTCTCAATGAACAGCCTTACTGAGACGTCTTCATGTTCAACTCCCAAGACTCCACATGCAACTATGAAGGCTGCAATGTGTTCATCAGGGTGTACTTTGCCATCTCCTTTAAATTTGGGGAAGTTCTTTTGGTTACCTCTAGGTAACTCATGCAAAGGCTGATTAAGGGCCAGGGGCCCAACACATTGACCCCATGGAAATTGTGCCGCCATTCTTGGAAATACGGCTTGGAGGGGAACTGTAACACCGGCTAGGATCAAAGCTCGTAGATTGGGACTAGCAAGTTCTGAAGGAATACCACCCGTAGGACTTCTATCTTGAACAGGTGGAGTGCTCATCAAATGAGTTCTTCTATTTGAAGGGAAAGGAAAACCCTGTTGCTCCAAAAGTTGAAACTGAGAATCTTCGATACCAAGGGTCCTTCTCCCTCGAGTGAAACGCAGAGTCGCCAGATCAAAGGATGATCGAAAAATTACAGTACTGGAATGCGGTTTTCCCTAGCGGAGTCGCCAAAAACTGTTGGTCATCAAATAGGACTTTTTAGAAGAGCAAAAGTCAGGGGACAAGAAGTCCCTCCTCTTTAATGGGAGAGGTTCCCTTATTCAGAAACGAACTTATTTACAAATGTATAGAACATTGTTTTATGGTCAAACTTGGATTTTACGAAAGTGTTTTCCACAAGGATCATCAATTACACAAGGACTGAGGAAAGGGAATAAGAAGATGAGCAGAATAGCAACATTCAAAATTATAGATAGCAGAATAATTCTTCATGTATGCGAAGCTTCAAAGAATTTAAGACAAGATCATTTGCGTTGGCTGAATGAGATTAAATTTAAAGACACAAAGTTCCATAAATAACCTTCTTCAGATTTATTAATCAAGGACACAAAGTTCCTTCTTGGTTGTACAAGATCACTGTATTTGCAAAACTGAACAGTATGCAATCAGAGAGACTAACGAGTTAGGAACAAAATGATCTTCACAATATTAAAGGAAAACACAGAGATAACAAGAATTAGATAGACAAAGAATGGAAAGCCCTTTTGTATTGATTTCTTTAAGATCTATTTACACTTTCAGCAAATATCCAAGTTCTTCCTCCTTGCAAAATGGCATGGAAAGGCCATTATATAGCTTACAAGTCAGTTACTCTTCGTAACCGTTTCTTTTAATTAAAGAATAGTTAAGGATCGCCAGTTGCAATACCTTAACTAATTACAAAGAATACGAAAAGAATGGGAAGAAGAGAAAAGAAAGGAGAAGGAGACAGGTGGCCAGCTACTGGGAGGGACCCACTGTCTTGAGAATCTGCTGCCTGAATTTCTTCAATGCCTCAGCTATGTCTCTGCCACGTGGAACTGACGTGTTGGCTGCAGACTGAGTCCAAAATCCCAGACACTTCTCCATCTCTTTATCAAACTCGACGTGAGTATGATAATCTTTATTTGCTTCTTCAATGGCAGATTGAAGAGAAAAAATTTCCTTCATCTTTTCCTTAGAGATGGAGCTTTCCTTGAATAGATTATCTTTGACAAAAGCTCTAAACTGAGCTTTGATTTCTTGCAAGGACAGGAAAACACCAGAGTTTTCATCCTGAAGATGACAATGTATATCCTTGAAGGCACCAACAGCCAGTGTCTTGAAAGCTTCTCCCTTCTGCCAGCTGTTCTTCATTTCTCCCAAAGCTTCCTCCAAAACTCTGATCTTCCACTCCACGCTGTAGACCTAGGATTTTGATAGATTGTCCTTAGCATCATCGAAAATCTTATTCACCAGTAAGATGTTCTCATCTGTCTGTCCCATAAGGGAAAGGTCTACTATACAACTACTCCAGATTTTTAGTTCTTTATTTATGGTACTGATAGTGGAGGAGAGCTTCAGTTGCACATTACTCACCTTTTCATGGAGTTTGAAAGCTTCATCGATGAAGTTTAATCCAGCAACAAGCATATCATCCACCATGGCTTCAATAGCTCTACCATAGACAGAATACTTGTGCATATCTTTGATACTTTGCACTTCATCTTGGCTTAGAATTACAGGAGGTGGAAGAGTAGTCAATGGGGTAGGGTCCAAGACTTTATCCTTAGATAAAAGAGACTTGATGAAACCTGTGAGAAACTAGGCTTGTTCTTCCAACTGTTCAATAGTTTGTTGCCCTTTCTCTACCCGTCCAATGACTCTTGTGACTGTTTCCTGGAGGTTGTGAATTTCACCTTCAGGAGTAGACTCTCCCATAGGGATTCTTGAAAGCTCCAAGTCGGATGCCAGCAAATCTGATTCTGATTTGTCTACTATAGGCTTAGCAATCTCCAAGAATTGCTGACCTTGGGCATCAGACACTATTCTGGAAATGGTTCTGGCTTTCTTGGCACGAGAAGGAGTGGTGCCCAACAAGGCTGCAACAGCATCGAAATTTGGTCCCAAGCTTTGAGAGGAGGATTTTCTCTTCCTTTTGTCGACCAAAGGTTGCACCCAAGAAAAAGAGGAAGAAGAATCTGCAGGAGAAGCAAGGGGACCAAGAGACAGGGAGCTCATGACACTCAGGGTCTGTGCAGCTGTTGACTCAAGCTGAGATGTGAGTAGAGCACTGGAGGCAATAGCGGTAGAAGAATCAATAGCACCTGGAAGTTCAGTGCTCTGGACCTCCTTGTCCTTATCTGTTGGATCTTCATGAACATTTGCAGGAGTTGGCATCTCACTTTCTTCACTTTCACTGAGAACAATGATGTTCTCTGGCCCTATAGGCAACTCTGCCTGTTTTCTTGGAGGGTCATTCTCTGCAGGCTCCTTCTTTACCTCTTTGAGTTTCTTCTTATATACCTGGGTAGATGAAGAGGGAGTAGATTCTGCAGGTCCTTGTGTTGATGAGGCAGGAGGGGTTTGCATTGGTGTTTCAGACCTTGGAACTGATGCCTCTCTTATTGGCGTCGAATCATCCTTGGAGCTGGATTCTCCTGAGTGCCTCTTGAATTCTCGGATCTTCTTACTGAACCAGACCTTAGTCCTGACTAGGACTGGAGTAAGAATCTTAGCCAGATCATCTCTCTCTTTCCTGTTCCAATCCAGGTCCTCCAGAGGGGTGTGCTTAATCACATTTTCATACTCATACGAGTATAGGTCAGAATTGTCTTCCTGGAGACCTTCAGGAACTTGGTACAGACCGAGTTCTTGAATCAATTGCAGGGAGAACCTGCCACAATGCCTTCTCCTGGCTTCAAAATCATCTGCACAGTCAGCCTAGTAGTCTTCTGTATCTGCCCTATGATGGTAGATTATCTTGATGTTCTGTTCAATAAACTTCTTCAAGTCAAAGCAGGTTCTTGGCTTGAAGAAATGAACAGTGATAGGGACCAGGGCTCTTTCTATGTTCTGAGCATCCAGAGCTGTTTTGCATGTGTAGTTTCCCAGAGAGATGGGAAAGTGCAAGCCAGAAATCTTCTTGTCTCTGCAAGTTCTGTACAACTTGTCTAGTTGCCTGCATATCTCTATCAAGGCCATTTTATCATTGTAGAACATGGGAAGCCGTAGAGGAGTGCTTTCATAGCCAGCAACCCTGATATAGGAGAATTTCCTGAATTGGATGAAATAGGCCCCATACTACGATATCAGGTTCATGGCTTCATCTGAAAACCTTCTAGCAATATCACCTTTGAGCAATCTGACGACGTACATGGTGAAAGCATCATTGACCCTTCTGAAATTCTGATTGCTGGTCTCCAGGGTGAACTGTGGGCAATAGGCATACACTGGATCATCTTTGTGTGCATCTATATAGGAGAAACCAAACCACTGCCTTGATGCTGCTAGGGTATACATCAGGTATGAAGTCATATAGAACTTCTTTGTTTGTTGAACGTTGGATAGCTGCTCCGCCAAATTCATACTGATGATCTCTACCCAGTTGATGTTTTGTGTTCCCTCGCACACCATGCTGATGAGCGGGCACATCCAGAAATGAAACTCATTGGTGGAGGGCAAACCCATAACCCGAGCCAGCAGGATTATAAAGTCAGACAATTCCTCATTGAAATCTACTCGGAAGAGGGTTTTGGTTAGGCGAGAAGCACCTTTCTTAGGGTTCTTCAACCAAGACTTCGCCACTCGCGCCTTATATTTGTCACTGTCTTGATCGAATAGGGTCTGTGCTTGATCTCGGGAGATGACTATAGCATTGTCCAACTCCGGAATCCTCAGAGCAGCGCCAATGGTGGCAACATCTATCTTGGCAATGAGCTCCCCATGTACATTTGTCAATTCGCTCGAGGTGGGGTTGAAGTGAGCTCCGCATGAAAGCACAGTATCAACACACTGTACTGAGATTGGGAAACCACCGGCAAAAGCCAAACCGCTATCATGAATCGTTTGTGCTATTGGTGTAGGGTTTACATCTGCCATTCTTGCCCAAAAATCACCGAAGTCGAGATGACGAGCTTCGTTGTCCCCAATATTGCTAACAGCAGACTCAAGCGGAGAAATTTGCTCCTGTCCCTGAAACTTGATCTTCATATTGATAGTCTCAGAGCTGCAACCTAGACTCGGGAAGGAATTTGCAAAGGGAGGGGATATTTGTGCAGGTTTTCAAATTACAAGGGTTCAAGCAAAGATAGCATGGAAGCAATGGGAAAAATGTAAAGGGGAAATGCTCGTTATATACCCGCTTGGAGAGAGGAATGAATTTAATGTGCATTGAATACACAACCACCAATTGGAATAGCATCATACTCGGAGTGAGTAGGAAAAACTAAGTGTGAATGACACTTGGTACACTTGGGACATGTGAGACACGAATGCGTGAAACAAGCGGCTCGGCCGATTCGGGTGAAACAGGGAGAGGATGCACAAATGCTTATTGGAATGATTGGGACGAAAATGCGCGGAGTACGCGGTTTGGCCGGATTCGGAGGAAATTGAAACAGCTTGCATTTTTTGATTCGGGACAAGGAGCTCTGATGTACGCGACACGGGAGTTTCGGCTCAAAATTGGAAAGCTCGCACTTTTTAACTTTGGGACATTTGAGACATGGAAGTGCGAAGTACGCGGTTTGGGTGTTTCGGCCGAAATTGGAACAACTCGCACAATAAGTTTTGGGACACTTGGGACAAAACTTTCCGACGGGCCCGAAAATGAGACAGCTTCGGGGATTTCGGCCGATCAGGGAACAGAGTGCACTTTCGTACTTGGGACAGTTGGGACAAAAAGTTCCGACAGGCCTGAAAATCACACAAAATGACCCAAAATACAGATTTTTCAATTTCACGACTTAGGCACTTCAGAGAAAAACACTTAAAACTCAAAATTTTGAAATTTTTACTCTTATCAGAGCGGGGAATTTTGAGTGGACAACAGGTCGGAATAAATGGCACGACAATAGGTAAGGTATTGTTGTTAGGCTAAAACACCATAGGTATTAGCATCGCAAGGTATAGCGAGTACACAAGGTCAATAGTAATACCAAGTAGGTTAGGTCTAGGTAAATAGGTCATGACATGGGTAATACCAAGGTATAGGTATAATAACAAATCCCAAGACGCAACTAAGGAAATGTAGGGGTAGTTTGGGCTTGTAAGTAGGTTGCAATAAGTGTGGTTGAGGTCAAAGGGTATCGTGCAATGAGGAGTTGAGATCAAAATGGGAAAAATGGGATAAAAATGATAGTATCAGGAAATTGATGTCGGTTATTGAGTAACCGACATCAATTTATTATGACCGACATCAGTCAAGACGGGTAGGGTTAATAAAAAGAAAAATCCATATTTTACGGATTCATTTGAACTTGTTGATTTATGAGAAAATGACAGAGTAGTGGGGTAAGAGGAGAAAGTGACAGTACAATGTGTTTGAGATGAGCTTACGAGTGACTAGTGTGTGATTGGCATTCGGTGGGCAGATCCATGAGATTGATTAGAGCCATTTGATTGGTTGTAAGGTGAGGAATGTATTTGGTGATGGTGGAGGCGGGAGAGGGTTCAGGTCGACCACTGGCGTAGTGGCTAGACGTACCACCATGCCAACGACATTGAGATGAGGTAAGATTCAATCCTCTATTGTCATTTGGTTAAAAATGAGGTTTTAAATTGGTTTGGGTAAAAAGGGGGGTTTGGGGGAAAATGAATTTTACATTTGTAGGTAAAAATGCATGAAATAAGGGAGGGGGTCCAATATAGTGTAAATAGGGGTGGGAATGAAGGTAGGGTAGGTTTGGGTAGGGTAGATTAGGTATTTTAGGGTGTTTTTGAGAAAATTTTGATAGGCAAGGGGGTTGGATTTTTATTTGTATGATAGAGACTGACATCGGTCAGGGGTTGGCCGACGTCAGTCGACCTTGGCCAGCATTGCTCAAGTCTGAGATGACCAACACCAGTGAAATTGAACCGACATCGGTCAAGGAAAATCGATGATGGTTAAGGTGATTGACGCCAGTTAGGGATGATGAGGAATGGGGGTAAGGAAAGGGTAGGGTGAGGAAATTAGTCAAGGGAGGGTTAAGGGAAGGTGTATTTAGGGAAAATATGTGAAAAGGGGTGTTTGGACGATGGTGGGGGTGGCAAGTAAAATAAGAGAGAATATGTGTAACAGTACACTAGGAAAATAAAATGGGGGGGCAGTCGGTAGGGTTGTGTTTTGGGTAGGGTGTGGTGAGAAATGGTTACATTATGTAATAGGTGTGTTGGGTAAAAGGTATGTTGTGTATGGTTAAGGCTGAACAATGTTGTGGTTTGTTGAATGCAAGCTAGGGACCAACTGTAGATGAGGGATAGAGTATCATCATGCTGGTGAGCACGAGATGATACCCATTGACAGGGTCATATGATAGTTTGGGCTACCTCAGGGCGTGCCTCCACCATTCCCCAAGTACATGAGAGATGACATGAAGAGGCCTATGCCTCTACCACAACCGATTGTGCCAATAGGGCAGGAGGAGCAAGAGGTGGACTAGTGGATTAATGACACCAGGGTTACTCACAAATGCAGGAAGTGGTGGGCGGTGCAGCTACAAGCAGCACCACCGAGGCTAGGGTATCCTGACCTAGCCACTATTACAGTTTAGAGGGACACATTACAGGGGCAGGTGGCCACCCTTTTGACACAACTAGGAGTATTACAAGGGAAACTTATAGGCTCAGAGGCATAGGTTTTCATGTTACAGGCACAGGTGGCAGCCCTATAGGCCCAGGTTGCACAGGGAAAAGTACCTGCATAGGGTGGGGATGGTGATGGGGGACAGGTAGTCACCTTACAGGCACAAGTAACAAGTCTGTAGGGAAATTTGGCTACTGCACAAGCTCAAATTGTGGCCTTACAAGCCTAAATCACAGTGTAGGAACCCCCACAGGCCCAGGGATAGGGTCTAATATTACAAGCAGTAGCAGGACAAGGTCCCATGGTATAGGGAGGAGGGAAGAGTTCATAGGTACAGGGGCCAAGGCCATCATTAGAAGGATAGATCTCGCAGGCTACTATGAGACCTATGGCACCACCATAGACAATGTCGATGGTGAGATTCAGGTATGCCCTGAATGAGGCAAGATATTACCAAGATCACTTGATGACGGTTGGGATAGATGTCCCTTATTATGAAGAGTACAGATAATAACAGGCCTCGAGTGAGAGGATGATATCCCGCATGCATAGTGCAGGGAGTACAGGGGGGCGGAGAGCCCCGAGACAAGGTCAGGGTGAGGCCACTAGTTCACAGAGGCCTGACCCAGTTGCAGGCCAGGAAGAGGTTTGATCGAGACCCATGGAGGTTGGAGAGATGCTGAAAAGGCGTTGTACTAGAGGAGAGGAGGAGGAGACAGATGAGACCGACATGGAAATTAGATGGGCTGATGATTAATATCTTTGTATATCATCATTTTGATTATTTTTTTGATATATATCGGCCTACGTACCAATGATAGTGAGGTTGTACATGAGATTGTTGTGAGTTGACTATTCTACCAGCCTACGTGCCAAATATTTTTAGGTTGTACCTAAGAGATACTTGTATTATTTTATATCAGTGTATATTTGATGGATACACATAATGTCATTTATAGATGGTGCGATCGATGGTTATGGGTGATGTACTTATGTTTTGAAATTTCTATTGTTATTTGCTTACGTTATTTCTATTGTTATTTGTATATTGATGGAAACTAGGTGGATTAGGCATGGTGGAGTCAGGCCAGTTATACATGGTTGAGTCAGGTTGGATAGGCATGGTTGAGTCAAGTATAGACATGGTTGAGTTAGGTCAGTTAGGCATGGTTGAGTTAGGTCAGTTAGGCATGGTTGAGTTAGGTCAACTAGGCATGGTGGAGTCTTGTTTTTAGTTTTGATTTAATTTCCAAGTTATTGGTAACATGGGAAATAAATGATGAGTTATATGTATGTTATGGTGTAAATTTTTGAAATCTTTGATATCATGGAAATGTGAAACTATTGATTAGATGTTTTGATGGTGTGATAAAATGGTAGATATGTATGAACGAAAAATTTCCAAATGTTTATGAAAAATGGAAAGTAATTAAGGGTGAATGTTGATAGAAAACATGTGGGAGAAAATGGGTTATGGTAAAGAGTGTTTAATCTAACCTCCAAGGGCCCCATGCCCTTGGAGTGCTGCCTACATAACCCCAGTGAAAAGGTGCCTAAAGCTGATGTAGTTCTCCAATAAGCTAAGGAAGAATATGATGAGGTAGAGGGATGGGCTGGTAGGTTTCAGGAATGATTGAGTCTAGATCATAGGCATGATTGAGTCATAGGTGAAAGTGGAAATATTTCGAATGTAGATATGAATGGTATGGTCTTGTATAGGGTAATCAATAATTAATGGAGAAGGTGAATGGTAAGAGGTGACAAAAAGAGCCACCTAATTGATAAGAACCATAACACGTTTACCATACCAAAGATGGGCTTATGAATGTAAGACCCTAAAGGAGTTTCATAATTGACTATTCCAAGGGTGAAGAAAGTCACATGATCATGAAATGTCATTTTTGTGGAAAGTCCCTTGAGAAGAGAGAAAATTAGTGTGAAAAGTCAATGAGTTGAAAATGGGTGGTTTTAGCATAACTTAGTGTACGATGGCATGTTTACCTGGAAAGAAACCCATGATTGAAAATAGGCAAGTCCATGACAAAAAAAATATATCATTTTATTCTTTTGTTCTTGCTTTTGATAAACTAATTGATGCAGGAAGTCTATGTGGGATGAGTATATTATCTCCTCGAGGTATTCGTGAAGTTGATCAATGCAGGAAGATTATGATAATGTTAATTTTTTTACAAGGATAGTCTCTTTTTCTTATAGATTATGTGCAATATGGTAAGATTTGTATATTTTTCCTTCAAGGGAGTAGTCTATTTATAGCGACGAGATAGAGAGAAAATATGTCCCTTTTGAGGGTGTAATCTCATTGCTGGAAGTTTTACTCAAGGAATTGAATATCATTTTACTTTTGGATGTTTAAGTCATGGACAAGCCTATAGAGGAAGGTTAGGTTCTTGTTTAGAATACATAACCATAACACACAAAGGTTAACTATGAAAGAGATAGTTTCAAGTGATGAATGACCATGGGATTCCATCTTTGAAAAAGATGAAAAATATCCATAAGAATCATGCCATGAGTAGAGCTATGGTACTCATATTAAAGATAAGGCTGAAAGGTGATGGGTAATAACATGATTCTTGTTTAGTCGTTGATCCTAAAAACAGGTAACATGGAAGGTGAATGGTGCTTAAGCGATGAGCGGTAAATAGACAGAAGGTGATATAGGACTGGATTTCAAAAATAAAATGGTTGAAGATGTAAGGCATTGAGGGGCTTAGGTTCGGGTTTAGCTTTGAGTGAAGACAAACAATAAGCACTTGATCCATAGGTATGAGTAATGATATAGGGTCCAAGCCAATTAGGAGCAAATTTGCCCTGTTTACTTTTTTCTTCTTTGGTTACATGTTGATTTTCCTTCAGGAGGAGGTCGTCGACCTGGAAGGTTCGTTCATGAACACATTTATCATAGGAATGTTTGATACGTTTTTGGTAGATTTGGATATGATCAAGAGCATTGAGACGACATTCATCTAACAACTAAAGTTTTGCTAAACAATCTTGATGAAAGTCATCGTCGTTGAGCATGTCTTGGAGTGAGATGCAAAGAGATGGAATCTCAACTTCGAGAGGCAAGACAACCTCAGTACCATAGACTAGAGAGAAAGGTGTGGTAGCATTAGAAGTGAGAATACTAGTGTGGTAAGTCCACAAGGAAAAAGGAATGTGCGTATGCCAATCCTTCCTAGTATCGTCAACTACTTTCATAAGAATTTTTTTCAAGGTTTTATTGGTTGATTCTGCTTGGCCATTTTTTTGCGGGTAGTAAGGTGACGAGAAACATTAGTTTAATGTAAAAAGTGTCACAAAGCTTTTGTAGGGTTTTGTTTTTGAATTTCTTTCCATTATCAGTGATGAGGCAATGAGGGACATCAAAGTGATAAATGATGTGATGGTTGATGAATTCACAATTTTTCTTAGCTTTTTTAGAAATGAGGGTGATGGATTCTACCCATTTAGTGTAGTATCCAGTAGTGGTTATAATCCATTGATGACATTGTAAAGAATGAGGATTGATCTCTCCAACAAGATCTAAACCCCATTGAGAGAAAGGCCAAAGGTCTCATGTGACCTGTAAGGCATGACTAGGTGTGTGATAAAGATTAGCATGTTGTTGGCATTTCACACAATGTTTGACATAGTCACAACAATCATGGTTTAAGGTTGGAAAATAATAGCCTAGGTGAATAATGTGTTTAGTGACAACTAAGCCACTAAAGTGGCCTCCACAAATTCTGTCATGATCTTGCTTGATGGTGTAGGAAATTTCAGAACTTGTAAGGCATCATAAGAAAATATCATCGAAGCCGTGTTTATAAAGCAAACCACCCATGATGACATAACGAGAGAAAACTTTAAGAAAGGCGCGTTGTCCATTACGAGTGAGATCAAGAGGAAGAGTTGAAATGGAAAGGTAGTTTGCAAACTTATTATACCAAAGGTCACGAGGGTCAGGCGCAAAATTTCCGATGGAGTTGACATCTTGAGATAAATAAGAAGGTGATTGAAACCTTTGTATTGTGACAAATATTTTTGAGTCATAAGATGAAGCGGGTATCTGAGAAGTAAGGTAGACCATGGTATCCACAAATTTATTAGTAGAACCTAGGGTGGTTTGAAGTTTGTAATGGTCAAAGGTAGTTAAAATTACGTTGACATGGTGTTTGTACTTTTGGAGTATTTCATTACGACATTGGTATATACCATTGACTTGGTTTGTAACCAGTTGGGAATCACCAAAGATATTAATTGATTTAACATCTAGGGAAATAGCGGTTTGAAGGCCTAATATGAGTGTTTCATATTCGGAGATGTTGTTAGTATAATAAAAATCTAGTTTGAAAGATAACGACATAGTCTCACCATCGAGAGGAATGAGGATAACTCCAACACCACCTCCACGCTGACATTTGGAACCATCAAAGAATAAGGTCATCTGGTAAGTGGTATCGTCCAAAGAGACAGTAGCAATGGATTCATCTGGAAAATCAAAGTTAGACGGTTGATCTCAAGAAAGAGGTGCATCTGCTAGTTGGTCAGCGATAGTTTGGCCCTTGATATATTTTTGGTCGATGAATTCGAGGTCAAGTTCTACAAGAAGCACGAGCCAACGTGCAACATGTTGATGCTGGTAGGGTTTGGCATACATGTAATGTAGGGGATTAGTGTTAGTGATGACAAAGGTTTTTTGGTTGAGTAGGTAATGATGAAGTTTAGTCGTGACAAAAACTAATGCTAAGAAAAGTTTGTAGCATGGGTGTACCTATTTTTGTAGTCCAAAAGGGTATGAATTATGTAATAAAATACTTACTCCCTGTGTTAAACATCACGATGAGCGAGCATGACACCTAAGGAATTATTAATAGCATAAATGTATAGGTAAAAAGGTTGGCCATCTTTAGGGAGAATTAGCACCAGTGGTTGAAGAAGGTATTGTTTTAAGGCATCAAAGGATTTATGGAATTCATCATCCCATTTGAAGGAGACATCCTTTTTGAGGAGATGATGAAATGGTTTACAGCAGTTGAAAAGTTGCGAAATAAACTGACAGATAGATTGCAACTTACCTTGCAAACTTCAAAGCTGATGGAGATTAGTAGGCAGACGCATTTCGAGAATAGCCTTTAATTTAGCACGATCAAATTCTATTCCATATAAAGAAATGATGAAACCAAGGAGCTTTCCTGAAAGCACCACAAAGACATGCTTCTTAGGTTGAAGGCTAAGACAATACCTGATGAGGCGGTCAAAGATGACCTTATGGGCTATCAAGTGTTTATCCCGATGTTTAGATTTGGCAAGAAGGTCATATACATAATCTTCCAATATGTGATGCATTATATCATCGAGTATATAACTCATGGCTCACTGATATGTAGCACTAGCTTTTTTAAGGCTAAAAGGCATTACTTGATAGTAAAAGGTCCCCCAACGAGTGATGAAGGAAGTTTTGTGTTGATCTTCTGGAGCAAGTAATATTTGATTATAACCCAAGAAACCATCCATGAGCGATAGCATCTCATGGCCAATGGTGAGATTAACCAGTTGGTCAGTGACTAGTAGAGGAAACTTAATTTTGGGGCAAGCTTAGTTGAGGTCATGGATATTCGTGTAAATAAGGAGTCCCCCTATCACTTTTGTGACGGGAACGATATTAGAATTCCATAGGGGATAGTTAATGGGTGGGATGAAGGAAACTGAGAGAAGGCACTTAATTTATTCTTTAACAAGAAGGGAATGTGAGGATGTATTTTCTGTAGCTTATGTTTTACAGGTTTGGCGTCATGAATGGTTGCGATATTGTGGACCACAATGTTTGGGTCAATAACGGGCTTATCAACTTAGGACCAAGGAAAATCATTGTTATGGTCCCAAAGTAAAGAAGTAAAATCTTCTTGTTCAATAGCATCTAAATATTGACCTATCTTTAAGATGTGTGGGTCATCTTGAGTGTTAATGTTGATTTCGATAGTCGATTCGTTAAACATGGTTTGTGTCTCAGAAGGCAATGACTAGTGAATATAAGAATCTTTCGTACCAAGGTCGGTGAGGATAAACTAATCATCCTGACATTGAACGACGTTAATAGAAGGTGTATCATCATCTATCATGTCAAGATACAGGAAAGGAAATGAAAAAGGAGCCTTGCCATCACGTTGATAAGTCAGATGTCCTAAGGAAATTGTGTTTACGAAAAAAAAAGTTAGGAGAAATAGATTCTAGATCTATGGACTCTGAGGGTGAAGGTGGTGGTCTTGGTGAATGAGGTGGAGAAGGTCTGTCATCCTCAATGAGGTTGATGTGGGCCTTCTTAGAAGATGGTGTGGTAAATCCAATGCCACTACGATCTTTGTGTTTACAGGTGGTACATGGGATGACGGTATGACGGCCTTGTTCATAAAAACTGAAGCCAAAGTCTTTCCATGCACATCGGTGAAGGAAAGTGTGGGAGAAGTGGTAGTCTGTGAGATATTGGAGGTTAGATGAAAAGGTTTGTGTTTGCGATGGAGGTTTGGGTGAATATGTGGCAGTATCAAGTCCCCCATACGTTAAGTTAGTGTGAAGGTGGGGAGGACCATAAGGGAAAACCTCTCCTATGAGATACTTATAACGAGGGTGCTACTGCATGTTTTCATACTCTTGTGGAGTGAGGAATGTTTTGATAATTTAGAGGTGATACTCCCCCAGAGTGAGGCATTTAAAAACACCTTCTAAGGTACGGTAGTAGATATGCGGGTAGCAGGGATAAATGAATCACTAGACGATTAGGCAAGAGGAGTATCGGTTGGTTGGGAAGTAGATGGGTGAGCTGCAAAGGTTGTGGTAGTAGTATGAATATAAGAGTTAGCTATGGGAGCACTGGAGGAAACATTGGTGGATGGGACCGTGGGTGTAGGAGAAGTGTGGGTAGTGGAAGATTCCTTAACTGGTACAATGATATTTATAGGTCGGTACAACATATTACAAGTTTTGAATGGTGACGAGTCAGCTAGGATAGTATAGTTATTCCCTTTATGTTTGAATTTTACACATCAGTGTAAATTTTAAGGGACACAACCCATGATGCAAATCCAAGGTCATCTGAGTAATAGGTTTTACTAAAACTCCCCCTCTAAGACATAGAATAATTATAGGACAGTGTGAGGGCCTATGCAAATGTGAAGAATAATGGTACCAAGGGTGGAAGTGATGGCGTCATTGAAGGAGAGCAATATAACTGGGTTATTATGCATACAATTTGAAGGGATGCACATTTGATTATATGCATGGGAGGAGATGATGTTGATGCTAGCACCACCATTGATTATAATGCGTTGTACACATATGTTATCGATATAGGCAGAGATGAAAAGGAAGGGATCAATGTCAGCTAATTGGAGAGGTACAATCTCCTCATCAAAGAAATTGAGGGTGGTGACTTGATGAGTGGGCATGGGGGTAGAAGAATGAGATGATTTGGTAAGTGATGCCACATGGTGAGGGGTATGTTATCAGCCAATTTTGACTTCACAAAATTGTTTAAAAATAATAAAAAAATGAAAATTTTGAAAATTTTGAAAAGTGTTACTTTGCGTGGCTCATTGGACTCATCGCAATCATCTCATTTTTGTGATCGTTTTGGTCTTCGTTTCTTCCTTTTATGGTGAGAATTCTTCCCACCAGGCTTTAAAACGCGTTAAAATACATTAAAATTAATTAATTAATATTTAATTAATTAATTTCTCCTTGTTTGATTAAATTAATTTTTAAATCACTTGAGGAGTATTTAATTAAATAAATATAAATTAAAAATCATTCGACAAATTTTAATGCCCGAGAAGTAAGCTTACGCTTCCAACTACTGGGAATGCCAATTTGGCTTCCCGAATTTGGGTTTCCCCTTTCCTAGCAATTTCCTTCAATTTTCCCGCACGTGAGATTTTCTCTGCCAATTGTCAAATCTTGGATTGGCTAACGGGCAGGAAATTCCCTAATTTCCCACATGGGGAAATTGAACGGAGATTGCCAACCTGCTTTGCCATTCCCATTAGCAATTGTTCGTTGCTTTCCCCATTTCCCCTAGCACTTAAGCCACTACCCGGGAAGAGAGGAAGTTATATTAATCCCCATAACTTCCTCCATCAAACCCGTTGGAAAAAGTCATGTGAAGCTTTGCTTCTTATTTCTTCTGAAGGAACTAATATTTTATCACATTCCACGATATTGTGAACACCATTGTGAAGAAGAAATACAAGAAGTTTTATGCAAAAAGAGAGAACACAACCATTGAGACAGCCAGCAGAAGGAATTTTCCACGCAAGGAAGAGAAGAGACATTGGATCTCATGCAAGTTTTAAGAAGAAATTTCAATACATTTGCCAGAAGATTAGAGAAATTCACACGCTAAAGACAAAAAAAGACCACGTGAGGGGAAGGCAAAGAACAATTTTTCCAACGCCTAGAGGGGAGTTTCCATAGTCCCACGCCAATCCAAAGAAGCACATAATTCAACGTATTTATCTGGAGAAAGTAACTGCTAAAAAGAAAAATAAATAAAAGCTTTGCCCACACAATCATCCAAGCTAATCTCTGCACACCCAAGGAAAGAGAAGACAGTCTAAGAACTGAGGAGGCGCACAAACCAAACAGTAATCTTCCACGCAGGGGTAGAAAAGTGTAACCACAGGCCACGTGGGAAACCAAACACAAATAAATAGAACTATTTTCAAATTCCCATGCCTAGGAGAAAGAAAAGGAGCAGGCCACCTTAGGAGCAATCTCCACATAGAAAAAAAGGAGGCATTTGTTCTAAACCTGTGCAAGTTTGCAAGAAGATAAAAAAAATCCTTTTCCATGCCTTGCAAGGGAAATAAGCCAGTTTTCAATAAAACAAGGATTTAAGATTTCTTTTCCATGCACAGTTTGAAGAAGATTAACCATAGGCCATGTGTGAAGGAAACAAGAATATTTTTTTAAATAAAAAAGGAGAAGGACAACAATCTTTCACGCATTGATCAAATAGACTAGTTCCATGCATTAGAAAAGGAGGCGCTTGACAAAATTGAACAGTTTTTAAATAAAAGAGAAAGCCACGCTTAAGCCAAGAAACAACCCACGCCACTTGAAGGAGGATTCACTCACTAGAAAGAGAAATTGTAAGTTTAAATTAAAAAAGGAGATGCCTTGGGGAGAGGAAAAGGGAAGCCACGCCAGCAAAACCCAGACCCACTGAAAATTTTCCCCGAACAGTACTTATTCAAAGAAATTTGTCAATGGTAGCTCAACACGGAGCTTTCTCATTTTCAAGGAGTGCAAGGTCTACATTCAATTCATTCAGAAATTATTCTGCCACATCACAAACAACTAGGCCTCCTCATAGGACGAGAAATCCATTTCAAAATGGCAGCGGAAGGATTAATAGGCGAAGATGGGCTGAAACAATGATACCTCTACACAATGCCGTCACTTCTATGAAACTTGTAACTCATCTTAGTTGTAGCTCCCGTAGTTTTCGCACCCTCTCTCCAGTTGTATGCAGGTCTTCAAAGTTATGTGAAGGATTCTTTTCAAGATCTTTGTATTGTTAGTGCCTATGGGCACATTAACACTATGATTGAATATGATAGATATTTGATCAAGTTCAGGCAAGTGCTAGTTTACATGTCATGCTTCTTGCAATCATCTATTCTTTAAAGTGAGCATCACTTGCTTAGTATCATATCACCATTTATTTTTAAATCCATCATCTACATGATGAGTTTTCTGGCAAGAAGTTGAAAGTGGTGCATAACCACTTATCTTTCAAATCATGGGGTTGGCTTTGTAGCTGATGTTTGCTACATGAATGTGGCACTAACATGAGCTCGCAGTAATTTTTTATTGGTAATGATATCTACGGACATGTTATGGGCATGAACCCGGGTCATTGTCATGGCAACATTAGGTCTTTATTGATAATGGCATTTTCTCATCGTTTGGAAGGTACAATTGTGCTTATTATGGAAATTCCAAAACATTCTTACTACAAGTGTTATATAATATGGAAGAATCATGAGCATTGTGGTAAAACCATTCTTTTCAGAAATGTTGGGTTAAGCTTGAATATAAAGTAGTTGAGTTGAAAAGCTAAAAAACAATTCTGACTACACCACAACCAACTTAACGATTATTGATGAGAGTTAAGTGTAATCATGGTGGCAAGGTCAATACCTATAGATGTTGGTTTGAGCCTATGGATGAAGACCATGCTATGATTTGAATTTGGTTTAATTCTATGTATGAATACCATACAATGATTCATACTTTTTGTGGAGGAGATAGATCACACTAATAATTACCCATGAGATGAAGGTAACATGGTATTTTTCGATTCATATTCTTGAATGATGTTCATGAGTAAAATAACCATTCCTCTGTCACATATTTGAGAAGTTTGCATTGCCATATTGATTGATAAAAATTTCTCTTGGAATAACTATTTGTTTTGACAAGAACCTTCAATTATATGCATGCTGACACATCGTAACCGAGTTTGTTTCCGAGATTGTTGTGAAATATGAGAACTGCTTCCATCATTTCAAACAAGGAAAATGCTATTTTTGGTGATTATTGGTGATGTTAAGTGAACCAATAAAAGATAGGCTATGCAGTGAGATGGAAGAGTCAGGTTATTCAATTTGTAGAAAGTGTTTGCAAAGCTAGACAATGCTTTTGAATTCATCAAATCAGATGTATAGTGCAAATAACTGGTTATATTTATTCATGGGGTGTTTTTTAAAGCCATGTTTTTTAATACCATTGGAGGTGAATTGCAATTTTGGCTCTTGGATATCTTCTCAATGGTGAAATACCAGAAGTTAGATTCTGATTAACCAAGGTGGTGTAATGACTACGGTCTCGCGAAAAATGAATAATTCACCATGGAAAGGTACTCGGAGCATGTGGAGAATTGTGAATGTGAATACGAATGAAGACAAATTTTCTCACACCAGGATATTGCTTAGACAGAGGGGTGGATGAATTGCTCAATTTTCAAGCTCAACACTCTTGTCCTTTGGAGGATTGTAGAGCATAGTCAATGAGTTCATTCCCATACAATCGGGATAGGTGGACTCTTGGCCCAATGGATAAGGCACTGATCCTAGGTGTCTTGATCTGGGTGACACGTTACTTAGTAGGATGTATATGTGTGCGTCCAAGTCATTTAAGTGGGTCCACATGTACCCATTTCTTTTATTTATGTATTTTTCCTTAAGTAAATTTTTAACTTAAGTGGTTTCTATTTCTATTCACTTTTTATAAAGTTGGTTAGAAAAAGTCAAAGGTCACTTAAGTGCCTTATTTAATGATCATGTAAAACCCTAACTACTTTGTAACCAACTTTTGGGTTATAAAAGGAAGTCAGGGGCTCATTTTTAAGGGTGACTTTGAGAGAGGAGAAGAAAATACTTTTGTGCAAGCTTTGTTTCAAGAAGAAACTTTGTGTTCTTTTGTGAAAAACATTTAGGAGTTAATGGAATACGAACTTTGTGTCTCATTCATTATCTCTTGTAACATTTGGTGTTCTTATGTTCATTAGATGTTAGGTGTTTGAATCTTACATGCAAATATTATCTTTGATATTATTGTCAACATTGTTAATCAGTTGTTCTAGTTCACAGTGATCAAGCTCTGATTATCTACTTGCTCATGTGTGTTCCCCTTACACGTTCTTGTTTGGCTAACTCAAACTCTGTTTTATTTGTGTTGGTTATTCTTATTTCCTCTTCATGCAATATTAGGCTTTGTTTTTACCTAAATCTTGCATGTTCTTTTAGTTTATTCCATTCCATTCCTTTCCTTCATTCCATTCCATCTCCCTCATTCACTTTTCTTTCCCTTGATGTTCCAGAACCCCCCCACATAAAATTTTGAATGTATAGATGTAAATACAATTTTGGTTTTCAATAAAGGCAGCCTCACCTTCATTAAGGAGGGACTTCATTCCCACACTATTACATGTCATTTGAATGTGTGCAAATCCATATGCTAAAATTTTTTGGTGACTCCACTGGGGATTTAGAAATTGTTAACCAGTGCTTGGTTAAATCTTTATGACTTTCCCCTCTGTACAAGCTTCAGTTCTTCAACTGAACCTTGTAGCCAATGAATATTTCCAAGGAGACGTTGCTGCCAACCTTCAAACCATAGCTTGGGAAAACCATGAAAGCTTGTAGCAATTTGTGGCTGAAGAAAGATCCATTGACAGAGAAATCTACATCGAAGACCTTAGAAGAAGAGCACTCACACTTGTGGCCAAAAGACCTCCTGGACACATTCTGATCATTGTTCACCGACGCGGTCCTCTTCCACCAAGGTAATAAGTTGTATGAATATTATAGGTAACCCACCTATATTGTAACCAAATCTTGTTTTTGCAGATACTCAAGAAGACATATCATCATATTTGAGGCAAGCTATTTGGGAAAAGTGCACAAGTAACCATCATTTTCATCTCACCACATCAGTACTAGATAACGAAGAAGAGAAAGCCATGAGAGTTGCTAGAGCTATTCATGAAAAAATAGCTCAAGAAAGAGAGTGAAGAGAGAAGGCTAGAGCCAGTTGAAATATGCCAGTGATCCCTTCACCATAAATATTCCAAAATGGAAGGAAAGAGGTTTACACGAGGAGAAAAAGCTAAAGGTTGATCTGACCCCACTTTTGAATTTTGAATAATTATTTTGGGGTTTTGAAGATGAAGAAGAATCATTTGATTTGAATGGGGCATTCTTGTTTCATAATTAGATTTTCTTTTCTTCAATGGTGTGAATTTCTAGCTTTTGTGCCATGGTGAATGCTTCGTTGAAGGTACGAAAATTTTGTACCTACAAATTTGGTGAGATGTGCCTAGCACCAGCTCTAGTGAATAACTCAATAAGTTCATCTTGAGGTAACTGGAATGTTAATTGGTTGATAAGACTTTGCTAGCGAGCAAAAAAATCTCCGATAGATTCGTCGTCATATTGTCATGTCAAATATAGGTTGGTCATGGTGACTTTTTTTACTACATTGATCGAGAAGTGGTCTAGGAATGCTTAAGCCACTTGGTTAAAGGAGTAGATGGAATGTCTAGGTAAACTATTGTACAAATCTAAGGTAGGTCTTGTTAGGGACATGGGAAATGTTCATAAGAGAAAAGCACCATTATGGGTGATTAGGTAGAACCCATGTTTGAATGACTGCAAGTGTTGTTGCAGGTCCTCTTTACTATTGAAATGGCTGAACTTGGGCATTTCCCAATGTACATGGTATGGGAGAATAGGAATAGATGGATGAATAGGCTCATTAAAAATTTTGTCATATGTTAAGGAGTTACGAGAGCCAAAAACTAATGATTCCAATGTCTACATCTTTTCCATCATCATCCTAATGAGGTCATTGGTGGGTTGTGAGGAATGGGCACCTCTTGCGGTGAAAAGAGGTTGATGATGGGTGTATGATGTGGATGGCATCTCAGTACATGGGGGTACTGAATATGAAAACTTTGAAGGGGGGATATATATATAGGTGGAATATACCCTGAATAAGTGATAGACGAGATTGGGAGTTTTTAGTGATGCATGTAAATAGGTGGGGTGGTCACAAAAAATCTTTTTTTAATAGGTGGTAAAGACTGAGGGATGGAAAGAACTAGGTTTTGGAACGGGGTGTGGGTTGCCAACACTAGAGGTGGTAGTGATGCAACTAATATATACGAAGAAAATGGGGTAGATGGGTCCATGTTCAAGGTGCTTTTTGAAGGAAAAATTGAAACCATGGGTGTAATAGATGTCATTGGGGTAGTAATAATGGTAGAGGTGGGGCCCATTCGAGATACCACAGGGGGTGATGTGGATGAGAGTAGCACCGAGATAATGGTAGCTAACGCGGAAGTGGGGTGAGGGAATGAGGAATAGATACAAGAATGTTATATACTAGTTATCCTAATGAGTCTTGGTTAGATGAGTCGGCAAGATAGTATTGTAAGGCCGCGGGATTATGATTAAGGAGTCTTACAAACTCCTCTTCGTCGGTAGAAATGGTGATAGGTAGAGTTGGAACCATAGGTGATAGGATGGAAGGTAGTGATGGGATAGATGGGAGGGGATGAAGGCTAGTATGAAATATAAGGGATTTGGATTGGTTGTGAGTCAACACCATGTGAATTAGCATTGACCTGGTGAAACTGTATTTTGCAGATGACACGGCAAGGAATAAGAATGAGAAAGAACATATACTGGTATGTAGACTTGATCAATGTTTCAATTAAGAATTAAAATAGGGAAACTCACACCAGTTAAGATGACCAATGAAGGTTGAGGGTGACCGATGAAAGTTACAGTAACCAATACCGGTTACTGTGGGAACACACCAGTTTGAGAAAATGAAGAACTAATGAAAAATGAAATGGGGAAATTATACTTAACAGTGATATCAGAGTGTTGGGAATATGATGATTTCCAGATGACTTTAAATAGAAAAGAGAAGGTGATGAAATCCATTTTGGGTAAAATAACCAAAAGAGTTGGTAATTGACACTGGTCAGGTAAACCGACGATGATCAGATGAGAACTGATGACAGTCACTGGATCGACATTGGTTATTGTGAAATCTGAAGAAGTGAAGAAAAATGGATTTTGTGAATTAAATCAGATGAAGAAACAACCCAAAATACTAGAGGATGATAATATGAGTCCTTGACACACTCAGAAATAGTCGGAATACCCCAACTATAATGGGGAGTGTGAAAGGAAGAAGAAAATGAAGAAATGTAATCCTCACAACTCAAAACATAATTCAAGAAGAAATCTAAGAAAAACATGTAATCCTATGAGTGGATTTTATGTTAATTTAGATTATGCTATTTGAGACTGACTTCTTAACTTAGAACTAAGTTTTTTGGTTGGGAAGGTGTCCTTTGAAGATGCAATCTAAAGGGGATGTTTCAGGTTATGTTTTGATGGGGGCGGTCCATTCTCTAAGATAATGAGTGGATAGAGAAACGAGCTAGGCACCCACCATCAATCCTCTAATCATGTGATTCTTAACAGATTCTTTGAGGTAAGGTGTTATTAAGAAGATGTGTAAATTTAGATTTGTGTAGTTTGGCAAAGAGAGAGAAGAGAGAAATGGATTTCTATGATTCAATTTTTTCAACCATCAGTTGGGCATGACTTCCAGTGTATAGTTTTCCCTCAATTTAAAATGTGAGATAATAATGCAGCATACAAGGATGAAATGTAACAAATTTTATAACCCAAATCGACAGTTATATTCGATGTAGAAAATGATGAATATGAGAGAGGATGATTTTCACTAATGCAGAAAGAAAGAAGAATGATTTTTTTTAAATGCACCAAAAGAAATGTTTCATTTAGATAAATTAGAAAGAAAGACAATATTACTAAAGAAGAAGACTTAGTGAATAAAAATTTATAAAGGAAACACACAATATGTAACCTATATGAATAGAAAGAAACCCAAAAAATAGGCTCCCACCGAGTGTGCCAAAATGTTTCACCAATAAGTTGTGTATGTATGAGAAAAACAGATAGGGTAAGGGTGAGGAGGAATATCTGTGAATGAAGGTGGAAGTTAAAGTGTGCATCTTTTGATTTCCTGATCCAGTTATGATTGCGAGAACTTCATTTTTTCTAGGAGGAACTACTTGTGAATGCAAAACAAGACCACACAAGGAATATTTAACAATATATGTCATTGGATTACCTAGCGTGTGCTAGATCCAGGAAGTGTGATACTTCCTAGATGGATTTTAATCCACTTTTTAATTAGATTCAATGCAAGAAATAACATAATAAAATAGCATCCTACTGTAGTTGATATGATTTAGGTATCTCATTCAAATACAATAAGAAATTCAATCTAGCGGGTAAGGTTACGATCAGGTCTAGAGGTTGGGTAGGTAGCCAAGGTGACTAGGACAGGTCAGGATCAAGTTTTGGGTAGTTTGGTTTGTTTAGGTGAGTGTTATGAGGTTCCAGTTATAGGAAGAATTACTAGATACAAAGACCAACGTCGGTAGGCTATGACCGATGCCGGTTAAGAGGGAAACTGATGAAGGTTTAGGTTAACTGGCATCGGTAGAGGTGAACTGATAGAAACTTAATAAAATTTGGTTTTGATGATTCTCTATGATTACACAGAGAATAAAAAGAGAGTGGTGAGGTTGATGATAGCACTATGAATACTCAGAGATGTATGGAGTCAGGTATGGAGAGTTGGGAGGTTGTAGGTAGTTAGGTGGATGGATTGGTAGGAAGGTGGGAAATGATGGGGTACAAAGGAGAATATGAGTCTCCAATAGAGATAAATAAACTAATCTAAATAAGTATGGAAATATGCAGATCCAAATGCACTTAATTGTATTTACATACTTGGTGGTTGGATGGAGGTGATGGTTGATCTATGCAATCAGATGTCAGTGTCGTGGTAGTGCTTCTCGGAACGTTACTGTGAATTCTCAACCTTCATATCAGTCTTGGTGTTGGTTCAGGATATTTGGATGTTCAAGAGGGCTCTGGTTCATGCTTGCATGCAGATCTCTCTCTTCTCAGACTTGAATAATTATTCCAACCCCTGGAACAAGGTTACCAAATTGAATATATGGTAACCGATGGTAGTTTATGGTGACTAGCGTCGGTTAAGGTGGGATATCTTAAGTTACCAAAAATAGAAAATCTTTGTTATCTTTTGGCCTGTTCTATCCGTACTTGTGGATCCAAAATGGCATTTTTGCATAGGTAAATGGGCATGTTATTAGAGAAAGAATAGTCATTTATTGTTATGGTTAGAATAAGTATTAGTTAGCTATGGTAAGTTGAGATTGAGTCTTAGTCAAAAGGAAACATGCTAAGAATAGGTCTATGATGAGGTGTCTAGGTGATGTGGTGGGGTGAGGTGTCTTGGTGAGGTGGAATTAATTTAATTAAGGTATTTATTAATTAATATCATGTTAATGGGAATTAATTTAACTATAGGGAATTAAATTAATATACATGTGGGGCAAAAGGGGAGTGTGACCCAAATTTGGTGTCTACAACAATAATATAGTGAAGAACAGATAACACAGTGAAAATGTAGCATCATGAGTATTGAAGAGGTTGAACAGTCATATGTGTTCCTGTTCATACCTAGGTTTGTGGTTATCCTCTGGAAAACCATTGAAGGTTGTTCAGATGTTTTCCTGATTGATTTCCCACACTGTTAGGTCATATGTGTTCCCTAGAGTGATTGTTGATAAGTAGATGATTCTTGAGCATGTTTTCATCCTTGTCATTAGACATGTTCCTTACTACGCATGGTTGATAATAATTTTATGTTTTCCTTCTTCTACCTTCAGTTCAAGTGTTGTACCAAGATCATGAGCAAGCACGGGTGACAGGTTGTAGAGGAAGTGTGAAAGTTATTTTTCTACCATGCAAACACTAAGGGGGGAAAGTTAAGATTAAGTATTTACTATGGTAATTATTCATGATATAATTTTATTGAGTGATTTTTAATAACAAATCATGTATATATCTTGTGGGTTTATAATTTTTTATCAACAACTTATATTTATAGTTACCAATTGTTACGTAGGTTTAAACAACCTAAATCTATGGTTTATTGTTGTGAGTTGTTTCCTAATTATTAGGAACAACCTCACCTATAAATTTGGTTTGTGTAATGTTTCCGTTTAATCAATGAAGATATTGTGTATTTCTACTGTGCAAAATTAAGTGTCTTTCAACCTCATTAAATGCCAGTTAGATGTGCTAGTTGAGGTCTAGGACATTCAAATTTTGAAATTTTCACTTTCCCTCCAAAGTGTCAGTTTGAAATCTTGGAAGCCTATTTTGGTTTGATTGTGTAAGTTGGCTTAGTTTATGTGTTTTAGAGGTAATATTGGAGCTAACAAGTTTGGAAAAGGATGAAATGGGGTCTAATAAGGGTGTTTAGGTCTAATTTTGTGTTAGAAGTTGTAAATAGTGTTAAGCTCTTAATGAATGGTCAAGTTCAATCATGTGATCAAAATTTTTAGAGAATTTACTCGGTGTTAATTGACTAAAATACCTATAAATGATCAAATGTAAATGAATCATCTCATTTCATCCAGATGAGAATCAAATTTGTAATGCTTCAAGAGGAAGATTGAAGTAAAAACTGAGTTTTTGAATATTTTTTCTTATGATCTAATATGACTGCATGTTTTCATTATTGAATGGTTGTAGTCCTTGGATCTTATATTTTATGTTTGTAAAATGGACCATTACTAACAAGACCTTCAGGTGGTGTGAATATTAATATTTAAGTATGTTCTTTTTGGTAGAGAAAACTTATGGTCTTGCTCAAAACTACATTTTATCCTAGTGTATTCTTTAAGGCCGATGTGATGAAGGAGTGTAGATGTAAATGAAGGTGATTTATAGAGAAATATGGATGATATTGTTCCTTTCATAGTTTCAAGGTGACTGCAATTTTTAGTTGTAGCCCTTAAATTATCTTTTTTGTTGCATGTTAGAGTGCACTGTAGAACGAGAGATTGTGATTGTAAATGTTATTAGAATGGGATTAGTTTCATTTTGATACTTTTTAAATTGTATATACTAAAGGTTCTTAGAGGAGATTGTATAAATTAATAACAAAGTTTAATATCATATTCTCTTTATAATCAAGACTCAAAAATCCCTCTTTGTTGTTGAGGGTTTGACCATCTTAACCTAACAACTTGTACAAGCTCCATCAATAGTGAAATCAATGATAAATGTCTTAATAACCTTCCCTGCTAACCTAGACATGTTGAGAATGCATATTTATCCCTCAGGACTAAATTTGAAGTTTTGGTAGCAAATAGGTAGAAAGAGATAAGGGTTTGTTTATTTTCAGGTTTGTTAATAATGCACAGTTCAATTAAGGAGGATTAAGTAAGAGATCAAGGAGTTAAGGAATTTATTTACTATACTTCTAAAATAATAATGTGTATCAAGTCAAAATAGACTTCTTGAAGAAATTTAGTGCCTTGAATCGATCATTAGAGAAAGTTATTGCAAAAAATCACGTTCTTTGGCTCCATTGTATGCACAATTAGGGTTTAAGAAGAAAAGGGAGATAAAAATGTCTAAACACAAAAATTTTGCCCTCAAAGTTGGCATAAATAACCCTTACAAAGTCATCAATGATATTTTGAAGTATTTTTAATAATTCATTGGAGGGTTTTAAATATATTTTTGACATTAGGTTGTCCTAATTGGTATACATAGTCCCAGACCTAATAATAGAGGTCTATTTACAAAGGAAGGGTGATTTAGACCTTGATTTTTCTCTTGAGATTCACCAAATAGATGAAACTTGGTAATGGGTGTTATAATATTCCATAAAATTACCTTTAAGTTGTCTAAAAAGGAAGTTAAGACTTACTTTGAATGTTGATAGGGCTAAAATTACTTAGGTTGACTAGGAAAGCAAGGTAAGATTTGAGTGTGAAGAAAAAGGAGTTAAAACATAAGGTTTTGCATGAACTAAAGATATGTTGAAAGGAATCTAAGGAATATATCATATTATTTTGGGTAGCTTTGGATTCCTCTAACCACACACATTGTAAACATCTAGTTCCTGAGAAGATGAAGGAGTAATTTTAACAAGTTTAGTAAAAATTTGATCTTATGAAGCTTTTGTAACCTTTTAGTTGTTATTCTAACTTTGATTGGAAGTGATTGAACAGGGTGAATGAGTAAAAATGTCCTTGATAACATCAATACAAAAGAAACTTGCAAAAAAAGGAGAGCTAGAGAGAGAAGTGCATGACAGTCTTGGAGAATGGTGAGAATTTTTGTTTCCAAGAAGTGAAATCTATTTGGTTGTTGCATTAACACTAGAGCAGGGTATAGAAGTAGGACAACACCATAAATCACCTATGGTGAATATTGAGTATAATTTACAAGTTCTAGCCTTGTAGGTTGGGTTAAAATCCTTAATTTGTAAAGTTTGAGAGTAAGTGATTGATTTTTTTTCCTAACATGGTTGGATGTGTGTAAATGTGAGGAATGACTACATCATTTATGGTATCAGAGCTTGGGATCCTATTAAATTTTCATTGAAAATTAAAATTTGAATGTTTTGTGGCTAACAAGTGGAATTGTGAGTATGTGAATGAAATGATAGGTTAAGAGAAGAAGTGAAGTGAAAAAAGGTTGAGGAAGAGATGGGTAGAGAAGAGTTGATAAGAGAGTTAGTCAAGTTGTTTAACCACAAGAAGAGAGAAAAATAGGAGAGAGAGAGTAAAATGAAAGAGTAAAGGAGGAAGAAAAGAGATATGTGGTTTCAGTAGGAGATCATGGAGTTGAAGCAAGAGGTAGCACATCTAATGGTGCTCGTAGAAAGAGAGAAAGAAGAACAAGGACAAGACATGGGGATGATGATAAAGAAGAAATTCAAGTGGCCAATTAGGTTACTTGTGGAAAGAAGGAAAAGAAAGTAACTAAGGATAAAGATAAGACAAGAATAAATAATACCAGGACAGATGGAAAAGAGAATGAGGAAGAAAGAAACATAGGAGATTAAGGAAATTATTTTGATTGTGGATAAGAGTGAAGAAGAAGTAATAGAATAATTTTTGGCTTCTCTTGAGATGGATGAGAATGATGAGGATAGTTGGTATGCAGAGATAAAGGAAGCAGATTTCAAGAAGGAACAAAGTGAAGTGATGAAAATAAGGGAAGATATTATAGGGGTAGCAGAACCTTAAGATTTTAAATCTAACAATGTGTGCATCTATGTGTTTGCAGGTATAAAGAATGAGATTGAGATAGAATATGCAAGCAAAGGGAAAGCAAGCCAAGAACAAGAAGAGATGAATGAACTGGAGAGATTATTTGTTTACAAAATTTGGGATAAATTGCAAACAAAGATAACAGCTTTGGAGCATGCTTTAAACACATTGAAATCATGTGGGAAAGATTTGGAAATAAATTCCAAGATGAAGGAAGATAAGCATATAGAATCTCACAACAATAATATGGAAGAAGAGATTAAAGAAGCAAGAGGTAAGAAGAAATAGTGCAATAGAAAAGGAAGAGGTGTATGATGAAGAATATAAACTCAGAAAAGAGTATCAGCAAAAAAAGCAAGAGGAAGATATGAGGGATGAAAAAGAAGAAGAAACATATGAAGTAACATACATCGTTCATGAAGATGAAGATAACCATGAAGAAAAAGAAAATATTAAGATGGGATCAATGTAGATAGAGGAGGATGAAGGTAAAGATCATATCAGATCAAGGATGAAGACACAAAGAAATTGGAAAAAGAATAAGAAAAGAAAATAGTGGGGCTTAAACTTTCTTACCCCTGGAGTATGATGTAGGAGCATCAACTCCATCCTTGTAATAAGTTAAAATGTCATCAATTTTTTTTTTTATCAGGTATGGTCATAGGTCTTGAGGTCATTAAATGTCAGTTATGTGTTCTAGTTGAGGTCTAGGATATTCAAAATTTTAAATTTTTACTTTCCCTCCAAAGTTTAAGTTTGAAATATTAGAGGCCTATTTTGATTAGACTATGTAATCTGGCTTAATTTAGGTGTTTTAGAGGTAATATTAGAGCAAACAAGTTTGAAAAAGGATGAAATGAGGTCTAATAAGGGTGTTTAGGTCTAATTATGTGTTAGAAGACATAAATAGTGTTAATCTCTTAATGAATGGTCAAGTTTAATCATGTGATCAAGAGTTTAAGGGAATGTAGTTAGTATTATCTAGTTGAAAGACCTATAAATGATCAAATGTAACTTAATCATCTCATTCTATCTAGATGAGAATCAAAATTGTAATGTTTCAAGAGGAAGATTGAAGGAAAAATTGAGTTTCTGATTTTTTTTGCTTGTGATCTAAGATTCCCACATGTTTGCATTCTTGAATGGTTGTAATCCTTAGATCTTATATTCTATGTTTGTAAAATGGTACATGAATAAAAATTCCTTAAGTTGGTGTGACTATGAATATTGAATTATGTTCTTGTTGTAGAGGAAACTTATGGTCTTGCTCAAAACTATATTTTCTCCTAGTGTCTTCTTCAAGGTGGCTATGATAAAGGAGTATAGAGATAAATAAAGGTGATTCACCAAGAAAGAAGGGTGAGATTGTTACTTTCATAGTTTTAAATTGTCTTCAAGGTTTACTAGTAGCCCTTAAATGATATTTCTTGTTAGATGTTGGAGTGCACTAAAGAACATGGGATTGTGATTCTAAATGTAATTGGAATGGGATTAGTGTCTTTGTGATTAAGTATTGAATTGCATATACTAAATGGTCTCTGAGGATATTTGTATAAATGCATGTGAAATTTTAATATCATATGCTCTTTATAAGAAAGACTCAGGAATCCGTCTTCGTGGTTGAGGGTTTGACCATCTTAACCTAATAACTTGTACAAGATCCATCAATAGTGAAATCAATGATAAATGTCTTAATAACCTTCCTTGCTAACCCAAACATGTTGAGAATGCATATCTAGCCCTCAAGAATAAATGTTAAGTTTTGGTAACAAATAGGTAGAAGGATACAAGGGTCTTTTGATTCCCAGGTTTGATAACAGTACATAGTTCAATTGAGGAGGAGTAAGTAAGAGATCAAGGAGTTAAGGAATTTATTTACTATAATGCTAAAAAAATAATGTGCATCAAGTCGAAATAGACTTCTTGAAGAAATTTAGTTCCTTTAATCGATAATTAGTGAAATTTATTGCAAAAAATCATGTTCTCAGGCTCCATTGTATGCATAGTTAGGGTTTAAGAGGAAAAGGGAGATAAAAATGTCTAAACATGAAAAATTTCCCTCAAAATTGGAAGAAATAACCCTTAGTCATAAATGAGATTTTGAAGGATTTTTAATAATTCATTGAAGGATTTTAGATATATTGATGATAGTTGGCTATCTTGATTGGTATACATAGTCCCAGACCTAATAATAGAGGCCTGTTTACAAAGGAAGGGTAATTGAGACCCTAATTTTTCTCTTGAGATTCACCAAACAAATGAAACTTGGTAATGGGTGTTGTAATCTACCATCAAATTTCCATAAAGTTGTCTAAAAAGGAAGTTATGACTTACTTTGAATGTTGATAGGGCTAAAATTACATAGGGGGCCTAGGAAAGTAAGGTAAGGTTTGAGAGTGAAGCAAAAGGAGTTGAAACATAATATTTTATGTGAACCACATGGATGTTGAAAGGCATATAAGGAAGATTTCATATTATTCTAGGTATCTTTATAATACTCTAATGATCTAGAGGATCCTCACAGAGAAACATCGATCTAAGATATTCTCAGAATAAGTTGCAGTCATTTTTAAAGCGTGGAGAAAAATTATACGATTCCGTCGATATCTTGTTTGCAAGAAACAAAGCTCGTTTACAAAAGTTATAGCCCACTGAAATTTTCGGGCAACTAGCAAAATTTGGAGTTTTTTGCAGGTTGGATGTGTGCACACTCACCAAGTGTTTCAATCATATTGTGACGTGGAAAATTTGTGTGATGAAATAAAAGTGGTTTTCGGAACGCCGGTCTTGGACACTCATTCGTGGACAAATGGACCCCACTATTTACTGGCTGGGGGCCCTCAGCTAGGTTTGACACACTTGATTATGGAGGGGTGTCTTGGCCTCCTTCTCATATTATCATTATACCAACTTGTGTATATATATGCCTCTAATTGCATTTTTGCTATGCATGTGGGACTAATTGATATGCCATTTAAACTATGTAATTAAATAACCTCCATATTCCACACATTTTATCTAAACCTCCATATTCCACAAATTTTACATGCTAAACCATATTCCACGCATTTTATTTGCTAAAAATCCATAAGAATTATTGAATAAGGCACCTAAAACAATGCCAACACATACCCAAGTGCCCTTTTTAGCACCCAAACAGGTTTGAATGGTCAATGGCTCATATAGCCACCTACATGCATGGGAAATAAGCCTTATAAAGTGCCTAACTCACCCTCCAGCTTCAAATGTGGGATAAATCCCATGATATGTGCCTAAGGAGATGGAGATAAGGGGATTTGAACCTTGATCTCCATGGTAAAAGATATGGGTCTTGACAGTTGTGCCACTACTTGGGAAACATTATAAAAGGAGCTATTTTGTACATGTACAGGCATTCGAGACTATGTAAATTATTGAAATGCTCATAACTTGAGCTATGAGTGAAATTTTGAGGAGAAGTAAAAAGAAACCCTTCTTATTTAGACAGAGGAAGACTGTGAGAAGGTCATAATTTTGTAGAATTCTTTGTAAAGAATTATTTTCAATATTTTAATAGATCGGTCCCATTCAATCAGACCTAGAGATGTAGGCCTCAAGTGTTGAACTCCATTATCACGCTTTGTGTCAAATTGCTAGTGAATTCTCTTCATTTCTCTATAATTTTGCACAGTAATTGCAGTTTTAATTATTTTATTAAAAGTACAAAAGGATATAATGCTCAATTTTTACATCGAAAATCAATACAAAGCAAAGTTTTGTGTGTGCATAATTGCTAGTTAAAATTGATTTTCAGATCATTGGTATTAGAGCTGGTTTTGACTGATTTTTGGTTCAGATTAACTATTTTTGGATTACATGTTGTCTTTTGGATGTTAGCAAGGTCTCGATCTAAGAAGGGTGAAGGAGAGTTAGTTGAAGGAGATCCCAAAATTGGTACCAGACGATCTCGAAGTCCTACAATGGCAGATCAAGAGGAAGAAACCTTTCGTCAATCATTCCTACAGATGAAGGAAATGGTGGAAGAAATGTACCAAGATAGACAAAGGGAAAAGGGAACTAGAGAAGGTAAGAAAGAAGAAAACTCTAGTTCTGATATTCCTAAAAGAGACCCTTTAAAATCTGATTTTCCTTCATTAAAGTTAGATATCAAGTTTGAATTTCCTATGTATACTGGAGAGCTAAATGTAGAGAAGTTGGATAACTGGGTCAAGTAGATAGAAGTATATTGTAGGGTTCAAAGAATTGTTGATGATGAATCAAAGATTCATTTGGTAACTCTTCGGATGGGTGGCACAACACTCATTTGGTGAGAGAGTAAGCTTCAGGAAGTGGAAGAAACAAAAGGTAAAGAAATCACTTCTTGGTTTGAATTTGTTTCAAACATTAGGCAACAATTTTATCCTCTTGGTTATAAGCAACAAGCTATGATGGATTGGAAAAAATTAAGACAAACTAAGCAACAAAGTGTTCAAGAATACACACAGGAATTTAGGAAAAAGGCTCTAATTCTGGGAATTTCTCTAAACACAAAAGAAACACTGCTCAAATATATTAGTGGGAAGAAGGTCCTGGCAGTAAGCAGAGGATTGAAGAAGTTTAAGCATTTGGTTTCAAACAACAAAATCCAACTATTGGTCTCCCATGCGGGAGTTAAAGAATTCCTTCTCAGCAAGGACCTGAATGAGAAGCATGCAGGATGGATCACTCATGTCATGGAATATGACATTGAGATCAAGGTCACCAAGATGGTCCATGGAAAGGGGTTATGTGAACAACTAGCCTCAGGTCAACAAGATGAAATAGATAGTGAAAAAGAGGTTGTTTTTGTCCTACAAGATGATCAAGAAAAATTGAGAGATGATGTACCTACTCCTTGTTGGAACCAAGACATGGTGCACTTCTTTCGAATAGGTATGTGTCCTCATGGGATAAATAAATTTAAAAAAAGGCATTTTAGGCTACAGGCCATACCATTTGTTCTTATTGATGGTGTCTTGTTCAAGAGGGACATCAATGGAATTTTGTTGAGATGCATTAGGACATACTAGGTGGAGAGGATGCTACAAGAATTCCATGTTGAAGCAGCTGGAGGTCATTTTTATCCAAGAGTGACAACACTCAAAATCATGAAAGTAGGATATTATTGGCCCAAAGTGTTTAGTGACTGCTACACATGGATCAAAAGGTGCAAGAATTTTGCATTCTTCAAAGGCAAGGAAAGGCTAGCAACACTTACATTGTACCCAATCTCAGTTGACCAACCTTTCATGCAATGGGGATTGGAATTCATTGGAGTCATCAATCCAAACTCAAGCCAAGGTCACAGAAGGATCCTGATAGTGATAGATTATTTCACCAAATGGAATGAGGTAGTTGCACTCAAGGAAGAAAATGAGTCTAGTATCTTGTATTTTTATGAAGGGATAGTGACCAGATTTGGAGTGCCATCCACCATCATATCAAACAATGCATTAGAATTTATAAGTTCCAAGATCATAGGATGGGCCGTTAAGAATGGGACTTATTTGAGTACTTCATCAAACTATTACCCTCAAGGTAATGGCTAGGCTGAGTCCACAAACAAGAACCTACTAAATATTATCAAAATAACTCTTGATGAGAATTAGAGGACCTGGCACACAAAGCTCAAAATGGCCTTATGGGCTGATAGAATAATGCCCAAGAGATCTACAGGCAACTTTCCATTCAAGCTCATATATAGGAAAGAGGTGGTGTTTCCTATATCACTTGAGTTTCCGGCATTGGAGCTCATGAAGAAACTAGAGATGTCTAAATTTAGACCAATGGAGGCCATGTATGTGGAGTTGATAGAATTAGATGAAACTAGAGAGCATGCTCTCCAAGCAATAGAGAAGAATCAAGATTCAATCAAGAAATGCTTTGAAAAGAAGACAAAGGAAAGGACCTTTCAGGAAGGAGACCTAGTTTCTAAATGAGATGCAAATTGAGAAAAACTAGGAAGGCATTCCAAATTTGATGCCATTTAGAGTGGCCCCTATATGATCACAAGATGCAAAAGTAGCAATGCTTTCTAATTGTCTACATTAGAGGGTGAAGAGTTACAGATTCTAGTAAATGGAATCTATCTTAAGCATTGCTACTAAAAGGGGAGTTCTCACCATGTACACATTAATTTGGTTTTCTATTTGCTCTAAGTGCTTATGCATATTGTCTTGTTGTAGTGTAGATTGATTTTCTCCTAAGTGCTTTGCACGCTCTACATGTTCCATTTCGAGCATGTATGATTTCAAATTTTATATATAGTGTGGTAATGTTTTGTTGATCTCATGCAATGTTTGAACTTGGCATTTGGTCAAGATCAGTTTCAGTTCTAATGGGTTTCCAAGTGGCCCAGGGGTCAGTTTTCAAAGTTTAGATTAGTAGCAGGCTATCACTCATGACTCCATGCCCAACGGATATGACAAGGCAATTGGTCTTTTTATCTACCAGGTAGATACCCCTGTGATTCACCAAATTGTTATCCATATTTCACCCCATGCCAAATATTAGATTGACCACGATCCTGTATAAGAGGAAACAGAGTCAAAAGGTGAACAAAAAAAGGCTTCAAAATTGGCTAAGTATAAAGGTGTAAGCGAAGAATGCCAAGTGTCAGTATGGCACTGTTTCAAGGGGTAAAATTCACAAAATGGCCCACAACTCCACCCAAGGAAAAAGTCTGTAAAATTTTTGGAAAAAAGGGGAAAAGGAAATTTTGGGCCCGTGAACCCGATTTTCACCATTTTTGCCCTAATTTTGTTGTAGAGCTTCAAATGGCCATATCTTTTGATTCCACAGTAAAAATTCATCGAATTTGATATTGTTGGAAAGATGTTGACACCCTTTACACCATGGAATCTTCAATTTTGAAATTTGGTGAGATCTGGTGGGAGAAAAATGAAGAAAAGTCCCGGGCATGGGAAAAAACATAGAAAAGACATTCAACCACCAAAATTTAATGTAGTATGACACCCATTTTTCTCCAGCAGGGTCAAATACATTGGAAAACAGATTTTTGAAGGTGCCCTTTCCATTTTAATGGATCTTGTCATGTGGTTGGACCTATAAATCAATTTCCTGCATTTATATCTCCTTTTTTTTCCTTCTTCATCGATAAATGCCAATTTTGGGTCATTTGTTAAGGGTTGGACATTGTTTGTTTTACAGGCTCCCTCCTCCTTCTAGCAAAGGGATCTGTGGGGTTCAAGTCTTCCACTAAAATTGTAATATGTTTCTACCTCCTACTTTGTAATGGACTGTATCAATCTACATAGTAATAAAACACGTCTGTGATCAATTTTAGATCCTCTCTTGTCTCTTTTTCTTTCATCAGGTCTTCCATTACATATCTGGCTATCTGTGCTTGTTTACTGTATGCATTTTTTTGGTTTATGTCTATTAAAAAAATAAGTGTTCAATCATTCCTTCGGTGCATCACCTCATAATTTAGATTTGTTTTAATCTCTGTATTCTTTCTATCCCTATATCCTTGGTAAATTTTAGATTAGGATTAAGAATAGATCCTTTACAAGTTTCTACGTATGGACCTAAACTAAGGAATAAGGAACCAAACTTTAATTTGGAGAGCTTTCTCATTTTGCAAGGTCCCACACCTTGGGGAAAGTTCAATGTTATGCAATCACACAAAATGACGCTACCTTAGAAAGGTAGATCTGTAGAACTCATTTAGGGGTGTTGTGATTTCACGTTAACAGAACTCTAAACTATCCTAGATTATCCAAAACAAAAACACACTCTAGGAGAAACCACTACACAAGCTTAAAGTGTAATCAACCAAGTTTTAGAAGAAAACTTCATAAGCTATAGACAATCTAATCCAATTCAAGTAAAGCATGCCAATCCATTGCCTACATTATCAAGCGATAAAATTTCTTGAGCTAGTTGCATCCATATAAAATCACATACTAGGTAGATAACTACATGTGGTTTGAGTCCTCTTCAAATTATTTCCACCGTATGTGGTATACAAATCATACTTCAACTAAAACACTAACCTTTTTACAGCATCTCCTATCCATGGTTAGGGTTTAACATTATTTCTGGTCATATCAAGGATTTCGTATATGGATGAAAAATAAGGTTTGAATATGAAGTATATTTCAGGGGTTCACATAGGAACATGAAGTTACAAAACAATAATAGCTTTTTATACGAAAGCACCAAATGGTTTCATATGCATGTAATGAGTTCGTCCCTATTTAATTTTCACTCTTTGATGCAGAGATGAAGCACATGCATATTAGCTCTAACCTTCTAACAATTTTGTAGTGCCCACTAGATTTCTTCTCTACTTCATATTGACTCACTGTATTAATTGTATGGAGACATTAGATACGGTTCTATTACAATTGTCATTTTAGACATTATTATGATTTTTTCATCATATTAACATATATATGTTAGATTTTCTTGACAATAAATTATATATGACATACAATTTGAACTCATTATTTTTGTTGTTATTACTTGATTTAGATGTGATACTATGGATATTGTTGATTTAAAATTTACATGGATTTAATATTGGATATATCATGGATGATTTTAGTAATTCCTATATATCTTATTGATGGATGCATGTTGACATAAATATTTGGATTAGTTAGCATATGATTGCTTTGGATTATTTTGACATGCATATTATTTTTTAGATTATTTTTTGGGATTGGTTGGGTGTGATGTGTGAATTGAGTGTGCAGGATAAATGTTATGCTATAGGAGAACATGGGATTTAAGGGATGCACCTCCAAGTGGCACAATAGGTCATTTAGGCCAAATCTACACCCATTTATTTGTTTTATATTTTTTTTGGACTATGGTTAGGAAATGTGGAAATTACCCTCTTAATATGTGTATTAATTTTTTTTTACTTTTGGCTCACTTTTATCCACTTAAACTGATTTGGTTTTATCTCTCTTTAAGTTTTTTTAAAGTTACTTTTTGGGAGCTAATATTTTCTCACACTTCTTCCCTCAAGGCATCTGAGAAATCCATAGGATCTACTCATTTATAGGAATTGTAACACCTTTGACAAACAATTATATTCCTCTTTTGCATTACAAGCATTGGCATGTGATTTTCTTAAATGAGGTGTGTTTCCTTGATTGTTGAAAATCATGCTTGTTATGGATAAATCATCTCTACTCTTGGATTCATTGGACTGAAATGATGTGGCTTGCAAGAATCCACTTTCACTTCTAGTAGGTAAGTTGCAATCTGGTTTTGAGAGTTGCAAACTTATCTCTTTTTCTGACTCATCCTTGGATCAATTCCAGCGATCTAAGGAATGTTTTAAATCTCCTTACCAGACTGAATGGTAAAACTTGACATTCATAGGTGGAGAGACGTAGCGGACTGAACTTTGTATGTTACAAATTCTTTGGTCTTGTATGAACGTGCCTTCATTCGGTTGTATGTTTTTTCTTGGGTCTTTAGGATTGATCTCTTCAGGACATTAATGGCGTAAATGAAATATAGTCTGCTTCATGACTAAGAAGGGAATCAGAATCCTAAAACTAAAGGATTATCCTAATGGTATCCTAAACTAGGTAAAAGCACCTACTTCCTAGCTATGTCTACTTATTTGGGTTTCAATCTAACCTATGCTTCTTATTATATTCTGTTGGGATGGCATCCTAACCTAAGCTCTTGTGCTAAATGGATAAGGGAGAGATTACTAAAGTAATGCTAGGCTATATTAACCTAATGCCTAATACTATATGGTTGTGAATTTGATCTAACCTAAGGTGGAAATTACCTATGGCTATGTTTTAAGACCTAAGGTAATTATTGTTAGACTAACCTAAGTTTTGGGAAATCTATCCTAAACTATTAAAAGGGAACCTAAGGGGTCGCATGGCATTATGGCGACGGTTCTAATGGTATTTAATTGATTTGAATGGGTTAAATGAATGGAGGTACAACCAACTTTGGCAAAGGCTAGTAAAATTTAGTGGAGGCATACATGGAGGCTTCACTAAAGTTGAAAATGCATGTAGAACTGGAAATAGGTTTCACCAGTTTTAGGAGTTGGTGGCATGGAGAGACAGGTGGGAATTTTGTAATTAATGGCATAAATAGACCTTGGTTTTTACGTGCAAACCATCTTGGAAACAAGGGAGGAAGATTTGTGAGATGTTGTTTGGTCTTGCATGTCTCACAATTTTTTCTCTGCATGGAGCTATCTGGTTCTTCGAACCAGCAGTTCAACTTTTACTTTGTGGTTATTTTTGGTTTCTCTGGCCTATTTTCAATTGAAGGAAAGTATATGAGGCATTGGAAGAAAAGATGTTTGGTTATTGATCTTTCATGGAGGAGAAAAAGAGTTGGAAGCTTGGCTAGAAGTCTCCTTCAAATTGGTAGAAGCACTATCAGGCATGATAGGCTCTATCCATTAATATTTCTTGCTTTCTTCTAAATGATTCATTAAAACAATTCTTCTCTCATGAGATAAATGTTTGCATGATTTTTCTGGTTATTTACTTTCATGGTTTTATGAATCTTTGTGGTTTTTGGATGTAAATACATTACAAAGTAATGTTAGCTTTTGGAAACTTCCTCTGTGCAAGTTTAGTGGTGACATGAAAGTGAAATTTGTGTTCGAGGCTAGTGTTGTTCTGAACTAGCATTTTTTGCCTTGTGTTTCATTCTAAACTTTTATTGGAGCCTTGTGTTTTTTCTGAGGTTGTATTAAAGCTTCGTGTTTTTTTCTAAACTTTTATTGGAGCTTCGTGTTTTGTTCTGAGCTTGTATTGGAGCTTTGTGTTGTTCTGAACTTGTGTTCGAAGCTTCATGTTTGACACTAAAATCATATTCAATACTTGTGTGTTCTGAACTTGTGTTTGAGGCATTGTGTTTGGTTATGTACTTGTATTCTGAGCTTGATTTTTACTCGTATTCAAGGATTTGAAATGCTTAGAACTCGTTTATGGACTGTCTACTCGAAAAGGCTTGAGAGATAAATTTTGGTTTGGGTTGATTTGGTAACCTCTTTTGAGATCTTCTCCTTATAGCTTCTTGAGTTGGAATGGTTATGGAACTTTTATTTTTTGTGGAGACTGTACTATGTTCTTGAATTGGTAAGGGCGTGTAAGTGTGGAGGATATTCTTCCTTCCTCTACTCTGAGAAATTGCATGTCTTGTTGAAGGCTTGACTATTGTGTTTGAAGGATTAATGGACTGGAACTATATCTTGTTGTGGGTTTTGTTTGATATAGAGTTCGTTGGAACAGTTGTTAACAGTTTTTGAGGTTTTATGGAAATGCGGTATGCATACTCCTTTTTGTGATTGACGTTTGAAATGAATACCTTCTCTGTCACTATCTTTTTAGATGGAGCTGTGAGAGTCTTTGTTGTGTTTTTTGTTTTAGTCACGATTGGAGGTAAAGTTGAGACATTGCTTGACTTAAGCATATATTGGGTTTTCTTACTCACTTTCAGATCCTCTTAGATTGACTTTTGGGTTTTAAGGAAAGAAGAGATGAATACTCTCTCATTCTAAATCTTGTTGATATGATTTATCACCTCTGGTTCGGGGTTGTTTCTTTAATTTGTCTTCATGATGACCATGAACTATAGGTCTCTTTGATATGGAGTCATGTAAGATATTAAAGTTGGGAATACATTTTCTTTTAAGTTCATGAGTTTAATTGAAACTTGTTTATCTTATACTATTTTGGGTTTTCTATTCTTTGTTGGATTCATCGAATGAATCTTTAGGTCTTTGAAAAGAGAAAGGAATATGTTCTCTTATGGAAATTATACTATTTTTTTGGGACTGTACTGTGTACTCCTTTCTGAGACTTGAATTTGAAATTATGTTTAATGAATTGGAATATATAAACCAATTCATATAGGTTTATAGGGGAAACTAGAAGTGTGCTTTCTTTAAACTGTGGGTTTGGTTTTGTGTTCTCTCTTGGGAACTAGTTAAAGAACTTATAAGTTTGAAATAGAAATGGGAATTCATTGATAGTATAAATGAAATGAATTATTGATTGGACCTTTTCTATTTGAAATCCTTTTGTAAGATAAGTTCACTTGATTGAACTTCTCTGTATTCTGATTTTCTTCTTGGTTGTAGGGTGGTTGTTCTCTTAGGCCTACTTGACTTCTTGGGTTCGGATTTCTTTCCTTCTGTCTAGAAGGAAATAGTGTGAAACCACTCTTCTGAGATGGAAATTTCTTTGTGGATTGTTTAGTCTACTTTGTACTAGTCATTTGTTATAATGATGTGGAAAGAGAATAGTTGAGTCGATCTTTTGAAAAGAAAATAATAACATGCTTAGACTGATTGCATTGTTTGACTGAGTCATACTTCATTTGGATTTGATATTGAAAGGTTTTCTCTTTTTTCACTCTGTCTTATTATGAACCCTTCTTGGATGGACACGAGAAGAGATTAACCATGTGTGAGTCTTGCTTGATTTTTGGAATGTTTGGTTTCAGATCCTTGAATGATATCTTCTAACATGTAGAAGTTAGTTAAGACTTATAGGTAGACTGTTTTTATACTCTTCCCCTTCTTGGATTGATTTGGGATTCTTGTTAGATGTTGTCTCTTTAATGTTGAATCCTTATATTGTTATCCTGGAACTGAAGCAGTTATGTGTGTTCTGAACCTGATTCTTTCTTTCAGATGATTAGTGTATGGGGAACAATATGTATTGATTCTTCTCCTTTGCTTAAGTTGTAGGATGAAACATCCTAATATGAGCTATGCTGTAAATAACTTCTTTTGCTACATAGTAGATATAAATGTTGTCTTTCTATTCAGATAGAATTATGAAACAATTGGATGACAAGACCTTTTGTTTGTTTAAAATTAATTAATAGGATCAATTAAACTATATGTTATAATACAGATGTTGCGGATCATATTATGCTCATTTCTTAAAAGTGAATTCAGAATCTTTAATTGTACTTCTTTTCTGGTTAATATTACTTATGCTTATTTGTATGATATATTAATTGTTTCATTAAAGAAAAGTTGTTTTAATGGAAAAATTAGTGGGATGCACTTTGTTTTAATTCTTAGTGTCTTATCATGCTCAGTTCATTGAACTGACCCATGCTAGCAATTTTTGTAGATGGACATTGTAAGTGATAAAAGAAGGCAAAAATTTTTTATGATGCATTGGCTTATTTAATTTTGGATCTTATGTAAAGAGTTTCAAATCATTCTTGAGTTGTATTGGAAAAGAAAAGTGATGTTCTTTTAAGATCTAAATTTTGATTGACATGCAGAATGTCTGAAATGCATAGTCTTGTAAATGTATATTTATCATCTTGAATTGAAAGGTTTTGAGTTGGACACCAATTTGTGGTGTGAATTCTTTTGTACTTGTATAATGGAAACAGTAGTGATATCTTGTCGGTATAATTTATATCTATCTGATTACTTTTATTGTTATCAATTAATAAGTTAGATAAAGGGGATAGTACAATTCCCCCTTAATATAAGGAAACTTGTTAAATTACAAAATATGTCGTTCTTTATCTACACAACTAAAGTTTAATAATGAAATATGCATTGGGCATACAATTAAACTATATGAGTAATGAATGATTAAAGGTTATGTTAATCCTAGCATCTAACCATGTAGAGGAAGACTCTTCCTCTCTCAAAAGAATGAAAAGATGAAAGGAACAGTGGTTTGATCTTTAATCTTTGTACTTTGTTTATAAAAGTAAACACTAGCTGAATCTAGGTGGATGACACACTTGATTTGGATAGCTAGGTTGCATTAAGAATTAAACGATTGATGTTTTTTGTCTTGTTTTTGGGATAACTGCTTGTTAGGCCATGTTAATGAACCTCAATGCAAACATGAGTTAATGAAGTTCTCAATATCAAATCAGATTAATTATGGATATAGAACTTAATGAATGTTGGAATTAGGGTTAGGCATGGTTACTGTAATCTGAATCTTAATCCAATTTAATTATGAATTAATGACCACTAAGGGAGTATGTACATCATGATGAATCAGTTCTAACGGATGTTGGCACATGCCAACTGTAGGACTGTACCTTTGAGAAGACCAAGGTTATTCTCAAGGATACAGTGTTGCAGTTGACATGTGGCAACACCCTTCCGTATTGTTCATCTAGATCTACACACATCTGGACTTGAACTATTTTTCTCTCTAGGTCAAGTTAGTAGCATGTTTAGAATAGGGAGTAGCTTTCTATGACTCAAGGTATCTTGGCATATTTGGTCAACTTAGGTTAGTCGAGTATGCCCATATACCCTAAGTCATCATGAGCATCTTCCTATAACAAATTATGTTGCTAACCTGAGCTAGGGTCAAACCTTGGGCAAGTGGACTGACATGGTAGTCAGTAAAGACCATTCTAGATAATAGTAGAGTGAGGTGAAGGATTTATTCCAAAGTGATGAATATGTCATCTAGGAATAGTAACATGAACAATATGTTGAAAATATTTGGCCAAAGTATCATAAGCTATTAGTTGCGTTGTCCTATGTCACCTATTTTAAAGCAATGTGATGTCAGATGAATATTGGTAACAAATATTCAGATAGGTTCTTTAAACAGATCACTCAGTACCCAGAATAGGGTAGGAGAACCAATTATATATAGTATACATTAAGTATTCTATACTTTAAGTCAACATGAGAGATCGGTTGGTAACCGAGTCATGGAATGAGAGATCGGTAACATACCGAGTCATTACAGCTGCATATGGTTATCTGTTATGAGATTGATTGGCATGGAATGTGTGTTCTAAATGATATTTTATTTAGAATAGAGAACATTATGATTCAAAAAAAAATTCCCTTGTTTCTAAAGTCTTAAAATGGGAATGTTACTTTAATTTTTTTTCCCTGGTTTTATTTCTCTTTAATTTTTTTTAAAGTTACTTTTTGGGAGCTAAAATTTTCTCACACTTCTTCCCTCAAGGCATCTAAGAAATCCATAGGATCTACTCATTTATAGGAATCCTCCAAGAGGAAAATTTATGGAGGAAAATGACATAGAATATTTTTTTCTTACAAGGATTCACAAAAAGGAGAAGGTCGTTTAATATCCCACTAGACCTCTTGAGTTAGGAGAGATTGATCTGTCAAAATATCCAGTTCATCATAGGAATCCAAGTGTGTCCTTATTAGTAGTAGATTCATCTCATTATGAGCAGGTTGTAATCCCTTATTGAGTACCAAAAAGTTCCCCTATGCATGATTTTGTGTCTAATGCAGTTGAAAAATTCCCATGGGCACAAGATTTTATTGTAAGAGATTCAAGAATGGTGAAATAAGCCACACCTAATTTTTATGTCATCTCAAATTTATTAAAACCAAGTGACACAAGAAAACACAAATAAATGTATGTTTCTTCATTGAGGCCTCTATATCTCATTATGTGCAAATTACATGACTAAAAGTTGTAAAACCCATGAGAGATATGAATCTATATGACAATGAACTAGCTATATTTTCTTTGGGATAAGCTATACATGAGGGATATATTCACCTATTCAAATAATTTTCAGCCTGCTTGCTTTCCAAAAATGAAGAAAACAAAGAAACTATGAAGAAACTAGAGGAACATGTAAGAACCCTCACTTCCTAAGTAAAATCCTTCCTAGAACCCATTCTGGTACTCCCTCCTCCGACAGAGACCATATCTCCCATTAGTAGTTTTTGTCCTTAATTGATCAAGAGAGGTCAAGGGTACACCATGTAAGGGAGAGCTAATGACAAATAGGTGGAGAAGATTCTAGAAAAAGGAGAGGTATTGTTTCCTAAGTTTCTCTCACTATTAAAATTTTCCCTTACCATTATTTCCAAGATCAAAATGACCAAGGAGGAGATTGAGAAATAAAATGCCCACTGGGATAGTGTATTCCCATTGGCATTCGAGATGATTTTTCTTGATTCTCACTCCTTAGTGAGAAAAAATTTATTCACCTCTATCTCTAAATTTTTTATCCCATATAGTCTCACACTATGAATGTCAGATATGATGTGATAAATGATGCTATCTCTAAACTTTATCCTTATTGAGAGCATGCATCTGAGATCTTGTAAAAAGTTAGTAATAGTGTGCAGAATCTTGGATCACCTCCGCTTAGTGAACAATCATCTTTAGAAGAGCTCCTTAATTTTTTCTAATATTTGGTCAAGAATGAGGTAGGAGACCCTTTATCTTTCAATGAATATATACTTAATAATCCCTTGTAGAAATTAGAGGATTAATCTATAATACTAAAAAGGATCATCCAGTTTTGTTAAACTAATGCAAGACCCTTTTTATCATCCACAAGACTTGGATCAGTGTTTCGGGTTGTGTTTACATTCCATAAGTAAAAAAGGTGGCTCTCACAGAAACTCATTTCAGTAAGGAAGTGAAGGGTGAGGAGATCATTCTAGGAGCATTTCTGTAGAGTTCTCCAGGAGTTAGATCTACATTATCAGGAACTTCTTTATCTTTAGACTAATCACTCTCTTATTCTCTCCTTTCTTCCCTCCCTCTATATTCTAATTCTCCATTGGGAATGTATTTTTTGTATTTTTCATCTTATTCCCTTAAGTCTTCTTTTAATTTGAAATTGTAAAATTTATCTTTCATTAATAATAAAATGACTTATTTTTATTCGTATAGGAATATGAAAGGTCAAAAGTGATGTGAATGTGAAATTTCATGTGAGGGGGAAAGGAAGAGGCATTTGTGTAAGCTATATATTAGGATCGCTTCTCCATTCCAAAGGGTTAGAATTTTTTACTGTTATTAGTTGTTGGAATTTGCATCACTACTACTACAAGTAATAACTCTACTTTTCTTCCATCTCCTTTCCTATGTTCTTTTACTCTCTCTACTTTCCAACTTTGCAAGCATTGTAATATTGTATAGCCAAGAAGGAAATTTGTGTCTTTGATTAATGAACCCATAGAATTTTTGTCTCTGATTTATTAGTCTTTTTATTTCTTACATGGTTGATTTCTTCCTATTGAATGTGGACCTACTATGGCTAATATTGATGAGAATCTATAAGTGCCTACTCACAATATTAACCCCTTTTCTCCATTTCCCCATCTCCTTTTTACCTCTCTTTAAATAAAATTCCTCCCTTGTACACTGTAAAATCACTTTGCCACAAGTTTAGTGGAGTATTATTGTGTGATCACCAACATAATGGCCACCCCACATTTATAATTAGTTTACATTCAATAAATGAGAGACTCCCCATAGCTAAGAAAGAGGGTATTAGCTTTGTGACCATTGGTTAAAAAAAAACAATCTTCATGTAGCAAATTATTTCACCAAAAATGTGTATACATTGATGTGTGTCGTTATTCCATTCATTTAATCAACTCTTTATTGATGTCATATTCAAACCATGGGTGTGTCTGAAGCTATATGTAACAAGAAAATCCTAGTGATCTAGCAATTGTTTGTAGGTATTTTTTATTTTATTTTCTGGGATTTTTTTGTAGTGTCTGTAGGATTCCATGGCCAAAGACTTATTATCTCTATGTTGTAAGAAACTTGCTGAAATAAACACTCATTGCTGGAATGAATTACTGGAAATAAACACACATAAAAAAGTAAATAGATTTCTGGAAATAAACACAATGAAAAAATAAACACACTTTGCTTAAAAATAAACACATGGTTGAAAATGTAGTGAAAAACTTGCAAGGAAATGAAAATCTAGTCTATAACACCTACATGGACAAGTATAAAACAAAGTTCAACTTAAAGAATCAAAATCATTTATAGAATTAACAGATATAAACTATTTTCTTTAGAAATATAAATACCAATAAAATAAGAATCCTGGTTCTTAGAGGAGTGGGCCCTTGCTCCACCTTGAATCAGGATTTGACAAAGTGATATTCTCTCAAAACAAAGTGGCTATTTTATTGTTGAAATATTTTGTCTTACAAAAATGTACTAGATCTTTCTATATCTCTATCTCTATGTATCTGTATGTATATGTTCTCTTTTTTTCTAAATCTATCTACAGGTCTTTATATATATATATATATATATATATATATATATATATATATATATATATTTCATTCAAATATGCATTTACAGCCATAGTTGTTCTACCAATTCAGATGGAACCGAATTATGCCCAAAATAGATATTGAATTTGGAACCATGTTGGACGTATAGATGTCTGATAATTTATCCCTAGATCTTCAAGTATGAAGAATAAAAAATCTTATGATCTACTCCTAATTGAAAGGCTCATTGATTTCTCTACCATTAGATGTCGTCAAAATAAATAGATTCCCATTGGTTGTGGAACTTTGGATAAGTTTCGGAACTAAAGGGGGTTGTTCTTGATCTAACCATGAAAGTTTCGGAGCTAAACCCAGGAGTTCCAAAACTAAGTACCGGAGTTCCGGAACTAAGTGATAGACCTCATAAACTATGTGATGGAGTTTTGGAACTAAGTCTGAAAGTTCCAGAACTAATCCGTATTGAAGCCAAGGATCCCAAAAACATGTTGATCACTTCATACTTCGTTCTTCTAACTGATTATGACCTATTTTATTACAAAAACTGAGTTTCCAAACACTTTTTTAGGAATTATAGAGCTTTTAAACGTTAGAACTAAATTCAAAAAAAGATGGAAAATTACATCCTAACTTACATTAGATAAAAAAAAGTCACAAAATTCAGTCAAAATTGATAAAATGGAGAGTAAAATAAGATCATTTATTGTGCATTAACGAGACATATTTTGGCCTTATCATCTCCCCCGTACTTACTTGTTTGTAATTCCCCTTACAAACTTTACTCTTCAAATCTTGGGTTGTGTATTCTGCATTCCAATTGACTACTTGGGTCAAACGGCTGAAAATAAATATCCCAGTGTTTTAGTTTAGAAGTACTATACCCTAATCCTGCTTCTACTTTCCTCTTCCATTCCTCAAATTGAGTGGGATCTTGAGGCTCTCTATTTTTCCATGGAGACATGGGGCTGAGAAGAAGGGGATGACTAGTTCTCATTCCCATCCATATACCCCTACGTTTTTCATTGACCTGAGGGATTAGTGTGCATAAGGCTTTAGCTCTTTCTAAGCTCCATATTAAGTTTGTGGGAGTATCACTTCTCTTCTTATCAATGCAATTGTGAGAAACTCCCATATTTTCAAACATCCATCATAAATCTCTTCAAAAATTTATTCCTCATAAGAGGTGAAGGAATCAATACTTTTTTGTAAACGAGCAAGATAATGTGCCTTGAACCGGATATCAAAGGCATGGGATCTGAAATGTATAGAAAAGGTAGATGGTTTACCATAGTGATCCCTCATGTAGAGACCAAATGAACTAGCTTTCAATATATTCTTAGAATCTCTCTCTTTCCATGCAATCTAATTTTGAAGAATAGAAAAAAATGCATTCAGTTGGATTTCCCCTACATACAAATTGATCATGAAGCTTTTGTTCTTTTCTAGCATAAGATTGTAGAGATATAATTTGTAGAGAAGATTTTATGCTCTGCACTAACTGAGGAATAGGCTATCATGAACTTAGATTAATCTTTTATTTCATGTGGAAGGCCACATGCAATTCTTGACAACTGCCAGCGAATAAATTTTTCTTCTAAAAATATATTGTATGCACGAGAAGGTCTCCTGTATGTGAGTAAATTTTTACTCATTATGTAAACCATCTATATTTTTACAAGACATTTAAATTTGTCTTCTTCCTCTTTGTAGAATTTTTCTTCCCATTTCTCCCTTGCTTTCTTTTCTTCCTCCATATTTTTTCTCAAGCCCTCATTTGATGTTTTGAATTCATTAAGTTCCCTACATGTATCATCCCACAAGTTCTTGAGTGGCCAATAAGTCAGTTCAGTCTATGAAGATACTATTGACATAACACTTGGTCTTCTGGAAAATTGACATTCTTCTTATTTTTCCATCATCTATTGTTTGACCATCATCAATTATTCAGTCCTATTTGTGATCTAATTTGTTAGTTTCTCAATGAGCATTTCCATTTGTTATAACTTGAGTTTGAGGAAGTTTAATTCCTCATCCTTCTCTCTAATGATGAGTTCTTCTCTGGACAAAAATAGATTTTGTTTGAAGTGTTTTTTTCCTCTTCTAACAAAGGGGATTTCCCTTTCCATTTCCAAGATGCCAATTCTTCTTCTTCATGTGACAGTGTTGCTGGTTCACCAAACTCTTAAAAAGTGTGTTCTTAAAATATTTCATCTTCCTTGTCCACCTATGTTTGGCTTGGTCTAAGAGGATTCATAGCCATGCTGCCCAAAATATCAGCAACTTATTTTTCCAACGCATCACGTTCTTCCATCTCCTTTGGAATTTCCCTAGATCTCTTATGAACTCTTCTTCTTTGGGGAGCTTAAAAATGTCTGGAAATGGGTTTCCTCCTAGATATTCTTCTAACTTTCACTTCATGCTCTAGCTTAGGTGAACTATCACTATCAAAGATAGATATTAGTTCTCTTGCTATTGTTGCAGAGGAAGAAGTTTCTTTGATAGGTACAGTAGGTTCTGCATCTTTAATCCTTCTTTCAGATCTCCTTCTTTTTGGTACATTACCCACGCCTATTTCCTTCTTTTCATCTGTAGGGGCATCAATGTCTAAATTAATTGTAGAAGAAAAATGGGTCAGTATTCCCCTCTTGATAATATCAGGGTTTTGCTTAAACTTATTAAGAAACTTTTCCCATTTTTCTTTGAAATAAAATGGTGTTGGCATACCAAATGGACTAACCCATGATGTATGATTATTCTAAATCCTTAGGAATACCTTTAAGCCATTATTTGGATGGAGTCAAAAAGTAATCCTGGAAGACTTACTATATATTCTGGTTTTGAATTCCCATACCTAAGATATATTAACATATTAAGGACTTCTCTTCCCACAGTCCCAAATTGACCATCACAAGTTAAATACTTAACTACCCAAAATGCTACCCTGTCAAAGGGTTTGGGAAAGTTGGCCCTTCTGACCCCCTTTATGATTTTCTTGGTGTTATAGATATATTGGGGCTTAGATTTCCCCTCTTGTATCAATGTTTCCACCAGATCTTTAAGGGTTCCCTTGACAGGATTTGGGACACAGATAGTTGGTGTTCCAGACACATTACTCATTATATTGACAGTAAAAGGAATTATAATGCTCCTAACTTTAGTTCCGGATTATTCTAAATTTACAATGAATTCCCTTACCAATTTGGCATTGTACCTCAAGAACGTTTTTGGGAACTCCAATCACCCTGTTCATCCAAAAATGGTTGTCACTTCTTCATTTGCAAGAATTTGGGTATCATCCTCTGGCTCTGACTTATTTTTAATCCCCATGGAAAAGAGGATGATTCAAATTATTATTTCTTCAAGTTCATATTTAGCTACACAACTACTAGATTTAGCTGTGGAACTATTGTGTTTAACTACAGAACTATTGTGTTTATCTATGGAATTGATGGGTTTAGCTGAGGAATTAAAATACAATTCTTTTGCTTCTTCTTTGAAATTCTTCTGCAATTTCTTCTCAACTTCGTTTATTCCACCCAAATGATAGGTAATTACAAATACGCCACCACTTTCTTATGCCATCAACTTCAACCTCATGATTACTTTCTTTTAATCATAATTCACAATAAATGATTCATCATAACGACTTTTTAAATCAAATCTAATCATGCATGTGAAATTTTAGTTTAACCTTTAATAAGTTCAAGACATAATTACCATCGTTTGCTGATGTAATCCCTCCACCTTGATGAATAGTCATTTATAAAAGTGAAAAAGGAAAAGTGGTTAGAAAAGACATCTGGAATTCAAACAAATTATTTTTATTTTTCATTATACATTTATTGAGGAGACCAACCTCCATTTTTGGTTTTCAATTGATCTTTGAGGGGTTTTTTTTTGGAAGAGAATGCCATTTACTAGTTTTCATTCCTTCACTTTTTAATTTTTAATTTTTCTTCTTTTTTTAGTGGAAGAGAATGCCATTTTTTGGTTTTCATTCTCTTCCCTTTATTTTGGATCCATGCATCTTCTTATTTGATCATTTTGGAAGAACTAGGTTCTTCCATATGATCAAATTCTTTGGCTTCTTCAATCTGCCTAAGAATTCATCCCTAATAGGAGGATTCCTATAAATTTTTAGCCTATGTCCATTGACTAAAAGTGCCCTTCTATTGACATTAATGGAAATTATCTGAATAAATCCATTTTCAAATATCTTCTCAATCTAATAGGGTCCTAACCATCTAGTTCTCAACTTTCCCTTGAATTTTTGGTACTTGGAATCAAACAGTAATGCCCAATATCCTACCTTGAATTTCCTTTTCTTAATATGTGTGTCACACCACTACTTCCTTTGATCTTGGATTATCTCTATCTATTGAAGTGCTTCCATTCTCAATTCATCCAATTCATTGAGTTGAAGAATTATTTCCTTTTTTGTTGCATCCAACTTAATACCCACTTAGTTGTTGTCCTCAATGTTTGTAGTTCAAATTCAATAGGTAACAAAGTTTTTTTCCCATAAAATAACTCATATGGTGAAAACCATGTTGTATTCTTCCAAGTTGCATTATAAGCCCAGAAAGCCTCAGGTAGCCTCTTTACCCAATCTCTTCTACCCGCTTCAACTATTTTGGTAAGGATGTTTTCCAATTCTTTGTTTTTTATTTTTGCTTTTCCATTTGATTATGGGTGATAGGAATATGAATTCCTATGATTGATATGATAGTACATTGTGAAGTCCTGGATCATATTAGACATGAAATGTGGCCCCTGATCCAAAACTATACTCCTTGGTACACCAAACTTCATCATAACTCTATGCCAAAGGAAATCAACAATTGCTTCTTCAGTGGCATTTATTAAAGCCTGCACCTCTACCCACTTTATCACATGATCAATACACAATAATGTGTTCCTTTCCTTGTGAAGGATGACTAAAGGGATCAAAAAAATATAGCCCCCACATTTCAAATGGTTCAATCATTACTTGAGGTTATAAAGGAATTTCCATGGTAAAGGTAGGTTATCCCATCCTTTGACAGGGATCACATCACTTGATATATATCTTCACATCTTTATACAGAGATGGCCAACAATAGCAGGTGCCAAGTATCTTGTGAGATGTTATTTTTAATGAAAAGTTGTCTCCACTTGGTTCATCATGACATGCCCTGAGTATGTAAAAGACTTCATCTTCTCTCACACACCTATGTAAAACCAAATCAGGACCATATTTAAACAACATTTCATTTAACCATTTAAATTGTGCACTAGTTTTGATCAACTTCTTCATTTGTTTCTTATTGAAATAAGGAGGAAACTTCCCAGTTGCAAGATAATTTTCCATATCAATAAACCATTGTGTATCGGCTGAAATAGAAAACAATTGTTCATCTAGAAAGTTATCCTTAATTGGATATTTCTTCCCTATAGTGGTCAATCTTAACAATAAATCAGCTACCACATTAGATTTTCCTAGATTATCTACTATGGTAATATCAAATTCTTGTAAATTTAAAAACCATCTAATTATCCTACCTCCAACCATTGGTTTTTTCATTAAGTATCTAATTGTTGAGTGATCTATATGTACAAATATTTTGTACCCTATAATATAATGTCTGAATTTATTAATTGCATATATCACAACAAGAAATTATTTTTCAATGGCAATGTAATTTCTTTCAGTGGGAGTAAGATTTTTTCTAAGGTAGTAAATAGCATACATTTTCCATTCTTCATCTTTCTATCCTAAAATTACACCAATTGAGTCAAAATTCACAAGCCTTGGTAAGTAAACTAAACATGGGGGTAGAAATTTTACTAAAATCCTTAATAAAACACATATAGTATCAAGAATGCCCTAAAATGACGTGATATTTGTGGGGGTTTGAGGAATAAGTAAGTCTGAAAAAATCCTGATTTTTCTTGGTCAACCTGAATTCCTCTATTTGAAATGTGATGTCCTAATACAATCCCCTCATCAACCATTATTAAAAATTTCTCATGAATAAGAGAAAAATGGTGTTCCTCACATCTTGTTATTACTTTGTCCAAATTCTTCAAATCATCATCGAATGTGTTTCCATGCACAATAAAGTCATCCATGTATAGCTCTACATAATCATTCGTTAGGTTTGCAAAAATTACTAATACAACTCTTTGGAAGGTTGTTGGAGCATTACATAGTCCAAATGGAAATACCCTATAGGAAAAGGTACCCCATGGAAAATTAAAGGTAGTTTTATCTTGATCCTCAACAACAACTCTAATTTGATTATATCCACCAAAGCCATCCAGGAAGGAAAATTATTGTTTACCTGCAAGGTAAAATAATCTCTCAGTGTGGCTTTGTTCAACTCCCTATAATCAACACAAATTCTCCATTTTATATTATTTTTAGGCACAATTACAAGAGGAGACACCCATTGACTATCTAAGATAGGGTAGATAAAACCTACTTGTAATAGTTTTTCAATTTCTTTCTTGACTATGTCCCTTAAGGCTGGATTAATCCTTCTCTGAGGTTACCTAACTGGTTTAATGTTTTCAGTATAGATGTGATGGGTGCAAATACTTGGACATATTCCTTTCATGTCTTTATAGTCCCAAGTAAAATATCTACTATGATCTTTTAGAAAATCAAACAATTTAGCTTCTTCATCATTCTTCAACCAGCTATTAATGTTAAAACTTTTACCCGGTTAAATCTCAACATGTTTGGTTCCAATGTGTGATGAACTTATTTGTTGAAAGGGTTCCATTAAGGTGTTTAGTGGACATGAATGTGGTAATAACATATGATATGCATCAACATCTCCAAAATTCCCTTGAGAAAGGATACTAGACAAAGGAAAATAGGAAGATTTATGATACTTATCTTGTTGTCAGTCAAAATCCTTATCTTGTTATTTTCTAGAAATTCCTCACCATTTCCTGATATCTTTGAAACTGAAACTAATAATTTTGTAGTTATTTCTACTCCTCCCCAAGATAAATATCGTTCCTCCATAGGTAAATTATTTTCATTTGCATGGGATCATTTTTGTTGTGGTTTTGGAGATAAGTTTGAAGGTTCTGAAACTAAATGTGATGGTTCTGAAACTAAATCCGTAGGTTCTAGAACTAATTCCGTAGGTTCCAGAACTAACCCATATTGTTCCAAGGATAGTTGGTGTTTTTTCAATAGTTTATTAATCATATCTTCCATCTCCCATACATTATCCTACAACATTATCATAACCAAAGAAGATAGATTTTGTTTATTAGTGTCAGGACCATCAACCCATAATTGTTATTGATTATCAATAAAAGGTCATGCAGAGGGGTATAAGGAAATTTTCTTAGAGCTCTTACCATTTTATATATTCATATCACCTAATCTGTAACCAATTAAGGTAGTAACTATAGCTAACCATGGTCTATCCAAAATAATGGGATAACCAATTGTTTTACCTTTTGGTTGAAATATGAGGAAGTCCACTGGATATTCCCATGAATCCACCATAACTACCGCCACATCTTCAATAAATCCTTCTGGTTTTGCTACAGACTAGTCTGTCATATACAATATGGTATTAGTAGGTTGGATAGCTATTAATGGTAATGTTTTCAAAGGGTCCATTGTCATCACATTTATAGCTGCTCCCAAATCAACCAAAACATTATGTATATATTTAATCCCTATAGATACAGAAATAACAGGGCTATCAAGATCTCCATATTTGGGAAGTAAGATTTTTCCTACTAATAAATCAGCAAGTTTCCCGTCTACCTTAATAGTCCTAGGGTACTACTTCTTCCTTCTAGGTCTTCTTAACCATAGTATTTTGATTAACTTCTTCAACTCCAAAATGTCCTTGATTGCTTGTAACAATGGTATTTCAATATTTAATTTCCTCAACTCTTGCACAAACTTAGATTCCTTGGTCCCAATAACTTCTTTAAATCTTTCTGGAAATGGAGTTTCAGCAGAGTTGATATCTGACTCCTTATCTTTTTCTTTTTCATCTTTCTTAGGAACAACCGTACTAAGGGTTTCACTTTCTTCTGTCATTTTGGTAATTATAACAGGTGGACTGCTAATTAATTTTCCAGGTCAGGTTTGAATATCTTTACAATCCATGGCATTTATATACACTGGTTTTCCTTGTTCTACCCCATAGATAGAAGTTTTTTGTTTGTTTCTAGGATTAGCAATTGGTTGTGCTGGTATTTGTGTTTGAACCACATTTTCAGTTTGTGAATTTTTTGTTGGGGAACCCATTATGGCTTGTTGATTCTGTTTGGGATATGTCCTCCCTTAAGCATAATTATTACGGCTCTACCTAGGTTGTGACCAAGCATTAAGCTTACATTGACCAGACCATGGTTGTTGGTGTCCTTGGGCATACCAAGATTTTCCTTACCAATCCTGAGGATTCCATGTTGGTTGAGGGACCCAAAGTGGTTTTCCCCAACTTTGTGGTATTGTCTGAGCTACCCATGGCATCATCCAGGGGTTAGGAACTGACCTAGGCATGAATTTCCCCTGGCTAGGTTGTCTCTAGACAAAATTTACTTCTTCTAATATGGATGGAATGTTGGTTTGTTTAAGCTGATTTTTAATAAATGGAATAAGAGAACATGCATTACTCTCATGGTCCCTAGATTCACATATAAGACACATTTTTGTTTTATCTAGAGGATAATCTCTTATTGCATGCTTCTTCCTGAATCTTGGATAATACATATCTAATAGTTTAGTTTTAGCATTTTCTTTAGCTTACAATCCATCCATGGTGGAGGTTAATTGAACTAGAATGTTTGTTTTTAATTTCTCCAATTCATCCATCATTTTGTTCATATCTGGGTTCAGGATTTTAACTATTTTTCCTTTTCTAGGTCCACCCCTCATTCTTGAATAACTTCTACAAATGTCTTTAATATCATTCATTCTTAATTGATCAATGTTTCCACCTCTCATCAAATCAAGGGATTCCCTAGATTCATCATCCAAACCTTTAAGAATTTTTTTTTTCTTAACTCTTCTTGTAGTACAATTCCACATCTTTTACTTATAAAGAGGAATCTATCTAAATAATATTCTATATTCTCATCCTCCTCCTGCTTGATTTTGAAAAATTATTCCTTCCTGTTCCTCCCTCTACAGTAGTCTTGATACTTGTCTAGGAAGGAAATTTCCATTTGTGCCCAAGTGGTAATAGAATTAGACGTTAATCCCATTAACCACCTCATTACTGCATCCTTCAGGGTAGATGGAAACAACTTAAGCTTTTGATTATCTATTTTTTAATCATAAGTCTGACACAATACTTTACATTTAAATAGAAATTGGTCAAGATCTTCATATGACATTCCTCTGAATGTGGGTAAATGTGCAGGTGAAATATTCTTTATGGGTGTATCATCATCATCCAAATAAATTGGATAAGTAAAGTTCCTATCATGTTCTATTTTAGCTTCTCATGCCATGTCGCAGTAACTTCTATACTTTTCTCCCAATCAATGTGGTATGTCATCTACTTTAGGGGAGGTGAAAAGTCAGGAGTAGGAGTTTGACTACTCAATTATGAATAAAAAATTTCTCTAAATGGGTTTTGGGATATAATCCTCTTCCTAAAGGTTCCACTTTCTTCTAGTGACTGATCCAAGAATTCCAAAGGTGGCATTTCTGCTTCTTGTCTGACATGGGAAAATGGTGCTTCTAATTTTTATTCAACTTCCTTATTTGATCGAGAAGATGTTGATGATTCTTGTTCAAATATTTTTGGGAGGAATCTACCATTAAAGTCTCTTGGCCTACTCATAAATTTTATGATGACGTAGGGAAGATTCTTCAATTACTAGATGTATGATTGTTTCTTTTGTTGACACCTAATTAGATAATTCTAACTATTGGTTCCCCATTAATGGCACCAAAAATGATGGATGTCATTATTCCCTTAATTTAATCAACTCTTTGTTGATGTCATATTCAAACCATGGGTGTGTCTGAAGCTATATGCAACAATAAAATCCTAGTGATCTAGTACTTGTGTGTAGGTATTTGTTATTTTATTTTTTGGGTTTTTTTTGCAGTGTCCTTAGGATTTCATGGCCAAAGCCTTATTATATCTATGTTGTAAGAAAATTTCTGAAATAAACACTCATTATGGGAATGAATTGATGGAAAGAAACACACATACATAAGTAAATAGATTTCTGGAAATTAACACACAATGTAGAAGTAAACAAACTTTTCTTGGAAATAAACACACGGTTGAAAATGTTGTGAAAAGAATACAAGGAAATCAAAATATAGTCTATAACACATGCAGGGACAAGTATAAAATAGAGTTCAACTTAAAGAATCAAAAACATTTACAGAATTAATAGATCTACCCTATTTTCTTTAGAAATATAAATACCAATAAAATGAGAATCCTAGTTCTCGGAGGATTGGGCCCTTGCTCCACCTTGAATCAGTATGACAAAGTGATATTCTCTCAAAACAAAGTGGCTATTTTATTGCTGAAATATTTTGTCTTACAAAAATGCACTGAATCTTTCTATATCTTTATCTATATGTATCTATATGTATATGTTCTTTTTTTTTTTCTAAATCTATATACATGTCTTTATACACACACACACACACACACACACACACACACACACACACACACACACACACACACACACACACACACACACACACACACACACACACACAAACACACACACATGCGCGTGCGCGCACGCACACACACACAGATATATATATATATATATATATATATATATATATATATATTTCATTCAAAGATACATTTACATCCATAGTTGTTCTACCAATTTAGATGTAACCGAATTATGCCCAAAATAGATGTTGAATTTGGAACCTTGTTAGACGTATAGATGTATGATAATTTATCCCTAGATCTTCAAGTATGAAGAATTAGAAATGTTATGATCTGCTCTTAATTGAAAGTCTTATTGATTTCTCTATCATTGGATGTTGTCAAAATAAATAGATTTCCATTGGTTTTGGAACTTTGGAGAAGTTCCAGAACTAAAGGGGGTTGTTCTTTATCTAACCATGAAAGTTCTAGAGCTAAACGAAGGAGTTCCGGAACTAAGTGCTAGAGTTCCAGAACTAAGTCTGAAAGTTCCATAACTAAGTGATAGAGCTCATAAACTGTGTGATGGAGTTCCGAAACTAAGTTGTATTGAAGCCCAGGCTCCCAAAAACATGTTGATTGCTTCATACTTCGTTCTTCTGGCTGATTATGACCTATTTTATTACAAAAACTGAATTTCCACACACTTTGTTAGGAATTACAGAGATTTTAAATGTTATAGCTAAATTCAACAAAATATGGACAATTACATCCTAACTTACATTAGATCAAAAAAAATTCACAAAATGCAGTCAAAATTGATAAAAATGAGAGTAAAATAAGATCATTTATTTCTCATTAACGAGACATATTTTGGCCTTATCATGCATCACTTGTAAAAAAGGAGGGGATGACAATTTTATCAAGAGATGTAAGCAAGTTTTAACATTATCTCATGTAAGTTGATTTTTTCATGGTCTCATTTCCCTCTTTTGTTGCAAATTCATGTGTTGAGAGTTCTTAATGTTTTATGTATCTTTCATTTATTTCCTAGTTGGTTTTTAGATTGTGTTGTGTAAATTTGAAATTATATCACCATAGCATGTTGTAGATTGGATTGATAAGATAAATGTGCAATTTAGCAATTTAATTAGCAATCTAACTTTTAGTTTGGCTAAATTTTAAATTTTCTTTGTGTTTTTGCATTAGTAGCATTCAAATTTGAGTCTAAGATATATTTGGTGCTCTTGGTTAATAAGGAAAACATGTTATTTCTAAAAGTCCAGTATCAAGCGTTTAAAGCGCATCTATTTTAGGGTTTTTCTCCTTTCTTTTTTTTCTTGTAGAAAAAACCTTAGATTAAATTGGTTTAAGGTTTTCAAATTTAAATCAAGTGAAGAAGGTGCAGGGAGTGGTGCTAAAAGGGTTCATTTGATCTAGTAAACACCACTTTATTGGTTTAAATGGCCATGAATCTACAACTCATGCATTAAATCACACTTTTTGGTCCTCAAACAAGTAGGACGGAAGAGCATGTCATTCATCCCTTCGGATTGTAACTTGTATGCATCAACACATAGTACACCCCAAATTTCCTTGGATGGGGTTATTTGTACATGTACATGTGTTTGTGATATAGATTCCTTTTATGCACAAGTGTGAATATGTTATATTGATTGTAATTAATGAGGTTGCATAACCATCCACCAAGAACCCATATAGATATATATTTAAACCCTCTTGTATTGATGCAATAAAAATGTGATGTTTAGTTTTCTATTTTTACATTTAAATTTTGTACCTATCTTTAATAAAAAAAATTAGAGACTTATATGGAATACTAATAAAAACATACTTCAATTACCAATAACATTAGGGTTTTAAATTTACATAGACATAAGTAAATTTATTATTTCTCTTTGGAAAAATTGCTCCTGAAATTTTGGTATCAAATCATAATATCCTAAGGTTATGGCTATTACAAAAATCCTAATTTCAATGTTTTACATATTGTTTATTGTAGTGTATAAGAATGATGATTTATATTATATTATATGTTTTTAAATATTAAATTGAGAAGTAATAATCTGGGTGGTAACAAAAATAGTATGCCTATAAAGTTTTAAAGATGTGGTCAAACACCCAAAAATAATATGTATGATAGAAATATTAACATCATGATTATTAAAAATAATCATTTTCAAGGATTTTTAGATTTCCATTAATGAAGTTCACAATAATAATGGAATTATAGTTTCTTGTATCTTAGGCCATATTAAAGTGACGAAGTGTGAATGTTAGCATAAAAAAAATGTACATGTGATACATCCAACAATAAGGGAATACTCCCTAAATGTTAGTAAAGAACAGACTGACATAAACCCATATCAATCCACTACTGATAATTTTCCTTAATTTTTTGGACATCATATGTGTTTTATCCCATTATTATATCCTTTTTGGTAGGCCATTATGAACCTTTTGAAAAAAAACTGATAAACACGTGATCCATTACAAAATGCAATAATAGTTTTACATTTTAAAATATTTGTGACCATCTCACTCACTAATATTTCAACCAAATATCAAAACCTTAATCCTGAATTCCAATATTTTATTATGCACATAGTATAAGGTTAGGAAAGAATAAGTAGAAGATTTTTTTTTTGAAATCGATCGCAAGAGTTAGTATCAAATTTTTGTTATTCTTATTGTATAAATGGTAGATCGCATGGGAAAAAATTGGTCGAAGTGAAAACCCCGAGAACATGTACAATAAGTATAGCCTATCTCTCATATTTGCAAAAAATTTAAATCTTTTATCATATGACTAAGATAAAATGAATATAGTAGTAATAAACATGATCTAGCAGGCAAAGTACAAGTAAGTGTGTAAGATAGAAGATAAGATTGACTTACCTTATATTACAAGATTTGGACTTATTATGGGATGGAAGATTACTAAAATAGGTTGGATCTTAAATTTTTAACTTATGTTTGAGAAAATGGAATATGGAAACTCTTTGGATAAGACCACCCAGATCGGGCTAAGACCTCCTGGGTGTTGGTGTCTAAATTGGGTGTTAATGTCCAAGTAGAAGCTATTCTTCTGGTCTTTTCAGGGTCTAAACTTTCCTCCTTTCTTTCACTCTTTATCACATCCACTTCACTATATGGTACTTGTGTCTCACTTGTTCCTATAAAACAAACCCTTTCTACCTAAAAATGCTCTAGAAAACTTTAGATAGAATAAATAATGTATATGCTTAAGTAGGAATGACCTCGGAGGTCACCCCATTGTGATTATCACCAAGTGTTTCACTACATTTCAAACTCTATGTAGTTCTAGTGTGTGTGATTGAATTATGTCCCTTAAATTTATGTTTCTCTTTTTCCATTCACACTAAGATAGTGGGATACAACTAATTTACCCCAATCTGATTGCGTGATATGGAATTCAAAAATAGCCCCTCCTATATAGTGGATAATACAGCCGAAATGTAGTCCTTGAATGTTGTTATTTACCCAAGTAGTGGATAGTAAGCATTAGCCCAAATTTATCTAACCCTTAATGATAGTAAGTAATTCATGTATATATATATATGATTCCCTTGTTTGAATTTCATCATTAAAAACAAGAAAATCTAACCCAAAGTAATAAGAAAGATTTTAGACAAGGACACCAAATGATGTGTCATTTAAAAATCATGAAATGAATGGAAATGGACAGAAGATCCCAAAGGGGACAATAGAATTTGGGTGCTCCTATCCCTAATTGGTGGTATTTTGTGGGATGCTCAGAGGATATATTGGTAAATACAGAGTTGATCCATATGTTGTATAATTTCTAAGAGTAAAGTGGTCATTCTAGAAAAGTAAATAAGAAGAGTGTAAGAGGATAAAGTGATGTAAAAGAAAAACATGTGTTGTTAATGTCTAGTTTTCTCATTTAGGAATCATTCATATAACAATGTACTTAGAGTCCTGGTATAAATATAAAATGTGTGATTTTGTGGCTACACTCTATACAAATGTTTTCATGCTCCTCCTCACCATATTCCTTTCTTATTATCACACCAACACTCCATTACAAATTCATACCTCACATGTAGGTGATTGGTGGCTTATGACTATAAAAATAGGTTTTTCATGTAATAATATCTCATTTGTTTAAGGTGGGTGGTAGAGATATGATTATATTTTTTTCAAATTCCTTTCAAAAGAAAATAAATTAAAGGTATTATCTAATTTCAATTATATACTACCATAATGTTGATGGGGTTTGGGTGGAGTAGTTAAGACAGATGGTTGTATCTGGATCCACCTAGGTTCAAATCTGACTTAAGCACGATCCTCATTCAGGGTGGTAATGTTTGAGGTGGAACAGATAGCATACTAGTTTAACAGAGGTGGATTCTAGTTCAAGATTACATACGGTAGAACTGTGTTCAAGTGTGGTGGTTCAATTTTGATAATTGTTGATCTTAAATGCTATATCTTGGCTAAATGTACTTTGGTTCATAGCTTCATTCAAAAGCATTTATCTATCTAAAAAACTATATACTACCATAATATAAATAAATTATATCACTTTTCACCTCCCCTTATATACATATTTAATTCACTTCTAGTAGATTTTATTCCTTTTTAAAATATTTTTTATATACCCCATAAAGCCATTATATTTTTTTATGTAAATAAGAAGTTATGGTTAAATGTAACAAAGTTGAACAAACTTAATAAAAAATAATATTATATTTATGTATATGAAAAAATCATCCTAGAACATTACAATTTTATAGAAGTTGTATGATCTCTTATTTCTATGGAGAATTAACAATTCGACTACCAAAAATATTGGGTGGGTTCAACAACCCAACCACTAATTAACGTACATACATGAGTTGGTTTGAACAAATATATTAAAATAATTATTTACTAATTAAAATAGATCACTAACAAATATGAATTCCTAACATCCCCCCCTTAGTGCAAACATGCGAAAAACCTTCCTTGTACTATAACGTGTCGTTTTGATGTTTGTTCATGATCTAGATGTTTTTTTTTTCAAGGTATCCAACAACCTCCAAGATAGTTTTGTTTTCAAGTGGTAAACAACCAACCACAAAAGATGGTTTTGTTTTCAGCATAACCAACAACCATAATATCATGATGTTGCAGTGTTATCATCACCCTCATCACATTCTTCCATCAGGGATTACATAGGATTTGTGCTTCACACATTAAAAAATGAAAAATGAAATTTGAAATGGAACACTGATGGCATCTTCCCCCCCATAATGTGAATTTTCCACTTATTCCACAAACCAAACAAGAACAACAAGAAAAATGAAATCTGAAGCACGCTGAAAATACTAAAACAAAACACACTCTAAAAAATATCTCACCAAACCTTCATGTGGCCCCATTGTTGGCAACTAACAAGAGGTCAGTAATCAACCTCTAACCTCCTATGCCTTCGTCCTCCAATAACTTTCTGCTAACTCATCTTGGTTTTGATTTCATGTTATTTGAAAAATTCACCCCCATATAGTGGATGTTGCGTACAAATGAAAATGTGCCAAAATATTGAAAAGTGGGGCAATTTTTTTAATTTTCAGACATTTAAAAAGACACTAATTTTACATACACTAATAAACAATAATTTTAGACTCTTGACACAACATACACTTTGACAATTTTTAATATAATGATAAACTATAAAATATGACTCTTTGAATTTACCATAATAATAAACCTAAACATAAAATCCAATCGACTATTGGATTTAATAACACATTTACATGGATTTAACAAACCTATAATACTTAGTATTTAAATAATTACGTGATTTTTCATACTTTTGAATAACATATTGACCCTCTAAAGAAACATAGGATATTAAACAAACTTAAAAATTAAAACAATGGACTTACATAAAAAAATTATAACTTAAATACATTTAGTATTGGAATTACGCATTATATTAATAGGAGATTAATACAGTTATAAGAGTAGGGGAAACCATACAACTCATGGTCCCAAAAAAAACCCATGAAGGAACCATGAAACACCTAAAGGGAAAACAAAAACAAACACCATGAGGGCCAAGTTCAACACCACCTTAAAACATTAAACCATAAATCTTTAAGAACATGTAGCCATACCAGGAGGAGGAGGAGGATCATCCCATGGAGGGATGTAAATTCCACTAGCAGACTTAGCTAATGGAGGATCAACCTGTCAGCCATCCTGATCTGGCATTTGGATTTTTAGAGGCACTATAATTCCCTAGCTATGGGGTGGAGAACTAGCAAAGCCCCCAACTCCATAAAGAGAGGCCGGTTATCGATAACTAGCAACTACCTTCCCCTATAGATGGGGACTCTATCATGGCCTCGAGGAGGATGGAGTTTAAGGGTGACTCCAAGGAGAGGAGTGATGGTTATGAGAGAAAATTCTATGACGCACACCTTGTAGAGGTGGATGACATGGTGGTGATGGATGAGGTGGTGGAAAAGGGTCAAGAGGGACCTAACTCTTCGTGCATGGAGCACTCCCCAGTGAGAAATCAATTATTATAGGTGGGAAAACTCCATAGTAAATTTTTCAGCGTGAGCTTGAATCTATATTCACATAATAGAAAAAATAGTCACTTTAACATTAGTGGAAAATAAAGCAATAGAATGATCATGATGGAAGATAAAAACATTACGAGATTTCCATATTTGAAAGAGAATTCAAGCTCTGAAAAAATTCTATAGTGAGTAAATAAAAGATGGTCAAGAACTGAAATCCCCAAATAATGTGACATGTCAATGAAAGAAATCAGCGTTATAGGTTTGAAATAAATAATGAATCCAAGACCAAGTAGCTTGAGCACTGGTGCAAGATAAAAATAAATTTTTAAAAGATTTAGGCAAAGAATAGAAGGATCCTTTAGGATTAGGGATGTCAATGTAGCTTAGCTATTTTCCTAAAGGAAGACCCTATTAAATGAGACACCGCAGAAAATGGTTAGATTTAGGTTCTAACAGAGGGTTCCAGACATGAGAAATATTTCAAATAAATTTATTTAGGGAAGATTGAATCCCCCAGTAAGCACTGGGCTTAGAAATGGCATGTGAAATAGGACTCAAAATCTAGTATATAACTTGTGCATTATAGTGAAAAAAAACAATACAATGATTCCACTACTAATCCTACCACCAAGCATATGAAGGTTTAAGACTGAGCTTGTGAAACATGACATTCAACATAAATTCTTGACTTTTGTGGTTAAATGGAAGGTCTGAATTGGCAAGATTGGATTTTATCTTAAGATCATGATAGGGAGTCCACTCTCTATGGAAAACCAAGTCTTGAATGGTGTGAATTATTTTTTTAGATAATTGGAGAGATTTGATTCTTGGAGTTTCAGTAAGCAGGATAATATCCTCTATGATAATTGGAGACAACCATATATTATAGGAGTTGAAAGAAACCCTGGTGTGAAATTCATCTCCAATCTAGTGAAGCAAAGGCTTCAAAATCATTCCACATACTCTTGGCAACGAACGTGTCAGTAATCATAACAAGTGCCTTGGTGATAATTAAGGTATGTAACCCTACATTATTCCAAAATTATTTACCATAATGAGAACCTGAGGAAATGAAATGGTGAAGCAGAATTTTCCAAGCGTGATTACCCGAAAGGTGATGTACCACCCGTTTAGAACATAAAACAATGTTTTTCTAGTAAACTTTAATAATTCCCATACTGCCTTGATCACGAGGTAGAAAACAAACATCCCAAGTGACCCGATGAAATCCCCCAAAACTAGAGCTTTCAGACCAAAGGTAATCTTGAAGTAGTTTGGAAATTTTGGCAAAGGAATCCTAAGAGGGGCACTAGCTATCATAATAATACACATGGGTGGCCGCAAGAATATTGGTACACACTTGAAATTTTCCAACTAAAGAGACTGATTTATATTCCCACTGAGATACTTTATGCTCAACTCTTTCAATCACATATTTTCATAGGGTAGGTGGAACTATGGGATCAGGAGGGAGAGCTTTGACCTCCACTACAAGTTGTGCTAAAGCAGCAAAATCAATAGTGCATAGATAGGCAGAAACAACATCTTTAATAGCACAAGGATCCATTTCATAAGATGGAAGCTGAATAAACGAAGGGTAATGTCTATAGCCAGAAGTAGCAGTAGGAGTGTTGACAAAAGCATGGCCATAGCTATCAAATTTTAAATTATTTGAAGACTTAGAAGAAGAGTATTTTTGATGACACTTACCCATAATGGGTAAATTCAAAGGCAAAAACCCTAGAAGGTGCTAAGATGAAAGGTCAGGTTCACCAAAATGATTAACAAAAATATAGGGATATCCTAGACTAATGAGTATAGGGTATTAATGTTAATCTAATTAGGAGGACTAAAATGTTGTATAAAGTAAACTAAAATATTAAGGAACAATTATAACTAATTACCCTAAGTGAAATGAAACCCTAAATGTGCAAGAGAAGGGAGAGAAGTGGCTTAGCTGATTCAAAGAGACTGTCACAGGTTGTCAAATGTCTAGAAACAAAATCTGGAATTGCATACGATCACTCAAAAGTCTTGTAAAGACTAGATCTAGAATATTTGAACTAACTGAGGCACCTTGGAAGGTACTCAGGTGCCTTGAGGTGCTTTGGTCTACATACTAGGTGCCTTGATCTGTGTAGAAGCTCCATATTTGAGTTTGGTATGGTCGTAAGTTGGTCTGAAATCCTACATGTTTCTTGTACTGGATTCACCGAATGAGTTGAATAATGACATGCAATATAAGAGGAAGTATCAAACCCTTGGAAAAATAAAAATGAAAAATGAATGGGTCAGAATGACTTTAGCCTCCAAACTAGTGGTCTTATCACTGAGAGTTGTACTACATTTTAGACCAAAATGTAATTTTGGTGAGTGTTTGTATTTCCTTCCCTAGGTGCTCTTGTGTCATCCACACTTTGAGAAGTAGCGAGCAATAATAGATATAGAAAATATAAATAGCATGTGTGCATGGAATAAAATGGAATCCCTCCCCCTATGCAGTTTGTGTGATGTAGATATTCTATCCTTGATGCATGGAACTATGTAGATACAAGTGATGCAATCGATGCAAATCTAGATGGAGTGATAGTAGTATGTGACGCTAGAACCCTCATTATGGTCTTATAACTTTATATTTATATGGATATCAAGCTTAATTTCATAATTAATCCCAACAAGGTTGACTAGGAAAAGGATAATGATGAAAATGGCTAGAAAGGTCCGAAAAAGAAGAAGGAAAATATGGGCATAGATCGAGGTGCCCAAGGTGGGGCCAGGGCGCCCCAGTACAAGCTGGGGTGCCCTGATTTCAAGCTAAAATGACGGGGAAATTTCAAAATGGACAGATAAGTGCAAGAAAATATGTGGGAATGATGAAATAAAATATAAAATAAATATGGCCAAAAGGTGGGATTAATTAGTACTTTGTTCACTTGAGAACCTTCTAAATAATAGTATAAGACTAGGCTAAATAATGTCTAAAGTGCATAATTTTGTGTCTACAAGTAGGAAAATCACTATCAAAGGAAAAGGTAATGCCCAAAAATTTAAATTGTTCTCCATGGCCAATCTGATTCTAGGGGTAAGGTTTTAACCAGTTAGATATAGGTTAACTACTTTTCTAAAAGCCCAAGGATTTAGCCATATAAATGTTGGATCCTGAAGCAAGACAAAAGATGTCAAGACATTGAAAAAATTTAATAAAATATGGTCATTTTCTGTAAGAGTGAGAAAATAATCATCAACAAATTGACCATTAATGACCTGAGTAGAATGATAAAGCAAAAATATGCCCCAAATGTGACCCTGATTAGCACACTTAGCAATAAGATACCCAAGAGAATCCATTGCTAAGGAAAACAAATAAGGTGCAAGAAGGCACCCCTTTTTTATAGAGCAGAAGAGAATGCTCACAAAATAATTGTTGGCCATTGATAGTGAGGAAAGAAAACACATTATAAAACAACGTTTGGAAAACTAAAATAAAAAAGTTACTAAAGCCTAATGCCTTACGCATGGCTAAAATAAAAGGCCACTCGATACAGTTATATGCCTTCTCAAAGTCAATTTTAAGAAATAAGGGTTGTTGAAGAGACATTTGAGCCCATTTCATTCCTTCCCAGAGTGTAATAAGATTATCTAGAATGTAGCACCCTATGAAAAACCTCACCTAATCTGATTGAACAATATTAGGTAATAGATCAATAATGCAAAGAGCAAGGGCCTTGACAATAATTTTGTAAAAAAAAATTTACAAGTATGATATGTCATCATCTAGTAATCAATTCATGATTACCTACTTTAGGGATGAACTTGATGTTGCCTTGATTAATGAATCTCCCTAATGAATCAGATTGGAGGGCTTAATTATGGGCATGAAGTAGATCGGGGCCAACAAAAGACCAAGTATCTTCATAGAATTCATAGGTAAATCCATCCATACTAAGATATTTATGATCATCTAAGTACATAAGAGTAGCATGAATCTCAAATAAAGTAAGAGGGACATTACATTGAGCATGATCATGAGGAGAAATTTTGATGGGAACCACCTCAACACATTTTTGCATGACATCCGCTTGCTCATTGGTAACTTCTTTCTCTTTGAAAACTAACTGATAGTGTTCCATAAAAGCATTAGTGATCTCAGGAATTTCTGTGAGCTGAATCTGAGCAACTTGAATAGCTTCAATCTGTTCACGAGAATGTTTCACATGGAGAGATTTGAAAAATGCTTAGATGTTTTGTCTCCCACCTTGAGCCAATACAACCTTGACCGGATATGAGCTCCACAAGATGAATGAGATTTCATGAACTTGAGCCTATGAAAAATGTTGGTAGCCTACAACTATAGAGGGGTGTTGAAATGATTGGATTCAAGAAGAATAAAAACCCATCAGAATTCTTTGTGCAAAGTTGAGTCCATGTGCTTTCATACCTAAGAAACCTGTTTTCCAAATTAGATGAGGAATCAGGTGGTGTGCTTGATCGCTACCTCCTACCACCCAATCTAATTGGTAGCAAAAGGAAATCATGGTATCATATGCCAAACTTTGGAAATAAGAAATACCACCCCTGAGTGACTCTACAAGGAAACATTAAGAAATAATTGATTATACGAGACTTTGAAATAGGCCCCACACTAGATAATCTTGAAAGAGATCAGATGGTGATCTGACCTAAGCACATTGGACCACACCATGAATGGAAAGATGCCTTGCATGTTAAAATAAAATAAATGTTTTTGAGAGAGAAGCACATGATCTAGACTTTTGAAAACAAGAATCAGAACCTTCTCAAAGATTGGTCCAAGTATACCAAGATTGAGACTTAAACTCCTGCCATTGGAGCAGAGGATAGGAAATCCCCCAATGGATTTTAAATTAATACCAAGACACACACTAGCCGATAGACCAATGCATGGGGAGGGTTTCGAGTTTGTCATCAGGAAGTTTAATCATATTAAATTCACCACAAACCAATCAATAGGTAAGAGGTAAGCTATCACCTAATCATTTCCATAATGTTTCCTTTTTCACACCATCATTAGAAGCATAAACATTAAGAATACAAAAATAAAGATAATTAATAGCATAATCACCCACATGACCCAATTTCAAGGATCATGGCCTGAGGAGGTAATTAAGGCCAAAAATCTTAGGGAAATGGAAATACTAGCACCACCTTTTCCATCAACATGCAGAGTATGAAAATATGAAAAATCAGGAGTAATACAAGTTAGCGTATTCTGAAGCAAAAAACCATAAACTTTAACTTCCTATAAACAAATAATATTCAAGATACTAAATCACTAACATGTTAACCACATAGAATATTTACGAGAGGGCTCTATGATACCCCGAACATTCCAAGAGATGAAATTCATGAAAATTCAGACATGTTAAGCTCACCTTGACCTTGTGTTACAACATGCTTTGAGCCAAGAATTGTAAAATTATTAGCAAGCAAGATTTGGTCTGAATTAGAGATCTCAACATGGATGTAGCAGATTTTAGCCCCATTTTCTCCCCATGATCCATGAGACACCTCACGGGATGGACTGCGTGAATGAAACAGAGGTTGAGACATTGAAGTTAAATTCCTAGAACCATTTGTTTGCAAAGGAGAAACTTGAATCTCCAAGGGCTATGAAGGAATGGAAACAGATGAGGGGGAAGGACCTGGACCTGAATTATCCTTGGATGTAAAAGGTGAAGGAGAAGGAGTAGGGGTCACTATAGAAATGGATTTTTCACCTGAAATATTCTTATTCCAGACTACAGTCCAACCATCAGTCAGTAGATCCCCTTTGGTTTTTAACACAGAAGGTTGTGAAGTAGTGGGTTTAGATCAAACTACAAGAGGGAAATTGTGAATGTGATGGTCTAGGCCTTGATAGTGAAAGCATGTGTTTGGAAAGTTTAAATAAAAAACCTTTTGAGAGAAATATAGGGACCCTACTTGAATATCTAAATGGTCTCGTAGGTATTTCACAAGGTCAACCTTGACAAAAACTTGTTTATTAGGTTTGGCATAAAATAAATTATCATGTTCAAGGTATATAACCTTACCAATAGATTTAACTATCTCTGGAAGGAAAGACCATAGATGAATGGGGAGTCCAGGAAGCTCGATTAAAACTCATATTTTCAAAGAAACCTGACATGTGGGGTTAAAGTTGAGAGTCCGCTGGGAAAGCAATAAAAATGTGTTTCCTAAATACCAACATACATCCTTAAGAATGAGGTCTTGAACTTGCTAAGGCTCTATAAAATAAAAGAGATAAAATCCTTTGGTGAGATTATGAATGCCTAAAACTAGGATACCATTGGAATCCCTATGATTTTTTATCTAGTTTTGTAGAAAATATTCAGAGGGAATGTGGCCATAGAAATATGCAATAAGGTAGTTGTTAAAATACCATTTAACTACATGGTCTAAAAACTCAAGAAAATTAACAACATATGGGGATGATTCAGAGTCCATACCTCATTTTAAACCTTCAGCACAAATTTGCGAGCACGCTTGGGAGCCATTTCTATAATCAATTGCAAAAGTCATTGCAATAGATGGAGAGGAATCCATTTATAGGCTACTCACCACCTTAAAAATGGGATAAAAGCTAGCTAAAACTATAATAGAACCACTAAGGATACCCTAGTATGAAAAAGGAAACATAGTAAAAATAAAGGGAGTGACATGAGGGAATGCATAAAACCCTAGTAGAGTCAAAGTTGTAATCCTGAAATAGCTTAAATACATTTAGACTCACCCAGACATGAAAATGATAGTTGGATTGAAATTTACCTTTGGGAAATTTGAGATAACCAAATTTTTTATTTATATCACACCTTCATGGTAATGAAATCATGAGCATCGCTTGGGGAGTTAGATTTGATTGGATGATGCAAGCTCTTTGAAGTGTCACATGGATTCATGTCAGAATCGCCACCTTTCAAAATAGTTTTGGAATCAAGTAATGCTTGGAAGGTGTACTCATTTTTCTATCCACCCACTTTCTAATCCCATGTGCATTGGCCTACCACCCAATGGGCATTGGGTGCTCACCTGAGGCATGTGCAGGCACTGAGCCCCTCCTTTATGTGAGAATTGTGAGAAGATGATGTCATTGATAAAAGACTAGATGCAGAAAATAAAATGTTCATGCATTCATTCTAAAATCATAGGATGAGTTATTACATCAATATACCCATTCAGATAATAAGATAAACATCATAAAAAGAATAGATATGATTCTTAACATAAAGAAAAGACATTAGGTTTTGCACCCATGAGCCAGATATTGATAACAGAGTCATGTATTCATATTGATTATAATTTTAGCAACCACATTACATTTAAAAGGGTCGTAATAGACTGAAATGTATCAAAATAGGGATATGTCTCATGTATCAGTATTCATAGCTATGTTTCCCCTATTACAACAATCTTACACACCCATCTCGTTAGACATGATAACATTCCTACAATCCTCTAATGAGAACCCCAGATCCTAGATCCTCCCAATATTTTCTGTAGAGCTTCACTTTCCATCCTCTCTATAATGGTCATGATTCTTCTCTCTTTCTCGACCCATCTCTTCATCTACCCTAGCATATCTATAAACAGGTTTAGCACCCACCACCATACCTTCCTTCAAGAGAAGATAGCATGCCAAGTGTCTAGGTGGTCCTCCAATGGATCATGTTAATCCTATTCCAAGCTCTCGATTCTCTGCAATGATGTCTTTTGGGAACCTTCCATGCAAGGAATACTCTTTCCTTGACCACCAAGACCCCAGGCTAACACCTTATCCACTTAGCACACCTAGTTGGGTCATTTTTTTCCTTAAGTGCCTTTAGAATGCTAAAAATGGCTAAGTCCTTAGATCCTATTGTCATGCCTTGCACACATGCCCTGGTTCCTCATAAAACCTTCTTAAACCCTTTTCCTATGCACTTTTCCCCCTGGCCCTTCTTTTTCCCATTGTCACCTTTGACTTAGCCAATATTTTGAGGCCTAACATCACCCCACACTAAGGTATATTGACCTTGGATAGTCACCCTACGAACTCCTTGCTCAGAGATCTTTCCCAGCATCAACCTCACCCTACGCTTGCTAGAGTTGGCCACCCACAAGAGTGCTCACCTCTTCAAATCTCAGTTCATCACCCTTAGCATTCAACGTATCAACAATTCCTTCCATCTGCTTACTAAGGTCATTAAGTGCATCCATTCTTTGCATGACTTGGGGGTACATATCCTTGAACCGATTCTCAATCGAACCTTGAAATATTTCAATTTCTTCCATTTTATTTTCAACCTTGGTTAGGATCTTATCCCACTCTGCCCTATTTCCTTTGTTCTTCTCCTAGAAATCCTTCAGATCCACCTCATGCGTAGCATCTAGTATACTTGTTACTTTGTCCCTATCAATGTAATTATCATATATGGCCTTAGCCATGCATCCGGAGGACTATATAGCGATGAGGAGTTAGGAATATCGAGCGATAGTCTCCCCAATTTTTTTTTCTCTTCCTCCTTTAGGCTCACCAATTCCTCTTCTACTGATTCTAGAGTAAGTGGTTGCATTTCCATGGTGAGGATGCTCATTAAGTCTTCCAAGAATTTCAAGGTTAACTCGTGTTTCTACTCAAGAGGTGCTAGGTCTAGGTGTTTCAAGATAATGGCATCTATGATCATTTCAATTTTCTTGTACACCTCTTATACCTTCACCTTTTCCTCTCTTAGTGCGTGCCTTAACTTTGTGTTGATCAGTTCTTCCTACTTTATATCTTTTCTCTTCTCAATGAGTTCCCACTTCTTCTTCTCCAAATCTTCCTCTAGGAATATTACCCTATCATTCCTTCCAAACAGCCTCACCTCAACCTCAATCGATACCTTGTTGAGGGCATTACAGAATTGTTCATCTAATAATTGTTGAGCATTTACTAATGGGTTTATTCCTGTTTTCTCTAGTACCTTAATTAGTGCTCCTTGACTAACCTCAAGCTCAGGATCATCAACATGGGACTCAAAATCCCAATTTATCATCTTCCTCATTTTTGGTTATGTGCCCTCTTATTTGAAGGAATACCATATAAGGATTTGATCTGTAGGCACGATACTCTAGAAGCTCACGCATAGTACCTTACTTGGATCATTTATGTAACTCTTCCCTTACTCCTAAGCCACTACCATTCTCTTCCTTCCTCTTCGTGTTGCCTTTGGAAAGCTTATTGCTAAGTTGGGATCTCTGCTCATGCTCCCATACTCCTTCCCTACACTTTCCTCCTATATCTCCTTTAGTATCTCATCAGCGTTTCCCTCCACTTCCTACTCCACTAACTCCTTTATTATGCCTAATACTTTTATATCTATAGCCTCTTCTATCTACTCCTTGGTGAGGCTAGGGGTCCTTTGATCCTTAGTATTTACTTCTTCACTCTCCCCTTTTCCTTGAGCACTTCCTCTTCTCCACCCTTTTCTTCATTTCCTTCATCTTCAGAGTCTTGCACCTCATACACCAGATGGTCTTGAGCCTCTTCATGCTCATCATCATCCCTCTCACCTCTATAGGCCTCCAGGATCTCCATTTCTTCTGAGTCAACCTCTTCTATTACCTTTTTCTTCTTCCTAATTGGTGACTCCAATATAGGAGACTCCTCCTTTTCTTCTTCTTCTACAGGAAACTCCTTTCTTTTTTATTCCTCTTATGCAAGAGGATCCTCTTTCTCTAGAACCTCTTCCTTAAGTGAATTTTCCTTTTCCTTAACAGGGGACTTCTTCCTCTGTGAATATGTGCTTGGTTTGGCACCTGACTCCAGCGCACCCACAAATTATGTTGTCTACACAATTGGTGCTTTCTTTTCTAATGCCTCTTCCCTTTCCCTCTTTCTTGGTGCAGCCTTCTTTATTTTTTTGGGGGTCTCCTAGGATGGAGACGTCACTCTCTAAGTAGGCACCCTTCTCATATTTGGGCCTAATCTACAAGTATACCCTCTTTGCGGTTCTTCTAAAAATTGGCAGCATCATTGGTTTTGTCATGCGCACCTTATGGGAGACATACTTCTCCACACAACTACACTTTTTGGGATATACCAACTTTCTGTGCAACTCACGTTGGTCTTGTTCTAGCTCATGAAGGTCAAACCTTAGTCTTTTTTCTTCTTTAAAGTGATTGATGTCTACTTGAAAGTATTATGCAGTGAAAGAGAAAGGCAGTTTGCACCATGGACTCTTGGTCCCATCTGTCAATGTGAATCTTCCAATGCATAAATGTTGGTATATAGAAAACTCAGCCTCTCCTTGTACCAGCATTGGAAATTGTTCAGGTATCCTCCATTCATCTTTGAACGATTCATGCATCCTCTTGTACTATTTCTCCAGGTGTGCCTTGTGGGCAGCCATCATAGTGTCACAAGTGTACTTTTCAAATATTTTCACAGAGGAAGGGTATTCATATAGATATTCCCGTATGAAATTATTTGGCCCATCAGGAACTCCAATATCTAAGAAGATGATGGTGAGGAGGACATTTACAAACATGATCTTCTCTCCTTCGTGTAAAACGGAGTTGATGATTTCTTCTATAATGAAGGTGGACAGGTTATAGATGGTTCCTTCTGTAATATTTCAGCACACATTCAACCAGGCCTTGTTTATCTGTGTCCACCTCTCTTTCCCATTCATCTTGGATACCAAGCATGTGGCCATCCTCATCACTAGGTCAGAGATATCTAAAATATTGAAGTAGCACGAGCCCTTCTTATAGTCATAATCTTGGACTATCTTCTTAATGGATTCCTTGTCCTCCAGGTCATCATCCAATAGCTCCCCTTCACAAAAAAGGCCAATAAACTTAGAGATTATTTGAGGGGTTATGTGCATTCTGTGACCCGTGAAGTATAAATGATCCTCATATACACACGACGTCAACCATTGATACAGTCACTCGAGCTTTCCAAAGTAGAGAAACTCGTACATTTTTAGCAACTCAGACTTCTCCAATTTTACCTTCACCTCATCACTGTAGATTTTCATCCCTTCTAGTATCGTCTTATCCATTGGATGAACCAGTTCTAATACCATCTCCTTATCTATGGTTCTTTTGCAGTGGTTATAGTCACTCACCAAGCATGGATTCAGTTTAGATACCAAGCACGTGGCCATCCTCATCACTAGCTAAGAGATATCTAAAATATCAAAGTAGCATGAGCCCTTCTTATAGTCATAATCATGAATTGTCTCCTTAATGGATTCCTTTTCCTCTAGGTCATCATCCAATGGATCCCCTTCACATACAGGGCCAGTAAACTCATTCTGTGACCCACGAAGTATAAATGTCATGCATATCAACCTTGGCCTCGTCTTTCCAAGTTCATACAGTTTTAGCACTCATACATCCACCTTCACCTCATCACTTGATATGCATCCCTTATGGTATCCTCTTATCCATTGGACGAACCAGTTCTAATGGCATCTCCTTATCTATGGTGCTTGTGCGGTATTTATAGTCACTCACAGCCATCTTCATCACGTGGGATACCCATTCTTTTCCAAGAAACACTCCTTTTGGGTATTACATCTCCACATACCACTCTTCATTGAAATTGGTGGTAGTAGTTTGTTTCCCCTTTCCCTTTCCCTTCTTTGGTGAGACAGTTGCCTTCTTTGGTGCCATTTTCTTTGTTGGGTTAAAAATAAACTCTTCCTTGCTCCTCTTCCTTGCTTTGCTCAAATTTTTGGCTTTCCTTCACGAAGAATCCCTTTTCTCTTGTGCCCTAGCTGCAGAACCCTAACCTAGACAACCCTTCCACAAGACGACATACTCTTCTGAACCCTTCTTCCCTACACTCGTGTACTCCTTCCACTCTGGTTCATAAATCACACTAGTCACACACTTCGATTTTCACATTTCCTCCTTTACATAAATATTTCTTTGTGGATGCCCTAGTTCACAACACCTCTTCAATATTGTAATAGCAAGGTAAACAATAATGTGCCTGACCTTCTACTTATAGTTTTTTCTTCTCTCCTGTGATAAATGTTATGCCACCTACCAATGTACTTAGCATTAAATGTGGCTTTTTACACTAAATCCAATCTTAAGTGCTCTTGTGCATGCGCCCAATCCTGTATGAAAAATCATTACAACCTTCTGGCACATAAAAATATTTAGTGACCAAAGACTCTTACGCATGCGCTTACAGCGCTGAAGGAACTTCTTCTACCCTTCACCTAATTTTTTCCCTCACCTACCTCATGTTTTCCATATGCCTCTCATCCTTTATACATGGTCTTCATAAATTTATCCTGTCACAAAAATTATGCATGTCCACCTTTCCCATGCATGATCTTGTACCTTACACATTTTTTATCCTTCAATATGAGCCATCAACACACAACTTCCACTACCAACTTTCATTTTACTTTGCATTAATCCACCCCACACAAATTTAGATACATGTTCCTCTGTGTAAACACAACCTTTTGAAAATAATAAGTGGTTACCAGTGTATAAGGTGCGTAAAACAACACAAACAGAAGGGAACAATCAACGAGAAAGGGAAACACAAGGCAAAAAAGCATAAAAGGAATTCCTAGGCTAAATGGAAATACTGCCTTATTTACAAATACAAGGAAGACTTATTTATAGTAAGGCTTCAGCCTACTTCCATTGAAACAACTTAGTAATTATGTTCCATCAAGTACTTGTAACTGGCAAGCGCCTGAATCAAGGATGTATGAGATGATGTATGGCCCTAACCAATGGAATTTCAGTTTCCTAGGATGATGCAAAAACTTGGAATCATATAAAAAAACCATCTACCCAACCTCGAATCATTTATTTTTAATATGGTGATCATGCCATGTTTTATGCCGTGCCTTTTCAATCTTCTAACTCCATCTAGTAAGGCATCACCTTTCGTCTAGCTACATTAACATCTCCATATTCTCTTTAATTTATTTTTCATCAGCTAACCCTCCTATGCACACAATACACAATGATGGTAACATGAATTCAATTAGAAAAACATCCTTTGTGCCAAACACTAATTGAAATGGTGTGGCTTTGTTCAACCTCTTAGTAGGTTGTCATGTATTCCCTAAGATAGATGATACCTGATTCCAATATTGTCTTCCCACATCACAAATTATTTTTAACTGTGTGACTTCATAATTTTTTTAAATGACTCAGCATTTCCATTAGCTTGAGGGTGGTATGGATTATTCTTATGATGGGTCACCATGAACTCAGCTAAGAAAATCCTGACGGTTTCATTAAAAAAATGTGTACCCATGTCACTAGTCAAGCTTAAAGGACATCCATACCTGTTGATTATGTTCTCCCATAAAAATCTAGCAGTTGTCATTATTGGATACAATCCTTGTAGGTGTTTCCTCCTCCCACCTTGTTAAGTAATCATTGCAAGTGATGATATAGCGTGAACCAGTCCTTCACGCGGTAGGTGAAATTGGTCCTACAAAATCAATTGCCCATTTTTCAAATGGTTATGCACTTGTTATAAGTCGCAAGGGCATCTCACTCCTTTTTCCTAGATTTCCAAGGCAACTGTACAATGGTCACATCCCTTACAAAATTCAATGCAATCCTGGTATATACTTTCCCACCAAATCCCTACAAGTTGAATCTTCTATACAGGGGAATTACATGTATAGTTCCCTCCTACAATCCCACCATGTGCTTCTTCCATGATTGCAACATGCTCATGTTCTAACATGCATCGACACGTGGAACCTCATCACAACCTCAATTTTATAAGTCTCTACTAATTATCATATAGAGTGTGGCACATATAGCTAACTGTTTCCTCTCCAAAGCTTTCATTCCTTTCGGTGCCACACATATTTTCAAAAACACAAAAATATCCTCTAAGTCAAAGGGTGTGCACGTCGCAATCTAAATTATTGTGCATCTGGCATAACATCCTCAATGCTCTATGCACTTCCTCCCCTGAGTCAATCCTTGACAAATGGTTAGGCCCTGAGTTACTCTTTCCTGGTTTCACAATAACTGTAAACTCATAACTCCTGAAACAACATGACCCACTGACATATGTGCCCTTGTAAAATGGGCTTGTTCACCAAGTACTTCAAGTCCATGTGATCAGTGTAAAATATGAAAGGTGTATCCAGTAGATACTTCTTGAACTTTTGCAGTTCATAGATCATCAAAAGTGCTTCCTGCTCAGTAGTGGTGTAGTTTTGTTCTGCTGGTGTCAACTTCCTACTTGTAAAACAAAGGGGGTGATCAACAATCCCTTCTCTAGGTTGTGCTAATACTGCTCCAATGGTTGTCCCTGAGGCATCAACATGCACGTGGAAAGGTTTATCCCAAGAGGGAAATTGTAATATGGGTGCAGTGACAAGTCTATCCTTCAAAGTGTCAAACATCATCTGTTGCACCTCTCCCTAATGAAAGGCACTCTTGTGTTTTAGTAACTTCTCCAATGGCATGGTGATTTTGGCATACCCCTTGATAAACTTTCGGTAGTATCCCATATGCCCAAGGAATCCATGCATTGTGCTTTGACTGGTAGGCTCACCCAACCCCACAATAACAACAACTTTGGCGGGATCCACCAGCAAACCTTCTTGCATATGATATGCCCCACCAGGGTCCCAAATGGAGTAGAAAAAACATATTTCTTAATGTTGAGGGATATCCTCAACTGTCGAAATATTTCAAACATCGGCCTCAAACTATCACAATGGTCTTTTACGAGTCCATACACCATCCAGTCATTAAGGTAGACTTACAGAAACTTATGGATAAAATCCTAAAATTCTTAGACCACTATGTGCAAAAACATAGTCGTCACATTCTTTAGTCCAAAAGGCATGCCTGTATAGGAAAAAATTCCCCACTTAGTGGAAAAATTTATCTTCTCTTGGTATTTTTTAGCAATTATAACTTTATGGTATCCTGAGAATCCATCCATAAAGGAATACATTTTACACCCAGCCACTCCTTCCAGGATATCCTCGGTGAAGGGGGTTGGAAAAGGATCAATTACACATACCGCATTTAAGTCCTTGTAGTCAACACAGATCCTTATCCTTCCATCCTTTTTAATATTGATGACCATGGGGCTTACCCATTCTGATTCCTCCATAGCTTCAATGATGCTCGATGTTATCATCTTGTCTATCTCCTCTTTGACCTTGACGTGAAGATTTGGGTTCATTCAATAAGGCCTTTTCCTAATCAAGCATGCACCTTCTTTCAACTTGATCTTTATCTCCCGCAAGGAGGGGTGAACGCCTTTAAGCTCATGGGTCCCACACGGGAATAAATCTTGAAACTCGCATAATAGATCAATGATCTTTGAGACTTACTTCTCTGACCAATAGTCTCCAATAGTGGCCTCTTTAGGTTCATCCTCTGAACCAACGTTAACCTTCTTTTTTTTCAAGGGTTCAACTTAGGTGTGTGCTTTCTCATCGGCACTATCAACAACTTTGCACGTACCTTTAGTATGGTTAACATCCAAACTATTCATCTCTTCACCATCTATTCTATAGACCATCTTTCCCTTTTCCTTCTTCATGCACGCATGATCAAGTTTTACCTCTTCTGACTCTTCTTCATCAAAGTGTGGTTTCAAGCCAGGATCACCCAATAACTATAGTATTCTATCTTCTACCATGGAACTATCTCCCATCATTAGGTGCTTAACAACCTACAATTCTCTAACCATAGATGGTTTAGTACTGTGATACTCAAAAGATTGAAGGAGGTGAGTTGTCAACTCCTGTCGATTCCCTATCTGGAGGTGTGTCTCTGAGTGAATGTACCATGCACACAAATAGCCTTACAAGGTGGAATATAGATTATGAACCCATAAGGAAGATGGTAAGGCCTTTGCACCTCCCATCCATGCTTTCTCACATGCTCTCATGTGAATAAAGGTGGGTTCCTTCCCATGGTAGTCTCGTATTGTATTGGGTGCATTACTTTAGGAGAACATTACAGAGAATGTGATTCTCACCTTATGCCACTCTAGAAGGCTATCGCAATGGTTTTCCCATAAGCATTTTATAGTCTTAAACAAGTTATAGTTGAGAATCCTTCTTATTTCTACCTCATTTCTCCATTGATCCTCCTTTTCCTGCAAGAAATCATCGGGGTTGGTCCCTCCAGAGTAACTTCGAAACTTCTTCCTTCATAAGTTCTTGACTAAGTGTGCCTTCATTACCCTTATCATAGAGCCTCTTAGTTGGCACCTAATTAAATCATATGCCCCATGCACCTAATTTTCACATGCTACACTAGTTGTATCACTCATGGACTGAGCATCCTCAAACTAGATAACTCCCTTTGTAGGCTGAATCACCTCAGGGTCCTTGATAGAGTGCACATAGATCGCCTATGAACTTTTCCCCTTATTGAACCTTAGGTTAGCATTATTCTTGTAACACCAAGGGTACCCAAGTAATTTTGGAAAGTTGTCATCCTTGGCTATCACCAAGACTTTGAAATCCCCAATGAACCTTTCCCCTTGGATAGTGATAAAATTGTCCTTCAAGACACGAATGGGAATTACCTTTGTCTTTTTAGCCATATATAGTACATTCAAATATGGCTATAATGGGGGCCTTCCCATTTGATGTCATACATCTAGAGTGAGAACATTTACCTTTGCACATGTGTCAATAAAAATATTTCTTAGAAGCCACCCATCTACAACAACATTCAAGGTAATCTCCTTGTCATAATCAAAGTTGTGGGGAGGAAGGTTGGCATGCAAAACTTGCATCTTGTTCCCTTCTCCAGCACATGGTACCTTCTCTTGTAACCATTATCCTAGTAAGGGGATGATATTTTCATGCCTCATTGTCTTACATACTTTTCTAACCTCATCCAGATCCTTCTATGGAGCCTCAACATTTTTCCTTTCCTCTAATTGCTCTTTCAGGCACTGGATCTCTCCCTGAAGGCTTGGAAGCACATCCATGGTTTTTTGATACACCTCCTTTTGATAAGTAGGGTATGGATACTTTCCATGTACCACCTCTTCTCTAACAACTATAATTATTTGCCTTAGTACCTACCTCTTGCGTGTAGCCTCAGCTCACATCGTAACTAGTAGCGGTTCTAATTCTGACTCACGTGCCACTATTGGCATCCATTGTGAATCAACCTTCCTCATGCTTACCATCCCAACGCATTTTTCTTTCCAGTGCTACTAGATCATGTCCTCAAATAAATTTGGGCACTCCTCATACTTTTACTTCTTTCCACACCACAAACATTGTAGTAGATCAGGGAACTTGTACTTGTATTGCTCCGTGGATCCACATTTGTTACACGATCCATGCAGGAACTCACTTATTCATCCTCTGTGCTTACCATAACCATGAAATCCTCCTCTAAAACTTCTTCCATGCACCCCACCATCTACATTCCCTTCAAAGTGATGACCATTGTCTTTGGAATTGTTTGCAAGGCTAGTTTGGCATACACCAATATCAATGGCGTCATGTATATGGTCAATCAATCTACAATCCTTGGTGTCATGGGTAGTAGAGGTGCAAATATTATAATAGAATCACACATTCTTATGGATCACACATTATAGAATTTAACATATACTTTCATCATGATCTATGTGAAAAATTTCACAGTCCATTGTCATGGCAGGCACCAATCTCCTAGGGAAAATATCCTTTATATGCCCCTCTACCTCATAATCTATGTACCATAGACCAATGTGAGTCTCATCTACCAAGTTCATAGATAGATTCTCCAGTTTCTTCACCATTATAGAAATATGAGCCTTAAGGAATGGGATAACACTGATATCTATGCTTCCAATAGCCTCAACGTGTAGGGAAGCCTCCAAGGCCTTGCGCGGATCTGTAAAAGTCTTATGTGAAAGTGCTCTCCTAAATGGTGTTATCAATCCTCCCATAAACCACTAAGCATGTTGATAGGGGTGAATATCATAGGATAGCTTTGATAAGAGATTCTTGAAATGTACATCGTAATCCTACACACTCTCTTCCATTCCTTGTTGAATCTCCTTTAGTGCGTTGATGCTCGTCTACTCAAATTTAGGGATCTAAAATTCAACCAAGCAATCATTCTGCAGCACATTATAATCTACCACCATCTAATGGGGGTCATACTTCTGATACCAACTATGTGCATGTCCTTGCAATTTTGTTGCAAACTGACTTGCCTTCCACTATGTGGTAGTGATCCCCTTCACACGCCATAGCATTTCACACTTATGTACATTCTTTGTAGTATCCTCAACACCTTTTTAGTCTGGTAGATGAAAATACATATCAAAAAACACTTGCTGAGGTGGTTGAGGCCCTTGTCCACTTGATCTAGAACCTTGATTTCCTCCAGTGTTACCTCCAACACCATATTCACTAGATCCACTAGATCCTAATCCACTAGATCCTCCAGATGTGTCAATTCCTCCAGCTCCTATACCACCAGATCCACCTCTTGTAGCTGGAAAGGGGCATGAAGTGGTTACGCATAATGCTCCCAACATCCCACTAAACTGCACACAAACAATTTTTGATACTACACCACTACCATATGTGTCCTTCACCACTCCTGGATGTGATACCCGAGAGCTTTGCATACTCACACTTTGTCCCAAACGTTCATTCCAGACAATATTCCTCTAAACACAGGAAATGATTGTGCAGCCATAGATGCACCAAATGAAAAATTATATCTCTTAGGCACAGATCGGTCACTCCCTTCGATACCAACTACATTAGTAATACTTATCTCTTAATTTGGAAGACTAAGCGCCAGGGGTTGGTCACAAGGTGGATTCAAATGTGCGCCAATGGCTCTCCTTTCTCTGAGTGACAAACTCTCATCAGAAGCTGAAGGGATCTCTCTTTCGCACTTGCTGAGATGAGGTAGCACAAACTGCTCAGGCTCCACATCCTCTGCACGAATCTTAATTCCTTCTCGTAACATTTACCTCCATAAATCCATCACTCCCGTAACCTCACGTTGTCTAGCTAGCTCCCTTTCACACGCCTCACTGTACTTGATTCATCTCTCATCTCTTTCTTTTTTAGTCGCAATGTTTGCCATCTTCCTCCACCCTAGCTTCCTTTCCCAGTGCTCAAAGAAGCTTAGCCGGCCATAGGGAATGCTTCCAAACTTAGTGTAATGAGCAAGATCTTCATGGCTAATAGGGATAACACATAAAACACGATCCTCTAAGTTCCTTTAAGAACTCAAACTCAACAACCTCAGGACAAAATATACATAGAAATAGCATATTCCAGGGTATTAACTGGTCAGCACTCTCTTCCACCAATGATCAATAGCACGCGTCTAAGTCAAATTAGCATCCTGCAACCTTTGATATTCATCTTGGGTCCAAACGCATGAGATCTATAGTACCAACTTGATCTTGATGCATACGCAGTAAATCCATTCACACAACACTACTAGAAAGCAACAAAAGAAGGTCTCATACAACTCATGATACAAGTGTTCTTCTACCCACTTGCGTGCATCAAAATCAGGTTCAATACTAAATCTCTTAGCAAACTCATCCTTCATGCTCTTAGACCATGCCTTGACACTGTCTAAGGTCAAGCACTTCATCATCATGCATCATTCTCACAATAGCTTCGAAAAGAGGTCCTGACAATGAACCCAACATGTAGTCATTTTTCTATCCACCCACTTTCTAATCCTATGCATGTCATCCTACCATCCAGCGGGCACTGGGTGCTCACCCGAGGTACACACAGGCACTAAGCCCCTTCTTTATGTGATTATTTTGATAATATGATGACATTGATAAAAGACTAGATGCAGAAAAGCAAATGTTCATGCATTCATTCTGAAAGCATAGGATGAGTTATTACATCAATATACCCATTCAGATAACAAAATAAACATCATACAAAGAACAGATCTGATTCTTAACATAATGAAAATACATTAGGGTTTGTACCCATGAGCCATATATTCATAATAGAGTCATGTATTCATATTGATTATAATTTTAGTAACCACATTACATTTAAAAGGGTCATAGCAGAACAAAATGTATCAAAACAGGGATCTGACTCATGTATCAGTAGTCCTAGTTATGCTTCCCCTATTACAACAATCTTGCACAACAATCCCGTTAGACATGATAACATTCCTACAATCCTTTAATGAGAACCCTATCTCCTAGAGCCTCCCAATGTTTTCTATAGAGCTTTTCTTTCCATCCTCTTTGTGATGGTCCTAATGCTTATCTCTTTCTCAACTCATCTCTTCATCTACCCAAGCATCTCTATATATAGGTTTAACACCCACCATCATGCCTTCATTCAGAAACAGATCGCATGCCAAGTGTCCATGTGGTTCTCTAATGGAGCATGTTAATCTTGTTCCGAGTTCTCCATTCTTTTTAATGATGTCTTTTGGGAACCTTCCATGCATGGAATATTATTTCCTTGACTACCAAGCCTCCAGGCTAGCACCTTATCCACTTAGCATGCCTAGTCAGGTCACATTTTTCCTCAAGTGCCTTTAGAACACTGAAAATGTCTAATTCATCATATCATGTTGTCATGCCTTGTGTGTGCGCCCTAGTTCCTCATAAACCCTTCTTAAACCCTTTTCTTGTGTGATTTTCCCCATGTTCCCTTCCTCTTTCTGGCCTCATGTGCACATGAACCCTTTGGCACTTAGCCAATATTTAGAGGCCCAACATAAGGCCACCACAAAATATGATGCATAGAATTCCAACTTAGATCAATGTAATGTAGATCTCTACAGCCTTTGGTTATCTTTATGTTTCTTGCATCATGGTTGAGGTGACTATTCTAATGCACAATGAATATTTTCCAAGTATATGTTTTTCAAAGGCCCAAATATCACAAATAAGAAGATCTATTTTACTTTTGAGCTATAAAAATGTAGATGTAAATGTAGGTGTATGGAGGGAGCAACCAGTCCAAGAAACTCACCAATCTAAGAGTATGATTCACTGTGATGAGGATGATTATCTACTCCGACCTATTTTTGAGCTCAACAATGGAATTATTTGATCTGAGATCCACACAAGAGAAATCTGCAGATGGAAATAAGTGTTTAATGTTAATCTTATTCCAAACATGAGAGAAATATCTTGAAATCCAAATGTAATATTTTCATCATAAGTTTGACATCTTCCTTTTTTTTCAAATCATACAGGGACTTTCTCTACACCTTTGTCTCAACCTTAATATGAGTGTTATATGTATTTATATATTGCTTGACACGTTACATTCACTATACTCACAATTCTATAACAATGAAATATTGTCCCATATGCCGACTTATAAAAACTTAAACTATTAAAAAATCATAAATTCGGGCCAAAAATATATGTTGGAAACTATCACTCTTTCTTTCCTTCTCCATTGCAAGGCTAAATTAGATTGCTCTGATACCAGATGACATAGTTGAACAAACTTAACACACAATAATATTATATTTATGTATATTAAATAATCATAAGGGAACACTACGATCTTACATGAGTTTTATGAGCTCCTATTTCCATGGATTCTTAACAACTCAGCTACCCAAAATAGTAGGTCGGTTCAACCCAACAACTAATTAACGTATATACATGAGTTGCTTTTAACAACTCTATTAACATAATTATTTACTAATTAAAATGGAGCACTAACAAATAATAATTCTTAATAAAATGTTTGAGAATTATTATTATTATTATAGTGTATTAAAGGAAGTGTGTTTGGAATTACTTATCACCAAGACATATTCATTTATAGTATGGTTGTTATTGAAACCATATTATGTTGATAATGAGTAATTTTTGCATGTTATTTAATTCAAATATGTATTATTATTTATTATTTGAGTCTTGATATTTCAGTAAATGTGTGAATTATTTAGAAAAATAGAAGATTTTGATGGGATGTTTGGATAGTTAAGACTTCAAGTGTGTGTACACACACAAATAATTATAAATGAAAAATAGAGGTATACTTGAAATTTTCAAATAATGTAATTTGATTTAATATATGGATACCCCTTGAATAAAGGAGTTCCTTATAACCATAAAACTAATTTTGGAGGATAATTAGTATCGATAGTTCTATCATGTGGTTGAATCAATAAATTAGAATTAAAATATGACATATGACAATGATAAATACATATAATAATCACCGTCCATTTTTTACTCATTGTATATATATTTGTCTATAGGTGGACCAACCCAAACCACTTCAACACCATGGGCTCTGAGGGGCATGGAAATTAAATGGATTATGAGGAGTACGAATGGAGGAATCAATAATTACAAGTGGAATTTTGAAACTTAACCCTAAAATTAGAAGAACTTGTAAGAAAATTTAAACTTAAGAATATAAAAGGGATATCAATAAATTGGGAAAATAAAATAAAAATAAATCAAGAAAAATACACACGGGGGGAGAAAATAAAGAAAATGAAAACATGAAATTGATGGAGACACTACTTTAGAAGATTCCCAAATTCAGCTTGAAACTGAATTTGAATACTCTTATACATAGGAGGATAAAAGTCTAAAATAAATTAATAGCTTCATACAAAATATTAAATTACATGCTTGTATACTAGGGAGGTAGGAACTAGAGAGGAAGTAGAAAAATGGATGTATAACCTAGAAAAATACTTCGAACTTGTAGAACTAGTAGTTATCGAAGGAAAAATATAGCTATCTTCCAATTAAATGGAATGGAATTAAATTGGTGGTAGGATACAATAAAAACTCCTAAATTGAAACAAAAAAAAAATGGGATAAATTTAAAGAGTTAATTAAACAAAATAACTTTCTACCTATTTTATTTAGGATCAACATAATGAATTAATCGAGTTAAAATAGAGATGGATACCAATTAATGAATATAAATACATTTTGAGTAATTAATTTTTTTCTTACCCTTTATAGAAGGACATGATGGAGTTATAAGGTTCATAAATGGGTTACGAGATGAATTTAAAGAAAATGTGCGGTGTGGAAAACCAAAATCAGTGGAGTAATTTGAAAATCTAAAAAAATCAAATTAAGAGAAAATAATAGAAAGAGAGGAACCATAAGTTGTTTAATCACATAAAATGAAGTGAAAAAACTCCAAACAATTATGGAGAAATCGACTACAAAACTAGTAAAGTTTTTGCTCCCCCTTAAGGTATGTCTCAATGAAAACCTCTGACCACATTAAAATGTTGGACTTGTGGAGAAAACTACTAAAAATGAGATTGTCCACAAATTTTAAAAATGTATTCTCAACCTTCTAATATACCAAAAAATCCTGATGCACAGCATAAAATACAAATTTATACTAGTGTGGACACAAGTATGATACACTTTCAAAACTCATTAGTGGAACTTAAAGGAAAAAATAATTGGAGGGATATTCATTTTCTCATAGAGTTTGGTAGTAGTCATAGCCTTATCTCCCCAAAAGTTGTTTCTTAACTTAAATAACATATGGAATAATTGTCAAGCAAATATGTGTAATTATTGAGAACTTAATTTTTTAGTCGGATGAAATTGAAATAAATTACCACTTCCATATCTTAAATTTGGTTAAATACGATGCAATAATAGGAATGGGATGATTGGAAAAAAATAAGCATGCATTGAATGTGAAAAAAAGTAATTTTTTTTGGGTAGTCAAATGGCGACATTTCGGATCTTATGGGGGGAATGAACCCTAACTATTAAAATTATTTCCACTATGCATAAAACATAGTGTGAAAAAAAATTGTAACTTTTTTGTGTTACAATAACTCATAAAGATGATAAAATCAAGTTGGATATTAAAATTAAACCCATAGTACATGAATTTATGGATGTTTTTCCCAATGAAATAAATGATCTACCCCCTATAAGAGTGGTTGAACATTCAATATTCCTGATACCATGAGCTGAAACCATATCAAAATCACCTTATCGTTAATCAATTCACAAATTAGTTGAATTAAAAATTTAATTAGTCAAATTACTCAATCAAGGAAAAATATGACCTAGTGTATCTCCATGAGGTGCTCTAGTATTATTTATAAAGAAAAAATATAGTACTATCTAGTTATGCATTGACTATTAACAACCAAATAAACTCACAATAAAACATGAGTACTCTTTACCGTGAATTGATGATTTTTTAAACCAATTAAATGGTGCAAAAAAAATTCAAAAATTGATCTACTGTCAAGCTACCATCAAATATGCATCAAAGAAATTGACATCTCTAAAATTATATTTAGAACTCAATATAGACATTATCAATGTGTGATGATCCCCTTTGGTTTCACTAATTCCCCTACAACCTTTATGACCCTAATGCATGATTTTTTTCAACCCTACCTAGATTTTTTTGTAATTATATTTCTAGATGACATCTTGATATATTCCAAAAATAAGAAAGAACATGAGCAAAATCTTATATTTGTATTATAAATTCTAAGGAGACATCAACTACATAGAAATTTAAGTAAATGTGATTTTTTTAAGAAAGAGGTGTCATATCTAGGACAAGTTATGTTTGAGAAAGGTATTTCTCCCGATCCTAAAAAATTAAGTCAATTCAAGAATGGCCTATACCTAAAGATTCCCATGAAAATAAAGTTTTTGTGGATTATCGAGATTTTATCATAAGTTTGTTGAGAACTATTTTTAAAGTTGCAGCACCTTTAAAAAACTTAACTAAGAAAGATAAACCATATGAATGGGTCTTAGATAACTAAGAAAGATAAACCACACGAACAGACCTAGAATGTGATAAAAAAAAATTAATAAATTGAAAGAAGTTTTCATTACTACTCCTATAGTGTGAATTCTTGATTTCACAACACCCTTTATCCTAATCATTGATGCTTTTAGGTAGGGAATAGTAGGAGTACTTATAAAAGATACTAAGGTCATATGTTATGAATTTTCTAAAATTACTCCCACCTAAGAAAAACTATCCAACACATGATATGGAGTTCCGTGGAAATGTCCATGTCGATTTAATATAAATTAAATTAAATCTAATTTTAAAGTAACTATTGTAGTGTATGATATACAAATGCTAATGTACAGTAAAGAGGTAAGTAAACAAGTATGTACAAATATGAAACCCTAAGCAAGAGAGGAAGATATAAAGACTTGCCTAATTTTTGAGCAATCTGGAGGTCATCTGGGTAGGTGAATAGCTAAAATAGACTCATGAGAGTGTTTTCACTGTAAACTAGAGGTTATGAGACATGAAAATGTGCAGGACAGAAGTTCCCATGAGAGGACAGGAGTGCCTAGGGTGCTAGTGACTGAATCTAGGTGCTAGTGTCTACCCAAATTCTCATGTTTTTATTCTTATTGTGTAAGAGGAGATTCATGGTTGGTCATTTTTTGTCACTCTAATTTCACTCCTTAATCGCCAAATGTACATGTAACCTAAAAAATAATTTTTCTACTTGCACATGACTACAAACCACATCAAATCTAATAAAAAATATGTCGAATGTGGATTCAGACTGACCTTGACAATCACCTGAAGAGTGAACTTAGTACTGAGTGCTACACTATATTTTAGACTCCATATAGTTCTATGTAAGAGTGTGTGTTGTGATTCTCTTGTGTAAGTTACACTAAGATAGTGGGTTGGATCTAGAATGTTCCATATGAAAATGTGTATGATGGAATAGAATAGACTTCCCCTCCTTTGTGGTGTATGCAAAATTGATGTAACCACTCTCCCTTGAATGAGTTTTCTATATGGATTCCTTGAGATGTTATTCATTCATTTGGATGTAAGTTTAGGTGATAGTATGTAATGCTTAGTGCTTGGTACTTTATTTGAGAGTTATAATTATGTATATATATGATTCCCTTATTTGAATTTCATAATTGACAACTAAAAGGTCAACCCAAATTTATAAAAGATTCCCAAGAAGTAAAAGAGATCCAAAAGAGTAATAAAATTGGAGAAAGAGTTAGGAGCACCCATGAGGGACAAGAGCACCTGGGCTCTAGTGTCCTGACTGGGCACTAGTGTCCGAGTCCATAAAAGATAAATTAGTAAAATACCAACAAGGTTGTAGGGTGTGCAAGGTCAATAAAAGTATAACAAATAAAGATAAATACCCGAAAGAAATTATCAATTACTAGTTTTCTTTCTTAGGAATAGTGTATATAATAGCATTCTCTATGACCTAGAAACGTACCCAAGTGAATAGATTTTGTGTCTACATTTTTCCCCCACTTTATATTGTGGAGTGAATACTCGATAACATAAAGTAGATAGAATATGTGAACCTTATGATCATGTAAAACAGGGATGGAAGCTCTAAAATATTTTATTAATAATCAAAATCAATTTACAATAGATGTGTTGTAATATTTATACATATTGGACAACAATATACAAATAAATAAATGGGTTACATGGGTACAACCGTGAAACAATACAAACAATAGTATTGTTAAAACAATATAACAACTCCCATATGTTTGAATAAAACAATATAGAAGGCTATAAATAAATATAACCATATAACAATTAAATAATTAAAAAACCAACTATGTGCAATTCATAATTAACCTAAGTTAAATATAATTACCATAACATTCCCCCCCTAAATTTTGCATTGTCTCAAGGGATGAAGAGAGGAATTCTCTAAACAACTTGAACTTGTCACGTGCAAGTTACTTTGTAAAGATGTATGCTTGTTGTTCAGTTGTTGGAAAAAATTGAAGTTGTATATTGTGTTGCAATACATGCTCATGTATGAAATGTACCTGTACCTCAATGTGCTTTGTTCTTTCATGAAAAAATATATTGTGATTAAGTTTGAGAACACCTTAAATGTCTACATACATGGTGGTCAGTTTGTCCTATGGTTTTCCAATTCCTTCAAGTATGCAACATAACCATATCTCTTCATAGACAGCTTCACGTGTAGAATGATACTTAGATTCTATGGAAGAACTAAAAACAAAGTGTTTTTTCTTTCTTCCCCGTGATATTGGTCCAGATCCCATAAAGAACACAAACCCTGAAGTAGATTTTCTATCATCAATGTTACTTGCATGATCTAAATCTAAATATCCTAACATGAAGAAGTTTTCATTCTTCTTGTGTATTCTATACCAAGATCTACTATTCCTTTAAGATATCTCAAGATGCACCTTACTGACTTCCAATGATAAACTTTGGGTTCCTACATGAATCTAGATAGATATCTCATTGTAATGCTGATATCGTGTCTAGTGTAGGTCAGGTAAATGAGACTCCCAATCAACTGTTGATAGAGAGTGGCATTTACCGTAGGAGATGGATCTGAATGAGATAACTACAATATGTTCTCCATATGTATAGAAATAGATGTACAATCCATCATCTTGAATTTATTAAGTGTTGTATTGGTATATTTCAACTGAGAAACAAAAATGTGATTCTATTTCTGCCATACTTCCAATCCAAGACAATAATGCATCAGCTTGAGATCTGTCATGTCAAACGATCGGTTAAGATCTCTCTTAGTTGCATCAATCATAGTCACTGAATATCCAATCATGACTAGATCATCAACATAGACAAAAAAATCACGATCTCCCCCCCCTTGATTTTTCAGGTAGATATTGGGATCATATGGATTTCTAACAAATCCATGTTGTACGAGATGCTCATCAATTTTGATGTACCAAGCTCGGGGTGCCTATTTGAGGCCATACAAAGATTTCCTGAGTCTGAATACCTTTTCTTCTTCACTAGGTACAACATATCCCTTAGGTTGAGTCATGTAGACTTCTTCTTGTACATCTTCATTAAGAAAGGCACTTTTAATGTCCATCTGATGTAATTTCCAACCAAATTGTGCAACAAGAGAAAAGATTATCGACACTTACATTTACCATTCACCTTCTTCATTACTTATTGATTATCCTATATAGGACCATATTATCGACACTTATATTTAAAAACCACTCAACCATGCATGTGACCTAAACTCAACCATGCTTGTGACCTACACTCAACCATGCATGTGACCTAAACTCAACCATGCTTGTGAAATACACTCAACCATGCTTGTGACCTAAACTCAACCATGCCTGTGACATAAACTCAACCATGCCTATGACCTACACTCAACCATGCATATGACCTACACTAAACCATGCTTGTGACCTAAACTCAACCATGCATGTGACCTGAACTCAATCATGCCTTTATCATACATTCAACAATGACTAACACTTACTAACCCAATCTTTTACTTCATCATAATCTTCCCTAGCTTATGGGAGAACTACATTGGCCTGAGGTCCTTTTTCGTTGGGATTATGTAGGTAGCACTTCGAGGGCGTGGGGCCCTTGGAGGTTATCTCAGCCACTCTCTACCCAAACACCCTGACCCATGTTCCCTTCTACATATAACAAAAACAAAAAAGGGATTCGACCTTACCTCATCTCGACTTCACCTCTGTGGTGGCACATTTGGTCATTGTGCTGGCGGTCCACCCAAACCTTCTCCTTCCTCCACCATGTAAAATCTCTACCTTGCTCCTCTCCACCAATCAACTCACTCTACCCGATCTTGTGGACCCATCTACTTGGCTCCTCTAACTAACAAAATCTCTCCACCTCTGTAGGATATTGTCCCTCGTCCTATCCACTTAAAAAATCACACCGCGTTCAGCACTTTGTCATTTTCCCAAAAGTGAAACCAGACAAATGAATCCGTATTATACAATTTTTTATTTTTTATACCCAAATCAACATGACCAACGTCAGTTAATTCATACCCTAGCCAACTGACGTCGGTCATTACTTAACCAGCATCGGTTACCTGTTAGACTCCTTTTAGTATCTTTTTCCCATTTTTGAACCACATTCACCCTTCCCACCCCCTTGTTGACCTTACCCATCCTTATAGCCACATGCCTACTAGCCCACATTACCTAATATGTTCTTACTTGCATTTAGGAACCTCTTATTTTAACCATCCCTTGGTCTTCCCTGTGTCATGACCTATATGCCTGGACTCAAAACACTGTTCATGAACTTTGAACCTTTGTGCTCACTATACCTTGCAATGTTGTTCCCTATTGTTTTGTCTAATGACCTTACTTTTCCAATTTTTGTGACGTTTATCCCGGACCTACCTTTTGTGTACCAGAACATACCTAAACATTCCTACACCTGACCTACGTTCTGTTTCTGAACCATATCCTATGCCTTGGATACCAGAATCACTTCCACCTTGTTTGGATGAACCTATCAACCTTGGACGATGTAGAGTTTGCAAGATCTTCAACCTATAACCATGTCACATTTTATAACCTGTGTGTGCATTTGACTACCACTACCTTTTACCCTGGCCCATTTACCTGTTTAACTATTTTTGACCTCTACCCTTTCCCACATTCGCCCACATATACACTCCTTTTCACCACATCCACATTTTATCAAACCACTCACCACTTCTGTATTCCACCTCACTAGTTCCTGGTTTTAGGGGGATCACCTTCACCCACACATGGGGCACTCACTTCTTATTTTTTTCAGCATCGCTTACCAATACAAGCTACGTGACAAAAATGGAAAAATGTAGACACCTAAATTTGGACACATTCCCCTTAACCCCTGATTAGATAACCAACTTAAACATGGGCACCTAACCATGGCCCCTTTCACCCCACTTTAATATTAATTTAATTTTTTTTAAATTAAATCAATCCTCATCCTCACAACTTTCATTATTTAATTGTCTTAATTGACCTCGTTCCCACCTCACCTAAAAACCTCACCCAACCATCTCACCCTAGACCTATTCTTGGCATGTTCCCATAACTAACTACAACTGAGTCTTACTTGCCTTAATGAGATAAGATTTGTTCTAACCCTAAAATCACATGCCTAAGATTTATCTAACCACATTCCCACTCATTAGAAGGGAAGCTTCCATTCTGATCCGTGACAACAAACCAACTTGGCCCAAGAAATTAGAAAGATCTACCCATTTTAGTAAACCTAGGGAATCCAACCTTAACCGACTCCGATCAGACCTAAATCGACACCGGTCAAGACGAAACCATCGTCAGTTACCATTTATTCACCTTAGCAACCTTGTTTGAGAGCTTGGCACATTCTGGACAAGAGGAGAGAGATCATATCTACATTCAAGTAGAACCAGCATCCTTTCATGCATCTAAACATTCACATCCAGCACCAGGACAAATCCAGAAACATTGCACTCATGGAAGCATTCCAGGATTCACTTCTACGATACCAAATACCATCCTTCTGATCAACTACCATTAGCATTCATCCATCCAGTCTGCATCACAGTAAGTGTATCCCTAACTAGAATTGTTATTTTAGTTAGTAGATTTTGTTAATCATGTTATTAATCTACACTTTGCATGTTGATTCTTCTATCCCTTACCAACCTGTAACCCAACCATTTCCTTACCCACACTACTAAATAACCCATCTTCACCTATTATTCATCCCTGAATACACCTGAGAATTCTATAAACCTCCTTATCCACCCTAACATCTCTATCAAATCCCAGATAAAACCTTGCAATCATATCTCTTTAAGTTTCATACACCCCGACCTTACCAATGTCATTTACCCATAACCATCATCAGTTCTACATAAACCATCACCGGTCATACCATACTGACGTTGGTCTCTATGTTTTATAACTTTCCCAAGAACAAATCCAAACAACCTCCTACCAATTGACCTAAATAACCCATAATCAAACCCTGACCAGTCTCAGTACCTTAACAGTCACCTCATCCTTTAGATCCAACTATAGCCCAGCCTATTATGACTGGATTTTCTTATTGTAATTGAATGAGATACCTAAATCATATCAACTACAGTAGGACTTTAATTTTTCTCGCATTAATTTTTTTTAAATAGTGGATTGACATCCATCTAGGAAGTATCACACTTCCTGGAACTAGCATACTCTAGGCAATCCACTGTCATATATCATTTAACTTCTCTTTGTGGTCTTGTTTTCTATTACAAGTAGTTCCTCCTAGCTGAAAGGAATCTCTCACAATTAGCATTGGGTCAAGAATTCAAAACACTCGCATCAACCTCCAACCAACCCATTTAACAAGTATTCCTCCTAGCCCATAACCTTATTTGTTTCGTCATTCAAAAATGTAAAGAAAATGGTGAAAAATTTTGGCACGCCTAGTGGGACCCATCAGGGGTTCTATTACATTTTTGTAGTTCCCACTTCCCTTTGACACCTTTTGATACTGATCTTGATACTATTGATTACATTATGGACATTATTATGGTTTTTATTTAGTACAATGTTAGATGTTACACCATGGATTATTGTTGATCTTGATTTAGTTATGATGCAGGATGATTATTAGAGACATTTCATACGTGGATGATGATATATTGTTTGACATGGATATATTATGGATGATGTTCAAACATGTGATTTTTGGGATATTGTGAGTAGACCTAGAAAATGGACATTTTTTGATGATGATATAGTTGTTGATGAAAATTGTAAATGATATTGTTGCATTGCATTGACGTTGTTGTGATTCATATGTATAGATGATTTTAAGATTATATTTATATCATGTTAGATGTTCTGATATGGCCACGAGGCCAGAAGGAGGTATTGGTATTTTGAAGGTTAAACTATCCCAACGAACATCGGGGGATTGGAGACCAACCACATTGGAATTCAAGATGAATTCAACAAGGTCACCATGGCAACTGTATTTGTTGTGTGTGTTTTTATTTTGTTAGGGATTCCCATTGGGGGGGATTACCTTTGAATGTGACCAAGGGGTTATGTGTATTTTATTAATGTGGTTCCTTTTAATTAGATTTTGCATGTGTTTGCTTTTGTAATGCATTTACCCCTTTCATTATTCTTTTAATTGTGGAGAATTAATGTGAGTAATCATATTGTTAAAATAAATAAATAAATCTAATTTGTGATATAAGAAAGTAATTATAGAAGTTGTTGGCTCTTGTATTAAATGTGGTAAGAGATGTGTAAGCAATGTGTAAGATTGTGTAAGAGTTGTGTAAGTTAGAATTTGGAGTATGAAACACTCCACCTCCTTAGAAATCTCGAATTTGTCCTTGGAGGCTGATTTTTGGAGGCTTGTGGGACAAGTTAGACTTGTCCCAAACCACTTAAATTTTTTTTACCAACCTTACCTATGGTTGGAGGGTTGAATTTAGGCTTTCTATTATGCATTTTGAAATGACAAATTGTATGTTTTAATTGCACTTTTCTTACATTAATATTAATTTCACTCCTTCGGGGTATGGTATTTTTGGAGTGTGTAAGTTAACTTGTCATATTATTCACCCACCTCTTTATTGTGGATTAGAGAATGAATTTGACTTTTGTGTTGGAGTTGAGGATGTGTGATGTGGCATATTCCATGGATCCACCTCATCCTCTTCTCTCCCCTCTTCTATAAAATTGAAACGCTTCTTACATTGTTTTGGGTTGTTAAAATTTTGGAATGCTTCCTTGGGGTGAATTTTTCTTGACAGATGGGAGCTCTTGTTGATTTTAGAGGAGCTTTTGGGAGATCATTGTTATAATGTTTGAATTGCTTAGATGTTTGGGACTATGATTGCATTGGGATTGAAAGCTTGTTGTTTTGGAACTTAGACGACTACATCATGGAGAGGTAAGAGCTCGGCTCTTGAAATATGCTCCTATTCTTTATAAATGTACATGTGTGATTGTGTGAATGTTTTAGCATGTTTGTGGGATTTTTGGGTAGACTGGACTAGGAATGGTGTAGTAAAAGACTATGGGGAATTCATGTGGGGGGGGCATAAGGGAATTTCATTGGCATTAGAATTCTTGTGAAGGGAGTGTAGGATTTGGGATTCCACCATGGACAAAGAAATAGCTTGCATTTCTTTACCGTTATGCGGTGTCATAAGAGGTTAGGGAGGTATAAGGAAATGTGAGGAATAAGGGGTACTTGGGGGAGGTATAAGGATATGTTAGGGTTTTCGATATACTATACTTGGTGGTTTGAAAATAGGTGGATACCCAATTCCCATTGGGAGGCATAAGCATCTTCCCCCATAGTTCTTTCTCCTTTGGATTGCTTGATAAAGCCTTAGTATTGCTTGTCATGTGTTAATGTAGTTGTAAAACTACATTCTGTTTTGCACTGTGTTTTATTATGAAAATGTTATGTGTATATTTTGTGGAAGCCTATTGTTTCCATGAGTTGGATCACACCTTTCATTGCATTGTGGTTGGGGGTTGAAGGCCAATGAAGAAAGATGGATTCTCCTTTTCATTGGATGTCTTGGTTGTGTGGAGAGTGTTTCCTTTCCCCTACTCCTGTTGTGATCAAATTGGAAGATTGTGAAGAATGCGTGTTGTTGTTATGGAGTTGAGAAAAGATAGTTTGACAGTCCCTTGTGAAATGAAATCTCTTTGTAACCTCTTCCCACTTGAAGTGGATGAACTTGTAAATATTGTAATGGAAATAATGTTGTATTGGTTGCAAGTGGAAATTTGAATTGAAAAAGAGATAGAATCTATTTTTTATTTGAAATAATGTGAATGAAATGTAATCTATATGATAAAATTTGAAGTATGAAAGAAAGAAATTAGGAATATGTTATTTACATTTAATGAATTGTAAGATGTAAAGTTGTATTGTTTTTTTGAAATCAATAACGGATTTGAATACTTTTCTTCAATTTACATTATTACATTGAACTTAATCATCAATTGTGATTTGAAATCTCGGTTTGGAAAATTGAAATGAGGAATACTTATGAAGGAAATATATGTAACTTTGTTCTTTTGAAACATGTTAAAATTGGAAATCAAACCTTGCATTTTAGCTATTAAATGGTTTTTTTAAATCAACTAAATGTATTAGACTATAATAGAAATGAATTTCCATATTTGGAAGATGAAAATGATAAACAAATCCTTTAGAAATTGATCTCTGTTTTAAATTTTAAAACTAGAAAATACTTCTCTAAAATGCACAGTCCACACCTACAAACAATAATGAACATTGAAACATTAAAATCTAGCATGCTATGTTATAAATTTGCTCAATTGGACTAAAACACTTAAGGAAAAATCCTTCAAACATTGCAAAATCAGGCCCAAACCTTTCATAGTCTTTCTTGTTGTCAGAAGTTGTAAAAATTCTGAATTGTGAAATCAATCAAGCAAAATTACCTTGCGAAGATATATTTGAATATTTCTAGAATAATCCTCATGTCTTTTCACAAAATCAAGCTTTCTATCAAAATTAATATTAAAAGTTACCAGTTTGTTCTTCCTTGGCAGAAATGTTTTCATGAAAAATTTTCTTGGCTTTATCAACAGCCCGAATTAATTTCCCTTAAACACTTAGGTCATCGAGATTTTTGGGAAAATGTTTCCAAATTTTCCAAAACTGCCGCTCTCATATCAAAATTAGAGGCTTCTAAAAGTGGCAGCTTGGCAGGTAAAATTTTGGCAGATTTCCTTGGTGGAAGACGGCCTTTTTAAACTTAGCACATCTAGGAAAATTTTGGGAAAATTTTCAAAATTTTCCTCAGCTCCCCATTGCCCCACAACCAATGACGTTGCCATGTGGCGTCATGAGGTGTTGGCGGTAGAGCGGGTCCCTTTTTGCTTACCTTAGTATTTTCAGAAATTATTGGGAAAATTTTCCATGTTTTTCCACTGTTGTCCTACCAGCCCGTGACCAATCAGGTGATGCCACATGGCGTCACGAGGCATTGATCAGAGGTTCGTTTTTGTCAATGTTACCCTTTTAGCAATTCTTTCAAAATTTCGGGATAACCAATCAAGTACCTAATATTATCTAAATTGGATCCTCCCCACTTGCCTTCAGGGCATGACACAGGTATTTCCCCCACACTGGGTTAGGAGAAGAAGTGCGAGAGTACGGGTGCATATGTTTTGTCCCTTGTGGACATGCCGGACCTGCGGGCATAAAATCAATTCTTTCACCCCATGTGGTAAATGTTCCAAAAGTCCACCTTCGGCCCACCAACCTGCCCTTTTGGAAAATTTTCACCCCTGGGCCTGCAAGCCCACTCTTGGGGAAATTTTTCACCCCAAGGCCCACTGACCCATAACTTAAGAAATATGAGGAGTGAGGAGGACTTCTTTATATCAATGGAAAGGTGAGGAAATTTCCTATCCAAGTCGAGGAATGTGCTAGGAAATTTTTTAATGTGTTAAGTGTGAAGAAAAATCAAGTTGAAAATATAATCCTGTTAGAGAGTGGGTATGGTGACGATTTACCCTCTGAACCTAATTGAACCTTATAACCCTAAATTTCGGACCCTATGACCTCTAATAATTTTTAATAAAATAAATCAATGTTCTTGTGGATTAAAATTGTTCTGGAACTTAGTAGTGACAGTTGTTGCCTTGTGACAATGGTTGTAAACTCTTTTAAACAAAAAAAAATATTCAATAATTTTTCTAACTTATCCTAAGTTGTTCTTGGGTTTCAAAGTGGGTTTTTATTAACAGGTGTTACAAATGGAATCCAAATCCAAGAATGTAGAAAACATGATTGAAATATTTTTCTTCATGTTTGATTCCCCAACCCACCCAATGCCCCAAACATTTTGACCCATTTAGAACCACTTCGTATATTCACAACTCTTTAGAGTTGGAAATTTCTGCATGGACTTGGCAAATTTGTTTTTGTATTTGATTATGTTGTACTTAAAGTTCCATTTTTGATGGAATTTCCTAGCCTTCCCTTACTATGCATTCATTTTCTGCATCTTGAATTTCCTCTTATATTGGGTAGAAAAGTTGGTCTGTATAGAAAACCTCAATGTTTTTGCAACACCCATCCGCAAAAGTGTCTTTTTGTCGAAGGAGGATCTCTCCTAATATTTAAACAGTTTGTGGATATTAAGATGGGAGACATTAGTTATTCCCATCATATCTTAGATATCAATCTTCCTAACACTTGTCTGGTGCCAAGCCTCTAATCACAAAATCAAGGAGTTCCCTCTTTATGTCATTTCGACAAGGTTTTGAATCAGCCAATTATTTGCTCCAAATGTGGACAAAACCCCTTTTAGTAAGAGGGGTAGAAAAATAATGGTGGTCGGAAAAACAAGAGTATGCCAATACAACCCAAGACCTCTGGTTCAAATGGCTCATGTGAGATACTTGTTAAGGAACCCACATAGCTGAAATATTATGGAACCAACTATCACTGCCAACTAACTAAATGATTTACCCAAATTCATCCAACATGCCCAAGGTAGCCTCAGTTCTCATGGACCAGATAAATATGTATTCACAATTTCTCTATTCTTCAGGACTTGTCGTATACTTTGCTCTAAACTATTGTTTTTTCATTTTCTAGGATTGCCCATATTCTCTAGTCAATAAACTAATGTTTCATAGAGAATCATCTAAAAGGGCCCAAATTCCTCCTCACCACACCCTATCCTACTAAACTATAAACTCTGTTGAGGGAGGAATATAATATTGAATTTTTCAGGAAAAAATTTGAACTGTAGGATTTCCTGAAGGATTAAAATGCTAAGTTTTTGTAGAATGAGTTTGATGCTTTAGATGGCTTGGAATATAGAAATTACATGGGCCCTTGAACTATATGTTTCCATGAATTTCCTATCTTGGAATGTGAATGGTCTTGTAGACTCCAACTTAAAGTATATTGTTCATGATGCTCATAATTTTTATAGCGAAATTTATCTGATGTTGTATTTTTGTAGGAAGTGAAAATTACAGGTTTTTAGTTAGAGATGGTTTGTAAATCCATCATAACCCGATAGCCTGACATTTTGAAATTAATAATGATGGGGGGTGTGGGGGTTTAATTTCATAAGAAAAACAATAGCTTGACAAATTGTTTCATACCTTTGTTGAATACATGAGACTTGGACTACACCTTTCAATTCCTTGATGGGTGTTGATGTTTTTTTAATTTAGACAACACCAATCATAGCATTGGGTTTCCATATTAATGGATGCATTCCTCATTAATGTCCTTGTGCATCTAATTGTTCAGCTCAAAAATACAATCATTTGGTGGTGGATAGATTTCACAATTCCCAATGAATTTTAGTTTATAAGTGGTGATTTTAATATGGTTGAGGTTCCCACCAATACGACTGGGTTGTTTGAAAATACGATGGAAAGCTGGAGAAAGAGAGGCAAATGGTTTTTCATGCACAATAATTTGAAAGGTTTTATGACTTTAATTGAGTCTCGCACTCCTACCTTTAAAGCGTGGTTCACTTCATGTCCAATGTCCTGAGGAGGATAAGATCAAGTTCTCATAATGGATCAAAAGAGATTATGCTATTCGTGCTCAAATTGACCCATTTCTTTGAGTTTGACCACCTTTATTCCTTATTTGGTGTATTTTATGCCCGAGTTTGAGTTAATCATTGTTGAGACCATACACCCATTCGATTCTGTATCACTTGGCAAGATAGGTGTGCTTTTTTGAATCATAAAACCAATTATTTTCTCAAATACTTCCTTGATGAAATATGGACCCACTCTTAACCACTATCAAGAGGTCATGGAAGCTATCTTGTTGGCCAACTCATTATCAACAGGACATTCATCTACCTATGCATGTCAAATTTACATGTAATGGTGGGAGGATCTTGATATGACTTGGACAACAAAATTTCTTAGAATATTATGGCTGATAGTTGGCTAAAATTCAGCACTGCTCATACTCTGATACTACCTTTGATCTTATATGAGAATTGGTTGCACCTCCAAGGATATCCTTTCAACTTAGAATCTCTGATAACTTTAGGTGGTATATATTGATGACCTATAAAATTCAAATTGCGGGTAGTTACAATTCTTGGGAAGCTCAAATTCGTGCCTTCTATGAGAAATGATGGGAATACACCTAGATGGGTTATGGGGTTTTTGAATCTTCTCATTTTTGTAGTACCTATCAATTTTTTTGGCATTTTTGGGTTTAATATTATTTGGAAATCATGGGAATACATCAAGATGTGGCTTCTATGGAAAGCAAAATGGATTCCATAATGGCCTTTCCATCAATCAAAAATCTCTGTGGTGGTCATATGTCTTTTAATTACATGATTGGTGTCTTGCAAACGTCCATAGAATTCCTCTTGATGCATAATCACAACACCCCTAAATGTGTGCAACTTGATCGGTTGAGACTCTTAGTGTGAATACATAACATGGAGCTACTTTCTCCAAAGTTGTGGGACTTTGCTAATTGGGATAGCACTCCGGATGAAGGTCTGGTTCCTATGCTCCTTTGTTTAGGTGCCACAATCTACTCTAATTACAGGAGGAGCTACTCTAAAATTCTAACTCTAAATTTGCCAAGGAGACAGGGTTAAGAGAGAATGCAAATAAGAAATGAAATCCTAAGCTAAAGAGGTGATAACACCAGAGAAGGAGGACTCGAGAGTAGTCTCTACTGAGGGAGAGTAGAAAAGAAAAATGCACACTAGTTAAGAGATGCTAGACAGTTATGACACAATCCCAAATCTACATTCACCAATAAATTTCCATAGCAAACACAATGATCATGAAACCTGTGAATGAACATAAAAATATACACAATATTCTAGTGGACAACAACAATAGAGAGGCAAGGGAGTACAAGAAAATAAATGCAAGGGTTGAAGATACACACCATAAACACAAATTTTATTGCTTCCATTAATATACACAGTGCATTACTATTTGTAGAATAAATGCACTAGATTTCCATGCTACAGGAGTCCCACTGACAAGGGTTTGCAGCTCAATGGTGTTGAGGGACCAATTTTTTAGAGCTTTCCCCACATCCCATAATACTCCCCCTCTTCACAATGAGCCCAGTATTTACAATACATAGAATTGTGAGAGGGAAGAGAGAAAGCAGAGAAAATCAGGATTTTGCTCCCACCTGAAAACTGTCATTCAACCACCTTAAGATGCATCTAGAATTGAGTGAAATGGTTATACATTACTTGCAAAATCCATTCCCTAATGTACTGTAGCATGTGCTGGAGCAGAGAAAGAATCATGACCATACTATACAAAAATGCGGTGATAAGGATGCCTGTAATTGCACACTGTTTGAAGACAAGCCACGTTTTACTATTTAACACCCACATCAATTTCTAATCCAAAATTAAAATTTTATGCTTTCACAAAATAGAGGATGTCGGAACCACCTTTCAACCGCTATGAAGTTTGTTGAATTTCATTGAGCACTGGTTCAAAAGTTATGCCCATTCAAAAATTTGCACTAATCTGCACAAGAAATAGCGAAAATACAAATTTCGGCCGCTTCGGCTTTTGGGCCCCAAGCCCAAATTTTAGAAAATTTGCAAAATCGTGCTACCCCCAGGCCTCCAAGGCTAAAATTGGAAAATTTGCAAAAAAATACCCCCAGGCCTCCAAGCCCGAAATTGGAAAATTTGCAAAAAAAAATCCCCCCAGGCCTTCAAAGCCCTAAATATGAAAAGTTGCAAGAAAATCCCCCAAGCTTTTTCCAAGCATTTGAAATATGAAAATATGCAAAAAGTGGGCCCCACAGTTCCCTTTTCCTGAAGCCCTGATTGGCTTTCGGAAAATTTGCTATGAAAAAATCCCCCAGGCCCTGAAGGCTGAAATTGGAAAATTTCGTAAAAGAAATCCCTGTTCGCAGTACTGCCAAGTCCTGAAATTGGAAAATTTGCAAAAAAATCCCCCCAGGTCAAATAACATTCAAAATATGATTTCCGAGTTAGAAGGACTTCTGTATATTATCGGAAAGGGGCAGAAATTCTATTGTCTAATGAAGATGCTTTTGGGAATCATTAAGTACTTAAAATATGTAAAAAATCATATTGAAGCAATACAAGGGGGAAAATGGTGTTAGTTGACCAAAATTAAGCTAGAGCTTATTTTGGACAACAATTTGGCGACTCAGCGGGGTTATCTTCCTATCAGATGAAATATGGCTAGCTTCTTGTAGCAATCCATTAGGCATGCAGTCTTCTTGGTAGTCTCATATCTAATCTAGTAGCCTTATCGCTACTTGCACTCTCTTCCTTTGTAAGAAGACCTTGAAGTCAAGGTTTGTGAGAGTAGAAAATTACCTGAAACTTGGAAGCTTTTCCCTCATTGATCTTATATAAATATGATCTTTTGTAGTGTAATGAAAACATCCACACCTACTCCGATATGGATACTATGCTAATTTGATTCTCTTTTAGCTGCAAGTGTCTTTTGGGAGTGAGATGAATTGTATACAAGCATACACCAGAAGCAATAGAGAATGTGCACTAGCACTTAAAACAAGAGGAACAATGTGCACAAGCACTTGGAGAAATTGGAAATCCTAGACTAATATGTACAAAGGTGAGAAATTCTCCTTTTAGTATCACTATTTGAGATAGATCCCATTGACTGGAATTTATAATTCTTGACCACCCAATTTATCCATCCAGAAGGCATTGCTACCTTTGCATTCAGTGATCATGTATGATATGTATGACACACTCCATATGGCATCGAACTTGGAATGTTTTCCTGGCTTTGCACGTTCAGTATCCCACTTCGGTACCAAGTCTGTAACTTGGAATGTCTTGGCCTTAGCTTTCTTGTCAAAGGTATTTTTTATCATTGTTTTATCCTTCTCCATAGTCTGCATTGTATCTTCTCTTACTTCTTCTAGTTCCATTCGCTGTGCATACTTGATTTCCATGGGTCCAAATTCAACTAGTTCCAACTGTTTCATGAGTTCTAATGCTGGTAATTTAAGTGATATAGGTAGGATTGATTCTTTTCCATATACAAGCTTAAATGAATAGCTGCCTATAGACCTCTTGGGTGTGATCCTATCAGCTTATAGAGATGATTTAAGATTTGTGTGCCAAGTTAATTGATTCTCATCATGATTCCTTATGATGAGTCTTAGTAATTTTTTATTTGTGGACTCTTCTTGGCCATTAACTTGAGGTTAATAGTTTGATGAAGATCTAAGGTATACAAAATTCTTGACAACCCATTCGGTGATTGTTGTACCAATAAATTCCAATGCATTATCTGATATGATAGTGGTAGGGACTCCAGACCTATTGACCATCCCTTCATATAAATCCAAGATATTAGATTCATTTTCCTCCTTGAGTGCCACTACTTCAGTCCACTTGGTGAAATAGTCTATTGCCGTAATTATCCACTTTTGGCCTTGACTTGAATTTGGGTTGCTCACTCTAATGAAGTCCAATCCCCATTGCATGAATGGTTGATCTACTAAAATTCAATGAAGGGGCAGGTATGTTAACCTTTCTTTCCTTGTGAAGAATGCATACTTCTTGCATTTCTTCATCCATGAGTAGCAATCACTAAACACCATAGGCTAATAGTAACCAGCCTTCATGATTTTGAGAGTTTTTACTTGTGGAGCAAAGTGGCCTCCTGCTTCTTTGTCATGGAACTCATGTAATATCTTCCCAACTTGACATTTTTCAATGCATATCAACAAAACAATATTGATGTCTTTCTTGAAAAAGACAACATCAATAAGAACATATGGAATGGCTTGCAATCTTAAGTATCTCCTCTTTGCTTTGCTTATTTATAGAGGGCAAAAAACTATTTGGAGATAATGCACTAAGTCTTGAGTCCAACATGGAATGTGTGGGTCATTATTTGGTTTTTCTTGATCATTCTACAGTAATAGGATAACCTCTTCTTCTCCTTTTGATTCATCATGTTGTTTGGAAGCGAGTTGCTCACACAAACCTTTTCCATGAACCAGCTTAGTCACCTTGATTTAAATATCATACTCCATTACACGGGTGATCCAACCTACTCTCTTCTCATTCAAGTCCTTGTTTAGGAGAAAGTCCTTGACACTAGCCTGAGAAACAGGCATTTGAATCTTGTTGTTTGAGTCCAAGTGTCTGAACTTCTTCAAACTCCCAATGACAGTAAGGACATGGTTTTCAATAAATACCTTACTTCGTAATCTTCCAGGATCTGACTGAAGAATGCTATGGGCTGTTCTTATCCTTCTCTATTCAGCTGTACCAAGATAGCTGATATTGTGCTTGATCCTCCCAAAGGATACAACATGAAGTCCTTTGAGAAGTCTAGGTTGATAAGAGTTGGAGCTTGTTATATTACATGCTTTATGGCCTCAAAACCTCTCTTGTCCTTCTACTATCCATTTAAATGCAAGACACTTATTCAACATCACTGTTAAAAGCTTCAAAAGAGTGGAAAAATACAACATGAATATGTGGAAAAAATTTATCCTTCCCAAGAATCTTTGGAGATGTTTCTTGTGGTGTGGCAATGGAAGTGTTCGGATGGCTTCAAATCTTTCAGGATCAATTAAAAACCCTTATCTTGAGAGGGTATGTCCTAAAAAAATTCCCCGTGTGCCAAGAATACACATTTATTTATATTCAATGACAATCTGAATCTTATACATCTTTTAAATACTTTCCTAAGGTGAAAGAGGTGGTCTATTGCAATCATTGAGAAGATGGTGATATCATCAAGATACACTAGAACTATCTTGTTGATTAATCCTTTGAATACCATATCCATGGCTCAATGAAATGTTGCCCCAAAATTTGACAGTCCAAATGACATCTTGTAAGCATATGTACCCCATTTCATAGTGAAGGTTGTGTTGAATTGATCTTCTCCTTTCACCATTATTTGATTATAGCTTGAGTAGCCATCTAACAATGAAAACCTTTCAGAACCAGATGCAACCTACAAGATTTCTTCCATTGAAGGAAGTGGGTATTGATTCCTGAGTGATGCTCTATTTAGATCACAGAAGTCTATATACAATATGATTTCTTCGTTTCTTTTCCTCACCGGCATTAATTTTGCAACCCAAATTGAATGTTTGATAGGGAAGATTATGTTAGCCTCAATCAACTTGTTCAACTCCTTGCTCATGAGAGGTTCAATAAGAGGGTTCACTGGATTTTTCTTATGTTTGATAGGCTTGGATTCACTATTTAATTCAATTATATGATCAACCAATCTTGGGTTGAAACCTCTTAAATACTTATAAGTACATGCAAAAAAAATTGGGAATTCTTGACAAAGTTGAAAAAATTCAGATTTCTCTTATGGGGTACTTACTTTGCCAATTTACAATGTATTACCTTCGTCTACTAAAATGGGCTCTGAATATTCACCCTTTATTTGGATGTTTTCCTTATCCTTCAAGAGTTGATCATTTGGGTTGAAGATTGACTCTAAAGTTATAAGAACTTTTGGTAATTTGTTAGTTCTCAGCTATACCACTTGGTCGCCATACCGTTGCTCCAGTTTGTCTTGGTTTCTAGCGGAGAACTCATCTTCTTCTTGTAAATAGTTGACAATTTTCTGATCATTCTCAAAGACATGCCAACTTGTGTTATTGTATAGGAAAATTTTCCTCACAACCACTTTAATATGGGGATGAGATTTCTCACTCTTAATACTTTCTACAACATCAAATGTAACCCCAATTGTTTCCAGTTTATCTGTTGCTTCATTATTCTTTCTTGGGATGGAATTGATACCAAAATCTTCAAAATATTCAATAAGATCCCATACCCGATTTTTGTAGTTCTTCAACAGATCATTTTTTGCAGCATTTTTTCCTTTGACTTGGTTTATGATCAGCTCACTATCACCAAATACTTGTAAATTCTTGATGCCCTTCTTCTTTGCCCAGTGCAGTCCATGAATTAAGGCTTCATACTCAGCTGTGTTGTTTGAACAGGAAAACTGGAAACGGAAGGCTAAGTAATACCTTATACCTTGCGGTGAAATGAGCATAGCTCCTCCTCCTGCACCTTGTCTGCTCCTTGACCCATCAAAGAACAATTGCCATACTTCATTCATGTCCTCATAATCTGGCTTATTGATGCTAGGGAGAGGTTGATTCTCTTCATGTAAACAATAGACTCCCAGCTCAGATTCTTCTATTTCTTGATAGGGATCAAAAGCATGCACCTTGCTTTCCCATTCATCAAGAGTCAAATCTGGAATGCTTCCAACCTTGGTGTCAGCTTCATCAGTGCTTGGATAATCCTCCTGATCAAACGCTGAACAATTGGTATTGATTTGGCTTGGAGTGTAAGGCTCACTATGAAAGTTTGCAATAGGTTCAGATCTGATTGTGGCTTTGGTTCCATATCTTGTTATGAACAACATGTGTGACCAATCTGCCGAAAGATAACCTCCAATTTTAGCAGTGAAGTCTCTTGACAAGCATAATGCAAAGAGTGGTGGTAGGTCTATGACTGACACATCTTGTAACACTGTTACGTTAGGACATGCGTACAGTGTGAGGCTCAGACCTTTGATTACTCCAACTGTTGTCACTGTTGTCCCGTCTAATTACACTACACCCTTGGAGATGACTTCATATTGAAGCCCTAACTGGTCAGCTATCTGTTTTGGCATTACTGAACTACTTTCCCTAGAGTCAATCATGCAATTATGCACCAGCTTATCTCCTATGATCAATGAAACATAAAATGGAGGGGGCTTCAACATTTTACCTTGCTGTCCTCCATGATTTCCTTCAGGCTGGGCAGCATTTGTGAGTACCTCCTCTTGCATTTGGACTTGTTGATTTGAAGTTGACCAGTCCTTCATGGAAGCTTGTAGCAAATCTCTCTGTCCTGGGATAGATAGTGATTCCCACATGGATATTTTTACATTTGTCCTCTTCATCTGATCAATGATACTGAATGGAGATGAAGTATCCCTCTGCTTTCCCTTGGCCTGCACATTCATTCCTTGCAAATGAGCAGCAGCAGCTGGCATCTGAGTTGGTTTAGGAGCTGGGATGGATGCTCCTTGCATGTTTGGATCTACAGTTTGTTTGCCAGTGGCTTGTGGAGTGGTAGAAGGTTGTGGATTACTCGGATCTAATGGTTTTCCTTCACCCAAATTTCTCTTCTTTGACCTTGTGTTGGCTGCAACACTTTGAGAGGGTATTTGATTCATACCATAGAAATCTTCAGCCTGCCAATTGACAAGAGTAGTTTCGTTCGGAGATGTTCCTTGCTAAGGTGCTTCCTGCTGCTGATCTCCTTCGTGGCTGGACTCTTGCGACCCACCAATGGTTTGCACCATTAGAGCCTGATTTAATGCACCGTTAAAGCACATTGATTGGTTATGTGGCTGACTGCACGGGAAACACCAATCATACTCTTGGGCCATGTTATTTTGGACTGGCACCAAAGCTCTGGATGCAGATGCAACATTGGGGTTGTAGGGCTGAAATGGTCTATTGGCAGGAGGCCTTGCTTGATTCTGATTTGCATCCATCCTAGGACCTCACCCCTCGACCCTGGAAAAGTAACCTGCTTCCACCGGCAAACCAAGAGTGTAGAAACCTATCTCTACATCATGGACCTCTAATATACCTAAGTGATCCACACAACTTCCACCCTCACTCATATCCTTCTTACCACCCATACCTCAACTACCATCCATAACTTCTTCACTACCCATGACACTTCTTCTCTTTCACTCACACCTTCTACCCAACCTCTACCAACCACCTTCGAAGCACCTCAGTTACCCCCATGGGTCACCCATCCTCTTCCACCATCTGATTTTCCTTCCACATCTCATACACCCATGTCACTTTTTCCAAAAAAGGTTCAACCTAAAGCTAAGTATCCACTACCCTTCAATAAGGTAGTTAAATCAACCAAATCTTCCATCACCAGCTCTTCTACCATGCCCGTAGCTAAACAAATTTCCGTAACACCTAAGACCACTCCACACACCAAACTAGTTGACCAAACCATTCCCCCTCCTGTAAAGCCTCTTCCTCCACAATCAGCCATACCTATACCCAAACCCACATTCACTTCCCATTATGACCCACTGGCAAGATCCTATGCCAAAAGCTAAACCAATCTCTTTGAAACTTCTATCATCACATTACCACCTCTTAGATCCTACGACCCACTTAAACCCAAACCAAAAGGGTTTGACGAATCTAAAATTTGTCCCTACCATCGTGTGCTAGGACACAATGTAGAGAACTGTAAGACTTTAAAAACCACTCTTGTCCAATTGTGTCCTCCCTAACAAAATTTTGATGATGATGATCTTCTTGATGAGGACCCCATTTCACCTCCACCAATTTCCCTAGATCTCCTTCCATTACCTACTCAGCAACCAAAATCTTCACCCCCATAGCCCTTTGATCCACTCCTGAGATTTGAGATTAACATGGTCCATATAAGAGAGTTGGCCAAACCACCACCCAAATGTCAATGCACCTTGCTCATTTCACAAGGATCATATCCCCCATTAGGGTTTTATCCCTCATGTCATTATACCTTCCATGACACACCCACTTCATCCATTTCCCCTCAAATTAACATGGTTCACGTTACCACCCGTGCTCAGAAAGACAAGGGCAAGGAAAAGAAAACTAGCCCATCAACCAACACTATACCCAACATACCATCCGCACCCATGCCCAAAGTCACCATTCGAGGTCCTACGTATCCTATTTCCAATGGGGTCACACGTTGCACAATGCTAAAACAACTACACCAATCCCCCCTCAAAATGTCCTTATATGACCTCATTCAAACCTCTGAGTCACGTCGGCAAGCCCTCATGGAGGTCCTTCAATCTATTGAGGTTTTACCAAATGACCCCACGCTCGTAGCCTCCATCATTAACCCCCACTATGTAACCTCTCTCACTAGGTCATCGCCTTCCTGGGTAAGTGCAGCAAGTTGGGGGACAAAAAAGGGGTCATAAGTGGATGGCATAATGCAAATAACAACATAATATCAACTTGTAGGGATTATTAGCAATGCATACACTCTAAATTAGAAAAACTTATGTGAATATGAATCATAGCATCCGGAATCTAGTTTCTAAACTACTATTTTTGTTTTAAATGGACAAGTTTAGCTATATTAAACACTCAAAATCCAATAAATTGCTTTTCATTTTAAAAACGCTTATAATACTTTAGTCCGTTTTCCCGCGATTTGGATGACCAAAAATTGATATATATTTTTTTCCTTTGGTGAGAAGTTAGATGCCACTATCTGTCTTGGGATAGATTTTATTTAGTATTTTTTTGAGTAATATTTTATTTTTTATGATTTTTTCTGTGAAAGTGCTCTAAAATCATAAAGAAAACAGAGCACTTTTCGTTTTCCCGCCATAACTTCATCAAAAAATATTGAAATCAAATTTTTTTTTTTTGAACATGTATATAATTTCACCACGGTTGGGATGGTATAAGTTTTTTCACATTCTGACAAGTGAAACAAAATTTGTAGTCTTAAACGTAGACATAAACATTCACGGGAAAAAAGTGTCTTAAAGACCTACTATTAATAAAAAAATATAAAATGACATTTATCCTATTCTATTCACTTTAAAATCAATATTTCTACAAATATAACAGTCTCTCCTATGTGATGGTACCATTTTTATGACATATTTTTGGATTTTCGGTATGGTTCAAGTCCACGGAAGACTAAATTTCATGTTTTTTTGTTTTTGATGTAAAATTCAGGATTTGATGTCCACTTAATTGTCCCCCAACTTGCTGCACTTACCCTCCTCTATGCCTCCACCTACTTGCCAAGTAGCTACCATTATCTTTTCAAATGAAGAGATCACTCCCTTCCAATCTAATGACCCTGACCCCGCTCTTTTCATCTATATCTTTATCGATAATATATGCATATGATGCGTTATGATGTATGGTGGTACTAGTATAAATATCATCTCCTCTCATGCATATGACCAAATGAGAATACCTACCAATTACATGCATGGTAACCTAGTTATGTTGCACTCCTTCAATGATGCCATGACCTCTACCCTGGGCACCATCATTCTCCACGTCCGTATAGGTCCCCGCACTATCCTGAAACTTTTCTATGTCCTAGAGGGGGAGTTCCATTATAATCTATTGCTTAGTTGACCTTGGATCCATTTCATGGGTTTTTCCCTTTGAATTTACACCACTTCCTCAAATTTGAACACGAGGGACATAATTACACCATCCCTACTGACCAATCACCTTTCAAGACATGTAACATGTTATACAGGGCTAATGATGTGCTTGTACCAAGTCAAGGCATCTTCCACTATCCCTACTTCACCTTCACCTACAAGTCTGTTCACCAAAATTACCACTACCTCTTCTACATCTAATCTTGCTATCCCCACTGTTGTTGCGGCGACTACTACTGACTCACATGTTTCCCCATCATCTAGCGATTCGTCCATCCCTGCTACCCACATACTAACTACCGATCCCTTAGAGGGTGTTTTTCAACACCTCACTCTAGGGGAATACTGCCTATACAATATCAACACCTTCCTCACCCCACAATAGTATGGGAACATGCATCAACACCCCAGTTATGACATCCGCATTGGTGAAGTTTTTCATTATGGCCCTCCCCATCTTTACACTAATCTAACGTATGGGGGACTCGATATGGCCACCTATAAACCAAACCTCCATCCCAAACCCAACCATTTTCATCTTACCTACACTCCCTCACTAACCGCCACTTCACTTACACTTTCCTCCATTGGTTCACATGGAAAGGATTTGGTTTTGAATTTCATGAACAGGGCCATCATACAGTCATTTCTTGAACCTCTTGTAAACACAATAACCATAGTGGAATTGGTTTTGACACACCACATTTCAATAAGGTTCATTTTGACCTCATCCAGGATGGGAACACATCCCCACCTTATTCACCCATATTACTATCTTCATCCACAGAGTCAATAGATCCTGAATCTATTCCTCTTAACTTTTTTTTTGTAAACACCATTTCCCTGGGACCGCTTACCTATCAATGCGATGGCGAAGCTCCCTCTTCTCTCTCATTCTTGTATCCTAACATGATCGATGATGATACACCTTCTATTAACGTCATTCAATGTCAGGATGATGAGTCCATCCTCACCTATCTTAGTGTGGAAGACTCTTATATCCATCGGTCATTACCCTCTGAGACACAAACCATGTTGAATGAATCGACCATTGAAATAAACATTAACACTTAGGACGACCCACACATTCTAAAGATCAACCAATCCGTAGATGCTACTGAACAGGAAGCCTTCACCTCTTTCCTTGGGGACCATAACAATGTGTTTTCTTTTTCCTATGCCGATATCCCTGGTATTGACCCAAAAATTGTGGTCCACAATATCATAATCATTCATGATGCCAAACCCATCAAACAAAAGCTACGGAAACTACATCCTTGAATTTCTCTTTTGGTCAAAGAAGATCTTCAACACCTTCTCTCGATTTCCTTCATTCTACCCATTAACTATCCCCAATGGATTTCTAACATCCTTCCTATCAGGACTCCACATTTACACGGACTTTTGTGACCTCAACATCGCTTATCCCAAAGATGATTTCCCCCTACCGGGCATCAACCAACTGGTTGATCTCACCACTGGCCATGAAATGTTATCACTCATGGATGGTTTCTTGAGCTACAATCAAATATTACTAGCTTTAGAAGATCAACACAAGGCTACTTTCATCACCCCTTGGGGAACTTTCTACTATTGAGTCATGCCTTTTGGCCTCCAAAATGATGGTGCTACATATCAACGAGCCATGACTTACATCTTTCATGACATCATGTATCACATACTAGAAGATTATGTAGATGATCTTCTGGCCAAATCTAAACATCGAACCGAACACTTGTCCATCCTTGAAGTCATCTTTGACTATCTCATCAAGTATTGTGTGTGTCTTCAACCAAATAAGTGCATCTTTGTGGTACTTTCTAGAAAGCTTTTGGGTTTCATTATTTCTTGTGTGGCATAGAATTTGATCCTGCTAAAATCAAGGCCATTCTAGAAATCCCTCCACCCACTAATCTTCATCAACTTATAAGCCTACAAGGAAAGTTGTAATCTATTCATCGTTTTATCTTGCAACTTTCTGATCACTGTCACCCAGTTTATCATCTTCTCAAGAAATACATTTCATTCAAATGGGATGATGAATTCCATAAAGCCTTTGAGGCATTAAAATAATACATCCTTCAACCACCAGTTCTCATTCCTCCTAGGGATGATCAGCCCTTTCACCTATATATTTCCGCCACTGATCATTCTCTAGGTGCCATGCTTGCTCATCGTGATGACTAGCACAGAGAGTAAGTATTTTATTATATAAGTTACACCCTTCTTGACTACGAAACTAGATTTACACACACCGAAAAACTCTACTTAGCCTTAGTTTTCATCACCACCAAACTCCATCATTACCTACTCAATCACAAAACCTTTTTCATTACTAATATTGACCCATCGCACTATATGTATACCAAACCCTATCAACATCAACGTGTCATACGTTGGCTTATGCTTCTTGTCAATCTTGACCTTAAATTCATTCATCAAAATTCCATCAAGGGCCAGGAAATTTATGACCAACTAGCCGATGCACCTATTTCTAGGAATCATCCATCTAACTTTGATTTCCTAGATGAGTCTATAGCTACCCTTTCCCTGGATGAACCCACTTACCAAATGACACTCTTCTTTGATGGCTCCAAGTGTCAACGTGGGGGTGGAGCTGGTGTTATCATCATTCCCCTTGAGGGTGAAACTATGCCTTTGTCTTTCAACCTCAATCTTGATTATACAAATAATATTACAAAATATGAAGCACTCATATTGGGTCTCTAGGCTACATATGCCTTAGATGTTAAGACAATCAATATCTTTGGTGATTCTCAGTTGGTCATAAACCAAGTCAATGGTATATACCAGTGTCATAATGAGATCCTTCAAAAGTATAAGCAACACGTAGACATACTTTTGACCACCTTTAACCATTATACACTTCAAACCACCCCATGTTCTACTAATAAATTTGCGGATACCATGGCCTACTTGGCTTCTCAAATACCTGCTTCGCCCGCTGACTCTAAAATCTTTGTCACCATACAAAGGCTAAAATCACCCTCTTATTTACCTCGTGAATTTTACTCTGTTAGAACCGTTTCCCCTTGACCCACGTGACCTTTGGTATAAGAAATATGTAGACTATATTTCCCTTTCCATTATACCACTGATCTCACTTGTAATGGACAACGAGCCTTTCTTAAAAGTGTCTCCCGTTATGTCCTCATGGGTGGTATCCTTTACAAGTCTAGCTTCGACGACATTCTCTTACGATGCCTTACAAGTTCTAAAACTCCCTACACCATTAAGGAAGTCCACGATGGGATTTGTGGAGGTCACTTTAGTGGTTTAGCTATCGCAAAATGCATTCTTTGCCTAGGCTATTATTGGCCAACCCTAAACCACGACTGTTGTGATTATGTCAAACGTTGCATGAAATTCCAACAACATGCTAATCTCCACCACACACCTAGTCATGCCTTACATGTTGCACATGAGACCTTTGGCCTTTCTCTTAATGGGGTTTGGATATTGTCTGGTGAGATCAACCCCCATTCTTCACAAACGCCACCAATGGATCATAACCGCTACCGAATATTACACTAAATGGGTAGAGGCCATTCCCCTCATTTCTACAAAAATATGTGAATTCATCAACCATCACATCATTTTTCATTTTGGTGTTCCTCACCGCCTCATCACTGATAATGGAAAAAAATTCAAAAACAAAACCCTACGCAAACTATGTGACGCTTTGGCATCCCACTTAGTTTCTCATCACCTTATTACATGCAAACCAATGGTCGAGCCAAATCAACCAATAAAACATTGAATAAAATTCTTATGAAGGTAGTCAATGATACTATGAAAGATTGGCATATGCACATTCCTTTTGCCTTATGGGCTTATCATACTAGTATTCACACTTCAACTATTTTCACACCGTTTTCTCTGGTCTACGGTACCAAGGCTATCTTACCTCTTGAAGTCTAGATTCCATATCTCTGTATCTCACTACAAGACATGCTCAATGACGATGAATTTCACCAAGATCATTTGGCACAACTTGAGTTATTATATGAACATCGTCTCAATGCTCTTGACCATCTCCAAATTTACCAAAAATGTATCAAACATGCATATGACAAACGTGTTCACAAACGAACCTTTCAGGTTGGTGACCTCGTCCTAAAGAAAATCAACATGTAACCAAAGAGGAGAAAAGTAAACAGGGAAAATTTCTCCTAATTGGCTTGGACCCTATATCATTACCCATGCCTATGGATCAGGTGCTTATCATTTGTCTTCACTCAAAGGTAAACCTAAACCTAAGCCCCTTAATGCCTTACATCTTCAACCATTCTATTGTTGATATCAAGTCCTATATCACTTTCTGTCAGTTGATCAATCATCCCTTGAGCTTTTCACCTTCCATATTACCCATTTTGAGGATCCATGACTAAACAAGATTCATGTGATTACCCATCACCATTTTAGCCTTGTCTTCAATATGAGTACCATGTCTCTACTCATGGCAGGATTCTCATGGATAATTTTCATCTTTTACCGGATGGAATCCCATGGTTGTTCATCACTCAAAACTACCCCCTTTCATAATTAACTTTTGTGTACTATGGTTTTGTCATCTGAACAAAATCCTACCCTTCCTCTATAGTATTTTCTATGACTTAAACATCTAAAAAATAAAAAGGGATACAACTCCTTGAGTCAAACTTCCAGCAAAATATGACTCCCTCAAAAGGGACATCTCTTCACTCTAATTCCACCACTATAAATAGACTTCTCCCTTGGAGGACAGCTATATCATAGTTATTTCACAAATTCAATAAAAATATCTAGAAGCTTCCTGCATCAATCAGCTTCACGAAAACCTCAAGGAGATAATATACTCATCCCATATAGACTTCCCACATTGATCAGTCTATTAAAAACAAACAAATGAAGAAAAATATGAAATTTTCATTATGGACTTACCTATTCTTGATCCCGGGTTTCTTGTTCTGAAAGACACACTATCATACACTAAGTTATGCTAAACCGCCTATTCTCACCTCCTTTCCTTTTTAGCCTGATTCCCTCGTTACTTAAGAGAATTGCCACAAGCGTGACATTTCATGATTATGTGACTTTATTCACCCTTATAATCATCCATTATACAACACCTTTCAGGTCTTATGTTCTTGATCCCCTCTTAGGTATGGTTGACTCATTAGAGTTCTTATCAATTAAGTAGATCTCTTACCACCTCTTACCATTCTCGTTCCTCATTACTTATTGATTATCCTATATAGGACCATCTCATTGTAACCTATATTTAAAACCCACTCAACCATGCTTGTGACCTACACTCAACCATGTCTGTGACCTAAACTTAACCATGCTTGTGACCTGAAATCAAACATGGCTGTGACCCCTAAACCATAGATGACCTACCACTCATCTATGCAAATGGGAAACTCAACCATGCCTGTGACCTAAACTCAACCATGCATGTGACCTACACTTAACCATACTTGTGACCTACACTCAATCATGCCTATGACCTACATTCAACAATGCCTTACACTTACCAACTCATTCTTCTACTTCATCATAATCTTCCCTAGCTTATGGGAGAACTACATCAGCCAGAGGTCTTTTTCACCAGGACTATGTAGGCAGCACTTCGAGGGCATGGGGCCCTTAGAGGTTAGCTCGGCCACTCTCTACCCAAACCCCCCGACCCATGTTCCCTTCTACATATAATAAAAAAAACAAAAGTATTTGACCTTACCTCATATCAATGTCACCTCCGTGGTGGCACATCTGGCTATTGTGCTGGTGGTCCACCTAAACCTTCTCCTACATCTACCATATCAAATCTCTACCTCACTCCTCTCCACCAATCACCTCACTCTTCCTGATCTCTTGGACCCATCTATCTAGATCCTCTAACCAAACAGATCTCTCCACCTCAGCAGGATATCATCCCTCTTCCTTTCCTCTTGGAAAAGCACACCTCATTCAGCGTTCTTTCGTTTTCCCACAATTCAAACCGTACAAATGAATGCGTATTATACAGATTTTTATTTTTTATACAAAAATAGACATGACCGATGTCGTTCAATTCGTGCGCTAGCCAACCAACTTCGGTCATTACTTAACCAACATTGGTTACCTGTTAGACTCCTTTTAGTATCTTTTGCCCATTTTTGACCCGCATTTACCCTTCCCACCCCCTTGTTGACCTTACCCATCCTTATCATCACATACCTACCAAATCACATTACGTAACATGTACTTATTTGCATTTGGGGACCTCTTATTTTAACCATCCCTCATCCTTCCCTATGCCATGAACTATATGCCTGGACCCGAAACACTAATCGTGACCTTTGAACCCCTGTGCTCACTATACCTTGTGATGTTGTTCCTTGTTCTTTTGCCTAATGACCTTACTTTTCCAATTACCATGACGTTTATCCCAGCCCTAACTTTGGTGTACCGGAACATACCTAAACATTCCTACACCTGATCTACATTGTGTTTTCACACCATATCATATGCCTTGGATACCGGAATCACTTCCACCTTGTTTAGATAAACCTATCAACCTTGGATGATGTAGAGTTTTCAAGATCTTCAACCTGGAACCGTGTCACATTTTATAACATGTGCATGTGTTTGACTACCACTACCTTTGACCCTAGCCCATTTACCTGTTTACCTATTTTTGACCTCTACCCTTTCCCACATTCACCTACATCTACACTTATTTTCACCACATCCACCTTTTATCAAACCACTCACCACTTCCATCTTCCACCTCACCAATTCTTGGTTTGTAGGGTATCACCTTCACCCACACATGAGGAACCCACTTCATATTTTTTTCAACTTCACTTACCAATACAAGGTACATGACAAAAAGGAGCAAATGTAAACACCTAAATTTGGTCACATTCCCATTAACCCCTTATCAGATAACCAACTTAAACATGGACACCTAACCATGGCCCCTTTCACCCCACATCAATATTAATTTAATTATTTTTAATTAAATTAATCCTCATCCTCACAACTTTCATTATTTAATTATCTTAATTGACCTAGTTCCCACCTCACCTAGACTCCTCACCTAGCCATCTCACCCTAGACCTATTTTTGGCATGTTCCCATAACTAACTACAACTAAGTCTTACTTTCCTTAATGAGCTAAGATTTGGTATAACCCTAAAATAACATGCCTAAGATTTCTCTAACCACATTCCCACTCATTAGAAGGGAAGCTTCCATTATGATCCGCGACAACAAACCAACTTGGCCCAAGAAATTAGAAAGATCTGCCCATTTTAGTAAACCTAGGGAATCCTACCTTAACCGACGCTCGTCAGACCTAAATCGACGCCGGTCAAGATGGAACCATCATTAGTTACCATTTATTCACCTTAGAAAGCTTGTTTGGGAGGTTGGAACATTCTGGACCAGAGGAGAGAGATCAAAGCTGCATGTAAGCAGAACCAGCATCCTTTCACACATCCAGACATTCATAGCCAACACCAGGACAAATCTAGAAGCATTGCACTCACAGAAGCATTCTAGGATTCACTGTTATGGTACCAAATACCATCCTATTGATCAACTACCATTACCATTCATCCATCCAATCTGTATCATAGTCAGTGTATCCCTAACTAGCATTATTATTCCAATTAGTATCTTTTGTTACTCTTGTTATTAATCTAAACTTTGCATGCTCATTCTTCTATCCCTTACCAACTTGTAACCCAACCATTTCCTTACCCACACTACTAAATAACCCATCCTCACCTATTTTTCATCCATGAATACACCTGAGACTTATATAAACCTCCTTATCCACCCTAACATCTCTATCAAATCCTAGATCAAACCTTACAATTAGATCTCTTTGAGTTTCATACACCCCGACCTTACCAACGTTGGTTACCCATAACCATCATCGGTTCTACATAAACCATCACCGGTCATACCATACCGATGTCAGTCTTTATGTTTTATAACCTGCCCAAGAACAGAGCCAAACAACCTCCTACCAATTGACCTAAACAACCCAGAATCAGACCTTGACCAATCCCAGTACCTTGATAGTGATCTCATCCTTTAGATCCAACTATAGCCTAGCCTGTTGTGATTGGATTTGTTTATTGTACTTGAATGAGATACCTAAATCATATCAACTACGGTAGGAATTTACTTATTTCTCACATTAATTTGTTTTAAACTATGGATTGACATCCATCTAGGAATTATCAAACTTCCCAGAACTAGCATATGCTAGGCAGTTCACTGTCATATATCATTTAACTTCTCTTTGTTCTTTTTTTTTCTATTACAAGTAATTCCTTCTAGCCAAAAGGAAGCTCTCACAATCAGAATTGGGTCAAGAATTTAGAACGCACACATCAACCTCCAACCAACCCATTTAATAGGTAGTACTCCTAGCCCATAACACTATCTGTTTCGTCATTCAAAAATGTAAAGAAAATGGTGAAACATTTTGGCACACCCGATGGGACCCATCAGGGATTCTATTGCATTTTCTTAATTTCTAGGTGAAATTTGTGTGTTTGTTTCCCTTTAAATGGCTTACACAATAATTTTCTTCCCTATTAATCCTCTCTTCTTTCAAATTACAAAGGGCACCAAGGAAAAAATAATTTCTTTATGTTTACCTGGAGATCACACAGGAGGTTGTGGGACTACAGGGAGATCTAGGAAGTTGCTGGAGGTAGCACTTGCTCTCCTATGAAGCAAATTTATTCTCCAAAACCTTTCCTTCCTCTGCAACCTTTCTCCAACCTTACTAGGAGCTTCAACCTGCTCTGGTACCAAATGTAAAATAGGGACGGAAGCTTGGAATATTTTATTAATAATCAAAATAAATTTACAATAGATGTGTTGCAATATGTATACATATTGTATAACAATATACAAACAAATAAATGGGTTGCACAGGTACAAATGTGGAACAATATAAGCAATAGTATTGTTAAAACAATATAACAATTCCCATATGTTTTAATAAAACAATATAGAAGGTTATAAATAAATATAACCATATAACAATTAAACAATTAAAAAACTATGTACAATGCATAATTAACCTAGGTTAAATATAATTACCCTAATAAATCATGCAGAGAAGAGTGTACCTGATGGTGTGCTGAGTGGACAAGTGAAGTGTGAAATAATCGCAATGTGAAGCATGGAGACTAGGAAGGGGAAGTGGACCCTAGAGGTGAATTTTATGTGTTAGAACATAATATTAAGATTTATTATAAACCTTAGTTTATAATTAAATAATTCAAAATAGTTATATTCTTAATTATTTAATAAAAACTATGAGTTTATGGTAATTAAATTGATTTATTCCAATCGGGGGGTATACCCTTTCACTTATATGTGCATAACCCTTGGGGTTATATAAATATGGTCATAGTCCATAATCGGGTGAATCATATTCACGCCGGGTAAAAACATGGAGTAGGAGTGAGGAAAGGAGTTACTAGACTATATAAAAGTTTCTCGTATATGGAAAATTCTTATTCGTAGTTTTTTACCCCATTGGGGTTTTTCATGTTAAATATGTGTCACTTTGTTATTTCATTTATTTGCTTTGTTAAATGTTTAGATTAATAAATATTTTATATATTTATTTATAACATTGGTCCTAATATGGTACCAAAGTGGTTTGGTAATGTTTATTAAATTAATTAACCAATAGGCATGACAGTTGAGTTGTTGGTTGGTTGGTTATTAATATTTATTTAACCCCCTCTCTCCGGGACATGTTTTTTGATGTTCCTATGTGCACATGTGAGAGGGACTTTGGATTATTACATATGCGTGAAAACCATTTACGAGACTAGGTGTTAGTGCCCGTATTTGGTCTTGTTAAATTCAGGCACTTTTGAGTAGTCTGTGTCATTGATCTTGGTACGTGCCTAGTTTGAGTTTTTTTCTCATTTGGGATTTATTTGAATTATGATTAAAAAGCCTTTGAGGGAATTTATTTTGTTTCTTTGTCTTGTTTTTCCGAGATGGGTTAGGAGTATTATTATTCCCAATGAAATGATAAGACACAAAAAATTGTTTATCTCGAGATAGCTTTGAAGTTTTGTGTCACTATCGGGGATGATGAGGTTTTCAAGGCTGAAGAAGGTGTTTGATATTGAAATTTGTAAGTAAATAATATTCTAAGGGTCGGATTTCGTGCCCAAACTTGAAATCTTTATGAAGGAATGTATAAAAACAATATTCAGGGAGCTAGATAGAAAAGGAATGAAGTCTCATTCTTCTTTGTGAGTTTCAATTGTAAACGCAACCCCAAGGCCCAGTGGATTTGGTACGTGGATCAATCATAGACATACATGGGAAGGAAGAAAGAAGTACATATGGTATGTCACAAAGGCGGTGTGGGGATTATTTTGTAAAACTCTTTTGAAGCCCGTTAAAAGGCTAAAAATGAATCATAAATGCACTAGTCATACGGGATTAGGCCTATTGATGTAGATAATTTATGTAATAAAGATACATGGGTGATAGGACTTGAAAATATTGTAATGGTTTAAAAGAGGAAAAAACTTAGAACTACGAAAATTTCCCACGAACGTAATATTTGGCATTAATGCATGAATCCACAAGCTGTTAATGTAATAACTTATTATAAATATCCTACTAGTACTTAAAAGGTTTCATGTTCTAAAGGATATTAAAGTGGTAGTGAAAGAAATTTGAATCAAGAGGTAGCCTCAAATATTAGAGTTTTTTTACAACACTTCTTCAATCAATTTCTGAGCAGTAACCAGATTTTTTTTCAAGGTAAGTTCATCAATTCCCATATTTTATGTGATCTTTGAGGAATAATTTAAAAGGTCTGGTTTTTTTTAAGAAGAGGCTTGAGTAAAACTATGTCAGAATCATGAATTTTCATATATTGTCCTTAAAAACAAGTTCCAATCTTATTTCCCCTCTAGATAGAATTATAGATTCTAACCTTGCATCTACCGACGTAGAAGATTTTAGGAAGAGGTTATATTCCCCTTAAATAAGTGACATCATGGCCCATATAGCTAGCAGTTGTATTGACCTTGTTGTTGGTTTCCTTCCTGTTATGCCATTCCCATAGCTTGTATGGGTGTGTTCTCAGCACTATAATCCTTTAACTAGAGAAATTCAGGAAGGGAACGGGGATTTTGTCTTATCTTTCCATGAGCAGGCATTTGATACAATGTTGGGTTTTCCTCCCACATGGGAAGAAGGGATATTACCAAAGATTCAACTTAGATGAATTGGAACTCACAGGAAAAGGCATGGAAAAATTTTATGAATACTCACCGGTTGACCAACCTGTGGACTTCTACTCCCAGAATGACAAAGAAGTTGAACATAACTGAATTCATTGAGGAAGTTAAATATGTGATTATATTGTTGAACCAAGTAATGGGTATAGAATCTACTCCCTTTTTCCAAGAATGGATGTTTTATTTCATTTAGGTAATAGTCACAAACAAATTTCATCTCCCTTTGGTTGAGATAATAAGTAACCGCATTCATGAACAAATGATGGGAGTTACTCAAATTGTGAGAGGAGAAAAGGTCGGCATGGTAGAATTTTTCATGAATTCATACTTGGTTTATAACATTTCTTTTCATATATTTTTTCTAGAATAGATAATGGATGGTGATCTTATGAAATACAATACATGAATATTGTTAATCACTTATTTGCACCCAGAAATTTGTTTCTACAACACTGATTGGAAGACCAGAAGATTTTCCTAAGATTCTAAGAGATTTATTACTCAATATGGGTGTTATTTTATCCAATTCAATACCTATTCGTATAACAAGGTTGAGGGGAAACCCTACTTGCTCCCTAGGTGTGTGAATGACAAGTGGGATCTAATGGAATTACTTAGGTAATTGTTATTAGTACATTAGATCATCAACAAAAAATATCTAACATCCCCTATCAAGTTCCCCATAATCATTGGGAATTATAATTTCCCAAATATCCAAAAAGTAAAGACATTAGAGGGATAAATGGGCATGTGCATGTCGGATAAATTTGACGCAAGAAAGCACTATGATATAAGAATATTATACAAAGTGTTGCGCCATTCAAATAGAGCATAAACCTCATTATGAAGATTTCTAGATGAATTGTGAGGATGAGAAATAAGTTAGGAAAAGAGAGTATTCAAGAATGAAATTGTCCCATATGGTTGATTTTGGGGTAATTCAAGCCCCTAAAGAGTTATAAGATGATGGTAACATGATAAGTGAAGAGTACACCGAGGATGATATTACCTCTCAGCATTTTCCGTTGGTCAATTGGGAGGCTAATGAGAAAAAACATAATTAGGAAAGGACTGCAAATGTCATCAGACTTTATTTAAAGTGGTTATTCTTAAATGGAGTGGATATACGTTACCAAAATACTCCATTATTAAGGGAGTATAGGGCCGGTAATCTTATTGAAGATTTTCTTCCCCATACCGTAAGGTTTATGCTACTAGGGATGTTTCATGGAGGAAAAATATTAATATTCCTTTTAATAAGTTGACATCCACATCAGTAAGGGATGATGTAATTACCCTAGTTAGAAGAATCGATACTTCCCTTACTCAAACAATAAGAAGAACTGAAGAAATTCTTCAAGGAAGTATGGTTGAAGCCCCTATCATTCATGCTACCCCTCTATAGATTGTTCTAGCATTTGTTTCTGGATCCAAGGGAAAGGAAAAAGTGATGGAATCCAATCCCAGAAATCCTAAGGAAATAATTTTATCTAAGACACCTCGTGAAATGAAAACACCAAGGGTTGGTCTACAATACTCGAAAGAGGAGGAGGAATATGTCCATCTTCAGAAATGGAAGCAAACTAAACTATTCAAGTGGGTTGATTTAGAGGAGGCAAAAATAGTAAAATAGGCAGTAGTTTTTAATGTCCCTGTCCTTCCACCCATTATCACCTAGGCTCCTACAACTCCAATCATTGAGAAACTAGTACCTATGAAATCAATCCTTATTATTCCAATAGCTCTAGTTGCTTCACCCATCAAGGAACAACCTATTATGGATGTTTTTGTGCCTAATGTCTTGTCTCTTTAATAACATATGCAAATAGAAGGGAAACATCCAGAGGGACCTAAGACATTTAAAGGTGGGGTAGGAGTTGAGATCACCCCGAAGAAAATTCCAAGTGATGAGACAATAGGAGATGAGCATATCATTGAACATAAATTGCAGCCTCACACAGAAAGTGTTCAATTACAAATAGCATAAGGATAAACTTCAGGTGTCACAATTCCAGCAACACCTCAAGACATTAAAGTGGCTGCAGAAATTTTTAAAGCCTAGATCCCAAAAAACTGAGATTATTTCACAGGAACCTTATGATTAATATTTTTACCAGTAGAAAAATGGGTGAGCACTCAGTACAGACAGAATAATAAATTGGTGTTCAACAGTCCCTAGCAGTTGAAGAAGTAAGAATTCAATCTGAGTCCATAGATGGAATGAAGGATCGGGGTGGACTTATAGAACAAGGAGATCAAGAGGAACCAATGTATATAAGACTTAAAAAGGTATTTCTATGCCTTCTCCATCTTCCAAGGCCCTTGCAATCATTCATGTGACTCCATTTTTACAATCACTTGATGAAATTGAATCCCCCATAAGGGATTGGATAGATAATGCTCTCGCAAAGAAGAAAAATGTGGAGATACAATTAGATGATGATGATTTAAAAATATTTTCTCTCCTCAATCATGCAAGACCACCCAAAAGAGAAATATTTATTTCTAAGGCGGTCCTAAATAAGAAAGGAGAAAGATTCATAGACATTTTAACTCCCAAATATGATGTGCCCCAAGGTGAAGCATCCCTTTCTGATTTTAAATTCTCCATGATCTCATTAGGTAAGCCTTGTACTAAGTAAATCAAACATAATTTCTCTATGGTAGTAGAAGGATTTTTCTAAAAGATTGATAAATTCAAAGAAACCAAGGATTTAAAGGCCAAAAATGAAGCATTATCCAATTTGGTTAGAAAATTGACTAGAACTCACAGGGCTAGGCAGATTGAAATGCCTCAGATTACTAATGATGATATCATAAGAGTAATTGATTTGAGGGAAAGAGGGGAAGATAACATTCAGTGTGGAAATGATTTGTTCACCAGAGATGAAGAAATAATTAGGGAATCTATGAAATGTTATTCCCATATCTTTGATAAAGTAGAAACAACTAGAGTACTAACAGACAAGTGTGATGCTGAGCAATCAATGTGGACTAATATGTTTCCAAAAATAGAATCCATTAAGGACCTAAGTGATGACTTGGTGATTAAGGAAGGAATTGTATCTCTTGAATTTATAGGAAATTAACAGGAATACTGTGAAGCTGCAAAAGTAAGAGTGGAGACTGTGAAAAAATCTATTGAAATTATTGATGAAGTAAGAGACAAGGTATTAGAATACATCGGTAGCCTCCATTTTATGGTAGACAATTTAATTGGGATGGACGGTGAATAAAGGATTAGAATGGATAATACGGAGAATTTAATTAGACTTTTCAGGGATCATGCTCTTAGAAAACCTAGGGAGCCAAGGGTTTTTAATTTATCTACTATGCATAAATGGGAACAAATTGAATTGACAATCAATAAATTTTCAAGAAGGATAAAGAAAGGAAGTATTATTTCTACAGAGCTTAATGACACAAGTATAAAGCAGGATATAATTTTCCACTATCATCTGAAGCCCGATGAGGAAATTATCATGTAGATGATTAGATAATTTGATGCTTACAAGGAAAGGGTGTGTATTAGTTCAGTAAATCAGCCCACAAGAGTGGACCCAGAGGAATAAAGAAGAAAGAAATCAAAATAAACTTACCCTCATGAATAATACATCCTGGAGTGAATATATTTTCAAACAGAATATATTTCGCTAGAGGAGAAAAATTCTTAAGAATAGAAAAATATTCATTTCATCCCTTCCATATATCGCAATGTTGTTCCTTCTTCACCCAGTCCAATTAAAAGGAGAAATGAATCTTTCGGTTAGAATATATTTCCTTTACTTTGGAAAGATTTTGAAATGCATGAAACACAGAGTTCAAAGGATCCTTTAAGATTATTTTTGGGAGAAATAGAATGAAAGGAATTAATCAAAAGTTGTATAAATGTGAGGGTTTTTCCCTCTTACAGGGGGGTTTTTTCCTTTTTTTTTTCTAAAAAGAACAAGTTGAAAATATCTTATTATGATACTACATAATTTTCTTCAAGAAATACATTAAAAAATTTTACTCTTTCAAATTTTGATGTTAAGATGGTTACAATGTATATTCATTAATAGGAATTGGGATCATTATTTTTTATTCCCTTGTCAATAATTTGGTAAATATTAATGAATTATGTTTGATTATGAGATTGGTTTACATATTCTATATTTTGTATGTCAAACATTTGATTAATGAGTTACATTTTTGTTGTAATTTTGTATTTCTTGCTTCTCTAAATTACACTGGATCTGTCCTTGGTGATTAAGCTTTGTATATTTTTGTAATATTATGTTGTGAGTACTTGCTTTAAAATATTGAATGTAATTATAAAACCCTTACTAAAAGCATTTTTTGATGGATTTTCGTAAGCTTTTGAGTGAATCTTCAGCATATGAGATCATAAGCAAGAAATACTTTGTTAAATTATTTACATAAGCCTTTGTGCTAAGTATTTTAAAGGTTGTGTGGAACCTTTACATTAATTGAGTATCAATGAATGCAAATATTCCTTTAAATTGAAACTGTGACTAATTAACAAAGTGTTCTTCCTTGTCCAGGGTATTATATTTTCTAATTGAATACTAAAAGTCATGTCATTAGGAAATCCATTGTCATATGATCCCCCACCTCTAAAAATATAGACATACATCTAATTTTTATTGAACAATATATGTCCTTAGTTGATTTTTTTTTGTTTAGCTTATAAACACCAGTAAAAGGAACCTTTTATTCCAGTTTCCTTTATTACAAAATGCAACATCAATGCAGCTTATCTATCTATAGTAACATGTTTCTAGTGAAATAAGTGTATACATCACTTTGTGAGATAACTTGTGAAAGTAAAGTGATGTGTTTATGGCCATGCTTATCCCAAATTGACCTCTTGTTCTAAATAAATTAAGGAATAAAAGTTTCATTTCTCCCTCTGTATTCAGGTTTCCCATTAGGTCCTCTCACCCTAGTTAAAGGTAGAACCAAAAGTAGTAGGGACAGACCATCCCCTTTGTATGTTTCCATCAATACCTCCAAATCCTGGTCCTAAAAAGTTTTCCAAACATTTCCCCGGCTATAAACGACATAAATATCAAATTTTTCCATACTTTGAAAGTGTCCAGTCCATTTACTGATGTTTTCAGGCCCCTAAAGGAGGTGTAATATTAGGGACCAACACCAAATATGGATTATAACTATTTGAAATATTTCCTATGTTTCCTTTAAATTTTAAATATGTGTAGATAAATATCAATGGTAAATACAAATTAAAAAGGAAAGATTGTAGAGGCCAGGAGACAAACCCCACAAGAATAGGAAATGATTTTTTTCTATTGGTTTATCATTTATCAATGTTCCTTGGTAAAGTTCATAAAACCCTGGTAAAAGTGTTTTGGAATTAGAAAATATTTGAGTATGTCTCCTTTGGAGGCTCCTTTCTTAAATCAATTACATTTGAAATAATTGTTCAAAAGCTATAGTTTATAGTTTACAAACTATATGTTATTTGGTTTATTTAATTTAACCTAAAATCTATAGGTTTAATCTAAACCCTCTCTTATACGGCCTTGATTATTTTATTTACTAACCATTTAATATTTTTGTTGCGGAGAGGGGGTGTACCCTTTCCACTCACACCCTCCTTACCTGTTGAAACATGATAGGCTCTACACCTACGTCTCCTCCCCAACTAGCTTATGCCATGTCCTCGTTAGTCCCCTCTGGGACCAACCTTCTTCCCTCCACCTCTGTTGTGGTCACATGGCCTGGTTAGCTAGAGGCCTTCATTATTTTTTTTTGGTTAGAATTTTAATCCCACATTTTTGGGTTTCATGTATGTTAAAGGTTTTAAAATTCTTAGGGAAGATGGAATGTTGTGTGACTTCGGTCACACAACTACGTTTTTTTTAAGAGCATTGTGGCTCGGCTTGGTTAGAGCAACTCGGCCATAGGCAATGTGTGTGGCTCCACTATGGGTAGTGTGTGCAGCTAGGTCACGAGATCATCTTGCCCGTATATTCATCCTTCGTAGGTGTAATCCCCTTGGAAGTGTGAATAATGTGCCTCATTTTTTGGTTTAGAATTTCGAGTTATATGATGGCTTAGTATTGTATAACTCGCTCAAGTTGGCTTAAAAATTTGTGCATTGGAATATTAACATTGTAAAGTGGCATTGTTGTTTATTTCAATATAACATAAAAACATTAGTGGCATATATAAACTCAACTCACCGAGATGGTGAGACTGACTCAGTCAAGCTAATTATATACATAGGAGAAATGCTCCAAAAAAATTATTATATAAAATATATGTTTTCTAAAAAAATTAATTTTCTTTCTCACTTTTTAAATTGAATTTAATTCAAAATTTATTCTTTAATCACCCTTTAAAATTTGAGGAAAGTATTTTAATTAGATGGATTTTTTTTTCAAAATGATGATTTTGCGACACGATGACTAAGTTATCATCATCTTTTGTATGGAAAACTAAAACAAAGTCACTCAAATTTTGATCGATTATTATTTTCAAACTAATACATCATTGTGTAGATTATATATTTGACATGATCTTCTTTTTGATGTAATTTAATCAAATTTTGATTACGAGGCTTAAAACAACGATATGGGGATCATTCTTAACCTCGATTTTTTTTTAATCCTCATTATTCTTAATTATTCAAAATTATTTATGCATAAATGGGGTCTAATCACTTTACTATTGATAAAAATCATATTTTGAATGGAAATAATTACAGCATTTAGAAAATTCAATTGAAGGAAAAATTCATGGTTCGCAAGCTCTAGGCAGTTGTGAATGAAACTGACAGGTATCCTACTAGAAGACAAGCAATTGCAGACAATGTTTCTACATATTGAAAAAAGGTGAAGGAAGCTATGTCCCTCATTTTTTGGAGCCTCCAGGATGATTTTCTACTTGACATTGGGAATTAAGAAAGTCTGAGTGAGGCTTGGACTCAATTGGAATCGATGCACGAAGGTACATGTTTATCAACAATCATTAAAATAATTTTATAACTAATGACAACTCCCATGAAGGGGGATGAAAAAAGTAATTAATTATTAGGAAGAAATTAAAAATATTAAGTCTCATTTATATGGATGCAACTAAAATTAATTCATAATAAATTACTTTATATTATTATTCAGCTGAATATTCATGAAAAATTTAGAAATTTTATTTCAATTTTGAATTCTAAACATCAAACTAAAAAAGACATTCCAAATTTGCCAAGTCTTAGTGCTCTACTGATTCAAGAATAGCATGTTTTGAAAAACTTTGATTCAAAATAGAATTCCACTTAGACACTTCTCGCTCAAAAATAAAAAAGTAAACCTTCTAGATTCAACAAAAATAAAAAATCAACTTTTAAACCTCCTAGTAAAGACAAGAAACCAGAAAACCTAAAAGTTATTTTTGATGATAAATGTCATAACTATGGGAAATATGACCATAAGGAAGAATATTGTAAATCGAGAAACAAGTCAAATTTTAAAAATCAAAACTGGAATAAATCAAATCAAGACAAAAATGAAGAGAATAATCATAGATCTAATGTAGCTCTATAAACTGCAGCTATCACTTATAAATGAATAATATATATTTTATTTAATTATAATGTTGAAAAAGGAGTTGTATTTTCTTTCATAATTAACTCAGATGGGTTATTGAAAATGAACTAGAAATAATTATAATTGAAAACATATACAAAATGACTTATATGTGTTTTGATATTTTGCTTCATTTTTTATTTATTCAAAAAAAATAGAACCTTTTTCTTTTTTGGTTTTGTAATACTAAGATCACTTCTTTAGGATCATGTAATACATGTCTTAAAACCTATGAAATATGTAAAGGGTGATTGCATGGTAAGTTATCACCAAAAACCCTTCCTCAATCATTTTTTGAAGAAAAATTCACATAAATCCATGAGATGTGTCCACAGTTAATGGATCATGTTTTTCAGTGAATGTTGTGATTATTCTTGTATGATTTGATTATCTATTCATATATGTTATCTATCAAGTCTTATCTCATTTTTTAAAGGCCTATAATAAGATAATGAAGATATATATGTTTTTAAAAAAAATTCTTAGTATGTGATTACTAAAATATTATATATGCATATCAAATGACACTTGGGAGCACATTTATGTTTGTATTGGAGATGTCCAATACTGATTACATCTAATATATATTTTACAAGAGTAATATGTTGAACTTTTTCAACATATTTTAACATGGTTAGTTGTTAAGCATATTGTTATGCCAGTTGTTATACAACTAGTGTTTAACTTTTACAGATGGTTAAAAAATGAAATCAAAAATGATTTCTACTATGTTTATTATGATGTCTATATGGATATTATGAATCTAACCATGTTAATGTTGTCTTAGATATAAAATATACATAAGGATTTGTGTTCAAATTTTTTGGTGCAGGTGTCATTACTTAGAACAACAAAAAACAACCAACAATCTCCATATCTTCTACTGAGGTAGAGTATAGAAGTGAAATGGAAGCAGCAAAGAAGCCATGTGGCTGAAGAAGCTATTGAAAGAGATACACATGGAAGCTAAAGGAAGTATTCCTCTTCTATGTGATAACCAAAGTTGTATTTCTCTTGCTAAAGAATCCAGTTCAACATCATAAATCAAATCATATAGATTTTATTATGCTCCTTATCTGAGAGAATATTCTCTTCAGTGATATAGATCTCTAGTACTTCCTGAATAAAGATCAAGTTGTAGACATGTTTATGAATCCATTATGTGTTGTAAAGTTTTGTAATTTTTGTGAAATGTTTTTCCTTTCAAAGTTTCCATTGAGGGGGAGTATGCAAGGAAATGTCACCTCCTAATGGTCAGCCAGTTGATGACTCCCTTTCCTCTATACTTATGCTTTCGTATAAAGCATTGTAAAAATATCTTTATGATCTTTGTAAATTGATAGAGTTTACGGAGTAAAGTCCAGTGTATTACATCTATTTGTAAAGGATGTCCTTGTTTTATAAAATTATCGTAGAGGTGTGGTTTTAAGAATTTTTCCATGAGAAACCGTGTGATGTAGTCTCACAAATAATGCTTAGCCTAAATCATACTTTTAGTTTGTGGATTCGAGATAATTTTATACCAAAAGGTAAGTTGAGCATGATGAAGGTGTTATAATTCCTTCAAAAGTGATATGCTAGGCCAAACCTTCACTAATTGTTTATGGATTTGTAAATCCTATTGTATAAACAGGTAATATTGGCATATGGTTCCCCACTTAATATTAAGGGGGGGTGTTAGAACATAATATTAAGTGTTTTTATAAACCTTATTTTATAATTAAATAATTAAGAATATTTCTATTCTTAATTATTTGGTATAAACTATGAGTTTAAGGTTAATTAATTTTTAATTAAATCAATTTATTTAAATCAAGGGTCATACCCTGTCACTTATATGTTCATAACCCTTAGAGTTATATAAATATGTTAGTGGGCCATAATCAGGTGAATCAAATTCACGCTAGGTAAAAACATGGAGCAAGAGCGATGGAAGGAGTTTGTGGACTATGTAAAAGTTTCTTATATATGTTAAATTCTTATTAGTGGTTTTTTATCCCATTGGGGGATTTTCCACATTAAATTTGGTGTCTCTGTGTTATTTCATTTATTTTCTTTGTTAAATGTTTTGTTATTAATGTTTGGATTAATAAATCTTTTATATAGTTATTTATAACCTTGTTCCTAATAATATGTGTAGCAACGTGCAATTAGATCTTGTACTTGCTTATGTGAGTTGCTTCTTGTTGCATATTAAGGATAGACCTACAAAAGAAGAGTTAGAGAGTAGTCAAATTTTTGTATATGAGAAATAAAAGTAACATGTGTATAATTAAGTAAAAAGTGTCAAAATATGTAAAAGGAAACTATGCACCTGATTATATAATATTGTAAGATGTAGAGCCCACTTCCCTTTGACACTTTTAGATAATGATCTTGATACTGTTGATCTTATTTTGGACACTATTATGTTTTGTTTTAGCAGGATGGATAGATGTTAGATCATGGATTATTATTGATCTGGATTCAGTTATTATGCATTATGATTATTAAACACATTTTTTATATGTGGATGATGATAAACTGTTTGACATGGAAATGTGATGGATGACTGTTCAGACATGTGATATTGGATATTGTGAATAGAAATAGCATGAGAATTAATTGATGATGATATAGTTGATTAATTAAACTGAAAAATGATAATGTTGATTTCTTGATGTTGTTGTGATTTATATGAATAGATGGCTTTATTAGTATATTTATATCATTTTGGATGTTCTGATATGGCCACAAGGCTAAAGGAAGTATTTGTGTTTTGCAGGTTAAAATATCACAACAATGTCAGGGGACTGCAGACTAACCATATTGGAATTCTAGGTGAATGCAACAAGGTCACCACGGAAACATGTTTTTTGTGTGTGTGTGGTATTGTGTTAGGGATTTCCCATGGGGGGGGAAATTAACTTTATATGTGACCATGGGTTTGTGTATTTATCAATGTGGTTTCTTTATTAATGTTTCCATGTGTTTATTTTGTGATGTGTTACCCTTTTCATTAGTTATTACAGGTTGTGTTAATGTTGTGGATAAACATGTGTTAAAATAAACAAATCAATATGTCATAAGAATGTAATTAATGAAGTTGTTGATCTTAAATGAAATATTGTAAGAGTGTGTAACAAATGTTGTAAAAATGTGTAAGAAATATGTAAGATAGATTTTTGGAATTCGAATTTGTCCTTGGAGGCTATATTTGGAGGCTTGTGGAACAAGTTAAACTTGTCCCACACCTCTTAAAATTATTCATCAACCATACCTATGGTTTGGAGGTTAAATTTAGAACTTTTTAATGCATTTTGAAATGACTAATTTTAAGTTTTAATTGCGCTTCTCTTACATGTTTTAAATTCAGTCCTTTTGGGGTATAGGTTATTTTGGAGTGTGTAAGTTAATTTGTCATTTTATTTATTATGTTTAGGTGAATGATTTTGATTTTGTTTTTGGGGTTGAGGAAGAGTGATGTGGTATCCCACATGGATCCACATCATCCCCTTCTCTTCCCTCTCCTTTAAATTTTGAACTCCTTTCTTATTTGTGGGTTTTGAAACTTTGCATACTTTCCTTGGGGTGAATTTTTTGTTGTTTTTTAGTCTTGCTTTTGGAAGAAGATTGGAGACCTTTGCATGCTAGTGTGTTGCTGATTTTGGACTATTATTTTTGCATTGGGAAGCTTGTTGATCTTGGGACAAACTCCAATATGCAGAGGTAGGAACTTGATCCTTTTTAAAATGTTTCTTTCTCTTACATGCTTTTATGAAATGGTGATTGTCGTTATATGTGTGTTGGCTCGTTTGGTAGACTACTTAGGACATGGTGTAGGAGAAGATATGGGTTTTTCAAATGGGGGGCATGAAGGAATGCCAATGCCATCAGTTTTATTGTGAAGGGAGTTTGGGATTGGGATCCACCATGAAAAATAAATAGCTTGCATTTATTACTCTTGGGGAGGGCATAAGGGAGAAACTCTGGGGTGGGCATAAGGAGGGGTTGGGGGGTATAAGGTTTATGGGATATGATATGTTATTTTGGCAGTATGATTATTTGTGGATGCCCAATTCCCAATTGGGAGACATAAGTATCTTTCCCCATAGATCCTTGCTCTTGTTGGTTTTCTTGATGAAGCCTCGTTTTGTCTGCACTTGTTTAATGTAGTTGTGAACTACATCCTTCTTGAAATGTGTTTTGAATGTGAAAATGTTACATGTTTTTTGAGGAAGCCTTTGTTGCCATGTGTTGTATTACATCTATTATTTCAATATGGTTGGGACTCGGGGGCCAATGAGGAAGGATGGCTTCTCCATTCTCATTGGATGTCTTGGTTGGGTTGAGAGCATTGCCTTTCCCCTTTCCTTATTGTGATCAAGATGTAAAGATGAAGAAACTAGCATGCTGCTATTTTGGAGCAAGAGGAATATATAGTTTTGACAATCCCTTCTTTGAGAAATTTCATTGTAATCCTTCCCACTTTGGATTGGATGAATTATATAGCAATTTGTAATGTGAAGATTTTGTATTTGTAATGGAAATTGCAATGTGTAATGTAAAGAGTTACATTCCCTTCTCTATTTTATAAAGAAATGTGAAAGAGTGTTGTAAAACTTATAAACTATATTTGAAACCAAATGGAAAAGAGAAATTGTAAATTTCTATTGGAAATGAATAAAGGAATGCTTCACTTTCTCAAACTTACATGGCTGTATTGGAATTGAATCGCTATTGTAAATTAAAATCTTTGTTGAAAAGAAGAATACGTAGGAAGGAAGTATATTGTTTTTGCATCCTTGGAATTATATTAAAATTGAAATCATAATTGGTAATTTTGACTTGGGAATGAATTTTTAGAATCAACTAAATGTATTAGACTATATTATAAATAAGTTATTACATTTAAATGATGATATCGGTAAATAGATCCTTTAAAAATTTGATCACTGGCATTGTGACTTTTAAAACTGGTAAATTTTAATAAAAATGTACAGTTCAGAACTGCACATTTTTATTGACTTGGAGATGTTAAAATTTAGTATGCTAGTTTACAAATAAACCCATATTGACAAAGAAAACTCGAGAAAACAACTTCACCATAGCTAATTCGAATACAATTCCTTTAATAGTTTTTTTTGTCATTTAATGAAAAAAAATATTTTTAAATCAATTGAACAAATTAACTTCCTAAAAACACTTAAAACCCTCCCTAGATCAACACTCCATGTATTTTTGACATGTTGAGTGAAGGAGGAAACCGAATTTAATTAAATTAAAAAGTTAAAAATTGTAAGTTTGACAATTAAGAATTTACAGATCTTTTTTCCAAAATTTACCCTTTAAACTTCGTCAAAAATTATATTTTATGTTTCCTGTGCAAATAGGGCATCGAGATATTTCCAAAAAGTCCTTGTTTTCCCAAAACTGAGCTTTCTAGCTCAAGTTATGGCCATTTGAAGTTTTACTTCAATTTGGCATTCAAAAATAAAATAAATCTAACTATTAACTTTAATTTTTGACTTTGGAAAAATATCAACAAAGAGTTTACAGCCCCCACCATCCTGAAACCAATCAGGGCCTACCATGTGGCACATAGGAGGGGTGGACCAAAATTTTGAACCTATCTTTTTTGAAAATTTTACCTTGGGAAACTTTTCGCCACATCACCGTCGGCCCGCAGCCAATCACGTGCTGACACATGGCACGGCAAAGGGGCAGACCCCTTTTAAACTTAAACATTTTAATTTTTAGACCTAAGAAAAATTTCCAAATTTTTCCCGCATCCCCACTAACCTGCAACCAATCCAATGCTAACACGTGGCTCGACGGATACGCGGGAGAAATTTGATAGCTTAACTTTTAATTCTTCTTTTGGAAAAATTTGCCTTTTGACTCCACGGCCCCGCAACCCCACCTTGCTTAGAAAATCTCTTTTCACAAACGCGTGGGCCCACATGATCTTTTCGGGCTTAAAACTTTTGTTGGCTCAATCCCTTGGATTTATCTTCCACCTCGTTGCCTGCACCCAATCATGGGTTAACACGTGGTGCCACCCGGCTTCGCAGGGGAATGCGGAGAAGTGTTTCCCTTTGAAGTTTGGGATTTTGACTCAGGAAAAAATCCAAACTTTTCCCCGCTACCTTTTTTCCATGTCGAATCAAGTGATGACACATGTCCATCAGGGACCTGCAGAGGCATGGGAGAAACATGGATTTTGTGCCACGCAATGGAAAATTTTCCTTGAGCCGCCCCATATAGTGTCCACTTCCCTTTGACACTTTTAGATACTAATCTTGATATTGTTGATCTTATTATGGACACTATTATGTTTTGTTTTAGTATGATGGATAGATGTTACATCATGGATTATTATTGATCTAGATTCAGTTATTATGCATGATGATTATTAGATACATTTCTATATGTGGATGATCATACACTATTTGACATGGATAAGTGAGGGATGTTATTCGGCCATAAGATTTTCAATATTATGAATAGATCTAGAAAATGAATATTTTACGATACTGATATAGTTGATTAATTTAAACTGAAAATGATAATGTTGATTTCTTGATGTTGTTGTGATTCACATGTTTAGATCATCTTGAAATATTTTTTATATCGTTTTAGATGTTCTTATATGGCCACGAGGACGAAGGAGGATTTGTGTTTTATAGGTCAAAATATCACAACAATGTCGGGGGACTAGAGACTAACCATATTGAAATTCTGGGTGAATTCAACAAGGTCACCATGGTAATTGTTTTGTGTGTGTGTGTGTGTGTTGCTTTATGTTAGGGATTCCCATGGGGGAAACACCTTTGAATGTGACCATGGGATTTTATGTTTTGATTAATGTGGTTTCTTTATTAATGTTGCACATATTTATTTTGTGATGTGTTACCCCTTTCATTAATTATTTTTATGTTGTGTTAATGTTGTAAATAATCATTTGTTAAGATAAATAAATCAATATGTCATAAGAATGTAATTAATGAAGTTATGGATCTTAAATGTAATGTTGTAAGAGTGTGTAAGAAATGTGTAAGAAGGTGTAAGAGATATGTAAGAGAATGTAAGATAGATTTTTGGAGTGTGAAACACTTCATCCTTTTGGGAAATTTGAATTTGTCCTTGGAGGCTTGTGGGACAAGTTAAACTTGTCCCACACCTCTTAAAATTATTCACCAACCATACCTATGGTTTGGAGGTTAAATTTAGGCCTTTTTAATGCATTTTGAAATGACTATTTGTAAGTTTTAATTACACTTCTCTTACATGTTTTTAATTCAGTCCTTTTGGGGTATGGGTTATTTTTAGAGTATGTAAGTTAATTTGTAATTTTTATTTATTATATTTAGGTGAATGATGTTGACTTTTGTCTTAGGGTTGAGGAAGAATGATGTGGCATCCCACATGGATCCACATCATCCTCTTCTCTTCCCTCTCCTTTAAAAATTTGAATTTCTTGCTTGTTGGAGGTTGTTGAGACCTTGCATACCTTCCTTGGGGGTGAATTTCTTGCTGATTTTGGAGTTTTGCTGGTGAAAGAAGATTGGATACCATTGTATTTTGTGTGTTGCTGATTTTGGACTGCATTTTGGCATTTCGAAATCTTGTTGATCTTAGAACAAACTCCATTATGGAGAGGTAGAAACTTGAGCCTTTTTAAAATTCTTCTTTCTCTTGCATGCTTGAATGGAAATGGTGATTTCTTATATGTGTGTGTTGGCTGGTTGGGTAGACTACTTAGGACATGGTGTAGGAGAAGGATATGGGTATTTCATATGGGGAGGCATAAGGGAATGCCAATGGCATCATTTTTATTATGGAGGGATTTTGGGATTGGGATCCACCTTGGAAAAGAAATAGCTTGCATTTCTTACTCTTGGGGGGGCATAAGAGAGAAACTTTGGGGGGGCATAAGGAGGGGTTGGGAGGCATAAGGTTTATGGGATATGATGTTGATATTTTCGGTATGATTGTTGGTGGATTCCCTATTACAAATTGGGAGGTATAAGTAGTTTCCCCCATGGATCCTTGCTCTTGTTGGCTTCCTTGGAAGAAGCCTCAATTTTGTTTACATGTATATAATGTAGTGGTGAACTACATTCCTCTTGAACTGTGTTGTTTAATTGTGAAAATGATGTTTGTATGTTTTGTGGAATCCTTGTTGCCATGATTTTAATCTCATCTCTTATTTCAATATGGTTGGGGATTGGGGGCCAATGAGGAAGGATGGCTTCTCCCTTCTCATTGGATGTCTTGGTTGGGTGGAGAGCATTGCCTTTCTCCCTTCCTTGTTGTGATCATGATGAAAAGATGAAGGAATGGAGCTTGTTGTTTTGAAGTCAAGAAATGTGCGATTTGAAATTCCCTTCTTGTGAGAAAGTTCATTGTAATCCTTCCCACTTTGGAGTGGATGAATTGTGTAGAAAATTTGTAATGTGAAGATAATTGTATTGGCAATGGAAGAAGAAATTGGAATGTGAAATGTAAAGGATTTATATGCTACTCTCTGTTTTTGAAAAAGAATGTTGTATATTTTGTAAGTTACATTTTTTATTTAGAAATCAAATGGAAAAGAGAAGATTGTAAATTTGTATTTGAAATGAATAAAGGATTTGCATTAGTTATCAAAATTGTAGTGTGTATTGGAATTGAATTACTATTGTGAATGTAATCTCTGTTTAAATGCAAGAAGAAGAAATACGTAAGTGGAAACTATATTGTAATTGTTCTCCCTTGAAATATAAATTAGAAATGAAATCCGAATTGTAATTTAACTTGAAAATGGATGGTTAATTTAATTCAGCAAATGTATTAGAATAGTTTATAAACTATACACACATTTAAATGATAAATTGATATACAGATTTAGAAAAAAAAAAGATCACTATTAAAAACTTCACACTGGTAATTATTTTTCATAAAAAAGTAAATTTCAGACCTGTACTTAATACTTAACTTAAAAATGTTATAAGTTAGCATGCTAAGACATTAATGAACCCCAATGGACAAAGAAAATTCAATAAAACAACTAGACCCTTGCTAAATCGAATACAATCCCTCTAATAGTTGGTTTTCTGTCATTAGTTAGAAAAATAAAAAATTGAGTCAATTGGACAAATCAACTTTCCAAAAACACTCTAAACCCTCCCTAGATCAATTCTCCATGTCTGTTTGACATGTTGAGTGAAGGAGGAGATCTAATTTAACCGAATTGAGAAGTTGAAAAATTGTCAGTTCACTAATTAAAAGCCTATAGATTGGTTTCTAAAAATCTACCACTTAAACTTCATCAACTTCCAAAATTGATGACTCTTGTGTAAAGAGGGCATCGGGAGCTTTCTGAAAAGTCTAATTTTTCCAAAATTTGAGCTTCCTATCAAAAGTTATGGCCATTTGAAGTTTTACTTCAAATTAGCATTCAAAAAAAAAAAAAACAAATGAATCTAACGGTTAGAAAATTTTAAATTTTGACTTTGGAAAAAAATTCCCTAAAAATTCCATGGCCCCCGCCATCCTGCAACCAATCGGGACCTACCTCATGGCACCTCGGAGGGGTGTACCAAATTTAAACTTATCCTCTTTATAAAAAATACCTTGGGAAAATTTTCCCATTTTAACCCGTATCCCCGCCGTCCCGCAACCAATCACGTGCTGACACGTGGTTCGACGGATGCGCAGGAGAATTTTGAAAGTTTAACTTTTAATACTTCCTTTAGCAAAAATTTCCTTTTTCCTCCTTTGGCCCATAGCCAAACAGAGGCTACCACGTGTCCTCACAGGGGCGCAGCGGAGGCATGGTGTTTCCTTGTCCTTTATCACTTTTGAAAATCTTGAGAAATGTTTTCATTTTAGTCCTGCCAGCCCGCAGCAAATGAGATTGTGCCATGTGGCACCTTGGGGTGGCAGTGGGGAGGGCAGACCCTTTTTCTTTCCTTGGCTTGGGCCTTGGGAAAATTGGGAATTATTTCCCTATGGCTCTATAATTCTTGCCTTCACTTTGTATAGTACTTCTGCCAATGCATGGACCCGCACAATCCATTTTGACTTCTATCCTCCCTTTGGCTCAATGCCTTAAGATCCCCCACTGCTCCGCCAATCCCTTACCCTTTTCCTGTTTGAACCTAGGCTCGACACGTGTCCACCAGGGACCCGCGGAGGTGTGGGAGGACTTGTGACTTTGTGCCTGTGCTATGAGGAAAATTCCCTAAGCCGCCCCACGACCCACCAACCCATTCAAGGTGCTTTCCCCACCTCTTGACATGTGTCCCCCTAGGGGAAAGTTTGACCTAAGAACTCCACTTGCTCATATCTTGAGTTCTACAAGGATTTAGAAGGACTTCTTTACATCACCGAAAAGGTGAGAAAATTTCCTATCCATTAGGAATGGTTTAGGAAAATTTTGGAAGTGTTAAGTATGAGAAAAATCTTGTTGAAACTTTGATCCTGTTAGAGAGTGGGTATGGGGGTAAATTACTCCCTAAACCTAACTAAAACATCTAACCCTCAAGTTTAAACCTTATGAACTTGATATTAGTTAATGAAGGAAAACATATGTTGTAGTACATTGGTCTGGTTCTGGAACCTATTAGTGAAAATTGATGTCTTGCAACCTGGTTGTAGCCACTTCAAAGCAAAAAAAAAATTATTCCCTAATTTTTCTAGCTAACCCTAGGTTGTTTCTTGGGTCTCAAGTGGTTGTTTAAACAGGCACTAGAGTTTGGTATCATAGCATTGGTTATAAAGCTTGGACCATTGGGCACACTAGAAAACTTGAGACATGAAAACTTAAACCTAGTACACTTTAAATCTAGAAAACAACTTACTAAGAATTTGTATGTTTTTAGTAAACAAGGAAGTTGTATAAACTTAGCAAATGAACTAACTGTCACTTTGGTCTATGCAAGAGGCTCAGACGGAGCGAGAGGAACCTTCATAGAGGCTTAGACTCACCACCACCACCACCAAATCAAGGTGTGGCAGCCATTCTACCTTATATTCTACAGACCCTTCAGGATGTTAATGCCACTCTACATAGAGGATTAGGAGGAGGACACGTAGCTAGTCATGATAGAGCCCATTCTATTGAGGTTTAGGTCTCTCCTCGACTTAGTGAGGAGCATAGAGGAGAAAACTCCCATGTGGAGTTAGTCAGAGGAGAGTCACCACCTAGGATACAGGGTGATAGAGTTCAAGAGCATAGAGAGAGGTCTCGGAGTCCTAGGCTTAGGGATGAGCATACTGAGAGACCTAGAGGCCGGCAGACCATAGCAGTGGATCACATCAAGGAGATCCTGAAGCTTCAGCCCTCACATTACTTAGATGATATAGGTGGATTCTAGAAAAAGGCTTGGCTAATGTGCTTGAGCGGTTGCTTCAAGCTTTTTCCTTGTTCTAGCAACATGAAATCTCGTGTTGTGATCTATCTACTGAGGGATGGAGCAGGAGTGTAGTGGAGGACAGAGGAGTAGAAGCTCCATGTAGATTCAGAGATAGTGACCTAGGAGCTATTTGAGGAGAGATTTAGGAGCAGGTGTTTATCATGGAAGTTCATCCAACAAAGGATTGATTAGTTTCATGACCTTCGACAAGCTTCTCTTTCAGTAGCAGAGTATGAGAGTAGATTTCTATATCTACTCCAGTGTTGGGCCCTTGAAACATTGACTCAGTATGAAGGCACGTGGGCACATGGGACCCCAGTTATAGGATGGTTTGTAAGTCAAAAGTGCGCAAGAGAAAAGGATCAAGTGAGCATATAGTGTGTGCGGCACGCAAAAGGAGATTCAGGGCTTAGCTGATTTAAGTAACAAAGGAAGAACATGTGAAAAGCATGATCACTTGCACACAGATAACATGCCAGCTTGGCAACAGGTGGCCCAAGAAAGAGCATGCCAGTAAAGAAATCTTCTAGCAGACCGTCATTAGATGGAGTGGAGAGCTTAGGCCTGAGGAAACATGCTCGCTAAAGGACCACATTCGAAACTTGGCGATGGATCTAAGGGTGCAACAAGGCGAGTTAGCAGTGCAGGAAGGTGATAAATACAAGTGCCTATGGACCAAAAAAAAGGATAATATAGACATAAAGGGGGAATATAGACATAAGAGGAGAAGATATGAGAGATACACATAGAGAGAGATAACATGGGTGAAGCTCTATAGGATTACTACGAGTGGGGCTCTGATGTAGAAAGGAATGTACTAAGCTTAGCATTTTAATTTCTTTTCTATTTTTGCGTAGTTATACAAGCCTAGTGATGTGCATGACTGCAGCATGCCCTCTATGGCTCTTTTTAATGAAACAATGAATACAATGAGGTTACCTATTGCAATTAGATATGAATATTAGTAGGCTTCATGTATATTTCATTCATAGAAGTTCTCTTTCCTTTCATGCTATGAATGAATGGTTGTAGCTTTCTTTCTGTTATATTATATGTTATGGAGTCTTTTAAAACACACAGTCTAAAGAACCTACAAGGATTTGGAGGCTTTCCTGAGCCCTGTAATCCTTGTATGTCTAAACTTATTTCCTGAATACTCCTATACTAATCATTGATGAATGCATCCCACTAAAAACTCACATAAAAGAGAGACTCGGAACCCGCACGTGCCTCGGGTGAGCGATCAAATTCTGTTGGGTGATAGGCTGACGCACATGGGATTCCTTCCTCTTATAGTGGGAGTAAAATTGACTACATCTAGTATGTAGAGTATATGCATGATGAGTAGGTGTGGATTCATAGGTTCATCCGGGGCCTGAATTTGGATATCGAACGTGTAGTGCGGATCCACTATCCGTAGACATTAGCAGAGGCTTTCGAGAAGGCCTATATTACATAGGAGACTCAGGGTAAGACCCAGCAGGCTAGAGACTGAGTCCAGACCTGTATTTAGTAGATTAAGGATGGTATATCGAGGGGGTCAGTACCTCTTCCTCGTAGTGGCTAGGGTACAGCACAGTTATCTTTTAAGCCACAGTAGTAGCAGTAGCAATCCCACCCACCTCATAGACCTCCACAGAGAGCTGATGCACAGAGAGGTCAGAGTATGGGGCCTCCTCCTAGGGGACCCATCAGGACACAGGGTGGAGCTAGAGCTCAGTCATAAGGAGCTCACCAGTAAAGACCTCAGTAGACCATAGCTGGATCATCAGGATCCACACCAGAGTCTTCCAGCGCACCTATTGTAGGTGCTACTCCTTGGAGAGGATCAGGTGGTTGCTTTGGATGTGGAGTTGCAGGACATTTTTGGAGAGATTTCCCTCGTGACCCTAACAAGGGTAAGGCACAGATTTCAGAGCCGACTGTTGGTGACATGGGACATAGCTACTAGATTTATGCAGTAGTTAAGAACCGCCAGGTAGAGCACCAGAGCACAGTCATTGAGACCAAAGGTAGCATTGGTGGTATTCCACCTCTGTATTTTTTTATTCTAGTTCTTCTGATTCTTTCATTGCACCATCTTTAGTAGAACGATGCAGGCTGGTGGCAGTTAGGAAAGGTCTTAGTTGGAATGTTGAGATGGCTTCTAGAACCAAGATCTCTATGGAATCCTTGGTTAAGGAGCACTTGGCACAACTCCTACAGGCCCTATTAGACCCAGTGGTTCTGGTGGATCTGGTGGCTCTGGAGGTACAGGACCCAGTGGACCTAGTGGATCAGGCGGTGGAGGAAACACCGGAGGGAACCAAGGATCTAGTTCATAACAAGGACCTCAACCACCACCTCAAGTTTTCTTTGCAATGTCTCTACACTTACCAGATTACAGGGCCATTGAGGATGCTGTGGAACATGTTCACAAGTGTGAACTACTATGGCACATGAAAGGTATCACAACCCTAGAATGAAAGGCTAGTCAATTTGTAACCACATTGCAAGAGTACGCACATAGCTGGTATAGAAAGTATGATCCTCATCAAATAGTGGTGGATTAAACTGCCTTAAATAATGCATTCCTGACAGAGTTCCACATTCCTGAGTTCGAGCAAAAAATCATTAGCACTTTGAAGGAGATACAGCAAGGAATGGCAAAGAGTGTGTGGGAGTATAATACGCACTTTAAGACTCTCTTGTCTAAATTATCATATGATATACATCCTTCTTAGCATGCATAGTGGTTTGTTGGAGGATTGATCACCCCTTTTAGAAGGGCCTTGTCTCATAAGACTTTCACATATTTGCACGAAGCATTGGAGGATGCCTTGTGCACCGAAGCCGTTAGTAGTATTGATACTAACATTAGCTTGTTATTGGAGGCTCAGATTGCTGTTATGGCTAAATAGTTGGAAAAGCTATCTGTGAACGCGGTCCATGAGGCTCGCAGTGGTTTGTGGTGCACAGATTGTGAGATAGAGGGACACGTTAAGGATAATTTCCCCCAGAGGATGGTACACGCTGTAACATTAAATTGTGAAATTTTTCATGGGGACCATGATACCAATAGATGTCCCTTGGTACAGTGCATGATCAGAAAGAATGTATCCTGTTATTGCAATATTTACACCTCCACGACCCATGATACTAAATATTATAGGCTCATTGATCAGATACATGAGGCCATTGATCATGGGGTGCACCAAACTAGAATTACCAGTAGTTATAAAAATGATGATCATCGTTATGAGGAGCGGATAGATGGAGGCGCGCGAGGAAAAGTTTTTTGAGGAGGATTCTGTGGATGAGGTAACCGCAGAGGAAGGAGTGAGTTCCCATGAGGGACATGTTTTAACTTTGGATCTACATAACATTACAAGCGTGAGTGCTTGGATTTGTTGCAGTGCTGATGGTGTGGAAATAAGCATAAGTATAAGGAGTGCCCGGAGTTATATGAGCATATGAATCAGCAGCACCAGAAGGACAAAGGTTCTACGATGGTTAGCATCAAAAAGGAATACATACAATGGATGCCGCGGGTAACACGGGATGAAGGTTTGGAGCCTATTTTGGTAACCACAAGGGTAGAAGCCACGCACGTAAGAGAGATACCAAGATAGAAGAGCCTCATTTCAAGAGAAGAGGTCATTCATGGAAAGTACCTAGACCCCACACATTAGAAGGAGATATATCAGAACACCATGGATGTTATTCGAAGCTTACAAGGGGAGATCCAATGTCTAAAGGAGCAATCCAGGAGGGAGGAACAAGGAAGGAGGATCGAGGCATAGAAAGATGACCTAGATGAGGTCAAGGAGGTATGAAAAATGCTAAGGCAGGAGAACATCATTCCTTTGCTAGGATCCTTATTGAGAGAGAAGGTACCACACACCGGAGAAGAGCGTGATAGGAAGGTCTTGCATGCAAACCTTCCCCCTCACAGCCTCGACTATGACAAGGAGATTACATTGAATGCAGTTGTGGATGGATGGATCCTCAACAATATACTCATTGACACTAGCACGGAGGTTAATTTTTTGACTTTGGATGCATGGCATCATATGGGGGGACCTGCGTTATAGTCATCTTCAAATGTGTTGTATATGGCAAACAAGACTAAGGCAATGCCCATCGGTATCTTGAAGGATTCAGCTATTACTATCTAGGGAGCCAAGTTTACTGGGGACTTTGAAGTCTTAGCACTCACTGAGGAAAAAAATTTCCTAGCATTACTTGGGCACCCTTGGTGTTACAAGAACAATGCGGACCTCCAGTTCAAAAAAGGGTACATCAGTTTTGAGAACAAAGAGGAGTAGGTCATTATACCCCTAGTTGATGGGAAGTTAGCATCCTACATTGAACCATTGGGAGAAGAGGTTTTGGACAAGATTTTTATGTGGTCAATCAAAGACCCTGAGATGGTACACCCTATTAATGGGGTTATCCAATTTGAGGATGCTTAGTCAGTGAGTGATACTAACAGCCTAGCATGTGATAATTGGGTGCATGGGATTTACGAATTAATGGGACAGTAGTTGAGAGGATCGGTGACCAAGGTAACTAAGGCATGCATGGTTTAGCACCTTGGGGGAAAATAACTGCCCAAGTACTCCAGAGGATCCTTCCCTGAGATATTTCTGCAGGAGATAGAAGCTCAGTGGAAAAATGAAAAGGAACGAAAGGATATGTTGATTTACTTCTTGCTCGGCACATCAGATCGTTAGTGGGCCACGCATCAGGAGAGCCTTTTAGAATGGCACAAGGTAAGAATCTATCTCTCTGTCATATTTTCTAGAAGTAATATACCCACCATCATCAAGGAGTACCATGGGAAGGATCCCACCTCTTTCCATATCTAGGAGTGTGAACAGGTCTAGAGAGAAAGCACAGAAGCCTTGCCACCATCCCTCTAGGTGCACAAGTTGTATTCTACACTGCAAGGTTGTGCACGTGTATGGTACATTCATTCAGAGACATGCTGCCAAACAAGGAATTAGCAAGAGCTTGTGGCTGATCTTATTCAAGCCTTTGAGTATCGGAGTACCAAACCATCGGTTGATAAGGCCTTGCAAGGTATCAAGTTCCTTACAATGGGGGATAGTGCTAGAATGGAAGATAGGCTATTAGAACTACTAGGTGAATTAGGATTGGAGGCATGCTTCGAAGAGATTGAAGAAACAAAAGAGTTACATCTTGAGCATACATGTTTGGAAAAGGAAAAGGGAAAGTTAGTATATGTGATAGATGGAGAGGAATCAAAGAGTTTAAATGTTATCCATTTTGTGGGGGCACACAAAGTAGTGGGTAGTGCAGATGCTCTCCCACGTGCCTACCATGAGCCTTTAAAGACAAAGAAGGTTAACATCAGTTCAGGAGAAGAACCTAAGGAAGGTATTATTGGGGACTGTTGGATGGAGAAGGAATTATCAAAGATCATTGATCTGTTGTGTGAATTTGAGGATTTATTCCCGCTTGGGTACCATGAGCTAAAAGGTGTCCACCATTCCTTGGGGGAGATGAAGATAAAACTAAAGGAAGGTGTGCACCCGGTTAGAAAAAGGCCCTACCGAATGAATCCCAACTTACGTGTGAAGGTTAAGGAGGAGATAGACAAGATGATAGCTTCTGGGATCATTGAAGCAGTAGAAGAATCATAATGGATAAGTCCGATGGTAATTAACATCAAGAAGGATGGGTGGATTAGAATTTGTGTGGATTATAGGGAATTTAATGTAGTTTGTGTCATTGATCCATTTCCGTCCCCCTTCACTGAAGAAATTCTGGAATGAGTCGTTGGGTGAGAAATCTATTCCTTTATGGATGGATTTTAAGGATACCACCAAGTCCAGATTACAAAGGAGGACAAAGAGAAGACAACTTTTGCCACCGAGTGGGGAAGTTTTGCATATATGGTCATGCCCTTTGGGTTGAAAAATGCACCTGTTGTCTTTTTCTCTTATAGTAGTGCAAGCATTCAAGGACTTCATTCATAAGTTTCTTCAGGTTTACTTGGATGATTAGATAGTATATGGTTTGGTTAAGGACTATTGTGACAACTTGAGATTAATGTTCGAAATGTGTAGGCAGTTGAGGATATCCCTCAACATTAAGAAGTGTGTGTTTGCTACACCCTTTGGGACTTTATTGTGGCATATCATATGTAAGGAGGGCTTGTTAGTAGATCCCACTAAGGTTGCAGTTATTGTGGGGTTAAGGGAACCTACTAGCCAGAGCGCAGTGCTCGGATTCCTTGGGCATACGGGATATTATAGAAAATTCATAAAGGGGTATGCCAAGATCACCGCGCCTTTAGAGGAGCCGCTTAGACACAAAAGTACCTTCCATTGGGGAAAGGCGCAGTAGAGGACATTTGATACATTAAAAGATAGGCCTATTACCACACCTATTTTGCAATTTCCTTCTTGGGACAAGCCTTTCCATGTCCATGTAGATGCCTCAGGAACCGCCATTGGATTAGTACTTGCACAACCAAGTGAGGGGATTGTTGATAATCTTCTTTGTTACGTGAGTAGGAAGTTAACACCAGCAGAGCAGAATTATACCATAATTGAGCGTGAGGCATTTTCAATGATCTATGTGCTTTTCAAATTTCAAAAGTATCTGCTGGCAACACCCTTTGTATTGTACACCAACCACATAGAATTAAAGTATTTAGTAAACAAGCCCGTTCTTCAAGGGCGCATATGTCGATGGGTGTTGTTATTTCAAGAGTTTGAGTTCACCATTGTAGTGAAGCCCGGAAAAAGCAATTGTGGATCTGATCATCTGTCAAGAATTGATTCAGGAGAGGATGTGCAAAGTATTGAGGAAACAATGTTAGACACACAACTGTTTAGATTATGGTGCGCGCCCTCGGATTTGGAAGAGATTGATGTATTTTTAAAAGAAGGTGTGGTGCTGGATGGAATGAGGGCATTGGAGAAAAAGCAGTTGGCCATACACGTCGCACCCTACATTTTGATTAGTGGAGACTTATACAAATTGGGACATGATGAAGTTTTCCACAAATGTGTGTTAGAACATGAGCGCCTGGCCATCATGGAGGAAGCACATGGAGGAAGTGTGGATGGGCATTACGCAGGTGATGCCACCACATGTAAGATTTTAATGGCAGGTTTATGGTGGGAAATCTTATACAGGTATTGTAGAGACTATTGTAAATCATGTGACCACTGTCAGCACATTGGCAAGCCAGGAAGGAGAGATGAAATGCCTTTGCATCATATTCCTAGCACGAAGCCTTTTGAAAAGTGGGCAATAGAATTTGTAGGACCTATTGCACCAGCAGTGCATAGGAATAGGCCACGTTATGTCATCACTTGCACGGATTATCTCACAAGGTGGGCGGAAGCAGCTCTAACTAAATATTTCACAGCAGTAATAGCGGCAAGGCTCCTATGGGAGAACATTATCACAAGGTATGGATGCCCTTAGAGCTTGAACAGTGATAGGGGTATGCATATTCTAAATGAAACCATGAGGATCCTACTATCTAAGTTCATGGTGGCTCATCATAAGACTACACCCTATCACCCACAATAAAATGGAACCATGGAAGCATTGAACAAAATACTAAGTCATACCTTGACCAAAATATGTGATGTTGGAAGACAGGATTGGGATGACAAGGTATCAATAATTTTATGGGCTTACAGGACTACGTATAAAAGACTAAATAAAGCCACACCTTTTCAATTGGTGTTTGGTGGGAAAGCTATTTTACCCGTTGAATTTATGTTACCTTCTCTACGAATAGTGCATGCAAGAGGATTATCCGATGAACAAGAGCTGGAAGAAAGAATTGATGAACTAATGAAACTAGATGAGAGACGATCACTTGCCTGTTGGAGCTAAATAATGGAAAAGGAAAAGCAAAAGGCTTGGCATGATCACTGTATTAGATATAAGAAGTTTGAGGTTGGGTAGATGGTGTTACTATATGATTCTAAATTTCTGCGCCATCCTGGGAAGTTGAAAGTCCATTGGTTAGGTCCCTACACAATCTCGTACATCCTTGATTTGGGCACGTGTCAATTACAAGTGTTGGATGGAACAGAGTTTCTTGGACACTTTAATGCTAGTAGGCTAAAGCCCTACTATAAATAAGTCTTCTTAGTGTTTGTAACTAAGGTAGTTTTTCTAGTTAGTCTAGAATTTTCCTTTATGCATTTTCCTTTCCTTGTATTTCCCTTTCACGTTGCTATTTTTTTTGTGCCTCAGGCACTGATAACCTGATAGCTATTTTTGGAGAATTTATGAGTACGCAGAGGATTGCACATCATTTAAGTGTGGGGTGGAGAAAAGTGAATAAGTGTGTGATTAAAAGTACTAAGAAAGTTGTGTTGAAGAGCCTTGTTGAGTAGCCTGGTTAAAAGATAAATGAAGAGAAAAGATAGAATGGTTGATGCCAGGGTAAAGATACTCGTAGATCCCATGTACAAAGGAAAATTAAGTGCATTTAAAGAAACACAAGGTAGGCGAAAGCAAGAATCTAGATAGAATAAGTGCCTTTGGTGTTGGTTGAGCGCACGTAAGAGTCTCCTGTCAGGTTGGCTTGGTTGTGCGCCAGAAGGTTGGAGGAGTTTTCATGTAGGAAGGGCACGTGAGTGAAGGTGTTGAAGACGGGTTTTGTTTTAAAAATCCACATTAAATGAACAAAGTACAAGGTAGCTAAAGTAGTATTTAATGACCGGCAAAAGGAAAAACTATAAATAGAGGGTCGGGGCACTCTCATTTTACTTTGTGAAAATGAAGAGTTGGAGCTATAAGCGAAAGATATAAGCTAGGAATTTTTCAGATTTGATCAAAGAGAAGATTTGTGTGATAAAAAAAGTAAAGAGCCAATTTGATATTGTGAACCAAAAGGAAGGAATTACATGGGCATGGAATGAAGTGAAAAGACGTTGTCTTGTGAAGAATTTATCGAAGTTAGGGTTCAACAAACTAGTGGGTTTAGGAGATTTGTATCACAGATCTGAGATTGAAGGTTGGGAAAAGGAAAGCAAAGTAACAAGGAGAGGACTGGAGTAATACAATTACCTCGACCATGGCACTGAAGAAAGGGAAGGGAAAAGTGAAGGCTAAACAACCAGAATCTGAGGTGGAAACAAATGAAGAATGGTATGCATAAATGCAATACCCTAACAAAGTGATGATGGGGAAGGAATGCGAATAACATTTGAGAAGCATACTAGTTAGTGACTATAATCACCACACTAGCACTATAGAGAAAGAAATGACATTATAATTGGTGTGCCCAACCAAAAAGTGAACACCTAAGGGGTTGGCTATCTACAATGATGACATGAAGGTAAAGTTGGCGAAGGTAGGGTTGTTTCAACTCTATGATTTGCCTTATTTTGGGAAGCCAGATCGCTTGTACTAGTGGTTAACGTCACGGGTGCACAAGGAATACTTCCACTTTGCTAGGTGCAAGATGCGCATAAATCCCCAGTTGATTGCACAGTTTACAGGCCTCATATATGAGGGAGATAGCCTAGAAGATGACCTTAGCGACAAGGAAGCTATTCAAGAGACCATCACAGAGTATGCCTTTAAGAATGGGTCGCAGTATTATGACATCTCAAACATCAAGGACCTAGTTATGAAGATGGTCGTGTACCTGGTAACAAAGTTAAATGGCCAAGAAAGGTGGACACAAGTCAAAACGCCATGGTTGTATGTCTGCAGGAAGATTGCAAAGGGGACTATTTACAACTTGTCCACATACATTTCTGAGGAAATTATAAAGTGCACAAAGGAAGGGGACAGGATCCTATTTGGCAATGTCCTGCTCACCATAGTATTTACAGAAATTGGAGTGTCAGATGCACCAGATAAGTTTGTGTGGGAGTACCCAACCGAAGACCCTTCGCCTGCGAAGAGGTTTGAAAAGTATGCATGTGATACAATGATGGATCCCCACAAAGCACGGCTTGAAAAATGGTATAAGCACTTGAGAAATGCATTTGGGGTGGACTGGAGGATCCCCAAACAACTTCGAGCAGCCACACAAGGAGAAGCTGAGTTTACGGTGTACCAGAACTATTGCTTGGGTAGGTTTAAACTTGTTGATGAATCATGGAGCCCTTGGTGCAAGCTCTCTTTCGCATTCACTACCTAGTACTTCCAAGCAGGAGTGAATAGATTTAAAGAATCAAAAAAGCTAAGGCTAGAGCTAGGAAAGTTGGACCAGGAACACAGGGATATGAGGAAGAAACTGAACTATCCCAGAGGTAAGAATGCATATGTGGAGAAGTACGTGTCACACAAGATCCACATGACTAGACCAGTAACACTTCCTATTGTTGGAGGATCCGCGGTGCACGTTTACGTGCGCATAAGACTGAAATTTGAAAATGGCACGTACTTGGTGGATGAGATCTCCATACCTGAAGACCCCCTGGGAATGAAGAAGCTAGTGTCTAAGAAGAGGGGCAAAGGAGAGGAAGGAGCACCAAGTGTAATAACTACTCAGATAGTTAGCATGCCTTCTACGACTACCAAGCCAAGCACCTATGTTCAGAGGAAGAAGTCCCCAGTAAAGGAGAAGATGCCAGAAGTAGAGGTGCCTGAACAACCCACCACCTTGGAGGAGTCACAAGAGGAAGAAGAGAAGGTAGAATCTCCTGACTAGAAGCAACCTCTCAGGAAGAAGTAGAAGGTAGACTAAGAAGTTGACTTGGAAGTGACTGACAGCTTGGAGAGATATCTGGGAGAAGGAGAGGATGAGAGTGAAGGAGGTGGCGATGAGGAGAAAGAGCTAGAAAAAGACAAGGAACCTTTGGAACCTCACATAGTTAGTGTCTATGACTCAAAGGAGGAGAGTGGAGAAGAAAAGAAAGAGTTCATATTCACGCAGTGGAAAGGCGCACAAGGAGATGAAGGCACTAAAAATACAAGGGTAGATGAGAGGGATGTTGAGGGACAAAGAGCCACAGATTTTACAAAGGAGAAAATAACCAAAGTGGCAGAGAGAGAAGTGAAGAAGATGCTTGATATCCTTGTAGACTAGGAATTAAAGTAGAGTGCAGACATAGTGCTAAAGGAAGGGAGGGAAGAGAGTGGTGAAAAGGGACATGACAGCCTAGGAGGCCCCGCCCTAACAGTCAACTTCCCGAAAGGCATGTGCTTGGGTAGAAGACCTCTAGATGCAGAACAGAGGTAGATAATGGGCTACATGGATGACTCAAGGAAGGTGCTACATGCATAATTCCAGAGCACGGTACCCACCAAAATACTTATAGCTATGGGATTGTTCGAGAAGGAGGGTGCATACCCTAGGAACAAGAAGATGCTTTCTTGGGCATTTGAATCCCACATCGACAAGTCAGACTTTGAAGTCTACCAAAAGGTGCTAGCATAAGGGCTTTAGAGGGAAAGCTAGCCAAGGAGGAAGAGTTGGCTAAGGTGGCAAGAATTTTAAAATAGGAGGAATTAATTAGTGCACAGCTAAGGCATGAGCTCAAGGAGAAAAAGACAAAGGTGCAGGAGGTCTACAAGAAAGTCGACTCGATAAAAAGCACCATCATCTTGAAACACCCAAATCTAATTCCTATCCCCCAGAGGTATGCATCGATGCTAGAATTCCTATAAGACTTAATGCACCTCCTCACCATGGAGAGGTGACCCTTGGCATTGGAATCTACGGAGGAAGTATCCGCGCGCCTGAAGGAGGAGGACCAGTTAAAGGTGATAGCATTTGTTACCGAGTATAGCAAGGTGCTCACAGAGGTAAAGGTTGATTCCCAATTTGTTGAGGCCGTATATGACACATGTGCAGATAGAGAAAAGGTGGTGATCTTCTTGGTTGCCACACTTGAAGTAGAGTTGAAAGAGTTCCAGGAGAAGAATAAAGGAAACAGGGCGGAGTGGGATAGAGTCCTAGTGGAAGTAGAAAGAAGATCCAAGGAGATTGAGGCACTAAGGGGCTCAACCAAGACACGACTGAAGGAACTATATCCTCAAATTACCAAAAGAATGGACAAGCTCGCAGACCTGGGTAAAGATATGGAACAAATTGTGGACACTTTGGGCACCCAGGGAGCTAGCCTAAGTTTTGATGTGGTAAACCTCCTGTTGGCGACCTCTGTCAGAAGGCATAGAACCAGGTCGATACATGGAGTAAGTTGGAGGTAGACTTACAGAAGGACTTCCCCAGCCTTTTGGTTTAATGCTCCCCCCATTCTTCATTATTTGACCTATTATTTCATTCATTATTCATTTTTGTAATATTTATCTACATCTTGGTTCCATTTGAAATGACTTGCACCTTGGTCAAGTAGAATATTTCCGAGGGTAGATAACAGGCGTAGTGTGGGGTGATGTTGGGTCCCTGAAATATTGACTAATTATGAAGGCACATGGGCACTTGGGACCCCAGTTACAGGATGGTGTGCAAGGAAAAATTGCACAAGAGAAAAGGCTCAAGGAAGCATATAGTGCGCGCGGCACGTGAGAGGAGATTCAGGACTTAGCCTATTTAAGCAACAAAGTTAGAACACGTGAAAAGCACGATCAGTTACACGTGGATAACATGTCAGCCTAGCAATAGGTGGCCCAGGAAATAATATGCCAGCAAAGGAATCTTCTAGAAGACCATCATGAGATGGAGTGGAGAGCTCAGGACTGAGGAAACATGCTCACTAAAGGACCACATTTGACACTTGGTGACGGATATGAGGGCGTGGCAAGGTGAGTTGGCAGCACGGGAAGGTGATAAATACAAGTGTCTACGGACCCAAAAAAAGGAGAATATAGACATAAGGGGGGAATATATACATAAGAGAAGATAGCAGAGATACACAAAGAGAGAGATAACATGGGTGAAGCTCTACAGGATTACTGTGAGTGGGGCTCTAATGCAGAAAGGAATGTACTAAGCTTAGCATTGTAATTTATTTTCTATTTTTACATAGTTATACAAGCCTAGTGATTTGCATGACTGAAGTCTTCCCTCTATTACTCTTTTTAATGAAACCATGAATACAATGAGGTCACCTATTGCAATTAGATATGAATATCAGTGGGTTTCATGTATATTTCGTTCATAGAAGTTCTATTTCCTTTCATGCTATGAATGAATGGTTATAGCTTTCTTTCTATTATATTATATGTTATGGAGTCTTTTAAAACACACAGTTTGAAGAAGCTACCAGGATCTAGAGGCTATCCTGAGCCTTGTAATCCTTGTATGTCTAAACTTCTTTCATGAATACTCTTGTACTAATCATTGATTAATGTTTCCCACTAAAAACTCACATAAAAGAGAGACTCGGCACCTGCGTGTGCCTCGGTTGAGCACTCAACTTCTGCTGGGTGGTTGGCCGGCGCGCATGGGATTCCTTCCTCTTATAGTGGGAGTAAAATTGAATACATCCAGTATGTAGAGTATATATAGGATAAGCAGGTGTGGATTCACAGGTTCATCTGGGGCCTAAATTTGGATATCATAGATGCAGTGTGGATCCACTGTTCGCAAACATTAGCAGAGGCCATCGAGAAGGCCTATATTGTAGAGGAGACTCGGGGTAAGACCGAACTAGCTAGAGAATAAGTCCAGACCTGTATTCAACAAATGCAGGATGGTAGATCGAGGGGGTCAGTACCTCTTCCTCATTATGGCTAGGGTACAACATAGTCATCCTTTAGGTAGCAACAGTAGCAGTAGTAGTCCCGCCCACCTCATAGACCTCCACAGAGATCTAATGCACAGAGAGGTTGAAGTATGTGGCCTCCTCCTAGGGGACCCATTAGGACATAGGGTAGACCTAGAGCTCAAAACAAGGGAGCTCACCAAAAAATACCTCAGCAGACCATAGATAGATCATTAGGATCCACACCACAGTCTTCCAGCGCACCTACTCGAGGTGCTACTCCTTGGATAGGATTAGGTATTTGCTTTGGATGTGGAGTTGCAGGAAATTTTTGGAGAGATTTCCCTCATAACCCTAACAAGGGTAAGGTACAGATTTTAGAGCCAACTGTTTGTGACATGGGACGTAGCTATAGGATTTATGCAGTGGTTGAGAACCACTAGGCAGAGCACCAGAGCATAGTCATTGAGACCACAGGTAGCATTGGTGGTATTCCTACCTATGTATTGTTTGATTCTGGTTCTTCTGATTCTTTCATTGCACCATCTTTAGTAGAGAGATGTAAGCTGGTGGTAGTTAGGTAAGGTATTATTAGGATGTCGAGATGGCTTCTGGAGCCAAGATCTCTTTGGAATCCTTGGTTAAGGAGTGTGTTGTAGATTTGGGACCTTTCACCACTACCTTAGATCTCTGTATTCTTCCTTGGGCTTGTATGGAGTAATTTTGGGTATGGATTGGTTATCTGTACATAGGGCTAGGATGGATTATTACCACAAGAATATATCTTGTTCAGATTATTTGGGAGTTGAGTCGATGATCTAGGGTGGCAGAAGACCCATTTCTATTCGCACCATCTCAGCTATACTGCTCAAGCGGTGTGTGTGATGGGGTTTTCAGATATATGCTATTACAGTCAGTGAAAAATTAGGGGATGGGTCTAGTGGACCATTGCTAGATGACCATACCATCTTGAGAGATTTTTATGATGTATTTCTAGGGGAACTACTGGAATTACCACCCCCACGTGAGATTGATTTTCATATAGATCTAGTTCCTATTGCAGATCCTATGTCACGAGAACCTTATCAGATGACCACTCCAGAGCTTTGTGAGCTCAAGTTGCAGCTCAAGGGCCTTTTAGAGAAGGGACTTATCTATCCTAGTGTATCCCCTTGTGGTGCACCGATGATCTTTGTGGTTGTGTATTGATTACCACCAGTTGAACAAGGTAATGATCAAGAATCGTTATCCTCTTCCTCGCATTGATGACTTGTTTGATCAAATTAAGGGAACCACAGTTTTCTCTAAGATTGATCTCAAGTCAAGGTACATGTTATCACCGAATCACAGCACCCCTAGATGTTGATCAGATTTCTATTTTGATCACTCTAAACATCCAGTGTGATTGGATAACATGGGTACTATCTCCAAGTTGTGGGACTTGCTACTTGAGACAGACCTCCAGAGAAAGCTGGTTCTTGCTCCTAAACTACCTGCCACAATCTACTCTAATGCAGGATAAGCTAACTGTTCTAATCTAAATTTCCAAGAGACCAGGGAGAGAGAATACATAAAATGAAAGCCTACACTAAAGCGGTGATACACCAGAAAAGGAGGATGGAAGAGTAGTCTCCAAATGTGTGAAATACAGAGGCAAAGTGCATACTAGAAGAGGTGATGACAGTTCTCCATAATCTAGCAAAATGCATTCACAGTAATATTCCAAGCACACACAATGATAATGAATTCCTACAAGAACATAATAATAGACACAATATTCTTGTAGAAAGATAAAAGGGGCAAGAAGAATGCAAGAAAACACAGCAGGGGAAGATACATCCACAAACTTGTATTTTATTACTTCCTGGTATGCACAGTTCAATCTATTACAAGATAAGGGCCTGGATCACCATGCAAGGAGTCCACTACAAGGGCCTGCAACACACTAGCTTCACAAAGCAATTTTGACAGAGCTTTGTTACCCAAAAACTCTCCCCTTTACAATGAGCCCAACACTCCAATTTATAGAAAAATGAGAAGGAAAAGAGAAGGGAAAATAGAAATCCCGAAATCTGTCCTTCAACCACCTGTAAGAGGTATTAAATTGAGTGGAATGGGTATACATTACTTGAAAAAGGCTCCCCATACTGTCCCATGTGCTGCAGCAGAGAAGGAATGATGACCATGCCTCTTAATTGCACTCCCAGCTACCAAATAAAACACTGTTCTGAACCCGGCCACGTTTTCTTAAAAATCTCAATCAATTTCTGATCAAATCTGGAATTTCTTGATTGCTGTGTGTCGGGCTCGGAACCACGATTCCAACGGTACCAATTTTGTGTGATTTCGTTGAGAAATGCAAAAGTTATGGCCTTCTGAGTGCGGGCAGGTTTTGGGTCTGGCAGGCGTTTTCTGTCATTTGACGGGGAATGAGCATTGATTGACTGGAGCCGAATATGTTTATTTTATTTAAATATATATACCCTCATTAAAAATAAGAAATCCAGTTTTTGTGGCGTAGAGGACATCGTGCTCGTTCCAGAAAGTCCAATTTTATCAAAATCGGAGCTCGGAGTCAAAAGTTATGGCCGTTTGAAGTTTCCGGACCAAACGTTGACTTTTCCTCCTGCGACACGTGTCATGATCTGATTGGTCCTTGGCTCCTTCAGCTCCATTTGTCCCGGATGTCCCATTTGATTAGTGCTGTCTTGACTGATTTCGGCCGATTCGGCCGGTTCGCGCATTTTTGTTCCACTTGGCCCGCTTTGTTTTTTGGACTGCCTTGACTGATTTCGGCCGGTTCGCGTCCATCTGTCCCACTTGTCCCATTTGCCTTCGGACTGACTCGACCTTTTTCACCCGGTTCAGCCGGTTCGCGCCTTTTCGGCCCAGATGTCCCAATCCCTTTTTGACTGCCTGTGCTTATTTCGGCCGGTTCGGGTCTTTTTGTCCCAAACGTCCCGAGCAACACTTAGTCAATTTTTCTTCCTCTTTCGGCCGGATCGGCTTTTTGCGCCCGCCGCGTACTTTTGTCCCATTTTTCCCTGCTGTGTTTCAGACTGTTCGTGCTGATTTCAGCCGAACCGTCCGGTTCGCGCCTTTCTGTCCCACACGTCCCAGAGGTGACCTTGAGCAGGACTTAGCCAATTTTCACGATTTTTCCTGGATCGACCTATTTGCCTTCTTGAACCTTTTTTTCGCATTTTCTTAGAACTTACTCTCTTCCTCTTGGACAGGGGAGTTAGACAAATATGAGGGGACCCTAGAAACATGACTTTTTTCCCTGAATCAATATAATTACTTGCATGTTATCAAAATTACCTTGGGGGTGAATTTTGGATAACAGTACCATCAACTGAGTATTTCAAAGGTGGACATTCATAAGACTACCTTCCGCACGAGATATGGGCACTATGAGTTTATAGTGGTGCCTTTTCATTTGAAGAATGCCCCTGTAGTGTTTATGAGTTTCATGAATGGGGTATTCAGGACCTTCTTGGATTGCTTCATGCTCATCTTCCTAGATGACATTTTGATATACTCACATACACGTGAGGAGTATGAGGGGCACCTTTGTCAAGTTCTTCAGTGCCTTCATGAGTAACATCTTTACGGGAACTTGGAGAAGTGTGCTTTATTTTAGAAAGAGGTACAGTAGTTGGGTCATATCATTTCTGGGGAAGGTATCGTAGTCAATCCTTCCAAGATTAGAGCCATTATGGATTGGCTAGCACCCACTATAGTGACTGAGGTGTGTATCTTTATGGGATTAGCAGGATACTACCAGAGATTTTTTCAGGACTTATCTTGGATTGCGCACCCAATCACTTCCCTTCAGAGGAAAGGGAAGAAGTTTTTTTTGTCAGATAGATGTGATCAGGCCTTTAGGACACTGAAAGAGTGCCTTACTAGAGCACCCATCCTTGCAGTGTTGGATCCACAGGGTGAGTTCTTCATTTGCATAGATGCTTCGTTAGCAGCACTTAGAGGTGTGTTGATGTAGGATAGCAGGGTTGTACCTTTTGAGTCCCATAAACTCAAGGATCATGAGCTTAATTATTTGACCCATGATCTTGATCTTGTGGTAGTTGTGCATGCTTTGGTTAGATGAAGACATTTCTCCTTAGACGGAGATTCCCACTCAGGACTGATCATTTGAGTCTTTGCCACCTCTTCAAGCAGCCCAATCTCAACGCTCGATAGTGTCATTGGATGGAGTTTCTTTGTGAGTATGACATGGATATAGAGCATGTGAAGGGGAATGAGAATGTGGTAGCAGATGCTCTTAGCAGACAGAGACATGTGGCTATGGCCACTACAGTGAGCATAGATTTTTGGAGTAGGATTCTTGAGCAACTTCCTCTTGACAGCTTCTACATTCTAGTACGAGTAGAGATCGAGTCACAGAGACCCCTTGATAGGAATTTTGATGGTTTTTCCTTAGAGGAAGATGGTTTTCTTAGGCACAAAGGCTGGATATATGTTCCCAGAGATGGATGCTTGAGGCAGGACATCTTAGTAGAGGCACATCGTGTACCCTATTCAGCCCATCCCGGGGTGAAGAAGATGCGTGCCACCTTACGAAAGTTATACCATTGGAGAGGACTTCGTCGAGACATGGCTTAGTTTGTGTCTCTATGATTAGAGTGCCAGAGGGTTAAGGCCAAGCATCAACATCCATCAAGCCTTCTTTATCCTCATGCCATACCGGAATGGAAGTGGGACACCATTTCCATGGATTTCATTATTGGGCTACCGATGTCGAGATATCACCACGACACCATTATGGTCACAGTTGATAAATTGATGAAAGTGGCTCACTTTTATCTGATAAAGACCACTTATACAGCTAGAGTAGTGGCACGAGTATATTTAGATGATATTGTTAGGTTACACGGGATTCCATGGAAGATCATTTGTGACCGCGATCCTTTGTACACTTCACATTTCTGGACTACCATGCAGTATGTCCTCGGGATGAGTATTAACTTCAGCATAGCATATCACCCTAAGACAGATGGATATACCGAGTGAGTGAATCAGATTTTAGAGGATATGCTCAGGATGTATGTGATGGATCAGTAGTCTAAGTGGGAGGAGTACTTGTACTTAGTGGAGTTTGCTTACAATAATAGTTTTTAGAGTTCTATAGGCATGGCCCCTTTTCAGGATATGTATGGTAGAGAGTGCAGGAAACCCCTTAGCTAGGATAGGTTAGAGGATAGAGTATCTCTTGGACCAACTCTTTTGCAAGACATGGAGCAGCAGGTAGTGTTGATCAGACAGAGATTGTAGGAGGCACAGGACAGGCAGAAGAAGTATGTATATCAGCATAGGATTGACCTTAGTTTTGATGTGGGCATGAAGGTGTTCCTTCATGTTAGGCCACACAAGATCCCTATCCATTTTGAAAAAGGTTCCAAGTTAGATCCTAGATTCGTTGGTCCTTTTGAGATCTTGGAGTGTATCGGCCCTTTGGCCTATCATCTAGCATTGCCACCTAGCTTGTCTCGCGTACATAATATGTTTCATGTTTTGGTTCTTAGGAGATATATTACAGATCCGTCTCATGTACTGGATTAGACATCATTGCAGGTGTAGGATCAGGGGCAGGTGATGGTGAAGCCTTTCCATATCATATATCATAGAACCTTGGACCTTCGAGGCAGAGATATTAACCAGGTACAGGTGCAGTGGGACAGATATGACAAGACTGCAACTACTTGGGAGGATGCCATAGTATTACAAGTGTAGTTTCCACATTTGTTCCAGTGACTTCCAGGAGGAAGTCAAGTCTAAGGGGAGGGGGATGTAGTGCCCACTTCCCTTTGACACTTTTAGATATTGATCTTGATACTGTTGATCTTATTATGGACACTATTATGTTTTTTTTAGTACGATGGATAGATGTTAGATCATGCATTATTATTGATTTGGATTCAGTTATTATGCATGATGCTTATTAGATATATTTCTATATGTGGATGATGATACACTATTTGACATGGATATGTGATGGAATTTATTCATCCATATGATTTTGAATATTATGAATAGATCTAGAAAATGAATATTTTATGATGCTGATATAGTTGATTAATTTAAATTCAAAATGATAATGTTGATTTCTTGATGTTGTTGTGATTCACATGTTTAGATATTCTTGAAATATTGTTTATATAATTTTGGATGTTCTGATATGGCAACAACGCTGAAGGAGGTATTTATGTTTTACAAGTCAAAATATCATAATAATGTTGGGGGACTGGAGACTAACCATATTGAAATTCTGGGTGAACTCAACAAGGTCACCATGGCAACTATTTTGTGTGTGTGTGTGTGTGTGTGTTGCTTTATGTTAGGGATTCCCATGGGGGAGAAACACCTTTGAATGTGACCATGAGGTTTTATCTTTTGATTAATGTGGTTTCTTTATTAATGTTGCATGTATTTATTTTGTGATGTGTTACCCCTTTCATTAATTATTTTTATGTTGTGTTAATGTTGTAAATAATCATGTGTTAAGATAAATAAATCAATATGTCATAAGAATCTAATTAATGAAGTTGTTGATCTTAAATATAATGTTGTAAGAGTGTGTAAGAAATGTTGTAAGGTGTAAGAGATATGTAAGATAATGTAAGATAGATTTTTGGAGTGTGACACACTTCATCCTTTTAGGAAATTCGAATTTGTCCTTGGAGGCTTGTGGGACAAATTAAACTTGTCCCAAACCTCTTAAAATTATTCACCAACCATACCTATGGTTTGGAGGTTAAATTTAGGCCTTTTTAATGCATTTTGAAATGACTATTTGTAAGTTTTATTTGCACTTCTCTTACATGTTTTTAATTCAGTCCTTTTGGGGTATAGGTTATTTTTAGAGTGTGTAAGTTAATTTGTCATTTTTATTTATTATGTTTAAGTGAATGATGTTGACTTTTATCTTGGGTTGAGGAAGAATGATGTGGAATTCCACATGGATCCACATCATCCTCTTCTCTTCCCTCTCCTTTAAAAATTTGAATTTCTTGCTTGTTGGAGGTTGTTGAAACCTGGCATACCTTCCTTTGGGGTGAATTTCTTGCTGATTTTGGAGTTTTGCTAGTGAAATAAGATTGGAGACCATTGTATGTTGTGTGTTGCTGATTTTGGACTGCATTTTGGCATTTGGAAAGCTTGTTGATCTTGGAACAAACTCCATTATGGAGAGCTAGGAACTTGAGACTTTTTAAAATTCTTCGTTTTCTTGCATGCTTGAATGGAAATGGTGATTGTTGTTATGTGTGCGTTGGCTGGTTGGGTAGACTGCTTAGGACATGGTGTAGGAGCAGGCTATGGGGATTTCATATGGGGGTCATAAGGGAATGTCAATGGCATCAGTTTTACTGTGGAGGGATTCTGCGATTGGGATCCACCTTGCAAAATAAATAACTTGCATTTCTTACTCTTGTGGTGGCATAAAGGGAGAAACTTTGGGGGGGCATAAGGAGGGGTTGGGAGGTATAAGGTTTATGGGATATTGATATTGGCAGTATGATTATTGGTGGATGCTCAATTCCCAATTGGTAGGCATAAGTAGTTTCCCCCATAGATCCTTGTTGTTGTTGGCTTTCTTGGAAGAAGCCTCATTTTTCTTTGCATGTATATAATGTAGTGGTGAACTACATTCCTCTTGAACTGTGTTGTTTAATTGTGAAAATGATGTTTGTATGTTTTGTGGAAGCCTTGTTGTCATGAGTTGAATCTCATCTCTTATTTTAATATGGTTGGGGCTCAGGGGCCAATGAGGAAGGATGGTTTCTCCCTTCTCATTGGATGTCTTGGTTGGGTGGAGAGCGTTGCCTTTCCCCCTTCCTTGTTGTGATCATGATGAAAAGATGAAGGAATGGAGCATGTTGTTATTTTTAAGTCAAGAAATGTGTAGTTTAACAATCCCTTCTTGTGAGCAAGTTCATTGTAATCCTTTCCACTTTGGAGTGGATGAATTGTGTAGCAAATTTAAAATGTGAAGATAATTGTATTGGAAACGGAAGAAGAAATTGGAATGTGAAATGTAATTGCATTAGTTCTCAAAATTGTATTGTGTATTGGAATTGAATTACTATTGTGAATGTAATTTTTGTTTAAATGCAAGAAGAAGAAACACGTAATTGGAAACTATATTGTAATTGTTCTCCCTTGAAATATGAATTAGAAATGAAACCCAAATTGTAATTTAAATTGAAAATGAATGGTTAATTTAATTCAGCAAATGTATTGGACTAGTTTAGAAACTATACACACATTTAAATGATAAATTGATATACAGATTTAGAAAAAAAAAGGATCACTGTTATAAAATTCACACTGGCAATTATTTTTCATAAAAATGTATTGTTCAGACCTGCACTTAATAGTTAACTTAAAAATATTATAATTTAGCATGCTAAGACATTAATGAACCCCAATGGACAAAGAAAATTCAAGAAAAAAACTCGACCCTTGCTAAATCGAATACAATCCCTCTAACAGTCATTTTTCTGTCATTACTTGGAAAAATGAAAACTTGAGTTGATTGGAAAAATCAACTTTCTAAAAACACTCTAAACCTTCCCTAGATCAATTCTCCATGTGTGTTTGACATGTTGAGTGAAGAAAGAGATCTAATTTAACCAAATTGAGAAGTTTAAAAATTTTCAGTTCACTAATTAAAATCCTGCATATTGGTTTCTCAAAATTGACCACTTAAAATTCATCAACTTCCAAAATCAATGACTCATGTGTAAAGAGGGCATCGAGAACTTTCTGAAAATTCCAAGTTTTCCTAAATCTGAGCTTCCTATCAAAAGTTATGGCATTTGAAATTTTACTTCAAATTGGCATTCAAAAAATAAATAAACAAATGAATCTAACGGTTAGAAAATTTTAACTTTTGACCTTGGAAAAATTTTCCCTCAAAATTCTATGGCCCTTGCCATCCCATAACCAATCAGGACCTAACACGTGGCATCTCAAAGGGGTAGACCAAATTTAAACTTATCCTCTTTAGAAAAAAAAAAAAAAAAAAAAATTTACCTTGGGAAAATTTTTCCATTTTACCCCACATGCCCACCGTCCCGCAGCCAATCATGTGCTGACACTTGGTTCGACGAATGCGCGGGAGAATTTTGAAAGTTTAACTTTTAATACTTATTTTGGAAAAAAATTCCTTTTTCCTCTATCGCTCCATAGCCAATCAGAGGCTACCACGTGTCCTCACGAGGGCGTAGCAGAGGCGTGGCATTTACTTGTCCTTTTTTGATTTTGAAAATCTTGGGAAAATTTTTCATTTTAGTCCCGCTAGCCCGCAGTGAATGAGATTGTGCCATGTGGCACCTTAGGGTGGCAGCGGGGAGGGCAGACCCTTTTTCTTTCCTTAGCTTGGGCCTTGGGAAAATTGGGAAATATTTCCCCGCGGCTATGTAATTCCTACCTTTGCTTTGGATAGTACTTCTGCAGACGCGTGGACCCACGTGATCCATTTTGACTTCTATCCTCCCTTTAGCTCAATGCTTTAAGATTACCCTCCACTCCACCAATCCCTTACCCTTTTCCTGCTTGAACCTGGGCCCGAAACATGTCCACCGGGGACCCGCAAAGGCGCAGGAGGACTTGTGACTTTGTGCCCATGCTATGAGAAAATTTTCCTAAGCCGCCCCACGACCCGCCAACCCGTTCAAGGCACTTTCCCCACCTCTTGAAACATGTCCCCCTAGGAGAAAATTTGACCTGAGAACTCCATCAACTCATATCTTGAATTCTACAAGGAGTTAGGAGGACTTTTTATAGCATTGGAAAGGTGAGAAAATTTCCTATCCATTGGGAATGGTTTAGGGAAATTTTGGAAGCATTAATTATGAGAAAAATCCTTTTGAAACTCTGAGCCTATTACAGAGTGGGTATGGGGGTAAATTTCTTCGTGAACCTAACTAAAACATATAACCCTAAAGTTTGAACCTTTTGAACTTGATATTAGTTAATGAAGGAAAACATATGTTGTAGTACATTGGTCTAGTTCCGAAACCTATTAGTGAAAACTGATGTCTTGCAACTTGGTTGTAGACACTTCAAAGCAAAAAAAAAAAAATATCCCCTAATTTTTCTAGCTAACCCTAGGTTGTTTCTTGGGTCTCAAGTGGTTATTTCAATGGGCACTGCACCCCACGACCCGCCAACCCACCAAAAGGCCTTCCTCTCCTCTTGACACGTGTCCCTCTAAGGGAAATTTTGACCTAAAAACTCTGCCTGGCCATATCTTGAGAAATATAAGGAGTTAGGAAGACTTCTTTATATCACCGGAAAGGTGAGAAAATTTCCTATCCAATGAAAATGGTTTAGGGAAATTTTGGAAGTGTTAAGTATGAGAAAAATTCTGCTGAAAATATGAGGCTGCTAGAGAGCAGGCATGGGGGTAAATTACTCCCTAAATCCAACTAAAACATATAACCCTAAAATTTTAACCTTGTGAACTTTTCATTAGTTAATGAAGGAAACATATGTTATAGTACATTGGTATTTTTCTAGAACATGTTAGTGTAAACTGATGTCTTGCAACCTGGTTGTAGACACTTCAAATCAAAAATATTATCCTATAATTTTTCTAGCTAACCCTAGGTTGTTTCTTGGGTCTTAAGTGGTTGTTTAAACGGGCACTACAGTTTTGGTATCAGAGAAGTGGTTCAAAAACTTGGACTATTGGGCACACTAGAAAACTTGAGACATAAAAACTTAAACCTGGCACACTTGTAAATCTAGAAAACAACTTAGCTAGAATTTGTATATTTTAGTAAACATGGAAGTTGTGTCAACTTAGAAAAATGAACTAACTCTTGATTTGGTCTATGCATGAGGCTCAGATGGAGTGGGAGAAACCTTCATAGAGACTTAGACTCACCACCACCACCACCACTGGATTATGGTGTGGCAGTGATTCTACTTCAGATTCTACAGACCCTTCAGGATGTCAATGTCGCTCTATGCAGAGGATTAGCTGGAGGACAGGAAGCTAGTCAGTATAGAGCCCCTTCTATCAAGGTTTAGGTATCTCCTCGACTCAGTGAGGATCATAGAGGAGAGAATTCCCATGCGGAGTCATCTCGAGTAGATTCACCACCTAGGAGGTAGGGTGACAGAGTTCAAGAGCATAGAGATAGAAATCGGAGCCCTAGGCTTTGGGATGAGTATACTGAGAGACCTAGAGGTAGACAGACCACAACAGAGGATCACATCAGGGAGATCCTGAAGCTTTGGCCCTCACATTACTCGGCTGATACAGTTGGATTTCAGGTAGGGGCCTAGCTAGTGAGCTTGAGGGGTTGCTTCAAGATTTGTCCTTGTTCTAGCAACATGAAATATTGTGTTGTGATCCATTTACTGAGGGATGGAGCAGGAGTATGGTGGAGGACAGAGGAGTAGAAGCTCCATGTCGATTCAAAGACAGTGACCTAGGAGCTATTTGAGGAGAGATTCAAGAGTAGGTATTTATCATGGAGGTTCATCCAGTAGAGGATTGACGAGTTTCATGACCTCCGACAGGCTTCTCTTTCAGTAGCAGAGTATGAGAGTAGATTTCTGGATCTACTCCAGTATGTAGAGTATATGCAGGATGAGCAAGTGCAGATTCACAGGTTCATCTAGGGCCTGAATTTGGATATCAGAGGTACAGTACAGATCCACTATCCACAAACATTAGCAGAGGCCATTGAGAAGGCTTATATTGCAGAGGCGACTCAAGGTAAGACCCAGTAAGCTAGAGACCGAGTCTAGACCTGCATTTAGCAAATGTAGGATGGTAGATCGAGGGGGTCAATACCCCTTCCTCATGGTGGTCAGGGTACAACATAGTCATCCTTTAGGCCATAGCAGCAGTAGCAAAAGCAATCTTTCCCACCTCATAGACCTCCATAGAGAGTTGATGCATAGAGAGGTTGGAGTATGGGGCCTCCTCCTAGGGGTCCCATCAGGACACAAGGTGGACATAGAGCTCAGTCAGCGGGAGCTTGCCAGTAGAGGCCGTAGCAGACTACAGTCGGATCATCGGGATCTATGCCACAAACTTCCATGGCACCTACTGGAGGTGCTACTCCTTGGAGAGGATCAGGTGGTTGCTTTGGATGTGGAGTTGCGGGGAGAGATTTCCCTCATAATCCTAACAACAAGGGTAAGGAACAGATTTTAGAGCCAACTGTTGGTGACATGGGACATAGCCATAGGATTTATGCAGTGGTTGAGAACCGTCAGGTAGAGCATCAGAGCACAGTCATTGAGACCATAGGTAGCATTGGTGGTATTCCTACCTCTGTTTTGTTTGATCCTGGTACTTCTGATTCTTTCATTGCACCATCTTTAGTAGAGAAATGTAGACTTGTAGTAGTTAGACAAGGTCTTAGTTGGGATGTCGAGATGGCTTCTAGAGCCAAGATCTCTATAGACTCCTTAGTTAAGCAGTGTATAGTGGATTTGGGATCTTTCACCACTACCTCAGATCTCCGTATTCTTCCTTTGGGCTCATATGGAGTCATTTTGGGTATGGATTGGTTATCTACACACAGGGCCAGGATGGATTGTTATCACAATAATATAGCTTGTGCAAATGATTTGGGAGTTGAGTTGGTGATCTCGGGGGTCAGGAGACCCATTTCTATTCGCACCATCTCCACTATGTAACTTAAGTGGTGCGTATGATGGGGTTGTTAGATGTACGCTGTTACAGTTAGTGATAGATTAGAGGATGGGTCTAGTGGACCATCGCTAGAGGATCATCCCATTTTAAGAGAGTTTTCTAATGTATTTCTAGGGAGCTACCGGGGTTACAACCCCCACATGAGATTGATTTTCATATATATCTAGTTCCTTAAGCAGAGCCTATCTCACGAGCACCTTATTGGATGACCACCCCAGAGCTCTATGAGCTCAAGTTGCAGCTCGAGGGCCTTTTGGAGAAGGGCCTTATTTGCCCTAATGTATCTCCTTGGGGTGCACCGGTGATCTTTGTGAAGAAGAAGGATGGATCCTTGCGGTTATGTATTGATTACCGCCAACTGAATAAGGTAACGATCAAGAATCATTATCCTCTGCCTCGTATCGATGACTTGTTTGATCAGATGAAAGGAGCCACAGTTTTCTCTAAGATTGATCTCAAGTCATGGTACCATCAGTTGAGGATCTTGGAGGTGGATATTCATAAGACTGCCTTCCGCACGAGATATGGGCACTATGTGTTTACAGTGGTGCCTTTTGGTTTGACTACTACCCTCGTAGTATTCATGAGCTTGATGAATGGGGTATTTAGGACCTTCTTAGACCACTTCATGCTCATCTTCTTAGATAACATTTTGATATACTCACATACATGTGAGGAGCACGAGGGGCACCTTCACCAGGTTCTTCAGTGTCTTCGTGAGCAACATCTTTATGGGAACTTGGAGAATTGTATTTTCTTTTAGACAGAGGTGCATTATTTGGGTCATATTATTTATAGGGAATGTATCGTAGTCAATCCTTCCAAGATTAGAGCCATTATGGATTGACCGGAACCCACTACAGTGACTAAGGTACACATGTTCATGGGATTAGTAGGATACTGCCAAATTTTTTTTAGGACTTATCTTAGATTGTGCACCCTATCACTTCCCTTCAGAGGAAAGGTAAGAAGTTTGTTTGATCAGACATATGCAAGTAGGCCTTTAGGACACTGAAATAATGTCTCACTACAGTACCCATTCTTGTAGTGCCAGATCCATAGGGTGAGTTCTTCATTTGCACAGATGATTCGTTAGCAGGGCTTGGAGGTGTGTTGATGCAGGATGGCAGAGTAATAGCTTTTGAGTCTCACAAACTCAAAGATCATGATCTTGATTATCCGACCCATGATCTTGAGCTTGCGGAAGTTGTGCATGCTTTGGTTAGATAGAGACATTTTTTTATTGGATGGAGATTCACACTCAGGACTGATCATTTGAGTCTTCGCCACCTCTTCACATACTCCAATCGTCAACGAAGTTGGATGGAGTTTCTTTTTGAGTATAACATGGAGATAGATCATGTGAAGGGGAAGGAAAATGTGGTAGCAGATGCTCTAAGCATATGGAGACATGTGGCTATGGTCACCTCAGTGACCACATATTTTTGGAGCAGGATTCTTCAGTAGCTTCCTCTCGATAGCTTTTACATTGTAGTACGAGAAGAGATCGAGTCACAGAGACACCTTGAGGGGAAATTTGATGGTTTTTCTTTATAGTTAGATGGTCTTCCTAGGCACATAGGCCAAATACATGTTCCCAGAGATGGATGCTTGAGGCAAGACATCTTAGTAGAGGCACATCATGCACCCTATTCAGCCCATCCCGGGGTGAAGAAGATGCACGCCACCTTGTGAAACTTATACCATTAGAGAGGACTTCATCGAGACGTGGCTTAGTTTGTGTCATGGTGTTTAGAGTGCCAGAGGGTTAAGGTTGAGCATCAGCATCCAAAAAGTCTTATTTATCCTCATGTCATACCAGAATGGAAGTAGGACACCATTTCCATGGATTTCATTATTAGGCTATTGATGTCGACATATCACCTTGATGTCAGTATGGTCACTGGTTGATAAATTGAAAAAAAGTGGCTCACTTTTCTCCTGTGATGACCACTTATATAGCTAGTGTAGTGGCTACATGTATATTTGGATGAGATCATCAGGTTGCACGGGATTCCTGTGGATGATCATTTACGACTGTGATCCTGTATACACTTCACATTTCTGGACTACTATGCAGTATGCCCTCAAGATGAGGATCAACTTCAGCACAAAATATAACCCTGAGATAGATGGATAGACTGAGTGAGTAAATCATATTTTACATGATATGCTAAGGATGTATGTGATGTATTAACAATCTAAGTGGGAGGAGTACCTGTACTTAGTGGAGTTTGCCTACAATAATAGTTTTCAGAGTTCTATAGGCATGGATCCTTTTCAGGCATGTATATGGTAGAGAGAGCAGGACACCCCTTAGCTGGGATAGGTTAGAGGAGAGAGTATCTCTTGGACTAACTCTTTTGGCAGGACATGGAGCAGCAGGTAGTGTTGATCAGGTAGAGATTGTATGAGGCACTGGACAAGCAAAAGAAGTATGCGGATCAGCATAGGATTGATTGTAGCTTTCATGTGGGCATGAAGGTGTTTCTTCGTGTTAGACCACACAAGATCCCTATCCATTATGGAAAAGGTTCTATGTTAGCTCCTAGATTCATTGGACCTTTTGAGATCTTGGAGCGTATCAGCTCTTTAGCCTACCATCTAGCATTGCCACCCAGCTTGTCTCGTGTACATTATGTGTTTCATGTTTCAATTCTTAGGAGATATATTGCAGATCCTTCTCATGTGTTAGATTAGACATCATTGCAGGTGTAATATCAAGGGTAGGTGATGGTGGAGCCCATCCATATCATAGATTGCAAGACCCTGGGCCTTCGAGGTAGAGAGATTGATCAGGTATGGGTGCAGTGGGATAGGTACGATGAGACTGCAGACACTTGGGAGGATGCCAATGTATTACAAGTGCAGTTTCCACATTTTTTCTAGTAACTTCTAGGAGGAAGTCAAGTCTAAGGGGAGGGGGATGTAGTGCCCACTTCCCTTTAAAACTTTTAGATACTGATCTTGATACTGTCGATCTTATTTTGGACACTATTATGTTTTGTTTTAGTAGGATGGATAGATGTTAGATCATGGATTATTATTGATCTGGATTCATTTATTATGCATGATGATTATTAAAGACATTTTTATATGTGGATGATGATAAATTGTTTGACATAGAAATGTGATGGATGACTGTTTAGACATGTGATATTAGATATTGTGAATAGAACTAGCATGAGAATTAATTGATGATGATATAGTTGATTAATTAAACTAAAAATGATAATGTTGATTTCTTGATGTTGTTGTGATTTATATGAATAGATGGCTTTGTTAGTATATTTATAACATTTTGGATGTTTTGATATGGCCATGAGGCCAAAGGAGGTATTTGCGTTTTGCAGGTTAAAATATCACAATAATTTTGGGGGACTGGAGACAAACCATATTGGAATTCTAGGTGAATGCAACAAGGTTACCATGGCAACATGTTTTGTGTGTGTGTGTGGTATTGTGTTAGGGATTTCCCATGGAGGGGAAATTACCTTTATATCTGACCATGGGTTTGTGTATTTATTAATGTGGTTTCTTTATTAATGTTTACATGTGTTTATTTTGTGATGTGTTACCATTTTCATTAGTTATTACAGGTTGTGTTAATGTTGTGGATAAGCATGTGTTAAAATAAACAAATCAATATGTCATGATAATGTAATTAATGAAGTTATTGATTTTAAATGAAATATTGTAAGAGTTTGTAAGAAATGTTGTAAGAATGTGTAAAAACTATGTAAGATAGATTTTTGGAGTGTTAAACACTTCATCCTCTTGGGAATTCGAATTTGTCCTTGGAGGCTATATTTGGAGGCTTGTGGGACAAGTTAAATGTGTCCCACACCTCTTAAAATTATTCACCAACCATACCTATGGTTTGGAGGTTAAATTTAGTCTTTTTTAATGCATTTTGAAATGACTAATTGTAAGTTTTAATTGCACTTCTCTTACATGTTTTAAATTCAGTCCTTTTGGGGTATGGGTTATTTTGGAGTGTGTAAGTTAATTTGTCATTATATTTATTATGTTTAGGTGAATGATTTTGATTTTGTTTTTTGAGGAAGAGTGATGTGGCATCCCACATGGATCCACATCATCCCCTTCTCTTCCCTCTCCTTTAAATTTTGAACTCCTTGCTTGTTTGTGGTTGTTAAAACTTTGCATACTTTCCTTGGGGTGAATTTCTTGTTGTTTTTTAGTCTTGCTTGTGGAAGAAGATTGGAGACCTTTGCATGCTAGTGTGTTGCTGATTTTGGACTGTTATTTTGGCATTGGGAAGCTTGTTGATCTTGGGACAAACTCCAGCATGCAGAGGTAGGAACTTGAGCCTTTTTAAAATGTTTCTTTCTCTTACATGCTTTTATGAAATGCTGATTATTGTTATGTGTGTGTTGGCTGGTTAGGTAGACTGCTTAGGACATGGTGTAGGAGAAGGCTATGGGGTTTTCAAATGGGGGGAATAAGGGAATGCCAATGGCATCAGTTTTATTGTGGAGGGATTTTGGGATTGGGATCCACCATGGAAAATAAATATCTTGCATTTCTTACTCTTGGGCGGGCATAAGGGAGAAACTTTGGGGGTGGCATAAGGAGGCGTTAGGAGGTATAAAGTTTATGGGATATGATATGTTATTTTCACGGTATGATTATTGGTGGATGCCCAATTCCCAATTGGGAGGCATAAGTAGCTTCCCCCATAGATCCTTGCTCTTGTTGGCTTGTTTGATGAAGCCTCAGTTTTTTTGCACTTGTTTAATGTAGTTGTGAACTACATCCTTCTTGAAATGTGTTTTGAATGTGAAAATGTTGCATATTTTTTGTGGAATCCTTTGTTGCCATGTGTTGTATTGCATATATTATTTTAATATGGTTGGGGCTCGGGGGCCAATGAGGAAGGATGGCTTCTCCCTTCTCATTGGATGTCTTGGTTGGGTGGAGATTGTTGCCTTTCCCCCTTCCTTATTGTGATCAAGATGTAAAGATGAAGAAACTAGCTGTTAGGAATATCTATGTTGTAGTGTGAACAGAGAATATTATGTAAGTGATTATATTATCTAGGATAATATAATATGTGTTGTAATAATTAATTACATTATTGAAAATGTAATTATGAGTGGGTGAGTAAATATTGTTATGAGTTGTTGAGTAAACAAATCATTAACAATATTATTTTTTTGAGAAAACAAAATCTCATGTAAAATAGCATGGATTTGTTTTAGGAGTTATGTGTGGAGATATTTATGGAGATTATATCTCCTTAAATATAGGAACAACATCTCCTATTTAAATGGATGTAATACTTCCTATGAATGTAGCAAGAATAAAGAGTAAGATTTCAAATTTTCTTTATGCAATTATGATATTAATTTTTCGTTTGGTAACAGAGCAGGTTTGATGTAAGAAATTTTAGTGCTTTCATGATCAAATCCATCTCAAATAATATATCATAGTTTTTGTTTCCAGATGTGGGTTTTTCTATAATTTTGCGTGCAGAATCACGTGTTGGTCAATAAACTACAGAAGAAATTGCAACAGAACTCAGTACGTAGTTTGGAAGAAATACGGATTTTACTATGCAGCTATCAAATTAAGCACATCAATTCTTCTACTGAAATTTTTCTCCAAATTGTCAATAATGTTGAATTGTTAATACAAGTTCTTGACTTGCTTGGAGGTTAAAAGGTATTCAATATAAAATTTTAAAGTACTTGAATCAATTTTGTATTTTTTTATCAGTATTGTACAAAATAATGGAGAAACTAAATTTGGTTGAAAAGTTTGAAGGACAAGATTTTCATACATGGCAACTACAGATGCAATTACATTTAATAGAAAAGGATCTATGGGATGTGGTGAAGTCTAATTCAAATCCACCCACTGGAGGAAATGAATTGGCAAAGTGGAATAAAAAATATCAGAGAGCATTGGGTACCATTGGTCTGGGCTTATCAAAAGCCTATCTACATCATGTGGATTTCACAAAATCTACAAAAGAAATTTGGGAGTCTCTTAACAAATTGTTGGTTCTTAAGCTGAAATGGCAAAGACTACATTGAAGTAACGCTTGTACAGGTTGAAAATGGAAGAGAACTCAAAAATGGAAGATCATATAAATCAGAAAGCCCTTCTAGCTGAAGTAGAAACTGATTGGGAAGTCTACTCAACTGATGAAGAACTTTCATGTCCTAGTGATGAGGATTTCCTATGGTAGACTCTTTTCTTGTTGGAGGAAGGAGGCAATGGAGGAAGGAGGAAAATTAGCGTCCTCTCGTCATTCACCAATGATGGGGTCGCAGACAGATGTGGTGATATTTTATTTTAGTTATGTGGTGTGTTTATACACAAGGGGGTGAAACTAGTTTCATGTTTTGATTTTAATGTGTTCACATAGACTAACAACAGTTCCTGAGTGTCTATTTGGTGTGGAAGAAGAAAACTGCTTGACTCAGCTTACAGGGGCAAATCATCTACGTACAGTCCTCTGACTGTCGTACGGTCCTCTGACTGCCATACTTCGGTGGAAGGTACTTCGTTGGAAGGTGATCAGTCGATGAAGATGTTCATACGACAAGGATGATCATTAGCAGCAAGATCCAGATAGCAAGATCCAGTAACAATGACTACTCCGACAAGTTTGATGTTTCCAGGAGCTCTTAGCCCATGTTCACACTAAGGTGGAGAATGTTAGGAATATCTATGTTGTAGTGTGAACATAGAATATTATGTAAGTGATTATATTATCTAGGATAATATAATATGTGTTGTAATAATTAATTACATTATTGTAAATGTAATTATGAGTGGGTGAGTAAATATTGTTATGAGTTATTGAGTAAACAAATCATTAACAATATTAGTTTTGTGAGAAAACAAAATCTCATGTAAAATAGCATGGAGTTGTTTTAGGAGTTATGTGTGGAGATATTTATGGAGATTATATCTCATTAAATATAGGAACAACATCTCCTATTTAAATGGATGTAATACTTCTTATGAATGTAGCAATAATAAAGAGTAATATTTCAAATTTTCTTTATGCAATTATGATATTAATTTTTCACTAGCATGATGTTGTTTTGGAGCAAGAGGAATATACAGTTTTAATAGTCCCTTCTTTGAGAAAGTTTATTTTAATCCTTCCCACTTTGGAGTGGATGAATTGTATAGCAATTTTTAATGTGAAGAATTTGTATTTGTGATGGAAAGTGAAATGTGTAATGTAAAGAGTTATATTCCCTTCTCTATTTTATAAAGGAATGTGAAAGACTGTTGTAAAATTTATAAACTGTATTTGAAACCAATTGGAAAAGATAAATTGTAAAGTTGTATTGGAAATGAATAAAGGAATGCTTCACTTTCTCAAACTTACATGGTTGTATTGGAATTGAATCGCTATTGTAAATTAAAATCTTTGTTGAAAAGAAGAATACATAGGAAGGAAGTATACTATTTTTGCATCCTTGGAATTATATTAAAATTGAAATCATAATTGGTAATTTTGACTTGGGAATGAATTTTTAGAATCAACTAAATGTATTAGACTATATTAGAAATAAGTTGTTACATTTAAATGATGATATCGGTAAATAGATCCTTTAAAAATTTGATCACTGGCATTGTGACTTTTAAAACTAATAAATTTTAATAAAAATGTACAGTTTAGACCTACACATTTTTATTGACTTAGAGATGTTAAAATTTAGTATGCTGGTCTACAAATAAACCCATATTGACAAAGAAAACTCAAGAAAACAACTTCACCATAGATAATTCGAATATAATTCCTTTAATAGTCATTTTTTTGTCATTTGATGGAAAAATAATATTTTTAAATAAATTGAACAAATTAACTTCCCAAAAACACTTTAAACCCTCCCTAGATCAACATTTCATGTCTGTTTGACATGTTGAGTGAAGGAGGAAACCAAATTTAATCAAATTGAAAAGTTGAAAATTGTTAGTTTGACAATTAAGAGTTTGTAGATCATTTTTCTAAAATTTACCCTTTAAACTTCATCAAAAATTATATTTTATGTTTCCTATACAAATAGGGCATTGAGAGCTTTCCGAAAAGTCCTCATTTTCCCAAAACCGAGCTTTCTAGCTGAAGTTATAGTCATTTGAAGTTTTACTTCAATTTGGCATTCAAAAATAAAATAAATCTAACTATTAACTTTAATTTCCAACTTTGGAAAAATTTCCACAAAGAGTCTGCGGCCCCCACCATCCCACAACCAATCAGGGCCTGCCCCGTGGCACATCAGAGGAGCGGACCAAAATTTTAAACTTATATTTTTTGAAAATTTTACCTTGGGAAAATTTTCCCACTTTTCCCCCATCCCCATCGGCCCGCAGCCAATCACGTGCTGACACGTGGCATGGCAAAGGGGCGGACCCCTTTTGAACTTAAAAATTTTAAGTTTTGGACCTCGGAAAAAATTTTAAATTTTTCCCGCATCCCTGCTAACCTACAACCAATCCAACGCTGACACGTGGCTCTACAGATGTGTGGGAGAATTTTGAAAACTTAAATTTTAATTCTTCTTTTGGAAAAATTTTGCCTTTTGACTCCGCGGCCCCACAACCCTGCCTTGCTTAGAAAATCTCTTTCCGCGGACGCTCGGGCCCGCGCGATCTTTTTGGGCTTGAAACCTTTGTTGGCTCAATCCCTTGGATTTATCTACCACCCCGTCACCCGCACCCAATCATGGGTTGACACGTGGTGCCACTTGGCTTCGTCGGGGAATGGGGAGAAATGTTTCCCTATGAAGTTTGGAATTTTGACTCGGGCAAAAATCCAAACTTTTCCCTCCCGCCTTTTTGCCACGTTGAATCAAGTGATGACATGTGTCCACCAGGGACCCGGAGAGGCATGGGAGAAACATGGATTTTATGCCACGCAATGGGAAAAATTCCTTGAGCTGCCCCGCAACCTGCCAACCCACCAAAAGGCCTTCCTCTCCTCTTGACACATGTCCCCCTAGGGGAAATTTTGACCTAAAAACTCCACCCGGCCATATCTTGAGAAGTATAAGGAGTTAGGAGGACTTCTTTATATCACCATAAAGGTGAGAAAATTTCCTATCCAATGGGAATGGTTTAGGGAAATTTTGGAAGCATTAAGTATGAGAAAAATCCTGTTGAAACTCTAAGGTTGCTAGAGAGCAAGCATGGGGGTAAATTACTCCATGAACCTAACTAAAACATATAACCCTAAAATTTGAACCTTGTGTACTTGTCATTAGCTAATGAAGGGAACATATGTTGTAGTACATTAGTCTTGTTCCGGAACCTGTTAGTGTAAACTGATGTCTTATAACGCAGTTGTAGACACTTCAAATCAAAAAAAAAATCCTATAATTTCTCTAGCTAACCCTAGGTTGTTTCTTGGATCTCAAGTGGTTGTTTAAACGGGCATTACATAAGAAATAGAGAATAGTCATGATTTTCTTGGAGTTGCTGGTTTTTTTTCTGAATGGAAAGATTTTTGGGTGATCTCATGCCATGAGCGAGTTTTTTGGGTAATCTCACGCCAAGAGAGAGTTTTTTGGGTGATCTCATGCCAAATGAAGAGTGTTGTGGAGAGAGGTTTAGTTTTTCTCTCCTTCCATGATGCTTCCTGAATAAGCACCACTGCAAATAGTACATCCCCATTTATTCTGAGTGTAATTGATAAACTAAATTTAATAACTAGAAGAAATTTCTTGCTACTCGAGAATTGTGTTATAAACTGGTACAAATTGTGTTGCACTGAGAATTTGACTATTTTTTCCCCGAGGTTACAACGCCCAGGGGGATACAAACACCCACCGTTATTGTTCAGGTTCAAGTACTAGTGTCTGTTATGTGTTTTGGACCTAATTTTGTTTCTGGGCCAATCTCTAACTATGTATTTAGCACATGTTTTAATCAGTTTGTCTTACATATTATTAATTAAGTATATTTTGATTTGAACATTGATATCCAATTTTTAAAAAAAAAAAAAAATCTCATATTATTGACCCTAATTAAACGGTAAGAATAATATGACACCCTCTTGATTATTTTGTGTTAAATCACGAAGTTATCCTAATCCAGCGCATACACCCTCGACCTAACACATCATCCTTAATGGGAAAATTCCTCTTTATCTATAGTAGGAATGCTACTTTTATAATTTTCTTTCATTAATAAGAAGTTAATTTTTATCAATATTTTTTTTGGCTAGCCATGCTTATTACTCATCTTATTGGTTCCCATCTAGATCAGGTCACTACAAACTTACTTGTGAGGTCCATAACTTTCTTTGGACCAAAAATTAAGGTATAAAAGGGATGGTTTCAATCACTTTAGAATTTGTATCAACGTAAATTTGAGGTGCTCTTCTAATTATTAATCCTTTGCAATGAGGGAAATTCCTTATTGCGAAGTGGTTTACAAGAGCTACTCAAAGTATTTAATCATGAAAGACCCTTGTCAAATAATGTGTTAGACTTGTTACCCACAAACACTCGTGGGCCTCCACCCCTATGGAGGATAAAATTCTCAATGCTCAATTTTTTAATATTTTAAGTTATCTTCCTTGCATGGGTAATTAAGTGTATTGTCAATAAATCGCTCTCCTTTTATAGTGGAACCATCATTCCCTTTAACATGTATTGAGTATCCCTAACTCTACAATTTGGTAAAATCAAGGTACTAAAGTTAAAAACCTTTCTCTTGTTTTTTAGCTTGAATATAAAGTTTTTTCCTTTACAAACAAAGGTGTTAAGGTAATAAACAATTTATGGGATCTAGACACTTATAATTGGTTCCTCATAAAATGATGCACTATATATTTGGGCTAATTTCTATCCTAAAATACGACCATGTTTTTCACATCTAACCGATTCCTCACAAGTTCTTTAAGATCACTGCCAATTCTACATCTCATGGAAACATTGACACTAGCCAAACCAAATAATTATAACTTCTATGACACCAAGACATTTGTATCAACTCATAAAACCTCCATTTCCATTTTAAAACTCTCTTACCGTTAAATGGTCAATTTTATCCTGTTGTAGACAATTAATCACACACTTAGGTACACCGTACATTTCTAGGTCCTAATCACATACCACTATTCGTATGATTCCTACATAAGAAAACTAGTAATTGACATTTATCTTTGGCCTCTTTGTTTTCTTTATTGTTTCATATTTGGTCTTGCACACCCCAAATCCCAGTCTAACTTTCATTGGTCTGTCATTCTTGGCTCTAGACACCAGCACCCATGAACCCTCATCCCCTCTAGGTTCCCACAACCTCTTTGTATATAGCTCGCCCCTTTTGGGCCTCTTTTATCTTTTGGGCATCTTGTTTTCTTGGTGATAGGCCTTTTAGATGTTAATTACAAAATTCAACCAAGGGAATCATATAATATAAAGATATGTGACCATAAAAAAGGACTAACCTCTAAGCATCTATTACTATCACCTAAGGTTGTATCCAAAGGCATTTCAAGAGCATCAAAGAATCCATCTAGCTTCATTCAAGGGACAAGGTACTACATTCTTCTGCATACACTTCATAGGAGGGGAAGTTCATTTTGACATCCACACATCTATTTATATTGTTGCGTCTAGCTATTGCTTGGTTTCAATGTATCTTACACAAGAACCAACTAGGGCATGATTCTTCACACACACACACACACACACACACACACACACACACACACACACACACACACACACACACACACACACACACACGAATGCAGTACTACATGGAGTCTGAGATGTAGTGCATTTCTTAGTCGTAATTTCACTCTATTGGGTGACCATCGGAGTAAGTCTCACTCCCCATTTACATATTTTTCTTTTTAGGATTTGATGTGTTTTGGGGTTTTGCGGGAAATCTTTTATTTTTCAAGTTACAAGTGAACTCAATATCTTCCAATGACCTACAAGCGATTAACAAGAAACATTAGTGACACTCATGCGACATAGAAAAAATCATTTTCTAAGGTTCTGTGCAGTCACAGGTGCCTACAGAAGGTCTTTGATGCCTAGGCACCCCTAACCTGATCTAGGCACCTTAGTCCCAGCATTTCTGACACTTGTGTGGTTTTATTGATTCAGTTGCGACAGTCTCTCCTCCTATTTCATAAATTTTCCAACTCAGTACATCTTCAGGATTATTGTGGAATCAACTAAGTCTCTTATTTCAGCTCTTGCACTTAGTGTTTAAATTTCCATTTACTTATTGTTTAGGTCAGATATGTATTTTATTCTTTATCATTATGTTGTGACTCTACAATTAGGGTAGAAAATATTTTCTATATTTGTTAAATCATTTGGTGAACCCGTCACTTGATTCCAACCTTCTTTCTAAGGCTTTCTTCTTATTCCCATCACTTGAAGTGGTCATTTTGGGTCTTTTGAGGATATAGAGCTCCCTCCATCTTCCCATAGGGTTTCTAAATCAGTGGTTGAAACTGATAATACCTTCATTAACTCTAAAAATTTCCTCTTGAAAATATTGAAACATTTTACAATGAGAAATCATATGGTAAGGGTGCCAATGTTAATCAAGAGCAATTAGACAAGATTTAAAAATTTCGTCAAGCTTTGCATGATAACCCCACTCATCTTTCACATATTCTTCATACTTTGATTTGTACCAAAAATTCTAGAGATGTTACTGCTAATATACCCCTTGTTGGTTCTTCCTAGGCTAGCATGGCCTCTACTCATCCCCTTCATATTTCCACTACCAATCCCACTACTACCAATCATGTCATCTAACCTAACTCTTCCAATGCACAACTTGGATCTTATTAAAATAATCTTCATTTAAATTCTTTATATCAATATTTTCAAACTTAAATTCATCAAATTTAATTGGCTACCTCTCATGCATCTATGTCTTTGGATTTTACTTTACTCCTTCACACTCCTTTTTGCACTTGTCATTCCACCTATATGCTTCATCTCAATTTCGTCACCCCTAATGTGCAACAAGGAAATTAACAATTTCTGAGCATGACAACCATACCCTTGTGTTAATTTTTCAAAACTTATCATTCCAAGGCACCTTGGGTCTATCCAGTCAATCCAAATGACCTCTAAATTAGCATTATCTCATCCCCCCTAGGTTATTTAGGAAATTCCATTCATTCCCCCTAGGTGATTTTAGGAGTTCATTAAAAGTTGCAAGCTATAGGCAATTGTGGGAAGGGCTATCACTGGCCTTCCTAGGGCTGGAGCAACCCCATGGAGTGGAACAGAAAATCCAAAATGGACATAGAGGTGATTAAAAGGTCTTAGGACATCATGGAAGTGATTCAGGAAGATTATGGAAGGGCTTGGAGAAGTTGGGGTAGTTTTGCCAAAATTAGGGTTCACAGGCCTAGTCAGTACACATGCCAAAATAATTACTGAGCTTCCAAAGGTGATTCTGGGAGCTCTGGATGGAGTTAGGAGAAAAAAAACATTTCTAGAAAGATAATTCCAAGACCTACAATATGTTGAAATTAATTTTTTGGCAACACTTTGGTGCATTAGGTCTGAAAGTAGTTTTTCTCATGCATAGGTGGAGTACCAAATCATAAACCTAATTTTTAAGGGATAAAATGGAAGAATAAAGACATAAAACCCCCACCATTGGATTCAAAATTCCATTTATAGTCAAGATCATATAAATTTTACCAAAACATTCCATCGGGAGCTCAAGTTATCATCATCTCAAGTTGTCCTCTTGGAGCGAGTTCGAGAGTTAGCCAAATTTTGGGAGGACACGTGTCAGCTCCAGGAACCTGGCGGGATTTTTTGTCCCTGATGTCCCTCAGGGTCAAGGACATCAACCATGAAAAAATGTGCCCAGCCCCCATATGACCTCTAAAGCCTCATGCGACCTTCAAGATCGTTAGTTTCAGCCCTGGGTGCTTATTGGGAGCTCAAATTCCCTGCCGTCAGATCTCCACCACGTGTCAGCTCCAGGAGCGTCGTGGAATTTGATGTCCCTCATGTACCTCACATGTCAAGAACATAAAACCTTGAAAAATGTGCCCATCCCTCTAAGGGAAACTTCTGGTCACCCATGTGACCCGCTTCCAACCCCTCAGTGCTTTAAAGCTTATTTTCTAGCTCTCACTCCCTGTCGTCCAATCGCTGCCATGTGTCACTATCTTTATCACCATGGAAATTGATGTCCCTCACATCCCTTTTAGGTGAGGGATGTTAGGGACATGAAAATGTTCCCAAATTCAACTCCAAAATTTGAAAATTTTCTAACTCCTGTTGCTACTTTTCTACTGTTTCTCCATTGACAGAAGAAAGTTGCAGAGAACACCTCAGTCCACCATTGTTCTTCCAAACCAGCTCCGCCATGGAAACCAAACCTTCCACTCCATGAATATGCATAGGTTTAAAATAATATATTGATAAAAAGATCCAGAGGAATGAAGAATCAAAGAGAAGAGCAAAGGAATTCTTCAGAAACCTCCATTACTGTGAAACGAAGATTCGAACATATCTTGCAAACCGGTGCATGGATTGAAAAACCATCTATTGCTGAGTTATTATCTCTTGAAGGCCATTAAAAAATCATATTCAAACCTCCCATTTGCATCAAGGAATTCTCACAGTGAATAAATTTCAATTCTAGCTCCATGAAGAACAAAGTTCAATTTCCCGTCAAACCAGCAACCAGATCGAAGAGAAATTTCATCAGTGAGACAAGAAGCAAAAACCTATCGCAATGGAGTTTATTTCATTACGAATGGAGACAAAAAAAAAGACCTAAAAATTTCAATCTCCATTAATGGCCACCATGACATAGTAGTGGAAAAAATCAGCGAGCTACCTCTCCACTTCTCAGGGTTCCAGTGGGTGAAATCGCATGAAAATTGGAGGGAATGATCGTTGAAAAATCTAGTTTCACGTGAACTAGTTTTCACGCCATGAAGTCCCTATTTTTTAGGGATATGGAGGGCTGTGTTTTTTATCAGCATTCTTCCCTCTTCGAAGAAATTTTCAAATTCCTGAAGATCCGGCAGGTGAAATCATCCGAAATTTAGAGGGAAGGGTCTCCAAAAAATCTAGTTTCTCTCAAACTAGTTTTTACACGATGAAGTTGCCAGTTTATCGAGATATGAAGGACTGATTTTTTATCAATATTCTACCCTAGTATCTCCATACCCAAATCTCTTACCTGACATAAATTTTCATTTTTCATTTCTGAGCTTTCTGGAAAGTGAATCATGATGAAAATTGGAGCACGAGTTCGTGACGAAGAGCCGAATCCAAAAAAGTTGTTCCCATCGCAAACAGAGGTCATTTTCACCACTTACTAAAAATAGCATATGTTATACTTCCTCACATGCTATAAATGATGAGTCCCACTGAATTACAAGTTTGATCACTTAGGACAATCAGAAAAGGGGTAAAATGGAAAGTAAGACAAAAAATGACTTCTTCCCAAAATAGCAAGTCCCCAAATAACAACCTGCTAAAAATAGAAATGTGCTAAAAATAGCAATATCTCGGGAAAAGAGGAGGTTGGAATATGGTAGAAGGTTCAAAAGGTGAAACTGGAGCAAGACAGGTGATATGTCCCAGAATAGTAGAGCATGGGCTCATATTCTAAAAATAACAGGTTGTTCTCAAAGGGCAAGTTTGGCATGACACGGACATTGAGGGATAATCATTCAGGTCAATATCACCATTTGGGGTCCAGAAAGGAAAACTCTAACACTTACTAAAGATAGTAAGTTGTCCCTTCCAAATATAGTAAGTGTTAAGGAAACATGAATTTCCAGTGCACAGGTTGGTCTAGTTTCTCAGGTGTAATCAATCATGAAGAGATGGTGGTTTTTCGTGGTTTGGAATGATCATCTCATATTACAAAGTAGGGCATCGCAAGGCACATCATGTGAATTCATCTTCATCACTTAAGAAGCCTAAGTGATTCAAAGAGATTTGATCAGAATGATTTCAATGAGTCAAGGAGTTCATCAACCAAGTTTCAAGGAGGGTCATCATGGGAATTGTATGTGTTCATCTCGAGCTTGCAGTGGTAAACATTAGAACAATGTTTCTAAACACTCATTCTATGGTCTAGGATGTCCATGCATCATAGAGTATTTTTGTCATCACTAGATTGGGAAAATGATTCAAAGTTATTCAAGGGAGCAATCTTCATCAGTGTAGAAGATCACCAGTGGCAGAAATCTTTGCTCAAATTTCATGGCTGCATCAAGGCATTCAAAGCATTTCATCATGAGGAGTGTTTTCCCCTCCATCCCTTCCCTCTTCCTCTCTTTCCCTCTCTTCTTTCTCTCTCCATTCTAATTCTTCATTATGCGTCATCATTGTATTTCGTCCTATTCACTTAAGTGACCTATTTTAAATTTGTAAAAAGTATTTTCTCAAAATTATAAGAGAAATACTTAATTCATGGAAAATGAAAGGTCATGAGTGGAATATGGAAATGAAGAGTCATGTGAGGGAGGTGAAAGAACAATTTAGGTTTGCTATAAATTGTAATGAGCTCTTCATTCCAAAGGTTATAATTTTGAAATTCTTCTAGTTGGTTGTATTCTTGTAAGTTCATGAGAGAGATTTTGCTCACTTGTGAGTGAAAAGAGTTAGCCACTTTTCCCCTATTCTCAATGTCTTCCATTCTCATACTATGTACAATTTCTTCTTGAGCATCAATACAAGAAGAAGGAGTTTCAAGCCTTTTTTGACTAAGGGGTTTACTGATACTTTGTGTTCATTAAATTCTAATTGGTCTTGTTGTTGTTTGTAGTATTGTTTCTTCCTAATTTTAGTGCATGTGATGAAATTTATAACTAGTGTGTGTAGGAATCTGATTTTCTACCTGCAACATTAGTTCTCCTACCTCTTTTCTCACTCCCCTTTCCCACTCTTCAGACAAATTCTTCCCTAGCAAGATATTGCTAGCTTTTTCGCAGGGTCAGTGGAGTGCCCCTGTTGGATCCCCAGCCACAAGGCCACCAAGAAAATCCACCTTTACTCATGCATGCATATATGATAGCTACACTGGTTAAGTAGAGGGACTTAGATTCCCAGAGTGTTGGCAAGAAATCACAAGTTTGTCCACCCAAATTTTTTTCTCACCAACAGTTTTTGGCACCCACCGTGGGGTAGATTTAGCAGTGTCTACACCCAAAATACGACCGCAAGGTCTGAAAACAAAAATAAATAAATCAGATTTCAAAGGAAAATCATTTTTTGAAGGTGACTCCATCAAGGAACGATCCCCTGTCACATTCATTTCCCTACATCATGAAGAAATTTCCAGATTGGAGTGAAGTACCAATGAGTGACAGTGAAGAAGAAGAAGAAGATGTCTTCTCCAGAAAAGAAGATCATTGATCAGCCATGGTTCAGACTAGTGTTGACAAAGGAAAGAAGAAAGAACATATCATCGATGAAGAGGAATGGATTCAAAGGAGACATAAGATAAGGTGTGAAGATCAAGAATATGCCAAATTCTTGCAAGAGATGAACGAGAAACTTGAAACAACCCATAGTGAGGAAGAAGAAGAGGAGAGTTTTCCTATAGAGGAAGATCCTGAAGATCATTCGTACCATAGGGTTTTCATACCCAAAAGGTTCTTGAATGTTGTTGAATAAAATCCTATCCTTGAGCCTTCTGATGAAGATAAAATCAGCATTCAAGAAGATGACGAAAGACAGGATGGTGCAAGATCCATTGAAGAAGATTTTTGCAATCTCACACAACTCACTACAAAATTGAGAATGTTTTCCTTCTTACCATTCTCTAGATGAATTCATTACATACGGTGATGAAGAAATGAATATTTTGAAAAGAGAATATGTGGAAAGGCTTTAGAGCATAATAGAAAGGAAATTCTGACCCTGAAGTCTTTGATGAAATTTGGAGGTATGCTTTAGCTCTACAGAGAAGATATGAACATCTTGAAGCTCCACATCAAATGGAGGAAGAAGAAAAGATGCACCCTATGGAGGAAGACCCTGATTGGCTGCCCATATTATGAGGTTTTCATTCCTGAAATATTCTTGGATGCTTGTGAAGAAGATCTTATCATGGAACCTTCCGATGAAAGCCAAAGCAACATCATGGAGGAAGAAGTAGAAGAGATGAAGATAGAATCACCATTCAGCAATTCCATTTGGCTCGAGTCACAGCCCATAGGGGGAATAATATATTCAATAAAGGAAGATCCTTCTGCATAATGGATGATCCAATGCTCTCTGAAGACTCCACCAATGATGAAGAAGATGACCAATTCAAATTAAGCATGGATGATCTCTTTTAAAGTTTTGATCTTTCAACTAATGATGAAATGGAGAGATGTGAAGAAGTGCAAGATAGTTACCTGACATCATGGTTTGAAGATGATGAATTCAATATGGTCATAGATAATCTTCCCTCCTATTTTGATTCTTCAAGTGATGTAGAAATGTTTCATGAAGAAATGGAGGAAGTCAAAGAATCAAACTCTCTTCTCGATGCAATCATGGATGATCAAATGGAAGAAGCCCACTCTCTTTTCAAATCCAAGGAGAACAAACAATTTAAACACAACCTCTACTCACTCGGGGAGTAAAATCATCATCACGGTGAAACAAAGCCTTTCATCTTTCACCTGAGCAAGAAGATTCAATAATGGATGGTCAAGATGTAGCTGAAAATTCTTCTCATACTGCTGCCCTAACACGGTTCTCTACTTCTTACCAAGAAGAAGATGATATGGATTTTGAGCTTGAAGGAGTGCCCTTCCCACGAAGCTTGGACATCTTCTCCTTGTTCAATATGTGTCATGAATCAAGTATGCCCATGTTTGCAAGAAAGTGAATCTTTGGCAATGCAAAGCATGGAAGAGGTGAACGAGAATGTTTCAAATGAATCATGGGCCCATATGGATCATATTTTTAACCATCTCCTAGAGGCACAACAAGAAGATTCTTCCAATGAAGATAAAAATGAGCCTATGGAAATTTCAGAAGAACTATCTGTACAAGATATCTTGAAGGCTGTGGAAGAAACTGAAGATCCTCAACTCAACCTTGAACTCTTAACCTGGGATATGGAGATACAAGACATGTATGAATCAATTTGTGCTTCCTATTTTGGTGGACCAATTTTTGATGTTGAGATGGAGCAGTTGGATAATCTTGATGACTTCCCTAATACTTTGGTTGATGAGAATGGACATGAAAGCATGTTTTTTCTTCCACATCATGCAAAGAAGTTCATGAGTGCAAAAGAAGAAAATTTTCGTGAATCTCCTTTGGACATCTCCAGTTTTGAAGACAACACCTCCGCCATGGAAGAAGATAACATGGAAAACATTGAGCTGATTTACATTGAAGAAAGTTGTTCAGAACATGGAAAAAATCTGCAGCAATGTTTGGAGTATATTCAAAACCAACTTGCTCCCACCATTTCGGAATGGTCCATCAATGAAAAACAAGATTTCATATGGAAAAATACAATGAATGGTGAATAATTATTACATGGCCAAAACCAAAAGTTACAATTTTGAAAGTAATATCAAGATGGACTCCAAACGAATGCATATTGGCGACAATTTCTCTAGACAACAAAGCGGGAGTATGTGTAATTCTTTCCAAATGATCCAAAATCAAACTACACTCACCTTTCTCCAACTCTTATTCATCTTGAACATGTTCCCATGCTGAAAAAATATCTTAAGGATGATGAAGACCTCTGGCTCAATGATTTAACCTCCATGATTGAAAATACTTGGTCAGAGAAACAAAGTGGGATGTTCAGGGAAGTTCTTGAATGGGAAGAAAACCAGTTTGTTCTCACTCCTTCCAAGTGTTTTGCTGATATAAGAGACAATTTGAAGTTGCAATTCAAAGAAGATGAATGTTTTCATGACAACAACAATTTTCCCACTCTTGAAGACATGGAGGGATGGTGTCTCATGATTGCGGGACATCAAGAGGAATCTTCAAAATGCAAAAGTTTCAAGAGGTTAACCAAATTTTCAATGGATGAAGGAACATTCTCAATATAGTATGAGTACAAGGATGGAATCATGATCAATATTCTTCTTCTCAAGCCATGCAAGGCCATCACAAAAGCATGGTTTGATCAAATAATAATTTTTGTGCTTCAAAGGTCAGGCTTCAATCCACTATTTCATGATGGCATGTACTTTTCTCAACCCGTTGCTGGGTATGTGTATATCCTTTCCCCACCTTTGTATAAATTTCCCCCCCCTGTACATAATTTCCCTTTCCTATTGTGTGTGTTTTCCTTTCTGTTGTGTGTTGTGTGTTTCCTTTCATTTTGTGTGTGTGTGTGTGTTTCCTTCTTCTCTCTCTCTCTCTCTTGTAAGTTGTACATGACTCTGCAGGGCCCAATGGATAAGGCACTGGTATTTGTTTTGAAATGTTGAGATTCTGGGATTCTCCATGTCATGTCTTCACTATGCTCATTCCATTTCATGTCCCCAATCTAGAGCCAGTTTTGTTTTCGTGTAAATGTGCAACAAGGAAATTAACAATTTCTGAGCATGACAATGATACCCCTATGTTAATTTTTCAAGTCTTATCATTCCAAGGAACCTTAGGTCTATCTAGTCAATCCAAGTGACCTCCCGATTAGTGTTATCTCATCCCCCCTAGGTGATTTAGGAAATTCCATTCATTCCCCCTAGGTGATTTTAGGAGTTCATTAAAAGTTGCAAGCTACATGCAGTTGTAGGAAGGGTTATCACTAGCCTTCCTAGGGCTAGAGTAACCTAAGGGAGAAGAGAAGAAAATCCAAAATGGACATAGAGGTGATTCAAAGGTCTTGGGACATCATGGAAGTGATTCAGGAAGATTTTGGAAGGGCTTGGAGAAGTTGGGGTAGTTTTGCCAAAATTAGGGTTCATAGGCCTAGTCAGTGCACATGCCAAAACAATTGATGAGCTTGTGAAGGTGATTCTGGGAGCTCTGGATGGATTTAGGAGAAACAAAAACATATATGGAAATATAATTCCAAGCCATACAAGATGGCGAAATCATTTTTTTCACAACATTTTGTGACATTAGGTCTGCAAGTAGTTTTTATCATGCACATAGGTGGAGTACCAAATAAAAAATATGATTTTTAGGGATTTAATGGAAGAATCAAGACATGATACCCCACCATTGGATTTAAAAGGCTATTTATAATTAGGTTCATATAAAATTTCACCTAAAAACTCCATCGGGAGCTCAAGTTATCATCGTCTCAAGTTGTCCTCTTAGAGCGAGTTCAGGAGTTAGCCAAATTTTGGAGGACACGTGCCAGCTCCAGGAGCCTGACGGGATTTTGTGTCCCTAATGTCCCTCAGGGTTAGGGACATAAACCATGAAAAAATGTTCCCATCCCCCATATGACCTCTAAAACCTCATGCGACCTTCGGGATCGTAAGTTCAGCCCTTGGGTGTTATTGGGAGCTCAAATTCCCTATCGTCGGATCTCGCCATGTGTCAGCTACCATGGAATTTTATGTCCCTCATGTCCCTCACATGTATGGACATAAAACCTTGAAAAATTTCCCAACCCTCTAGGGAGACTTTTGGTCACCCATGTGACCCACATCCAGTGCTTTAAAGCTGATTTTCTAGCTCTCACTCCCTACCGTCGGATCGCCGCCACTTTTCGCCATCTTGCTCATGGAAATTGATGTCCCTCATGTCCCTTTGAGGTGAGGGATGTCAGGGAAATGAAAATTTCCAAATCCAACTCCAAAGGTTGAAAATTTTCTAACTCCTAGGCTGCTTCTAACTCTAACTGCTTCTCCATTGCCAAGAAGAAAGTTGCAAAGAACACCTCATCATGCCATTGTTCTTCCAAACCAACTCCGCCATAGAAACCAAACCTTCCACTCCATGAATATGCAATTTTTTTCAAATAATTATATTGATTGAAAGATAGAGGAATGAATAATCAAAGAGAAGAGTGAAGGAATTCTTCAGAAACCTCCATTACCGTGAAACGAAGATTCAAACATATCTTGCAAACCAGTGCACGGATTGAAAAACCATCTATTACTTAGTTATTCTCTCTTAAAGGCCATTAAAAAATCATATTCAAACCTCCCATTTGTCATAAAGGAATTATCACAACAAATAAATTCCACTTCCAGCTCCATGAAGAACAAAGCTCAAATTCCCGTCAAACCGACAACTGGACCGAACATAAATTTCATGAGTGAGACAAGAAGCAAAAACCTATCGCAATGAAGTTTATTTCATTGTGAATGGAGAAAAAAAAGATCTTTAGATTTCAAGCTCCATTAATGGCTGCCATGACACAGTAGTGGAAAAAATCAGTGAGCTACCTCTCCACTTCTCAGGTTTCTAGTGGGTGAAATCACATGAAAATTGGAGGGAATGATCGTTGAAAAATCTAGTTTCACGTGAACTAATTTTTGCGCCATGAAGTCCCTATTTTTTAGGGATATGGAGGGATGTGTTTTTTATCAACATTCTTCCCTCTTAGAAGAAATTTTCAAATTCATGAAGATTTGGCGGGTGAAATCATCCGAAATTTAGAGGGAAGGGTCTCCAAAAAATCTAGTTTCTCTCAAACTAGTTTTTGCACGATGAAGTTGTCAGTTTATCAAGATATGAAGGACTGATTTTTTTATCAGTATTCTTCCCTGGTAGCTCCATACCTGAAGCTCTTACCAGGCATAAATTTTCATTTTTCATTTCTAAGCTTTCTGGTAAGTGAATCATGATGAAAATTGGAGCACGAGTTCGTGACGAAGAGCCAAATCCAAAATAGTTGTTCCCATCGCAAACAAAGGTCATTTTCACCATTTACTAAAAATATCATATGTTATACTTCCTCACATGCTATAAATGGTGACCTCCCAAATTTCAAGTTTGATCACTTAGGACAAACAGAAAAGGGGTAAAATGGAAAGTAAGACAGAAAAATGACTTCTTCCCAAAATAGCAGGTCCCCAAAATACAACCTCCTAAAAATATAAATGTGATAAAAATAGAAATATATCAGAAAAAAAGGAGGTTGGAATATGGTAGAAGGTTTAGAAGGTGAAACTAGAGAAATACAGGTGATATGTCCCAGAATGGCAGAGCATGGGCTCATATTCTAAAAATACCAGGTTGTTCTCAAAGGGAAAGTTTGGCACACTAGGACATTGAGGGATAATCATTCAGGTCAATATCACCATTTGGGTCCATAAATTAAAACTCCAACACTTACTAAATATAAGTAAGTTGTCTCTTCAAAATATAGTAAGTGTTAAGGAAACATGAATTTCCAGTGCACATGTTGGTCTAGTTTCTCAGGTGTAATCAATCATGAAGAGATGGTGGTTTTTTATGGTTTGGAACGATCATCTCATATTACAAAGAAGGCATCACAAGGAACATCATGTGAATTCATATTCATCACTTAAGAAATTGGGTGATTAAAAGAGAGTTGATCAGAATGATTTCAATGAGTCAAGGAGTTCATCAACCAAGTTTCAAGGAGGGTCATCGTGGGCATTGTATGTGTTCATCTCGAGCTTGCAACGGTAAACATCATAACAATGTTTCTAAACACTCATTCTATGGTCCAGGATGTCCATGCATCATATAGCTTGCGGTCATCACTAGATTGGGAAAATGATTCAAATTTATTCAAGGGAGCAATCTTCATCAGTGTAGAAGATCACCAGTGGTAGAAATATTTTCTCAAAGTTCATGGCTGCATCAAGGCATTCAAAGCATTTCATCATGAGGAGTGTTTTCCCCTCCATCCCTTCCCTCTTCCTCTCTTTCCCTCTCTTATTTCTCTCTCCATTCTAATTCTTTGTTATGTGTCATCATTGTATTTCATCCTATTCACTTAAGTGACCTATTTTAAATTTGAAAAAAGTATTTTCTCAAAATTATAAGAGAAATACTTAATTCATGGAAAATGAAAGGTCACGAGTGGAATATGGAAATGAAGAGTCATGTGAGGGAGGTGAAAGGACAATTCAGGTTGCTATAAATTGTAATGAGCTCTTCATTCCAAGGGGTTCTAATTCTGAAATTCTTCTAGCTGGTTGTATTCTTGTAAGTTCATGAGAGAGATTTTTCTCACTTGTGAGTGAAAAGAGTTAGCCACTTTTCCCCTATTCTCAATGTCTTCCATTCTCATACTATGTACAATTTCTGCTTGAGCATCAATACAAGAAGAAGGAGTTTCGATCCTTTTTTGACTAAGGGGTTTACTGATACTTTGTGTTCATTAAATTCTAATTGGTCTTGTTGTTGTTTGCAGTATTGTTTCTTCCTAATTTTAGTGCATGTGATGAAATTTCTAACTAGTGTGTGTAAGAATATGATTTTCTACCTGTAACATTAGTTCTCCTACCTCTTTTCTCACTCCCCTTTCCCACTCTTCACACAAATTCTTCCCTAGCAAGAGATTACTAGCTTTTCTGCAGGGTTAGTGGAGTGCCCTTTTTTGGATCCCTAGCCACAAGGCAACTAGGAAAATACACCTTTACTCGTCCATGCATGTACGATAGTTACACCAGTTAAGTAGAGGGACTTAGATTCCCAGATATTTGGCAAGAAATCCGTAAGTTTCTCCACTCAAAACATTTTCTCGCCAACAATATCCTATGCTCTACTAGCACAAATTAAACAAGAATCTAATGAGCATCTAGCAGATTATGTCGTGTGATATAAGAACAACTTAGCTAATATGTTTGATGTACCTACAAACTTTGAACTTCAAGATATATTCATCAAAATTATATTACAGCCTCTGCATGAGTGTGTCATCTTTGAGACATCTCCATCGTTTGATCATTTATTTTGTATTCTTAAGCTACGTGAAAGTAAACTATTATCTACAGGAAAGCTTAAGTATCATGAGAAAGCTTCATCTTCTACTCACTTTTAAAGTAAATATACTTTTAAACCATCTACCAATCCTAGTGAAGAAAAAAGTGATTGACAATGTTGTCTCTAATCCTAAAAAGCTTCAATGGAAATTGCCTAAGTGTATGATTACTAAATTTCCTTGTGATCTGCATATTATTTTGCCACAACTCATCGAGAGAAATCTTATTATGCTTCCTCCTCCACTCAATCTGGATCCATCTCACCCTAAAGGCCGAAACTATAAGAAAAAATTTAGATGCAACTATCACCAATGCATTGGGCATCCTACATATCGATGCTTCAAAATTTAGCATCTTATTCAAGATCTCATTGATAATAATGTTATTGAGCTACCCCGCATAATACATCTATGTCAGTCAATGAAAATCACAAGCTCAAAATCTTCAATAATCCTCTTCCTAAGCATGACAAACAAGTGGTTGACTCTTCAGCCAATCATACATATCGTGTAGTGCCTCCTCCTTCATCAGGAGCTCTTGATTTTTTAATTGCTCACTGTTGTCCACCCAAAATTCCCTGCTCTTAAGAAAGTGAACTTTCAAAATTTTGAGTTTAAGTGTCTTCTCTGTTGTGCTGAAATTGTTAAAAGTCGTGAAATTGAGAAAATCTGCATTTTTGGGTCATTTCATGTGTTTTTCGGGCCTATCGGACATTTTTGTCCCGTGTGTCCCAAGTTCAAAAGTGCGCTCTGTTCCCCGATCGGCCGATCTCCCTGAAGTTTGTCCTTTTCGGGCCCGTCACACATTTTTGTCCCGAATGTCCCAAGTCAAATTGTGCAAGTTGTTCCATTTTCGGCCGAAACACCCGAACCGCGTACTTCGCGCATTTACATCTGAAATGTCCCCAGCTCTTCCGGACCCATTGTCACCTTTTCGTCTGATCCGGCCGAGTCACGTGTTTCGCACATTCGCGTCTCACATGTCCCAAATGAACCAAGTGCCATTCATGCTTATTTTTCCCGCTCTACCCGAATATCATGCTTATTCAAATTGGTAGGTATGTATCAAATGCACATTCATTGTTTTTCTCTCTCCTATTCGGCTATATAACAGGCATCCCCCCTTTGCATTTTTCACACTGCTTGCACGCTATCCTTTGCTCGAACCCTTGCAATATAATTTCCTGCGCGTATATCCTTTCCTCTGTAATTCCTTCCCAAAGTCAAGTTCGCGTCTCTGTTCTCTGAATTACTGTCAACATGAAGATCAAATTTCAAGGACAGGAGCAAATCTCTCCACTAGAATCTGCCGTTCACAATATTGGGGACAGTGAAGCTCGTCATCTTGATTTCAGTGATTTTTGGGCAAGGATGGCGGATGCAAACCCTACACCTATGGCGCAGATGATTCACGACAGTGGTTTGGCTTTCACTGGAGGTTTCTCGGTCTTAGTACAGTGTGCTGATACCGTTTTTTCGTGCGGAGCTCACTTCGACCCTGATTCGGGTGAATTGACTAATATACATGGGGAACTCATTGCCAAGCTAGATGCTTCCGCCATTAGCGCGGCGCTGAGGATCCCAGAGATGGATAATGCCATAGTCGTTTCCTGGGATCAAGCACAGGCCCTGTTCAACCAAGACAACGATAAATACAAGGTGTGGGTGGCGAAGTCCTGGCTCAAGAACCCTAAGAAGGGAGCATCTCGCCTGTCTAAGACTCTTTTCCGGGAAGATTTCAACGAAGAATTGTCAGATTTTATAATTCTACTGGCTCGGGTTATGGGTTTACCCTCTACCAACGAATTCCACTTCTGGATGTGCCCGCTCATCAGCATGGTGTGCGAGGGAACACAAAATATCAACTGGGCAGAGATCATCAGCATGAATTTGGCAGATCAGCTGTGTAATGTACAGCAAACAAAGAAGTTCTACATGAATTCTTACATGATGTATACTCTGGCAGCATCAAGGCAATGGTTTGGTTTTTCCTACATTGATGCCCACAAGGATGACCCTATATATGCCTACTGCCCGCAGTTCACCCTAGAGACCAGCAATCACAATTTCAGAAGGGTAAATGATGCTTTCACCATGTACGTGGTCAGGCTGCTCGAAGGTGATACTGTTAGGAGATTTTCTAATGAAGCCATGAATCTGATATCGCGCTACGGTGCTTATTTCATATAATTCAGAAAATTCTCCTATATCAGGCTTGCCAGCTATGAGAGCACCCCTCTGAGGCTTCCCATGTTCTGCAATGATAAGATTTCTTTGATTGAAGTATGCAGGTAATTAGACAAATTACACAGAACCTGCAGAGATAAGAAGATTTATGGTTTGCACTTTCCCATCTCTTTGGGAAATTACACTTGTAAAACAGCCCTGGACGCGCAGAACATAGAGAGAGCCCTGGTCCCTATCACTGTTCATTTCTTTAAGCCAAGAACTTGCTTCGACTTGAAGAAGTTCATTGAGAAAAACATCAAGATAATATATCATCATAGGGCGGATACAGAAGACTACTGGGCTGACTGTGCAGATGATTTTGAGGCTAGGAGGAGGCACTGTGGCAGGTTCTCCCTGCAATTGATCCAAGAACTCGGCTTGTACCAAGTTCCTGAAGGACTCCAGGCTAACAATTCTGATCTATACTCATATGAGTATGACAGTGTGATTAAGCACACCCCCTTGGAGGACTTGGATTGGAACAGGAAAGAAAAAGATGATCTGGCTGAGATCCTTGCTCCAGTCTTAGTCAGGACTAAGGTCTGGTTTGACAGGAAAGTTCGAGAGCTCAGAAGGCACTTAGGAGAATCCTCTTCCAAGGATGTCTCAACACCAAGGAGAGAGGCATCGATTCCCAGGTCAGAAACACCAGTGCAAACCCCACCTGCCTCATCAACACAAGGACCTGCAGCTTCCACTCCTTCTTCATCCACTCAAGTGTACCAGAAGAAACTCAAGGAGGTTAAGAAGGAGCCTGTGGAAAATGACCCTCAAAGAAAGCAGGTAGAAGTGCCTATGGGACCAAAGAACATCATTGTTCTCAGTGAAAGTGAAGAGAGTGAAGTGCCAGCCCCTGCGAATGCTCCTGAAGGTCCAGCAGATAAAGATAAAGAAGTCCAGAGCACTGAACTTCCAAGTGCTATTGATTCTTCAGCTGCAATTGTATCCAGCGCCCTACTCACATCTCAACTTGAGACCACAGCTGTGCAAACCTTGAGCATCATGAGCTCTATGTCTCTTGGCCCTCTTGCCCCTCCTGCTACTTCCTCTTCCTCTTTTGCATGGTTTCAACCTCTTGTCGACAATAGAAAGAGGAAATCTTCCTCTCAGAGCTCAGGGCCAAATTTTGATGCTATCACAGCCTTGTTGGGCACTACTCCTTCTCGTGCCAAGAAAGCCAGAACCACCTCCAGGATCGTGTCTGATGCTCAAGGTCAGCAATTCCTGGAGATTGTTAAGCCTACAGTGGACAAATCAGAGCAGGACTTACAGTCATCTGACTTAGAGCTCTCAAGAATTCCAATGGGAGAGTCTACTCCTGAAGGTGAGATCCACAACCTCTAGGAAACGGTCACACGAGTCATTGGGAGGGTAGAGAAAGGGCAGAAAACTATTGAACAGTTGGAGGAACAGGCCCAGATTCTTACAAGTTTTATCAAATCTCTTTTGTCTAAGGACAAAGTTTTGGACCCTACCCCATTGACTACTCTTCCACCTCCTGTAATTTTGAGCCAAGATGAAATACAGAGCATCAAAGACATGCACAAGTATTCTGTCTACGGCAGGGCTATGGAAGCCATGGTGGAAGATATGCTTGTTGCAAGATTGAATTTCATCGATGAAGCTTTCAAACTCCACGGAAAGGTGAAAAATTTGTAACAGAAAATCTCCTCCACTATTGGGGTCATGGATAAAGAGCTCAAACTCTGGAGCAGTTGCATAGTATACCTCTGTCTCATGGGACAGACAGATGAGAACATTTTATTGGCGAATAAGGTCTTTGATGATGCAAAGGATAATCTGTCAAAGTCCTGGGTTTACAGCGTGGAGTGGAAGATCAAAGTCCTGGAGGAGGCTTTGGGAGAGCTGAGGAATAGCTAGCAGAAAGGAGAGGCTTTCAAGACACTGGTGATATCTGCTTTCAAAGATATACATTGTCATCTTCAAGATGAAACTTCTGGTGTGCCCCTTTCCTTGCAAGAAATCAAAGCTCAATTCAGAGCTTTTGTCAAAGATAACTTATTCAAGGAAAGTTCCATCTCCAAGGAGAAAATGAAGGATATTTTCTCTCTTCAATCTGCCATCGAAGAAGCAAATAAAGATTATCATACTCATGTCGAGTTTGATAAAGAAATGGAGAAGTGTCTCGGATTTTGGGGTTAGTCTACAGCCAACACGTCAGTCCCTCGTGGCAGAGACATAGCCGAGGCGTTGAAAAGATTCAGACAGCGGATTTTGAAGTCAGTGGGTCCCTCTCAGTAACTGACCACCTGTCTTCTTCTCCTTTTTCTTTTCTCTTCTTCCCATTCTTTTTCCGTTTTCTTTGTAAAAAGTTGAGGTATTGCGGTTGGCAGTCCTTAACTTTTCTTGGTTAAAAGAAGCAGTTACGAAGAGTAACTGATTTGTAAGCTATATAATGGCCTCTCTACGCCATTCTTAAAAAAAGGAAGAATTGGGTTTATTTTCTAAAAGTGTAAATAGATCATAAAGAAATCAATACATAAGGGCTTTCCATTCTTTGTCTATCTGATCTCTGTTATCTCTAAGCTTTCATTTAAATTTTGTGAAGATCATTTGTCTCCAGTTTGTTAGTCTTGCCGATTGCATACTTTTCAAATCTGCAAGCATGGTGATCTTGTATAACCAAGAAGGAACTTTGTGTCCTTGATTAATGAATCTGTGTTACGTTAAGAAACTTTGTGTTCTGACAGATGTTATTTACATAACTTTGTGTCTTTAAATTCCATCTCATTTATACGATACGAATGATCTTGTTTTCAATTCACTGTAACTTCGCATACATAAAGAATTACTCTGTTATCTATAATTCTGCATGTTGCCTTTCTGCTCATTCTCGTACTCTCATTCCTTAGTCCTTTTGTAATTGATGATCTTTACAGTAAACACTTTTGTAATATCCAAGTTCAACCAAAAAATCATGTTTTGTATATTTGTAAATAGGTTCGTTTCTAAATAAGGGAACCTCTCCCATTAAAGAGGAGGGACTTCTTGTCCCCTGACTGTTGCTCTTCGTAAAGTCCTCTTTGATGACCAACACTCACATTGATGCATCTCCACCATTCATTGCATTCTCTGACTACGAATATCATGCTACATTATCCTCTGACACGTTAGATCTCAATTCTTCTATTGGGCCTCACGATATTAATAATGCAATGATTGATCAATCGATTCATATGTGTGTGTGTTCTATTTCACTTCTTGTTTTCATCGATTATCCTCTATCGCATATTTCAAATCCAATTCCTAAATCATACGGTTATGTCAAACTTCCAATCACAGTTGGTCCTCTTACCATGTTTGTGCCATTTATTATGGCACCTTCAATAAAAGGGTGTGACATTCTCTTAGGTCTTCCCTAGATCTGTTCTACTCAAGATATCGTTTCCATGAATCACTTATTTATAAAGTTCATTTAAAACAAACAAGTCATTACTATTAACGGTGTTCTGCCATGTACACTGTGGTCGTAGCCTCCTTTTGAGGTTTTCATTTCACTCACTAGAGAATATGGGTCCACGTGACCTCTCAAATCTAAAGTACAATCTACTCCTAGATCTCTTGTTCGCACATGACCTACTCGATCTCATCGATCTACCAATCCATCTTGTCAGTCTAGGTATACCACTCAAATGACTCCTTCACATAGGTATACATCACCTCCTCAGTTTCCTTAACATAGGTGTTCATCACCTCCGTGATCTCCTTCACATAAGTCTTCATCACCTCCAAATTATCTTTCACAGAGGTGTTCATCACCTCCACATTCTCCTTCACATAGATGTTCATCACCTCATAGGTCTCATGCACATATATCTCATTCACCAATACATCATTTATCTCATACATCACAAATCTTGGAGCATGGTCACACACCTTTATCTCCACAAGAATCAAGTGGAGGAACCTTACACTTCACTTTTATCAGATAGCATATTCATCAAAATACACTTAGGGGGCTTCATCCTTATTCTCCCCCCCCCCCTCCTAGCATTATTAGGTATTGTAGTCTTATTTTCCCACTCAACAACCCTAGATGTGATGGAACATCACTCAGACAGATCTGAGCCTCACCCAAAGCACGAAAAGGCACCAGGTTCCTCTTTGTTATTGTCTTACCAGGGTGCTAGCATGCATGTTCATAATAACCATAACTCAGAGTGCATATTCTATTTTTTCAATCGGATCTATGAGCTCAATTTTGGAAACACACATAATAAGTAGAACATATTGATCACTTAAATATTAATACTAAATTCACCATACAATAACCATGAGTAAGAAACATCAATAACCAATATCCATCCATAATGATCCATTATATTAAATCATCACAAAATTAGTTGTTGAACACATCATAAATACCATCACAAAGTCATGTGCACAAAATCATACCTACAGGAAACATAACAACTCTATTACAATCCAGATCTCAATCTCAGTAACGGTCTCTCTAAACCATGCAAATCAATACATACATACATACATATTTATATATATAAGGGTAGTGACTTTCCCTTCACCGCCCATGCACTCTCAAAATAGGTTACACGCTCAAAAAATAGCCATGTGACTGTTTATAAAGATAACTAAAGAAGCATGCAAGATTTACGCTTAATAATAGATTATCTATAATTAACTCCAGATCTAATCCTATTATTAGGTCAAACTCTTCATGACTCTTGATCTTCCTCATGTTCCCAAAATATCCTTCGTACATTAGCCCCAAAGCCTTCATTTTCTTTATCCAATGCGTTCTCTTCACTTCATCCTATTTTTATCCCATAACATACAAAATGGACTAAGTCCCGAACATTTTATCTTACCCGCAATGCACACCTTTATTTCACTGAACTTTAGTGATCACGTGCCTATGCACCCCCTTCATGTGTGCCATGTTCTCATGCACCTCTGATACTTCAGGCAGTAATTTCATCCAGTCAACATTACCCCACACTAATGTCATTGCCTCGCCCCCTGACAATGGGTACTCATAGCTTATCTCTTCCAAAGAATAAAGAATAAAGAGATCAAAGTATAAATGACTATACAGTGAAAGAAATACTTCAATACATCCTAGGCATTATTCTTTTATAGGCAACAAAATTTCAAGGTACTCATTCTTGATATCTACTTCTAGTTCATTCCAGTCACTGAGTCCCTTCTTTGCCTTTTCAGGAATATCCCCAAGCACATCCATCCATATCATCCAAATTCAGTGTCTTCACCATTATGCCTTCAGCACTCTGAGAACATTTTCCAAACCTGGAAATTCATACCATCCATCACATTCATTCTCCATGCTATCAGTTTTCCAAGTTCTTTTAATCTTCTACCTTGTGATGATCCCAGGTTGTTGTGAGCACATCACACTTCTTTGATAGCAATGTCAACCTCTCCTCATGTCCCAAAGTCTCATTTTTCTTGGTGCAACAAGGACCGCATTATCTTCAACCAATGTCCTTGTTTTAATGATCGGATCTAGATCTACACATATATTCAGCGCCAAATCTACCTTCTTCATTTCATCCTTCAATTGTTTGGAGTAGAGCAGTCATACCCAACTATCTTTCATGTGTTACCTACTTCCTCTGTTCTCTCCTTCTTTAGTTACAACTCATTCCTCCCTTAGTACAGCCATCTCTATGATTTCCCCTAGTGTACCTGACTTCTTAATACACAAGACGGGCACAACCCTGTAAGAAGTGCAAGGATGACTGATGTCTTCTCGGTCTGTTCATCAATGTCTGGATGTGTATCGATAATATCCTTTCCTAGTTCTTCTGCCATAAAATCCAAAATCTCCTGCCTGATTCTCCCTATCCTTTTTCCACCCCTCAGTTAGCTGCTCCACTTATTCCTTTAGGCTCTTATCATCTTCCAACAGCATGACTTGACCACAACCGACTTCATCTATATTTCTACGCACCACTTCTAGCTATCATCTTATTTTAAGGCATTACTTGCATGTTCATCCGTATGAAATTTGTTGGCCTAATTGTCCAATGTGTGGCTTGATATCCCCTTCTTCATCTTCCTCCTTATACATGATGTCCTCCTTCACATAAAATTCATGCTTCATCAATGTGAGTTTGCATGCTCCAAGATAACTGTTTCCTGCATGCACATGCTTGCTGCACTCTAGGGATCCATTAAATCTCACCCATATAAGCTTCTGCAGGCTCCAAAGCACTCTGAAACCTAGTGCGTAAATGATTTTGTAGAGGGGTAATTCAATGTACCCCAACTCTGGCAATTTTCATGTAGATCTCTCCATTCCTTATTCCTCCTAGACCATGGAAACCTTTAGGAATGTGCACTTCAGTATCTAAACTTAATTCTCCACGTACGTCACTCCTACATGTTCACCAGTAGGTTCACCGAGATGGTTCACCCTTATATTTCTCTTGCTCTTCTCCTGTGGCACCACCTACCTCTTCCCGCTCTTCATGTAAGCCTCTAATGTCACGTTGTATTTCTTCATTACTGAGGCTCGTTTATGTCCACATTAATAATATAGAGTCTCCCTTAATAGATATGCTGCACTTTCATCTGATAGCTCCTCCTCACTATCCTTAGTGGGAATATACTTGTGCCTCTTCCTTGCTAGTTCAATTTTGACGGGGCTAGTTCTGGGTGATCCCCTTGGGTGGCTATGAGGGTCACGCACCTACACTTTATGCCTTATGGATTTTTCCTTCTCAACACTCTCCTAAAACTATTCTTCTTCAGCATTCCCTCACCTTTCTCTATCTCCACGGTGCCCATTTCCACTCTCACTTCTCCACCTTATTCTTGTTTAAGAGGCATGTTGCCTCACGCATTATCTTTTCTCCCCACATGTCGACTACCTCCTTGAGCCATGATCTAGGTTGCCACTATCTTCCTTTAGTTCTTCCTCCTCTTATTCTTCATCTATGTGGGGAGGATTGGGCTCTTCATCCTGTAATGTGCCCACTGTATGCCTTTCCTTTTCATAACGCAGGGAGCTTGAAATTATTTTCAACATACTTCCCATTCACCAAGTATGGGATTAAGGTAGATGTATACCTTATCCGTGCACTAAGTTTCCCAACTTCCAAACTCATTGAGTTGATATTTACATCATCAGAGATCAACTTTTTCTATATAATTAGACTTACACGGATACACGTATGTCTTCCAGATCGTATGATAATCATAGTCTACCTTGTTTACATCAAAACCCAATCCATGTGCACATTTCAAAACATGTGCACTGAGGCTTGGAAATAGTACATGCAGTGACGGCATACGAGAGCTTGCCAACAAGGGCTCCACTTTCCATACTTTCATTCCAAACCTGCCTATGTAAAAATGTTGATAGACCACGAACTGAGCCCGCTTATCCAATACCGAAGGAATGTCCTTGGGTATTCTCCATTCATACTCAAAATCTTTGCGCACATGCACTTGTACCAGAGTTCTCATCCTTTGCTGTGTAAGGTCCCACTCACAGATCCATCACATTTGTACTTTTAAAACTATGACTGCAAGTAACTTTTTCTCCTCAGGAAATTTCCAAATATTCTCCTTTGGCCCAATGAGCACCCTAATTTCAACAAACACAATAGATAATAAAATATCACCAAAATTTATCTTATCTCCATGGTGCACTTCTTCAATTATAGTCTCAACATATGAAAGAAGACAAGTTTTACACCACTCATTCAGTCATATTCTTGGCGATATGGATTCACCTCTTATTTACCTAGATCCAACACTCCTGGTTATTCAATTTGGTGAGGAGGTGCATGGAATAGCCTAGCATCACAGGGTGATTTTATAGCTTAAAAATATCCATGTCACACCCTCCCTTTGCATAATCTAGTGCAACAGAAGTTTATTTCTATGCCCTCATCATTGTTAAGTTCACTTGTCAATCTCAGTGCCCGAGCTCCTCAACCCTGTCAACCTTCCAATAAAGGGTGCAGTAGGTTGCATTCGATCGCCCTGTAAAGTAGAAAAAGTCCTCGTAGACTTGGGAAATCAACCACTGATATAATTTTTATGGTTTTCCAAAATATTGCAACTCATACAGATGCATGACTCCAACACTCTCCAACAACTTTTGTCCCATGCATCGTCGTAGACAGACCATGTCATTTTATATCTCACAAATAATATTTCTTACCACTAGGGTATTGTCCAAATCATCCTTATTATCCTTAATGAGATTATTATAGTTGCTTACTTTACTTCATCTAATGTGTGACTCCCAATCCAATCCCATAATTACACGCTTTAAGATATTGCATCTATGAAAAAATGTGACTCGGGAATATCCTCAACCTCTACTTCCTGCTTCCTTCTACCTCCTACCTCAGGTGGCTGCTCAAGGTGCTTGTTTTAGGTGTCATTGTGATGATAAAAATGTCTTCTTGCACTCGTTCAATCACTAGAACTTAAACTTTGTGTTCCCTAGTTGTAATTTTGTTTCCTCAAACCCTAGCTTCGTAAATTTTCTTCCCACATACCTTTCCCTCACTCAAACACCCTTCTGATGGATCTCCTTCAACATTCATGCATAAATAACACTATTTCGACACATGTAAATGCTCTTTCACGCACTTTCCTACTCAAATACTCTTTGTATGCACTTCACAGCTCAAACTCTTCAACATGAAAGGTAAAAATAAAATCACAAGTACCTCTTTTTATAGATTTTTCCAACTTTTTCTCATTGATTTCTCTTCACCTACCACCATAATCAGCATTAATCATGTTTCCTATTTTTCTTTTTTCGCACTTCTCGCTGATTTTTCTCATGCCCCAGTCGTAACCTTTTGGCACGTACCCATCTACTTCTCATTTGCATACCTCCTTTCGACGTCCCTTCATGCGCTAAAATACATCAACCATTGTTCCTCATATCAAGTAGTTTCTAATGTTGATGCCTACCTCGCGGTACACGATGCATTCGTCCATCCATGTGTGGTCTTCAATTTGAGAAAAAATTCTTTAAAATCACCTTCAATACTGAGCACCTGTAACATATTTATTTTCTATGCCCACCAATCTTCCAAAGGACATTCATACTCCAACTCATGTATGTACATGTATAACACTTATAGCTACTCCACCCCACACAAAAAAAAAGTATGTGCGGTTCTTTGCGCATGAATCCACTAGATAATAATCAGCTACCAGGTGCGTAAGCGTGTTTATTACAACAAAACACTAAACCAAATTGACAAAGCATAGACAATGATGGAAAGGAAACACATATAAATAAAAATACATTACAGGGAAATATAATCTACAGTGGCAATACTATGCCTTATTACAAACACCAAGAAGCTAACTATTTATAAGTAGGGTTTCAGCCTAGTCCCATTGAAGTAACTGGGAAAAAAAGTGTCATCCAGTGCTTGTAACTGGAAAGCGCCTTATTCCAAGTATCTTTGTTGCAAACAAATGGTCCCAACCAATGAACTTTCAACTTTCCCCTGGGTGGTGCACAAACTTTGAATCATATAGAAGAACCATCTTTCCCACCTGAAATTCTTTATTCTAAATATGCCTATCATGTCATTGCCTTTTGTCATCACTTTTTCTGTCTTCTGGCTCCACCAAGCCTATTATAACCCACCGCTCATCCAACTACATCAATTTGTATATTTCTTCAACAGCTTTGTTCATCATCTAATCCTCTTATGCACATAATACGTAGGGATGTTAACATGAATTCAATAGGAAGTACAACTTTTGCACGCCAAACATCAACTGAAAGGGTGTGGCTTTTTTCAATCATCTTGTAAGTAGTTCCTATATGCCCAAAGTACAACAAAGACTTTATAATCCTAGTCCTTCCTTCCAACGTCACAAATCTTCGTCAGTATATGTCCCAGATATCTTGTTGAAAGCCTCAGCAATTCCATTGGCATTGTGGGTGATAGGGTGTTGTCTTCTAGTGCACCACTATAAACTTAGCCAAAATAATTCTGATATTCTCATTAATAAAAATGAGTCCCCCTATCACTGTGTCAAACTCAACAGGACATCCATACCTCTTAATAATGTTTTCCCATAGAAATATCATTGTTGTAGCTATCGTGTAATACTTTGTATATGCATTGCTTCTTCCCACCTTGTAATATAGTTTGTACAAGTTATACTGTAGCACATGCTCGCTATTCCTACGTGTGGGTGGGGAAATAGGACCCAAAAAGTCAATCACCCATTTCTTAAAAGGTTAAGCACTTATAATAGGCCTCAAAGGAATCTCATCTCTAGTTCCAAGCTTTCCAAGGTGTTGACAATTATCACATGCCCTAACATCCTTATATAAATTTTCCCACCATAATCGAGCCATTAGAATCTTATGTGTGGTGGCATCTCTTACATAATGACCACTTGCAATTCCACCATGAGATTCTTCCATAATACCCTCACGCTCATGCTCCAGAATGCACCGATGAAAAACTTCATCATGGCATAGCTTGTATAAATCTCCACCTATCAACTGGTTAGGTGCCACACGTGATGCAAGTTGTTTCTTCTCCAAGGTCTTCATTCCCTCATACACCTATCTAGTGGGAAAAAATGGCAATATCTTCTAACTCGGTGGGTGTGCGATTCAATCTAAAGAGTTGTGTATCCGACATGGTACCATCAATGCTCTACGTATCCTCACCAGAATTAATTCTCAACAAATGATTAGGCCCTGAGTTGTTTTTTCCTGGTTTCACAATCAATGTAAACTAAAACTCTTTAAATAGTAGTATCAACCGAAAATGTGCCCTTGTAAAACAATTTTGTTGTCTAAATACTTAAGTTCCATATGATATGTCAAAAAGATAAATGGTGTCGCCAATAAGTATTATCTAAAATTGTGCAGTGCATAAATCATGTGTGCTCATGTTTTATTAACTAAGCTATAAATTGAAACTAATATCTACATAGCTTCAAAAGAAAATTCTAATTAAACAATGAACCATTAATTTAAGAGCTTAAAGTAAATGCTTCTTCAATGCATAAATAAAACTACATGCTAAGCTATTTCCTACTTTATATGATTTCTAACTTAAACTATGAACCTATGAAGAACATAAGCAATCAAAGTGAATTGTTTCTTGATCTCAAGGATTGAGAATGGAATCTCACCAAGAATGGCTACAAGGCCATTTTGGATCTTCCCATATTACTCAATTTTGAGTGAAATGATGCAAGATGGAGAAGTTATTTCCAACAATGGAGAATGGCTTAAGATAAAAATGCTTATAGTTTGCACTATTCAAAGCATGGTGCAAGAAGAAAGGTAAGTAGGGTTCTTTATATAGTTTTCCTAAAGAGGCAAGGCTAGCAAATTGATGAATGTGAGATAAAAGTTAAATAAGATTAGGAATAGATAATGTTGCTTTATAAAAGGTAATATTGATTTAGAAGAATTTAATTTGTCATTAGTAAGTCATAGGAGTTGAGGGATGTTTTAATTAATCAAAGGTGATTAATTAATAAGTATAGGTAAGCTTATAGAAGCTAATTAGAGGAAAATCAATATGATTTGCGGGATGTAAGAGAGGAATTTGATCCAATAAATGGTAATTTATTAATTTAGAGTTGTGAGTGTAATTAATTAATAATAATTAATTAACCTAAGTAGAAGTGGATATTAATTAACGAAAGGTCGTTAATTGACATCCTTAATGATAGGAAGGATAATTAATTAACAAAAGGTTGTTAATTAACAAATATGAAGAGAAATATTAGCTAATTAGAGGATAAACGCTAATTATTATGGAAATGATGAGAAAGAGGATAATTAGTGCAATCTTAGCATTAAATCTTACGTAAGCGGATTTTAGGTGTCTACATTTTCCCCTATTTGGGGTGGCGTAAGTGACGTCACTTAAAAGATAGTAGACAAGTACAAATAAATAAATATTTTTGAAGAGATAGAAGAAAAAATTAATAGAATGAAGGATGCCCCCTCGAGTGTCGATGGGGTAATGAAAGAGGGTGATTGACGATCAAAAAGATGAAAGAACATAATAAAAGAAGTAAAATAATTGATCAATATTTCCCTTAGTTTATTTTGAAGTGTTGAGAGAAGGAGAGTGAAATGAAATAAAAATGAAGATGAAAAGAGATGGATGTAGCTATCATCTTTCCGATGTAAAAACCAAATTTATTTCATCATTTTTCTTATAATTGATGTCATCGATCCTTATTAAAAAGAATGAACAGAAGTGTACTATGACATGAAAATTCATATATGAACAAATGTCCATAGCTAAAAACACCAACCCTATACAACATACAAAATGCAATGCAATACGAGAAAGTAAAATATGCCTAACTCCCTGCAACATACATAATGTAATGCAATACGATAAAGTAAAATATGTCGAACTCCCTGTAACATACATAATACAATGCAATACGATAAATTAAATAAGAATAACCTGACAGAGAAACATAATGCAATGTTTTTTGTTATCAAGCTTTGATTCTGACCTGTGAAAATTAATGAAAAGGGTTACAAGATAGTGCCCCAAGAAAGGATACATGTAAGGGGAATAATGGAGGACACTTGGGTCCTATGAAAATTAGTGCACTATGAAATAGTACCAGGCAACTCATTGTGCCCCAGAGTACAAACATAGTAAGAAAATCAACTTTGTTAATGGAGGTAGATCAAGATGATCCACGAGTCGCGCACAAGAACAAGTGAGAACCAAAGAGCAAGATTTTGTAGAATGATTTTTATTGCTTTTAACTTTGTAGAAATATATTTGAATGTTTTTGTGATTTTCTAAGGTTTTCTGAAGCTATGCATAGGAATCCGAGAAACGTGGATGCCTCCAGCGTTAGACGGAGAATATACAACGGTAGACTGCCACGCGCATGCGCAAAAAAATGAATATGCAAAAATGCCTCAGCAATTAGGTGGGAGTATTCAAAGACAAACTCTTCACACGTGAAAGGGGGATCAAAGCTAATATAAAATAGGTTCAATCATGAGGGAGTAAGGATGCCCCCTGTGTAAGCTAGGCAAGAATCACATGAGAGAAAGGAAGTGGGTGATTGATTTATAAAAGGAGGACAAAAGTTCCTACAAATATGGCAAAGAGGACATCTACTACACATGGATGTTCTAAACGATTTTCAAAGAACAGAGGATGCTATGAAATTATTGAGAAGGTGGTCAATGAAAAAGTGATTATCCCAAGGCACAAATCATGAGACAAGACATGCGCTAAAGAAAGATTTTGAACAAGGTCCAAAAAGTAACACTTGGTAAGATACTAATCATGTTTACTCATCAATATCTCGTGTGTGCACATGGAAATGAATTACCTCTTGAAGGAAAGATTTGATAGACAACAAGTTAAGACACTAGTCAATGTATAGGAATGATTTAGTTTGAAAGGTGATTTGTGAATGGATTATGGAAGGAGATTCATACACTACTCCGCTACTAGCCAGGCATCTATAGCCCTGATGGAGATGCATTTGATTCTAATCACAACATTGCTCTACTTCCAGTCAAACTTCCATAGCCGAGGTAGAGATTATTGGAAATACCCCAAGAGAGAGTTATATATCAATTTTCTTTTTCTTTTAGCTTTTACTTTTTCATTGATTGATTTTGATTCTTTTTCTTTCTGAAAACTTATTTCAGCTCTCTTGTTTAACAAGGGGTTAAGAACCACTGATGGCTTGATGGAAGGATATGAAAGTGATTGTAATGATAACATTGGCTAGTGTCAAAAAATACACCCAAAAATTCTTCCCAACAAGTTTATTAGATGAGAATAGTGATAGGAATCTCTAAGAAGTCGGTCATTCTTTAATTTACCAAGGTTATGAAAGACCAAGGTCAAACAGATACTATAGATATAAATATCACAAAATGTGTGTGAATAAGCTAAGCATAATAACATTGAAGGGATGAAAATGGTGGATGACCTGCAGAGAAATATGAAATAAAGGGAGGAAAGAACATCCATGCGTATGTAATACCTGATTGAAATGTTTGATCTTTGTACCTTTGATTTTATTTTTTTAATGTTTTAATGTTTTCTCCTTTTTTAGATATTTTTGAACCATTTTATGATATATATTTTTAGATTTTTTGGAAGTTGGGACCAACAATGTCACTCTGCATGATAGGATCCAACAACGATGTGTGTGACTTCCTTGATAAGGGAGAATAAGCGCGTTTGTTTATCAAGAGTGATATTATCCCTGATCTTGATGATCATAGTGAGTTCACACTCAACAAATGACTGTGATTTGTTTTGAAACATGGGTTTCGTATGTGGAAGTTTGAATTCCCTATCCATATGTTTCTACACTTTGCACCATACTTGATGGGTACGTTGGTGTGCATTCTGGAATTACGTTTTATTTTGGATTTTATGATCATTTGAGTTGTTGGGAGCTTTGGAGCTCTTCAGATTTTTTATCTTGGCTTGATAAAGAACTTGTCTAGGTTTTTTATAAGCTAATGCATGACTTTTCTGATCCCAAGAAGTGGGAGAAGAACGTGGATGTTTAGAATTGATATGAGAAACGATGATGAGCTTTCCATAATCATTAGTAGAAGGAAAATGTGATGGACAAAAAGGATATGGTTTAAGAATTGAATAATATGGGCTACCAAAAGGTGAGCCACAAATAGAAAATGGAAGGCTACTTGGATGTGGCCCTAGTATAGAGGAAGAAGGGCTACTAGGAGGTGACCCAAGAATAGAAGAAGAAGGGCTACTTGGACGTGACCCATAGATATAAGACGATGGGCTACTAGGATGTGGCCTAAGAATAGAAGATGATGGACTACTCGAGGTGACCCATACATAGAAGACAATGGGCTAGTTGGACATGCCCTAAGAATAGAAGATAGTGGACTACTTGAAAATATACCACAAATAGTAGAGAGAGGGCTACTAGAAGGTGACCCACACCTAGATGAAGATGAAGAGCTACTTGGTGTTGACCTCATAAGAGATTGTGATTGAGAAATTATGATAGACAAAGAGTGATTGGGTGATGAGAAGATAGGTTGTGGATCAATGCAAGACCTAGGAGTTTCCTTGTGTAATGAAGATTGTGAAGATGGAAGAATAAGAGGAGGATCAATTTACATGATCTGAGGCTCTTCCTCTATTTTTTGATAAAAGGAATCAACATTTTCCTCACAATACGCAGACGCATCGAAGTCTAAAGAGAATCCTTTCTCGTAATTTGTTAAAGATATATCTTCATGTGCCCCTATAAAGACCATGATTGTTTCTTCATTCTGAAATAGATAAATTGGTATGAGTTGTTGATCGACCACTAGGGGTTGATTGGAAGAAAGAGGTTCAATTGGTGTGGAAGACTTAGAATATATTTGATAATGATTGATAGAAGATGATGACATGGGGGACGAAGAAGATGTGGAGCTAAATGTCTCGAGAGTAGAAGGTGATGTGGACCTACCTACACGATGGTATATCGTCTATAAACTAGTAGGATTAAGTCCAAAGTCTGCAAATTACGACACATGGGTCGATTCAAATGTTTGACTAGAAGGACTTTGAATCACACGAATATTCAAAGAAGGAAGACTTTATGGGGGTGACTGATGAAGGTGGTCCTGCGAAGAAGGGGAGGACTATGATTCCTGAATCACATTGGATGAATAATAACAAGGGTATTGCAAAGAAAGAAAGGAACGTGATTCAAGAATTGTATTAGATGTTTGATTTGAGGGATTTTGAGTCGCACGTATCTTCAAAGGAAAAAGATGTCGTTGATGAAATTAATAAAAAGGGGTCCTGCGAAGAAAGTGAGGACCCCGACGTAGGAGTCGTATTAAATGTATGATGAAGAGGGTCTTGCGAAGATAGGGAGGACCACGACATAGGAGTCACATTATATGAATGATGAAGATAATTTGTGGCGACACAAATATTTAGAGGAGGAGAACGTTGTTTAGGTGATTGATAATAGAGGTCCTGCAAAGAAGGGGAGGATAACGAATTAGGAGTCAAATTAGATGAATCTGAATAGTAGTTTGGATCTGAATCATTAGAAGAGTCAGAGGAAATATTTGGATTGGAATCCTCAGAAGAAGAAGAAATGTTTGGATTAGAATCAGAAGAAATGTGGGTGGAACCCGAATAATAATTTGGATCAAAAGTGTCCAAACCATACCACCGACTGTGATATGAAGATGAGGAATGGGTTGCCCGAATGGGTTCTCTAGCACGAAGAACCAAATAAGGTTTGGTCATGATATTCATATTTTGATGTGAACTCCAAAAATTTGATTCCTTATTGTCATATGTATAAGGGACCTTGTGATAATCAGTCATTTTAAGTGTGTGTTGGGTTCAAAGGCCTAAACCTATATTGTATGATCAAACTTCTTCAAGGTGAAGAAGGTTTCATGTTGATTTAGGTAGCATAACGATAACCAAATAGACATTTTGTAAATATGGGGATGCTTGTGTGATTTTCCAAAAGAGAAGCTAAGGAAAACATACATCGTTATGACTCAAGATTGATAATCCAACAAGGTTTGGAGGCGTAAATGTCAAATGATTGATCAAAATTTTAGCAACATAAAGGATACAAAGGAAATATTTCCTATGTTTGATTGATGCAAAAGTTACTTGATAGGAAATGTTTTTGCCAAGGTTTGAAAGATGTGTTAAAAAAATTATCATGAAATTAGGCAAAAATAAGAATATCAAGAGGATCAAAGACCCAAAGGATTTCCCTAGAAATGAGTTTATAAGATGGATAAACACAAGGAACAATCACGCAAGTTCAAGACACAAAACCAAATTAATGACCAGATAATAATGAAACCAATGGATCAAAGTGATTGTACTAAATGAATGAGTCACAAATGACAAACAAGTCATAATCACAAAATGTTTTTTCTAGGACCAATCAATCAAATGAGAAACTTCTTATGTTTATTTCAAAATGATAGTTGACATTTTAAGATGATCAACGAAATGTAACCACTTATGTCAAGTTCAAAGAAATGAACAAGGTGTAAGTAACAAGGATTTGATATGTTTCCCAAATAAAGTATACTAAGAGTGAGCTTGAATCTAATTAAGACCTATATCCTAAAAAGTGGAAGTTACGACTATGAACATAGCAACAATACCAATAAGATATGTTAACCAAACTTTTAAGGAAAAGTATGGTATTCATATCGAAATGATATTGATACGATGTGCACAAAGGTAACAACAACACTATTCAAAATTGAGGTAATGTTTGAGAGAAAAATAATGCCAAAGTATAGCAAGGAAATGTCACAATGTGAGTAGCGTAACATCACAATCTAGACACTTATGTCAAGTTTACAAAAAACAAAATGTAAGTATCAAAATTATAACAATGAGATATAAGCAAGATAACAGTTCAAAGAATAAACAAGTGATGAAACAAGCCTAACTACAATTGACGATATTGACTTGGGCATCAAGATAAAAAATACTACTAATGATATGAAAATGTGTCCACACACTTTAGACGTTTAAAAACCCAGCCGCAAACATGGATGGGTGTAAATAGACACAAAAGTGGCGAAAACAATCAATTGATAATGCAAAGGTAGTCACTCTTCTTTTGATCAACAAAGTGTTAAAAGAAAGTGAAGGAAGTATATCAATTGGGGGTGAAAAATGTTGGCCTCACTTTGGTAGAGTTTTGCCTCGCCTTAGGGAAAGTGAAAAATTAATAAAAAGTAATGTTTCACATGTTTCTTGATGAACAATAGCTCTCAACTCAAATTCGCTTTGATGTGGTCCAAGTTGACTCCTGGTCAAAGATAGATTCCTAGGTGGTTCACTCAACTAGGTGTCACAAGTCATCTAAGAGTGAGTTTGATTTACCCAAAAATTTGCATTAAATAATTTGGGAGTATCTTGGCTTTACTTTACCCCCTTCAAGCATAGTGGGCAATAAATGCATCCATCATGTACTCTCACTGGGGTCGCGATACAAACGACTTGTGACGTTAAATCTCACGTGTGTACTAGTCAAGTAGGTTGTGTGAAGCACTTCCCATTTTGTCCACAAGGTTCCCTCTTACGTGGACTACTTTGGGGTTCCTATGACCACCCCCATTGTTGTAGTTTAAGGCTTATGCCAAAAGGGTTATGTCTTAGTTTTAAGCGGAGGGGGTGTACCCTTATCCGAACCTGCAAATCAAGTGTTTTGAATGTGGTGCATTTTTTGATCTTTTAGACTTAATGTGGTTTATTCGTTCATCATTTGGCAATCTGCAACACACATTTAGTTATAAAATTTTGTTGTGAAATCCTTTCTTTGACAAGTGTTTTTAGGTCCTACACTCAAGCATTAGTAGTTCTCCAAGAAAATTGCATTGTTTAAAAGAGGATTAAGAGTTGTTTTTGATTCTCAAGATCATCCAAAGATGCAATAAAAGAATATACACAACAAATAATCCAACTAAAAAGTAAATAAAAGTTTTACAATGAATGAACTATACAAAAACCTTGATAAATGTTCATTCCCTTAAACCAAAAGTAAAATATGAAGTTTTCAATTTACCAAATGTTACAAAATGAAGACTAAAGTTGCTTTTGATTCTCAAGATCACCCTAAGGTGAAAAATAATATCATACACAAAATTTAGCCCAACTATATAGAAATGGAAAACTTCAAATCAAAGGACCATTGAAAAATGTTTTGTAAAAGATTCATTCCCTTGAGTCAAATGAATAATCAAATTTCTAAGTTTAATCCCAATGTTAAAAAGATAGAGATCAAATTTGTTTTTGATTCTCAAGATCACCAAAAGGTGCAAGAGAATATCATACACACGCTTTGGTCTAAATCAAGTAAAACATGGAAATACAACATTCATCAAAACATTAGACATGTTAAAAAATGACTAGTTTTAAAATAAAAGAAAAACATGTCATTTTTGTAAGTATAAATCCTGTATTTATGTTTTTATTGCATAGTTAACTTCAATACCTTTCCAACGTAAAAAAATGGAATCATTTTGATTTTGGGAGTAAAATTTATGGCCTTCAGAAAATGGGTTACGCATATGCTCTTATGCTTACGGGTATGCATTTGACATACACTCAAAAAATGTCAAAAAAAACGTCCCTTAATCTACAAAATGGTAAAAAAATTCCAACCAAGATTCAATTTTGACAACAACCCATCACATTAATATATGAATATAAGACTCAATGCTATCAAACATTAACATAAATACTCAAAAATGTAAGATTTTCAAAAAATTGACAAAACTAACATCTAGAATGATGAAAAAGTAAGCTCTAAAAATGAAAACATGATGAAATCTTGAAATTTTTTCACCAAGATTCAATTTTGATAGCAACCCACCACATTAATATATAAATAGAAGACTCAGTACTATAAAACACTAACCTACATACTCAATAATTTAATATTTTTAAGAAATTAACAAAACTAGCATGTAGAATGTTGAAAAAGTAAGATCTAAAAATGAAAACATGAGAAATCTTGAAATTTTCCCATCGATTTTAATTTTGACATCACTTCACCTCATTTATACCTATAAGGAAGACTCAACACATCCAAACTCAACAAAACAAATTATGAAAAAACAAGTTATGTCAATATATGCAAAAAGAGAGTTAGTAACCAAAATTGAAACTAAACTACAAAAACTTGAAATTAAGTGCAAAGGACAATAGAGTAAGTCTCATCAGGCATTTCAAATGTGTTCATGTTTTATTAACTAAGCTATAAATTGAAACTAATATCTACATAAATTCAAAAACAAATGTTAATTAAACAATGAACCATCAAGATAATAGCTTAAAGAAAATGTTTCTTCAATGCATAAATGAAACTACATGCTAAGTTATTTCTTACTTTCTATGATTGCTAACTTAAACTATGAACCTATGAAGAACATAAGCAATCAAAGTGGATTGTTTCTTGATCTCAAGGATTGAGAATGAAATCTCACCAAGAATGGATATAAGGACATTTTGGATCTTCCCATATTACTCAATTTTGAGTGAAAGGATGCAAGATGGAGAAGTTATTTCCAACAATGGAGAATGGCCTAGGATCAAAATGTTTATAGCTTGCACTATTCAAAGCATGGTGCAAGAAGAAAGGTAAGAAAGAGGGTTTTTTATATAGTTTTCCTAAAGAGGCAAGGCTAGCAAATTGATGAATGTGGGATAAAGGTAAAACAAGATTAGGAATGAATAAGGTTGCTTTATAAAAGGTAATTTTGATTTAGAAGAGTTTAATTTGTCATTATTAAGTCATGGGAGTTGATGGATGTTTTAATAAATTAAAGGTGATTAATTAATAGGTAGAAGTAAGCTTATAGAAGCTAATTAGAGAAAAATCAATATGATTTGCGGGATGTAAGAAATGAATTTGATCCAATAAATGGTAATTTATTGATTTAGAGTTGCAAGTGTAATTAATTAACCCAAGTAGAAGAAGATATTAATTAACGAAAGGTCATTAATTGACATCCTTAATGATAGGAAGGTTAATTAATTAACAAAAGGTCATTAATTAACAAATATGAAGAGGAATGTTAGCTAATTAGCGGAAAAATGTTAATTATTACGGAAATGATGAGAAAGAGGGTAATTAGTGTAATCTTAGCATTAAATCCTACGTAAGCGGATTTTAGGTGTCTACATCATGGACAAAGATTCATGCTAAGTATTTATATAGTTCTATTCACCTGGTGTCAACTTCCTTCTTACAAAACAAATAGGATGGTCTAAAATTCCTTCGCCTGGTTTTGCTAGCACAACACCAATCGCCATCCCAGAAAAATCCACATGAACATGGAAGGGTTTGTCCCATGAAGGAAGACCTAAAATAGGTGTAGTGGTTAGTCTTTCCTTCAGTGTTTCAAACACCTATTGTTGCACCTTGCCCCAATAAAATTTTTCCTTATCCTTCAAACATTATTATGGGGATACAACAGTCTTTGCATATCCCTTAATGAATTTCGTGTAATACCATGTATGTCCAAGAAATCCACACACTTCACTTTTATTGTTAAGTTCTTCCAATCCGAAGATCAAAACGACCTTGGTTGGATCTACTAGCAAGCCTTCCTTACAAATAATATGACCAAGCAAAGTGCCAAAAAGTGTCACAAAGATACATTTCTTAATATTCATAGAGATTCTCAACTGCCTGCATCTATCAAACATAAGTCTCAAATTGTCACAATGATCCTTAACCAAACCATACACGGTCCAATCATCAAGATACACCTGCTAAAACTTATAAATGAAGTCTTGAAATGTTTTCACAACAATGCACAAAAAGACTATAAGCATATTCTTAAGTCCAAAGGGCATAATTGTGTGTGCAAACCTTCCCCACTCGGTGGTGAAAGTTGTCTTTTCCTAATCTTCCTTTGTTATGCGCACTTGATGATATCATGTAAATCCATCAATAAAAGAGTAGATCTCATGCCCTGCAACTCCTTCCAGGATCTCCACAATAAATGGGTTAGGAAAAGAATCTATGACACAAGTAATATTCAAGTCTTGTAGTTCACATAAATCCTTATCCTACCATCTTTCTTTATGCTTATTACCATCGGGATAACCCACTCTGACTCCTCAATTGGCTCAATGATTCCATATTTCAACATCTTATCTATTTCTTCTTTTAGCTTGACGTGCAGATTACGATTCATCATGTAATATCTCTTCCTAGCCGAGTGCGCACCTTCTTTTAATTTGATCCTCATTTCACCCAAAGAGTGATGCACTCTTTTTAACTCATGATAGCCTTACAGAAATAAGTCCTGGAAGTCACAAATCACCTTTAAAATATTTGCCACTTCCTTCTCCAACCAGTAATCACCAATAATGGCTTCTTTAGACTCTACATCTGTTCCAATATTAACCTTCTTTGTTTTCATAGGCTCATGATATGCGTGTGCCTTCTCATCTGTTGTGTCCATCACCTCTCGCGTACCTTCAATGTGATTAATATCCAAATTATTATCCTAATCATCATCATCATTTATCAGGCATACCATTTTACCCATTTCCTTTTCTTCCCAGATGCATACCATTTCTTCTTCTTCAATCTCTTCAAGTCAAGGCACGCCTCTAAGTCCATCTCTCCAAACATGTCTAATAGAAGTTCCTCAGCCTTCACATTATCTCCCAAAGTAAGGCACTTCATAATCTGTAGTGCTTCATTGACCTGAGGTTTAGTAGAAAAGTAATCAAAAGTATGGATCATACCTAAGGTCATCTCCTGCAAATTAATTGTCTCTCGTGTTAACTCTACATGGACATACCATGCTCACACAACCACTTAGAGTGGCGTAGAACTTATGTACCCAAAGTGACGGTGGTAAGTCATCTTGCCCCTTTATCCAAAGTCTCTCACATTCCTGGACATGGTGTGAAGAAAAGGGCTTCCTATGGAATTCACATATATGTGAAGGTACATTTCTCCTTAGGAACCTAGTAGAAAAGATGATTCCCACCTCTCGTCATTCCAATAGGTTGTCTCTGTGTGTAGTCCACCAACATGTTGATGTCCCGCACAGGGTCTAAACTGACATATTTCTTCTGTCACCCTCATCCTTCCACTGGGCTTCCATGGCATGCAAAAATACATAAAGATTCCCTTCACCAGTGTACCAAGGTACTTGGTTATGACTCAAGTGTCAAATGACGCACGACCTAATCATGCGAGTAACAATATTCTTGATCTCTCGTCCAACTACTTCATATGTTCCATGTGCCCAGTTGTCACAAGAAATACTTGTAATATCATTAACTAAATGAGCATCATCCTATTGTATCACTCCTTCACTAGGTGGCTCAAGTACCTCAGGGTCTCTGATTGTACGTGTGTATATCATGTTCATGTATTCTTCACTCAAAATCTCAACATACAGGGAAACCTTTGCATTTGTCAAAGGTATAATAACGTTCTCTTCCTTGTTCTCAAAGCTAATGAACCCCAAGTGTTAAAGCGCAAATTTGGATTGTTCGCATAACACAAGGAACACCCAAGTAATGTTGGGAAACTATCTATCTCCACGAGCTCGAATAATTTAAAGTCCCTAGTAAACTTAGCTCCCTGAATCATAATAGTCGCATCTTTTAACACCCCATTAGGATTAACACTAGTTTTTTTGTCATATACAACACATTTGAAGAAGGTTGTAATTGTAGTCTTTCCATCTGATTCCAAGCATCCAACATGAGTACATTAACTTCAGCACGTGTATCTATCAAAATGTTTCTCAGAAGCCATCCATCAATAACCTCATTTAATGTAATATATTTATCATACTCGTGATTATGGGGAGGTAGATTTGCAAGAAGGATCTGCCTCTCGCACTCGTTACCTGTGCACAATACTTTTTCTCTCAGCTACTCTCCCAACAAGGGGATTATTTTCACCTGGTGCAACATTTGACATACCTCCTTCAAATCATCTATGTGCTTTTATGGGAGTTCAACCTTATTTCCTCATTCCATCATGCGTGCCTGCTCCTTCAAGCTCTAAATCTCACCTCGTAGATTCCTAATAACATCCATAGTCTCTAGGTAAACTTATTTTTGAAGTTCAACATCAGGGTACTTGGCATTATTACTTCTTTCTTTGTTATAGTCGGCTTATAATTTGAAGGTTCACAAGCATGCATAGCCTGAGCACGTGTGGTAACTAACACTAGTTGTAATTCATAATTAAGCCCAACCTTGGCATCCATTGATCTCCATCCACACATTGTATCTTAATCATAACTACTCCCTTGTCTTTCTTGCAGTGCTTACTCATATGCTCATACAAGTCAAAGAACTCTTCAAACTTATGTTGTTTTCTACACCATGAGAAACCACTTTCTGAGGGCATTCGTGCTAATAATGATCAGGAGATCCACAAGTAAAACAAGTTCCTCTAGGAAATACTCCTCTTCCATTGCCACAACCTCAGCCTCTATATCCCCCATGTAAACCTCTATTTCTATTATCCCCATTACTACACCCTTCATTATGTTGTTCTCCTTGTTATTTAGAACCACCTGCTATAGTAGTCTGGTGCACACCAGTTTTAATGGCTTCATGGATATGATCAATCACTCTGCAGTTAACAGTTTCATGAGTATGAGTTTTGCAAATTTTACAGTACATATATACATTCTTCTGGATCGCGTGCTGCAAAAGAGGACATCTACTCGCATCATGGTCTAGATGAAAAATCTCACAATCCACCTGTATGGCGCACACCAAATTGCAAGGACAACTATCCTTAGTTTTCCCTTCAACCTCGCAATATGTACACCATATCCCACTGTGTGTCTCATGAGCTGAATTAGTAGAGAGCTCTTCAACTATTTCACCATAACTATAATCTGTGCCTTTAAGAATAGGCTCACACCGATGTCCACTCTCCCAACTGCCCCAGCATGCAGAGCTTCTTCCAAAGCATCATGTGGATCTACAAAAGTCTCATGAGATAGTGCCCTTCTGGACAAAGTCAAAAATTCACTGACAAACCATTGTGCATGTTGACTAAGGTGTATGTCATAGGACAACTTTGAAAACAAAGTTTTAAAACGTGTGTCATACTCCCGAATGCTTTCTAACAAACCCTGCTTAATGTCCTTAAGTGTGGTGATACTTTTCTATCCAAACTTAGGAATATGGAAATCAACCAGAAACATAGAGTGTCAAGCATCATAATCCACTGCAGTCTGGTGCGGGTCATACTTCTTGTTCCAGCTATGTGCACACCCTTGAAGAGTAGTAGCAAACTGACTTTCCTTTCTATCTGAAGCAGTGATTACTTTAGTGCGCCATAACAACTCGCACTTGTTTACATGCTCTACAACATCCTCAATACCTCTATATTCTGGTAAGTGGAGGGACATCTTGTAATAAACTTATTGAGGTTGATGAGGGTTCGGACCTTGTCCACAAGATCCAGAATCAAAACCGCTGCCAGTATTTCGTCCACCACCAGAACCACCTGATCCACTTGATCCTGATCTTTCTGATCCTCCTGAACCACCTCCTGCAATGGGTGTCAGACCAGTGGATGTGCTTCCATACGTCCCAACAGTAGTACTAAACTGAAATTCCACAGTCTCTGAAGTTGTAGTACTTGTAGACATGTTTCCAATGTACTGTGCGCCCACACTCTGTCCTGATGATGCGCCAAAAAATATTCCTCCAATTGGTCCTCCAAACAGCAAAGATGTTGTCACATGTGATGCCATATATGTTGTATGATGAACTTCTATACTCAAAGGAAAATGATATCTACATGAAACAACTGGATTACCTACACTCGTTTTTTTATCAATAGTTACTTATGGAACTCAAACACCAAGCACAAGGGCTAGATCGTCAGGCAGGATCAGATGCGTACCCACGATCCTTATTCTTTCCTCATTATACACACTCTCATCATAAGTTGGAGGGGATTCTCTACTGCACTTGCCTAAGTAGGGGAGATCCTGATGCTCCGGCTCCACGTCTTCCACGCGAGCTTCAAATCCTTCATGAGACATCATTCTCCACAACTCCATAGACTCCTCAATATCACGCTTCTTCTCCAATTCCCTCTCCTGCACTTCATTATACTTAGGCCGCCTCTCTTCTCTCTTACTTTCTACCAAAAATTCTGCCATCTTTCACCAAACCTGCTTCTGCCCCTGCCCACGATGGGGTGTTTAGCTAGCCATAGTGAGGCACTCTAAACTCAACACTGCCATCAAGATATTAATAGCCAAAGGAATAATGTGGATGTAAGATCCTCTGGGATCGTGCAAAAATTCAAACTTAGCAACTTCCGGACAAGAATACATAGACACAATGTGATCCAAAGTATAAGTGCACACACCACCAACCCACCAATGATCTATAACATGTGTCCAAGGTTCATCTGCATCAAACAAAGTTTGATACTCTTCCGATGTCCAAGTCCTTGGTCTGTAACTCCAGCTTTTCTTTGATGCATACGATGAAAACCACTCATACAATTCTATTGGAAAACAACAAAATAATGTCTCATCAAGCTCATGATAAATATGTTCTTCAACCCATGCGTGCGCATTGAAATCATGTCCAGAACCATATCTTCGCATAAACTAATCTTGTCTGTCAATCACCCAATATTCAATATCCGCAAGAGTTAACTGATACACCATCATCATGCAACATTGTGGTAAATAGTTCGAAAAAGGTCCCGACAACGGAACCAAAATTTCCCACTCTACAACCCTAAACGCACTGGGACATCACTCAGATAGATTTGAGTGCTCACCTGAAGTGCACAAAGGTACCAGGTCCCTCTTTGTTACTGTCTTACATAGGTGCTAGTATGCATGTTCATAATAACCATACTCAAAGTGCATATTCCATTCTAACAATCAGATCCATGAGCTCAATTTGGAAACACACATAATAAGTAAAACATACATATCACACAAGGATTAATAACAGATTCACTATATAATAACCATCAACAGAGACATCAACAGTCAATATCCATCCATAATGATCCATTATATTAATTCATGACAAACCAATAACTGAACACATCATAAATACCATCACAAAGTCATGCGCGTAAAATCATACCAACAACATAACTCTGTTACAATCCAGATCATGGTCTCAGTCTCGGTCTCTCAAAACAGTACAAATCAATACATATATATAGGGGGTGGGGCTTTCCCTTCACCGCCCATGCACTCTAAAAATAATCCACACGCTTAAAATAGCCATGCACCGTTTACAAAGTTAACTAAAGAAATATGGAAGCTTCGCCTAATAATAAATTATCTATAATTAACTCCTGATCTAATCCTATTATTAGCTCGAACTCTGCATGACTCTTGATCTTCCTCTTGTTCCCAAAATAGCCTCTGCCTATTCTTGAAATCTTCATGTCTTTATCCAAAGCGTGTTCCGCACTCCATCCTATCTTTAGCTCATAATATGCAAAAGGGCTAAGTCCCGAACTTTTTCTTACCCGGGCGCACCTTTCTTTCACCAAACTTCTGCACGTACCCACGCTCCCCCTTCCTATGCGCCTTGTTCTCGTGTGCCTTTGATACTTCGGTCATATTTCATCCAGTCAACAAGTGTCTTACATTTCGACTCATACGCTTTAAGCTTCACATCTAGTCTTTCTTATTCATCATACACACATTGATACACATCCCTGGTATCGTCATTACCCGATGGCACACTCTTGTGCTACGGTTCACACTTGACTGTTGAGGGATCACTACATTTATGAACCTCACATCATACACACTACACATTTCACACTCGGCGCATTCACGACACATATTTCTAGTGCACATGCATCACAACACACTTCCCTATGATGTACTCTAGTTCCACAATTCATACTCAACTGCTGAGAGTCTAAATCTGAAATGAACCTCACCACACTCACTCACTCTCTATGCTCTATGCTTTATCGATCATATCTTTCTAGTACACACTATCAAACTATTTCCTGATGACACACTCTTGTTCTATGGTTCATTCTCGACTACTGAGGGGTCATTTATAAATGAACCTCATCTCATGCATACTCATTCACACTCTCTCGGGGGGCACGTTGCTCCTATCACACCCACTTTGCATTCCATTCCATTCACACTCACAACATACTACATATCTTGGTTGCACATTGTTCTTGCTTACTTATACTTGTATGTTTCACTTTGCTTATTATGTTAGACGAATATTTCATATTTCATTATATTTTCTATATACACATGTACGTTCACTTGCCTTCTAGTTGTGAAATTAGAATTTACACAAATCTATTACACGCAACATGGATGTTTGACATTGTAGCTCTTACTAGACCCACAACGACTCCTTGGGGCATCTATTTTCATACACACTACAAGTGTTATTGTTTCGTCTTATACTACTTCCTATTATTACTAGCACACTAGTTTATATTGTATCATACACGCTTTAACATACTTTTTTATCTAGCATACTAACGGGTGCTTCATGTGCAGCATTTACTTTGTAGGAACTATTTTGCCACCACAGTTGTTTGATATTTTTCTTGTTATTGTTTGTCATTGTTTGCTGGCTATGCCCTTTGTATTGTGTGCACATAGTATGCTTTTGGCCACTTCGACCCTGATTGTCTTGCGACATTGTGAGCGATGTCCCATGTTTGAAACCCGCTTTTTCGCGGTCTACATTGTCTTCTTGCTTGTTAGATTACACATTGTCTTCTATTTGTGTATTTTTCTTGATTACATTAACACATGTTTCCAACCACTTTGTTTGCTTGTTCATTGGTTTTAACCAAGCACATTCCCCCTACAGGGAATTCGTTTCATATCAACATTTGTTCCTCTCCTTTGGGTCGCATCCTCCTAGCGACGTCGCATGCACCAATGAGGGGGGCATACATTGGGTGAATCAGTCACCCCATACAACAACTCAGAGCTTCAATACAAGCACAACATAGGAACAACACAATCTACAGTTATTGAAACGGCCCAGATTCTGACTTGGGTCCTCAGTTCAACATAGACACCAGTGCCCAGATACAGACACTAGTGCTTGGGTGTTCCCGACCTTTCCTAGGCACCTATGACCAGGGGTAGTTACAGTCACTTTCTCATATTGACACAATTTTCAGCATTGCACAGAGCAGTTTTTTAGTACATGCACAATCCTCCAGCAATCAGAATGCATTCTATCTCAGTTTTCTTCTCTTTCTACTTGGATCGAACTTGATTGAACTAGAACAACATGGATCCCACCATCTGTAGTGGTGTATAAATTTCGGAAAGTAGTTAGGGATAGAGAATAACACTAGATATTTCTCCCCAACACTCTTTTGTCGTAGCGTGAGATCACCCAAAAAAATTGCACTTGGCGTGAGATCACCCAAAAAACTCATTCTTGGTGTGAGATCGCCCAAAAAACTCGTTCTACAACAATTTCAGGATCTTTTCTATCCTTTTCACTCATCACGGATCAGGTGCACATGCTCCTTTTACTACTTTTTTACATTTTTACACACTTTTTACATATTTGGATCAATTTTTTCATATACAGATATTTGACTACTCTTTTTCTCTTCTCTTTTACAGGTATGTCCTTATGGGAAGCAACACTCACATCAACGAACACATCAAACAACAATGACAACAGGTACAACGTGACATATACACATACACATACACTTTCACTCATAGGGTCACCTCCTATTCATTAGCTTCCAAGATTCATTTTATCACTCCACGCTCTTTCTTATCTCCTCGACACGCTTTTGCCATCGATCTACACAGTTATCAGGTACGCATCTTCTATCTACTTTATGTTATCAATTATTCACTTAACATAAAGTGGGGAAAAATGTTGACACTAAATCATGCACTTGAGTATATTTCTAGGTCCTGATCACATACCACTATTCATATGATTCCTAAGCGAGAAAACTAGTAATTAACATCTATCTTTGGCCTCTTTTCTTGTTTTCTTATTTTCTCTTTGGTCTTGCACACCCCACAATCTAGTTTGACTTTCATTGCTTCATCTTTCTTGGCTCTAGACACTAGTGCCCAACCAGGATGTCAGTGCCCAGGCGCCCTCATCCCCTCTGGGCGCCCCCGACCTCTGTGTATCTTGCTCGCCCCTTTTGGGCCTCATGTTTTCTTGGTGGTCATCTTTTTAGATGTTAATTACAAAATTTAACTAAGGGAATCATATAAATATAAAGATATGTGACCATAATAAAGGACCAAGCTCTAAGCATGTATTTCTATCACCTAAGGTTGCATCCAAAGGCATTTTAAGAACATCAAAGAATCCATCTAACTGCATTCAAGGGATAAAGGATTGCATTCTTTTGCATACACTTCATAGGAAGGGAAGTTCATTTTTACATCCACACATCTATTTACATTGCTACATCTAGTTATTACTTGTTATTTGGTGCATCTTGCACAAGAGCCACCTAGGGCACGATTATTCTAACACATATGCACAACTACATGGAGTCTAAGATGTAGTGCAACACTCGGTCATAAGTTCACTCTGTCAGGTGACTGCCGAGGTTAGTACGATTCCCCATTTGCATTCTTTTCTTTGTAGGATTTGATGTGTTTTGGGGTTTTGCAAGAGGTCTTTTGTTTTGTAGGTTATAAGCGAGCTCGACAATCTTCTAGTGACCTGTATGTGATCAACAACGAACATTAGCGACACTCGTGCGACATAGCAAAAATTATTTTCTAAGGTTCTGCGTAGTCACAGGCTCCTACAGAAGGTATCTGGCGCCTAGGCGCCCCTGACCTAGTCCAAGCGCCCTAGTCCCAACATTTTTGGCAGTTTTGTGATTTTTTGGGTTCGGTTAAGACAATATCTCCTTCTGTTTCATCAATTTTCTAGCTTAGTACATCTTCAGGATTATTGCGGAATCAACTAAGTCTCTTATTCCATCTCTTATACTCAGAGTTCTAATTTCCATTTGTTTATTGCTTAGGTCAGATATGTACTTAATTTCTTATCATTGTGTTGTGACTCTACAATTAGGGTTTAACATATTTTGTATTTTTGTTAAATCACCTATAACTCTCATTAACAACACATGGCTTGTAATATTTGAAAGTCCCACAGTGAAGTCAAATGTCAGTTATTGGGCTGACAAATGCTCCATATGAAGGCTACTTATTGGTCACACATCATCCAAACTCATCGTTTGTACAGGAAAATGTTGTTTCTATCTCGTTCTTGAAATAGTGCATCTTTTTTAATACAACCCTTCCTCCTCTTAGACGCAGTCTACTCTTCTCTCCTCACTTCCTAATCTATTTCCGACCAATTTCAAAAAAAAACCCTCCTTAGTCTTCTTGCCCCCTCCCCTCTCAAGCATTTAGATTATTAATTGGCTAGTCATACTCCAAATTTGAAAAAAATGACACAAACAATTGTTTTATTTTAGCCATTCACCAAACTCATATTTGTTCTTATATTTCTTTACAATTAGATCAAACTCCATGATGAAGACATAACTGTTGTTATTGATAGACCACCTCAAACAACCACAACAATAAGATTTATGGATCGCCTCTCATTAATTTTAAGATTTTCTTGTACTGCTCAAATTATAATTATTAATGACTTGTTTCTCTACACGTGGCCTCCATATTGTTTCACTCTTGTACTTTTATTTCTTAATTTTTTTATAAATGCAACACTATTTAATTAAAAAATCCCCCTATTTTTAGTGCCAAACAAAATAACACATACATTTGCTTCCGCAGGAAATATTTTTTAGTTTTTTATTCTTTACGCAGAGCTCCAAATCCAACGACCGTTGCCCCCATTTTGAGCAAAACAATTGCAATTATATCATCAAATCCTACGTCAAGGAATGAATGAATGAATGAAATATTTTAATGACGTCCACGAGACTGAAGAGTCTAAGGGACCAAAAGAAACTAAGACATTAAGCTGATTTCAGACTCTTTGCAATATCAGCTCTCCTACTGTGAATCTTGAGCACAAAACCAACGATCCTTTGAAGTTTTGTTTCTTCAAATAACTTGTTTAAGTTGTCCACTTTTAAATCGTTTTCATACTAGATACGAATATCATCATATGTTGAACACTCCATAATGAAATGTCATTCTATTTCAACAACCCCTTTGCTGCAGAAAAGACAAGTTCTCATTTCCCAATCCTCTTTGGGAATAGTCCATCTACCAGTTTCACAACGAAGATGATGTGATCTGGTCCTCAATTGAGCCACTAGAATCATTTCCTTACCTTTGATAACTAACCCTAGATAAGCTTTTTCATCATGCTCCCAAGTGGGGTTAAATTCTTTGATATATTGTGCTTTCTTACAACCAATCTGCTATGTCCACATGGCAGTCCTAAACTTCTCCATCACATAATTTTTTATTTCCCTATTGTTGTTAGGACACTCCTGAAAATTGATGCCCCATTTGTTCATCTATTTGTTGTTCTGTTTCATCCAAGTTTTCTTTCTGCACTCTAGATTATCCTCTATAACCATTTTGGGTCAACGATGATTGTCCATGCTTTCAACTTTTTTCAAATAGCTTATCAACCGAGTTATTGTCGATGCTTCCATCGGGAAGATATCCGCTTCAGCCAACAAGATCTCATAAGGGATTGTTGATTTAACTTTAAGAGTACTTGTGATTAGATGTTTCTGGATTCTTTCTAATTGTCTCCATCCGTGCTTTGACATGTTACTTCCCCAAACCTCACAACCATAAAGTGCAACCGGAGTAACCAACAATCTAAAGAGGGTTTTCTTAGTTTTCCAATCCCAAAGCTCAACTTTCCTACGCCTATTTTGAAGTAGGTAAGATGTTTTCCAACCTCCCTGTATCCTTTTTGCTCTACATGTTTCCCAGCTCATCTTGTTGTGAAAATCAATCCCAAGATATTTATATTTTGTAACAATTTCCAATTGACTCCCCTAAAAAAGAAAGTTAATTTGTTTCTCTTTCCTTTTTAGGGGAAAATCATGATTTTTGTTTCGCTAATGTTCACTTGCATCCCGACTTCCTGGCAAAAGAATTCTAAAGCTTTTAGATGCTCCCTCAATCCTTGAGCTGTTGTTGAAATTATGATAAGATCGTCAACATATAAGAGCAACTTCACCACATACTCAACCAACTATACACCCCCTCCTTCGGCTTTAAGTAACCATTCTTCAAGCTTGTCAAATATATAAACCAAACAAAGTGGGAGAAAGAGGGCAGCCTCGTTTGACCCCAATGTCACTACCAAAACATTCAAGCATACCTTATCTAGTTCTGATTTTAGCTCTGACATGCTCATAAAGTCTATGCACTGTTGCTCTAAAATCGTCTGGAATCTCAAGTTCTTCCATCCTGTTCCAAAGTTTGTCTCTAAGAACCAAATATTTTTTTAAAAATCAACAAAACAACAAAAAACTTCATCTCCTTGGGTATCCCATACATTTTCAAGCAGGTGCCTAAGAGTGATGCAATGATCAGTGGTTGAATGTTTAGGTTGGAAACCTACTTGTCCTTTTGCTCTTTTGCCCTCTCTTTCTACCCAACTGCTGATTCTATGCTCTATCATGCCCCCAAATAACTTACCAAATAGAGGATTGATCATAATGGTGCAATAGTTAGAAGGATTATTGATATCCTCACTTTTAAATAGAGGAATAACAACACTAGTTGTTCACTCTAGTAGGAACCCAACCTGAGTTACATCATTGAAATTTTTCTGATATGTAGAGTGAGCACCTCAACCCCCCACTTTAAAAATTCGAGTTGCAACCCATCAACATCTTGTGCTTTACCATTTGCTAGATTCTTTATGCCGTGTTTGATGTTTTCCTCCGAGAAAAGTTCGATCGAAGTCTGAATTATGGGAGGAATATCGTTCTGTTGAGACCGCTCACAGAGAATCTTCGCATATTCTAACCAATAAGCTTCTGTGATATTGTTTTCTATGTGTGTTTTCTTTTGCTGCAACTCCCTCCAAAATCCTTTGGGATTGTGCTTTCCAAGAGAAATTAATTCTGACCTTCTTCTATTCACATAAATTTCTTTTTTGTGTTGTACTGATCTCTCATATTTCTTTTTATTTTCTTTGTTCACGTCACTTTCCCTCATAGCTCTCTTGGCAGCTTTACAATCTTCGCCATACCACGAATTTGTTGGAAAAATATTTGGAGCTCATTTCTAGGCTTAGATATTTTGCAAGCACTTAATGCCTTAAGGATTAAAGGTATCAACAACTTACTAAAAAACATAACCCCTAGTCCCCCCTTGAGCTTATTGCTCTCTACATCAAACGAGACAGATTTCAAGATGTTACGTCAAAATTATTAACAAAATACGGTTCAATTAAAGCCATCGATGTTACAGTAGGTTTTAGATGCTAAATTTGAACGATTCATTTAAATTTTGAATCATTCATGATTAATCTAGAAACCAAATTGGCGTATCAGAAACCTTCGGCTGAGATGTTAAGACAAAGGAGGTCCTATTTAATTTTATAAGATTATGCAGTCCAGAAATTATTGCAAGAGGGTTTCTACCATCCGGATAAACAACTTTTGAAGATTCAATGCTTTGAGTCAATCTCTATGTAAACCATCATCAGGATTGTAAATGTAGACAGTGTCTATTTATTCCCTCAATTTCAACCAGGATTTGCACCTTCCCTCACCCACTGAGCTCCATTGAGCACAGAAGCAAGTTATTCAATTTTATACATTAACACGTTTGATTAGGAATCGTATCTGTGCCTCCACTATGAAAGAGCCACTTGGTTTAGCACTTGAGATTCTTCTATTGGCAAAGGAAAAAACCTAATCAGGAATTCTGACGGTTCACATTTTTTCCAAAAATTTTAAACATTTTGATTTTTTTTTTCTAAATCAGGATTTATGAGTACAGCCTAGTGGACCTAACAGTGAAGGCCTAAGTATTCCATAGAGGAGGTACACGTTCGAATCTAGGGGTATGGTATGAACACTCAATATGAATTACATTTGGTGTCTGGCTTCGCAGTTGGCTAATCTGGCTTTCTATACGATGTTCTGGAAAAATTATAATTATGAGCATCTGTACCATTCCAGCTATCACGAGATCCATACAAATAGAGAAAAAAATGTACACCACAACCCCTTGAATTTGAACCCGAGTGAGGTTGTCACAAGCACCCCACAGGGAAAGTCCCTTGCTTCATACACACAAAAGAGAGAAGTTAAGGATGAATCAAACCTAATGCTATGCTGTCTTTTGTATGAGCAATTAGAACACAATAAAGCAAGACGTTCTGAATGGTTTACATAGTGTACCGAGTTTTTCAACTAGATACACCACAGATGTCTTGTTCAAAGATGTCATAATATTCTTATTTTATAAAGGAATTTTTGCTATATTCTGGAGAGTCTCCTGCTTCACACATCATACAAGGCCGACTGCTCTGTGTTTTATGCTACATACTTGACTGAAAATAATCACGGGAAGATTAAAATGTGGGCAGGTTTTAGCACAGGCCATATTATTGAAGGACAGTCGCAATGACATAACAAAAGCTGCACTAAAACTAAACCATCTCTACCATAAACATTAATAATGACTACTTTGCCATTGATCTTGCAGATTTTGCCTACTCTTTTTACAACACGATGCATTTCACATGACAGAGTGTAAATGGTTTTGGCAGCTACAAGTACTTGGTTGTTTCAAACATTTCTTACGATGCCTTAGTACTTGGAAGCATATTTGTTGCCTAATAAATTTCCTTCTCCATTGCGTCCAGTCCATGATCTAAAGTTTTCACTGCACCTCATGTTCTTAATTGCTGCATAGTTGGGTAGGGAAAACCAGAGTTGCATGGATACGGATACGGAATCAGAGACGGATACGACTAGTTTTTAACGCCCTTGACATGGATACGGTTGGATATGACAAATATATAATATTTAAACTATTATAATAATTCTGATTATAAATTTAAAATATTTATTAATAGTAATTACCAATTGTTAATTATAAATGAATTTATACATTAAATCAAAATTACAGACTCTCAACCCAGGGGAAGGTAGGAAGTTGGGTGTTCAATGAAAATAGATGAAATGAAAGAAAAGACACAGAGTAGACCAAAAGAAATAGATAAAAAGAATTCCATGTTAATCAGAGTTAATGTAAAAATTTGAAGTAAAAGGAGCAAATTAACACTCTCACCTCCATATCCTCAATTTTTACAACTAAAATGCATTATACAAGATCATTTGCAGTTTTTTAGCTTTTCTTTTTGTTAATATTTTGAACTTTTAAATTATATACGGTTATGGTTGGCTTTCATGCCATATTCAACTGTATCCAATATGGCTCAATTATGAGCTCATATTTGGATATAGTATTAGAGCCATATTCGAGCCACGCCATATGCGTGCCCTAGCAGTAGGGCTGGTGTATTTGACAACCTCGGGGAAAACCCTCTTGTTAGATGCGTAGGGGTGACAAAAATTGGGCTTTATCAGAGCACCTACAAGAGTATATTCGAGGAACGGACCCCGCTACTCTTGTCCTTGTGTTAGTGAAATCCCCGGGTCTTTGTGATTACATGTAGGCTGGATGCAACAAGAGCAGTAGGGCATATTGGGGGGCTGAACTACACTGTGAGTATAAAGAGGTCTTTATAGAAATTGGGCTTTATTGGGCACATACACGAGTAGATTCGAGGAACGGACCCCTCTACTCTTGTCCTTGTGTTAGTGAAATCCCCAAGTCTTTGGGATCACATGTAGGTTGTATGCGACCGGAGCGGTAGCAGCGGTAGCAGTAGCAAGTATTGGGGGGCCGAACTACACTATGAGTATAGAGAGGCCCTTGTGGTAAGTTTGCCAGTTATGCCACCCCTACTATTAGGGCACACATATCTGAATGCTGGATACAAATATGGGTATACCATGGCTCGAATATGGCCCGAATATTGTACCCAGCCGTATCCACATACAAACCTGTACTTGCACCATATCGGATATAGCCAAGTATGGTATGTAGCGAACTATAGCCGTATTTGATTTAAAAGTTAAAAAATTAATAAAAAGACCCTTTTAAAAGGCTTAAAAGATGCTAAACAACTGAAAATAATTTTCTATAATGTATTTTAGCAATAACAATTGAGGACATGGAGGTGAGAGTGTTGATTCACTCCTTTCAAACTTTCACATTAGTTTTGATCAATCTACAATTATTTTGATTTGTTTCTTCCGATCTATTCTACTTATTTTCTTTCATTTCATCTATTTTCCGTTGGCCTATGCAACCTGCAATTTTTTTTATCCATTGAATACTCAACTTCCTACCTTCCCATGGGTTGGGAGTGTGTACTTTTAATCTAATGAATAAATTCATTTATAATAAAAAATTGATAATTGTTATATAATCTGAATTATTAACATATTTTAAATAATTCATATCTAGCCGTATCCAACCATATCCATATCAAGGGGCGTTAAAAATTAGCTGTATCTATCTCTGATACCGTATCCGTATCCGCATCCATGCAACTTTGCCACATGGTGGTCGAGGTTAGAACTCTACGCAAGCATTGTGCCCCGAATGACATTGGCTCAAAAACAAAAAGAGGGCTTAGGTATTCATCTCTTCAGCCACATTGTTGATATCTAAGGAGCATGCCTTTGTTTTGAGAAGGTGGCTCCTTGTTAATATTGCTCCATGCATTATCTCCTTTGACCTGCTCACCACCAATTGTTGGATTTGTATTTGATTCTGTTAGGAATAGTTTCCATAGTGTGTTGTGTCTTTTTCTTGCGAAATTGATCAGCACCATTTGGAGTAGAGTTGTGGTAGTCTTGACTTATGCTGGCTCCTTTTTGACATTGTTGACTATGTCTTTGCACTTGGAAATTCAATATATTATCTCCTACCTGCCAAGTCCTCACCATCATTTCTTGGGTTTCTATTGATTCTATCAAGAATACTTTCCAAGGTGTGCTGTGCCCTTCTCTTGCAAAATCGGTTGGCACCATTTGGAGTAGAATTGTTGTAGGCTTGACTTTTGCTGACCATGGGAGTATGTTTGCTCCATAATTATTGAAGCCGTCTCCCATTTTAGACTGACCAGCTCATGGGAAATTCCATATAACATCAGTAACCCAACTTGATGCATTTTTAATATTTACAAAATATGGAAATATATAAATATTTTTTGGAAATAAATTAGAACCTTTGTTGCTGATGTACTAAAAATTCATTGGTTTTCATGTCCACATGCAAAAATTAATGGTTCTCTTGTCCACGTGTAAAAATGAATGGTTGTCTTGTCCATGTGCAGTACCAAATGGGATTGAGAACATGAACTGAATTACGTATTGAGCCACATGAAAATAAGTAACTTAAAATGCATCTTTGTTTTCTAACTGACGGAGATTTCTTTTATTGTTGTTGAGAGTTTGCTAGTTACCAAATTAGGTCAGTGGGACTCAGATGTAAAGGTTACAATAGCTAATCAGGTGTGCTAAAAACTCCAGCAAACAAAGATAAAAAAATCTAAAGCTAAATTTGTATCTAGATCTTGTGGGCAAGAGAAGGGTTGGAACAAAATGGTTAAACTTTAAACAAACCAATATATACGAACTCAAAGTATTACAAAACAATCTTGTGAAAGGATGCCCCGTGCTAGCTAAAAAAAGATGAAAATTATACTTAGTCCTGGCGGGGGAGTACTTAAAAGGGAGATGGTCCTATTGAGGTAGAATCTAGGCCCTTTCTGCAGTAATCATTCAGACTTGCCAATAGAACACAATGGATCTTTGCATCTCATCTGGCCATTTGTGAAGTAAACATTCAGACTTGCCAGTAGAGCACCATATATATTCGCATGTAATCCGGGACCCTTTTGCAGTAATCATTCAGACTTGCCATTGGGCCCCAATGAATCTTTGCATCTGGAATGGTTTCTTTGCATTTGAAATCAGATGAGACTAAACAATTGCCACGTTCTGCAGTGAAAATATTAAAACTACAACCCGTGACCTCCTTGTTGACAGTTTAACACCTTACCAACTGCTCTAAACCACTCACAATGATGTTAAATATATAGATGACTGATTTAAACTGACACACATCAAATCTGATCATGCCAGAAAGATAAGCTCTTCCTTTGAAATCATGAAATTTTACTCAGATCAACTTGACAATTTTAACTAATATATTCTCTGATCGAGGTTAATGGCTCTTATCTCTGGGTGATTAGTTAAGGCCAAAGGTGGAAAGCTACTAAAAGCCAATGTTTCTTTTTTTCCCTTTGTTTTTTTGAATGGTTCTCATCTTTTGGATGATTATTTACAAACTCAGATTCTCGGAAACGCCAACCAAGGCGGCATACCCAAGTACTGACGTACCAGTGGTCTTGGTACTCCCCTGAAACATTTCTGAAACTCCAAACCAGTCCTGGGTACGGCTCTGCCGTACCCAAGATGTTTTTGCACTGTTTCAGCAATGCTTTTGTTTATAATATGCCAAAAACAAAAACAAAAACACTAGATACTTCTGTTTCAGCGGTACTGGAGGAAAACTTAGATGATATATTCCAAATCTAGATTATAATCATGTACATATGAAAATTTAAGCATGTTGAATGTTTTGAACTTTCATTTTTTTTTTGATAGATAAATGCTTTTGACCGGAGCTATGAACCGGAGTACATGCAGCCAAGATATAGTGTTTATGCTCAACAATTAGCGAACCAGAACCACCACACTTGAACACATTTCTAGCGCAAGCACTTTCGAACCAGAATCCATCTCTGTTAAATCCGTCTGCCAGCCGCACCACCTCGGACATTACCACCCCGAACGGGCCGAACGGGGATCGTGCCTAAGTGGGATTTGAACCTAGGTGGAGCCGGATACAACCATCCGTCTTAACCACTCCACCTAGACCCCGTTGACATGTTTTGAACTTTCATTAATACAAAGTATTTTATCTTTTATGGACAAAAAATGAGTATTGTGCATATATATACATTAATTATATATAATACGGATGTTTCCATGCCGTTTCGTACCCAAGGGTTTTTTGAAAATTGGTGTTTCTACGTTTCGAACCAATATCTGTACCCGTTTCCTGGCAACCTAGTTTACAAATAATGATTACCTAGAGTGTTTAGGAAGTTGAAAATTAAGGAAGCCAACTCTTTGGTAGATGTACTCGCACCTACTGTGTTTTTGTGTTTGTAGAAGTTTAACCCATACACAATGAAGTATCTACATATGTGGGGGATAGAAAAAACATGTTTTCTTGCTTGGCTTCCCCCTTTTCTCCTCTGTCGCTTCATAATAACAAAAAAAAAAAAAACACATTCAATTGCCTCTAAATATGTGCCTTATTACCCCAAGTCGTGTATGCCTCTTCAATGCATCTTGGAATTACTTCTTCTACTCTAAATCCTCATACAAAGGAAGGAGACTAAAATTTTGATAAAATTAGATTGAAGGCTACGGGAAAATGTAATCTGAAAATGTTTGGAAAGGTGATTGCAATTTCAACATCATTTTTTTAACTGTATGAAGTACATGCAGACTGTTTAATCAACCAGACCTGTTACTAAACATATTGTATTTGAAAGTGTTCGTCAATGATCTACACCATTCTGCAGATCAGCAAATATCTGAGCCAATTTAAGCACTTCAGTATACAACCATTCCTCTATGTCACATCTTGTACATATTGATAAAGTTTAAGTATGTTCCTACAGTTACTTGAATTTTGAGATTTGAATGTAAAGTTCAATAAGATTTGAACCTAAAGCATCATTGTGGCAAGACTCCCACCTTATGACTTCCACCAAACTTCGATTAACATTTAAATGAATAATGTAATTAATATTGATTGTGAAGATGGTATTGATCTCTTAATTCAATTTAATCTATCACCAAAGAAATTGCAAACTATTTCTTTTAAATGGTATGCAAGATGTTCTTAGCTACTCTTCACAAGGCCACTCAGTACTTGAATATAAATCTCTTGATGCAAATCATTGTTGAGAAAATTACTCTAGTCATGCACTAACTGTGGCTGATTGCCATGTAACATAATATAAAAACCCCAATCGAAACAGTTATGCTAGAGAACGGCATAGGTTCTTTCAATGCTCTATAAATATTAAGTTATAGTAGCAAATAAATTTCAACAATTTCACAAGTTTATTTTTAGTCCATATCATTGGATGGTGGTGAAATCAAAGTGGCTCTGTTATATTTGCATCCATAACAACCATGTCTTCTACACTTCTACAATGTACCATTCAAATGTGTGACCATGCCTTGTTTCAATCAATAAATGTATTTGTATTTGTTTCTCATACCTAAAATTCTGTTTATTTTAGATGTGAGGACGTGCGCTGCTATGCTTTTTCTTTCAAGTGTTAGATATGTGACAATAAAGTTAAATGTTGGATCCCTTTGTGGTGCGGTTTGTAGCCCACTTCCCAATGGGGTGGGTGTGGGAGGCGAATGCTCCCCACTATTGTTATAGGGGGTCGATCCCCCCCTGGCGGGGGCTTGGGGGCAGCTTCCTCGAAGCCAAAATTAAAGGAGTCAAACCCCTATTTCTAGAAAGGGATTCTATTTTTAGGAAGAAAAATCCTAATGGCATTTTTCCATTCTATTTTTGGAGAGGAAGAAACCTAACGATATTGTGCCAATTAGGTGTATTTATCTTTGTGGAGGCCAAAGTAGCTCATAACGAGTTTGCATGTAATATTACTGTTCATATTGAGTTAGTAAAAGCTTGATATCTCGCACCGTGGATGTTTCCCTAAGCACTTTGCTGGGGTTTTACCATGTAAAATAGGTGTTTCGTCTCTTGCATGTTTGGTATTCTGTACATTTGTTTTATCTCTGTCTATGTAAATTTTTGTTTGATATTTAACGCTTGTGCTTACTTGTTGCTGTAGAGTGTGTGGTATCCTAACATCAAGCAATAAATGTATTTATCTGTTTGTTATACCTAAAATTATGTTCATTTTAAATGCGAGGAAGTGTGTAATGTCCCCTCTTTCCAAATGAGCTAGGACGAAGACCTTTGGCCCTTTTTGTTTACCCAACAGCCAAAGGAGGTATCTAGGGTGACTAAGTTTTTATTATTTTATTATATTGTGCAAATATTTTTAAAATAACATTATAAGTTGCACATATAATAAATAATAAAACTTATTAATAAAATAAAATGTCAATGTCAAAATACAATTAAATTTAATTGTATTATGGGGGAAAATGCAACTTGTTCTTGGGAGTCATAAATAGGGAAATGTGTCATATGGCCCATAGGAAAAAATGCGACCAACCTAGGGGAAAGAAATAATATTATTGGCTGGGTTATAGGTGTTTTTGGGCTGTTTTCCCTTTATAAGATAAGTCAACTTGCTTAGGCATCATCCAGTTTTTTATTATTAGATTTTGCATTGTTAAGAGCTCTTAGCTTTAATCAGAAATTCCAAGGACGAAAACCCTTGTGGATTTCATCTCTTGCGGACGAAAACCCTAAGGGATTGAGAGGGATTTCATTCAGAAATTTCCAACGTTCTTAATCAGATTTTCAAGTTAATTTCAGCAGTGTTTGTGAAGGTGTTTTCAGTGGTTTATGACAGCAGTTGGGTCGACTTATTGTGGATGGTTTTGGCAACATTTCAAGAGGTATTTCCTTCAAAAATATTTGTCAAATATTCTCCATATTATTGTAAACCAGATCGCTGTAATTTTACATCTATCTGAAGTGTTATTTTGAGGGTTTCAGGCAAATTAATTATCAGATTTCAGATCTGATTTCTGGGTTGTTTTGGCTGCAATAAATTCGGATTTTTGCATGATTTGATTTCTAAAAATACTTTTAATAATTTGGGATTGACAGTATAGTGTTTGAGTGATGTTTGCTTTGAGATCCATCTCAAACCCTAGTCGCATTTCTTCAAATAAATTCAGATCTGCATTTATGTGATTGCCATAACAGTCATAAATCAGCATTTGGTGTTTTTAATTGATTTAACATTCATTGGAAAGTAAGAGAGACCCATTGGGGATCATTCAGTGGTATTAGAGCAACGATCCTCCCACCTAGAGGGTTGTTTGATGCAACCTAGAGAAGTTGGGCCACACAGGTATCATACAAGGAGGCAGGCTCACATTCTAGCTGATTTGGATATAGAGAATATTACTGAAATCATGGCCAAGAGAGAGGGATCACACACTCCTCCATGGCAAGAGCGAGTTGACCCAGATCTTCTTTTCAAAGGTATGATCGACTCCCATCAACAAATGATACAGACCATGAGATAGATGATGGAGAGTATGACTATGGATAGGACAAGAAATAGGCATGACAGAAGGGAAAGATCTGCATCCGTAGCCAGCAGCCACGGAAGGCACAGCAAGGCACCTACAAAGGTGGGTAGCGTGATAGTTTCCCCTCCACGTGATAAGAGACATACAGAGGAGAGGAGATCCACAAGGACTGCGGATAGACCTATGCAACCTACATTCCTACAGAGGGAGAAGCCACCATTAGTTGAGGACCCACTTGAGGACACAATCTTTCAGGATAATGTGATGGTAGCTCATGATGAGTGGAGAGCATTACCGGAGGAGGTACGAAATGCCTTTCCCCTTCACCAGTATTGTATTCAGAAGAGAGAAAGTTTGAGAGCTAGACAAGCGTAGAGACCTAGGGCCCAGCAGAACAGAGAATTGAAGCAGGTTACCAGCAAGGTGACCCTTTCCACTTTTGATGGCAATGGAAAGATTAGTGTCAGGGCATGGATTCACAAGCTTGATACATACCTCACTCTCAAACCTATGCAGGAACAGGAGGCTATTCAGTTTGCTACTCTACACCTGGAGGGAGTGGCATACGATTGGTGGCACCATGGGCTTATCACACAGAGACATGACCTACTGCGGTCATATAGGGAGTTTAGTGAGAAGTTGATTGCCAGATTTGATTGCAAAGATGTGGAACTTTATGACAAGGATTTGGCACAACTACGACAGAGTGGGCACGTTGATTCTTACATCAAAGAATTTCAGCGGATTGCAGTGATGGTGTCAAAGATGCCTGAGAGACGTGTGGTGATGCTTTTCATTGAGGGTTTGCATGACAGGTTAAAAGGATTGGTCAAGGCCCTTAGGCTTAGGACATTACACGATGCTATTCAAACAGCATTAGATTTGGAGACATCTCCCACTTCTTACCAGCCTAGTAAGAAGCCTTTCACGAGCTCCAAACCGTTTCAACGTTCCACTAATCAGCAGAAGAGTGTTCCCCCTCCTAGGATGGACCAGGAGACTCGGAATGAGTTAAGAAGGAAGAAACTTTGTTTTCATTGCAAGGACCACTAGGAGCCTAGACACAACTGCCTTGGAAAAGGTAAGGTGCATCTTATTGAGGTAATTTCAGATGTAGAGGCAGAGTCTCAACCAGATACAGATACAAAGGACAACGATGATGATCACGGTGCACATGAGGAGCAGCCCCAGGTAGAGCTTGGAGAGGGAGAGACATCAGGCTCAAGTACTATTGCTTCACTTTCTGGAGTCCCTAGGTACCACCCCTTTCGTTTGAAAAGGAGTACTTAAGGGCCAGCGAGTTGTCTGCCTGATTGATATTGCGCTACACATAATTTCCTTGATAAAGGATTTGTGATGAAGCAGGATTTACAGGTTGAGGAGTTTGAAGGGTAGGGTGTACGAGTGGCAGATGGCTTTGCTCTGAGCTGCACTAGACAGATCTCATAGCTTAGTATCCAGCTAGGGGACTACACATTGACAGATGACTTTTACATAGTTGGACTTGGAGAGATAGATGCAGTTTTGGGGATTCAGTGGCTTCAGTCTCTTGGGAGATATGTGCAGGATTTTAGACGGATGGAGTTGGAGTTTATGACAGATGGGAAGAAGGTTGTGCTACGAGCCCTTTCAAATGGTGGACCTAGAGTTGTTTCAACACATCGGATGCAGTCTATCATTAGTCATGGAGAGGTTGCATGGGCAGCCCAATGTTTCATCTCATCCAAACCTTCTTCAGATGGTGGTCAGCAATTGCATACAGATATTCAAACCATAGTGGATAAGCATGGGCAGGGTTTTGGTGATAGTCCTCCAGGTCAACCGCCAAACAGAGGGTTTGAGAATGTTATAGAGTTGGAGGAGGGTGTTAAGCCCATGATCACTACACCCTATCGTCATCCTAAGAAATTTAAGGATGAGATAGAGAGGACCATCAGGGAGCTTCTCGATATGGGACATATCCGTCCTAGTTCTAGCCCATTTGCTTCTTTGGTGGTGTTGGTGAAGAAGGATGGGACGATGAGGATGTGTATTGACTACCATGCCCTCAACAAGAAAACAATCAAGAACAGGTATCATATCCCTCGTATTGATGAGCTTTTAGATGAGTTACATGGGGCCATTTACTTTTCGAAGATTGATCTTCGATCAGGGTACCACTAGATTCGTGTTCGAGAGGAGGACATCCTCAAGACAGCATTTAGATGTCACTACGGGCACTATGAGTTCTTGGTGATGCCATTTGGTCTCACTAATGACCTGCCACTTTCCAGTCATGCATGAACCATCTATTCAACAGGCAGTTGAGGAAATCCGTGCTAGTGTTATTTGATGATATCTTGATCTATAGCAGGACATGGGAGGATCACTTGAGGCATTTAGACGAGGTACTTGGTATTATGGAGACTCGGTCTCTATTTGCTAAGATGTCCAAATGCAAGTTTGGACTTACTGAGATATTGTATCTTGGGCATGTCATTAGGGTCCAATGGGGTCAAGGTCCACCAAGAGAAGATACAACCTATGCAGGATTGGCCTTCGCCTAGGAACATATCAGAGTTGCGGGGATTCCTTGAGCTATGCGGATATTATAGGAAATTTTTGAGAAGGTATTTAGATATTGCAGCACCATTGACAGATCTCACACGGAAGGGAGCATTCAGATGGACAAATGAGGCACAGGTGATATTTGAGAAGCTCAAGGTGGTGATGAGCACATGTCCAGTCCTAGCCCTTCCAGATTTCTCTAGGCCATTCATTTTGGAGTGTGATGCTTCGGGCTCAGGTATTGGTGCAGTTTTGATGCAGGATCGTCATCCCATTGCCTACGAGAGTAGGAAGTTGAGGGAGAACGAGAGATTGTATTCCACCTATGATAAGGAGATGTTCGCCATCATGCATGCATTGGCAAAATTCAGACAATATTTGGTGGGTGGGAAGATCATAGTAAGAACTGACCACAACAGCTTGAGGTACTTCTTGGAGCAGAAGGAACTCAACGAGAGGCAACAAAAGTGGGTCAGCAAGATCTAGGCCTATGATTTTGACATCAAGTATGTCAAAGGGAAGAAGAATGTAGTAGCTAATGCACTTTTAAGAAGGCCCCATATTGCTGTCCTATATTCCATGAGTGAGATTTCTACAGATTGGAAGTCTCAATTGGTGGTCGAGTATTCGAAGAACACCTTGGCATGTGAGATCATGGATGGCAAAATTCAGGATGATCGTTACCAGGTAATTTCTGATTTGATTTATTATAATGGTAGAATTTATTTGGTCCTTGAGTCTAAGCTTAAGAGCAAGGTTCTACATGCGCTCCATGATGCACCATTAGTAGGACATCTAGGTTATTTCAAGACATACAGGCAGGTTAGAGAGAGTTTCTCTTGGAAAGGCCTCAAGGAGGATGTTCTACAGTATATTCGAAAGTGTGTGACTTGTCAGCAGAACAAATTCGAGCATACTTTTCCTGCAAGTTTATTGCAGCCCTTACCTATTCCAGAGCAAAGGTGGGAGAGTATATCGATGGATTTCATTACATGACTACCAGTTGTGCAGGGATATGATTGCATTTATGTAGTAGTTGACAGGTCGACTAAGTACGGGCATTTCTTTGCTATTCCCACGAGTTTTAAGGCACCATAGGTGGCTGATTTGTTTTTTAGGGAGATATTCAGGTTGCATGGGCTTCAGAAGAATATTGTCAGTGACGGGGACAACAGGTTTATGAGCGCATTTTGGCAGGAACTCTTTAGATTGGCAGGCACTGAGTTGACTCCAAGCACTAGCTATCATCCGCAGACAGATGGGCAGATGGAGATTGTGAATAAGTGGATTGAGGGGTACCTACGCAACTACGTTTCAAGACAGCAGAGGGCATGGGTTAAGCAAATTTATTTGTGCGAGTATTGCTACAATACTACGTACCATATGTCCATCGGTATGACCCCTTTTCGAGCTTTGTAAGGATATGACACGTGATCCTTTGTGGATATGGCATTTGGAGATAGTAGAGCTCCTAAGGCTCGAGAGTGCTTATAGGACAGCCAGGATATCCTTAAGACCCTTAAGTATAATATGCAACAAGCCTAAAATAAGCATGGTGTCACTCAGATTTCACCCTAAAATCTGTGACTACCCAATCCGAAAAAATTTCGTACTTTTAAAATAGTGGGTCGTTTGTTGTTTTTATTGCCTGAAAGTTCTTGTATTGCGTCAAAATAATCCTAAAGAGCCATATTAGCCTTTTTCGTCAAATACCCAGATGCCCAAAATTGTTTTATTCTGTCGTCGGGATTTGTCTGCGGGAAATTTGTATTTAATTATTTTGAGCCCCGTATGAGGCTATTTGCACTCTGTTTTAACTCCATTATGAGCGAATATGTTATTATTCCTATGTACCAGAAGGATTTTAACTTATTTTAAGTTTTGGGCTTTATTTGTAACTTTTGGCAATTTTTCGTGTTTTTGTGGTGTCCCGTTCTGTTTTCTGTAAAATTTCTCTGGAACAACTCCTTTGCCGGGTAAGCCCGATTTTTGGCCTGGAGCGGCTAGAAAACATATACGCACATTGTGCCCGGAGGAAGTCGCCATCGGAGGTCTGGATCACTGGGAAAAAGCGAAGTCGTGCATAGAAAAGCCCCTGCGGGGTATGGGCGCATTTTTGGAAAACAAAGGATTTAAGCTGCGATGGGAAAAATATAAGCCGCAGGCAGGGTGGGAATTTTATACCTACCTGGCAGGGTACTTTTTCCCGTGTTATAAAAATCACTTAAGTGGATCACGAGATTTTGGTGCCTGCCTGGCAGGGTAAAGAATCCCATTATCAAAAAATTCTTTAAAAATAGAATTACATGTGCAAAAAAGTGGGCCTTGGAGGGTTTTTGGTGAGAGATTAAAAGAATTAAAATTGATTATTTTTATTAATCTTTCTTCTCAAAAAGTGCGCCCAAGCTTGGAGGAGGTCAACAAGTCAAAGATGAAATAAAAGAAAGGAGTCAAATGCATTAAATTAAATTTATTTAATGGCTGCCCTCTTCCTCTCAAAAAGTGCGCCCCATTTGGGTATTATTTAATGTTTTTTAAGGCATTAAAACATTAAATTAATTTTTATTTTCAGTGGCTATGGTCAAAGCACACTGTGGGGCTTGAGTGAAGTGTTGTGTGAAGGATTAAATTGGATTAATTTAATTTATTGGATGTGCTGTCCTTAAACATGCTATTTTTAAAAGAGAAAAGCATGATTTTTAATTAATTAATTGCCTTTAATTGTTAGGGCAATTATTAATTATATAATTGTGAAGGTTCTATAAGCATGGGCAGCCATATGGGTGAATAATTTAATTCACAGGTAAAGAATTGCAGCCAAGACGAAAAGTGCGCCCCCATTAGAGGAAGGATTTAGTTCAGACAAAGTACTAACAAGGCTAAAAGCTTCCAGATTTGGCGCATGCTTTGGAGAAGGTTGATCTTCGTCTACATAGTTGTTTTCACAGGTGTTACAGGAGCTCAGGTGTTGATTGAAAGGATTCATGCTCTCTTTATGTGCAAATTAAACACCAATTATTATATATATATATATATATATATATATTCAGACAAAAACGGGCCTCTCTAGGTGCCACGGAGTCCGAGTAGTCACCTGTCGAATTTGAACGATATTTTAGTCTCAGGGCTCTTAAGGGACTACGCCCGAACGAAGTAGCCCGGAAGCAACGACCCTTTCGCGCACCGAAACACCGCCTCCTCTAGCGTTCACCTGCCCACCCGGACGTACCGGCGCAGGCGGTTCGGTGCCACGGCCCACCGTTTGCAAAATACAGCGTTTGACAACCTTACACTGGCTCCAACTGCACTATTTTGCGCGTTTGCAAACATTAGGACAGCGAGAGCATCGAAATGAGAAAGAAAAAAATGAGAGAGGCTATTGTAGAGGGTCCGTATGCCGAGGTGCCGGATCAGACGAGGCCTCTCTAGGTGCCACGGAGTCCGAGTAGTCACCTGTCGAATTTGAACGATATTTTAGTCTCAGGGCTCTTAAGGGACTACGCTCGAACGAAGTAGCCTGGAAGCAACGACCCTTTCACGCACCAAAACACCGCCTCCTCTAGCGTTCACCTGGCCACCCGGACGTGCCGGCGTAGGCGGTTCGGTGCCACGACCCACCGTTTGCAAAATACAGCGTTTCCTTATTTATTTAAATTAAATTACAATGACTTGGTTGTTATGTTATCTGTTGTTGTCATCTTGTCCTTGGTAGGATGATATACATCCAGGGCTATGAGTGTGATCTAGGATGTGGTTAGTTGTATTGAGATGTGTGTCTAGAGTATGACAAAAATTAGGTATGAGTATTTTTATCTAGTGGATATACGGTGCGAGATAGATCAAGAAGGCGCCTATGATTGTTAAAACAATGCATAAATGAAGTGTATATCAAAAAAAGTACAAAATTCTATATTTCCAAGTTCCCAAACCAAATTTTGGGTACTAAACATTTATATCTTAATGAATTCAACACTACATGACACTTTTACTATTGCACATGTGCACCAATTAAATTACAACCCTTTTGATCAGAATATTTTAGTGAATTTTATATATTAAAGATATCCTAAAAATTGACACAAATACACATTATATCCAGCATGGTGTTCTATATGGCATGGCATGGTGTTATATCCTAAGTAAATTGTTTCTCTCATATTTGTTTATCAGATCAAATTTATAGCCTTACATCAACACCACTTTTTTGTTAACATAGTAATATAATTGGTTTGAATTGAGCATCCAATATTATAAATAAGGTGTGGAAGTTATGGAATCAATATAATAATTCATATTTTTAGAAGTGACATGTAAACAAAATAAAAAACTAGAGAAAAATAATGAGAAAAATAAAAAGTAATCAACCTACAAAAAATATCCAACATGTAAAACTACAAATGATTGAAGAGAGGGAGAGAAGCAATATTTCTCACATTTAAAAAATATCCAACATGTAAAACTACACATTTATTGACTATGCTTAAAGCATCTTTCTCACTCCCAAATTCTAAGTCCGCCATTTCATTATTTTTTCTTCATGTAAATTGGTACCTCAAGAATCAATGCACGTTATACATAGCACATCTCTAGTTACTAATACTTAAGTTGGCTTGATATAGAGCTAACAATATTGTTTTAGTTTGAAAAATAAAAATTCAAAATGCCCATGGCACGAAATATACCACAAATAATAATCAGAAAGATACTAGAAAATATATAACTAGAAGTAATACACTAAATCCACCGAACAGAGATCAAAACCCACTTTCTCAGAGTTAGCAATAATACCAAAATAACCAAATTTATAGCCTTATTTAACCAACACACATGGATATATATATAAGAATCAAATAAAGTGTGCTCAAGACGCGCACGTCTCTGAAAATATATATGTACACATATAAGTTCATAATGTATGTATACATCTCGAACTAAGCGTGCGTGTCATAATGTACATATATGGGACCACATGCGGTCGCAAAAGGCTAGATATATATACAATGGACTGTGAATAGATGTACTCATGACCACATATATGTGGCATCTAAGTGGACTATAAATCTACTCATGAAACATCTTCCCTCTCTTCGCTCTGCTAGAAGTAGCACGTCCACGACCTGGGGATGTAGTGGAGGGAGATGCCACTATGGATTTCATCCGTGTGGTCCTAGGTGTCTCCAAGCATGCCTGCAACCTAACCTGCACATTCATAAACAAGTTTTTAACACCCAAAATTTTAAAATACCTTCAAAATTTTGAAACTTGTACAATTTAGTTAAAATGCATGTGCAATCTTACCGCAATGTCATGATCCCTATCGATTTGTTGTTGACGCGTTGCAGGGACAACAATAGACTCACGAGGGGTAAGCTACATACAAATAATTAATTTTCAAATTAATTATTTCACACATATATATACCTACAAAATTTGATATTGTAGATTTAAGTTTAATAAGAAATAATGAACCTCCAAAATTTAACAAATTTAAAAAATTGTGTACCTCGGTTAGTGGATTTGCAGATGCTATGGCAGTATCTACAGCAGCCTCCACAGTCTGCATATGTGGAGGAGTCTCTGTAGCAGTCATAAGCTATACAAAAAACATGTACAAATCAATTTATTAAAATCTACTTAAGAGCTATACAAAAAACATGTACAAATCAATATTTAATTACTCAAGAAAGAATAAAAATACATTATTAAATTTTATCTTCTATTTAGGCTAAATACATAGGATCTATAAATGTTAGCACGGAGGCCATCTATCTTCATAAGATTTTGACAAACTTTTGTATTTAATCTAGGTAACCCATAGTCATCTTCTATGACAATTAGAGCATCATTCAAATTTGAAGAACTTTTAAATCTAACATCACCAGACCAAACATATAGATCAGACGAAGAGTAGACTAGAGTTGTATATCCTTGGTGGGCAAGTGTGTTGCAAATATATAGATTATAATGCACTATTTATATGTATTTGTGTCCAAAGGTAGCTGAGTTTGAGTTTTGGTGCACGAGCCTAGAGGATCTTACTTGTGTGTTATCCCTTTGGAAATAAAGAACATAACCTCCTTCCACCTTGCTAGCTTAGAGATCTTTATTTCGGGTTTTTATGTCCACGGAATTGTCCACCAACTTCGTGCACTTACCCTGTCAAGCGGTTGGGAGTCTGACTACCCAGGGTGGTCTAGCATCAAACACACACATATTTTTCTCCTTTGGTTTTTTAATGCTTTGATGAAGGGTTTTGTAAGTTATTAGGGTTTCTACTTTACTGTTGATCATTACAGGTCATCTCGATGTTGTGTGAAAAAGAGCAACACAATGATCACACAATTTCTAAACAAGCAAAGCACTAGAAAGTTGAGAGCTCAACTACCTTATGATCTAAGACTGTAAATTCCTTGTATTAGACTATACAACTACTACATAGACCATACATATCATGTATGGTCTTGAACCTACATGTTTTCTAGTTCTATAATCTTCTTTGTAGAATCTAAAGTCTTATCTTCTCCTGCTCCGCTACCTGTCACATCTAGCTCATCCCAAAATCTTCCTAAACAAGCTAAGTTTCTCTCCCCTCTTGTATATTGATAAAGTTATTGTTTATCACTTAGTCCATTTCAAGTTGGAATGAATTATTTTTGTCATGCTTAATTGATGTTGGAAGTTAATTAGATAATAATTGTCTACCTGTTTATAATCCTTGTACCTTTTTCAGTAGAAATTTTAAATAAGGGTATAAATATGACCAATACATTATAGCTCCTCAAACCCATTATGAGGTGTGGCATAATATATAATAGAATACAAGCCCTTGATTCATCCCTCACACATGGAAACATGCACAAATTTAGCTCATGTTTGATCTATGGGAAGAAACATGGATAACTTCAAACTGGTAGTTTGTTGTTGTTATGGGTACTCTTAAGGAATCAAATGGTCCAATGTTTCTTCTTAATTTTATTAGAGTGAGAATAGAGGATCCTTGAATTTTCCAAGGTCGCCCTACTAGGTTTTAGTGAATGAATATTTATATATGACCAATCATTAGATTTCTTACTCAACAAACCTAAAAGTACTACCTAGGTTGACTAAGCCAAGTAACCCTTCTGAAAAAGTTAATATTAGAAGTGTATGGGATAGGTTCGTAGGGGGTGGATAGGTTGGAGTTTAACTTATCCTAAACCTACAAACATGTCCATGATGTCTAATAAATTAGGTCTGAGACACATGGAGGATTATGCATATGTTCAATAACATGTGCAGTGATTTGTGAGGGGTTGGGATGGAGAATACTTGTTATCTAGTAGAAGCGAAGTGGACATAGAGTGAGACATTTCCTTAAGTTGTTCAAGTTATGTGTGAATGAGATATATATCATTATAGTTGTAACACACGTCATGTTTCCAAGTGTTGGGAATACATTTAGGTACTACAAATTACCCCCGTTTCAATATAGTATTGATAAATGTTGGATTAATAGATAAGAAACAAGTAAATACAAACCTCACTTCTTGATCATACAATGATGTTGTAAATTCTTAAATCTTAGTACACCAATCCATATAAAACTTATAATCATATGGAAAGGACGCATAGATTTTTTTAGATAAAGGGTACAAGAGGATTTAATAACCTTTTTTACATTTCTTCATCACTCTTATCATTCATTTTGATTATGAGTTGATCGCTTCCACCTTGTCAAGTATCTTTTCCTTCGTGACTCATGGTGTTACATATCTAGAGGTAGTTATTGAGAATCAAGATATAGTCTAGGTAAATAAGTAGATATGGGAAGATATCATTTTACATTGGATTGAGAAGTTCATCATGTACAAATAATATACCTATGACAGTGCAGTACGTGTCATTATTTTGGATGTTGGGAACATGTAGACCATGTGTATCCAGTTTAGTACTACAAACGAGACATAAGGGAATTTATCAACTGGCCCGAGAGGATCAAGAAGATCAAGAGGATTGGGTCAGTAACCACCTAGAAAAAAATACTTATGAGATTTCTATTTCTGGATCTAGAGGATAGGGTCCACATCCATAATAATCACTTAATAATCCTCTTCACCTAAAGTAAGCACCTCAAGTCTATTATGACATGTATCTCCAATTACAAAAATTTTAGAGGTATTGAAAATGCAGCAGAGCATGTGTACAAGTGTGAGATACTATGGTATTCTAAGCAAATTACAACTTTATATATGGTAGCTGTTGTATGTATTTTATATACGTTGAGTATAAGAAAGTGAAACTCATGTACACAGAGGTCCAAGAATTAGAAACAAAGTGTTTAAAGAGATTTGTAACTAACCTGCGTAAAACTCATGCGAGGCATGCCAGTAGCTTCAGTTCCCTGAGCAGATGATGACCCGCCAAGCTCCTGTGTATAAAAGAGAAAAATATTAATACATGTACAACATACACGTGAAACAAATTATAATAATAATCTAGTGCAATTAAATGATTTATTAAAAATGTAAGTTTGTACAACTTGAAACTTACGTTTGAAACACGCCCAACCGCAGTAGCTAGCATGTCAACACCGGATGTTTCCTTCACCGGCTCTTGCTATTTAAAATAAAATAAAAAATTAGTTTTTTACATGTATGTACATGACTGGTGTCACTCAGATTTCACCCTGAAATCTGCGACTACCCAATCCGAAAAAATTTCGTACTTTTAAAATAGTGGGTCGTTTGTTGTTTTTATTGCTTGAAAGTTCTTGTATTGCGTCAAGATAATCCCAAAGAGCCATATTAGCCCTTTTCGCCAAATACCCAAATGCCCAAAATTGTTTTATTCTGTCGTCAGGATTTGTCTGCGGGAAATTTGTATTTAATTATTTTGAGCCCCGTATGAGGCTATTTGCGCTCTGTTTTAACTCTATTTTGAGCGAATATGTTATTATTCCTTTGTGCCAGAAGGGTTTTAACTTGTTTTAAGTTTTGGGCTTTATTTGTAACTTTTGGCAATTTTTCGTGTTTTTGTGGTGTCCCATTTTGTTTTCTGTGAAATTTCTCTAGAACAACTCCTTCGCCGGGTAAGCCCGATTTTTGGCCTGGAGCAGCTGGAAAACATATACGCACATTATGCCCGGAGGAAGTCGCCATCAGAGGTCCGGATCACTGGGAAAAAGCGAAGTCGTGCACAGAAAAGCCCCTGCGGGGATGGGCGCATTTTTGGAAAACAAAGGATTTAAGCTGCAAGGGGAAAAATATAAGCCGCAGGCAGGGTGGGAATTTTATACCTGCCTGGCAGGGTACTTTTTCCCATGTTATAAAATTTACTTAAGCTGCAGTGAGAAAAATAGAAGCAGCAGGCAGGTGGGATTTTATTCCCTGCCTTGCAGGGTACTTTTTCCCGTGATAGAAAATTCACTTAAGCTGCAGTGGGAAAAATAGAAGCAGCAGGTAGGTGGGAATTTTATACCTGCCTGGCAGGGTACTTTTTCCCATGTTATAAAATTCACTTAAGCTGCAGTGGGAAAGTTAGAGGCTGCAGGCAGGCGGGAATTTATTGCCTGCCTTGCAGGGTAAAAATTCCCATGGTGAAATAAAAGAAAAGTGACTTAAGTGAAATCATGGGATTTTATTGCATGCCTTGCAGGGTAAATAATCCCATTGTCAAAGTCAAATCACTTAAGTGGATCATGGGATTTCCGGGGCTTCCTTGCAGGGTAAAGAATCCCATTGTCAGAAATTCTTAAAATAGAATTCTATTATGCAAAAAAGTGCGACCCACATTGGGTGAATAATAATGCATTAAATAAATATTTGTTAATATTTATTCACCCAATTTTGGCATCCAGGCTTGTGGAAAAGTCAACAAAAGCAAAGGGGAATAAATCAATTGGAAATAGAATTCTAAAATTAAATAAATTTAATTTATTTAATGCAGCCCCTTTTGAGAAGGAATTAATACTTTTTAAAGTATTAAAAGATTATATTAAATTCTATTTTCAGTGGCTATGGTCAAAGCACACTGTGAAGCTTAAGTGAAGTGATGTGTGAAGGATTAAATTGGATTAATTTAATCCAATTGGATGGTTGTCCTTAAACATGCTATTTTTAAAAGAGAAGAGCATGATTTTTAATTAATTAATTGCCTTTAATTGTTAGGGCAATTATTAATTATAGAATTGTGAAGGTTATATAAGCATGGGCAGCCATATGGGTGAATAATTTAATTCACAGGTAAAGAATTGCAGCCAAGCGGAAAAGTGCGCCCCCATTTGAAGAAGGATTTTGCTCAGGCAAGGTGGAAACAAGGCTAAAAGCTTCCAGATTTGGCGCATGCTTTGAAGGAGGTTGATCTTTGTCTGCATAATTGTTTGCACAGGTGTTACAGGAGCTCAAGTGTTGTTGAAAGGATTCATGCTCTCTTTATGTGCAAATTAAACACCATTTTTTGGGGCAGCAGGCTTGAAAAGTGCAGATTTTTACAATTAAAATTCATTATTCATGCTCCGATGGCCATTTTTGTCTGAATAAATTGCAGGAATTCATTACAGGTGCTTTACAAAGGAAAAGGAGCTTTTATCAATGTCCAATACATTGCATATATCCTCCGAATCTGAAGAATTGTCCAGATCTGCACCAGTTTTGAAGAATTCCAGTTAAATAAGAAGAAAAAGAATTGTTCAGACAAAGATAGACAAAGCTATGGCGAAGAAAGATGAAAAAGAAAGCACAACGGAGTCATGCATTGCTTCTAAATTTGCAGATATTGGAAACACGGATCTAGGCTTGGAACCTCTTGCTGAATTGATGGAAAGACTTCACTCATGCGTGCAGGAGAAACTTCACTCATGCGTGCAGATTAAAAGCAGTGAAATTATTTGAGTTGCAGCTTTTCCATCCATAGCCCAGTTGCCAAAGTTTGTAGATGCGGATGCAAATCCATATGTAGATCCAGATCCAGATCTCATAGTTGCAAAAGCTTCTGGCACAAAGGCTTCATCCTCTTGTTTCGAATGCAGCCCATGAAGAAGACAGTGCGTGGAAAATTCCTTCCAAGATCTTGTGCATGTGCTCTCACCTTCCAGTTGAAGCCTTCATTGAATTTTCATTCACCCTGAGTGCTTTCCAGAATTTTTAATTGCTCATATGCAATTAAAAATAAGGATGATGAGTTATCTATGGCCAACCTTGCACTGATGCATGTACAACAGAAGAACTGCAAAAGCTTCAAGGATAAAAGAGAAGACAATGCGAAGGCAAAATTCCAGCTTGCTTCCACTTCCAACTGCTTGCAATTCCAGCTTGTTTCCAAATCCAGCCGCTTCAAGATCCAACTAATTCCAGCTTGTTTCCAGATCTAGTTTGAATCAGCTGCATGCAGACATGAAAAAGACAAAGTTAGCTTTCCTCTTCCTTCTTCTTTCCTCCGACAAAGTCAGCTTTCCTCTTCCTTCTTCTTTCCTCCGACAAAGTCAGCTTTCCTCTTCCTTCTTCTTTCCTTCGACAAAGCAGTTGAGTGATCAATTAAATTATACAACTTAAGTGATTGGTTTAAAAGCCATTACTTGAAGAAGTCAATTACTTGGAGATAGGTGGCAGGCGTGCAAAATAGAAGGTTCTATTTTCAGTTGCAAATCATACATGTCATGCAAAGAGGAATTCCAGGAGGAAGATTGCCAGTTGTTTCTTTCTGACTTCCACATCTGCCAGTTCAACTAAAGCTTCCAACTTGTAATTGCCCCTCCTACATTCTATAAGTAGGAGAAGAACCTCCCGGTTAATCATCGATCAGAATTTGTAAGAAGCAATCTTGTGTTCTAGACTTTGTGCTGAACCCCTGAGAGCCACTTGTTGCAGAGGAATACAAAGAAGCAGGTTTCCGGAGAAATTTGTGTCACGGCGTACTGTGTTTCTTGCTTTTAAATCTTAGATCTTTAAAGTAAACTTTGTGTTATTTTAGATCTAGATCTAGAACTACCTTTGCTTTAGAATTCTGAGTGTTCAAATCTATTAAGTTTCTTCTATGTGCATGCAATTAGCTCTGATATCTACTGATTGGGATGCACATCTTCCTTACTTCTTCTCTGTAATTCCTTTACTTCCTTCTTCTATAATTTTCCTTTCTTAAACAGCTGCTTACTTGCTGCAGAACTCCTTAGTTATGGTTCATGAACTAAGTTGTTAAAGTAAAACCCCTGATAGATAGAAACACATTTTATTGACAAATCTGACACGGGAGCCTCACCGGTTAAATAAGGGAGATTTATCTCATGACTGCCTAGGTTTGATGCTATGCAGAAAATCTAGCCAACAATGACGTACAATCATATATATATTAATATCTCAAACATGTGAATTAAACTATTGTACATATATATTATTTAAATTTATTTAAAATTTACCTGTGAAAGACCAATATCAGTGGCTCCAGTTCCAAAAACATTCTCCAGCATCTCATCTATAGAAAAAAAATCTTGTGAACCAGCAAATGATGTCTCGCCTGCAGTGCATACGGCACCACATGATCCACAATGGTGTGGTGCACTAGAACTGGCGCCTCCACCAACATCACCGGATGCAATCTGGGTGTTATGCTGGGTGAGAGTGTCAGTGAGCTCCCTCAATGCATGCAATGTATCAATCTCCACAACCTCCTTCACTGTAGGAGGGATAACTGAAGGCAGTGGGGGTTTTGGGGCATGGGGGATCCTAGGCTGACCTATGCGTGCACCAGGTCTGCTCTGTGCAGAGCCACCTCCTCGACCAAAAAAGTCTGAAAAGTCAAAATAATTCGGGACCTCATTGAGCACAAACTCACAATATAATTTCTTCAAAAAATAAAGAGGAAGCTCATTGTTGTTGCATGGTGGATAATCAAAAACCATCCACCATCAGTCCCAAAAATTGTTTTTGATTCTATCATCATGGCACCAATGGATTGGGAACCGTTTGCAAGTAACTGCAGGGGGGGCTTTGGTTCTAGGGTCGGTAAATAATGCACAAATGAGGTCTTTTCCAATTTTTTTGTCTTTGACGGCCGCATGAGATAGTTTATCCGCATACCACCGCCTACAGTCACTTCTAAAGGTGTTCCATCTATGTATTTGGTTGGTTGCAGACTCGACTTCGCCAATCAATGTTTGCAATGTATTGGCTAAAGTCATGCGGGATGGATTTGTAGCATGATTTTGTCTTATAGTTTGAATTAGGTTCTCAATGACAATTTTATTTTCTTGGATTCTTCCAATGATATTATCTTGCGTTCCTGTTGGCTCAGTGGGGACAGAAGGAGCCACAGGGGGCGGATCTATGTTTGGAGGAGGGTTTTGAGGAATGTTCAGAGGGTTTTGAGGAATGTTTGGTGGGTTTTGAGGAATGTTTTGACGGTTTGCACGAGCCCGAGCTTGCCGACCAACTGATAAAACAATAAAATTGTATACATAAACAAACAATTCACAAAACCCATGAAAATGCCAAAAAAAACCTAAAATGCAAAAAAAACAACCTAAAATGCAAAAAAATGATTACAATCGGGGACTTACCTCCTCGTCTTGGCGGCATGGTTGAATCTATCGCTATCCAGAAGTCCGATGAGCAATTTTGAAATAGTATTGAAAGTGCGAGTGAAAAACGTTTAGGAAAAGTCGCGGTTCGAAATGAAAATTAGGAAAATAACGAGTCGCGGGACTGTTAAATTTTGTCTCAGAGTTCCGCAATCGCGGTTTATAACCACGCTCGCGGTTATAAACCGCGATCGCGGAATTAGGTTCGGTAATTACCGAACCTAGAATTCAATAACCGAGATCGCGGTTTTAGGACCGCGCTCGCGGTTTTAAAACCGCGATCGCGGTACCTTTATTTCGGGTTTTTATGTCCACGGAATTGTCCACCAACTTCGTGCACTTACCCAATGGATAAAGAAGAAATTCAACCAGTGATTCGAGAATCACATCAAATTGATAACAAGATTTGGACTCTGGAATTTGATGGTAGCTGCTGTTCATTTGGATCCGGTGCAGGCGCTGTTCTTATCTCTCCTGAAGGGAAGGTGCATGCGCACTCCTTCAAATTGATATTCGAAAATACCAACAATACGGCTGAGTATGAGTCATTGTTGTTAGGCATGGAGCAGGCAAGAACAATGGGGATCAAATTATTACACACAAGAGGAGATGCTGAGCTGATTGTGAAACAGATAAGAGGCCTCTACCAAGTCAAAAAAGACAAACTGCAGCACTACAGAGATCGCGTCTACTCTGCTATCCTGGATTTTTCAGCTTTCTCGGTATCTTACATTCCGAGAGAACAAAATTCAAGAGTTGATTCGCTTACAGTTACTGCAGCCTTGTTGAATCCGGATCAGCCCCCTGCATTCTTTAGACAGGGAGACTATAAGGTGGAAATGATTTTTCGCCCAAAGGTTCCTGACAACGTCCAACAATGGCAGGTTTTCAACGATGATACACAAATTGTTGCATTTCTCCAACAGAAAGACAACTTTGAAGAAATCTAATATGAGGGAAGCAATTCACCTCCTAGGCAGACCACTGTCGGTGAAATGGATGCTGACGTCTCAGGAGGTCAGGAGATTATCCAACTAAAGGGAAATAAAATTCCCAAAGGCTTGGTATCTCTTGAGGAAATGTTTGATAAGCATGATCAGATGCTTAAGAAAAATGAAGAAAATGAGGAAGGCTCTTCCTCCGACACACAATTACTAAATTTGGGAGCCGGCAATGATCCCAAATTAGTAAATCTGGGTAAGTGTTGTTCAGAAGCTGAAAAGGAAGCTTTCACTAAGCTTCTTAAGAAATACATGGATGTTTTTGCCTGGTCCTACCAGGATCTAAAAACATATCAGCCTGCGGAAATTCAACACTACATCCCACTTAAACCAGAACAAAAACCTTTCAAGCAAAAGTTGCGGCGGCACAATCCTACCATTTCAGGAACCATCTTTGCAGAAATCCAGAAGTTAGACGCAAAGATCATCTATCCCATACATCATTCGGAGTGGTTGGCCAACATAGTCCCTGTAAGAAAGAAGAGTGGAGAAATTAGGCTGTGCGTGGATTTCCGCAACCTTAATCAAGTTTCATTGAAGGATAACTACCCTATCCCCATCATGGATCACACTCTGCAGGTGGTCACTGGATCTGAGATGCTTTCCATGCTTGACGGCTTCTCAGGATACAATCAAGTCAAGGTGGCCGAGGAAGATCAATACAAAACGGCATTCATCACACCTTGGGGAACTTTCGCATACCAGAAGATGCCGTTTGGCCTGATTAATGCGGATGCTACATTTCAAAGAGCTATGGATCTAGCCTTTGCTCATCTCAAAGATATAAGCATAGTTGTGTACCTGGATGATTTGATAGTCTTTTCCAAAGATAGAAGCACGCATATTTCAAACTTAGAAGAGGTCTTCATACAATGCCGCAAGCATGGTATTTCTTTGAATCCTAAGAAATCCATCTTTGCTGTAACCGAAGGAAAGCTGCTTGGGCACATTGTTTCCAAAGAAGGAACAAAGATAGATCCATAGCGTGTCAAATCCATTCAGACATTGCCTTTGCCCACATCCAAAAAAGGAGTTCACTCTTTCTTTGGAAAAGTGAATTTTCTCAGAAGATTCATTCCTGACTTTGTTGAGCTAACCCGTCATATTTTGAATATGATGAAGAAGACACAAGATTTTAAATGGAGCAGTGAAGGGAAGGAAGCTTTCGAGAAAATCAAAGAAGCCCTGTCGAAAGCTCCAGTCTTGGTTTCACCTGACTTCAGTAGAGAATTTATTCTTTATTGTTATTCTTCCGAACACACTATGTCAGCAATTCTGATGCAGAAAAATCAAGAGGACGCAGAAGCTCCTATTGCTTTCATGAGCACGCCCCTTAAAGCCTATGAGTTGAAATACACTCCAATGGAAAAGCACACATATGCAGTGGTGAAGGCGTGCAAGGCATTCAGGTATTATATTCTTTCCTCACACACTGTGGTTTTGGTTCCAGATACTGCATTTAAAACCATTCTTACTCAGCAAGAGTTAGGATTATTGAGAGGCACATGGGTGACAAAAGTTCAAGAATATGACCTGGATATTAAACCAACAAAGCTAGTTCGAGGAAGAGGTCTGTGTGAACTAATGACAGAGATGAAAGCATCAGTACCTGAAGCAGATCAGGATGGGATAGATGAAGATTTACCTACAGTACTTTTTATAGATCTGGTAGAGGAGTGGTACAGTAACATTGCTTACTTTCTGACGTATGGAGAATGCCCGGATCAACTTTCCAGAAAAGAGAAACGAACAATCAAACTTAAATCCAAAGATTTTGTTCTTTGGGATAATGGTTTGTACAAAAGGGGAATTGATGGTGTATTTCTCAGATGCGTGGACAAGGCTCAACAGGATCAGCTCCTACAACAGTTTCATGACATGGCTTGCGGTGGTCATTTCTCAGCCCGAGTCACTGCACACAAGATCCTTAGAGCAAGGTATTATTGGCCCACCCTTTTTCAAGATACTGCAGAATGGGTAGCTAAGTGTCAAGCATGCCAACATTTTGTTAGGCGTGTGAAATTGCCTGCATTACCTCTAAAACCCATTGTGATTGAAGAACCTTTCCAACAGTGGGGTATGGATTTTATTGGAACGCTTAACCCGGCTTCCAGCGCCGGTCATCATTACATTCTAACAGCTACTGATTATTTCAGTAAGTGGGTAGAAGCTATTCCTGTGAAGACTGCCACTTCCGCCGAAGTGTGCAATTTTATAAAAGAAAATATTATTGTCAGGTTTGGCGTACCCAGCAAAATTGTAGCAGACAACGCTCCGAATCTTTCTTCTGAGGATTTGGTGGAATTCTGCTACACTTATGGGATTCAACTTGTTCATTCCTCAAACTACTATCCACAAGGGAATGGTCAAGCTGAATCTAGTAATAAGAACTTGGTAACTATCGTGCGCAAGCTTGTAACAAAAAATCAAGGGACTTGGAATAAAAAGTTGTTTGATGCATTATGGGCCGATAGGATCACACCAAAGAGGGTGATAGGCATGTCCCCTTTTCAACTGCTATATGGTAGAGACACAGAGTTGCCTCTCACCTTGGAATTGCCTGCCCTACGACTTTCTAAGGCCCTGGAGGATTCCACATTCACGGATGCTATTAATAAAAGAATTATGTACCTGACTGAACTGAGGGAAGTACAAACTCAAATTGCAGATAGGTTGACAGAGCATCAAAGGAAGGTGAAAGTCATCTTCGACAAAAAAGCCAGGGAAAGGAAATTTGAAGTCAATGACTGGGTCCTCTTATGGGACAAAAGAAGAGAAACAAAAGGTATGCATGGAAAGTTCGATTCACTATGGAAAGGGCCTTTTGTGATCAAAAAGATCGCCGGAGCAGATAGCTTCATTCTTGCTCATCAGGATGGAGTTGAATTGCCGTTGCCTTTCAATGGGCAACACTTGAAGCTGTTCCGGACATAAGAAGCAGGGTAACACCTGTATGTACATAAATAAATCTTTGTTTGTTTTTTCTTGTTTTGTCTTGTTTTGGTGTTGTGTTGTGTTGTGTTTGTTTGCCTGACCTCGTGCCCAAAGGACAAGATACGAAACCAGAGATGCTGGGATCTCATCTTTTCTCTTTGTCATTCTGACGAGAGAAAAAGATGTCCACAGACGAAGCAGACTAGTGTCACTCAGATTTCACCCTGAAATTTGTGACTACCCAATCTGAAAAAATTTCGTACTTTTAAAATAGTGGGTCGTTTGTTGTTTTTATTGCCTAAAAGTTCCTGTATTGCGTCAAAATAATCCTAAAGAGCCATATTAGCCTTTTTTGCCAAATACCCAGATGCCCAAAATTGTTTTATTCTGTCGTCGGGATTTGTCTGTGGGAAATTTGTATTTAATTATTTTGAGCCCCGTATGAGGCTATTTGCGCTCTGTTTTAACTCCATTATGAGCGAATATGTTATTATTCCTATGTACCAGAAGGATTTTAACTTATTTTAAGTTTTGGGCTTTATTTTTAACTTTTGGCAATTTTTAGTGTTTTTGTGGTGTCCCGTTCTGTTTTCTGTAAAATTTCTCTGGAACAACTCCTTTGCCGGGTAAGCCCGATTTTTGGCCTGGAGCGGCTAGAAAACATATACGCACATTGTGCCCGGAGGAAGTCGCCATTGGAGGTCTGGATCACTGGGAAAAAGCGAAGTCGTGCACAGAAAAGCCCCTGCGGGGATGGGCGCATTTTTGGAAAACAAAGGATTTAAGCTGCGATGGGAAAATATAAGCCGCAGGCAGGGTGGGAATTTTATACTTGCCTTGCAGGGTACTTTTTCCCGTGTTATAAAAATCACTTAAGTGGATCATGAGGTTTTGGTCCCTGCCTGGCAGGGTAAAGCATCCCGTTATCAAAAAATTCTTAAAAATAGAATTACATGTGCAAAAAAGTGGGCCCCCTTTGGTGAGAGATTAAAAGAATTAAAATTGATTATTTTTAATAATCTTTCTTCTCAAAAAGTGCGCCCAAGCTTGGAGGTCAACAAGTCAAAGATGAAATAAAAAAAAGGAGTCAAATGCATTAAATTTAATTTATTTAATAGCTGCCCTCTTCCTCTCAAAAAGTGTGCCCCATTTAGGTATTATTTAATGTTTTTTAAGGCATTAAAACATTAAATTAATTTCTATTTTCAGTGGCTATGGTCAAAGCACACTGTGGGGCTTGAGTGAAGTGTTGTGTGAAGGATTAAATTGGATTAATTTAATTTATTGGATGGCTGTCCTTAAACATGCTATTTTTAAAAGAAAAAAGCATGATTTTTAATTAATTAATTGCCTTTAATTGTTAGGGCAATTATTAATTATAGAATTGTGAAGGTTATATAAGCATGGGCAGCCATATGGGTGAATAATTTAATTCACAGGTAAAGAATTGCAGCAAGGATGAAAAGTGCGCCCCCATTAGAGGAAGGATTTTGTTCAGACAAAGTGCTAACAAGGCTAAAAGCTTCCAGGTTTGGCGCATACTTTGGAGAAGGTTAATCTTCGTCTACATAGTTGTTTTCACAGGTGTTACAGGAGCTCAGGTGTTGATTGAAAGGATTCATGCTCTCTTTATGTGCAAATTAAACACCAATTTTTGGGGCAGCAGGCTTGAAAAGTGCAGATTTTTATAATTTAAATTCACTATTCATGCTCCGGTGGCGATTTTTGTCTGAATAAATTGCAGGAACTCATTACAGGTGCTTTACAAAAGAAAAGGAGTTTTTATCAATGTCCAATACATTGCAAATATCCTCCGAATCTGAAGAATTGTCCAGATCTACACCAGTATTGAAGAAATCCGGTCAAGTTAGAAGAAAAAGAATTATTCAGACAAAGACAAAGCCATGGCGAAAGGAGATGAAAAAAAGAGCACGATGGATTCATGCATTGCTTCCAAACTTTCAGACATAGGAGACACGAATCTAGACCCAGAACCTCTTTCTGATTTGATTGATAGATCCAGAGCTGGAAAGACTTCACTCATGCGTGCGGTCAAAAGTAGTGGAATTATTCGAGCTGCAGCTTTCCAGTGTACAGCCCAATTGCCAGAGTTGGTGATGGAGTGTGCTAGATCTTATCATCCTTCATCCAGATCAGTGCGTGATGTTGCGGGAAAGACAATAATTCGTTTTGGTGCAAAATTCTTCAATTATTGTCTGAAGATTCCAGTGCGAAAGGTGGTGACTTCTATTAGCATTCAGGATGCTGACAGCAGGTGGGAGAAACATAAAGCTGATTGCGTGAACATAATGAACAGCCGGTTCATGAAGAAGCCTAGATCCCCTTCAAAGTTCCCGAGAACTCTTCCACGGTCCAATTTGGTGCAGGAGGCAGATGATGTCGTCAAATTGCTATGCAGGTTGAATGGCGAAGCGAATGCCTACACTTTCCGTACATGGATGTATGCTTTCATCAGGACCATTGAAATCAACAAGGTTGATTCTATAATCAATTGGTCGGAAATTATTAGCAACAACATCGGTGAGCAACTTCAGAACGTGAAGCGTACTTTCAGTTTCAAGATGACTTCGTACTTGGTGTATGCTGCAGCTTCACAGGGTGTCTTTTCTAAGCTGGATAGATGTGGTGTTCTTTTCAAGGACCCCATTTTCGAGTGCTACCCACAGCTTACTGTACCTGTGTGCGAGAAGGACTTCAAAGTGATCAACGATGACTTCTTCTACGATTTTATCTGCAGGCTAGACAAAGACTTGAAGACTCACAGGGTAAGCAAGGAAGCGTGGGAAGCAATGTCCAAGATTGGCAGTTTATTCATCCAGTTTGCAGATTTCACATACCTCAGGGTTACGAGCTTTTCTGGAGAACCTATAAAGATGCCCAGGTATCCAAGTGATAGAGTGATCACCATGGAGCTGAGCAGGCAACTCGTAGAGTTACGCGACCTTCAGTTGAAATGGCACAAGTCTACGGGCTTCTTCCCAATCACTGTGGGATATTACAGTTGCATCAGCATTCACAGAGCTCGAGGGATGGAAGCGCAAATGTTATCCGAGTATGAGCAAGAGTTCTTCCCTGCACAGCTTAACTTCGATCCATTTGGAGTAGCCAGGAAGACAATCTCCCAGGAGTACGCACTTGTGCCTTCGTTAGAAGATTTCTGGATGAAGTGCAGAAGTGAGTACGAGGTTAGAAAGAAAGATTTCAGCAGGCTATCAGCAAAGCAAGTGTTCGACTTTGGACTAGCGCGGATACCTGCGGATCTTAAAGATGATGGGAACGTGGTACTTGACACTTACCATCAGATGGGAGGAGATAAAGCTATACTGCAGGATAACATTGGAGGCTACCATTCAATTGAAGAGAGATCTGGAGCTGTGTTGGTGAATACTTCGAACTGGCTGCTAACGAAGGGATACTGCCTTGATGAAGTATTGATGAATCAAATCACGAGCAACTTCGGCGCAGGAGATTCCCTCAAACGAAAGCATGAAGGAGAAAGCAGCAGAAGGTCCGAGAAGTTGAAAGTACACAGAAGATCTCAAGAGAAAGAGAAGACCACTTCTACGACCATAGCTTTGACTCCAACTTCTCCAGTACCCAGAGGATCACCAACTATTGCACCGCAACAGCAGGATGCTTCCATGCCTTCATTGAAACCGGCGACATTCGTTTTCTCTCCGCAGCCACTTCGTTCAGCACCCGTTCCAGAGGAGATGTTGAAGCTGCAGATGACGGAGTTCGAAAGAGCTTTGTCCTTGGATGTTTCAGAAGATGGCAGCCATGACACTGTGGCACTTTCTGACGGAGAGGATGCAGAGCGGGAGATGGTAGTGCACTCAGTGACTTCTTACTCCCCGAGAAATAACTTCTCGGGATGGTTAGCTTTGCAGTTGGTTCCGGAAACAAGAGTAGAGATGAACTTAGAGGAGCATGACTTGCAGCTACTTCAGGATCTGAGCAGAAGAGACAAAAGGCCTAAAGTTGCTAAAGCAACTTCTAGGTTGATCATCAAAGATTCGGGAGAGAAGTTTGCTGAGATATCAATTCCGGTGGAAGGAAAGATAGAAGAGGAGCTCACGGCAGAAGATGTAACGGTGACCAAAATACCACTCGGTCAAGCTACCACTAAAGGATTGAAGCAGGACACGCAAACGTTGCTGGATGCTTTGTTCCTTAGGCTTGATAGTGAAAAGGCGGAGAAAGAAGAGCTGCAGAAGCAAATATCTCAATTATGTGAGATCATAGCCAAGGTTGCTAAACCTTCCATTCAGCCCATTTCAGAGCAGGTGAGTGATCATCTTATGCAGCAAATGGAAGATGCAAGCAATCAAGTAAAGGCTATTGACGAATGGAAGGATCTGATTATTCGTCAAGCTTATGTGCAACTTGGGGAAGTGCCAGCGCGCCTAAAGGTTATGAAAGATGCAGCAAATCAACTAAAACAACTAATGGAAAGCATAGAAGGCATGAATACAGTTGCAGAGAGTAACCTGAGTATTTTGGCCGAGATCAACAAGCTTCCGGGAGATGTATTGGTTGCAGAACAAATTGTACCGGATGGATCGGTCGAGAAGGGGAAGCAGCTAGAGTTTGCAGTATCTTTCCGTTTGGAGATCTGCAGAGTTTTGTTGAAAAGGATACAGGTGCTCGAGAGTAGAACATCAAATTTACCAGACAGTAGTGTTTCTTTCACTGAGGAAAGAGTGGATGGAGGTGTTAATTCATACGTGCGAATTGTTTCTAACGAGATGCATGATTCCCTGGAAGGTTCTCTTCTGATGGTGCAAAAGAGAATTGATAAAGCTACCAAGCCTTTCACTATGAATTCTATCAGTAGATTGGTGGCGCTACAGGAAAACATTGCGAGGTTCGGGCCGAGTTTGGAAGAGGTGGAAGCATGCAGCAAAGTGTTGAATGAAGGGTTGCTGCAGTTCAGGACAGAGAAGGAAGCAGTGGCTAAAACAGATGGAAGGATGCTGAATTATATGTTCGACAAGTATATCAGATATCAGTCCAAGTAGAAGATGTAAACATTACAGCTGACATGACTTCTTCTATTCTTTCTTCTTCTATTTTCTATGTTCCCGGATGAAATTGTAAAACTTCTAAGTTATTGGTTTTGCAACCATTACTTGAAGTCATGTGGAACTATTCTATTAGTTAAGTGATACATGTGTCACTTAAGAAGAAGTTAGTTGAGGATGATTGTCAAATGTCATCTTTACTTGTTGTTCATACTTTAGTTCAGTTTGAGTCTTCTATTTAAACTTTCCCTCCTACATTCTATAAGTAAGAGAAGAACCTCCGGGTTAATGATCGATCAGAATTTGTAAGAAGCAATCTTGTGTTCTAGACTTTGTGCTGAACCCCTGAGAGCCACTTGTTGCAGAGGAATACAAAGAAGTAGGTTTCCGGAGAACTTTGTGTCACAGCATACTTTGTTTCTTGCTTTTAAATCTTTAGATCTTTTAAGTAAACTTTGTGTTATTGTAGATCTGGATCTAGAGCTGCCTTTGCTTTATAATTCTGTGTGTTCAAATCTATTAAGTTTCTTCTATGTGCATACAATTAGCTCTGCTATCTACTAATTGGGATGCACATCTTCCTTATTTCTTCTCTGTAATACCTTTACTTTCTTCTTCTATAATTTTCCTTTCTTAAACAGCTGCTTACTTGCTGCAAAACTTCTTAGTTATGGTTCATGAACTAAGTAGTTAAAGTAAAACCCCCTGATAGATAAAAACACATTTATATTGACAAATCTGACACGGGAGCCTCACCGGTTAAATGAGGGAGATTTATCTCATGACTGCCTAGGTTTGATGCTATGCAGAAAATCTAGCCAACACAGCAGAAGGTGTATGCAGACCGACACAGGATTGAGCGGTCATTTGAGGTAAGAGATATGGTTTTTTTATGACTTCAGCCTTACAGACAGAGTACTCTTAAGAAGAGTGGAGCAGAGAAGCTTAAGCCTCGTTTTTATGGTCCATACAAGGTGGTGAGGAGAGTTGGACAGGTAGCCTATGAGTTGGAGTTACCTTCTTAAAGTAAGATACACAATGTTTTTCATGTGTCTTGCTTAAAGAAGGCATTAGGGCAACATGTGACTTCTTCAATAGTGTTACCACCATTGGATGATGAGGGGAGATTGGATTTGATTCCTGAGGAGCTTCTGGATTGGAGAGAGTGTAGGTTGCGGAACAAGGTGATTCGAGAATACCTGGTTCGTTGGAAAGACTTACCTTTGGAGGATGCCACTTGGGAGTGTGAGTCTATTCTTCAGCACCCAGCTTTACTACAGTTGCTTGTGGGCAAGCACCTCCAAGAAGGGAGGGCTGTAATGTCCCCTCTTTCCAAATGAGCTAGGACGAAGATCTTTGGCCCTTTTTGTCTACCCGACGGCCAAAGGAGGTAGCTAGGGTGACTAAGTTTTTATTATTTTATTATATTGTGCAAATATTTTTAAAATAACATTTTAAGTTGCACATATAATAAATAACAAAGTTTATTAATAAAATAAAATGTCAATGTCAAAATACAATTAAATTTAATTGTATTATGGGGGAAAATGCGACTTGCTCTTGAGAGTCATAAATAGGGAAATGTGCCATATGACCCATAGGGAAAAATGCGACCAGCCTAAGGGAAAGAAAGAATATTATTGGCTGGGTCAGAGGTGTTTTTTGGGTTGTTTTCCCTTTATAAGAGCAAGTTGACTTGCTTAGGCATCATCCAAATTTTTACTATCAGATTTTGCATTGTTAAGAGCTCTTAGCTTTTATCAGAAATTCCAAGGACGAAAACCCTTGTGGATTTCATCTCTTGCAGACGAAAACCCCAAGGGATTGAGAGGGGATTTCATTCAGAAATTTTCAGCGTCTTAATCAGATTTCCAGGTTAATTTCAGCAGTGTTTGTGAAGGTGTTTTCAGTGGTTTATGACAGCAGTTGGTTCGACTTATTGTGGATGGTTTTGGCAACATTTCAAGAGGTATTTCCTTCAAAAATATTTGTCAAATATTCTCCATATTATTGTAAACCAGATCGTTGTAATTTTACATTTATCTGAAGTGTTATTTTGAGGGTTTCAGGCAGATTAATAATCAGATTTCAGATCTGATTTCTGGGTTGTTTTGGATGCAATAAATTCTTATCTTTGCATGATTTGATTTCTAAAAATACTTGTAATAATTTGGGATTGACAGCATAGTGTTTGAGTGATGTTTGCTTTGAGATCCATCTCAAACCCTAGTCGCATTTCTTCAAATAAATTCAGATCTGAATTTATGTGATTGCCATAACAGTCATAAATCAGCATTTGGTGTTTTTAATTGATTTAACATTCATTGGAAAGTAAGAGAGACCCATTAGGGATCTTTCAACGTGTGCCTCTATGCTTTTTCTTTCAAATGAGTGAATAATATACTTCACAAATTGAATTCAACTACTAAGATACCTAAGTTATACAACTTGATCTTTCAAAGCGTTGGATATAATGTTGAAAAATTGTTCAAAATGATGTCTTCAAAATAAAACAAGAAAAATGCCAAAGCCCACAACTACAAGCATGGTGCCAATGATATTTACAATAACTTATACAAAGGCAATATGGCACAAGAATCAAATTACAATATTCCTTGGAATGATTGTAGATGACAGTTTTGCTATACCAAATAGTGTAATTAGAACATCCTACACTCAAATAAAAACGTCAATGGTACTAAAACTATGGTCAATGGTAATCATCCATCATCCTGCACCACAGTACTCTTGTTGAAGAAAATTTGTCGATCATGTATCATAGCCTTGAGATACTTCTAGTTACCCACTTTGAGTAACTTTTTCCTCAGAAGGAAGGCCTGCAATCTCTCTTAGTGGTTTCCACTTAAATTTGCGCCTGCCCAGGTATAATATGTTAACATTGCAACCAATAAAACAATTACACATACCCTCAAACATGAGCTACCTATCTTTCCATGCTAAAGAAGAAACAAAAGTAAAAATCAATTCAACCATACCAGTTTCCACATTGTGCAATTACTTTGACTTTGGGTCGTAATGTAGGTAGCAATGCCAAGAACTGTAGTTCTGTTTTTGAGAGCACCTGTGGTTGTTTGAGTAATAAAACCGTCAGTTACAATTGAGTTTTAGATGCATTATTCACTGACTGCTTCCAAGGAGTTATGGTTTCATCCCTACAATTCAGTTCTAGATACATGATTCACTAAAGGAATGCCGAGATGTTGTTTTTGTCCTAAAAATGTAGAGTGGCCACTTTTCTGACAGGAAATATCTCAGCAGGTGCTAATGAGTAAAATGTGGACCTGTTTGCAGCCGAGTGGTCCCATGGAATACAGGATGTTATGCTCTAGTATCTTGTTTTTTAAGTTAATATTTGATAAAGATCTGCCCAAATATCAATTGCCAATTTGGAAATAAAACTCTCACAGCAGTTGGTGCAAACTTCTAGCTTCACTCTTGAGCAGCTGCTGGAAGTTTCCTGTTAGAAAAGTGGTTGCTCCACATTTCTAGGAAATGATTATGTTTGTTCTTGTTTCATATTTTAGAACTTAACACGAGACTATCTGCAGAGGATGAATAGGAGCTGTAACCCCTTCCATGGGACCACAATCTAAGGGGACATGGGAATTGGATCTGAAAAAAAACTAAAAGGCTTGAGATTTGTTTCTTCTTTGGAAATATCCTTTATGAGAGATTGTTATCCTCCAATACTACGAGAGCTCAAGCCCTAGAAGTTAGAATTACCATAACATGTTTTTTGCAGAATGGATGTCTCAAGAAAAAATTCGACTCTTTCCAAGTAGGTGTAAACTCAGAAATGCTAGCTTTCCCAGTGTTTGTTGAGAGAGGTCCAGTAATAAGGTGATTTACCTGTGTAACTCTTGCTTTCTTGGATGAGATAATAGATGATTTTGAAAACAAAAATTGATTTCTTTTAGAGTCATGTAGTGCACATGAATTCTAATGCATGTAGAATATGGTGAAATAAAATGTGAATAAAAGCTAAATTATTGATGACAGAAGATGGAAATTTATGTGATAAGTGCATTTGAACAATTCAATGCGTTATTCAATTTCCTTATAAAATGAAGTAAAGCAGTACACACATTGTCTTGAAAATAGAGGTGAGAAATAAAAGAAATCATAAAGTGATTGTGTGAAGTAAATCCGATTTAGGTAGTGAATGTACCATAGCTTCAATCAACCAAAGCACCAGACCCTTGCTTGTTGGTGGAAGTACTGAAAGCCTGTAGTCAATCTCTGGCGGCATATAGAAACGTGCAATAGGTTGCTTCCCTAAATGAGCCTGCAACAATATCACTAGAATGAGAAAAGGCTCATGAGATAGTCCCTCAAGTAAGCTAACCAATATTATGCATCATAAACAGCCAACAAATAGTTTCTAATGTTACAGCTTAAAAACTGTCCAACCAGAATTAAATAGAACCATGTGATAAGTCCATTCATTTTTCACATCTTGGGAGCTATATACTGAAAATGCAAGCAGTTTGGATGGACAAATCCTTGATAGTTATGTAAAACTACATAGAAAAATAGTTTTGGCTACAGTATTTATGTAGAATTTAGAGCAAGCTTGAGTTCCGCTTGCTTCAATTTGCATTTACAATCTAAGAATGTGAGAAGTAGGTACATACTAAAATCACGTATCCACTTCATATTAACTGCCCCATTGTTAGCTGTTGTCCAAATAAGCACCCATGCTTATTCGAACAACTTATTCAAGTTCTAGACTCAAGCGGCTCAAAAAAAAAGTATGCGGAACAAAGAAACCTATTGTTCCACGGAAGTAAGAAGTCCACAAAACAAAGGAAAAGGATTGCACAGTTATACACTACAGGACAAAGCTAAACGCCACGCGACACCGCAAAGAAAAGAAAAGTCAAAGTTGTGCAAGGACGAAAGTCCGCGGGTTCACAAAACTTAGTGTTCCACGGAAATGAAAAAGTTAGTGCTCTGCAAAGTTCAAAAATTGTAGTATTTCGAGTGTTTTGATAAAGCCGCAAAACGAAGGAAAAGCCACAGAATGAAGGGAAAACTGTGGAACGAAAGAAAAGCCACAAAACGAAGGGAAAGCTGTGGGATGAAGGAGCGGTTATCCGCGGAGCAAGAAAAGTCAAAAGCCACGTAACAAAGCATTATTCGAAGGATTCAAACATCGTGAAAAAGGTGGTGGTAGGTAAAATAAAGCAGAATCTTTGAGTAGAAGACCCATGGTACAAGAAGAGGTCGTGGAAAGTAGAAGTATGACTGTGGATCGGGAATATAAAGTAAACAAGTCCGCAGATCATTCAAACGATGTTGAAAGCCGCAAAAGACCATGGAAATCAAAGCAAGGCCGCAGATCACAACGGGAACATCAGATGACGCAGAAGACAACAAATCATTTGAAATCTATGGAGCAAGGAAAGGATATGCAAGGAATTCCGCGGAACAGTCAGATAAGTCAACTTGGGTCTAGACTTGAAGTTAAACTCTAATTTTGTGATTTTGATTAATTCGGAGTAAAGAGGAAGCCAAGCATGCAAGGGCAAGATGAAGGATAGTCGAATCTTGTGTTAAGAGAGCATGTAATAAGGCCTATCCAAGATCTTTCGACTAGTTTGAGTTCTCTAGCAACCTACACCATGCAACCTCCTATGCCATTCTGCATGAAAACAATGAACTCGTGCATACTTTTCTTTCTCTCTCTACAATTTCTTCTCTCATATATATAAATATATATATACACACACACACACACACAAGAGATTATTCATTTAAGCGAGACCTTTGGCTAGTTGTAGCTGAGCTTTGCTGGTTTTGTACTTAATGCGCCTTTTGGATTGATAAAGAAACCATTTTTACCTTCTCACTACCTGTATATTGTGTAGAATTGTGATATAGCAGATTTTATCTTGTGATAGAAGTTTTTTTTTTGGAAAAGGGTAAATATGGGGGTTTTGAAAGGACCCGCATTGTTTTACAAAAGGCCCTAGAGGCAAGATACAACATTGAAGCAAATTAGAGAAAAAGTCCGCAGGAAAAAGGAACAAAAAACCACGAAGTTACAAACCGAACAAAGAAAGAAAAAAGGCAGTGCAAGCGAGAACAAGGAGACGCTGTTGTTGCCACAGTTGCAGCAGCGAAACTACAACCACAGAGAAGGAGAAGAAGCAACCCCACACGCAGCTGCAAAAAGAGGTAGATGCAGCAGAGGGGAAACACAAGAAGGGAGAGGGGAGATGCAACCCGAAACAAGCTACAAGACCTAAAAGAGGATGCGCAGCTGACTAGGAGGGAGAACGAGGACGGAAATACGAAGATCAATGCTTTCCCTTCTTTCCCTTCTTCGAATGCACTACCTGCCACTTATCATGCGAAATCGCCTCTGAATCAAGAGGATTGTATTCGGATAAGTCCAAGGGATTAGAGATCTGTAACTCCTTATCCAAAGGATGGGGACCATCCTTATCCGAGTTAGAATGATCGGATTTGTGGGGCCACTTTATCCCTGGATTTAGGTCTCTCCAAGAGGGAGGATTAACCGATGGCTGCCCCACCTCCTTATAAGCAACAGTGTTTGATTGTGTTGTAGCCGATGGAGCTATATCACCTGCTTCTTGATCTTCTAAGTCAGTATTGTCTTCGTCCTCAAGATCTGGTGGGCTCCATGGTTTGGGAATAAATCCTTTTTTCCTAGGAGCTTGGGATTTCTTAAGAGGGAAGGCAACTTGGAGGTGTCCCGGAGTCCTACAATTGCGACATCTGAAAGTTGAATTTTCATAGTCAAGAGTCTGGATATGAGTCGTATGTCCCATCTTGAGAGTCATTCTATCCGAAAATCCTTTACTGAGGTCTACTTCTATACAAATCCTGACAAAAGTATGAAGTCCACTCCGCATTCTCTTGTTATCCTCTTTGATGAACCACCCTAGAAGATTTCCGATATCCTCCACAGTAAAGAAAAAGTGAAGGGGAAGATTAGGCAATCTCACCCAAATAGGTACACGTGCGATGGAGAAGGAATTCATATCAAACTGTGGAAACCATGGGGTAGTGAAAAGGCCTGCCAATCCCTGGAACCAAGGACCCTCTTCAATAACCATTTGATAATCCTCCGGGTCATTGAAGAAGACTCTGAAGAAGCCTCAGGCACATAAGAAGTATTTACAATTTTCCGTCCACGAGGAATGAATCCACTAAATTAAAACATTAGATGACGGCCAAGCACCATGGTGTCACTCAGATTTCACCCTGAAATCTGCGACTACCCTATCCGAAAAAATTTCGTACTTTTAAAATAGTGGGTCGTTTGTTGTTTTTATTGCCTGAAAGTTCCTGTATTGCGTCAAAATAATCCTAAAGTGCCATATTAGCCTTTTTCGCCAAATACCTAGATGCCCAAAATTGTTTTATTCTGTCATCGGGATTTGTCTGCGAGAAATTTGTATTTAATTATTTTGAGCCCCGTATGAGGCTATTTGCGCTCCGTTTTAACTCTGTTATGAGCGGATATGTTATTATTCCTATGTACCAGAAGGATTTTAACTTATTTTAAGTTTTGGGCTTTATTTGTAACTTTTGGCAATTTTTCGTGTTTTTGTGGTGTCCCGTTCTGTTTTCTGTAAAATTTCTCTGGAACAACTCCTTCGCCGGGTAAGCCCGATTTTTGGCCTGGAGCAGCTGGAAAACATACACGCACATTTTGCCCGGAGGAAGTCGTCATCGGAGGTCTGGATCACTGGGAAAAAGCGAAGTCGTGCACAGAAAAGCCCCTGCGGGGATGGGCGCATTTTTGGAAAACAAAGGATTTGAGCTGCGATGGGAAAAATATAAGCTGCAGACAGGGTGGGAATTGTATACCTGCCTGGCAGGGTACTTTTTACCATGTTATAAAAGTCACTTAAGCTGCAGTGGGAAAAATAGAGGCTGCAAGCAGGTGGGAATTTATTGCCTGCCTTGCAAGGTAAAAATTTCCACGATATAATAAAAGGAAAGTGACTTAAGTGAAATCATGGGATTTTAGTGCCTGCCTTGCAGGGTAAAGAATCCCATTGTCAAAGTCAAATCACTTAAGTGGATCACGGGATTTTGATGCCTGCCTGGCAGGGTAAAGAATCCCATTATGGAAAAATTCTTAAAAATAGAATTACATGTGCAAAAAAGTGCGCCCCCTTTGGTGATAGATTAAAAAGATTAAATTGATTATTTTTAATAAGCTTTCTTCTTAAAAAAAGTGCGCCCAAACTTGAGGAGGTCAAAAAGTCAAAGAAGGAATAAAAGAAAGGAGTTAAATGCATTAAATTTAATTTATTTAATGGCTGCCCTCTTCCTCTCAAAAAGTGCGCCCCATTTGGGCATTATTTAATGTTTTTTAAGGCATTAAAACATTAAATTAATTTCTATTTTCAGTGGCTATGGTCAAAGCACACTGTGAAGCTTGAGTGAAGTGCTGTGTGAAGGATTAAATTGGATTAATTTAATTTATTGGATGGCTGTCCTTAAACATTCTATTTTTAAAAGAGAAAAACATGATTTTTAATTAATTAATTGCCTTTAATTGTTAGGGCAATTATTAATTATAGAATTGTGAAGGTTATATAAGCATGGGCAGCCATATTGGTGAATAATTTAATTCATAGGTAAAGAATTGCAGCAAGGAGGAAAAGTGCGCCCCCATTAGAGGAAGGATTTTGTTCAGACAAAGTGCTAACAAGGCTAAAAGCTTCCAGCTTTGGCGCATGCTTTGGAGAAGGTTTATCTTCGTATGCATAGTTGTTTTCACAGGTGTTACAGGAGCTCAGGTGTTGATTGAAAGGATTCATGCTCTCTTTATGTGCAAATTAAACACCAATTTTTGGGGCAACAGGCTTGAAAAGTGCAGATTTTTATAATTTAAATTCACTATTCATGCTCCGGTGACCATTTTTGTCTGAATAAATTGCAGGAACTCATTACAGGTGCTTTACAAAAGAAAAGGAGTTTTTATCAATGTCCAATACATTGCAAATATCCTCCGAATCTGAAGAATTGTCCAGATCTACACCAGTATTGAAGAAATCCGGTCAAGTTAGAAGAAAAAGAATTATTCAGACAAAGACAAAGCCATGGCAAAAGGAGATGAAAAAGAGAGCACGATGGATTCATGCATTGCTTCCAAACTTTCAGACATAGGAGACACGGATCTAGGCCCAGAACCTCTTTCTGATTTGATTGATAGATCCAGAGCTGGAAAGACTTCACTCATGCGTGCAGTCAAAAGTAGTGGAATTATTCGAGTTGCAGCTTTCCAGTGTACAGCCCAATTGCCAGAGTTTGTGATGGAGTGTGCTAGATCTTATCATCCTTCATCCAGATCAGTGCGTGATGTTGCGGGAAAGACAATAATTCGTTTGGATGCAGAATTCTTCAATTATTGTCTGAAGATTCCAGTGCGAAAGGTGGTGACTTCTATTAGCATTCAGGATGTTGACAGTAGGTGGGAGAAACATAAAGCTGATTGCGTGAGCATAATGAACAGCCGGTTCATGAAGAAGCCTAGATCCCCTTCCAAGTTCCCGAGAACTCTTCCACGATCCAATTTGGTGCAGGAGGCGGATGATATCGTCAAATTGCTATGCAGGTTGAATGGTGAAGCGAATGCCTACACTTTCCGGACATGGATGTATGCTTTCATCAGGACCATTGAAATCAACAAGGTTGATTCTATAATCAATTGGTCAGAAATTATTAGCAGCAACATCAGTGAGCAACTGCGGAACGTGAAGCGTACCTTCAGCTTCAAGATGTCTTCATACTTGGTGTATGCTGCAGCTTCACAGGGTGTCTTTTCCAAGCTAGATAGATGTGGTATTCTTTCCAAGGATCCCATTTTCGAGTGCTACCCACAGCTTACTGTACCTGCGTGCGAGGACTTCAAAGTGATCAACGATGACTTCTTCTACGATTTCATCTGCAGGTTAGACAAAGACTTGAAGACTCACAGGGTAAGCAAGGAAGCATGGGAAGCAGTGTCCAAGATTGGCAGTATATCCATCCAGTTTGCATATTTCACATACCTCAGGGTTACGAGCTTTTCAGGTGAACCAATAAAGATGTCAAGGTACCCGAGTGACAGATTGATTGCCATGGAGCTGAGCAGGCAACTTGTGGAGTTACACGACCTTCAGTCGAAGCGGCACAAGTCTACAGGCTTCTTCCCACTCACTGTGGGATATTACAGTTGCATCAGCATTCACAGAGCTCGAGGAATGGAAGCGCAAATGTTATCCGAGTATGAGCAAGAGCTCTTCCCTGCACGGCTTAACTTCGATCCATTTGGAGTAGCCAGGAAGACAATCTCCCAGGAGTACGCACATGTGCCTTCGTTAGAAGATTTCTGGATGAAGTGCAGAAGTGAGTACGAGCTTAGAAAGAAAGATTTCAGCAGGCTATCAGCAAAGCAAGTGTTCGACTTTGGACTAGCGCGGATACCTGCGGATCTTAAAGATGATGGGAACGTGGTACTTGACACTTACCATCAGATGGGAGGAGATAAAGCTATACTGCAGGATAACAATGGCGGCTGCAGCACAATAGAAGAAAGATCTGGAGCTGTGTTGGTGAATACTTCGAACTGGTTACTGACGAAGGGATATTTCCTTGATGAAGCATTGATGAATCAAATCACAGGAAACTTCGGCACAGGAGATTCCCTCAAGCGAAAGCATGAAGGAGAAAGCAGCAGAAGGTCCGAGAAGTTGAAAGTACACAGAAGATCTCAAGAGAAAGAGAAGACCACTTCTACGGCCATAGCTTTGACTCCGACTTCTCCAGTACCCAGAGGATCACCAACTATTGCACCACAGCAGCAGGATGCTTCCATGCCTTCATTGAAACCAGCGACATTCGTCTTCTCTCCGCAGCCACTTCGTTCATCACCCGTTCCAGAAGAGGTGTTGAAGCTGCAGATGACAGAGTTCGAAAGAGCTTTGTCCTTGGATGTTTCAGAAGATGGCAGCCATGATACTGTGGCACTTTCTGATGGAGAGGATGCAGAGCGGGAGATGGTAGTGCACTCAGCGACTTCTCACTCTCTGAGAAGTAATTTCTCGGAATGGTTAGCTTTGCAGTTGGTTCCGGAAGCAAGAGTAGAGATGAACTTAGAGGAACATGACTTGCAGCTACTTCAGGATCTGAGCAGAAGAGACAGAAGGCCTAAAGTTGCTAAAGCAACTTCTAGGTTGATCATCAAGGATTCGGGAGAGAAGTTTGCTGAGATATCAATTCCGGCGGAAGGAAAGGTAGAAGAGGAGCTCACGGCAGAAGATGTGACGGTGACCAAAATACCACTCGGTCAAGCTACCACTGAAGGATTGAAGCAGGACACGCAAACGTTGCTGGATGCTTTGTTCCTTAGGCTTGACAGTGAAAAGGCGGAGAAAGAAGCGCTGCAGAAGCAAATATCTCAATTATGTGAGATCATAGCCAAGGTTGCTAAACCTTCCATTCAGCCCATTTCAGAGCAGGTGAGTGATCATCTTATGCAGAAAATGGAAGATGCAAGCAATCAAGTAAAGGCTATTGACGAATGGAAGGATCTGATTATTCGTCAAGCTTCTGTGCAACTTGGGGAAGTGCCAACCCGCCTAAAGGTTATGAAAGATGCAGCAAATCAACTAAAGCAACTGATGGAAAGCATAGAAGGCATGAATACAGTTGCAGAGAGTAACCTGAGTATTTTGGCCGAGATCAACAAGCTGCCGAGAGATGTATTGGTTGCAGAACAAATTGTGCCGGATGGATCAGTCGAGAAGGGGAAGCAGCTAGAGTTTGCAATATCTTTCCGTTTGGAGATCTACAGAGTTTTTCTGAAAAGGATGCAGGCGCTTGAGAGTAGAACATCAGATTTGCCGGACAGTATCATTTATTTCACTAAGGAAAGAGTGGATGGAGGTGTTACTTCATACGTGCGGATTGTTTATAACGAGGTGCATGATTCCCTGGAAAGTTCTCTTCTGATGGTACAAAAGAGAATTGATAAAGCTACCAAGCCTTTCACAATGAACTCTATCAGTAGGCTGGTGACACTGCAGGCAGACATTGCGAGATTTGGGCCAAGTTTGGAAGAAGTGGAAGCATACAGCAAAGTGTTGAATGAAGGGTTGCTGCAATTCAGGACAGAAAAGGAAGCAGTAGCTAAAACAGATGGAAAGATGCTGAATTATATGTTCGACAAGTATATCAGATATCAGAACAAGAAGAAGATGTAGATGTTACAACTGGCATGACTTCTTCTATTCTTTCTTCTTCTACTTTCTATGTTCCCGGATGAAATTGTAAACTTCTAAGTTATTGGTTTTGCAACCATTACTTGAAGTCATGTGGAACCTTTCTATTAGTTAAGTGATACATGCGTCGCTTAAGAAGAAATTAGTTGAGGATGATTGCAAAATGTCATCTTTACTTGTTGTTCATACTTTAGTTCAGTTTGAGTCTTCTATTTGTACCTTCCCTCCTACATTCTATAAGTAGGAGAAGAACCTCCGGGTTAATGAGGGATCAGAATTTGTAAGAAGCAATCTTGTGTTCTGGACTTTGTGCTGAACCCCTGAGAGCCACTTGTTGCAGAGGAATACAAAGAAGTAGGTTTCCGGAGAACTTTGTGTCACGGCGTACTGTGTTTCTTGCTTTTAAATCTTAGATCTTTAAAGTAAACTTTGTGTTATTTTAGATCTGGATCTAGAACTGCCTTTGCTTTATAATTTTGTGTGTTCAAATATATTAAGTTTCTTCTATGTGCATACAATTAGCTCTGCTATCTACTAATTGGGATGCACATCTTCCTCACTTCTTCTTTGTAATACCTTGACTTTCTTCTTCTATAATTTTTCCTTTCTTAAACAGCGGCTTACTTGCTGCAGACCTTCTTAGTTATGGTTCATGAACTAAGTGGTTAAAGTAAAACCCCTAATAGATAAAAACACATTTATATTGACAAATCTGACACGGGAGCCTCACCGGTTAAATGAGGAAGATTTATCTCATGACTGCCTAGGTTTGATGCTATGCAGAAAATCTAGCCAACACACCATTAAATCTGCAGATAAGGGCCTTAGATTTCAGCTCTTGTAAAAATTCCAAAAATTCTTCATCATTGATCTCCAAAGTAGGGGATTCAGAAGCTTGCTCCACAATGTAGGCGGGGGGAGGAGGAGTTGTTGCAGCTGATGTGGAAGTGACATTTTTAAACAATGTCTCCTTAAAGGATGCATGATTTCGCTCTTTGGCTCCACCCATTAAAAGGCCAGTCATGAAAATCGTAGAATCCCGTCCAATCCCGTAAGAGGTGAGCAGAGATTCGTCCTCCATTGATTTGCCTGCAAAAACCAGGTCTATGAGACCAACACTGCAACTCAATTTATGGGAAAGCACTGATTTAAGGTCCTTTCCTTGAGCAAGTCATGGGAGCTGGATGCAGAGGGTATTTCCATGGAGAGTACAAACGAGGACATGTGTAGTGTGCATCATAGAGCCCGCATTGGGAGCCTGAGAGGACACATCGAACCCACAAATCATGCCGTCCCGAGCCCTATCAATGGTTGAGCCGCCTTTCCCAAATCCAGCCATCAAAAGAAAGGGGCCATTTTTGGTGCCCTAAGTCAAGGATGAGAGCCCTCAATCTCTAAATCCCAGCCTCACTCTTCCACCGCAAAGCCTGAGATCACCAGCAGCAGCCTGTAAGACCTTGCTGCCATTGTCCAAAATCCCATCACCATCGCCAAGAGCCACACCGGCATGGCTAGGTTTAGTGCAGATGGGTAGACGTGAGCTCACCATTTTTCTAAAAAACTCATGATAGAAGAATTCATCCTTGATTTGTAGTCCTATTTCCTTACCTTTATGTGGAGATATGTTAATTTGCAGGTTATAGTCTATGTTTCCATAAAGTTCATGCAGGATTCAACAGTGGAATTTCGCCATTCGAGCCCTCATAAAGCCGTTCTCTACCCCTTTTGTGTGGTGTCATAACTTTAAGCCTCTCTATGAAACACTTATGGAAAAGTATGTTAAATTTGAGTTGTGTATGGTGTGCTAATCTCCTTAATCCTCTTGTGTACGCTCAGGCTAGTAGAGGTCCTCAAACATTCTGGTGCATTACCTTGTTTTAAATTTTTTGTTTCAACCTTGCGCTTAGTTCCTACCCCTTTTCCTTGTTGCAGAAGTACAGTAGAGTTAGTTTTTAGGTGTTACACTAGGGGAACTAGCCCTCTCTGGAGACTCACTCCAAGATTGGGTCACCCACAACCTAGGGGTTTCAATTTTGTTAGTTGGAAGGGGAGTCATCACACGACTCCCTAAAGGGTGTATTCCTCCATAACAATAGTTTTTGGCATGTCTGGTGGGAAAACAAGAGGATTTGCTAAAGATTAGATGTTGTTCTTAGCAAGTTTTAGTGTTTAGACACATTTATCTAGCATCCGGCGACTCTAAAAGGATAATAAGAATCCTTGTTTTGGACTAGTTCCTCAACTTTCATGCCAAAAATCACAGCTAGATCAACTTCTAAAGGTAAGACTTCTTTTTTTGTTGAGTTACTTCCATTTTTAGTCAAAAGAGAAAGGTTTTCTAGATCTTCTCCATACACAAAAGCTCCACTTGTTGCTAGTTCCCTTAAATACAATCTTGTTATAATTCCAAATCCGCATATGATAGTCCCAAAAAATCTAGTTTTTGTTCCTTTCAATGGTGGTAGCCCACTGAATCTTGCCCAGCATGATGACATCCTTGTGTCTGCCCTTAAGAGTGTTCCATCTTTCATTGGAGAGAATCAAATTACTCCTATAGAGAATATTAAGGATGTGCCCAACATATGTTTTGTCCATCATGTCACTCAAGAAAACGGTGCAGTCAGATTGCTTGCAACTTCTTTTAAAGACAAAACCTTGTAATGGTATAAGGGATTAAGGGTAAACTCCATCAACACTTGGGATCAACTTGGAGAAGCATTGTGTAGACAATTTGAAGACAAATCAGATCACTTGTCATTGGTGAAGCAATTGACCTCTATCAAAAGAGCACCACATGAGTATATGCATGATTTTAATTTCAGATTTCAGAGAACATGGGACAGGATTCCATAATTAGTAAGACCTACTCTTGACTTGAATATACTTTCCTGTATTATCTAAGAGCATTGAATAGTGATATTTCAATGATGATTCAATCTATGGGTGGAAGTACACTTCCCGATGCATATGAAGTAGCCATTAGAGCTGAGAATAGTCTCATACAGGCTGTAAAGATTGCACCAAGGCTCCCTATGCCTATATTTCCATAAATACAACCCTCTACGCCACTTCAAATACCTATTCCAGTACCAATTAGTCAACCTATAAACCAAATTAATACTGTCCCAAGCCAATCTAATTACTTACAGGAGGTTAAAAGCATTTTACAAATCTTTGGGAATGAAATAGTTTCTTTTAAGAGACAACAAAATTAGAATTACAGACCTTATTATCCACCCTACCAGCCTAATAAGCCACCATTTCAAGCTAATTTTCAAGGTCAGGGCCAAATCACTAATGCTAAGCCTTATCAATCATACAACCCCAATGTTGCTAGCACTTCTAAGGAAATAGTTCCTATCCCAAACAGCTTAATACAAGACTAAGAGTGGTGTTTCCCTTGTAACCAACCCCACAACCAATCCACTTGTCCAAATGGTGTCCTCCATCAAGCACTAATGGTACAAAATGCTTCAATTTCTTAAAGTGCATTAGTTGAAGCGCCATCACAACAAGAGGCTTCTGAAGAGCTAGTACAAAATGATGCTACACTTCTCAATTGGAAAAGGGAAGAGTTTTGTGGAGTGAATCAGTTGCAAGGTGAAAATCTGGTTTCTACCTCTGTGGCAGCCAATAGAAGGTCGAAGAAGAGCACCATAAAAGTGGAACAATCAGTTGATAAAGGTCATATTCAGTCTTCTTTAATCTCTCAAGGTGTTGCTGGTCCTGTTTTAGCTCCTAAGGTGCAAGAAATTCAGAAGAATCAGAACATAAGAGCTTAAGAACGACTTGAAGCTCCTACCTTGTCAGCATCAACACAAGACCGCTGTAGGTAAAGTACAACAAAAGGTTAGTACTCCCCATTTAATATTCTTGAGCATGAGGAAAATCAAGATGAATATTTCAATGTGTTAGTCTTTGTCTATTCTTGGGCAAAAGAATCTTTTATGGGCAGCCTTGTCTAACCTTAGCCTTTCAAATCAGTCATCCAAAGAACAATCAAAAGTTGTGCTTACCAATATACCTCAGCCAAAAGAAGACCATTCAAGTAAAAACATAAAAACCCTTTCTTTCTATGTGTCATTGATCATTGACAACCATTTAGTCCACAATTGCATGATAGATCCAGGGGTCGGTAGTTCATTCATGCCTAAACAGATAGTTGGCAAACTTGGTCTAGAGTATGAACCTCTTTTTAAAGGGGTCATAGAGCTTGATGTGACATCCATAGAGACTGTTGGTGTCATCAGAGGATTGAGCCTCACTTTACATGCATGTCCTAATTTCTCTATTCCCCAAGACATTTTCATAATTGACATCCCTCCATACTTTGCTTTATGCTTATCTAGAGATTTCACAGCCAAGATTGGGGGTTGTTTGTCATTAGATTGGTCTCACATGTTATTTAAACCAAGTATGGCACTAAAGTCACCATAAGGTTTGAAACTATTGCAAATAACCATATAGAAACTTATGTGCCAAGTGCCATCAATGCCAATTACATAATCATTGATGAAGAAGATCAATTACTTGACAAGAAGCCAACTACTCTTCTTAGAGGAATAACTGATTTATTGCTTGATGAATGGGGGACTAAGAGTCATGAGATTGATCCTTATAAGCACATTGAAGAGGCTGGTCTTGTTACTTATTGTTTGCATGAGGAAGACTCTTTCATTCCTAACCTTGTGAAGCCACATGAGTAAGATGATGGTGTTTGGAAAATGTACTTTGATAGATCCAGGTTTAGAAATGGGGCAGGAGGTGGTATCATGCTGACGTCTCAAATGAAAGAAAAATACTATTATGCCCTTAGGAATCAGTTCAGCTGTACAAATAATGCAGCTAAGTATGAAGCCCTTGTACGTGGCCTCCAATGGGCTAGAAGAAGAGGAATAAAACAATTACAGGTCTTTAGTTACAATGAATTGATTGTAAATCAAATACGAGGGTAGAGTGTAATTAAAAATAACTTGTTGAAGTCCTATAAGAACAAAGTATGGGACCTCATTGAGGAGTTTGAAGTTTTCAACGTGCAATCCATTCCTAGGGAGGAGAACAAACATGTTGATAGACTAGCTGCAATTGGTGCACAAATTGATATTCCTGATGACATCAAAAAGGACAAAGTACAACAACATATTAAGGTGGTTGTAAGGCCAACTATACCTGATAATAACACAAATTGGCAGGTGTTTGAAAATGACAAGCGAATAATCAATTTTCTACAAGAAGAAGCTGGGTTCTTAGTTAAAAATCAGGACAAATTACAACAATATGACGAGAAAATCATCCAATTGAGGTCAAACAAGATACCTCAAGGTCGGGTCACGCTTAAGTCCATCTTCAATACTGATGATCAAATTAGAGGAGAGAAATTAAACATGATGATTAAGCATGAAGATGTTTACCCACAATTTTCCACAAACCTCTTTGGGACGAATAGTCTCTTTTGTGCAGGTTCAAATGCTTAGTAAGTTTTTATACTCGGGTCACCCATAGAATAGATATATCGCCCCTCCACCAGCTATATCTATTTCTGGGTGATCCATGCCATATAATATATAAAGACTTCCCCGGGGCATTACCTTGAACTATTCTATGGGGCTTGGGTCACCCATGGAAGAGATATATACCCCATGTCTGCAAGCCATATCCCATACCTATTTCTAGGATAGGCCATACATTGTCAAGCTCCACATACCAACTAATTAGTGGCCCCCCTACCTCACTAATCAGCGGAGTGGTCACCCCATATCTCACACCTCACCCTCACCCCTCACTAAGAGACTAGGACTGGGACACGAACTCAATTGTTGATATATAGATAGGGCGACCCCCTATCTATATACATGGCCCACATCAACATAGAGTTAGATAAGGCTCTATATATGCCCTATCTATCTATCTGGCGACCTCATCTATATACATTGAAGAAAGATTGCGATGGGAGACATTGTATCACGTATAGAATAGATGTATGGTGAGATCAATGGTCCCATCTATTCTCTCTGTTATACGTTTGAGGTAATAGTCATATGACTATACAATCAACGGAGGACTGTGGTAATCATGCAATCAAGGAGAATTGTGGTGATCATACAATTAGCGAAGGATTGTGGATAGTCGTCAAGGATCAACAAAAAGGACTTTCATCGTCATTGGCAAGGACAAGTTCCTCAAATTTGGTAAGGCATGTACCATAGAAGATGTTGGTGCTGGATTTGATCTCACCCCATTTGTTCCAAATTTTTCCCAATCTGCCTGGTTCATCGTATTTTCTATCTCCCCGTATTGATGCGTGAAAGCTCTTTCTTCATTTGTATGTTGTTGAAGATCCTTCTCCATGATCGTGGATCACATTTGGGCATTGTATCATTTCCAAATTCTCTGTCCTTAAAAAAAAAATCAATTCTCGGCGCAGATGGTGATTTCCCTGCATTTTACACTTTGACGGGCGTGTTTTCCCCGTCAAATTATATCTCAGCATCTTCAGCTACGTGGTCTCTTTTGATTGGATGAGGCACGTCGGGTCGATTTTATAACCTGTAACTTTTTGCTATGTTTGCAAAAAGATCAATTTGGCCCCGCGGCCCCGTTGAGTTCTGATTGGCCAGTCAAATTTATAAAGGCGGAGCGAATTTCTCTTTTTTGCCCCGAAGGTGTATACGTGTTCATTTTTAATTGGTTACGGCCCGACGGGTCTTTTTAGGGAAATTTGCCACTTTTGTCACATTTGTAAAAAATACCAAATTGACCCAGCGGCCTCGATAGTCTCTGGTTGGCTATTCAGCAAATATGAAGCGGCAGGGAAAAGTCTTCCTTTGACCCCGAAGGACATGTGGCAGTTTTTCATGTTACAAGCGGGAAGGCGGGTCGGTGAAACATTTTGAAGTTTTTGCCTCTTTGTACGAGGGTGCAAAGTTATGAAATAACCCACAACTCCATTGGGGCCCACATCAAGCAAGAAGGCGGGTCGGTGAAGGAAAATTGGAAATTTTGTCTTTTTGTTAAAAAGGGTAAAATTGCATAAATGAGCCGCGACTCCATCAAAGGCCCAAATTAAGCCACGTGTCGAGCTTGTATTTCAAAGGCGGAGGGGCGGAGCAAAATGTGAAAATTGCGCATTTTCTCCAAAAGTCATAAAATGCAAAAGGCAACCTTAGGCCCACTTCGAATCAGATTTTTCCATGTGGACGACTCTAATCTGAAGTTGAGAAAAGGCAGAATCAATAGTTGTGCATTGCATCTGATTTTGCCACCATTTTTTCTCCAAGACTCCTGGAGATGTGAATACGCATTGTTTTTCATCGTTTTTTGATGAAATACCTTACATAGTTTTTGTCTGCAAAATGCAATTGAATGGATTTAGAGCTTAATTTGTGAGTCCAAGGAATGTAAAGGTTGATATTTTGAAGTTGGAATTGCTCAGGCGCTTGCAAAAATGTGAATTACCAGAGAAGCTGGATGTAGAGCAAAGTTGCAGAGGAAAGAATGGGAAAAGGATGAAATGATGGAGGTTGCATGCACGAAGGATGAAAACATGCTCCCAGTTAAAACAATGATGGAGATATTTGCAATGATTCACCTTTTTGAACTGGCAACTTTTTGTTACAAACCTGTTAAACGTCATTTTCTGGAAATCATGATCAAATATGTAACAAACAAAGGTTCCTTGAATATTCTTTGTTTAGGGGGAAGCTTTAATGTAAATGAGTGCTATAAAGGGCATGAATTAGTCATGCAAATGGTCGGGGGTTGAATTCTTACGAGAGAATTTGACAAAGCCCATCTTCCTGAGAGACCATCTGAGAAACCTGTTAATCTCTTTTGTTTTAGATTTGATCGCGTCAAGATGGTTGCGAGTGTACAGCCATTGACAAGCTCTGAGACTATTCAAGAAACTTTCCCCTGCTAATAAATCTAATAGATCTCGAATTAACCTGTGTTGATCTTGGACAAAATTGTGTCTACTTTTATTTCAGAACGTTTTCAAATGGTTTTGATATTTCTGTTGCAATCTTGTGTTAAAATCCCTCTGAATCACACAGGATCTCGTCCTTGTGATAATTTAGTGGCATTTGCAATTTCATTATGAGAAGAGCCTTCATCCTGTGATGAGATCAACAATTTAAAATCACTTTATTGTCATTTTGTTGATAAAGATTGTCTGTAAGCCTTTTGAGTGTATCTTAGGCGTGAGGAACAAGGGGTCTTTAATGTTTAATTGAGTCTTTAGCTCGAGCCTTCGTGTTGAATTCTCAAAGATTGTGTGAAACCGTGCAAATCTAAGCCTCCATTGATACACACCTTTTGGTTGAAGGAATATTTTAGCTATTCTGAAGCATTCTATCATTTAGTTTTCCAATTGTTGTGAAAGTTCTCAAAGATCTAGCAAAATCAAGTTTATCCTGCTTAATCTCCCACCAAAAATTATTCAAAAACAATGAATCCTACCTGAACTACCCTTGTTTGCCCTGTATGTCCACAAATGAATAAATTCTACTGCCAAAATATGCAGAAACAATCAGGATTCCATAATGCCTTTAGTAACCTTAACCTTGTTTAGAAAATATCACCATTCTTTAGAAGAGACAACTCGTGAGAGTTAAATTGTGGTGCATTGATCATAGTTTCTCAAGGTTTCCTTTCAAATTTGTGCAAAAAAGGATATCTTCATTCTCCTTCACCAACAAAGGTTACAAAATGGGTCCTCTCACCCTGGTTGAAAGGCACAACCTAAAGTAGTGAGGATAGATCAAATCCTTTTGAAGGTGCTATCCATTTCTCCAACATCTGAGTGACAAAGAGCCAGCTGAAATCGCCTCCTAGGCTACAAAGAGACATACATGATGATTTACCTATCTCTAGGCTTCTTGTTAAATCTGTGATGATGCTCAGCTTGCAAAGGAGAATCAATTTGGATACCAACACCAGATTGGCGCTGTTGCCGGGGACCTTCAAAGGCATTCTTATATTTGGCCCTAGTAATGTTTCTTACATGATCTAAGCGTAAATATGTTGTTTAAACATCATCCTTGTTGAGATCTGTAAGATTTGTGCACGTTACAAGTTCTGCGTGCAATATTTTCAGTTTATGTTGGTTTTTGCACTAAGTCTACATCATCAATGTTAAATACGGGTAAAGGAAGGTCAGATATGTGAAGCTTTGCATGAATTTAGTGTTGACAGACATTTGAAAGATCAATATTAGTGCATTTGCACAACTAAGGTGAAAATCCTTAGTGGCGACTCCGTGTTGAATTAATTTTTTATAAACGCCAATGCATTAACCTCTATCAATTGAAATTTATCACTAATCTTTGTAAAGCTGGAAGGAAGAAGATCTTTCTTCGTTAAAAACCCTGCTAGAATGTTGTTTCCAGAATTAGGAAAGACAAATTCTGAAGGAAGAAGAATCTCGAAAGTTGTTGGAGATCAGAAATCAAGAAAAGAGTTATCAATTGTGGAAACTTATCAGCCTGTCATTAAAGATTGCCATACTTCCTCAAGTGCTTCTAAATCAAGTAGTCTTTTTGTAGATCGGAATTCTCCATCTGGAGAGGGGCCTTCATTTGTATTTGAAAAGTTTGCGTCTCATTCTATCCCTGTGTTTTCCAAAGCTGGTAGGATCTTCTAAGAAACAAAGTTCTTAGAGAACATTCATTCTGAGAATTGCATTCATATGCCCCACTGACCCCTCACTCCTCACCATTTTGTATCTCCCACAAATTCACCACCTCAAAACAACATGACCCAGCCCCCACCCATACCTACATTTGTTGTTAATACCTTTAGTCCTATAAATTTTAGAGGCATGGATGGATATCCAAATGTTGTGCCCCAAGATGTTAGAAATAGATTGCCTAAATTTCAAGGAAATAATGTTATTACTGGTGATCAACAATTAAAGCTTTTTGTCAATATGATGGAAGACTTTGAGATCGAATTTGAGGATGTGTACATAAAATTGTTTATTCATACTCTAGAGGAGGATGCACAGGACTAGTATAAATCTTTGCCAGACAACTCCATTGATTCATGGACAGAAATGAAAAATGCTTTTAGATTGCAATATGGAGATAAAACAGACCCTAGGTTTCTTCTATCAAAATTTGAAATTATTAAGAAGAATCCTAATGAATCTGTTCATGATTTCTATACAAGATTCAACAAAACATCGAGAAGATTGCCTGTAAACTTAAGGCCATGTGATGAATCTTGTCTGATAAAGTATTCTGATGCAGTTGACAAAAAGGAAGCATACTATTTAAGGGACAAAAACCCAGGAACTTTGAGGCAGGCCTTTATCATGGCTTTGCAGATTGAAAACAACATTAAAGCAATTGGTAAACCTCCTAAGAGGGAAGGTATCAAGTTGATCAATCCAGAGAAGCCTCAATTAAGTAAAGCTGTGGATCTGGAGGAGGTTGTAAAAATTTTGGCCAGAGCTGTTAAGGAAATATCCTATAAACTAGTCAGAGCAGAGAAGGGGATTGGACAAGGTTCCCAAGGTCGGCACAAGCCATAAGGTCGAGAAAGATTTGCAAATCATCCCAGAGGTGATCATAGATCAAATGACAGGGGTAAAGGGCCCGTGGTATCAGGAAATAGACAGCCCTAACCCCGAGAAAACAAATTGGTGCCTAATCCTTTAGCTGTCAGAGTTGTTGTTGAAGAAACTCATGAAATTGAGTGGTGTGATGCTGTTTCTTGCCACATTCTCCATGTGTTGTTGAAAAGGGAGTTGAGGAAGAAGTTGATGATGATGATACAAATGATGATGCATGCACGATGGATTGCTCAAGAAGTTCACAGCAGGGAGCAACCTCAACTGAGCTAATGAGTGCCAGAACTGTTGAAAAATTCTGGAATTGCATTCACTGGGTATTGCCTCTTCCTCCCGTTAATGCTTTTGAGATTAATATGGTACAAGCTTTTGAGTTGCCTAATAATGATTTTGAGTACTTAAGGGCATTAATGATTAAGAAGAATGATGGAGGAATTCCTTCAGAAGAGGACAGACAGTTGTTAATGAATGCAGTAGTTACCCAAAAAAAGGAATACAATACCAGGAGTAAGGTTGTCAAAGGGGCACGGCCTTAGGCCAAACCAAAAATTTCAGTGCTTACCGGTATCCCTAAGGAAACCCCTAATAAAGATGCATGTAGCAAAGGCTTTGTCACCCCAAATAAAACTTGTGTTCCTCCCCATGCTCATACTGTGAAAGATCCCGTGCCATCAGATGAATTTGTAAACCTTCCTCCTAACACTGCCTTACCCAAATATGTTCCTTGTGACATAGCCCAAATCTTGAGTCAGATCAAGATTACTGTTCCTATTGTTGAATTGCTTAGAATCCCTGAGCATAAGAAGAGGGTGTTTGAGTATTTGGGGCTTAAGGAAGAAAGTGTCACCCAGGCTAAAAAGGTAAACAATGTAGAGGTTCCTCCTACCATTGCAGAATTAGAAAAACCACAAGCATTGGAGGAATTGGGTGAACCACCTGAGGTTTATTTGGGAACTTCTCTGGTTGAGTCTCATCTGAATGTGGATCCATTTTTTACTACTTTGATTATTAAGGATAGATTGTTACATAGCTGCATGTTTGATTCATGAGCCTCATGTAATGTAATGCCTCTTGAGGTCATGAATGAGTTGAATCTTAAAGTAACAGCAGCTTACGGGAAATGTACTGTCATGGATTCAAGAGAGGTGCAAGTAATTGGATGTGTCAAGGGCTTAGTAGTGCAATTGTGTTGGCTAGATTTTCTGCATAGCACAAAACCTAGGCAGTCATGAGATAAATCTCCCTTATTTAACCGGTGAGCTCCCGTGTTAGATTTTTCAATAAAATGTGTTATTATCTATCAGGGGTTTTACTTTAACCACTTAGTTCATGAACCATAACTAAGAAGTTCTGCAGCAAGTAAGCAGCTGTTCAAGAAAGGAAGTATTTTATAGAAGAAGGAAGTAAAGGAAATACAGAGAAGAAATGGGGAAGATGTGCATCCCAATTAGTAGATAGCAGAGCTAATTGCATGCACATAGAAGAGACTTAATAGATATGAACACACAGAATTATAAAACAAAGGCAGCTCTAGATTCAGATCTAAAATAACACAGTTTATTAAGAGATCTAAGATTAAAAGCAAGAAACACAGTATACCGTGACACAAAGTTCTCCGGAAACCTACTCCTTTGTATTCCTTTGCTCCAAGATGCTCTCAGGGGTCCAGCACAAAGTCTAGAACACAAGATTGCTGCTTACAAATTTTGATTTATCATTAACCCGGAGGTTCTTCTCCTACTTATAGATTGTAAGAGGGAAAGTACAAATGGGAAGTCTAACTGAACTAAAACATAAACAAGTAAAGATGACATTTGACAATCATCCTCCACTAACTTCTTCTTAAGTGACACATGTATCACTTAGCTAATAGAATGGTTCCACATGACTTTAAGTAAAGGTTGCAAAACCAATAACTTGAAGTTTTACAATTTCATCCGGGAACATAGAAAGTAGAAGAAAGAATAAAAGTCATGCCAGCTGTAATGCTTATGTCTTCTTCTTGTTCTGATATCGGATATACTTGACGAACATGTAATTCAACATTCTTCCCATCTGTTTTAGCCACTGCTTCCTTCTCTGTCCTGAACTGCAACAACCCTTCATTCAACACTTTGATGCACGCTTCCACATCTTCCAAGCTCGGCCCAAACCTTGCAATGTCCGCCTGCAGCGCCACTAGTCTACTGATAGAACTCATCGTGAAAGGCTTGGTAGCTTTATCAATTCTCTTTTGTACCATCAGAAGAGAACCTTCCAGGGAATTAGGTAAGTCTGATGTCCTACTCTCAAGTGTCTGCATCCTTTTCAGCAAAACTCTGCAGATTTCCAAACGGAAAGATACTGCAAATTCCAGCTGCTTCCCCTTCTCAACTGATCCATCCAGTACAATCTATTCCGCAATCAATACATCTCCCGGCAGCTTGTTGATCTCGGCCAAAATACTCAGGTTACTCTCTGCAACTGTATTCATGCCTTCTATGTTCGCCATCAGTTGCTTTAGCTGATTTGTTGCATCATCCATAACCTTTAGGCGGGCTGGCACTTCTCCAAGTTGTACAGAAACTTGACGAATAATCAAATCCTTCCATTCGTCAATAGCTTTTACTTGATTGCTTGCATCCTCCATTTCCTGCATAAGATGATCACTCACCTGCTCTGAAATGGGCTGAATGGAAGGTTTAGCAACCTTGGCTATGATATCACATAATTGAGATACTTGCTTCTACAGCTCTTCTTTCTCCGCCTTTTCACTGTCAAGCCTAAGGAATAAAGCATCCATCAATGTCTGCATGTCCTGCTTCAATCCTTCAATGGTGGCTTGACCGAGGGGTACTTTGGTTATTGTCACATCTTTTTCCGTGAGCTCCTCCTCTATCTTTCCTTCTGTTGGAATTGATATCTCAGCAAACTTCTCTCCCGAATCCTCGATGATCAACCTAGAAGTTGCTTTGGCAACTTTAGACCTTCTATCTCTTCCACCCAAATTCTGGATTAGCTGCAAGTCGTGCTCCTCTAAGTTCATCTTCATTCTTGCTTCTAGAACCAACTGCGAAGCCAACCATTCCGAGAAGTTACTTCTCGGAGAATGAGAAGTTGCTGAGTGAACTACCATCTCCCGCACTGCATCTTCTCCATCAGAAAATGCCACCATGTTATGGCTGCCATCTTCTGAATCATCCATGGACAAAGCCCTTTCGAATTCCGCAATCTGCAACTTCAACGTATCCTCTGGAACAGGCACTGAACGAAGTGGCTGAGGGGAGAAGATGAATGTCGCTGGATTCAGTAGAGGCATGGAAGCATCCTGCTGCGGTGCAATAGTTGGTGAAGTACTGAGTATTGGAGAAACCAGAGCTAAAGTCATGGTCATAGAAGTGATCCTCTCCTTTGATTGAGATCTTCTATGCACTTTCAACTTCTCGGCTTTCCTGTTGCTTTCTCCTCTGTGCTTCCGCTTGAGGGAATCTCCTGCGCCAAAGTCACCCGTGACTTGATTCATCAATGCTTCATCCAGGCAATATCCCTTCATCAGCAACCAGTTGGAAGTATTCACCAACACAGCTCCCGACCTTTCTTCAATTGAGTTGCAGCCTCCTACGTTAGCCTGCAGTATGGCTTTATCTCCTCCCATTTGATGGTAAGTGTCAAGTACCACGTTCCCATCATCTTTAAAATCTACAGGTATCCACGCTAGTCCAAAGTCGAACACTTGCTTTGCTGATAGCCTGCTGAAATCTCTCTTTCTAACCTCGTACTCACTTTTGCACTTCATCCAAAAATCTTCTAATGAAGGCACATGTGCATACTCCTGGGAGATTGTCTTCCTGGCTACTCCAAATGGATCGAAGTTCAACCGTGCAAGGAAGAACTCTTGCTCATACTCGGATAACATTTGCGCCTCCATCCCCCGAGCTCTATGAATGTTAATGCTGTTGTAATATCCCACAGTGATTGGGAAGAAGCTCGTAGAATTGTGGCGCTTTGAGTGAAGGTTGTGTAACTCCACAAGTTGCCTGCTCAGCTCCATGGCGATCAATCTATCATTCGGATACCTGGGCATCTTTATTGGTTCTCCATAAAAACCTGTAACCCTGAGGTATGTGAAATCTGCAAATTGAATGAATAGACTGCCAATCTTGGACACAGCTTCCCACGCTTCCACGCTTATCATGTTGGCCTTCAAGTCTTTGTCTAGCCTGCAGATGAAATCATAGATGAATTCATCGTTGATCACTTTGAAATCTTTCTCGCACGCAGGTACAGTAAGCTGTGGGTAGCACTCGAAAATGGGGTCCTTAGAAAGAACACCACATCTATCCAGCTTGGAAAAGACACCTTGTGAAGCTGTAGCATACACCAAGTAGGAAGTCATTTTGAAGCTGAAAGTTCGCTTCACGTTCCGGAGTTGCTCACCAATGTTGTTGTTAATAATTTCCGACCAATTGATTATAGAATCAACCTTGTTGACTTCAATGGTCCTAATGAAAGCATATATCCATGTACGGAACGTGTAAGCATTTGCCTCGCCATTCATCCTGCATAGCAATTTGACAACATCTACCTCCTGCACCAAATTGGACCGCGGAAGAGTTCTCGGGAATTTTGAAGGAGATCTAGGCTTCTTCATGTATCAGTTATTCATTATGCTCACACAATCAGGTCTATGCTTCTCCCACCTACTGCCGACATCCTGAAGACTAATGGAAGTCACCACCTTTCGCACTGGAATCTTCAAACAATAATTGATGAACTCTGCATCCAAACGAATTATTGTCTTTCCCGAAGCATCACGCACTGATCTGGATTAAGGATGGTAAGATCTAGCGCACTCCATAACAAATTCTGGCAACTGGGCTGTACATGGAAAAGTTGCAGCTCGGATAATTCCACTACTTTTAACCGCACGCATGAGTGAAGTCTTTCCCGCTCTGGATCTATCAATCAAATCGGAAAGAGGTTCCGGGCCTAGATCTGTGTCTCCTATGTCTGCAAGTTTGGAAGCGATGCATGACTCCATTGTGCTTTCTTTTTCGTCTCTCTTCGCCATGGCTTTGTCTTTGTCTGAATAATTTTTTTCTTCTTACTTGGCCGAATTTCTTCAAAACTAGTGCAGATCTGGACAATTCTTCAAATTCGGAAGATATGTGCAATGTATTGGACATTGATAAAAACTCATTTTCCTTTGTAAAGCACTTGTAATGAATTCCTGCAATTTATTCAGACAAAAATGGCCACCAAAGCATGAATAGTGAATTTTAATTGTAAAAATCTGCACTTTTCAAGCCCGCTGCCCCAAAAATTGGTGTTTAATTTGCACATAAAGAGAGCATGAGTCCTTTCAACAACACCTGAGCACCTGTAACACCTCTGCAAACAATTATGCAGACAAAGATCCACCTCCTTCAAAGCATGCGCTAAATCTGGAAGTTTTTAGCCTTGTTACCACCTTGCCTGAGCAAAATCCTTTTTCAAATGGGGGCACACTTTTCCTCTTGGCTGCAATTCTTTACCTGTGAATTAAATAATTCACCCATATGGCTGCCCATGTTTATATAACCTTCACAATTCTATAATTAATAATTGCCCTAACAATTAAAGGCAATTAATTAATTAAAAATCATGTTCTTCTCTTTTAAAAATAGCATATTTAAAGAAAGCCATTCAATAAATTAAATTAATCCAATTTAATCCTTCACACTTCACTTCACTTAAGCTTCACAGTGTCTTGACCATAGCCACTGAAAATAGAAATTAATTTAATGATTTAATGCCTTTAAAATATCTCTTAAATGGGGCGCACTTTTCGAAAGGAAGGGGGCAGAAACTAAATAAATTAAATTTAATGCATTTAATACATTTCTTTTATTCCCCCTTTGACCTGTTGACTTCCTCCAAGCTTGGGCGCACTTTTTAGAAGAATAGATTAATTAAAATAATCACTTCAAGGCTACCATCATCTCACCAAAGGGGGCGCACTTTTTTGCACAATATAATTCTATTTTTAAGAATTTTTCACGATGGGATTCTTTACCCTGCAAGGCAGGCACTAAAATCCCATGATCCACTTAAGTGATTTGACTTTGACAATGGGATTATTTACCCTGCAAGGCAAGCACCAAAATCTCATGATTTCACTTAAGTCACTTTTCTTTTATTTTATCATGGGAATTTTTACCCTGCAAGGCAGGTAATAAATTCCCGCCTGCCTACGGCCTCTAACTTTCCCATTGCAACTTAAGTGAATTTTATAACATGGGAAAAAGTACCTTGCTAGGCAGATATAAAATTCCCACCTTGCCTGCTGCTTGTATTTTTTCCATTGCAGATTAAATCTTTTGTTTTCCAAAAATGCGCCCAACCCCGCAGGGGCTTTTCTGTGCACGACTTCGCTTTTTCCCAGTGATCCAGACCTCCGATGGCGACTTCCTCCGGGCATAACGTGCGTTTATGTTTTCCAACAGCTCCAAGCCAAAAATCAGGCTTACCCGGCAAAGGAATTGTTCTAGATAAATTTCACAGAAAACGAAACGGGACAACACAAAAACACGAAAAATCGCCAAAAATTACAAATAAAGCCCAAAACTTATTCTAAGTTAAAACCCTTCTGGTACATAAGAGTAATGACATATTCGATCATAACAGAGTTAAAACGGAGCGCAAATAGCCTCATACGGGGCTCAAAATAATTAAATACAAATTTCCCGCAGACAAATCCCGACGACAGAATATAACAATTTTGGGCATCTGGGTATTTGGTGAAAAAGGCTAATATGGCTCTTTGGGAATATCTTGACACAATACAAGAACTTTCAGGCAATAAAAACACAAAACGACCCATTATTTTAAAAGTACGAAAAATTTTCGGATAGGGTGGTCGCAGATTTCAGGATGAAATCTGGGTGACACCAAATTGACAGCTTATCCAAGCAAGTACTTAACTTTGAATGTAGTAATTGTGGATTGTCCTGCTAAGTGGGGAATGTTATTATCCAAAAAGTGGGCAGCTAGTGTGGGTGGAAGTGTGCAAATGGACATGTCTTATGCCACCATACCAATTGAGGGAAGCTTTGTGAAGTTACCTGGTGAAAAGAAAATGTTATATCTCATTGAGGACCCCAACAATGCTTCTTATGAAGTATTGCACACAAACATTGATGTTGATAACTCTGTGAGCTATTTTGTTTTCAAGGAGTATGAAATTGATCAATGCAGATATCCTAAGCAAATTGATTTTCTTGGGACTTTAATGTTTGATGCAACCTCGAGAGATGTTGAAAAACTTGACATAAGCACAAAGGATAAGCCTCAAAAAATGTGGTCAGATAGCAACTTGGATGGAAAAGAGAAACAATCATATGACCAGTTGTTAAAGATGTATCAGAACTGCTTAGCATGGTCATATCCAGAATCGAAGGCACTTGAAAATTTTCCTTGATTATTTTCTCTGAATCAAGGTGCACACCATTGTACAGTGTATAGTCTTTTGGTTTCGTTCTGCTTTTGCGTTTTGTCGTTTTTGGTTTTCCTGGTCCTTGGCGACCGTTTTTGTTGGTTTCTCAATTTGTTCCTAGAGGGTTGGCTCGTGACTCAGTTGCCCAATGGTTTATTTTTGGCACTTGGTCTGCTTTTTTGTTCTTGTGGCACTCGCAGGGAGTGCCCATCCCCGAGTCGGAGCCGATGTTAGTGCTCGATTTGATCTCTCCCCGTTTGTTCTAAAAATTTCTCAATCTGCCTAGTTCATCGTATTTTCTATCTCCCCGTATTGATGCGTGAAAGCTCTTTCTTCATTTGTATGATGTTGAAGATCCTTCTCCATGGTCGTGGGTCACATTAGGGCCTTATATCATTTCCAAATTCTTTGTCCTTAAAGAAAAATTCAATTCTGGGCGCAAATGGTGATTTCCCTACATTTTACAATTTGACGGGCGTGTTTTACCCGTCAAATTATATCTCAGCATCTTCAGCTACGTGGCCTCTTTTGATTGGATGAGGCACGTCGGGTCTATTTTATAACTTGTAACTTTTTGCTATGTTTGCAAAAAGATCAATTTGGCCTCGTGGCCCCGTTGAGTTCTGATTGGCCGGTCAAATTTATAAAGGCAGAGCGAATTTCTCTTTCTTTCCCCGAATGTGTATACGTGTTCATTTTTAATTGGTTGCGGCACTGCAGGTCTTTTTGGTGAAATTTGTCACTTTTGTCACATTTGTAAAAAATACCAAATTGACCCCGCGGCCCCGATAGTCTCTGATTGACTATTCAACAAATATGAAGCGGCAGGGAAAAAGTCTTACTTTGACCCTAAAGAAGGACACGTGGCAGTTTTTCATGTTACAAGCGGGAAGGCGGGTCGGTGGAACATTTTGAAGTTTTTTGCCTCTTTGTACGAGGGAGCAAAGTTATGAAATAACCCGCAACTCTAATGGGGCCCACAGCAAAAGTTACAAGCGAGAAGGCGGGTTGGCAGAGGAAAATTGGAAATTTTGCCTTTTTGTTAAAAAGGGTAAAATTGCATAAATGAGTCGTGCCTCCATCAAAAGCCCAGATTAAGCCATGTGTCAAGCTTGTATTTCAAAGGCGGAGGGGCGGGGCAAAATGTGAAAATTGCGCATTTTCTCCAAAAGTCATAAAATGCAAAAGGCAACCCCAAGCCCGCTTTGAATCAGATTTTTCCACGTGGATGACTCTAATCTACAGTTGAGAAAGGGCAGAATCAACGATTGTTGTGCCTTGCATCTTATTTTGCCGCCATTTTTTCTCCAAGACTCCTGGAGATGCGAATACGCATTGTTTTTCATCATTTTTTGATGAAATTCCTTGTCGTTTTGTCTGCTAAGTGCAATTGAATGGATTTAGAGCTTAATTTGTGAGTCCAAGGAATGTAAAGGTTGATATTTTGAAGTTGGAATTGCTCGAGCGCTTGCAAAAATGCGAATTACAAGAGAAGCTGGATGCAAAGCAAAGTTGCAGAGGAAAGAATGGGAAAAGGATGAAATGATGGAGGTTGCATGCATGAAGGATGAAAACGTGCTCCCAGTTAAAACAATGATGGAGATATTTGCAATGATTCACCTTTTTGAACAACTGGCAACTTTTTGTTACAAACCTATTAAACGTCATTTTTTGGAAATCATGATCAAATATGTAACAAAGAAAGGTTCCTCGAATATTCTTTGTTTGGGGGGGAAGTTTTAATGTAAATGAGTGTATAAAGGGCATGAATTAGTCAAGCAAATGGTCGGGGGTTGAATTCTTACGAGAAAATTTGAGAAAGCCCATCTTCCTAAGAGACCATCTGAGAAACCTGTTAATCTCTTATGTTTTAGATTTGACCGCGTCAAGATGGTTGCGAGTGTACAGCCATTGACAAGCTCTGAGACTATTCAAGAAACTTTCCCCTGCTAATAAATCTAATAGATCTCGAATTAACCTGTGTTGATCTTGGACAAAATTGTGTCTACTTTTATTTCAGAACGTTTTCAAATGGTTTTGATATTTCTGTTGCAATCTTGTGTTAAAATCCCTCTGAATCACACAGGATCTCGTCCTTGTGATAATTTAGTGGCATTTGCAATTTCATTATGAGAAGAGCCTTCATCCTGTGATGAGATCAACAATTTAAAATCACTTTATTGTCATTTTGTTGATAAAGATTGTAAGCCTTTTGAGTGTATCTTAGGCGTGAGGAACAAGGGGTCTTTAATGTTTAATTGAGTCTTTAGCTCGAGCCTTCGTGTTGAATTCTCAAAGATTGTGTGAAACCGTGCAAATCTAAGCCTCCATTGATACACACCTTTTGGTTGAAGGAATATTTTAGCTATTCTGAAGCATTCTATCATTTAGTTTTCCAATTGTTGTGAAAGTTCTCAAAGATCTAGCAAAATCAAGTTTATCCTGCTTAATCTCCCACCAAAAATTATTCAAAAACAATGAATCCTACCTGAACTACCCCTGTTTGCTCTGTATGTCCACAAATGAATAAATTCTACTGCCAAAATATGCAGAAGCAATCAGGATTCCATAATGTCTTTAGTAACCTTAACCTTGTTTAGAAAATATCACTATTCTTTAGAAGTGACAACTCGTGAGAGTTAAATTGTGGTGCATTGATTATATTTTCTCAAGGTTTCCTTTCAAATTTGTACAAAGAAGGATATCTTCATTCTCCTTCACCAACAGAGGTTACAAAATGGGTCCTCTCACCCTGGTTGAAAGGCACAACCTAAAGTAGTGAGGATAGATCAAATCCTTTTGAAGGTGCTATCCATTTCTCCAACATCTGAGTGACAAAGAGCCAACTGAATCGCCTACCCGGCTACAAAACGACATACATGATGATTTATCTGTCTCTAGGCTTCTTGTTAAATCTGTGATGATGCTCAGCTTGCAAAGGAGAATCAATTTGGATACCAACAGAACAAAAACATGCATTTCTCCAATTTTGTCAAGAATTTGATGATGTTTTTGCATGGGGATATGGTGATCTTAAAGGTCTTAATCCAGAATTAGCACAAGACACTATAAAATTGGATCCAAATGCCAAGTCTGTTAGGCAAAAGCAAAGACCTATAAACCCAAAGATAGAGCCTCTCATGAGGTAAGAATTGAATAAGTTGATAGAGGCTACCATAATCTTTTCTATCAAACACTCATCTTGAGTTGCAAATTTGGTCCCTGTGAGGAAAAAGAATGGAGAGATAAGGTTATGTGTTGACTTTAGAGATCTAAACATATCTTCATTGAAGGACCATTACCCATTACCTTCCATGGAACAAATCTTACAAATGGTGACAGGTTCAGAGCATTTTTCACTTATTGATGGTTATTCTGGCTACCATCAAATATTGGTACAAGAGGAGGATTAGTTTAAGACAACCTTCACTACAAAATGGGGAACCTATGCATACAGGAAGATGCCTTTTGGTTTTTCTAATGTAGGAGCTACGTTTTAGAGAGCCATGGATATGACATTTTAGGGGGTAATCAATAACATTGTGCTTATTTATCTTGATGATATTACCGTGTTTTTCAAACAAGCTAGTGATCATTTGTCTTATCTTAGGCAAGGGTTTGAAAGGTGTAGATAGTATGGAGTCTCGCTCAGCCCCAAGAAATGCATATTTTCAGTTTCTGAAGGTAAACTTTTAGGCCACATTGTCTCCTAAAAGAGTAAGTGTTATTCTAGCATTGTCCTTGCCAAATCACAAAAAACATTGCAGAGCTTCCTTGGAAGAATCAATTTTGCTAGGAGATTTATTCCTGATTTTTCCAGGAGATTTATTCCTGATTTTGCCAACCTTGCAAAGCCACTAACTTCTATGTTAAAGAAGAATATGGTTTTCAATTGGACCAAAGTGGGAAAAAACGGTTGTGAAGCAATTAAGAAAGCTATATCACAAACTCCTACCCTCATAAATCCTGATTTTACCAAAGACTTCACCTTATACGCCTTTGGAGGCATTGATACTATTTCAGCTATGTTAGTGCAAAAAAACAATGAAGGTATGGAGCAACCAACAACATTCTTTAGTCAAGGCTTGGAAGGTTATGAGGTAAGATACTCCTTTGTAGAGAAACATGTCCTTTCTGTTATAAAAGTCTCAAGAAGTTTAGGCCCTTGATTTCTAACAATAAAGTTCATTTGATGGTCTCACAACCAAGTGTAAAAGAATTCCTCTTGAGCAATGACTTAAATGAGAAGAATGCAGGATGGATCACAAAAGTAATGGAGTGTGGTGTGGATATCAAGGTAACAAAGCTGATTAGAGGCAGAGTTATGTGAACAACTAGCTTCAGGTTTGCATAATGATGAGAACGATGCCCTAGTGCTTCAAGATGGCCAACAATCAACCGCAACTTCGCTGCCTATTAGCTAGACTCATGACATGGTCCATTTCCTTTAAATAGGTGAGTGCCCACAAGGTTTTGACAAAGCTAAAAGGAGGTATTTTAGACTGTAATCTATTCCTTATGTTTTGGTGGATGACATATTGTTTAGAAAAGATATCAATGGTGTTCTCTTAAGATGTATTGAGACAAATCAAATTGATGGTGTTTAAGAAGAGTTCCATGAGGGGCTATTAGGTGGACATTTTGCTCCGAGTACTACAATTTTGAAGAGAATGAGAGCAGGCTACCATTGGCTTGACTTGTTTAGGGATGCCTATGCATGGGCTAAGAAGTGTGCTTTCTTTACATGTAAGCAAAAACTAGCAACCCTCTCTCTCCAACCCATACATGTAGAGCAACCTTTCATGTAATAGGGCTTATATTTTATAGGGACGATTAACCCGCCTTCAAGTGTAGGTCCTAAGTGGGTTCTTACAACCACTAATTAATTTAGTAGGTGGATAGAGGCAATGGCTCTCAAGGAAGCAAATGAAACTTTTGTTTTGGAGTTCTATGAAGGTATAGTCACTAGGTTTGGAGTTCTTGCTTCAATCATTTCTGATAATGCACTGGCCTTTCTTGGTACTAAGATAAGTGAATGGGCAGTCAAGCTTGGTATCCATTTGTCCACATCCTCTAACTACTACCCTCAAGGGAATGTATTGACAGAATCCACTAATAAGAATCTTATTAGGGTTATCAAAAGAAACATGGAAGAGAACCAAATATCATGACATACAAAGTTGAAGACAGCCTTATGGGCTAATAGAATCACTCCTAAAAGGGTTATTGGTAATTCACCTTATATGCTTGTCTATGGTAAAGACGCAAGGCTGCCCATATCCATTGAATTTCCAGCTTTAGAGTTCATTAACCAGTTAGAAATGATGGAAGAAGATGCAATGGCAATCAGATTTACAAAATTAATGGAGTTGGAAGAGGTTAGAAAACAAGCAATGCATACACTAGAGCTTCATCAAGCCCAAGTAAAGAGATCATTTGACAAGAAGACTGTTTCGAGAACATTCAAGGAAGGAGACCTTGTTCTCAAGTGGGATGAAGCAAGGACTAAGCTTGGAAGGCATACCGAGTTCGACTCCATGAGGAGTGGACCATATCTCATTTTTGGTTGCAAGCAACACAATACCTTTCAACTCTCCAAGCTCAGTGGTGAAGAGCTGCCTATCCTAGTTACTAGGATATACACCAAGCTTTGTTATCGAGGTCATGATTCACCCTTGTATATAGTAGATGCCATGTTTTCCTCCAAGTGCTTCTCACACATTGTTGTTTTAGTTTCATTTCTCTGTGTGCCTTGGGCATGTTGTTGGTGGTGTTGTCTTTTCCATAAGCGCTTTAACACATTTTGTTGTTGTCTTGAAAAGACATTTTAGTGTTCGAAGTTATTTCAAGAGGCTATAGCAGAGTGTGTACTTTCAAAGTAGATTGGTATGACTCCATGCCCAATGGATATGCCAAGCTACTGATCCTTACATCTAGCAGGAAGACATCACTTGAAAGTCACCAAATTGTTGTCCAAATAAGAACCCATGCTTATTCGAACAACTTATTCAAATTCTAGACTCAAGCGGCTATAAAAAAAAGTTTGTGGAACAAAGAAACCTAGTGTTCTGTAGAAGGATAAAATGTAGTGTATTGCGGAAGTAAGAAGTCCATGAAACAAAGGAAAATGAAAGAAACAAAGGAAAATGAAAAAAACAAAGGAAAATACGCAGTTATATACTACAAGACAAAGCTAAATGCCGCGTGGCACTACGAAGAAAATAAAAGTCAAAGTTGCGTAAGGATGAAAGTCCGCGGGTTTGCAAAACTTAGTGTTCTGCGGGTTTTGCTAAAGCTGCGAAACAAAGGGAAAGCCACGAGATGAAGGAGTAGTTATCTACGGAGCAAGCAAAGTTAAAAGCCGCGTAACAAAGTGTTATGCGAAGGATTTAGACACCGCAGAAAAGGTGGCGGGAGGCAAAATAAAGCAGAATCTTTGAGTAGAAGACCCGCAGTACAAGAAGCCGTAAAAAGTAAAAGTATGAATGCAAATCGGGAATATAAAGCAAACAAGTTCGCAGATCATTCAGAAGATGCTGAAAGCCGCAGAAGACCATGGAAATTAAAGCAAGGCTGCGGATCACAACATGAACATCAAATGATGCAGAAGACAATGGATCATTTGAAATCCGTAGAGAAAGAAAAGGATTTGCGGGGAACTCTGTGGAACACGGATGAAACAGTCAGATAAGTTGGCTTGGGTCCACACTTGGAGTTAAACTGTAATTTTATAATTTTGATCAAGTCGGAGTGAAGAGAAAATCAAACATACAAGGGCAAGATGAAGGAAAGTCGAATCTTGTGTTAAGAGAGCATGCAATAGAGCATATCAAAGATCTTTTGACTAGTCTAAGTTATCCAACGACATCCTACACCATGCAACCTCCTACGCCATTCTACATGAAAACAATGAACTCGTGCATGCTTTTATTTTTCTCTCTACAATTTTCTTCACTCTTATATATATATATATATATATATATATATATATATATATATATACGGGAAATTATTCATTTACGAGAGACCTCTAACTATGTGGCTGAGCTCTGTTGGTTTTGTACTTGTTGCGCCTTCTGGATCAATAAAGGAACCATTTTTACCTTCTCACTCCCTGCATATTGTGTAGAATTGTGATATAGCTGATTTTATCTCATGATATAGCTGATTACCTCATTTCACTTTCACATTCACCCCACGAATCATAGCCACGATAATATACTATTTTCAAATGCACTCCAACGCCCTAGTCATTTTTACAAGTGTGCTCTCCAAGATAAATTGAGATTTTAATAATGTCCACAAGACTAAAAGAGGCTATGGGACCCTAAGAACCAAAAGTATAATCAAGGGAGTGAAGAAATTGAGAGAAAAGGACAAATAGGTATCGAAACCCCAAGAACCAAAAGTATAATCAAGCTGTTCCGCTTACTTTAATTTGCACTGTGAGAAGTAGGTAAATACCAAAATCACGTATCCACTTCATATTAACTGCCCCATTATTAGCCACTCTGCCAAACGTCTTTGATTTGCATTTCACTTAACAGTTCTGTTATTAACATTTGTGGCCTGATCATTCTATTTGCTTTATCATGTCATGCCTGAAATTAGCCTTTTATAGGCATTCAATTGTATTGTCTTTTTTTTTGTTTCTTTTCTGCATATTGTTCTAATGAGCTTTCTTATCTTCTATTCATCAAGTTTTTCCTACGTCACAGATCATTAGGTTGTATGGTTTGTTAGCTTGGACAGCTGTTTGTCCATTTGCTAAGATTAGATAATAGTTATCTTATTGTTGAGAATGAATTAATTATTTTCTAATTATTGATTTCCTTTAGTGACACCTTGCAACCAAATTTGTTATGGTTGTTAAGTTGTTATGTATCTCAGCCGTCGATTGAGAATCGATCCGGCCGTTGGTTTTCCAATGAGAGTAGTATAAAAGGAGGTCATTGGGCATTTGGAGTACACAAGTTTGGAGAAGCATTTGCAGTGCTAGCAAATGAGTTTGTAAGTTTGCAGTGATAGCAAACAGTCTTGCAGTGTTAGCAAGGGCGCAGTGATAGCATTGGGGATAGTAGTGGGGGAATATCAGCGGGAGAAGTTGGGAGATTGTCGGAGTTCTGCCAGTAAGAGGCAAGGAATCTTTGTATCTCTTAATTTGCTGAAGTTAATATAATTCCTCATTTGTAGAACTGGTTTTCCCTTAGGGGTTTTTCCAGGGACAATTTGTCTGAAAATATTGTGTTCTTTGTGTTACGCATTTCTTTCCGTATTTTTATTAGTGAAGTTGCAGTTGTGTTATTTTTCAATATTAGCTGTGAATTAGTTTTCGGCAGTTAAATAATCTTTTAAGATAGGAGATTAATAATCAGTGACTGCAATAGAATTTTCACATGGTATCAGAGCTGTGTTAAGGGTAGAAAAGTTTTGCCCTAGGAAAGAAATTGAGGGTTTCTATAACCTAGTTTGATCTCTTTAAATTCTTTTTTACTTTTATCCTTTGAGATGGCTTCAGCTGGTTTGAGAGATCAGGACAGATTAGATGGTGCCTCGAATTTTGGTGTCTGGAAGGCCAGACTTTCTTTATTGTTGGAAGAGAATGGTATAAAGGATTATGTTACCACTATTGTAACTGTACCTACAGACGCAACACAGCTTGCAGCATACAAGAAAGAGGATGCCAAGGCGAGGAGGATTGTCCTTGATGGTGTCAAGGATCATATTGTTCCACACATCTCCAAGTTAGATACGGTGAAGAAGATGTGGGATGCCATTCTGAATCTGTACCAGAATGCTACCACTAACCGGAAGCTGATTCTCAGAGAAAAGTTGAAGAATACCCAGATGAACAAGGGAGAAGACGTTACAAGTTACCTCACTAGGCTTAGACTCGTCAAGGATGAGTTAGCAGCTATTGGAGATAAGCCAGATGATGATGAGCTAGTAAGAATAGCCCTAAATGGGTTTACTAAATAGTGGGATGTCTTTGTTCAAGTTGTTAGTGGATGAGACACCTTACCGAGTTGGGATCGACTATGGACTGATTTCACTCAGGAGGAGTTTAGACTAAGTCTTGTCAATGGGGCCAACAAGAGTCAGAAAAGTGAGGGAGAACAAGGAAACATTATTGTAGCGGGAAAAGGGAAAGAAAAGAAGGGATTTGGAAAAGGATCAAATTCTCAAAGTGAGAAGAAGAAGGACATGTCTAAGGTCAAGTGCTATGGCTGTCACGAGTTTGGCCACTATGTTAGTAACTGCCCGCAAAGGAAGAAGAATGATAAGAAGGGAAAGAACCAGGTGGCGGCTTCAGCAAGTGCAGAGGAGCTCTCTAGGAGATTAGAGGATGAGTTTGCACTCATAGCTTGTATGGTCAGCTCAACCTCATAGTGTGTTTGGTATATAGATAGTGGGGCATCATTTCATATGACAGGAGTTAGAGAGTACTTCTCCAGTTACCAGGAGGAGGACACCAATATCCAGATTTCTATGGGGAACTTGTCCAAGCTCAACCCAGTTGGGAAAGGGACTGTTCAGTTTCAGAGGGAGAATGGAAAGATAGTTCCACTTCATGATGTCTTGCATGTGCCAGGCTTAGGTATGAATCTGATTTTTGTATCTGTTCTTCAGGATAAAGGGTATAATGTACTTTTTAGAGGGACACATGTGTTGATTAAGCACAAGGATTGGAAATCACCCATAACTATTGGAGTTAGGAGTGGTCGCCTTTATAGGTTACAGTTTGATACTCCTAAGGCACTTATGAGCAGTAGTAATCCTAGAGATCTTGGAGAGCTATGGCATAGGAGGATGGGCCATATTCATCATGGAGCACTTAAATTGCTTCGTGAGACAGTGATAGGTGTTCTAGAGGTGAGCACAGAGCATGATGATGTATGTAAGGGATGTGTGTTGGGGAAGTTTGTGAAAGCATCTTTTCCAAGGAGTGACACCAGATCTGAGGGTGTTCTTGATCTAGTACACTCAGATATATGTGAGCCAATGTCGATGAAGTCTCTTCGAGGTTACAAGTACTATGCTATTTTCATTGATGATTTCTCGAGGAAGACCTGGATATACTTCTTGAAGACCAAGGATGAGGTTTTCAGTCACTTCCAAGAGTTCAAGGCTCTTGTGGAGAACTCGACAGGAAGGAAGATAAAGGTTCTTCGGTCAGACAATGGAGGTGAGTACATAGGGAATAAATTCCAGGATTTCTGTACCAGAGAAGGAATCAAAAGAGAGTGGACTGTTCCTTACAATCCACAACAGAATGGAGTTGCTGAGAGGAAGAACCGTTCTATATCGGGGGCAGCAAGGGCTATGCTACATGATCAGGACATGCCCTGCTACCTATGGGCAGAGTGTGTAGTACATCAGTTTACATTCAGAACAGGGTTCCACACAAGGTACTAGGGAAGATGACACAAGAAGAAGCTTTCACAGGGAAGAAGCCAGATGTAAGTCACTTTAGGATATTTGGGATTTTGGCATATTGTCATATTCCAGAAGATACACGTACCAAGTTAGATCAGACTGCAGAGAAGGGGTACCTTGTTGGGTACAGTGAAACTTCAAAGGCATATAGGATTTTTATTCCAGGGACTAGAAGAATTATTGTCAGACGTGATGTCAAGTTCATGGAGGACAAAGCGTTTAGAAGGTCCAGAGATTTTCCAGCAGATGATCAAAGTGAGCAGCCAACAAAAGCTCCAAGTCCAAGTCAAGAAAAGCTCAAGTACAGTTACTAGTACAAGCATAGACTCAGGTAGTGAAGATTCACAGAGTATGGAGCAACTGGTGCAGCAGGATATGCATCTAGAAGATATAGAGGTTGATATTTCATCCTCTACCATTGGCAGTAGGAACCATGAGGTTCAAGACACACAAAGGGATACTCAGGAGTTTGTGGGAGCTCCTAGGAAGAGTACGAGACAGAGGAGAGAACCAGCCAAGTTCAATGACTATGTGGCATTAGTCAGCCAGTTGGTAGATAGTGAACCTTCCAGCTATCAAGAGGCTGCACAACATCAGGTATGGCGAGATGCTATGGTTGAGGAATATACTTCAATAATGCATAATGATGTGTGGGAGGTAGTGCCTAGACCAACAGATAGGGCAGTAGTTGGATCACGCTGGATATTCAAGATAAAGCATGGTGCAGATGGTAGCATCGAGAAATACAAGGCAAGGTTTGTGGCAAAGGGGTTCTCTCAGAAGGAGGGAATAGACTATGAGGAGACATTTGCTCCAGTGGCCAGGTATACTTCTATACGAGCTGTAATCTCATTTGCAATGCAGATGGGATGGCAGATCCATCAAATGGATGTCAAGACACATTCCTTAATGGTGAATTGAAGGAGGAGGTATACATAGAACAACCAGAAGGCTTTGTAGCACACAACAAAGAGACCCACGTGTGCAGATTGAAGAAAGCCTTGTACGGACTCAAACAGGCTCCTAGAGTGTGGTATGAGCGCATTGATACATACTTGCAGGAAATGGGCTTTGTGAAGAGTGAGGTAGATGGTAACCTCTACTACTTGGTGGTTGGGGGTGAGGCTCTCATTCTTGTTCTATATGTAGATGACTTGTTTCTTACAGGTACACTAGGGCTCATAGAGGATTGCAAGAGGGACCTTGCAGAAGAGTTCGAGATGAAGGATTTGGGACTCATGCACTATTTTCTAGGCATGGAGGTGTGGCAGACAGATGGAGAGATTTTCCTTGGTCAAGGGAAATATTGCATTGAAATCTTGAAGAGATTCGAGATGGAGGATTGCAAAGCCATGTCTACACCTATGATCACTAATTGGAGGAAGATAGATACATCTAAGGACAAAGATGTAGATCCCACCTTATACAGGCAGTTAATTGGTTCGCTCATGTATTTGGTCAACACCAGGCCGGATATAGCATTTGCAGTAAACTCTCTTAGTCAGTTCATGGTTGAGCCAAAGAGAGTGCATTGGACAACGGCTAAGCATGTGTTGCGTTATTTGCGTGGTTCAGTTGAGTATGGGATCAGATATGTTTGAGGTGAAGGAATCAAGTTGATAGGCTATACTGACGTAGATTGGGCAGGTAGTACAACAGACAAAAGGAGCACTTCAGGGTGTTGTTTCAGTTTAGGATCAGGAGTTGTTTCTTGGTTCAACAGGAAGCAGAAGTTTGTGGCTCTGAGTTCATCAGAAGCAGAATACATTGCAGCTAGCATGGTGACATGTGAAGCTATATGGCTTCGGAAGTTGCTAGTGGCCTTGTTTGGTCAGAAGGTTGAGACTACTGTGATACACTGCGACAATCAGAGTTGCATCAAGTTGTCTGAGAATCCAGTGTTTCATGATAGGTCTAAACATATAGATATCAGGTATCACTTCATCAGGGATTGTGTACAACGAGGTATTGTTCAGCTACAATACATACCTACAGAGGAGCAGGTAGCAGACATTCTGACTAAGGCATTGGGGAAGGCAAAATTTATCTTCTTCAGAGATAAGATGGGTGTCGTGCAGAACAACTTCCTCGCTAAGAGGGAGTGTTAGTTTGTTAGCTTGGACAGTTGTTTGTCCATTTGCTAAGATTAGATAATAGTTATCTTATTGTTGAGAATGAATTAATTATTTTCTAATTATTGATTTCCTTTAGTGACACCTTGCAACCAAATTTGTTATGGTTGTTAAGTTGTTATGTATCTCAGTCGTCGATTGAGAATCGATCCGGCCGTTGGTTTTCCAATGAGAGTAGTATAAAAGGAGGTCATTGGGCATTTGGAGTACACAAGTTTGGAGAAGCATTTGCAGTGCTAGCAAATGAGTTTGTAAGTTTGCAGTGATAGCAAACAATCTTGCAGTGTTAGCAAGGGCGCAGTGATAGCGTTGGGGATAGCAGTGGGGGAATATCAGCGGGAGAAGTTGGGAGATTGTCGGAGTTCTGCCAGTAAGAGGCAAGGAATCTTTGTATCTCTTAATTTGCTGAAGTTAATATAATTCCTCATCTGTAGAACTGGTTTTCCCTTAGGGGTTTTTCCAGGGACAATTTGTCCGAAAATATTGTGTTCTTTGTGTTACGCATTTCTTTCCGTATTTTTATTAGTGAAGTTGCAGTTGTGTTATTTTTCAATATTAGCTGTGAATTAGTTTTCGGCAGTTAAATAATCTTTTAAGATAGGAGATTAATAATCAGTGACTGCAATAGAATTTTCACACATTAAAACAATAAGCATTATAGGCTTCCGCAGGATTAAAAAACATGTTAAACAGTATGGAAATTGGTGGTTTGGACATGTTTGATAAATATGCCACTATAAAGAAAGGTATTTTGATAATATTTTGAATGGTGTTGGCATACAAAGAATTTTTATTTATTTTTTGAAATTGGGTGTTCTTTTTGGTTTCCCAAATTGACCAATTTCGGCAAACTTTTCAAAATTCGATTCATAATTCATCGATCGGCGTATCATCTTATATAAAAACAATATGCACCAAAATTTTAAGTAGGCGCTACCTAGCTCCATATCTGGAGGATCCATTTTGCTGGTTTTCTACAAATTTTGCTCTAACCACTTTTTTTTTGATTGAAAAGCTTCCACCTCTTAAATGATTTCCAGCTCATAATTCGGTTGCCACTCGTTAGCCTTTTATGAACTACATACAGGTCTCGCATACTGGGATGTGATCTTTAGTCCACCCGATAGGTTTGTATGATCTAGCATTGTACACTTTTCTCAGTGAGAGTTAGATATAGTGAATATGCTTTTCAAAAAAAAAAAAAAAACCTGGTTAGATGAACGTAGACCTGAGTAACCAACCCTTCATGAGGATTTGATAAATTGCGAGTGCCCCGTCAAATTCTGGACAGAACGCATACCTTTCGACCCAAATCAGGGGAAGAGCAGCAAATCTCCGTCCAACCTAGTCTGCAAAAATCCACAAATCAAAACAGTGTAAGGTAGCGACATTGTGGGTGTAAACCGCCGGCCCTACGGGGGAAATTTGGCAGTTGTATTAAGTACTTGAAGAATGTCGCCGTCGCTACGGCGGGAATTTGAAAACCCCTCGACATTGCAATGCTGGGTGCTTCTTGTCGATTCATGACGAGACATCCCCTGTGCAGGTTCTGAACCCGTGACTTCTGCCAAACTGGAAGTATCCGTTGTTCCTGCAGAGCTCTTGGCATTCTAGTTCAGCCGCTACTGATCCGAGTCTTATTCGCTTGTTCGATGGAAGTGAGTGTAGATAATTCAAGTTACAGGGGAGTGAGGAAGAGGCCCGGGCTCGAATCGCACTACAGATGATCAGAGACCCCATTGATATTCAAATCTTCCAAGAAGGTTATGGCTCGGAACAGTGTTTCGATACCGCTGAGGATGCAGGACATAGTGCCGTAGAGTTGGACGCCTGCTCTGTAATGGAAGCGACGGTAAAGGACCTGATGAAGGTTTCCTTTTCTGACTCAAATAAACTCTGAGCCACGCTTCTCCAAGTAAAGAAATGGTCCTTGTTCGGTTGCCATGAAATTTCCTGAGTTCGTGGCATTAGCATGTCGTAGACGCCGATGGCGGAGGTAGAGGTTTCGATCTTAATCTCTTCCCGTCTCTTGACAGACGAAGATTTTGGATTTTTTTTGTCACGGATCTGGGATTCGATTAAAATACCTTTATTTTTCGTGGAATCCCAGTTAGAATATTGCACCGACAAGTGCAATTCACAAACCCAATGAGGAGTCCAAATTACATAATTTGAAACAAATGATTGTATAACGGCGATCCTCACTCGTGGAACAAAAAATTTCGGACAGCCGGGGAATAGTTTTTTGAGTGTATCAAAAATTATAAAACATTTGAACAAGGTTTTATGTTATCTTCACAAAATAATCTGAGATATATGTGATAAATTTAAAAACAATCTTGAGTTGTATGATTACTTTATGTTTTTATCTAAATAGTTTCTCTGTTCTTTTGGGGTAGGTTTTTTTTTTTGATTTGTGTTCTTCTCATATCACTTAAAAATTAATTGAACTATATTTGTTTTTCAATATTTATAGGAGTTTTTGTGATTTAGCTGATTTAGCATGCTTCAAGACATGTTAATGTATGATAAGTCTTCCTAATCCATTGTGTCAATATATTGTGTAAACTGCCCTGGTCCGTATACCGTTTCTTTTCAATGTTAATTGATTTAGAGCAATTCTAAGTCGTGTCAGTCATTACCACCCATAGATTTTGTAAAAATAACCTTTTTACACATATTTTACAATAGCAAAATAAATCTTAGAGATTATTATTAGATTATAAAGGTAAGGTATGCATCTGCGTCATGTGGTGAGCTTTTTACAGAAGATATCCCAACAAGATATGACACATTAAATCATATTTAAGATACATTTAATCCTAAGTTGAAATTAAACATAAATAATATGTATTCCATGAAGTATTATGTCTAATAACCTTTTTTGAGCTAGAAATACGCGAGGGCAGTAGAAATAACACATATAAAGGAATTTATGCACCAGACATTAAGAAAATGCACCGGGTATTTTTTTAGCTAAAGAAATTATTGTTGGGCCACAAGTAAAATAGTTATTATATTAACATTGTACTCAACATTATCATACATAGTAAATTACTGGATAAATAGTAGTTGGGATACTAAAATTTTAGTAAATATATAATATTTTGTAAAGCCTTTTCAATATTAGGAAATTGCAAGTCTCGTTATGATATTCTTGATGATATGCAGTGTATTTATTAGTTGGGCAATATATAATTAACTAACTACTATGAACATTATGCAGTATCAATGTTGTATCCACTATCAATAATATAAAAACATCTATGTTGCGACATACTTAATATATCATTATAGGTTATTTTACTCAATAGATACCTTATTAGTAATTTTCATAAGGGTTTAAAGTAGATTGGAGGGGATTTGCAATCTGTTTCAGAGCATATAGATGTATTTGGCCCTATAGGTAAAATGATATTAAAATTGAGATCCCATCATCTTAGATTTTTCACATAATTCCAATTTCCTTGAAAACAGTCTAAAATAGAACCCACATGGTAAAACACATTAAAACTACTCCCACAATAATGCCCACATACAAATCATTGAAAAAACAAAAAAAATTCATGAAAGAAGTGTCCCAAACTCTAAACTATTAATTATAAGTGATGATTACAATGGGGTCAAGATTTAATTTTGAATATGGGTCGTTGATGACAGCGAAATGGGGTGTCAAATTTAAACTCGCATAGAGGAGTTGATCATACTCACTCCATATGCACTTCACTGGGAACTGATCCATTGTTGAATGAAATTGCAATTCATAAATTTTTCCTATGGAGCTCCTCCTCCAACACCAACATGGCCTTGGGCATCCAGTTGTGGAGTTGCCCATACAAGCGGTTTAGTGGAAAAAGTGAAGACAAAATACTCATACTTCAAAATGGGGGATCAAACTTCTCTCCATGGAGTTACACCAGTCGATTATTCTTGTATCCTCAGCTTAGGAAGCATTCCATGGACATTGGAACGGTTGTGAGAAAAAAAGGAAAAATAGGTGACAAAGGAAAATGCCTGTGTAGACACTCATTTTGGTAATTCATGACTTGTAGCAACACAAATTGTACAACGACTTTGCACTAGTCCACACTTGTCCAACTTAGTCAATCATTATATCCCTAATTATATCACATCTATTCTTGCTTACACACACAATGGCCATATTAGTCCATTAAATCAGGCTAAGCCCTCACACTGTATAATCCCAGTTTTCAAAGCACTCACACATACATTTCGGACTATAGCACCCAGAATGAGCCATAATGTATGCCATAATGTCTGTACGCTATGGTCCTTCCCATACGCTTTGGTCCCTTTCCCTCCAAAAACATTTTTCTAAATTCAAATTCCTTTGGGATATTTCTAGTCCGCCTTATCTGAGCTTTCTAGATCAATAACACATATATAAGTCAGTTATTCATCCATTATCAAGGAGGAGATCATACATACTTGACACCCAAAGATCCTCATAAGCATACACTAAGAGCAAACATAAACAAGGCCATTCCAAAACTCCTTTGAGCTCCATATACTCGTGCATACTCTTTCTAGGGCAATCATCTACTTAGATCTACAAATACAAGGAACATATCATCACTCCAAGTAAAGTTAGGGCAAAAGTGCAAGTACAATAATATTGTTGCAATATCATGGCTATCTATTTGGTTACATACATTCTAGAGATCACATGCTAGGCGAGAACGACATGAAATTTGAGCACCCTTCGAAGTAGCGATGATGTTGGTAGTGCACAAGGGTGCCCACAACCCACATAATGTTTGTTTTGCAGGACTTCTTGGCTATCTAGAGTTTTGAATATTAAATATGTTGCACAACAAGTATCACAAGGTATCAAAGGCCCAAATTCTAGACAACAACAGAACAAGAAGCACTAATCAGGCACAAGAAGTTGCAAAAGAATACATCCCAAAGGGACAAGGGCATACAAGGAGGACCATAACGTCCATATGCTTTGACCTATGCCATCTGCTTTGTTATGTGTAACAATTCAACACATAGCTTCAACAGTGAGGCTTTGTCAGGTCATTTCTACCCTGTTTCAGTTAGGTCAACCTAGATCAGTGCACAAAACAAGATATCAACTAAGTCATATTATCTCTCTCATTGCAAGTGCTTTTATCTATCACCATCTATCATTTCATATCATTGTGTGTCTATGTATAATGGTTATTCCCAATATTGTTACAATTAGCCTTGGAAACTAATTGATAGGATAACTTATCATCAATTGAATAACCCTAGAGATATTCACTAATTTAGGTTAAATCAACCAAAAACATTCTAAGGTTGGTTCAATAGACACATTTTTTAGCATATGTCGCAATCATTGGAATCCATGGTGTCACATATCTATCAGACATTTTGTCAAATAGTTCATGGACATTCTATATACATCCAAATTTTGTATACATGTAAACCTGGGCACTTGCCAACATGTCTAAAGGGCACTTACAACCATATTATCCCTTGGAATTTTCTTCTCCGTTCACACAGGGTGGCAACCTCCTACAAAAATTGACTTGATTAGATTGTACATTTGTTAGTTACAACCTAATAAACAATGATGATGTTATGTATGCAAAATGAGGAAGAATACTTAAGGTACATGAACTCTTTGGCATAGTGCCTCAAAGAAATGAGGCATCGTGAAATACAACAATTGCAATATTAATGGTGTTTTAAGATGTCATGTTGAATACCATGGTTATAGGATATGCTCAAAATGGGTTTGTTGAAATATCCTCTAACACATTTAAGGAAACACAATTGGTAGGTTTAAATCCAAACTCCACAACCTTTCCAGCATCCTCCTCGCTTGTGCCAAAATGGTAGCATTGGAACATGTAGAAAACACATTTATATCGAGGGGGGGTGAATCAACATAATCTAATATTTACTTATTTAAACATTAATGTCCATAACAACAACAATTACATAAGACATAAAAATTTCAAAACACATTATTTATGTGGAAACCCTTTCAAGAGAAAAATCACAGACAAAAGACTGCTTTGAGCTACTGTCCAAATCTAGTCATAAAATTAATTGTTGTACAAATGTTTGTAGGCACCAACCTACTGAAGGCACCAATCCTTAATACCAAGCACCAACTTAACAATAATTTGTGAGCACCAAATCACTGGAGACATCAATCCCCAAGGTTGAACACCAACTCAATAATATTTATGAGCACCAACTCACTGGAGACATCAATCCCCAAGGCCGAACACCAACTCAGCAATCAAACAATCCACCTTATGTAGTTGCTTCTTTAACCTGATGATGACGTATAAATAACTCTTCACTACTTCCTGCTGATTTTGTACACCCATGCTTCACACTTAGCTTACGTCATGCTCTTCTCATTCTTTGATCTTCTTCAACAACTCAACATTCTAATTTTCTTGAGTTTTCTCTTCCTTCCTCTTCATAAATCTTTTTGATGTATCTTTATTAATCACTTCTCACTTCTTCCTCTCTTCCTTCTTTTTACAAATCGACATCATAATTCTGTGAGCACACACTTAAATTTTTTAATTGAATTCATTTATATACTGTGTTCAATTCATGAACAAATATGACTTTCCATGAGTCGGCATTTCTTAGATTAGCTGGCACAAGTCGACCTTTATCGAATTAAATTTTGTAATTCATTCAAACACATGCGGTCATCCCCTTTTTTCTCTTCGACTCGTGGCTTTTTATGACCATCATGGGCATTACTTGACTACCGTGACAAACTATGGCTTCCTCAACATTTCCTTGCTCATCTTTTCATAATGCAACACTTTCTGACTTCCCGCGACCCTTTCTTGAACACCCATGGGTCACTATTAACACCCATGACCCACTATTAAAAATTTTAAAGCACTATCACTACCTGCAGAGCACTATCACCACCCGCAGAGCACTATCACCACCCACGGAGCACTATAAACTAGTTAACTTCAATGCGCGACATGCACCATTCAAACTATCTCATAATATGCCTAACATATGACATCAATGACAATATTTCCAAAAATATCCTCCTTTTTCATTGATGGCAACCCATAATTTTTAGTGTCTTTCATCTGTTCTGAATGTCCTTCCTTACTTCTAGCTCTCCCTTTGATGAATTACTTCTTCAGACTGTTAGCACTTCCTTTTCTTCTAACTCTCCTATTTCTCCCCCTTGATGTATTACTTCTTCTGATGTTCAATTTTCCCTGTTTGACATCAATGCCAAAGGGAAAATACTCTCACCACATACTCCCCTTGAAAATATGCTTCCATTTAATGATCAGGCTAAAAAAGACACTAATACTCAACTTTTTTCTAAGATATTTAGATGCTTCTTTTGGAAGTGGCTTTGTAAATATATCATCAATCTATTCTTTTATAGAAATATATTCCAAGTTAACCCACTGATCTATAACTTTCTCTCTCATAGAAATGATATTTAATGGGAATGTGCTTTGTTCTAAAGTGCATAACTATATTCTTTGAGTTATTTATTTCACTAGTATTGTCACAGAGTATGGAAATTAGAGAATCAAACTCTATCTCGACATCCTTCAGTCGTATGTTTCATCCAAATAAATTGTGTACAACATGATACTGTAGACAATGTATTCCACCTCAGCAGTAGATAGAGATAAAAAAATCATGCTTATCTTTCTTAGCCATAGGATATTAAACTGTTACCCAGAAACAATTCACCTCCACTTGTACTTTTTTTGTCATCTATACAACCAGCCTCAATCTACATCTTTATATGTTTTTAAAGAAAAATATTCACCTTTTTGATACCACAAACCATAATCCACCATGAACCTTTTAGATATTTAAGTAGTCTTTTGACAACTTACACATGAGTTTATTTTGGAGCATTGTCTTGAAAGCATGTTGGCATGCCTACTATTTTCATCACATATGTGGTCTTGATACAGTTATATATAACAAACTTCTTGATGCAGTTACATATTAAAAAAATTCCAATCATTGATCTATAAAGAGTTTGATTTTCTTCAGGAGATTCATCATCCTTGCTCAAATTACAACCATGTGATCATGGGTGTACTTACTGGATTGAAATATTCCATTCTAAGTTTCTTCAACATTTCCTTAATATACATGGTTTGTTAAATGAATATGCCTTTATTAGATTGAGAAATTTGTAATCCAAGATAATATTGACAACTCACCAAGCATGGACATCTCAAAATATTTTTGCATTTCCTCAGCAAGCATTCTTGACACATCGTATCATTGGCTTCCTCCAAAAATTATGTCAATCAACATACAAAAACAACAATAAATTCATTCTCACCTTTAGGTTTGATGTACAAATTACTTTTAGCAATAACTTTCTTGAAACCTTGTTGTTGTAATACACTTAATCAAGCCTTAAGTACCAGGCTCTAGGGAATTGCTTTCAATACATAAAGAGACTTTATTCAACTTGCATTCATAGTCCTCATCATTTGATAATAATGAATCCTTATAACTTTTCAATGAAAACTTCTTCTTCCAAATTCCCACTCAGAAAATTAGATTTAACATCCATTTGATAGACTTTAAAGTTCTTATAACAAGAAAATTCCAAAAACATCCTAATAAATCCTAAATGTGTAACGATGAGAAAAAAAATCTTCAAAATAAATGCCTTCAACTTGTGCATATCCTTTACAAACTAACCTTTATTTATTTCCTTACTATTTTCCCATCTTCATTTAGCTTATTTCTGAATACCCACTTTGGTGCCAATCACATGTCTTTTCCTTAGGTCTTGGAACAATCCCCTCAGGTTTCATTATTCTCTATCTGATCGATTTCTTCTTCCATTTATCTCCAATCCATTTCTTGTTTTCTCTTGCCTCAAGAAAAGATTGTAGGCTCAATTTTAGACAGTCAAAGACTAGATTTACATGTCTCTTGCTACATTTTTCAGTCTTCTTCTCAGTTTTTAATCCAATATTTTTATCACCTATAATCTGACTATCTAAATGAATTCTTTTGAATTGATCTGGATGGTGTTTTTGTTTCCTTTATCTCAACTTCTCTCTCTTCAAATTCATTTTCTATTTCATCTTCGTTGTTAGCTTCTTCAGAATAATCTATTTCTTGTACCCTATTCTTTTTATACTTGATATTATCGTACCTTCACATTTGCTTCTTATCAGACACCCAAAATTGGGTCGCAACCCTCTAGGCCCCCTTCGACTAACATACCCCTTACCATGACCCCTCCACACATTATTATTAATTTAATTACCCATATTAAGTTAATAATTCCCTCACCCCTCCACCTCACCTCTCCACCTCACCATGGACTCATTCCAAGCCTATTTATTAACCTAGACTAAGTCACTACTCCCCTTAACTAACAAAGACTCATTCTAAACCTAAAATTCATTATCTATTATCCCTCCTATAAATTTCCTACTTCATTTAGTGTCAACCCAGACTCCTAGTCCATAACAAATCTTGACCAACACCAAAAATGGAGAGAAAAGGCTATTTTTGGAAAAATAGGACCTTTTCTACCTAAACAATGCCCATTATTCCTTGGCCAGTGATGGTCACCTAACCACCATCAATTTCTTTAAATAAGAAATTCCAACCCTTTGCTTAGGTTCCTCCATCTTGGATTTTGAGTTATGAAATTATTAGCTCTTACATCCAGGATTTCAAAACAAGATTTCGACAATCAACATAGTACATGAGCACCCACATTCTTCATTAGAAATCAACCTATTTCTCCAAAGCCTCAGATCATTCATATAGGGAAGTACCGAGCCTTCATTGTTGCTGCATTGGATCGGGACCCATTTTTCCTCCAACCACCTACCATCAACCATCATCTATCAACCTTCAATCTTGAGATAATTTTTATTTAATCCATTGTTAAGTTTCATTAGCTTCGGCTATTAAATCCTTTATTTTACATGTAATATTGCTTCTCTCCCGTATACCTCCTACATCCATCTACCGAAAAACCTGCCCAATTTAAATCTCTATATCCTTCCAAACACCCTTTTCACCCCTATTACGCCTTAACATAAATCCTACTACCCTTCCTAAGCCTCCCCAACACTTTGTGTATTCACAGATAGCCTAAACCAATCCCTTTTCCAATTTGGCACCCAATTGCTCCTACTATGATCAGTTATCCAACCGATACCGACTAAAACTAGTTACTGGCATCGGTTTCCCAACCAACATTAGTCTCTCTGCCTGACAATTTCCCTCAAACTAGCGAGCTAATTCACCTACCCAAAACCTCTCAAAACCTCCCAGAAATTCACCTAGATCTCCCTAATACCCTCTACTACACCTTCTGGCCATGACAACCAACCACCCTTTCTCGATTAGGTCTTATATGAATTATTAAATTAAATCTAGCTTATTGTGTTTGTGTGAGACACGTCAATCATACAACTAAAGTAGGATTTCCTTCTTTCATGTTATTTCTCTGCATTAACTTGTATTTGAACATGGATTGAAAACCTTTAAGGAAGCACCCCACTTCTTGGATCTAGCTCTCGCTAGGCTTTCCATCGACCTATATTATTAATGTTATCTTGTGGTCTTGTGTTCATTTCTTAGGTAGTCCTTCTAGAAAAAAAAAAAGGAGTGCTCTTCAGAATTGGCTTGATCTTATAAAGTGCACAACCTCTTTGACCTCCAGGTATTCATCACATACCCAACCTCTTACCTTATCTATTTTCATATATGTAAGTAATTTATTGGTGAAACATTATGGCACACCCGGTGGGACCCTCATCTTTGTGGGTTTGTTTATTCATCTAGGATTGTATATTTGTGTGTTTTATTTTATGAAAATATTCATTAAAATTCTTCTTTGGTAATATTCTCCTTCGTCTATTTTTCTTTAAAAAACCTTTCCTTTAGTGCAAATTAAAATAAACCCTTCTTTATTTACTCTTGCATGCATTAGTGAAAAGACATATTCTTCTCCTATTCATCATTGTTCTCATCCAACTTCATTTCTCGATTTGGGCTTAAAACTCTTGCATTTCATCCTTGTATACTTGCATTTTAGCTCACATAGCTTAAATAAAAATCCAATATAATGAAGGTCATGATCGGTTGAGGATTGGGAAATAAAGCGTAGTTCACTATTTCACACACTTCTTTTCCAAACCACTTACACAAACAAAAAACTTCTTAAACATTCCCCAAATCCTAGGAAGAAGCTATCAAGGATTTTAAAACCTATTGATAATGGGCCTTGACCTATGTTATGGCTGGAATTTCATATCAGAGCCCAGACCTCATGTACTGAAAGGTATATCGAGGACTCCCATGCCAAAAAAAACCTGAAACCATCCATAGTTTTCTTTTAGGTACCTTATATCCATTCCTTTTCTATATATTCACAGCCAGTCCTAAGGCGTAATCTATCTAACACTAAAATATTACTCCTAGGATAACGTTTGTTAGATTTTACTTGTGGATTTTTGACCTTTCTTTCTTGATTTCTATTGTTTGAGGTGAGAGCATTTTCATAACTTTTTCTTTATTTTTCACACTCAACCATCACAACCAGTTAATTCTGGTTCTCTGAGTGTGTTAGATTAGATTTTCTATACACAACCTGGACTTCTTTTGACCAAATATAACTTAGAAACTTCAAATTTCTTCATTTTCACAGTAATCAACATCAGTTACCTTCATAAAGGAATTGGTTCAAGAACCGATATCATTTTTTCATCCAAGTGGCACTGGTTCACTGACTGGTATCGATCTCTGTGTTTTTGAATTTCTGTCAAAAACATCATTCTATTTTCACCTACCAAATTCTTTCAAAAATTTGTTTATGAGTTTCTGTCACTTCTGCAAAACCCAGAGTACCTATTTTCCACCTTTCATATGGTTTAGACTCGCCAACAGGAATGAGCTCTTACTCTTCACGTGAGTTGTATACCGTTACCTACTACCTCCTCACTGCCTTCTATTTCTTCACCAATGGATCCTAATGCACTTGTGATCATACCCGAGGGTGATGAGGAATTCACTCGATTCCTTGATCACAACACCAAGGCCTTGCAACACTACCTTCCCAATTCTTCCACCCGTGACTCATTCGGTTAGCCTCTTTATGGAATGCCTACATCCATGCTCCCTATTTCTACTACCTCCACCATATCAACAAACACTAATGTAGCTACCCAAACTACTCTAGTGTCAACCAACCTTGTCTCACAACCACCTATTTCACAAGTGACCTCTACACCTTTGACATCTTCCATCCCTTGACATCTATGCCATCCCTGTATCCATGACCCCTCATATAGGGGTCCCTTCATAATCCATACCTTATGTACCTATGTCTACACAACTACCAATTTCATCAATCTATTCCACCCCATTTCAGAGTTTGGTAGTCTTCATTCCCCAAACTCTTACTCCCATCACTACAAGGATCTTTCAACAAGCTCCTCCCACCTACACCTTACCTCAAACATAACCTATCACCTCAACTTCATATTCAGGGTATTTTCCCTCCTCTTCTACCACTTCCTACATATCAATTTGTGTACTCGGCACCACCACACACTGGTATGACTTTCACAACCCACTCCTCTTACCAAGCCCCTTATACCTCAAGGGGTATCCCTTAATCAAATCTCACTATAGATCTCCTTAAAATGATGATGGAAAAAATACAGACACTCGAGGCCTCCATTTCCGGATCTTGAAATGTCCTAACCTATGATGAGATTTGCAATGAACCCATTCACCCCTCCATACCTATTCATCCCTATCCCGCACAATGGGAGCTTCCCAAATTTAACTATTTGAACAGTAAGGAAGACCCCCAACAACAACTTGTTTTCATTTAAGCACGCTTGTTATTTGATAGGCCATGATGATGTCCTTACTCCTTCGAACATTTCCCATGTCTCTGTCGGGACCCGCCTTAGACTGGTACAATGTTTTGCCCAGGCACTCGGTATTTTCCTTCAACCAATTAGCACATACATTCCTCTATCACTTATCAACCAATATCGCTAAGAAGTTCTATATGACCTACTTATACTCTATTTTCCAATATGATGACGATTCTATCATTGATTTCGTCGTACGTTGGTAGGGCCTAATTAATCAACTCTCCTTCACTCTACCGTAATCTAAGCTCATTGAGTTGTTTACCAAGGCATGTGCTAGACACATTTCCCCAACTCTTCAAGTTCAAACATTTCCAACATTTTATGAGGCCTTTACCATGGCTAGAAACCTTGAGATCCATGCCCTTGAGGAAGAGAAACTTAAACTCCGTAACAATAATGTTGCCTTCAAATCCAACAACTCTTCTTCTAAACCACCTAACAACTATTCCAATTCCAAAGGATCTGCCAATGCAGTGGTTCTAAAAGTTGGCCCTTCTCATCCATCCAATCAACCCAAACCTCCTTCCAATCTCTTGCCTATTCAAAATTTTCAATACAAATATGAACAAAGAAGTTACACTCCCATCGGAGAGCCATATTCTTCGTTATTGGATAAGCTTTTGGAGGCATGAGCCATCACTCTTCCTCACATTAAACAACAAAATGGTTTTGACCCTTCTTGCCCCACAGCGGCTTGGTAAAAAGAGAATGATTTCTATAATTACCATCATGTGAGAGGACATAGTGACAGAAATTACAAGACCTTCAAAAACATTATCCAAGGAATGTTGGATAGTGGTGATCTCGTCCTCGATAATCCTAACAAGCCCACCAATGAACACTTGGATGTTTTTTGAAAACCATTTCCAAACCATGCCCCTTCATCAAATCATGCTAGTGATACATCTAAAGATGAAACCAATGTCCATGTGGTTTATGCAATCTTCACTAAAACATCTGATTCTTCTATCAAGCATCCTCCTCTACCATCTATGGAGGAAATTATCATAATGGATCCCCTACTCACAGAGGAATCACCCACCTTCCTAGTTCCTTTACCCATAGAGGGAACCCTTTTGAACCTCACATCACCTTTCCATTTCTCATCACTTTCTATGCCCCAGGAGAACCTCTATCACCCACCTTGCCTTCTCCTCAACCTGTAGAGGAGTCAACCTTGCTTACATCACCCGCTTACCTTCTCCTCAACCCGTAAAGGATCTCAACCTTAGCCTACATCACTCACCTTTCCTTCTCCTCAACCTATAAGAGGATTCTAACCTTGCCTAAATCACCCACCTTGCCTTCTCCTCAACCCATAGAAGATAACCTTGCCTACTTCACCCACTTTACCTCCTCCTACCCATAGAGGATTCAATATTACCTATCTTCTCTATTTGTGATACCTCCCCAAAGGACCTCAAAAATCCCATCACTCTTCTTACCTCACTCTTACCTACCGAATCTAAGGCCAAGACCTTCCATGTCTCACAAACCTCAGAGCTCATCATAGGGATTAGCACTAGTGCGTCCTCTTCATCTAAACCAAAACCATTCTCTCGTTTGGTTGATCACATGGAGTATATTGATTACTCTACCCTCTGAGGGTGCCTTAGACTCCCATATTCCACCCAAATGCAAATGTTATCCACGAATACGTCGACCATTTACCCAAATATATTCAAAACACCTAAGACTATTACACCCAAGCCCATGGTTCTAGCCCCTTCTTCATTAGCACCCATTTCACTCAGGCCTTTGTCTACACAAAAACCTAACACCACCTTAGGGATCTTACCGGTACCAAGTCTAGCACATCTCGTTATGAAGCTAGACTTGTCAACTGCATCCCCAACTGTCACAAAAACTATTCCAACACCTAAGAAAAAGACCCAATCTTTTAGGGCTCACACCTTGGTATCTCCCATGCCTTCTCACTCACCTTCACCCTTTCCATTGATTTTAGGCCCACATCCTTCAACCTTGGTTAACCTACCTCTTCACCAAGGCAAACCTAAAGTGCGGAAACCTACACCCCTGCTTTTACTTTCCCTTTTGCCTACACCTTCTTCATCACCATCAACCTCACTCTTTCTAACACCCCCAATTTCACCCTGGCTTACTCAGATACCTACACCTTCTAAGTCTCCTTTGTCCTATCATGCGGTTCCTCCACCTTTACCCAAGAAGGTGCAACCTAAGCCCAAACCCTCACTACCTACCAAAAAGGTAGTTACACCAACACAGTCTTTCACCTCGCCCTATTCACGAAGGTCACCTACACCATCACCCAAGCCAACCTTGACTTCTCACTATGATCCTTTGGTGGGATCTTATGCTAACATCCTCACTCGGTTGTTAGAGACATCTTCCATATCTCTTCCACCCATCAAACCTTATGACCCTCTCAAACCTAAACCAGTAGGGTTTGATGATACAAAAATATGCACCTATCATCACTCACTAGGGCATGATGTTGAGGGTTGTAAAGCTCTCAAAGTCATTCTCCTTAAACTCTGTTATTTTGATGGTCTCTTGGAAGAAGATGATCTGTTGGGGGAGTATTCCATTAATTATTCAATTATTGCCACACAACCTAGCCCCTTAACCAATTAACGACCTTCACATTCACCTAGGGATTAAGGTAGAGTTTAATAACCCTCTTTTCCCCCTCCTATCTTTGAGATTGACATGGTGCGTGTAGCCACTCGATATCAACACATGAAAAGAAAGGAAATGGAAAATTTAGTAACCCTTATGGTTCGCCTTCACCTACCATTGCACCTGCACCTCCTCACCTTCACACCCACCTAACCTATGGGGGACTTGATACTTCTTATTCTTCTATTAAACCTCTCATCAAAACTGGACCTTTTTCATCTAACTTCTCCTACCTCACCAAACATTCAAGATCAACGATCTTGTCCTAAAGGAAAATCAACATGTAACCAAAATGGAGAAAAGTGAATGAGGCAAGTTTTCTCCTAATTGGCTCAGACCTTATATTGTTACCTATACCTATGGATCAGGAACTTATCATTTATTTTCTCTTGAAGGTAAACCCAAACCTAAGTTCCTTAATGCTTCGCATCTTCGACCATTCTATTGTTGAATAAATTACTACATCACTTTATGTCTCTTATATGTTTGTTCCTTAAGTGAACCTCTCCTTCCACCTACCTCCTTTAAGGACCAACGACTCAAACAAAATTGTGTGATTATCCATCACCATTCAACCTTATCTTGAATATGAGTACCACGACTCTACTCATGGCATGATTCTCATGGATACTTTTTGTCCTTTTCAAGATGGAATCCCATGGTCATTCGTCACTTGAAACCCCTCTTTCATAGCTAACCTTTTTCGTGCTATGGTTTTCCTTCATAAAAGAGGCCTATACTCCTTTATAGTCTTGTCCATGACTACAAGTCCAAAGCAATGAAAAAATTTTGGGATAGAAAAATTCTACTCCTTGAGTCAAACTTCTCACAAATAGATGATTCCCTCATATGAACATCTATGTCTCTCTAGTTTTGTTATGAGTAGTCTGCTCCCTCGAAGAGCAACTATAAAATCCAGCCACTTACTATACTTAGTCTATAAAAAAAAAAGACTAATCTATATTTGTTACAAAAAAACAATTATCTCGGAGCTTCCTGCATTGATCAACTTCACGAAGACCTCAAGGAGACACTAGTATTTATCCCAATATAGACTTCCCACACCGATCAGTCTATACATGTAAAAAAGAAAAAAGAAAAGAAATAAAAAATCAAGAAAAATATAAACTTTTGGTCATGGACTTGCCTATTCTAGTTTTGGGTATCTTGTAGAAGGGGCATGTTGTCCCACAACAAGGTTACACTGAATAAACTACTCCACCCTACCTTCATTTATTTAACTCCTATCCACTCAAGGGAAGTGGCACTCATGTGACACTTTGTGATTATGCAACTTCTTTCAACTGTCGACCTATCAATCATGCAACTGTATTAGGGGCTTATGTTCAAAAGCCTATTTGTATGGCCATTACGGTCTTTGCCAACTATGGAGAATTTCATTTCTTTTCGTTTCCCGTCTGACTACTTATTGATTCTTCAATAGGACGAGACCAATGAAATTGAATATCTTGTTTGATTCTCATTTCACCCACACCCATACTAATCATCATTTCCAAAACATTATACATACTCATCAAAATCAAATATAAACAAAAACTGTACCTATACTAATAACACAAGTTAACCAGTTACCCTTTCTATTTTTTGGCTCAACATTTGACCTTGCCTATATTTCTACCTGGCCTTACCCAATTTGCCTCACCAAACCTTACCCAATCTTCCAAAATCCTTACCTACCTTTCCTTACCAAGACCATTTACCTTACCCAACCTACCCAACTGAAAATTATTCTTCCCTATCCTATGGGAGAACTACATCAGCCATTTACCATAGGCCCCTTTTACAAGGGCTATGTAGGAAGCACTTCGAAGACATGGCATCTTTGGAGGTTAGCCTCGACCACCATTTTCTACATCTTTTACCTTGCCACCATATTTTTCCTTACCTACCTAATTTTCCACGTTTATGTAATATCAATAGCCAACATTGGAAATTAAACCCAAACTATACCATGCCTATAATCTAGTTTCTCATAGTTTCCATAATATCAATAACTGTGGAAATTAAACCAAACCAAACCATACATGATAACCATGCCTACAACTAGTTTCCATAATATCAATAATTGGAAATTAAACCAAACACACCAAACCATGCCTATACATCTAGTTTCCATAATATCAATAACATAAATTAAAAAACCAAAACATCAAACCATGCCAACCATAATATCAAAAGCTCATCCAACCATGCCCCAACAGTTTCCATAATATTAATACATTGGAAATTAACCAAACACCATATACAACCATCCCTAAAGACCATAATCCATGACCTTACCTAAGGATACTTAGGGGCACGTTTGCCTTACCTATATACCCCTGCCAAATTAACCCTCACCTATATGCCAATAAAACTCGCTTACTCGCTCTACCATGCGATAAGGCTACCTATGTTGTTTAGCCTACTGACCTTACCTTGCCTTATTTCATGACGTTTATCTTGACTAGACCAAACCTTTTGGTGTTTCAGAACACACATATACCAGTTCCTGCACCTAGCCTCATTGTGTTTCTAGGAGCACTTCCTATACCTTGGATACCTTGACCACATCCACCTTGTTTAGATAAACTATCGACCTATGACAAGTTAGAGTTTTTGTGCTCTTCAACCTTGTACCTTGTTGCATTCCAAGCACATGCATGTGTTTGATAGCCTCCACCTTATCACACTTATACCTACACCTACATATGTCACTCACCCCATTTTTCATCACCTACCACCTTATCAAAACCATCATTGATTCAGCCTTCCACTTAATCAGTTACTGGTTTGAGGGGTATCACCTCCACCCTTACCTGGGGAAACTTACTTCTTTTTTCATGTTCACTCATTAGTACGAGCTACATGACAAAAGGGGAAAATGTAGACACCCAAAATTGGGTCACAACCCTCTAGGCCCCTTCAATTAACATGCCCCTTACCATGACCCTTTCCACACATTATTATTAATTAAATTACCCATATTAAGATTAATAATTCCCTCACCTCCACCTCACCTCTCCACCTCACCATGGACCAATTCCAAGCCTATTTATTAACCTAGACTAAGTCACCACTCCTCTTAAATAACTAAGACTCATTCTAACCCTAACATTCATTACCTATTATCCCTCCTAAAAATTTCCAATGCTTCATTTAGCACCAAATCAGACTCCTAGTCCATAAAAAATCTTGACCAATGCCAAAAATGGAGAGAATGGGCTATTTTTGGAAAATAGGACCTTTTATCCCTAACCAACTGCCAGTTATTCCTTAGTCAACACTGGTCACCTAACCACCATTGGTTTCTTTAAATAAGGAATTCCAACCCTTTACCTGGGTTCCTCCATCTTCAATTTTGAAATATGGCATTGTTAGCTCTTGCATCTAGGCATTCAAAACAAGATTCGACAACTGAAATAGTACCTGAGCACCCACATTCATCACAAAAATTAACCTATTTCTCCAGAGCCTCAGATCATTCACACAGGGAAGCATTGAGCCTTCGTTGCTACTACATTGGATCGAGACCTATTTCTCCTCCAAACACCTACCATCAACCATCGTCTATCAACCTTCAATCTCTAGATAAGTATTTTAATACAGTTGTTAAGTTTCATTAGCTTCTGGTATTAAATCCTTTATTTTACAGATTGCGTCTCTCCCGTATACCTCCTACACCCATCTACCTGACAACCTACCCATTTGAACCTCTTTGTCCTTTCAGCCACCCATTTCACCCCTATTGTTCCTTCACATAAATCCTACTACCATGCCTAATCATCCCCAATAATCTGTGCATTCACAGAGAGTCTAAACCAAGCCTTTTTCCACTTTGGCACCCAATTTCCCCTACCATGATCAGTTAGCCAACTGATAGCCAACAGCTAAAACCAATTATTGGCATTTTTTCCCCAACTAACATCAGTCTTTGTGCCTAGAAATTTCCCTCATACTAGTGAGCTAATTCACCTACCCAGAACCTGTCAAAACCTCCTAGAGCTTCACCTAGATCTCCCTAATACCCTCTGCTACACCTGTAGGCCCTAACAACTAACTGCCCTTTCTAGATTAATTCTTATATGCATTATTAGATTAAATATAACTTATTGTATTTTTTTGAGACACCTAAATTGTACAACTCTAGTAGGATTTCCTTCTTTCATGTTATTTCTCTGCATTAAGTTGTATTTGAACATGGATTGACAGCCTTCTAGGAAGCACCCTGCTTCCCGAATCTAGCTCCCACTAGGCAGTCCACCAACATATATTATTAATGCTATCTTGTGGTCTTGTTTTGCATTTCAAGTATTCCTTCCCAGACAAAAATGAGCTTTTCATAATCAGCTTGATCTTCTACAATATGTGTAACCTTCTTCTCATCTCTAGGTATTCCTCACATACCCAACATCTTACCTTATCTATTTTACTTATATGTACGCAACTTATCAGTGAAAAAACACTCTCAATTTTTTTGAATGTTTTCAAATTGTAGCATTTGTAGGCATTGTTAATTTGAGAGTAACCAAGTAAGATACCTTCATAAATTGTAGCTTCAAACTTTCCCAAGTCTTCATCATCATTTTTGATATAACACTTACTTCTAAAAACTCTGAAATGTTTGATTATTACAGGTCTTCCCTTCCATAGTTCATAAGGATTTTTGTTGTTATTAACTTTGATCTTTCCTTTATTCAAGATTTAGACTGTTGTAGTGATTTCCTCTCTCCAATTTTTTTTGGATACTTTGGATTCATCTAGCATAGTTCTAGCCATCTCTTATATAGTTCTATTTTTCCTTTCAACAACTCCATTCTTATGTGGAGTTGTTGTAGAAGAATAATGTATTTTTGATTTCACTTCATTTATCATAAAAGGTTATTGTGTATCCCTTGTCACTCATTTGACTCACACTTAAAATATTATGCTTCGATCCTTCAACATACAAGACATTTTTAGTTTTTGATTTACCATTGTTTAAACTAATGGTGCATTTTCTTGAAATTCTTGTAGTAACATTGTCTCCAAATTTTACAGTGTCTCCATTTACCTTCTTCAAAGTGACAAACTTACTTTTCTTCCTATTCATGTTGTTTGAGTAACCAATATCAATGTATCAATGATTTCCTTCATTTTGTTATGAAATGTTGTCTAAACAATCATGGAATTTTCTTTACGTGTTTCTTTCTCGTGCTTCTCCTTCTAGAATTTTTCTGACTCAACCTTTTGATTATCATTGGTTACCTAATTCTTAATCTTCCTGGTGGAAGACATGAACCCAATTCTACAAAAGCGAGCTATATGCTAAATTTTTTGGCACTTATAACATTCAATAAAAAATTCATCAGTGGAGCAAATGAGTTATAGTTCCTATTTGTAGAAGACACATGAATTCACATCCGCATTTATCATTATGTCAAAACTTCTTGCATAAGGTCTACAATCTGTTTTCTTATGACCAAACTGATCACATGAATAAAAATAACGATAAAATAGTTTTGAAACCTAATTTTGTAATGCCACCTTGAAGGGAAAGATCTTCTTGTTGAATCCATATTGTCCATTAGAGGAGTAACATGAATTTATTCCCTTCTTTTGCTTTCATTTGAAGTGCTTGTGAAATGAAGAGTATGTAATTCTTCCTTCTTGTTGCTCTTATCATTGGTATAAATTTTAAGAGCTTTGTTTTTCTTTATTATCCTTGTTTTTATATGGGAATTTGTTTGCATAATGTCCTATTTCACCACAATCAAAACACTTTAATGGTAACTTACTTTTATATTTTCTAGATCCTTTCTTCATCCTCATGATAAAGTGCTTTCTTCATCTGATTCATTGCTAGAACATGCATGTAACTAAGGTTCCTTAGTTTTTACCTTCTTTGATGCTTTAAAAGCCACCTCTCACTTTGATGATTCATCACTTTAAACTCTCAACTCATATGGTGTGAGAATGCCATGCAACTCATAGATTGTTAAGATGCTTACATCTTTTAGTTCTTCAATAGTAGATACTTTGGCATCAAATCTCATAGGAAGATATCTAAGCACTTTCTCCACAATAGTTTGATCCTTAATTTCTTCACCAAGACCCCTAATACTATTGACAACAGTATCAATGCGAAGGAGGTAAGAAACAATGTTTTCTTCATCCTTCATTTTAAAACTCTCAAATTGGCTTCTGTGTATTTGAAGTTTTGATTTATTTACTTTATCATCTCCTTTATAGACATTCTTTAGCTTATCCAAAATATCCTTTGCTGAAGAATGATGTATTACTTTGAAAAATTATGCTTCACATAATTCATTCAAAATTGCGTTTGTAGCCTTTGTATTGCTCTCACTTTCCCTTTTTCCCACCTTATTTGTTGGAGGAATTGTTAGAGCTACATAACCACTAACAATAGATTTCCAAATGTCAAAATCAAGAGACATTAAATAGGTGCACATCCTTATACTCCAAAAATCATAATTGGATGCATCAAACAATGGAACCTTGTATGAGGAAAAACCTTCTTGACCAACCATGTGTGTTTCTGTGATCTACCTTCCAATGATTAAACTGTTATGAAGGAACCCACTCTGGTACCAATTGTAGAAAACACGCTTATAATGAGAGGGGGGTAAATAAATATAATCCAATATTTACTTATTTAAACATTAATTCCCATCAAAACAATAATTACATAAGATATAATAATTTCACAACACAATATTTATGTGGAAACCCTTTAGGGAGAAAACTAATCGAGAAAAGACTACTTGGAGATACTGTCCAAATCAAGTCACAAAATTAATTGTTTTACAAACGTTTGTAAGCACTAACCTACTAAGACACCAATCCCCAATGCCAAACACCAACTCAACAATACTTTTTGAGCACCAAATCCCTTGATACACCAATCCCCAAGGTTGAGCACCAACTTAATAATCAAACAATCCACATTCTATAGTTGTTTTTTCAACCTAATGATGGCGTATAAATAACTCTTCACTGCTTCCTAATGCTTTTGTACACCCACGCTTCACACTTAGCTTAATTCATGCTCTTCTCATTTTTTGATCTTCTTTAACAACTCAACAGTCTAATCTACTTGAGTTTGGTCTTCCTTTCTATTCATAAATATTTCTGATGTATCTTCATTAATTTCTTCTCACTTCTTCATCTCTTCCTTTTTTTCAAATCAACATCATAATCCTGTGAGTGTGTACTTTGAATTTACAATTAAATTAATTTATATACTAGGTTTAATTCATGAACAAATATGAATTTTCATGAATTGATATTTTTTAGATTAATTTGCACGAGTCAGACTTTATAGAATTAAATTTTGTAACTCATTTGAACACTCGTGGCTTATTCTGACCATCACAGACATTACTCGACTACCGCGGAAAAATATGCCTTCCTCAACATTTCCTTTCTCATCTTTTCACAATGTGGAACATACCCACGATCCTTTCTTCAACACCCATGGGCTACTATTAACACCCGCGACACACTATCAACATTTTTGAAACACTATCACCACCTGCAGAGCACTATCACCACATGCAAAGCACTATCACCACCCGCAGAGCACTATAAATTACTTTACTTCAACACGCGACATGCAAAGTTCAAACTGTCTCATAATATACCTAACATATGAATCAATGACAATATTTCCAAAAAAATAGAGCATAGATGGCAACAACCGAAAATAAAAAATGGAAATTAATGGCATTGTTGGAAATGGTACAGAGAAGGCATTCATGAGCATGAATGAATTCATGTCCAAGAACAATAAATGGACTGATTGATCAGCTTGTTTGTGAATACAATGGAACAAAATAAATGTTTTCAAGAATGAACAATGTTTGTATCATTTTATTTTTCTAACTGCAAAACCAACGATGGAAATCCTCCCAACTATAAAATCAACAAAAAATATTAGTAGCTCATTCAACAGGCCAGATTATCCTTATGGTCGTTATGTGGTGAGGATGAATCTTGGCCGTCAATGTGTACTATTCCAAAAATGACATCATAATATTGTTACACCTTTGGCATAAATATATTTTCTTTCAATTAAAAACTATATATTATGTGGACTTGCATTCTTATATGTTAATGTATAATTTAAAGTAATTGTTAAGAAAATGTTGCACACATTCTCTTTCTCAACATTATTTTCTTATGTAAAGTAATTTAGCTCCAACCTACACTCTAATACCTCTACACTTGAAGATCTAACATTTTATTATATATAAATTTATATATTTTAAAATAATTTGTTAAGTTTGAATAACTAAAACTTTATTTTATAATAAATTATATATATTTAAAGAAGCTATAAAATAAAATTGTTATATATATATATACCTATTGCTTATAAACTTATGAAGATGTAGTTAAGTGATGGAAAGGCACCGATAGTATGGGTAGGAGACAAACAACCAAAGATTTATTGATCCGCTCAATTTTGCAACACTCGAAGTGAATGGACAACAATCTAAATGCACCATTAATTGTTACACCTCTCTTTCTTTTTCTTGTATAAAATTTTAGAATTTCTCATTGTAAAGGAAATGGGTATTTTAATTTTCTACCTTGCTTTAAATTCTAAGAGTATAGTCTATTTGTACTTATTATATTTGATTTCAAAGCTCGGTACTCTATGTAATATATACCTTTAACCATGTTGATTGTTAATGTGAGATTCAATGACTTGACCATACAATATTGATAGGATTATCTATAACAATAGTTCTATTTTACACCCTTATTAGATTTATCTATATTAGTGAGTTAAGTCCACTAAGAGGATGTAAAGGGGAGATACATGAGGTTATTCTAATTAATTAACTTCAAACATTAATTATACAATATCATAACAATGCATTGATTCTTGCAACTAATATGATATGAACTTAAAAACAAAAGATGATGTGTGCACTTAGTTAATTACAGATGTTTTGATAATGGAGGGTGCTTAAACTAGGAGATATGAAGCTGCAAGTGCTTCATCTCTTGAATCGTAGCTGAAAACTGACCTGGTACAGGTCTTTACAAGTATGTCAGGATTGTCCTTACACTTTTGCATGTGTTGTACGACTTTACCATTTCTCTGAATTTTTATTTGTAACTTCCAAAGATTGTCACCTACCTAGAGACGCGTGTTATTTTCAAACCCTAGTTGCCACTCATGCTACAAATCTTTCTAATTATTCCGAAAGAGATCTCAAACCTTATCCATAAGTATGAGACACTGTAAAAAAACATTAGTTGGGTTGAAGTGTAATCCTTACACTATCCTATATGTTGTTAGGAATAATGGAGTGGGAGTGAAATTTGCTGGAATTTTCAAAGAATGGTTTTGAGAGGGAATATCTAATGGGTTAGATGGAGCATCAGTCTGAAGGGACCCTGAACCAAGATAACAATCACGTACTTGATGCTCCCAAGCATAAGGATGGGGCATCGAGCACATGGGTTGAACGTGTGGTTGGAAAAGTCTTGGTCAAGGAGATTCTAGAGGGGCTAGAACCATCAAAGGAGAAAGGTAACTTATCCCTTAAAGTTCTTGAGTCTCTTCTAGAAAGAACTAGAGCATCCATGGATTACGTTATCTTTGCTAAATGCCTTAGCTCTAGACCAAATATTGATTACTTTAGAGGTTAGGTAAAGAGATGTTGGGCATCCAACAATTTTTCTGAGGTTTCTACCTATGCAAATGGTTTCTTCCTTATATCTTTACCCAGAAAAGATCATGTGGCAAAGATTCTTTCTAGAGGCCCTTGGTTTATAGGTAAATCTCATGTGGTTGTTCAGAAATGGGAACCAACTTTTAATCCATATGTGACATCTGTCTCAGAGTTCCCCATCCGGGTCAACCTTCTAGGCTTACCCCTGGAGTTTTGGGAACTGAGAGTCCTTGTTGGCATTGCTAAAAGTATGGGAAAATTGATCACTTTAGTTCTGATCACCAAGGAAAAATATAGACTAACCCATGCCAGATTTTGTGTCAATATGAGTCAAGATGCTCCCCTTGAAAGTAATATCAAACTCTTGACTTACGTAGGTGTTTGGGTGCAGAGTTTTGATTATGATCCATCCCCCTTTTCCTGTAAGAAATGTAAATTGGTGCATCATGATCATAAGAACTATTCTCTACATAAAAAAACAAAAATGATCCTGTTGTTGGTCCACAAAAGACAAATAATAAGGAGGCAAAGGAATGGAGGCAGGTCAGAAAAAATGGTAAAGCTGTTGTGACAAAGGATCCTCTTAACTCCCAGAAGGAGGTCAAAGATACGAATCCCTCGACTCAACATCATTCCCCTTACAAGGAAATAGTGGTCTCCAGTTTCCACGAAGCCAATAACTTTGAAGCTGAAGACGAGAATGAGAATGAAATTGAAAATCTGGACACTAAAGAGGGGACCTCTATTTCAGGGATAATGGCCAGTCAAGTTTCGGAAAGCCTAGCTTTTACTCTGCAAGTGACATGTGGACCATCATTAGATGAAGTATCTTCCAGTGGTCAGAGCTCCTTCGGTCAGAGACAAGAAGATCTACCAATGTCTAATGGATTCAGAATTCTCGCGGACTTTGTTACCAATATTTATGAAATAGTGGTCTCTCCCAAGACCCCAACTAGTAAATCTAAAATGGTCATGTGAAGCACCTCCAAAGCTGATGTGGGCAAGGAATCCACACCTTTGGGTAGAAAAAGTAATAAGGCATTAAGGGAGGAAAACTCCAGAAGGGAAGTAGAGCTGGCATTCAGGGTACTTTGGGGAAGTTGCTTCTCTGTAATAAGAAATATTAAATGATCCTCCTCTCTTGGAATATTAGGGGTTTGAATAACCCCAGTAAACAAAGAATTTCTAAGGATCTTAGAGTTAAAGTTAAATGAGATATTCTCATGCTCCAAAAAACCAAAATGAACCTGGATAGATTCAAAGAGGTGGGGAGACAAATTTGGAAGGATTGTCATTGGGAAGGTTGTAGCTCCTCTGGGGCCTCTGGAGGTGTTGTCACTATGTGGGATCATAGTCTTATGCATAGAGTTATGATCCTTTCCACCCCTGGTCATGTGGTTATGAACTTCACAGAAATCATCTCAAAAAAATATTGGTATGCTTCTAACATTTATGCTCCCAATAAAATCAGTGGAAGACGGAATTTCTGGAAGGACCTCTCTAGCTTTAGAAAATTGTTTAATGATAAAGATTGGATTATTGGAGGAGACTTCAACACCCCTCTTTCCCCTGGTGAAAAGAGAGGGGGTTTAATTTCTTATTATGAAAGTATGGAGGATCTTGCTGACTTCTTTGCCAATAATAGTCTATTAGACTTATATTTGGAGGAATCCAAGTATACTTGGGTAAACAAAAGGAATTGATATGATCTAATTCAGATAAGATTGGATGGATTTTTGGTTAGCCATATTTGTATGATTAATTGAATTTATTCTCTAAAAAATATTCCCAGAATTGGCTCGGATCATAATCCCATTCTTCTCGATCTGGGAATGGATCACTTTAAAAAAGCTAGGCCTTTCAGATTTGAAAAGATGTGGTTAGAAAACCTGGATATTTACAACAAATTCCTGAATGGTGGGATATACAGGTCCGTGGGGTTTCTAGTTTCAGATTGAGCTTTAAACTGAAGCACATCAAAAGTAATCTTAAAAGATGGAATAAGGAAACTTTTGGAAACATTTTTAAGGAAAAAATAGAATTGTGGAAGATCTTAGAAATATAGAGGAACTTATGGAGAATGATGGTCTTAATCCGGTTCTCAAGGATCAAGAACAAAATCTCCTGGTTGATTACCATGGTATTCTGGCTAAAGAAGAGGTGTATTGAGACAAAAATCTAGGGTCAAATGGCTTAAGGAAGGGGATATGAATACCAAATTATTTCATTTCTCAGCTACTTTGAGAGCCAATTTCCTAAAGATTAATGAAATAAGAGGAGAAAATGGAGAATATCTCATAGATAACATGGACATCAATGCTTGCATGATTAATTACTTCAAGGAGCTCTTTAAATAGGGGTAGAGGTCATAGGAGTTAGTCTAGAATAGAGTCTTGGATATTTTTCAGAAAGTTATCTTTCCCCTTGAGAATAGAGATATTTTAAGTACTCCCTCAGAGGAGGAAATCCATTTCATGATCTTTGATATGGAACCTGATAAATCTCTTGGGCTGGATGGCTTCCTTGCCCTTTTATTTCAAAAATTATGGGAGATGATTAAGTATGAGGTCATTGAAATGGTCTAAGAGTTTTTTTAACAATGGTCATCTCTTGAGGCAAATGAATAACACTTTTATTGTCCTAGTGCCGAAAATTGTTGGGGCCAAGGAGGTCAATGAATTCAGACCTATAAGCCTATGCAACACCAGTTATAAAATTTTGACTAAAATCTTAGCTGGGAGGATTAGGATGGTTCTTCCCAACTTCATCTCTGGGAATCAGGGGGATTTTGTTCCTGACAAAAAAATTACTGACAATATCATCATGATACAAGAAGCCATTCATTCCATTGAAAGCTCTAGTAGATTGGGTATGTTTCTTAAACTAGATATGCATAAAGCCTTTGATAGGATAAATTGGTCTTTTCTCCAGGTCATCCTGCTAAAGGTGGGTTTTGATAATTCTTTGGTTGATATGATTATGACATGCATTTCTACTGCTAGTTTCTCGGTCTTGGTCAATGGTAAACCGAAAGGCTTCTTTCAAGATGGTAGAGGGCTGAGAAAAGGTGATCTGCTTTCCCCTTTCCTCTATGTCATAATGGCTGAATCCCTAAGTAGAATCTATCAACATGCCATGGCTTCTAACCGTATCTAGGGAGTCAAAATAGCAAATGGTCTTCCCTCTATCTGTCTCAATCAATTTGTAGATGATAATTTTATGATGGGTAAGGCCTTTGTCTATGAGGCCTCTAATTACAAGGAGGTTCTTAATGATTATGAAAATGTTTCCAGGCAGATGGTTAACTTCCATAAAAGTGTTGTCTTTTTCATAAACATGGATAATCAGGTTCAAGTCAGATTAGCTCGAATCTTGGGTTGCAGAATCAAACATTTTCTAGATTCTTATCTGGGAATGCCCCTGATCCTTAAGAAGTTTAAACTTATGATTTGGAACGCTCTGTTGGAAAGAGTTAATAAGAAAGTCTCATCTTAGAAGGGTATCTTACTCTCTCAAGTTGGTAAGGTTAAACTTCTCCAAAGCTCCCTTTAAGGTATTCCCATTTATGTGATATCTCTTTTCATGCTCCCTGCTAGAATTAAGGAAGCCTGAGAGAAAATCCAAAAGAGGTTCCTCTGGATGGGAACTGGTGATAAGTTCAAATTTCCTCTTATGGCCTAGGATAAGGTTATTAAACCTAAGCTATGTGGCAGATTGGGGCTAAAAAACATTGCTCTTATGAATAAGGCTTTAATAGCCAAGGTTGGTCGAAGGATCACTAGAGAGGAAGGTCTTTGGATACAAATCATAAAGATGAAATATTTACAGAATATAGGCAGATTGGAATCTTTTTTTAACCAAACAAACCTCCCCAGAGGGTCTTTTTTCTGGAACTCCTTTGTGGACTCAAAAGAAATTTTATCCAAAGGTATGATTTAGGAAATTGGTAAGGGCTCTAGAATCAAATTTTGGTTTGATAATTGGCTTGGGGAGCCCCCTTTAGCTAACTAGACCTCTGGAAAGATGTGGCTTAATACTACAAGGATTCTGGCAAATTTTAGATTCAAGAATTTTGGATCTAGGAAGATTCTGTCAGATGGGAGATCATTGAACCTCCCCCGGAATTTGACGGTGACATCCAACCTTTCTGGGCTCTCAACAATCAACTTAAGTATCTCCACATCCCCTTATTCCAAACCAAGGAGGATTCCATCAAATGGAGAGAAGAAGAATCTAGAAATTTCATGGTTAAATTTGCCTAAATGTCTAATTTCAAGAATGATATGCTCAAGGACTATTGGGGGAAACTTTGGGTGAAAGATCTCACCTCCAAGATTAATATCTTTTTCTGGTTGGCTGCCCAGAATAAAATACTGATTATGGACAATCTAAAGAAAAGGGGGATGAAGATTCCCAATAGATGTTCCCTCTGTAAGAAAGAGGAGGAAAATGTCAACCATCTCATCCTTCATTGCTCCTTCTCCCACACTGTCTTTGTTGCTATTCTGGATCTGTTCAATATCCAATAGATCTTGCCCTTGACGATTGAAGACTATTACTTTCAATGGGTGAGCCCCTTCCATTTCCCTATCTTGACCTGGGCCTAGAACATTTCCCTTCCACATTTTTTTGGGGTTTATGGAAAGCCAACAATGATGGTATTTTCTACGATAAGAAATATCTTCTATCGAAAGTTAAGAGAAAAAAATTGAGTACCATTAAGGAAAACATTAAAATATTTAAAGGTAAAGTCAAGAAACCCTATCCGAATAGTGAGAAGAAAGTTCTTGACAAGTTTTCCCTTGGTCCGGTGGATTACAACACTCTTAAAAAAGAATTCTAGCTAAAAAAATCCTGGAGGAAATGTTGTAAAGTTAAACTTTGATGGAGCCTTAAAAGGGAATCTGGGTCCTACTGAGGGAGGAGGAATTCTAAGGAATAGTGATGGAGACTGGATATTTGCCTACGTGGGTTCTTTAGGTCACCAAACAAATAACATGGTGGAAGCCAGAGCTCTTCTTTGGGGGGTTCTAATAGCTAAAGAAAAAGGCTTCAAGGACATCCATATTGAAGGTGACTCTCTCCTTATCATTAATGCCCTTAATAACAAAGGTTCCATTAATTGGGACATAAGTAATATCCTCAATGATGTTAAGGAAACCTCTAATTTTTTTGATTTCATTTCTTATAATCATACCCTTCGTCAAGGGAAAAAATGTACGGATAAGATGGCCAATTACGACATCCATTGTAATGATTATAAGCTATGGTGTAAAGTTGATATATTACCCATGGATATTAATGAGACCATTAGTAGAGATAGAGGGCACTAAGTTTTATAATGTTTGCATGAGTGAGAACTATGGCGGTGAAAACTTACTTAATATCTTGTTTTCTAAGATTTTTACCAGTACGAAAGAAGGTCTCTTGTTGAATTTTTGTAGAAATCAGAAGAAGTTCAGTCTGGTGAATATGGGGGGTGATAGGATTCGTGTTGAACCTGCTAGCTATAACATTGATCTGTGTAATCAACCTATGTGGAACAACCTTATGATTGGGGGTTTTAACAATTTCATTGCCAAATTACATGGTCATGATCCCTCTCTATCTAAGGATTTCGGTAAAGCTTGGAAAGTGGATAAGTTTGTTGTTAAAGGGATGGATATCAAGGTGTTTGAGGCCTCTATCGCCCTGGTCACGGACATGAAAATGGATGGGCTTAAAATTTTTAAGGATAGAACCCATAGAGAATAAGAAATTGAGTGGTTCTTTGTTGGTAAGGAAAGATGTTCTTTCTTTATGGATGGCATTGCCAGGTCGTGCATTCTGAGTATTTGGAGAGAGATGTGCCTTCATATTATGAAGTACATCACTCTGGAGGGTAAATATAGAAAAATCTATACTCACCATTTGACCCTTCTAAACATGTTTAGCCATAAGGTCATGGTGAGAATCCCCTTCTTTCTGTATATGTCACTGACTAACTCCTTAGTGGATTTCTAGCAGGAGAAAGTGGAGTCGCCTCTACACGAAGGGCTCATTCTACTGATGTATGAAAATGGGAAACCTGCTCTATATCCTCCCCTGAAAGATCATGCAGACGAGGACAACCTCACTCTTGCTGACTGCCTCACTAATATGAAGGCCAACAATTGTAAATTTGTTGGGGAGGATTCTGGTAAAGATATGGATGAGGTTGGTCGTGGGGAAGCAAGCACTTTGAGAAAATGAGATAGGGATGGAATTTTAAATGGTTTAGAGGATCTGAGTAGTAATGTTCAGTACTTAGAAGGGGTGCTACATGTGATGGAAGAATCCAATGTTGGCTAAAGGGATACAACGATGGATGCCATCAATGCTTCTAAGTAATTTTTCACTACATAGGTGAAGTCCAGGTAGAAACTTCTTGAGATGGAGGACCAAGTCAAAAATCTTAGTGACAAGTTGGAAAGGATGGGGGAGGGCACTAAAAGAAGGATTTTCAACTTGCGCATCAGCAGCTCCGAGGATGAGTTGGAGGATGATATTAGTAATAAAGGTGCTAAGAGTGACGGGAACAAAGATAGGCACGATGGTAATAGTGGGGGATCCCTAAAAAATTAACATTTGTTTCTGGTCTGTTGGTAGAATTTGAAAGGAATGATAAACAAATCATACCAAGCCAAGAACACAGATGCTAATCAAACACCATGATCAATAAGATGAAAGCAATTCGCCAGAATAACTTTACATAAAACCTTTGCAAACAAATGAGAAACAATATCATATATTATTATGGAACTCAATGCAATACATTGAGAATGGGCCTTGCTTAAATAAGCAAGGAATAACAATCTAAGAACCAATCAAGGTTGCAGATCAAGCCATAAATCAAGGAAATAACTAGTCATCAGAGAACTAGTCAAGACCATAGATTTAGGAGAGAACTAGACATAAAGGATCTAGTCAATACCATAAATCAAGGAAAGAACTATACCTAACAACTAGATAATATCTCCTAATATCTAAATAAGATAAAATAAATATCCACACATAAGTGGGTGAGGATAAATACAATAAAGGTAAATAAAGTACCTAGGTGAACATGAGCTAAGGTAAATACCTAATGTAACAGAATTTTGTTGAACTTCTGCTGTTTTTCCACTTTAGAGACTGTTTCTCCTTCTCTCTAGTTTTTCCACCTTGCTATAAAGTTTGGTCCTTCTTTATATGAGTTAATCATGTTTAACTCCTTTCCGGGAAATTTTCATTTCCTTCTTGCTGGTTATTTTTTGATTCTCCTTTTGTAATGGCCCTTGGGAGCCAATCCTTGTTTTTACCGTATCTAATAAAAAATCCTTACACTGTCAAAGTTGGCAGTACTTCAAAGAGGCCTCATACCATGCATTTTTCTTCATGTAGCATATGCTATATGAATGAATGCAACTAGATACAAAAATTGAAACCTATTTAACAATGCTTGGAAATGAGTTTGACTCTTGCTAATACTTGAAATGGGGATGTTTGAGTGATTACAAATGAGATGAGATGATTCTTTGACCTATCATAATGCTTCAAACCTATAGTGATTGTTTCCCTAATGATTGTGCATGAGATTTGAAAAATTTAAGGAGTCTTGGGTGCATTTAATGCTAGCTTTTGTAATAGGAGTTCATGAGAATATCACGTTAGTAAATAAGGTGAGTTTAAATTGCTCATATAGGGCCCCAAAGGTAAATTTTCATGGAAAGCCAACCCAGATGGATTAAATGACCCAATGAAGAATGTGAATTTGAAATATTATATGAAGGATATGTCGGTCCAAAAATGTACAAGTTTTCTTGGTTCGAATTCCACAAGTCAACCAAAGTGCACATTTAAGAATGAGGATGAAAAATATGAAAATTGAAGATTACATCCTATTAGGTGGAGTTTTTCTAAGGATTTTATGCATTTGAATCTCAAAATTTGTCAACATATCAATGTATGTGAATAAATAAGTTATACAAGAGACCTTGGGATGTACTGAGTGGGGGATAGAAAGAGCGTGTTTGTCTTAATAAGAGTGCATTGTAAAAACAAACAACATTAAAGTGTAAATTACCAAATTTATGTGTCTACATTTCCCACCTTTAAGTATGAAATGAAAATTAAATTCTTAAAGGAAAATCTACTTGAGTGTGTAGACACACTTTGTCTTCACTCCAACTTTGTTTTGCAATGTCCCTTTGTGTTGGTGTTGGCATTCTCCATGATGAAACTTGCAAAACAGAGTGTAGTCAATGTCCATAGTAGAGAATTAAACTTTAACTCAAATGTAATATGTAATGTGTAAAATTTGCATTTTCATAAAGTGAATTAAAGTGATGTAAAACGTGAAAGGAATACACTTTTTTGTTTTGCATAGGGGGAAAATCTCATTCTTTTCTTGTACTTGGAGATTTGGATTGTTGAGCTTACTAAAGGATTAGGGGTGAGCAGTCTTTAATTGTGTTGAAGAAGAACCATAATGTTAGGTGCATGAAACCTAACACAAAATAAAGAAGAGTGAGATACTGAAGCACCTCGTGAAGGAAGAAAATCATGGATCAAAGTCATTCAACAACTTTGATATATTCCCCTTTAAAAGTAATAGGAAAGGAAGGTGATGCAGGAGCATCATCATGGAAACATTCAAAAGACATTAAAGTTTGAATAAGCCTATGAAAGGCATGGAAAATGTATTAGGAGTGGTCCTAGGTTTGACATTTGGATTTGTGATGTAAATTTCATACGTGCAAGTGTAAATGTAAGTGCTAGGCCAAAATAAGGTTATTGTTGGATGTCTAGGTCTGTAGGAGTTGTCTTATCCTCATTATCTCATAGTAGGAGGATTGAAAGAATCTAAAATATGTTATATTAGCAACATTAGCTGTCAAAGGTCATGATTGACCAACTAATCCCTTGAATTGTGCTTGTAAAATGGAGAATATATCTCTTGAATAGGAATCCTAGGCCTAGATAAAGGATGATACAGTCTATTCAAGCTAGTAATGGGAATAAGGTGAAGTTTCAATAGAGGAAAAAGATTGGAGAAGTATAATTTGATAAGGAAGAGTGGAGGTTTTTGGAATTTGTAGCTGGAAGGGCATGAAGATAATGTTATAAGACTGTCCTTTTTCATAAATAAGATTGATTTGGTGTCCTCTAAGTCTGGGATGAGTTGAGAACCCTTTATCTTCATATGATGTGGTAGTTTATAGTGTGGTAATGTATGATCTATGTTCCTAAAGCCATTATTCTTATGTTTTGCATACTTTATAGATGAATTTGCAAAGAATCATAGTGGAATAGTGGTCTTAAAACCCTCAATGCCATCCATTTATGTTGAATCCCTTAACTGTTATATCAAGGAACTTCTACAGGGAAAGGAGAACTCTATCATGATTTTTGTAAGCTTTGAAAATTCTTGGTAAGAATTTTATTGCAATTTTCCCCCTCTCGGGCTCAAACTAGGGATCCTCCCAGTTATTGTTTCCACCGGTGAATTGAGCTAGTATTTTCAACATGCCTATGTCTTGGAATGATTTAGAAGTCCTCCAAGTTTCATGATAAATGCAAAATTACAGTCGAAGATCTTCTTAATAGTAATTTTGAGCTATCAAGAGAATGTACAGTGCACATTTTACAGAGAAAGAGGGAGACTTTTTATTATAATTTGCTAATTCATGACCCTAACTTGGGTATGAAGGAAAAATAAGGCCAAATTGATGTGTTTCAAATATCTTAGGGAGAAATCTATCAAGAAAAATCCTCCATTTTAGTAAGTGACTGACTGTACAGCTAGTAAATCTTTACAAGATCACAGTGAAGGGTCACTAGAAAGGTAATTGAGCTAAATAACCATAGAAAAAATATGTGAAGTTATAGACATCTAAAATAATATAAATGAGGTTGGAAGAACAAGGGTCCATACCATGGAAGGATTATACTTGAAATCTAGGCCTTAATTTGAATTAAGTAAGGCTCTAAGAACTTTGGGGTTGAGTATGTGCTAATATAGTGAAAACTAAGGCATGACCAACCTCAAATGATGTCACCATTAGGATGAAACATGTATGGATGACTTAATAACTCCCTCTATCAATGCATTTCCTCAATCAATGTAGTTTCACCTATGACCAATGCAGAGATCTTAGATATGAAATCATCTTTGGAGGTGTAGATGAAGAATGAATATTTATATGAAACTGATTCAGGGACCCCAAATAGATCAAAATGATAGCTAGGACTAGATATATTAGTAACTCCATGTCTAGAGACTCTTATGCTATGGTTTTGAGGGAAATTCTAACCTACACTCTGAACAAGAGAAATAATGACAGTAATATAGCTCTTATAGACTAGTTAAAGTTGTATATATATGTTCAGACAATAATATAAGAACATATTAGCCATTAAGGTGGGAATTGGGTCTGAATAGGTAAACCATTAAATAACTATTTACCTAGATCCATGAGGAAAAAAATCATATGACTATGAATATAGGGCTTATTTCAGGTTATAACAGATTACTACATATGCATGTTGGGTGATGTTTTAAACAAGGATAAAGAGTTAAGAGGCTCTGGCCCATAAGTGTGCATTATCACCTTGGTATATAGAAGTGAGTCATATTGATCATATAGTATCATCTTGATCATATGGTCATTGATATTGGGAGAGAAAGTGTTGGAAAATGAGAGTATATTGATGAGGAAGGACAATGAGTGTAAGAAAGGGTGATCAAAGACATGAACATGGTATGAAGGCATGTGAAGCTGATAAGCTTAGAGTTTGAGAGATGTTTTGAGGAACATAATGTCATGAAAGTGTTGAAGATGAGCTAGGGATACACTAGAAGGAATGCTTATATCTTCTATAATCCCACATACCACACTTTAGTAGTCAAATCTAGCCCCAATTATGTAAATAAGGAAACATAATAGAAAAGAGAAATATTTCCCCCATGCCCTTCCCATGTGCCACACAACTTAATGGAAACTGTAATGTATTAAAATGTAGGAGAGAGAAGACCCATGTCCCAAAGATTCAAGAAAATAGAGCTAAAATTAAGTGTCGTGGCAAATAATAAGTGAAGTAATTCATGCCACCTATAACAAATTTGAACTGAGTGAAATGGATATGAAAAATGTATCTATAGATGGAAGAGTGAAACTACTGAGAAAGTTAATCTAATCACCCCTAGGAAAAACTACATGAAGAGGTTAAAACCATCCATATGGTTTTGACCAAGCAATACATTTTTTTAACATGTGTATGATTTTATGTATTTGATGTTGTTTCCAAGTACTTATAGCATAAGTATACTTGTATTTTAACTTATAAGTATGTTTGTGTATGTTATAGGTGTAAAATATACCAAAATAAATTCCCCTTATTTTAAGGCACGTGTGATAAACCATTTGAGTGCATGGATCAAAAGAATATATGTGTAACCATGTATGATAAGTTTGATAGTTTTCATAGAAACATATGGAAGGATGTAGTGGTGGAAATTGATGAAGAGATCCCAAACCTACAAGGGGATGTGCATGGTGGAGACCATGACACACAAGAGAAATAATAACAATAATAGAAACATAATAGTAGTAGTAACAATATATGCAGAAGAAAACAAATTAAGATATATATAGCAACATTAAAGTCAAAGACAATAGTATGTAAAAAATGTCACACAAAAGACATAAAGCCGCAAATATGGGACACCCACAATATCAAAAGACAATCAAGACCCCTAGGTTTATAATCATGATAAGCAAGATCACACAAGATATGCATAAAGAAACAAAAATGGGACAATCATGGTGTCATAAGACAAACAAGACACTCAAGACACAATTAGTGAAGCAAGAAAGAAATAACACACACAACTAACAAACATGTTTAGAAAATAAGAATGTCAGAATGTGATAAAATAATATAGAAACTCACATAGATAGAAATATGTGAAGCAAGATGTGTCAACATTACACATGATGCATGTGTTAGTTCTGTTACCTCAAAAGATAACATGTACACTATATCTGTAATCAAGTGTAATGAGGAAGTAAAAAGGAACTATAATGAAATAATAACACCTATGTATAGTGTATAAAATATGATCCCGGATGTATATGAAGTCTGCATAAAGAGGTAACCAAAAATTTTCATCATGTAACACTCTGTATATGTCTTACATCAAGCTCAATATAATACACCAATGCATGTGTGTAAAGATTAAAGAGATATGCTATCTAGTGCTAACAACACAAGATTTGTTTACAGGTTTTGGTTTTGTGTTCTTTCACATATATGTATGTTTTTGTATTTTGTAAGTATGTTAATGTTTTTGAGTTTTGGAATGGTTATCTATGTAAAGGGAGAGGGGTAGCATTGAGTTACCCAATGAGAACCTTTTGAATAGGTAAAACAAATGCCAAAGAAGATAGAGGCTCGAGCCTCAATTATTTCAAATAATTAGACTCAAATGGAAGTGGGACAATAATAATGGTGTATTCCAAAGAAATCTTGAGAGAATAACAAGGTGAAGTAGATCCATAAGGGATGTGTGAATTACAAGACCTATGTGGAGAACTAGAAGAGCTAGTAATCCTAGGCATACTATGTGCACTAGAAGACTTGTGAGAAAATAGAGAGATGCACACTAGAGGAATGACATGGAATCATATGAGAGCCAGTATAGACAATGTGTGAAACAGAAGGCCTATTTAGAGACCTAGGGGGACTAGAGCCATGTGAGACAGTGTATGCAACCAAAGGCCTATCAAAAGACCTAAGGGGATTAGAGCCATGAGAAATAGTGTGTACAACCAAAGGCCTATCATGATACCTAGGAAAGGTAGAGCCACTAGAGACAATGTGTAAAACTAAATACATATCCATAGATGAAATAGGAGTAGGGATATAAATTGTAGAAGAATGACTAGGCAAGCTATGAGAAGGATCCTTGAAGGAAATACCTCAAATTGTGACAACTTGCTGATTATGAATAAACTTGATACATTGGTAAATGACTGATGTACTAGCCATAAGAGCATGTAGACAAGGGAGACCTAAACACAATGCACTAGAGCTAAGAGTAGAAACAACCAATAAGGAAACTAGTGTAGTAAGAAAACCAAATGTAATAGGTAAAGCAATGCATTGACATTAAGGATTAATATTGAGTGAAAGTAGTTGTGATGAACACACCCCACCATTTTTTGACAAAAGAATGAAGCCCCCTTTATTCATTATATGTTAAAACTTGGTTTTAAATCTCTTTGAAATGGTTAAAAGTTTTTGGGTTTACATTTTGATCAAATAGGTGAAAATAACATATTTTAACTTAGTTTATAAATTGTTTATATATTTTAAGTTTAACTCTATTATTTACTTTTGATCTAATCAACATTTTTAATTTCATTGGTTTGATTTAAGGTTATATGTTTAATTTGTAAAAAAATCAAAACTTAAAAGTTAGACACTTTAATGTGTCAAAATGGGCTTGAAACATGCAAATGACGGTTTGTTTCAAATTTCCATTGTTTCCAAATCATCAAATTTAAATCCATAATTTTGAACTATTTTGCAGGTTCAAAGAGAACATGTGGCTCATCTTTTCATTTGGAGAAGTTTGTTAAAGCCTCCCAAAAAATTCGCTAGTCTCGAGCCTAAGATTATAATGTGGCACGAGAATTTCACCGAGAAATCCGAAATCCTAAGGACACCGAGACCATGAGAACACAAGAAGGGTCATAGTCAGGAAGGTGAGGTGGAAGGGATTTATCATGTCAGTTGGAAATTTTTTTAAGTTTCACAAAATTTGTTAAGTCCTGCGGAGATTGAGAATTTCTGAGAACTTGAAAGATCAAAGAGACTAGAAGAACATTTTTGAGACTTTTGAGATTGTTGGAAGCACAACCACTAAGAGGGGGTGAATCAATGGGATATTAATATTTCATTCACTTAAGCATCAACATCCATAAACCATTAAATGCATTCACCAAACATTCATCAACATATAAATTAAGCAACAATTAATCATGCACATGAGCATGCACCATGAGAATACAAGAACACAATATTTATGTGGGAAAACCTTACAGGGAAGAAAAACCACTAAAACAAAGCTTTATTACAACAATTATTCAAATTTAGTTGAGCACCAACCCAAAAGAGCACCAACACCTAGGTTTAGTGAGGCATTAACCCCACAAGGAGCACCAACCCCTAGATTTAGTAGAGCACCAACCCTACAAGGAGGCACCAACCCCCTAGACGACTCAACACCAACTAAAGCCTTCTAATTTGTTTGTCATCTATGAAATGTTGCACCAAAAATTGAAAATGAAACCTATTAAGCTCTCTTTCCTTAAATCCTCTCCAAATCTTCCTTCCTTACTAAATCTCTCAAGAATTTCTCTTCCAAGCTGATTAGGTCTAATGACCTACCTCTCCAACAATAACACACCCTCAAGAATATCACAACACACTCTTTACCCTCTCTTGATGGTCACACAAATCCTTCACGGTCACAAAAAACTCCTTCACCTCTTCAAACTTCCCTCTTGCTCGCACTTTCTCATACTCCCCCCAGAAAAAATAAGCCTTCTTCACTTGCTTATATACATGACTCATGATCATAACCCACCTAGTGTAGACACAAATTTTTAACATCCCCTATCCCTCATCCTGCGTACACTCCCCTTTATCATTGTTACTCACATACATAACTCTCTTCCCATTCAAATCCCCCTTTCCCTCCTGAATTCCATTTATCCCTCAAATTATTATTTTTCTACCTTAATCCTATCCTTATCATGTCATTATTTTGTCTTCACTAGACATCCTTAATCACTCTTAATTATCCCTAAAATTATTCATTATCCATAAACCTATTCATTAACCCTTTTATCCTCCCTAATCACTCTATTTACCACCCATAAGTCCCCCAACCACCTTTTATCCTCCCAAGACACCCCTAACCCGTATTTACCACACGAAGCCCTAACTTCACGTCAGAGGGGCTCATTGTCTCAAGATGATCAATCCTCCACCACCCAAATCAATGAACCACTCCAGTCATTGGTGACCCATTCAGGTCACCTTTGACCCTATAAATACGCCCATACCCCTCCTCTCTTGAGGATGTAATTTTTTAGAATTCAGACTTTCTTGCGATTTTGGCTTCACTTCTTACTCTTCTTTTGAGCTATTATCACCTCCTTGGAGCTACTTTAGAGACCTTATGCATCACCTTTTAAGATTTAAAGTTCTCTTGATGCTTGGTATCATGCCTTTTCTTTCTTGGAGTCCCCATTGCCATCCCATCACCATTGTGTATCAACCCTTTAGGTTTATAACCCATCTTGAATCTCTGCACTTGCATCAACCATCATTAGCCCATCTCTACAAGTCATCTTTTGTATCCATTTTCATTCCTCAAACCCTACATCCCTACCTTTTCGCAATCGACTCAGCCTATTCACCATCGACTCAACCCATCTGTCATTGACCCAATCCACATCTATCTTATTATTTGTTACCCATCCTACCAACTATTTGTCTTCTGATCACTCCAGATCACCAATATTTCAATCCTACTATTCTACACACTTGTTGCCTCAGATTTCATCTCCACCACACACAGTCACTATCGATCTACCCAAGTCACCATCAAAACTATCCCAATCTATCTTATTTTAAGTTATCTATTCCATCTGTAACCTACCTTGTTGTTTACTAAGTTCTTAGATCTCTATGTTTCTCTGATCTTTCTATTCATAAGTCTGGATCTGACCTTTCCATCTCATTTTCCATCGATTCAACTCGGTCACCATTGATCGGATCAGTAGTTATCATATTCATTGTCAGATCTAATAATTTTCTTGCATCCTTTCTATTTTGATCAGATCTAGTCCCTTTGTAGTATCTCAACAATATCATCAGTCTCAGATAATCTCTATACTAGCTTTTCAGATCTTTCAGTAGCCATCGACTGTGCCTAATAGTATCGGGTCATTGTCGACCCGATAAGGTTTGGTTGAATATCATTTATTTTTTATTATATTTGCATTCTATATTATCTAGTTCATATCATCTTTTATGTTTTGAGTTTAGATTCTGCAACATCATATCATTTATTTGTCATCATCTTATCTATCTTTTTATCAAAAAGTAGGATGACATCTATCCTAGGAAGTTTTCACTTCTTGGGACCAAATTTTTCTGACAACCCACCCTCCTATCTACTAAATGTTTTCTTTGTTTAGTTTCTCTTTTTTGTGCATGTAATCAAACACTATACGAGGAGGATCATTTTCACCCGTATCCATCATCATCTCATCTAGAGGTATCTTTAAACCCTCTCATCATTAGAGTTACTTATTTTCTTTGTTACTATTTCACTAATCTGAAACACGAGCGAGAAAATTAGATCAACACCTAGGTCAGCCATAATAGGGCATATAACCTTAAAAAACATAATAACATCATAAAAATATCATTCACAAGACCACTTAGGTTGGAAATAGCATACAATGACCACATTCTTCCATTAGGTCCCAAATATGTCTAATACACTAAAACTTCCCTCTCACTAAAACCAAGACCACTTGGGCCTACATGGCCATAAAAAAACTTATAAAACTACTTAGACATGTTTTATAAGTCCAATATAAATCTCCAATAAGCTTATTCAGCTCTGCACTATCAAAACATGTCATGATACCACCTTTAGGAGTAACCAACCTCACTAGGTCTATGCCCTAAAAAAATAGTCCTCAAAGATGAAGATGAAAAAGACATCAAATCACATCAAATATGAAAGTGTGACACATGGATGGAAATATCATGACCTCAGGGTCATCAAAAATTTATCAAAACACCATCAATTGGATTGTATAAGCCCAAAAAAATCTCTGCAGCCAGGTCACCAAAAATTGCCATTTTAACCCCAAAAACCAATCTTGCAAGATAGATTATAACATACCTCAAAAGGGATCAACCATGATTTTAAATAACCCCAAACACATATAATGAATTCCCATATTCCTCAAAAACCAATTTATCCAACATGTCTAGAGTACAACTTGGGAGAAAACATAACTTCTTCAGAAACATGCAATTTGATTCGGGGTCCACTAACTATAACGACACCTAAATGCCACCTGTAGAAACTTGGAGGAGTCTTAAAAAACCTTAAATCACTAACCAATGTCAAACAATATATTTTGGGCCATTATGATCAATTTATTCTCCATTGCTTTTCAACTAAGGTTTAAGGAGGGTTTCAAACCACCTTAGTTTCTTAACGATTGTTCATAAAGCTCTGCCCCTTAATATTTGAACTAATTATTGGAAAATCATCTTAGGATCCTTCGCCAATTACCATGAATATCATGGACCACCACACAAAGTTTACACGTGGAAATGAGCATCCAACAAACCAATTTGAGCTTGGTTTCTCACCTATAAGAACTTGGTAAGGGAAAAAGTGCTATATCTTTCTTAAACATGAAAACCAGGACTTGAAACTTGGACCAAACCTCAAGAACAACCTACTTCACCTTCCAAAATGCTTACCTCTACATCTCCAAGGTTAAATATCTCCAACCCATCTCATTAGGTCACATAGGGATTTAAGAATAAGTCTAGTGCAAACCTAGAAACCATGTCCAAATGTTATACCTGCACTCTGAGACACTTGTGATTATCTCCAAACATCATCCTTATGCTCCCCATGCTCTTAAAATTCTTATCCAATTACTACATACCTATACTCCATCATGACACACCATCATCCTACTGACTATGCCTCATAATAAGCATTTTAAACATGGTTACACCAACCATACCAACCTTCTCATGACTTCATCACTCTTGCACACCCACAAGAGCCTTCAACACACTTCATGATATCGATATAATGTCCATCTACCTTTACAACACTCCTATAAGCAATCATACCTACTCAAGACACCATGCTACATCATCAATGAGACCAAAAAACTCAACTCAACACATGACACTACCAATAAAACTTCATGCTCCTTTCACCTTTTGACATCAATGACACTTCAGACATCAATGATAACACCACTTGCATCATCACACTTTGACATAAATGATAACACAATGCTAATAATCTCCCCTTTGTCATTGATGGAAAACCCATTGATGACAAACACATATAACTCATTTTCCCCCTATGGTATTCACATGTGACATATACTCATTCTCCCCCTTTTGAAATTAATGAAAAAGAAACATACATGTAAATTCTTCTTTTGACACCACATTAGGATCACCTTTTGGTTGGAAACATCAACAAAATTAGACAAGGTTCATTTGACCATCTTCTTCTCTATTTTGACTCTTACAACATTAGAGAAAACATAGCTCCCCTTTAGAAGATGCATGCCTTCAACTCTCACTAAAAACGTTTTCAAGCACTTCTCAACACATAACTTATACCAATGGCTAAATAACACACTTTGGGCTCATAGCTTGCTTATGTATACAACTTGAAATCATCATGCATCTTATGACTATTTTTACTTCATACATGCCTTCACAAAATCTATTTGCCTTCCTTCTTGAGTTGAGAAAAAACTTGAATGACCCCCCCTTAGTCCTTGGTATGATAGAAACCCATATTATCCAATATTAACTAATGATTTCCCTCAATGAAAACCACACATTCTTGTAACAATATCTCAGACAAGAAACATAATTCCTCTTACACAAAGCATACTACATATCAAGATCACTCACCTTACTTGCATTAGTCAACAACTAATCTTATAAGAATAATCAACCTTGAAAAATCCCCTATCAACATGAATTATTTCCCAAAAGAACTCACCTTATCTTGAAGAATTAAGACTCAAAACACTGCAACTTCTAATCAGATGTCTGATACCAACTACCAAAAACTTAGACACAAGGAGAAACCCTTTTGCTTACCTTACATGATACCAAAAATACTTCTCAACTTTGTCAGCATGACTTAACATACCTTCTTGGCACAACTCACCTACTAATAGTGTAGACACCAAAATTTGGTATGATTTTCCCCCATCCCATGTTCACTCACCCCTTTTTCATCGTTGTGCACCTTCACACCCATATCCTAGTTGAATCCTTATTCCCTCTTAAACCCCATTTATCCCTCTTAATTCCCTATTCTCCTATCTTAATCCCATAATTAATTTATTTCTCATTATTCACCCCTAATCACATTTAATTATCCCTAAACATTCTTAACACCTTAATCACATCCCTAAATATCCCATTTACCCCTTCTAGAACCATCATCTACCTCATTTAATGCTTTCAACCATCCAACTACCATTTATCATCCCTATGCAGCCCTAATTTTCCAAATCAACTCATAACCCTAATATAACCCTTATAGGGCCTCTTGTCTTGAGTTGTGCATCATCCCTATCACCCAAATCAATGATCCTTTTTAGTCGATGATGACCCTAGTGGGTCACCTCTGACCCTATAAATATGCCATCATCCCCCTCCTCAAAGAGGATGAAACTTTGGAGATTTGACTTCTTGCGAGCTTTTTTTGTTTTCTTAAAATAAATTATGAATAAAATCTTGAAAGTATTGAAAAACAATGCACAAGAACACTACTGGCATATTCTTCAGTCGAAAGGGAATAATTGTATAGGAAAAACTTCCCCACTCAGTGGTTAAAGTAGTGTTATCCAGATCTTCTTTCATGATGCGCACTTGGTGATAAACTGAAAAACCATATGTAAAGGAATATATCTCATGCCTAGTAACTCCTTCAAGGATTTATTTTGTGAAAGGGGTGGGAAAAATATTTATAACACATGAAGCATTAAGCTCCCTGTAATCTACACAAATATTTATCCTTCCATCCTTCTTAATGCTTATAACCATGGGGATTACCCATTCAGATTCTTCAATGGACTCAATAATTCAAGACATGAGTATCTTATCAATTTCTTCTTTCACCTTTATGCACAGATTATGATTCATCCTATAAGGCCCCTTCCTAACCAAGTGCACACCTTCTTTCAACTTTATATTCATCTCACCTAAATAAAGATGCACACCTTTTAGTTCATGATATCCCTGTGGGAATAAGTTCTGGAATTCACGCAAGAGATCTATAATATTTGTTACTTCCTTCTCTGACTAGTAATCTCCAATGATTGCTTCCTTGGGCTCATCCTCAGTACCCATGTTAACCTTATTTTTTTTCATGGGAGCATGGTATGTGTGTGCCTTATCATCTGTAGAATCCATTACCTCACACACACCTTCAGTGTGTCTAAAAATCTAAATTATCGACTTCCTCATCATCAATCATATATACCAATTTACCGTTTTCTTTTTCTTTCCAGGCGCGACCCATCTATACCTGTTCTATTTCTTTAAGATCAAGGCATGCCTGAAGATCAAGTTCTCTAAATATCTCTAACATGATCTCCTCTGCCTTCACGTTATCCCCAAATGTGATGTGCTTCATTATTCGCAAAGCTTCATGGACTGGAGGTTTAGTAGAAAAGAAATCAAAAGTTAAAATCATACTTGTAGTCATCTCTTGTCAATTTTTTATTTCTCTTTTTAACTCAACATGGACATACCAGGTGTGCGCGTATCCATGCAAGGTGGAGTAGAAATTTTGTACCTAAAGTTATGGTGGTAAATCCTCATAACCTTGTGCCCATGATCTCTCACACTTATGGACGTGATGTGAAGCCGAATCCTTACCATGAAATTCAGAAATGTGTATAGGTACATTGGATGAGTGAACCTTGTGGAAAAGGTAATTCTTACTTCTTTCCACTCCAAGAGGTTATCTCTATGTGTTCCCCACTAGTGTGCTATTGTGCTGTGTAAAGTATAGACCAACATGTTTCTTCTATATCCTTCATTCGGCCACTCAGTCTCCATAGCGTACAATAACGTATCGAGTTTCCTTTCACTAGTATATCTTGGTACCCGAGCTAAGCCTAAATGCCTCACCATGCATGACATGATCATCCTTATGACTCACCCTTTAACTTCACGCCTGATGATTTCATACATGTCATGCACCCCATTATCACAAGAAAAACTAGTAGTGTCACTTACAGACTATGTGTCCTCCCTTCAAAGAATGCCATCTTTTGATGGTTCTAAATTCTCTAGATCACACACCATTTGGGTATAAATTTAATTAAGCTCTTCTTCAGTAAAAGGCTCAACATAAGGATCCACCTTCTTCTCAAACAAAGGTATAATCACACGCTCATCTTTGTTCTAAAAAATGATGTATCTCTTGTTAAAGTGCAAATCAACATTGTTTTCATAGCACCAGGGCTGCCAAAGCAATGCTAAAAAAGTTGTATGCTTCTGCAAGCTCCAATACCTCAAATTCCCTAGTAAACTTGGATCCTTGAATGATAAGGGATGCATCCTGTTGTCGTGCAAATGTGTAACAGGGAAATTGATAATTTCTGAGCATGACAACTATACCCCAGTGTCAAATTTTTCAAGTCCTATCATTTCAAGACACCCTGGGTCGAATCCGTAAGTTTGGTCACCCCATATTTTTTTGTCAAATTATTCCCATAGGTGATTTAGGAAAGTCTACTCATTCCACCTAGGTGATTTTAGGGAGTTCTAAAAAGACACTATCTTCTGGCAGTATAGGGAAGGGTTATCACTGGCCTTCCCAGGACTGGATCAACCCCTTGGAGTGTAAAAAAGGGAAAAATTCAACATGGAGATGAAATGAAGACCTTAAAACATCATGGAAATGATTTTTGAAGGTTTAGGGAAGTTTTGAAAGACTTGGAGCAGTCTGAGTGAAAACAGGGTTCATAAGCCTAGGCGGTACACATGCCTAAAACAACTGCTGGGCTTCAAAAGAAGATTTTGGGAGCTCCAGATGGAGTTAGAAGTAAAAAAAACATTTTCAAAAAGAGGATTCCAACACCTACATGATGGGGAAATAATATTTTTCACAAAACCTTGGTGCATATAATTGGAAGGCAATTTTTCTCAAGAACAAGTGCAGTCCCAGATCAAAAATTTGATTTTTTAGGGATTATATGGTCAAATAAAAACAAGAGACCCCCATAAGTTGATTCAAAATTCCATTTCCAGTTAGGATAATATACAATTTTACCAAGAAATTCCACCACGAGCTCAAGTTATCTTCGTTCCAAGTTACCCTCTCAAAGGTAGTTCAGGACTTAGTCATTTTTCTGAGAGGACACGTGTTAGCACCAGGAGCACCATGGACCTTGATGTCCCTTATGGACCTGAGGTGGGGGACATCAGACCTTGAAAAATGCACCCATCCCCTATGGGGAGTCATTTGGACACCCACGTGACCAAGTTTCAGTCCCCAGGTGCATTTTTGGAGCATCTATTCCCTGCCGTTGGATCGGGCGCCACGTGTCACCTCCAGGACCACCGTGGAAACTGATGTCCCTTATGTACCTGAGGTGGGGGACATAAGACATGGAAAAATTCCCCCAGCCCCTATGGGGAGTCATTTTCATACCCACGTGACTGACTTTCAGCCCCCAAGTGCATTTTTCAAGCAAATCCCCTGTTGTCGGATCGAGGACACATGTCATCGCCTTGACCACTATGGAAATTGATGTCCATCATGTCCTTGAGGTCAAGGAAATAAAAATTCTCCCATGCCCTCCATGTGCATGTTTTTAAAGTTTAAATCCAGCACTTAGTTGTTTTCTTCCTCTCATTTCTCCTCCACAACTCCTCACCTTGCCATGGCTCCGTGCATGATTGTCCAAACACCCGGTCCACCATTGTTGCTCCAAACCAGCTCTTCCATGGCCACATAAACTATCCAAAACATGAATACATAGAAATATGCAGGTCTCAGAGAAAAATGGAGTGAAATGATGAATAACGGGGAGAAAATGAAGGTTTTTTGCTAGATAACCATGAAGTCACTCGATTGAAAAATCTTCATATCTCACAAGATACAAGTTAGATCATGATGCCATATTTTTCATATTTCCTCATTTTTCAAGGTGATAAAGATGTAGCAAACAAGATGTCAAATGGTGCCTAGAATCATTTTCTCCAACAAAACCCTCTCTTTGTGCACTGACTCACATTCGTTGGATTTCCCATCATTCTGGCAATGGAAATGAGCTAACAACTTGCACACGAGCTCAAAATGAAAAACATATCACAATGGAGTTTTTTTTCATTGCAAGTGGAGAAAAAAACCAGACCTAAAAATTTCAAGCTCCATTAATGGCTGCCATGGTAGCTTCGTGCCCGAAGCCACTGTCAGGTCAAAATTTATTTCTAGGCATTCTAGAGGGCAAAACTACGTGAAATTCAGAGGGTGTGATCGTAAGGACAAGATGAATCTAAAACATATGTTCCATAAAAAATAGAGCACTAGAAACACACTTTCTAAACATAGTAAGTTTTCCTATATAGACTTGTTATGTTTGGAAAGTCATCATCAAAAGTAGCTGAGACAAAGGAAGTGGGTATTGAAGATATCAAAAAGGCTAGAATGATTATCCAAAGCAGAAAATAGGTAAATGACCACTTACTAAAAATAGTAAGTTCCCCATCTGGGCATTTACTAAAAATAGTAAGCCACACTTAAAGAGTAGTTTTAGCACAATGGGAGCCACGTTAGAGATTTCCATGAATGGGGACCATTGGAATTCATCGTGGGAAACATATTCTCCTCTTCTCTCTCTTCCCTCTCCCCCAACTTTCTCTCCCTTCAAATGTTCTAATTCTTCGTTGGGGTTTGCACTTTTTGATATGCCTTTAAGTCACTTAAAAGTGACTTTAGAAATATAATGTAAATTAATATGCCTTGATTTTATAAAAGGGACTTAAATATTTTGTAGGAATATGAATAGCCTAAAGTTGGAAATAAGGCATATGGAGGGTCATGAGGAAGACTATACGTCACATCTCACTCTATAAATTGTAAATCCATTCCCATTTCAAGGGGTTGGTAATTGATCTTGTAGACTCAAGAGTGCATTGTACCTAGAGAAAGCAAAGGAGATAGCCATTTTCTTATACTCTCTTCCCCTCTCCAATTTCTTCCATTCCCACATTATGTACAACTTTGATTTGAGAAATCAATATAAGGAGTTTCTAGCTTTCTTTGACTAAGGGGTTTCTTGATACTTGGTGATCAATAAATTCTATTTGGTCTTGTTACTATTCACAGAGTTGTTTCTTCCCATAAATGCATGTGTTGAAGTTTCTAACTAGTGTGTGTGCAGGAATATGATTTTCTACCTGCAACATTAGTTCTCCTACCTCTTTTCTCACTCCCCTTTCCTGATCTACAGACGAAGACTTTCCTACCAAGAGTTTGATAGCTTTTCTGCAGGGTCAGTGGAGTTCCCCTATTGGATCCTTGATCAAAAGACCACTAGAGAAATCCACACTTTCTTACACATACACATACGACAGCTGCACTAGTTAAGTAGAGGGACTTAGATTCCTAGAGCGTCGGAAAGAAATCCACAAGTTTGTCTACCCAAAAAATTTTCTTGCCAACACATCCTTTAATAACCCAATATAAATTTCCTTATTTTTGTTTTCCATATACAACACATTCGAAGATGGCTGCAATATAGGTCTTCCCATTTGATTCCATGCTTCTAGAGTGAGTGCATTTACCTTAGTGCCTGTATCTATCAAGATATTGCTTACCAACCAACCATAAATTATCGAATCAAGTGTGATCTCATTTTCAATTTCATGTTCCTATGGAGGTAGATTAGCATGAAGTATCTCCCTCTCATGCTTCCTGCATGTGATAATTTTTCCTATAGTCATTCCCCTAATAGAGGAATGATATTCTCCTGGCGCAAAATAATACACACCTCCTTCAGATCATCCACTTCCTTCTGTGGGAACTAAACATTCTTATCTTGCTCTCTTGCACGTGCCTACTCATTTAAATAATTTATCTCACCCTGTAGATTTCTATTGACTCACATGGTATCTCGGTAGACTTCCTTCTGATGCATCATGTCTAGATACTTAGCATGTATCACTTTCTCCCATGTAATAATAGGCTTAGCCTTAAAAGGTTCATGTATGCATGCTTCCTTAGTGAAGGTTGTAACTAGCATGGGTTGTAATTATGGAGCAATCTTCTTAGGAATCCACTGATCAACATTCCTGTGTCACACCTTAATCATTCCTACACCCTTTTCCTTCTTGTTTTTATTCATGTGCTCATATAAGTTTGGGCTATCCTCCATCATGTGCAGCTTCCCACAACATGAGAAAACTACATTCTGAGGGCAATACCATTGGTAATGATCAGATGAACCGCAAGTATACAAAGTTCCTCTATCAAACCTTCCTCTACCATGACTGTGACCTCAACCACGATATCCTCCTCAGAAGCCTCCATTCCTATTATCTCCATGGTTATGACCTTCATGAGTATGACCTTCCTACTCCTTAGATATGCTCGCCACACTAGTTTGGTGCACTCCTGTCTCAATGGCTTTGTGAATGTGATCAATCAATCTACAATAAATGGTGGTGTGAGTATGGGACTTGTAAATCTTAAAGTACATAGAAACCTTCTTCATGAGTGTGAGTTACAAAAAGGGGTAATAAAAAACATCATGGTTTAGGTGAAAAACTTCAAAATCTAGTAGTAACGCGCACACCGACTTGTGTAGGAAATTATATTTAGTATGTCCCTTTACTTCACAATTTGTGCACCATATTTCAATGTGCATTTTATGTGCTGAATTGGTAGAAAGATTCTCCAACTCTTTTTCCATGGCTACAATCTACACCTATAAGAATGGACTCACTCTAGGATCAACATTTTTAATATCCTCAATACATAGAGTGGATTCCAAAGCCTCACACGGATCCACATCTGTCTTATGAGAGAGTTCTCTTTGGAATGGAGTCAACAATCCTCCAACAAACCACTATGCATGCTTACTAGGATGAATGTCATAAGACGCCTTATACAACAGAGTCTTAAAACACACGCCATACTCCTACACACTTTTAGCTAAACTCTGTTTGATATCCTTAAGTGCAATGATGCTATGTTGCTCAAATTTTGGAATGTGAAACTTTTCCATAAACACAAAATGTAAATGATCGTAATCCACCATAGTATGATGTGGGTGATACTTCCTATACTAACTATGCGCATGCCATTGTAGTGTAGTAACAAATTGACTAACCTTCCTATCTGAGGTGGTAATCTCCTTAGCGTGCCATATAATTTCACACTTATGCACATTATTTGTTGTATCTTCAATACCTCTATACTTTGGTAAACAAAGAGTCATCTCATATTAAACTAGAGGTGTGAGCTAGAATGGTTTCTAATTTGGTGGTTTATTCAAAGGTGGTTGCAGTCCTTGTCCACCATATCCAAAACCAAAAACTCTAGTAGTAATTCCTCCTGATCCGCCTGATCCTCCCAAGCCCCTTGTTGTGGGCTACAAACCAGTTGACTTACTTCCTTGGGTCCTAGTCACGGTACTAGATTGAACACTAATGATCTACATGGTCGCAACTACTATTGTAGTACTCCTAATGGTTTACACTCCAACATTTTGTCCTAATGATGTGCCTAAAAAAATCCTGTAATCGAGCTCCCAAACAACAGTGCTAATTGTGTTGCCATGGGTGTGTTGTTAACCTTATCTCCTGAATTCAACACAAATCAATATATACTCATCTTTGCTTGTTTACCTACACTACCCTACTTCTTAATGACTACTTTTGGATTTGGAACACCATGCACAAGGGTTAGGTGGCTAATTAGGTCTAGATACATTCCTTTAGTCCTTAATCTCTTCTCTGACATGAAATCATATGAATTCAAAGGGGATTCTCTATTGTGCTTACCCAATGTTGGGATAACTAGATGCTGCAACTCCTCATATTCTACAAGAGCTTCAAATCCTCCATGAGCCATTTATCTCCTTAATCCATTGACTTTGTAACTTCTGTTGTTATTTACCTTTCCCATGCTTCACTATATCTGAGCCATCTTTCCTATCTCTGCATTGTTGCCGCCAGGTCAGCCATCTTTCTCCACACTTGTTCTTGCCCCTGCATGTGGTGGGAGTTTTGCTAGCCATAGGTAGGCACTCTAAATCTAGTTCTACTATCAAAATATTGATCAATAATGGCATACCGTACAAATAATATCCTCTGGGCTCACACAAGAACCTAAAATCAGCTTCCTTTAGACATAAATAAGTAGAAATAACATACTCCAATGTATAATTGTGCAATACTCCAGCCCACTAATGATCTACAACTCTAGTCCACTCTACATCAACATTAACAATATTTTGGTAATCCTTTTGCATCCAAAGTCTTGGCCTATACCCAAAAACTTTCCCAATGCATATGCTGTCAGTCACTCATACAATTCTACTGGAAATAAGCTAAAGAATGTCTCATAGAGATAATGATAAAGGTTTTCCTCTACCCAACGACATATATTGAAATCAAGTCTAATTTTATATCTCTGTGCAAACTGATCTTGACCGTTATCTACCCAAATTTTAGTACTCTCTAGAGTCAATCGATACACCATATGTAAACAACATCTTGGAAAACAAATTGAAAAGATGTCCTAATAACAAAACCAAAATGTAGTATCTTATTTCACCTAACTGCTATGCACGCTAACACCCCATTCAGATAAATCTGAATTCTCACCTCAAGCACGTGAAGCCACTAGATCCCTCCTTTGTGATGCTTATCAAGATTTTAACATGCATATACATGATGATATATAACCAATCACTCATTTAATCATACTAACCATTTCACGCATTTAGTTGGGAACACACATAATAATTAAAGATACAAATCAAATAGCAATTAAGATCAATTATAAGAACACATATCTATATTTTGACACATCAATAGCCATAATCCAACCATAGTTATCCATTAATTCATAGTAACAACCACATAACAAGAAGCTGATACTTAACATCCAAAACATGAGTTCATAGAGTCATGCACGCTAGTATAATAAACAACATAACACTACCATATCATTGGACCCTAATACAATGAAGTAAAACAAGTATATATAGGGGTGGGGACTTTCCCTTCACTACCCATGTATTCCCAAAGTAGACTACATGCTCAAAATAACCATTGGTCAATAGTTGCATGCTTTTACAAGGGAGCTAATAATATATTATCCTATAAATATAAATTTATTTAATCCTATTAATAGCTAACTCATGCATGTGCTTTCATATTTAGTCTACATGCACATTCTCCAAAAATAGCCAATGCTTGATTGTCAAGGTACCCTTTTTGCTCTGCACACTCAAAGTCTATTTCTGGAAAATGTCTAAGTCTTCAACTAGTTTTTCTTCCTGCATAGTCCCACACATAATCCTAATCAACCTTGTGCACACTCCTCCTTCTCCAATACGCGCGCTCTAGTCAATTTTGACACTTAGTCATTTTCCCTGTCCAACAACTAGGAGAAGATGGTGCTTTATATTTCAGAGGTCTAGTGCACATAAATGCTCTAGCAAGTGTGAGGGCCACCTTAAGAGGAGGTTGGGGCCATGGTGTGCATAGAGGGACACCTCAAATAGTGACAACCCGATTGTTGTGTATGAACTTAAGTCACAAGTGAGGTATGGAAACAATGGCTTGAGTGGCCATGACCCATGGAAAACCTAAGAGCATGTAAAAATTTTGGACGCTAGGTGCCATAAGGAAAGGAAAAAACAAGGTGAGAGGAAAAACAATGACTGAAAGCTTGACATATCCATAAGATCCAGGAACCGGATATCACATTTGTGAGAGTGGACAATGGATAGTAACAAGAAGTGCAATAGAACATGCATTTGATGGAATGAGGGATCGATGATAATATTATTGATAATAGTGGATCCAATAGAACAAATGATGTGAAAGTAATCAGTGGAGAATGTAGCATGGTGATCATAATCATAAAATACAATGATAGGTGGAGATGAATTAATGCGAGAAAATAGAAAATTGAGAGGTCCCAATGAAGGAGGAGGGACAACGTGATATGTATGATTTACCAAAGATTCGACAACTTTCTTTTCGTGATTTGGAATAGGATTATTGAATATTTTAAGCTTTTTATTTTCATTGACTGGTGGAGAATCTGATGGCTCTAGAAGCTTAATTTGATTATTATCAATTAGATCTTGAATAATAATTCATAATTTGAAACAACAATCATTGGAATTTCCTACGCATTGGTGATAGTTACATCAAGAATTTTCATTGTAGTGGTAGCCCTTAGGGTGATATGGATCCAAAGTGAGTGGATGAGGAAGTGTAATAATTTTTCTCTTAATGAGTTGTGGTAATAGAATATGTGGAGCATAGGTTAGTTTAGTGAATGTACACTTAGGTGGTTTCCATTGAAGCTTCTCAGGAGTAGATAGAATGTTAATACTGAATTTTGCTTCATTTGCTTTAGTAGATGGTTTGAAAGGAACTTTTCTTGGAAATTTGTTAGAAGATGAAGTAGCTTGATCTTGATATTTAAGTTTTCCCATAGTAAGCACCTTTATTTCATGTAGTTTAAGAGTGTGGAAAATATGATCAAATGAAGGAGAGGTCTCAAAGATGACACTCTCCTGTAGTGGTGGCAAGAGATTATGAAAAAATAGACTTGTAATTCCAAGTCCACAAGAACATTAGTCATCCTAGCTAGGTTATTCTTGTAATGGAAGACATAATCCACTAGGTGCTCATTAGATCATTGCTTTACTTGTGCTAGTTGTGCATATGAGATATTTGAACCAATTTGGATTAAGAAGTGAGAAAGGAAAACATCAACTAAATGCATGAAGGATGTTACCAAATGAACATGTAGATCATAAAACCAACACATAGCATAGACATGGAGACTGCAAGGAAAAATATTTGCTAATAGAGTGTGATCATCTACATAATATAGACATGCTACATGAAAAAAAAAGGTTCTCTTGAGGATTGTCATGACCATTGAAAGTTGGGAGCTTAGGAACTACAAAATTTGGAGGGAGTTCATATGTGGAAATAATGGGTGCGAAAGGAGTATGAAGAAGCAGTGTGGAATAAATAGATGGGGAGGCATAATAAGTAGCTTGTTGGTGCTAAAGAATTTGAACTTGAAGATATTGATAAAGATAAGCTAGATCTTGAGTACCATAAGAGGAAAATTGTTGTGTATGTGAAGTGAGAGGTGGAGTGAAATGATTTATAGGGGTAGGAATAGAAGTTGACACAGTAGAAGTAGGTGGATTGCTAGAAGGAGGAGGTTGAGTAGCAATGGGAATGGAAGTAGTAATGAAAGTAGTTCGAAAGATAAAAAAAAGTAGTTTCTTCCTCGTGAGTAACATTTAAAAGTAGATCTAGATCATGTGGATAATCAACTATATGCTCTTGAATATCATGAATATAGGTTTCATCAAAGGGACCATAAGATTTATCCATGATAAAGTGCAAGGTTGGGTTTAAAAGGTCGGGTTCACAAAATGATTTAACAAAAATAAACTATTTAAGTATTCTTTGTTAAATTCATAGATATTCTACAATAGTAGATATAACAATAATATAGCAATGAAGTACATATCTAGCATAAGTAATAAGAAAAGTAAGTAAAAAATCTAAGTGCAATAAAGAGTTATAACACTTAGCTGATTTTGCAGTGATCCCAACTATGTGCGAAGCTGGAAGAATGGAAAAAAAAGAAGTGTAGGATGTCACGATCGAGCCCACAAAAATGAAGGAGTGCAGGAAAAGTAGGGACTAGGGTGCCTGGGTTGGTACTGTGGTTCATGGGCGCTAGGATCCTTCTCTAGGTGCCAAGGTCTGTGCAGATGCTTAGAAACTGAATTTTACAGGGTCATAAACTTGTCTGAAACCATCATTGTCTATCGCTATAATGTCGCCGATAACTTACAATAAAGAAGACAATTTGCAAAACCCTAAAAAGAACATTAAATCCTAAAAAATAAATATGCAAAATGAGAGATCATACTTTCCTTAGCCATAAAACAAGTGATCTTATGTCTAAGTACTGCACTACATCTCAGACCCAATGTAATTCTATGTGTGTGTGTGTGTGTGTGTGTGTGTGTGTGTGTGTGTGTGTGTGTGTGTGTGTGTGTGTGTGTGTGTGTGTGTGTGTGTGTGTGTGTGCAAAATTGTGCCCTAGGAGGCTCTTATGCATGTCACACTTGATAACGAATAAGTAGCTAGATGTAAATAGATGGGTGCATGGAAAAATGAACTTCCCATGCTATGCATGTGATGCAGAATAACCGAACCTTATCCCTTGGATGGTACTAGATGGATGCAATTATGCTATTAGATGCTTTTGAGATGTAACCTTAGGTGGTAATAATATATTGTTAGAGATTGGTCCTTAAATTTTATCCCATAACATTGTATTTATATGCTTCCCTTGCTGTAATTTCGTAATTGATCACTAAAAGGCCGACCCTAAGAGATAAGGATGCCCAAGAGCTAGAAAGAACCCAAAAAGGAGTGACTAAGAAACAAAGAGGTCTAGGGCGTCCAGAGGGGATGAGGGCACCTAAGCACTAGTTTCCTGAGTAGGCACTAGTGTCCAGATCCACAAATCCATAGAAAGTGAAGTATCGAGGGTCAGAATGGGTAGTAGGGTCTATGAGGCCAAGAGGGAGAAAAAAAAGGAACCTAAGAGGCCAAATATAGTGATCAATTACTACTTTTCTCCCTTAGTAAACATATGAATGTAGTGCATGCGATTAGGACCTAGAAATGTACCCAAGTGCATGATTTAGTGTCTATAGAGCCCAAGTTCGAGATTAACAATGAAGAATATGTCGGGATAAAAATGAAGAAGGAACCAGACACATTCCTCAGTATGATAAAAACCACAGAGCTAACTGACGAGAAGGAAAAAATGCATTGAATACGATGGAAAAAGAGGTGGCGTAGGAATGTGGACAAGGGGCCATGATAAGAGTGTTTCTTTAAGATAAGAAGGGTAAAGAGGAGGTATAATGAATCACAAAGGAGTTGGAGGAAGTAAAGAAGTATACAAAGTATGCTTATAAGAAGGCCACTCATAGAGTAAATGTTAATATGACAGTGTGCCCTGCCTTGGTGGAGAATCCAAAATATGCGTATCAATCATAATTTCACTACTTATAAGATTTAGTGCACATGTTCCTACATGAGAGAAATTATGTGCTAGGGAAGTCGGAGGAAGAGTTAACTTCATAGAAAGAAAATAATATGGAAGAAATCACATGGAAGATAAGTGCCAAGACTTGGACCCCATCCTGAGGGAACATACTACTCAAGAAGAGGTTGAACTTAATCAAGCACATGTCGCCAAGAAAGAAAACAAGGTTGGGTGGGAGGAAATCATGGTTGAAGTTGCATGGAAGTGATATTTTCTTAAGGTTGTGAGAGATGAATTCGAGAATAGGATGAAGGAACTTAGTTCATTGTTTACGTGAAGGATGAATGCTTTAGAAGGAATGACATTGAGCCTTGGTGAAATAATTAGAGAATTGAAGGAGAAGGCTGAAGAGTTGACCCCTGAGCAGGTGTGAGATGTTTCTGGATTGGTGCTAGATGTAACCACAAAGGAGCTTATAGGGTGGGAGGAACTAGAGAATATCCTGCATACAGAGATCCCATAAGTACTCCAACCACCCTTAGCATAATTTGAACACACACATCAAGAAGGATGAAATTATTTGATTCATTTGGTACATACCCCACCATTATTTGATCTTCTAATTCTTTATTATTTAATTTATTAGAGAGCACAATTTTGATATAAATATTATGGAGGATGAACAATATTATTAGTGTGGGGTAATGTTGGTATGAGGAAATGAATAAGTACTAGCCATACATTGGATCTAAGAGTTACACACAAGGGAATGCATGCAAGGAGAGGAAGTAGGAACAAGAGAATTCACGGAGGTGTGCGCAACATGAAGAAATAGGTCAGCTTGTCAGGATGCACATGCATGCAAAATATTGAGGACTTAGCTGATTTTCTAGAAAAATCTAAAAATAGAAAATTAGAGGATGGAGTGCTACTCAATCAGAGTCTAGAGATAGACAAAAGAGAGATGACTTAATGGCCAAGCAAAGGAAAAGAAAGCACATGCAAAGAAAGGTAAAATACAATGCATGAAATGGGATAATAATAATATTAAAGCGGATAAAAGTGTGGAGTTAATTATAGATTTAACTATTATTTTAACCAGTTGAAAAAACATACAATCTATTTGTGAACACACCTATTTATAGGAAGGTATATGTAAGTAGTCAAGGGAAAGTACCCACCCTATAAATATAAGTGACGATTCTTTGTAATAGAGACCTAGGAGATAATGAAGAGCGAGAGAGTGCCAAGGAGATAGTGAGTTAGTTCTTAGTGTTGGTATGGATTCTGTAAGAGGGTAGGCATGGTCCAATACAATGATGTAATAGATTGTAATATATTTATCTTCTATGTTATTATATTAATTGTGGTTATAATGGAAAAATGTGCATGGATTACAAAAATTTCTATGTCTGAACATGGCTTGATGGATATTTAGATCTTAACATTCATTATCTATGATTAATTTCCTTACTATATGTGTTGCTTATTTTTCATGGCGTGATGTGTTCTCTTGAATTAATGGTTGAAAATAATGCTAACATCTTGTTAAGCATAACAAATGAGGGACCTGGTGGCTACGTGTGCTTTGGGTGAGCTTCCAGACTTGTCTACATAAATTGCTAGCATGCATAGCTATAATGAGTAATAAAATACTACATGTTAGAAGTATCTATAATGTATGTGCCATACCATTCATAAGGTTTGTGTCCATGTATGGTTTGTATAAGATGTTTGAAGGTCTTGTTTGATTAACCAAGAAAAGAGAATTCATGTCCTTATCAGTCAAAAGAGGTATGTGAATGTTGATAGTTGAATCTCCAGGTTTTGTTGGTATTAGTGTCTTAAGTTAGTGTTTTAATGTCAAAAGGAAGTATTTGCATCATGCGTAAGTCTAATTTTCACCTATGATTGGTCTTTAAGTATGATGTGATCATAAAAAATTCTCAAGAAAGAGTCATGATTCATAAACATTTGCATCATCATTTGGATCCTTGAGTTGTGTTTGAAGGATTCAAAATATTTTGTTATCATGATGTAGAAGTGTTGCAAGTTGTATCTCAAGTTCTTGCTGCATAATATAAAAGTGTCCTGAGTTTTCTGAGTTATCCATTTTGTAAATAACTTTCCTTGGAGTATTTTTTGTTCATCTTAGTTGTCTATACACCGTGTACCTGGTGTATTGAAAGTATATGATCTAAATTAGAGGTTTAGGATTCAAAAGGTGGTATTAAAAGGAAAATTCTATGTCTAGTCCAAGTTAACTAAATCCATGATCTGTGGTGATATCATCTCAAGAGAATCCATCTACAATGCCTAATTTTAAACTTTGATATTGAAGACATAAATATTACATGTGCAAAATTTTCTCTCTAAATGGAAAAGAAGGTATATGAAGTTTTGATAAGAGTTTATATGATCTCATTATCCAAAACCTATGTATGTGTATTCAATATCTTCATCCAAGGTGACTAATAAAGTATGAAGATAGTGTGTGCTCTTGTTGGATTGTTCCTTAAGTATGCGACAGTGCACAAGGGGTTACAATGCTTCTTAAGGTTTATACCAAAGTGTTGAAGGATCTTTGAAGGACTATATTTGGTTTCTTTAAGATCAGAGGAAGATGATATCAAGATATCATTATCCAAGAATGTATCCCAATGCATGAAGAGTGCAAAGTCTATGTTATAGGTGTAAGAGTGATCTAAGACTAGTAAAGACTTGTAGTAGTTGTTGAAACTAAAATTTGAAGATTGATTAAGGTGTCAGGAATGTTTATGAAGTTGACTGAGTCTACAAGTGTATCTTTGGCTCTTATTTCAAGAATGTGGTGTATAAAGTTTTGTTATGCTTCATGGATGTTGTTTGAAGACGCATGAAGCATTTTTAGGTCTGTGGAAAATTAAAGCTTGTATTTATTTATGTTAAATCATGATTACATACATGTGTATGGTTGATTAGGTCCTGTATTAGTAAGTTAGATGGTTTGCAAGGTTATAATGGTCTAAAACAATGATCTAAACCTTGATGTGGTTTGGTGAAAATGGGAAAAGACTTCAAAATCTAAGGTATTCCTATTGATTTGAATTAAAGTTGTTATAACAATGTTAGAAGGTCATTAAGGTACTGTTAAAGTTCGTGCATAATGATTTATGGTGTCTTACAATGGTCCATGTGGTTGAGGAGAATCTTAAGTGCTCACAAATCCTTGAGAAGAGAAACTAGGAGTGTTGCAAGCTTTGTATGACTACTCACATGTATTATGAGTAAAAATGAAGTATACCAGGGTATTGTAGATTGTTGAAGCTTTGAAATAGTGATGTACAGGTTCATGAAGGATACTTGAAGTAGGGGAGATGATATTAGTTTTTCAATAAGGTACACAAGGTGTAAAGGAGGCAAGTAAGGAAAAGCGTTAACTATTTACATGAATAATTTCATGGGGAGTCATCCATACTATCAAATAAGCTGAGATAGCATGGAAATAGAGAAAATATTACTGAGAAAGTTTTTTAGGACGATGAGGCTATGGATGATCCATCTCTAGTTTACATGGTTGAGGTAAATGACCATATTTTTGTGTCTTCAGTTAGAAAAAGATGGTATAATCTTAGGGGAGCTATAAGGTGATGTCTTATATGAAGATTGTACTTTTATTACCTTGAGAAGTTTGGAATTTTTAAATTGAAGAGATCCTTTAGGGATCATAGTACTAAAATTTTAAATTATAGTTGTGGAGGTAGAGTTAGTGTTTTTGGCATGAAACAAACCTAGAAGAGGGTGAAAAAAAAGTATGAAGATAAATATTGAAGAGTATACACTCAAGGGGAGCCACATGCATGATCAAATTAGGTATATAGATCTTAGTGCTGCTAAAGTCAAGAAAAACATAGTACAGTTCAAGGGGTAGCTAATGAAGCAAGTAAGTTTTTCATTTACATTGTTTTCATGTTGAGTTATTATGAATCTTTTTCATAGATGTAAAAGGGGGAGAGAAGCATCAGAAACATGAAAAATATGTCTTGTAGGTGTTTTTTGTCTTGTGGTTTCCATCAATTTTTTTGAATGTGGTTGCCATCAATGACAAAGGGGCAGATTGTTGGCCTTTGTGTCTTGGCGTTGTCATTGATGTCAAAGGCCAGTGATGGAAAATGGTGTGTAGGTGTCATGTGAGTCTCCATGAGGTTTAAGTCAAGGTAAAACATGAAGGGTGATCGGTAGTGTCTTGGTTTGGTGAAGTCCTATGATGTTTTAGAGTATGTTTTAGTATACATGGTAATTGTGTGAGTTCTTCCAAGTTGTTATAAGATATTAATGAGGTCTATCATGTTTTTTATGATGTGTAAGAGGTGTATAAGTGTCTATAATGAGTCATCATGGTCAATTCATGGGTTATAATGGTTGAGTCAGGTCATTATAGGCCTATTCCTAGACCTAGAACATGGTGCATGGTATGGTGACATGATATTTGGAGTAGGACAGTCCTATCCAAGCATGGGAAATGTGTTGTGGCACTACATATGACATGAATGAGGAGTTTCATGTGATATCTGAGTTGTTTGATGATGTTTCCTGGTCCTTGTGGAGTAAAATAGTGAAGACAAGACAAGATAACATAGGTGAGTATTGGTGGCTTAAGAGTTTAAGGAATATTTGAGTAAGGAGGTGAGTTGGGGCCGGTAGATGGATGTTTTCACGATGCTTCATAACAAGTTTCATGTCATTTTGAAGAGATTTATGCAAGATATGTGATTTTTGGTAAAAACGAGTTTTGAAGAAGGAAAGTCCAACTCAATATGGAATCTAGTTTTTCTCACCTGATTAAACACATTTTGCATGGGACCTTGAGGCTTTGAGGGATATTTTTACATTGAGCTAATATTTTTTGCAAAAATAATGAGGTGATTTGATTCATACTTTTATGAACAATCGTTAAGAAGGTAAGTATATTTGAAACCCTAGCTACAACCTTCATAGAAAATCAAATGGAGAAAAATGAATTTTTGGGATCCAAATGGATTGTGAAAGATTTTTTTATGACTTTGGGGTGTAGAGAATTTTTTTGATCTCATTTTGGCATAGGTTTCATGTTCCTACTATTTCAGGAAGAGAGAGAGAAAAAAGCCATAGTTTTGTGGTTTAAGGCTAAGGTGGAAGCTTCAAGATGAAAATTAAACTATTATAAAATCCTTAGGATATGTGATATATTCCCATGAAAATTTTTAGACATGTTTCTTCAAGAATTTTTGAGTTACAGGTCTCCAAATTCATCCTACAGATTTTGGCCTAAAGGAATAAAATGCTAGTCTTGAGGTTTGAGTTGTGTTTGATGATTTTGCATATTAGAGTAGTGGTTTTTGGTGATGGATAGTTGTTAGAAACATAATATGATGTGTTGAATCAATTGGTATGATCTGATGATGTGGTTTTTTAGTTGAATACATAATGGCCTAGTAATCGCTAGTTGGATTCTCAATAAGGTGTGAAGGAACATGTGTGTTGGGTCAATTTTATCCATATTAGCTATGATTTTTAGTACTAGAGAATTTTGGTACAAGTGTATTTTTAATTTTCAAGGTGTTGTTTGAGCTTGGAAGATGATTTGGAGGTGCTTGTGCTTGTTTCTCTCAAGACTGGTTTTTAAGTCCTTGGAGCTTGAATGAGCAGTTATAGAGATTAGTCTGTTTTGATGCCTTAAGCCTTCAATTTATTTTCTAATAAATTGTTACATATATTAGACATCACAATATTTCCATTTATATATGTATTGTTCCTTATTGAGGTATTTTGGTATGTGAACAAACTCATTTTTGAAGACCTTGTTTTGTTCCCTTGAAGCCAGCTTGAGAAGTGTTTGAAAAGAAGTCATTTTGGGGTCTTATGCCATGTTATAAAGATTATAATAAGTTTCAAGAGTTAGATGAAATTAATACCTTCTTGTTTATGTGTCACATGTTTCACGATGATGAATTTTTTGTGTCAAGTCATTCGGCCTTGGAAGGTGATTTTCAGGTGTTGAAGACCTAGTTATGGTTGCTTGTAACTTGGTGTGTTTCATGATGATGGTGGATGATGCAGATGTTCCTAAGCATTTGGAATGTTTGTAGAGTATGTATTTGGTTTTTTTGTATATTATTGATTCATGAAAAATATGGTATATTCCCTTGAAGACTAGTTTGCATTCGTTGGAGGAGAAAGATAATGTTTTAGGCCTTGTTTAAGTGTCTTAGTGTTTGATGAAGATGTCTTGACCCTTGATGACCTACTTGGGTGTTTTGGTGTGTTTTATATGAGTTTTTAGTGTGTTTTATGTTTTTCATGACCAAAATTAATGGTATTAGTTGACCTATGCTCATTATGTGGAGTGTCAAGCATAAAATACCATTGTGTTTGGTAATTTGAGACTAGTTGAGTTAATGGGGTTATGAGTGACGTATATGAGTTTGAAGAAGAGTGAAGATGGGTTAAGGGAATATCTCAAGAGAGTGATGAATACTTAAGAAATTTATAGGATAAGATGTGTAATGTAAATTAACCTATTTATCCCATGAAGAAGAAGAATTGAGTAAGTTGAGAAGAGAGAGAAGTTTGAAGAGGGTTTGGTGTGTTTGGAGCTAAACTTGGATCACAATGAGTTGTCAAAGAAACATATATTTTATGATCATTCATCTAAAATTATTTTGTGATGATTCATATTAATGAAATTGCATTTTTATGATTAATATTAACAAAGCTTGATGTGTAATATTCTTGCAAGCCTTTTATTTTTTGTAATATAAGTAGATATTTTCAATGGGTTTTCTTCCCCTTGAGGGTTTCCCACTTACATCTGATGTGTTTTTTTCTCTCTATTTTTGTATGCACCTGTGAAGTTATAATACACATTTAATAAGCTCATATGACTCATGGATGATATAATGAATGGTTTTAATGATGAATATATGTAATGGAAAATGAAAGGAAAGTTTTGAAGGACTTATTCACCCCCTCTCAGTCCATTGTTCTTCTAACACAATCCATATGCCAATATTATCATGCCACTATATAATTTTCTCATAAAGTAAAGATAATTTTAGTGGAATGATAAATAATAAAATGCCTTTGAGGATTTAAAAAAAAAAGCTATCAAGTGCATTGATATTATAATTCCTTGACTAGAAAATTCCATTTAATATGCATTTCATTACATCCAATAGAGCACATTGTGTTATTCTAATGCACCTAGGTACAAATAATTTGGATCATCCAATTTTCATTACTATTCAAAAGATAACCTCAAAATATAAAAACTATACAACAAAAATCATGAAGGGTTTTCTATGGTATACAGGATGTAGAAATTTAGGCATTAACTATTGACCACTCCTTTTATTTTATATATGGATCACATGATGATGAATTACCTGGCGAATAAAGAAATTATACATGGGCACATATACTATTAGATAATATTGTTCTAGGAATTCAAATTCTCTATGGTGGTAAATTTGGGAAAGAAAAATGTTGGACCAGACCTCATATTGTGCATTACAATTAGAAAAGAAGGAAAATAAATTGAAGAAGGAATACAAGATGCACAATTTTTCATGATTATGAGTGCATCAAATGATTTTAATGATATATCAATCTTTCTAAAATTTGGAATTACACATGATCACTAGAAATCTCAACAAAGGAAGAAATTGGAAATAAAGAAAGTGTCATTTCATATCATTAGTGAAGTTTTATATAAAATGGGGAGGGATAAATCTTTGCACAAATATCTAATGGAACATGAACAAAAAAAATCTTAGAGAATCGCATGAAGTCATTATAAGTTGTCATTATACATGAGAAATGACTACGTGAAAATATTAATAACATGAATATGTGGAAGAATCTTTTTCACGATGCCAATTACTATGCTAAAAAATTTGATAGTTGTTATCATGTAAGAAAATCCAGTAAGTAGGATGGAATTCCTTTATGCTTGATCCTTGTGTATGAACCTTTTAAAAAATGGGTGATTGAATTAATTGGCATGATATCCCCAACTATATGGTAGACAAGAACTAGGTATATTATTAAAGTGATTGCTTACCTCACACATTAGATGGAGGCTATAACAACTAAAGATTTTACATCAGATAAAGTTGCAAAGTTCCTCTAGGAAAACATAATAAGTCATGATGGATTCTCATCATGTTTTATAAATAATAGGAGAACTCATGTATTGAATGATATAATATTCATCTTACTCTCATAATTCATGATCACTCATAAGAAGATAACACCTTATCATTTGTAATTAAATGGAATGGTGGAGGTTTTAATAAAATTTTGAGTGATAAACTAGCTAATATATCCACATGAGAAGGAATTATTAGGGTGATGAAGTTTCAACATTTCTTTGGGAATATAAAAACCATATAAGCACTTAATTAAAGTGACTCTATTCTAGTTGGTGTTTGGAGTAGAAGAAGTGTTTCCCATAGAGTTAATGGTACCCTCACTAGGGATTGTGTGTGTAGTAAATATGTATGATGAAGAGTATATCATGGAATGCCTCATAACCCTAATAAATCTATGTGAGAAGCACATTATCATGATTTAAAGTCAAAGTGTGGAAAATGTGTGACAAAAATCATAGAAAAAACTACAAAATAAAGATGAAGAATTCATGGAGGGTGCATTAGTTCTATTATATGACTCCAAGTTTGTGTGCCATCCTAGGAAACTGAAAACCCACTAGTTAGGACCCTATGAAATACATGACATATTTTCCACTTGGGAATGTAAATTCAAAAATATCAATAAATATATGCTACCACATCACTTCAATGGAAGTAGGCTAAAACCAGATCATTGATTTCAATTTTTGTGAATCCTATTTCATTCCCTTTTAATTTTTTAGCATGTTTCTAATTAACATATATAAAAAGGATGAAATAATGAAACAGGTGGATATTCTGATTTAATTATTTCCAACATTGATTGCATAAATAAAAATAACACTTTTAAAAGGGACTCTTGATCTAATAACTATAAAAAACACAATGGAGCATTAAAATTAGATTATTCTTTGTGGATCTAGGGGATTTTGAGTGATCTAAATGAAGGAACATGCTAATTTGAGACTGAAAATGCTTTTTTGCATAAACTAGCTTCTAAAACTGAACTTGGTCAAAAATATACAACTAGGTCAAGAGCGTTCGTATAATCCTAACCCTTCTGCAAGGTCGAGGACTTTCTTTAAATCTAGATATATAAATTTCTAATTGATTTGTCTACCTAAAAATGAGTTTTGTTGTATATCAGTCTTCTTCACTCACATGTAGAATGGATTTTATAAACTTTTTTCAAACCCTAAAACTCTTGTATTGCAAAAAGGAGTTCCTACAAAACAAAGTTAGGTTCATTGTGGCACCCCTGTGCACCACCAATATCACCAATACTATAAATAGGCCTCAAATTACTCATCATTCTCCTAATATTTGATACCTACCACAATACAATCAGAATTTGACAACCGTGCTTTGAAAATGCTTCAACTTGGGTTTCACACTTTCTCAAATACTTGGGAAGGGTCACTCTACTTTCTTGTTGAAATAATATGGAGATTCCTAGACCTAGAAGAAGACTTCAAATCTATACCTGGTGCTATCCTAATATTTGTGCATGAGTTATTTTTTAGTTTAGGGAGATTGAAGTTCCTTTTGTGTTTACTTTTACGTGAGGAGTTCTTAAAGTGCCAGATTGTCAAATGAGGTATGACTTACGTGCTTATATATGCTTCATAAAGTTATTATTTCATGAAACTTCATCCAATGGGATGCCTTTTCTCATAATAATTTGATATAATTGGAAGAGTTATCCCAAATTATATTGGTCCAAAACCATATAATAGGGTTGAATTATAGAATTGTATAAATCAATTGAAAATGACAATTTTGACCAAGAGGGAAAAAACGTGGTTTTACTTTATGGGTTGTAGGATGGATGTTTATAGATGTGTTTTACGTTGTTAATATTTCAAAACTAACAATAGAGAGGTGTTGAAAGATAAACAAGTAGTCAAAGAGCTATCAGGGTGTGCTAAGTAAGAGTAAGGAGAGTGAATTTATAAATGTAAGTGTGTAATGTCAAGATCAACAGTGTAAAAGGATAGATTGACAAATTTGAGTGTTTAAAATCACTAATGAAGGCCCTCTTTATAATAAATAAGGTGTATAACATTAGGTTAGAGTAGAAATAAACTTTTTGGTCGTTTAGAATTACTGAATTTTCTTTTGATTTTAATAAGTGTGCATGTTTCACATAGTGTTAACAATTAGATTCATTCTATAATGTTTTACTCATGTTTCAAAATATTATATCGATTTTCCTTAACAAATGGTCCCACTTATAATTTTTGATTCAGCTAAAGGGTTGGTGACCTTATGAAAGACACACACACAAAGGACCTTGCATAAGATTGGTGTGAAGTGGAAAAGTATGGAAATTTCAGACACTTAGGATAATAGTGCATTAAGTGTGCATAAAAAATAAGGAAACACCTACAAAATTATGCTTTTGTAACTTGTTCTTAAAATTAGTAGATGGGTAAAAGGTATCATTTAAAAAGGCATACAAGAAGGAATTGTTAGAGTGCATGGAATAAAAAATTAGAGGAAATAAGTGTGTGTGAGGAAGCTATAGGGCTAGGAGAAACATAAGGAAGATATGTGCTAAATACACAAGGGTTGCGATGTAGTTTAATTTTTTAAGTGATGAGTGCAAATAAAAATAATGGGGAAAAGAAAAATATAATATTCATAAATCGTGGCACATGCATGAATTTAGATGATGTCATTACCCACTTGAGATAAGTTTGAAATCACATAATGTGTGGGAACTAAAAGTTGGGTACAAATAAAAGCTACTTGACATACCAATTTTGGAAGCATATAAATGAAGTGGAAGAGTTCATTTGTAAAAAAATTCCTTTTTTGTGAATTTGAAGCTCCTGCTAAAGATGAGAACCTAAATTTATATAAAGGATTTCATAGTTATAAATCTACATTTTTTCCATTTTGAAGGATTCGAGGGCATGTATATGGTTAACATATGTAGTACAAAAGAAAACATTCAATTAATTGCAAGTTACATGTTACAAAGAAAATATTTTTTCCATTCACCCTTTCCAGTGACATGGGTGGTCGATATTCTTTAGTAAGACAAGTTTCAGGGTCTTAAATCAACCAAGAGTGAAATAAAGAGGGTTTATAACCAATCAGAGTTTAGAAAAAAACATAGTTGGTGAAATTCATGAATCAAGTGTTTCAATATTGGAAGAGGAAGAAGTGTAAAGGATCATACATGAGTATATTGATAGCGACAAAACGGGAGGTGAAGAGTTACACCCTAGCACTTCTTCCACAAAATCAAGCAACAAATGAGCGTGCACAATGATGCCTAGCAGAAGAGTGAAGGGAAAGGTTAAAACTACCGCACCCATTAGCAACGTGTTTTTATAAATGTAGTACCATGACTTAGTGGTGCACGGAGCTAACTATAATTCTATGGTAATAATGGGAAATATTACAGAATTCAATCACCATGCATTTGGATTGGAGACAATGCTTATTCAAGACTATATGAAATAAATGAATAACAAGACCATTTGGAAAAATCAATTTTATGATAGTGTCAAGTGCACATTAGAAAATGTTGGGGTTTAATAGATTTTTTAAGTTGTCATATTTTGGAAATCCTTTATATATCATCTAATTCCTTCTCTAATATGTATATGGGGGGTATATTTACTTTTCCAAATGTAGGATGAGGCTCACAACCTCTTGCATTAGTAAGGCCACTTGGCCTGGTTTATACTAGAGAAGACATTGAGATAGCCTAACAAGCTGAAAAGGAGGTAGAGAATAGAGGAATGATTTAAGTATAAAAAAGGAGGATGCACTTTCTGCGTCATAATTATTGATGATCCAACAATACAAGTTTTAATGTTCCTAGTTAGTTGTAAGTTGGTAGGATATGAGAGATGGATAGAAGGGGAAAATAAATCTTTATATATAGTGCACCAAATGGAAAAGGGTATGCATTACAATATTTCCCAGTATATTAATGAAAGCATGGAAATTAACATATAATTGATGCATTTTATTAGAAGAAATTTTAGTTGTGATATGGTTTTAATTATCCTGATCTTCAATGAAATCTATGTTCTTGAATGATATGGGGATGTAACATAGAGATTCCCTATGGAAGACAAGTCACTAGAAGCATGATATAAATAATATATTTTCCCTACCATAGTCACAAATGCATATAAAGTTAGGTTAGACAAGTAGTTAAGGTAGTCCAAGATAGCTTTTGAAGATTAATGGTGGGAACCCAAGTTCTTCCTAGACCTAGTGAAGGGACATACTTAGTTCATGGTAATACAACATTAATCATTCGTATGCATCACATTGAATAATAAAATCATGTCGACATGGGAAAATTTCTCATTCTAGTTCATTCTTGAGTAACTTATAAATCTATAAATTTGATTTAAAATTTTGTAAGGAAATAATTTGATGTAATTTGCACATGGATGTGGAAACCCATATACTTTGAATAATATATGTATATCTTGGGAATACTACTATACGTAGAGAAACAAGAGATTAATCTCTACAAAATCACCCCATAAAAAACAATTGAGGTGAATACTAAAGCATTCCAACTTTATTATTATTTAAATCTGAAAAGGAAGGTTGAATTTTTGGAAACATAAGGTGAAGAGGAGGATGATGTGTTGTGTACCAATAAAAATAAGGGGTCATTCAAGAATAAGGAAAAGAGAACCAAACACTTGAATGCGTTTCCTATGATACCTGAGTATACCTATGAGGGATAAGAAGAAGAGGATTATGATGAGATATCAATTGATACGCGTGATGAAAAAGACACATAAAACAAGTGAATATGTTGAAACCTCCATATGCATGGAAACACAAACTCTTAAAGAGAAAATGGTGACTTGATGCGAACACATTTTGGAATAAGTGCAGCCACATGAATCTTCACAGGTGTGTGAATTGGTACAACCCACACAAGAATAAGAAACAAGAATAATTAAAGAATTTGGGCACAATATGTGTGCGGAATGAAGAGGAGGAGAGGAATAATGAAAGGTTAAAACCCCACCAAGGGCACCCACTACACCTTAAATTATAGTGCATGATGAAACTAAGGGGAATGATAGCGAAGACAACAATATTCTACCGTGAGACCTAGCTCACCTCTAAAGAAATCCCTTGTGCTCATCAATTCAGAAGAGGGAGATAAGGATGAAAAGAAACACAAATATTGAGCAAAAGAAATAAGCAAAGAAATACATGAAGAGTGTGCTAGAGACAAGGGAAAGACAAAGGATAAGGAACCTTGAATGGAGGAGGAACATGAGACATCAAGCGGTGAAAATCCAAAAAAACATCTTTGCTCTTGATTCAAAAAGGTAAGGACTTAGGGTTTTTTATTTTGGGAACATGTAAAACTCACTAGCATAACTTATAAGATGATAAATTCAATGTCCTTTGTTATGGATGTATACAAAAATGAGTCGCAATACAATTTTTAATCTTACAACCTACATGTACCACCAATAAAGGTCACAGAAGGAGTAAAGGTATCCTTTATGGATACATATGAAATGACGAAGGCACACACTTGTGACATGCATCTCAATATAGTTCAAGAGGTTGTGTGTCAAAACCTATCAAATAGTTCTAACCTAAGAAATGAAATAACCCGCATAAATGTGTTAGGAAATAAGTATCCTAGTGATCGCATTATGGTAAATGTAATTAATAAATTTATCATGGTAAATTGTCTAGCTAGGTAATTTGGTTAGTTGTGTGGTTAATCGTATATTATTTTATAATAAAAATATTACATTCATAGGGCGGGAATATTAGGAGTATGTAGTACTCACATGATTTTATTTTACCATATGGTAAATATTTATTACTATGGTGTGGTAAATATTACAGTTGTATTGTATAATATATTGTTTCAACAATAATATATTCGTAGAGTTTGGTTGTACCCATAAAACTATTAGTGGTTCTATTAGTTTGTAGCAGTTCCCCCTTGTAGCAGTTTCCCCTTGACTCGTTCCTCTACATGCCAAGTGATAAAAGTTACCACCAAGTCAAGTAATCTACACCTTTTTTTATTTTGAATGGCCTCAACTCAACATCTCTACCATGATTCTGTGTATGTTGTGTGTTTTGCATTCTTTTGTTTTAAAGAAATCAAATCTTGCATAGGGAATCTACATGTAAAAAATTCTCATTGATAAGACACGTCCATTATTTTATATCATAGATCCTTATCCAAAGACCCAAGTGTATGCTCTATCTTTAGATTTTCCTTAGGTATTTCCAAAAAAGATAAGCCCAGGTCGTTGAAAAATGTATGTAATCTTCATGTACATAAGATAACTCTTCTGAGTGATAGAGATCAGGTTACACATAGTAAGTGTTTGTTTCAAAAAAATCTTGTATTTATTACTTTTTCATTATCAAGATTGTTATTTTTCTATGAGTTAGTGAATTTCCATCAAATAGTATTGTCTTTTTTTAGTTAACATCATCATGGAAAATTAAGCCATATTTTTGAATTCGAAGGAAAATATTTCCATACATGATAGGTAATAACTCAACTATTATTGATCAAAAAATATTTATGGGATATTGTGGATGGAAAAATAAAGAAACCAAATGACATAGACGAGGTAAAAAAATGGGAAAGCAAGGATCAAAAATCAAAAACAATTACAGGCCTCAGATTATCTGATTCCTACCCACATCACATAAATATATCAAAGACATCACATGTCATCTAGAAGACATTGAGCAAGTTATTTGGGTCACAAGCAAAGAGTGCAGCAGTGGCACTAAAGAAGAAGCTATTTGGACTCAAAATGGAGGAAGGCAACAACATGGTCGAACACATGAGTAAGTTTCATTCTATATTAAATCAATTATTTGGAATAAAAGTAGATGTTCTTGATGATGATGAAAAATATGTATTACTTAATACCATGCCTCCTAGCTATTCTAACATGGTCTTCACTTTGAGAAAAATAAATCTAAGTCTGGAGGATTTAATTTATTCTTTGATAGAATAAGAAAATAGAACCAAGAAGGTTGATGTAGAGAAAACTAAAATGTATGGTAGAAACAAATCATATGATAAAGGAAGATTCAAACATTCTTTTAAGAAAGAATCAACCTCCTAAGATCCACAAAAAAATATTTTTCACTATTGTTATGCTCTTGTACATGGTATTATGTATTGTAAGAAAAGAACATGAGTTAATGGTAAATTTAAGGATAAAGCATTATTTTCTAAAAATAGAAACGAAGAAAGTGATTGCTATATGAGTTCTACCCACTCTGATAATGAGGTAACAAATGTTCAACAAAGTGATGAAGACTTATTGTATTAAGTAAGGAGTGTATCCATTAGAGGATGAATGCATTAGAGGATGGAGATCGATCAGTGACTTCTCATTAGTCACCAACAAAAGGGACGTAGAGAAGATGTGGTGGAATTTTGTGGTGTGTATTTTGATTTCTACTATGGTTTTAGTGTTCTTGTTTCTAGTATGTTTCATTTTTAGTTGTGTGTAATATGATTTCAGGTTTCCTGATTTCCGTGAATGAGTGGAAAGTTCACATTGAGGGGGGGAACATGGTATCAATGTTTCATTTCCATTTCTTCATTTTTCATATTTGTATTCAAAAAGCAGTAATTTCCTACATAATTCCTTGATGTGAAAATATAGAGGAAAATATGAAAGGACAAGGAAAAACAACATCATGATATTTGGATTGTTGGTTGTCCTTCAAAACCATCTGTATGTTTTAAGTTGTCGGTTGTCCTATAAAACCATTAGTATGTTTTGGGTTGTTGGTTGTCTTGTAAAGCCATCCTTGTTGAGGTTGTTCATTGTCCTAAAAAACCATCATCGAAGGTTTTTGGCTCTCCTAGAAAACCATCCAGATCATGAGCACGCACGGACAACAAGCTACAAAATAAGTGCGGTTGTTTTTTCCCATGTTCGCACTAAGGGGGGAATGTTAGGAAATATTATTAGTGCTCACATATTATTGAAATTAATAATAGTGAGAAATATAATGTATCATGTTTTTATATGGTTACGTGAGTTGTTTCAACAACTCACTTAACTTATAGGAGTTGTTGTTAAGTGACATTTTAGGGATTGTGAGTTGTTAGACTTGACTCCTCATATTTAGGAGATGAAGTTCTTATATATTGTAATCTCATCTGAATGTTGAATAATAAAAGATAGAATATTATAGTGTGTTTATTATTATTTCTTCATGTAATGCTTTGCTAAATTTGATAAAATGAATAAAATAAAGAACTAAATGATGTGAAGATAAAGCTCATGAAAGAAAAAAATATGAATAAATAGCTACTCTAGATGCACATGGATGTGGAAACCAAGGCCATGAATTTACGTAAAAGAATAATTCCATAGGACTCCAACCTTACAATAGGAGTGTCACTCAAGCATCAAAATGGAATTTCCAAACTTGATGTCTTAATAAATATTCTCCTAAAGTAAAGGTAGGATGATGGAGGGGCATGCACATACCAAATTAAAGTAGAGTGAGACAAAGCAATGGCCCTCTATATGGAAAAATTTATAAATATATAGACTTAGTTCCTAATATAAGTTAAAAATACTCATACATTGATGTAGTCATGAAATCACACACCTTATACTTACATCAACATGTCTAGGTATGTCGTTATATGCATGATTCCTAACCAAGAAGAATAAACATTAACAACACTTATTTTACCATTTCATTGCTTTTATCTTTCCCACACTCTTATTATTTACTTTTATTTTATGATCACTTTACTTTTGTACACTAGATAACATGTTACCCAACTTTGTATTGAATGTTATATCTTCCAAGAATCTTAGAAACTACTTCCCATTAGGGATGGATGCTTCCCAGGTGCTACTATCCCATCTGGGTGTTATTTAATTTTCTCTCATTTTCTTGATTTTGAATCGCCACATCATTTGGTATATTTTCTAGAGTTTATTTTATCACTTTGGGTGGGATTTGTAGTTATTAATGATGAAATTCAAACAAGTAAATAATATATATACATGACTTACCAATATAAAATCAACACATGACCTTCTTCGAACCCAACCTCCAAAGGTCATGCCGAGACAGCCGGTGTGGAATGGAAATGGAAGTGAAAGTGATGGCGGTGATCAAGCTAATTGGGTAGCCTTATGTCTTCGACATGCAATACTAAAATCTATGAATCTAAGGCAAAGAATGCCCTCCTAACCTGAAGGGGTGTGATGGTACAGTCTGATATGATAGCTACTCAGAGACTCCAATCGATGTCTAGTTCTACCAAGATTCTATTGAGTGGTTACGGAATACGTGGAAAGTAACCTGCAGGTGCCTCGTATGGGTTTCCAGACAAGGTCATGGAAGTGGAGACAAGAGGTGTAGTGGAGCTGCAGGAACTATGGGTGATTTTATGGTCTTGTCTAGAAAGTCTTAGCCTGATTGGCTGCTATGTTCAACAATGAAAGCTATGTAATAATATCGGGTGGGAGTGGTGAAGATATGAATACCAATGTGCGTAAACTAGTGTCAATATCTAGCTGACTAGTAGGCCCGTTGGGTTGCGGGACCTGTGGATCACAACCAAAGACTCATTGAGGTTGAGGCCCTCATATGGTCATGCATGCAATCAAACCCTATTTCCAGGAGTAGTCCAAAAGTCATAGGCTTGATTAGCAGTGATATTTAGTGTATCTAACTGTCCTATTTTCTCAACGTATGTTGCAGGTGTGTGTAAGACTGTTAAATGCAAACTTGTGTCAATGTCAGTTATTAGCTCCAGCCCATTGGGTTGTGGGACCAGGGGATCACAACTGTAAGTCTTTTCCTGTTGTGGACCATTGATGGTCATGCAAGATGAATTGATTTGCTTTCAGTAAATAAACTATCTATCAAAGGAAATCTAACCTATGTTTTTGGTGTTTTCTCAATATATTGGAACAAAGCAGTAAAACAAGCTAATCTATGGAAAGTAAATGTTTTTGTTCTTTTCTAACTTTTCAGACAATGCATCTAATCTAATAAACAAATTAAATACAAAAAATTAGCTAGATGTAGCTAACTATTTGTGCATATGTGTGAATCTAAATCTAAAATCTATTCTAATTGAATCAAAATCCTTCCAACCCTACCTCAGAAATGAAGAACAAATCATAACCCTAACAGAGCTATTGTTCCCCACAGCTTCCCTGGTAATGTTGAAGAGAAAAATTCCTATTGATTTGATCTACTTGAGATTATCTAGCTAATTGAAATGAAAATTTTCTCTACTCTATTTGATATGCAATTGAAATTAACAATTCGTAATTGACAATTTGATAAACAAAGCAAACAAATACACAACTCCAACCTGGAAGAGCAAGAACCTTAGCAAATCTAGTAGTATCAGTATCTGTCCCCTCAGTTCTTTCCTTTCTTTCTCTGAGTGTTCATGTGAGTCCAAGGATTGGGAATGCAAAGAACAACAACAAGAGGATGGTGCTTGAGAAATGACAACTTGGAAGCAATCTGGATGCAATGCAAGTAGAAGAGAGATAGCACAAGAGATCTGAGCTTGGCTATACAATTCCTAGCAAGATTATGGTAGCAAAAAAATACAAGATACACAAAATTCTCAGGCCCTTTTTCTTGAGTACAAGCATGGAATATATAGGAATGGAGGCTAGGAGGTTACTTCATGCACAAGGCAAGAAGAGGTAGTTCCAACTAATTAAATCTCATTTAAAATAGAAGGAGCAAGGAGAACCAAGAAAACAAAGCTAATTTTAGACAATTCGGCACATGGATGCATGCAAAAAGAAAACTTAAGTGAACCATCGCATGTTTTAAAACATGTGTGAAGAATCTGGAAAAAGTGGGTAGGACCGCCACCCTGTGAAGGGTGATGGTTTCAGGACCACCACCCAGGCAGGGTGGTGGTCCTGGCATTGAAGGCCAAAACAAGCACAGAAAGAAGCGGGGAGATGGAAAAATGCATGGAAAAGCTAAGTAAGGTCATCTAGGCTACAAATATACACTACGAATGGGTTTTGGAGCTCGAACACCTTCTTGAAAGGATTTTGAATCATCATTGGGGATTCTTGTAACCATTTTCCTCGACAATGTAGCACGTGTAATTTTGGGTGCATACATATTGCCCCCTCAGAGAAGCATCTTAGCCATGAAAAGGCGTAAAACGTAGAGTCCGAGTATGGTGTTCCTGAAATGGGGAGTTAGAAGCTATACCTGACATGCCCATGTGTCGAAATGTCACCACCCAAACTCCCGCTACCTGCAAGAGAAAAAGAAGAATCAAGTGCAGATAGATAAAATATTGAAAAATAAACACTAGATCAAAATGACAAGAGGACTTACCATTTGCGCGGGGATGTAGAAATATACCTACGCCAACGCTCCAGCCCTGTAAACACATACACTCAAAATGAGTTTAAAATGACATATATATATATATATATATATATATATCGAAACAAACTCATTTTTCAATTCATTTGTGCATTGTTGATTTGGTGAATTTGGAGCTCTGGACCCACGTTGACTGTTTCTGACGTGAATACAGCCAAAACGACCGTTGCGAGATAGCGATCATGCCTCCATGAGTGGGAAATCAACTGGTGCATTCTTGGGTTAGTTATTTCCTCTTTTGTCTTTTTGTGCCCTAGATGTTAAAATGTTGAAAAGTTCACCTAGGGGGGAAGTTTTCAAATTTTCTTGTTTCAAATGAGTCCTTAGGGGGGGCGGGTGGGTGCCCATAGGGCATTCTTTTATTTTGCTAGAAATGGTCAATTTTCTCATTTTTGGGCATTTTTGGGGTTAAGGGCATGTTTTGGGAAATCGGGTCAGGACCGCCCAAGACAGGGTGGTGGTCTGGGACCACTGCCCTGCAGGCGGTGGTTCTAGTGCCACCCTACACTGGGTAAACAGAATGTCAAAATGCACACCTTAACTTGATTTTTTTTTATGTTTTCAATATTTTACTATGTTTTTTATGAGCTTATCATGTGATGTGCATTACTAACTTTCTCTTTTCTCATGTTTTGGTGAATGCAGAAGGAGGAGTACATACGTCGGAGAAGAGAGAGAGTGTGTGATTGGCTCCCTGGGATTCTAGATCAGCTGACCCAGGCTCATATGGACTTACTACAGAGGCAAGGCATCTGGTGGATAGCCTCAAGTGCCCCATGTCACTCCTGCCAGTCACATTCTGTGTGACTTGTTCTCTTATTGGGATGCAGACCGGAACACTTTCTAGTTTCCAAGTGTTATGGGTGAGTGGACTATCACTCTGGAGGATGTATACCGCATCCTTGGACTCTTGATACTTGGGAGGAGACTGACATTGGAGACAGCGGGTCTAGGGCCGTGATGACACAGTGGGCCACATATATGGGAGACGCCATTGTCTCATCTGGCTCGAAGAAGGGAATGAAGGTTTGGTCCATTGCTACTACTCCCATTCCTATCCTTTGGAAAGCCATCATGGGTATCCTATCCTCGAGACTAGTCAGGGACAAGGGAGGAGATACACTCTTATACTGTTGGGCCCCCATTATTACATAGATCAAGGCTCATGGCCATAAGTATGCCTAGGGGGTAGATATTCTAGGGACTACATACCACAATTTGTACAGAGTGGTCAGATTGTAGGGACTGTCTCTGAGCCATCCCACTCTTGTTATGAGTTGGGTTTATGAGCGCTTCATCCCCTATGGTAGGGGGTACTAGTATCAGACCCAGGGGTTGTTTGGGTAGCTAGATGTCATTTCTCCAGACACCACATCAGTTAGTGGCTTCCTTGACTATGATAGACATGACTGCCACACCCTACCAAGACATGGCAAGGATATGGGGTGAGGAGGTTACGATGATGGTGGCTTTCTCCTCCATGAGCTAGTTAGTTGACAGAGCTGGGAGATTAGAGATTCACCCATTTGACCAGGTACCTCAGCAGTTTGGCCTTCCATACCTTGTCATGCTTCCTCCAGTGGAGCCTGTTTATAGGACTATTCGGGAGGCTCAGAGGGGTCCTAGAGGGGATCCGGTTGGAAAGTGGTTACTCCTTGGCATGCCTATTGTAGTTAGATGGGTGGTCCATGCTCATCGGGTAGCTAGTGCCCCTCAGGCACCTTTACTTCAGATTTTGGTAGTTCCTACTCATAGTGGGGAGGATGATGAGCTGATTGAGTTAGACTCTGATTCTGCAGAGGATACAGGAGATGACATGAAGGGGGAGTCTGTTAGAGAGGAGGCCGGGGAGGAGGATGATGGGTAGCCCCTTAGGAGGGAGAGGAGAGTGACCTTGAGTGGTATGATACTCAAGAGATCCTCAGAGTAGTGCACGAGGAGGCGAGCACAGAGAGAGAGACACTAGTGTCAGAGGAGACACTAGGAGAGGACAATGGTCTATGATTGGACAGCATCATGCCTCCAGATTTGGTGAGGCCCTGCAGCCACCACAGCACCTACAGCCATAACCATTGATCCCACATGGATTCTTGGAGACCCGAGTATGTTTGGTACCCCTTTTTTTGTTTCTTCTATTGATTTTCATATGTTTAGATTAGCATTCTCCTCTTGATTTGCATTTTGTGATTTTATAGATCATTATATCTCTCTCTTTTTTTCTTTTGCAGCGTCTGCACACATGAGTGGTGAGAACTCATTCATTGGGTATGCATGGACACCGTATTGATCCCCTCAGGGAAGACCCGGGCCAAGTTTTCAGTGGATTCATGATAACTCTTAGCCACTTGCGACATACTGATGTGTTTGCTCATGTCTGGAAGGTGGTAGAGATAGTGACCTCCCTTCATACCCAGGTAGCTGGATACGAGACTGTTGAGCACCTGATGAGGTGGAGCCACTCTCACAGTGAGGCTATGGGTAGCGGGTGCCACCACAAGCATTCACACCATTCAGTCCATTCTCAATGCCATCACAGCCATAACAGGAGCCCTAGATGTGGTTTGCACCATCTGAGGGATCCCATAGGGATTGATAGGTCATTGAGCCTTTATTGCTTTGATACCATTTTTGATATTATATGATTTTTTTGTATATTTTGGGCTCATTGCGAGTGTTTTGACCATGCCTAGTGCATGATGAATTTGTATACAAACTTGATCCACTACGATATATACAAACTCTATTTTTGGTTTGGTATTCCATCGTATCTGAGTTGAATCTCTTTTGGCTTATCTCTCATGTGTACTCTAGATGTTTAGAATTTCCACTTTTCAATGCTTTTCAGAATGTATGCAATGGATGTGAATGATAAACAAAATGATTTCTTTTTGTATTTTATGTTGCTAATATATGATGATGCAAACACAATGTGATCTTAAACTTAGTTTCTTTTGTAACCTTTAGTACTTCATATTGTCTTGATAAAATGTGATGATACAATGATATGATAAATAGATGTACTTTCCCCACTCCTAACCCCACACAACTAGTAAGATGTGAGGGCTCAACACCAAGAGTTAGAAAGGGCACAAGTTATGAAAAATTGTTGAATGGCAGTGATGAGAGAAAGACAGAGGTTTGACAGAACCAAATTGGGATGCTACAACCTTACTCTACTCAAGCTACTTCATAGTTTAGAATGTGAATTGCTTTGCAGTTTATCTAGACTTGGATCCGTAGATGGCCACTTGGTTGAAAAAATCTGGTTTTGGGGTTTTAAGCTCTCTTGGAATTTTGGACATCTAACTCACTTTGTTTTTTATTTATGATTTCACAATGTTTGACTAATTTGTAACTTTCAAGTTTATCAAAGAGACCCCCTACACCTTGCCCCATGCTACCAGTAGGAAGCGTGGGCTCATCACCATGGACAAGGCACAAATGAGTAAGGGCATTTCCCTCCTTTCCCAACCCTATGTCACTAGTAAGAGATGCAGGCTCAACACCGAAGGTTGGTAGGGCAAAGAAATGTGTAAAAATAAAATTTTCTGTGGATTTGCATTTGATTTATTCATTTGGGAAAAATGTTTAGAATGCTATTATTTCCAAGGAGATGTATATGGGATAGATGTGACACCATGAAGCTTCTAGAACAGACCATGGTCAAAGACACCCAACCTAGGAAGAGACCAAAAGTAGAACCAAGTATGCAGGCCTTGGTATGGTTACTGTCAAAACTTTGTCTTATCTTGTTTAGATTAATAACTGATTCAGAAGCAGTTGATGATACTTATGAAGATTTGAAGAGACATGATTTGAATGTTTTGTCAATGTTTTCAGAAGTTTTTAGGAATTGCTATAAGAATAAGCTCCTTGATCACAAATTTTTACAAAATGAACGGATAGATGAAAATGCAATGTGGATGCAATAATGTACATATGAAAATGTTGATGGATCATGCATAGTATCTCTTTAGGTGAAGAGAGTTTACGGATTCGCTAAACTCCTCACCTTCTAGTGTACACAAGCGAAATGCTCCATTTTTGTAGTCTTCTACTACTCGATATGGACCTAACCACCTAGGTCTAAATTTCCTTCCCTTGCCAGTCTTTTTGTCTATCTGACTATCGAGTCTTAATACCAAATCTCCTTCATAAATCTCACGTTTGTAAAATTTCTTGTTATATTTCTGAGCCATTAGTCAGCGTAAACACTATGTCATTGTGTGGTGTTCAATCTAGCCTTGTCGAGACTTTCTAACTAGGAGATTTGTGCTTCTCGATAACCCTCCTCTCCCAGGATCCCATGTAGTGAAATACGAAGACTAGGTATTTTGACTTTGAGTGGTAGAACTGCCTCGGCACCAAACACTAAAGAAAAGGGGGTTTCCCCCATTGGCATTCTAACTGACGTTCGGTAGGCCCACAAGGCCGGAAAAAGCTTTAGGTGCCAATCTCACTTATTCTCCTTAACAGTTTTTAAGAGAATGGATTTTAACGTCTTATTTGTAGCCTCAGCTTGTCCATTAGCCTGAGGATAATAGAGAGAAGCCATGTGATGACTTATCTTGAACTTTGTACACAACTCACACACCTCATCATTTTTGAAAGACATGCCATTATCAGAAATAATGACTTGTGGCACCCCGTACCTACAAATGATTTGGTTCAAGATGAACTTAGCGATTACAGAGCCAGGTACAGTGGTAAGGGGCATGGCTTCTACCCACTTGGTAAAGTATTCTGTGGCCATGATTATGAAGTTATGGCCATCAGTCGAGGAGGGAGAGAATTTCCCTATCAAATCCAAGCCCCAAGTGGAAAAGGGCCATTGAGTCGCAATCGGTTGTAGAGATTGTGTCGGTATGTGGATCTCATGAGAGAACTCCTGACATTTATGTCATCTATGCTCAAATTCTACTACATCATGCTCTAGCATGGGCCAGAAGTATCCCATCTGATGTATTTTCTGAGTAGTGGCGTGGCTACCGAAGTGACCTCCACACACCCCACTATGTGATTTGTAAAGAATTTTTCCTGATTCCTCTACATCAACACATCTCAACAACATTCCATCAAAGGCTCTATGGTAGAGAACTTGTTCCAAAATAATGTACTTAGTGGCAATGATGCGTAACCACCTTCTTTTTTGTGATGTTGCCCCTTCTGGGTATGTGTGGTCCATGATGAAGTTGATAATGTCGGTATACCAAGGACATACAGAGATAGGGGGCCTAGTTTCGATGAAGTACACACACTCATCGGGAAAGTCCAGATCTACCAAATCACCCCCATCCAATGGATTTTCAGCCAACCAATCTGTAATGACTTTTCCTTTAACAGATTTCTGATTTACAAATGTTAGTTCAAACTCACCCATTAACGTTATGAAATGCCTAACCTTTTTAGACAAGGATCCTTGCATGAGGAATGTCCGCAAGTGGTCCATCTTAACAATAACCCTCGTTTCTTGATTAAGCATATAATGCCTTAAATGCTTAGTTGTAAATATTATGGCAAGACATTCCTTTTCTTCTTGCGTGTAACGTGTCTCATAGTCAAGCAACGTCTGACTAATGAAATAAACTACACGTTCTCATTTATCATCATCCTCTTGAGCCAACATGTAGGCTAACAAAACATCTGTAGCTCGTGAATACAAGATCAAAGGGTGATCTGATCTAGGTGGCATTAGCATGGGAGGGGACAACAGGAATCATTTAACTTCCTCGAAGGCCTCGTTACATTCTTCTGTCCAATCGATGCTATAATCCTTTTTCAACAAATTGTTGATTGGATGGATAGCAAAGGTCAAGTCAGGGATGAACCTTTCAGATTGCACCAAGTTTCCCAAGAAAATATCTAATACCAGACTCGTCTGATGGTGGAACCATTTCTAATACAGCCCAGATTTTGGCCAGGTCGACATCAATCCCTCGTGAAGATATAATGTAACCCAGAAGCTTGCCTCCTGTTATGCCGAAAACACATTTCTCTAGATTTAATGTGACACCGTACTCAATTAAGCATGAAAGGATGATGTGAAGCACCTCTGGGTGATCGCAACACTTCCTGGCCTTAGCCAACAGGTCATCTACATAGGACTCCACAATCTTATGAATAAGATCATGGAATATGTAGGTCATTGCTCATTGGTATGTAGTGTCGGCATTTTTAAGACCAAATGGCATGAAAACATAATAGTAGGTTCCCCAAGGAGTTATAAACGTAGTCTTAGCTTGATCCTCTTTGGAGATTTTGATTTGATTATATCCCGAAAACCCATCCATGAGAGACAACAACTCAAACCCAGTTGTTGCGTCAATGATAACATCAATGGATGGTAATGGGAAATCATCCTTGGGGAAAGCTTTGTTAATGTCCTAGAAGTCTATGCAAATATGGATCTTTCCATTCTTTTTTAGAATGGGAACAATATTAGATACCCATTATGAATAATCAACTGGTTTAATGAATCCTACCTGGAGAAGTTTCATTACTTCTTCTTTCACCATGAGGGCCACTTTTGGCTTCATGGGCCTTGACTTCTACTTAATTGGTTTAGCATGGCTTGGTGACGAGATTGTGAACTACGATGTGAGGTGCAATCCCCGTCATTTTCTTGTAGCTAAACACGGAGGCCTTTTGATGTTCCTTGAGGATTTGGGTATGTATTTCCGCTTCCTCTAGAGTTAAAGAGGACCCTAACTTTAAGATCTTCGGTTCCTCCTCCATCCCAATGTTTATATCAATTGTTCCTTCAATTAAGGAGGCATTTCCCTCCTTGAATTTTAGTGGGGCTGGAGGAAACTCCAAGTCCCCTTCTTCTTCTACCTCGTAAATCTCAAGATCCTTTCCCAGAGAGGACTCAATCATGGGATTCCCAAAATAAGAAGAGGAACATGGGATTAAGGAAAGGTCTATCTCATGATAGGTAAGATGCAGTTCTTCCAAAGCATTTAAATAACTTAAAATTGATTCATCACTATTGACATACTCTGAACTATCAGGATGACTCTCGGTTTCTACGTATGTCAACATTGGGGTCATTGGTGCTTTATGAATCAATGCCTCAACGCGAACTGAAACCGTGAAGTTGGTATCTTCCAAGTCACTACTTGGGGTGAAGCATGAAGCAGAAGTTGCTATAGAATCTGTAAGAAGGTTATGTTCACGTGGAACTACTTCAATTGAGATGAAATCAAACCCTTTTGTCAGACCTAGCACTTCTATTTTGTAAAGTTGTAGATACTCAACTCTAGTCTCATACACTTCGGATACCTGATTTGCGACTAGTTGTGAATCACCCAACACCCTAACATTGAGAATACCCATCCTCTTAGTGAAAATGAGACCTAATAGAAGAGCCTCATATTCAGCCCCATTGTTTGTACATTCAAAATTTAGCTTGAAGGAAAAAGGTAGAATCCTTCCTTCAGGTGAAGTAAGGATCACACCTACCCCTGTGCCAGAGTGACACTTGGATCAATCAAAATGGAGGGTCCAACAACTACCCAGAAAGATGACCATTGAATCATATTTTGCATCTTTTCCTTTTATCTCAATCACTTCAACCATGCAAATATCATCTGCTGGGAGAGAACTGAGTCCCAGAGTATGTCCCATACCCATAGAGTCAAAGGGGAGGAGAATAGATAAATCCCTCTCTAATAATTCAAAAATCCTTGATGTGGTTCTCAATGACAATGTCTCTACAACCATGGTTTCATCTTTGACTACCAGGATGCCCTCAATCAACCCCATGACCTCTATCTATGTCATGGGAACTAATTTTTCCTCTGGTGCTGCCCTCGCAAGATTATTTAAATGATTCGTGGGAAGTTCAAACTCGGAGTCAACACCTGGCCTTTTCTTTAAATTAGCCAAGTGTATGTCAAAAGGCTTTGGATCACCTTGGGCCACAAAGACCTTCCCTAAATGCAGGAACCTTACCTCCTGAAATAGAGTGGAAGGGATTGCCTTCATGCGGTGGATCCAAGGATGGCCAAGGATCATATTATAGTTGGTTTCCTAGTCTATAATATAAAACTCAGTGAGTACCATCTTGGGCCCGAGAGTAACTGGTAATACTATGGTTCCAATCGAGGTCACCTTGAGGCTATCATAGCCCCTTAGTGTGTTTCAGGTCGAGGAGAAATTGGTCTCCCCATATCCTAACTTCTGAAGAAAAGAGAAGGGGACTATGTTAACCGCTACCCCATCATCGATCATTGCACATTTCACGTAGTTGTTGTAGATCCAAACTTGTAAAAACAAGGCCGGATCACCTCTACGAGCTATTTCAGCATCCGTAGGCATCTTACTTATGTCAAACACAAACCCAATGTCCCTTTCAGGTTGCCCTAGAGGGAAAACATTGAAGTCTATATGATTTATCTGTGCCTCTGGTGGAGGGGTAACATTAATCAAATGGCTGAGACCTATCACTTCTAACAAAGTGGCTCGATGAGCAGGGAATTCTTTAGTAGATCCAAGAAGGAAATATGTGAAAAGGTCTTGGTCAGATCACTGATTAGATCATAAGCCCCTACCGGCTTGCTTAGCGTATCATGAATATTTCCTGACACATCCAGATAAATCAGGATTGATTGTGAAGAATAATCCCTAGCTCTTGTTGCAGTGTTGATTTGGGGTTCAGTGTCTAACTCAACCAAGCCCACAATTTTGGTTTGTTGGCGACCATCCAAAGGAGGTGCCACTTGTGGGTTTGATGAAGTTGAAGCTTCATGATCATTAGTCCCTATCATAATACCCTTGTTGGAACCATTGGGATCTAATTTACCATCATTTAGGCACGTGGGGAGAGGATCATTGAATATTCCTAATGGTGTATTCTATGGGGACACTGGTCCCATATAGGTGTTTTTTATTGGTGCGGTGGGGTTTTCTAGGAACATATCGAAAAACAACTATCGTTGATCCTCTAGAAATCATTGTAGAAACTTATTGCAATCATGACATGTTCTTGCATCATGCCCATGAACCCTATGGAAACCATAATATAGATCTGGGTCATAATCTCGTGGCCTTTGATTTGTTCCTTGTTATGGCCCAAAGTTACAATTACTGTTTGGTTGCTGATTGTTGTGGTTAAAATTTTGAAACCCTTGCCCTTGGTTCTGGAATTGGTTGGGGTATTGACTAGGGCTTGGGGTTGGCATTTACCTCTGTTGCTGAGGTTTTTACTATTGTTGAGGATGATTAAAATCCATAGTGTTTACTGAGGGTGAGAAATTGTTGTTTCTCTGATTATTGCCATTATTTTTGTTGTTATTTGTAACACATGTGTTAGTAGGATTAACCACATTAGGATTTTTGGGCTGGTCAGTCACACCGTCAGTCGTGACTCCATGATTCTTATTAAGGATCTTTGGTCCTTGATTGTTTTTCATGTTGTTGGAGTAGCCGGGAGTGTTTTGAGTAGGAGTGACTAACTTCCCATTTTCCCCATAGGTCTTACGGCCACTGTCAATGGCCGCTTGGTCAATTCAAAGAGCGCCTTCTAGCACTTCCTCATAGCTCCTAAGTGGGAACTTTTGAACCTCTTCCTTTGTCTCTCTATTGAGAGAGTGGAGGAATAAATCACAAAGTTCTATTTGATCCATGTTTAGAGCACTTGTGGAAGAATAGAGAACTTGTTGCCACCTCTGAATGAAATGGGTTGTGGATTCGTTATGTTCTTGTTTGATGTGCAAGAATTCTCTGATCCTTGTTCTTAGCAGCTTATTCATATCGAAAGCCTTAATGAACTCTGACATGAGTTGTTTAAAAGAGTGTATCGAGGCCTCCGGTATTCTATAATACCAGTTGAGAGTGATGCCTTCTAACGTCTTAGGGAATATTTTTGCAACAACTGCATCCCATGGGAGAAACTCTCAAATGGTTGTTGCGTAGGCTTTGATATGAGCATTTGGGTTGCCTTCCCCTTTAAACTTTGGAAGATCAGGTAATGGCCTTGGGAGCATGACTGTCTGGATGGAAAAGTCCAGAGGCTCCTTTAGGTACTCAGAGTAGGTTCCCATTGCGTATGTTTCAACCATTGAAGGTCCTTGTTGGGAAGAAAAGGTTGCATTGGTTTCTGAAATGGCATGGCGTAGGCATTTGTCAGGGCATATGGCATTCCCTGCGGATAACCATAAGGACCCAGATAGGTGTATGCATCTCCTTGTGGCATTTTAGAGTATGTGTGCATATAGGGGGGTTGGCCACTTTGATACGGAGCTGAAGGCACGAAGCCAGGGAATGTCACATTTCTAGCTGGTATAGCATTTGAGAATGCACTTCTGGCTGGTGCGCCTGTTGTAGGTATCCATATGTGGCTTGAAGAGGCATACCTGAGGTACCTGTCCCAGTTAATAAATCCCTAGGGTTTGGAGTATTCATGTAGACTGGCAGATTCTGTGTGGTAGGTATTTTCCCATAGTTTTTGTGGGTACGACAAAGTTTTCTCTTTCCCTGCGTATGAATTCTACATTTTTTGGGTAAGCTCTAACTCTTTGACCTTGTCTACCAAAGCTGAAATGACATCACGCATTGACAGGGCGGTGCCTTGCTTAGGTACCTTTTATTGAACCCTTGGAGGTTGTTGAGGAGTATGGTATCCTGCTATGAATTGTTCACGATGTTGCCACCCCTCATTGGTTGTATTGTCAGTTGGTGGTGGGGTAGCGTTATTGTTTTGAAGTAGGACATCACCTTGTCCTTGCAACCTATCAAAATATTGGTTCATGTTCTGGAAGTGTTGTTCACTCCTAGCATATTGTGCTAAGTACTCCTCATCTAGATGGGGGAGTTGATCAGATTGCATGGTAATGGGCTACCGAAACAATACCCGAGGAGATGAGCTTGCTTCACCAGTGAATGTCATGTTATTTGAACTTGATTGTTCAAGGGGATAAGTCTGAGTGACCTGATCAAGTTCTTCAATGCTTACAAAAGAACCAACATTGGTTCCCTGAAGCAGAGGGTTTTGAGCGGATGAGCGGTTGTCCACCCATGTTGAAAGTGAAGGTGATTATTGTGGTATATTTGATTGGTAATGGTATATGTCTAAACTCGGGATGGGCTGACCATACTCGTCATATCCTAACATATTCGGGGGGTATAAGAATACCCGTGGAATAAAGGATGGACGAAGAAAGTGGAAATGTTTAGAGACTAGCTCTTCACGTCTGGTTCACCAATTTTGTATGATAGAAAATCAACACGTGACCTTCTTCACACCCGACCTCCTGAGGTTGTGCCAAGACAGCTGGTGTGGAATGGAAATGGAAGTGAAAGTGATGGTGGCGATCAAGCTAATTGGGAAGCCTTATGTCTTCACGACACGCAATACTGGAATCTATGAATCTAAGGAAAAGAATGCCCTCCTAACCTGAAGGGTTGTGATAGTACGGTCTGATATGATAGCTACTCAGAGACTCCAATCGATGTCTAGTTCTGGTCCGAGATTCTATTGAGTGGTTGCAGAATACATGGAAAGTAACCTGCAGGTGCCTCATATGGGTTTCTAGAAAAGGTCATGGAAATGGAGATAAGAGGTGTAGCAGAGCTACAAGAACTATGGGTGATTTTGTGGTCTTGTCCAAAAAGTCTTAGCCTGATTGGCTGCTATGTTCAACAATGAAAGCTATGTAATAATATCAGGTGGGAGTGGTGAAGATATGAATACCAATGTGTGTAAACTAGTGTCAATATCTAGCTGACTAGCAGGCCAGTTGGGTTATGGGACCTGTGGATCACAACCAAAGACTTGTTGAGGATGAGGCCCTCATATGGTCTTGCATGCAATCAAACCCTATTTCTAGGAGTAGTCCAAAATTCGTAGGCTTGATTAGCAACAACATTTAATTTATCTAAATGTCCTATTTTCTCAGTGTATGTTACAGGTGTGTGTAAGAATTTTAAATGCAAACTTGTGTCAATGTCAATTATTAGCTCCGGCCCATTGGGTTGTGGGACCAGGGGATCACAACTGTAAGTCTTTTCTTGTTGTGGACCGTTGATGGTCATGCAAGATGAATTGATTTTCTTTCAGTAAATAAACTATCTATCAAAGGAAATCTAACCTATGTTTTTGGTGTTTTCTCAATATATCGGAACAAAGCAGTAAAACAAGCTAATCTATGGAAAGTAAATGTTTTTGTTCTTTTCTAACTTTTCAGACAATGCATCTAATCTAATAAACAAATTAAATATAAACAATTAGCCGGATGTAGCTAACTATTTGTGCAGATGTGTGAATCTAAATCTAAAATCTATTCTCAATTGAATCAAAATCCTTCCAACCCTACCTCAGAAGTGAAGAACAAATCATAACCCTAACAGAGCTATTGTTCCCCACAGCTTCCCTGGTAATGTTGAAGAGAAAACTTCCTATTGATTTGATCTACTTGAGATTATCTAGCTAATTGGAATGAACTGTTTCTCTACTCTATTTGATATGCAATTGAAATTAACAATTCGTAATTGACAATTTGATAAACAAAGTAAACAAATACACAACTCCAACCTGGAAGAGCAAGAACCTTGGAAAATCCAGTAGTATCAGTATCTATCCCCTCAGTTCTTTCCTTTCTTTCTTTGAGTGTTCATGTGAGTCCAAGGGATTGGGAATGCAAAGAACAGCAACAAGAGGATGGTGCTTGAGCAATGGCAGCTTGGAAGCAATCTAGATGCAATGCAAGTAGAAGAGAGATAGCACAAGAGATCTGAGCTTGGCTATGCAATTCCTAGCAAGATTATGGCAGAAAAAAAATACAAGATACACAAAATTCTCAAGGCCCTTTTGCTTGAGTACAAGCATGGAATATATAGGAATGGAGGCTAGGAGGTTACTTCATGCACAAGGCAAGAAGAGGTAGTTCCAACTAATTAAATCTCATTTAAAATAGAAGGAGCAAGGAGAACCAAGAAAAAAAATCTAATTTTAGACAATTCGGTGCAAGATGCATGCCAAAAAGCAAACTTAAGTGAACCATCACATGTTTTAAAACATGCATGAATAATATGGAAAAAGTGGGCAGGACTGCCACTGAGGCAGGAAGGTGGTCCTAGCACTGAAGGTTAAAACAAGCACAAAAAGAAGTGGGGAGATGGAAAAATGCATGGAAAAGCTAAGTAAGGTCATCTAGGCTAGAAATATACATTACGAATGGGTTTTGGGGCTCGAACACCTTCTTGAAAGGATTTTGAATCATCAGTTTGGTTTACATTTTAAAATGTGACACGGGAACCCTACAAAAAAGTGGATGCATAAAATGGTGAAAGGAAGAAGATGAGTTTATACCTTAAAAAGACTAGAAGTAGAGTTATTGCAGGGACACTAGTACTCAAATCATACACTAGCACTCAAGGAGGTGTTGTACTATTGTGGGTGCTCTTGTGTGACTCAGATCTCAAATTCTTAGATAGAGCTTGTATAGTCCATATTCATCATGTTCTAGTCCATTTCTAGCCCATAGTTAGCCTAGATCTCTTGATGCAAGTTAAGTCACTCTTATATCCCATCTTGCATACTTACTTGTAATTTGCATATTAGATCTTGTTTTTTATTGTTATATTCATTTGATCTATCCTTTGATAAAGATTTAATTTTTTATAAATTATTTAGTGAACCCGTTTATTGATAGAACCCTCGATTTCCATATGATCCCTCATTTTTTTGCTTCATCATAGCCCTAAACCTAGTACCTTAAGGTTTATTTCTTTGGTTGCGGATTTCATTTTCTTTCATTCATCATGTCGACTCTCAGGGATCATTATCAATATCCATCCAGCTTGCCCACATATCCTAAATACCATATCTCATATGCATCTTCATTTAGCACATAAGCTATCGAGTCTCTTTCTCATTCCCAAATAATTGTTGACAATGTTCCTCCATTATGTATTTAGGTTCAAATTCATAATATAGTTGAGAATAATTTACGTGATAATTGATCTTTTCTTAATATGTGAAACATTTCCTTTCTCCATCAAATAGGATTATTTGTTTCTAATCTAACTCCATCTACTCTATGTATTTGTGGTTTTGATAACACACTATAGAAAGTGTTGGGAGAAATCACTCTACCCATTACTCCAGGATCTTGCACTCTTGTTGGTTGATTACATGTTATGCTTTATAATCTCAATTATAATATCCTTTTAGGTCATCCTTGGTTACATACTATGCATGTAACTATTTCTACCCATGTCATAGAACCCAATGCCATTTCCACACATTTTTCCATGGGTAATGCTATAATAGATTCCAAAACTCATGTTTCTATTCATCGCGATATCCCTCTCATACATGATATTGAAGTTGCTACTTTTATTACACATCATTTTTCTCTTGTGATGGACTACAATGCTACTGATTTACATGATGCAATTTTTTACAAAACCCATGATACTCCTCCCAACATGTCTTACTCTTGATTCACTTGTAATGATCATGTGATTATTTATTCTAATGTTACATCACTCTCTACACCTTTCTAATCACAATTTAGAACACAATGTGTTGATTTGATAATGATTCCTAATGCTCTCACTTTCCAATATTTTTTGCATTAATCATTTACTATGAATAATCCTCATCTTGTTGCATTTATGGGGGAAATAAATTCCCCTCTTTTAACATTTATGTCAATTATAATAGGGGCTACTACATACAAATTTAATTCTTCCAATCTTCCAAAATTTCTAGTCTTTATTTTACTCAACTAGAGCTAGGAGCGTTGGCACCTCATCCAGAAAAATATGGAAGCTTACCTAAAGTGTGCGCAATCACCAGGTCCCTCCTTTTCTTTACTTATCATGATGTTAGCATTCATGTTCATCATATTCATAGTTAAACCATCGATTCGTGCATAGAGAATCATCATAATCATGGCAGTTTAGGAACACATATAATAAGAAAACTTAATCAACATAAAGAATGATTATTAACACTTGAATTCCCAAGATCCCATAATCAGACATGGTTGATTTAACAACACGAACACAATTATCCATTACAAACCATAATCAAATATATAACAAAGAATTTGAATACTTCACAGTTCTAACACATCATTGCATAGGACCTGTGTGCTCTCATATAGATTCCAAAACCTTAAGACTACATAATACCAAAAATTATCGACTCTCCTATTCTTGAGCTAACACTACCTATATATAAGCGTGGGAAATTTTCCTTCACCTCTTCATGCACTCACCTAATAATAGGCGTGCATAAAAAATAGCTTGCATGCTTTCTTTTACATCTCATGCTAATAATATATTATTCTAAATATACAAAAAACATTACATGCACTAATCCTATTATTAGCCTTGATCCATGCATAATCTTCTTCTTTGTCCTACATGTGATTTTTCAAAATTTGGCTCCTATGTGTGTCCCAAGATATCCTTCTTTTGTCTAATTATAAACCTTTGTTGGACACCACTCCATCTCTAATTTTCTATTTTTAGCCATGTCCTTATAAAATAAGCTAATTCCCAAAATCTATGTGCTCATGTAAAAACCTTTGCACGCTGATCCTTTTTATATGTGTGCACCCTTTACGCACCCCTTGTGCACGGCTAAAAACATCCATACGTGGATATTAATTATCCATTTTCCCTGTTAAACATTACCCCACACACTAATGTCATTTCCCATCCTTGGTAATGTTTCTCCCTACTTATTCCTCCAATGAATGAATGAAAGAATTTTGAAAGAATATATAATAATTCCAAAAATACCATGAATCAAAGAATAAGGACTCTCAAACTTATGTGTAGGTGACCTCAAGATTTAGGTGGCTAAAGGAGCTCTGGGAACTCTGTTCTCAATGCATCCTCTAAAATTTTCCATTCTTCGAGCTCCTATGTGGATTTCCCTGGCATTGCATCTATAATTATTGAAATATGATCTAGCTCCAACTCACCCACTTTCTCCTTGAGTTATTCGATGACCAAATTCAACTCTGTAGTCACTCCCTCCATCATATCCATCCGTTCCATGACCAAGAGTTGTATTTTCTAGATATAAAATTCCAGAGTCTCCCTAATGGCCATTATTAGGTATATCTACATTGACATTTATGCCATGACCTTTGTTCACTCAATATTATTACTTGGTGTCTTCTCCTGGATTGCCTTAAGCTCTTCCTCTTCCTTAGAAACATGCGTGCTGAGAATAGGGTCAATGTTTTGGTACCTATCAAAAGCCAACTCAAATTTACTATTATCCTCCCTAACCTTTTTGATTAAAGCCTCAAACTTAGTTATCTTGGCCTCCACATCCACTTTATTCATTTTCTTCTCCTTGACCAATTCTTCTGCTAATGGACCAGTGAAACTCTTTATATTAAAGAACAACATCCCAACCAAGTATTTGAGATATTCCATCTAATTGTTATAATATGTTTGAGCTTGGCTTACTAAGGTGGGGAATGTTCCTGTGATTAATTTACCAATGCTCTTTCACTCTCATAAGCCTCCTTCATTTGCAAGTTGATCTCCTTTTATATCATCCTTCATATTCTCAATCTCGCGCTCCTTTTTCTTCTTATCTTATACCATGAGCCTCATGGTTGCCCCCTTTTCTAGGTTTCTGTGTATGACCTCAATTATCATCTTAGTCAAGGTGTTGCACACCTAATCATCAGTCAACCTCGTGGGGAAAACAATATTGTATTATTTTCTTTTCTCCTTTGCCAATGCCAAAGTTGAGTAGGACCTGCTACTTATCTCAAATTTTGGTTCTTCTGCATGGGTATACATGCTCCATGACAAAATATTCTTCGTGCACAAGATCCCACCTCTCTCATCTAGTATGTCCCAGCCAAATAATTTTCCTTAGGTATCATGCTTTGAAACCTTGACCTCACTACCTTTGAAGGATTTTAAATGAACAACATGAATGATGACTGTGGTGGGGTTTTCCTCCTAAATTTCTTTTCCTTTCTGTGATCTATCCTCAGAGTGAAAATATTTTTGCTTGTCTCACTAGAAATGCCCTTATCCTCCTTGATGAAATAGAAATCATAACCTTCTTCCTTATCTTTCTCATGCTCTTCCTTATGAGTGATACACATTTCCTCTTCCTGCACCGATGCTTTGTCTTTATGTGGGATTATATTCTACGTGCCATCTTCACCCTTCTCCGAGATCAACTCTATGTGCATAGGTTGATTCTCCTATACTTCATTTTATCTATATGAAGATCCTTCTTCTTCGTGCGTGGTGTCCTTGCATCTTTCTTCCTCATAAATTTTATCTTTCTCATCATCAGATATGATTTGAGATCTTTTTGGACCCCTTCTTTTCCTGAGTGGACTTACCTTGGCCGGATGAGAAGATCTTGCACCCTCTCTTTTAGGTGATTTTGTAGTTTCTTTCTTGGGTGCCATATTTTATCCCCAATATCACACCATAACATGTAACCTATGAGCTATTGTACTAAGTGTTCAAACCCTCAACATACCTTTGTGTACCCTACTCTTCTACCCTATCTACTCAATTTTCTAGCTCCATAGCCCTACCTTTACAATACCTGAGCTCGTGAAAACCATGTCTTTCCAAAATCTAGCTCTATAAACCCTTCTTTACCCATTCCCTCACCTTTCTCTCAAAATTATACTTCTTCTACCAAAGGATCTCCACATTGAAAGCTTTTACACTCTACTCCAGTTTTCTCATTGCTTGATTCACTTTGTTGCACTTTGTCACTCGATTGATTGGTCACTCAAATATCTTCGAATACAAGGTAGAAAATGACTCAAATTTCCCCTTTTTATAACTCTCTTGTAATTTAAAATTCCATTGATTTTATTATTAGATTTAAGACACCTTTTTAAAATTTTATGATTTAAAGCACTTTTTCGTTTTAAAACACCTTGTCTTTTAATGGTACTTTTTCCTTTTCTCTATGACTTTAATCCATATGAAAAATTCATAACCTTCTGGTGCACTAATAATTCTAAGACCGTAGTCATATTTGTGCACACTTCCTTGCACTGCAACCCATCTTCCTCTGTGTTATAGACCAAGTAGTCTATCCAGCTACTGCCTCCCTCACGCTACATTGCATGACCTCTTTCTTGTGTTGCTTCTTGGTATAAGAAATTATTTTCAAACACCATCATTCCTTAACACCTAAAACATATTTCTTTCTCTTTTCCTCATACCCATCTAGTATCCAATGAACATAATAATTTTGAATTTATCACGCACACTACTAAACAAAGTACAAACATCACGGTCTTTTTCTTCTTTCTGCATGCATTTATACCTGTTTCCACTCCACACTAAAATTATGTGCAGTCCTTTGTGCATCAAATTAATAATTAGTAATCAACTTCTATGCGTGAATACACTTATCATGACAAAAAAATCAAGGAAAAAACAAAAAATGAAATGGAAATCTAATCTAAGTGGTAATACTACCTTATTACAAACATCAAGGTAGCTTATTTATAGTAGGGATTCAACCTACTCCCATTGAAGTAAGTGGGTAACATGGTGCCATCCAACGCTTGTAATTGACACATGCTTGATTCTAATATATTGGTCATTATAAAGGGTCTCAAACAATGAACTTTCAACTTCCTCGAGTGGCACCAAAACTTGGATTCATAAAGAAGTACCATCTTTCCAGCTGCAAATGATTTGTTCTTGATGCGACTGTCATACCAAGCTTTCTATCTTGCTTTTGTATCACATGTGTAATGATGCGCTACTCATCTAATTACATCAATTTATCAATATACTTATCCATAACATGTTCATCATCTAATCCACTTACGTGCACAATACATAGGGATGGTAACATAAATTCCATAGCTAGTACAACCTCCACACCAAACACCAACTGAAAGGGTGTGTCCTTGTTTAACTGTTTACGGGTTGTTCTATATGCCCAAAGAACTGATGATACCTTGTCATCCCAGTCCTTTCTTCCAACATCACATATCTTCGTTAGTATTTATCCCAAGATCTTGTTGAAGGTATCAACAGTTTCATTAGCCTGAGGGTGATAAGGAGTAGTCTTATGGTGTGCCACCATAAATCCTTCTAATATATTATAATACTCTTATGGTGTGCCACTATAATATTTTCCCAAAGGAACCTTATTGTTGTTGCTGTCGTTCAATATTTCATAGGTGCATCCTCTACCCACCATGTTAAATAGTCAATACATGTAATAATGTAGTGTGCACTACACTACTCACAGGTGGTGTAATAATCCCTACAAATCAATTTCCTAATTTAAAAAAGGTTTTGCACTTGCTATATGTATTAATGGAATTTCATCTCTATTTCTAGGCTTTCTAATTGTCTGGCAGTGATCACATGATCTGACATAAACCTTGGTATCCTTGTACAATGTACCCCACTATAAACCAACTAAAAGGATATTGTGTGTAGTCAAATATCTTATATAACTTCCTCTTGTTATACCCCCATGATCCTCCTCCATAATGACTTCATGTTTGTGTTCAAGTACACATTTACGTAAGACCTCATCTCTACCCATATTATACAAATATCCTTCAATAAGATGATAGGGTATGGCTTAACTATAAAAATACTTATTTTACAATTTCTTGATTCCTTCTAGCACAAGTCGAATGCACAAAAGTATGGCTATGTCCTCTAAATCATCTCAAGCAGGATTCAATCTGAACAACTGTGAATCAAGCATTTTATCTTCAATACTTTGTACATCCTCTCTAGAATTGATCCTTGACAAGTGATTAGGTCCCCAATTTTTGTTACATGGATTGAATACAACTATTAAAGTAAATTCCTAAAAAAAGGAGTATCTAGTGGTAGATGTGCCCTTTTAAAATAGGTTTTTTGACCAAGTACTTCAATGCCATATGCTCTGTATAGAAAATGAACTATGTGGCCAATAAGTAATCTAAAAATTTGTGGATCACGTAGATCATAGATAATCCCTCGCACTCTGTGGTTATGTGATTATACTTTACTGATGCCAATTTCCTACATGCAAAACATATGGGATGATCCATATTACCCTCTCCCAGTTGCATCAAGACTATGCCAATAACCATGCCAAAGGCATCACCATGTACATGGAAAGGTTTGTACCAAAAAGGGAAGTGTAACATTGATGCAATAGCAAACTTCTCCTTTAATGTTTCAAACATATGCTACTACACGTCACCAAAATAAAACTTTCCCTTACCCTTGAGAAATTCCTTCGAAGGTGTAACAATTTGTTTATATCCCTTGATAAAATTCCTATAATAACTAGTATGCCACAAGAAACCAAGAACTTCACTTTGATTGGTAGGTTATTCTAATCCTAGAATCACTAAATTTTTTATTGGATCCACCAATAGTCCATTCTTACAAATTATATTCTCAAGCTAGGTACCAAACAAGGTGGCAAAGATACACTTCTTTATGTTGAGAGATATTCTTAACTACCTGCATCTCTAAAAAATGAGCCTTAGATTATCACAATGATCTTTTACAATCCCATAGATAGTCCTGTAATCTAGATAAACCTATAAAAATTCATGAAATGCCTACACAACTATGCGTGAGAACACTACTGGCACATTCTTCAACCCAAAGGGCATGACAGTATATGAAAAACTTCCCCATTATGTGGTGAAGGTATTATTCTCCCAATCCTTGCATGTAATGCATACCTAATGATAACCTACAAATCCATTAGTAAATGAAAACATTTCACACCCCATAATTCCCTTAAGGATATCCTCTGTTAAAGGCATAGGAAAAAGATCTATAACACATGAGGCACTGAATTCCATTTAGTCAACACAAATCCTAATCTGTCCATCCTTTTTGATGTTGATCATCATGGGGCTAACTCACTATGATTCCTCAATCGATTCAATGATTCTAGAGTAGAACTTATGTACCCAAAGAGATGGTGGTAAAGCTTCTTAGATTTATTTACATTATCTCTCGTAGTTATGGATGTGTACCAAAGTAGGATTTTTCCCATCATACCCGTGTATAAGGGGGAAAATTTATCCGAGTCAATCTTGTTAAAAATGAAACCCTTACCTCATGCTAGCCTAGAATATTATCTCTTTGTGTTGCCCACCTATGCATAACTATTCCACAAAAAGTATAAACCATAATATTCCACATATCCTCTTCATTCTTCCATCGATCCTCCATGACACACAAGAAAGATTCAAGATTTTTCTCTCCACTATAACTAGGTAACTGAGTTTTTACCAAACACCTAATCATGTATGGCTTGATCATTTGAGTGAATCTTCCTATAATCTTGTGTCTAACCATTTAATTCATTTTATGGGCCCAATTGTCAAAAGAAACAATTGTAGTGTCACTGACAGATTACACATCTTCTCACTGAAGTACACCTTCCTTAGATGGTTCCAAGTTCTCAAGGTCATGCAACGTACATGCATAAATCCTATTAATCTCTTCTTCACTCATTGGTTCAATGTAGGGCATATCCTTCACATCATCCAGGGGTATGAAAACATGCTCTTCCTTGTTCTCAAAACTGATACATCTCTTATTAAATTGTAAGTCCACATTATTTTCAGAGTACCAAGGATGCCCAAGTAGTGCTGGAAAATTATCTACCTCAGCGAGCTCTAATGATTCAAAATCTCTTGTAAACTTGGATCCTTAAATAGTAATTAAATAATTCTTCAACACCTCAAATAGGAATGGCCCTTGTCTTATTTTTCATAGACAACACATTAGAATATGGCTACAATGGTGCCCTTCCCATCTAGTTCCATGCATCCAAATTCAAAACATTCACCTCGGTGCCTATGCCAATCAGAATATTACTGACCATATAACTGTCAATCACTAAATCCAGTGTGATTTCCTTTTCATACTCATGGTTTTGTAGTGGTAAATTTACATGATGTATCTTACACTCATGCTCAACTTCTGTGTGTGGAACCTTCTTGCCTAACCATTCTCCTAACAGCAGGATGATGTTCTCATACCTTCACATCCTACATACATGCTTCAAATCATCTACATCATTTTGTGTAAGCTCAATGTTCTTCGTGCATTCCATCTTACGTGCATACTTATTCAAGCATTGGATCTCACCTTGCAAATATTTGATCACTCCCATAGTTTCCTAATATACCTCCTTCTAATGACTAGCATATATATACTTAACATGCATAATTGCCTCTACACGAGTAGTCACTAACAAAGACTGAAGCTCTAGATCAGATGTCTTCTTCGGTGTCCCTTGTTAATTATTTGCATGTTCTACCTTTATCATCCTTGTGCCTTTTTCCTTATTTGTGTCCATACACATATTCTCATAAAGTTCCAGACAATCTTCAACTTTATTTTACTTTCCATGATAAAAACAAACCTGATTCTTGGGAAACTTGCGCTGGTAATGATTTGGGGACTCACAAGTATAACAAGTCTTGTGAGTGAATATTCCTCTACCTCCATGACCTCTTCTTCGATATCCACCTTGGAATCCACCATCTCCATTATTATATCCTTCATTATGTTGGGCTTCTTGTGTCTGAGAGCTACTTGCAACCGTCATCTATCGCAATCCAATTTTGCATGCCTCATGAAGTTTGTCTGTCAGACACTAGTTAGCTGTATCATGGTGTGCATCGAAAATCTTGCTATACATGGAGACATTATTCATTATTGCACACTAAAAGAGGGGGAAATTACAAACATCATGATTCTTGTGAAAAATGCCACAAGAATGTAAAAATGTGTGCACATTATTGTACGTATAACTATCCTTAATATATCCTTCCACATCACAATCGATGCACCATTACCAACTTCGTGTCTCATGTGCCAAATTAGTACAAAGATTATCCAATTTATTATCCATAGATACTATTTTTTCCTCTAGGATCACTCTAGTGTCTACACTCCCAACTACTTCATCTTGCAAAGCTACTTCCAAAGCCTCACACGGATCAGTAAATGTTTTATGTGATAATGCCCTTTGAAAAGGAGTAAGAAATCCTCTAATGAACCACCATACAAGTTTGATTTGATGAATATCATAAGATAGATTAGATAAGAGAGTTTTAAACCACACATCATAATCCCTCATGCTTTCAGATAATCCTTACTTGATGTCCTTGGCCACGCTAATAATCTATTTCTCAAACTATGGAATGTGAAATTCAACAAGAAATGAAGTGCACAAAGCATAATAATCTACCATAGTCTGATGTGGATCATAATTTATATACCAAATTTGTGCACACCCTTGAAGTGTGGTGGAAAACTAATTTTTCTTTCTATAAGGGGTTTTTATTGCCCTTGGATGTAAATAAAAATTCACACTTGTGCACATACTATGCAACATATTCCACACCTTTATACTCTCGTAAGTGAAGAGACATCTCAAAGAAATCTTGGGGTGTTTACTGAAGTGGTTGTTGAGGTGGTGTTTGTGATGGCTGATTTGTTGGTGGTTTGGGACCTTATCCTAAGGTAGTATTAGATCTTGAACCTAAACCTCCACTAGGATTTCCTCTATGCACTGGCTTGCCTGAACCTCCTGAACCTCTCGCTACGACCTATGGTCCTATAGATAAAATACCTTATGTCCTAGTTGTTGCATTGAACAAGACACCAAATGTTTGTTTTATAGTAGCACCTATTGGATTTCTTCCAATAGTCTATGTGCCAACACTCTGTGTTGATTATGCGCATGTAAAAATACCTCTAAAAGTACTTCCAAATAGGGGCACCTGATACACTGCCATATGCATGTCCCTAATCTGTTGTACTTGAGTTGAAATTATAATATGCCTACTTGTATCTCATTCATAACATGGAGATGCTAATTACTCTCCTTCATTATTATGTTCTTCAACAACTACCTCTAGATCTAGAACACCTTGCACAAGATATAGGTAGCCAAGATGGGTCAGATGTGCATCTGCGGTCCTTATTCTCTCCTCTGACATGCTTTCATCAGAAGCCATTGGGGTCTCTCTAGTGTGATTTCCTAATGTTGAGAGGGCATGATACTATGGAATCTCATCTAATATGAGGCTCTAATAACTTCTTCCAATCATCATTCTTCTTGATAGCACTGACACATCAACTACCGTCTATCATGCCTCATTATACTTGAGTAATCTTTACTTTCTTTATCTTTCTTCTTCCAGGACCATTTTCATCCTCTCCAAACTTGTTCCCACCCCTATGAACAGTGGAGATTTATGTCTTAATAGGTAATTTATCCATTCCTAGTTATACCATTAAGATCTTGATAGCTAAGGGTATCACACACAAATAGGATCCTCTTGGTTCTCACAAAAACAATAACTTTTCCTCCTCTAGACATGAATATGTTAAAACTATGTATTACAAAGTATATCTATATAGTATGCCTTTCCACCAATTATATACAACTTTAGTCCATGTCTTGGTTGATTCAAAGAGGGTCTGATAGTCTTCCTACGTCCAAGCCTTCTTTCTTGGTTGGAGACCTTTGTTTTCTACGTAAAATGCCAACCACTGGTATAACTCTACTAGGAAGGAACTAAATAATGTCTCATACAAGTAGTCATATAGAGTGTCTTCTACCCACTTTCACACATTAAAATTAGGACTAGTGTTATATCTTTGTGTAAAATCATCTTGGGAATCTTCTATCCATCTCTCAATAACTTGCAAACATAGTCGATACAACATTTGCATGTAACATCCTGGTAAATAGTTTGAAAAGATTTCCTAGTAACAAAACCAAAATGTAGTCTTTGCTTTATCCAAAAATATCTAGGCACACTGAAACCTCATCCAAACAAGTATATAATCTCACCCAAAGCGTGCACAATCACCAGGTCCCTCCTTTGTGTTAGAATCTGAGGTGTGAAAATTATTAACCATATTAAATTATATTCCTAACATTTACCAAAACATTGATGTAAACCATAAATAAATACACCACACAGTAAAAACATGTGAACACAAAATTTAACATGGAAAACCCCCGGGGTAAAAAACCATGAAAAAAAATCCATTTATTGAGATACTTTTCACCCAGTTTAGTAACTCCTTCCTCACTTATAGTCTATGTTTTAACTCGGAATACATGAATTGAATATGAATATGACCTATAGTCATATTTAGATAACCCAAAGGGTTATGACCTTCTCAAGTGATGGGGTACACCTCACTGATTTAATATTAGTTAATAAATAACTAACAACCTAATATAAAGTTTATATTTAAACAAAAAGAATATAAGTTATTCTATATTATGTAACTATAAACTAAATATTATGATCTCTTAATATTATAGTTCTAACACCCCCCTTAATATTAAGTGGGGATCCATATGCCAACATTACCTATTTGTACAACATGATTTACAAATCCATAAACCCCAAAGGTTTAGGCTAGCATATGTATTTTTGAAGGAATTATAACACCTTCATCATGCTCAACTTACCTTTTGGTACAAAAGAATTCATGATCCATAAATCAAAAGTATGATTTAGACTAAACATGATTCGTGAGACTAAATCCCACTATTTCTCATGGAAAAATTCTTAACGGCATATTTTAGGAGCCTTTTATAACATAAAGACATCCTTTACAAATAGATGCACACACTAGACTGTATTTTCCATAAACTCTATCAGTTTACATAGATCATAAAAGATATTTTTACAATGCTTTATACCTGAGCAGAAGTATAGAGGAGAAGGATTCAAAAATTAGACAACCATTAGGAGGTGGCATTTCCATGCACACTCCCCCTTAATGTAAAATTTGAAAGGCCAAACATTTCACACACTTGCATCATTTTACAACACACAATGTCTTATAAACATAATTGAAATATTTGATCTTCAGACTGGAAGTACTGGAGATATATATTACCATAGAGAACCTTCTCTTGAATAACATGTATAGTAACTTCTATATGATTCATTCTCTGATGTTGAACTGAATTCTTTAGCAAGAGTAATACAACTCTGACCACCACATAGAAGAGGAATACTTCATTCAACTTCCATGTGTATCTCTTCCAACAACCGCTTCAACCACATGTCTTCTTTGCTTCTTCTATTGTACTTCTCTACCTTAGTACAATAAATGGAGACTCTTGGTTTCTTTTGTTGTTCCAAGTAATGGTTCTCACACCAAAAAAATTGAACACATATCTAGTATATTATATATCTAACACAACATCAACATGGTTAGAGTCACAATATCTAAATAGACATCATAATAAACATATAAATATAAATCATTATTGATTTCACTTTTAACCATATGTAAAAGTTAAACATTAGTTGTATAAAAACTAACATAACAATATGCTTAACAACTAACCATGTTAAAATATGTTGAAAAAATTTCAACATATTACTCTTGTAAAATATATATTAGATACAATCAGTATTGGATGTCTCTAATACAAACACAAAGGCATCCCCAAGTGTCATTTGATATGCATATAATAATATTTTAGTAATAACATAATAAATTATAATTTAGAAATGTATTATCAACAACATATATAACTTCATTATCTACTTTAACCTTTAAATGATAAGACAAATAGATAACATATATGCAATAATTACATAATCATGCTAGAATAATGAATACAACATTATTCATTAATACTTGCTGCATAAACAAAGGATAGGATTTGTTCATAGAAGGTACTAAACACATGATTAAGGAGTGGGATTCTGGGGGTGGAAGTCCCCAGTGGGGTTGAGGGATAATGCCTCTCACAGGGTCTGAGGGCAGCACAATTTACATTTACTCCCTTTTGTGATACAGGTCAAGGGTTAAGGGCAAAACACATCGATTTTTACCAAACAATTTGTATTATCAATTTACTCCTCTAAAATTGAAATTTACAAAAATAGAAACAACCCTCTTTGTGATAAAAAACCATGATTTTTACAAAAATTATATGATCAACATTTTGAAACCAATAATTTTAACAAAATTATTGTTTGAAACATAATAGTAATTTATCGAATTTTTAGTGATTTTACCTAAAAAAAATGAAAAAAATACGACTTACTTATCTTGTCAAAGTTAAAAAAAGATTGGGAGCATAACTCCATGATAGATGGCTGAGATGGTCCAAAGTTCGGCCCCGAGCTCTTATATTAACACCTTGCTTATATATTATATTTAACTTGTCTATATAATCAAGTCATAACTTTCCATATATATATGCTATATATTATATTAATCCAACACAACTTGTGCAAAGATGAGTTTACATATCAATTGAGTTCGTGACCGAGCCACTCTTCATAATTGCTAAAACAAAATGTTGGTGGTGTGACCAAATTCACACCAAATTTACATATTTAAAAGGATTTCAAAGCCTTAAAAACATTCCCATGTGTCCCATGTGGGACTAAAATCCCATTCATTTAAAAAAATGCGCATGGAAAACTCTTTAGGAATTTACCATGAACTCTGGTTATGATATTTTGCATGAACAAGTATATTCTCACTTCTTCTATGATTATTATGTGCAATTAAGTTTATCTTGGTTTGAACTACACATGATGCTCTCTGTCTAATGTAGAAAAAATTATATCAACACGAGCTTTGTTGATGTCATTTGATCTAACTATTTTTCTTGTGGAACCTTATACAATTAGAGCAGGCAACAACATAAGAGTGTACTACTACTGGTATCAGAAGTGGATTGATTTAGCTTTAACGAAAACATTCCTCTTGGGCAAGTGAAAAAAAGGAACAAAATGCCCAAAATCTAATTTTGCCCCTTTAAAAAGAAATTTGGGCACAATTTTATTTGTTTTAAGGGTTATGAGTGGACTGAATTAATATGAAAAAATCTGGGCTGTTAAAGGAAAAATTGGTCATTGTTTACTTGAAAATTGGCTCATCCATTGATAAAAGTAGACCCTAGGATAGAGAGGAATTGTGGGGATATATTGTTTATGACACAACATCATCTTAGTCTCATCCTAGTCAAATAATGTTTTGTGAAATCACCTCACCAAATCTCACAAATAAATGCCCATCAGAAGTGTTGCTTGTGCTCCCTATAACATCTCTGTGCTTACCATCTACATATTCATCCAAATACCTCCTGTAATTATTACTAGGTTGGTTCATTCAGATACTAGGAACTTTCTTAGGATCAGACACTAACAACATTGAATTTATAACTCTAGAAAATTCATGCATGGTCGGTCGATTAGAGGGTCATTTCTTGGTGCAAAGTAAGGCCAACTGGAAGATTTTTCTTGCAATGGTAGACACGTTTTTCCTCCTGGACCTTTTATCATATTTCTGCCTTGTATTAACACATTGATCTGGAGGTGACATTTTCTTCGAAGAGCTCATCTTTCCTAGAGAATACTTGGTCTCAAGTTTAACTTCCAGTTCAAAAATAGTCTTCCAAGCTTCCACATTCACCTGTGGTTGACTCAGATATTTCCTTACTGCATCATCATTTTGGGGCTTCATTCAGATGTAATGTTTATTTGTATTTATTTTCCTTCTTTTGCTATCTGCACTATATCCTTTGCATCACCATTTTTTTCGTCTACCACTTCATTTTTCCTACTCTTTATCTTTTATATTGACTAGTTGTATTGATTAAGACATTGAAAGTGCGTTTTCCTACTATCCCACTTATATCTCTTCAATATTGCTCTCTTTTAAGGGGGCACAAATACATAGTATATAGGTTCTATTTACCATTCCCCATATTAAGTGCTAAACTTTCCAGGCCAAAAAATAACTATTCAAAGTTAAGCTCCAAGGTAAAAACCAAGTGAAATGATGTTAGGGTGTTTTGACCATGCCAAGCGCTTAACAAGGGTTATAAATAGTTTTTTTTTTAAATAATTAGCATATGGTAGTTTTAAAAACAATGTCTTACAATTAAAACATAACAACTATATAGGAGATAAAGGAGGGGCATTAAATATAATGTTTATTGAATTTTATTTAACAGTGAGTGTCCCACTAATTGGAAATTTTGAAGAGCCTATTAATATGGAGGTTGTCTCCTCCTTAAGAACCTTATATTAAATCTTCATTTTATTTTCCTGTATAGGTTACTATAGAATTTAATTCATACTAATGTCATTTATAACAAGGGGGAAAACAAATTATTTCATTTGTTGTTTTAATTACTTAAACTTTTAGGTAGTTATAAAGTTTATATAGGATTTAATTAAATTCTATGTATAGACCGGTAAGAATAGTGTTAAAAGCACTTAGGAGTAAAAAAATAGGTTTGTATCTTAAAATAACCAACCTATGATTATTTTATATAGAAATACATAGGCCACACATATAGGTTTAGTATGAAAGGGGCCATATGTACATAGATTTTGAGTGAAATTATTCCACCATATAAAAATGTGTTAAAATTGAATAAGTTTTCACACGGGCCAATGAAAAAAATTCACAACCCTATTTCCAGGGAACATTATCTCTCTCTTGGAGACCTTGTGTTAAACTTGAATTTATTCTGTAATTTTACTTCTCCCTTCATATTGAAAAACTATTCAATTAAATAAATTATTTCACACACTATTTACCCATACAATTTTTTTATGCGAGTTGAGAGTTCCTTTCATCTGCGCACACACATATATCTCCAAAAGCATTGATACATATTGGAGAGGGAGGGTAGGTTAAATAGGCTCCCAACTAGTTGATCAACCAACTACCCAACCAACATGATTTTAGGATAAATTAAATTATTTAACCAATACTTTATCCCGCTCTGGTATGATGACAAAATCTTAGGTGTGAAAATTATTAACCATATTAAATTATATTCCTAACATTTACCAAAACTTTAATGTAAACCATAAATAAATACACCACACAATAAAAATACATGAACACAAAATTTAACTTGGAAACCCCTCAAAGGGGGAAAAACCATGGAAAAAAGAATTTCCATTTATTGAGAAACTTTTCACCCAGTCCAGTAACTCCTTTCCTCACTTTTGCTCCTTGTTTTAAACCTGAAATTACATGAATAATTCAAATATGACCTATAGTCATATTTAAATAACCCGAAGGGTTATGACCTTCTTCAGCGATGGGGCACACCTTGATTTAAAATTATTTAATAATTATGAAGTTTATATTAAATAATAAAGAATAACTTATACTATATATTATTTGATTATAAACTATATATTATGATCACTTAATATTATAGTTCTAACACTTTGCTTTGATTATCAAGATGTTAGCATGCATTTTCATCTCATTAATATTTAATCCATCAATTCATGCATAAATAATCATCGTAATCATGGTGGTTTAGGAACACATATAATAAGGAAACTCGATTAACATAAAAATGATTATTAAAACTTGAATTCCCAAGATCACATATTTAGAAATAATTAATTTAGCAACCCAAACGTAGTTATTCATTGCAAATAATAATAAAATATATATAAAATAATATGAATACTTCATAGTTCCAATACATCATTGCATAGGACCTATGTGCTCTCATATAGACTTCAAAACCATAAGATTACATAATACTAATAACCGTCAACTCTCCTATTCTCGAGCTAGCACTTCCTATATATAAGGGTGGGGACTTTCCCTTCACCGCTTCATGCACTTGCCTAATAATAGGTGTGCGTACAAAATATCTTGCATGCTTTCTTTTACATCTCATACTAATAGTAGATTTTTCTAAATATACAATGGACATTACATGTACTAATCCTATTATTAGCCTTAATCCATGCATACTATTCTTCTCCCTCCTACATGTAATTTTTTATAATTTTCAATCATATGTGAACTTCCCAAGCTATCCTTTTTTGTATAATTATATACCTTTCTTGGACGCCATTCCATCTTTGCTTTTCAATTTTTAGGCATGTCCTTGGAAAATCAGATAAGTATCAAAATATCTCTACTCATGTGTGAACCTTCTCATAATGATCCTTCCTATATGCATGTTCCCCTTTGTGTACCCCTTGCACATGATTCCAAATATATGTGTGTGGCTAGTACTTATCCATTTTCCCCACTCAACATTATATATTATTTATGATGAATCTTGTGTCTCTTTCTCTACTATTTTTGGTTGATACTAATGAGCCTCCTAGTGCTACTTATGTTATTCATATTGTTGGTCTTCAAACATGTACCCACACCTCAGATCTAGAAGGATCAAGGTGTTTGAGACAACAATGGAATCATCCCCAAGTTGTGGGACCTTGCGCGCTTGGGACAAATCTCAGGAGAAGGCCGGTTCCTCTATCTATTTCTATTGCTACTGCTACTCCTAATCCTAGTGCTAAAGGGGAACCTAAGATAATACATGCCAAGGGACTAGGGATAGAAGGATAACATCAAAGGAAACTACACTAAAAGGAGATAGCACTAGAAAAGAGGGATGAACACTATTTGTTCTAAGTGAAAATGAGAGGTAATGCATAAAAGAAGGCTAGGCACATATAACAAGACTTAAAATGTATCCACTAGATCAATTTTGTGGGACACAACCAAATAAGTAGTTGCAAGGGACGTGAACTGACACAACTAACACAAAACACAAAAGAAAAGGCAAGAAGAAGGAATGCAAACACGTCATGATAGAAAATAGTCACAAAACAATGCTTCTATTACTTTCAGAAATGCAAATTGCTGTTATAATGGAGAAAGAGGCCGATATCCACATGCAAGAGCCAGATCTAGAGGTATGCAACTCAAAATACAAAAAGTATGAAGTCCTTAGCAAAAGAATAAGGATCTAGAGTTTCCAACATTAATAGTGAGCCCAGCTCTTACATTTATAGATGAATCTATAGAAGGAGAAGAGAATGAAGGAAAACATGAATTTGAAATACAACCACCAACAAGAAGCATTCAATGCCTGTAAATCCACCTAAGAATTTTTCAAATGCACTTCCCTAGGTCTCTTTTGGTGTGTTGGATGATGAAGGAGGATGGATCATATCGATTCAGGTGGTTGAAGCAATCAAATCTACTTCATTAATGCTCAAAAAGATGTTTTCCCATTTCTCACCTACTAGATCCACTAAAATTTGAATTTGAATGTCTAGCACTATGGCTGATGTCAGCAGATCTTTGACAAGTCTAGGCGCATGTCGATAAGAGATATGTAGAAGAAGATACATCTGTCAGAATTTTATCAGAGCCGTGGCACACATAAGACACGTGGCACACGTGGATTGGCTGAAATGATGTCCAACTGTGTAGATGTTTTTTCATTTCTGCCACATGTCAGTTACTAATTTGTTGCAATGATTCCCCACCTTGATGGCGTGCTTTGGCTAGTTGTGTGTGGAATACTCAAGCATGTCAAAAGATAACCTGACACAGAAGGGCACAAAGGAGGGTGTGAGGGAAGGGTGCATGGAATAAAATAGAGGAAGGTGACGAGAAATGCACGCACGACACGCGTGGGGAAATGAGGAAAACTAGTGAGCAGAGAGTACAAGGTTAAGGTGCAACTATTACAAATTAATGGGCATGGTGCACGAGAGGGAAAGAAGGGGCACTAAGGGAAAACTGTAACCAAGGAATTGTGCCAACTGAACCTGAGCATGCACAACCTTCAATGAGGAGTTGAGATCCAAAATATGTATACAAGTTACGCAAATAACTAGGAGAGCTATTTGGATATTACATATCTTGACTCACATATTGATCCTTATGTTTGTACTTAATTTTTCCACTATTTCCAACATGACCAATGTTCCACCTATTGTAGTTTCTCCTACTAGACACAATCTTATTTTTTATATTATTACACTTACTCCTCATATATTTGGTATTTGGGACTCCATAGGGTTTTCTCCTCACTATGCTGATATTGTTCTTTGGTATCTCTTGTGATATTTCCTTCAATTATGACCCATATTTAGAATAATTTCTCAATGACATCGCTTGGATCATTATGGAATCTACAATTAAGGGGCATATTATTCCTCCATCGCCACCCAATGACAACACTCTTGTTCTAGGTCCAAACATGACTATTGAGGGTGTATTTAATTACATGTATCTCACTTTGCACACTTAATCTGGGGGAAACCTTACTCCCCTCTCATATTTATTTTGTTTCATGTTCACATATTAACAAAAAAATAAATAATTCTAGTTTAGATTTTGATTGAATGTGTATTTTATTTCTCATTCTATTCTATGTTGAACACTGTTGGCTAGATTTTCTACATAGCTGAAAACCTAAGAAGTCATGAGATAAATCTCCATCATTTATCGGTGAGGCTCTCGTGTAAGATTTTTCAATTAAATATGCTAGTGTATATTTGTGGGTATTAATTTAACCATGCAGCTCATGAACCATAGATGTATAGTTTTGCAGTAAGTAAACAACTATTGAAGAAAGGAAATATCTGATGAAGAAGAAAATAATAAAAACACAAGAAAGAAAGAGGGAATATGTGCAACCTAATCAATATATTACAGATTTGATTACATGCACATAGAAAGAACAAATAGATATTAACATACAAAATTATAAGCAAAGGGAACTTTCAGATCTAGATCTAGAATAACACAAAGTTTATGAATAGATCTAAGACAAAAAGTTAGAAACAAAATGCACTGTTGACATAAAGTTCTCTAGAAATATGCTCCTTTCTATTCCTCTACTTAAAATAGCTATCAGGGGTTTCAGCAAAAAGTCTGGAACACAAGAATGATGCTTACAAATTCTGATATTTTAACCTATAGGTTCTTCCTCTACTTATAACATATAGAGGGGAAATTACAAATAGGAAGCCTTTAATGAACTGACACATGTGGAAGTCAGAAAGGAAACAACTAGTAATATCCCTCCTCGAATTCCTCTTTGCATGACATGCATGATTTATAATTGAAAATAGAACCTTCTATTTTGCATGTATGCCACCTATTTCCAAGTAATTGACTTCTTCAAGAAATGGATTTTAAACCGATCACTTATGTTTTATAATTTAATTAGCCACTCAATTACTTTGTCAGAGGAAATAAGAGAGAGAAGAAGAAAGAGGAAAAGAGATTAGAAGAAATTTACAACACTTCTACTCTTGTTCCTTTTTCCACATTCTACATGCAGTTGATTCTTTTGCCTTTGATTCTCACCAAACTAGATCTAGAAGTGGTTGACTGTGATTTTGCTTACGGGTGTTGCCTTTGACTTGTCTTCCCTCTTATCCTTGAAGCTTTTGTAGTTATTCTCCAGTACATGCATCAATGCAATGTTTGCCGTGACTAATTCAGGAAAAACTCATCACCTATTATTATTTTTAATTGCATATGAGAAATTAAAATTTCTGGAAAGCACTTTGGGTGAAGGAAAGTATAGTTAAATTCAATGGAGGATTCAACTGGAAGATTGGGAGCACATGCACAACATCATGGAAGGAATTCTCCATGCATTAACTTCTACACGGGCTGCGTCAGAAACACGAGGATGAATTTTTGCTGGAAGCCTTTGCAATTGGATTAAATTGTGTAGGTATGACAATTAAATTGGTGATAGGTGCATGGCCGGTGTCTGTATCATTGAATTCAAAAAATTTCGAAGCTATGCATGATTCCGTAGAGCCTACCCTTTCATCCCGCTTTGCCATGGTTGGAGAAATATTTGCCTGAGAAACTCTTTTTATTTTTATTCGGTCGAAATTCCTTACCATTGGTGTATATCTGGGGTTTTCTTTAGATTTGAAAGATATATTCAACATATCTGACATTAATTTGTGCACCTATGATGAATACCTATAATTTATTCAAACAAATATGGAGTCCATGACATGATTACTTGATTTTTATCACCAAAATCTACATATAAAGCTTGCTGTCCTAAAATTTGAGGTTTTTCTTGCATGTAAAGCAAACAAAAATATTATTTAATTCACCAGAGCACTTATACCAACATGCAGATAATTGTCACAAAAAAAATAGATCCATTCCAACCCTAGGCGCCAATTTTTGAAACTTTCCGGCAATGAAAAATATTTTTTGATGTAAAAATCCTCCTTCCTTGGGCGCTAAAACTATTCAGGCTGCAATCCTTTGCAAAAAAAATTAATTACATCTTCATTATGGCAGCCCATGCTTATATAACCCTCAACATTCTATTTATAATAAATTTCCACCCTATTCCTGGCAATTGATTAATAAACAATGATGTTTATTCACGCAAATTGGGTGCCTATTTTTGCATGCTGTTGGCTGCCATTAAATAAATTTAGGTTATTTATTTTTAGCATGCTACCTTCAGTTCACTTTGTCTTGTCTTCATGCATTGACTTTCCTTCTATTTATGGTGCCAAAATTGGGTGAATAAACACTAATAAATATTATTAAATGCATTGTTATTCACCCATGGTGGGTTGCACTTTTTGGCAAGGGTGAATTCTAAAAATAAGAAGTCAACTTCTGATGGGAATTTTCACCCTGCATTGCAGCTCTGAAAATCCCTTCTTCCACTTAAGTGATTTTTCTTCTATAATGAAAAAATTTCCCCTTCAAGATAGGTAAGAATTTCCTGCCTTCCTCCCACCTCTAATATTCTCATTGTAGCTTAAGTGACTTTGACTTCATGGAAAAAATTACCTTGCTAGGTAGGTTAGAAATTCCTACCTACTTGTCACTGCCAAAATTCCCACTGGCAGCTTAAAGTCTTCCTTAAAAAAAAATGTGACTTACATGAAAAATAGCTCTTTTCCAAAAGTGCGACTTGCATTGTGACTTTTACCTTTAAAATTGCGTGAGAATTCGTCACTTAGGGAAACATGGAAATTGGATGAGGAAAGCAGAATTGAAAATTGTGACAGGCATAAAAACTACATTTCTTTTCTTTTTTGGAATTTTGGTGAAGAAAACACAAGGACAAAATAAAATTTGCCATTTTTGGAAAGGGTCTGGGAAGATGTAGCAGCAAAAAATTACATGTGCTGTAACTTTCATTTCATGGCTCTATTTTAGGTGTCATTTACTCTAAGAGTGCATATATTCTTGAGCTGTACGTACTGATGGTAATATTTTTCTTATTTTCATAAAACCCATTTATTACAAAAAGTGTGACTTGCCTAGGAGAAGATTTTTTGTGCACGACTTCGTCTTTTTAAAGAGAAGATGACTTCCTGAGTCTGATTCCTTCTGACATGGAAGCTGTAGATGATCTCTAGATACTCTAGGAAATAAAATAGACTATATTGGTAAAGGAATTGACCTAGGGTAATTTCATAGAGAAACAAATGGAGAAAACTAGAGAAAAACACAAAAGAAATAAATAAAAGTGAAAACTGTTGCCAGAAGTTGCAGAAAATGCCCTGAATTCATTCTTGGTGAAAACCATATTGAGATGAGTGAATACCAGCATGAAAAACTTCAATAGGATTCAGCCAAAGCATAATTTAATTCAAACGGGGCATTATTTATTCAATAAATAATAAAATAAAAATTCCGCAGAAAAAACTTGGCGGAGGGATAAAATGAGTTTGGGTATATGGGTATTTGTCGAAATTGGCTCATATGATTCACTGGGAATATCCTAACATAATATAGACATATTCTATAAATAAACCATAAAAAAACCTGTTATTTTAAAAAAGAACAATTTTTTTAAAATGGGTAGTCCCAGATTTCAAGGTGAAATCTGGGGACACCAGTCGGATCCATTTGTGGATATATTTACCTCTTTCAAAATGAAAGGAGTGAAGATGAGATACCAACATCTCAGGTTTCATGTCTTGTCCATTGGGCTCGGGGTCAGGAAAACAAAAACAACACAAAAAAAGGAAAGAAGACAACAAAGTGTTATTTATATACATAAAGGTTTTACCCTACTTTTTTATGTCCAAAAAAGCTTCAGATGCTGTCCATTGAAAGGCATTGGTAACTCAATTCCATCCTGGTAGGAAAGGAAAAAATTCTCCATTCTAGCATCTCTTTTGATCATGAATGGCCCTTTCCAAAGTGAATCAGATTTGATGTGCATGCCCTTCGGTTCATGTATCTTGTCCCACCAGAGTACCCAGTCTCTAATCTTGAACTTCCTTTCTTTGGCCTTCTTGTCAAAGACCTTGGGTAAGTCCTTATTAATTTCCTTTGGTGGTGGATCATCCTTTCTTCTCTCTATGGTGAGTAAGTCTTCATCAACTTCCTCCATACTCAGATTTACCAGTTGTACTTCTGAGGAAGGACTATCAACATATTCTTTGTTCTTATTAAGGTACCAAACATGCTTATCGAAATTATTCACAAAGGAAACTAAACCGTTGGGGATTTTTTTACCTTTTGGTTGGATTGATCGACTAATATCATCATAACCTGGATCAATTTTTTCCTATGATTATTTGTCATGGTGGTGATTTAATCCCTTCAACATACACTCTGTCAAAGTTGTCTTGTTCCTAAAATGCAGATGCATGTTTGTCCTCATTGAAAGTCTTCCATTGTTCAACATTATCAAGGACTTTGGGGTAATAGACCATCTCCACTTTATAGTTTCCTTGTCTGAATATGGATGGTGGTCTATTTGGATTCAATAGTGTATCCGTGACTACCAAAGAGTCTGCCTTGAAATTATGATTTATTAGAATGAAGTCAATAGAGAAGGCTGAAAAATCAAATGTGGAAAAAGTAATCTATCTCTATAATGCTCCAGCTTATCTCTTTTGACTTGAATTTGCCCTCAAACCTGCTTTACTAGAAGTTCAACATCTCCTTGGACTTTGAGGAGTTTTACTCCTTTATTTTTAGCTTGCTCCATTCCTAGCAGCAATACTTCATACTCCACTATATTGTTGGTGTTCTCAAACATCAGCTTGTGGGAGTATGGGAATATCTCATTATCTGGAGATATTAGTAGAACATAGGCTCCTGATCCAAAAGAATAAAAACTACCTTTAAAATCCAACATCTAAACTTTTTCCTCTTCTTGTGCTGGCTCTGGTTGAAGTTCTAGCTATGGAATGAATTTATCCATTTCCAAGAAGTATACACCATGGTCAGACCCCTGAAAAATAATATGAGATCTAGGATCTTCAGATTTTATCACCATGTACTTAGAAATATTTTCCGGCTCTAGCTTCTAATTAATCCCCTTGATAGGAATATGGGCGTAGGACCAATCCATCTTTACTTCTCCTCACAGCTCCTTGCAAAAGTTTCTGCTCAGCAACATGCCATAGGAGATAGGAATATCTGCAACTAAGATTGTCATCTTTAATCTTTTGTAAGGAAAAGCTACCATAACAACTTGTGCATCTTTGATTTGTCTGATTAAAGGGACTTGTCTCAACATGGAATAACACCTTCTTATGGTCTTCATCAAGGTAATCCTGAGAGCATATACAACTTTAGCTGGCATGACATTAATAGAAGCACTCAAATCTAGAATGAAATTGCTTAACTTGAAACCATTAAGCAATAAGGAGACATAGAAAGATTCTACTCTTTCAGAAGATAATGAGGGTTTAACAAGTGCAATGTTGTTTTGGAGAGGATTATCCTTTTGATCCTTTTGATGTATTGGATTGTCCTGGTGATTACACATATTTAACTATCCTATTTAACTACTCAGGAAAATCTCTCAGGTATTCAGATTCTGACATTGGAACTCTAGTTTTCTTGGCATGATCAATAATGTCAAAAGAAGGTATAGATTCAGATACCTGAGTTGCTTTCTACAATTGAGATGAAGAACTTAAATTATTATTTCTGGGAGATAAGGAAGAAGGTAAAGGGATTTCCCTTCTTTGTTCATCAGTTAATGCCTCAGGTTGATGATTTTTTGATCTTGTAAATACTGCATATGCATGACCATGATTATCTTCATGAAGTCTCTCATCGTTATGTTCAAATTTGTAGTTTAGGTAATTAATGTTGGAGTCGCCAATAGGACCTACAAAATCATCATTCTCAAACTGATCAGTGTTAGCTTCTTGGTCTTCTTCATTCATCTCGACGTTGTTTCTGGGAGCAACTTCAATTGCTAATATTTGGGAACCAACAATGCGGTTCCGGTTGTTGTTGTTGTTGAAATTCTAAGCAGGGGCAGTGTTATTTCCTTAAGATATTTGAGCCATTTGTTTCTTCATCTACGACATTTCATTTTCTAAATTTTGCAATAGTGAATTAGAAGTAGTAGCAGAGGATGAAATTTCAGCTCTAGACGTGTTACTTTTTATATTTCTAGCTATGATGAGGTTGTCTTCAAACTCAACTGCCATGTTTTGGGCTACTAAGAAGTTAGTGTTGATGCAAAATCACAGCACCCCTAGATGCAGATCAGGCTTCTAGGATGATCATGTTAGAATCCAGTGTGATTGCACAACATTGAAACCTTCCTCCAAGTGTGGGACTTGCAAAAATGAGAAAGGAATCTCCAGAGAAGGCTGGTTCCTACTCCTAAACTACCTGCCACAAGCTATTCCAGTGCAAGAAAGCTAATCTAAACCTAATCTAACCATGCCAAGGAGACAAAGAGAGAGAGAAAAGGGAAAAACAACAAAAGCCTACACTAAAATGGTGATACACTAGAGAAGGAGAATGTTGAACATCTATCAAAACTGCCATGGAACAAAGAGAGGTGAGCAATGGGAAGGATGGACAGATGCATCATAGGCCCAAGGATAGATATCACACAGAAAATGTCCCAAAACTCCATGAACACAGCTCCAGACCTGTAATGAACGTTAAAACATGCACAAATACCTGTAATGAAGAGAGGCAAGAAGAGAACAAGCAAAAACGAGCAAGGATGGACAGATGCATCACAAAACACGTTTTTTATTGCTCCAGAAGTTTACACAGAACATCATTTCAATAGTAAAAGGAAAAAATGCCATTACAGAGAAGGGGAGGAGGTTCGAACTCCATTTTCAACCCTAGAGAAGAAAAGAAGGGAGGGGTGAGCAGAAAAGATGAACAACTTGTAATCATATGAGCCAAATCTGGCTTTTTACAATGCATGGGTCGAGCCCAGGAGAGAGAAACATGGGAAAACGTGTAAACAGCCAAACCATTGACCAAAATGCATTCTTCATTAAAATCGGTGGTTGAAACATCACTTCTGGCCATGCTGAAGAAGAATACGACCCATGTGCATTAAATCGGTTGTTGAAACGTCAGTTCTGGCCGTGTTGAAGAAGAATGCGACCCATTTACATTAAACTGGTTGTTGAAACGTCGCTTCTGGCCATTACTACATGCTAGAGACGTTTCTTGATTTTCTCCCTCCAAAATGAACCAAAATGTAATATTGACCCCAGAAACGTGTAGAGAATTTCATCAGCTTTCCATTGATATAAAGAACGTTCAAATCCGAGCTTTGGATCGAAAGATATGGAGATATGAAGATTTAGGGCACAAAACAGGTGAAAACGTGTTTTGAAAATCTTTCCCGCGCTTTGCCACCTGGACAACACGTGTCAAGTGCTGATTGGATGCATAATTCTCTCTCCTCTACTCACCCGTGGGTTTTTCCTTGAATTTTTACTTTTGATGATTTTGGAACATTTTCCACTTTTCCTCCGCGCCCCCGTCACTTGGGACACGTGGCGTGCATTGATTGGAGGACAGGGGCACGGGGTCTCCCTTTACCTTTAGCCCTTTTGGCCAAAAATTGGCCAAATTTTCTAACTCCTCCCCGAGCTCCACACTTATCTACTTCATTGGACACGTGTTCTCTTCTGATTGGCTCAGGCTGACCCTTCAAACCTCACCCTTTGAACTTTTGGACGTTTCCCCCTTGTGACACGTGTCATGATTTGATTGGTATCCAGGTATGCCGGCTTTTCGCATCCTTCGCGTCCTCATGGCCCAGCTGTCCCAGTGCTGTTTGGGACAAAAACTTCTGATCCACACGAAATGGGCTTCCCTGTCCCTTTTCTGCCGATGACACGTGGCGTGATCTGATTGGCTCTTGGCTTTCTCGGCTATCCACGTCTTCCGCGTCCCTTTGTCCCACTTGTCCCAGACTGTCTGGGACAAATTCTTCCGATTCACCCGATTCGGCCGGTTCGCGTCCACCACGTACTCTTGTCCCACTTGTCTCGGTGCTAAAGTTCTCCTTTTCGGCCGATCCGGGTGGTTCGCGTCCTTCGCATCCTCATGGCCCAAAATGTACCAACTGCGCCGCTCAGCAGTTAGTCAATTTTCTTCTTCTTCGGTCAAACTGGCTTTCCGCGTCCCGCGCGTTCTGACGGCTTGGATGTTCCTTTGATCTGCAGACTTCCTGGCGCCCTTTCGGACGATTCGCGCCCAGATGTCCCTCATGTCCCGACTATTGCGAGGACTAGGACTTAGCCATTTTTCATGATTTTTTCTGGCCCAAGCTTGTTTTCTGCAACTTTTTCACCTTTTCTCAGAACTTGCTCTCTTCTTCTTGGACAGGGGAGTTAAAAAAATTCTGAGGGGACCCTCGAACATGATTTTTTGCCTTGAATCAATCTATTTCCCTGGGACTTGAATATTCTGATGCATGTTATCAAAATTACCCTGGGGGTAAATTTTGACAACAGTTTTGACCACTCAGCGGGGTCATCTGCCTGCTAGATGAATGATCAGTAGACTGAAGCAATCCATTACACATGGAGTCATGAGTAGTAGCCTAAAAACTGATATGAACTTTGAAAACCTCCCTCTGAGCCACTTGAAACCCACTGAACTTAGAGTTGTTCTCACCAAAATGCCACTGGGATGATCTGTGCAAGAGAAAAACTAGCACCACAAAAACTATGTACAGAATTGAGAATCATACATGCTCCAAATGAAACATGCAGAGTGTACACAAGCACTTCTTCTACTGAAAGAAAATCTACCTACTTTATTCTAACTGGAAGCAAAGGCAAGCTAAACAAACCCTACAATTGGTTGTGAGAAATAGCTTCCCTTTCTCAAAAGTGGCAGCCATGCAACTGATTTGGCATTGAACATGGCTGGTTGGATGAGTGGAAAATCAACAAGAAGCTGGTCTTCCACCCAAATCATCAAGGTATCAGCTGAAGGCAAATTCAATACCTCTTTTAGTTGCTCTGCATTTGGATTGAAGAGGTATGACAGCTGATCCTTGGTATTTTGTAGCTCATCCTCATGCTCGGAAGCAAGCATGACTAGTTGTGACTTCTCCTTTGGCTCCAATGAAGCCAAATACCTGATTGGGCAAGGTATGATCTGTTTGATATGCCCATAGCTCGGATTTTCAACTCCAAAAATGGAGTTTTCTTGTAGACCTTCTTGAATGGATGGTGTGGAAGAAATGGTGAAATTCCTCTGTCCTTTCTCTTCCTCCAATGAAGAACATGAAAGGTTAAAATCTTCCAATCCTGGTTCCAAAGAGCTGCTATAGGATGCAGGCTGCTGCAAATGAATGTTCTCCTCCATGACAGTAGGCTCTAGTGTTTGGAATGTGGATGATGAAAGAGAGAATGGTGGAAACTCAACCTGTTCTTCTCCATCAAAACAGTCCTCCAAATCTGACAGATAAACTGCCTCATGACTGTCCTGCTGCAAATGTTTAATCTCTCCCATGGTGTTCTCTTGATCTGCAACTTGATCACCATGGTTTCCTTCACCCTCCAGCATTGAGTTTGAGAGATCAAACTCCTCTTCAGTACTAGAACTTGAGAGAGGTGAAGTAGAAAGAAGAACTAAAGGTTCTCCTGTAGCCTGCCTTGTGCTCAAAGCTCTTGGATCTGCACTTTTCTCCTCCACAAATAGAATGTGCTCCTCTTCTTTTAGATTTGGAGTAGCTTCTCCTTCCTCTACTACTTGAAGACAATCTTGCTCTTGATAGAACTCTTCCTCCAGCATGAAGTTTGTCAAGTCAAACTCTTCAATCTGCTGCTCTAGAGGACAAGTTGGGACTGCAAGAACTTCTTCTTCTGCTGCAACAAAATTAGTCCTGACCACCATTTGTTCTCCAACTCCCATCTCTTCTGAAGGCTTAACCATCAAGGGGATCTTTGTCATCCCAAGTTTGGCAGCCCAAACCCTTAAGTTGTCTGTCATTCCTTTTCTGTTGGGCTCCTCTTCTTGTTGTCCTTCATGGCCATTTTTTGTAATTTCTTCTTCCCCACATGGAATTGGGAATGCAAGAGGACGGACAGGTTGTAACTTGATTGATTTGGCAATTTTTCATGGTGGTGGAGGTAGAAACTCTTATTTCTTTAGAGGAGGGGGTATTTCTATTAGCTCTTGTGGAGGGGATGATTGTTTGGAAGGAAAAAGGAAAGAAGAATTGAGATGAGGTGGAAGACTAAGGGGTGGAGAAATGGATTAGACACTGTGACAATAGATGGAGAGTTTAAAACTTGACACTGTTGAGATAAAACAGATTAGGAAAGAGGGAAAATAAAAGCATGAGATGGCGTGCTTACCCATTGACAAGGTTGCTCAATACTCCTCTCATACACCTCTATTTCTTCAATCCACCGTGCAAGCAATGGCAGCATCGTCGTCATGAAGTTCAGATTCTCCTGAGGGCTAAAGTGTCTTGGAAAAGGGCCTCCCCATGGACAAGGAGTCTTGCAACCAATTTTAAAAGCTCTCATTTGTGCTGTTGCTCTAGACTGCACCATCTTTACCTTCATCTTTTGGATTTGTTCCAGCAGACCAGCATCTTGCATCTGATTGTCTTCATAACTAGCATACCCTTGTGCTTGACATGCTTCATATCCAAACTGACTTTGGCACTGCTGCTCATATGGGTATGCATACTGATCTTGAATTTGTTCAAAATGCTGATTTGGAGGATTTGTAAAACATGTTAGAGGTGTGATAAACTGCTGTTGTAAATGTGAGTTCCATGATGGAAATAAAGTCATGATTGCACAACTTCATGGAATGGAAAAGAATGAAAGAGACAGAAAGAAAGATGAGTGGGAATGGATGAAAAATAGGTCTGCAACTTAGAGAATGAGTTATTGATCAGATGGAGTCACCAGATGTGTTTGTAAGTGCCTCCAAAGGCTGAAATATTCACAGGAACACACCAACCTGCAAAAGATGAAGTGGAAGACCTCTAAGGTCCCACCCAACGTGCCAAAACTATTGATGCAAAATCACAGCACCCCTAGATGCAGATCAGGCTTCTAGGATGATCATGTTAGAATCCAGTGTGATTGCACAACATTAAAACCTTCCTCCAAGTGTGGGACTTGTAAGAATGAGAAAGGAATCTCCAGAGAAGGCTGGTTCCTACTCCTAAACTACCTGCCACAAGCTATTCCAGTGCAGGAAAGCTAATCTAAACCTAATCTAACCATGCCAAGGAGACAAAGAGAGAGAGAAAAGGGAAAAACAACAAAAGCCTACACTAAAACGGTGATACACTAGAGAAGGAGAATGTTGAACATCTATCAAAACTGCCATGGAACAAAGAGAGGTGAGCAATGGGAAGGATGGAAAGATGCATCACAGGCCCAAGGATAGATTTCACACAGAAAATGTCCCAAAACTCCATGAACACAGCTCCAGACCTGTAATGAACGTTAGAACATGCACAAATACCTGTAATGAAGAGAGGCAAGAAGAGAACAAGCAAAAATGAGCAAGGATGGGTAGATGCATCACAAAACACGTTTTTTATTGCTCCAGAAGTTTGCACAGAACATCATTTCAATAGTAAAAGGCAAAAACGCCATTACAGAGAAGGGGAGGAGGTTCGAACTCCATTTTCAACCCTAGAGAAGAAAAGAAGGGAGGGCATAGTAGAAAAGATGAACAACTTGTAATCATATGAGCCAAATCTGGCTTTTTACATTGCATGGGTCGAGCCCAGGAGAGAGAAATATGGGAAAACATACAAACAGCCCAACCATTGACCAGAATGGATCCCTTCATTGACTATAGGTGCATTGAAACATCACTTCTGGCCATGCTGAAGAAGAATGCAACCCATGTGCATTAAACCCAGTACCTTGAAACATTAGTTCTGGCCGTGATTGACAGGAGAATGCGACCCATTCTGCATTAAATCTGGTCGCTGGAATGTCACTTTTGGCCATGAACTATGTGTCAGAGCTGTTTCTTGAATTTTATCTCTCTAGACTGACACCAAAATTCAAGATTAACCCTGAGAATCATGTAGAGAATTTCATGAGATTTCCGTTGATATAAAGAACATGGAAATCTGAGCTTTAGATCGAAAGATATGTCGATCTGAAGATCTAGGGCACAAAACAGGTGAAAACATGATTTTTAAATTTCTTTCCCGCGCTCTGCCACCCGAATGACATGTGGCATGCATTGATTGGATCACATAATTATTTCTCCTTCCCTGCTTCATGGACAGCGTGTCTTCCCTTGAATTATTGAATTCGGGTCAGTTCTTGAAACATTCGCCACTTTGACTTTTGCGCCTTTTCGTCACTTGTGACACGTGTCGTGCATTGATTGGTTGGACAGGGGTGCGGGATCTCCCTTTACCTTTAGCCCTTTTGGCTGAAACTTGTCCAAATTGTCCCGAACTCCTCCCCAAGCTCCACACTTATCTGCTCCATTAGACACATGTTCTCTTCTGATTGGCTTTGGCTGACCCTTCAAACCTCACCCTTTGAACTTTTGGACGTTTCCCACTTGTGACACGTGTCGTGATTTGATTAGTATCCAGGTATGCCAGCTTTTCACGTCCTTCGCGTCCTCATGGCCCGGCTGTCCTAGTGATGTCTGGGACAAAAAATTCCAATCCACTCGAAATGGGCTTCCCTGTCCCTTTTCTACCAGTGACACGTGGCATGATCTGATTGACTCTCAGCGTTCTCGGCTATTAGCGTCCCTTTGTCCCACTTGTCCCGGACTGTCTGGGACAAATTCTTCCGATTCACCCGATTCAGCCAGTTCGCGTCTGCCACGTACTCTTGTCGCACTTGTCCCGGTGTGAAATTTCTCCTTTTTGGCCGATCCAGGCGGTTCGTTTCCTTCGCGTCCTCACGGCCCAAAATGTCCCAACTGTGCCGCTCAGCAGTTAGTCAATTTTCTTCTTCTTCGGTCGAACTGGATTTCCGCATCCCACGCGTCCCGACGACCTGGATGTTCCTTTGATCTACAGACTACCTGGCGCCCTTTCGGCCGATTCGCACTAAGATGTCCCTCATGTCCCGACTGTTGCGAGGACTAGGAATTAGCCATTTTTCATGATTTTTTCTGGCCTAAGCTTGTTTTCTACAACTTTTTCACCTTTTCTCAGAACTTGCTCTCTTCTTCTTGGACAGGGGAGTTAAAAAAAACTGAGGGGACCCTAGAACATGATTTTTTGCCTTGAATCAATCTATTTCCCTGGGACTTGAATATTCTGATGCATGTTATTAAAATTACCCTGGGGGGGGAAATTTTGACAACAATTAGTAGGATGTGCCCTTTAGAGTTGATAGCTTACTTCAGGAAGTAAAGTGTTGAAGAAGAATGCCTTTTAATTCTCATCATTTAGAGAAGCAAAAGTTTGAATTTTGTAAAGTATTCTTTGAAATTTAGCAATAAAATCCCAAATGTGCTCATGTGGTTCCTTCTTAAACTATGTGAGATGAGTTATCAAGGTGCTAGAATCTTCAGCTGGTTTGAATATTTTCCATGGAATGCATATCTCGTAGTGGCCCAGTTGGTTATGGTGCCAGGAGCTAGCTAGTAGAACCATTCTCTAGCCAAGTCATGTAGAGTCTCTATGAAGAGTCTGACAGACACATCTTCATGTTTGACTGCAAGCACTCCATAGGATATAAAAAATGCAGCCAAGTGGCCATTTGGATTCTACTTGCCATCTCCAAAGAATTTTGGAAAATTCTTTCTCATCCCTTTAGGTAGATCATGCATAGGAGGATCCAGATTCAAAGGTCCAAAAGCTGCACCCCATGGAACAGGTGCTACAGGGGCAAGTGGTTGATTCTACATCATGATGAATAGAGCAAGTCTTCTTAGAGAATAGACTTGGTGAATAATTATAGCTTCTAGATTATGCTGAAGATGATACAGATCTGGACGAGTTTGCACTCTTCTTCCTGGTGAAATATGAGATTCACGGATTCTAACTTAAGGAGGATGAATGAAATTAAATTGCTTCTACAATCTATAAAAATGATCGGTCCTCCTTTGAGCTTTGCTAGATTGTGTGAATGGAAGTTCATCCAGGTTGAGAGTTCAATGGGAACTAGCAAGGTAAGCTCTGGTCTACAAATGATTGTTGTTCCCTAGCGGAGTCACCAAAAAATGTTGGGTAGATTTTCTGCATAGCTGAAAACCTAGGCAGTCATGAGATAAATCTCCCTCATTTACCGGTGAGGCTCCCATGTAAGATTTTTCAATTAAATATGGTAGTATCTATTTGTGGGTATTACTTTAACCATGCAGCTCATGAACCATAGCTGTATAGTTTGCAGTAAGTAAGAACTTGTTAAAGAAAGGAAATATCTGATGAAGAGGAAAATAATAAAAACACAAGAAAGAAAGAGGGAATATGTGCAACCCAATCAATAGATTACAAAGTTGATTACATGCACATAGACGGAACAGATAGATATTAACATACATAATTATAAGCAAAGGGAACTTTCAGATCTAGATCTAGAATAACAAAAAGTTTATGAATAGATTTAAGATAGAAAGTTAGAAACAAAATGCACCGTTGACACAAAGTTCTCCAGAAATATGCTCCTTTTTATTCCTCTGCTTCAAATAGCTATCAGGGGTTTCAGCAAAAAAGTCTGGAACACAAGAATGATGCTTACAAATTCTGATCTTTTAACCCATAGGTTCTTTGATTACTTATAGCATGTAGAGAGGAAATTACAAATAGGAAGCCTTTAGTGAACTGGCACATGTAGAAATCAGAAAGGAAACAACTGGAAATCTCCCTCCTCAAATTCCTCTTTGCATGACATGCATGATTTATAACTGAAAATAGAACCTTCTATTTTGCATGTATGCCACCTATTTCCAAGTAATTGACTTCTTCAAGAAATGGATTTTAAACCGATCACTTATGTTTTATAATTTAATTAGCCACTCAATTACTTTGTCGAAGAAAATAACAGAAAGAAGAAGAAAGAGGAAAATATATTAGAAGAAAGCTGCAACACTTCCAATCTTGTTCCTTTTTCCATATTCTGCATGCAGTTGATTCTTTTGCTTTTGATTCTCACCAAAATGGATCTGAAAGTGGATGACTGTGATTTTACGTACATGTGTTGCCTTTGAATTGTCTTCCCTCTTATCCTTGAAGATTTTGTAGCTATTCTCTAGTACATGCATCAGTGCAATGTTTTCTGTAAATAATTCAGGAAAAACTCATCAGCTTTTATTTTTTTTACTATATATGAGTAATTAAAAATTATGGAAAGCACTCTAGGTGAAGGAAAGTACAAGTAAATTCAATGGAGGCTTCAATTGGAAGATTGGGAGCACATGCACAAGATCCTAGAAGGAATTCTCCATGCACTGACTTCTACACGGGCTACGTAAAAAACAAGAGGATGAATTTTTTCTGGAAGCATTTACAATTGGATTGATTTGTGCAGGTATGCTAATTAAATTGGTGATAGGTGTATGGCCCATGTCTGTATCATTGACTTCAGAAAATTTGGAAGCTATACATGATTCCGCATAGCCTACCCTTTCATCCTGCTTTGCCATGGCTGGAACAATCTTTGTCTAAGCAACTCATTTTATTTTTTATTCAGATGAAATTCTTTACAATTGGTGTAAATATGAGGATTTATTTAGATTCAAAAGATATATTCAATGTATCTTACATTGATTTGAGCACCTATGATGAATACCTACAATTTATTCAGACAAAGATGGATTCCATGACATGATTACCTGATTTTTATCACCAAAATCTACATATAAAGCTTGCTACCCTAAAATTTGAGGTTTTGCTTGCATGTAAAGCAAACAAAAATATTATTTAATTCACCAGAGCACTTATACCAACATGCAAATAATTGTCACACCAAAAATCAAGCCATTCCAACCTTAGGTGCCAAATTTTGAAGCTTTTCGGAAATGAAAAACACTTTTTGATGCAAAAATCCTCCTTCCTTGGGCGCTAAAACTATCCAGGATGCAATCCTTTGCAAAATGAATTAATTACATCTTTATTATGGCAGCCCATGCTTATATAACCCTCAACATTCTATTTATAATAATTGTCCACCCTATTCCTGGCAATTAATTAATAAACAATGATGTTTATTCACCTAAATTGGGTGCCTATTTTTGCATGTTGTTGGCTGCCATTAAATAAATTTAATTTATTTATTTTTAGCATGCTACCTTCAGTTCACTTTGGCTTGTCTTCATGCATTGAATTTCCTTCTATTTATGGTGCCAAAATTGGGTGAATAAACATTAATAAATATTATTAAATGCATTGTTATCCACACAAGGTGGGTCACACTTTTTGGCAAGGGTGAATTCTAAAAATAAGAAGTCAACTTCTGATGGGAATTTTCACCCTGCATTGTAGCTCTAAAAATCCCTTCTTCCACTTAAGTGATTTTTATTTTATAATGGAAATTTTTACCCTGTAATGTAGGTAATAAATTCCCACCTGCCTGCCACCTCTAATATTCCCATTACAAATTAAGTGACTTTGAATTCGTTGGAAAAATTACCCTACTAGGCATGTAAAAAATTACCGCTTGCTTGCCACTGCCAAAATTCCCACTGGCAGCTTAAAGTCTTCCTTCAAAAAAATGTGACTTGCATGAAAAATAGCTCTTTTTGAAAAGTGTGACTTGCATTGTGACTTCTGCCTTTAAAATTGAGCGAGAATTCATCACTTAGGGCAGTGTGGAAACTGGACATGGAAGGCAACCTTGAAAATTGTGACTGGCATAAAAATTACATTTCTTTCCTTTTTTGGATTTTTGGTGAAGAAAACACAAGGACGGAATAAAATTTGTCATTTTTAGAAAGGGTCTGAGAAGATATAGCAGCAAAAATTTGCATGTGCCGTAACTTTCATTCGGTGGCTCCATTTTAGGTGTCATTTTCTCTAAAAGTGCATATCTTCTCAAGCTTTATGCATTGATGGCAATATTTTTATTATTTTCATAAAACCCATTTATTGCAAAAAGTGTGACTTGTCGAGGAGAAGCTTTTTTGTGCACGACTTTATCTTTTTAAAGAGAAGATGACTTCTTGAGGCTGATTCCTTCTGACATGGTGGTTGTAGATGATCTCTAAATACTCTAGGTAATAAAATAGACTTTAATGGCGATAGAATTGACCTAGGGGAATTTCACAGAGAAACAAATGGAGAAAATAGGAGAAAAATGCAAAAGAAAGAAATAAAAGTGAAAAACGTTGCCAGAAGTTGCAGATAATGCCCTGAATTCATTCTTGGTGAAAACCCTATTGAGATGAGTGAATATTGGCATGAAAAACTTCAACAGGATTCAACCAGAGCACAATTTACTTCAAACGGGGCATTATTTATTCAATAAATAATTAAATAAAAATTTCCCATAGACAAAAATTGGTGGAGGGATAAAATGAGTTTGGGTATTTGGGTATTTGTCAAAATTAGCTCATATGATTCACTGGGAATATCCTAACATAATACAAACATCTTCTGGTAATAAAACACAAAAGACCCATTATTTTAAAAAGAATGATTTTTTTCAAATGGGTAGTCCTAGATTTCAGAGTGAAATCTGGGGACACCAAACACTATTTGTCATGTTACTCGGGTTAGTAGTATGCTTTATCAATTTTCCATACACACGTGCGCATTCACATGGTAATTTTTGAGGTGAATGCAAATAACTTATAGGTTTTTACATGATGTATAATGTTTAGTAATTTACCTTACCAGTCCTACCGAGGATCCTAAAGGCATCTACCTTTCCTATTTACCTATATTCAGGTTCTATCATTACAATATATACTATTTTCATTCCTATTTCCTGGTGTGCACATTATGGCATACTATTAATCTTTCTAACATGTTAATGGGTGCTTCATGTGTAACATTTTTATTACAATCATACTTCTGATCATAGTTCTATGATTTGCTTATATTGTCTTCCTTATTTATGTCTTGATTATCATTGTTTGTGGGTAATGCCCTGTGTTCATTTCTTAATTAATTGGATCATCTTAAAGGATTCTATTCTCTTGTGACATATTAAGTGTTGTCCCATGTATTCAAATAAATACTCATTATGTCTTTTGTAATGTTAGTGCATTTTGTGACTTGTTTATATTACATCATGTATACTTGTTTCCAACTATAAATTTTGGCTAGCCTTTTTCCCATTATGTAGGAGTTTCATTTTAGATGTGCACATTAGTTTTAGTTTTCCTCATTTAGGCACCACACTTGCCTTTTTCCATCTCAAGAATCCTAAATGAATGGGGGAAATAATCTGGTGACTATTATACTCTCTCAGTAGTTCATAGACCAGATACAAAATGCCACATAGAAAAATTATGGTTCACAAGCTAAGAAACAAGTTTAGGATCAGAATTGGGCCTATAATTAGTCCAAGAATGAATCTCCCAACACAAACATGACTTCCGGGTGCTATTTTCCCATTTTGGTGTTCTGGTCTTGGGGACATATAAAATTACAATACATAATAAACGAGTTATTATTGTTAGTATTTTCTAATTTCCAACAACACAGTCTCAGTTAAAAGTTACTCTAAAAAACAACATGAAAAAAATCAGTGGCACATTACACACTTTGCATAATAAAACTATTTACTTCATATGGCTTGGTGACCAGTTTCTATTGGGTTTGTGACCATCTGCAGTGGAACTTATCCATGAGGAAGTGTTAAGAGTTAGATAGAAAATATGATCATTCTCCCAATACTCTTCCCTTAGTAGTAGGACGAGGGATAATTTTAGTGGTGAATATTCGTAATATGGAAAAAACTTCATTTTAAGAAAATTTGAAAAGGCAAATTTTTTAGATCAGGTCAGTGTCCTGTTCACCTAAAATTTACAGTAATTTTTTTAGGGGTTAGATTCGCCTACATTTGAAAACATCTCCTATAAAAACCTAGGTGATTTGCCAGGTAGTATACTACCACCAGTACCTTACCAATACCATGAACTTGCATACTCTAAGCATAAAAGCACAATACATATTTGATTAATATTAGTAGTTTGCAGTCAGGCGATAGGTGCTATTTTTTGACATGTGACTATAAATATTATCTATAGACGGGCGACAAGGAGATCTTGTAGAAACACGACAGGGGTTTTTCGTGTTGACACCTGAAACTGATCTTGTTGACACATGACTATACTATTGTTAACGCACAATAGATTTTTTCTTTATCATGCAACCAGGATATTTTTTGACATGTGACTTATTTCATTTGATGACGTGCCACAAAGATTTTCTGTGTACGGGAAAAAAGGAGATATTATTGACGTGCAACAGGGGTTTGTTTGTTGATGCTCGACACTACTATTTTTGACACACAAATTTACTTTTGTTGATGTATAACAAAATTTTATCTGATGTGTGACTTATTTCATTTTCTGACTCATGACTTAGTTTTCTCTGACATGCGAGTTAATGTATTTGCTGACAGGTGAATCGGTTTTCTTTGACACGTAACTTAGTGTGTTTACAGATGCATGACTCATTTTTCTCTGACACATGACTTATTGTGTTTGATGATGCACGAATTAGTTTAGAATAATGGAAGGTGCTAGTGCTCATAATGAGAAGAACCAAAAAGTAACTAAGAAACCTTAGAAGTCCCTGTTCAAGTATTTTGGAAACTTTGTTACTACAGATACCGCAACCACCACCACCATATAACTTCCACTGGAATGAATCAAAGTATAGACTGTGTCGAAGGTAATATTGAGGTGGACATGTATTCTGTACAGTATTAACTAAATAACACCTATGATGATACCATGCCAGATCTTAAAGATATACCTGTTGAGATGACAGATTCTAAAGATATTCTTTCTATTGGGTTAAAACCAGGAGTGCATTAAGATATTGCACATACAAATACTCAGAAAAATGGAACACAAAAATCAAATTCAAATTTTGGTTCATGAAAGAGGAAACCAAGTGATTGTGATAATGCTCAAAATTCTACTAAAAAAATCAAAACATTGAAAATGAACAATAATATGTGGAAAATTGGGAGGGCATACAAGTTTTATTGGGCTGCCAAATATCCATTTATCAAGCCTTTACAACCATCTAATTCAGAAAATATCCCATCTTAATGTACATGTACAATATGTACGTGGAAATTGGGAAAGCAACAATAAATTCAACTAAAGCTGGACACTATAGAAAATCACTTTGGAAAACAATATTTGACTGTAGTGGGGAAGGATGGATAGAAAATCAAAACACATAGGTGGAAAACTAAAAAAGAATGCATGCATATTAAATACACAGCAAAGTATAAAGCATAGTAGAAAAAACAAAGAGATCTCGCGGAAAAGGGAGGAACGATCACATCACAAATTGGTAAGATGAATCAAACAAATTTGCATGCAAAACACATACAGTTCTCTACTTTATTTCACATACTAAAGAAAATAAGACTGATTTTGGATTTCCTTGATTTCAAAGTTTTGTATTAATATAATCGAATGTCAAATGTTCCTCAGTCTCATTGGTATGACAATAGTGCATGGGAAATGGAAAAATACCTTTCGATGATAGAGAAGGAAGATTTGAAAGAGAATGTAAAAAAGAAAAGTTTATATCTCTTTCAATTGATGAAGTGACAACAATCGAAAACATTGCATGGGTATGTATCCATGTCTATACTTTAGAAAATCATACAAGGAAACCTCATTTGTTGGGTGTTATGAAAATGGCTGAAAACTATAATGTTGAAAACCTACATAAAATAGTTGTTTCTCATTTGAAAGATATTGCTGGAACGATTGATTATGAAATTACTGTGAAGTTGGTATGCGTTATAGTAGATGGTGCATCAACCATGCAGGGTCACCGAATAGGGCTGTGTGTTAGATTGCAAAAAACAGTGACCCCTTATATGCTAGCAATTAACTGTATGGCTCACATAATGAATTTAGCTTATAAAATGGTAAAAAACTACGAAAAATGTTGCTAAAGTAGAAGACCTTATAAGAGAACTTCATGCCTATATGGAAAACAACCCAAAACATTTTCTTGAATTCCAGAAATTTGTAATTGGAATTACAGATGGAATAAAACTTTTGAAGGATGTTGAGATGAGATGGATTTATTTTTATGAACCTACATGAAGAGTTCATGAGGAGTATCCTTCGTTGGTTGGTTTCATGCACAAATATCATCATGAAGTTGATAGGGTGAGGGAATTTTTTTTCTGTTTAACTTTGGATACATTTCTTACATTGGTTAGTTTCTTCCAATGTTGCAAGAGATCAATACACTCATGAAGCATGCACATGGGAGATTAATCTATATTTTGGATTTTATACGGATGAGAAAAATGGTATGTCAAAGTCTTGATGTCTTGGACTGTTCCAAAGATAGTTTTGATACACCTATTTTTGAGAATTGGAAATTTTTATTAGATCTTAAAAATCCTAGTAACTATTTGATATTTAATATCCACGATCACCTTTGCATTAATGTTAATGGGAGGGACATACCACTACAAATTTTGTAAAAAATGTCAAGATATTATAGGATCAGAAAGAGAAGATTTTCTTGTGACACGTAATCTCTTTGAGTCTGTTACAATTGAAATAAGAATAAAGCTTTTTTTTTTTTTGTCAAAATCATTGTCATCGGAAATTAAAGAATGTTTCTCAAAAGATAAAATTCTTGAAGCAATGGGTGTGATGAATCCTAATTTTTGGAATACTGAAGGTGATTATGCATAATTTGTACGAAAGCATTTCCATAAATACATGGGTATAATAATGGAACATTTCACAAAGAATTCAGAGGTCAAGGGTATCGAAATCTAAGGTATACTGAATGTTGATTTATTAAAGTCTCAATAAAAAAAAATTGCAACAACAATGAGGAATTAATATACAAATTTAGATGAACCTTATGAGAGTGGTGCTATTAGAAGGTTTTGGCGAGGAATATATCAAAGTATTATCTTAGAAGAAGACATCAGTGAATATTTTAGATTATTTGAGTTATGCCAAACAATGATTTTGGGGTTTGTGGAGGACGAAAGTATTTTCAGCACTTTATCATTTCTAAAATCAAAACTAAGAAACATGTTGGATAAAAATATGGAAAGTTGTATGAGGTGTTATGTTTCTCTCTACTCCATGCAAACCTTTCCTTTTGACAAAGCAATTGTGCATTAGAATTCCCTTTCTGAAAGAAGAGGTGCAAATAATACAGCTACAAGTACAACTATTCCCAACGATGAGATTGGAATTGGTGTGTTGTCACACTCTACAAAAGAGAACATCAACTTTGAAGAAGCTATTGATAATGAATTGTTTCATATTTAAATAGGCATCTCATTGACCTTAAATTTATTGTTTGTCACCTTACATTTTAACTGTGGTTATTTATTCAATTTCATATTAAATCTACAGATGAAAATATTGAATGAGGAGGATTTTAATCATATTTTGTTTCAGATCTTGTTATCATTAAAGATGTTACAGGTATATATATTTACATTTATTTAAATATAATTATTTATAAAAAAATATGTTTTATATAATTACTATTTTGGATTTTTTGAATACCAAATTCTGTTTTAAAAATATATTTTTTAAATGCATTTTTTGAATACAAATTTGCAAGGCATTCATAGTTCAAATCTGCGTATTCTTCCACTGTCATACTCTTCCAAACTTTAAGATTTCTACTTTCTAGACATGTACATGTTATTATTTGCATTTTCTTTAATCTTTCTATTTCTTCCTCAATTCATTCAATCATTATTTCATCTTTTTTTCTTTAAAATGTGGGTCGACATCCATCCGAGGAAGCTCTCACTTCTCAGGGCTAACAATGTTAGGAAACTCACCCATTTATATACTAATCCATTTCTTGTGTTGAGTTTTCTTGAATTGAAGATCTTCTAGCACGCTACGAAGGATGATTTCTCATTTTCCTTTCATATGCTTTGTCATAGCCATCTAAAAGGCAAAAGGTAACTTAAACCCTATCATATGACATTGCTTGAGTTTTTACAATTATCTTTAATTTATTTTTGTATTTGCAAAATTCTTTGATAAAGTGTTTAAAATTTGTGGGATAAAGTCATAAATTGTAATTTTACAAGTAGAGAGAGGAAGATTTTTCCATATTAAGATGTTTCTATCATAACACATTCCAATTTTTCTTAAAACAATTATCCATTATATAATTAATCATCCTTGATCATGCTTAAAGCTAAATCTACATCCACATATAATTCATCATCATCCATATCTATTTTAATGTCATCATACACATATAATTTCATCATATCATTGATTGATTACAAGTAGAGAGAAGAAGATTTTGAGAAGGTTTAAATGCAAAGAAACCTGATACAGAGTTCTAATTTCAAGAGTAGAGAGAAGAATATTTTACTGTATTAAGATGTCTTTGTTTTAAGAAATTCCAAATTTTCTTAAAAAAAATATCCATTATCATCATCCATGATTGTGCTTGAAGCTAAATCTATTTCCACACAATTCATCATAATCCATATCTATTTTAATGTCATCATATCATTGATTCATTACACATAGAGAGAATAATATTTTGAGAAGGTTTAAATGTGCATAAACCTAAATCCTGATACAAAGATCATTACAAGTAGAGAGAAGAATATTTTGAGAAGGTTTAAATGTGTAGAAACCTAATACAGAGTTCAAATTTTACAAGTAGAGATAATACGTCTTTTTCCTAGACTCCTGACACTGTATGACAGAAAAGTGACATGCGAGGATGATAATCGGAAAATGACTTTCCCCGTACCCGACCTCTCGAGGTCATGCCGAGACAACCGGTGGTCTATAATGCGAGTGACTTAGACGAAGCCACAACCAGTATTATGACTAGTTTCAACAATAGGAAAGCTACAGGTGAGAATGAGAATTGGCAAGTAACCTTCCTATAACTAAATGTAGGAGGATAAATGACTAAGATTTGGTAGTGTGATCTCCTGATAGCTGAATGACAAAGGGGAGATTTAAAGGCTATGAATGGGTAGCATAAATTCCCTAGTGGTTTATCCTAAGATCTAAGTGTGAATCTATTTTTGAAGTCTCCGAATTAACTTAAACTGAAAATAACAGTTTATACTACTGCTAAAAAGGAAACTACTCTAAACAAAATATATGATTGAAACATTATAATTACGAACAACAATTAAAATAATTTTATACTAAAACTAAACAAGCGAGGTAACCTGGTGTGGTTATTCACCTATGTAGATGTGTGAATCTAGATAAAAGACAACTAATTAACTTAATTGAAAACCTTCAATCCTACCTCAAAAGTGAGGAACAAATCATAGTTTATCAGAAACTATCATTCCCCATAGCTTCCCAGGCAATATTGAAAGTGAGATTTTGATTGAAATAAAATAATTCACTACTCTATTTGATACGTTGTAACTAGAAATTTGATAGCTCAAACCTGGTGTTTACAGAACAGTGGTAAATCTAGTTGTGTGTGATCTCATCCCCTCAGTGTGATCTCCTCGTTCCTTTGTGTTCTCGTGAATCCATAAAAGCATGTATATGATAGTATCAACAAAAGATGGTATTCAAACAATGGTAGCTTTGGATATAGACCGAATACAATGCGAGTAGGAGAGGGATAACACACGTGAACAAAGCTTGACTATGTAATTCCTAGTGGGATTTATTGCGGGAATACAACACAAGTGTGCTGAGAGTTTTAGAATCTATCCTTGTGACAAAAAAACCTGCAACTTTAATGGATTCTAATATGGAAATGAATCTATTCTATGCTAAGATGACTTACATGGCACAACAATGAAGCAAGACTGAAACAAGAAGATCGAATGACCTCTAAAAGACCAACAATGGAGGCAAAACATGAAATTGATAGAATTATAAGCAAGAAATTCAAATACTGAATAAGAGAATTGAGAAGATAAGGGGCCACTTGTTTGAAAAGAAGATTGCTATTTATAACCATTGCATTTACCAGAGGGTAACTCCTAATTGAACTCTTTTACTATAAAAAAAGGAAAAACACTATTACCAGGGAACCAAAAACATTAATGCAAGCCAAAGTGGTTGAAGAAAGTGTGTAAAATTAAAGATTTACGTTTAACGTGATCATTGGAAGAATCTGGAAAATGCACACAGGACTACCACCTAGGTAGGGTGGTAGTTTCGTCACTGAAGCCTAAAATGTAAGAAAACAGGGGGGCAAAGGGAAAAATAAAGCATGTAGAGGCTAAGTGGGGAATGTGGGATACAAACGTATACTTGGCGAGCCTTTCTAGATTCCGAACACCTTGCAAGGGGACTTGTATCATCATTGAGGTATGTGTAACAACGTTCTAGTGGTGTAGTACCCTATAATTTCAGGTACATACATATTGCCCCCTCAGAGAAGTGTCTTAGCCATGAAGAGGCATAAAACAGTGGATCCAAGCATGGTGGTCCCAAAATGGGGAGTTAGGTGTTATAACTGACATGCCTGTGTGTTGGAAAGTCACCATTCAAGATCCCGCTACCTGCAAAATAAAAAAAAGGGACTCAAGTGTAGATAGATAAAATAAATTGAGAAATAAAAAAAAATTGATATGAAATGAGGACTTACCATCTACGCAGGGTTTAGAACTTACCTCCATCGGCACTTTGACCTTGTGAAAGACATTCAAAATCAATTTTAGAAAGCTATATATATAAAACGAACTCATTTTACTATTCATTTGCGCGGATCGATTTGATAGTCTTTTGAGCTCTGGGACCCACAGTGACAGTTTTTGACGAGAGTATAGTCAAAATGTTTGTGGTGAGATAGTGATCATGCCTCCGAGAGCAGAACATCAACCCGCAAAGTCTCAGGTTAGTTCTTCTCAATTTATCATTTTTAAACCTAAAATGTGGAAATGATGAAATCCTTGTCTCGGGGGGGTTATTTTTGAAAATACTAGTTTTAAATGTGTCTCTAGGGGAGGGCGCCCATAGGGTAGGTTTTCGTTTTAGTAAAAATGGTGTATTTGCTTGTTTTTAGGCATTTTTTAGGGATTACGACCCGTTTGTGTTTGTGGGATAGGACCATCGCCCTGCGCCGGGTGGCGGTTACGGGACTGCCACCTTAGAAGGTGGCAGTTACGGAACCACTGCTCTGCACAGGGTAGCGGTCCGTGACAGAAATCCAAAACAATGCTTTTTTTAAATTCATTTTTGCATTTTTACCATTTTCACATGTTTTTTTGATAATCTTTCCAATCGGATTTTGGTACTAACTTACTCATTTTTTTGTTTTTAGGTGTATGCAGAAGGAGGAGTATATCAGATGGAGCTGGGAGAGGGAGTGTGATTGGCTCCCAGCAGTGTTAGAGGCACTCTCTCAGGCAGAGTGAGATACCCTTCAGAGGGCTAGCATTTGGAGCATCACATAGGTCCCTCATGTTGCACCTTCCAGTCACATACTATGTGATTTATTTTCATACTGGGATGCAGATTGAAACACCTTCTGATTACCAAGAGTTAGGGGTGAGTGGACCATCACCCTGAAGGATGTTTACCATATACTGGGGGTTCCAATCCTTGGGCGGTGGCTGTCTCTTAAGAAAGCAGTATCGAGATCTCAGGTGGTTCTGTGGGCTATCTATATGGGAGATGCAATTGTTTCGATGGGGTTGAAGAAGGGAGTGAGGATCCACTCCATTATTGAGTCAGAAATTCCTGTGCTCCACAAGGCCATCATGGGCATCCTTGCTTCGAGACTGATTGGGGACAAGGGAGGAGACACTCTCTTATATTGCTAGGCCCCCACTATTGCATAGATTGAGGGCCATGGACGTGTCTATGCTTGGGGATCAAAAATCCTCGGGACTACCTACCATGATTTATATAGGGTAGTTTGATTACAGGGATAGTCACTAAGCCACCCGACTCTTGTCATGAGTTGGGTGTATGAGCATATCATCCTATATGGGAGAGGTGTAGAGGTAGATGATCCCGGGGCCGTTAGGGTAGCGAAGTGGATGGGGATGACAGTTCTTAGAGCACCCCACCAGCAAGTGGCCTCTTTGACCACTGTAGACATGGAGGCCACTCCTTCTCAGGCCATGGAAGGGGTATGAGGAGAGGAGACTATTACATTGATTTCTTGTCAGACTACCAGCCAGTTGGTAGATGGGGCAAGGAAGTTGGAGATCCACCCCTTTGATAGAGCACCACAACAATTCAACCTCCCCTATAGTGACATGCTTCCTCTGGCGAGGCCAATGTATAGATCTATCCGTGAGGCTCTGGGAGGTCCTAGAGGCCAGGGTTGGACTATTGTTACTCTCAGTGTTCCCATTGCGGCCAAGAGGGTAGTACGCACTCGAGGGAGAGCTGGTGCTCCTCAGGCACCTTTACTTTGGATTGCCGCCAGTCCTGCCCATAGCAGCCATGAGCCCATTGATGTGGACTCCAAGTCTGAGGAGTTCACTGGGGGAGAGACAGAGGAGGAGACAAAGGAGATGGAGATCAGTGAGATGGGTGGGGGGATGATAGTGATCCCAAGTGGCATGATACTCAGGAGATCCTACGGGCCAAGAGGGCGGAGCAGAGCGTAGAGAGGGTTACTCTAGTCTCAGAGGAGTTGCTCTCTTAGGAATTAGGTGGAGATGGTGAGTCCATTGTAGGCTATCAAATTGCCCCAGACGTGGCAGAGGGAAACCAGTCAGTGGCGGCATCAGTGGCAGGCACAGATCCTAGAGATCCTTCTTGGAGGCTTGAAGATCTGAGTGAGTTTCTATTCTTCTCTTGATATTTTTTTTAGTTAGAATTGTTTTGGTCATTATTTCTTTTTGTTTTGTCTACTCTTGGTTTTATCTTTGATAATTTTCTAACTTGTTTTCTCCTTTACTTGTAGTGACTGCTGATGAGTGGTGAGACTTGATTCGTTGAGTATGTATAGATACCTTGTTGATCCCATAGGAGAAGACTCATGTTGAGCTAGAAGTAGATGTGGGGGAGCCTTCAGAAGCTGGTAGGCATACTGATGTTTTCACCTCTTTTTGGCATGTGGTGAAGATCCTGACTTCTCTCCATGCTGAGGTAGCTAGATATAGGATGGCCGAGCACTTGATGAGGAGGAGTCACTCTCATAGCGAGACGACAACTACTGGTCGTGACCGTGAGGCCTCAGTGCATTTAGAGCACCGACATAGACGGAGTCCTAGAGGTGGTCATGCACCTTCTAAGGGATCCCATAGGGATTGAGAGGCAACTCTTGTATTATTTTTTCAGATATTTATATGAGTGTTTTTGTACTTTTTGGGCTCATTGAGCGTTTTGACCATGCCTAGTGCATGATGGCATTGTATATGAAACTTGATATATATATATATATATATATATATATCTTTTCGGATATAGACTCTTGGTACTTAGAATTTCATGACTTGTTTCCACTAGATGTTTTTAGAGTATTTGTTTTCATGTTTTTTAGAATGTATGCGATGGATAACAAATGATAGTAGGTAGAATGTTTTACATTGTATGTTTTTTGTAATGCTGATATGAGATGACACTAACATATGGTAGTACTAAACTTTTGAACTCCTTGGGAAATGTTTTTAATTTCATCTTATGTTGGCAAAATGTGATGAATGCATTGTGATAAAGAGATGAACTTGCCCCAATCCCAAATCCACACAACTAGTAAGATGCGAGGGCTCGACACCGAGAGTTAGGAAGGGAACAAGTTGTATGAGTCTGACTGAATGGAACGATGAGAGATAGACAAACCGGTAATAGAAACAAAACTTAGACCTACACACCTACCCTACTCAGAAGTACCACCAAGCTCAGCAGGTCACTTATTTTCCAGTTTATCTAGACTTAGATTCATAAATGGCAACCTGGTTGACAAAATATGGTTTTGAGGATTTGATCTTTTCTAGAGTTTGGACATTTGTTTTCTCTTAATATGATCTGATTTTTGCTTTTTGCATACCAATATTTGTTAATTTGTGTGAATGGACCCCCCACATCCTGCCTCATACCACTAGTAAGAAGCACGAGTTTGTCACCAAAGGCAAGATATAGGTGAGTAAGGGCACTCCTTTCCTTTCCCAACCTGACACCACTAGTAAGAGATGTGGGCTTATCACCAAAGGGTGATGGGGCAAAGAAGTGTGTAAAATAAAATATTTTGTTTGCTTGGTGCTTTTGATTCCATTTGATTTTGACATTTCTGATCTATGACTTTGGGATATTCTTTCTTTAAAGAGACTTAAGAGGGATAGATGTGACACCAAGAAGCTTCTAGAACATACCGTAGGTAAGGAAAACTTCACCTAGTAGAAAGAAAGAGCAGAACCAAGTATGCAGGCCTTAGTATGGTTTTCATCAATACTTGTCTGTCGAACTTGATGAGAATATTTGAAAATAGTTGATGATGTTTGAAGAGATGTGTTTTTAATGCTTTTGCCAATATTTTCATAAATTTGTAATAAATTACTTAAGAGTAAGTTCCTGGACTAGCATTTTTATGAAATGAGTGGACAAAATGAAATAGCTAAATGACTAATGCAATGTAGGTAGCTATAATGTACAAGTAGTGATTCTGATGTTTTATGCGTAAAACCATTTAAGATGCAAGGAATTGACAGTTTCATTGAATTCCTCACTTTTAGTGTGCATAAGAGATAGACACCATTTCCGTAGTTCTTCATGACTCGGTATGGGCCTAACCATTTGGGCCAGAACTTTCTTCCTTTTCCGGTTTTCTTATCGATCCGACTGTCTAGTCTTAGAACTAGATCTCCCTCATATATTTCTCACTCATAGAATTTTTTATTATATTGTCAGCACATCTGGTCAGCATAGGCTCTGTGCTATTGTTTGACATTTAACTTGGCCTCGTCAAGGATTTCTAGTTGAGAGAGGTGTTCCTCCCTATAAGATTATTCATCCAAAATATCTTGTAATGAGATGCGGAGACTGGGTATTTCAACCTCAAGCGAGAGAACAGCTTCTGCCCTGAATATGAACGAGAAAGGGGTTGCTCCTGTTGGTGTTCTTATTGAGGTTCGATGGGCCCACAGGATGGATATAGTTTTAAATTCCAATCTCACTTGTTCTCCTTGACTGTTTTGAGGAGAATAGCTTTCAATGTTTTATTTGTCGCTTCGGCCTGCCCATTGGCTTGAGGGTAGTAAAAAGAGGCCTCGTGATGGTTTATTTTGAATTTGCTGCATAACTCATAGACTTTGTCATTTTTAAAGGATGTGCCATTATCTGAGATAATAACTTGTGGGACACCCTACCTATAGATGATTTGGTTTAGAATGAATTTGGCAATTACCGAACCTGGTACGGTGGTGAGAGGTATGGCCTCCACCCATTTGGTAAAATATTCCGTGGCTGTAATTATAAAATTATGGCCGTTGGTTGATGAGGGAGAGAATTTTCCTATGAATTCTAGACCCCATGTGGAGAAGGGCCATGGGGTCACTATTGGTTGCAGGGATTGTGCTGGCATGTGAATCTCGTGAGAGATTTCTTGGCATTTGTGGCACTTACGTACAAATTTCACTACGTCATGTTCGAGAGTGGGCCAAAAATAGCCCATCCAATGCATTTTGTGAGTGGTGGCGTGACCATCGAAGTGGCCTCCACATATCCCACTGTGGGATTCATGAAGAATCTTCTTTGATTCTTCTATGTCGATGTATCTTAGAAGCATGCCGTCGAAGGCTTTACGATAGATTACCTATTCTAAAACAACATATTTAGCAATGATAATTCGTAATCACCTTATTTGTTGTGATGTGGCACCTTCCAGGTATGTATGGTCTATGATAAGATTGATGATATCAGTGTACCAAGGACATATATAGATGGGGGCCTGGTTTTGATGAAGTATACACACTCATTAGGAAATTCTAGATTTACTAGATTGCCTCCATCTAGTGGATTGTCAGCTAACCAATCTACAATGATTTTTCCCATAATGGATTTTTGGTTTACGAATGTCAACTCAAATTCACCCATTAAGGTTATGAAACGTCCAACCTTTTTAGACAAAGACCCTTACGTGAGAAATGTTCGTAAATGATCTGTCTTTACAATGACCCTCATTTCTTTGTTTAACATGTAATGTCTTAAACCTTTATTTGCAAAGACTATGGCAATGCATTCTCTCTCTTCCTGTGTGTAACACATTTCATAATCAAGCAACGTTTGGCTAATGAAATAGACCACACATTCCTATTTATCATTGTCTTCTTGAGCCAACATACAGGCCAACGACACATGAGTGTCTCGTGAGTATAGGATCAAAGGGTAGTCTCGTTTGGGAGGCATTAACGTGGGTGGAGATAACAAGAAGTGTTTAACCGCTTCGAAGGCCTCACTGTATTCTTCAGTCAAATCAATGTTATAATCTTTCTTTAATAGATTGTTGATTGGATGAAGGGCAAAACTTAAATCTGGGATGAACCTTTGGATTGCACTGAGTTTCCCAAGAAATGACTTGATACCAGGCTCGTCTGATGGTGGGATCATTTTGAGAACAACCTGTATTTTAGCTAGATCAACATCAATCCCTCATGAAGATATAATGTAGCCTAGAAGTTTGCCTCCTGTAACACCAAACACGCACTTCTCTAGGTTTAATGTGACGTCATATTCAATCAATCATGAGAGGATGATGCGAAGTACTTCTGGATGATCACAACATTTCTTGGCCTTGGCCAACAAGTCATCCACATAGGATCTCACAATTTTATGGATAAGATCATGGAATATACTTGTCATTTCCTACTTATACGTAGCGCCGACATTCTTAAGACCAAATGGCATGACAACATAGCAATAAGTTCCTCAGGGAGTTATGAATGTATTTTTGGCTTGATCCTATTCAGATATTTTAATCTGATTATACCCTAAGAACCCATCCATGAGTGACAACAGTTCAAATCTAGATGTTGCATCAATGATAACATCAATGGATGGTAATGGGAAGTCATCCTTGGGACAAGCTTTGTTAATATCCTGAAAATCTATGCAAATGCGTATCTTCCTATTATTTTTGAGAACAGGGACGATATTAGATACCCATTGTGAATAGTCAATAGGCTTGATGAATCCCACTTGGAGAAGTTTTATTACTTCCTCTTTTACCATGAGAGCCACTTTTGGCTTCATTGGTCTTGACTTATATTTAATTGGTTTTACATCTGGTTTAGTGACAAGATTATGTATTGTGGCATGTGGTGTGATGCCCATCATTTCTTTATAGTTAAATGCAAAAGCCTTTTGATGTTCTTTGAGGATTTGGGTGTGTATTTCTATCTCCTCCGGAGTTAACGAGGATCCCAACTTCAAAATTTTTGGTTCTTCCTCTGTTCCAATGTTTATGTCAATGGTTTCTTCTATTAAAGAAGTGTTACCTTCTTCAAATTCAGGTGGGTTTGGAGGTAGTTCCAAACTTTCTCCACCTTCTATCTTGTAGATGTTGAGATCCTTCTATGGAGAAGACTCTACCATGGGATTTTTAAAATAGGAAGAGGAATGTGGTATTAGGGGAATATCAACTATACGATGAGCAAGGTGTAGCTCTGCATAGGTGTTTAGATATTCGAGAGTGACTCTATCATCATCAAAGTGATCCATGATAGAAAAATAATCCTCAGCTTCTCCATGAGTCAAGAGTGAGTTTGTTGGTATTTTACGCACTAATGGTTCGGTACGAAGTGATATCGTGAAATTTGTATCTTCTAAGTCACTGTTTGGAGTGAAATAAGAAGATGAGGTTGCTATCAGGTTTGTGAGAAGGTTCTACTCTCGTGGGATTGCTTCAATTGATATGAAGTTAAATCCCTTGCTTAGATCTAATACTGCTGTTTTATAAAGTTGTAAATGTTTAGCCCTAGTTTCATATACCTCAGAGACTTGGTTTGTAACTAGTTGCGGATCTCCTAGCACTCTAATATTATCGACACCCATTATTTTGGCTAGGATGAGGCCAAGGAGGAGAGCTTCGTACTCAGCCCCGTTGTTTGTACATTCAAATTTTAATTTAAAGGTGAAAGGTAGGATCTTTCCCTCGGGTGAAGTAAATATTACTCCCGCCCCAGCTCCAAAGCGACATCAAAGTGGAGCATCCAATACTTTCTTGGAAAAATAGATGTTGGGATATCTGTCATATTTATTTCTTTTGCTTCGGTTACTTCTACCAAAAAAATTTCATCTGATGGAAGAGAAGCAATTCCCAGGGTGTGTCCCATTCCCATAGAATCAAATGCTAGGAAAATAGGTAAGTCTTTCTCTAGCAACTTGACAATTTTTGTGGTAGTCCCTAGTGACACTGTTTTTATAACATTGGTCTCATTTTTGAGAGTTGGAATGTCCTCAGCTGGATTTGTAATTTCTAATTCCATGGTGGGTATCAACTCTTCTTTTGGTTTTGAATTAATTGGTTTGATGAGTTGATTTGTTGGGAGTTCAAACTCGGAGTGAATGCCCGGTCTTTTCTTCAAATCAGCTAGGTGTATATCGAAGGGTTTTGGGTTACCTTGTGCCACAAATATTTTCCCTAAGTGTAGAAATCTTATTTCTTGGAATAACGTGGAAGGGGTTGGCTTTATGCAGTGTATCCATGGCTAACCAAGGATCATATTATAGTTGGTTTTCCAATCTATAATATAAAACTTGGTGAGGACCATCTTGGGTCCTAAAGTGACTGTAAAAATATGGTTCTAATTGAAGTGGCTTTGAGGATATCATAACCTCTTAGCGTATTTCGTGTTGTGGAACAATTTGTCTCTCCATATCCTAACTTTTGAAGAAAAGTGAAGGGGACTATGTTAACTACCTCCCCATCATCAACCATTGCACGTTTAACATAATTATTATAAATCCATACTTTTAGATGTAAGGCCGGGTCACCTCTTCGTGTAATCTCAGTGTCTATTGGCATTTTACTTATATCAAATATAAATTCAGTATCCCTATTTGGCTACCCCAAAGGGTAAACGTCAAAGTCTACATGGTTTACTTACATTTCCGAAGGAGGAGTGATGTTGATTAAATGACCAAGGCCTAACGATTCTAAGAGGACATCCCTGTGGGTGGGAAAGTTCTTTAATAAATCCAAAAAGGAGATGTGAGAGAAGGTTTTAGTTAAGTCATTAATTAAATCATAGGCACCTATGGGTTTTACCAATGTTTGTTGACTTTTTTCTGGTTCTAATGGATAACTTGGAGTAGGTTGAGAAGAATACCCACATGTTCTTTTTATGGTTTCTACGGGTAACTCGGTGTCTAACTCTACCAAACCAACTATCTTAGTTTGAGGTCGAATTCCTAATTGGGGTGTGACTGGTGGATTTCATGAAGTTGAAGCTTCATGATCATTGTTTCCTGTTATGACACCCTTGTTTATTCCGTTAGGATCTAGCCTGTTATTATTAGAACGGTTTTGGAGTGGATCATTATAGATCTTGAGGGGTGCATTTTGAGGGAAAAATGCCCCTGCATAAGTATTTGGCATGGGTACTACAGAATTTGCTAAAAACATATCTATAAAGAGTTGCTTTTGATCTTCTAGAAAACGCTGTATGAATTTATTGTATTCACAACAAGTCCTAGTATCGTGGCCTTAAATCTTTTGGAAGCCATAATATAAATTGGGATTATAATTTTGAGTCTGTTGATTTATAATCCGCTGTGGCCCGAAATTTTGATAAGGTTGCTGGTTGTTAGAGTTAAAATTTTGAGGCAGTTGCCTTTGGTTTTGACTCTGATATCCAGCTGGATTTCAATTTGGACTTTGTGTTTGGATTTTTCATTATCGTTGTTGTTGTTGCCATGGTGGACAATTAAAATCCACCGCATTGATTGTTGGAGTAAAATTTTTATTTCGCTGATTATTAACTTGGTCAGTTACTCCATCTGTTGTAACTCTTTGGTTCTTGTTAAGGATCTTAGGTCCTTGATTAGCGTTCCTTGTATTAGAATAGGCCATGGTGTTTTGATTGGGAGTGGTTAATTTCCCATTTTTCCCATGTCTTACAACCACTATCTATCACTGCTTGGTTATTTTGGAGAGCACTCTCGAGTACTTCATCATAAGTTCTTAGTGGGAACTTCTAGAATTCTTCCTTTATCTCTCTATTGTGATAATTAAGGAATAAATCATATAGTTACATTTGATCCAGTAGAGAACCATGCACCACCTTTGAATAAAATGAGCAACAAATTCATTATGTTCTTTTTTAATATGCAAGAACTCCCTGATTCCTGTTCTTAACAATTTTTTCATGTCAAAAGATTTGATGAACTCTGACACAAGTTGTTTAAATGAGTGTATCAAGGCTTCAGGTATTCTATAATACCAATCAAGGGAAATACCTTCTAAGGTCTTAGGGAATATTTTAGCGACAACCCCATCCCAAGGGAGTAACTCCCGTATGGCTGTGGGATAGGCCTTAATATGTGCGTTTGGGTTCCCTTCCCCTTTGTATTTGGGTAAATTGGGAAGATGTCTTGGAAGCATAACATTTCGTATGGTGAAGTCTAGGGGCTCTTTTAAATATTCTAAATAATTCCCTACCACATAGGCCTCGACCATCGATGGTGCTTGTTGAGGGGGTTGAGGTGGCATGGGTTGTTGATATGGCATAGCATATGCATTTGTAGGGACGTAAGGGAATCCCTGTGGCTGAACAAACATCTCGGGAGAAGATAACATATCTCCTTGTGGTGACTTTGAATAAATGTTTAAGGAGGAGCATTGTTCTGGTATGAGTTGTTTGGTGCCAAGCTAGGAGGTGTCATGTTTTCAACTAAAGTGGTGTTTGAAAATGTGGTCCTAGTTGGTGTTTGCTGTGGGTAACTATAAGGATTTTGAGGAGGCATGCCTAACGTTCCTGTTCTTGTAAGGAGGTCGACCTGTTTGGGATGATGCGGAGGGTTGGGGATTCCTACTTGCCCCAAATATGAATTTTGGTTTGCTTGAGCAAGTTCCAGCCCTCTAACCTTTTTAGTTAAGGCTGAAATGACCTCTATTGGTGAAGACACAACATTTTTCCTTAATGGCATTTGTTGTATACCTTGAGGTTGTAAAGGGGTGTGATACCTTGCTATGAATTGATCATTACCCTGCCAAGATTCACTGAGGGTATTTCCCATAGGTGGAGGAATGGGGGTGTTTTCCTGGAATAGGGTATCAGACTATATTTGTAAACTCCCTATAGGTGGATACATATTTTGGAAGTGTTGTTCAATTTTAGAAAAGCATGCTAAGTACTCCTCATCCAAAAAGGGGAGTGGGTCTGACTGTCTACTGATCTGTGGTCTAAACAAGACCCAAGGAGATGAAGTGGATTCTCCAGTAAACATCATATTTTTAGAGCCCGAGGGCTCTGGCTGCTATGTTTGTACAAGCTGATCAAACTCCTCAATTTGGAATGAAGAATTTGAGCTAGTTCTTTGAGGGGGAGTTTGAGATAACAAGTAATTACTTGAATAGTTATCAGCCCGTGTAGAAAGCGAGGGTGAAGGTTGTCTATTTGTTTGACTATAGTTTACTTCGAGACCTGAGAGAGGTCTTCCATATGCATTGTATCCCAACATATTCGGGGGGTATATGAATACCCATAGAATAATGGGAAAGAGTGAAGGTGGATGAAAGAAATGAAAAATAAAATAGGAATAACTGTTTGTTCACGTCGGGTTCACCAATTTTGTACGATGGAAAAGTGACATGCGAGCATGGGAATCTACAAGTACCTCTTCCTCATACCCAACCTCCCGAGGTTGTGCTGAGACAGCCGGTGAATATTGAATATGAATGGATACAAACAAGCTAATCAGGTAATCTTATATCCTCAATACATAACAATGGAATTTGTGAATCTAAGGCAAAGAAGGCCCTCCTAACTTGAATTGGTGTGATGGTTCATTTGGATATAATGGTTTTTCAAAGGCTCCAATCAATTTCAAGCTCTGCCGAGATCCTATTTCTTAGCTGTTGGATACGTGGGAAGTGACCTGTGGGAGCTTCGTATATATCTCCAGATAAGGTCATGAAAATGGTGATAGGGGGTTTAGTGGATTCATAGTGAACTATGGGTGGTTTTCTAGTCTAGCCCAAAAAATATTAGATTGATTAGCTTCTATATTTAATATGGAGAACTAAGTTATAATATCTGACGGGAGTGGTGAGGATCTAAATACCAGCGTTCGTAAACCGGTATCAATACTTAACTGATTTATAGGCCCGTTGGGTTGTGGGACTTGCAGATCACAACCATGAGTTCATGGTTATTGTGGACCTGTTATGGTCATGTGAAGAATTAATCCCTTCTTCTGACTATCCAGTAATCATATGCCTTTTCAGCCTCTATGTTTAGAACTAGAATTTGTATGATTTTCTCAGAATACCTTATAGGTGTTTTGGCAACTTGAATGCGTAAGCTAGTATCTATGTCAATGAGGAGGTATCTTGCATCAGGTTGTGGAACTAAAGGATTGTAACCAAATGCTTGCTCTCTTTCGAATCCATGTACGGTAATTCAGATATTTTATCAAGGTAGTCTATAGTTAGGATGATTTGACCAAACTATGTAAGCTTTGTCGTCTTCGATATTTAATCCTCTCAGTTGTTCACTAATTGCTTGTAGGTTTGCTGTTTCTCGAAAGACCTGTATCCTAAGGTCTTGATCTATATCAGCTAATGTTGTGGGTAGATTTGGGTGAGGCATTATGGGTTCAAATCTAGGTCCTGTGATTGTGATACAAAATGATTCAACTTTTAACTAAAATTAATGCATTGATTACGAAAAATGTATTTACACTATGCAAGCATTCTTCCATTTCTGTATTTTCAATGATACATTTTAGTGAAATTAAGGAGTAGCTTATTCTAGTATATTTAGAAAAATGAACAACTAATCTAGCAACAGAATTTAAAACAAACAAAGTAGCCTGGTGTGGCTATTTGCCTGTGTAGTTGTGATTTTATCCTAAATATCTAAGCAGTTAATTATATTAAATTGAAAGGCTCTCGATCCTACCTCATAAGTGAGGAATGAATCACAGTTTCTTAGAAACTATCAATCCCCACAACTTCCCTGGTGATATCGAGAGTGAACTTTTGACTAAAATAAAATAATTCACTACTCTATTTGATATGTTGTAACTAGAAATTTTATAGCTCAAACCTGGCATTTACAGAACAATGGTAAATCTAGTTGTATGTGATTTCATCCCCTCAGCATGATCTCCTTGTTCCTTCATGTTCTCGTGAATCCAAAAAAGCATGTATATGATAGTATTAATAGAATATGGTATTTAAACAGTGACAGCTTTGGATATAGACCGAATACAATGCGAGTAGGAGAAGGATAACACAAGTGAATAGAGCTTGACTATGCAATTCCTACCGGGATTTATTGCAGGAATATAACACAAGTGTGCCGAGAGTTTTAGAATCTATCCTTGTGACAAAACAAAAACCTACAACTTTAATGGATTCTAATCTGGAAATGAAGCTATTCTATGCTAAGCTGACTTACATGGCACAACAATGAAGCAAGAATGAAACAAGAAGATCAAATGACCTCTAAAAGACCAAAAATGGAGATAAAACATGAAACTGATAGAATTCTAAGCAAGAAATTCAAATACTGAATAAGAGAATTGAGAAGATGAGGGGTCATTTGTTTGAAAACAAGTTGGTTATTTATAACCAATGCATTCACCAGAGGGTAACTCCCAATTGAACTCTTTTACTATAAACAAAGGAAAAAAACTATTACTAGGGAACCAAAAACATTAATGCAAGACAAAGTGGTTGAAGAAAGCATGTAAAATTGAAGATTTACGTTTGACACGATCTTTAGAAGAATATGGAAAATGCACACAGGACCGCCAAACTGTGTAGGGTGGCGCTCACGAGACCACCGCCCAAGTAGGGTGGCAGTTTTGTCACTGAAGCCTAAAATGTAAGAAAATAGGGGGGAAAAGGGAAAAACAAGGCATGCAGAGACCGATCGGGGCATGCAGGATACAAACATATACTTGGCGAGCCTTTCTAGATTTCAAACACCTTGCAAGGAGACCTGTATCATCATTGGGGTATGTGTAACATCGTTCTAGCAGTGTAGTACCCTACAATTTCGGGTACGTACAGAAACACTCCAATTATTCTTAAAACAATTATTTATCCATTATCACCATCCATGATCATGCTTGAAGCTAACTATAAGTCCACACAATTCATCATCATCCATATCTATTTTAATGTCACCATCCACATCCAATGTCATCATATCATTGATTCATTAAATGTAGAGAGAAGAAGATTTTGAGAAGTTTTAAATGTGTAGAAACCTGATACAAAGTTTGAATTTTACAAGTATAGAGAAGGTGTCTATCCTAACAAATTCCAATTTTTCTTAAAAAAATTATCCATTATCATCATTCATCATCATCTATATCCATTCTAATGTCATCATATCATTACAAGTAGAGAGAAGAAGATTTTGAGAAGGTTTAAATGTCTCTGTCATTCTTGAATCTAAATATACATTTACATACAATTCTTCATAATCCATATCTATCATCATTACAAGAAGAGATAAGATTATGATAAGGTTTAAATTTGAAGAAACCTGCTATAGAGTTTGAATTTTATAAGTAGAGAGAAGAAGATTTAATTCTATTAGTATTAAGATGTCTCTATCATACCACATTCCATATTTTCTTAAAACAAATAATTAACCATTATCATAACACCATCACATTCAAATGAAACATAAACACCATATACAATCTAGAAATTCTTTATAACAAGATATAAAATTGCATATTATAAAGTATTTCAAATTTTCAAATGTCATCACATTCAAGTTTCAAATTTCAAATCTAGATAATAAAGTATTTCAAATTTTTAAATGCCATGACCATCACAGTCAAGTTTCAAATTTTCAAATCTAGATTATAAAGTATTTCAAATTTTCAAATTTAAAGTTTCAATTTTTCAACCCTCAATTGTTTGTACCCCTTTCCCCAATGGCTTCCACTCCCGTACTCCTTTCCTCAATGGCTTCCCCTCATGTACCCCTTTCTCTAATGGCTTGAATAATCCCAGAACTAATCAGATCTTCCACATTACTATATAGATTATTTACGATTCTTTATTATTCCTTTCTCGCATCTCCATGGGATAAAAAATTGGGATTCGCAGATGCCCTAATTCTGAATAAAATTTCAGGGTCGAAGCCATTCTATTTAATTATCTGCTTTAGTGCATTTTTTTATTTGTTAACTAAAATAATATTTTCTTTCATCTTCATTGCTGCAGATAAATCATTCTTTGCGGTTTCCAAGTGAACTTGGAATGACTTTGCTTGACTCTTCAAATTTTCATATTTCAATTGCACAATTTTTTTATCTCAATTAAACATATTACTAAAATAAAAAAAATTCAAATTAACATAAAATATTGTTTCAAAGTGATAATACTTATGACCGCTCTATCTCTCTCAGCATTTGCAATGGCCACCAGATCCTTGTCCTTAGACCATTTATTAAAATATTCATGGCATTTAGCACCAATATTTTCCAATTTGTTTAATGCTTTATCTAAAATATCATCTTTATAATTGTTGTTATACGTGACAGTCCCACTTCTTACTTGGGTAAGTAAGGAATCCATCTTCGCAGGTTGATTTTGGACTGTAGCGTATAAACTGTCCCTTTGCCTATAATTTTCAAAATGAATTATTATCTCATTGATTAGTACTTTTTCCCTTCTATCCAATTCTATGAGCTAATTGATATGAGGTACAATAAACTCTTGGACATGGGATTGAAAATCATAACCAATCAAGTTCTCTAAAGGAAATGGTAGCAACTATTCACATCTGTATCAAAAGAAGATGATGCCACTAGAGAGGTATGGGAGCTTTCGGGTTGATCATCGACTGCTACCCCTTTTTGCCTTTAGGTGGCCTAATCCTATTTGCAATAAAATAAATCAATATCCAAATAAATAAATTGAAAGTGAAATGTAATGAAAGTTGAATAAATTATGCTGAAATAGAAGTATACTTGTTGGCCTTGAATCATCTCACGTGTATTGAAAAATCTTGTTGGGTCATTGCTATCAATGCCCAAGTAATCTTCATATAGATTCATATTATTTAAAAATGATACACCCATTGTAATGGGACAGGCACCGAGAGAGGGTTGGAATTCGAAATGAGGAGGCAATGTTTAGTGTCCCACCAGGAGCTAGAAGAATTGGCATGCATTTACCAATGTTATTTTTTCCTGAACCTCTGGTTGGAATTTTGAATCGTATTTGTGGAGGAGGTGGTGGTGCCACTATTTTTACAAAAGGTGAAGGACTACAATGTACTCAAAAGTGTAATAAAAATCATATGAAAAACTATTAAACTATGCAAAAACTATGAAAAACTATTCAAAACTTTTACTAAAGCAATAAAATCATACCTTGTTGTTTAGGGGTAAGCTATCGCGGTGCTTGAGGTGGCCGTGTTGGAGTAGTAATTGGTTTTGTTTGAGATGTGTGTGGCTGGGATTGCTGAGTAGGGTGTAGAGAAGAGACAATTGCATGTGACTGAACTGAGTGATTTGGCAAAGACAGTTGACTTTGAGAAGTATGCGTATTATCCAAAGTCCTTGCAATGTCAGCATTAATCGATTGTATGTCAATTCAATATGGTAAATGGTAAATGGAAAATAGAAAATAGGAATTTGTAAATAGTAAATGTTAGAATATTACGTCTCTAGTGTTTAACTAATGTAAATGCTTGGTGGTTCAGAGATGAGTGAAATTCCATTTCAGATTGTGAATCTACCGATGCCTCAGCATGTTGTTGGCATCTTCCTTTTGATGCCACTTTTTTTCATGGAAGGGATTCCAAAAATATTCTCTACAAATGGTCAATATTTAATCAAATTCTAGATGAACATAATGTTAGTCTAATGTTGAAATATAAACTTTATACCTATTGTTTTTGAAATAGAATTGAAAATTTCTTCATTGTCTCGTCTATGCGAGTAGGAATTGGTTTTTCTTTTAAATTAAAAATAGCCTCGTAATAAAGGCCAAGGAGATAGTTTGTGGAGTGAATGATTGGTTATTTTAGAAGTGATGAATTTGTAATGTCAATTTTTATTTTATTGGATAAAAAGGTGCACCAATAATATTTTCGCTTATCGATAGTTGCAAGAATGTATGTAATAGCCCAATTTGGTATATCCGTTTGTAGACCCTACAAAACAATTATAGTTTGAAAGAAAGAAATCATAACAGCAAGAAATTGGTCTACAATTCCTTGCATATCCAAACCATGTCTTGATTTATTGACATGAGATGCAAATGACAAAAATTCATTGAAATTAATATTGATTTTAATTGTATCAAAATAAAAAATGAAAATATCACATGAAAATTGAAAATAGATTACATGTACAATCAACATGGAAATTGAAAGTAGATTCAAGATACTTCTTATCTTATTTGATGAGGGTTGCTTTCATTGTAAAAATGGGGTAATTTTTATATGGAAGGCCTGTCAATTGATGGATATCAGTTAGATCAACACCGAATTAAAATATATGACCGTCGTCCACAGTAAATGTAAACAGACCATCCTCGGTATTGTATGAGGAGAGAAGGTAATTCATAATGTCACGATCAATTTCAAACTGGGGCATCATAGCAATCCCATAAAAATCACATACATCCATCAAATCCTTGTATTCTATATTCATTTGTAAATTTTTCTGAATGTGGGGGCACAACAAGTTCCTGTAGAGTATCTTACCCTTGGATAGGGTTTGTGGGTTGACTGGATTTTCTGATTGATCTTGGTCTTGAGCTTGGGCTGTACTTGTAGTTGCCATTGTACTTGAGCTTGATTGTACCTAAGCTTGATTCCTACAAACATTAAAATTCGGGAGTCGGGAAGTGTAAACGTGAAAATGAGCGATGGGAGGGTATTTATAGGAAAAAATTAGGGTTTCCAAGCCTTGGATGTGTGACAACAAGACTACTAACACACGTCAGTAAAGCTTGGTGACATGCAATAACAAGCCTTTTTATCACATAAAAACAAGATTTACTGACATGTGACAAAAAGCCTTACTATCGCGTGTCAATAAGCTTTGGTGATGCGTGATAGCAAGCCTTACTGTCACGTGACAGTAATCCTTGTTGTCATGCGTCAGTAGATCTTGTCGACATGCAACAATAAGCCTTGTTGATGCACATCAACAAATTTTACTGATGCATGTCAATAGGCTTGTTGACGCACATAAATGTTAGAGTAGATATTTACCTTAGCTCATGTTCACCCAGGTACTTTATTTACCTTTATTGTATTTATCCTCACCCACTTATGTGTGTGGATATTTATTTTATCTTATTTAGATAGTAGGAGATATTATCTAGTTGTTAGGTATAGTTCTTTCCTTGATCTATGGTATTGACTAGTTCTTTCCTTGATCTATGGTATTGACTAGATTCTTGATGTCTAGTTCTCTCCTAAATCTATGGTCTTGACTAGTTCTTTGATGACTAGTTATTTCCTTAATTTATGGCTTGATCTATGACCTTGAATGGTGCTTAGATTTTTATTCCTTACCTATTCAAGAAAGGACCATTCTCAATGTATTGCATTGAGTTCAATAATAATATATGATATTGTTTCTCATTTGTTTGCAAAGGTTTTATGTAAAGTTATTTTAGTGAATTAATTTCATCTAATAGATCGTGGTGTTTGATTAGCATCTGTGTTCTTGGCTTGGTATGATCTGGTTAACATTCCTTTTATGGTATTAGAGCTACACGGCTTTGCGTCACACCAAAAGCTCAAACTAATGGTGGAGAGGGATCTCATCATGTTCAACAGCTACTACACCAACACCCTCCCGCACGATGGAGCCAGATATACACCCTCCCACATGATGGAGACTAGTTATTTGATGGAATGCCCTATAATTTTATTTGTGTGGTGAAGGAAAAAACAATTAATTTTGTTTTAGTGGCAACTAAAATAAATAACAGAGCAAATTATCAAAAAGCTTGTAACTTTTGATTGGTAACTTGGTTTTGAGTGTCGTTTTTTGCAAAAGTGCTTGTTTTTTCATGCTCTTTCCATTAGAGTTATTTATTTTGAGACTTGCACTATAATTATAAAATGCCAAATATGGAGGAGTGTTGTAATCAATTGTGGATGCAATTTTAGTTGAGCCTGACGTCCTAAATTTTTGGGAGTTGTAGTTTGTACGTATCATGGATTCTAAGAATGATATGCTTTTCTTTGAAGTATGTGGAATTCAAGAGGATACTATAAAATTTGTGGAAGAAAATAGATCGCTTAAGAAGAAAAATTCTCTTCTACAATCACTCATTAACAATAAGGATACAATAATACACTCCCTGCAGAATAAACTTGCTAGCCTACGACATCACAATCAAATTGTGGAAAACCATATCCATGCTCCTAGTCCACTTGCAGTTGTTGCTCTTGTACCCACTGACATTGATTTTCCATTCTTTGAGCCTAAACCTGCTTTTGATGCTTCTAAACCTATGAGGCTTGTTACTGCATGCTCTTCCACATTTGTGCCTATTACAGTACCACATGTTATGCATCCTACTTCTACTTAGTTGCATGGATTTTTTGTGAAGCATACCACTACATTCAATTCTTGCATGCTCCATTCTATGGGTCTCACTAGCGGAGTCATTGATAGACATTCATAGGGTATTGTTTCCTCCATTCCACATGTTAAGTGGAATTCTCATCATGAAATTGGTTTTCAAGCAGATACTTCATTGGGATCACACATTGATAGAGCTCCTTTTTTTGTTCACTTGATTCTTTTTGAGGATCGTGAGCAATACATGAGTTCTACATCTTCACTTAGGCTTGAGAAACCTGAGATTTTAGTTGTTAGACATGATCAACCTTACACACATTCTGATGTTCTTTTGCATGCACCCATTGTGCATTTTGCACCAAGTCATTTACAGGCATCTTCTTCATCCATCTGTGTTGATTTGGGGTGGATATCTAATCACTTGTGGTGGCGATAAAGGCATTCATTGAGAGGACTCTAAAGGCATGGCTCCTCCACCATTCGGCCTCTTGCTCCACTTTCTATACCTTATACATTGTGATGCTTCTTGTTTTGAGCATTTTTATTTAGCAGGTGTAGTGTATCCCTATTGTTTGTTGAGAGATTTTGTATCTATATTTTTGACACTTTTGGCATGTTGAAAGTCTCTCTTATGGGGGAGATATTCTGGTGGATCCCAGTGTTAGTTTGTCAATTTTTGAGTAGTTGTTTTGACAACTCATACAGATTTGTAGCACCACTCCACCCATTCAGTAGTGTGGGAGGGTGTGGTGTTGATCCTGCTTCTTCGGGTTTTGTGTCCTTTCCTTGTTACCTTGGATTTTCTTGGATCGTGACACTCTGTATTTTGTGTCCTTGCCTTGTTGCTTTGGTTATTTTTCTTGGATCATGGCATGCCTATTTTTAGCACTTGATCAAATTATGTTTGGTGTTTTTTTGCACTTTTAACATCACTCCGTTGACAGTCTCTTTGTATGGAGCTATTCTGGTCGAGCCCAATGTCATTTGTTTTTGAGTTTTGTGCTCGAGCAGTGGATTCAGACCATAGTGCACACCAAACTTCTTCAACATTGTACGGGTTTTTTGAGCCGATATTCTTGGGATGCCTTGGAGCGGGGTTTTACTCTCTTTACTTTGTTGTTATTGGTTTTGGGTACCTTGCGGTGTCCCTTTTTTCCAGTTATTGTACATGAGTACCTCATCAGGCCTAGTTGTCGGGACTCATACTTTGGACATGCCACTTCTATTTTGGCCCCTAGCTTCACTTGAGGGGGGGGTGTTAGAGTAGGTATTTACCTTAGCTCATGTTCACCTAGGTACTTTATTTACCTTTATTGTATTTATCCTCACCCACTTATGTGTGTGGATATTTCTTTTATATTATTTAGATATTAGGAGATATTATCAAGTTATTAGGTATAGTTCTTTCCTTGATCTATGGTATTGACTAGATCCTTGATGTCTAGTTATCTCCTAAATCTATGATCTTGACTAGTTCTTTGATGACTAAATATTTCCTTGATTTATGTCTTGATCTACAACCTTGAATGGTTCTTAGATTGTTATTCCTTGCCTATTTAAATGAGGCCCATTCTTAATGTATTGCATTGAGTTCCATAATAATATACGATATTGTTTCTCATTTGTTTACAAAGGTTTTATGTAAAGTTATTCTGGTGAATTGCTTTCATCTTATAGATTGTGGTGTTTGATTAGCATCTGTGTTCTTGGCTTGGTACGATCTGGTTATCGTTCCTTTCAATCAACATGGCTTGTTGTTGCGCGACAGTGAGGCTTGCTGTAACACGAAAATGAGGCTTGCTATCATGCATTAACAAAGCTTGTTGAGGCATGCTAGTAAGGCTTGCTGTCACACGTCAGCAAATCTCTTTAACACATGATATCAAAGGCCTGCTATCATGCAACAACAAGGCCTACTGTCACATGAAAAAAGTCTTGCTTTCATGCATCAAAAAGCTTTGCTGATGCATGACAACAAGCCTTGTTGTCATGAGACAAGTATGCGTCAATGTCTGTAGAATTTTTTTCCCTCGGTATAATCACTCTTGCTCAAATAATAGAAGGCAAAAATTTAGTTCTCAAAAATTGGAAAATTTTCAATTTCACGAAAGTGGTTCCAGGTATATTCACCGGGGATTTTCCACCTCCATTTTACCAGAGGCTTCTTAAAATGAACCCTGAGCAGGACACAAAAATAGTAAGTTTAGAGACAGGACACTCAAATATGAAGTTTAGGGATAAGACACTTAAATCCAAATTTTAGCAGCAAGCTGCTCAAATATGAAGTTTAGAAATATGATGCTCAAATATTTAGTACTATTCCAACCATCTCCAAGGTAGAAAACATACACAATTTTTTTTATCTCTTCTCTCATGGAAAACAGGTGTATTCTACCCTTGATTAACTTATTTTCAATACACATTTCTATTTTGACATGCACTAAGTTAAAATTTCAATTTAATTTACCATGAGCATTAACTACACTTATTTTCTTTTCCAGGTCTGACCTTAATCTAATAAAAAGGCAACACATAAAATGGAACAAGAAATAATCACAATGTTTTCCTTTGTTTTTGCAAGGGAAAAATTCACTTGATAATAGGACAACCATACCCTAGTGTCAAAAAATTTCTATTGTATCCGTTTCTAGACACCCCCAGATCATTTCATATATTAGTCCTATCCTATTCTTCTAATGGTTTATATGTTTGTTTCATCCTTCCTTGTAGGTGATTTAGGAAGAAAAAGGTCATTAAGTACTTTAGGAGTAGTATCTCTAAAAGTGGATTTTCAAGCAAGCTTAGGAAGGGCCATCATCAACCTTTCTAAGACAAGTGCATAATCTCCAGATTTTTTTTTAAGGATTGAATTCATCAAGGAGGTTTATTCAGGAGCCAAGATCAATATACAAATTTTTAGGAAGGTTCTGGAAAGATTTGGAGGTTTTGGAATCAGTTCATTAAAAGAAGGTTTTTGAGGACGAAGGAGCTTGCATTGCGAAAGAGCACCTAAAATTCAAGAGGTGATTCTGATAGATATAGAATGAGTTGTGAGACAAAAAAATATCAATGGAGATAACTTACAATCATCTACATGGTGGTAAAATTGGATTCATCCTAAACCCCATGCATGTTTCTAGATAGCTTATTCTTTCCAAGCACAAAGGGTGATCCTGAGAAAAAGGATGTTTTTGAGGGTGTTTCAAGAATAATAAAGGCATGATATGAATCCCATCCTTCTAAAATTTTATTTTCCATGTAATTTAATTTAAAGAATTGTGAAAACATTATTTGAGCGCTCAAGTTACATCCGTTTCAAGTTACCGGCCAAGGTACATGTTCGATACTTAGCCAAATTTCTTGTGTGCCACGTGATAACATGAGGGTGAGGAACATTTTTGTTTCCTTATTGTCCCTTTCCATGGGCACAAGAGGGAAAAAAAATCCACCCCTCCCCCTTAATGATTTTGGTCACTCCATGTGACCTCGGTGATCCCATTTAGTTCCTTTGGATAGTTTGACTAGCCCCTCACCTTCACATGCATGAATGAAAATTGTCACTCCAAGGATGAGGTGAATTTTTGTGAAAAAATTGTCCAATTATAAGGGCAAAATGGGGACAAAAAATGGTCCCCTCTCCTGGATTTCCTCAAGTCCCTAATATGACCAAAACATGACCCGAAAGTGCTCATTTTAGCCCCCTCCTCCATTCCTCTCAACCAGTAAATGTGTGCCAAGTGTAAAGATAGGGAGAAGGTGCATTTTTTTGAACCCATTGTCCCATTCGAAGGGGAAAATGGGGGAAAAAAATTTCCCCACCCACTCATGGTTACCAACCCATAAATACAACACTTGGTCATTTTTTTCTCATTCCCCCACATTCCTCCATTTGCACCCAGAACTTTGGTGATTTTTTTTTTTTCAAAATTACTACTTTGTTATTTTCAATCTCCATCCATTTCCTTCATGTTACCATGATCCAATAAAGTGAAAAACATGAATTTTTGAAGACTTTGGATAGAAATTCGTAACCCACAAAGTGAAATTTTTCATATCTTGAAAACTGTTGAACAAATAAATGAGGGGGTTTTTGCATTCATTTACATTCCTAGGAGCCTTGAGAATCCAAGTGGAATATTTTACATCCATGACCCAAATTTTTTACAGCAAAGAAACCCTAGTTTCTTAGTAGAATTTTTTTGAAATTTAATATCTTCTAGTTTGAAGATTAGGTTGAGTTGAAACTTCATAGGTATAATGAAAACAAAAAACCCATATTAGAAAAACTAGTTTTCATGGAATCTAAGGTCTAGAAATTCAGTTTCTAAAAATAGTAACCATCCTACATGGGTACTTGCTATTTTTAGTAAGTCTTCAAAAAAAGTAGTTTCAGAAAAGGAAGTGTGCATAGGGATTATCTAGAAGAACAAAAGTGATCAAGATAAAAAAAGGTAGAAAATTGCCATTTTCTAAAAATAGTAAACCCCCTTTCAGGTACAGGAAAGTGTCTTAGAAGCCATGAAATTCAAATTTGTAGGTGTAAAACTAGTCAATGCTCTTTTCTATGAGTATGTAGAAGTGGGGGCAACAATGTCACCCACATTTACCTTGAAAATCTTAAATTACAGATGCACGACAACCTGAGGAAACCAATTGAAGAGAATGTGTTATTGAGTGGATTATATGCAACTGGTGCTCACCTAGTATCCATGTAGAGTACTGAGTTGGTATTGGTGTACTCTCACCACTAAAAACCTAAGATAAGAACTATTCGGGTGGATGATGGCTCAGCTATGGTAGTGCTTACTCTTAAGGTCATTTCCTATTCCATGGAAATTACTACTTGGAGAAACATGTCTGTCATCTTGAAAGAAATGGTGGTGAATGAATGGACCAACATAGATTCTTACCTGCAAGGTCTCACATTAGGATCATGGTTGAAGTAAGGGAAAAATCCCTCTATAGTCCCCAAGTCTCTCTCACAAAGTGAATTCTACAAAGGATTTTTAGATGAAATCACCCTTCTTAACTAGGTGATGAGAGAAGAGAACACAAGAGATTTACAGGATTGGATGAAAATTTTCATATTAGCAATCATTGAAGTGAAGTAAAAGATTGATTATTTCTAGATCATAAGTGATAACTTACACCACTAGTTTCTCCATGTACCAGTATCAAAGAAATTCTCCATGAATTATTAGCTGGTGTATGATCTTGTGAGCTTGAGGATGTTGAAGGGAATAATGCTTACACACAACATCTCTCCCATAATTCCAACATTTGAGAGATATCAATAGTTGGTGTTAAAGGAAAGCAATCGACACTTAACCCTAGTGAAGTATTCCTTCACTATGTTCATGATCAGGACACTAGAGGGAAACCTTCACTCAAGGATGTCACCACAAGTGAATTGTTTGATCAAGAGACACAACTCATTATTCAACCAATTTTATACCTCTTCATATATCTAAGTCTCTAGTTGCGACCATACCCCACTAAGAATACCTTAGTACCTTAGTGAAAAGATAAGATTGTTTAAGCTATGTGGACAATTTGTGCATATAAACAGTAAGCTCAGAAACTACAAAAAGGCCATCTCTTTCCCCATATAAGTGGGAATATTCACATTTAAAATTACAAATGATGAATCACACTTGGAAATGACCTTTTCACCCTTGAGCTTAAATTCAGACACTCCAAGGACTAATTTTGACATCAAAGTTGATTCATAAAATTTCCGTATCCTAGAGTTACATTATGTCCGATAGGTTGAAGATTATTTGGAAAATTATGTAGATGACTTCAATGTTAGAGAAAGATATTACATGAGGATGACCATCAGAAAAATGAATAAGTATAGTTTCCATTGGTATGAAGAAGGTATTCAGGATGATGATACAAAGCTATATGATCCAGAGTACAAAGCAGCGAAGGGTTTCCCTTTTCTATTAGTGAATTAGAGCATTCATGAGTCAGGACCCATAGCCAAGAGGACAAATATTGTGATCAAAATAATGAGAGAATGGTTTTAGAAGAAGGCTATACCATCACATTAGGAAATTTCCCCACAATCTAGAAAAATGTATCACATCACTCATTATCAATGTTTATGGAGGTAACTTCAGGCTTGGGTCAGTATGGAGGTAGTTCAAAGTACAAAGATGAAGAGTTGGAAACCTCCTACTATGAGAGATCACACAAGAAAATAAGAACAAAATATCTCATGGTGGAAGAAAAATTTGAGGAATATAATCCAGTTCATATCCCAATTCCCGAACTGCCCCAATATGTTTCACCTCCTATTGTGACTCCTACTCCCCTTGCACATGATGCACCCCTTACTCTTGAGCAATCCATGATAAATATTCCAGTTATAGATCTCAAGGAAGATGTGATTTTTCCTTGGATGAAGGAAATTATTACAGAAGAGGCTTGTACCATCCAACAATTCATAGTCAATAATCTTTCAGCGATAGCATTATTAACCAAAGGGAAGAAGAAGAAATTTTCTCAAATGGCCTCTCAGTTTTTTAGTGGTGGTACAGGTGATCAGTATATACAAGTGTTCAAACCAAAAGTGATCAAGCCAGTGGAAGAGATGATACTTGATGACTACAAAATGATCACCATTCCTTTGGGCCCAACCAATCATGAAGGAGATAAACCCATGTTCAAGGATTCTTCCACTTGACTTCTTACAGGAAATCGAGAACACAAAGAGAAGATCAAATAGCTGGAGGATCAAGTACAAACTCTCTTCGTACATGAAACATCTTGTGGGATTGAATGATTCATTAATACCAATTAAAGAAGCTACTCCAATAAGTAACATCGATCCAGAGTCCATATGAAGAAAGTAGGAGTTCACTATGTAGGGATGAGAAAACAACAATTGGATGGGAATGATCATTGAAAATGGAAAAAACATTTCTCCCAAAAGTAATTTCACTATTAAGATATATGTGCACAACTATAGAAAATGCTCATATGATCAAGAAAGATTTAGAAAAAGAAAAGGAGCATTGGGACCTTATTCTTCTATTAGTGGTGGAAATGGGAGATACTTATTCTCAAGTATCGATAAAGAGGAAAATATTCAATGCTCCATCTAAGGACTTGTCACATGTATGGGAAATAACTCTCGTAATCAGATATGAAATGATAAATCAGGCTATTAGTGAGTTGTACTCAAATGAGGAACATGCCTACAAGATACAAGACATCATCAACACCATAATTAACAAACTTGGAGTGTTTGTTATCTAAGAAAACACTACCACATATGAGTTTCTGAGACCATTTGAGGGATATGTCAAGAAAGTGGTTGGGGACCCACTTTACTTCAATGAAGATACCCTGGAGTCTTTATCTGGGATCTGAGACACTATTTCATTCCTCACAAAAAAATTAGTCGTGGTTCGTGAAATTCAAGGATATCAATGATGTCTCAGATGGTTGGAGGGAGTCCCTAAGTTATGTAAGCATCCCTCATGTGGATATGGATGCATCTTTAGTAGGTCAGTTTATTAAGGAATTCAAAGGAGTTAAAATTTCCCAAGTGGATCTCGACATAGATCATTCAGGTAATGAGGTGGAGTCGGGAGAAGAGGCTTCTTTAGCTGCTTATTTATCACTCTTTTCTTCCCCCCATTTTCTATCTCCTCTATGTTCTATTTCTTTGTTGGTGGTTACACTCTTTCATTATGTCTTATCTTATTTTAAATGTGACTTTATGTTTATAATGTAATAAGTTACCTTTATTTCATAAAAGAGGACTTAATTATCTCCTAAGAATACAAAAAATCACAAGTTGTGTGAGACATATGAAAGTTCACGCGGGGGGAGGCAAAGAGTCTCCTCTAGTTCTATAAATTGTAATGGAACCCTCATTCCAAGGGATTTTCAATTTTGTGTGTTCACGAGATATTATCACTTGTGAAGAAGCAAAAGGATATCACTTTCTCTATTTCTCATCTCTATGTTATTCCTACTCTCATTATGTATAATTTTTCTACAAAAAAATGAAGAAAGGAGTTTGTTTCCTTTTTTGATAAGGACATTTGTGAGAAGTTGTGTTCAAAATATTAACTTGTGTTATTTCCATTTACAAAGTTATATTTCTTCTAATCTATGTGTGTTGGAATTTTTTGGTTAATGGTTGTAGGAATCTGATTTTATACATATAATATTAATCCTTCTCCTCTTTTTGTCCCTCCATTTCCTATTCTCCTAGAAAATTACCCTCTTTTAAGTGATTACAAGCTTTCATTGCATGGTCAATGGAGTTCCCATGTTGGATCCTCATCCGTAAGGCCACCACAAAGTTCAATTTCACACACGTATAATAATATGGAGTTGCAAAATTCAAGTAGAGGGACTTAGATTCCCGAGCGTTGGCAAGATTCCCACCAATTTCTCTACCTGAAAATTTTTTTCACTGACTTTTTTTGGCACCCACCGTGGGGCAGACTTTGTAGCATCTGTACCCAAAATAAAACACAAGAAAAGACAAAAAAAATTCAAATATCCAAAAATTTAAAATTTGAAGAGTCAAAAGAGCCCTATGTCTAATATCTATGGCTATTTTTGGTAACCCTCCTATCCAAAGGCCTAAATTGTTATTCCATATTCAAGAATACATCACTTCAAATTTAAGATAAGCTATCTAGCATAATAGAGAAAGTTTTACACAATACTTCATAGCCACAAGAGTGTTAGATATTGAGAAGAGCGTATTGCTGAATTAGAGAGAGCAAGAAAAATTTAAGCACCACAAAGAAGATTCGAAATCTCCATGTTGGTGGATAGAAGGTATACACGGTCACAAAGACAAGGAGGAAATACCAACCTAATTTTTGAAGAACTTCAGCAAAAGGTAGGAACTAATCATAAATTTAAGGCCTCCCCTTTGACCACAAACTACTCTCATCGGTAGTCTAAGTGTTGTTAATCCACTAGAAATTTATTTTCCATACATAAATGAAAAAATTGAAGACTTCACCGACGTAGAAACCGAGGAAGAAGCTCTATAAAGAGAAGAAGATAAATCAAGAGATGAAGTCAAAATAAGGGTTAAAATTGAAAAAATAGAAAGAGACCAAGAAAGAGTAGACATAAGATCTACATCCATGGTGGAAGGAAGAGAAATAATTGAATACGTAATAACATACAAAGAAATATCTCAAATGATAGTACCATGGGTCAGGAACACCATCCCGCTTGCACTTCCATAACCTCTCCATGACATGCCATAAGGATCAAGGAAAAGGTTTCCTAAGTTTAGAGGAGATGGTTCCCAGCTCCCAGAAGAACACGTAACAACCTTCATCACCACCTGTGGTGTGTTAGGACTTGAACATGAAGACGTATCTATTAGATTTTTCATAGAATAGTTACGAGACAAAGAGAATAAATGGTTCTATCTTCTACTAGCTAGGTCAATCACTTGTTGGGATAATATATGAGTATACTTTGGAGATAGATTTAAGTCTATAGAAGACTTAAAATATATCTTGGTTCAATTAGTGCACATGAAGAAAGAGTCAAATGAAGGCATGAGGGATTTTGTAGCAATATACAAGAGAGTGCTTAAGAGGATTCCTATTGATGTCACGCCCTGAGACAATAATTTTAAAAGATTATTTATAAGTTCTCAACTACCCAAAGTTGGATTTATTCTCATGAGATCTCAGCCTAGAACCTTAAAAGAAGCTCGAGTCTATGAAAGATAATCATAGAACAATATTATCTTGTCTAGAAAGGTGAAATATCCCAATGGAAAATAGAAGGGTTAAAGTTTCGACTCTACTCCCACAAATCCAATGATTAAAAAAATGGCCAATGATATGATTGTTATGAAAAAAAACTACCCCAGATCACTATGAGAAATATACCAAAGAATACCAATTCTCCAAATAGGTGAAGGATAACTCCACCTCCTTGCATGCTTTCCCTCAAGGCACCACCCGTCAATGCAACATGCGACACTGAAAAAATAGAGGAAAAAGTAGAGGTGGAAGATGTAGAAAAGGAAGAAGAAAATGATGATGGAAATTTTCTTGAAATTGAAGAGGTTGATGGTGATGCCCAAAATGGCATCATTGAATACGTCTCAGAAAACGAAGATGAAGAAGCACCAAGCTTCTCATGTGTCATGTTCATTCATTCCTAGTATAAAAAAGGAGCTTCATATTCGGTATCTTTAATAAAGTAGAAGGAGGATCCTCCTATTGAAGTTCCACAAAACAAAATCATTAGTAGGAAATCTCCACTATCACCATCAACGGATTCAACCAAGGAGAAACCAGACCCACTAGCAATCATAAATTCTTTTACCGTGGCAAGTAAGTACTTTGGTACCTCCCCTAGTTTAAAATATACTTCTAAGGACAATCCTTCACCTAATATTAGTCCCAAAAAATCCTCTAAGGCTCAAACAAAGTATAATACTCCCTTCCCTTCTAAATTGGCTACCTTATCCATGAAAGATACCCAAGATTCCATGGTAGCACCATTCTCACAATGTAAAACCTCTGTCATCCTTGGAACATCAAGTCCAACCATTATAGATCCGTTTGATTATGTTGAACATGTGAATAAGACCAAAGTTCAAATCACATAGATGGAATATTTAAAAACAAACCTGACCAAGTTTAAGAGGTTTGTTGATCTTGTACAAAGTGGTAGACAAAATACCGATGCTATGAATCCCAATGCTAAAGGTATACTACCCACACCACCAAAAACTCCCTCATAGAACATTATGGTGCTTAGTGCATTTTAGAACAATAAGGTAGAACCCTTCTACCTATCCCTTTTATTCAAAGGCTACCAATTTCAAAATTTTATTATAGATTCTAGATCCTCTGACAATGTTACACCCATCAAAATAACCAATTCCTTAGGAATTACCTTGAATTGTTCAAATGGTTCTTTCTATTCTATGGAATCTAAGGAAGTGCCGCTGGTGAGTAGAATAAAAGATGCATAAGTGGCCTTGGAAAGTATTGCTCACAATTCTGGTGTTGGATATCCCAACATCCTTTGAAATGCTTGTTGGCGCGAAAATTTTTCAGGTGGAAAAATTTGTGAATTCCTTTCCAACTCTCTAGGAATCTAAGTCCCTCTACTTAACTGGTGCAGTTGTCATATATGCATGCATGAAAAAGCATGAATTTCTGTCGTGGCCTTTTAGCCGAGGATCCAACACGGGCACTCCACTGACCCTATGGAAAATGCTTGCAGTTATCTTTAAGGTGAGAATTTTCTATGAAGGTGGGAAAGGGAGTGAGAAAAGAGGTATGAGAACTAATGTTATAGGTAGAAAATCAAATTCCTACACATACTAGTTAGAAACTTCAACACATGCATTTATGAGAAGAAACAACCCTACAAATGGAAACAAGACGAGATAATATTACGAAATCAAAGTTTCTAAAATATCCTCATCAAAGAGGCTACAAAATCCTTCTTCTTGTATTGATGTTTAAACAAAAATTGTACATAATGTGGGAATGGAAGAAAATTGAGAATGGAGGAAAGTAGAAGAAAATGGCTATCTCCTTTGTTTTCTCTAAGTACAATGAAATCATGAGTTTACAAGATCAATTTCTAGCCCTTTACAATGGCATGAAGAAGTCATTAAATATATTGCAAGAAAAAGTTACAACTTCTTCTTTGTTAGCAAGAAATGGTTTACATTTTTCTCAATCATTCACGTCTTTTCAGATTCTTGATTCGAGAAGAAATGCCAATGATGGAATAAAAGAGAATTTTCATGATGTGGCCATTACACTTGATTTGTAACTTTTAATTTGAACCGTCCATCTTGCCTTTGAAACTTTAAACCAGAGTTGTCCACGTGGGAGAAATTTACTGGAGCGGGCATGGAGGATGCCTTTTACATTTTGTGACTTTATAGAGATTTGGAATTCTTTACATTTTTATTCCACTCACCTACTTTTGATATGGTCTCAAAATGTGGCCTTACTTGAGTGGAGATAGAGTCACGGGTCACTTTTATAATTTTACCTTTTTTCAATGCGGGCTCAAAAACACAAATTGCTTTGCTGGCCCGTCTCCCCGCTTTGACCTTTGATGCGGGATTAATATTTGAATTTTTACTTAGCATGGGTGGGGCTATGGGTTAATTTTAACTTTAATCCCCTTTAATGAAAACAAGGCTCAAATTCTCAAATCTTCTTGATGGCCCGCTTCCTCACCTTGACTTTCTATTTGGGCTTAAAATTTGACTTTTTTCTCATAGCATGATCTGGGCTCCGGTTTTATGATTTTCTCCCTTTTTACAAAGAGGATAAAAACCTCAAATCTCTCTACCAACCCACTTTGAATTTCCAATGAAAGGTTCAAGCTTTGACTTTTTACTTAGCATGATTGGGGCCGCGGGGTCAAATTGACATTTTTTGCTAAAATAAAAAAATGTTAAGTTTGCAAAAAGGATCCGTTCCACCACATCCCTTTAGATATGTCCATGTACACATAGATAATGGGACCAATATTTGACGAGGAAAAGATGCCCATCATTAACGATTGTGGAAAAATGCAGAGAAGAAGAAAACTCCACCTTTTCGTGCCTAATTTTCAAATTTCTTTCATGAACCAAGGAGTTGAAAACAATACAAGGTTCAACAATCCATGGCCATAGAAAGATTGAAAATTTCAAGTATTGAGGACAATAATTAAATTTTCACGCATCCAAACAGGAAAACGAAAAATTTATCAAAACGTGTAGACTGGAGAGTTTAAACAACTTCAAAGCATGAATTTCTCTATCTTTTCAAACTTCCAACTTTACTTGAACACTTATGGAGGGCACGAGCTCAAAGTTTTTAAATTTGAATTAAAAAATGAGGGGGGGGATTTTGAGGGTGACAACCATTGTCTCTAGCTTGGGGACATGGTATGGACTAAGCATAGTGAAGACATGACATGGGAATATAGAATCTCAATATCTAGACCCTATAATTCATTGACTAGTGCCTTAGCCATTGGGCCTTGAAGAGTCATGTACAAATTTGAGAAAGAAATATTATAATAAGGAAACACACAAACACACAACGGGAAGGAATCACATGACACATAATAGAAGGGGAAACAAAACCACACAACAGAAAGGGAAACACACCTATGGTATAAGGAGGGGGAACAACCCACTTTCAATGATGATACAATTTCAAGTATTTCCCACTCTGAGGAAATTACAGTGGCATTCCATCTAAATATGAGAGAAGAAAAGTGTTCTCACTGCAAGCTTCATGAATCTAGAATGGAATGATCCATAATGAATCAAACTTTCCATGGCTACCTTTTGGTTCTCTTATCTTTTCCCATAGTAGGATGAAGTCTCCAAATTTGAATTCCCTTTCCTTGGCCTTCTTATAAAAAATATTCTTTACTTTAAATTGGTGCTCCTTAATGTGATCCACCACTTGGAATATATTTTCTTTGAGCTTCTCAAGAAAGAGGATCCTCTTGTCAACAGAATTCTTGTACTGACCATCTTCTATTTCCTGTAGCAGCTTGAGAGATGACGTCTCAATCGTGATAGGAATTTCTTCTTCGACTCCATATAATAGTTGTAATGGTGACATACCTATTTCCTTTTTGGGAGTGATCCTATCTACCCATAATGCATTGTACAACCTTTTGTGCTAATTCCTTTAATTATCATTTACAAGCTTATGGACAATAGTCACAATGTTCTTGTTGCTTGATTCATCTTGTCTATTTCTGTGTGGATAGTAGTTAGAAGAATGAGATAAGGAGATTATGTAGCTATAGAAAAACTTTGTCAACTCTCTTGAAGAGAAATAGGTAGCATTATCTGCTACAATCTTCCGTGGCACTCTGAAACGGACTATGATATTATCCTTGATGAAGCTACATATTGTTTCATTGTTAGTTTGTTTGGCTAGAATGGCTTCCACCCATTTGGTGAAGTAGTTTGTTGCTATGAGTACATAGGTGTGCCCCATAATTGAGTGAGGGTTTATAACACCAATGAAGTCCAGCCCCCACTATTGAAATGGTTCTTCAATAACTACATGCTTGAGTGGTAATGCAATGAGTTGTGGTCTTCTAATGAACTGTTGGCATGCTTTGCATTTAGAGACCCAATCTTGGCTGTCTGCAAAGATGGTGGGCCACTATTACCTTCCTCAGAGGATCTTATGTGTAGTGACCATTGCTGAAAAATTTTCACCACATGCTTGGTCATGGTATTCTTTAAGCAACTTTTCTTGTTGCTCTTTATCTACGCACCTGAGGAAACAACCATCTAGGCCTCTTTTGTAAAGTTCATGATTCCAGATTATAGATTTAGCTACCTTCAACTTGAGTGTTATGCTTTTCTTGTAATCAAGATGGGAAGGGAATTCTCCATAAGTCAGGTAATAGGTGATATCAACATACCACTCATCAGTAGTGTTGACAAAAAGGACATGTGGGTTGTCTTCTGAACAAGTTGAGCAAGTACAATTTTCTTCACCATGTTGAAATTTGAGTGTTTCATCTTTAGCAATCAACTTACAAAAGCCATTTCCCCTTACTAGATTAGAGGGTTGAATCTCCAAGTCATATTCCTGAGTCTTTGCAATCCAATTTCCTCTTTTAGCTCTGGGATCCTTTTGTGTCAAGATGGAATTGATTGCACTGCCAGGGACCATCACCACCGTATGGAAATTGAGGATGTAAAACCTGAAGTTTTTAACAACCTTAACCACTACATAGGCATGCTTCTCCAGTTGGTTATATTTTATCTCATACTATTTCAAAGGACAACTCATGAAAGCAATAGGTACTTCCACACCTTCATCATTTTTCTGAATGAGAATGAAAGAGAGTGTATGTCCTGATGCATAAAAATACATGATGAATTATTTGTTAAAATATGGAGATACAAGAGTCGGATCCTTGGAAATGGATTTCTTGATCTCTTTGAAATTTTCCTTCCATTCATTGTTCCATTTGAAGTTTTCTTGTGGTTTCATCATGGAAGTGATGTGCTTTGGAAACTCAGCAAACTCAGGTATAATACGGCGAAGAAAGTTCACCTTTCCAAAGAATGAATGAACTCATTTCTTGCTTGTGGGCAGGGATAATACTTGAATGGATCTAATCCTCTCAGGATCAATGTGTGCTCCATGTTTGTTCACAATGTGCCCCAATAACTTGCCTTTTGTGACTCCAAAATGCACTTTTTTGGATTTAGTGATATGCCATGTTTCCTACACCTTTCAAGTACTTGTTCCAAGTGGTAGATATGATCTCCCCTCTTCTTTGAAAATACTGTGAGATCATCAAGATATATGACAATGTAATGCTTTAGATCTTTGAATGCCAAATACATCACCCTTTGGAATGTAGCTCCTGCATTGATTAGGCCAAAAGGCATTCTTCTATAGGTAAAATTGCCCCTAGGTGTTGTAAAGGATGTCTTGGTACAGTCCTCCTTTGCCACTTTGATTTTATTATATCCTACGAATCCATCAAGTAATGAAAGCATTTCAGATCTAGTGACTGTTTGTAAGATATGGTCCATGATAGGAAGAGGATAATTTTCCTTTAGTGATGCCCGGTTCAGGTTGTGAAAATCTACACATATCCTTATTTCACCATTTTTCTTTCACACTAGCACAATGCTAGCCACACACATTGAATGGTGGATGGGAAAGATGATCCTTGCATTAAGCATCTTTGTTACCTCCTCCTTGATGGTATCAACAATCTTTGGGTTGTACGACCTTTGTTTCTGCCTAAAGGGCTTAACACCCTGCTTCAAAGGAATTGAGTGATGCATTTCCATTGGTTGGAAGGATTTGAGTTCATCATAATTGTAGGCCAAGACATCTGAGTATTTCTTGAGTAATGCAACAAACCTTATTTTTTTTGTAGGCAAGCAACATTTTCCAATATTGACCATCCTTGGCTCCTCTGGGGTACCAATGTTTTCTTTATCAAAATCAGCTAGGCACCAAGAAGATTGTTTTTCTTTCTCTTGAATGTATCTATCATGTTTTTCAAAGAGGTCTTCTAAAGAGACTAGGCCTTTGGGAATTTTGTTCCCTTTCAATTTGATTACTCCCTCATCATCAATCCCTTCAATTCTTTCTTTCTCTTCTTTGGGAACTGATTTTCAGTGTGGATTTTCACCTCCTTAAAAGAAGAGACTATTGAAATTATCCATTTTCTCTAAAAAGGCTAGAATTTGGTTATCATCATTGAAGACTTGCCAATGATTTGCATTGTCTGGTACACTAGGCCTAAATACCATTTCAATGGTCACTTTTTCTTTACTAAAATAAGGATGAGGTGTCACTAGGGAAGCTAACACTACAAGAGAATCAGCCTTTTCATTTTTTTCCCTTGGAATAGCTTCAATGGAAAATGCATCAAAAGATTTAATGCAGTCCCACACTCTATTTTTGTAATGCGGGAGTCTTGGATTCTTCACCTGATATTGTTAGCGGACCTGATTTACTATAACCTTTGCATCACCTTGGAATATCAGTTTCTTGATTCCCATGTCCTCTACTACACTCATGCCTAAGAGTAGTGCTTCATGCTCTGCAATGTTATTTGTGTTATCAAATTGCAGCTTGTAGGGAAATGGGTACAACTCATTGGAAGGAGTGTACAAAACTGTACTAGCTCTTAAGGCCGCACTGGAAGGACTACCATCAAATTCCATTGTCCAAATTTGATCTTCCTCTTCCACCTTGAGAAGTGGAAAGTTCTCCTCTTTTTTTGATGTGAAGAAGTAGTTTCCTAGACCATAATCTTGAAAGAGAATGTTTGCTTTTGGATCATTAAACTTTTATACTGTGAACTTCATCTTTCTTGCTAGTAGCAACTTTTTCATCTCACCTTTTACTGGGATAGTTGCAGATGACCAATCCATTTTTATTTCTCTACCCATGTCTCTATAGAAACTCCTACTCAATAGCATACCAAAGGATGCTGGGATGTTTGCTACCAGTATGGTTCGGAGTACCTTCTTGGTTAGAAAATCAGCTAGTGCTACCTGTGCATATTTGATTCTTCCTACCAATGACACTTGTCTAGATTCCATTGAGTAGACAATGCCATTTACTTGAGTCAAGGTGATGCATAGAGAATTTGCAACTTTGGATGGCATCACATTTTTTGAGGCTTCAGAATCTATGATACAATTATTTAGCTGGAAGCCTTTAATGAGAAGTGCAAAGTAGAAAGGTTCAACCCTGTTGGTTTTGGAGAATTGAGGGATAACATGTTTTGGGAGGGTAGTGTGGATGGTGTGGGCTATAAGCCTTTAGAATTAGGAATTAAAAATACAAGGTTACCACCATGAACTACATTAATGAACCTATAAAACTAGGAAGGGTGTGTTTGTAGGTATTCTATTTCTGAGAGTTGGATTTTTGCTTTTCTTGCATGCTCTAAAAATTTAAATGGGGTTAAAAGGAAGAGGGTCCAGAGATGGAGGAAGATTTACACGGTAGAGGATTTGCTACTTTGGGTGTTTAATTCTACTTTTCAAGTGTAGAAATTAGCTTGGAAGGGGGTGAGGGTGTAGCTTTTGATTGAACCTTAGATGTTTTTGTAGGAACAACATTTAAAGGAGAATTGTTCTTAGCAACTTTTGAGCTGGGAGAAGAATAATATGAATTAATTAGAAGAGTAGAATGCTCCTTGACAACCATTGAGTATAGTTTTTCTTTGGATGACTCCATAGAATGTGGTAATGGTGATCCCCTGCTGATGATTTTATTTTGTGTGACCTATGGAGGAGAACCTTCTTTATTCTTCTTATCCTTTACCACAACCATTGAGGATGAAGCACCTTTCCTAGATTGTGCATGAGTGAAAACAACACATGAGAAACTTGGGGCTTCTTCATCATCCTCATATTCATTATCAACGTACTTAATTAGGCCATTGTGCATATCAACTTCCTCAACCTCAAGATAGTTTTCATAGTCTTCCATATTTTATTTTTTTAGTTTCATCAATTTTTACTTCCTCCTCTAGCTCTTTGGTGTCACAGATGGCATTGACTGGTGGTTCTTCAAGATAAAGCCAATGAGGAGGTGGAACAATCCTTGGCCTATCTAGAGGGTTTGGTCTCTTTAAAGAATTCTGCATTGTGATATGAGATATCTATTTCTTCAAGTAATCCAATTCATTTGCCATTTTTTGGAACATTAGATCTGTGGTGATAGAGTTTGAATTCTGACCTGTTTTTCTTTTCATTGGGGCCTTTAACCTTTCTAGAAAGGATTAGATCATCATCAGTTTCTATTGCATAGTCCTGGGCCTGCCTCAATTTTCTTGGTTGGGCTCTTCAGAGGAAGAAACCTACTTCTAATGGTAAAGAACTGATGAAAAAAATATTCAAATTATTTTTAGGAGGCACCACATCTTTAGGGATCCTTCTTATCACTCTATCATATCTTGTTATGAAGTCCCTAATTGACTCAGAGGTTTCTTTCTTCATCTGTACCAATTGGACCAAAAGATCCTAATAATCTTCTGTGCTCTTGAACTTATGTTTGAATGCACTTCTTATATCCTCCCAAAAGTTGACGAACCTCGAGGGTAACATGTAGAACCATTCAGGAAATTTCTCTTGAAGTGACTCCACAAAGATTTAGACTGACACATCTTTATCCTCAACACCCAACACACCACAAGAAGTGATAAATGCTGCTACATGCTGTTCAGGGAGTTGAGAACCATCCCCTCTGAATTTTGGGAAGGTTTTTCTCGAGCCTATTAGTAGCTCATGGAGTGGTTGAGAAAGAGCCAGTGGACCGGGGTTTCCTCCCCATGGTACATTAGGCCTACGGGCCTCACGATCACGTTTATGCTCATGATCATGATCCCCCATTCTATTTCTATTTCTATCTTCCAACCTTGTGAAGGTTACGACTTCCACTACTGTTATTTTATTTTCTTCATCTTGAAGTCTCTTGATTTCTTCGAGTTGAGCTCTTATTTCTTTGTCGGATCTTCCCTCTCTTTCTCTTTCTTATTCTTCGATCTCCATGTCAATGAAGTCTACAAGGTTCTCATTGATGTATGGAAATTCACTGTCTAAAGGATTGACAACACCCAGGTTCCCAATGTGACTAGTTGCTTGAAAAGGAGGCCTCTAGATTTTGAGTAGCTCTTGTCTCCTTTGAAGTTCATAAAAAATGGGATCAATTTTTTTTCCTTATCTCTTTTTCTGGGTGTATCTTCTATCTGCCAGCTTGAAAATATATGATCTTCTTTATGGTGCTGGAATTTGTCTTTGCCTCTCCAATTCAGCAGTGCATTCTTCTTCAAGGTCTAGAATTCTCATGGAAATGAAGTAGTGATTAGCACTTTGTATATTATGTCAGATAGATTCCCTCAAATCTAAAGCAACATCTTCTTGGATGTGGAAGATCAATTCAGGTCTTTCAACAGGAGGGTTTCCCAGAATAGCCATGATTTTAATCCATGTGGATCATATAGCCATTCAAATTCCAATTTTTTTTCTCCTTTTTGAATTTTGAATTTTCTGATTTTTTTTGTATTTTCCTAACCTTCTGGTCATGTTCAAGTGTAGATGCTGCTAAATCTGCCCCTCGGTGGGTGCCAAAAACTGTTGGCAAGGAAATTTTTTGGGTGGAATTTTTTTTGAATTCCTTGCTAATGCTTTAGGAATCTAAGTCCCTCTACTTAACTGGTGTAGTTGTCGTATATGCATGTGCGAGAAAGTGTGGATTTCTCTAGTGGCCTTTCACCCAGGGATCCAAGAGGGGAACTCCAATAACCCTATGGAAAATAATTGCAGTTATCTACAAGGGGAGATTTTTCTATGAAGCTGGGAAAGAGAGTGAGAAAAGAGGTAGGAGAACTAATGTTGTAGGTAGAAAATCAGATTCCTACACACACTAGTTAGAAACTTCAACACATGCATTTATGAGAAGAAACAACCCTACAAATGGCAATAAGATGAGATAAGATTGTGAAATCAAAGTTTCTAAAATATCCTCATCAAAGAGGTTACAAAATCCTTCTTCTTGGATTAATGCCTAAACAAAAACTGTACATAATGTGGGAATGGAAGAAAATTGAAAATGGAGGAAAGTAGAAGAAAATGGCTATCTCCTTTGTTTTCTCTAAGTATAATGCACTCATGAGTTTAAAAGATCAATTGCAAGCCCTTTACAATGGTGTGAAGAAGCCATTTTTTGGGCCCCTAAGATATTGGCTAAGTATGAAAGGGCACATAGGTGTACAAGGCCTACTTGAAGAAAAACACGCAAGGATAAAGCACGTAGGTTAGGGTTTAGATAAGGTTTTAAAGAATCCTGTGGAGCATACACATGGACAGAACCAAGGGTTTGAGACTTAGCCATTTTTTGGAATGTTTTAGAAGAACACATGAAAATCATGACCTGACTGTGCATGCAGAGTGGATAAGGTGTCAGCCTAGTGACAGGGTGGCCTAGGAAGGAGCATGCGTGTGGTAGAAGATTCTAAAATCTCATCATGGTAAAAGGTGGAAAGCTCAGGTCATGGAGGAGCATGCTCGCATGGAGGACCACATTCAGACACTTGGCATCATATTTGAGGCTGCTAGAGGATGAGTTGGTAGTCTAGAAAGCCTATATATACAAGCGCCTACAGAAGGAAAAGACAATAACCAGATAGTGGGCGGAGCTCTATAGAAATACTGCAAGAACTTTTCTAGTTGGGTAGTGGTGTTTAGGGAAGGACGTATCGAGGGTATGTGGTTATAAATTTCTTTTGAGAGCCTAGTCATATGAGTTCAAAATATAATGCATGACTGCAGTATGCTCCTCTGGAACATTTTATAATGGCTCCATGAATGTAATGAGGTTACCAGTTTACAATGAACATGAACATTGATGATTCTAATGCATACATCTTTCTCAAAATTCTTTTTCATTTATGTTTATAATCAAGTATGAGTGCTTGTAAAACTTCTTTCTGTTTTAGTATAAGTTATTCAATCTGTTAAGCATTTTGTGTTTGAAATGACTTGCAAGGATCTAGAAGTTGTTCTGAGCTCTATAACGCGTGTATGTTTTACTCCTTTCAAAACCCTTGAACATGGATTATAGATGATGTTTCCCACTAAACTCACATAAAAGAGAGACTCAACTCTTGCATGCATGCCTTGGGCGAGCGCCCAATGCCACTGGGTGATAGGTCAGATATGCATAGGGTTCCTTTATTTTGTAATGAGGGTAAAAATGACTACATCTTGGTTTTGTTGTTGGGACCTCTTTGTGAAGTTGTAGTGGGAAATGTCATACATCATGATCTAGGTAATGAGTAATTACATAACGTTTAACTCTAGAAAGTGTTGAATCATGGTTCAAGAGCACAGAGGATGAATTTTCTCAGATATTCAACACTAGACCTGAGTTTTATGCACGTAAATGAGTAGAAGAGAACGTCTACCATGATTTATATGAAACATTTTTCTATTATTTCCCAGTAGAGCTGTATTAATTTCTCTCAGCGTATGCATCTAGATCAATTTGGTATTATATATCATGCATGTGGATTGAAGAAGAGTACCAGAGGCTGCAGGATGTAGATATAACATGGAATCATGCTGTGGATCATTAGTGGGAAGGTGTGTTGGCTAGCTACACTCTGGAGTATGCTATTTCCACATATTCTTTCCCGGAAGTTACTGAGTTTGAATTTCTGCGGGAGCCCAGAGGATCATTTCTATAGTGCTATCCCTCTAGAAATGAAGATCCTAGTTGTTACTTTGGGTTTAGAGGCATTTCTAATGGCCGGTTAAACCCTTCTGAGTGTCAGGAAAGGAAGCTAGGGTGGAGGAAGATGGTTATATATTACGACAGAGAAGGAAAGGGAGGAGAGAAAAATCAAGTATAGTGAAGTGCATGAAAGGGAGATTACTAGATGACGCAAGGTTGCAATGCATGATGGATCTATAGAGACAGATGTTGCGGGAAGGAGTTGAGGTTCACGCGTGGAGGAAATGTAACCTGAGTAGTCTGTGTTACCCCATCTTGGAAAGCACGTAAGAGAGACCCTTTCAACTTCTGATGAGATTTCTTCATGTGGAGAAATAAGATTCATTGGCATGTATCTAAACCCACCTAGTGACCAAACCCTGGCACTTGGTTTTCTAGAACAAGGAAGGAGTATCATTGACCCAGTTGGAATTAGTGGAATTAGCAGATCTGCATCTAGGAGGTACAATGTATTCAGTCCCCACTTCTATGGCTACACATATCCCAAGATTTAGAGGAAGCCTTTGGACAAGGAGAAAGTATATAAGCCTTTGGTCTCATGTCTAGGAAGTGGCGTACAGGGTACAATAGTGGTCAGTGGGGCATTATCACAGACCATCGATGCACAGTTTAGTGCGGAACCTTAGGGACACTGGGCACAACTACTATAGGACCTGGTGGACCTAGTGGTTCTTATGGATCTAGTGGGCTTAGGAGGCACATGACCATTGTGGACCTGGTGGATCCGATGGTGGAGGGAACACTAGGGGAAACCAAGGCTCTAGCTCAGGAGGACAAGGGCCCCAGCCACCCCTTCAGGTCTTCTTTGAGATGTCGTTACACTTTCAAGATTACATAGGTATTGAGGATGTTTTAGAGCATGTTCACAAATGTGAGTTACTATGGCACGCAAAGGGGATCACAACCTCAGAGCGGAACGCTAGTTAATTTACAATAACATTGTAGGGGTGCACGCGCATAGCTAGTATAAGTAAATATGATCCCTCATTAAATGGTGGTGGATTACACTACTTTAAAGAATGCCTTCTTGGCAGAATTCCACATCCCTAAGTTTGAACAGAAGAGCATCAACGCCCTAAAGGAAATTCAATAAGGAATGGCAGAGAGTGTGTGGGAGTATGGTGTGTGCTTTAAAACTCTCTTATCTAAGTTATCTTATGATATTCAGCCTTCACAGCATGCTTAGTGGTTTGTTGGAGGATTGATCACCCCTTTTAGAAGGGCCTTATCTCATGAAACATTCACAAACCCACATAAGGCATTGGAAGATTCTCTGTGCACCAAGGCTATGCATGCCAAGGTTGTTGGTAGTGTTGATACTGGAGTTAACCCATTCTTGGAGGCTCAAATTGCTGATATGGCTATGTAGCTGGAGAAATTGTCCACAAACTCAGCCCATGACACTTGTAGTGATTTATAGTGCACATATTGTGAAGTAGAGGGGCATGTTAAGGGTATTTGTCCCCGGAGGGCAGCATGCGCTATGACAGTAGACTGTGAAGATTTTTCATGGGGACCATGATGCAAGTAGATGCCCTTTATTACAACATGTAATCCGGAAGAATGTGTCTTGCTACTATAAAATTTGCACTTCTACAACCCATGATACTAAGGACTGTAGGCTCATTGATCATATCCATGAGGTCATTGATCATGGGGTGTGCTAAACTAGCATTTCCAGTAGTTCTATGCCTAAAGATGAATTAGATGAGGTCAAGGAAGTATGTAAAATGCTAAGGCAAGAGAATGTTATTCCCTTGCTAGGAGCATGGCTGAGGGAGAAGGTACCATGCACCGGAGAAGAGTGTGAGAGACAGATCCTGCATGCAAACCTTCCCCCTGACAGCTTTGACTATGACAAAGAGATCACATTGGATGTAGTCATAGATGGATGGCTCCTTAGCAATATCCTCATTGACACAGGCATGGAGGTCAATGTTATCACATTGAATGTTTGGCACCAGATGGGAAGACTTACATTGCAGCCATCTTTGAATGTGTTGCATATGGAAAAAAAATGAAGGCAATGCACATTGGTGTCTTAAGGGATGTAACTATCACTATCCAGGGTGCTAAGTTTACTAGGGACTTTTAAGTCTTACCACTCACCGAGTCAGACAATTTCCCAGCACTACTTGGGTGCCCATGGTGTTACAAGAACAATGTTGACCTTCAGTTCAACAGGGGTACGTCAGCTTTGAAAATAAGGAGGAATGGGTTATTATTCCTTTGGCTGATGGGAATTGGACACCCTATACTGAACCTTTGGGGGAAGAGGTCTTGGATAGGATATATGTGCACTCAATCAGGGATCCAGAGATAATCCATCCTACCGACGGAGTTATCCAATTTGAGGATGCTCAATCAGTAAGTGACGCCACCAGTTTAGCATGTGATAATTGGGTGCATGGGACTTATGAATCGATCGGAATCTAGTTGAGAGGATTGGTAACAAAAGTAACAAAGGCAAATATGGTTCAGAGCCTAGGAGGAAAAAAATTACCTAAGTATTCAGGAGGGGCCTTCTCTGAGATCTTTTTATAGGAGATGGAAGCTCAGTGGAAGGAGGAGAAGGAATGGAGGGAGATGTTAAGTTATTTCTTGCTCAGCACATCCACACAATGGTGGGATACACATTAGGAGATCCTTTTAGAATGGCGCGAGGTGAGAATTTCTCTCTCTGTCAGGTTTTCTAGAAGCAACATGCCCACCACCATCAAGGACTACCATGGTAAGGAACCTACCTCTTTCCACATCCAATCTTGTGAGAAGGTCTAGAGAGAAGGTGCGGAAGGTTTTCCACCATCCCTTTGGGTGAAAAATTTGTATTCTACACTACAGGGTTATGCACGTGCATGGTACATACATTCTGAGACACGCCGCCAAACAAGAAATTGGCAAGAGCTAGCAGCTGACCTCATTCAAACATTTGAATATCAAAGTACCAAGCCATCATTGTATAAGGCATTACAGGTTGTTAAGCACCTTACCATGGGGGATAGTGCGATGGTAAAAGATAGGTTGTTGGAAATACTAGGTGGACTAGGTTTGGAGGTACGCTTTGAAGAAGCAGAAGAGATACAGTTTGAGTGTGCATGCTTGGAAAAGGAGAAAGGGAAATTAGTATATGTTATTGATGGAGAGGAAGCAAAGAGCCTAGATGTTAAACATTGTGGGGATGCACAAGGTAGTGGATAGTGCTAATCCTTGTGCACATGCCTACCATGATCCTTTAAAGACAACGAAGGTTAACATTGGCTTAGAAGAGGAACCTAAGGAAGTTATCATTGGAGATTACTGGTTAGAGAAGGAAGTCTCTAAGATCATATATCTTTTGCGTGAATTTGAGGATTTATTTGCATGCAGGTACCATGAGCTCAAATGCGTCCACCAATCCTTGGGGGAGATGAGAATAAATTTAAAGGATGGTGCACGCCTGGTCAGGAAGAGACCCTACTAGATGAATCCCAATTTTTGCGTAAAGGTAAAGGAAGAGATAGACAAAATGATAGCTTCTTGAATAATTCTGATGGTGATAAGCATCAAGAAGGATGGGTAGATTAGGATATGCATGGATTATAGGGAGTTGAATGTGGTTTGTGTCATCGATCCTTTTCCAACCCCCTTCACTGAAGAAATTTTAGAGGGAGTCTCTAGGCACGAAATCTATTCCTTTAGGGATGGATTTTCGGGGTACCACCAAGTCTGGATTGCAAAGGAAGACCAGGAGAAGAAAAATTTTGCCATTGAATGGGGAATTTTTACATACACAGTCATGCCCTTTGGGCTGAAGAATGCACCTGTTGTTTTTTCACGCATAGTGGTTCAGGCATTCAGGACTTCATCCACAAATTCCTTCAGGTTTATTTGGATGATTAGACAGTGTATGGGCTAGTGAAAGACCACTGTGATAATTTGAGGCTGATGTTTGAGAGATGTTGGTAGTTAAGGATATCTCTCAACATTAAAAAGTGTGTCTTTACTACACCCTTTGGGACTTTATTGGGGCACATCATATGTAAGGAGGGATTGCTAGTAGATCCTACCAAGGTTGCAGTTATTGTGGGATTGGGGGAAACTACTAGCCAAAGCATAGTGCGTAGATTTCTTGGGCATACGGGTTATTACAGAAAATTCATCAAGGGGTATGCCAAGATAGCCACACCTCTAAAAGAAATTCTCAGATAGAAAAGTGCCTTCAAATGGGGAGAGGCACAATAGAATGCGTTTAACACATTAAAGGATAGGCTTGTCACCGTGCCTATATTATGTTTTCCCTCTTGGGAAAAGCCCTTCCATGTTCATGTAGATGCCTCAGGAACCACCATTGGGGCAATGCTTGCATAATCGGGTGAAGGAATTGTTGATCATCCTCTATGTTTTGCAAGTAGGAAGTTGACCCCAGTAGAGCAGAATTACACCACGACTGAGCGCGATGCATTATTAATGATCTACGCACTTTTCAAGTTCAAACAGTATTTTCTGGTGACACCCTTTGTATTCTACACCGACCACATGGCATTAAAGTACTTAGTGAAAAATCTCATTCTACAAGGGTGCATATGTCGGTGGGTGTTATTATTTTAAGAGTTTGAGTTTACGGTGGTTGTGAAGCCTGGAAAAATTAATTGTGGACCTGATCATCTGTCAAGGATTGATTCAAGGGAGTATGTGTAGAGTATTGAACAGGCTATACCAAACACACAATTGTTTAGGTTGCAGCACACGCCCTTAGATTTGGAGGAGATTGTGGTATTCCTACAGGAAGGTGTGGCACTAGAAGGGATGGAGGCATTAGAAAGAAAGCAACTAGCCATACGCGTCATGCCCTACATGTTAATTAGTGGGGACTTATACAAGTTAGGGCATGATGAAGTTTTATGAAGGTGTGTACTAGAGCATGAGCACCTCGTCATCATAGAGGAAGCACATGGAGGAAGCATGGGTGGACATTATGCAGGTGATGCCACTGTGCGTAAAATTTTAATGGCAGGATTATGGTGGGAAACTTTGTATAAGGATTGCAAAGACTATTGTAAAGTGTGTGACCATTGTTAGCACATTGGCAAGCCAGGAAAGAGATATGAAATGCCTTTATGCCCTATCCCTAGCGCTAAACCTTTTGAGAAATGGGAAATATACTTTGTAAGACCTATTGCACCAGCAACACATAGGACCGGATCACACTATGTAATCACTTGCATGGATTATTTGACAAGGTGGGCAAAGGTAGCTCCAACTAAAGATTTCACAGCATCCATAGCAGAAAGATTTTTGTAGGAGAACATTATCACAAGGTATGGATGCCCTTTAAGTTTAACTAGCAATAGGGGTACACATTTCTTAAATGAGACCATGAGGATCCTGTTAGCAGAATTCATGGTAGCTCATCACAAGACTACCCCTTATCACCCATAAGAAAATGGGACCACAGAAGCATTTAACAAAATACTGAGTCATACCCTGACCAAAATTTGTGATGTCAAAAGACAAGATTGGGATGACAAGGTATCATCTGTATTATAGGCTTACAGGAAAACTTATAAAGGCTAAACAAAGCCACATCATTTCAATTGGTGTTTGGCACGGAATCCATTCTATCAGTTGAATTCATGTTACCTTCTCTATTAATAGTGTGTGCAGGAGGGCTGGTTGATGAGCAAGCGCTAGAAGAAAGAATTGATGAACTAATGAAGTTGTAATGAAGTTGAATGAGAGACGATCATTCGCCAACTAGATCCAAACAGTAGAAAAAGAAAAGTAAAAAGCATGGCACGATCGCCACATGAGAAACAAGAAGTTTGAGGTTGGGCATATGGTCTTAATATATGATTCTAAGTTTCTACACCATCCTGGGAAGTTGAAGGTCCATTGGTTAGGTCCCTATAAAATCTCATACATCCTTGACTCAGGCGCGTGCCAGTTACAAGCGCTGGATGGAACGAAATTGCCTAGACACTTCAATGGGAGTATGCTAAAGCCCTACTATAAATAAGTCTTCTTGGTGTTTATAAATAAGGTAGTTTTGCCAGCTAGTTTAGAATTTCCTTTATGCTTTTCTTTTCTTGTGTTTCCCTTTTGTGTTGTTGTTTGTTTTGCACCTTCGGCGCTAGTAACCCTTATTACTCTTTGAGGATTTTTGAGTGCGCAGAGGACCATGCATTGTTTTAGTGTGGGGTGGAGTAATGTGAAGGAGAGCATGGGTAAAGTGCCAAGGAATTTGTGTTGAAAATCCTGGTTGAATGGCCCTATTGAAAGAGGTGCATGGAAAAAAATATGGAAAAGGATGATTGGTGTCAAGATAAGGCTACTCTCAGATCCCACGTACAGAGGAGGAAAAAGCACATAAGGAACATGAGGTAGGAAAGAGAAAAAATTAGGACAAAAGAAGTTCCTTCGGCGCCGGTGACATGCACGTAAGAGTCTCCTATCTAGATGGATTTTTTGCATGCCAGAAGGTTGGAAGATTACCCATGCAGGGTCAGGCGCGTGAGTTAAAGTGCTAAAGTTAGACTTTGTTTGAAAAATTTGCATTAAATGTAAAAAGTATGGTGGTAGGTGAAGTAGCATTTAATGCTTAAAAGGGGAAAAACTATAAATAGAGGGTTGAGGAACTTCATTATTCACTTTGTGTACAAGGAGAAAGAAGTGCTTTTTGTATTTTCACAAACTAGGGCTTCCAAAAAATAATCCGTGTGAAGAAAAAATTTGAAGAGATTGAGTGTAAGTGACTAGTTTGGATTTGTGAACTAGAAGAAGATGGATTTCACGGGTGTAAAAGAGTTGTGAGAAGGCACCGTCTTGTGAAAGGATTATCCCAGCTAGGGTTTGAAGAACTAGGGCATGGGTTTAAGGATTTTTCTTTGCAAATTCAATATCTAAGGTGGGAAAGAGTGGAAGAATAGAGTTACAAGAAGTGATTAAAGTAAGAAGTGAATCCTAGACAATGGCACCCAAGAAACCATTTAGCACACCCAAGAAGGGTAAGGGCAAGGGAAAATAACAAGAAACCGGCACACATACGAATGAAGAGTGTTATGTAGAAATGTAGTACCCAGATGGAGTAATGCTAGGGAAGGAGTGGGAGTCCCATCTAAGGAACATGTCTATAAATGACTATAATCATCGTATGAGCTTCAATCAAGAAGGATATGGCACTGGAGCTAGTGCACCCAACAAATAGAAGGACACCAGAGGGTTTTCCCATCTATAATGATGATGTGAAGGTCAATTTGGAAAAGGTAGGGTTATTGCAACTCTTTGAGTTGCCTTACTTTGGGAAGCCTAAGTGCCTCTACCAATGGATAATATCACGTGTGCATGAGGACTCTCTCCATTTCACGGGGTGAAAGATGTGCATTACCCCTAAACTCATCTCACATTTCAAAGGTCTCATATGTGAAGGAGATGGTTTAGAAGATGACCTATGTGATAAAGAGGTAATTAAGGAGACTATCGTTGCCTACGTGTACAAAAAGGGGTCAAGATATTATGATATTACATACATCAAGGACCCAGTAATGAAAATGGCCGCGCATCTGGTGACCAAGTTAAATGGCCAGGAGAGATGGACCCAGGTCAATAAGCCATGGTTACATGTTTGAAAGAAAACATTAGAGGGCACCATCTACAACTTGTCTATGTTCACCGTGGATGAGATTGTAAGATGCACGAAGTAAGGAGATAAGATCCTATTCGGTAATGTCCTGCTGACAATTATATTTTCAGATATTGGAGTACTTGATGCATCAGAAAAATTCATATGGGAGTACCTAGCTAAGGACCCTTTGCCCATAAAAAATATTTGAAAAATATGCATGTGACTTCATGAAAATGGTGTACAAGGAACGCCTGGAGAAATGGTGTACGCGCCTAAGGAACGCATTCAAGGTAGAATGGAGAATTCCCAAACAACTGCCAGTAGCCACTGAAGGAGAAGAAAAATTTTCTATGTACTAGAATTTCTACCTGGGTAGGTTCAAACTGATAGATGAGACATGGAGCCCATGGTGCAAGCTCCCCTTCACTTCACATCTCAATACTTCTAAGCAGGATTAAACAGGTTTAAAGAATCCAAGAAGTTGAAACTGGACCTCAGTAATCGAGACCAGGAGCACAGGGAAATGTGCAAAGGGTTGGTCTACCTTAGAAAGTGCATGTATGTGGAGAGGTACATGTCACATGAAGTAAAAATGAAAAATCCCATGACCTTGCCCATTACAGGAGGATCTGTGGTGCACGTGTACCTCCGCATAAGACCCAAATCAGAGAAGGGCACATATCTAGAGAACAAGGTATCTATGTATGGGGATCCAACTGGTAGGAAGAAACCCACTCCCAAGCAAGTGGAAAAGGATCCAGAGAGGAAAATAACAAGTGTTGGGGAAACACAGATAATAGGATCCCCTAGGACAAACACTAGGATAAGCATGTATTCGTTCAAGAAGAGGACCTTAGTCAAGGAAAATCCTCCAGAGCCAAAAAATCCATCAGAAAAGGAGTCCTTAGGTGAAGAAGAAATAGAGTCACCTATACTGGAATCCCCAGTTCGGAAGAAGTAGAGGCTAGAAGAGGAGACCATCTCGAAAGATACTAGAAGTTTGACAAGTAAATAGGTGAAGAAGCTAGCGAAGAAGATGTCAGTGGGGAAGACGAGCCAGAAAAGGAACAAGGGCCACCTGTTTTCAACATACATGATTCAGATGAAGAAGGTGGAGAAGAGGAGCATGGGTTCCTCTTTGTGTGGCGTAAGGATAACTAGGAAGGGAGAGGCACCCAAGACATGAGGAATGAGGGAGATGGTGCACAGATGGAGAAGACTCCAAGCCTTATGGTGGAGAAGATACCCAAGGTGGAAGAGAGAGAAGAAACAAAGGCCATTGAGACCTTGGAGGAGGAGAAGTTGAAGCACAATGTTGAGCCAATGTTAAATGAGGAGGAGGAGAGAACAGAAAAGGACTACAACAGCACTGGAGGCCCCATTTTAATTGTAAGTATTCCTAAGGGCACGCGCACGAAAGGAATACGCATAAGGGAGGAGAGACCTGGGATGGGTTACATTGATGACCCCAAAAAAGTGTTTCATACATGGTTCCAAAGCATGATTCTAGAAGAAGAGCTCATAGCCATGTCATCTTTTAACAAGGAGGCTACCTACCCATGGATGAGGAAGATTCTCTCATGGGAAATTGAGTCCCATCTTGACGAGCTGGAATTTGAGGTAAGCCATGGGGCAATAATAACATTTTGAGGGCCAACACAAGATAACCCCTTGGTGAATGCTCAACAACTCTCAAATGAATAGCTGTGTAATACACTGAACAAGGTCTCCATTGAAATCAAGGCTAGAATCTTCATGCAGAATGATAAAATCAAAGATCTGGAGGAGGACTTGAAGAAGAAAGAGGAAGAACTAGTTGTAAGGGCTAAGGAGCTTACCCAAGAGAAACTAATTAGCACCCAGTTGCGGCGTGAACTAAAAGATGAGAAGGCCAAGGTGGGAGAGGTATATAAGTAGTTGGAGGCTATAAATAATGCTATAGTATTGAAGAATCCAGACCTAACACCCTCCACGCAGAAATATGGATCTTCATTAGGATGCCTAAAGGATTTAACAAGAGTCCTCACCATGGAAAGACAATCGTTAGCCTTGGAATCTATAAAAGAAGTGGCCACGCACTTGGAAAAGGAAGATAAATTGAAGGTCATGGCATTCGTAGAATAGTACAACAAGATTCTTGCTGATATAAAAGTCACTTCCCAGACTGTTGAGGCCACATATGACAATTGCTCAGACAGAGACAAAGTGGCAGGCATCTTGGTCACTACTCATGAAGTATAACTCAAGGAGTTAGAGGAAAAGAATAAAGGGTATAGGGTAGAAAGGGACATAATCCTTACTGAGGTTGAAAGAAAATATGAAGCCATTGAAGCCTTAAGGGGTTCAATTAAAAACCAGTTGAAGGAACTATACACACAGATTACACTGAGAATGGATGTGCTGGATGATGTGGGAAAATAGTTAGAGGAAATTTCCAACACCATAAGCACATGAGGAAATGGGCTACGTTTTGATGAGGTGAGCACCCTGGTTGGTGACCTCTATCATAAAGCACAAAACAAAGTTGATTCCTGGAAAAAGTTGGAGGAAGACTTGCAAAAGTATTTTCCTAACCTTTTGGAGTGATTCCATCATTTCCTATTCTTTTTGCATATTATTTCATCCGCTTATTCTTATCCCACGGTGTAAGCCTGCCATATTCTTTCCTTCTTTGGGGAAGTGTTCCCACAGACAGAGAAAATGCATAGTGTGGGGTAATTTTGGGCCCTTAAGATATTGGCTAAGTTTAAAATCACACATAGGTGCGCAAGGTCTAGTTAAAGAAAAGTGCATAAGGATAAAGTGCATAGGTTAGGGTTTAGAGAAGGCTTTAAGGAAGCCCATGGTGCGTACGTGGATAGAAACAAGGGTTCAAGAAAGGAGCATGCATGGGGTAGAAGCTTCTAGAAGCTCATCATGGTAAAAGGTGGAAATCTTAGGCCTAGAGGAGCATGCCCACATGGAGGACCACATTCAGACACTTAGAATCATAACTGAGGCCGCTGGAGGATGAGTTGGCAGTTCAAAAATCCTATATACATCAATTCCTGTAGAAGGAAAAACAACCAGATAGTGGGCGGAGCTCTGCAGAAATACTGCAAGAACTCTGCTAGTTGGGTAGTGGTGTTTAGGGAAGGATGTATCAAGGGTATGGGATTATAAATTTCTCTTGCGAGCATAGTCATATGAGTCCAGATATAATGCATGACTACGGTTTGCTTCTCTGTAACATCTTGTAATGGCTCCATGAATGTAATGAGGTTACCAGTTTATAATGAATATGAACATTGATGATTCTAATGCATACATATTTCTTTGAATTCTTTTGCATTTATGTTTATAATTAAGTATGAGTGCTTGTACAACTTCTTTCTGTTTTGGTATAACTTATTCAATATGTTAAGCATTTTCTATCTGGAATGACTGCAAGGGTTTAGAAGCCGTTTTGAGCTCTATGATGCTTGTATGTTTTACTCCTTTAAAAACCCTTGAACATGGATCATAGATGATGTTTCCCACTAAACTCACATAAAAGAGATACTCAGCTCTTGTGCATGCCTCAGGTGAGCACCCAATGCCACTACGTGATAGGCCAGTGCACATGGGGTTCCTTTCTTTTGTGATAAGGGTAAAAATCAATACACCATTAAATATCTTGCAAGAAATAGTTACAACTCCTTCTTTGTTATCAAGAAATGGTTTACAATTTTTTTAATCATTCACATCCATTCAGACTCTTGATTCCTGAAGAAATGCCAATGGTAGAAAACACTAGACTTTTCATGATGCAACCATTACACATGTTTTGTAACTTTGAATTTGAACCATCCATCTTGACTTTGAAACTTTAAATGAGAGTCGTCCACGTGGGAGAAATTTACTGGAGCGGGCGTGGAGGATCCTTTTTACATTTTGTGACTTTATAGAGATTTGGCATTTTTTTACATTTTTGGTCTGCACACCCGCTTTTGTTATGGTCTTAACACATGGCCTTACTTGAGTGGAGACAGAGTCGCGGGTCACTTTTATAATTTTACCTTTTTTTAATGTAGGCTCAAAAACACAAATTGCTTCGCTGGCCCGCCTCCCCACATTGACCTTCGATGCAGGCTTAATATTTAAATTTTTCCTTGGCGTGGGTGGGGTTGCGGGTCAATTTTAAATTT